>CM075692.1:36908357-39620857 GCA_037954015.1 Psophocarpus tetragonolobus
AAAGAAAAGAAAGGGAGATGCTAAGTGCTAACTTAACACAGCTCCAACCAGAATGGTGGAAGAGAAATAGGAATAGCCGAATAGTAACAGTAACCCTCTCATTGCTTTATATACAAAACAAAACAAACACTCATGCCTTCCTACACATCCAACAACAGTCTGTTCTCCGTCTTTTCTTTTTTTATTTTATTTTTACATATTTATTAATAACATCTATATGAAATTAAAAAAAAAAAAAAACTCAGTGTGAAGAATAATATTAAAACAATAAATTTTAATGTGATAAAAATATATAAAATCTTTAGACGTGAATATATACATTTTATTTAATTTAAAAATAATATTAAAAAAATTTAAATGAGTAGAAAAAATAATTTAATATTTATATAAAAAATTTAATGTTTAAAAAAATGAATAAATTTAAAGATAAAGAATAATGTTGCCTAATAAATTTAAATGAGTAGAAAAATATATAAAGATAATAATTTTCAAAAAATTAAAAAAGGTGAAATGTGAAAAAACTATGTTGCAAAATACTTTTAAATGAGTAAAAACGTAAGTAATGTTTTAAAATGAAAAAAAAAATATGTGAAAAATTATTTTAAAAAAACTTTAAATGTGCAGAAAAATCATTTCAAATCTTTTGGATAATACAAAAAGTTAATGTTTCAAAAATTCATAAACTTCAATGTGAAAAATAATATCGCAAAAAAATTTTAATGTGTAAAAAATAATTAAGAAAAGTTTGGATGATAAAAAAAGTTCAATTTAAAAATAATGAAAAAAGATTTATATAATGCAAAAAAAATATTTCTTTAAAAATTAAATAAAAAAAATCAATGTGAAGAATGATATTCAATAAGTTTAAATGTGTAAAAAAATATATAAATAAAGTTACCTTTACAAAAATGAAAAATGCTAAACGAGAAAAATTATTTAGCATAATAACTACGAACTTAATATTAATAATATATTTATTAAAATGTGACATATTGTTTTGTTTTAAAATATATTTAACTAGTATTAAGAAAGATTTTGCATAAAGAATCGTACTCATATTATAAACATTATAAGTCAAAATATAATTATTATAAAACATTATTGTACATCATACATTAATCATAACTATCCTCCCAAATAAGTCTTAGCCGTTAATGATTTACAAACCTAAACTTACCCAAAAGCATAAAAAAAAATTGTTTATGAGTTAGCATATTCAGAGAAGATTCTTTGAATCATTCAACATAGTCTATTGAACAGTTCCATCTTTTATTCGCACTACGATCATATATGAAAAAAACAATCAAAGGAGTGAGGTTTTTATAAACACCAACATCAATCTTAATAGACTTAACAAGGGCCTTAAGATTTGACCTACAACTCTATCTCACTTTACTCAATGTAAGGATTAATATATGATCTTTGATGATCACTCCAATCATCAAAGATTTTTTTAGGAAGTGGTTGATAGTTGCATATCTTTTCCACAAAAACATTGGTACAATAATAATTATTTTTTCCCGAGAAATCTAGCAATCTTTCAGCCCATAATAGAAAGATATATATTACTCAACCTTGATGATGTTGAGTAGGTATGGAAAGTTTTCAAGTTTGACTTATGAATACCCTTATCTGGACTATCCAAATATCCACCTACTTGATTAAAACCTTCTTAGACCTTACCCAGTCTTACCTTTCATCTCGTTATATACCAAACTATAATTTCCCAACACTAATACTCATGTGTTTACATAGTCCCAAATCATTAGAAGGAAACTTAGAACTTTGCTAACTTCATCTCATAACATCACAACACAGTTCTATTCTGAAAGTCACTAGACTTGGTGAATACAAAAGGTACATAGTACTTCTATTTCAATTATCATTCATAGAATAATTTATAATTCCAAAGATAATCAATTTCAAGGAATTGAAAGATATTAAAGATAATTTTAATAACAAGATAGATATAAAAATTAATTTCTTACTTTAAAATGTTTACTTCAAAATCAATAGTAATAATATATCAAAATAAAATCAATTCATCTTTAATATTAAAAGACATCTTTTATAAATTATATTTTTATTATCATATTTATTATGAATTTTTCATAATTTGAGTTTACATATAATCTCTCAGATATTTTATGCTGTTTCTAAAAATAGACTTACTTTTATTTTTTTATTTTTTTTTTATTTTATCATAAACATTTAATAATTAATAATTTATAACATCATTTTGAATTAAATATAATACACGTGATAAAAAAATGAGATGATTATTAATAATTTAATTTAAAGAATGATAGATCCTATAAACTAAAAATATGTACACCAAAATTAATCACAATTTAAATTATATAATAGAAATAAATAAAATTTAAAACAAAAACATAATAATAATAGGAAAGGACCACACTATAATACTTGAAGGATAAATAAAATAGTAAATAATAACAAAGGATCAAATTATAAAATCTGGAGAATACATAAAATATTAAATAATAAAGGACCAGATTGTAATATCTAGAGAATAAATTAAATAATAAATAATAACAAGGACCAGACGATAATATATGGAAAATAAATTAAATAATAACGTAGGACCTGAATATAATTTCTAAAGAATAAATAAAAGTTAGTATAGTTAGAAATTATTGAACAATCAATTAAATGATTGAAAATAAAGATTAAAATAATTAGTATATTAATGAACATTAAACTTATAAATAGAAATTAAGTATTATAAATAATAGAAGTAACAACAATTATAATTATAAGTCTATTAAGATTAATACTACAAAGACTTGTAAATCTCACTTCTCCCTTAACTTAATAAAAGTTTGATGACGAGGGGTGAAGAACCTTCAAATTAACTTGACTTGTAATTTTAATTTTAATAGTGAGAATTGTGTAAGAAAGAGAAATATAATAAATTTATTAAACAAGAGTGTTATGTAAAATTTGGAAACAAGAGAGATAAAGGAATTGCAAAAATTTTTGTAATGAAATGCATGGATGAAACTTGTATTTATAGGCCAAAATTAATTTATTTTTAAATTAAATGATTAGATGGTTATAAGATAATGTTACTAGAGATAAGGTAGGTTATTAGAGATTAGGATAAAATCAAGTCAACATTTACTTAGACGAATTCTTCCTTTAAGATAAGATTAGAAAAATTTGTTCTACAATTCATTGGATACAAGGTTACTTAGATAGGATTCTTAAGACTACTTGTACATCACGTCTCTTTGAGTCATTTTTTTTTCATTTTAATTTGTTTTGAAATAAAATCAATTTACCAAAAATTCCTATATAATTTTATAAGTCTCTTGTAAAAATTTCAGCTCAAAACATGATCATTTAATTTTTTATAGTAGTCCAAAATATACCGATAATTTTATAAACATTATCTCTATTAATTTCCAAAAAATTCTCAAAATTACAATAAATTATTTAGTTTATATTTATAATTTAAAAATAATTTTTAAACTCTCGATATTATACTTTATTTACTGCTTTTTAATAATATATTACTTAAATTTAAGTTATTTTAACATTTTTCAAATAGTAAAATTCTAAAATAGATTGAAATTCATAATATCAATTTAATTGTAGAAATTAAGTTTTTAATATCTATTTTTATGTTCTAAATTAAAATTCAAATAGATTATATAACAATCTATTTAAAAATAGAGATGTTACAACTACAAATGTGTAAAAAAATAATTAAATAATTAAGATAATAGAGAAGATTAATATTTTAAAAATAAAAAAACTTCACTATAAAGTAATAACTGAAAAATTTAAATGAGTAAAAAAGTAATTTTAAAAGATTTATATAATGCAAAATAAGTAATGTTTAAAAAATGAGAAAAGCTCAATATGAAAACTACTATTCAACTATAAAAAATGAGAAAAACTTCACTATTTGACATTCAACTAATATAAGTTTCAAAAAATGAGTGATTATGTAAAAATATGAAGGTAAATAGAAAATCTATAAATTCTCTACTTGGATCACATAAACACCTAGTATATATAAAATGATACTCGAATTATTGTGGCCATAAAACATCAATTGACCAAGTCGCTCAGATAATTAGTCGAAAGAAAAAATTCATAATTATTTCAATAGTGCAAAATTGTACTCTTTAAGAGTAGTATCATCATAAGCACTTTTATAAAGTAGAAAATTATACTTGATAAAATTATTGTATCTACAATATACTTATAGAAATTTTGACCAAATAAATATAAATTTTGGTTAAAAGAATTGTACATTACATAATTGCATGCTAAAAGGTATATAATATCATATCATAATTAAAAGAAATGAATTTTATGTATCTCAATCAAAATAGGAAAAAAAATAAATAGTTAAATCCTATAAATTATGTTATCTCATAATTAAATGTGCACAAGAAAACGTGACAATACAAAAAGATAAGTCTTGAGACATAATACAAGATTATATGCTAGTAAAATTTTAACCAAACAAAAATGTAAAATTTTGGGTAAAAGAGAAGCATAATACATAATGTGCAATACCCAACAAAATAGTCTTAACATCAGTTAAAAATGTCTATTAAGATACAATGAATTTTATATGCCTCAAACAAAATAGGACAAAAATAAATAACAAAGTCCTACAGAGTATGTCATATCATAATTGTGCATTATAATACATGACAATACAAATAGGTAAGTCTTAAGACATAATACAAAATTATATACTTTCACTAATCCTTAATATACAAAAAATATTAGGATTAATCATTAGGGTACACTAGTATTAAAAGTTCTAATAATAGTGAAATTATGACTTTATAAGATAATAATAGAAGTGAATTAAAATTCAATATTTTTATACTTCATGGATTCATTATCAGAAATTAATAGAATAATAAAGGATTAATAAGAGAAGTCGTTAAAAAGTGAGAATATGAAACCAACAAATACATATATAAGAGTAAATAATTCTTACAAAATGGTTTCATAGTTAACCGCATATTAATCAATTAAGAATATTGACGATTATGAGATCTCAACAAAGTAACCGCATGAGTGAGAGAATGAATCTCTTAATAATTTTAAGTAGAATATGAGATCATTTGCAAGTTGTCAAATACTCATAATATAAAAATCAAGTGATACAATAAACCATATTCACACACACTTGATAATTAAATGTGGTTATACGCAACAGAAGAATATATGACTTATTCTTACTAATATTAAGGATGTAATAATAAATAATCTCTTACTCTTATCATAATTTATGATAAACATAGGTTTATTTGTATATCTCAAAATAAGGCATATAGCTTTTCCAAGAATATCATCAATAACATTATAAAATATAGTGTGAAGAAATTAATCTCTCCAAATTCAGGATTCTTATATTTTCCTTACAAGAATTGCATACTAATATTGCATCTCAATAGAGAGTTATTATACAAAAAAATATTCTATAAGATACTAACACGAATCTTCAATATAGATCCCAACAATATGATCACAAGTAATATGTGATAAAAAAATAATTTATCAATAAAATTTATTGTTTGCTCATGTATAATGATTGAAATATTAAGGTAAAAATCTTATAGCAAGACAATTTATTTTGTAAGATGTTAATTAGAATTTTAATATACAATATCCTTTCACTTGATAAAGAAAAAAAAAATAGTTGACATAATTATACGAGGTGCACAAATTCCATATAACATTTGTAGATAATATGTGTGTGAATTTATTTAATAGATAACTAATTTATAATCTTCAGGTAAGCAGAATCCCTCAAACAGATTTTTTATTATTAAACATCACAAAATCAATCAAACATATAATAAAATAAGATATGATAATCACCATATCTTAAACAGAGAAATAATAATAAAAAATAATTACTAATATCAATCCATAATTATATCTAACATACAATGAGTTAAAATTGTTTAAAATCGTATACCAAAAGCCTCCACAATTTTTAGTATACAATTTTGAATAATTTTAATAGGTTATAAATATTCATATATTTAAAACAGCCACAAGAAATCCTCCACCAAATATATTAGTAATATACTGATTTAAATACACTCTTTATTGTTTACAAAAGTCATAAAAAAAATTAAATCATTTATTATTTTGTTAAAAATATTAAGTTACAGGAAACTGAATCAACTTACCTCGGTTTTTTCTTATCTTCATTGTTATGAACGAGTTTATCCGTTCTAATTTATAATTTTTATTTATAAGCTTTAATAAATAATAAAATTATATTAAAAGTTGATAAATTAATGCGTCATTGTCTTATGAAATAGTGAGTGAGTGACACCTCACGCGACACAGGTGATAAATCATAATAAAATAGAAGAGTGTATTGTGCCTCTTCTTATTTAATAAGGATTGGTGCTTCCTTTTCTCTAATAATTTTTTTATGAATGAATTTAATTGGTATAGATAGTTAATTTAAAAGATTTTTATATTATATTTAATTTTTTATGTTTATGTAACTCTTAAGGTAATAATAAATTAAATTAATAAATTTATTATAAATAAAGAATTGAGATTGAATGTAAAAAAATCTTTATATTTATATCAATTAAATTTTTTTTTTATTTATTTATAAATAAATTTTTTAAAAAAATTATTTTACTATAAATCTTAACAGATTTATTCCTCTTCAAAAGAGAATTTGGAAGATCTTCTTTTCTTTTGAGAACAAAGAAACCAAGGCTAAGAAAGAATAGCGAAGGTAAGATCAATCTTATTAGGATCGATTCAGATCATAGGATCACACAATTCAATGAATGAGAGTTTCTTGGTGTGGCTGTTACAGTAACATTGCTGGAAGTCAGGATCAGAGTGAGATTACGAGTTCAGAATGCGTCTGTCCAAGTCAAGATCGTAAACATGGGTTCAGGACATATCAGAGTCTCTCCTTCAGAGTTAATGTTTGGTACGTCATCAGTTTCATTATTTTGATTTTTTTTCTTTAATTATTTGGTTTCTTTTCAAATTCGATTTCTTGTTATATCAGAGTGAAACAGGTTAAAAAAGCAACGCATAGAGCAAAGTGGGTTTGTACATTTTGCCAAAAACTGCATATATAGTAATTAGAAATGCGTATTATTTGTTTTCCAAATTAAATGCAATTTCTCATGTTGGTGATCATGCTTTGTTTCTGCTATATCATTCTGGAAACCGAAACATCAAGAAAAAAATAATAGCTACTGCAACAACTATGGAAACATTATTTGTTATTTCTAGTTTATCAAATTCTATGGAGACTAAAATTACTATGCTAAATACATGTCTGTTTTTTACTAGATGAAACGAAAAGGAAGTTACTTGACTGGCATAACTGTTTCAACATTATCAATGGCATTGCTCGTGGACTTTTGTATCTTCATCAACATTTTAGGCTAAGAATTTGCATCGTGATCTAAAAACAAGCAATATTTTGCTTGATGCAAACATGGATCTCAAATTATCAGACTTTGGTTTGGCTCAATTATTTTCGGGAGATCAAGTTGAGGCAAACATAAATAAGGTCACTGGGACATAGTTAGTTTCTTTCTCACTGTTATTCTTTGAACTTGTGGTGTTAGTTTTAATTATTTTACTTTCAAAATTGATGAAAAGCTATTTCTAGGTGAGGATTGTGCTGTCACAACTTTTTCAAGATGATCATATTTTCAGATTGATTTTCCGAGTCATCAGTCAACTATGAAACAATAAGACATTCTTCTCTGTAGTAATGCCAGTTAACGAGTCTACAGAACGGTATAGAAATATTCACAAAATTAACGAGCAAATTATAAAAACACCTTATAAACTTTAATCAAATTATGTATAACCTCTTTTCTTTTTTTTTCTTCCATTAACATCTAAGTTTTAAAATACTATATTAACACTTCCTTATAAGTTTGAAAATATTACACAAACACTCCTAACAAGAAAAGTAAAAGTAATAGTTAAAAAAGAGTATTTGTGTAATTACACAAATTTTCAAAATTGTTCTTGTAAAATATCCCTTTATCAAGTAAAAGTGTCTTTACTAATGTGGGATATTATAAGTTATTACAGTATACATAACTATTGAATGTGTTATAAATTCATGCTTTATCTTTGCATCATGTAGTCAATCCAATGTCAAAGATAAACAAAGACTTCTAGAAAGACAAAATACTTAAATTGCAATAAAATATGACTGTCAAGTTTCCCCTACACTTGACATTATAAACTCTAATGACTAGTTATCGGTTTTTATAGTGTGAGCTTTTAGTTCTTTAAATGATTTCCAAAGTTGATGGTTGGCAGCATGAAGGTGTATGTATTTGTTGATTTTGTGATGAAAAGACATTGGGTATTCTACCAAATTTGAGTTTTTATAATCCTTTTTCTCATGCTTAGATTATCTTGATCTGATGTAAATTTTATAGTTTCAGTGTCTTTAATACTTTTAGTTTTTGTACTTCTCACAATTAGATTTCTTAAGAAATAATTAGTGTATACCAATTCGATTTGTATTTAATGGTAGATTTCTTAAGAAATAATTAGTGTATACCAGTTCGATTTGTATTTAATGGATTTGTGCTAGCAGATACATAACTTCCATAAATATTGGCTAAAATGATTGACATATTTGTTCCAGTTAATATGGTATAGTATCAGTATGTGATTTAGGTGATAGTTAAATTAAATGTTTTGCGATTATCTAACGTTGAAGGAATCTTGTCAAAATGATTATAAGGTCATTATTAGTTGAGTTTTTGTACATGTTTCTTAAATAAATTAAATTTAAGATTTTTAAAAATTATTTATTAAAGATTGAAACGCGTAATAAAGTGAATTTCTTAACTTTTGCAAGTTAAAGTTTCTTAAAATTAAGTTTTTTAGTAACAATTGATTTATTGAAAATAAAAAATGTAAAATATAAGTCTTTTTAACTTTTTCGATTGATAAAATAAAATTATGTATAAGTATCTAAGTTCGATGTGAATGATAGAAATTATAAAAAATTATTTAATATTTGCCATGATATTTAATGGATATCTTAAATTTTTAGTATTAAAAATCTTAAACTTTTAACTAAATGTTCTAAGTAGATAATTATCGTATGTAAAATTATAAATCAAATTCACATCGTGACCTGTCATGAATATTTTTGTGCATTTCTTACAAGTGATAAATGAAAATGCCATGTACACTAATCAGAAGTACTTGGTAGTGAAAAATATTGTACTTGTATATATTTTGCCTTTAGAACTAGAATAAACTAACTGGTTCTTGACTAGGAATTTAGATTAGTAGTTACGTGAATTTTGAATATTCGACACTAAATTGTAAAGGTGAATGCATCATGCCAAAAGTTTAAAATGAAATGTGTTAAATTAAGAAATAAAGTTTTGACATTAATATGATTGATCACATCCACATTACAAATAAGAAAAACAGTTCAAATAATACTCTGGCAAGGGGCAAAATCAAATATCTTCAAAGTGAAATGAATGAATCTTCTAGAGCATATGTTCTTCTTACTCACATTCTTAGGGGACTGTGGTGATGGTTATGCTGATGCTTAATTTTTTATCGAAAGTGAGTACGCTTGTTATCAAAATCAATAAATCTTGGAAACTTTAGTATACCTGAGAAATATTTTTCAAGCCAACCAGGGTTTCGCCTTATAAAAGCATTTAGTAGTGTCCTATGCTTCTTTGAGAAATGAACAAAAGCCACATTTTTCTCATCTACTTTCACAGCAGTTCCAGATGCTTTCTGGGGAGTTGCAGATGTGCAGGCATACTCAACATCATAAATAACATGAATACTTGAGTCATGGTTGGCATCTAGCTAGGCAGGATGCAATTTCTCACAAACCATAAAGAAAGATTCAATGTATGGTAAAATATTTTGAGAGCCAGCTGAAAGTGGAGGCATTACACTAGACGGTTTAGATACTAATGTAATAGAAGATGTCAAAAACTCATATGTGGACTCTGAGTAGGATTCTATCTTGCTTATGCAATAGCTCAGCTCACACCACAACGAATCTAATGCTGAATTTATTTCCCAAACCTCAGAAAGAGTAGGAGTGCCTCTATCTTTCTCTTTCTCATTCAGTAAAGTAACAAGTGAACTCAAGGCCTATAAAACTCTCAAAATGGAAACTTCATATGTAGAAGTAATGCTAAGCAGAGCTTTCATTGCTTCACTAAAGATACGTAATTCATTCATTGCAGAGTATATACATTACCTCTGCCAGCCAACTCAGTAACAAAAAGCTCACAATGAGTTGGAGCAATGGTCAAGGATTTTTTCATTACCTCTGCAACAAGAGTATATGCATTCTCTGACAAACTAAAGGAATGCACAAAATGTAAGATTAACTCCATAGTTACTATAACAGAATTGCATCTAAAACAATATTTAATCATATGCTATGATTGGTGATTAATAACAACTGTGACATTACAAATAGAAAAGGCAAACAAATGCAAATATAAAGAAAACTGACTTAATTTAAAATTGGTTTGATTTAATGCTTCTAACTCACATTCGACATTAACACCAGAGGATATAGGCTTGGAGGAACCATCAACCTTAGTAGATGCATCACCCTCAGAAGATAAATTATTAGAACCTGCATTCACATCTGCCTCCACATAAGAAATTTGTGGACCTGATGATGGCTTAGTAGATATTAGGGGTTTTTCAGATAACTTGTTTCCAAAACTGTCAATGATAACATCCAGTAAATTTAGCAGCTAAAAACATAGATATAAAGACAATTATGTCAGCACTGTTAGAAAGCAAATGAAATTAAATAAGATTCCATTACCACCAAATCATCATCTGCTCAAGATGGGTTATGCTCCTCAAATAAAATGGTTGGTTCAAAAGACCCAAGCATTGCAATAGAGATGTACCCTTCAATACTTTCACTTATATTTACCTCATCCTCAACAACCATCACAACTTTTCCCTATGCATCCTCTAGTTCTTTTATAAGGATGAGGCAGCCAAAATTGGAGCAAAATTTTTGCCATGTACAAATGATTGTAAGCAACACATGTGAGAGTTTTAAGTATTCTACAGAGTAATGGAGGAACTCCTATGTGATTAAATAATAGGAAAGGTATTAATAAATTCATTCACTGTTAATAAAAATACCCAAATATTATAAGTGGAATCTCCAGTACAAGAAACTTGTGAATTAAGAAAATGAAAGAAATTTCATAGAAATTCATTAGGAAGAATCAGAACCATAAGCACCAATAGGAAATTCTATTTGTGTTATAAAGGTGTACATAAACCAAAATCATGCTAACTATAAAGTGTACATTTTTTCAAGGAATAATAGAACTAAAACTTGTTATTGAAGTACAAAGAGAGTTTAAGCACACGAAAGTTGCCAACATATGAAATGGCAACTAAAACAAATTCAGAGCTTTAAAAGCATTAGCCGCGACAGTTTGCAACAACTAAGATATATATTAGTAATTAATTTGTCTTCTTGTGAATAATGAACAACATGATTCTAAAGCTACCTACTTGAGACTATATCAACCACTAATATCTAAGACATCATCACCATTTCAATACAATGCAAGAAATCCTCTAAACTACCATACATGTTACTATAATTTTTTTAAAGATATTCAAAACTGAGATTTTTGTTGAAAAGATAGAACTAGGAAAATATAGCAACAACAAAACCTAAAAATTACAACAGCAAAAATATGCATCACCAGGGAAATTATAACAGCAGCATAATACAATAGGAAACAAGAGCAGCATGGCAGCACATACATAGAATCATGAAAAAATTGAAACATAGTAGGATTAAAGTATAATCAAATTTTGGACAATGCTGAAGAAATCAAATGAAGAAAATAACTAGCTAAAATTGAAACAATTACTCACTGGGTGTGCAAATTGGCTGAAATCAAAGTGGAATCAAGAGTGTCAACGCACCTTTCTAAGAAAGAAAGGGAAGGACGAAACTACAAACTGAAATAAACAATAAAGAAGAAAAGAGGAACAAAGAAATTGAGAAGGTGATGAACCACAAATTGAAAAGGGACGAATAACAAAAAACCAGGAACCTGAAATGTTTTGATCGTTTGATTTCAAAGAAAAAACAGAGAAGAACAAACGTGGGTGATAGGGGAAAAATCGTTGCATATCCTTTTTCCATTTTCCTAAAAGAAAACTGCAAAATGAATGTAGTGTTTTTTAATTGATTTTATTTAAATATTTTATATTTTATATTTTATATTTTATATATGCTTAATAAATACATGAGATTCTACTAATTTATCATATAAATATATTTATTAAATTAATGATAGCATAATTGAAGATATAGAATTATAAATTTAATTTTAAAAATATTATAATCATTAAATTTAGATTATTCTAACAACTTACTCATAATTGTTTTTTTTTTAAAAATTATATTTTAATTGTTGTAATTTAAAACTTGTAGATAAATAATAGATGAGCATGGTTAATTAATTATAAAAAATATACAAGATATTTTATCTTAAAAAATTATATTTTTAATTTAAAAATATGAGTTGATAAATAGAGTTCAAAACATTAGAATCATTAAACTTAAATTATCCTAACAACTTACTCATAATTATTTTTTTTTTAAAAAATAGTATATTCTTAAGATAAACTAATTTTAAACTTCTAGATAAATAATATTATAGATGAGTATGGTTAGCCAATTATAGAAAATATAAAGGATATTTTATCTTAAAAAATTATCTTTTTCATTTAAAAACACCAATTAATAAATAGAGCTAGAAAGATTAGAATCATTAAACTAAGATTATATCAACAACTTAATCAAAGTGGGTATTTTCTTGAAAATAGTATATTATTGGTTATTCTCATTTAAAACTTCTAGATAAATAATAGTTATTATAAATAGAGTTCAAGACTGGAATTTAAAAACACAATTAATAAATAGAGCTAGAAAGATTAGAATCATTAAACTAAGATTATATCAACAACTTAATCAAAGTGGCTATTTCTTGAAAATAGTATATTTATTGGTTATTCTCATTTAAAACTTCTAGATAAATAATAGTTATTATAAATAGAGTTCAAGACTGGAATTTAAAAACACAATTAATAAATAGAGCTAGAAAGATTAGAATCATTAAACTAAGATTATATCAACAACTTAATCAAAGTGAGTATTTTCTTAAAAATAGTATATTATTGGTTATTCTCATTTAAAACTTCTAAATAAATAATAGTTATTATAAATAGAGTTGAAGACTGGAATTGTTATACTCACATTATCACAATCACGCTTATACTTTGATAATCACAACCACATTTACACTCAACTTTCTCAACACACACTCGCAACTATGACTCGTAGTGAGAAAAAATAATAGGTATAATAAAGCAATTGTCGTGGCACACTTGTGAGAGGAGACACACCTTTGAGAGCAAGTACACCTTTGAGAGGGGTGAAAAAGAAGACAAGGCAATCGTACGTATTCTTGCTATTACTCAAGAAATCATTAACATATCATCATCATCTAGGTACGTTTATCATTTTATCTTAATAATATTTTATTTTCTTTTCATGGTTTTTTTTCTTAGATTAATATGTTATTCTTATTCTTAGCCTTTTTTTTTAATTGTTCATCCTGTCAGTTGACGTGTATATTTGTATTAAAAAAATATTGTTCTAATATTACTTTTTTTTTAATAAGTTGTCTAATAATTCCCTACGGGAGAGTATAAGGAGGAACATATGGAAGTTGTGTAATATCCCAAAATTTAAAATATAAATATTCGAATAAGCATTCAGTTAAGAGAAGATACACTAAGTTGTTAAAAGAAATCAATTAAAAGGTTAAACTGTTAGGAATTTTGAATAAACAAGATTAAGATAATATTTTCTTTAAAATAGAAATAAGATAAAATAAAATAAAAGATTTGATATTAATTTGTATAACAAGATTCAAATAATATTCCCTTAAAATCGAAATAAGATAAAATAATTAAAGATTTAATAAAATTTTGGATTTAAATTGAGTAAAATCAATCTTTTATAGAAAAACCTAGAGAGAGGAAAATCAACCCTAAACTACTATATATAGGGTTAACTAGTTCGCTCAGAATATTATAGATTAGTTGATTATTCTAGGGTTGAGAAAGATGAACATAGGAGTAGAAGGATTGAAGTAGTGGGATCTCGCTTCAAGAGGTGAGTAAAATATCTTTTCAAAAATTCCATGTTATATCTTTTGAATGATATAGTTTTTAATCCTATTAAGAAAATTTAGGATTCATTATTAAATTAGGCGATACTTTACGTATATTACGTTAACATTTATATTTATGTGAGAAAATAAATATTTCAAAAAAGAAATTCAAGATGCGATTTGAGGATACGAGAATTGAATCTTGATTAATTGTTGATTAAAAAGAAATAACATGTCAGTCCATGATTATAATTAATTGCAAAGATTTAAAATTAGTTTTGTATATTCTTGGGTATGCTTAGCAAATTTGGTTTCACGATAAGGCAACATTTGATGATTTCCATTTATTATATATATATATATATATATATATATATATATATATATATATATAAAATATTAAGGTCCCTTTATGAATTCTGCAAAGTGATATGTTCAAGCGTTCACGTTAATTAGTGCATTGGTTATGCTTTACGATTATTGCGCATTTATGAATATCATACAATACCTCTTCATTCATATTTTATTGATAATATTAACACTGTACAGCTAATAATTTCAATTGAGATGCTTAGCATGTTAAATTTATTTTTAGAGATTATCTTGTTCGAGATACTCTATTTATAATGAGGGAAATTTACAATGTCTCCATCTGGGATGGAGATCAAGTGTGAGATACCTCCATTTTAATATGGGGCAGAGGTTTTACATACCTCTATCTGAGATGGAAAAGAGATTCTGGATACCTCCATAATAGCGTGGGGAAGGCAATGGAACATCATTATATGGAATATGAGTTCATAAACCCTTTTGAAGATCTATTAAAAACCTTGGTTTTGGGAACCGTAGAGTGAGAGCGAATGATCTTGAGTATCACTATCGATTGTGTGCATCATGAGAGTGTTAATGAAAATACCATTCTGTTTTTGTGTTTATTAATTCATTCATATTAGAAATTAATTATTTGAAACAAACTATATGTTGTCGTTAAAAATATCTTTTTGCAGGTACCATGGTTATTTTTTTCGGATTCTGCACCGGCTGAGAAAAACTCTATTTGTGAACTTTTTTTTAACTTGTTTTATTCACTTAGATTTTTATCTCATTAAAAAGTGTTGTTTTCAGAGTCAGAAAAAGAGGAAGTTGAGAAGGCTAAGGAGGCGTGAAGACTTAGTCATAGTTTAGGTTTTCCTTTTTATGAACGTTGTTATTATAATTTAGAAGATTTTTTCTTTTTGTGAACATTGTTATTTAAATTTTGAGATGTCCACATTTGAGAATGATACTTTGTAAGGACAATAATTTTTATTTACTGTTTGATTTTTTTATTATTTTCAATAATTACTTAATTATTATTCTTTGGGTGTTATTGTAACGTGGGACGTTACAAGTTGAGCACGAGATGATCAACAAGATTAAGGATGAGCATGACATTATAAACAACACAAGTTGTTTTGATGAAATTAAACTTTGTTTTAACCAATTAACTGAGCTGATTGGAAGAGAATACCCACATGCAAAGTTTGCTATGTCCTCATCTGGTATACCAAGGTTGTTATCACTATCGACTCCCGCTTATGGTGTCAAACAAATGGAACCTTCACATGAAGGTACCAGTCTAAGACTCAATCTCAATAGTAGAAGGAAATTGCTATTTGAGTATGAAGAAGCAAGTCCTAAAGAATACTACATTTCTCATCGACCATTGAAGCCTCGGTAGAACTAAAGGTGTAGAATTACAAGTCAAATAAAAGAATTTATATATATATATATATATATATTATAATTTTAATACATAAGTTTAATTCTTTAAATTAATGTATACACAATGTTTTGATAGATGTTTCCAATGTCATTTCGACCACCTCCTGATATGATTTTGGATGAATGGGAAACATCACTGCTGGCATATAATTTTACAAAGGATGCACAATATGCCAATAAGTATGTTATTTAATTTAATATATGATTAATATATGTAATACCAAATTATATGCATAACATTTATATGTATATGGTCTCTACAAGGACGAAAGTTCTAATAAGTCATGGATCTTTTAAAGGAGATAAGAAAGCACTACAATCTATTGTACCCTACAATTGGGTGGAGTAGGAGGTAAGTCAAATTGCATAGATATAAGAACTATATTTAAATAATATTTTCATTCTACTAATGCTAAGTTTATTACATCTTTATTATAAACTGTAGGTTCTTAATGCATTGGCTACCAAGCTGACATGTATTCATAGAAAAGATGGAGATTAAATTAACTACCTTGTTCCTACCAACCATATTTGCGGTATAAATACTTCTACAGTGAAAAATTATTATTTTACAAATGACAAATATTATAATTTTCTTCTTTTGGACAACAATATGTAGTTGTTGCAGTTCCCATGCCAACTCCTGAAAAAATTATGCAAGATCTTCGTTATTACATGGGCAAATTGGACCATATACGAAAGGTAATAATAAAAAGAGTATATTTAACAAATTCATTAACATTTGAAAAATGATGGAAGACTTAACTTTTTAAAATTTCTATTTTGCCAGATTTTTTTACCTATTAATGACCAAGGCAACCATTGATATTTTTTAATTGTTGACTTTAATGAGAAAAAATTGTTAGTGTTGGACTCCTTGCGTAGTTCCGAAACAAAAGTTGGTTGACTCTACAAAGTGCAAAAGTTGGTAAGTATCTCTTTAACTTATTCATTTTATTTATTACTTGTTATTCTTATTGTTGCTTTCTCACATATGCAGGAAATGTTTCTATAACAAATGTTTATGATAAAGTCCTTCTATGATTGCTCAACTAGTGCGGTTGAAAATGACATATAGAAGTTCACTATTGTTGAGCCAAAGGGCCTTGGATATCAACATCCTGGATCGTAAGTGCTTAACATCTCTCTTCTTTAATTATATAATAAGCTAATAATTTTAATATAATTTGAATGATTACATATCATTGATGATTGCGGAGTGTGGGTAGTAGAATGGATGAAAAATTGTCCATGGGAGGACAATTATGATAAAATATTTGTAAGTATATAATTATATTTATTATTTTATAACTCATGATAAATATAAATAATTATATTATTTGTGTTGTCTTTGCCAAGTTGATCATACTACACATACACGTTTAGCATTGGAATTAGTCAACGATGAGTACAACGAAATATTAAAAGAAATAATGTCTAAAGCTTTTGATTATTGCATGAGATGCAAAAGTTTAATATGAATTGAGAAGAAACTTGGGACAGCTGAAAGCTTCGATAGACTCATAAGCACATATTTATTATTTATTCTAAAAGTATTTCTTGGTTTGAATTTTGTAGTATTTTTTTAGTAGTGTTGAATTTTAATTTGTTTTTAAATATGTTTTGCATTCTCAAACTTTCAGAGGATGTTTTACACTTACTTGATTTCTTATGAATACAATTGTTCTTAATATTAATGAATTATTTTCATTAAAAAAGATTTTTAAGATAAAATATCTTGAATATTTTCTATAATTGACTAACCATGTTCATTTATGATAACTATTATTTATCTAGAAAATTTTAATGAGAACAACTAATAATATATTAGTTTAAAAAAAACTGCTCAGAGTAAGTTGTTCAGATATTCTAGTTTAATGATTCTAATGTTTTAAACTCTATTCATTAACGATTGTTTTTAAATAAAAAAGATATTTTTTTAAGATAAAATATTTTGTATATTTTCTATAATTGACCAACCATACTCATCTATTTAATACTATTTATCTAGAAGTTTAAAATTAGAACAACTAATAAATTGTATTTATTAATTCATGTTTTTAAATTAAAAAATATTTTTTTTGTATTTTCTATAATTGGCTAACCATACTCATCTATGATAACTCTTATTTATTTAGAAATTTTAAATTAGAACAACTAAGAATATACTATTTTAAAAAAAAACCAATTATAAGTAAGTTGTTGAAATAATGTGGGTTTAATAACGATTCTAGTTTTGAAATCTATTTATTAACTTATCCTTTTAAATTAAAAAGATAATTTTTTAAGATAAAATCTATTGTATATTTTCTATAATTTACTAATCGATGTTCATTTATGATAACTAATAAAAAATCTAGAAGTTTTAAATTGGAACAACTTAGAATATCCTATTTTTTTAAAAAAAAATAATTATAACCAGATTGAGATTTATGTGTGTAAATAGTTGTATGTAAATTTAAAAACTTAAATAAAATGGTTTACAAATATCTTTCCACCAAACCAAATGAACTTGGTGGAAGTGTAAAAAGAGGATATCATGACAAGAACTAAATATCCTACTTATTCTACAAAATAAGCATGTAACAGACAACATAACAATGAAACATAATTAACATAATTAAGGTGCTAGGCTCATTTTCTCCACCATGTCCATAACTAAACATTGACTGCCACCTACAAAGAGTGACCTGACATGTCGCGTCCCCTCCCTCGTCTAGAATAACCATACTCTCCTCTTCCATAATAACCATCTTGGTCATGGCCAGGGCCACGAATCCCATGGTGTCTCACAAAAAGACCAAATGTTTGCACAACACAAAATGACCAAAAGAATTGAAAATTG
This sequence comes from Psophocarpus tetragonolobus, assembly GCA_037954015.1. Lineage (NCBI taxonomy): Eukaryota > Viridiplantae > Streptophyta > Magnoliopsida > Fabales > Fabaceae > Psophocarpus > Psophocarpus tetragonolobus. The sequence goes on from CM075692.1 coordinate 36,927,216, forward strand.
TCTTCCAAATATATATATATAAGATAGAAATGACCTCAGTATCAATGTTGATTTGTTCATAGTATCTAGTCCTTCCTTTTTGTGAAGCATTATCATGCATGTTGGAAGAAATCATCATTGTTATAAATAGGCTGCATAAACCAGAAAGTGGAGTCAAAGCCAAACAGACCGAAAAGCAAAAATAAATTTAGATAGAAAATGACTACATATCAAGTTGTGCACTACTTTCGAATGAGACTTACTTTTACCAAGATGACTCCATACTTCATCTTTCTTGAACTTCTCATTCATCGCCATGAAATCAAAATCTTCAATGAATTTTGTGACTGGACACAAACCTTACAAAACAATTTTTCAGTAACTCTACTGAATATTACAATCATAATCCCTATGAAATGAAGAAAAAATAATAAAGAATAATGACAAAATATGTCTAGCAGATTTATTTTACTAATCTTAATCGTCCAACAATTTTTCATTATATAGATATATTTATAATTGAAAAACTAATTATGAATCTCAAAACAGCCCTCAGCTCATCCAAAGTGCAAACACCAACTCCCTTTCTCCAAAACAAGAATACCTTTAAAACTCCAAATCATACAATATGTCATCAATTTCTATTGGTATAAACCACTGTAAGAACGACTACATATTAAATGAACAACAAATTGAACATTACCCCATTTCCTCTTCCTCTTCCACATCCTCTGTAACTATTGTAGCCATGATGAGTTTAAATAGGAGCTCTTCCGAGCTTTAAAAAATGCAACCAAATGTCAGAAATCCTTCTACATCAAGAGAATAGATGGTAAACAAGTTAATATAATAAGACTGATACTTATGGTCTTTGGTATTAATCACTTGCGCCAATATTATTTGATACCATAAAGCAAACAAACAAAAAATCATTGACAAACCAGACCAAATTCTCTACAAAAGAAACAAGTAAAAACAAAACAGAGAAGTTGATTAGCTGGGAATGGCTAGTAGACCATATAAATTACAAAGCACAATATTCCCATATTCCTAATTATACCAAAATCTATCTTACAGGATTCCTTGATGGGTAGATAGCAACTTGGCATGGAAGATGAAAATTACAAAGCACAATATTCCCATATTCTTGATTATACCAAAATCCACCTTACAGGATTCCTTGATGGGTAGATAGCAACTTGGCATGGAGGATAAAAATTAGTGTCATGTAATAGTCATATTTGCAACGACATTAGAACGTGTCAAATACACATTCAACTTAGGATACATGATTTTGGTTGAAAAAATAATATATGTTTGTATTTTTAAAAAACACATAAGTGAAAATATATCAAGTTTTACTACAAATTTACTTTTTTATTAAAGTTTTCAAATATAAATCAATTTGCTTCAAACATAGTGTATGTTTGGTTTCGGCTGGACAACTTTAGAATTGATTTTGCTTCTAGTCCAACTTGATTTTATTAGAGTATAGGTGTTTGGTTGCTGTTAGGTAAAAATTAAATTAGCCTCAAAACCTTAGCTTGCTAGAGCCTAGAAGCGATGAACATAACCTGTTGAGTTGAAAATTTTATACTATATTTTACATCAGACTTCTTTTAAGGTAAGCATTAAAACATACATTTATTTACTTCAAAATCAATTCTAATCAAAATCAATTTTACAAAATTAATTTCTTCCAAAATCAACTTTTGTAAATATTCATCCAAACACACTAAATATCAATGGACAATTACATTATTCCAGATAATTTATGGTACTTTAATCTACATCATGTTACCATATCAAATAAAAACATACAACCACGTGCAAAACAAAACAATAATAAGTGTGTATCTGCCTGCAATGGAAATATTGGTGGTTGATGAGTTTTAGCAAAAACTGGAACAGAAGGATCAATGTTGATGATACCTGAACTACTTCAACATCCTTATGAGGGGCATGTGAAGGCAGAGCTAAAGAAACTATAGTTGGTCCAGACTACAATAATAAACTTGGGGTACCAGAGAAGGTGCCTATGTTTCTGTATTGGTAGAAGTTGATGATCCAACAGTCGTAGGAGACAACAGGGATACAATTTGATAGGGTAAGTTTGAACCTGAAATTACATTCGCTTTACTGGAGATTGATGGCACTACAACATTTATATCCGGATCAGAATTGATTAGCAAAGTCAGTGGTAAGTTAACAGCAAACATAGCTGCTGAAGTTGAAACATTGGTGCCTTGTTTGTTACTGATACTAGCAACATTTCAGACGCAAGTGTTGCATGAGGTACAAATAGGGGTGTTCATTTTAACCAATTATTTAAAAATAACTATAATCACAGTTAACTAGTTATATAATAACTAGTTAAATTAAAATAAGTTAATAAATTTAATTGTTTTTTATTTTAAAAATAGTTAAGTTATTTATTTTATTTTAATAAAATAAAAAGGGTTAGGTTAGGACTTTTATCTGATTATTTTAACTGATTATATAATAACTAGTTAAATTAAAATAAGTTAATAGTTTAATTATTTTTATTTTGAAAACAATTAAGTTATTTATTTTATTTTAACCAGATAAAAAGGGCTAGGTTAGGACTTATATATGATTATTTTAACCGGTTATATAATAATTAGTTAAATTAAAATAAGTTAATAATTTTAATTGTTTTTTATTTTAAAAACAGTTAAGTTATTTATTTTATTTTAACTAAATAAAAAGGTTAGGTTAAGACTTATATCTGGTTATAAACTGGTTACTATTTTTTTCTCTTTTACATTTATTTGTGTTGTTTATTGCGTCTTTGTTTCTCAGTTCTAAGCTTCTCGCGCGTTTCTCTTCTTCTCCCTTCTCACTTCTTCCTCTCCTTTTCCCTTCTCACTTCTTCCTCTTATTTCTCATGTTATGCCTCTCTCTTCTTGCAATTCTTTCCCTTTTCATTTCGATCAAAGTAGTTCTTGGATTAATCTTTGAACTTTCAAGTGAACCCTAACTGGTTTGTAATTGCTTCACTTCTCTTTTAGGTTTTGGTTTTTTTTATTATGGTTAATAATGTTAATAATATGTTGTATTGAACCTATTCTAAATCTGTTGACACTATAACTCCCTTTTCTTTTTTCTTTCCTTCATGTCTCTACTTCACTTACTCACTCTACAGGTCAAGGAAGTGGCACCACCTGCAAGAAGAAGGAATGCCAAGCTCTCATTTGCCTTTGTATTTCCTGATAAAAACAATCGTTTCAAAGTTCAAGAGATCTCTCTCTCCCTTTTTCCTTTTCACTTTATATTAACATTAACTATACGCTGCATATCTCAAAACATGTTCAAACTTAACAAAACCCTTTTAATTATATCCATTCTCAACTTTGTTGCTTTACAAAGGGGCACTAGGAATGCCTTTGTCAACAAGAGTATTTGTTTTTATACAAAATGACGATGGGGGAGTATCATTTTACTAATGCAATGTTAATCAAAACTTGGAATTTTCTCGAAGTTCATAATTGGTTAACTTTTTGCCATTTGGGTTTCCTATATCTGCAGGAGCATGGGTTTACTGAAAATCCATTATATACATATCATGATTATTAACACGCTTTTCAAAATATTATGTTTTCTAGACTTAACTACTATATGATAATGTTAAATTATTTTTTGTCAATTCTCTGTAATTTTTTTTTCTAGTTTGCTTGTGGTAGATGTTCGAGCAATTAGATTTGGCACTCAGCCAATTGACAATATAATCTCAGGTTTCTTAATTTCACATTTTAATCAGAAAAAACTATTTTAAAAAGACAAGTTTTTTTTTATAATTGATTACATAACTAATCATGGATAAAATAACTGGTTAAATATCCATAACCAGTTATATAACCAATTTTAGATATAACTGGTTATATAACCGGTTATTTTTAAAGATAACCGGTTATACTAAATTATAACTAGTTATGGATAAATGGTTATAATTATGGTTACTATAACTACGTGTATTTATAGTTATTTAATAGTTATGGTTAGGTTATTAAAATAACCTAACCGCAAGCACCCCTAGGTGTGAAAGATAAAGCAGATGGTGCAGGAGACAAAACTGAAGATGTTGGGGGGAAAGCAGAAGGTGTTGGAATCAAATTAGATGGGGACAAAGAAGTAGATATTCTCATATTGCACTAGGAGTACTCGTACCAACATGTAGCAAAGATGATGGCAATTCTGGCAAATTAGAATATACAGTAGGTAAAGAGGGACTAAATTAGGATGTTGCATGGATGATGGCATTGTTAAACCAGGTGGTGGTTGAAGCAAAGATTGTTGGTGTAAATGAGGAAACCCATTTGAGGCACCATAATATCCTTGCCAATACATAGGCATAGCTAGCCTACCACCATTTGTATTTGGAACACGTGGAGAGGCTCCCCAAGATCCTATATTCCCTCTAGGTTGATACAAAGGCAAGGGCCCTTGAAAATTTGACCCAAGAAGTCCAAGCTGTGTGGTGTGAGAGCCAAGATTAGTCAAAGACCCACTTGCAGCAGAAGGCAAACTCATAGATGTGGTGGTGACTGGGGGTAGTGAGATTGCAAATGCAATTCCACATAATTAGGATACAATTAATTTAATTGATTTGTTATTCAGAAAAAAAATCATCTACTTAAATAATAGCTGGTCATTTTTAACTTGTGGAGTAGACTCGACAGGTGGACAAGATTTAACTAATCAAATTACAAAATTTTTATTTATTTTTTTTATAAAACAAACATGTATTTAGCATAGTAATTTTAGTCTTCATAGAATTTGATGAACTAGAAATAACAAATAATGTTTCTATAGTTGTTGGGATATAACAAGAAATTGAATTAAAAAGAAACCAAATAATTAAAGAAAAAAATCAAAATAATGAAATTGATGACCTACCTAACTCTAACTCTGAAGGAAAGACTCTAATATATCTTGTCCTCATTTTTACCTTACTTGGATAGACGTGGTCTAATCTTCTCGTAATCTCACTCTAATCCCGGCTTCTAGCATTGCTACTGAAACAGCCACACCAAAAAACTAATTGTGTGATCCTACGAACTGAATCGTGATCCTAACAACATTGGTCTCATCTTCGCTATTCTTTCCCACCCTATGTTTCTTCATTCTCAAAAGAAAAAAATATCTGGTAGATTTTCTTTTGAAGAGAAATAAATCAAAATAAATATTTTTAGGATTTATAGTAAAATAGTTTTTTTAAGTACTTATTTATAAATAAATATTTTAATTTATAAAAATATTACCTTACATTTTAATTGATCACGAAAAAGAAAGTATCATGCTTATTAAATAAAAAAGAATTAGTAGATTACACCTAAAATATTTATCTGCAATTTTTTTAAAATAATAAAATATTATATTTTTTGCCACGTGGACAGTGATCAACCAGGGGTTTTAAAGGGAAGGGTCGTATGTTAATCATTTTCCTAAAGAAAAACATTTGAAACCTCAAAATATTTGAACTCTCTTCCCTGTTCCTCCTTTCTCGCTTTGCCATACCCTTGAGTGATACATCCTCTTTCTTCCTCATCCCCCCTTCCACTGTGAGCAAATATTCTCTCTTCTTCCTCTCGCCCTATTTTTGACATTATTCCCCTCTTTCACCATCATTAAGAGGTTTTTTTCCTTTGAATCACCATCATCATGAAATATTCTTGGAAGCAACATTAGTTTCGCAAGCAAATAGATGTGTTGATTTATTTTATGTTGACTATATCATGTTTCCTTCTCTTTTATTGGTTCTGATTTATTTTATCTTGATAAAACTCTTATTTAGTTGTACACTATTACAAATATGTGCTATCTTCCTCATGGTTTAGGATTTTTTCTTCCATTATCATGGTAAATGTCAGTATGAAATACATGAGTGTTGCCTGTTTGATAAAATGTCTGAACGAAATTTTCTTTTTCTTTAGTATAATCTTTGAAAAAAATTGTCAAATTGTGATTAGATGGACATAGATATCTTAGAATAGATCTTATCTTTCTAAAAGTATAGTTTGATAAGTAACATACCACCCTCCAACAAAGTAACATACTATGTAGAACATTTCAAAGTTGATTAAAAGCTAAGTTTTAGAAAGGTCACTTAAATATTGGTCTTTTTTTATGGTTTCTCTTAGATCTTTCATTGATTTTCCTACTCCACCTATTTATTGAGCTATTTACTGCCTGATCAACTTTTCTGACCGATCTTTTGTTCACCCGTTGAAACCATATTTTAGGTGAAATTTTGTTTTAATAGGTGCTATTTTTATGTTCTTGTTAATACATGGATTTGCGAATTACTTCAATGGTTAATTTGCTGGAACTTAAAATTTTAAAAATCATTAAGTATGGGTTTGTGTTGTCGAAAATGGTGTTCACCATTTTAATACCATCAATTGAATCAATATTGAGTTATATATTTTAATGTCTGTTGGAAACCTAACCTCTTCCTATTGTATTTACTTTGTACTACTCTAGAGTATTCAATGTGAAACTCAATAAGATGTTTATGTTGGTATTATAACTATTTGAGCTTTGTAAATTTTACCCTTATTTGGTTGAATCTTGATTAGTATTTGTTGTAAATTTTGTTAACCTCTAATATTCTACACAATACACATCACTACTACTAAGGAAGTCAAATTGAGGAAGTTGGCCTTAAAAATGGTAACATGACATTAATCATTAATCTTTGTATCAACATCTTTCTTTAGAATATTGTATCTAGCTAATTAGTAATCTTGCTGCCAAAATATGATGCTTTGCAAAACTGCAAATAATCATATTTCTGGCTTCAATTGTCTGTCTATCAATCCCATCAATATTTATTAAATCATCTATGATTGTATTTCATCAATTTTCATAAAAACATCAATTATTGTATTATTACTTTACTTTATGTCATACTATGTGCAAGTGAGGGGAGTAGGGATATTTGGGAGGAGAACACTCCAACACACTTCAATTTACAAACTTCGGTTAAAAAAAAATCGAATCTTTATACAATCGTGATTCTTACTTCAAGAAACAAGTAACTATAAAAGAAAATAAAATAAATATGCCTAGCAAAATTGGGGACATTGCCTTGCAATTGCAAGTTATTCTTTCTTTCTTGTTTCTACAAATAATTTATTGTAGTGTTTTGATGACTGAGCTAACAATTGTATTTCTTGTCTTGCAATATGCTAGAGAATGTGTGACTGGGTCCTTCATGATAAAAATGTGTATCGGGATGACATCCTACAAGAAGTTTGTGTTTCATTTACCTTAGAAGGACAATTATTAGATTTTGTAGATTAGTGAGTATTAATTATATCTTAAAAAACTTTATTTCGTCCTTTTAAATGTACTTATTTGTTACAAATAGTACTATTTCACAAAGTAATGTGATATTTGAGCTTATATTACATAACATATATCAATGAATTAAATGAGATTGGAACCATGCAATTGGAAGCCAACAATTACAAGAATATATTTTGGTTTCAAGTGAACAAGGGTATATTGAATCAGGAATAAGTTTTGGTAATAATTTTTTTCAATTGGATGATACCGAAGGAACAATTTTAGTCAAATTCTTAAGTGTGAACGATGTACTCTTATATGACTAATTTTGAATAATGTTTTGCTAACATATTTTTATGGGTTTTTTTATAAGTCAACACATTTTTATGATTAATTGTGAGTAGTGGTTTGTTAAAAGTAAATTTTTGAAAAATGTTCCCAAACTAGGCATAATAAGTTTAGTCTAACTTGATCAGCATTGAAATATTATGGGATGATTTAAGAATATGTTTTGGTTAAATTTTTTTAAGAGGTTGATACACTTGGGAGAAATTTTCAGACCAATCCTTAAGTGGCGAACCCTGAACTTTTACATGGTTAAATGTTAGTACTGTTTTGTTAAAGGTAATTTTCTAAAACAATTCCTTAAGCAGGGTAAAATCACTTTAAACCCAGCTTGGTTAGCATTAAAATATTATGTGATGACTTAAGAATATGTTATGGTTAACAAATTTTTTGAAGAGGATGCACTTGGGATAAAATTTCAGTCCAATCCTTAAGTGGTGAACTCAAACATGCATATGATTAAATGTGAGTAGTTTTTTATTGAACCTAATTTTTTGAAAAATGTCCCCAAACACGAGATAGTCAGTTTCAGCCTAACTTGGTTAAAATTGAAATATCATGTGAAGACTTAAGAATATGTTTTGGTTAAACTCTTTTTTAAGAAGTTGATGCACTTGGGAGAAAATTTTAGATCAATCCTTAAGTGGTGAACCCTAAATATTTACATGGTTAAGTGTGACTAATGTTTTATTAAAGGTAATTTTCTGAAAAATTTCCTCAAACAGGGTAAAATCGCTTTGAACCCAACTTGGTTAGTATTAAAATATTATGTGGTGACTTAAGAATATATCATGGTTAACATTTTTTGAAGAGGATGCACTTGGGATAAAATTTTAGACCAATTCCTAATTGGTGAACCGTGAGCATTTACATGGTTATCTATGAGTGATGTTTTGTTAACCATGATTTTCTAAAAAATTTCCCCCATGAAAGCACAATCAATATAAGCTAATTTTATTATCATTAAAATATTATGTGGTGACTTAAAAATATATTATGGTTCAAAATTTTTTAGAAGAGGATACACTTAGGATAAAATTTCAAATCAATCATTGACTAGGGAACCATGAACATTAAAATGGTTAGCTATGATTGATGTTTTGTTAATTACAAATTTTTGAAAAAAGTCTCTAACATCGCACAAGTAATATGAAGCCAACTTTGTTAGCATTAAATTACTATGTGGTGACTTAAAACTATGTTTTGGTTATTAACTTTTGAAGAGCATGCATTTGAGAGAAAATTCAAGACCAATTTTTAAGTGGTAAACTGTGAAAATTTGTATGACTAACTGTGAGTAATGTTTTGAAAAAAATTTTCAAACAAGGCAAAATTAGTTTAAACTCAACTTGGATAGCATTTAAATATTGTGTGATGACTTAAGAATATGTTTTAGTTAACCAATTTTTTTAAGAGGATGAATTTGGGAGAAATTTTCAAACCAACCGTAAGTGGTGAACTCTAAACACTTATATGGTTAAGTGCGAGTAGTGTTTTGTTATATGTAAATTTCTGAAAAATGTCCTCAAACATGGCAAAATCAATTTGAACTCAACTTTTGGTTAGTAGTTAAATATTATGTGGTGAAATAAGAATATGTTTTAGTTAAAATTTTTTTTGAAGATGATGTACTTCGAAGAAAATTTCAGGTCATTCCTTAAGTGGTAAACTCTGAACATTTACATGGTTAAGTGTGAATAATGTTTTGTTAAAGGTAACTTTGTGAACAATTTCCTCAAACATGGTAAATCACTTTTAACGCAACTTGGTTAGCATTAAAATATTATGTGGTGACTTAATAATATGTTATAGTTAATGAAGTTTTTTAAGAACGAAGTTTTTTAAGAGGATGCACTTGGGAGAAAAATTTAGACCAATCCTTAACTTATGAACTATGAACATTTACATGGTTAACTGTAAGTAATGCTTTGTTATACGTCATTTTTTTAAAAAAATTAAGGCACAATCAATATGAAGCCAACTTTGTTAGTATTAATATATTAACATTTTTTTTTAAGAGTATAGACTTGAGAGAAAATTTGAGACGAATTCTTAAATGTTGAATTGTGAATATTTACATGGTTAACTGTGAATAATGTTTCATTAAAAGTAATTTTTTGAAATTTTTTTCCAAACTAGACAAAGCCAATTTAAACCTAACTTGGTTAGTAGTGAAAAATTATGTGGTGACATAAAAAAATATGTTTTGCTTAATAAATTTTTTGAGGAGGATGAAGATTGGTGAAATTTTCAAACCAATTTTTAGGTGGTGAAGTATGAACATTTATATGGTTAATGGTAGGTAAACATGATTTTTTTAAAAGTTTCCCCAAACATGGCAAAATCAATTTGAACTCAACGTGGTTAGTATAATGTGGTGACATAAGAATATGTTTTAGTTAACAATTTTTTTAAGGTGATGTACTTGTAAGAAAATTTCAGAACACTCCTTAAGTGATGAAGCCAGAACATTTACACTGTAAAGTGTGAATAATATTTTGTTAAATGTAATTTTTTGAATAATTCCTTAAACAAAGTAAAATCATTTTGAACCCAACTTCATTAGCAGTGTAATATTATGTCGTGACATAAGAATATATTTTGCTTAATGAATTTTTATGAGGATTCACTTGGGTGAATTTTTCAGTCCAATTTTAAGTGGTGAACCATATATGGTTAATTATGGATCATGTTCTGTTAAACATAATTTTCTAACAAATTTTTCAAAACAGGGCATAATCAGTATGAATCCAACTTAGCTAGCACTGAAATATTATGTGTTCACTTAAGAATATGTTTTGGTTTAAACTTTTTTTAAAAAGGATGTAGTTGGCAGAAAAGTTCAAACCAATCATTAAGTGGTAAACTGTGAAGATTTATATAGTTAATTGTAAGTAATGTTTTGTTAAACGTAATCTTTTAAAACATTTCAACAAACACAGTGAAATAAGTATGAAGCAAACTTGGTGACATGTGAACATGTTTAACATTATCTAAAAGAGATTATAATTATTTAAAATTACTTTAGCATTTACATAGTCACATAAAAATAGTTGCACAATACAATAATTGACATAGAATAGAATTACAACCCACGTAATCTAAGACCTTTAATGTCTTGGTGCATATACCTCAAGTTCACATTATATGTTGCAACATACAACTATGTATCATAATCAAACACTAATGTTATAATTTATTGGAATATTCTCCTTTGGTTGAGTTGTCCAACCTTTTAAGCAAATTTAGATATGTTCAAACAAATAAAGACATCATCATTATCTATATAATAATACATCTAATTTAATTATACAAAATATTTCCATCTATACATACACCCATACCTATAGTGGGTTTCAGGCAAAACATTAATTGTGCAGCAAACACAAGTTCTTTAGTCGGAGGCAAGATACCTTTAGAAATATCTATGTAACACATAAAATAATAAGTATCATAATAAATATGCCATCAATCTAAACAATATTGACAAATTTAAGTTATTTGTAATTAAGGTGTGCATATATTATGGATAACCAAATGAAAACTAAAGAAAATACCTTCAAGATATTATAAGCTATTATGTTTAAATAAAATGTTGATTGATTAGGATGAAACACCACAACTCATAAAAAAATAACTATAAAAAATCAAATATTGGTTTATTGTTTATAGTTGTTTACAATGGTAATCATAACCTTTGGATTACTAACACAACACCTATACCAATGTCCTTCTCAAATTTTTCATCCACCATGAATTTCTTATGCACATTGGCACTAACAATCACAGTAGGATTCTATTTTGAATACAAATATTTAGAAGTCAACTAAATATAAATCAAACAAACCAACATTACCCTAGGTGCTAAAGACTACTAAGCAACATATACTTACTTGGACATTGAAATGCCCCTTTATTGATTTCCAATGTCTACAAAATTCAGGTATTTAACATTCAAATTGTTGTGGACAAATACCTTTCTGAAAAAACCTTTTACTATCAACATTGGGGTATTTCATCATTCTAATTTAGACCACAATTCCTTCTCTATTTATTAGCTAGAGGAAAATTTTTTATCTAGTTACTTAAAAGTCTTATTTGTGACATCCACCTATTGTTTTAGTGGGTTTTGTATGATCTAAATTAATCACTTTGTTTTTTTATAGGCAAATATTAGTTGTTAATATGTTAGTTTTGTTAGTGAAAGAAATCAAATCCACGACCTCTCTCTCCACATTCTCCCTGCATGTGAACTTTGCTATAAAAAAAACAAATTGATTAATTTAGATCATACAAAAGCCACTAAAACAATAAGTGGATGTCACAGACATGGCCTTAAGCACGACAAGATGATGTGGCTAATAATTGATTCTACTCTCAAAACAATTAGACTATTAAAGCAACCACTTTTTCCTCTAATATGACCTTGTTTCCTTTCTTAGCCAATCAATTATTGTAAATAAAAGTACAGTTAAACTGACGCAAATACCAATCACTCCAATAATGGGGATTCGATAGTAATATATCAACTATTAGCACAAGTATAAGACGAAACTAAATGATCTATAAGTCATTGCTCACGAACAAATAACCTTAGTTTTCAAACTGACTGGTGTATACTTACCTAACCACCTCAGTTTCCATTAATGTGTACTGCACAACATTACTTTTGATTGGTAAAAGGCAATATCACTGAATGCAAAATACATTAAGTGATTTCTTCATATACTAAAAAGGGAATATGACAAAGAAAAGGCAATATTGAAATTCTTTTATACACAAAAAATTTCATCAAACATTAGAAATTTTTTCATAATTGTTAATGTTTTTATTATAATTAGAAGAAAGCATAATTAATTGCATTCTTTGGTCTAGAAAAAAGATGTAACACACATTAATCATATTGTGTTGTGTGACACATCTTTTCACTACTAACGACATTCTCTCTTTTCCTATTTCTTTGAGCTTCTAATATTGGGTCATAGCACAATAAATTTCTATTGTTACAAGTTGGTAATGGGTACCCACCAATTTCATTTAACTATTAGTCTTCCAATGGCCTTACCAGTTGGTAATGTTTAACCCAAATCATTATTTCAATTTGAACCCATTTTCCTTTCCAAGTAACTTGTAAACTTTTCCCACACAAAACCACAATCTTTCAACTCAAGTATAAGCCACATTGAAACAAAAATAAGAAAGAAAAATGAATAAGCAAACATATGATGGAAATAAAAGTAACCCTTGAATCAAGAGATACAAGATTATAGTATGTATAGAGAATTAAATATAAAAGATAGAGGAAAGAGAATTTGTGTACCTCATATATTGAATTGGAGTTCTTGATCTTTATGAACAAAAAAAACTCTATGAAGGATTATTATAGAGATATGAACTCAATAAGAACTCTTAAGAGTTTTACTACATACTTTCTAGATGGATTATTTTAGAGAATGTGTGTGTTGTAATTTGCTTAATGAGATGACAAATTTATAATTCCCCAAAGTAAGCAAGGACCCTCAAATGGACTTTTTATGATTGACTCAACCCATCACATAGTCAATCTTACTATAATCTCATTCAAATAATTATAAAAATATTATAAGATATAATAAGATATGATTATCACCATATCTTAAATTGTCAGATAACGATAAACGATAATTGATTAATATCAATCCAATATTATTTCCAACAACATAAACCAAACCTTCAAGTGATTAATTGAGTTTATATATGATTACTTATCAAACTACTCTTTCTATATTATTAATGAGTTGAATGAGTGATTGAAGGAATTTTCATAAGATTCGTTCTAAGATATCTTTGTGCACAATATAACCATTGTTTTTACAAATTAAACTAACTAAAAAAATGGAAATTTTGTTCACGCATTTTATCAAATGTGTAACATTCATATTTTTCATCCTCACGTTTACCATAGTAATGGGAAAAAATCTTTAAACAATAAAACAAATAATACAATTCGTCTAATAGTAATGTAAATCCTTCAATTTGTGCAACCAAGATTTCATCCTAAAACAAAGAAATTAGAACCATAAATGAAAGAGAGCAAAAAAATAAAAAAAAGGTAAGACTATTACGTAACTCTAATAACATACCTAGTTGTTTTCACACTCTACTTGCTTCCTGACCAAAGTGTCTCAGGAAGATGAAACAAGAAGAGAAGAATGTATTCATTATTTTTTTCTTGTGTGTCTACAAGAAAACGAGGAATAGAGCTGCAGAGATGGAGCTGCGCATATGCAAGAAGAGAGAAGTGCTTTTTCTTGTGCATCTACAAGAAAACAAGGAATCGGGTAGGTTGCAGAGACTGAGCGTCTATGCAAGAACACAGTGGTGCTTTATTTACTCATTTTATATTTTATTTTACTGTTATTTTAATTTTTTTATTATATCAATAAAATATATTGCCATGTCATTGGATGGCTAACGGGTGTATGTTTAACACTTTGACAATTTTTTTTATTTTTTCTAATTTGAAAGATATTGATACTTTTTTTAATCAATAAATTAAAATATTTTTTATTTATTTATTTATAAATAAATAAATATATATGTCTAAATTTATAATAAAATAATTTTATAAAATTATTTAAAAAAAGTTTTATAAATAAGTCTTTAAAATAAAATAATTTTACTGTAAATCTTAGACATTTACTTTTTATAAATAAAATTTATTTTAATTATTAAAAAATAACTTGAATAAAATTTATAATTTAATTAGTTAAAAAAATTCAAATTAAGAAAAGACTCTTTCTTTAACACTTTTCTAGAATAAATATACATTCGGATTGTCAAATGTTGTAAATTTGGCATGGAGGTGTAGCATAATATGTATTCCAGAGTTTTTAAAATTATGTATATGAATTACATATTCCAAGGTCGTAAATTTAGCATGAAGACCTAAACTTATCCGAAGACAACAGTTGGATTATATGTTCCGGATTACATGATATATAGGTGTATTAGTTCGGAAAGACCATCTCAATTTTGCTCTCTAAAATACATTTTTTGGATTTGGTTTTAATAACACCCGAAACATCGATTTGGAATACTCACACACCACACTCAGTGTTAGAACTTTCTTGGACAAATAATAATGAGAAAATGGTGGTGCTATCCTTACCCATGGACGTCAACAACTCCAATCAAAGAGAAGCCGTGGAGCAGAGGAAACAGGCAAACTTCGAAAGCACACGACTAGCAGGATAATATGGGTATTTTGACATTTATGCAGGTGCATGGGAAGTATTAGACTTACTTAGTTAAAGTTGTTGTGTAACAGTTAATTCTGTTATATTAACTCTGTCATAAACCCTATTTGTATATAAACCCACCATCTTTACTCTTTGACACAGTCAATGAATTCTTTTTACAATTTTCTAATGTAATATGGTGTCAGAGCTTTATATCTGTCTATTGAACCATGAGCCTTGTATTTCAACTTGAAAACCCATCTGCAACCTCTGCAGTGGTTACCATCAGGTAATGGCACCAATGACCGAGTGGCATTATCCTCTAAAGCCTTAATTTCCTGAGCCATGACTTCTCTCCACTCTGGGAAAGAAACGACCTGGTCATAGAATTGAGGCTCCTAAGTGGTAGAAATTTTACTGATGAAGGCCTTGTATTCTGGATTGAGTTTATCCAGAGACCAAATTTTTTAATAGGATAAGGATGTGAAGTACTGGAACACACAATCAGACAGATAAGATGGTTTTGTAGACACTCTTAAGGATCTCTTCAGGTGGTTACAGGTTCAGCATTTTCATTATCCACAGAGGTAAATGAATTACCACGTCATCAAACTCTTGAGTTGGTGTCACTATAGATGGTTTCATGAAAAACCACATCCCTTGAAACTACAAAACTGCCTAGTTCCTAGATCATACAACTTATAACCTCTTTTATAACAAATAAAAATAGATGGAATAGCCCGAGGAGTGAACTTGTTCCTGATAGATGGCAATCTTGCTGCATATTCCAAGCAACCAAAGAAAGGCTCTTAAGGCCTGATAATCTGGCTTAGAACCATAAAGAACTTGATAGGGTGACTCATGTTGTAGAATAGGAGAGGGAATGTTGATAAGAAAGGTACCAGTGTAGAAACACTCTCCCCAAAACTGGATGGGCAACTTGGACTAAAAAATAAGGCCCAAGCCACATTTAATAGATGTTGATGTTTCCTTTCCATCACTGCATTTTGCTTAGGTCTCTCCACATAAGAAAATTGATGAAGAGTTCCTTGTGTGGCTAGGAAATCAGTAAGGGTAAGTTCTTTTGCATTGTCAGACCTGAGACACTTGATGTTGGCCCCAATTGTGTTTTAACCATTTCAAAAAAAAAATTATAACAATAGCAACCTCACACTTGTGTGTGAGCAAAAATATCCAAGTAAAACGACTACATCATCCACCAAAGTTAAGAAAAAATGTTAAGTGGGGTGTATATGATCCCCAAATGTCCCAATACAAAATATCAAATAAAAATTTAAAAAATTATAAAGGACAATCTCCTCCTAAATTTAGCAAGAGTACAAATTTTGGAAGTAGAAAAACTAGGAGACATATCAAACGGAATTTCGGTGCTCAAAAGTGGAAGTACTTCATAGTTTCTAGAAAACTCCCTAGTAGTATTCCTATTAGTTGTCGTTCTTATCAACGAGTAAACTCTATTGAAGAGTTTGAGTTTATATAAGATAGATATTTTTTATTTAATATGTTAGTGTACATAGTTAAGGAATACAAATTATTGTTAACTCACGCTTGGGTGCATCAATATTAGTATCTTTATTTTGTGATTTTTATCTTTTTAAAAATCATTTATTAGAAAATTTTAAATGTAATATACATCACAAAATAAAAGAAAGTAACAATAACAAAATTATATTTTATAACCATATTTAAATTTAAATAAAAGAAACAGATAATAATTTTAACCATTAAAAAATAATATAAAATTTTACTTATACAAATAATATTTTAAAAAATAGTCATTTTTATCTTGTACCCGCGACTGTCATCCCTTTTATTAAGGGCCAGGATTGGCCTCATATAGATACAGAGTTGTTGTTTTTTTTATCAACAGCCTAGGACAAGGTCTCCCTTTCTCAATGTTGAATTAAACAGACAGTTGAGTGTTTTTCTTTTTTTTCCATTCAAAAAATAAAATATTTGTTTTTTTTATACGTAGTTTTTGTTTTGAAAAAGTATTTATTTTACTTGTGTGTTGGAAAATAACGTCAGCTAGCTGGGGGATAAACTTTTGAGCATACTGTTAATGGAAGACAAATTAGCTTTACAAATCAAATTTAAGCTGTATCACGAAATTTGATTTAAGATCTTCCAGTTCGTACCAATTCGAACATTTGAATTAACCTAATTAGGTAAATTAAAAGCACCCAATAACTTGTACATTTGCAACTTTTTTTCCATTGGTTATAAGTATGAGTAATATTTCGGTGCCATTAATTGATTACTGCCGTGAAAAAAAGAAAAAGATTATATTAATGCGTAAATAAAGCATCAAATCATCATAAGTGGGTGTGCACTCTGGATTTAAAAGAATCCGCTCTTTCTGTTGCAAGGATAGTGAAAGCCAGGATGGTTATTAAAATATTACGAACAGTAAAATCATACGTACAATTTAATGATAATTGAGAGATAATGTTAAATTATTTTATATTATCATATAATTATAAATTAATATGCATATAATTTTTAAAATAATTATTAAATTACATATAATTCTATATTTTTTTATTTTTCTACACTACTCATTCATCTCTCTTCAAATTTAAAAACATTACACTAATATCATTATATATTTGAAAACATTAACCTAATACTTTTTTTTTAACTTTATACTATCATCTTCCCAAAAAAAGTAAAAGTAATGGTACAAAAAAATGGACGTGTCATCATACAAAAATTCAAAAAAATATTATAATTTGTTATGATTTTTTATTATAAAATAGGATCTGTTTAGAAAAATTAACTGAAAACTGTAAAATTAGTTGTAAGTGTTTGGTAAAATTAGTTTATCAAACTAGTTGAAAGTTGTAAAATGGAAAATAAAAATATTATTAATCATTATATAAACAATGAGGTATTTAAAATAATTATAACATATTTTAATAATATAAATTAGTTACATATTTAAAATATAAATTATTATAATTATATATTTAAATTATAAATTTATGTAATTACATATTTAAATTATAATTTATGTAATTACATATTTAAATCATGCAATCAAAGACAATTAGTGAAGACAATACATTAATTATTAAAGGGTAAAATTGTAAAAAAAATCAGCTAGCAGAAGATGTTCTAAAAAAGCGGTTAATTTATAAATTTATGCAAAAAAATAGCTTTTTTTTGAAAAAACTAGTATTTCCTAAAAAATTTCCTAGATTTTAACTATCTAAACGAAATTGAAATTATTTCATCTTTCAGATAACTGAGATGATAAACCAAACTCAGGTTTTGAAAACCGGATCCATTGATTCAATCGGTTGAACCAAGAACTAAACCAGTGTCCGGTCCATTGTTTCCTAATAACTGGAGACTCTCAAAATGGAAAAAAATGACTGAACCGACACAGAATCAAAAAAATCAGTCAAAATCGACTGGTTCATGAGTTGACACCCTTTTTCTTAAAAATAAAAATTAAAAGTAAAAAATAAAAAAAATTGAAAAACAGTAGTTCTTGAAAATTTAGGTACACAAATAAAAATTATTATGATAAAGTATTGAAAAAAAATTATTTATAAAAATTTTTTACAAAAAATACTTAAGACTATAAAAAAATATTTAAAAAAATATTTTGAAAAAAATATTTAAAAATTAATAAAATGTATTATATTTATATACTATAAATTATATATAGTTTATTTTTTTCTTAACATATGTTACTATATTAATAGTAAAATATAAAAAAATAATATTTTATTAAGTCCAATTTAAGTTTAATCGAACCTAGTTAAACCTTTGAATATCTTTATCTGGTTAATAACGGGTGCAATTTTAAAAACCTTGAACCAAAACACATATGTAAACTAGATGATTCTTTTTCTCAAAATCAATTACAATATAAATTTCTTCCTATAATTTTTTGATAAATATTTAAATACATGAGGATATGTGGGTGTAATTTACCAGGCCACCCGTCCTCTTAATTAATGATAGATGGACAGTGAGAATGTAGTTATAACAAGAAAAAGAGTTACTCAAATTGGCAGGCAATCTCCTTAATAAAATGTTCCCTGTCTATGTAATTGATTATGTCACATAAGCAAGGCTGAGAATTGAACATGCTGACCATTCTTACAAATCCAAAAAGGGTGAAAAAAGATTGATACTGCT
This sequence comes from Psophocarpus tetragonolobus, assembly GCA_037954015.1. Classification (NCBI taxonomy): domain Eukaryota; kingdom Viridiplantae; phylum Streptophyta; class Magnoliopsida; order Fabales; family Fabaceae; genus Psophocarpus; species Psophocarpus tetragonolobus. The sequence continues at coordinate 36,946,244 of CM075692.1, forward strand.
ACTGTAGAAATAAGTGAAAAAGATATTAAAATCAATTAAAGAGGGCCATATAATTCAGTGCAAAGAACCTTCCCACTAACAAAGGAATGATCTAAAACTCCACGTATATATTCATTATTCAGAATCAGATGGCTATGCTGCCATAGAGTTATAGCATTCACCTATTTGATTAATCATCTCTAATTAAGGCCAGAGGGTTAGATACTAGATAGGCCCTGTTAAAAGTCAAGTCTATTAAGAAAATCCTGCAATTATTTCAAACAAAGTATTTTGTTTCAAAGGTTGTCAATGCAGTGATGTTGACTGACTGTGACGATTGATATGTGGGTATTGATGAATGCTAGATTGGTGAAAGGCTAGTGTTACTTGAAGATCCACGCAACTCTTTCATTAGTCATTACATATAGGGTAACAATCTTGATTACTTAAAGTAGTTTAATTAAACTGGAGTTGGACCCTGGGGATCCCATGAAATATTTATATAATAAGTAATTTTATATTTACTATCTGGAGTTAATAATTTCAGCCAATATATAGATAGAGGTATATTAGCAATGGTAGGACTTAGAAGAGAACAGTGAGCGGTGAATGAAAGGCATGATGATGGAGTGGACTATTTAATAATTATTTGGATGTGGTTAAATAGAAAATAGATAAATTTACCATGTTGAATGTGAAAAGTTAAAGGAGGGTACTGTAAAGCAAGACTGTTAAGTTAGCTGCAGGAGCATGATTGTAACTTTTCTAATGATAGAGCATCGACTTGGCAGTGTAATATAATGATGAGTGTGGGAAAGAACAGTAAAATGAGAATGAGTGAATTTAATGATCAAAGGACCATAGTAATAAGGGAATATAAATGATGATTATGATGAAGTTGAAACGTGCGGCCATCATGAACCAATGAAACGAGTCCTCTTTACTGTCACACATATCTTACCCTTCCCTTTTCCTTTCCCCACTTTTTCTTTATTGATCAGATAAGTTGGTGGGGTGGGAATGTCCCTCATATGTAATGTTACTGTCTCGCCCACTTGTCCTGCGCGGGTTATCCTTCATTCACTTTTTCTCTCTCTCTATGCTTGTGTTTATATATAAAGTGAATACCTATTCAAAGTACACATAAATTTACATATACGAAATAAAGATCAGAACATACACTAAAATTACACACATCAAGTTTAAAATGTACTTGAAAGATTATTCTTATTATGAGCATAGTAGAAATATACAGAGGAGATGTAAAAGCTAAGTTCATTATTGCACCAAACCTAGAACAATTGATTTTGATTTATAGACACTTTAACAATATTACCTCATTCCTATGAGATAATTAATAGGAATTTGAGGGTCCAATTTAAGAAGAAAAAAGTATAGTAGTAGTAATAAATTAAGGAGGAGATTTTAAACAGTAATGGGTTATAAGTTTTAATTTGTGATTGTTACTGGGTTTGGTGTTTGGTTGGTGCATGCATGCATATATGAGGTGGTGGTGGTGGTGTGGTAGAAAATAGAGGTGAATGCAGGAAAAAGCTGTGGAGGCCATGGAATGTGAGCGAATCTATCACGTGGCGCACCAGTCGAGGCTCTCCTACTCTCTTTCCCCGATGAAAAGTAGTTGTCACCATACCTGAGGGCTGAGGCTGAGGAGGATATTTACCACCGCAGTTACTACTTACTACTACACCAACCTTTTCATTTTATTTTTACTTTTTTGCCTATTCCATTTTTAATACAGTACCACCTACAACCTAGCAGCAGCCAGCAGAGGCTTCAGTCTAGCTCATTTGCAGCAGATGTTAGTAAAACTTACGATACTCCTTCCATTTGGATCATCACCTCTTTCAAACTTCTACGACCAATTACATTGTTAACTAATTATAAAAACATGCTATATGAATAAAATAATTTCTATTATCTAAACTTAAACAAAAACAATCTAAATAAACACACTCCAACGATAACAAATACACCAAGTCTGCATTCAGCAACCTGCCAGCTTATACCCAAAAGCTAATTCTTCACAGGCCTGCACCGCGCCAACTATCTCGCTCATCAGTCATCATCACATCAGAGGACAATGCTCTCTTTTTAGCTTTAGATTTAGGATTTGTCAATATATATATATAAACTTTAGATTTAGGTATTATTAATTTTTAAAAATACGTACTTTTCCCTTAAAAATCTAAAAGAACAGATTAAACCTAGTTCAATGTAAACGGATAAGTAAATTGTTAAAATATAAATATAATTCTTTTTTAATATAGTGAGTCTTACATATGAGATTAATTATATTTGTCTTGAAATTTTAAATTTAAACTTACTTTTAAAATACTTCCAAAACGAACAATCCATAGATTTTTACCAAGGCGATTTTCTTAGATAAGTTCTCACTCTTGTATACGAAAATAAAATATTGTATATATAAAAAAAAAAAACTGATTGGAAAAAGATCCCACCCCAATGGTTACATGTACATCCACTGCTCCTCAACAAAAAATAAACCACTGGACCCCTTTAAATTTTTTTAAATTCTAAGACTTAATTTGCAATAAAATAATAAACTATCAATATGTTCCTTCCTAAGTAACTTCTAAAAAAATAAATTGTTTAAGTAATCCCTAGCATATTAAGATAATGTATTCCAATAAATTTTATAAACTTGAAGAATTTTTTAATACATGGAATGAATATTTCTTTTAAGACTAATAATTACTTTTACTTCAAAAACTACTCTAAAAAGATAAATAAAATTACCTTTTATACATATAATAGTTACACATCAAAATACTATTTTACCATTTCTAAACATCCAAATTATCAAAATTTAAGAACCTAAAACAAATCCTGAAAACTGAGTGAAAAGCGAACTTCATTTTAATAATGGAGATTGGTGACATCATGCAGGTTACCCATTATATATACCATTACATTACAGGTTCCTCACTGGTAAAGTTGCATGTATACTATCTTCAGCTTGAACCCTATGTTGAACGAGAAACTTTATCAGGCTCAACGTAGGCAACCAAAAAATGGATGCAAATTTAATTAAAAACCATGGAAACAATCTTAAACCTTTCCACCGGTAGAGCCATTCCTCGGTTCACATGCGTCAGGAGACTCAGTTGTCTCATATATAGTCATTCTCATTCCGATTGTTTACTCCACAGCACCAATCAACTCTGAATAGAAACAAGACAAAACAAGGCATAATTACATCAGATGCATCATCATTGTCGTAAACAACAAATCAGGGTTGCATTACAATGTAAATACGAATTTTATTCCTTTCGACGGTTAATGATAACAAGTCCACCGATTAATACGAAAGAGCAGAGTAGCATGCATATAAATTATGCACAGGTCCATAAATATTATAATAATCATATGAAAAATAATAACTATCTTTATCCTATGCCACATATAACAACAAGGTTTCGATCTCTTCATCAGAATTGGTGTCTTGAAGCTCAGCCAAAGTGTAAAATGAATGGCTATTGAGCTGCCTTTATATATCCTCCTGTACCTAGCTCAAATACCAACCAAAATAGCAACAGCATAGGCCGGTAAACAGTTTTAATTCATTGTTGAGTAGCATTCTAGGTATGTACCTGCACCAACAATTCTTGCATCAAATGCTCATAAATTCCATTGGTTCATTCCAGAGCACAATCACTCAAGAAATCCTTAATGCAGAATCATCTTCCATTCTCCATACATAGCCTGGCATGTCCAATCTTGGCCCAGAAACAGTCCTGTATATGTATAGCTTCTCAACAGGACTACTGTCTGGCCTAGAATCTGGAGGTCCTCTTTCATCAATCACTTCAACATTAAGTCTTGGCATTTTCTGACCCAGCAGTTTACATGCTTCGTAACTCACCAAGCAAGAGGACATCCAAAGGGATCGCATTGTCTCCAGCTTTGCAGCATTGGCTAAAAGGGCTTTGTCACCAAAGGGGCAGTCCCTGATCTCCAGCTTCCTAAGGTTGTCACACCCAGACAACACATGATGGAGCCCCAAATCACTATCTCCAGCAAAAGCCACAGAAAGCATCTCAAGCTTCTTACCGTAAGTCCCAATATACTCAAAAACACGGTCGGTGAGAAGCCCAGAAAGGGAAAGGCGCCGAAGATCCTTGCAATGCTCTACAATAGCTCCAAAACCAGCATCCAGAGGTTGATGGGTAAGATAGTCAGGAGCTTTGGGTTCAATAATGCACAATCTAAAACGAGTCATATTAGGCCTGTTCCTGGCAATTGTATGTAAGGCAGCATTAGACATTTGGCGACAAAAATATAGAACTGACTGAAGCTTGGGGCAGCCTTCAGAGACAGAAACAAGGCCCTGCTCTGTCAACGCTACATTTGGTTCTAACCCAAACGGGTCAGATGGAAACACCCTCAACTCTCTCAGATCCTTACACGATGCAGCAATCACTTCAAGGCCATCATCTTCTATGTAATCCAGAACCTATTTCCACAAATACCTTTCGATCATCAGCATAGGAATTGACAGCACTACTTTGCAAAATTGAACCCAGATACAAACAAACATATAACATGCAATGTAAATGGAAAACATTATATAAATCAGACATACCCATAAACGCTGCAAACTCTCACACTGACTAACAAGCTTGATAAGATCAGGGCTTTGAATAGTCGCATAACTCAAGTTTAGTGATGTCAGGTTGGAGCAGACAGGGTAGACAGCTGGAAGGTAGGACGGGAGCACATCCCAAAATCCAGACAAGCTCTTCAATTGCTTGCACCCAGAAAATGCCTCCGCCAGGTTTGAGAAGACCTCCGGTCGCATCTCAGTCGTGTAAGTTCCAGTGCCCAACTCAACCAACTGAGGAGCGGCGCGAAGAAGATTGGCCAACCTGTCCAGAGGCACAGCCCGGTTGAGGCGAAGTGTCTGCAGGTTGGGACACCTACTAACCAGACGCTCTAGCGCAGACAAATTCACCTCATTGCCTAAGCAAGAGATGTTAAGGGAAACCAATGATGTGTACGAATCAGGAAAATGGCTAAGCCAATGCCCACAAATATCGTCCACCTCACTCTCCCGCAACTCCAACTCCCTCAAATTCCTACAGACAATTCATTACCACATAACAGATTTATCAACAACACGTTGAGGGGCAAAACATTACAAAATCCAAAATTTCTTCTTCCTCATAATCAAAATATAGGCATTGTCATCAACAATGGCCCAGCATTGACACATTAAAAATACAAAAGAATTACACAAGGAAAATAAACAGCTCCATCAGATTCACAAAAACCTCCACTAAAAAAATGGTCAAAAGCAATGATGAAAATCTTACTGTAAACTCTATTTCTCAATAATAGTTAAAAAGTAAAAAACAAAAAAGGGGCAACAATAAAAAAATTATGAAGGAGTCCTTAAAATTTGGAAATATAATTTTCGTCAAAAAGCAAAAGGGCAGAAAAGGAAATTGAATGATTGAGATTTAATATGCAGAGTGAAAAGGGGAAACCTGCAATTGGCGGCAATGGCAGCAAGACCATGGGTGGTGAAACCCTCGCAAGAGGTGAGGACCAAGACCCTGAAGTTCTTAAAGGATTTGGCAATAAGGTCCAAGCATTCATCGGTGATGACCATTCGCTTGAGCCTGATCTCCTGAAGGAAGGGGTAGGCAACGGCCATGGCCTTGATCCAGGGGGAGACGTAAGCGCCCCAACCGTCGGGGACCAAATTGAAGTCGGCGAAGTGGGGTTTGCCCTTGATGGCGATGGATCTCACTTTGGGGAAGCGGGTGACGAGGGTGGGCGGAGAGAGGGCGTAGCAGTTTCCGACGAATACTCGCCGGCGGCACCATCGCTCGATCTCGTACCAGGACTTACATACGAGGGAGATGGAGCCGCGGTCCTTGTCGCAGTGGATGAAGGAGAACACGTGCTCCAGCACCTCCTCAGGGAAGGAGTAGGCTATTCTGGGGGGCATGTCAAATGGTGTCGTTTTCCGGGAGAATAATAATAGGAACACGATGCCTCGCAACAAAGCAAAGCAGTTAGAGTTAGATCTGAGACGCCATTGGATGGGCGAGGTCGTGGTGTTGAAGCTGGCAGAGAGAGGAGGATAAGGAGTTTGAGTGAGGTTAGAAAGTAACTAGGGTTAAATAGCTGGGGTGGAGGTGAGCTTTGCGAAGAGTCTGGGATCAGCGACGCTCCATCCGACACGTGGATCTTGCTCACTTTGAGTCGTTGGATGGGCGGCGTCTTATCCGTTGAGGACTGCATTTTCTCTCGCTTTGCTGAGGTGTTATCATGCCTACCGTAATGGGTGTGGTGTGCAAGGGAATCTCATGATTCCCGTTGCATGGCTTCATCTCCAGAGATGGTGATGGATGGATGCACCTGGGGACCACATTCTAAATTATTTTTTATTTTTTATTTTTTATTTTTTATTTTTTATTTTTTATTATATTCTCCTCGGACTAGTCTACACCCTTTTCCTTTTCCATCCCTTCAACTTCAAATTTCCCCTTTCCATTCATATCTACATTCAAATAACTAGCTTTCTAAATTCTATCTATATCTTTTTCACTTCATTTATACTTGCCTTCCAGACACACAAAATTAAAATGTTTTCTCATCGTATGTCAAATATCAGTAATCCTAAGATTATTCCTTCTAAGTTCTCACAATACATTTTACAGTGCTATAAAAAAAACAATAGATTTACAGTTCTTAAAAAAAGAAAATTAATGCTTAAATACTCAGTTAGAAAATAACACTATTTGTTTCTTGGCTATTTCTAAATTTAGGCCACATTAAAAGTTTAAAATAAGAAAGAAGAGTTATGTATTTATGATAATACCACTGATGAACATTAAGTCATGTGTAAAAAGGTTTTATAATGACTAAACGACTTAAGATAACAAAATTTAAACTAATATTTTTTTTTTTAAAAGTTTGACATAAAAAACTTGTGTGAGACAGTGAGAACAATAGCAAATTAAAGTATTGTCATTTTAAAGGATAAATGCTATATTTAAGTATATGGCATGATATAAAATTAAGCGTTAAGCATAAGCCCTTCAATTTAAGTCTATTGCTTTGTTCCAGCCTTCCAGGGGAGACGTATTACGTGTTTAGTTTTACGTTTTATAAATGATTTTGAATATAGAATTTATTTTAGATAAATTTTAGAATAATTGGTTTTGTGTTTGAAAAAAAAAATTGATTAAGAGTCAAAAATTAATTCTAGTTAAAAATGTATGTTTGAATGGAGTTTGATAAAGTTGACGTTAAATGGTATGAGTTTTCAAAATTGATTTTGAGATATATAATTTATGTTTAAATGTTTTTATTATAAAAGAAAAAGTAAAATATAATGTAAAATCGTTAATTTAACATAAAAGTTACTATAGATTGTTTTAATAAAAAATAAATTATAAATCTAGAATTACTTATAAATTGGTTGTAAATGTGAAATACATATCAAAATTTATTTAAAATAAATTATAGGTCCAAAACTAATTTTAAAACGTGAAACACATATTGATGTGTTTTCATAAAACAGAAGTTGATATCGTTTAAAAGTCAACATTTATTATTGGGATAAGATTTTAATTTTGACTAAAAATTGAAATATTAATTAAATTATTTCCTAGATAACAATACATCCATCATTTGTTCCAAGAAAAGGGGGGGGAAACCAGAGAAAATGTGAATTTGGAGACAAATTCTATTATTGGGAATAAAGACGAGAGAAAAACGAAAACAATTTTACCCAGCTTCTAAGTTCTAATATATAGATATCATTTAATAGAATTACATTTTTTTATTTTCTTATCATTCAAATAAGAGAGCACTTATTTTTCATTTATTTTTTTGAAGCTATTTCTGTTTGCATCCAAATGATGCCAAGTGAGGTGAAGTCCGGAAATGGTGACATCATAGCCGTCCAATCATATGTAGCTTTTGATTCTAACACTGAGATTTATAGTTTCGCAGTTAATAATTTTTGCAATAAATTGTGATGTATATAAAGTTATAAAGAACTCAAGTACTGAGCAATCAATATTATGGTCATTTGACATATTTATTTTAATTTGTTCTCCATTAATCACGTTACATCATTCTTTTTATCTATCTACCTGTGGTTGGAAGGAGTGTTTGGCAAACATTTTGTTTCCACAAGAGTTATTTATCGAAGTCATTAATCAGAGAAGCGGCCGACGCGGCCCACTTTTTAATGACGGTAGCATCTATTCTAATGATCGATTCCATTATTTATCTTATGGATGGTACGAGTATGATATGAATAATGAGCCAGCTATCATACAAGTGTTGCTGTTCCTCTTCAAATCTTAACATCTACCACCATCACATTAAAACTCCTATGTTTCCATAATTATTGGCTTCCTTAACCAAACGAAATAAATGCAACATAATCACTCATACCTTCCTCTTTCTATCTTTATTATAACACTTTTTGTCAATTACTACTTCTTATCTTTCTTAATTAGTAATAATTATTTCTCACCAATTGTTAAGATATCTTCTATATTTAACAACAAAAAATATTTCAAATTACGTCTCCTTTTTATTATCAAAAATTAAATATCTATCTAGTATTGGTTCAAATTACACTCTATACCAAATAATTGGCATACAATTAAAAAATAATAATATAACTTATCCCTTTTTTCGAGTGCATAACATAAACACTAATCTTTGATTCTATTGGCCCTTTTACCTTAATAGTATGATCTTATTATAGCAATAAATATTAACCTTTATCATGATGACAAATAATTTTCTGAAAGGTCTTAAATTGGCATAGGTGGCGGTAACCAACAATGACCCATGCAAGTAGGGGGGAAAAAAACAAGGCTAGCAAGCCAATAATTCATTAGCCTTTCAAACAGAAATAAATTAAGTAGAAATTAGGAGACATATATTTTAAATTACTAACAAATATAGATAAACGGAAAACAAAAATTACGAAAAATAAAATCAAACCACGCACACAAATCCTTTAGCTAGCATAGAATTTCACTGGATGAATATTTAAGTAGTATTTATTTATTAAAAATTTTAATGGTTAGTTTGTAAATTTTTATTAACTAAAAAAGTTTTAATCTATAACTTTTTTTTATGTGTTAATTTTTGTTAATAAATTAATTCTTATAATCGTTTCATGCTGTCTTTTAGTTATACATTATTATGTTATTTAAGATGTTTATGTTCTATCTGGTCCAGTAATGTTTAGTTTTTTTTTTTCTATTTAAAAGAATGAAATGGACAAAATATTGTATGTTTAAATTTTTAACGTATTTATTTGATAATGTAAAATTTTATTTTTTAAATATATTTTTATTAGATATAAAAAATAATAAATTTTAACTTTAAAATATATTTTAAACTAAAAAAATTTGACAATAACTTAAATATCTATTTTAAAATTTAATTTTTTTTACTTTAATTTAAAATTAAAATTTAAAATAAAAATAACGAAGCAGTGAATAATTATTTTCAAGATTATAAAATGATTAATACTATAATATGAATTTTTTTTATGCAGATAAATTAAATTCTTAAGAATTACAATGCTGGTCAACAAAATAAAATTTACAGTACAGTCAAAAAATTAAATAAAATGTTGCGTGCATTATATTGTTATGATAAAAGCATCCATGACCAATAAGTTTATTGATCTACTAAAAAATAATATAAAAAATATATTTAAATTAATTTTAATGTCGAGGAGAAGGTTTTAAAGTATTATCATAGATCTTAAAAACCAGTCCCAAAAAAAAGATAGATCTTAAAAAGGTTATGTTAGGCAAATATTTAAATTTTTCTATCGCTTACAAAATAAAATACAAAACTTATTTAAGATGCTGACCAACAAAAGAAAAACTTACAATAAAATTTCGCTTAACATAAGTTATTTCCATCCTTAACATGACATATCTATATTCACTAGCTCATTATTAATTTGTTTTAGGGTAAACGGAGAAATAGAAAATAGAAGAAGAAATAAGGAATTAGAATAGAAATATTAACTTTTTATACTTTCTTTAAGAAGAAAAATGTGAAAAGAAGAGTTCTCAGAAACTCACATATATTTTTTCTATTTCTTTTTATTTATTTCTTTTCCATTTATAGTTTAAACGCTGCATTAGTGCTAAAATTAGTACGCATCAGGCAAAAATGACTCATTTGTCCTTCATCATTCTTCCACCTGGTAATTGGTACTACCATGGAGGTTTCACTAGCATGGCGTGATGAACTTAAATACATTATATTATATATATAACTGAGATGAGAACCAACGTTATAAATTAATACAGCTGTATGCCTGTTTCCGAAGACATACAGAAATAAATAGACAATATTATCCGAAATTATTTTTATAGATACAGAGGTAGTGAGATCGGAAATTATCTTATCTTATATATTATAATAGAAAGAGTTAAGTGCCTATACATATGCATTAATGTATTTATTATTATCTTTATTTAATTATTTCATGTTAGCCTACTTAAATTATTAGTTTAAGCAACCAAAATGAATTTGTCTATTTTAAATAAAATCAGTCGAATAAAAAAGAAATACAATAAATAAAACTAGAAATAATTTGATGGTACGGACATTTTATAATTATCTTAAAAAGGGCAAAATAAGCTTTCCATAAAATAATAGTAGTAGAAGTTGTGCTTACAATGGTAAATCATTACATTAATCTCTCTCTTTTTCGTTTTTCGTCCAATAATTTGAATAAAACAATATAGAGGGGGTTGAGTTGTCTTGCACGGATAGTGGTTTTTTAAATGGGAAGATATCGTGATTAAGATTTAAAGACACATTAATAAATTGAGATTATTAATGGGTTTCATATTAACTATTAAGCCCACGCACGGCTCTCCGGGAATCTCTCTATCCCTCGAGCGGAATTGGCTTGGACTTTATTGAACAGCTTATTATATTACTTTCTTTCACAAATGTTTCTGAAAATAAAATCTCAAAACATCTATAATAAATGCATTTAAAAGAGGGGCTAATTCAATTACTTGGTGGAGTACCAAAATAATCTAATTAGTCTTGGCTACAACACTTCGATTTGATGAGGGGTATTAAATTGTTGTCTTGGTTTGCTCATGTTCTTGTTTATTGTTCAATTATATATATTAATGGTTTAGAAGACTTAGCTTCTTATTTTATTGCAGTCCCCTCCAGCACGTAAAGTGGCACAACCAAGGTCGATCATGAGAAGGAAGATAAATAAAAAAGACAAATGTTAAGTATTGTACTTTAAGACAGTTGAAGAATTAAAAGTTAAAATATACATTAATACTTTTTTAAAAACTTCATCCTTTTTAATAATAAAATGATAACAGCTGGTATTTATTTTCTAACCAGTGTTACCAAGTCTTTTATATATGTATAGATCAAGACAAAACTCTTATTTTGGGTTTAATTAATGCTTGTATCCCAAATTCAAATTTCAAACATGGATGAAAATAGAATAATTTTGCAATTGTGTATCCTCTACTTGGATTCAAATTTGAGATACACTAGTTAATCTAAGCACTCAATAGAAGAAAAAAAAACACTATATTTTCTGTTAAAAAGAGCAGTTATATATTATTGTACATATTTTAATGGTGATAAAAATGCATAATAAATGTGGAAGGAAGTGTAGAAGCAATAGTAAGAATGAATCTATTATAGTTATAAATGCATGGCAGGGGTGGTGGTGATAATTTGATAGTATATGGATGGCAACCACACAGTAACAGAGGTTGAGTTAGATTGGGAGGGAATAGTAATTGAAACAAGAAATGGGTGTTGTAACCAGCTCAATCCTGTTAACATCGCTTTACCGACAAATTCTATTTAACTATGACTCATAATTCACTCCCTTTAATTAGTTGATGTAGATGTATACAGAAGTTTCCTCCCTAGTTCAAACTCAAACGTCCACACCCACATCCCACACACACAAACTCTTTTATTTTCTTCCATTTTTTATTAAAAATATAATATTTAACTATTTCGTATCTTTAGTTTTATCAACTAACCTTTTAAAAATAGTGCTAAGGACATTTATATTACTCGATTAAATTAAAATTATTAAAAAAAATATCAACTATCTTTAATATATCTAAAATGCCAAAATAAAATTTATTTCTTAAACAATTAAATAATAGTTGTATTAATAATATTAAAATAGTAGTTATATTCTGCTAGGATTTAAGATTTTCTTTTATGTAGCGTTATACTTTAAATTTTCTAAATATATTTTTTTATTTTAAAACATTTACTTTTCAACTGTTGGAAGTGGTTTTGAGTTTCTAAATCTAGTTTGGAAAAGTATTTTGAGAATAGAAATATGTTCAACAAAATTAGTTTTTATTTTTTTAGTTATTTTTAAAATAGTGTTTACACAACTTTAATAATAATAAATTTTTATTTTGAGATCTCTGTTTCTATTTTTATTTAAGTTCACAAATTGAAGTCACTGTCCCTAACTTACAGTCACCAACTGCCACTTATAACTGACGGTTATCAGTCGTCACCTTTAACTAATTGTCACATTTGATTGTCGATCATTTGTCAACACTTCCGACCACTAATCACTTCCAATCGACAGACTGTCACATTTGATCATCGACCACTAGTTATTAGTTGTCACCTCCGATCATTGGTTACTGACTATCACTTCTAACACTAACAGTCACCTCCAATCATTTAATGTTATTTTTTAAATTTTGAAAATTTAAAATCAAAATTAGTTTTTATTGTTATAAATTTCAAAAGTTTATACCAAAAATAACTTAAATGTAACCTTAATTATATATTAATTCTAAAATTTAAATTCATGCATGAAAGATAAAAAATCACATTTTTTTACCAAGCTATTTTTACAATTAAGAGTCATTTTCCATATAAGAAAGTATATAACCCTATAAGAATGGCAAGAGTACGTATAAATATGAGTTTCCATAAACTTGACTGATTTTGACAAGAAATATTTGTTTTGACTAGGTATGTATATATGACCATCGGATAGAAGTTTTACCCAATTTCTTAAAATTAACAATAATGGGTTTGTAACTATTTCATTATAATATTATCCTTGTGGTATGTTGATTCACTATAATTGCACTCCGGACAATTGTAAACGAAGCACCCTTTGATAGATGAGTAACAGTCACCTGTGTACATGATAATTATTACATGAAAAAACAATGAACAGTGTTTATCGACCTTGATTCATGACTTATGGTTTGGAACTTATTTTTTTGAATTATGTTATAGGACAAGTCTAAATTATTACAAAAATCAAATATGTATAAGAAGGATTGTGTATATCCTTGCCTTTGTTGCTTCAATTTTTTGAGAAATTTAAAGGGTCCAAATTCCTCATGTTGGTTCGAAGAAGAATAGGAAAGGAAGTTTTGTATTGTTGTAAATTCTTAATACTCGTCTTTGAGTTCTATGGATAGAAAATGGGGGTTTAGTATAACTTAAAAGGTTTAGGAAAATTTTAGTAAAAAAGTTTTATGCTAGCTAGTTTAGAAATAGGTTTCTCTTATGACTGAATCAAGCTAAGGTTTTTTGGAATGGTTGCATGGGGTATTGAAAATCTACTATAATGTATAGTTTTGCAAAACTAATTATATATTTATATGTATCAATAGATTGGTTTTGTTAAAAATCAATCTTGCATACAAGTGAAGACTTCTCACTTTAACGTTTAATGAAAGATTAAGTATACAACTACATCAAAATTTCTAAGAAATGACATTACATTTAAGAAGATAATTGAGTACTTGTTAAGATTCTTTTAGACTGTGTAAGAACTAATGAATAAGAATACTAAGTAATGGTATGATATCCCAATCTAGGTAATATGTTTAGTACAAATGATTTAGAAGAAAAAAAATTCAATCTAATAGGGAAAATGTGATAAGACATACTAACCAAAGATTGTTATACATCAGTATAATGTCTTAAGTTATGTTAGTTATGACATGTCACATTATATTGAGATTTTTAATATTGAGGTTAGCCTTGTAATTTAAAAGTGTATTTAGAGAATAACTTTCGTATTTTCCTTATATACTGTTCTAGTGTTAAAATTTTAGTAAAAATATAGGTGATTAGAGCGTTGGGACATTGTTCTAGCTTAACCATTTTCTCCAGAAGTTAACCTAGGAGTTAATTTATATAAAGTTGTCAAGGGCAAGATCGTCATCAATTACGGCCTCCACTTAATTTTATTTTATTTTTTTTGGCAAAATCTACTTAATTAGTCTTTACCTAATTAATTAGTTTGTACGAGTTATTTTCTTCTATTCTTAAAAGATAATATTATTAAAGTTAGATTAGTTAAAAAATAATTAATGAAATAGATAATTTGAGAAGAATCTTACGAAAAAAGACAATTATTTTTTTAAAAAGAAAATCCTACATGTAGAAACGAAGAGAGTAAATAGAATCAATAATGCAATAAAAATCTGATAATTTAAATTTGAAAACTATAAATTATAACTTAATAACTTATCAATATGGTCACGTGTGAGTTTGGAATTTTTTAATTTATTTTTTACTTTATCTCTCTTTTATTTTAGTTTTGATGGTAATGCAGCATCTTTGCATTGACGGGCCTGCACCTGGATTAGTTAGAAAACTTTTTGTTTTTCAAAAGAATCAACATATTTGTGATATTGGTTTGCGCATTGGCACGCACGCGTGTCATGGTATGAAAGCTCTATGCCGCTGACCATGTGAAATTGCACAGTATTATGACCACTCTGATAGAAGTTTAGCAAATTAAGCAATGTGGGAATTTTAGTAAACAAATGTAGGGATTGCATAGCATGCCAATTTCAAGATTAATTTGACTTTCTCAACTTGTCCATTAAATTGTTCCATGTATAATTCCACAACTCAAATTTCCGCTTCAAATCAAAGCAAAGCCAATCACAGAGAATAATTAGGTGCTTTCCATACCTATCCAATTAGAATTAGTGTTTTAATTCATGTCTCAATTCATTCATAACAGTTATATTATGTAATGATTTTTTTTATATTTTTTTATATGTTATATAATTCATTAAATGATATAATGTTTATAAAATGTTGTCCATGAATTAAAATACTAATTTAGATATAAGATTTCTATTCTTCCAATACACACATTTATTCAAGTTCGTCGTTCTAAGTGTAGCTCTCACAATATAATTTTTCATTCAAAATTTTAAATATTTTGGTAAAAAAATTACAAACTTGTACAGTTTTATTATCAAACCCATTTTTTAAAAAAGGAGTATAAATAACAAGATTTTAAAATTATTAAATATGAAATAAAATTTAATTTTTACTCCTTCCATCCCAAAATAAATGTCATTAAAAAAATATTTTAAAATAAGTGTTACATTTGATTTTTTAATATAATATTATTTGAATTTTTTATTAATATTTTAATAATATCACTTTAATTTAGTTTAGTATAATTTTAATTTGATAATAACACTATCATGTTATTTATTAATTAGTTTTTTTTAGTTTATATAAAATAGGTTATGGTATTATTTATAGGTAAAAAGGCTATGATGTGGGAAACGTAGAAAAAGAGGTGGAAGGGAGGTTTATTGTATGTTTACGTCAGTGAATGGAGCTTTCCATTAGTGGATTGGTATCTGTCCTATCAAGTTTATGATTAGAGATTAGTGAAAGTTGAATAGTGTCTTTATATTTTGGTTCATTCTTACTTTTTGTTTCATCTCCCGTTTGCATACGTATACTTTAAAATGTCGTACAACATGAAGGGATAGAATGTTTTTCATAAAGAACCCAGAACTGATGGATGGGTAATTGGTTCATCTTATGAGTGATGAGTGATGAGTGATGAGTGATGAGTGATGAGTGATGAGCATGGCATAAAACAGCAAACGCAGCTAGCTTTTGTTGAATGTTGACCTCCAAACACAGCCTATAAGATATCATTGACTACTCTATTATACATAATATATCGAGTCCCACTTTGGGATAAATCCTTAGAAAATTAGGTATCATTGACTGCTTATTAATCATTCTATTTCAAATTTACAAGCCTAAAGTCACGAAAGATAAGAAGGATTAGAGTTAGTAACCATCATTTCCTCTTTCCCTTTCATCTTTTGCTTTACTGCGAGATCCATCACCACCACAATCAATTACAAAACAAAACCACCACACCCTCAATCTATTGTGAGCCTCTTCTAGTCAACATCAACTGTGCTATGATCGATATTCATTTCCAGAAAACTAAACATTCATTTGTAATGCTTTTCGCAATAAACCCTTTTTTTCCCCCAACTATCTGCTTCAATTAATTGATTGTATAACGCTGTTCCATATGTTCTCTCTATATAAATTATTATAGTGGCCACCGAAATATCGCCACCGTCATATTTATCAACAACTTCATTGCATCATTTAACTTGAACTAGATAGATTACGGTTAATTAAATTACTATATACCATATGTTTTATTTTATTATGAATTAATTACATATTTAAAATATTATGGTAAATATTTTTTATAATTTAATTAAGTGGTTAAGTAATTTAAATAAATTAATTGTTCAATTTAGTTGGGTGATTCTCGCTCCTACTTTGATTTGATTCGTGTGATGATAAAATTTTTTCCACTCAGCTTTCTTTGTTTGCTTTCATTTCCCTAAACTGAATCAAATGTTTCTATTTATTAGAGTTTTCTGCTGAAAACTTAGAAGATTTTGAGGCATGGCAACTGTTGATGAATGAATTGAAAAAGAGACTTGAGATTCCATTTCAATTTAACAGATAATAATATTCAGTTAATTAATTATTATATACTATATGTTTATTTATTATACAACATATGTTAATGACTGGAATTTTAAGTAATTAATTTGCGATCACAATTATTATGAGCAAAATCATACAATTTGTGATCACATAATTTAAGTTTTTCAATTTAAGTATATTAAGAGAAAAGTTTGGAAAGTGTTAATGTAATTTATTAAATAATCTTAGAAAGAAAGGTCATCATAATTCTGTTACACATTTGAATTGTTTAAAATATATATGTCCAATGGATATTTATTTCATACTTAGTCTACACAAATAAATCAATCACATATAAAAAGAAAGTTGTAAACTCATATTTAACAAATATCTCATGCCTTTAAGAGTCAATCAAGTCACTTTTTAAAAGTGCTATAAATTTAAATAAAGATTAACATGTTATATAGAAATTTAAATATGACTAACAACAACTCTTTATTTATATATATAAAATGACACACACTAATGCAATACATAGAAATTTCTTCATAGAAATTTCTTCATCATCATATTAGAATTTGGTCCTTTCTGAAAGACATAAAAGAATATGTTTTATACCCTATTAGGCAAAGCAATGGATGTTGGGTAAAATCAGAGGATTAAATATCCAGGAGATGTATAGTCATGGAATATAAGTCCATATGTAAGAGAACATGACACTATCTTCAACTCAAAAAATTAAGGTATTAGGTTATGATTTTTCCCACTTATATTATTCAACTTATCCATTTATAACCAACTTCAACTCAGACTTACTCTAACAATGGAATATATATCACTAGTTTTCTCTATGTTTGTTTTTCTTTGTTTCTTTAGAAAAAAAATATTTGTTTTCATAAAATTATCCTAAATCAAAGACTTAATTAGGAACAAACTTTAAATCAAATTAATTTGCACCAATAAAATAAATAAAATAGCCAAGACATTTGTTGCTCTTTATCATAAAACTTGGAAATGAGAGCATGATTGAGGATAGTCATATCCGTGGAACACCCATGGTACAAAGGTTCTACAAATCAAAGAAAATGAGTACGGAGATTTAACTAGGACTTAGAAGAATGTGTGTAATCTATTGGTGAAAGTGAATGTGCTTTTTAAATTCAATGACAAACACTATGATGCTATGATGACAAAAGATGTATCAAAATACGAAAAATATAATTTTGAAAAATCAATGACATGATAACGGAAAATTGTAAATCAATTGCAAATAAATCTACCCAAGGGATATTTGTTTCACGCTTAGTTTACACAAATAAATCAATCTTATACTAAATAATTTCTCATTATAACTTTTAAAAATCAACACATTTCTTAAAAATGTTATCAATTTAAATAAAGATTATGTGTAATATCTATCCATGACACAAAGGCTCTATAAATTAATCAAATACAATGAACAACAATACCTAAGTTTGATGGATGTTCAATTAGGACTTATAAGAATGTGTGTAATATCTAGTTGTATAATTGTGTGCTTATTAAATATGGAAGTTAGTGAGTGATTGGGACTTCAATTCCCAAATATATGATGTAATTAGCAGAGAATAAGTTACTGACTCAGTTCCTAGAATAGTCAAAACTACACTTTCGATCATGTGAAGTTAGTTTTCCAAACATGTGGAGTGTCTAAGCTTGATGGAGGTTTAACTAAAGTAAAAATAATAATTTAAATTTTTTATTGCTAGATCCTCTAAATAAAAGAAATTAAAAATATCTCAATAACGTGGATTTGTTAAACATACGTAGAATCAACAAAAAACATACTTTAAATGTCATGTTTTTCACATAAAAAAAACATAATGCTTGTAAACTTTTGTAATTAAATATTATGAGGGAGGTTCAAATTATACGGTGTAATTTTAAAATTATTATACTCAATATTAATCGTTGAAATTATTTTAAATCTAATAATTTTAATTGATTCTAAATTCAATATGAGATCAAATCTTTATTTATTCTATCTTATTCCTATTTTAAAAGTAATGTTATCTTAAATTAATTTATCTTTAATCTTTTAATTATTTGATTGATTTTTATCTAATTATTAATTATTTCAAATGCAAAATCAAACAGATATTTAGATATTTCTACCAGCAATAATTAATCCATTCTAATATATGATTAAAAACATAGCTTACACAAAATTATATTTCGCTAATGATAATTTGGTTAAATTAATTAATCAGAGTTCAATCTCCATCTGTCAATTATCTTAACTACATTCCACAAAAATAGCATTATAAATTTTGACCAAAACAGAAGATTAACATATATGATTTATTAATAATCTTTTTATACTAACTAAAAGTTTCTTCTTCTCTCATGTTAAGCTATTTCTTCTCAAGTATAAATACTATTTTTGTTTTATATGATAAACTAATAGATTTATAAACACAAAAACTAGTTTTGTTTTAAATTTTTAAATTTTCGAAAACAACATTGTTTTGGTTTTTAAATTTAAGACATCATTTATTATTTTTTTCTCCTTCTAGATGGAGGGACAGATATAGAGAGAGGGAGGAAACAAGGGAATGATGGTCCTTACCGTTGATTTTCGGTCTCTAAGGAGGAAAAATCATAAAAAATGTCTTAAATTCGAAAACCAAAATAATGGTGTTTTTAGAAATTTAAAAACTTAAACCAAAACTAATTTTTGTTTTTATAAAGGGTTTAATTAGTATACACTATCAGTGTAAAATATTTTTACACTTCAATAATGAGTTTTCATTTATGTGACTTTTAAAATAGTAACGAGTAAAGTCAACAAATTCATCATAAATGAAGGGTTGTGATTGAATGTCAGTGTAAAAATCTTTACACTGACAGTGTATACCAATTAAACTCTTTTATAAATCTATAAGGTTGCCTATAAAACTAAAATAGTATTTACACTTGAGATTTGAGAAAGTTTCCTATAAATAAAAGGTTAGGTATCAAAACCAAAATAATTTTATTGGAGTACTTTTTTTAGACAAATATTTTTTTATACCTATAAAATAAAATTATCTTGGTTTTGGTACCTAATATTTGTTTATATAATGAATTTGTTACCTAAAAAGTTTTTATTTTTTAAAAAGAGTTTAACATTTATGCACTCGGTTTTACACTGATATCTAATCAAATCAATCAATAACTTTTAAAGTATTAATTAGTAAAATCACTACAAATTTGTCATATATAAATGGTTGGGATTAACTCTTAGTTATACTTGCTATAAGTGTTTTTTACCTTTTAAAAAAGTATCTATCATTAAAATGACATAGATGTTGTAGTGCACAATTTTAAGCCACGTGGCATTTCCGTTAGTTACGTCAGCAATCAACTAAAGACATTTTCGTTTGGAGTGGTTGTCTTTGTTCTTTTGCCACAATCTTTGTCTCCAATAAGGATGATAACAAATATTTGCACTCATGAGTACCACCCTTTGTCCAATAATATATGTATGAGTATGTAACTATTTGTCTCATACTCATACGCACCCGGTTGTAATTATAATAATTATATAATAAAATTAAAATTATATATTTAATTAAAAGACTTAAAAATTATTAAACTTTTATTTATATTTATTATTCTTTATATGCTTTTTAAATTAAATATAATTAATAAATTAATATATAATTTCTTTTTTTATAATAAATAAATTAAAATTATAAAAATAATATATTAGGTTACTCATGAATATACTCGAACTAAAAAATATTTGACGAAGATGGATGTGTATTAAAATTTAATACCTATTTTTTATGAGTTTAATTAGTATGTACAATCAGGATAATATATTTTAGACTGACATTCAGTCACAATCCTTCATTTACAGTAAATTTGTTGACTTTACCAATTAATATTTTAAAAGTCATATAAATGAAGATATTTGATGGAACGTTAATGTAAAATTCTTTTACATTGTACCCAAAACTAAAACCTCATTACATCTTTTAGGGATGAGGATGAGGATGAAGAGAGTCAAGCCTTCTCCTTTCCTGGCAAAAATCTCCAAACCTTGATCGTCGGTCATCCACCACTAATTTACAATCATTGTTATTGATCTACGAGCATCAACACTAGCTATTGTCTCCTATAGAAAGTCTCTAGCTACTACTACCAATTGTCGTTGAAGAGATATTTCATGAGGTTGCCAATTGACAATCTTTTAAAATTTGAAACAAATTAAAAAATATTGATTGGTTTTATAAATTTAAAAACTTAAAACAAAAAGTATTTTATATTTTTATAAATTTAAAAATTTAAAACCAAAAATCACTCCAAAAAGAACCTTAGTATTAAAAAAATCGTAAAATTAAAAAACAAAATGTGTAATTTAGAGATAGTGAAAAATATTCAAATCAAAGTATTTTTTTATAATTTGAAAAAATCTAAAAAAAAAATTGTAGCGGATCAGACCTGCCCTGATCATCCCTAAAGTAAAATGTCTAAACTACCATTTTCAGGTACATCTAAACCCTAATAACCTAAGCTCAAGCCAAAAAAAGGTATACACTATAAATAGAGGGTAATAAGCATAGGTTTAACATTCAATAATATATATTATCTTCATTGACACTTGACAGCATATTTTACCTCCTAAGATTGACCTCACACTGATTTGAGATTTGAAGTGTCATTACAGGTACTGATCTTGTGTCCACAAACTTGTCGACTCAAATTTTTTGCTAAGATACCCTACTAATCTGTACATATAAAAGATATCCACCACTTCTTATATTCTATTTTGCTTATCTTTCAAAATGTCTCTATTGGAAATCAAACAAATATTACTTTGTCAAAAACCAAACTAAATCAAAGAGAGTAGTTTGTTTAGTGTTATTAAAATTGAATTGAATTCATGTATCATCGTATATATTACCCTTATATATCAATTATATTAATTGAAAGGATTAATGTGCAATTGAATTGAAATGAATAATGTGATTGAGACATTAATATCCTACCAATCTATAAAGATACATTTTAACTATTATGAAAAATATATTTATAGCCTCACATTTCTACATGTACACAATTAATATAAATTTATAATCATATAGTAATAAAAAACTTATCAATGTATTGAAATTAAGTTGTCATATAAAAAAAAAAAAAAAAAGAAAAGAATTTGATAGTCAAGACGCGAAGGATATACACGATGATTGCAATCTACGTCGGGCACAGTTGCATGTATGCATTTATACACAGATCTTTCCCTTTCAATTTAATGACCGATGTTTTTACGGAAAATGACTAATGACTAATTTTTAGTGGCTGCATGCGGCCAATTCCATAGCCCCAAAATTGCACAATTTTTATTTCCCGTTAAATTAATTATTTTTATTTTATAAATTTGTATATTTCATTTAATTATTTAAATTACTTTAATTTATGATATCATTCAGACGAAAAAGAAATAAAATATAATAAAAGCATTGACGAAGAAATGGGTTGGATAGGGAAAAGGTTGTGCCGCCTCTACCCTCTATCGCCGGCCTGCATTGTCTTATCAAACACCTGACGCAACCTTCCCTTTCTATTTCATCCTTCAATTATATTTGCGGTGCTGAAAATTACGTTTCATTCATAATTTCCTTATCTGCGCCGTAAAATTACAACATTATTATTTTATAACATCCATTTCAACTCAATTAATATTCCAAACATTATTTCAATAATTAAATAAAATTACTTCCCATATGAATATACTATTCTTTTTATCATTTCACCCTTGTTAATCATTTTCATTTTTATTATCATAAATTAGTATTAAATCCAAAATAATTACATGTATATTAAAAATTATGACTATATTTTTTATTCAGTTTATTTTTAACTTTTTTTTTAAAAATTAGAAGCTGTACCCAACAATATTAGGACTCCGTTTGATTCAATATATTTTTAATAATTAAAAGTTACTTTTAAATTAATTAAAAATTAGGCGTATAAAAAAAGCTTAAGAAAAAATTAGAGCTTAAAAATTATGTTTTTTTTTAAATTCCATTTTTTAGCTAAAAAAATCTTTGTAAGTTGAATTTATTGAGAAACTATTATTTTTATTGTTTAATAAAAATATATCTATAGAATAAAAATTTACATTATAAAATAAATTTCTTAGAAATTTAAGTATATATTATTTTATTCAACTTCTCCGTGGTTTTTAAGCAGAAAATAAGTTGGACAAAATGAGTCTTAAACTTAAAAGTTCAAAGAACTTATTTTATAATCTAAATTTTATTTTATAAACATATTTTCATTTGACGATGAAAAAAATAATTTATTTAACAACTTTTAACTTACAGTTTTTAAGCTAAAAAATTAAATTTGACGTATTTTTTCTGTTTTATATTTTACTTAAAAATAAATTTTAAACTAGAAATAAGATGGGTCAAATGAAACATGAAACTATGTTGACATATCATTAAAAATTTGATGAAGGGTGCCAAACATTTGAAGAAAGAATTCTAACATATCTTTTACTTTTGTTAGCACCAATTTTTTGAGTTGTCAAATTTGGTTTCCTCAGCCTATGATAGTTAAATTAGCAAACAATGGATAATTGGGTTGTATCTCATATTTAACTTTTTATAGAGTCATTTTTTTAAAAAATATGTTTTAATTTTTGTTGTGTTGGTGAATTGAACTGTATAATTCATTAACTCATAATAGTTCTAGTTAAATCTGATTTAGTGTTTAGGGTTTACCATAAATAAATTAGGTTGAATCATCTTGTATTGCTATTAGGTAAAGTAATAATAATTCTTATACCAATAATGTCAGTGATTAGAAAATGTTTCCTAAATTCGTTTAACAATAACTCAAATTAAATTAAGTGTGTGACTCTATTATTTTTCTTGAACATTTTTTAAAAAATTATCCATATATAATTTTTTTATAGGCGTTATCAATATATAAATCACTTATTATTTATATTAATTGTATTTCACAATATTGATATGAAAAATTTATATGTGAAGTGTCATACTTATCACATCATTCATGATATTGGACTAATAATTGAAAGTTGTATTAATCACTTCTCAAGAATAGCACGCAAGATGTAACAACATAATTAAATGAATGTGATGTAATGGAAAGGAAAAGAATATTAATTATATAATGAATACCATGCATGAATAAAACCCTTGTAACCTCATTCGATATATATCTTATTCTCCCTTCAAGCATGCCTAAGTCTAGGGTTGAAAGGAAAGCGAAAGAGGAATACCAAAGCACCGATTGGAACAATAGGAAAAATATTTTACTTTAAATAATTGAGAATAACATGTCTTATCTTTTTTGTTACAAAATGTATCTTTTAATTTTGATTTTCCTTTTCTATTTATATTTTACAAGCGTATATTATTAATTAGTTTGCCTAAATGACGTCTTACAAATGTTTGTACATGTACAAGAATAACTTTTAAATTACTTGATAATAATATTTGTTTTCCTTAATTAGAATATCATCATTTCCTTTGGAAAAATTTAATTAAAGATAGATATTAAGTTCTAAAATTTGGAAAAACAAACATAAATAAAATATTATAGTTAACCGTTTGAGACATGTGGTTCCTAATTTAAATCTATCCTCATTCTGGTTTGTAGAAAAGATTTCCCTAAAAATAGAAAATCAGGTTTTTTTTATAAATATTAGTTATCAACAGAGTCAATAAGTATTTTATATCAATAACACAATAATAAAAAGTTTAATTATACTTTTGGTTCCTAAATTTTTGCAAAATTTAATTTTAGTCCATGAACAATTTTTGTAGCATTTTTCAGTCTTTATACCTTTTATTTATTAACAATTTTATTAGTTTCGACCATCAAGTGACTGCATTTTGTTATTATGTAAAGTTGATGTTGGCAGTTCAATTATTTATCAAATTTTAAAAAAATTTACCAAGTGTAATTTAATTTTGTAAACTATGTTTTTAATCTTCTATTTATTAAAAAAAATAGTTGATGATAGTAGGTTAGCTAACGAAAGGTTAAAAACACTATTGAAAAAAAAATTTACATGTGAATGTTTCTATCAAACTCCTTGATAATATGACAAATTGAATTATTAATATGATTCTTATATCATAAAAAACACTATTACTTGAACTAAAATTATTAATAAAAGAAAAAGATAGAAACTAAAAATATTAAATACTTTATTTAAAAAGTAAAAAAATGACTTGCTTACACTTTATACTATAATTGTCAACACAGGACAAAATCTGTGGGTCAACCCAATTACCACAGGGTTTAGATGATATGGGGTTAAAAAAAAAATTTGCTATATTATAATTACGGATCAACACATTTATAACTTGATCTACTCAAGTGGAATTCGTGATGATTAGTTTGACTCACCAACCTACTTAAATTTTATTTTTATTATTTTATGAATATAAATTATTTTTTATTTTATGTTTTAAAATATTATATTATTTATTTGACTTGTATTTTATAACAGGAATAAAATTGTTACCACTTTTCAAAAATGTTGATTTTTTCCATAACTTTTAGTGGATTGTATTGATGGTTAAGTAAGAAATGTTGACTGACACATGACAATAATTTAATGATGTGACAAACCCTATTTTTGTTATTTAAAGATAATTTAATTAATTATAATTATTTTTTCATCATCTAAAATATTTTTAAATCATAAAATTAAGATTTGTGATGTTATTAAATTAATATTATGAGTCACTGATGTTTGTTACTTGTCAATCCATTAATGATGGAACACATATTTAACAATTTTAAAACTTAGAAAACACAATCCCATAATTAAAAAATAGGAAACAAAATATTAAAAATTGTTCAAATAGAGACGTGTAATTAATTAGCTAAATAAAAATTGGAAAAGTATAAATTGTAAAGACAAAAAAAAACATAATTAATTCTAATAAAAAAGAAATTAAAATCCTTCATTGTCATATAATCACAACTTGTATGACTTTTCAAAGCATTTATTGATTAAGTAAAAAAGACTCTCTAGTTGGATGGTTGCATAAAATTTTTACACTATGGCATGGCTCTTCTTCTCTTAAAAAAAATAGCCTCATCAAATTTCCACCGTAATATATAGCCTAACTAATAAAAAAATAATAACAAATAATGGGTGAAATTTCTCCATGTATAACAAAACAACAATTACATCAAGATCTAATAGATTTTATTCTATATTAACCTTAGAAAACTATAAAGAACTGAGTAAAAATAGAGAAAATAAAGTAAAAAAATGTATTATATATCCATAAAATCTTCAAATTATACGACCTAATTCTATAATGGAAGAGTATGTATTAGAATGGTTGTCATAGTTTTTCCTGCACAAGAGATGGCAAATTGAGGTCAAAATGTGCTCTTTAGACCGATCTGGAAAATTGGCATAGCTATTGCCTATTTGGTTGACTTGACAGAATTTCACTGAAATGGTATTGCTAACTGATGACATCTCACCATCCACCATCACATTGTTGAGCGTCAAGTCTGAAAATAAATTTTTGAAACCATATCTGTCAGCACTAGAACTCATCGTTGACCGATCTTCCAATACGAGGAAATGACAAATTCCTATGATAAATCAACATACACTCGTATCATATGGTAAAACTATTGATCAGGATTTTTATTTTTATTTTTATATAGCTATCTTCGCTGGGATTTGAGTCTTTTCTGTCTTCCTTTGGGGATGAATTTTTATAAATGTTAAGGTTAATTCGTTGAAGAATTTGGCATAAGTCATTTGTATAGCACATGCATTAATGAAGATAATTCTGCAAGCAAATTATGGCGAAACTTAAGTCTCCTCATGTGATTATCTGAGTACTGTCCCTGACTCCTTGTTATGTGAGTATTCATTAGTGTTGATGCAGATTTGGAATATTTTGACGGAGTAGACCGTATGATGATTTGGATGGTAGATTATTTGGTGAACGAGTAAGACAAGAACATCTTATGGTTACACATTCGTTTTTTATTATCAATATACTTTTTGTTTTATACTTTAATTCTTGTTTCCTCTTAAGACTTTCTAGAATTATCTTATGATATTTAACCTCAAAAAATTAGTATTTGTAGGGCCACCATGAACCATATGTGATAGGTGAGTGTATTGTAAGGTGGCTTGTTTCCATCAGTTTTGCAAGCTGAGGTTCTGCTACGTACGGGTCAAAATTTTGAAAATATCATCATTCTGGAATAACTTAATCTCATTTCCTATGAAGAAAAGAATAATTTAAGCAAATAATTTGGTTATGCAATGAGGATAGCAACCTATTGGTTGAGAATGGGGAGCAAGATTTCTGATCTTAAACCATGTCTAATTCTAAAGCAATCAATTGAACTAATGTCCAAGGTTCAATTAAATTAGGAAAAGACTTGTTAGATATTTGAAGATATGATTCAGGCAAGAACCCACTTTGTTTTATGTAGGCTCATAAATCACAATTAAGACTACCCCAATTAAAATTAGTTTAATTTTTTGTCATTTTCAGCCACAATTGTGAGCACATGAATCTGGGAATGGGGAACAGGGGAAGCATTGACTACACTTATCAGTTAGGAACACAGCGTTCTGTTATTTCACCCATAAAAGTGTCACCACGCCACAACCCAACCCATGTTATAGGGACAGTCTTTTCTAAAAGGGTAAAGGGCTTTATCTTGGTTTTTTCCACTACATGACAAATTTAAATTCGGCACGCTTATTGGAGGGTCAATCCTTTGCATTTTGCATTTTGTTTGACAATTCAACTTGGATATTATGAAGCACAGATTCGCTCCTTCCTTTCTCATTACATAATCCATATCTCACATGCAAAGATTTTCTGGTTAATTTTCCCGTAGAAAAAGTCCACATCACACTAACTTGTGAAAATGTTGAGCATTATTATATACATTATCAATAGTGTTGTAACATGATGTAGCTTAGCTTCATTAACAAGTCTTGATTTGCAATACTCGCATTTAACGTACATTTATGACATGAAAAATAACAAGAACACGTGAGGGGCAATTTGGATCACAAGTTTTTCGCACCTTTGCTGGGCTGAAATCTATTTCCAATTGCCATGAAATACATTGCTGGCAATTATGTGTATATTATTTTAGAGAACTTAAGAGAGAAGATATGATGGAGAAACGGTATGAAGGTTCCTATAGTTGCACCACAATGTGTGGTACAGAAGGTAGTTAATAGGTAACATCATTGTAAATGTGTTGGGACCATACGTAACTAAAACTATAACTCTGAAATGTTTCCACTCCCCCACCACCACCCACCCCAACACGCTAATAAAAAAAGGAAAACAAAAACATGAAAAGGAAGGGTGTTATGAATTAAAGCTGTAGCTTCGAGCTATCAATTTCACCTGTGGATTTATGCACCAGCATTTATCATGCCACTGTGAAGCTTTTCTGTTCATTGAAGGCCAGTGTGGTCCATAAGGTAGAGAAGCCTGAGTGATTCATGGATAAGCTACTTTTGGACACTTCAAAAGAGGACCACTCGTTCACCCTCTAAACGGTCCAAACCTTTGTCTCTCTGGGACCAGTTCCTACTTCCTAATTGCTACTCTTTTCTAACCCCTCAACTTCATTCTTATCATATATCAAGGCCCATTTCACAATCAAATTACCATTTTTATTCATTAATTTTCAAATCACCCTCAATAGCCTTAAATATCATTTTTTTTTTTAAATTCTTCCCCTTTGACGCCCAGAAACAAATAATAACCTTGGGTTTCTATAGTGATTTTGTAGTTTCGGTTCCATTTTTTTTTCTTGTGGTTAGGGTGCAAGTCCAAGTGTTTGATATTAATGGAAACCAGAAGCATAGCCAGCCATAAACTAAATCTATAGGGATGGGTTTATTTTCTTGTCCAGCACATGAACGCCTATCATTTTCATTCTCTCAACTCTCATGAAAGCAAGTCATTGTTTGGTCAATTAATATTTAATGAGCATTTATATTTTTCTATGTCCTTTTCTTTATCCTTCCTTTCCTTTTGTCCAATGAAGGGTGATAACGACCAGCTTGTCATTGTAGTTAAATTGAAAACCAGTACTGAGAAAATGGATAGCTCAGATATATAGCTTATTGCATGTATCGTTAGTTGCTTAATCAGCGGAAATACAAACGCATCTTCCAAAACAAACTCCATAGTTCATTCTCAATATTTTTGTTCCAAAAAGACATAATGATATGATTTGGTACGTATTAAAATTGACATATTAATTAATTTCACGCCATACATATACATAATAATAATTATTGAGGTAAAATGAAAATGAAAATAAATCAAGTACTGGGCCTTCGTAGGTCCATTGAGATTCCATTTTTGTCTCAAGGCCTAGAGAAGTTCCTTGAGGCTAAAGAAGGTGGCCCAGAGAAACAGAGCACACTCGCCCAGTTAACCTAAATCGCTGCAAAAGCTTCATCAATCATCAGCATAATATGATATCGTGTTACTGGAAAAGGAAAATATCTACTTTTATTAGCAAGTAATGTATAGTACTATTAGTACATATTAATGCCTATTGGTTTAAGTGATAAAAAAAGTATATTTCTCGTAAATATTGTCTCTTTTAATCTTCATAGTTCTTTATATCCTTTTCATTACATTTTTTTATCAGCATACTCTCTTAATTAGTTATTGATTTAAAATATAGTTTTACTTTTTTTCGTTTCTTTAATTTGTTGTTTTCTCGTGATGCTAATTAACCTGCTCTTGTGAAGCTTACTAGTTACTACTAGTACTTTTTAGTATATTCCATTGATTAAAAAAACTATATTCCGTTCAGACGAAATATAAGAAAAGAAAACAAAAAGAGAGAAAGAAGAAATTAAGAAAATGCTATTTTTGAATCTAGGGAGAAAAACAATAACGAGGGAAAATGGTATATGTCCTACAATATTTTTTTAATTTAAATTAAATAAAATTAAAAAATAGGAGAAAATTTATTCTAATTTGACATTTTTCTCCAAATCCTCAAAATTAGACGTTTTTTTTTTAAATTATTGTAATTAAGATTTTTTGCTTTTCAATAGAACCATAAAATATTTCTACAATATTTGGTCCTTCTATAACCATGTGATCAACTTTTGCTAGAGCATCAATT
Source organism: Psophocarpus tetragonolobus (assembly GCA_037954015.1). NCBI lineage: Eukaryota > Viridiplantae > Streptophyta > Magnoliopsida > Fabales > Fabaceae > Psophocarpus > Psophocarpus tetragonolobus. The sequence goes on from CM075692.1 coordinate 36,976,223, forward strand.
ACTGTACGTGTTAACCTGTAGTTTGCTGAGTTGATAGTGGTATTGGGATTCAATTGGTAATAAACATTTGTAAGTCTTTCACACCACTTATTAATTGGTAAAAATTGATTGAATTCAAACAAGCTTGGCAAGAGAACTTTGGTTTATCAAGAAAAAGAAGTCTATTTAAGATGAAGAATGGTAAAAGGACAAAGGATGACGAACGTAAAGATAGTAAAAATATATTACAAATGGAAGTGAACTTTTTCATGTAATATTATGCTCATATGAAATTATAACTTTTGATTAAAAGTAGGAGCGAGAAAATCTAAATAGTAAAAAGTTAAGATATAATTTAACTTTATGAATAAAATTTTAATCCATAAAAAAATACATAATTTTATGAATTATGCATGTAACAAATTTTATATTAATATTAAATGAAAACTTTTCATACATTGTTAAGTTTATTCTTTATCAATAAATATTTTAAAAGTTATATAAATAAAAGGTTATAATTACGTTAGTATAAAAATTTTTTACTGTCAACATGTAATTATTAAACTTTAATTTTATTAAGGGTAAGTCATTGATAAATTTCATATATTTACTTATCTTAACGACTCTAATTTGTTAGGTAGTTATAAATGATTCATTTACAAGTATTCCAATAGTTTTCTTTCTTAATAAGTTTATATTTTAAATTTAGAATTATATATATTATGGTTTAAGTTATCAAAATTGAGAATTACATAAATGTCTAAGAGTGAGGTAATTAATGATTTATTTTTGCAAGTTTTCAATATTTGTTTTTCTTTATAAGTTTATAATTTAAAGTTACATATTCTATAGTTCAAGATTATCAAGACCTGTGAGAGTCAAGTAATCTCAATTCGTAAACTTGATTATAGAAACATAAAAATTCACTTAATTAAAAATATACCTATAAATTACATAAAATTGAAAATTTTCAATATATAAGTTCAAATTCACATAATAAATGTAAATTATTCCAAATAAATACAAAATAGAGAAACACTAAAATTTTGAAAGTTTTTTAAATATAATAAATTATATTTAAAACATTCAAAATGAGTTCACGAGTTTACTTTAATCTATAAAATTTATTTTAATTTTATCGAGTTTACTTCGATTTTATCAAATTTATTATCTTTCAGTTTTATATGTTATTTAACTCGTAATCGGCTTGTAAACTTATAAGATTTTACGAGTATATTCACGATTTTGATAATTAAACCATGGTTATACCCAATATATTTTTACAGTTAAGCCAACAAATTTTTCACATGAATTTTAGTGTTGATAATATCATATATTTTGTTGAACTTCGAATTACCTTGCCCGGCATATTAATATCACGCCATTCATTTGCAAGAAAATTAAAAAAAAAAAAAAACTCTTAGAAGACGTATTATATTTTCAAATATCTCATTCACAAAGATAATAAAATTAAAATATTATGTTTGATAAAATTTAAAATTGTGTTTGATTATATTTTGATATTTTTTAAAATGTTTTTAAATTTTAAAATAATTTAAATAAAAAATAGAAGCTACATGTGTATTATAAGTATTTTTTTATATTTTCATTAAAAATATAATAGTTTTATTTTTTATTATAAAAATAACAGGTAAAAAATAGAAAGTTAAACATTCCAAAATAAAATATATAAAAAAAAAAACTTGAAAAGTTGTAAGAAAGATGTAAATATTAGGTGTGAAACAAACGCCTCCACTGTAGTCTAACATCCAATATTGATGGCATATTGAATTCCAAATTATCGTGTTTTGAATTCCAAATGATTTGACTGTGAAGACACATAAAATGGTAAGAAATTTTCAATTTAAAAAAGAAATTTTTGCGGAGAGAATTGAATTGCACTATAGCCGATAGCTGATGAGGGGAGCAACATTCTACGCTCCATGTTCTGTTCTGACATGGGATATTATGGCCATGAAAAATGTGGTAATACGAGGCCCTTTCACCTTGTCAATAAATTCAATTCAAAACCATTTCCATTTTTAAAGCATGCGTATGTTCCGTGTTATACAAGTTTGGCTTATGCTTTTGTTTCTTAATGTCTCTCATACTAATATTATTCGAAGGCAGAGATCCTCATAAAACATTTCAGATTGCCTCCAAAACAGAGGCGACAAATATGACTATGGCCTTTGATTTTGAATCCTTTGCCTAAATCAAAAGGCCATTTATCTATTTTTCTTTTCTAGGAGGCAGTTTTAAATGACACAATTAATGAGTAACTCAGTTAATTTATTAAAGTGAGTGACTTATTGGAAACCTTTTGAAATTTTCTATTATAATAACAAAACTGAAGCAATTAACAAAACTTTGGTTTCTTTTCAAGGAAGCACTTTATTAGGATCTCACGTTCAATGAAGGCATGTACTTATAATTTTCACGTTTTGTAGTATAATGGATGGATTTCTCACTTTGCAATGGGTTTCCAAACACGCGTGTATATGTTGGTCACGTTTTGCTGGTTAGCTCAACTTTATTGATAAATCCTAAGGATAGAATCCAATTGAGGAAGAAATGAAACTGATGCCCTAACAACTTGCAAACAAACACGATTATCATCTGCATATATAATTCATAGAGACGAAACTTGCAAGATAATTAATTAACCTTTATGCCTTCCACCCATAATTCGGCGTCTCCTTAGCAAATATCTTGAGGGGATTCGAACGCAGATATTAAAAAATATTTCCTTTTTTTTTTTTATAAACACGTTTTGAAGTCAAAGTACACCACCACTATCAAACATGCGTGATGTCAACCAATTAATTTTTTTAGTGGGTGTTTGGATCTATGTCTACATCTTGAAATTATGTTCTATTTTAGCAAAAGACACATTTAATTGCTTCCATATTGACGTGAAAAACTGCTGCTTCGATCCGGAAGCAAACACGTCCTTAGACTTCTTAAATTTTAGAAAGGACCAGTTAGTCTCTAATTCAATGAATTAGAATAAACACTTTTTCTTTTATCTAAAAAAATTAAATAAGAGAGAATAATGCTGGGTTCATAGGAGTTTTACAAAACTGTTTTAATTCATTTATTATTTAAAAATTGAAAAGCTTGTTTAGCTAGCATTTTTTTAAAAATAATTTTTAAAAACAGTGTTGACTTTTTAGTTTTTAAAAAACTAAAAAAGAAAAATAATTATAAGTAATATTATTTTAAAACTTAAACATAAATAGGATAAGTTGATTTTTTACTTTTTTTTTAATAACACTTTTATAAATATAGATAAATATTTTTTATTTTTATATCTCTAAAATAGTATTCAAACAATACTTAGCAAATAATTTTTTTCTCTTTTTTTAAAAAATAATTATTGAAAACTATTTTTAAAAACTAAAACAAATTTAAACCATTTAGGGCTTAATTAATTTTGTTTTGTTTCTTAGTTTTTTAAAAGATTTTTCAAGAATAATTTTTAAAAATTGTTTTTGAAAAGAAAAGAAAAGAAAATTTGTTTAGTAAATTTTATTTAAAAACTGTTTTAAATATGTAAAAATAAAAAAACTTGTTTATATTTAATAAAATTTCATCAGTAAAAAGTAAAAAATAACATATTATGATTGTATTTTGAGCTTTCAAAACAAAAATAGAAAACTGAAAATCAAAATTACTTTCAGCTGTTCCTATTTTTTAGTTTTTAAAAACTAAAAAACCAAAACTGTTTTTAAAACTGTTATCAGAAAACACTTTTCAAACAAGTTTTTTAGTTTTTAAATACTAAAATACTAAAAATAATTTTCTAAAAAAGACACTTAACCTACTATGTTCTACATTCTAGTAGTGCAACTCTTTTGCTATAAGAAACTTATTCATATCTTAATCCACTTTTAATACGTCCAATTATGTCTCATCACTTATAAGTCACAGTACTTATTTATAAATACAAATTTTGTTATAATGATGAGTTCTGGTAAGTATTCATAGTTTTTATAATTATTTTAATGACTAATTTGTAACGACTAATTTATTAATAGGTAATTTCACATTATTTTTGTAAAGACCCTCACAAATATTTTAAATTTATTTTTATGATTAATTAACAACAAATAAAGTTGGCTCTAAAGTTAAATACATGAAAATATGATTTTATTTCTTTTTTTAAATTTTAAGAAGTCATTAATTTTTCTCTCAATTGAAACAAAAAAGTATCTTTTATTAAAATTTTTCAATTATTTTAATCCAAAAATCTTTAAAATATTATTTTTATACAGTCTAAAAATATTTAGTTTAAATTTATTTTCTTTAATTCCCATTTTAATGTATGCTGATTACAATAAAATTTTAACTTAAAAAATAATATATAAATTAAAATTAAAATATAATAAAAAAATTATTTTCCATTTTAAATCATAAACACCGGTGCTTATTTAAAAAAACAACTTATTTTTATAAGTGACTCAACTTGTTATCAAATTCGAACAATAATTACTAATTAGTATAAGATACAAAATATGCTTTTGAGTTATCTTAGTCTAGCAAATTTCAGTTTTACTTGTGGTTTTAAAGTTAAATTTTGTGAATAAAAAAACAATGTTGAAATTACGTTTCTTGATACATTAGATTCAACTTAGATATTAAGCTTAAAGTGACTCTTAAATACGTACACTTACTGTTTTAGAGATTAAAAAAAAGAAGTGAATTAGCATTTTAAAAATTAGTATTCTTTGTTTTGATTAAAAATTAGTATGAATCACTGTAATATAATAAGTATAATAAAAATAATTATTTTCATGTGTATAAGCATAAAAGTTTAAAAATGAAAAATAAAAATTATTAAATATAATTAAAAATATCTGAATTAAAGTGTCTGTGAAGTATTCAGCAACACGTGATTTCTTGGTGACACAGCTTTTGTTTTGTCTTATTATATACATTGGTGCTTTTGTGCTGTTTACGCTCACATGTTGTACAGCAGGAGGACATAGTATTATTTTCAAAATTTCAATGTATTTTGCTTTGAAAAGGAGTTCTTGGCTTCTTGTTCTTTCCTCTTCCTAGCTTAATCTGTATGCTAAACTCTAATTAGAGATCTATTTAGTCAAATATTAAATTAGTGGATCATTGGTTCAATCCGTATGCAAAAATTGAGATGTTGTTGTTCTCACAATTTTGAGTCCCTGAAAGCGTTGTTGCCATGGTCCAATGTTAGAAGTATGAACTGTCACATACTCCACATCTACAATTATCTGGAAAAGAAATTAAACATTGTCAACTCATCACCATTATCTCATTTTTATCAAGAGCTACCTCTTTGCTGATTATTGGGCTACACATGATATGAAACTTATAGCTGACAGTGCCATGTCCATGAGGTTAAAGAAAGATACAGTTTAAGTAAATAATTTTTAGCTTAGAAGTATTGGTATTGGAAACAAAATTATTAGTGTACGGATAACAAGAATTCAAATAATAAAAAGACTAGAATACATCTGTTAAGCATAAGAGAATCTTTAAGATATTTTGGATTTTCATAGGCCCGAAATCCAAATAATACTATATCACATCATAGAGGAAAAATATAATTTTGGCGCAACCGAAATACATAACAAATAAGAAATTTGCTAAAAAGACAACTTATAATTAATAATTCAAATTATCACACATCTAATAAAATCCAACAGGTAACATTTTTTCTTAAACAACTAATATCAGAAGTAATTTGATACTGCTAATTAATAATTAAGGTAGGAAGTGCGTATTGTTTCCCTTCTAAGGAGAAATAACATGCAATGTAACTATGTAAGACCAACAGCAGGACTCCAGAGATAGTTATTATATTACTGATGAACTTGTCTGCAAAGTACTTGTAATTGGCTCAAGGACTGATTTGCAGATTGGTCAACTAAAATATACAGGATACAGGTTGATCAATCTGAGCCTTCCATTTTAAACAATATATATGATTATTTGTTAGTTGTGCACTGTAGAAGAATACTCCTAAGGTGTGAAAGGGTGGGAAAAAAAAGTTGTTATTGTCAAACTATTGGGGATAAAGTTGGTTTCAGCTAGGCGGGCAGGAGACATTAAAATGATTAGTTTGTAGTTAGGTTTGAAAAATGAGGTGATCGTTGGACATTATTTGAATGAGAAACATAAAGTCAGGGATAACAATGAATTATGGGGTCCTCGATCATCATATTTTAAGGATTACTGAGGCAAGTAGGTAGATGTATGGGCTTCAACTTCTTTAACCAGGCCCAAAATTGTGTCCGACCCATGTGGAAGAAAGCAAACATTTATTGGTCTAAAGAAATAATAATCTTTAACTCTTCATTTTAAAGACTACTTTCTAAACATTTCTGGCCAACGAGGTCGATATGGGAGGGAGATGTTGATGTTTCTTAGCCATACTCCACTAAACTAAGATGTGCCATCCACCACGCGCACATCTGAACCCTAAACATGCTTTTTCGTCTGCTGTCCTTTCCTACACATTTTTATGGTATTCTTCCTTTCTGTATGGTGTAGCATCTCGTTCTCTTCTAACACCAAAAATAGAATATTCATTTTGCATACAAATCCGAACAAGCTCAGGTGTCCCCCTTTTTTTTGGGGGGCACCCACTATTATTCTCGAAAATACTATTTAAGGTCACCGTTTAATTTTTTTTATTTATATATTCTGTAAATGTTATTTTAGTGCAAACAAAGTAAATATAACTTTTATTGCGTAAGATTGCTCAACAAAAAGAACTTCAGAGATTATTATAAACCCACACCACAATTAACCCTTTCCCTTGAGCGAGAAAAATTTGCACTCTTTAGGATTTCGTCGGAAGCCTTGGTGTCTTGAAGAACATGAATATTGCAAAAGTCAAAGAAATAAAACAAAATCAGGCGAAAAGCTCACAAACCAATCATAAATAAGGTCATCTACAAACTCACGTAAAAAAAAAAAAAGGGAGACAGTAAAAAATTCATCTACAAACTGGCACACAAAAAACACAGCGTTGGTTAAATAATGCACACAAACAACCATATACACAATAGATAAAGAAAAAGGGGGAGTGGGATCTGAAACTTAATTGGACTAAATACAAGTGCAGAAAATCTATAGCAGCTTTCGGACCCGCATCACTGCTTGTGCAACTCCAACCAGCAGCACAATTGGTTAACATCTGCCATGTAAAAAATTGCAAATTCGTGAGTTACATTACACATAGGCCTAAATGTGAACCTAATATTATGTAATTGTAAGATTGACTAGTTGTCAAGTAAATCAATAAGTCCAAAAACATTATAACAAGTCACTCAGAATTTTAACTTGCATATAGAGAACTTGTTTCTAAATGAGTAACCTCTCAGCATTAAATAAAGTTTCTGATTGACATTTTAAACAATTTCACACGCCAGCATACTTAAGTTGAACCAATTAAATCCAGGTTAAAATAATAAAATAATGACTTATTAAAATAATGTTATTTTTGGAAGACTTATTGGTATCGATCTATTGGCAATTGACTATATCTACCTGCTATGCCAGCAATCATTCGCAAGCAATCTTGGTGTCAAAGCTGCTAAGGCATATTGCAAATGCTTCAAAGGCAGAGATTGGATACTGATAATCCATGGTGAATACATCCTTTCCAATTTTTCCAAACTGTAGAATAACATTTTCCTGAGCCTGCTCAGAAACTCCATTTTTGGGAGAAGAAACCAGCTGGAAATTTTTAACTGAAGCAACTGTCACTCGCCCATTGAAGTTCAGACACCAGCATTGAAGTTGTTCATGCCACCTAGGGGACTTGTTTCTCAGTACCAACATCCCCTCATTTTGACAACTCAAAGGTACTGATGGAAGATTGTCCATGCGGGTTGATTTTGATCTAAAGAAAGGGATGGATGGAGAAGTATCAATTCTGCTATGAAGAAATTGAGTCTGTGTTGGGGCCACACCCCCAGGTTCAACAGCTGACGCAGGGATGGCATCCATAACACATTGCATTATTCTAGGGCCCCTGTTAACATTTTGACAAATAATCAATACAGCCAACTTCTGAAAGGAAAATCTGAGAAAAAAAAAACCTAGAAAAATCACCAAAGATTTTAATTTACTGATTACCAAATAGCAACCCAAAGAATTCTATTTACCCAAAATAGACACTTTTGCAGTAAACAGTAATACCTAGAGCCCAAAACATTCAGATCATATGAGACATGAGCAACAGGATAATTGCCAGCAGGAACTCTTGGAGAAACTTGCTTGAGACTAACTAGCCTGGTGGAACGAGACTTTGTTACTTTGGCTCCATAAATTGGAGGGTGAGCATCATACAAGGTGAATTTGGTGCCCAGAAAGTTTGATCTATTAACAATGAGAAAAAATTGTCATTTTAGGCCCACAAGAAAGTGATTAGTAAGCCATATCAAATATCAGCTAAATACCTCAACTTCCCAATATAGGTACTACTCCCTCTTGATACATCATCACAGTTTAGAGAGATGATATAGTCAGTGTGAGTTGCACGTCGACACTTGCGTGCAGAAAGAAGGAATTTGCCATCATCAGTTGAGGCTGGAGGATTATAAAATCAAACAACACAAAAGCATCAATATAAGAAAAGAAAAACGGAAGCTCTTCACTAAATATTATAATAGTTTAGTACAAGCTACAAGGAAAAAAGATGACTGCTCATCCAGCCTACGTGTCACGATGTTTAGAAAGTATTATATTTTTAACATTAAAGTTGCATGTCTGATAGTGCCCAGTGCTCACCTTGGTTTAAACCAAGAAACAGATAATATGTTTGATTGCTGCGGTTTCGTTTAATATAGCACTGAAGAAGAGAGTCCCTTGGACCAGGCTGCATGATGACAATAAGAAGCAGATTAAGGCTTGGCATTTAGCAATAAGTAAAATACTGATAATATTAACTCTTTCATGTTACTAATATTAGAGTAAGCATTCAATCCTTATTATGTTTCAATGCAGATCTGCTTTTGCTTCCTCTGTGTGGTAAGGAACAAAAACAAAATAAGGTAATAGTCACCATTTGTATACTACAAAATGTTTTCACTTATGTTAAGCAATGTTATCTGAACACCACTTCTGCATGTCTCTTTATCAATTATCATCTCTGTCACATCCAATATGTTGTTGGTAGATATCACTTAAAATGATTAGATGAAAGTTGGAAAAGGGGCAGGCAATATGGGGTGGGCAAATACTCTTTTCACATGACACCAATGCCACAAATCACAAGGAAGCCAATTGAAAAAAATACTTCAATATTTCATAAATTTTAACTGACTATTGATTCTTGAACAATTTCAATTACAAAAGAATCAAATTCCAGTAATATGTCTTGCTGGAATTAATCAATTAATCAAAAGCTTTCACCACTCACTCTTTTGGAGTAGGGAGCGGATTGGAATTCTCCTCACCATCCACTTAACTCAACCATGCCTGCCCAACAAATACAGGCTTTATTGATTGTAGCTTCTTTGCAGGAGCATCATCAAACAGTGAATAACTTCATACAAACAACGTAGCTCATCATCTTCCCCAAACGAAGTAATTCACTAATTTGTCAAGATCATACATACGGCCCAAGAATATAAGCACATTATCATCAAGAAAACCAAACTACTTAAGCTTAGCATGATGTCAAGTCAACAAAGCTCTCAAAGATTAACAAACAAACCACTAACAAGTGGGCAGCTGACTAACTGGAATTGAATTGACTAATTTACAAACACAAACAAAATACAACACACAAACCAAAAGTTAGAAAGTCAAAACGAAAACACATAGATCCAAAGGAAGCTAGCATGAATCTAACCATAGAAAAAATCGTCTAAAGAAGCACAAAAAGTAGGGTAGCAAATAAGACCTGCTTCAAGGAAATTGGGAATGTCAACTTGCCGGATACTTGAGGGGATTTGACAATTTCCTTCATGATTTCTCTCCAACTGCGGCAAACTCCGGCACAGGCAACGACATGTTTCCGGGCAGGCCAGGAATCCTGAGAGGCCTCAAACTTCATGAGCACATCCCTCCAAAGCTCAATTGGCATGTTAGCCCAACAACTCTGTTTCAACCCATCAAGCACCACCAAACTATCTTGGGCAATAGCATCACTGTGTGACTGTGACTTGGATCTCATACTATACCCAAACTTCATGTCGAATCCCTTCCTCTCCAGGATTATACTCCTAAACGACATCGTCAACCTCCTTTCTTACAACTTCTTGCAACCCATTCCCACTTCCCCTCACAAGATTAACAGAACCCCTCAACCATGGGAATTTTTTACGAAAAAGTTTTTCTTTTGTCAAAAAAACGAAGCACTAGGAGCACCCAGAATGGCATATACACATGTTAGGGTCGATTACGCTGAATTTTCAATAAAAGCAGCATGCATAAATGAATAATTAAGCAGACGAACCCAGAATTTGGAGAAAAGAGATGAAGCCACTTCCCTGGGAACCCTTGGGATGAGAGTGTTGAAAAGGAAAGGAACAAGTAAAGTAAGGGTAGTGAGGAATGTGGGTATGAGGGTCCCGTGATTTTTGGGACCAAATGGCCTTATCCAACAACTCTCTATGGATTGATTGCTTTTGGTGCCAACCTTCAACCAAAATTTTATTCCTCACCTCATAATTTATGTTGTTAGTTTAATTTTTATTCACTATCACAGATAAAAATTTACTATCAACACTCTACAAATCATATTATTTTAATAATCAATTATGGTCTTAAAAACCTATTTTAAAACAATTTATTTTATTTGGATGTAACAACAAGTTAGGTTTTATAAAATAAAATAGTTTACAAGTAGTTGAAAAAAATTTTAAAAAATAATTATTAAATATAAAATTTTAACTTTCTAAAACAATATGAAGTTATAAGATATGGGGAGTACGGGAGAGAGTTCGTGAATTTAACTAGAGTTTTAAACATTTTGTTTTTAAACAAAACCGTTGGTCACTTAAAAAAGCTTTAAATTATAAAAAAAATAAAAAAAATTGACATGTCCAGCCTTCCTCTAAATGTTAGCATGACTTTTTAGCTAATCATGTAAAAATTAAATTTATTATGAATGATAACCGATGATTACATGAGATAAAATTAAAATAAAAAACCGTAACACAACATAGTGAGATTAGGTCCAAAATGTCTACAAATAATCTATTATGGTATAAATCAATTATATAGGGAAAGGGAAATAATATTATATGAAAATAACCTCATTAATAATAGTAAAAAGTTATCCTAGGAGTCTTTAATCATTCCATACTTTGTGTTGCATGATTTATACGAAGGTTAATATGTAAAATAAAACCTTGATAGGGGATTACCACCATAAGTTCTATGGGCATATATTCAACATGCATCTTGTACTCTTGAACTTTCTCTATGAAAACATACATTTGGCATCAAAATGTTTTAAATAGAGTTTTATGGTTAAGGGTGTGGGATACACTAAACAATATAAAAAACAAATAAAGATTTTAACCAAATAATCTTGTAACAAAAAAAAAACTTTTTCTTATATAATTATGGTAGTTGTAAGTGTTTTGTTTGACACTTTTTTAAAAAATTACTCCATAATTAATATAAAAATATATCCTAATATTGATTTATGGTTGTGTAGATAACCTCCCTAATCATCATTCAAATATTTTTTCCTTAAGATTATCAAGTTTTTTGTCGAGGGGAAGAAAATAAATTTAAAAATAAATATGAAAAAATGTTCATACTTATTGGGTCTCAAAATATTATGGTATTGGGCCAAAAAAGGAGCAAAAAGATTCAAGCAGGGCTTGATCAAAGAGCAATACCAAAAGCTAAAAATTTAAACTGACTTTGAAAATCTGAATCAAAGAAAAGAAAGAAAGTCACATGCAAAACAATGCAAAACAATGCAAGAAAATTCTCAAGGTCTATGCAACTGTCTCTAGAGGAGAGAAAGACAAAAGCCAAACACCCAAGTCAAACTCGAGTATTTCTCAGAGACAACAATACTCGAGAAAAGGACAACAAAACCAATAAATTTGAGTGACAGGCAAGAGAGGGATCGAGATTGAAATTTCGAATACATATGCTAGAAGTAAAAAAGTGCAAAAGACAAAAGCAATAAAAGGAGGTTGAGATTCAAACAGCTCAATTGAAGGTCTAAAGTCAAAAAATAGAAGTCACTACCTGTCTAAGGTAGTTATTGAAGGTTTTTTAGGAGTTGAGAATGGATGATGATCGTTAAGGATAAAATAATATTTTTAGGGGAAGTGTTTGTTAGCTATTCTTTCTATAAATACTCTTTACTTTTGTCAGACCAAAGGTCGAAACATTTCATAACATCTTACTAAATTCAGTACGCGTAGGATAAACCAATAAGTGCAAAGATAAACATGTATGTTCTTACTAGGGCAATTCATTCTGCAAATTTCTTTATTGTTCTTCCTTTATATTTCATGTAATTTAATGCTTTTTCTTTACATTATACGCATTTAATTCTTTCATTTAAATAGAATTCTAAAATTTATTCTTAGAGATTTACTCTATCTTTATTTAACTTCATATATTTAGCACTTCTGATTGTAAATAAGTTAAGTTAATACTTCATATACTAGAGATGAACGAAAAGAATCCAAACACACGTACATCCTTTGTATTTTTAAAGTTTCTCAAATAAATATTAATTTGTTTGGCTTTTTGAGTCAAAAGTGATAATTTATTTATTTTTAATATTTTATTTTTATTTTTATTACAAAACAAATTTCAAGAGAAACACTTCCTATAAGTGAGCAAATGTTAATTGGTATCTTATAGATACTCATAACTTGTTTAAGAGCTTGTCAGTGACTCATATCAAACCTACTTTAGCATCTTTTAAGTACCCTAATTACAAATGTAATATTAGACATACTAATTTGTGCATGATAAGATTGCTAACAAGAGCATATGAGACATTTTTCATATTTTCTTATTACTCTTTTTTACTTATATATAAACAAAAAAAGTTGGATTTTATTTTGGATTCAAATATAAGAAAATTCAATTATTTTTATCTTATTTAATATTATTATTTCTAAAACATCATTTATTTAATTAAAATCATAATTCTTTTTTATTTATAATATCAACTTCCAGTAAATGATATTTTAGAATTATCCTTATTTTGTACTTGAGCTTAGTGAAATTAAATGATGATAATTAATTTTCTTAATATGTATGAATTCATGTTTTTTTGGTTATATATATATATATATATATATATATATATATATATATATATATATATATATATATATATATATATATATATATATATATATATATATATATATATATGAGTGTAAGAAGTATTTATAATTTCAAAAATAGTGCATTAAAGATTATCTCACATTTTGAATATATGTTGCACAAGGATTACTGGATTTCCTATTAAGTATACTTAAAAACACTTTCAATATAGTTTTGCAATTGGGAGTTACATTGGGTCTAGGATTGTTTTCCTAGTTTCTTGTTAATTGGGTCATTTTGACTTGATTCCCAATTGTCTTAGAAGGAATAATATGATTGGCAGTTGAGACCCTAATTTAGGTAGGTCTCACTTTTTCTTTTGAAAAAGTAAAAAATTAGTTTTTATCCTCATTTATTTTTATTTTTTGTTGTTCTCTTTCTTTTCCACTTTCATAAACTTTTTTTAACTCATCCTCTCTTCTCATTAATTCATTTTCAAGCTTCCTTTATTTTCTTCCTTCCTTCTGTTATATTTATCTCTCCCAAATCTTATTTTTCAACTTCTAAAATTCAATTCAACAAATATCCAATGAGAATAGTGATCATTTTTAAATTTATCTAATTTCATTGTTCAAAGTAATTGAACACATATTTGTTATATAGAATACATTTTTTAGTTTTTGCCCATACTTCTAAAAATGTCTGAGACGAACCTGCTTGATTCATAAACTTTTAAATTAAGTTGTAAAGACATTTTTTTTTACATAAAATAGGTATTATTCCAAATGAATTATAAACCAATTAGAAACCTAATCATAGCATAAAATTCATTTATTAACCAAAGTATTTCGATAAAAAAATAAAAAAGATAAAGATAAAGATATGTATGAAATATGATATTCAATATATGATACACAAATCATATTGTTTTTTTTATAAATAAAACATCTTTGAGTTTTATTCCACAACAGATGTCTTTTCCTCATTTAGGAGACAACCCTTATGAAAGGTGCTAGTCAGTCTCCTATAATACGCTTACTCAGGGACTCCTTACTCTAGTTGTTTAAAGAGTCTCTGCTAGTGGAGCCCCTTTCAATAGACTCCTTGTTTCGCTCATCACCTTTGTTAGTTGTTTGGTTAGGAGACTATTCCCTAGGTTCCTAAACCTGGAATGGATGGTGGAGCATAAGTTATATGGATACGATGCCTACCGATATGTCCCTATGAATGATTACACCGATCTTCATATGTTTTGGCCACATCTGTTCCCGCTTTGAAGAGGAAAGTTTGAATCTTTCAATCTTATATCGTAAAGGATGTGACCCATGTTAGGTCCATAAAATAACTCCACTTTTGGTGTTCTATGATTCACAAATCAGAGTATAATTAAACATAAAAGGATTAAATGCACATTTTGTTCCCTAATTTGTTATTTTTGAGATTTTGTCTCTATATTTTAATTAGGCATTTTGTTCCAATATTTAAAAATTACGCTATTTGTTCCTAATGATATGGTGATGTGCAACATGTCAAGGAAATGGTGACATAAACTTAAATGTATTTTTTGCCTCCTATCTTATTGATTTTTGACTTTTTGACTTATTTTTTTTATGTATTAAAAAGTCTTTCCTTGTATTACAAACAAACAAAGTCTCGGGTTGCCTAGAATAACTATTTGCTGTGTTAAAAAGTCTTTCTTGTATCAAAATAGTTATAAGTGTTTGGTAAACTAGCTTATCAACTAATTAAAAAATAAAAAATGACAAATAAGAGTATCATTAATCATTAGATAAAAAATGAAGTATTTAAAATAGTTATAACATGTTTTAATAGTATAAATTAATTATATATTCAAATTATAAATTATTATAATTATATATTTAAATTATAAATTCCTATAATAACATATTTAAATTATGATTACATATTTAAATTATAAATTTATGTAATTACATATTTAAATAACAAATTGCTATGATTAATATTTAAGTTACATTTTTTATAATTAAATATATAAATTTTAAATTACATATTTAAATTATAATTTTCTATAATTATATATTTATATTATGAATTAATATAATTACATTAATGAAGGAGAGAGAAATGAAGGAGAAATATTGTATAATATGATGAGAGAAAATTAGTAGAGGAACAATGCATTAATTAACAAAAAGTAAACATGTAAAAATAAAAAATAAAATCAGCTAATAGTTGAAAGCGGAAATCTTTTTGAAAAGTTAATTGGAGAAGCTTTTTTGAAAAAAGTGAGTAACTCCTAGATTTTTGCTATTCAAACGTAGCTGAAATAATTTCACCTAACTGAAATGGTAAACCAAACAAACTCCTAGCTTTTTTCTATTCAAATAAGTTGAAATTAGCTGAAATGACAAACCAAACACACTTAGAGTATTATTTTAAATGAGATGTTTCACTTTAAAACTATTATTTTAACATGGGTCCCATAAGATAGAGTGCTTAAAAAATAGCAAGGGTGCTTATATGCTTTAAAATTTATGGAAACACCTCTATCTAATTTTTAAGCACCACACCTTGTAGATCCAAGTTAAAATAATAGTTTCAAAATTAAACACCTGATTTAATATCCTATCTTTGTTCATGCCCTTAATAGCTCTAGTTTGTCATATTGAGAACAACTCACTAATTCTCTCTTTTACTCCATTTTTCTCCTTTACTTACTAGAATATGGTTAAATGCTAAATTTGCAGTTTCAAATAACTATATGAGAGAAACAATATGATTTAATTTATAATATAATATATCTTAATATTGTCTATATAAAATCAATTTATTTTATATCTTGTTAACATTTTTTATTGTCTATAATATGATCTATAATTAATTTCATAACATATTCTTTTTTATTGCCAATTTAATTACAACTAATGTATTCCATATCAACTTCCTTATATTTAAAAAAAGTTTAGTTTATTAAAACAATTACCAAAACCAAAATTAATGTCAGATTAATCAACATAGCATGATCATTATTACATGTTTATCGATTTTATTTTATTTTTTGCTGAATTTATCAAAATCTTTTTGTAAAAGCAACTTCAGTGTTGCAAAAAAATAGTTAAATCATATTAATATGTCATGATTTTGAATATACATGATCTTTGAATTGATAAATTAATGTGAATTGGTTTTGACATTTTTAAAAAGAGTTTAATATTTACGCATTATCATTAATTTTACATTAGTGTTCACTCACAACCTTTTATTATATGACTTTTAAAATATTAATTGTTAAAGTCAACAAACTAACCATATATAAACTATTGTGATTAAATGTTAGTATAAAACTTTACACTTACAATGGATAAGTGTTTTTTTTATTTTTTAAACGAGGTACAACATTCAGGGAGTATATAATTTATATATTTAATTAAAACTATATTTAACAACATTCAGGGTGTGTTTGGTAAAAATAGTTGTAAAGTTAGTTGAAAGTTAAAAAACTAACTGAAAGCTAAAATCTAGTTGATCTACTTGTAAGTGTTTGGTAAAATTAGTTTATTAACTAGTTGAAAGTTGTAAAATGACAAATAAGGATATCATGAATTATTAAATCAACAATAATGTATTTAAAATAATTATAACTCATGTTAATAATGTAAATTAATTACATATTTAAATTATAATTATTATAATTATATATTTAAATTATAAACTTATATAATTACATATTTAAATTATAAATTATTAAATATATAAATTTTAAATTACATATTTAAATTATAATTTTCTATAATTATATATTTAAATTATAAATTTATATAATTGCATATTTAAATTTTAAATTGTTAAATATATGAATTTTAAATTACATATTTAAATTATAATCTTCTATAACTATATATTTAAATTATAAATCAGCATAATTATATTAATGAAAGTGAGAGAAATGAATGAGAGAAATTGTATTATGTGAGCAGAGATAATTAGTCAAAGACAATATATTAATCGGTTTTTCTAATATGTGTCTCGGGCCATATGTTAACAATTATTAGAATCCAATTTTCAATATAACTTTTAATTTATTTATTATGTGAGAGAGTGAATATAATTAAAGAGCACTAAAACGATTTTCTAATACTAATATACCTTCCATTTTAACATTGTTTTTTCACTTCAATTCTCCTTTAAATTTTATTTCTATATTTTTTATATTATTACTTTTGCATTTTTTTTATATTAATTTTTTTGAAAAAATAAACTCAGCCACAATCCATATCTATTATATTAATAACATTGTCATTCTCATTTTATTTTGTATATTCTTATTTGTTTCTTTATAATATTGTGTCTAACTTCTATGACAAATAAAAAATGAAATATAATAGCGTGAAAGTGATAAAATAGTGCTAAAAACATAAATTAGTTTCAATTTAATGCCTCCAACAATATCATTTAAAATCAACAAATGCCTAATTAAAAAATATAATAGTAAACACTATTATATTTTAAATGGATATGGTTGCCTTGAATTTATTCTTCATTTAGAAAAATAATATAAAGAAATATAGAAGTAAAGATTAAAGGAGGATTGAAGTGAAAAGACAAGGTTAAAATTAAAAGTAAATTAGTATTAGAAATCATATTTAATTCTCTTTAACTATATTAACTTTCTTTTGGGATGACAAATATACCCATATCCGTGGGTACTTGCCCGAACCCGTTTCGATTTTGACGGATATTATCCGGTTTGACTAGGTATAGGTACGGATACGGATATTACTTGATATGTTAAACCGGGTAATGGTTGGTATGTGTATGAGTATGTGACTACCTGATCCGTACCTGCCCGTTATAATTTTAATGATTATATAATAGGTTTAAATTTATATATTTAATTAAAAATTTTAATTCTTAAACTTTAATTTAAATTTATTGTTATTAATTATTCTTTATGTACTTTTAAAATTAAAATATAATTAATAACTTAATATATATATAATTTATTTAATGATAAATAAGTAAATTTAAATTATAAAAAATAATATGGGGGGTACCCGTTGGTATACCTGAACCCAAAAATATTCGACAGGGACGAGGACGAATATTAAAATTTCATACCCGCTCTTTTTATACTCGAACTCGTGCCAACTTTACGGGCACGGGAAAGGTCAAACTTGCCCCCGCCCCGCCTCGTTGTCATCTCTAACTCTCTCACACAATAAATAAATCAAAAGTAATGTTGAAAATTAGATTCTAATAATTGTTAACATACATTAGAAAACCATATATTAATTAATAAAAGGTAAAATTATAAAACAAAATGACCTAATCACTGAAAATGTAATTGTTTTTAAAAACTACTTAGAGTAGCTTTTTAAAAAAAAAGTTAATAACTCCTAAAAAAAGAAATAACATTTTTCTATCCAACACAAAGCTGAAACAATTTTAATTAATTTTTCAACCAACTAAAATAGGAAACGAAACATATTCTTAATGACAAATTTTAGTCACAACGCGTTAAAAATAATGTTCAATATTCACTTAATCAAAATGTTTAAATTACAGAAATATAAAAAATAATAATAAATACATTTGAGTGTAAGTCATCGTCTAGTTGACACATGATTACCATTTCAATAACTAAACAATGTACCATATAGTAAATACTTGAATACTAGCAATCCTTGTAGAAATAACATTATCTATTGCAATTGAAACATCGATGATAATAAGGACTCGTAATTACATGCTTTCTAAATTAGATTCACTCAGTACTTGTGTGTAAGGAGAGAAACTATATATATTGAGACTGACTTCTTTTCTCAATGAAATCAATGAATAAACTACACTGAGTCTAAAGAATATGTGATCTCCATTTCTTAAATCAATATGAACTTACTTATCCATCACAATATATTGCATCAACGATCACTTAATCGATACCCATAACAATAATATGCTCTAATATTTTAACATCTAATTAATTTGATTTTTTTAAAAAATTTTACCAACAAAATTATTCGATTTAGAGTATTTTAACAGTACGTAATAACATGAATATATTAAATATTCTCTCTGTACATGTATAAAGGCTGAGATAGATCGAGTTAAATATATATGCAATGATAACTTGATAAGTGAAATAAAACGAAAGAGAAAAAATAGAATAAAATAAATTCATCATTTTATGGCACCACTAAAAAGGACTATTTTTTTTTTTAAATTATACTTTAGTTATAATTTTTTATATTACTTTTTATGAAAAATAAATTGAAATTTTTATTTTATAAAATATTAGGTCATCTAAAGAAGAGGTTGAATAGAACTTAAAAAAAACTTTTCAGTAAATTCTTTTGCAAACACCTTCTTACTCAGTTTAAAAATATATAAGAATGTGATATTTTTTATAGGTATAAATTTAATGATGATTTTTTTTGTAAAACAAAGACTTTTATTATAAATTCAAATTTCTAAGATATATTTAATAAACAAGTCTTTTTGTAAATCAAAGACTTTTATTATAAAAGTTAAATTTCTAAGTTTGTTAAAGTCATACAAAAGGGGATTGCCATTAATGACACTATAAAATTTTTGGTGCATAAACCTTTTTCTTTTCTTTCGTAACATATAAAATATAAATGTTATTTTTTATTTTTAAAATATAGGGTCATGACAATATTTTTTTATAACATGTTTTACAATGTTAATGTAAAATAAGAAATATGTATATTACATGTTCTTTCATAAGATCTAAAAAAATAATAAAACATTACTAAACAATTAAAAATAGATATAGAAATAAAAACTAAAATAATGTCTATATAAGTAAAATTTATTAAAAACATATCCAAAACCTTAATAAGAAGTACAAAGTCATATTTATTGGCACCACAATAATTTAAACTGAAAAGAAAAGAGTCACCAAACACAGTGTCACCACAGACAGACTGAACTGTCAAGGAAAGGCGTTTGTTTGAATGAAACTTTCTAGTTTGGGATTCTGATTTCTGACCGTTACACCTAAAATGAGTGTGTCTTTGCAAATTAAGCTCTCTCACGCTCTCCACATTTCACATCCAAATTGACACACCAACTCACGCCTCTTAATTTGCCAAATCATACTTCTCTCCATTGACCCATTTAATTAATTTATCACTCATTTTACTGATAATTTGCCTTTAATGAACAATTTTCATGCTTTGAATTTAAAATGGCCCTTAGATTATGCAGCTGACTGAATTTGAATTCTGAGGCTGTTTTTTAGTATTATTATGGTAACTATTAAGCATTAGGTTCGAGGCAATATGAGATGTTAATTACACGTGTCACAACATCACAGGTGAAAGCCTCTCAAGTGAGACAAACAAAGAATTCAAAACCCAAATCAACAGTATATATGGTCCTACTCTACCCTCTTCTTCTGCTTCAACTCAAATTCTCCAACACTGCCACTCTCTCAGGTGAGTTCTTTTCTTTCTTTCTTCCTTCTTCTTCTACCTTTATTCTCTTGTATGTTTTTGAAAGTTTCCCTCGGAAGGAAGTGGCATAGTTCGGGGAAGTTTATGTTTGTTTGTGTGTGGTGCCTTGTAAATGGCGATGAGGCGGTGTTATAACATTTGTTCCACACGCAAACAAACTTCATGTCTTTCGTTTTTTCATTTTTATATTATATCATTTCGTTTTTACACTGCGAACAAACCTATTAATTTACTTATTATTAATAATATCTGATGTAAAAACTCTTTATACAATGTAATTATCTTCTCTAGAAATGTACCCACAAGTTTTGTTTTATTTTTTATTTTTGTTTAAACTGGTGATTAAGACGTGCTAATTTCGTGACTGAGACGTGCTAATTCTTTTTGTTAGTTATTATCTAATGATGATTTTGCGATCTTTGTTTTCGGGAATTCAAGGTTTTGTTTTGTTATATTTTTATTCTATTATATTCTATGTCTTTTCATACGTAGGTGCCTGGTCTTGGTGATATCAAAGGCGAGAGAGGATGGATGAACATGAAACGATGAAGAATCAACCGTCACACTGGTGGTGGCTTGAGAGCCACAACACTAGACGATCCCCATGGCTTCAATCCACTCTTACTGGTACCCACTTCCTTCTTTTTTTTTTGGTAAAATACTTTGTTATATTAGTTTGAGAATTGTTAAACAGTTCCAAAAAAGAATTGTACATTTCTAGATTGAAAAATTGTACTCTTAATGGGTACTTGATTAGTGGTCAGCGGAATACTAAATTGAAAAATTAAACATTTCTAGATTTTACATAAATCACGCTGTATTTGAAGAATTGTACCATCCAACTTTGGCCTTTTAATTAATGTATTGCAATTTTGAGGAATTCTATGGTTTATGAAAATTAGATGCATGGATTTAGGAAATTGGAAATGAATTGCCATAATTAAACTAACCAGCGTATGGGTGCGGGCGATGGATACATTTTAGTGGTAACGTTCTTCATAGCTAATCATGCAATCAGTGTTGTTTTGATTGCAAGAAGATTGGTTGTGTAATTTATTACCCACCTACCCTTATAATAAAAGAGCATAATATTTTAATGATTCAGGTTCAGGGTCACCGATCATTCTCTGGTCCTTTGTTATTACTTTTGCGATTTGTTGAGTATTTAGTCCTATAATTCATTTTTTGTTGTCGATTAAGTTTTGGACCCACATGTGTCTCTCTACATAAAATATTACTGGAGAAAACCGGAACCTTTTCAAAAAAAGACACGAGGGTTTAAACTTTAAAGAGAGAAAAGAGGAACTTAAGTACTAGTACTGAAAAACGAAAAGGTTATGAGCACACCTGTTACTTTTCAAAACTTTTTTCTGTTACTACATTATGACTTTGGCCGTATGCATTTGTTATTTCTAGCAACCAGTGATTAGTTCGATTGTTATGGGTACATGATACATTTGATTTCTAGGGTTTGTTTTTTGTTAATTTATTGTTTAACAACTGAACGTAATTTTATAATTGTGTTGTAAAAGGAGAACTAATGTGGTTTTTTTTTTTTGGCAGAGCTAAATGCGAAGACAAAGGCAATTTTAAAACTAATTGAAGAAGATGCAGATTCCTTTGCCCAACGTGCGGAGATGTATTACAAGAAGAGACCACAACTTGTGAGTTGGGTTGAAGATTTCTATAGGACACACCGTTCATTAGCTGAGCGGTATGATCAAGTCACTGGAATTCGCCAGCAGAAGACGGGGGGATCACCTTTTTCTCCACTCAAGCATCATCAATCAGAAAAGTTGATGAATTTTGCTGATGACAGTTATGATATCTATTCTGAGAGTTGTGATATAGAGGAGTCTGTGGAATCTGAAGTTGATGATCCTGAGCAACAAGAGGAAAAGGATACAAAACTTGATAACTGTACAGAAGAGGAGGAACTTCCATTTGTGGCAGCAAATGATGAAGTGATGGTGCCCAGGAAAGAAATTGAGAGACTTGGTGAAGAGAATATCGATCAAAACAAGAAGTACAACATTTATGATGAAGTGGTGATGTTGAGGGAAGAAATAGAACAACTCAGAAAAGAGAATAGCGTGCAGAAGGATGAACTCAACCAGAAAAGTATCATTTGTGGTGAAGTAATGATGTTGAGGGAAGAAATAGAACAACTCAGAAAAGAGAATAGTGTGCAGAAGGACGAACTCAACCAGAAAGATGTCATTTGTGGTGAAGTAATGATGTTGAGGGAAAAAATTGAAGAACTCAGAAAAGAGAGTAGTGTGCAGAAGGATGAACTCAACCAAAAAGATGTCATTTGTGGTGAAGTAATGATGTTGAAGGAAGAAATTGAAGTACTCAGAAAAGAGAATAGAGTGCTGGTGGATAAAATCAACCAGAAAGGTAACATTTCTGGTGAAATAATGATGTTGAGGGAAGAAATAGAACGACTCAGAAAAGAGAATAGAGCACAGAAGGATGAACTCAAGCAGAAAGGTACCATTTCTGGTGAAGTAATGATGTTAAGGGAGGATATACAAAGAGTTAGAGAGGAGACTATGACACAGAAGGACCATCTTAGACAAAAAGACCAAGAGAAAATACAGGTGATTAGGCACCTGAGTTTAGCTATAGATATGCTGAAGCAGGAGAATGTAAAGATGAGATGCTTCATTGCCAAGGAATCTGCCAACAAATGGAAGAACCCATTTGAGTTTCAGAAACTAATGGGATCGTTATCGGGGAAGTTGTTTAATGGACTTACAAGGAATCAACCTAGTATTGTTGCTCTCTAGATATGGTTCACAAAGTAAATAGCTTAATTTTGTAGAGTGTCCTTGTTTAATGGGTTTACAAGGAATCAAACTAGTACTCTAGTTCTCTAGATGTGTTTCATAAAGTAAATAGTTCAATTTTGTAGGAAGATGCATATGTACATATGGTGGGACTTTCTCAAGTAACCTACAAATCTTATATACATTATTCTTAATCTGAGATTCATAGTGTCGTAGTGGAGTTTCGTATATAACTCATTAATATTTTTACACGTCACGTCTTTCGTTGTGCATATTCCTACTGTCTCAATTTTTTATTCATTATCTATGTTGTAGCCCACCCAACTCTCCTTTTCATGCCTAAAATGTTTTCTCGTATATAATAATGCGAAGTGCCCACCTCGCAGAGTCACTAAAAGCTTCTTTCTCCAACATTAAAGTGATTTGTGGTCCTAACACCTAGGATATGTTATTTAATCAATTGCTAAGGCCAATGATACTACTATATATAAGTAGGAGAATGTGCCTGCATAATTCTACATTCTACTGTATATATACACTATATTTGTAGCTTATGTCAAAGAAAAAAAAATACAACTACAATCTATACTTAAAAATGAAAAATAAATGTAACAAGCACTAAAAAATACAGTAAAGCTTAAACATCACAAGTTTCCTATTACATTACATATTCTGAGTTATTTTTGAACTGATAGAATGATGAAAAAATTTAGCCTCAACTGTTTTTTCTACACTCAAATAACCCAGAATACCAGATAGACACTTCAAAATGTTTACAAGTTTTAATGTTTTGAAACATTATACTACTAGCACTTAAAAATTACCCAGAGTAATGCCTTGTCACTTGATATGCATACTAATCAGTAAATGCTGACAAAACATGCTTCCAAAATATGATCAGAAACAGCAATATCTATTCACATGCCATGAAGCTGCATAATGCAAATCACCAGAATGGCAAGATGTAAAATTGAATCAAGTGGCAGAGATGCACCCTGAGAAGATGGGGCCAAAGCTGGCATAGACTCTGAAGGTGGAAAAGCCAAAACTGACCCTGGACTATTAGTGACATCAGGGTTGGGAGGGCTGGGGCTTGAAGGAATTGTGGGTATAGATGACTCTGATGGAGACAAAGCTGTTCCTCCGGGGGTTGGAAACAAAGGCTCAATATCTGGTGACAAGGTAGGAGAGAAATATAGAGGGGCACCTGGTAATGTTGTTGGTGCTGCTGAGATGGTTGAAACATGCACGTTTGGTCCAGAAGCCAAGGCCAACGAAAAATTGCATGCCATTAAGGCCATAAAGATTACTAAGAATGACCAAAAGGAAGCCATAAATGATGGCTAGATATCAATTGCTTTATGATGAACACTTAATGAATGTGTCTCCGAGAGAAAACAGCTCTTGGAGAGTGGTGAAACTGAGGAGGTTCATCATTGCAGTACACAACTTTAAAAGGGTCTACAAGAAGTGGTGGTGGGCTCCAATTGCTAGTGGCAGTTGATCATTGGAAACTCTTTTTATCTTACAGCTGCACATTGCATGCTACAAGACAAAGTTGATAAGTTAATTACCTTGTGGAGCACATGAACATTAGGTGTCGCTCGCATAAAACTAAACACAAAAAATAAGAAGAAAAACATAAAGGGATTGTAACAAGTTAGCAGCCCAATTACTAGGAATATGTGAGATATAATTTTGAAAAATAATTTTTTTATCTCAGTTTTCCTTTTTTTATGTATGTCCCACTTTTTTTCTAGAGACACAATAGGAGGCCACTAGTGTGCTCCACCATAGTGCACTTCACCGAGTCCACGTGATAAGTTCCGAGTCTTAAAATAAAAATAGAAAAACTTTGAGAAAAAAATTAAGGACTAGAAATATTCTTAGGCATGAAGTAAACTAAATTTGGTTGATTCTAACTTCCCACTAAATCTTCAAATCACGCAAGCCGATTTATTTCACAATTTTACTCGAGTGAAATGCAGATAAAAGAGTGCTTTATTTACACATAATGAATCATTAAATGTAGAATTCAACTCTGAACCTTGAATATTAAGTAATCGGTTCCTTCTTCTAACCATGGATGGAAATCCAAAAGAATATACAGGTCACTTTTGTAGTGTAATGGTATTATTTAAGAAGTGTTATTCTTTAAGTTATTATTATGAGGATCATACTTTTTTTATTAATGAGTTAATATAATGTTATGTGATGATGTTAGCTATTTTTATAGTGACAAGACTCATTTTATTATCTGACAATTTCATTTAATTTCAGGCATCCAAAAGAAATGGCATTTGGGGACGGGGTACCCAAGAAGTCAGTTGTCAGCCAAACTGTATAGCAAAAAGGAGGGGTGAAAAAAATTGAACTTAGTCCCACATAGAAAACCGTGCGTGCCTAAACATGTCAAAGGTTGAAATGGCAAAGTAGTATGAAGATGTGAAGTTACTGTTTTTTCTTTCCTCTTTCATTTGGTGGGTCACTTCACTAGTTCACTTGGCACTATTTCAATTGCTTCTTCTTCGTCTTCCTTGTGAACTTACTTTGTCATTGACGGACATCACATATGAAACAAATATTTGTTTTTGATTGTCGGGTAGTACTGTAGACATCACACTCCTTATTTAATATCAATGCTTTCGGACATGATATGTGAATGGTAGGGACTACGGAATATCATATATCGACACCAAAATGTGAAGATGGTGCCACTCTTAGCATAAAGTGACAGCACCCTTGCTTGGTGTTTTATAATATTATTTGTATAAATAGGTTTTATTAATCAATTAATAGCAACTAGTTGAGATGGCCGAGTTGGTCTAAGGCGCCAGATTAAGGTTCTGGTCCGAAAGGGCGTGGGTTCAAATCCCACTCTCAACAAAATTTTTGCTTTTTTTTTTTTTTGTGGTTTTATTATGCATGATTCTGAAAAGGGCGTGCAACATTTTACATGGTACTAACTCACTATAGAAGCTTCATGTGTTCATATCAAGGTAGCTTCAAATTGTTGCACTTTCTGCAGCCCAAAATTGTGATCACTTGATTCAATACCGCTGCCATTAGAAGTTTCAAACACACCGATATCTTCAAATGCAAGTTTCTTATGCCCAGAGCAATCCATCAGGGCCAATTTCAAAATTTGAAACTGGGCTATCACCAAATTCCTGGTCTGCTGGCTGGTCACATTCTAGTGTATCCACATAAGGTTTCGAAAGATCAGAAGATCTTTCATATGGGATTCCATAATCTCTCAGTATGGAAGATGATGCAGCAGCAATTGCTTCTCTCTCTAAAACAGCTACGTAGCTATCTTCAAATTCAAAACGCAGATATCTGTCCTCGCATGCTAAGCAAGAGAAAAGTAATGGAGCAACCCTGAGACATACAGTATAAGAAATGCTCAATAGATAGAGAAGGTAAAACAACTCACAATCAATGAGATGCGCAAGGTGATGAACGTTCTGAATTCGAGTTCCATTGAATTTTACAACCTGAAAAAAAAAATTTATATAGATATCATTTTAGAGAAATGACTTGCCTATGGGAGTCAATTTCACGTATCAAAATTATTTGCCTGCTGATTGCTCATACCTTCGTAACCTATGTTGACTTCATTTGCCAAAATCTGTCAATCAGTGAGAAGCCAAGCAAAATTATACCACACAAAACAACTACCATTTGATTAGAAAACACTAAATGTATTTCTATGACCTATGTCTAAAATATAGGATAAGGAAACACAACTTATATACATACAAATAATGAGATTATAATGAAATAAAATATGAATAACATAACAAATTTAACTAAGGTGTGTGTCCATCTATGTTGGAAGTGTTAATTTAGGTCTTTAAGTTGCATATAGATGTGAATTTAAGTTTTTAAGCAAAATATAATTTTTTTTTACTGGAAACCTAATTAGAAGTGTCTGACATGTGTTACACAAATGTTTAAGAGTGTCAGTGTCCAAAATATATCCGACACGGGGACACTTTAAACAACAGAGGTATTCATGCTTCATTGATATGACATTGTAGAATAAATTAATAAAATAAGATCGAAGTATATAAAAAAGTAAACGCCATATGTCATGCAAGAATCTCAAGAAAGCAATTAAGTAACATATGTATATCGTGCCCTTTCCAATAATTTTAGCTGACCAAGGAAATAAAATAATACTTAATTACAAACTAATTGGATTTTAAATTCTGCTTTAAGGTTACTCATACGAAATGAGAAGTTACCCCTGTAGAGTCTTCACATTCTTCCTTGCCAAAAATTTCTTAATTAATTAATTAAATACTAATTCACAAAACTCAACAAAAAAAAGAGAGGAAAGAACAAAACACTGTAAAATCTACTAAAAATAATAAATACAACATACTCAATCAATAGCTCTGAGAGGGGTGTAAACACTAAAATAGTAATTATCATATAGGAAAGTTGACCTTCATCAAGGTGGTAGGGAACCTTGAAGAAAGAGCGATGAGAAGTTACAAAACATATAGCATCAAATCAACAAAATCATGAAATTGATTGATACCAAAATTCAATGATATATCACATGCCAAATAAACTCGTGGGTTTAAAACAACTTTGGCTTTCATTAATGTCCCTACTCTGATGATACCAAGCTTTGCAGTATCACCTACAAATCTGTATAATACAATTACTTTGGTTCAATTTTAAGAACATCAAGAGCTAAGAAGGGAAAATTTTTCCTTATTAGAACTTAGAAGCTTCCCAATGAAAAGGTCGGCCCGGGGCGTGTCCAAGTGAGAGGGATTTTCAATTTCCACCTACTTTAATTTCAATTCACTCTTACTTGTAGGAAAAATACTAATATACCCCCAATGTTTTTACTTTCTAACAAACTATTGTTGAAGAGTAAAAAGTATTTGCAAAATTTTCTACTCTCTGGCAGCGTTGCTGGAGAGTAAAAAAAAATTGTAATGGGCACTAGTGCAAAAATTACATACGCAATCCATTCGATTTAGCCTTTAGCTATTATAGTTTCTGCATAATTTGTCTCGCTCTCACTGTTTGTAATAATGCAGTAGTTGTATAGCCCCCTTCACACTAAAAACTGGTGGAGACACACAGTAGGTTACATGAATGAATCTTAGTATATATGCATTTAAATGCATACATAGAACTCTTATTTATAATTAAAAAATGAATTTTTTTTACTCTTTGGCAAGATTCACCGAAGTTTTAAACATGTAAGAGAACACATCGGCTTGAATAGGGACTCTAGGCCGAAAAGAAGGAAAATAATGTTAGCAAGGGTAGTGGCGAAGGAGTGCAAGAGAGAGAGAAAAGAGTGGAGAATGGGAAAGAAGAGAGAGAGAGGACACTCGAGAGAGAAAATGTATGAAGAATAGAAGAAATGATGAGAAAGAATTTAAGTTAGGATTACAGGGACAAAATAGATATTTAAAAAAAATTAAAAATAGTATGTGGTAAATGAAATTAAGGTAGGTGTTAATTCAAAATCTCAAGTAAAAAAATGGTTTGCGGTGGGAAATGAGAAAACATAATAATAATCGTAGGATTTCAATAAACGGTTCAGATTAGGTTGTTAATTAAATAAGTTCATATGGTTCTCTCACACAAAGACATCTTCCACAAACCAAACCATTGTTTAATGCTTTGCTCTCTCGCCCCCGCAGATTATCTACAAGATTGTCACTACCTCACACATCACAATTGTTGTGTTATCTGTAATTGTGCAAAAATTACTATTTTCACTTCATTAATTTCCTAAGTACACTTCATTTTCTTTAAGTGAAAATACTTAAATAACTACTCCTTTTAAAATTTAAACCTTATCTCACTTGCACACTTATTTAATCTCTTTTAATGCAATCACACAATTAATTCATCCTTTTTGTTTTTCAAAATCATGCAATCACTTCCCTTCTTTTTTATTATTGTTTTATTCTTCCCTTGTTTAGTTTATTTAAAAAATGCTTTCTAAAATGTTATTTTATTTTTAACTTCCATAAATATAAAAATCAAGAGTATTATGGAAATTGATTTTTGAAATATGTTAATTTTTTATTTTAGAGATGAAAGAAAGCAATGTATTAAGCGTTTCACAGAGATAACCAGAGAGACAGAGTGAAGTTGTTAAGCGTTCTATGACGATAACAAGACAGAGTGGTCGTAGTGGACTTGATGATACCTTAAGCGTTTCGGGGAGGACGAAAGAGATAGAGCGACACGTTAAGCCTAAAATCAATAACAATGACGAGAAAGAGAGCGACAACTGAGAAAGTTCGTTGCGACAAAGGAAGAGCGTCAAATGAAAGAGTGGTCGCGACCGGAAAGATAGAATTGTTTGGATTCAATTATGATTTATGAAACTTTTGTGTGAGAAATCCTATATGAGAGAATCATATGAAGTTATTTAATGAATAACTTAATTTAAATCGTTTATTAGAGAGTCGTCGGTCACAGGTTTCAGCCTTACATTTTCGGACTTGGAATTTGCGACTGCAGCAGAAGGTGAAACGGAAGAAACAGTTTCGACGTTATTTATCCTCATCTCGCTCTCACACACCAATCGTTGTCGAAGAAAAACACACGAATTGTCGTCACTGTACACCATGCTCTTACCCGGGCTCTGTATGGGGTTCTGTTATTATATCTTTAGCGGTCCATGGAAAACTTATTGATACAAAGCTTTTGTATAAATTAATGTATGTAATTGAATTTGAGATATTTCTTTTGGATTGAATCCTGTATTACTTTTGTTTTCTTTTATATTTACAAGATTTTAAGGTATATTATGGAAGGTATAAAATCCTAAGGTATATTATGTATATATTTTAATTTAATTAGTATGGGGTTGTGTTATTATATCTTTAGTAGTTCATGAAAAACTCGTTGATATAAAACTTTTGTATAAGTTAATGTATGCAATTCGAGATATTTCTTTTGGATTGAATCTTGTTACTTTTGTTTTCTTTTATATTTGCAAAATTCTAATTTTATATGTGAGGTTTAATAGCTTTAAGAACTTATTAACCTTCTTGATGTTTGTTGTATCCTCGTCATAATTTTAGTAAAAATTTTGGTCTTCCGTAATTATATGTGACTAGATTTTCTTTTATAAGAAATTTAGGTAGTCAAGCCTTAATAAATTGTTGTATACCTTAGTACAAGTTTTGACCTTATAGTAATTATTTATATTTTAACTCTTTCCATGTTATCAAACATGAAAAAGCTGAGTTGTATTTTTTATGAGAATTTATATGTAAGAAAATTAGGTGAACCTTTTTAATGAAGAGTTTAATCTGAACCGTTAATTGAAATATCATTATCATATTAAGTTATTTTTTTTATATATATATATAAATAAATAAATAAATGATGCTAATTAATCAAATATGACTAATGACTTTTTGTCAAAAGTGGTGTAGTCAAATATGAAAAGTGATATAAAATGATGAATTTGAATAAAATAAAAATCTGTAAACTAAATTTTATTTTTTAAAATTGGATGAAAATTGTTTAAAAATAATTAAAATTAAATGAGAATCATTTTTATCGAACTTGAAAGTTAATTGTTTTTGTTTTTTTTTATGATTAATAAATCATGTTGACAATTAAACCTCAATTAAATAGATAGGAAAGGAGTGCTTTGAAAAGGAGCACGTAAAGACAGGGAAAGATTCAAGGATTAATGTTGAAGAAAAAAAAAAGTGATAAATCATTTTATTTTTGTTTTACTGAAAGTGAAAAAATAAAAAAGCATGAAATAGCTACTTTTGAGAGAGTCGACGACAGACAAGATAGTCTTTCCGGTGATTTAGTTTTGTTGAACTAAGCTAAGACCTAAGTCGTACTCTGCCGGCGACCGCCGTTTGTCGTTGTCCCTCCGGTGTTACAAAGGTACAATCACACCTTTTCCCTTTTATCCTCTTTCGTTGTTTCTTTCCCTTTTTCCATTCTACATATCTAAACATGTTTAATTTTTTGTACCCTTTTGTTTCCTCACTTTGCAAACAGCCCTCGCTGGCTAGTGGTTTCCTTCATTTGTCTCATACTTCCCGTTCCATGCTCCAAGGTACTAACTTTTTTTTGTGCCTTTCCCTTGGAGTTTGTTCACGTTCTGTGCTTGGTTTAAATCATACATTGGGCACTTACTTTGATGTCATTTGTTCACTTAATTCAATGTCAGTTCAGTTGTTTCTGCGCTCAAAACGGTCTCCATTTGCATATTGTTTGGTAACATTAATCTTTATTAATTGAACTTTACTTGCTGAGTTATACATATGGAATCAGGTTCAAAGTCAATGTCTCCATAAGTGACACAACCAGAATGTTAAAAAATGAAATAACCGCAAGTACTGGAATGCTATCTTTGAGGGCGATTCGCTATATTGTGTGGCAGTGCCTTTGCTTCATTCTCCTTTCATCTGGGATTAAAGTATGTTTGGAAAAGCTAAAAAAATTAGGTTATAATCAATTATAATCAGAATCAATTTTTATTTAAGTTGATGAAAAGTGGTCTTAAAATAATTAATCTTGTTTGGATGGAACAAAAAATCAGCTTTTATTAGAGTAAAATAGTATAAAAATAGGTGGAAAATAATGATAGGCTACAAATTTTCAGATTATGAAAAACAACTTATTTTTTCACGAAAAAGATTTGTCCAGACTTAAGCTAAAGTTTCCAAAGGTCATGCTTTTTTTCCATAACAGCTGAAATTGAACAAAAACAGCTGAAATCAAGTAAAAAAAGCTTTCCCAAACATTATCTTAGTTCCAATTTTCTGTTTGAGTTTATGTCCACCATCTGATGGGTTAGGACAATGTTCCATAATTTGCATGGATGGTTTTTGCCAAACCTTGGTCAATTACCTGTTGCAGGTGTTGCTCCTCTTTGGGAATCATACTGTGTGTGGCTGTCCTGTTTTTATTAACCCTTCTTACATATGGAATGCCATTCTTTTTTTAATTTTAGCTGTGGAATGTGACTTTTTTTAATCCTAAATGTTGTATTTGCTTGGATTTTTTTAATTCTTCTGACATTCCAGAATATATTGGTTTTATTTAACATGACCTGACTACCCAAAACCCTAGCCTTTATTTGGTTGGTTTGGTTTGGATTTCATACTCAAATGTAATGAATCCGACAAAAAGCTCTGCTTTTTTATTGCTTTAGTTTTTTAAAACAGCTTATAAAGCTTCAAACACAACCGCACCAAGCCGATCATACCCCTACTCTCCCTAGTCTCTTGCTTCTTAGTGGGGAACCTGAGAGAGTGTCTGTCTAGAGAAGTACAAGAGTAGATGGTGGGTGAAACAGGGAAGCTATTTGGTTTGGGATGTGACCCAGTGGTGGGATCGTTGACTTCTTCAAAGAAGAGGGAATACAGAGTTACCAATCGCCTCCAAGAGGGAAAGCGCCCTCTATATGCTGTTGTTTTCAACTTCATCGACTCCCGCTACTTCAATGTTTTTGCCACTGTTGGTGGTAATAGGGTACCCCCTCCCCTCTTTTCCTCTGCCAGACTGCCACCTTTTTTCTTTTCATTCCCCAACTTCCAACCTATAATGTTTTTTATTA
Source organism: Psophocarpus tetragonolobus (assembly GCA_037954015.1). Taxonomy (NCBI): domain Eukaryota; kingdom Viridiplantae; phylum Streptophyta; class Magnoliopsida; order Fabales; family Fabaceae; genus Psophocarpus; species Psophocarpus tetragonolobus. The sequence goes on from CM075692.1 coordinate 37,009,291, forward strand.
TTAATATCTCAGGTTACACTTTATCAATGCCTTGAAGGAGGAGTTATTGCTGTTTTGCAATCTTATGTAGATGAAGACGTAAGTCAACAATCGTACTTTACTTTTTTTCTCTCTATATTATTTTTTTTGGGGTTTCATTTCTAAAGTATGTGTATAGAAAATTGCTTCAATTTTTATGTTTTTATGTAGACCAGAAGGATGAGTCCTTTTACACAGTGAGTTGGGCATGCAATGTTGATGGGACCCCATTTGTTGTGGCGGGAGGAATCAATGGGGTAATGCGAGTCATTGATGCTGGCAGTGAGAAGATACACAAGGTATTTTTTTCTTTGTAATAAACTGGTCATACTCGAAGCATATGTTCCTGATGAATATATATTTTTGTATTTAGGAGGCATTATAACCATATGTCCAATTAAAAAACCATTTTCTGTTGGCTTGGATGTTTAAATTGTCACATTCATTTTCAGTTCTTTTTTTTTGTGATACTCATTGCCATAGAAAAAAAGGTGTCCTTGTTGGAGTCTAGTGGGAAATGACTCATGACTATACCATATAAGTTATTTTTAGTTAATTCAATAATCCTAACTGAAAAGGCATATACCAAAATAAGCTTTTTTAGTTTTGTTTAGTCACCCTCCCAATCAATTTTATTAACAAGCTCCTTATTGAATTGATGCTTAATTTTTTTTTATTGGCAAATTTTAGTGTGTTAGATTTTGTTATTGAATTGATGCTGAATTAAGTTGTTATCCCTAGTGTGTCCTAAGTATTTATTGAATAATTGCTTAATTCAAGATCATCGAATTGAAATTTGAATTGTGAATTGTTGAGCTAATATTTGATTCATGAATCACAACTCATCAAATCATAAGATTTAGAGACAATGAAATATTACTTCAAATATATCATACAGATGATACATAGTGTTCAGTGTAAAATATTTAAACCTGAATTAGATAAAACAAGCTTAACATAAGTCATAAGTCTTATATATGATGTTATCAATGGTGGATAGTGGAATATAGTGAAACTGTGAGATGCCAAAATTTTCTGGCATGTGGCATTGACATAAAGGGCCTCTCTTTTCAAATTGCCTATGGAAGTTGGCAAAAAATCTACTATGCCCTTCCACCATGGTGGTCATGGCACAACCGTTGAACAACATTGGTTATACGATTTTGTGAAAATTTTATTTTAGAAGAATGGAAACAAAGTACTTAAATATCTAAATAGAGTATATGCATTAAATGAGTACATGACTGTTAGGGAAGAGACCTGAGATTGGCCACAAACTGATCCAAGATCTTTATTAGTATATAAGAGGATGGAAAGAATGCAAAGTAGGTATTAGTTAGCCTTGTAACTACTTTCAGTTAGTACAGTTAGCTGTGATAGTGAACTTTGTTAGATATGAGAGGGAAGTAAGGTGTGTAAAGAGAACCTTGCTAGAATAAGGGGGTTACAATTGTCTATACTTATATCTTAAGCGATCTAGCCCTTGTAAAAGGAGACATTCTCCTTTGTAGCTGAATAGCATTCATTCAATAAAACAGATTATCATTTCTGTTATTTTTCTCTCTCTTTGGCTCTATTCATCGAATTGCACTAAAGATTCCTAACAATGACAAATAAAGTACCAGAATAATTGAATAAGATAAGTTTTGAAGTGTTCCTTCCAGTGTTGTCAAATGGCGGCCATGGCGGCACCATGGCGGAATTGCGTGGCGGTTTTTCAACAAAACGCCACAGTATGGCGGTCGCGTTGCGGCGTCCGAATTGCGGGTCATGGCGGCCGCCATGGCCATCGCGTGCATGGCGGCAACGCGGGCCATGGCGGAATCTGGCCGTTTTTTAAAAAAAAAAAAGGCTTTCGGGTCGCGGACCCGACCCGACCCAGAAGAGTTTTTAACTCTTTAAACCCTAAAACAACCGTTACTCACCTTCACACGCACCTGAGAGCCTGAGAGAGAGGAGACCGGCAGCAACCGACGACCACGCGACGCCAACGGGGACGTGACGGCGAGAAACAGCGACGCGACGGCGAGAAACAGTGACAGGGACGCGCGGCGAGACAGTCACGCGACGAGACGAGGGACGAGAGAGCGACAGTCGACGACGACAGCGAGACAAGCGAGAAACAGCAACGCGACGCAACAGGCACTGGCCGGTGACGGCGACAGGGACAGGGACGCGCGACGAGACAGCGACGGCGAGACAAGCGACGACGACGGCGACAGGGACAGGGACGCGCGATGATCGGGTTTTTTTCGCGTCTCTGATTCTCTGTTATTTCTTCTTCTGCTGACTGTTTTTTTTTTTTTTTTTTAAACTTTTTTATTTGTTTTAAATAATTTTTACATTATGTAAAAATTATTAATTGTGTTATTTGTGGAGAAGTTGCTCTGTTTTATTGATGAGTAACTCTATCTTTGTTAATTTTTTTTAGTATTAGTACACTACAACTGTTGAGCAAGTTTTGCAATGGCTGAAACACCAACAACAACCCCAACTCCAACAGATTCAAGGGTTAGCTCTAGAACAGACCCCGGTTGGAAATATTGTCACCAACTAAATGAAGCTGACACAAACACAGTTGTTTGTAATTTCTGTGGAAAAGTTATGAAGGGGGGAATAACAAGAGCGAAGGAACATATCATGGGGAAGAAAGGGAACGTGGCAGCTTGTAAAAAAAGCCCACAACATGTAAAGGATGAACTTTGGGGACTTTTAACTAATAAAAAGTCTATAGCAACTTCAGTTGATTTGCCTATCAACATTAGAGAAATGGACTTTGCTCCCATTGGATGTGATGAAGATGAACCAGATGAATTTGAGGACTCTAACAATAATGTAGTTGCTGCCAAAAAAAGTATGGCTAGAAAAGGGCCAATGGACATGTTTTGCATAAATCCACTACAAGGAGTTAATAAAAAACAAAGGGAGAAAGTGCGACAAATGAACATAAAGGAGGCATGTGACAAAAAAATAGTGGAAAAGGTTCATCAGTATATTGCTCGCTTTTGGTATCAAGCTGGGATTGCATTCAACCTTATTAAGTTGAAGAGTTTTGAAGATATGGTAATTGCTATTGGTCAATATGGACCAAATTTGCCCATTCCTAGTTACCATGATATTAGAGTTCCACTGTTGAAGAAAGAGATGGAATATACTGAAGAGTTGATGAAAGGCCATAGGGAGATATGGGTGAAGCATGGATGTTCTATCATGTCTGATGCATGGACTGATAGGAAACAAAGATGCATCATTAATTTCTTGGTGAACTCTCAAGCTGGGACAATGTTTTTGAAGTCTGTTGATGCTTCTGATTATGTCAAAACTGGAGAAAAGATTTTTGAGTTAATTGATTCAGTTGTGGAGGAGGTTGGAGAGCAAAATGTTGTGCAAGGATCACTGATAATGGGAGTAATTATGTGTTGGCTGGTAAGAAGCTGGAGGAGAAAAAGCCACACTTGTTTTGGACCCCCTGTGCAGCCCATTGCATTGATCTAATGCTTGAAGATATTGGGAAACTTCCATTGGTTAGGAAGACAATTAGAAGGACAATCGCACTAGTTGGGTTTATCTATGCCCATTCTAGTACTTTGAGCATGTTGAGAAGTTTTACAAACAAGAAGGAGTTGGTGAGACCTGCAGTGACTAGATTTGCTACTTCTTATCTCACATTGGAAAGACTTCATGTTCAGAAAATCAATATTAGAACTATGTTTGTTTCCAGTGCATGGACATTAAGCAAGCTATCAAAAGAAGCTAAGGGAAAGGAAGCTATGAAAGTGGCACTCATGCCTTCTTTTTGGAAGAATGTGGTATATACCCTTAAAATCATGGCACCACTTGTAAAAGTGTTTCGTCTTGTTGATGGGGAAAGGAAACCATCAATGGGTTATATTTATGAAGCAATGGACAAGGCAAAAGAAACCATCATGAGGTCATTCAACAACAATGAAAGCAAATACCAAGATGTGTTTGCTATTATTGATAAAAGATGGAATTGTCAACTTCATAGGCCATTACATGCAGCTGCCCACTTTCTTAATCCAGAGTTCTTCTATGACCACATGGAAATGGAGTTTGATTTTGAAGTCACGAATGGGTTATATGAATGCATTAAGAAGTTGGTTCCGGAAGTAGATGTCCAACATGCAATTCTGACCGAGTTGCACCTTTACAAAACTAAAGCTAGTCTTTTTGGACATGAATACGCTATGCATCAAAGGAAATCTCATTCTCCTAATAAGAAACTTCTACTAATTTATTTTATGGAAGTTTTAATTTTACAAATCCTAAACTTACAAGCCATGCTCTTCTATGTAGCTTATTGGTGGCGAATGTATGGCTCCAATGCTCCGAATTTGCAAAAACTAGCTATAAAGATTTTGAGCTTGACTTGCAGTTCCTCAGGTTGTGAAAGGAACTGGAGTGTATTTGAGCAAGTAATTCCCTAAGCTAATTTTATTTTATTTAAATTTCATGGTCAAGTTTCATTTGACCTTTATTTATCCTACTTATGTAATGTTTCAGATTCACTCCAAAAAAAGAAATAGGCTTGAGCACCAGAAGTTGCATGACTTGGTGTATGTTAAATACAACCAACAACTTAAGCACAGATATAATGCTAGAGATGAAATTGATCCAATTTCTCTCAATGACATTGATGCTTGCAACGAATGGTTAATTGGAGAGATGGATGATGCTACAGATGATGGAAATGAGTTGGTGTTTGATAATGATGAAGGTTTAAATTGGGCAACTGTGTATGAAGCTTCAGGGGTTGGAGAGCCTAGGATCTATATTAGGCGTACCAAGAAAAGAAAGGACCCAACAAATGATGGTGCCCAGACATCTAAAAGGCAAGCACTAGAAAAAAATAACCAAGTTCAAGTTCAACAAGAAGATGAGGATGAGGAGTTTGAGGAAGGGGAGTCTGAAGAAGAAGCAATCAGAGCTCATTTTGACAATGACAAGTCAGATGACGATGAGGAAGAAGGATATGCTTCTCTTTATGATGATGAGAAGAATTTAGATGAGGATTATGTTGGAGTTAATGAAGATGAATAGGTTTTAGGTTTTGGAAAGTAGAAATTGTTTTTTGTTTGTTTTAAGTTTCATGACTTTGGTTAATTTGAATTTTAGATCATGTTTTCAGTTGAAGAATATTAGGTACTTTTAACATTGTATTGATTTAGTTATATGAGACTATGAATGTTGTTTTCATTGTTTTTTTAATTATATTTCATGTTTTATATTCTCTTTTTGTAATTTTTTAATTTATATTTAGTATTTTGTTAATGTTTATAACTTTATATATAAAAGTATTACTATTTTTTAGTCCGCCATAGCGTCCGTCATTTCCCGCAACGCCATCCGCTATCGCCATATGGCATTTTTTTGGCAAACCGCCATAGACCGCCATCCGCCATAGATAACATTGGTTCCTTCAATTCCTTTTCTTTAAAAAATTAAGTTTATATGACTTTTCAATTTTTTGATGATAATCAGTAAAAGAAAAGTAAAAAAAGAAATAGGCTAAATTGCAATTTTGATCTCGATTAATTCTTCATCTTGATCGTACTTTGTACAATTTTTTCCCGTGATTTTAGTGCTCAGATTTTCAAAAAATTGCAACTTTGGTTCAATCCTCAATTTTGCATTTGTTTTATTATTTTATTATGGTCCAATTGAATCATAGACTGAACATATTTGTTATTGTCGAGAAATAATTTTGTTGAGAATGTTAAATATTATCTTATTTTAATATTATATTATCTTGTTTTTAAATATAGTAGGTAAAAATAATATATTTGAGACTATAAGAAATCATATCTTTGATACTCATGTATAATCTATGAAATAAAGTTATAAATAGATTCTTCCTGTGAGTATTCAAACACAGTTTTCATTCCAATATTCCTTTTTATTTCTCAGATTTTAACAAATTTAATTAACTAAAATGTAAAAAATAAAGAAATAAATGTATACAAAATTGTGGATTGGATCAAAATTACAGATTTTCTAAAACCTAGGGGACTAAAAAATTGTGAAAAAAACAATAGGGGATAATTTTTGGATCAGGAATTAAAGGAGGCCAAAATTGCAGTTTAGCTGAAAAAAAATAGCAAATCATTGAATTTATCTTATTTTGTAAGATACAAATTCATTTAAGATTATATCTTATGATGCAAATCGAAAGGTGGTTGAACTTTATCTGATTGTAATTTGTAAGATTTTGATAACTATGATTTAATTAAATTATCTATTCATATATGCCAATAATGTTGGTTATTATAGTCTTGGATTTTTTGGAAATTACTGCATGCTAGATGTCTGAAATAATTTTTTTATTCAATAATGATGAAAATGCATTGGTTGTGCACTAATCCCTGCTGCTACATGATATGATTTTCTCTTCACTGCAGAGTTTTGTTGGCCATGGAGACTCCATAAATGAAATCAGGACTCAAACATTAAAGCCATCACTTGTGATCTCTGCAAGCAAAGTAAACTGCTTCTCCATATTTTCACTATTTAAAGAACCCCTTGTTTTTCATTCAATGACATCTGAGGTTGACCAGGATGAATCTGTTCGGTTATGGAATGTACATACTGGAATATGCATTTTGATATTTGCTGGAGCTGGAGGGCATCGTAATGAAGTCTTAAGTGTTGTAAGTGTATTCTTATCTAATGTTTCTGTCCCTTTTTCTTGCTTAATTGCCTATTCTTAGTGATAATATAAATCTGAAGTTTGGAGATTAGCCCAACTGACTTTTTGTTGCTTACTGTAGGATTTTCATCCATCAGATATATATCGTATTGCTAGTTGTGGCATGGATAATACTGTAAAAATATGGTCTATGAAGGGTAAGATATCTAGTTTTATGTTTGCTGCACTGCTGCTATTATATCATTGGTCGCATTTGTCTGCATTGAATCATCTAGTCAAGTTTCACTCTATTTTCCATAATGTAATTAATGGTACCAATGCCTCAGAGAAGATAAAAACTAAATTAGGCAAGATTACTGAATATTTTTTTCATAAATAATTATTACTATTCTTGTTATTGATAAAAAGGGGACTGGACGGGTTAGTTTGATCAAACAATCAGTGAAAAATAGTAATGTCACTTGACTATACAACCCATAAAACTGTACAAGCCAAAAACTTGTGGTGGAGCAATTGAACTATTTCAAAATCAAGGGCAGAAAATTGGTTTGAAGTTGTTTTTTCTTTCTAATTATATGTATATTTTTTAATCAAAAACTTTTTTCAAGAGAAAGACAATAAAATAAGGTCTGTGTATGAATAGCTATTATTCAATCTTTTATTATAATTTTTCTAATCTTGCAGGACCTAAAATATGGTCTTGTATGCTAATTTTAAATGTTACCCCACTTTATTTCTTATAATTTTGTTAGTTTTTCACTCCGTTTATAATATAATATGAGTTAAAGGCTTATAAATTATTTTTTAGTTAAAGGCTTATAAATTATCTTTTTTGTTAAAGTCCTTATAAAATACTTTTTTGTTTGATTAAAGTTCTCACTGTCAAGAAACAATGTTGATTGACTGATTTTGGTAGCCTGTTGATTTACCACGTCATTAGGAAGTCTGACGGGATAGTCCAATGTAATTTTTTAAGACTAATTGTGTTTTAATCACTTACAAACTTGTTTGATGTTGTAAACTATTCTGAATAGATAAGAGATTAAAAACAAAGTTTGCTCTAAAAAAATTACAGTGTGTTATCTTGTCAGACTGTGATAAGTTGGTGGGCTGTCAAAGTTGTTTAATTAATGTAGTTCTTGATAGTAAGGACTTTAACCAAATAAAAAATATACTATACTGGAACTTTAATGAAAAAAATAATTTATAAAGACCTTTAACCCAAACAAACCTATTTTTTTGGGTCCAAACCTCAATTAAATATATACTTAGTTGTCATTGGTTTTTTTTATCACCATTGGACCATTGAATCATGACTTTGAGATTGGACTATCTTACTTTAAACACTGGTTTCTTTGTCCCGTGTAAATACTATTTGATTATCAGATTCAGAAATAAAAATTTGTAAAATAATGTACTGCTAATAACCATTCTCAAGATTAGTTTTAACTTTTAAGAGATTTTTAAATTGAAAAGATTGAGATATTGGTAAATTACAATCCAATTTCCATTCAACGGCATTAACTCTGGAAGTTATTTGATGGAATGACAATGCAGCTATGGAATATTGCATAAGCATAACCTCTTAGCTTTTGCAATTTTGTGCAACTGTTTTACTGTTTAATGATATTGCTATTTGTTGATACTTATTCATGATACAACTTTATTATTGGACTATGATTTATTTTATTGGGTATGTATCTTTTCTAACTATCCTGTTAGAATGATATTTCCTTGGTGTACAAAAAAAAGAAAAGACTGAACTATGTAAATGAAAATAAAGGATTAAGAAAAGAGCCTTTTCCAACTAGGTGGGATTAACTGCATGGATCAAATAACACCATTGTGTCATTGTTTTAAAAAAGGTTATGAATGGTTCCTTGGTTTTTCTTTGTTTATCTTTATCCATGTCTTCTACCCTATATAGTATATATAATAGTAAACTTGTAATGGATTTGATAAGTAGTTTTTGGTATCTTTGATATTTGTTTCATGATAACATAGAAGCTGCAAGTAACAAATGATCCCCCATGCCATTTATGCATTGGGTCAATTAAATAACTAGTTGTTGATGATTTTATAGTTGGGTTCCACCATGCTGCAGTGTCATGTACACAAATCAATATATATACACCATTTATGCATGTGATTTTTTTTGGTGTAATAGTGTACTGCTTGCATTACTGTCCTCATTTTAACCCATCGTGTCTGTTATATTACTGCAGAGTTCTGGACATATGTAGAAAAATCATTCACATGGACAGATCTTCCGTCTAAGTTTCCCACAAAATATGTCCAGTTTCCTGTAAGTACGGTTTATTATTGGTACATATGATTGATCTTTTCTAATTTCTTCTAATTCTATGAATACCTAATTTCAGGTATACAATGCTTCAGTTCATTTAAATTATGTTGACTGTAATAGGTGGCTGGGTGATTTTATCCTCTCAAAGGTGGGTGATTGCACAATATCAGTCTACTACCTGATTGAATTTAATGTTAGGTTTGTTTTGAGGGAATAAACTGTTCCCTGGCTGGAATTTACGTGACTTCTACTACTACTTTAATATCACGATCTTCATAATTAGCAAACACAAAAGATAAAATTAAAGAAGAAAACAAGCAGTTATAAAAAAAGGATAACAATATTTCCAAAGGCAGCTCCTCTCCCCTGCTAGAAAACTAGGTTTTCAATTGGAATCATACTGGTTTATAGTTTGGAAATGTTATTCTCCAATTGTATCAGCTTCATGGATCTACGTTAAAAATAGTAGCTTCTAATACTATTTTTATAAAACAGTAAATTAATTATTGAAAAATTTATGGTATGATTGGTATCACTTTGGTACTCCATCTTGGTGGATTTGTTTAAGGATTTTCTCTGCTATACGAGAAGATGTAGTTTTGTTTTTGATGTTTTTATACTTTTCCTCATTGGTCATTTTGTCTGGGAAATCATATTTGATGAAGTTTCTTTTACAAAAAGTTCATTAATTGTGAAAATAAAAAGGTTTAAAGGTTTTTGAGCTAGTCCTCCATTTTGGGAACTTGACAATGAAATGAATCATAAGTATAGTATTTTTTTAATTTGAATTTTCTCAGATTCATTAAGTTACTTACCAATTCCTTAAGTAATGGATTATTTTATGTTTCCAGAGTGTTGACAATGAAATTGTCTTGTGGGAACCTAAAGTGAAGGAACAAACTCCAGGGGAGGTTAGTTATAATTATTATCTTTTCTTGATTTTGTTTTTATGTGTAAGTCTTGATTAGCTTCAGTTTTTATGTGGATGTTTAGGGTGTAGTTGACATCCTCCAGAAATACCCTATTCCTGAGTGTGATATCTGGTTCATCAAGTTTTCTTGTGATTTCCATTTCAACTTAGCTGCAGTAGGTAAGTATTTCTGATTGCAATTTTTTTACATTGATTATTTTCTCTGGCATATTGCAGCTTCAGTCCTACAGTGACAGGAGTTGTGTATTACAAAATTTGTTAAGACAGCTTTTTGACAATTTGGACTAGTTTTTTGCTGGCAAGTTGTAATAGTAATTTCAATATGTTAGTTTTATTTTATATTCACTTTATACTCTCTGGGTCTTCCAGGGAACAGGGAAGGAAAGATTTTTGTTTGGGAATTGCAGTCAAGTCCTCCTGTACTTATTGCAAGGTTCTGTTTTGTATCATGATTATTTCAATGAACTTTAATTTAATGAGATTCTTATGCGGAGTGTCTTTGTTCAGGTTGTCACATCCTCAATCAAAATCTCCAATCAGGCAAACTGCTACTTCATTTGACGGGAGGTAATTCTTCATACACGTGATGTTGCGGCTCATAATTTTGATGCATTATTGTTTTTGTTTTTAACTGTAGTCCTTTCTTGTGTTATGTTGTAGTACTATATTGAGTTGCTGTGAGGATGGGACAATATGGCGCTGGGATGATGTTACAAACTCCACAGCCTAATTTATCTCCGTGCTATTACAAGTCTATAAACAATCTGATGTAACTGATTAAATATTAAGTTTAGCAGAGTTCTTCGTTAAGCAAACTTATGTTTCTTTTGAAGTTCTGTGTGATTCCTCGTTTATCAGATTTGGCAATGGAGAGTCCTTTACTACCATCTCTTCTAACGTTTTCTGAAGGGAAAAATCTTGTCAATGCTTTCACTTCCTAAAAATCACCATTCCATTAATTTTTATCCCTCCTAATAATACCATGGAAATAGAGTGAGGCAATAGGGTGGAGGATAAATTTCATCTTGTTTGGTATCAATCAAACATCGAGACTATTCATCTTTCTATTTTTATATAAATATTTATTACTAGTTATTTATTTAGAAGTAATTAAGGAAATAATCAAAATAATTTTTATTTAATAATAGTTTTGGGATTTCTATAATGATCAAGGGTATGTGGTTTAGTTCAATTCAAAAGTTTTAACATGTCAAATTGCATTTTAAAAATTAAAAAAAAAATTAACCCCAAAGCTCACCATTTTTTTTTTTTGCAATTTTCAATTGGATTCATGTTAACAAAACAATCAATAAATTTTTAACATAATGGAATAATCATCCTAAGACATTATTGGGTGCTTCCCTTTTGAGATATTAAACGGATGGGTTCAACATTGTTATATGTATATGAAGGTCATGATTGTTTTAAGCTCTAATAGTAGAATCTATTTTGAGGTCTTGTAATACTTTATATGGCTCTCAAATCCCATTATAGATTTCCTTATTTAAATTTTATTTATAATTTATTTTTAATAAAATAAAATTTATATTTAAAATATAATTATTAAATTTAATATTAAAATTAAAAAATATTTTTTTAATAAATAAAAAGTTATTTAATAAAATTAATTAATTATTAATTCAATGGAATTTGGTACATAATACCATTAACATCAATTATAACATTCAAATGAAAATATACTCTATCGAATATATTCTATCAAATCTATTGAAATTGTTGATAAAAAATCTATCTATATAATCTTAAATAAAGATGACAGTAAGAATCTGCCACATTAAGTTGTTGTTTTTGTCTAATCTATAAAATTGATATAACAGTAATAGTTGATTGAGTGGTTAAAAAAATTATCTTTCTTTAGAAATTAGAAAAAAAAAAAGTAATTAATATACATTAGAAATGTCTAATTATAATTATTTTTTATTTATGTGAGTTTTACTAATTAATAAAATTAACAAATATAAATTTACCGAATAATTTGATGGAATATTACCAATTGAGTTGAGTTGATAGCTAAATCCAATTTAATGATTGATAGTTTTCCCTCCTTTAAAACCCACCCCTCATTATCTGTGTCTCGCGTCACTCTTCCCTTGTTTGAGAAACCCTTCATACTTCATTCATTCTCACTTTATCTCTCATCATCTCACTTCCCACCACCCTTCCCCTCCACCGTAGATCTGCCATAAATCCGCCTCAACCTATTATCGTCATTCATTCCTCTTTTTTATTTTAGGGTTTTCACTTTCTTTCATGTTTTGATCATTTGCTCCGCTGCTAGGGTTTTTTTCCCCCATTCAAACCGCCATGCCTCGGTACACTTTATAATTTCTCCATTCCTTTCTGTTTCACTTTTCATCTAATTCACCATATTCAATTTCTCTTTCTTCCTTTTTGCATTGCAGGTACTACTGTGATTACTGCGATACCTATTTGACCCACGATTCCGTAAGTTGTTTCCCTCATTCCGTTGTGTTTCCCTTTCACTCCAGTTACTTTACTCTGCTGAATTTGTTGCTTTTGGTTTGACTAGTAAGATGAATTTGAAACTAGGTTATTCTTTTTAATCACGGTCCTAGCCAGAGGGAGGGGTTTTCCACCCGGCAATAATAATTTGCAAAAGCAAACCAAGTGTCAAATGTTTCATTTGTCATGCGGGATTCTCATGTGTAGTGGCTCCTTTATTATGTCTAATTTTGCACATGTAGCCCCCCCTTCCCGAATCCTCATTTTTTATTTAGTAATTGGGGTTTTGAGACTAATTTAGGATAAAAAATTATTTGAATGCTTTAGGTTCTGGAGATGTGGAAATCTGAAGGATTTTGTAGGAAGTCAAGCGAGGTTTTATTGTTTTAAGCAAGAGAATTTTTTATTTTCTGATTGGTAGAAATATAATGTTTTTTATTGGTGAGTTTTGTGTGTAAGAAAGTTTAAAATGATTTAATTAGTTCAATTTCTGAAAAATTTAAGTTGAAAATGAGTATTTTATGGTTTTAGCCAAATGAAAATTGTTGAAAGCATTTTATTGTGGTAATTGAAAAAGATTGGAATTGCATATGAATTAAGGTAGATGGGCCAAAAGTTTACTTAAACTGTTAGATTTCATGAAGGTCTGTTTGCCACATTGTGCATCAATACATTGCTTTGTGTCATATTGCAGCCATCTGTTAGAAAGCAGCATAATGCGGGGTACAAACACAAGGTACCATGAACGTTTCTCACTTCTAGAAATAAACACACTCTGATGTACATTCATGACATTTAATATGTGTTCATGTCTTTAGGCAAATGTGAGGACTTACTATCAGCAATTTGAAGAACAACAAACACAAAGTTTAATTGATCAAAGGATCAAAGAACATCTTGGGCAAGCTGCGGTGTTTCAGCAGGTTGGTGTGGCATATAATCATCTAATGGTTCAGAGACCTACCCTTCCTCCTGTATTGGCACCACCCAGATTGCCTATTCCGGGAAATGCACAAGTACCTCCTGGAAGCCAACCACTAATGCCTGGAATGAGACCGCCTGTCTTTCCTAGACCAGTTCCTGGTGCACCAGGTTAGAATATAATCTCTCACATTCCTTTCTCAACTTTCATCAAACTGCCGTCTCACCTTATGAAAACATTCAATCTGGTTTGGCCTGTCATTTTCATGTCTTTGCATTTTACATGACATGTGGTTCTTTTGTTTATTCTATTATCAATGACTTTCATTATGTATATCCCAAAGGCTAACCACATTATTTTTGGTCTCTGTTATTGCAATTGCCTTGTAATTTAATACCCTTTTAAATATAAGCTACTTCTTTCTTTGGCTTTACTGTGTCAAAAACCACAATTATTTTGTTATATAAATAAATGTTTTTTGACAAGAAAACCTGTATATGTTTTTATCTGTTTCTTTAGTTAGAATTTTATATTTAAAGCTGCAACTTCTATCTAATACTGTCAGTTCTGAAAATTTTGGCCAAGTTCAAGCATTATAAACCAGTTCTTTCATTATGCAATATCTGATATAAGAAATTCACAATTGGAGTTCACAGGATATGTTTCTGTGCCTACCATGCCTCCAATGTTACCTCCACCTGGTGCTCCCCAGGTACCAGGTCAAGTAAATACCATGGCTAGGCCTCCTTCATTAGCTCCACCTCCAACAGTTCCAGGAAGCACTGCTGCACCAGCTTCCAATGGTGCTCCCTCTATGGTACCATCAGCAATGTATCAAGCCAATCCATCGGCACCATCATCTGGAGGTTATGATAGTTACAATTCTAGTTCTCAAGCACCTGAGGGCAATCACTAACATGGTCGAACTGGTATGTTATTTGTATATGGACTATTGAATTTTACACTAATACGATACTTGTTCAATAAAGTTTTGTTGCCTTCTCTTTGCTATTTTCAATTAGAGAAAGCTTAGTACTTGCTGCGATCAAGCATTCATTGAATTTCCACTAATGTAACATACTTTCCTATTTTATCTGTGTCATGCAGTTCTCTCTGCTTAATTCTATCTCCAGTCGAGTCTTGTGACTAGAGCTATTGGTGCTCTCCCCATTAGCAGTTTATCAAATGAGGACTTACCATTTGTGGTCATATATGGATTAATCAGTGGTATGTAGCAGCATGTCCAGCAGCTTGAATGCAGAAAATTTTTTATGACTTACGTTTTGTTCCTAGATGGATGATTTATATTTTAGTGCCAATTGCTAGAATTTTTGTGATGTGACTTGTTGTTAGCTTTTATTCTGAAATTAGCTTTTATTCTGAAATTAATTATATTTAATCTGAGGTTTTTTAGTGATAAATGTAGGTTTGGGAAAAGATTCTTAATTTCATGTGTTATTGGCTATGATTCTATGATTTCCTAAAAGCATTGCTTGTTATATCTATAACAACAAGAAAAGTCCTATTCCGGGTAAGTCAGCTACATAAATCACATACACAATTTGCCTATGTTAAAGACCAAATTTTCAAAAGGATACTATTCACCATGAGATGCTGCTTAACCATTCACGTTTGATGTTCTTCTTGGTCTACCCTTACGGATTAAAGATATTGAATCTATTCTTACTCGTGCATCCATTACTTTACGTATCTTTGCATTTTATGTATCTTTCTTTTTTTATCTGAAACTTGTTATACTTTTAGTTTTGTTTTAGAATATGATTAACAAATAGTTGAAGCGCTCTAGTGATATTGGATATTTAAGTGGATGCTTCAAATTTTGTGAGATTGAGAAGGAAAATAAATTATTCTTGTTTTTTTCTTTTTTGATTTATTATTTACAAATATTTGTGTCTTTTTTTCATTTATTCTTTCCTTTTTTTGTTAAATTAAAAATCACAAATTCAATCTTCTATTTTATTTTAATTTATATTTTATCTTTAATTTAATTTCTTATCTTTGTTTCTGATTTAGGTTCTAAAATTTACTTCTAATTTGAATTCCAAATTTGAAATTAGACATTTAATTTTTTTTACGTAATTACAATTAATTTTATAAAATTCACAATTCTTCACAATAATGATATTATTACTTAACAATATTTCACTTGTGATTTTTCTCACAATATTGTAATGTTATTAATTAATTTTATTTAAATTTATTATTATAAATATTTTTTCAGCATAAATCAGTTATATAAAGTAATATAAAAACTAATGGTTTTGAGAAGGATTTTATTCTCAGAAAATAATATATGTAACTTCTATACTAACTAAAACTTAATTTATGATATTATTAACTAATATTTAAATTATTTTTAATAATGTATGTAACTTTTATCACCAATAATAGTCGAGATCCTCCTTTTCCTTAAAACGAGTAAATGTGAAACCAATTTGAATTTATAAAAAATTTTATTATTATAGTTCCAATTTGAATTTATAAAAAAATATATTATTAAATATAGTTCTTAGAAATTATATGAAGTGTAGGTCCATAAAAAAAAACTTAGAATTCATTGATGAATTTGCCAATATGGATATTCTCCATGCACCATCTTGTTCTCTTGTAAATATATATTTTCTATTAAATGTTTTTTTGTATTTTCCTCATGAAATTTTCTCCAATTAATTACCATGCTCATTCATAAATTGATGAGAAATACTCAGCCTCAACAAGTTGTAAAATTCCAATTTTTAAAGTAATTTTTAAACAAAGCATGTGTATAAGGGGCTAAAATGGTTTTCTTAACATAGTTTTGGTAGAGATAAATGAAGTAAAATGAGAAAAGAAAAAAGTTTTTTTTGCAGAACAGAAAAGAAAAAACAAAAAGCAACAAATAGAATGAAAATAAACATTTTGATTAATGAAAAACAGTGGAAAAAAACAGAAATAAAAGTAAGCATAAGAAGTATGTGTGTGTATATATATATAATTGATTTTATGTAAACGAAGAAAAGCACAAAATGTATAATTTTATCAACCAATATAGTATATTATGGTAAAAATAACAAGCTTTCCTGTTCGTATATGCATAAATTTATGAAGAAATATAGTGAAAATTAAACTGTCCTCTAAATTAAAATTTTGAAATTTAAAGAAATTAAAATTGATTTATTCAAACAAAGTATTTAGAAAATAATTTTTTAAATCAAAACCATTGAAATTTAAAACAATACAATTTCTTTGAAATTTTTAAAATTTTCCATTCAACAGTGATAATGAATTGTTAGCTAAATTAGCTAAAATTTTCCATACAATGCATTTGAATGAATTGTTATAATGAAACAATGATTCTTAGCTAAAGTAGCAACTTCTTGGCAAGTAACTAAACTTAAAATTATACAGCATCACCACAATGGCAGGGATTTGGTGCATCGCATGTGCAAATAAATAGTTTTATCAAAAACAAAAAAATACAATGACAATAATGAATATAAGAATTCATATAAACAACTCAAACATTTTTTTATTACAAGCATTAATGATCAAATATTATTTCCTTATTTATGATGAGCCAATAATTAGATATTTCTTCACTGTTGTCTGTTATTAGATCGATCTTAATCATTAGCTCCATGTAATCAATAACGATTCTTTTTTAACACACATTTGTTAATTATGAATAAAGACATGACTTATCCGTCCAACACACTTTACAAAAGTAAATAATTCTTTCACAATGATACTAGTGTTCTAATTATTACTATTAATTATGTAATTTTGTTTAGATAAATTTTAATTCATTTTGAAATGCATGATGACATGAAAAAGAAAAAACAAAAAAGAAAATTTTATATTGTTTAAAATTCTGCTCAAATAAATTTCTAATTATTTTTTAAACTGGTTAAAAAAAATGTTAAACAGCACTAAATCCATCCATAACGAGACAGAAAAAAAACACCAAAATTAAATTCAATGGATCTTCCATTTTCTCTCTAATGCAATGCAGATCCTCCGAAGACAAGTCCCAGCACCAAGTGGATAACCTGAAACTATAAAAACACAAAACAAAGAAATTGAAATTAGATAATAATACTAAGAATGTGTTTAAAAGCTGAAATTTTTAAATTATTTTAATAATCATTTATATTTATAATTGATTATTAATCATATCCAATCTTTGTTTGAATAAGTTTACTGAAAAGTTATTTGAAAATAAGTAATATTGTATGGATGTAATAAAAAATGAGTTTTTATAGAATAAAAGTGTGAAAACAATGAAAATAAAAAATAAAGTAGTAAAAATTATCATAAACTACAATTTTCATCTACTTAAAAACAGTTTACAATGAACATCAGAAAATATCTTTTTAGCTATAAAGCTTTTATCAGTATAAGATCTCTATCATTTCACCTTCAATCATATCAAATCATAGGATTGGAAAAGAAACAGTTTCCCTATTTTAGACTGATGGTAACCATTACAAAGACCAAAAACAACTCAGTTACAAAAATGAAGAGAAACAGAAGGATATGATCCAACCAACTAAATTCCATCCTAAAGTCAAGAATCGACAAGGAATCACTTATCTTAAAAAAGTAGGCTCATGGTTCAAGATCTAAAAACCAGTGAATTTTTTAAGGCACTAAAACCAAATCAAGTATATTTTTGGAAGACAAAAATATATGTAACCCAATCAATTATCATGGAATTATTAAAGAGTATTAGGCATTATGTGATCATATTTTGTATTAAAAGTTCCAAATTCTGTGACTTTCCTACACAACGTGGAATTATAAAGTATGAACTCTACCTCTATACTTTGATAATCCAAATACGAAAGGCAACTTAAATAGTGCAATAGGAAATGGTCTGTAAACTAATCAAAACCACAATTAAGATATAGACATATAGAAATGCCAGATTTAGAAAGCTTGATATGTGGACTGTATTAAGATTACCCATTCGTACCCCTTAAATAAACTGCCGTATTTTCATTAAACAAAAGATTATTCAGTATTTTATTATTAAAAACAAAGGAAAAGGCTAGAATGATTTTAGTCATACAATCATCAACACTTGTCTTTAATAGACTGGAACACATTGAATTATGATTAGTACATTTGCATTGCAGCAGGAGTGCATAACTTTTAAAATCTACCAAAAGCTTAATAGTTAGCAAAATGGTGCATATGAATGATTTGGAGCACCAGGATTCTATCAAAGTATCATGAGGCGTAGGTCATATGGTAGGGAAACTAAGAAATCCCTTTTTAAGTTCTGTACATAATTAATCACAATAAAAATTATTTTAAGGTTAAAAGCTTTACAGGTTGGCAGTTTTGTTTAGGAGAAGTTTTTATAGAAGCTGTTCCTAGCTGAAGCATGAAAATTTAGGAATTTTCCATGCAACAGTAAATGATGCAGCTTTGCTTATCTAAATTTTATTGAAATTGCTAAACAGTGGAGCACAGATATATTGACCAACCAGACCGATGTTAGATAGAAAATGCAAGTCAATTCATTGTTAAGAATAAGCATCACGTGAACTTTATTCTCTCCAGACTCCCATATATAATATGAAAAAAAAAATTATAACGACAAATTAAGACTTGAATCTGAAAGAAAGACAATTATTTAAATAACCTGATATAAGATCGTCAATGTAATCAACATCAATTTTTCCATGACCCATTGCACCAACCTGAACAACAGTCAAACATCAAACTTAATTAGTGAAATAACAGAAAAAACTCAGCTGAACAATTCACATAAAGGCTTGCAAAAGCTTACCACAAATACAATGTTCTCATGACAATTAGCATCACTGAGATAGTCACTTATTTGAACTGCCTTTGGTGAACTAAAAGAAAGGCCTACACTCACACAACGGTGACAGCGCATAAGAACTGTTCATAAAAGACATTGATATTTTAACATTGCCTAATTATAGAGCTCACCTACTTTACGTGAGTTGACAGGTAAGTGATCAGTGACAGGGTTTTGAATTAACCTTAAAAGCTTTTTTCCATGACCACCTTTTGATTTGATACTGAACTTCTGTAGCAACTCCACTAAAAAATTTATTGAATATTTCAACAGGGAAAGGCAAGGATGTGATGACAAAAACCAAGAATAAGGATGGATTATGGAGTAATACAAACAAGAGTACAGAAAATTACCCATCATATTGCAAAAGCTTCCTAGTGTTTTTGGTATAAGAGTTTGTGGTTCAACTCTGATAAGAATTCCTTCATCAGTCCTGATGAATACAGCACGTAATCTACCAGCCATGCAAAGCCGACTACTCATGATTTGAAGGAGAGCCTAAACTCAATAAACATTTAGAGTCAAGTTAATCAAGATAAACAATACTTATTCAAGGTAACACTAGAATGGAATAGAAACTAAATAAAACTATTCAGAGAATACAAAACCAAGAAATTAATTATGTGAATTATTTCACTACCAGCCATTGAGCTACGAAACTTTCATATCGACATTGCAACCTATGGGCAATTTAAGAATAAAAAATGCAAAAAGCAGAAAAAGAAGAGAGTGGCATAATACTAATTAGGAGTGAAGAAGAAAAGCTAACCTCTTGAACAATTTCAGGTCTATAATCATAAGGATTCAAATATTTCCTCCGCAAATAACTAGCATGCTCATCCGGATTCAAAATTTGATATTTCTGAAATATGGGTTGGAGAGAAAAATAATAAATGAGTTTGATAAGAAGATGAAGGCGAGAGGAGAAAAGTTACTTTGTCAACAAAAGCAGCAACTTGGAGGCTTTCTCAAGGATGAAATAAACTCCTTGTTGGGTTTTGAGGTGGTAACGGAATTCCGGAGAGTTGCAACTTTGAATCGTGGTCCTCTTCATCCCCTGTTGAATGAGAAAACATTGTCTCTGGAATAACACAGAACAAAACCCCAAATCAATACTATCAAATAAACATATAATAATTACAGTCTCTGGGAAATTCAACTTTCAATAAGTTTCTTTAAACCTTGCCAAGGGAGACAGACCCTTTGAGGACTGATCGGAGACTCACAAGCGACACACACCAATGTATTTGGATGGAAAATTTTAAGAAAGTAATTTCTATTCAAATTTTAAATATTTTTTAAAGTAATAAGTTATTTATATTAGAAATTTTAAAAGAATTTGAAATTTCAGACCTTTTAGAAAGAATTTTAATGAGTTAAAATGGTAGAATTCCTTAAAAAAAAAAAAAGTAAGAATTTGAAAATTTTCTAATTTAATTTTCTTTTACTCAAATCAACCGAGGTTATTCTTTAATTATGGAGTTACAAAATGGGTTCACTCGCCAACTTATCCTCATTCTTATGGGACAAACTAGTTTATTCAGCATTTTGGTTTGTCCCATAACTCACCAATTTAGCGGGTCAAATGCGCGGTGGATTCCAACTTCTCAATATTATATTTTATATTTTAAAAATTATAATATTTATATAAATTAATAAAATATTTATAATAATTAAAATATAAAATAAATTATTGACTAGAATTTATAAAATAATTTTGTCATAAATTTATTTGTCATTTATTTATGTAAAAACATAATATTGTCAAAAAATAAAATCAATTATGTAAGGTTTATTTTTGTGATTTTTCTATTTACTTATTGTAAAAACATTACTTTTTTTAGAAATTAAAAAATTATTTTCAAATAAAATTTTATATTATTTTTTAAAAAGAACAATTTTTTTTCCAAAATATTGTTTAGTAAAATAAATTTTTATTTTTAGTAGGAATTGAAATACTATATCGAAACAAGAAAATTAAATTTCAATCATTTGAATTACCTTATCCAAACAAAATATTTGAAAAATAAAGTCATTTGAATTGAAAGAATTTCAATTTTAACGTATTTTAAATTTTTGCATTTGTAAAATTCTCAATTCAAACACAATACAAGGGACACATAGCAACTGCGATGGTTTTGCTTATTCAATGCAATGATTTTACACATAACTGTTTCTTTACAAAAGTTTTCTTTTTTAGTTTACAACACTAATATTTAATTAGAATTCTTTATTGATATGATTTTTTAAAATATTAATAAATTTATTATGAATAAAAGGTGGTAATGAAGATTGTGTAAAACTTTATGTATTAAGAATGCATAGTTTTTTCTCCCAATCAATAAAGCAAAGTTTAGAGTTTGAACCCTAAATCTAATTTTAAATAGGATTGTTATTTTACACATATTCTATTTTCATTTTCCACCTACTGTGTAAAAAATACTAATATATTCTTTATTTTGTACTCTTTGGTGGTGCACTGTCGAGAAAAGTAAATAAATTTACATTTATTTGCTTTTTCAACCCTGTACAATTGGAGAAGCATGCAAATTTTTTTCTTTTTGGGGAGAAGTAAAACTTGAGAATGTTGGGTGCAATACACAAAAAAAAATTATTACTCATAAATGTTATTTGTTTTAATTTAATTATAACAAAAAATTAAATTACTTATAAATACTGTTAATCTCAAGTTAATTATAACAGAAAATTAAATTAAGAGATTAACTAAAAAAGTTGATATACTAAAAAATTATACCTCAACAAATATTGAGACAATTGGTATTTTATTTTTTTTTAGAATTTGATTAAAATTAATCTTCCTTATTTAAGTAAGGATTATGAGCACGATTAACATTATTTATGTAGTGTCTGAACGAGAGAATAATTTTAGAGTAATAAACATAAAAATACTATTTAGAGAATAATAATAATAATAATAATAATAATAATAATTAGAGTAATTAGACTCAAAGTAATTAGAACAATTAACATAATATAATTACTCAAAATAATTAGAGTAATGAGGGACGACGATGAATGTAATTAGACTAATTAAACTCAAATTAATTAGATTAATTCGCAAATTGTTTTACTTCTCCAACAGTCTATTGCCAAAGAAGTAAAAAAATTTAAGAAAAAGTTTCATAATAATTTTTTATATTGTACTTATTTTATATTTTATCATATAAAATTTTAATAAAATGTTAAAAAATTATATTATAAATAAATTATATTATCAAAATATAAAATTTTATAAATATAATATAAATATTATATATAAATTTTCTAATTAAAATAATAAAATATAAAATTTATAAATATAAAAGTTTATTAGGAGAAGGTTTTCTGTAATAAACTTTTATATTTTATTT
The DNA here is from genome assembly GCA_037954015.1 of Psophocarpus tetragonolobus. Classification (NCBI taxonomy): domain Eukaryota; kingdom Viridiplantae; phylum Streptophyta; class Magnoliopsida; order Fabales; family Fabaceae; genus Psophocarpus; species Psophocarpus tetragonolobus. The sequence continues at coordinate 37,031,822 of CM075692.1, forward strand.
ATTTTATATTTTAAAATATAAAATTTTAATAAAATTTAAAAATTATGTTATAAATAAATTATATTATTAAAATATAAAGTTTTATAAAAATAATATAAATAGTTAAATAAATTTTTTAATTAATTTTTTTCTTTATTCAAAAAGCTTATTTCATAAAATAAGTTATTTTATTTTGAAATTTTAGTGAGAGAAGTGAATTTATTATAGTAGGTGTTAAGAGAGATATAGTTAATTTATTATAGTAGGTGTTAGGATAGATAATTAGGTTAAAGAATATTTTTGAGTTTTCAAAAAATTATTTAGGTAAGTAGGTGTTAAATGAAAAAATAGTAGGTATGAAATGAAATTCCCTTTTAAATGAAGGACTTTTACCATGATATTCCAAAAAAAAAAACAACTAACTCCTTTGATTCTTTACTTTTTTTTTTAAAAATTTATTTTAAACATTGTTTTTAAAACAATTTCACATCTTTGAACAATAGGTTTTTTTTATCTAAAATTTATTAAGTAATAGAAAATGTTTTCAAAATAAGTCCTTTTATAATAAAAAATAGAAATAGTTGGAAGATGTTTTATCATTCTTTTGTTTTTTTTAAAACGATATAAATGTATGCAAAAGACATTTTTAAATATGTTTAGAGGAAAAATAAATATTAAAATAAAAATATACATTTTGGAGTGCAAATGCAAAAATAAATATTAAACTTATGAATCAATAGTACTTATTTTATTAAATAAGGCTAATAATCTAAAAAAACAATTGTTATAGCCTGACCAATCAATTCACAAAAATACTCATAACATTTTTACGTAGAAGGATAAAGCAAGATAATGAGGGAGAATAAAAAACATGAGTCTCTAACGCATAGGAGTGTCAAATATCAATTTAATAGTCTACTACCATGTTCGCCTCTCGAAACATATGTTCAAACAGAATTTCCTAGTCTTTATATGCCCAAATTTGAATAAATTTTAGGATAGGCCAATAAGGATACGAGGCCACCACTGTGTTCCTAATAAACTCAACGACTACTCTAGAGTCGCATTCCACTTGTAATTTTTTGACTCCTTTTATCCAAGCAAAAGGAAAGGTAGATGTAATCTCCCACAGATCATTTGTGATGACATTTGTGGAACCTAGATTGCGCACCCCCATACCCAACAACCTTCATAATCACGCAATAGACCTAGACACATAGAATGATCTTTTGTATGACTAGCCCATCTAATTGGCTTTAAACCATTAATGAGCAAATTTTCTACTATGTTTTTTATAAGTGTATCAGTCGTATGTAGCACCGATAAATATCGGGTCAATCCCATAAGGACTAAGTTGATACTCTAAGAACCTCAATATTAATTGCTTGTAAAAATTGAAGGAACTAATTGTAACTAATAACTAAGTAATAGAAAGTAAAGAGCGTATAAAAGGTAAACTAAGATTACTGATGAGAGAAATTGGTAGGTTTCATTCTCATTATATCATCCCTCAAATGCATAAATGAATCACTAATCGATGTTTATCACTCACGTTCCCATCACCTAAAAATACCCTTAACATCAGTTACTTGCAAGTAAAAGACCAAACTATTTGAGTATTAAACTATCGATTTCTCGTATAATCTAAAGTCTCGCCTTAAGAAAAGGAGTTTAAGATGATCAATGAGTTTTACTCTGTCTCAAACAATAAAACCCATTGGAAGCTCTTATCATTTTATAAGTCAAAATCTTTTCTCGAGCTCATTTAACAAGTAAAATCCACAAAATATACGAAATCAAAGCATAAGGTAAAGAAGAACTCTAACAATAAGCAATAAACATTATATTAATAACATCAAAATATACAATAGAGTTCAAGCATAGTTACAAACGAAACCTTAATCAAAGAAAAGCCTAGTCACCCATGGTGAGCATGATAATTGGAAAAGATACAAAAAATATGATGTGAATAGGGTGAATGAAGGGAAGCAAACGAGCTTGGAGGTGCCCTGAGTCAACTTGGGTGTGTCTCTCATACCTCCAACAAAATTCGCAATTGTATATTACCCTTTTGTTCACAACACAGGCATTGGGCAGCCATGCTGTGGGCGCTGGGCATCGAGATAGCGAAAAATCCCCTATCGGGTTCTTGAGCATTGGGCAATGGTGAACTGGGCAATGGGTGCCAGTGCAAAACAAAAGTAACTTCCTTGCTTAGCATTTGTGCACTGCTACAACACTACTTTAACTCCAAATCTACTGACATTTTTCCAATCCTTCTAAAAAATGTGTCTCAAGTAGTATAAAGCAAGAAAATAAGTAAATTGTGCATAAATGTAAAACTAATGTTCCTAAGTAAACCTATTTTGTGTAAAATGAAGGAAAACAAAATTCTAAATGAGAAGAAATTAAGATAATTGCTCTATTTTACCTATATAAAAATAGGTAATTTAGACAGTTACCAACCACCCTTCAACAGGCAAGGTCCACCTGACACCTCACATGTTGAATCTCAAATTTTGGGGAAGCAAGAGGCTGAGAAAGGTTCTAAGCATGCGAAGCATGCCTACGTCTCTAAATTTCTACGTGGCCACCTGATTGCACTTAAACGACACAACTTATTACACATAATTATTCCACAATTTCCATATCAAACCCAAAGTAATTGAGAACAACACATTTCACTTAGTCCCATGAATAGATGTGGAAATCGCGATATTAGTATTAATCCAGTCAACAAGCCTTGAAGAGAAAGATTGTGGCACTGACTGATTTACACACAAGTAGATAATTTTGGAGAACACACAATCTTTCAAGGCATGAACCTTAGTTTCCACTTGATTAGAACATAAAGGGCACAAACAATTATTAGTCATACCTCTAACATATCTGAATTCATTCGTGAAAATGCCACAATGTAAGCATTTCCACAAAAACATTTTATGTTTCATCTATGCATTTAACCACCAAAGTTCATACCAAATAGGGGAGTGGATAATAGTTGTGTGTGACATAAGCAACTCATAAGCCAATTTCGTGGAAAATTGACCATCAGTGGTTGCACTCCAAATAACGTGATCATCGTCTAAAGAAATGGACAACGACATAGGACTTATGATCTCCTTAAACAACCACTCTGGGACCAAGTGCTGGAAGAGATGAAGAGATCGACCATGCTCCTCAGTAGAAAAATTAGCCACAACCATGACATTGTGAATAATAGACTCCAGATTCTCAATAAATTGACCAATAATAAAACCCAATGAAAACCACCAACCCACCAAAAGTTAGTTATACGACCATCCACAAAATCCATTTGCATCTTTCAACCACCTTTGGCTAGACTTTAGTAATGACTCGCCATAAGTCATAAACATTATGATTAATAGATATGGTTAGAATCTGGTGAGTCCCACTTTTATACTTACTTTGGAGCACTTGAACCATAGCATTATTGGATCATTAATGAGGCTCCATCCTAGTTTCGTAACTAAGGCACATTTAAACTGGTACAAGTATTTAAACCCCACCCCCTATTGTTGGAGGCACAAAAATGGTTCTAAGCAATAAAGTGGCACTTCCTCTCTTGATCTATGTTTCACCCCACACTGTTATGACTGATTGGGCCAAGGTACACCTTCCCGCAAAATACAATTTGTTTTCTCTCTAGTTACTTAAATGTTTTCGAGTTCTTTCTACTAAAAAATCATATGGAGCTCTTTTCTTCTATCGATGGAGCAAGGGAACTCCCAAATATTGTCCTAGATCATCAGTTAATGTATAGCCAAACATGTTACTGAGAAATTATGCCTACATATGCGAAACATTCTGAGAAACAAAGAGTGGAGTTTTAACAGTAAAGACCCTTCGTCCGGATAAATAAAAAAACTTTGTCAAACACTTCATTACCACTTCCAATTGATTCCTAGAAGCACCTCAAATATCAATAAATCATCTACAAAAAAATAGGTGAGAGATAGGTAGCCCTTCTTTACACAACTTAATTAGAGTCCAATTTCTGCAGTCTACTTCACACTGAATTATGTGCCTCAAGCTTTCAACACAAAGAATAAACAAATACGGGGAAATTAGGTTCCCTTGCTGAAGGCCTCAAGATGTTCCAGAGAAACATAATGTACTCCATTGACCATAACATCCATGTTGACAGAAGAAATACATGCAAAAATGATATGGCAAAAGTGAGCATCAAATCCAATATCTTGCATGATATCTAAAAGGAAGACTCAATTCAGACGATCATAAGCCTTTTTTCAAGATCCACCTTTATTGCCATTAATCTCTTACAACCTTTCTTAATTCTCATAGTATTGGAATATTTCTTGAGCAATCACAACATTTTTAGTCTCATGTCTCCTAGGGATCAAACTTGTAACATCTCATAATTTAATATTTACTAACCACTCATTTAACTACTTCTAATTATTGCTCTAACTTTTAAAACTCAATAAATGTTCCTCTTAACTTCCAATATAAATACCCATCAAAGATAAATGTCATTCCATAATTGCTATTTAACATACAACTAAGAATAATAAAATTCATACAAAAGAAAAATTATAATATTCATCGCACCAGCTCGCCAGGCAAATCACATCCCCAACGACCAGCATCATCTAGCGACCATTGTCGCCCAGCGATGACCTTTTATTAAATTGTCTCACTAAAGGAACTTTTGTTTAGCGAGACACGTCGTTAGGCGAAAAACTCTATTTAATTCTAAACAAAGAGGGACTTGTGCTAAGAGAGACCTCTTGTTGGGTGCAAATCCCATTTAATTCCAACCCGAGATAACTTTGTGTTGGGTAAGTCCTCTCGTTGGGAACAAAATGTTAAAATATCTCTGAAAAAGATAAACTCTCATTGGGTGAGATCTTTCGCCCAGTGAGATCATGCAGATTGCAGAACTTAACTTCATGATCCCCAACAGAACACATTACATTTAAGATAATTCTACACCATCCAACCTTCAACATTCATACATACATATAGCATACACTAAGTGCATTACAATACATCATCTTTCAATGTAGTTGCATCACAAAACATAAGTAAGGCCCTATTTGGGGTAGTTTTTGGTTTCTACTTTTGAAATTTATAAAAACAAAAACTAGTTTTGGTTTTAAGTTTTCAAAATTTTAAAAACAACATTGTTTTTGTTTCCAAATTTAAAACATTTTTTTCAAATCTTAACCAAAACATGAGTTGGAGGTAACGATCGAGGTAGTCATTGAAAGTGGCGGTCAGTGATTGGCGATTGAAGGTGATGGTCGGTGATCGACGATCAGAGGTGGTGGTTAATGACTGGTGATCGGAGGTAGCGATCGATGACCAGTTATTAGAAGTGGTAGTTGGTGATTGTCAGTCGAAGGTCGCAGTCAGTGATCATTGATCGGAGGTGGTAGTCAGTGATCGCTAGTCGAAGGTGGTGGCTGGTGACCATCAGTCGGAGACAGCCAATCAGAGGTGGCGATCGGTGACCACCGGTTGGAGGTGGTGACCGATGACTACTGGTCAAGGTGGGGGCTGGTGACCGTCTGTTGGCCGATGACTGTTAGATGGAGGTGACGATCAATGACTATTGGTCAGAGATGGCACTTGGTGACTTCCAATCAGAGGTGGCAATCGGTGATTGTCGGTCAGAGGTGATGGTCAATAGTGACAAGTGACGTTAAGTAATAAATGTAACTAAAAAACAGAAACAGAAATATGAAAACCAAATTTTATTGTTTTTGAAATTGAGTAAAAACTATTTCAAAAATGAGTAAAAAACCAAAATAGAACCATTTTTGCCAAACATGTTTTTGTTTTCAAAATACATTTCAAAATCAAAAACCAGAAATTCAGAACCACCCCAAACAAGGCATAAGTTATTCATATTGTTCTAGACTTTAATAATTACACCAAGTTCAAAAGCTTTATAAAAAGTTTAGTTAAAAACACATTATACTCCAAGTCAACTATTCCAGCACAATCATATATCATATACTTTCTCACCGCATCCCCATCACTATCTGCTTCCGTGCAAAGTACGATCATCACAATCATACAAAAACAACACAACAACAAAGGTAAGCAACTATAAAATTACACTATAACTAATCAATTACCACATATTACAACCACTCATATCATACTCTATTCACCAACTATAACGATTGACCCATCATATTCAATTCACCAATATAATCATCCATCAATCATACTTATGCTTCACCCAAGCATAAACGCTCAACACCATATATTGACATAACACGATGCATCTTGATTATTTATTCAGTTTAAACACTAAGGCAACCATAAACTTCTCACAATTGATGTTAGGCGTCTACCCAACCCATCAGACAACCAACCAAAGTCTTAACATACTTATCTGACAATGTTGTATAAAGTCTATCTGGCCCATATGACAAAACATATGTCGTCTAAGTATATCCCATGGGTTCCTTTCCCACCTGTATGCATATTCAGTATTATGATCGCAATGTAAAACCACATATTACCCTCATCTGCATGCATATTTGGTATCCATATTACATTGACCTTAAATGCAACTACAACTCAATACACCTCAACCACACCTATAATATATACATCTCACTCAAGGCAAAGTTACTCATCAATAACTGCTTACTTTCACCAACTCCATCATGCGTCTTATCATCGTACACTATATAAATATGCATTTCATTGTGATTTTAGTTATCACTAGAATTAATCATAAACATCAATTACTAATAACATCAACAACAAACATCCAACATCACTCAACATCACTAATAAACATCCAATATCACCAAACTCATCAATGAACATAAAATATCACCAAATTCATCAAATATCATTTATCACCAAAATCAACAACAACATTGATTATCACCAACACCATAAGATTTTATACTATAAACAAATTTCAATTCAATAACTTAATTAATTACCTCTTATTGATTTCACCTCCACCAAAACAAAATTATTCAAAATAAAAGTAAGGTTTTGACTTCCCTTACCTATTTCTCCCTATAAAAGTTGTCTTTAACAAAGGAAAAGAATTCCAACTGAAGACACTACTCAATTTCCTAAGAAAACCCCCAAATTAACTAGAAATTTAAGAAATTGAAATTCCAAGGGAATTTTCTGTTCAAAGCAAACAATAAAATCAAGAACAAATGAAAATGGATTAAGAGAACTATGATCAAACATACCTATATTGATCACCACTCAGAATTTAGAGCAATGAAAGAGGTTGCATTAGATTCCGTCGGTCGAAGCCACACATGCAATAGATAGAGATGGTAGTGAGAGAAAATGGAATGATGCCTTGGAAGAAGGAGGGAGAAGAAGAATAAAAGACTGGGGGTGTACTTAGTAAGTTTGACTTTCTATTTACACCCCTCCCAATCATATTTCCGTAAACTTCTCAAATTCCACCAAAACCTTCTGAATCAAAAGAATAGTAATAATTCTTATCTCTTCACCCTTCTACCCATCATTTGAATATAATCACATACTAATAACTCCATCAATAAATCCACCATATCTCAAATAAATTAATAATCAAAGCAAAACTTAAATTTAATTTGTCATAATAGTTATTTCACCCACTTATTACCTATTAAATAAACACGTCCTTACAAAACTACATTGATTTGGGCTAACTATATTAGGCATTATAATTTTAAGTCTACTGGCAATAACTTTATAATAGCCTTGTTGACTATGTTGCACAGTCTAATATGTCAAAATTGAGTCATCCGGGTAGGGGCTTCACACTTCAGAATCAAAATCAGCAGAGTATATTTATATCTTGAATTCTTGTAGGATCATAATAGCACCCTCGAATCATGGCACACACAGATAGCCCAATAACATCCCACTAAGATTCAAAGAATAAAGGGTGTAAGTCATCAAGTCCCAATGCCTTTAACACCCATGTACTAAAGATTGTAGCTTTAATCTCTTCATAAAAAAAGCATTGAATTTGTTGGATATCAGCATTTTCCAACACAGGGAAACATTTTGGGAGGTCCCAATTAGGGGTCACCCCTTTGTTAGTAAACATATTTGATATGAATCCTCTGTCAGTTTAGGATTCTGAAAGGACCCTAGGAATTTAGTTTGCCGCGTTAACAAAATTAATCAACGTGGCATGAAAACAATTGCAAAAAATAAACTGAATAGAATTAGTATCAAACTTTTAGACACAGAATGGAAATTAAAAGTTTATGAAATTCAACGATTAAATGAGTTTTCGAATAGTGTAGGACTTTCCTGTCATAGAGTTTGCTGGGCAAAATTGAGTATGAATGGAAAAGACAGAAAATGGAATTGGAATTGATAGACTCCACACTTCCAAGGATGAAAGATATGTCTACGAGATTGCACACACAAAGGGGTGAATTACCTTTGATAAATCTCAAAAGATTTTGGATTGTCAAGAACCCAAAGGAGAGAAAACTCAACTAGTTTTTTATTTCCAAAATATTCTGCCTTACATATCAGTCTTGCCCAAATTTATATGCCTAATAAACTCAGCTTGTGTAGGTTTAGTGACTTTCTAAATTCAGCTGAAGTTACAAAATAATAAAAACTAATAATGGGCAGCTTAATAACAAAGGGTAACTGCCAAAGCAAATTAAACATGTATACTAATTAGAATTGATAACCTAGGTGGCTGCAACTTTAATTAGACAATTCTGGTTGCCCACCATTAAGTAAGTAAACTCCAAGAAAATGAGTTTAATTTATTCCAAACTTCTCTTCCATTAAGGTCAAGCATTGCTCTTTTCAGTCCTGAGACAATTAACAATTTTAAACTTTATTTCTTCAATGTTTGACTCTTTTTGCAAAAAGGCTGCCAATACTTGTTGAATAGCTTCCTTAGCTCTTCTTGTCCTTGCCCTTGTCATAGGTCCTCCAAGTCCTTCAAGCTTCATGTCCTCATCAATATTCTTAAAATAGGCACTAACAATTTCTCTAATTTGGTTATCATCCACAATAAGGTTACATTTGTCATCAATCTGGGTGTCCACCTTATTTCTTCTTCACCTAATAATGGTGTTAGTATGAAAGAACTTAGTGTTTCTATCACCAAAATGGAACCAATCACACCTCACTTTTTGATACCAGTACAATTCTTCCTGATATAAGATTGACTCATATTTCAACCAAAGCTCCTTTTGAAAATTCTGGAAATAGTCATTGTTCTACAATGTTTGTTATTGATCCCATCCATCCGTGCAATAAGCCTTTTTTCTATGAAACAAATTTCCAAAGCAATGCTTATTCTAGTGATCTGTAACTCCATGGAACTTGCAAAGTGCTTAAAGCTAAGTCAACCCCAACTCCCATACTTGACGAACCACTTTATGGAAACTTTCATCAGCCAACAAACTTGCAAAAAAAAATAAAAATGAAATGGTTTGGAAATAATTTTGTGAGTCTGAGAAGAATAACTTTATGATCTAACTTAAAGGATGCCATATGAATAACTAAGGAATCAGGAAATAAAGATAGTCATTGTACATCTCCCACCACTCGGTCAAGCCTTTCCTGCACCCTCCGACCTTCCCAGGTGGTGAGTGGTAACTGCCTAAATTACCTATTTTCACATAGGTAAAATAAATCAGTTTTCCTAATTCTTCTCATTTAAAGCCTTGTTTTCCTCCTTTTTCTCTTAAATTTAGAATCCATCAAGAATTTAGTTTTAGGTTTATATTTATGCATATTTTATGTTTATTTCCCTGTTTTAGTTGTTTTGAGATAGTTTGCAAGAAGGACCGAAGAAATACAGAGAATTTGAGGTAATTGGTGATGTGATAACTTGTGGGCACCAATTGTTCACTCTATGAGCACCCATCGCTTACTTTAAGGGTGCCCAAAGCTTGGGTCAGATTTGGCAAAACAAAATTCGCTGCCCAACACCCACTTTGTGCCTGCTAGATGCTCAGAGACATATATGAGACTTTAAAAAGGGTGATTTTGTTCTAGAGAAGGGGTTACACACCTTGCTAACCAATGGACTTGCAACTGTTGTTTCTCGACGTTGACTCCACATTCAAAGTATTGAAACGATTTGCCCCTGAAATTGTGGTTACGACATTAAGTATCTTTATAACGTTCCTAAAGTTGATTACAATTTTCCGCCTAACCATTTTCTTAGCTATAATCTACTAACCAAAATATACCATCACTCTCAACCACTGCCTTTTTATTTCCATTTATGTCTTGGAATTGCACATCATTTTCTCCTTCATGATCAACATTAATTTCCTTCACACTCCACACAATATGTAACTCCTCTAGCTTCAATTCATGGTACCAATAGCTTGTGGAGGTCAACTTCAATACACAATCAGGCAAACTTCCCTCGAGAATGGATGGAAGTTAACCTATCAATTTTTAAAGACTTTACCGAGTAATGATCATGCTATTCTTAGGAACATGTCAGGATACAACTCCATTGGAAGTCTAGGAATGCGGACTCGTACTATAATATTAGTTGCTTTCTTTATACTTTCCAAAAAAGATGGCCTCCATCTCTACAAAATAATATAGTGATATAAAATAAGGCATGTTGTAATCCTCTTCTGCTGTTAACTGAACTAGGAAAAATCCATCTACATGTCTACAATCTTGACCTTTCCATTATGAGCTTAACTCCTTTGAATCTTAGCTTCCAAAAGTTTAAACCACACACTTCCCTAAGACATGAACAACAAATGACCCTTTTCCATGGTGCATACCACTCGGTAAATTCCTCATTTGGAATAGGAACCATTGGATAAGGATTGAACTCCCTCCCCTAGTTGTCATGATACCATTGGTCCTCCAAAAATGCCTTCTCCTCCCCTTCATCCATGGTATTCTCATAGCCTTAAAAATGGTGGATTATAGCAATAACTCCTTAAAGAACTTTACTCCTCTGAAATGGATATCGACATCTCCTCCTATGGTCCTATCTTCTAGAACACCATCCTTGTTTACTACCTTTCTATTCACATTCCTACTTCCCGCCACCGAAATAATAAGTTGTCTTGTGTCTGTTTCATCGCTGCCAAAAATCAATTCCATCACTAGTGATATTTTTACAAATACGTATAAAAGATAAAGATGACAAATGATGTTAATTTATGAACTAGTTCTCTTTTTAACGTATAACTAATGTACTTTGTAGGGACAATATTGAATAGCTTACAATTAAATAAAAATAGTTTGGAAACCGTATGATAACGCAATTGGGCATTTGGTCTAGTGGTATGATTCTCGCTTAGGGTGCGAGAGGTCCCGAGTTCAATTCTCGGAATGCCCCCTGTTCGTTTTTCTTCATCTTTTTTATTTCATTCTTTCTAGCTATGCATAATATAGTGTTGTTCGTTTAAAAAATATGAGTTGAATTGAATTGTGTCTCTTTTACGACTGGGATGAGAATGAAAATAGAAATTAGCGGGTATTACCTCAATAATCATTTAATCTTTTTGTAAATATATATGTAGTTTTTTTTTTTTTTTTTTGTGAACAAATACATCTGTAGCTAATGAGTGTTAGATAGTTTAAGCTGAAGATCATGTTAAGAAGGGTTGAGTTTGATTTCTCTAATCTCCCTTAAACTTTTCTGGATTTAGTTTGCTCTTATTTTTTCCTAATCTCTTTACTTTTTGATGATTTTAAAAGGTGATTAAAAAATATCTATTATCCTTCATTAATATTTTTAAAAATGAAAATATTTAAAAATAAATATAATATTCCAAAATAGTTTATTAAAATGTTAAACATATTCTATTTAATATTTTTATTTATTCTGAATTTTTATCATAAACAATTTATATTTTTAAAATATTTATTTATTATGAATCTTCATCGTATAAAATAATATTTTATTTAAATGATGATTAATTTTTTAAAATTAAGTTTTAAATATATGATTTTAATATTTTTATTTTCATTGAAATAATTTTATTCAAATTAAATTATTTTTATGTATGTATTTTTTATTGGACAAAATAACTATTTAAAGAAAATTTAAAAACAATTTTGCTAAGCAAGTTTTAGCTTTATAAGTGCTCTTAAGTTAAAAAAAATAAAAAAAGACAAATAATTTTTATGTTAATATTTTGGTTTAAAGAAAATATAAAATAATTATATATTATTATTTAGTCATGTTCGGATTATTTTAAAGATATTTATTGATTAAATCTATAAATTCATGTACATGATAGTTGCAATTAAATGACATTATTTTTGTGGTGAATGCACAACCATTTTTGTCTAATATTTTTAACTTTAACTTAAAATTAATTTTTGCATAAAAAATTTAAATCTAACATATCCCAATTGTAAAAGGAAAATAGACGCCTACATATACGAAAAGGAAAATACACGTAAATAAATGAGTACAAAAATACATACAAAGAACATTTTTTTTTTTTGTACAACACACAAATAAAATTGCCAAAAGTACATTATTTAACAATTAACATATTTATAACATTGATGTAGTCTCATAAAAAAACATTGAGTTACTTTTTTTTTTATGTATTTACTTTTTTTTCTTACCACACTTTAAGGCATGAAGACAATATATTAAAAAAAAGCTTAACCTTTTAAAAGTTTAAACGAGTAACCCGGAGGATAGGATTGGGGAGTTAAAAGCAGAGAGGATAAGAGAGTAGACATGGCCATGTTGCTGCTGCGCCAACACTGAACTCAACTCATTTTGTTGTGAAAATGGCGGTTGCACTATCCAGTTGCACTTACTTATCCTCTGTGCTGTTCTCCACAGTTAAATCTCGTTACTCTCTCAGACAAAGGCAAATCCGTTGCAATCTCACCAACTCCAACTCCAATCGACACAAGAAGCAGTCCAAAGATGAAAGTCCCACCAGAGGGAATGTGCTCGAACCCCAATCAACTTCTTCTAAACCTTTTCCCATTCAAAGGAAAAATAAGGACCTTATGTTCGATTCCAAGGACCATCAGGTACACATTCTTACCTTTTTAATGCACAAATACATCACTTGTCTTCAATTTTTCAGGTTCTGTTTGGGTGCAACGATCATCCTTCTTTCCCTCCCCTTCAAACATTCCCTACTCTTGGGTGCTTCAAGCATTGTTTGCAAATTTAATAATCACTATTTTCTTCTGTGGAAAGTGGAACAAAACCACTCTTTTGCACTTGTGCTGCTGCATGCTTCATAATTGAATTGAAAATATGACTGAGATGGGGAATGACAGTTGGTTACACTTACACTGGTATAACTGAACACCCTTGTCAGATAGGTTTTGATTTGATTCCTATTGCTGGTGGTATGCCTCTCATGGGAAGATTTCAAAACCCAAATGGAGGGACGGGGGCTAATTGTGATTGCGGCATATTGACATTTTGTAAATGCTATCAGCATTCTCTTAGCTTTTAGTTTTAGGATTCGCGCCATTTAAGAGTAATTTCCCTTTGTAGGGTGATAATGTCACCCTGTATGTAACAGTACAGTGGTGGAGAAATGAGGGGATGGCTATAATGTCAAAAGAGGCATTTAAAACAAATATTAGAAAAGGACATATTATATGGAAGTGGCAATTCTTTTTCTGGTGATATTTGAGCCAAATCCTAACTTCTAACAATTTTATAATTTCAGGTTGAACCAAGTGATTTACAAGATTCGGCTTTCCTTAATGCTGTTGTGAAGGTGAAGTTTAACTCTTTTAAATTCATGGTTAAGAATTATTTTTATTTTATCTCAAATTTTTGGATTTGGAGGAAGTGCGCTTCAAATTTCAAATTCCAAACCCTAAAAATGTTATTTATTTCATGGCTCTATTTGTCTGTACTTGTTTTGGCTGGTTCATACTTCATGTCCTTGATGGTAGCACTCTTGGATGTATTTAGTTTAGGTTATTCGGATGATTTCAAGTATGATTTGACACCTCACCTAATGTCAAGATAGCCACTTTTCTATACTGATCATAGCTCCATAGTTTTACCCTTTACAGTGCCTTAAAACAGTATCTCTTATTCTTTACAATGAGCAATCACCGTCTTGTTAATTTCATATAGTATTGGTGTGCTACACTTTTTTTGCATTGCTCTTGTATGGATTTTCTTTGTTAAAATATTTTGTTCCTATATCATCTTTAGGTTTACTGTACCCATACTGCACCAGATTATTCACTTCCTTGGCAAAAACAGAGACAATTCACAAGTACTGGAAGGCAAGATTTTGAAAACCTTTACTACAGAATAGTAGGAATTCTTATTTCTTAATCTTACAGGCCACATCTTGTGCAGTGCATTTATGATTGGAGATAGGAAACTATTAACGAATGCACACTGTGTGGAACATGATACTCAGGTAATTTCCTGAATTATCCTATCTTCAGTATATTGTAGGTTTTGTAATATAAATTTATTATTGGCTTTATAATAATTTTGTATAATTGGTCGCCAAATGGAACTTATTTATAAAAGGGGTCATTCTGTTCATGAGTTTCCCATGTTAGAGTACAAGTATGAGTTGAACTGTTGAAGTTCCACATTGTGTAGAAATTGGGAAGTTGAGTAATATGTAAGTGAGAAAGATCCACAAACCTAATACCTTAAAGTTTTGAGTTGAAAGTGATGTTATATTCTCTTATATGATGACTTGTGTCCCATGGTTATACATATTCCTGATGTTTATCCCCTCTCAGTCTTACCCAACATCCCAGATATTGCAATTTGGGGAGGGTAAAAGTATATACCCTTGCAAGCAGTGAGACTATTTGCAAGATTTGAATAGTATCCTCCATCTTACAAAGCAACACAACTATTATGCTAATGCTCTCAATAAATCAATTTCCTGATATCTCAGATTGAAGAAATAAAAATCATAAAGACATAATTGATAACTTTCCTTTGTCAGATAAATTAACAATGCCCATGAATAACATGCTCAGTAACTTTATTGTGTTAAGTGCTACTCCCTCTGGTCAGATTTATAAGAAAAAAAAAGAACTGATTTTAATTTGTACGCTTATTAAGAAAGTTGATTACTATTGTGTAATTTTACCAATTTCCCATAAAACAAATCTTTTTCACCCTAAATCACCCTTTGTTGGAACTTGAATCAAGAAGAATCCTCTAATTAAATGAAGGGTATTTTTGAGATAGTATCATTAAATAAAGTTAAATTAGTTGAAATTTGCTTTTTGAGACCAAAATTTAGGGTTTTTTTTGCTTATAAATTATAATTGAGACTGGAGGGAGTAACTCAATGCAATTTTGTATGTCTGAGCTTTGAATAACATGCCCAATAAAACTAAAACTTTTAAATTGATATTCCTTTACTGCTTCTAGTTTATCTGATTATTTGTAAGGTGTGATGTGTAAAGCAAGTTAATGAGATTCAATTGTTACCATTTTCTTCTAATGATTGCAGGTCAAAGTCAAGAAAAGAGGGGACGATTCAAAATATGTGGCTAAGGTGTGTCTCCTGCAACTGCAAAGGAATTGCCCTAAATTTTTTCTCAATATTCTGTTATCTGTTCATACTGTTGGTGTCAAGAACTATTTGCTTGACATATCTGGCTTTGCAGGATTTTCTCAATTATCCTTGACACCACACTAAGATCAGAGAGTATAAACAACAGAAAGTATTAGCAAATTAGTTTCTAAAAATATGCAAGTGCAGGAAACTTTGTTATTTCTAGGGTTTATTTTTGAAGTTATACCATGTTAAAAATTTTCAATGAATCAAATGTAGAGTACCTTCAGTAAACACCTACCTCACATGGATAAAAATTTATCGTAAATGGTACAATTTAGGAAAGTATATATAAGTTAACCATACTCAATTGTAACTTGGAAGGGTGGTGCAATCCCTTACAACTTTATGGGTTCAATTATTGAAATTCAGGTAACTTGCATTGATTCTTTTCAATAGTTTAAGAATGTTATGACAAATAATGGCTTTCATGATTCAAAAGAGTTAGTTCTTGATGGTCATATTTTGTTGATTCATCTGTTTGATCATTATTAATGTATGATAATACGGAAAATGAATGTATTTCTTAGCGATCTTCCTTCCCCATCCATTCATTCCCATTCTCTTGCCGCTCCTATCACAGAGCTGTGTCTTCTCCCACAGTTTGGTAGTTATGGCAGTTAGGGCAGTTGTTTCTTGTTCCTTTTCTGTTATCTTTCTGTTTTGCCTTGGGATAGCTTCCCCCCCTACTCCTTCTCATTGTATATATAGATCCTACCTTTTTCAATAAGAGTAGAATGGGATTTATGCTGAGTTTCCTCTGAACCCTTCTCCTTGCTTGTTCTCTTTTCTTTTCCTGCGCATCCTTTTCTTGTTCTTCTCGTGCACAATTTTAATAGTATTTGTCAACAAAATTTAGACTATAAATATATGGCCTTTATTTCATACATCTCATGCCTCAACATTATATATAATAAAAAGTCATCATAAACCCTATTGTGACAAAATATAAATGTAGTATTAAGTATTCTGTTTTTTTTAAACTAATGATGATATTCAACTGAAAAAGAAAAGCTTTCAGGCACCACTATTTAGCACGTTATCACATGTGTTTTACTGACTGATTGAACGTACAGGTTTTGGCGAGAGGTGTTGATTGTGATATAGCTTTGCTTTCAGTAGAAAGTGAGGAGTTTTGGAGAGATGTGGAACCTCTCAGATTTGGACGTTTGCCACACCTTCAGGTTTAAAATTGTTTTTGTTTAGTATTTCTTGATTGTAATCTTCCCTAAACAAAGTAGTTAAGTAATTTGTTAATGAACTCAAAGTGAACTGGATAGTCTGAGTGTTAGATGAATTTAAAGAACTAGGTTGAAATGATATTTTCTCATGTTGTGTCAGGTTCATCATGATAGTTGTACTTAGTTTCTTTCTGGCTATTAAGTCGTAAGAAGAACTATTCTAATTCATATCACCTGATCATTATTTGTTATGATATGTTTGAATGACTCAACATAAACTACAATACACTGTTCCACAATATTTTCAAGCAGTGCAGGGAATGGTACACTTCCTCCTTCTATACATCCTCCCCACTGCTTCTGGTTAGAAAATAGTAACTGATTTATTTTCATGGTGATCTACACCTACTAGGCTACTACTAAGATGATGCGGGGTTTAATATATTCATGAAAAATGCAAGAAATAATAGTTAATTGGCCAACTTTTTAAAGCATATATAGTTTGTCAAGTATAAATTTTCTTAGATATTTATGTTTGAATAGTTCAGAGTTCAGACTGAAAGTTTATGCTTTGTTTGACTTGAAGGATTCTGTAACTGTTGTGGGATATCCTCTGGGAGGAGATACAATTTCAGTGACGAAGGGAGTTGTATCTCGTGTAGAGGTTTGGTATATTGAATTGAATGTGAAATTTACCATTCCCTCTTTATGACATCAGTCAATTTTTTTGGTTTGTGAAGTGCTGAGTTGTTGGAAAATAAATTTTAACCAGGTCACATCATATGCTCATGGATCGTCTGATTTGTTGGGCATTCAAATTGATGCAGCAATTAATCCTGGTCAGTATGTCTTAAAGTGATTTAAATTTTTTCTTGCAGAAGTTTTCTCTACTATATCTTTTCCTCTTACATAATAGTATAACTGCCACCCATCATTGAATACCTTCTTGACAGATTGCACCTTGTCCAAACTTGTTAAATTTTAGGTAATAGTGGAGGCCCTGCATTCAATGACCAAGGGGAGTGCATTGGAGTGGCATTTCAGGTAGATTATTTAGCTTGCAAGTAGTTGATGTGTCATTACATATTCGACTTGTATAGTCGGCTATGAAATTTCCACTTTGTAAATTAGGTGTTGTTTGATACAAAATTATTCACTCTTCACCTAAACAACTGATGCTTTTTGGGAAGTTGGTTTATGATGTGGTATTGGAGCTTATATTTCCAATTCCTAGTGGTCAGGGGATCAATCTTTGCTG
The DNA here is from genome assembly GCA_037954015.1 of Psophocarpus tetragonolobus. Classification (NCBI taxonomy): domain Eukaryota; kingdom Viridiplantae; phylum Streptophyta; class Magnoliopsida; order Fabales; family Fabaceae; genus Psophocarpus; species Psophocarpus tetragonolobus. The sequence goes on from CM075692.1 coordinate 37,049,773, forward strand.
TTCGCCTTTTCCCCATTCATTTAGGTAAAAAATTGAATTTTAGGTTTTAGCACAAGCTATGTTAGGCTTGTACACTGTCCACACTTAAAGCCCAAAGCCTCTTGCATGAGGGATTTAAAACCATTTATAAGCCTATACATGTGAAATATAAAACCATTTACAAGCCTATGCATCTGAAATATAAAACCATTTACAAGCCTATGCATGTGAAATATAAAACCATTTACAAGCCTATTAATGTAAAATATAAAACCATTTTCAAGCCTATACATGTGAAATGTAAATTATTCACAAGCCTTTACAGCTTAAGCTTCTGGGGAGTTGGTTCTTGACATATCATAATATGTGTATCTTGATTCTTGAATTGACAGATCAGAAGCTTCATTATATTATCTGTTTTTTGTGGGTCATTTTCTTATGGGACATTCCCTCTAGGTCTTCAGATCTGAAGAGGCTGAGAATATTGGATATGTGATTCCTACTACTGTTGTATCTCATTTTTTGACCGACTACGAAAAGAATGGCAGGTATACTGGTAAGAAACTCTTCTAGAATATGGTTATATTTGATAAATTTTGGTGTGTCACTATGTATTATTTGGGCAAGCACACTGACTTGAGTATTTATTACTGGAAACAATCTTATTTTTCACTGTACAAGAGAGACCACAAACAGGGTTTCTCCTGACAAGGAGTCTCCTCCCTGTACATACAGCAATTAGTAAAACCACCAGATCAATAACCACGTCCCAGCCCCACGCATATAATGCATCATGTACTAATGGCACACCATTATATAACTGCCTCAATAACTGCATAAAGACATAAATAACATAATAACACCCAAAAGTAATAATTCTGATCCATAGCTATCTTAACAACTGCATAAGGAAACAATTACCACGCAAATACTAATAATTCAGGCCTACCGAATCTCAGTTTGCTTTTTATCCCTTCTCACAAACATTCCTGTGTTTATCTGTATCACTATGTTTGTTACTGACATTGCATACTGCTTGGGGAAATTGTGTTTTGTGTGATGATGTTCATATCACTTTGTATGACCGACCATCTCAGAGAATACCTTACTGAGTTACTGGTAAAAGTTATAAGCTACTCAAAATTAGACTTCTGAAGGCATATATACTAATATAAGATGAAGTTTAGAACTTGTACAAATTGATTTTTACATACCAATTTGTCTGCATAAAATGTCCTTGCATATTTTGTTTTGTGTGCACATAAATTTCTTTGTATCTTTGCACAAGACAATGTGAATAGCAATATAAATTTTCAGCTACATCAATGCATGTAATTTGTAGTCCAAGTATGCATTCTTTTGATGCCCTACAAAGCCTGGAATCTTATAATTCCAGTTTTTATACAGATTATGGAAACAAAGTTTATGACTTTAGTATTTCATAAAGCATATCATGTGCTCTGCCTATCATGAATGAAACCTCTTAATCAAGCTTAATGTGGAAACTATACTGACAATTCAAAACTGTATCTTTACTCCTAGGTTTCCCTTGCCTTGGAGTACTTATACAGAAGCTAGAGAATCCTGCACTACGTGCATGGTTGAAAGTACAGTCTAATGAGGTATGTCTTTGGCTAAAATCTTCAGTGGCATGTTCTTATGCAACAAATTTATTTGTGATGTGCATGGAGATGATTTTTGTTAACACTGGGGTTGGCAGATGCCAGTATATTTGTTAGCCACATATGTGGTGTTTTGGAGCCTTCTTATCTTTATATCACATATACGCTTACTTCGACTCCTGTCAACCACATATGCATATGCCGATATAATTTTTTTTAATTAGTATTATGCCCTTAATACTTGTATAGATTACTGTTAGATTTTAGACTACAGTTTGCTTGTATGAGATGGATGGTTTGTTGGGGACTAGAAATCAAAGGAGCTAGTTAACTAAGGAGGATGGGGGAGAAAACGAGAATATTTTGATACACTTTGTTAAATTGCCTGAGGAACATATTTTTGGTATTCTAGTTTTGGTCTAAGATTTTTGAATGAGAATTTTAGAATATCTAGAAAAAAAATCTCATAATATTATTATATCTTAGATGATATCTTAGGTTCAAATCTTGTTGCTGTCATTGTATACCAATAAAAAAAGGGCTTACTAGTTACTAGTCTTATTATATTGATGGGATTGTTCTTGTCGTAGACTAGAACTTGACCCAATAAAACTTTATTAATATAAAACATTGTTGCGGTCATTGTATATCAATAATTTTTATATTATAAATAGAATCATTGAGTTAGTATTTTGTATTTCATCGTCATAGTTCACAAATCAGATCAATAAAATCTTGTTGAGTTTTCTTTTTCTTTTTCTTTCACCCACACTTAAAACCCTATAGTTTCAACGATAATTTCATAGCACTAAATTTTGATATTTCATATTGTCATTTGCAGGGTGTATTGGTACGTAGAGTTGAACCAACTTCTGACGCAAATAATGTATTAAAGGAGGTAATGTGGATATTTTAACTTGCAAGATATTGTCCTTGAATGGCATGAATGGACAGCCTACTAAAACCTTGAATCATTCCTCTAAAATATTTTACTAAGCTCCTCTATGGTCCAGTATAATGTTTAAATGCATACTTTATTTGAATTTTTCATAAATGGAGTCCTAAATGGAACATGCAAATTTAAGAAATTCTATCTGATCATTGGAAATAAAAGAATGAGCTAACTTTGGGATCAAGATGTTATCACCATTTTTTGTTGTGTTAAAAAATTTAAAGTTCTTATCCCTGAGGTGTCTACACTGTCAATTGCTAAGTGCTTGTTTTCTTTATCATCCTTGTTTAAAAAACCATTCATGTACCATCATAGGTGAAAATAATTTGGTTATTTTTTGTCATTAACATTTTGAAGTATAGGAAAAGATGCATCCTTGGATGTTACCTATGAATTCTGTTTTCTAAATCCCATTGATCAATCAAGGCATTAACATATCAGATCAAACTTGTCATTACAGGGTGATGTGATTGTCAGCTTTGATGATGTTCGTGTTGGTTGTGAAGGAACAGTCCCATTCAGATCTAATGAGCGAATTGCCTTCCACTTTCTCATTAGTCAAAAGTAAGGACTCCATTCTCTTAATTTCAGTATTATCATATACTATAGTTTGCTAATTAACTTTATATGAAGGCTACATATGTGAGTTTTCAACTTGGCAAATTGCTGAATTTAAAGAGGGATATTTAGTAATAGAGCAAGCATGAGAAAATTTAGAGAATGAAAAGCTTCTCATTCTCCTACAAGTGAAAATATTAATACCTCAGGAATTTTCTAATTTCCCTTTTAATTACGAAGTGTCATCTTGTTTTCACTTTATTTCCTGTTTTCAAAAGTTTTTATAGGAAATAGTGAAAACAAAAAATAATAAAAAGTTATATAGAAAACAAATTTCTGAAACAGAAAATAAAGTGAAAATATGGTGCCTTTTTTTTTTTTATTAAAAGTGAAAATAGGAGATATTTTCTTAAACTAATCAGTCACTCATATACTCTGCTCACCATTCCCAGCTTTTTTTATGTTAGTTATATGATTGCAACATTAAATTTTTTTATTATTGATGATATATTAGATAACGCTTCACAATTTTTCTGCAAAGATCGATTAATGCATGCTACATTGGATATATTCATCTGGAGCTTCATTAGTAGAGCGGGTCCTGAGATTTTATGGGTTCAGGTGAAATAGTAAATAAGACCCTTTTATATTAAGCATTTAAAAATATAAATATATTCTTATATAAATAAATAGATACATAAATATTTAATAAACTTAAAAAGATATATCATTTTATATTCAATTTATTTTATTTATCATTCAATTTATGTATCTAAATTACAGACATATATATTTATATATAAAATAAAAATGACAGAGATGTGTTTGACCTTTCTTGTCCTCATCCTTACAGGACAGAATTTCTGTTTAGAAGAGGGGGTTTATATTTTTTCAATTCATTTCATTGTTAGTGATGATTAGACAAAAATTTGAAAACTTGATTGCCTTTTTTACAATTTTAAACTACTTATATATTTTTAAAATATTAATTTATATTTATAATTTAATTTAATTTTTATATTTGACTACTTTGAAAATATTCTAACTCTACTATTATCGATCTTTAACAAAATATCATTTCATATTAAAATTTACACATTTGTTTTTTTATTAATATTCTAAATTTTTGTTGTATTTTATTTATAATTTGAGTTTCTAATTGTGTTTCTTATCTTATTAAAAATCAAAATACTTTAAAATCTATTAGTGCATTGCTAGCATTCATCTTATCATAAATCTTTTAATTATGTATATGTTAATGTCAACTGAAATTTTATTCTATATAAATTTATGGATGTAAAATGTTAAAAAAAATTAAGAACTAACAAATTTTTATCACATGTTATATTTTAATTTGAACAAAAAAGAGACATAAAATTAAACAAGAATTTAATTTATTTAAAAAAATAGAGTATAATTGTTTTACACTATTATATAATTTTAAAAAATAATTAGGCCACTTTTAGCCGTGGACCCTGTGCAGTCACACCTGGACATGGCCCATGGCCAGCCCTGTTCATTGGGAAGCTTCTAAATTCTAATAAGGGAAAATTTGACAATATGATAAAGCAAGGTTCAAAGTCTTTGGCATTTGCTTTTCTTGGCCGTTGATGTTCTTAAAATTGAATCAGAGTAATGGTATTATACAGATTTGCAGGTGATACTGCAGAGCTTGGTATCATCAGAGCAGGGTCATTAATGAAAGCTAAAGTTGTTTTAAACTCACGAGTTCATTTGGTATGTGATATATCACCCAATTTTGGTATCAATCAATTTCATGATTTTTGTTGATTTGATGCTATGTGTTTTGCAACTTCTCATTGCTCTTTCTTCAAGGTTCCCTATCACGCCGATGAAGGTCAGCCTTCCTATCTAATAATTGCTGGTTTAGTGTTCACACCCCTCTCAGAGCCATTGATTGAGTATGTTGTATTTATTATATTTAGTAGATTTTACAGTGTTTTGTTGTTTCCTTTTTTTTGGTTGGGTTTTATGAATTTGTATTTAATTCTTTAACTATGAAACTTTTGGCAGGGAAGAATGTGAAGACTCCATAGGGGTAAGTTCTGATTTCGTATGGGTTAACCTTAAAGCAGAATTTAAAATCCAATTAGTTTGTGATTAAGTTTTATTTTATTTTCTTGGTCAGCTAAAATTATTGGCAAGAGCACGTTATTCATTGGCAAGGTTTAAAGGGGAGCAAATTGTAATTCTATCACAGGTTGGGTGCCGGATTTCTTAAAAAAAAAAACTATAATGTTACTTGATTGCTTTCTTGAGATTTTTGCGCCACATATGGTGTTTACTTTTTTATATACCTTGATCTTATTTTATTAATTTATTCAACAATGTCATTGCAATACATTTAGTATTTTCTAATCAGATGTTTAGTTGTTTTGTGTGGTATAATTTTGCCTGGCTTCTTACTGATTGACAGGTTTTGGCAAATGAAGTCAACATAGGTTACGAAGATATGAGCAATCAGCAGGCAAGTCATTTACATATGTGAGAGTGACTCCCATATGCAAGTCATTTCTCTAAACTGATATATATAATTTTTTTTCAGGTTGTAAAATTCAATGGAACTCGAATTAAGAACATTCATCACCTTGCGCACCTCATTGATTGTGAGTTGTTACCTTCTTTACCTATTGTGCATTTTCTTTTACTGTATGTCTCAGGGTTGTTCCATTACTTTTCTCTCGCTTAGCATGCGAGGACAGGTATCTGCGTTTTGAATTCGAAGATAGCTACGTAGCTGTTTTAGAGAGAGAAGCAATTGCTGCTGCTTCATCTTCCATACTGAGAGATTATGGAATCCCATATGAAAGATCTTCTGATCTTTCGAAACCTTATGTGGATACACTAGAATGTGACCAGCCAGCAGACCAGGAATTTGGTGATAGCCCAGTTTCAAATTTTGAAATTGGCCCTGATGGATTGCTCTGGGCATAAGAAACTTGCATTTGAAGATATCGGTGTGTTTGAAACTTCTAATGGCAGCGGTATTGAATCAAGTGATCACAATTTTGCGCCGCAGAAAGTGCAACAATTTGAAGCTACCTTGATATGAACACATGAATGGTTTTATGCTACCTGGGGAGCATGTTAAAACCGAACTATTTAAAATTATTTTAGAAAGTGGTAGGACTATAGGAAAGAGAGTTCAAGATTATTTTTTCCCCTGTATTTTTTATTCTTTTCTATCATTCTCCTTGATTTGATAAGCCTGAATGACCTCTTCAGGTTTGATGTCTAAATTTTTCACAGGCACTCTTTTTAAGGAAATGGTGCACATAGAATTGACTCGAATCAATGTAACATTTTCCAGTCAATTGATTTTAACATAATGAAAGGGTTAGGTCCATTTTGCCAACCTCTAGGTATATCTAATATTAAATAAAGATATAATTAACATAAATCCTATTTTATAAATCATATAAAAAAATATTTTGTGATTGAATGATATGAAAATATGTTTACTGTTATCGTAACACCATTAAACTAAGTTTAAAATATAGATACAAGATATCTTTTTTATCAACAATTCAGTAGTGTATATTTTAGAATGCTTCTATATTTTCATTTCAAGGTTATGATTAATGTTAATAATAAATTATTTTTATTAAATAAATTTTTATTTTTATTTTAATAATTTAATTTAATTAATAGTTGAATATAATTTTTTTGTTAAAATATATTATAAATAAAATTTAAATAATAAGGTCTGTAATGGAACCCATATAAAATGTTACAAGATCTCTAAATGAGGTATCCCGTCAAAGCTAAAAACAAGCAAGATCTTCAAATACATATAACATTATTGAACTTACCAAAACGTGGTTTAAGATATCAAAATAGATTTCAGTACTAAAAACCAACCTTTATACAATATTGTATATCAGAGGATAATTATTCCGTTATGTTAGAAATTTATTGATTGTTTTGTCAACATAATTCCAATTGAAAATTACAAAAAATAAATAAATTGATTTGTTTTAGGGTTAATTTTTGTTTTAATTTTTAAATTGTGTTTGATTTGTTATACGTTAAAATTGTATCAAATTGAAATAAACCACATACCCTTAACGTTATAGAAATCCCAAAAATATTATAAAATAAAAATTATTTTGATTATTTTCTTAATTACTTCTCACTAAATAACTCTTAATATATATATATATATGTATGCACACTCCACCCTATTGCCTCACTCTATTTCCATGGTATTATTAGGAGGGATAAAAATTAATGGAATGGTGATTTTTAGGAAGTGAAAGCAGTGACAAGATTTTTCCCTTCAGAAAACGTTAGAAGAGATGGTAGTAAAGGACTCTCCATTGCCAAATCTGATAAACGAGGAATCACACAGAACTTCAAAAGAAACATAAGTTTGCTTAACGAAGAACTCTGCTAAACTTAATATTTAATCAGTTACATCAGATTGTTTATAGACTTGTAATAGCACGGAGATAAATTAGGCTGTGGAGTTTGTAACATCATCCCAGCGCCATATTGTCCCATCCTCACAGCAACTCAATATAGTACTACAACATAACACAAGAAAGGACTACAGTTAAAAACAAAAACAATAATGCATCAAAATTATGAGCCGCAACATCACGTGTATGAAGAATTACCTCCCGTCAAATGAAGTAGCAGTTTGCCTGATTGGAGATTTTGATTGAGGATGTCTCTACTAAACACACCCTTATTTTATTGATTTGATAAGGCATTTGTTATTGGTGTGTAAAAAATTTATTTTGTTCAATAAAAACAATTTTTAAAAGTATCTATAGTATTTGTATAATGACTGGAGAAAGAAAGGCATTTCACGCCTCTCTATTTTTAAAAATTAAATAAAATAAAAGAACAAAAGAGGAGAAAAATGAGGCTGAATAAAATATAAAACAAACAATTATTTTAATTATAATTATTTGTTCCATGTAGGAGATATTTTTATTATAATAGTTATACTTTATAAATCTCATAATAATTTATTTCTGAATAAATCCACTTTACTTAAAATACTTTTCTAAATTAAAGAAATTACTTTATTTTCTTCCCACTCCGTCCTTAATTTATTTATTATTGAATAAATCATAAATTTGATGTTAAAGTATTACTATATCCTTGGAATTTGTTTAGTTATTAATCTTGTCCTCCCCGAATCCGAAGAAGGTGCAGGTGTTTTTTCTTTCTTCACCTCATTTTTTATGTGCCGAATCACGAATCAAAGATCAAAGATCTGTTGACGCATTTCATCCCGAGAAAGCTGCAACATGCCTGGGAATTCTACCTCCAATAATCCGTCACCTTCAGGTTCTGTTAGCTTGCAGTATTCATTTATCATTTCCATGAAATTGAATAAAACAAAATAATTTCGTTCATAAGACTAACAACGCGTGCCGGTTATTACTTTCAATTTGCAATTTTGAATGATGGGTATTGAGAAGAAAATGTCTCAGGACTCGAAAATCATGGGAACCAGAACTGGGCTGCGTCACCTTCCACTCTTTTCAACCACTTTGCTACAAGTGGACTTTCCGTGGCCGTTGCAACTGCAATTACTCACCCTTTAGGTGCTTTGCTTCTCTATCTCACCCTCCTTACTGCTTTCTGTTTATTATGTAAAGGGTTTTCTGGATATTAATTTTGGCTTTCAAAATCGTTTTTTTTTTTTAACCCTTCATTTAGTGCTGTGATCCTGTTATATATGTCCGTACTTGCCACTTGAATTCTTTGATTTGTCTGAGTGCAAACAAACTGTGTGTCAATATAGAACTCTGTTTTTCCTTTTCTTTTTTGGCTAGACATGGTACACAAGACATGCATGGCATCAGATTGGTTCTTCTATGATATGATTAGTTTTGTCCTTCAATGGCCAATTTCATTTCATTTTAAGGACCAAATTGATGGCAAAAATGTGGCAATAAAAAGGACCATTTTTATGTCATCTGTATCCATTATAAAGATAGAGTTTGAAAGTGAACTTTAATAGTATCGACTAATAGAAAATGTGGCATGTATGTACATACTAAATAGAGTGTTGGAGATCCCGGCATCCTGCTGACCAGTGATATAGCCAAACAATAGTATATAAGTGAGATGTAAATCTCACCTTAGAAACTGATTTTGTCAGGTTGAATTATGTCCAATTCCAACATTTCTAATATGGTATAAAAATCTATCTTAGCGATTTGTTATTGTTGGGCCTATAAGACTACCCATAAATGTTAAAACTTCACCTTTGAGATATCTAGTCCTCGGCGGGAGAGGTGTGTTGGAGATCCCATATTGACTAGTGATATGGTCAAACAATAGTATATAAGTGAGGTGCAAATCTTACCTTACAAACCGGTATTGTGAAGTTGAGTTAGGTCCAATTCTATCATTTGTAACATAGAGATTGAATTTTGATAGATTTAGATGGGAAGGGAAGGGATCATAGCCATTGATGAGAGAATAAACGATTGGTTTCAAAGTTGTCCTACTTAAGATCCATTTTAAGGTGAAATCAGTATGGAGGTTGTCAAAAACAAGATCTCAAAATCGAGAATCAATGATTTTGATAGATTTAGAAGGGAAAGGGAGGAGATCATAGCCATTGATGAGAGAATAAATGGTTGGTTTCGAAGTTGTCCTACTTAAGATCCATTTTAAGGTGAAATCAGTATCGAGGTTGTCAAAAACAAGATCTCAAAATTGAGAATCAATGATTTTTTATCATGATAAGATTCATGCTACATAACAAATATGAATTTGTTAGAATCCACTTTCTTGATTTTCTCATCAATGGTTGAAATCTCTTTCTTTTCCTTGTAGAAGAACTAAAGGAGAGAATAACTCAAGTGTGTTAGAAGTGTTATGACAAAGTGTGTTAGAAGAACTAAACGGTTGGTTTCAAAGTTGTCCTACTTAAGATCCATTTTAAGGTGAAATCAGTATGGAGGTTGTCAAAAACAAGATCTCAAAATCGAGAATCAATGATTTTGATAGATTTAGAAGGGAAAGGGAGGAGATCATAGCCATTGATGAGAGAATAAATGGTTGGTTTCGAAGTTGTCCTACTTAAGATCCATTTTAAGGTGAAATCAGTATCGAGGTTGTCAAAAACAAGATCTCAAAATTGAGAATCAATGATTTTTTATCATGATAAAATTCATGCTATACATAACAAATATGAATTTGTTAGAATCCACTTTCTTGATTTTCTCATCAATGGTTGAAATCTCTTTCTTTTCCTTGTAGAAGAACTAAAGGAGAGAATAACTCAAGTGTGTTAGAAGTGTTATGACAAAGTGTGCACAAAATATTAATAAAATAAACTGAATAAGGGCTATTATTTGGTGTAAACTTTTCGAGTCTCTGCACCTTTATATCTTTGGAGGAATTATTTGATATATTTATAAATGAAAGAACAATGTGATCTTGCATGTATATTTTGAGGAGTAAGTTAGGTTTTTATTCTATTCATTTTGGTAGCCATACTGGCTACTGCCATACTTCACAAATGTTGAGCCATATTGGAAATTTTTTGAAGTTACAAATGAAGTCTGCAGCTGTAATAAAAATTTCATCTTGAGGTTGGTGAAGATGACATCAGATTGAGGCCTTGCATATTGAGAAGTAACAAATCATTAAAAACATTTGTATAACATATTAACATGCTCCTACATTCCATGCAGATGTAGTGAAAGTAAGGCTACAAATGCAACTTGTTGGCCAGAGAGGTCCTTTGACTGGAATGGTAGTTTGCTGAGTACAACCTTTCCTATTTAGGCCTTAGTTGTCACATTATAATTCAAAACTTTTATCAGCTGAGCATTTGTTTAGGGAAAAATATTTTTAAGTGCGGTGAAAAATGAAGGACCAAAGTCTTTGTATCAGGGTTTGACACTTGCACTAACAAGGTCAGTGTTTTATGGAGGACTCCGGTTGGGCCTGTATGAACCTTCTAAGTATGCCTGTGATCTTGCTTTTGGCTCCTCCAATGTTTTAGTTAAAATTGCTTCGGGAATGTTTGCTGGTGCTACTGCAACTGCGCTGACTAATCCAATGGAAGTTCTTAAGGTGAGGTATCATATGATTCATATCTTTTAGTATTATATTAAATACTTTCTTGCTTTTTTCTACAAAATCATATTCCCTCAATCAGGTGCGTTTGCAAATGAATCCAGACACGAGGAGGAGTGGACCAATTTCAGAGCTTCAAAGGACTGTATCTGAAGAGGGAATCAAAGCTTTGTGGAAGGGAGTGGGCCCTGCCATGGTCAGAGCAGCTGCTCTGACTGCAACCCAGCTGGCTACATATGATGAAACCAAGCAGGTCAACTTTTAAAGTGTATTTTTGTTTTTCTGTCACCCCCATCCCCCAACTGTTAATTTTTGGCTTCTTTATCAACCCTTCTATGGCCTTTTTATTATTTGTTTTATTTTCTTATTATGCAGATTTTAGTAAGATGGACATCTCTTGAAGAAGGATTTCCTCTACATTTGATGTATGGAACTGCTGCCAATTTTATTTCTTCTTTACATTTTTCTTCAAGCAAACTGATTCAAAGTAAATGGAATATTATTAAAGCCTTAAAAATTAAGTAATTGACCGAAACATGGGTGATGGCTTTAGGATAAGGAAGACTAAAGAAACTTGAACAAGAAATTTAAATATTAATCTAAATAAATTAACAACTAACATTTCCCTATAAAAAAAATCTGAATAAATTAAATAAGAGTTTGTTTTGAGAATTTTTTAATTGTATATTGAAACTGAAGTACATATCTTCTTATGAAAGTTGTCTAGCCTGTTTTGTTCATCTGAAAAATTGAAAGTCTTTTTTTATGGATTGGCACACCATGCCACTCTGGATTGATTTGAACTTGCGTCCTAACAATTTATCATTATTTTGAAATCAAATTTGTTTTCATTAGCTGACCTAGCTGAAGTAATTGTGGTTTGTTCCTTGTATAGCTCAAGTGCTACTGCTGGAATACTTAGCACCCTTGTAACTGCACCCATAGATATGGTTAAAACACGTCTCATGCTGCAACGAGAAGCCAGGGAAATTAGAATATATAAAGGTGGATTTCATTGTGCATACCAGGTATTAAAATTTCCCCCCTTTTCTTTTCTACCAGTCTTCTGCTTCTTTACCCGATTAGACATGATTCTATTGTTGTCCAATAGAGATTTATTTGTCATTGTTCAGACCTTCACAAACTTTTGGCTGAACCGTGAAACAATATTAATAGTCATTTTTATGTGATGATGATTACTGATGACTACTTTGATTGTAGGAGGGTTTAAAGGACATAGCTCAATATTGGTCTAAAATGGGACATAGCTTAATATTATAGTGTTATGTGGAATGACCGCCTAACTTTCAAGTGCCAGATGCGATGAGCTAAAGGGATTTTGGAAACTATTTCCTTAGTGGAACTTGTAAGAAAAAAAAAACAAAAAAAAACTAGTTCCTTAGTGGAGGCGATACTTATACATCTAAAATAGTTGGAGTTAGGAAATATTAAAAACACTTGACCTTTAAATGAATTTGTTCATGTGCCTGTGTATATTTAGTCTTCTGTCAACTTTGTTCCTGTGAGATTTATCCTGTTGTACTTGTAGTTTGATATGCTATCTTCATCAAACTCTGATCAACTAGGATTTTTGAAGCCAGCATGTTGGAATCCTGTAAAATGTTAGTTTATCTTACTTTCACGTGTGGACTTTAGTTGATAACTTGGTACTATGACCTACTAGTTCAGTGAGTTAGTGCTACATTCATATGTTCCTCGACTATGGCTTGGCTTTCCAGATTCTTGTTTTTGTTAGAAGTATGTGCTGGCTGAATATGCAATACCCAAAAGGTCCGACAAAAATGATTGCATTGTATTTTGGTTTAGAAAATTTGTGGCCTTCCTCCTATGTTTATAATGAAGAATATTATTCAACAAAGAGAGAAAGGCACCATCCGAAAGTTATTTACTTTAATAATAATGAAAGGGCTTACATAAATCCCAACTATGAATAAATGCTATATATTCATGTCTGAATAACTTCATTCACTATGAAATCCAGTTGTTATTTAATGCACTTCTCATATGTGGTACCAGGTACTGCTTACAGAGGGTCCAAGGGGACTTTACAAAGGGTGAGTTTATGTTGGTAAACATTCTTGTATGGAATTTGTTTGTTAGCTTTGTCTCACATCATCTAAAAACTTTTATAATCAATGACTTCTTGAAAATTATCACAAATCACAACTACCGTCTTTATGATTCACTAAAGTAACATTGTTTTGTCACCAATTGGAGCAGAGATACTATCAGAAACACATAAAAACTCAATCTGGTCTTATTTTTCTTGGGGGCTGGGAGCTTGCATAACTTTGTATGCATATTAGTTTATTTACTCGTTACCCTTCGTCAGGGGTTTTGCAATATTTGCAAGATTAGGGCCACAAACCACAATTACATTTATATTATGCGAGGAGCTGAGGAAAGTTGCTGGATTGAAGGCAATATAGAGGCAGGAATCTCCACTGGTGGCTAGTGCCTACACCAACTAACCATTATTATTATTGAAATGCTGAAGAACTAATCCTCTTGCAAACAACATCCCTCTAAGTTGGGGTAATTCTTTTTGGTAGCTATTTCATTATTTGCACCGGTGGTTTGAGGTGCATTCCCCAGTGAACCATATAATTTTTTTTTGACTTGCAAACGATATTAAGAGAATCCTTATTCTAGCATGCAGTTGTCCTCCCTTTTCTCGCTTACTGCAGTGTGGTCATGACCAGTTAGAGATCCAAAATTGTTGTACTTCCGATCTGTATTACTACCACAATTGTATTAACAAAAGGGTATTGATTTTTTTGTATGGAGGATTTTGATGTGATGATGATTTTTCTCATATCTCAAATAGTGATTCCTTATCTTTCCAGTTCTTGTTTTGTATTCAAGGTTGATGAGCTATTTAATTGCTGGGGATTTTAGTTAAGTACATTTTTGGAGAAACTGTGAAGATACAGAGTCGTGGGTATAACGTGACAGACATTACTGGTTGGAATTTTGGGTGCAACCAACTGGTTTGATATTGAGGAAGTTTCTTTCTTTAGTCTGGTTTCGGTCGTAGTGATTAGTAATGGTAGTGTTATGTTACGTCTAACTTCCTCTCAATTACCTGGGGAAAGCAGGAGCAAGATGATGCTTTACTCACCTTTTCCCTGTTAGTATTAGTATTAGTACTGTCTGGTTTTTTCTACGGAGAACCTCAATAATGATATTGACGGCTTTATTTTGCGTCTAATATAATCCCACTAATGCAGTCACTACCATCCTCTCAAATCTTAATTACTAGGACAAAATAATGTCTTAAATAAACAGTTGAAAGTTTAATTTTTCTCTATTGTTACTGTAATCAATTCAATTAATAAAAAATTATCAATAACATGGTTGTTGCATAATAAATTGTAAAAGTCGTTAAATTTATGAATCATTATACATGGTGGTTTATGATTTGATAAAAATACAACAATGTTTTATACTTTTAGTACATATAACGTCATGAGAAATAAGAATGCTTTATTTTGATCTTTCCATTATGTTTTTTTTTTTTTTGTTTTTACTTTTTAGTTATCAAGAAACATACAACAATGTTTGCACTTTGCAGTCTAGGAACTTAGTTTGATGATTGGATGTGTAATTTTATTTTTTCTTTTTTGGTAAAATGTGTTTTTAATAGTTTATAAACTTATTTGATGTCAATTGACAACAAATATTTTAACTTGAGAGATTAATAATACAATTTGTCATAAAAATAATATTAAATTGTGCTGTGAAATTTCTTGTTGACATATTAAGTTATTAGTGCTATCAACTTCGTTTGATTAACATTGTTACTTCACAAAAATAATTACAACTAAAATTGTTGCTTGACAATAGGAAATTAGAAATAAAACAAAATAATTTTTTTAGATATCAAAATAAAAAAAAAATCTTTAAAGAATTAAAATAAAATTATCTATTTTGTAGGACTAAATTATTATTCAAACCTACAATTATTTATGAATAACTAAACTATACTGGTGTTTTTTTAATAAAATGATGCTGACTTTACTTTTAACATAATTTTAAAAAAATTAATACAATTTTTTTAACATAAGTAGTTTTGTTTTTTATTTTAGTTGTAAGAATAAACTATTAAATTATTTTCATTTTTCAAAGACCCACTTACCGTGATTGCTATAGACCATTTTCGTCACCAAATCCATTTCTAAGAAAAATTCAAAATAAAAAAAAAACCATAAAATTAAAATCTTGTTTTAATTTTTCAAAAGTTTTAAAACTTAAATCTGCCAATTGCTCCAAATCAAGGCAAAGCAAGAATACTTTTGGCATTACACTTCCTAGCAAGGGCGGCGTTTTGTATAGTTACTGTCATTGCAATTAATACACGTTGGCACTGAACACAAATAAAATAAAAGTCATTTGATTATTAGTTTTGTTGCAAATAAACTATAGACTTCTTGTTACTGATTAAGTTAATACTTTCTTTTTCACGGATGGGTCTATGTATAAACAAAATATTTAAATTTATATACATGAAAAATTTTGTTACTATCATTTAACTTCATTAACCTTAAATAAACGATAAAATTATTTCCAAAACGTCTTTTATTTAAATTTAATATCATAAATAAAAGAAAGTTGAAATTACAATTAAACTAAAGATGTTTTAGGAATAAGCTAATGAATAGGTAACTACTAAATTTTTTAATTAAAACATAACCAGTAGGAAACGGAGACAGTTGGATTTGGGCGATTTCAAAGTTGCGAAGAAGTATGATTTGGCTAATAAGAATAAAAGAATGTGTAATAAAATAATGAGTGAATTTTGAAAAGCTGGAAAGCTACATAACCAACACCACGTAATGTAGACGTGTGGTAAGCCAGGACCGTTGATGAGAAGGACAAATTTTGGGTGCATGATTAGGAAATGTTCCAATTTTCAAGAATATGTGTGGTTTCAAGTTTCAAGTGCCATGCAGGTATAATAGTGCAATCATTAGGAATATTCACTCTTTCACTTCTACACTTTGGAGTTTGGACACTCTCATACCTTGTGCTTGTGTAAAGGGTACTAGTTTAGTGTATTACTGACTCCATATTTTAAGCAAAATTTTAAGTGTCCCATTAATTCACCTTAATCTGAAACTAGTGAGTGAATCAAGATAAGGGAAGGTTTTTACAGGACATTTTCTCATTCTGCCTAAAAATATTTATCTCTTTTTTGGTTTAGTAATAAAAGAAGGGTTTGCACTAAGATCCATTTCGTATAGTATAAAAGAAAACTGCATTGACACTTTTTTGTTTGAACAGAAAGGAGATGAACCAGACGAGAGAAGAAGTGAAGAACAATAACTTTTAGAATTTGTTTCCTTCCTAGTTCTTCTTTTTGTTTTGACATTGCGGAAGAAATCATTTTTTTATATATATAATTTTATTTCACCCAAATAAAAAAGAAATTAAAAGTTGTGGGTCCACATGAAAAAATGTAAACACGGGAGTTGTGAGAATATAAAAGAAAAGGATGATTACAGACGTTTTAAATTCAAGGAGACAGATAATTATTTAATGAAAATCCACCGATAATTTATAATAAATTTTATCCAATCATTTGAAGAGAGTTTTAGAGAAAAAGTTAATTGACTATAATTTATTAAGAGAATTTTCCTATCATTCTTATAAATCTTGACTACTTAAAACAATTTATTTTTTTTTCTTTTTCGTTCCACTCAATCTCATGTCTATTGTGTTTCTCAACATGGATGTGGTGACGGTGGTCTATTTCTTTGATTTGCTCCACCCTACTGTCATTTCCTTAGACTTGGACCACCTAGGTAAATGCTGATTGGCTCTCATTTTCCCTTTTTGCAGTCAATTGTTTTTTACTTTGTTTACTTCTTATTCAATTCTCATTTTGTGTATTACAATAATTGATTTTGTTGAGTCGCATAATTGATTCGTCAGATTCATCGGCTTCCTGAGTGATAATTGATTTTTATAATCATAACCGATTTCCTTCTATGCCATCGATTATAATTTTTTTAAAATACTAGACAAAATCGGTTGTTCCCTTTTATAATAGATGATTATATTCACTTCTTCACCATTCAAATCAAAGAAAATTAATTATTTTAACTCATAATCAATTGGTTGTATACCAATCTCACTCGCTTTTTCTAACGAATTTATGACTTATGAGCTGTTTATACATCCTAAAAAATACACAAATTGATGAGTTGTGGGATTCCTTATACCCCAGTTGTCAAAAAGAAAAAAAAAATGCTTTTATTTCTAATCTCATTTCTTCTTTTCATCCTAAACTAAACAACTCAAATGTTATTTTTTTCACATGATTTTTTTTTTCTTTATTTGGCAACCAAAATGTTACACCTTCCTTCTTATTTATTTAATTTTATTTTTTTCTTTCCAAACATCGATAAAAGGCAAAAACACGTGCATAAATTATCTAATTGAATAGCCACTTAATTAATTAATTATATAATGAAATTAAGAGTGTGTTTGGTTCAGGTTTAAAAATTCACAATTAATTTAATTTGAAACAAGTATGAAGAATTTGACATTAGAATAAATTTGATGAATGAGATCGAAACAAGTAAGTGAGCAGTAGGAAATAGTATTAGGTAGAAAAAGGGGCAAAAAGTAATATTGGCAAGGAAATGATTAGCAATAGCATAAGAATTAGATGTTTGATTAAGAAGTTGAGTGAGAATAAAGATTGAGGAATGAAGGGCACCCACCCCACCAGCAGCACCCACTAAGGCACGAACTAGGCCACTTCTTCAACAGCTGTACGTGGTGGCATCTTCGTAAAATTCCCCACAACCAAGCCCCTTACTCTAACGTCTAACCAGTAACCATAATTTATTAATTATTAATTATTTCGCAACCATAGAGATTAGTAGGAGTAAATTATATTATTACCAATGTTATGTATGGAAGGTCCAAGTTTGGCATCCATCCTCTATTTCGATTTCCCTGACTCCAATCCGAACCAAATCACACGACACGTATAGACACACGAAATTTTGAAGCTACACGGCGAGAAGAGTGTTAAGTGTTGTATGCAGAACAGAGAGAGAGAGAGAGAGAGAGAGAGGCATTGGTGATTTTGAACGGCAATGGCGGAGGCGGAGGGGAAGGAAGAGAGTAAATCTAGCGAGGAAAGTGTGAAGCTGTTCGTAGGTCAAGTGCCAAAGCGCATGTCCGAAGATGAAGTTCTTGCAATGTTCAAGGAGTTCGCTTTGGTTGACGAGGTCAACATCATCCGCGACAAACTTACTCGTGCCTCCCGAGGTATTCTTCCTCCTCTCAAATTCATATTCTTCCCAATGTGTCTCCTAACATGTTTCAGATTTCTCTTTCTTTTCTCGCAGGTTGCTGCTTTCTAATTTGTCCCTCCAGGGAAGAAGCGGATAAGGCCGTCAATGCCTATCACAACAAGAAGACGCTCCCTGGGGTCCCATCTCCCTTCTTTCTGTTTTTTACAATCTTCTAACTCTATTCCAATGTCTTTACGCCATTCAATTTGAATCCTAGTGTGGAATAACTAACTTCCTGCTTCATTAAAAGTCCTTCATGCTGACCACTTCTTCTATCTACCAATTCCTGTGTTTCTTTTTTCGCACTCTACCCACACTGTTACCCATTACCTAGGCTACACCTCAATCCATATTTACACCATCACACACAAATCATATGCGCATAAATTGCTCATTCAATTTCATGTTTAAGTCAATCGTGTTCTGAGATTGTGTTTCATGCTTGGGCTCTGGTCAGCATTATGTCTTTATTATTTAGGGAAGTAATGTTTGTTCTTGTCTGTAAACTGAAAAAGTAAAAAAACAACATAAGTATGAATTGACAATGATCTCTTTTAAAAAACATACTTCTCTGTATCTTTGTTATTTCCTGATCTAGGAGTTATTATCTAGTAGAGAACCTTCTGTACCGTACTCCACTTTCAGGTTTTGCTTATGCAATCATCGAAGCTGGACTTCTGCTATTCTGTTTTAGTATCGCTCCAGATTATTGTGATTTAAATTTGCATAATTAACGGAATAAAATTTAAAATATTTTCATTCTTGACTATCCATATGACTGCAATTGATGGCATCATTATGTTTAATTTAGTAACTATGGTCTGATGATAGTACTATTCTCCTTCTGATTGGGAATCATCCTATTTTGTGTCCGATTCAGGCATCTAGTCCTTTGCAAGTGAAGTATGCAGATGGCGAATTGGAAAGATTAGGTGAGATATATCTTCATTGTTTTAGTTGAATATTTTGTTCAGTAACTCCTTTGTTATGCACTATTTACTGAAGGAAAGGTTCTTTTCAGTGTAGGAATGTGTATTGTGCCTTGATAGAATATTCTGTTGTCTTTCTATGCAGAACACAAACTCTTTATCGGCATGCTTCCAAAGAATATTTCTGAAGATGATGTCTCTGATCTTTTCTCCAAGTATGGAACTATAAAGGATTTACAGATTCTAAGAGGTTCTCAGCAGACAAGTAAAGGTGGCTAATGTTATTGATGAAGCTATTCCTTATTTCTTTTGGGCTTTGGTAAAATTTTATTCATAGCTTCATTCCTTTTGTGTAGGGTGTGCATTTTTAAAGTATGAAACCAAAGAGCAGGCTCTTGCTGCACTTGAAGCAATCAATGGAAAGCATACAATGGAGGTTGGTGTTAAAACCATTGGCTGAATGTTTGACAATATATATTTTATTTGGATACTGGTACTGGTCAAACAAGTGTGTAATACTATGAATGATTTGGAAATTTTATTGATTACTATATGATAGTTAAGTGGGAAATGAGAGAATTTGATTTAATGCGCATCTTGTGAATGCAATTACATTGTTAGTCAATTGATGATACTTTCCAATTTGGAGGCAGCATTTACAATTTTGCTGATATAGTTGGCTAAATAGTAAATTAGCATTATGAGCTGTTTTAGACTCAGTAACATGTTTTTGTGTTATTAAAAAGTGGTAGAGAAAGAGCATGCTTTTAAACTCAAATACAATTTTATTTGTGAATGGTGTTTGAAGCAGTTTGCAGTTTGGAACTTCAAGCAGCTTTCAATTGCAAAATCTTGAATGGTAAAGGACATGAACATTTAGTCATGTGTCTCAGAGTTCATTACAGAAGCACCGATGCTTAGTTAATTTTATTAGAGTATGTTTGAATTGGTGGTTGATGATGGAATGGATATGGATGATATGAAAAGGCAAGTTTTTTTTCTGTTGTTTGTTTTGTAAGAATACGAATTGAACATAATGGAAGACGATGGATTATATTCATTCCATTTCATTGTTAACCTCAATTTTCTTTCTCCCAAATTTAGAGTGTACAAGATGGAATAAAGCTTTTAGATTATAAAATAACTTATTTTCTTAAATTTTATCTTAATTATTTATTAATTTCTAAAGATAATATAGGAATTAAAATTTTATAACTAATTTTGTTCCTTTCTTTTCCTGACCAATAGAATGAATAAAATATCCAAAAATGGAAAGACGTTTTTATTCCATTCCATTATAATCCGCCCATTTGATTCTCTACCAATTTTCCAAACATAACCATTTTTGCTTGTGAAACTTACTATATATTTGCATTTAATGAGTCCAAGCTGAATACAGCTCA
The DNA here is from genome assembly GCA_037954015.1 of Psophocarpus tetragonolobus. Classification (NCBI taxonomy): domain Eukaryota; kingdom Viridiplantae; phylum Streptophyta; class Magnoliopsida; order Fabales; family Fabaceae; genus Psophocarpus; species Psophocarpus tetragonolobus. The sequence continues at coordinate 37,070,623 of CM075692.1, forward strand.
AACTTGGGATTGTTATACGTGTATAGGTAGTCAATCAAGAATCAACTTATCACACCATGTCATTCATACGAGTTATAATATAAGGTTGGTATAGCGAAAAAATTCACTAATGGGAAAAAGATGAAGGAGAAAGTCGTGGATTTAAATCTCTTCATTAACAAAATTAACAATTTGCTTACAAAATAAAATATATGTCATTCATTCGGAACCAATTGGTATAGGATTTTCTTAAAATTTTAATGTTGATACCTTCTTATTTTTTTAGTGTGTTAACATAAGTATAGAACTTTTTATTCCCGGATGGTTGATATGTTTGCTACCCGCACATGATGAAAATTGCTAACGAAATTCAACAATTATAAGACAATTGCAATCGGATTTATTTTTCCCTCTACAGGGTTCAAGTGTTCCTTTGGTTGTTAAATGGGCAGACACCGAAAAGGAAAGACTAGCTCGGAGGGCTCAAAAAGCACAGTCCCAAGTTTCTAATGTGCCACCTGCTGATCCTCAACACCCCTCTTTATTTGGAGCCTTGCCAATGGGTTATGTTCCTCCATACAACGGATATGGTTATCAGGTCAGTTATATTGTAATGCACTATCAAAATACATGGGCATCCCCCCCAATCCCCCAATTCAGGGAACTTTTCTTCGGTATAAGTTGTGCTGTCAGAAATTGTAACATTTATGGATTAAGGTTTGTTACTTTTCACGTCTAACATCTTGATGGAGGTATTTTTTGAATAATCATGTTTTCGCAATAGGCTCCTGGTGGTTATGGGCTCATCCCAGGTTTCCATAACATGATGCCTCACATGAACCAAGGAAATGCACTGAGGCCTGATCTTGGTCACAGTATGAGCCCCAGAAATTATCCTGCGCCTGCTGCAAGTTACATTGGCTCTTATGCTACTGTGCCAGGTGTACAGCATCCAATGGCATATCCAAGAGGAATTGTAAGTCCCAGAGGAATTTCTCCTGGTTCTGTTTCACCTGCTGGTGGGAATGGCAACTCTTTATCTTCAGGTGCCAGTAGAAGTTCCAGTGGTCAGATTGAAGGTTGTTATCTATATCTTATATTTGTGTATTCTGCGTATAGATAACCTGAAGCATGTGGGTAAACGTATAGTAAACTTTTTCCCGCATCTTTCCTCAGCGTAACTGCTAGTTTTGTTGATAATTCAAATTCTGTTCATTGTTTTAATTTCTCTGGCTTAGGACCACCCGGTGCCAATCTATTTATTTATCACATACCTCAAGACTATGGAGACCAAGAGCTTGCAACTGCATTTCAACAGTTTGGTAGAGTTTTGAGTGCTAAAATTTTTGTTGATAAAGCAACGGGTGTAAGCAAATGTTTTGGTAAGCCTGTGTTAGATCTGTCAATGAATTTGATGAGTTTTTTGGAACTTGTATCTTATTAACTCCCATTCGCAGGGTTTGTTAGTTATGATACTCCAGAAGCTGCTGAAGCTGCCATTAGTACGATGAATGGTTATCAATTAGGTGGTAAGAAATTAAAGGTTCAACTTAAGAGGGATAACAAACAGAGTAAGCTTTACTGATGAAAGTGGATCATAGAAAGTTGTATAATTCTCATTTCTCCTGTCCCATTCGATGTCAATACAATTTGTAATTTTCTGTAACATTAAAATTCATTTGGACGTTGATTATTAATTTATTGATTTTTCCCTCAGAAAACATATTTATAGTTGATTTTTTTTTTTTTGAAAAACAAAGTATATTCATAAATTGAAACAGAGTGTTTCAAATTTTGTACGACCAACAAAAGGCATGACTTTAATGCATATCCTGAAAGTCAATCTATGAAATAAAAGATAAAACACAAGAATGGCATGGCTAAAACAACCATAAAGGAAAGTATCACTTTTCCAGACAAAACAAAAGATTAATGCACCAATTAGAAAAGACGATATGCCTATTAAAATCAAATCTATATATCATCTACTTCCAAAGACACTATCTAAATATATCTAAAAATATTTAGAGATTTCATAGTTTTATTCTCATAAACAATGAAATTTCTAGATATCCATAAACCCCAACATACATCATGCCAATGCCAAAGAATACTTACTTTTACTTTTGTATTTATCTAATACTTAAGAGCTAACTAAACATTACATTTGAAGTAAATTATTGGGTAGAGGTGACACATATCCAAGTCAATTCATCATCTTGCATTACAAAGAATAAAAAACCTTACAAGTCAAGAAGAGGTGTTTGTAATCCTCCTTACCAACCCTCAAAAAGCACACACATGTTGTTCCTCTTGAAATACCATGCCTCTTTTGACCAGATTGTCCATAATAGGTATTCTATTTTAAAATAACTTCCACCCCACAGAAAAATATAGTGTCCCCTCAAATGTTCAAACCCATTCATCAAGCACTTGTTGCCCGACATAGACATTTTGTAATAATCCTTCTAACTCATGTAGTAATTCCTCCTCCACACAAATAAGTCTCACTATTTCCACTTCCAAAATAACCTCTCTAAAGACTCTCTCCTCATGTCTTGAACAAACACGTCCTTTTATTGTGCCAAAGAGAGTAATCTAAGAAAGGATTGACACAAAGCTCCTCCACTTAGCTAGTTATGTGACAAAAAAAGTGTATTAATCTCATCCTCTATTGTTTGAGAACCATCCAAGAATCAAAACTGTCTTGCTTATTATAAGTTGATAACTTTATTGGTTTCATATGGGATGAGAGGATCTTTATTTTGGATCTTATAGACACGAATCAGTAGTGTGTTTGTGTGTTGTGACTAAAACTATAGTTTTCACTTTGCACCTACTATTATTTGGTTGGTAAATTTTTTTTTTATTATTATTACCCATGTTCTATACCTTTCGTATTTAAACTAAAATAGACTTATTTAATATTATTATTTTTAATAAATTATTTTTGTAATAATTATTTTTAGGTATTTATTATGATCATTATTAAATAAGGGAATGGGTAAAAAAATTAACAATTATTGATAATTTCATAAGAAAAATTTAAAAAATTAAAAATATAGAACGAAGGCAATTAAGGATGGAAACGGGGTGGGTACGGGTTTGACCTTTCTCATCTTTGTCTCCGCAATGCGGGGCAGGTTTAGGTATAAAAAGAGTAGATATGAAATTTTAATCTCCATCCCCGTTTCCATTGGGTATTTTCGAGTTTGGGTATATCAACCAACTCCTATTATATTATTTTTTACAATTTAAATTTACTTATTTATTATTAAATAAATTATATATTAAGTTATTAATTATATTTTAATTAAAAAGTTATAAAGAATAATTAATAACAAAAAATTATAAATTGAAGTTTAAGAATTAAAATTTTTAATAAATATACAAATTTAAACTCATTATATAATTATTAAAATTATAACGAGGTGAGTACGAGTTTAGGTATGGGACAGGTAATCACATATTCATACTTGTACCTAGTTCAACACATTGGATAATAACTATATCCATACCAATACCTGGTCAAAACAGATAATATCTGTCAAAATTGAGGCCGGTTCAAGTGGGTACCCATGAGTATGAGTATTTTTGCTATCCCTCAAAACAATATCATTATTATTATAACGAATTGTTAGAATTAACAATGAAAAGCAGAAGGAAGATATAAGATGATTTAATTAGTTAAAGGAATGAAATGTGGGGAAAGACGTTGATTTGATTCTCAACTTCTAACAAAAACTAACAATACTAATCTTTAATATTAAAAAAAAACAAAAGTGGTAACTTTCTTACCGTCTCAAGTAATTTGTTGACTTGGACTCATGTAATGCAATACTTGATTCTTGATTTAAAAATTCATTAATTACTTCAGTCAATTAAAGTTTAAATAGTGGAGTTATAAAGTTGGTCTTCTAACAAAGTTTATATGAGGAAAAAAGGAAAACGGAGAAGTAGTGAGTTTAAATCTCTCTCTTAACAAAAATTAACAAACTAATAACTAAAATTTTTGTCCATAAAAAAAATTCAAAAATTTAAATTTAAATAATTAACTAAATTAGAAACAAGCCTATAAAAAATTAGAAACAATTTAATAAAGTTTAAAAATGGTCATTTGAGAATCTCATCAAGCAATTATTAAAAAATATTTCAAAAAAAAATTAGAATATTGAAAAATAATTGGTGTAAGATAAAATCTTTAAATCGTGTATTAATAAATTCAACCAAAATTAATGTTATATAAGGGAAAATAATTGGTTTAAGACAAAATTTTGAGTCAATAATTAATTAACATATTTATATCATTTTTCAAACTAAAAAATCATTAATTAATTAACTCTTATTTATTTAAAATTTGAATAAATTAATATGATAAAATTAAATTAATTAATTCACAAAAAAATTACAATAAAGTAATTCCAAAATAGAAATAATAGAATATATAAAATTATTTTTTATATAAAAACAATGAGAAAATATATCAAATTAATTAATTAAAAAATATTATAAAAATATATAAAATTTTAGTAGAATTTACCGAGTGAACTAGAAATGCATGTGTTGTTCATATGTTTTCGATAGTTATAATTAAATTCCCATTAAGAAAAACAACTTATTATCTTGAATGGTACAATATTTTAATAAAAAATTAAATTTTTAACAAGTATGTTTAGACAGCAGTTAGCATGCATTTCTTATTTATAGTAAAATTTAAGTAATAAGGTGAATAAGAATGTGATATAAACATTTAAATAAGAAGGCAAAGACAGAAGAGGACTTGTTTGATTTGGGTCTCTATTCATTTGTTTGGATGATTGATCTCTTCTACTTCAGACGCAGTTTTACCTTTGTCTTCTTTTAATGATGAAACAATATGGATAAGTCAAAAGGCAAAAAAGGAAGAAGTAGCCCAGTATTTTTCGGCGTTCAGCCCCCAACTTTGCTTTTCACTCGCAATATCCAACACGGAATTACGCTTACGCAATCTTGTACATACGTCATTTATCAAAACATGTTACACAAAAACATGTGCTCTGTCGTTAGATTTATCGCCTGTTCTGTTCAAACATAAGTCCTCTTTCGTTATTACACAAAAGCTGCATCTGCCGAAATGTTATATTTTTTTATTCAGATTAATTTGCAGTTTAATTATAATTTTTTATTTATATTACTTTTAAAATTTTAAAATTTTAATTAGTATAATCAATAAATAAATTTAGTATCTATAATGATTATGATTGAATATAAATGTATAAATTTTTATATCAATAGTATATATCAATTAAATTACTTTTAGTTTTTTAATAAAAAAATTATCTTTTGAAGTTTTCTTCATTTATAAGAGAAAAGTTATAAATATGTTTGTAATTAATTTTAATTTATAATTTTCCATATTTTTACACAACCAAACAGAATCTATTGTTTGCTGCCTAAACCCATTTTCATTTTCGCAACTTCTCAATTTGCTTTTACCAGACCAATGATGTACTATTGTTTTATCTGTTTATGGTATAATTTCACCTTAACGATGATAGTCTTTGTCTCAGTTAAATATTGAGTTTAGTTATACATATAATCTTGTAAAACTTGTTAAATTTACTTATATTTATATACGGGAAGAATAAATCACAAACAATATGCAATATAATTATCAATAAGAATAGAGATTTGGAAGGAGGAAAATGGATTAGATGGTTCGAGATCGCTACTTCATTTATGATTCTAAAAATAAATATATGTAATATATAATTATTTGACTAATATAATTTATAAATAAATTAATAATTAATTATATGTTATATGTATTTTGGTTGAAACATAAATGATGTGGTGGTTTGTAATTATGTAATAAATTTTAGAAAAGAAGAAAAAGAAAACACTATGGAGTATGGGTTCGAGAAAAAAATTATCAAAGTAAAAAGAAAAATAAAAAGACTAAAAAAACCTGTAAAAAGACATGTGTCAAGTATATAAAAAGTGTAAATTAATATTTATGCTAGACCTATCTTTTCCTATATAGATACCAGAAGATGAAGTATATTTTAAGGGATTAAAATAATAATTTTTAAATTTAAAAAATAAAAAATATATTTATCCTAAATAAAATAGACAATGAATTTAATTTTTATGCACTAATATTGTAAAGAAAAATTACACTGTAATTCAACATTCAAGAATAATTTACTGTTTATATAATATTTGAGAAATTAATAAATTTATCCTATACAAAAAAGTTTAACTTAGTTAAATAAAATTGTCTCCTATAAATTATATACGTGATCTCTATCATAAAAATAATTTGCTGTACATAATGATTTTTCTTATATGGTATCAAGTAATACTATTTTCTACAAATGATACTTGTAGTATTTGTCATGCAATAAATTAAAACTAGTTTAATTCATGATATTATTTATGAGTTTAATTGGTATACACTGACAATCTAAAGTCAACAAATCTACTATGAATGAAGGGTTCTGATTAAATGTCAGTCTAAAAATCTTTATACTGACAGTATATACCAATTAAACTCATAATTTATTATATATTGATTTTAATATAAAATTTAACATATTATTATATAAATATTAATCAACAAGACTTTTAGTATAATTATTTTAAACATAAAGTTAAAAACTATTTTGCAGTAAATACATTTGCTAATTAGATTTAAATTAATTTTAAAAAAAATTCAATCTATGGTTAAATATTATTTGACAAAATGTGTATACTTAAAGATATATTAATCATTTTAAAGTAAAATTTATTTTTCTTAAAAAAAATCATTTTATAAGATTCCAAAGTAAAAAATATTGTTAAATCTTTAATATGCAACTATGTTAAATATTTGGAGTAAACTTTAATGTCCATAATAATTTTCCAAGTAAACTGTTATTTGTTATTTCGTGCACATGTAATGCTTGTATTTTAAAGAAAAAAAAGATCATATTTAAAACACAATTGCATGTGATAAACAAACTTGGGAGTTGATCAAATCAAAAGCTTGAAAAAAGATAAATATTTATGGTAGTTAAAATAGAGTATCATAGTTGAAAAGAAATCTACAATCTTTACTTAGTAAAGACAGACTTTGCAAATGAGATTGGACTTTGGAGTGTGAAGTATGAGTTCAAAAAAAGTCATACGACATAGATTACATTGATGTATCTCATTTAATTAAGTATCCTTGTTTATCATAGTTGTTATCCAAACACATATTTTGTTAAGGAATGATATTTCAATGGAAGAGTTGGTAGAGAGAGATGTGGTCCCGATGTTTTTTACACTTTCCTAGGTAAGGTTGGGTGACGGAGACAATTATATAACATGTTTGTGTTAGGTTGATAACATAAGATAATGATACATATACACTCCTTTATTTTATACACTTTATCAACACTTTTTATTTCTTTATATCTCTCTCATCCTATACCTATATATTCTCTCTTTTTCTTTCTCTCAGTAGGTGCGTAATAGCATATAATGTTGTACATGTATCATTTTTCAATAATATATTGTAACCACTTTTGTTTGTTTCTCGAATTCTTGTTGACATTACAAGTTATACCTACCACCAATCTATATATTTATATGTTGTTTTGTGCTTTCCCATAAAAAAAAGAAGTTTGTCTTCTGTAAAAAAAATGTCTAATGGTTTTCATAAAAGAAATTAAAACTAATATAATTATTATATTATTTGATAGTAATTTAAAATTGTATCGCATAGAATTTTTTGTTAAATTAATTTTAATATATGTATTATATATTTAAGAAAAAAAATTAAAATTGTCATAAAAATATTAATAAAGAAAATACATGCATGAAACTTATTAAACCTAAACTTAATATATTATTTTATAATAATAAATTATATATTCTCAAATCTTTGAAATATAATTACGTTAAATAATTGCGTAAAAATTTTTATTATTCATAATAATATCGAGTAAAATTATCTTATGAATGATATTTGGAACTTATTTCATAAAAATATAAAATTAATCTAGGGGATAAAATTAAATACAATTCTTCCCATAATAATGTTAAGTAAATATTAACCTATAAATATTGGTTTAACATGACTTTCTATATGAATTTATTAAAAAAAATTCAAAATATTATTTTATATAAATATAGTGACTAATTAGATTTAAATAAATATTTAGTATAAAAATTTGACTATGTAATAGAAATATTAATAAAAAACTATATTTGAAACTATTTAAAATTTAAACAATTTGTTGGTAAAAATAAAACTTTTACATTTCATAATATTTAAATAAATAATATTTTTTATTTATACAGTTTTCTCCCATTTTAGTGTTTACAAGCAAAAATTATTTCAGTAAAATAATTCTAATTCATCGTATTATATATTTACATAAAAATACTAACGTTATTAGATAAATATTAATCACCAAATTTTTCGTATAAGAAATTTTTAAATATAAACTTAAAATATATTGTTAATATATATCCATATATATATATATATATATATATATATAATATCACCTAGTTTATATTAAAAATTAACATTATTATATAAATATTATTCTATCAAATTTTAGTATAGAATTTTGAAATATAAAATAAAATTATTTTATAATAATTATATACCCAATTTATACAAATAAAATTTAACATTATTATATACATTTTAATCAATAAATTTCAGTATAAGTAATTTTTAAATATACAGTAAAAAGGTAGTTTTAGTAAATCTATTACTTAATTTGATTTAAATTTTTTAGTATGAAAAATCCAACCCCATAATTAAACATTATATATATATATATATATTTTATTTTTACAAATAAAATTTATTTTTTTTATTAAAATAATTTTATAGGATTCCAAAGCATAAAAAAATATTGTTAAATACTCTTGGAACAAATTTTGACGTTCACAACATTCTGTCTATAATTATGTCTAATAAAATTGTCTCCTGTAAATAATACTTGTCGTATTTGTCATAAATCAATTAAAAATAATTTAATTTATGATATTATTTAGTCTTTAATTTTTATTAAATGTTTTCTTAATTAATTTTGATACCATATATTTATGAAAAAATAATTAACATTATTATAAAAAGATAATTCATTTTTATACATATGATTCTTCATTTAACGTCTATCCTTTGTTATTTAAAAATGGAATTGGTGACTCATTTTAACCAATCAAATAAAAAGTATGTTAGAATCAAAGTGGCATATTTAACCAATAAAATAGAAAGCGCGTTAGAATCAAAGTGATGTACAGAGTATTTTAAAATGTAACTATTTTAAATACTTGTAGAAAAAAACTATTGTTTGTAATGATATTTTTGTTATTCAAATTTTTATGTCCATAATGATTCTTTCTATAATTATATCAAATAAGATTGTCTCCCTAAATGATACTTTATAGTATTTGTCATAAAATAAGTATAGTCCTTATTTTTTATTAAATATTTTCTTAAATTAATATTGATATCATATATTTATGGAAAAATAATTAATATTATTATATAAATATTGATAAACAAATTTATGAAAAAGTAATAACACCCTTTTTATGATTGACTAAAATTTATAAAAAGATCACTCATTTTGATACTATGATTCTTCATTTAATGTAATGTTTATCCTTTGTTATTTGAAAATAAAACTGGTCACTCACCCTAAACCAATCAAACAGAAAGTGTGTTAAGATCAAAGTAACTTATTTAACTAGTCAAATAGAAAGTATGTTAGAATCAAAGTGACGTTTCTTGTTAATTATATTTGTCTCTTGTTAATGATATTTATGGTTTATTTCATACAAATTTTGATGTTCACAACAATTTTGTCTATAATTATGTGAAATAAGATTGTCTTCTATAAATTATACTTATAACATTTGTCATAAAATAAATTAAAAATAATTTAATTTATGATATTTTTTAATTCTTATTTTTTATAAATATTTTCTTAAATTAATTTTGATATAATATATTTATGAAAAAATAATTAATATTATATAAATATTGATAAACAAATTGATGAAAAAATAATAACACTTGCTTTATGATTGACTGAAATTTATAAAAGGATATCTCATTTTTATATGTATGATTCTTCATTTAATATCTATCATTTATTATTTGAAAATGGAATTAGTCACTCATTTTAACCCATCAAATAGAAAGTGTTTTGGAATCAAAGTGACGTATTTAACCAGTTAACTAAAAGACGTGTTAGAATCAAAGTGACGTAGAGAATAGTTAAAATGTAACTGTTTTAAATACTTTTAGAAAAAAAAATATGATTGCTTGTAATGATGTTGAGTATGATTGTCTCTTGTTAATGATATTTATGGTTTATTTCATACAAATTTAAAATAATTTAATGTATGATATTATTTATTTATAGATAAATGTTAGTTGTTAATGTGTTAATTTTACTGAAAAAATTATTCAAATCCATAACATTTTTCTCTCCACATGTAGATTACTTTACTACTAAATCGTTATAATCTCATGATATTATTGATAAGTAATTTAAGATGTTATTTTGTCATAGAAATATGTTTAATAAACTATTTTTAATATATTTATATCTATGTCTTTAAATCATGGAACACAAGTGAGTCCATTTTCAATTTATTGACTCCGAGACTAGTTTTGCTCATAGTGTAATTCTATGGTCCATCCACGAGAATTTTGCATAAACCATAAGGTGTGAATCCGATGATTCGTCTTATCCTGTCAGCAATTTTTAACAAATATAATTAAACACGACTTCTCTTATGAATAATATGATTGTTTATCTTGTAAATAAACTAAAACATTTAATTTAAGATGTTTTGTTAAAATAATTTTATATTATTTTATAAAATATTAATATATTTAATAATAAATTTTTAATATTAAATATAGAAAGAATATAAATAAGAAATATCATCAAAAGAAATTAAAAAGACAAAAATATAAACAAAATAGATAAATTAAAAAGAAAATAATGAAAAATGTCAAATATAAAGAAAGGATGTATTAATAATTTGAACAGCGTAAAAAATTTAATATTTTGTACTGTATTAGCAGTTCCTAGGACACAGAATTTAAGGACCACTTTCTAGAATGTTCAGGGCGTCTCTGACGCACGCCGAACCCATTTAATGATTTAAATCACCGTTCACTTGTGTTGTAGGTTTAAAGATAGGAATTTGAAGATAAGGTTAAGGCTGCCTTCACGTTAAATAAAAGAGTAAATTTATAATTACACATGTATACTTGTATTAAATTATTAATCATTATTTTCACAAGTGATGATAATACAAAGTTTAAAAAAGGTGTTAAGTATTAAAGTAAATTTTTAAATTTAAATAAGATTAATGTAAAAAAAAACCATTACTTTTAATTTAATAAAAGCTTATTCAGATTTATTCTAACTAAAAATGAAATTATGGGATTGTTTGGATCTACATTAATAAAATTAATTTTGCATGATTGACTAGGATTCTGAAATGATTTTTTTTAGGAAAAAATAATTATACATTGTTAGTTTACATTTAATAATTAATCACACCTTTTTTATATAAAATAAATTTGTTATCTGATCAATTAATACTTTAGAGATGATGTAAATGAAAAATTGTGATTAATTATCGATGTATTACCCTATCGTGTTAAACTTTTGATTTATATTTGACTACTTTTATAATAAAAATAAATTTAAAATAAAATTTAATATAAAATTTTTATTTATCCTAAAACTATTATAAAATGTTTTAATATAAAAGAGTTTTATATAAATGATTAATCATAACATTTTTTATATTATTTTTAAAATATTAATTAAAAAGGTGAATATTTATCTGCATAAATAATTGTAAATAATAATGTATAAATGTTTTTGGCATTTTTTGAAGTCAGGAAATAAAACATATTTAATAAATTATAAAATTATAGTAAATTTGAAAAGGTAAAAGAAAAAGGAGAGGTGTAAGGTATGTTCTAGAAGAACGTGAGATAGAAATGGTGATGGGCATGCATGTGCTTCTAGAAGAGCTTGTCAACAACACAAGACAATCCCTCCTTCTCCTTTTAATCATCCCAATCCCATTTGGGTTGTCTCTGTCACCAAAAGTGTCAAACAATAGACCCCACACACCTCTTCTTATTCTTATCTTTGTCATCTCACTTCCCAGGTTATTTCTTCATGGACATCAACCCTCTTCCTTTCGATTTCTCTTCTTCCTTTTATTTTGAAGCCTCTGGTGACTCCGAGGAACCTGATTCTGATCCCAAAGCCCCTGATCCTGATGCTGATGCTCATGCTCATGCTGACGACAATGATGATGCTCTATCTTGTAACAACTACCATGGATCTGCTGCTGAGAGTCATGGGGATGACTCTTGTGATCAAGAACATGATCATCATGACAATGATGAGAAGAAGGAGGACCAAAATGCTGTCGTTTATGGAATATCATCTTGTGAAGATGATGAGATGCAAGAACAACACATCAAGTCCTTCGTGTCTTTTGATTCAGGCCAAGACTTTGCAGATGAGATGGAAAAGAACAGGCTCTTCTGGGAAGCTTGCTTGGCATCTTGACTCTCTTCATTTCTTTAACTCTTCCTTTTCTAAATCACTCATAAGGGGGCATAGCCATTTTTTCCCTTAGCTTTTCTTCTCTTTTTTTTTTTTTTTTTTATGCAGCCTAAAAATCTTTTAATGTTATGTAAATGTTTAATTAACCAAATGATTTGTTAGGCATTAGAAGAAACTCTTTTTTTTCCTGATTTATGTCAAGTGAAAGGTGGATAGATCATAGAGTATTTCTTTCTCTGCATTATTCATAATTGCTCATTGAATGTTGATCAGAATTGTTTGGTTCATTTTGTGTCGTGAAGCCACCAACCCATTAATTAAAAGGCGAGCTGGCTGGTAAGACCCACGAAAGCATTCGGGTTTGTTATTTTGATCACACTGATTAAACTTTAAACATGTATTATTTTGTCAGACATTATTAATTGGCTGCTGTAAATTAAGTACTACTATGAATGTCCATTTTGCAACGTTTGACCCGTGTTTGCCAATTTGTCTGGTCCTTTGTTCTGTGTTGGTTCACGTCTTTGTTCATATAAATTAATAATTTGTTTTATCTAAAATAACATGAGATTTTTTGTCGTTCACAATCAAACACGTGAGCTTGATAAATAAACATGTTAGCTTTTATTTTATTTAATTAGTTGAATTAAATATTGTTTAATTAACCTGATGTATTTTGCTTTTTGCTGGACTTGAAAAGTTATTTCATGTTTGAGCTTTCTACCGAGCATGTTAATCATCTTACATGAAATTATTTCATATTAATTAGTGTGTTTTTTCCTGTCCATGTAATTAAGATAAAATTATTTCATTCGCTCATAGGTTTATTAACTATAGTTTCATCTTCTTTTTTCATTTTTATTCACACTATCTTTTGAAAATTTCTTCTTTACCTTTCCAGCTTTCCTACGTTAAAACACCCTTAACGCCCAGACCCTGTCATCTTTCTTCCACTCCATTTATGCTGTTTAACTTTATTAAATAAAAGTATTTAAAAATGAATTAAAATTTAAAAATATATTATCTTGATTTTTAATATGATAAATTATTTAAAACAAAGTAAAATATAAGATGTGATATATATATATATATATAGGGACTAAGTAAGAAAATGTTATTTAGGAAAAATATATTTTTATCCTTTAAAATTGAAAAAAATATTTTTATTCTCTTTTAAAAAAATTGTTTGTTTTTTCATTTTTTTTATTTTGAAATACATTACTTTTCATTTTCCTATCTAAACTTTTTTTCTTTTCTTTAAAAAGCAATATCTAAGTCACTTCTAGGACAAGAAATGATAGATTTTAAAATAAGAGAAACTGGAAATAGACAAAAAGATTGGAGGAACTAAAACAAAACCTTGCAAATTTTAGAAGGATAGAAAACGTAGTTTGTCCATATTATTTTTTATCATTTTAACTCATCACGTTCAAACTTTTAGCTTACATTTTTAAACAAAACTTTTCAATTTCTAAGTGTTACCTAACATATATATCCATTATAGGTTTAAGCAAAAGATAAAATAAATAATTTAATCAGTATGCACTCATAATATAAAAAAATTTGATATTAACATTTAATTACAACTTTTTGTTTATATGATTTTTAAAGTATTAATTGGTAAAATAAAAAAAATTATCATAAATAAAGGATTTTAATTAAATATTAGTGTAAAATTTTCTATATGATAATGTACATTAATTAAACTCTAAAATAAGATCAAACAAGAGATTTAAATCGTTTGAACAACTGTCCTTTCTTGTCGAAACATTGTATTGTTTATTGTTTATATGTGTGAAAAAAAAAAAAGAAAGAAAAAGATTCGTATAGTAACTAGCAAAGTCATGACTCATGACATTTGAAGTCAGAGTTGACTCATGAGATTTGAAGTCAAAGTTGAACAAAGAGTTATTGAATTTTGATTGTTTTTTTATAGGCAAATATTAATTGTTAGTGTGTTAGTTTTGTTAGTGAAAAGATTTGAGTGCATGATCTTTCCTTCCAATTTTTCCACTTTATCATAAGATCAACCTTATAATTCTTGATTAACTTTTTGTTAATTCGATTTAGTTTAAATTTTAAACTGGCAACTTAGTTTGATTTTCTTTTTCCATTTGTTGGTCCAAACTAGTAAACATCCTTAAAATGGCCTTTAACTTGGAGTCTCCAACGAAATTTTAATCACAAAATAGATTTTGAGATGAAGAAACAAAATGCTTTTTTCGCATTCAATTGAGAATTTTATTAAAAACTAAAAAAATCACTTTCAAATCAAATTTTAATCAACAATTAACAATCATCTAAAATACTTTTATTTAAATCGTATTATTGATACGGATTAATTATCCTAAAAGCAATGACTAAATTTTCTTGGAAACCTTAAAAGCACACAAGTTAAATATTCTCGTCAAACTTAGTTTGAAACATATTTCCTTTATCTTGATAAATTTGAGAAGATCTCTATTGCACTACATATTTTCAGGATTTGAGTAGTTTTCCAAGTTAAGAGCACTTAATTACAAAGTTATTAAATATTAAGCGTTTATAATTGCAATACATTAATTCCTTTTTAATTAAAAGTCAATTATGATCTTGCTTATTTTATTTGCATTATCAATAACTAGCGAAATCACATGTATTGTTGTATTTGTATGTTCATATTTTTATTTTGATATGTGATAAATAATTTATTGTGTGATTTTACGTATAAAAATTTAGTTTAGTATGTTTTGAAGCATATTTTATTAATTTTTATATTTCTTTATTTATATTAAGATGATAGAGACATATCAAATTATTGACAAACATGTCAAATTTACAATGAATTTGAGAAAAATAAGAGAGAAATTTGAGAAAACAGAGGAAAAAAGTTGGAACCTCTTACATCCAAAAGAGAAAGTCCTTCCAAGAATCAAACTTGGAATCTCTTACATCCAAAGCAAGAGTCATACACTACTAAACCAAGACTCACTTAATATTAATTTATGTATTTTTATTGTACATATAATTAAGTAGGTTCAAAAATAAATATAACAAACCAAAAGAAAGATCCTCCCAAAATTCGAAACAAGGACCTCTCACACCCAAAATAAGTATCATACCATTATGTCAATGCTCATTTAATGTTAATTTATGGTACATATAAGGATAGTTTCAAATATAAATCTAAAAATCCAAAAGAAGGGCCTTCCAAGAAGGGAATATGGGACCTTTCACACCCAAAATAAAAATCATACCACTAAACCAAATGTCAAGTTTATGTTAATTTTTGTTATTATTAATGTTAATCATATCTGATGTACTTTCATAAATTTGTAGCTTTTTATTTAATAATAATAATAATAACAACAACAATAACAATAATAATAATAATAAAATAATAAGAATAACAACAAAAATAATAATATATACTATTAATAAAGGGAATACCTTCTTTTAACGTCTATTTTTCAAAATACCTATTCTACCCTTACACCTATTTTAAAATTAAAAAATAAATTATTTTGTCATAAAAGAGACTCGAACCCACAACCTCTCACTTCCAAAAATATAAACTTTATCACTAGATCAACCTTATAACTTTAAGTAAAAAATTACTTTAAAATATTGATATGCAACATACATAATCGTCCAACTATATCTATAATATATAATATATGATATTATATTATATACTATATATTATATAATGGGAATATGACCTTTTGGTATTCACATTTTATTACTAGCTTACCTTCTAAACATTTTATGATTGTTCTCACTTTTGCAAATATAATTATTCCCTATTAATATATGTACGTTTTCACAATTTTTACTTCATCACAAATCAATCTTCTTTAAACATGATTAATATATGTATACATTTTATGATAAATATTCTTAATAAACATGCAAATACACAAATGCGAGAATATTTTAAGTTCTATTCAAACTCTCTCCTCTTTTCATTTTTCATATTCATTGCATATTTGACATATTTATTGATGATCTGACATATTTTTAACATGTTATCATAAACAAAAAATATAAAATTAAAAAAATATATTTCAAAACATGTCACATAATAATTTATATTTCAAAATATAAAAATTTACAAAAGATATTAAATTAAAACCCTAAAATTATTATAACATATTAAAAAAGAAATGCAAATACACATGTGTAACAACACCTGTGTTTTCGCTAGTAGTAATACCGACAACAATAAAATTTATGAAACTCAACACTAAAAACAGAAAAAAAAATACACATGCACGTATGTGTACCATAAAAATGCATAAATTAATGTTAAATAGACATTGATCGGTGGTATGATGTTTGCTTTGGGTGTGAGAGGTCCTTAGTTTGAACCTTGGAAGGATTTTTTTTTTTTATTTGGGCCTTGGTCTAATGGTAGGATTCTTGTCTTGGATGTGAGAGGTCCTAGGTTTGATTCTTTGAAGGACTTGCTCTTTTGGATCTTTACATTTATCCTAACCACCTAATTAACACTTTACATTTATCCTAACCACTTAATTGACACTAATTGTAGCCACCTAATTAACACTAATCTTTCATTAACTATGTCACATTAATCATTAACTTTTAAAATTCATCCACCTCAAATCAATGTGCACATATTAACCGTGAACAAAATTTGACAGAAAAACAAATTTTACCCGTATGATAATAGATATTTGGCCAAATTCCAACTATGTTTTTATATCACAAAATAAACTTCAATTAACGTAACTAAGGATATTGCGGTTATAAAATCAAGAATCTATGAAGGCCTAAAGTCAAGATAAATTAATAGCATGCATATGGAGTCTAAAATTTAAGAATTTGTTTGTTTTCATTTCTAAAAGAAAATAAAAGTAAAAATATGTTTGTTTAAAATTTAAAAAATATTTTCTCCGAAAATAATTTTAAAAATTAATTGAAAATAGAAAAAAATTATTTTTAGTGTTTTAAAAAATTAAAACAATACAAAAAATAAGTAAAAAATTATAATTATAACAAAAACTATGTATAATTGTATTTTAACTTATATATACATGTATATGTAAATATTTTGTAATATTTTTATTGAAATAATTAAAATTAAAAATTTATTTTTTGAAAATAAAAAATATCAAGTGAAAACAAACATATTTTTTAAATGTTAAAAACTAAAAATTTTGCTAAAAAATAAAAATAAAAAATATTTTTTGAACTCAAACACCCCTTAAAATAGGACCAACAAGTTACCCACAACTAGCATGATATTCACAGGTTTAACGAGTTTATGTTCACCTATAAACCTTTGTTGTTCCCTCATATATTTACAATTTAATAAAAAAAGTGGAATTTAAGTTTTCACTACCCTATTTCAAAAAACAACTATTCTTTTAAAAAAATTTCATTATTCCTATTTTACCCTTAATCCTAATTATCTCTCCATAAAAACCCTCTCATCCATCCTTCTCTCTCCCGTCCCCTTCACTCCTTCCGGTAGCTTTCGCTCTCAATTGATTTTTTTTTATTAAACACTTGTGTTTTTATTTGAATGTTCTACGTTCAATTTTTTTTTTACTCTCCGCGGAGACTAAAAAAAGATTTCATATTTGGTCAAGAGAAGCATCATCCTTGGTACTAGTTTGTTGCATATATTCAATAACAATTAAATACAAGTCACTTTCCTCCCCTGTACTTCATGCACTTTCTTTACTTAGCAGAAGTCACATATATGCTTGTTCGTGATGCATTGAAATGATACATATATATCATAGTTTAACTCGTATACACTATCACTGTAAAAGATTTTTACACTGATAGTCAATCATAATTTTTTATTTATGTGACTTTTAAAATACTAATTAGTAAAGTCAACAAATTTACCATGAATGAGGGTTGTGATTTAACGTCAGTGTAAAAATTTTTATACTGATAGTGTATATCAATTAAAATTTATATCATATATAACATGGCATGTTACTTAGGTTGCAAGTGCAATTAGGAGTAAACATGTCAACTCAAGCCAAGCTGAAACTTCAAGAGGATAAGGTGGAGGAATTAGAAGTAGATCTTTTTGAGGTGTATGTTGTGGTTCTATAGTCTCCTTAAAGACTTTTTTGGAGAGAAAAAAATTTACATATTTCAGAGAGCATATGCATTTTTTTATTCTAAATAAGCGTAATTTCAAATTTTGGTAAGTGTTATTTGTTCCAAAAAAAATGTTATAAGAAAAATCAAAATGATAGATTGTTAATAAGATATTACTAATTTTGGTTTTTTTCCTAAATGTACTCCGCCTCACTAAACCATAGGTCAATTGTTAAGCTCGACTAGCAAAACTCCCAGGTTTAGCAGGTTAACCTATGAGTATTCGAGTTTATATTATTCATAAAAATAAAGTGTCATAAGAAAAAAAAAATCCAATACTTTTGTCATGACATTTAAAAATTGAGATTTAAGATTTTATATTTGATAATTAAGATTATATTTAATTATTTATAATAAAATTTAATATTTAACTATTAAATAATAATTATTCTAATTTTACTTAATTATTGTCTAATATCTATTGTGGAGTGACTTTAAATATATATTAAATTTTATAATAATTAAAAATGAAACATTTTTTTAAAAAAACTTTTTTATATTTTTATGAGTTGACTCGTGGACCTCCGTAGACGTTGCGTGACAGTTGCAAACTCAAATTTAATAAACCATTTAGCATGCAAGCTTCACAAACCACATTTTGCGAAATTGCAGGTTTCGTGGGTGGAGTTACCGGCATGCCCATATCTGATAATCCATTTCACTAATCTTAGCCCATTTCCGTTTATCAAGGTTAGAATTGTCCGGGACAAGAACATACAGAACCAGGTCTCAAATTCAGCCCGAACTGAACATAACCTGCGAACAATACACAACCAGAAAACGGTTCCTATTCCATGTATTAATTTACACAAGCAAAACCTGCTGCTTGTTGAGACAAAATCTAAAAACATGGTACAAAAACACTTGTACAAAGAAACCAGCTCTTAACTAGAAGCAAGGAGTGGAGGCACAGGAGAAATAGAATCCTCAAATTTATCCATCATCTCCGCATCTTTGGCGCTTGTGCATCCTATTGATGGATTACTTGAGTCAGCATTTGAGGCCAAACCGGTCAGTGTTTCTGTGCCATCAATAACAGATATAGAAGGTTCCATGCTATAGCCAGAGTAACTTCTGCTGCTAACATACTTTTCCAAATGACTTGCAGATTCTTCTGAGAATCCTTTTTTGTTCCCACCCAACTGCTTCAAGAAGCACTCCTCTATCTCACTTAAAGATTCAGCTTCCTCTCCACTGCTGTGGTCCTCGTTAGTAGGATCATCATAATCTGATTTGGCCCCTCTCAATTCGCCGCTTGTGTCCATTTCTCGCTGACTGTCGTATTCATCCTCAGACTGGCGCTCTGAATTAAATGACATCGGAGAATACCCACCTGTTGCTGTTTCCTCACGTTCTCTAAGTGTCTTCATGATAAGTGTCTTGAGTAAGTTCATCACTTGAACCGCATGCATCAAGGCAGTTAGAGGATCAGACATCTGTTCCAGGAGAAAGATGAATTAAAAATAGACCATTTCCAGGTATTTGTAATTCTCATGTGCATAAGAGTAGAATATTGCAACTTGTTGGTGATGAAAGCTGAAGATTGCTTATGATAATGAACATAAAATACTGTCAATAATATGCCTAAACATCAGCAGTTTGAATATGAATAATTTAGATTTTAAGAATTGTAGCTATCATTCAAACTTTTAGTATGTTGTTTAGGTAAAAACAAGGACATTACTCTTATCAATATCATCTAGATTTAAGGATGTTACCAGTATGATTAAGATGTTAATATTTAAATTGTGTTACACTTTACCTCTATATCTAGAGCATAGAAATAAAAATTTAATAAGCTTTTCTGCATAACATATCTACTCTTCTTTGAAAAAAACATTTTCTACAAAATAACCAACAAAAAAGTAAATAGAAGAACATTAAGGAAACACTAATAATGTTAACAGAAAAAGTGAATGGGAGCATACTTGAGTCATGTTAGGAGCAAAAACCATTGCTATATTTCTTGCATTCATTTTGTTAAATTCCTCCTCTTCCACGACATCAGCCATAAGATCAACAGCCCAGCTGAGTAAAGCAGACTCAGTTGACTTTAGCTGCTCCACTAGCGTAACAGATTCTTCTTCTGTGTTGCACTGAAGAACTTGCTCAGGGGAAAGTCCATCTAGAACTCCTGAAGGCAGCTCTCGGAACCAAGCTTTAATTAGGCCCGCCAAACAATGGACATCAATGTCATCTGGCACAATGCCCCTATTCAACTGGTCCCTGACATGCTCCTCTTGACTATTTTCTGGGTTTATGCGAAATATTCCTTCAGCCTGAAAATTAATTGAAAAGAAAAAAGAAAGTTAATCTGAACTCAACTGCTTGCAAGAGCTTGGGATTACATATGACAAAACATAATATAATTTTCTACAGTCAGTGTACCTTTAAACCTCCCTGTGAGTATAGACGGTCCTGCATTAGCAACAGAATAGTGGGGACACTGTTTCCTTTAGAATCATAAGAACACTGCATAGATTCCGCTGAGACACCAAACACACTTACACTGCAAGCATAGAGGACAAGAAATCACAAGTTAAAAGTTAAAACGATGCTACAAACATGGGAAAAGACAAAGCTGCTGCTAGATTACGTTCAACGAAGAATAAAAGTCAGAAACAAGGCTAGACTATAACTTCTAAAAAATATAATAGCAGCGAAAAAGAAAAATAATAAACTCTAAATAAGAATATAAGATAGAACAGTTCCTTCCGTGACTAACTAATAACTTGAACAAGGAATCCTATGTACAAGCATTCGAAAGAACCTTGATCCCAATCTACATTCATCCGGTGGCTAAGAAGCATTCAATGAACATGAGCCACAAATTCCAAACGATCTAAAGTTCCAATTTTTCGACTATACATTTACAGGATCAGCACCAAAGTTAAAAGAATAATATTAGAATATGTCTGATTCAACCCAAAAGTTAACTCAAAAAATGAGAGTTGGCTCCACTTATATACTCTATTTAGTATTTAATCTACTTGGGTTTGGGAATATCAATCATGAAAATAAAATATCTAACAAATAATGAGCAACCCAAAGGCACTAGTTTGAAACATTATCGCGTTAACACACTCATTGTTTACTCCCTTCATGAAAGTCTTACACATTCCTTCTCTTCTTCACACACAGACGCGTTAATACGAAAAGCTCTTCCCATAAAAAAACAAAAAAGAAGAAGCTATTAGCATTTCAAACAGAACCCATTTGAAATGTAACAAAAATAAAAGTTGTTACGAAACAAAAAAAAAGCTTTTTTTTTAAAAAAAAAGAAGAGAAGTAGTAGTAGTTACCTAGCACTGGGAACCCTAGAAGGGATCTGGACTTGGAATTCATAGGGGAGACCGAGGAAGCCGTTGAAGCGGTCGAAGGTGACATGAGTGATGTGCTGGACGTTGGTAGGCCATCCGATCTCCATGTGATGGACGGTGGAGATTACATCGTCAGGTGGGTCCACCCTGCAGGACACCATCGATTTTCTTATGGCTGCCAAGAGAAACGCCACGAGAGAGAGGTGACTGTGCTGGTCTTCTTCCTCGGCGGTTGACGCCGCCCTCGTCCGCTTCCCTCCGCCGCCGCATCCACCGCCTTTGGTAAGCATGACGACTCCGGTCATTATCTTGTCTGGATGGAAGCTGAGGAGAGTTATTTTAAAATTTGAGGATGAGTGAATGCGAGTTAATGGGTTTTGTTGGGTTGCATTCAATTTCGTTGTGTTTTGTTTTGATGCTCTCTATGTTCAAACTTCAAACTTCAAACTTCAAACGGCCACTCCCTTCTCTCTCTCTTTACTTTATCTTCTCTACCCTCTCTCTTTTACTTCCTTGTTTGCCTCAATTACCACTTCCTGCCACTCTGCTTTAATTACTATTAATTAATTCATTAATTAATCCTGAGTTCATAAGTGTTATTTAAGATTAAATTTGAATACTAAAAATTATTAAGTTTTTATATTTAATTTTTTTATAAAAATAAATGTTCAAATACCTTTTAATAAACAACACTTTATTATTCATTAATAATAATAAATATTATTTTAAAAAATTAATATTATATTAAATTCTGAAAAATATACCAAAATCAGTAATGGTTATAAAAGAACACAATAAATAATTATTATAATTATATTCTTAACCAATACCATTTAGACAATATCATTCTTCCACTCATTCTATTATAACACATAAATACTTAATTAATTAAGATTAAGAAAAAATGGTTGATTTAATTTATTGTAATAATTATGTTTTTCATGTTAAGAAGTCTAACTCAATTTATTGAGCAGATACGTGTGAATAGTTGTGAACTCTCTAATACTATCTTTAACTCCTATTACAAGAATCAACAAAAAAAATTATGTTTTTAATATTTTTTTTTCAAAAAACATCATTATTTTTAATACTTACTTTTTATTTTTTCTCCTGTATTTCTTGGTATGATCTTCCGTTTAATTAAAAATAATTAATATAAGAAACATTACATATTATAAAGGAGCATGTACTATTTTTATTATTGAGTTTTATAAATAGGATAAAAATTATTATCATTCTATTAATACACTGTTTAAATTAAAATGGACTTACATCTTATGATAATCATTATTCTACTTTTTTAGTGTTAGTTATTCGTGCAAAGATTACAACTAATGAGATATAATATATATTTTTTATAAGCAAAAGAATTGTATTAATGTGAAAAAACAAATGAAAATCACAAGGAATGTTGTTTGACCAAATGTACAAATTAGTAACAAGTTTAAATTATTGTAACAGAAAATGTATACACTTTTATATCAAAAAGGAGAGAAGACAATACAAAACACCTTATTAGGAAGATATGTTCATCCTACTTACAAAAGAGGGGATTCATTATTCATTCTCATTCTCTGTGAGAAGAGGATGTAACTCTGGTTGTGTGACACAACAAATAATTGCATCGCTTAGACATTTCTTATTTTTAGAATTAAACACATTTGATTTGATACTCAGATCTCTCTCTTTTTTATGAAATCTCAAATGGTTTTCTATATTAAAATATTTATGAATTTATGATGGAATTGGGATATGAAAAAATTATAACTGTAAAAACAATAAATTTAGTGAAAAATTAATGAATTTTGAAAGCTTTTATAAAGTATGATATTACAATTATCTTTGTGCTTTTATTTTGAATTTCATTTAATAATTTAGTGGGAGAATTTTGAGAAAAAATGAAAATATTTTAATTTGAAAATGAATTTGAGGATTTAATGTAAAAGCATATTAAGGAAAAAACCACGTTCTAAATTATAAAAAAAATTACTTAATTCGTTTGCAAAAAATTAAGGGAATGATCAATTAATTTACAAATAATATATAGTTTGAAAAGGTACAGTTAAGTTTTATAATATTATACTTGAAGTTTTGAAATTTATCTAATTAAAATGCAAACTTTTATTATGTTTAGAGGTGATGACGGGTAGGTTGTGATTATTGAGTTTAGGTATTATGATAAAAGTATAAAGTAGTTTTTTGAATTATACTGTACTAGACACAAATTATAGTATGTCAATCATGCTATTGAATTGATAGAGATAAGATAGTATCGGTTAAAGATAAGATATTATCGGTTAGAGATAAGATATTGTCGGTTAATGATAATAGATATTGAGTGATACTAATCCACAATTAATTTCAACATTCTTCCACTTGGATAGTGTCAATCAATAATCAACATACAAATCATTAAGCTAAAACGACAATTGCCGATATATCATATATTAATTAACAATATGAAAAATATGAGCAACAAAATAAATATCCGATAGGGATATTAATCAATTGCATGTAACTAATATTTTTCATAGATGTATGGCATAATGCAGTCCCATAAATGACACTACAATGGTCCAAGCATAAATAAAATGCTAATAAGAAACATGAACAAAATGACGTCAACTAGAGCATGTCTCTTAAAGAAAATAGAGAATCAGACTCCCACTAACTTAATACATCAAAAGCCTTGACTAAACCCATGTGAGTTACATGAATAAGAAAAATTCCAACAGTTAAGGCATTAGTCAGTGGATCTGCTAACATCTCCTCAGAATCAATGTTTTCAATCCGAGTGTGAAAACTTTGAATTTGCTCTCTAACAAATTGATACTTGATATCAAAATGCTTTGAACGAGTAGAGCTTTTGTTGTTTCGAGAGAAACTCACAGCAGCAGTATTGTCACAGTAAATCACAAGTGGCCTGGAAATGCTTTCAACTATGTGAAAGTCAGATATCAATTTCTTAAGCCACATGGCCTGGCGAGTGGCCTCAAAACAAGCAACATACTCTGCTTCCATGGTAGAGGTAGCTGTAAGAGACTGTTTAACGCTCTTCCAAGAGATAGCTCCTCCTGCCATCATAAAAATAAAGCCAGAAGTAGATCTACGATCATCAGGGCAACCTGCAAAATCAGAATCAGAATAGCCAGTGACTTGAAGTTGATCAGACTTCATAAAAGTCAACATATGATCCTTGGTTCCTGTAAATATCGCATGACCCTTTTAACGGCTTTCCAATGACCCAAACCTGGGTCGCTCAAGTATCTGCCTAAGGCATTGACGATGAAAGCAATGTCAGGACGAGTACAGACTTGAGCATACATCAAACTGCCAACAGCGGAAGCGTATGGAATTTTCTTCATAGCATCCACTTCTTCATCATTATGAGGACATTGTTTGTTAGATAATTTGTCACCACGTTGCACAGGTGCAGCACATGGGGAGCAAGCATTCATGTTGAACTTCTTGAGAATCTTCTCGATATATCCCTTTTGAGACAATCCAACTATGTCACGTGACCTATCACGAAGAATTTGGATGCCTAGAATAACAGAAGCTTCACCAAGGTCTTTCATATCAAAATGTCTGCACAACATTGATTTTGTCTCAACCAATAGGTTCATACAACTACTAGCAAGGAGAATGTCATCGACATATAATACGAGAATGATGAAATTACTCCCACTAGTCTTCAAGTAAATGCACTGGTCTGCAACATTTTCCTTGAAATTGTAAGTAGTGACAACCTGGTCGAATTTTAAATACCATTGCCTAGATGTTTGTTTCAGTCCATAAATGGACCTTTTAAGTTTACACACCAAATGCTCATTGCCTGCTTCAACAAAACCATCAGGCTGAACCATGTAGACATCTTCAGCAAGATCTCCATTCAGAAAAGCTGTCTTTACATCCATCTGGTGTAGCTCTAGGTCAAAATGAGCAACTAAAGCCATGACAACTCGGAGTGCGTCCTTCGTTGAAACTAGTGAAAAAGTTTCTTTGTAGTCAACGTCTTCCCGTTGACTATAACCTTTAGCCACCAATCGAGCCTTATACCTATCAACCTTTCCATCTGGAGTACGTTTTGTCTTAAAGACCCATTTAGATCCAACAGGCTTACAACCTGCTGGTAAGTCCACAAGATCCCAAACATTATTAAGAGACATGGAAGACAACTCATCATGCATAGCTTTTAGCCAGTCAGAAGCATGAGAACTAGAAAGTGCTTCCTGAAATGTGATGGGATCGTCATCATCATGTGGATCATATTCGTGCTCCTGAAGGTATACAACATAGTCATTTGGTATAGAAGGTCGGCGTATTCTCTGAGATCGTCTTAATGGGGGCACATCAACATCATCAAGTTGTTGATCATTGAGTTGTGGTTCATCAACTTGTTGCTCTGTCATTTGTTCATCTTGCCTCTCAACAATTTGTTCATCTGTGTGAACCATTGGGATTGAAATGTCTGTAGGAAGAGAATAAGATGGTAATGGAAGCATGGTTCGATCTTCTCTGAAGGTCATCATTAGAGGTATGTAACTCCCACTGTCCAAATCATCCTCAAAGAAAACTACTCGGTCAGATTCAATAACTCGTGTAGAGTGAGAAGGACAATAAAATCTACATCCTCTAGAACCGATACAGTAGCCAATGAAATAACCGCTAATAGTTTTGAGATCAAGTTTCTTTTGTTTAGGATTATAAGGTCTTACTTCTGCCTTACAACCCTATACATGGAAATGTCTCAAACTCGGCTTTCTACCAGTCATTAGCTCAAAAGGAGTTTTGGGCACAGATTTGCTAGGTACCTGATTAAGAATGTACATAGCAGTTCGAAAGGCATCTCACCAAAGAAATTCTGGCAGAGATGAATGTGATAACATACATCTCACCATGTCCATGAGTGTTCGATTTCGTCTCTTAGCAACGCCATTTTGTTCAGGAGTTCCAGGCATGGTGTATTGAGCTTCAATTCCGTATTCATCAAGGAATCGAGCAAATGGACCTAGATTTCTTCCTGTCTCATCATAACGACCATAATATTCTCCTCCTCTATTAGACCTTACACACTTAACTTTCTTCTCTGTTTTCAGCTCAACAAAGGCTTTAAAGGTTTTGAAGGCTTCAAGAGAGCTTGCTTTATCCTGAAGAAGATATACCCATCCATGTATGGAGAAGTCATCTATGAAGGTAATAAAATACCTATATCCACCCATAGCAGTAGGTGTAATAGGTCCACATATGTCAGTGTGAATTAATTGTAGCACATCGTCACATCTGTTTGAACTTTTATTCCTGATTTTGGCAGTGAACTTCCCCTTGATGTAATCGACACAAGTGTCATAATCTGAGAAGTCAAGATCATGTAGAATACCTTCTTTTATGAGTCTTTCAATTCGAGGCCTAGAAATATGCCCCAAACGTCTATGCCATAGCATAGAAGAAGGTTCATCAATCCTGTTACGTTTACTCCCACTAATGGAGTTAACTGACATATCAGTTACGTTTAACATGTAAAGTCTGTCATGCAAAACTCCTGAACCAACGACAGTTGAATTATAATAAATCACCAATTTTCCATCACGAAAATGAAATTTGTATCCACATTTGTCTAAAACAGAAATTGATATCAAATTTCTTCTCATGGAAGGGACATAAACAGCATCTTGCAATAATAAAGTATGTCCAGAGGATAAACATAAAGAGACGACTCCAATGTCAACAACGGGTACTCCAGCTCCATCTCCCATAACAATCTTCGTCTCAACATCATTTGGTTTCCTCAGGCTTGTGAACCCCTGTAAAGAATTCACAACATGAATAGTAGCCCCTGAGTCTAACCACCAGGAATTTGGAGGAACATCAACCATATTAGATTCAAAGCAAGTTAGTGCTAGCAGATTACCTCGCTTCTCCTCTTTCTTTTTCAGGATAAAGCAATCTTCCACCTTGTGACCACGTTTCTTACAATACTTGCAAGAACCTTTAAAGAATTTCTTCTTGGGTTCTAAATGTCGTTCTGCTTTCTCTGTACCCTTTTTCTTCTTTCCTTTATACCTGTTAGCACCTTTAGCACCTGAACTAGAAGCAACGAACTGAATGCTATTAGGCTTATTTTTCTTCATTGACTCTTCCTCTTAGGTGATTATTGCAATCAATTCATCCATTCCATAGTCATGCTTTTGAATGTTATATGAAGTCTTCATGATGTCAAACTGAGAAGGCAGAGATTCCAAGATGCGATAGATTAAAGTGTCTTCACCAACCTCAACCTTGAGAGACTTCAGCTTATTATAGAAATGTACTAACTTCATAATGTGTTCACGTACACCGCTGACACCATCATATTTGGTCTTCTCAAATAAGGAAAGATATTGGTTTTTCTGTGCCTTATCAAAAGTTGTGAATTTTTCACCGACTGCTTTCAGAAAAGCACTGGCGTCATCAAGATCTGGAATGCTCTGTCTAATAGATTTCTCCATGGTGAATTTAATCACCTTCAGGCACACTCTATTAGAGTGTTCCCATTTCTCATGAGAAATTCGCGGAGCTTCAGAAGACTCATCTGTAAGAGGCGCAGGCCTCGTCGTCCTCAATGCTAAATCCAGATTGCCAATGGTCAGGTAGAGATCTAATGATTCTTTCCAGTCCTCATAATTTGTTCCGTTTAGAGTTTTGACGGAATTAGGGAAGAAAACTGAACATCACAATAAAGGAAAAAAGTGATTTAAAAGTTCAGCTTAAAATAAATCCCTAAGCAAATTACAATACATTATAACTTGAATTAATAAATTCTAGCACCGATAGGGTACCAAAAACATTAATATAAGTCAAGAGAAATGCATTGTACAACAACAAATTATACTAATAACAACACACCGATAGGGTATAATTATCACTAATATAATGAATTAATATTTATTCATAAATTTACACAAATGCATCCACGATAGGTGAAATTACAATTATGTAAATTAATAGCATAAATCATGCTTTATTTCATATGATTTTAATTATCTTAAAATATGACAAACAAAATTCATATCATCATGCCCACGATAGATAGGTCATCACAATGCAAATTAACAGAAAAATCATATTGTAAGTAATAATTCAATATTCAAAAAATTTGAGAGTAATATGCTAAAATTAATTCGAAATTACATCTCAAAAAATTAAATAAATTTCAAAAGTATGAAATTTAAAAAAAAATAAATTATTTATTTAATAATTTTAAGAAAAAAAGGCATATTTTATCGGAGAGAGAGAGAGAGACGGTTTTGCGTTTCAAAAACGCAAATGGTTCCTGCGCAGAACCAGCGCCGGCGGTGTTTTCGCCTTCTCTTCTGGAGCGTCGGCGAACCAGCGCCGACGGGACGGCGGTGGAGCAGGCAGCCCTGGAGGCGCCGAAACGCTAAGATCCGATGGGATCTGGGACGAAAACACGGTGGAGAACCGCTGGAACGGGCGGCAGAACCGCGACGAAGAGCCGCTGGAGCGGGTGGCCCGGTTGATCAGCGCTGAAGCCCCAAGATCCGACGGGATCTGGGTGGTCGAAACGCGGCGAAGAGCCACTGGAGCGGGCGGCCGAAACGCGATCTCCGCCGCGACGCGATCTGGGCCGATCTCCGATCTCCGATCTCCGTCCCTCTCTGCTTCAGATCGAAAAGTGGCGGTCGAAACGATCTCCGCCGCGACTCGATCTGGACGGTCGATGAGTGGCGAAGAGCCGCTAGAGCGGGCGGAACGCGGCGAAGAGGGCGAGGTTCGAAGCGCGGCGGTGGAGCGCCGAAACGCGATCTCCGCCACTCTTTCTGATCTCCGCTCTTCATCCCGGTGGAACAGTGCCGAAGGCGGCGGCACGGCAGGGCCGGGACCAGCGGCAGACCACCGGCAGAGCCGCTGGCCCCGGCGGGCGACTCGGCTGCGCGGTTGGCGCATATGCTCAGGTCTCTCATTCGGTCTCTTTCCCTCTCTCAATATGCGTGTTTAATATTAAAAATAGGGTTTGTTCAATTGACAACCTTAAAATGTATCTAGTCAGCTCTGATACCAATTGATAAAAGTATAAAGTAGTTTTTTGAATTATACTGTACTAGACACAAATTATAGTATGTCAATCATGCTATTGAATTGATAGAATGAGAATGAATGTGTACCTGAATTGGCATTCATATCCATGAACACTATTGAACAGAACTCTAGAGGGTTTTTTGGCTACCTTCTGAGGGGTTATTGTAGAGAACAATTCTGATGTGTGTAAATTTGCTTAATGGGATGACAAATTTATAAACCCCCAGGGTAGTCAGGGACCTCTCTTAATTGGGCTTTTTAATCTGATTGACCTAACCCATCACAGAGTCAATCTCACTGTAATCCCAGTTCAGTCAACCATATTGTTAAAGATAAGATAGTATCGGTTAAAGATAAGATATTATCGGTTAGAGATAAGATATTGTCGGTTAATGATAATAGATATTGAGTGATACTAATTCACAGTTAATTTCAACATATTAGACTTAGAATAACACTTAAGGGATTAGTTCCTGTTATTGCATTAGGCGGATATACGATAATAATTTTCTTTGTGGGATGAAAGGTATTTGTATGTGCAAAATGGGAATCCTTCAATTCGAAGCATTTTAATGATTGTTCCCTAAAACATTACATATTATGTCAATTATTAATCATTGAAACGCAGGTTGGACTTTCTATGAGTATCTTTTGGATTGGATGGTCATTTACTTTTCATGATTGGGAATTTGGGATGAACAATTAAATCTTGAATTGAATCATCATCTAGCTTGATTTGTCCGTATATTTTTAGGAAGGCAGACCAAACTTTTTGTTATACTTTATTTAGAAACTTTCTTTATTATTACTGACGAAAAAATAAGCATGGCTGTGCTGTATATTGGTATTTTTATTTTAATATATTATAATAATTTTAGTGTTTTAATTTAATATTTTTTATAAATTTTTATATTTTGAAATATAAATTATTATGTGACATGTTTTGAAATATATTTTTTTTAAAATTAATATATCAAATATGTAATGAATATGAAAAATGGAAAGAGTTTGGATTTTAAATAAAACTCAAAATATTGTCGCGCTTGTGTATTTGCATGTTTATTAAGAATATTTATCATAAAATGTATACATATATTAATCATGTTTAAGTAAGATTGATTTGTGATAAGGTAGAAACTAGGAAAATGTACATATATTAATAGGTTGGATAATTATGTATGTTGCATATTAATATTTTAAAGTAATTTATTTTTTAATTTTAAAATAGGTACAAGGGTAGAATAAATATTTTGAAAAGTGAACGTCAAAATGAGGTATTCTCTTTATTAATAATATAAATTTATAATTTATTAAAAATCTTGATTTTTTTTACTTGATATTTATGTATTCTCATTTCAACTTAAATAGATAATTTTTAATAAATTTTAATTAATTATAAAAAATCTCTAAAAGAATGTCAAGAATATTCTAACCAATCATAAAAAATGTCTCTACAAGAGAATAAGAAATAATATCACACTAACATTCTATTTTTTTTCTTAAAAAATAATAATATTGTTAGAAGTTAAGACATAGATATATAGACGTTAACTTTTTTTAAGAAAGATAGCTTGATAACTTTTGCAAATATTAAAAGTATTTTTTTTATCTTTTTAATACATTGTGCTCTTATTTTATATATTTTTTTTATCTTTTTAAGTAATTTTATAAAATCTTTATTACTACTTCCATCCTAAAGATATTGATATTCTCATATTTCAATATAATATTAAAATTTTAATTCTTAATTTTCCCTCACACAATTTTTTAATTCAAATGATTATTCTCAATTTGAATACTTATTAAGAAAGTGAAATTATTTTAGTAAATGACATATTTATTGCATTTCTTAATTTATGTAAAAAAAACTTTAAAATACAGCCCTGATGTATGGAATACGATATTACTCATAAAATTTATACTGTGTTGAGTAATGATTCCTTTAATATTTCCCTGCTCGAAACCATTTTACTTATTGATGGCTTAATAAATGAAAAGGCATACATACATAACACTAAAAAATGCCAAATATAAAATATTTTACTCTTTAAATAAATAAAAATTATTAGATAATCTTGTTGTAAGAGCATGTTGATTCACTTACTCTAGTAAGTTTAAATTACTTACTCTTGATTCCTCCTATATATATTTTTTTTAAATCTAATAATTACAATGAATAACTAATCTTAATAATTAGATTTTAAGAAAATGAAAAGTTAGAATAAAGAGTAAGTGTATCCCATATGTGTGTCTTTCTCTCTCTCTATATATATATATAAACACACATACATAAAGGAGGTCTAGTTCAGTTGATTGAGTAGAATAGGCATGTGTTGTTGTAATCCTTGACATTGTTTTCAACAATTTTTATCAGGAGGATCAACAAAATATATATATATATATATATATATATATATATATATATATGACTAAAATATGTTTTAGGTTTCTAGAAAATTTTCAAAATATTAAATATATTTTCAAAATTTTTTGTATGTTTTTTGTCAATATAATTTTAAAATATATCACTTTTTCTCCTCCAAGTGATTTATAGCATGTAACATCCTTATATCCCAAACACTTTATATTTAATCTATTTAATCATAAAACAATAAAGTCAAACTATAATAAAATAAAAACTAACCACCATATAGAAATACGAACTGGCTATATAATTTTGAAGTCAAACTATAATAGAATAAAAGCTAATCATATAATTTTGAAATATATCACTATTTAATTACTTTAATTCTTTAACTTAACACTTAAATAGAATGATTCAGGTATCTAGTATGTGCTTATTTTCCAAAAATATAATAAAATAAAAGCTAACCATATAAACAAAAAAGTCAAACACTAAAGTAGTCATTACAAAAGTTTCAACCAATGAAAAAAACTATAACAAAACCAACTAAATTTATTTAGTCTCGATGTCACATATCAGAAAAGCATCCCAAACAACATGAAAAATGAAGTCTAAGTTTTATCCTACATATCAGGCCTTGTTCATCAAGATCATGTTCACTTAAAAGTGATGTTCAACTTAAACAACAATACAATAACAAATATTAAGGGGTGAAAACATGTCTGAAAAATGTTGGGACATATATAAAAAAGTTAGACAGTCAACTAGAATGGAACAAACATGTATAGATATCACAAACACATACACACATCAACTTAAGACCTTTGGCTTTGAACAATTATGCTTTTAACTCTACATGCATGTGGTATCATAGTTCTTAGCACAAAGCAAGCATAAGTCACAAAATTAATACAAACTAAAAGTTTAAATGACAAACTTGTCCGTTTTCAACAAATTTAGGGTCAAACCCATAAGTTTGCAAACTTAACCTGCAAAGTTTATTGGCTTCACAAACAGAACTCAATTTTTTCTTAAAATTATGCTTCTTTGAAAAAAAAAAGAAGGAAAAAAAAGCACAAGCTTGTGAGATCTATGGATCAGTTAGCAGACTCATATACCCATCTCTACATAGAAACACACAAATTATCGTAGGATGCGTAACACGTTCACTCTCCCTAGGATGAAGATTCAACCAAAGTTTGTTGATGTTTCTATAGTTGTGCATGATTACCTTTTATCACACATGTTGACAAAATGTTCTCAACTACTTTTAAACCCTAAGGTTAAGGTAGAAGATTATAAAGATTCGTTTAATTAAATTTGCAATCAATACCTCCAACAACCCAAAGAAGAAGATCATATATGTCCTCTTAATTAAATTCATATCCAATACCTCAAACAAAATGATGCATAAACGCATGAACTCTCATACAACACATATTTTTTAAGAAATTTTTAGTAACCTAAACATCCTTTTATTCCATGAATTTTGGTACATAAATACGCACATTTACTTTTCTAGGTAGATTTTGTACACACTAAGTTTTAGATTTTGAGCTACTATTCTTTTTTAATTAGCAATTTACTTAATGCCTTTTTTTTCTCATTTTAAAATCTATTTGTCTTTTGTCTATCTTGTCACCATCTTTAATTGTTATTTTTCAAAAATAATATTATTCAAAATTTAAAACATCAACTTTAGAAAGTATAAGATTATCTAAATTAAATTATATTTTTAATTAAATGAAGAAAACACAAAAAAAATTAAAGAAACAAAACAGTTATGATCGTCCATTAGTCTAAAAAAATAAATTGCCATATTAGAAGAATATTAAGTAAAATCATCAAATTTCATAATTTCTTTATAATGTATCATATGGCAAATTATCAGTAATATATATATATATATAAATAAATAAAGAGAGTTTAATAGGTATACACTGTTAATGTAAAAGACTTTTACAGTGACGTTCAATCACAACTTTTCATTTATGTGACTTTTAAAACACTAATTAATAAAGTTAACAAATTTACCATGAATAAAGTGTTATAATTGAATGTGAGTGTAATACACTCCAATATATACCCATTAATTAATAAACTGACTTTTATATATATATATATATATATCAGTCACTTTATTAATTAATTTCATGAAACACTTTAAATTCGATCAATTGTCTCATTTTTTTTAGCCTACAGCTTCTAACCAAACTGTAAGTGCAAACAATTAAAAAAAACTATTCAATTTAAAAAAATAAAAACTAAACTCTATTATTTGTGATGATTTTATCACTAAAAATCATTTGTAATTAGTATGATTTTAAATTATCACTATTTTTTAACTTAAATTAAAATATTAAAAATTATAAAATAATTAGTGCTAACATTAAAGTAATTTAAAAATTTAGGAAATTAAATTAAATTTAAAAATAATAATGGAGTGACATTAAAATTTTTTAAGAAATTGTGAAATAATATTAAATCTAAAAATAACAGTGTGACAAAATTGAACATTTAGAAAAATAGTGCAACAAAAATAATTAAGCATAAAAATTAAGTATAATAATATAAATAATTTTATGTTATTGTCATATTAAAAATAAGATTCTCAATAGACAGTTTTTTTATTGTTAATATCAAATTTGACTAAAATAAAAGTTTATTTTATATTTTAACAAAAAAAAATAGCATAATAAAAATGTACCTAAATTTATCCTGATAATAAAAGAACATGCTATTTCGTGTGATGTGATGCAAAGAAAATACCAATTCCCAAGAAATTCAGGAGGAAGACATACCTGCTTGGACAGTGGAAATCGAATTTTTGGAAGACCGTTGCAAGAAGTTTATTCTTGTTAAGTACAGATTATTGAGATTGGCCCATGAAATAAGCTATAATTTTTCTTTTATTATTGGAGAGAGAACTTTTGTTTTTCCAACAACTACCATGGTTCCTTTTTATGTGATTGGCGTGATTAAAGGATATGAAGAATGATAATCCTTCTTTTTTATGGGGTTATTCCTCTCACGTTGGTTACCAAAACCATTTGTCATTTTGTCTTAGCTATTTGGAATTTGGATCCTATGCAATCTGTCTTCTTTTGAAGCTATATAGCTTTTCACGCCATTCACTTCCACCAGCCACCAAGGATTGAGAAGAAACATTATTTTCTATTTCTACCTGTCTATCAGATCCACCACCATGCTAAGTCAAACGTGTGAGTTTGGTTATCGGCTAGTGTACCTTTGTTTTGTTCACGTGTGTCTCGAAAAATAAAATGTTGATTTGTTTTTATTCACATATTCAGAGTCAATTGTTTCAAGACTTCTTTTAAGCCGAATAATCTGTGATTGCAGCAGTACAGCACCAAGATGAGGTCCATATTAAAACACTTTGCAGAATGCAGAGTCTTTAAAAATAATAGAAAGACTATAGTGTACTGTTTGATGAAAGTATAAAGTAGTTTTTTTGAATTATACTGTACTAGACACAAATTATAGTATATCAATCATGCTATTGAATTAATAGAATGAAAATGAATGTGTACCTGAATTGGCATTCATATCCATGGGCACTATTGAACAGAACTCTAGAGGTTATTCTGGCTACCTTCTGAGGGGTTATTGTAGAGAACAATTCTGATGTGTAAATTTGCTTAATGGGATGACAAATTTATAACCCCTAGGGTAGTCAGGGACCTCTCTTAATTGGGTTTTTTATCTGATTGACCTAACCCATCACAGAGTCAATCTCACTGTAATCCCAGTTAAAATAACCATATTGATATTTTAAGATATTGACGGTTAAAGATAAATAACCATTTTGATATTATGATCATATCTAATATTGTCGGTTAATGATAATTAGATATTGAGTGATACTAATCCACAATTAATTTCAACATTCTCCCACTTGGATAGTGTCAATCAATAATCAACATACAAATCATTAAGCTAAAACGACAATTGCCGATATATCATATATTAATTAACAATATGAAAAATATGAGCAACAAAATAAATATCCAATAGGGATATTAATCAATTGCATGTAACTAATATTTTTCATAGATGTATGGCATAATGCAGTCCCATAAATGACACTACAATGGTCCAAGCATAAATAAAATGCTAATAAGAAACATGAACAAAATGACGTCAACTAGAGCATGTCTCTTAAAGAAAATAGAGAATCAGACTCCCACTAACTTAATACATCAAAAGCCTTGACTAAACCCATGTGAGTTGCATGAATAAGAAAAATTCCAACAGTTAAGGCATTAGTCAGTGGATCTGCTAACATCTCCTCAGAATCAATGTTTTCAATCCGAGTGTGAAAACTTTGAATTTGCTCTCTAACAAATTGATACTTGATATCAAAATGCTTTGAACGAGTAGAGCTTTTGTTGTTTCGAGAGAAACTCACAGCAGCAGTATTGTCACAGTAAATCACAAGTGGCCTGGAAATGCTTTCAACTATGTGAAAGTCAGATATCAATTTCTTAAGCCACATGGCCTAGCGAGTGGCCTCAAAACAAGCAACATACTCTGCTTCCATGGTAGAGGTAGCTGTAAGAGACTGTTTAACGCTCTTCCAAGAGATAGCTCCTCCTGCCATCATAAAAATAAAGCCAGAAGTAGATCTACGATCATCAGGGCAACCTGCAAAATCAGAATCAGAATAGCCAGTGACTTGAAGTTGATCAGACTTCATAAAAGTCAACATATGATCCTTGGTTCCTGTAAATATCGCATGACCCTTTTAACGGCTTTCCAATGACCCAAACCTGGGTCGCTCAAGTATCTGCCTAAGGCATTGACGATGAAAGCAATGTCAGGACGAGTACAGACTTGAGCATACATCAAACTGCCAACAGCGGAAGCGTATGGAATTTTCTTCATAGCATCCACTTCTTCATCATTATGAGGACATTGTTTGTTAGATAATTTGTCACCACGTTGCACAGGTGCAGCACATGGGGAGCAAGCATTCATGTTGAACTTCTTGAGAATCTTCTCGATATATCCCTTTTGAGACAATCCAACTATGCCACATGACCTATCACGAAGAATTTGGATGCCTAGAACAACAGAAGCTTCACCAAGGTCTTTCATATCAAAATGTCTGCACAACATTGATTTTGTCTCAACCAATAGGTTCATACAACTACTAGCAAGGAGAATGTCATCTACATATAATACGAGAATGATGAAATTACTCCCACTAGTCTTCAAGTAAATGCACTGGTCTGCAACATTTTCCTTGAAATTGTAAGTAGTGACAACCTGGTCGAATTTTAAATACCATTGCCTAGATGCTTGTTTCAGTCCATAAATGGACCTTTTAAGTTTACACACCAAATGCTCATTGCCTGCTTCAACAAAACCATCAGGCTGAACCATGTAGACATCTTCAGCAAGATCTCCATTCAGAAAAGCTGTCTTTACATCCATCTGGTGTAGCTCTAGGTCAAAATGAGCAACTAAAGCCATGACAACTCGGAGTGCGTTCTTCGTTGAAACTAGTGAAAAAGTTTCTTTGTAGTCAACGCCTTCCCGTTGACTATAACCTTTAGCCACCAATCGAGCCTTATACCTATCAACCTTTCCATCTGGAGTACGTTTTGTCTTAAAGACCCATTTAGATCCAACAGGCTTACAACCTGCTGGTAAGTCCACAAGATCCCAAACATTATTATGAGACATGGAAGACAATTCATCATGCATAGCTTTTAGCCAGTCAGAAGCATGAGAACTAGAAAGTGCTTCCTGAAATGTGATGGGATCGTCATCATCATGTGGATCATATTCGTGCTCCTGAAGGTATACAACATAGTCATTTGGTATAGAAGGTCGGCGTATTCTCTGAGATCGTCTTAATGGGGGCACATCAACATCATCAAGTTGTTGATCAAGTTGTTGATCATTGAGTTGTGGTTCATCAACATGCCTCTCAATAATTTGTTCATCTGTGTGAACCATTGGGATTGAGATGTCTGTAGGAAGAGAATAAGATTGTAATGGAAGCATGGTTCGATCTTCTCTGAAGGTCTTCATTCGAGGTGTGTAACTCCCACTGTCCAAATCATCCTCAAAGAAAACTGCTCGGTCAGATTCAATAACTCGTGTAGAGTGAGAAGGACAATAAAATCTGCATCCTCTCGAATCGATGCAGTAGCCAATGAAATGACCGCTAATAGTTTTGAGATCAAGTTTCTTTTGCTTAGGGTTATAAGGTCTTACTTCTGCCTTACAACCCCATACATGGAAATGTCTCAAACTCGGCTTTCTACCAGTCATTAGCTCAAAAGGAGTTTTGGGCACAGATTTGCTAGGTACCTGATTAAGAATGTACATAGCAGTTCGCAAGGCATCTCCCCAAAGAAATTCTGGCAGAGATGAATGTGATAACATACATCTCACCATGTCCATGAGTGTTCGATTTCGTCTCTCAGCAACGCCATTTTGTTCAGGAGTTCCAGGCATGGTGTATTGAGCTTCAATTCCGTATTCATCAAGGAATCGAGCAAATGGACCTAGATTTCTTCCTGTCTCGTCATAACGACCATAATATTCTCCTCTTCTATCAGACCTTACACACTTAACTTTCTTCTCTGTTTTCAGCTCAACAAAGGCTTTAAAGGTTTTGAAGGCTTCAAGAGAGCTTGCTTTATCCTGAAGAAGATATACCCATCCATGTCTGGAGAAGTCATCTATGAAGGTAATAAAATACCTATATCCATCCATAGCAGTAGGTGTAATAGGTCCACATATGTCTGTGTGAATTAATTGTAGCACATCGTCACATCTGTTTGAACTTTTATTCCTGGTTTTGGCAGTGAACTTCCCCTTGATGCAATTGACACAAGTGTCATAATCTGAGAAGTCAAGATCATGCAGAATCCCTTCTTTTATGAGTCTTTCAATTCGAGGCCTAGAAATATGCCCCAAACGTCTATGCCATAGCATAGAGGAAGATTCATCAATTCTGTTATGTTTACTCCCACTAATGGAGTTAACTGACATATCAGTTACGTTTAACATGTAAAGTCTGTCATGCAAAACTCCTGAACCAACAACAGTTGAATTATAATAAATTACCAATTTTCCATCACCAAAATGAAAGTTGTATCCACATTTGTCTAAAACAGAAATTGATATCAAATTCCTTCTCATGGAAGGGACATAAACAACATCATGTAATAATAAAGTATGTCCAGAGGATAAACATAAAGAGACGACTCCAATGTCAGCAACGGGTACTCCAGCTCCATCTCCCATAACAATCTTCGTCTCAACATCACTTGGTTTCCTCAGGCTTGTGAACCCCTGTAAAGAATTCACAACATGAATAGTAGCCCCTGAGTCTAACCACCAGGAATTTGGAGGAACATCAACCATATTAGATTCAAAGCAAGTTAGTGCTAGCAGATTACCTCGCTTCTCCTCTTTCTTTTTCAGGATAAAGCAATCTTCCACCTTGTGACCACGTTTCTTACAATACTTGCAAGAACCTTTAAAGAATTTCTTCTTGGGTTCTAAATGTCGTTCTGCTTTCTCTGTACCCTTTTTCTTCTTTCCTTTATACCTGTTAGCACCTTTAGCACCTGAACTAGAAGCAACGAACTGAATGCTATTAGGCTTATTTTTCTTCATTGACTCTTCCTCTTGGGTGATTATTGCAATCAATTCATCCACTCCATAGTCATGCTTTTGAATGTTATATGAAGTCTTCATGATGTCAAACTGAGAAGGCAGAGATTCCAAGATGCGATAAATTAAAGTGTCTTCGCCAACCTCAACCTTGAGAGACTTCAACTTATTATAGAAATGTACTAACTTCATAATGTGTTCACGTACACCGCTGACACCATCATATTTGGTCTTTTCAAATAAGGAAAGATATTGGCTTTTCTGTGCCTTATCAAAAGTTGTGAATTTTTCACCGACTGCTTTGAGAAAAGCACTGGCATCATCAAGATCTGGAATGCTCTATCTAATAGATTTCTCCATGGTGAATTTAATCACCTTCAGGCACACTCTGTTAGAGTGTTCCCATTTCTCATGAGAAATTCGCTGAGCTTCAGAAGACTCATCTGTAAGAGGCGCAGGCCTCGTCGTCCTCAATGCTAAATCCAGATTGCCAATGGTCAGGTAGAGATCTAATGATTCTTTCCAGTCCTCATAATTTGTTCCGTTTAGAGTTTTGACGGAATTAGGGAAGAAAACTGAACATCACAATAAGGAAAAAAGTGATTTAAAAGTTCAGCTTAAAATAAATCCCTAAGCAAATTACAATACATTATAACTTGAATTAATAAATTCTAGCACCGATAGGGTACCAAAAACATTAATATAAGTCAAGAGAAATGCATTGTACAACAACAAATTATACTAATAACAACACACCGATAGGGTATAATTATCACTAATATAATGAATTAATATTTATTCATAAATTTACACAAATGCATCCACGATAGGTGAAATTACAATTATGTAAATTAATAGCATAAATCATGCTTTATTTCATATGATTTTAATTATCTTAAAATATGACAAACAAAATTCACATCATCATGCCCATGATAGATAGGTCATCATAATGCAAATTAACAGAAAAATCATATTATAAGTAATAATTCAATATTCAAAAAATTTGAGAGTAATATGCTAAAATTAATTCGAAATTACATCTCAAAAATTAAATAAATTTCAAAATTATGAAATTAAAAAAAAATTATTTATTTAATAATTTAAAAAAATAAAAAAAATAAATAAAAAAAAATAAAAAAAGCATATCTCAAAAAGGAGAGAGAGACGATTTTGGCGGAGAGAGAGAGAGACGGTTTTGAGAAAACCGGAAACTGTTCCTGCGCAGAACCAGTGCCGGCGGTGTTTTCGCCTTCTCTGCTGGAGCGCCGACGGGAAGCCCGCGCGGGACGGCGGTGGAGCAGGCAGCCCTGGAGGCGCCGAAACGCCCAGATTCGTCTGGATCTGGGACGAAAACGCGGTGGAGAACCGCTGGAACGGGCGGCGGAACCGCGACGAAGAGCCGCTAGAGCGGGCGGCCCGGTTGATCAGCGCTGAATCCCCAAGATCCGACGGGATCTGGGCGGTCGAAACGCGACGAAGAGTCGCTGAAGCGGCGGTCGAAACGATCTCCGCCGCGACGCGATCTGGGCGGTCGACCGAAACGCGATCTCCGCCGCAATTTGGGCGCGCGAGACGCGATCTCCGATCGTGTGGCGCGGCAGGGTCGGGACCACCGGGAGGTTCGCCGGTCCCGGCAGGCGACGCGGCTGCCGGCGGACGACTCGACTGCCGCCGCGTAACCGCTCAGGTATCATTCAGTCTCTTTCCCTCTCTCAAAAACGCATGTATGTTAATGTTGAAAAAATAGGGTTTGTTCAATTGACAACCATAAAATGTATCTAGTATGCTCTGATACCAATTGATGAAAGTATAAAGTAGTTTTTTTGAATTATACTGTACTAGACACAAATTATAGTATGTCAATCATGCTGTTGAATTAATAGAATGAAAATGAATGTGTACCTGAATTGGCATTCATATCCATGAGCACTATTGAACAGAACTCTAGAGGTTCTTCTGGCTACCTTTTGAGGGGTTACTGTAGAGAACAATTCTGATGTGTAAATTTGCTTAATGGGATGGCAAATTTATAACCCCCCAGGGTAGTTAGGGACCTCTCTTAATTGGGCTTTTTATCTGATTGACCTAACCCATCACAGAGTCAATCTCACTGTAATCCCAGTTAAAATAACCATATTGATATTTTAAGATATTGACGGTTAAAGATAAATAACCATATTGATATTATGATCATATCTAATATTGTCGGTTAATGATAATTAGATATTGAGTGATACTAATCCACAATTAATTTCAACACGGTTAACATTTAATATTCGACCGTATCTCACATACAATATCTTGGGGAAAAAGGACTTGTGGAAAACCCCAAAAGATAGAACCTTCAAAATGCAATTTTCGAATGTCTGATTTCTCCTGCAATTGAAATTTAGGAGTTATTATATGGAACTGCTTTTTATGTGGATTTATGATAATTTAAAAAAAAATAATTATATGTTGGTTAACAAAACGAAGTGAAAAGTAAAAACTGGTTGCAATTAAAACTTGAGGATTGAAAGGAAAAAGGGCTGACCTTGGATTAATGGGCCAAGGTAGTAATATACCATGAGTTTTTAATTTAACACTTACCTTTTTTAATTTCATACTTATTTTTTTAAAAAACATTTTAAAATATTTATTCTCCTTCTCGAATATTTACCTTAGCTTTATATTTATTCTTTTCCCTTTCTCCTCCAGCTTCTCTCAACTTCTCTCTTTTTTCTTTATTTTTTACTGTTCCTCCGCCGGCTTTTCTCTTTCTTCTTTATTTTTTACACATTCTGTTTTAAGTCTTCCCCCTCCCAACCTGCCACCAACCCAGCCAGCACAGCCACCATTCGTTCAGTTGCTGGTCTGAACACTGGGAGCCTTCCTCACAGTTCAACCATAGTAAAGGTATATTCTTCTCCGGTGAGATACTGTCGAAGAAGTAAAAAAAAATTACAACTTTTTATGCTTCTCCGGCGGTATCTTGCCGAAGAAGCATAAAAAGTTATAATTTTTTTACTTCTTCGGCGGTATCTCGTCAGAAAAGTAAAAAAATTTCAACTTTTTAAACTTTTTTTTACTTTTCCTGCATGATACAGCCGGAGAAGATTTTGGTTATCATCGGGATATTTTAACTTCTATGATTTTAACTTTTATCTTTTTTATTTTATTTTATATGTTTTTATTTAGATTTAAGTCTTTTTTATTTTATATCTTTACATTTTATATGTTTTTATTTTGGTCTTAATATATATATATATGTTTACATTCTTTTTATTTTATATGTATTTATTTAGGTTTCGGTTTTATAATTAGTTTAAGTTTATGTTTTATTTCATGTGTTTACGTTTTTTATTTTATTAACGTTTTATTATTAGCTTAGGTTTTTTTATATCATTAGTATATATGTTTATATTTTTTTATTTTTAGGTTTTATTTTACAATTATTCTTATATAATGTTATTTACGTTTTATCTGGTTTATGTTTTATTTTATATGTTTACGTTTTATCATTAGTTTAAGTCATGTTTATGTTTTTTAATTTTATGAAATTTTATTGTATACTTTTTGAAATTTTTTATTGACGTATATATTTTTTATTTTATTGCTTTTTCCAAATTTCAACTCTTATAAATAATAAAAATTATGTTATAATAAATAATTAAAATTGAAATTTTAAATTTGAAGTATTAAAAATTAGAAATTTAGAGAAATATGTGGTAACAAATATTTAAAATTGAAACATGAAATTTTAAATTTTAACGCTTAAAAATTAATGAAAATTATGTTTTAATAAATATTTAAAATTAAAATTTAAAATTTGAATGGTTAGAAATTAGCAATGCATAGTTATATGTTGTGACAAACATCGAAAATTGAAACATAGAAAATTTAAATTTCAACTCTTATAAATTAAT
The DNA here is from genome assembly GCA_037954015.1 of Psophocarpus tetragonolobus. Classification (NCBI taxonomy): domain Eukaryota; kingdom Viridiplantae; phylum Streptophyta; class Magnoliopsida; order Fabales; family Fabaceae; genus Psophocarpus; species Psophocarpus tetragonolobus. Next base: position 37,114,634 of record CM075692.1, read on the forward strand.
CAAAATTATGTTATAAATAAGGTTTCAAATTAAAATTTTAAATTTAATATTTGAATGATTCGAAATTAGTAATTCATAGTTATCTTGCAAAAGTTATTGAAGATCAAATTTTAAATTTTAACAGTTAGAAATCGATAAGAATTATATTAATAAATATTTAAAGTTAAAATTTTAAACGTAAAGTTAGAACTCTTAGAAATTAACAATTCATATAAATATGTTATAATAAATATTTAAAATTGAAACATCACATTTAAAATTTAAAATTTGAACGTTGAAACTTTATATTTAAATCAATACGTTTACGTTTACGTTTTAGCATTAGTTTAAGTTTAAATTTTTAGTCATTTATAACTATAAATTTTTATGAAATTTTATTTTATGTTTTTTGAAATTTTTTATTGACGTATATATTTTTTATTTTATTGTTTTTTTTTAAATTTCAACTCTTAGAAAATAATAAAAATTATGTTATAATAAGTAATTAAAATTGAAATTTTAAATTTGAAGTATTAAAAATTAGAAATTTAGAGAAACATGAAATTTTAAATTTCAACTCTTAAAAATTAATGAAAATTATGTTATAATAAATATTTAAAATTAAAATTTAAAATTTAAAATTTAAATTTGAAAGGTTAGAAATTAGCAATGCATAGTTATATGGGTTGACAAACATTGAAAATTTAAACATAGAAAATTTAAATTTCAATTCTTATAAATTAATCAAAATTATGTTATAATTAATATTTAAAATTGAAATTTTAAATTTAATATTTGAATGCTTTGAAATTAGTAATTCATAGTTATATGTTGCAACAGTCATTGAAAATTGAAATATAAAATTTTGAATTTCAACATTTAGAAATTAATGGGAATTATGTTATAATAAATATTTAAAATTAAAATTTTAAATATAAAATTTGAAAGCTTAAAAATTGGCAATTCATAGTTATATGTTGTAAACTGAAATATCAAATTTTAAATTTCAACAGTTAGAAATCGATGGGAATTATGTTAATGAATATTTAAAGTTAAAATTTTAAATGTAAAATTAGAACTCTTAGAAATTAGCAATTTATATAAATAAGTTATAATAAATATTGAAAATTGAAACATGATATTTAAAATTGAAAATTTGAACCTTGAAACTTGATATTTAAATCAATATGTTTATGTTTACGTTTTATCGTTAGTTTAAGTTTAACTTTTTAGTCATGTTTAATTTTAAATATTTTATGAAATTTTATTTTATGTTTTTTTGAAATTTTTTATTGACGTATATATTTTATTTTATTGGTTTTTTTTTAATTTCAACTCTTAGAAAATAATAAAAATTATGTTATAATAAGTAATTTAAATTGAGATTTTAAATTTGAACTATTAAAAATTAATGAAAATTATGTTATAATAAATACTTAAAATTAAAATTTAAAATTTAAAATTTGAATGGTTAGAAATTAGCAATGCATAGTTATATGTTGTGACAAACATCGAAAATTAAAACATAGAAACTTGAAATTTTAACTCTTAGAAATTAATCAAAATTATGTTATAATTAATATTTAAAATTTAAATTTTAAATTTAATATTTAAATGCTTCAAAATTAGTAATTCATAGTTATATGTTGCAACAGCTGTTGAAAATTGAAATATGAAATTTTGCATTTCAACACTTAGAAATTAATGAGAATTGTGTTGTAATAAATATTTAAAATTAAAATTTTAAATGTAAAATTTGAATGCTTAAAAATTGGAAATTCATATTATATGTTGTAAATTGAAATATCAAAATTTAAATTTCAACCGTTTGAAATTGATGGGAATTATATTAATAAATATTTAAAGTTAAAATTTTAAATGTAAAATAAAAACTTTTAAAAATTATCAATTCATATAAATATGTTATAATAAATATTGAAAATTAAAACATGACATTTAAAATTTAAAATTTGAACGTTAAAACTTCTTATTTAAATCAATATGTTTATGTTTACGTTTTAGCGTTAGTTTAAGTTTAACTTTTTAGTCATGTTTAATTTTAAATATTTTATGAAATTTTATTTTATGTTTTTTGAAATTGTTTATTGACATATATATTTTTTATTTTATTATTTATTTTTAAATTTCAACTCTTAGAAAATAATGAAATTTATGTTATAATAAGTAATTAAAATTGAAATTTTAAATTTGAACTATTAAAAATTAGAAATTTATAGAAATATGTGATAAAAAATATTTAACATTGAAACATGAAATTTTAAATTTTAACTCTTAAAAATTAATGAAAATTATGTTATAATAAATATTTAAATTTAAAATTTCAATTAATAGTTGTATTTAAATTTAATATTTAAAGTTAAAATTTTAAATGAAAATTTTGAATGCTCAGAAATTGGAACTTCATAATTATATGTTGTAACAATTATTGAAAATTGAAATATCAAATTTTAAATTTCAACAGTTAGAAATTAATGAGAACTTTGTTATAATCAATATTTAAAGTTAAAATTTTAAATGTAAAATTTGAACTTTTAGAAATTCATAGAAATATGGCATTTAAAATTTAAAATTTGAACATTGAAGCTTCTTATTTAAATCAATATTTATTTTAGGGTTTAAATTTAAAATTAAGAAAATATTTTTAAATTTTAAGTTTTAAAATTGAAATTTGAACTAAATATTCTTTTAAATATGCATTCAAAAAGTTACATTTTTTAATATATTATTTTTAATGATTTTATATTTAAATTTATTTAAAATTTTAAGTAAAGTTATTATTTAAAATGTTTAAAATTTAAAATATGTGTGTTGCTATTTTGATTGGTTTTTGAATTGAAAATATATTTAATGTTGGTTTTTCTTCAGTTAATTTTTTAATTTTTTTTAAAACCAAAAAATTATTTTATTAAATTTTTTATATTGTTTATAATGTTCTCACGGATATGCCTATGGGGAACTGTTTACAATTTTCATGTCAATAATGAACATGTACAACTGACTGCGTCTACACGTAGAAGGCACATACCGATACAAAATGAAAATGACGTGTTTGAAGACCAACCTATTGTGCACCAAGATCCCTTTAGAATGGGCTATCTAGGAGGACCACAAGATACTACTCTTTTAGTATCATATGTTGATCATGTAGCAAATCACATATGAAATAACGAAGTAAGTATATGATATTTTAATTTATTAAATTTTTATTATATTAATTTATTTAATTGCATGTTTAGTATACTTAGTTAGTTAAATATTTGGTTTGTGTAGTTTATGGTATATATAGGATATTCATGTATTTAACTTATTAAATCTTTATTATAGTAATTTAATTTTTTTTTATTTACGTGTAGTATATTCAGATAATAATTTAATTAAATTTGTGGTTTGTACAATTCATTACATGTAATCTATTCATATAGTAATTTAATTTATTAAAGTTTTTTTAGTAGGGTAGTTTAATTATTTTTTAGTGTACTTAATATAATATTTTGGACTTAGTTATTTAATTACTTAACTATATGTTTAGTATAATAAATAATTGAATATGTTTTTGTAGGTCCGTGCTGATCTTAAATGCATAGCACACAGACGAAAATTACGCATGATTGGAGAGCCTCATGTTGGAATCGTAGAATATGTTAGTCACTCTGGGTTATTACCGTTAGTTAAGTGCACTTATGAGACAGTGGATTCAACTCTTATTTGTGCATTTGTTGAAAGATGGCATAAGGAAACATCTAGTTTCTATCTACCTATCGGGAAGATGACCATTACACTAGATGATGTGTCATGCTTGTTGCATCTACCAGTGATGGGTGTGTTTTCCAACTACAGTTACCTGAACATGGAAACGACAATTCCCGTTTTGATGGACTTGTTAGGCATATTACTGGATGAAGCGTTTGACGAGTTTACTGCTTGTAGATGCGGGTCTGTATGTATCTCTTGGCTAAGAGAGATCTATCAACAAAGATGTTTAACACGCAATTGGGAGCAGACTGCTCGAGCATATATGTTGCACCTTGTTGGGTGCATCATATTTGTAGACAAGAGCAACACATCTGTTTGTGTAACGTATCTGATGTTGTTAGTAACCTTCAAGATACATCTACAATTTCTTGGGGTGCAGCTGCATTGACACATTTGTATCATCATCTTGATGAGGCAAGTTTTAACGACACCAAACAATGTGCATGTTACGCGACTTTGATTCAGGTTAGTACTTTGTATAACATGCTGTATTTTTATACAATTCGTCATGCATTACATATAACTGATACAAGTATGTTAATGTTTTATGCAGGCTTGGGTCTATGAACATTTTTTGATCATTGGGGCAAGATCAGTAGCCACTGCATTTAATCAAGCGAATCCTCGTGCTTTGCGTTGAAATGTTGCTAAACGTAGACCATCGACACTTGAATATAGGCAGTAAATGGACCAACTAACATTTGAGTCTGTTATATGGTCAATGTATGATGAACAGAGAAATACATTTGAATTCTAACTTATTAGCATGTTCTTTGGCTGGATTCGAGCTGGTGAATATACACAGTTATATCTCCTTGAACGAGTTTTTCGACAATTTAAGATGGTCCAAAAAATTCCCATAGATCCTACATTTGTTAGGATGCACACCATCACAAGTCAAGAAATGAACGAGCGGTGGCTTAACTTTACGCAACATTTAGTGTATGGGGAGCCTATTGGGGTTGACCCGTCCGACTGTTCTAATGACTATATGTCATGGTACTTTCAAGTGTCACATCCATATGTTTGTCCACCATCTGAAAGTAACCCTCGGGTGGTTCCAGAATCGTCTCGTGCCCAACAAATGAGTCATCATACATCTTGGCAAGTGATGGTAACAGGTTTGCAACGTATGATTGATCTTCGCATGGTACCACAAGGAACACCAGCTTGGGAAACAATTCAGTAGCTTCTAGCAGTAGCACGTCATCAACTATGAATGTTTATTTTTTTTAACATAATGTGATGTTATTGGTCAACAAAATATTATATGTTATTTACAAATAAATTATATTTACTCAATTTTCATAGTACTTTATGTTATGTATACAAAGTTAATCATCATCTAAAGTAACGTATTGTCGCTTAACATACAACAACTTTGAAAACTCTTGAATGCGACTACCGTAATGCATCAACCACTTGTGTGCAATCGAATAAGAATATGTTTTCTGAAAAATATCTACATCTGGTATTGGACAATGATTCTTTAAGAATACCTACAAACAAATATAATAAAATAATTATATTAATTACATATAGGATGTTGTATGTTTAGAGTTGGGTATTGTAAAAATGCATGTTTTTACCTGAACAAAGTGATTCCCATTCACATGAGCTATGTAAATGAGTCGATGACTTGACGCATCAGCAGGAGGACCACTCCTTAACAGAAAAAATGTCATGCATTGCTTTAGAGATAAAGAAATCAAGACAACATTATAACGAGTGACAATGACATATCCCATGTTAGGTAAAGTCATCCATCTGTCAACACTGGCCTGCAAAAAAAATATAATTATATACTATTAACAAATTCTTATGTGAAAAAGAACATAACATTAACTAGTGATAACGTATATTCATACCGTGCGTCGATCATCAACAAGTAATGAATTACGTAACTGTTGAAATCAGTCGTCACCGCCAAATATAGTTATGTAGTCAGAGCGCCATGTTCCCATTTCTTTGTACAACTGTTGACAAATAATAGACCAAGAATCCTCACCCAAACCCATTAGACTAGCAATTGCACGATAGCCACAATGACCGTCAGCCACAACATCTATTATGCTTTGGACATAACGATGCATAAAAACGGGCAATTGATCTATGAACATAATCTCCTGTTAAGTTCATTACCAATAGACATTGCTGATTTTTGGGATGGACAAGTGCCATAACCTAAAATATATGCATCAACATGCTCAAAATAGGATGGATCACGCTTTGTTGATCTCTCAGCTTGACGCGTCCGACCTTTGGTCTTAACCTTCTCTTTCGGCGGACACATTGAAGTCCGATCAGGATATGCTATCACGTTCAATTTATCTCTTATTCTGATTTTTCCTGACACGTCAACTTCGTTAAAACACTGACAGATGACATTAATTTGTTGTTGGATTGTCAACTCTTCTTCAGTTTGAAAATCGTCATTAGGAAGTTGCATCCACACTGGATGAAGTGCAGCAATAGAAATACCGCCAACCACATATGTGGCTAGTTAACATGCACATGGAATACCATGCGTAGTCCTCACTACAAATCTACACTTTGTACTGTTTGTACCAACAAGTTTGACCCGTTGATATTCTAATGAAATAAGGTTCATTGCATACCTTGAGACAACGCCACGCAGATTTTTATACATTGTTAGATTAAATGCATGTCCAAAAAAATTAATGTTTTTCTCAAAAGATGCTTTAATTTCAATATGTTGCAATTGTAACATATTATTCATCGCATCCCAATAATTACAAAGGTCACCTATGCTGGTTTGTATCAATCTTTTGAAAGTTGAATGTGATGACTCAACCCTGTTAACAATAAATACATGTCAATTATAAATAATTAAACAACGACTTTGAAAGTTGAATGTGATGACTCATACCTATTAGTAGTTGTGTTCCTTAAGTGCATGAACTGATTGGTCTAAGCTTTAACAAATCTTTCCTTGTGAGGGGTTAACCAAGTGTCTTTCACATAATCAACAAATAGAGGCCAAGGTTGACAAATACATTCAAAGTTGTACAAATATCCTTCAAATGCATCTTCAGTGTCACATTCTTTAACTTCTTGGAATGACTACATAACTTGGTCTCATGCTTCTTGCGGATGGACATGCATTTTGTATTTTAGTCCTCACATTTTTTCAATATAATATTCACACAACAAATTAAATGTTTGTGGAAAAGCAAATTCAATTCCCTTCATAAGAGTTAAATCTCTATCTGTAACAAACACTTTGGGTACTGCATCAATTTTCAGGAAAAGACTTCTACGTAGGCAAAGGCAACAGAAAATGTCATGTCAGTTGATGTCATACCAACAATTTCAAGCAATGATAGTCTATATTTGTTAGTTTTATATGTACTATCCAGCAGAACAATGTTAAATGTGTTAACCAGTTTCATTGAATCTGGGTGTGCCTAGAAGATATCAGACAAAACTTCTGTGACTTTGTCCATTCTATGTCAGTGAAGATACATGTCACGCTCTAGTAAATTCATTAAGTGTTGGATTTGTGTTCTACGACCTCTTTGAGACTTACGAAAAGCATGTCTTGCAGTATACACTTGAGTAATGGTTGTAACATTATTTTGATTGTAGTCCTTCAAAGTAAGAAGAATGTTCTTCGGTTTGATCATATTTTTTGTCAAATCATGAAGTAATGCTTTTTCCTCATCTACCACACGACCGGCATATGGATGACCAACTAATGTTTCGGCTAATGGATGATTGTGAAACCCACATACTACCTTCAACTTCCACCCATGTTGATTCTTTAGAGGTTGTCCTCGTAATCTGAATGGGCAATCACATTTTCTGGTCCCCGTTGTTTTACGAATGTAGTCGTCGTAATTTTTGTATGGTTTATACCTGCAACTTCGCTCACACCCTAAATCCACAAATATTTTTTCGCTAGTTGTACTTGACCTTAATATTACGATGACAAAGCCATTTTCAAACGCTACCCCTCTGACCCACTTTAATAAATCATCTCGCGTTAAAAAAACCCAGTTCAATTAATACTAATTTGAAATATTTCACTTATTGATTAAATAAAATCAAAGTAACACAAATATTGATTTGATTTTTACCTCTGTATTGCTGAATGCATTCGTAAAATCAATTGCATTTTGAAGAATTTGTTGTCCTTGATCAATGTATAGTGGTTGACCATCATGAAAATTAAATCGTTGTCTTCGATATTTACTTCATTGGAATTATTTCTAAAAAAATCCATAGAAACCTGCAAAAATAATTTAAAATTGAATTGAACTTAAAAAATTTAAAATTTATGTACAAAATTTAATGAAAATCTAATTTCAATTTATGTACAAAATAACATTTAATGGGACAAAATTTAATGAGAATAAAATTTAATTTAAAATAAATTTTAACAACAAATAATTCCATTTTTTTTATAAATATGAATTAATTTTATATAATTTATATTCTTACTGCAATATTAAAATACAATTTATATTTAGTAATTTGATATAACTTATATAGTTAATGTAAGTTAATATAATTTTACAATACATATATTCTATTATTAACGCCACATTAACAAATAATGGAAATTACCATACAATATTTTTATCAAGTAAATTTTTATAAATATGAATTAATTTTATATAATTAATATTATTACTGTAATATTGAAATATAATTTATATCAATTAATTTGATATAACTTATATTAATATTATTACTGTAATATTAAAATACAATTTATATGAATTAATTTTATATAACTTATAATAAAAATTTAAAATATATATACTGTATTATTAATGTCACCTATACAGATACGGTAAGTTATGAAGGTATATATATTATGTAATTTTATGTAACTTATACATATATTTTAAAATTCATATATTTGTAACTTATAATACAATGTTAAAATCTGATATTTATATAATTTATATTATCAACTAAATTTTTACAAAGGTATATATATAATTATTTTTTACAACAAAATCCATATATAAATCGTTAACACAACATAAATGTTAGTCGTCTAAAATTAAATTTTTATTATGGTTAACATCATTATAAGAAAATAAACTTACTTACTTGAGCAAGAGATGCTGAATAAATCTTCGAGAAGTACATACAATTATATAGAGAAAAATAAAGCAAGAAGAAGACAAGGAACAACTACCTATCAACAAATGTAACATACAAATGTTAGTTTTTATAGACATAAACTAATATATTTGTAATTTCCAAAATTAATAATAAATGATATTTGAAATTTAGGACATAAAATATTTTCAAAAATTCAATAAATTGAATATACTTTAAAACATAATATTTAATTTTAATAATTGTATATATTCAATAATACAATATACTGTAACAGATAATAATTAGTTTTAATAATTTTAATAACTATATAATTCAACAATAAATTTATTATAAAAATTTATTAAATAACTTAAATTATTTAATAAATTTTAAAAATATTTATAAAATAACTTCAACTATTTAATAAAATATTTATAAAATTTAGATAAAAATGTATATTTTCAAAATAACTTCAATTATATAATTTAATATTGAATAATTATTTAACAAATAAGTTTAAAATTTAAAATTATAAAAGCAATTAAAACATCCAACTAGTTAAAAAATTATAAAACCTAAGTTGCAAATTTTAACATGCATGCAACTTTTAACCCTAATATTACATTTAATAAGAAACCCAATTTTTTTACTAAACCTTTACATGCAACGTAAAACATAATCACCTCCCATGCAACCAATACTATTGAAGTCAAAGCCTCTCATGCATCCAATAAAATCGCTCACCACCTCCTATGCATCCAGTAAAATTACTCAAACCACTGCCCGTGACCATCTCCCATGCATCCAGTAAAATTACTCAGATCACCTCCCATGCATCTGGTACAATTACTCAGACCACCTCCCATGCATGACCGCTTCCCATGCATCCAGTACAATTACTCAGACCACCTCCCATGCATCCAGTAAAATTACTCACACCACCTCCTATGCAAGACCACCTCCCATGCATGCAATAAAAGTACTTCCACCACCTCCCACGCATCCAGTAGTAGTAATAATAATAATATTATTATTATTACTATATAATAAGACGAAGTTGCCATTATAATAAAACGCAACTGCATATATATATATATATATATATATATATACTTACTGGCATACGAATTCTTCTCCAGTGCTGGAGAAGTAAAAAAATTTGTAAATTTTTTAACTCTCCGGCCGTGCCCGGAGAGTAAAACAAAAAGGGCATAATGGTATTTTTCCCACCAGTAGGTGGGAAATGAAAAATGAGTAGGTGTTAAATAAAAAACTCTAGACCTTGGAGTAATGGACCAAGGTAGTGATTTGCCGATAATTAACATCTAATTTAATTAAAATAATATTTATTTTTTAAAATTTCTATTTTATTCTTCTCTTTTATAATTTTTTTCATTTTCATTTTCTTTCCTTTTTTCTTACCTTACTTTTTTGCTCTGTCTTTCTCCTTATCTTCGATTTCCATTCTCATATAAATATATTAAATATTTTCTTATTTAAGTGTGAAATTTATTTTAAAATTTGAAATAAATATTGTTTTGAATAACACAAAAAAAATTTGAAATAAATATTATTTTAATTATTTTTTAAAATTTGAAATAAATATTATTTTAAATAACTAAAAAAATATTTTAAATTTGAAGTAAATATTGTTTCAAATAACTAAAAAAATTTAAATTTGAATTACAAATATTGTTTTAAATTTAAAATAAATATTATTTTAAATAAAAAAAATTAAATTTGAAATAAATATTATTTTTAATTTGAAATAAATATTGTTTTAAATAACTAAAGAAATTTGAAATTTGAAATAAATATTGTTTTAAATAACTAAAAAAATTTGGAATAAATACTATTTTGATTATTGTGTTCAATTTAAAATAAATATTATTTTAAATAATTAAAAAAAGAGTTTAATTGATATATACTGTCAATGTAAAAAAGATTTTTATATTGATATTCAATCATGACTTTCCATTTATGTGACTTTTAAAATAGTAATGAGTAAAGTCAACAAATTTACCATAAATGAAAAGTCATGATTGACTGTAAGTGTAAAAATCTTTATACTAATAATGTGTACCAATTAAACTCTTAAAAAAATTAAAATTTGAAATATCAATATTGTTTGAAATTGAAAATAAATATGTTTTAAATAAATAAAAAAATTTAAATTTAAAATAAATATTATTTATTTATTATTTTAAATTTAAAATTTGAAATAAATATTTTTTGAATAACTAAAAAAATATATTTAAAATAAATATTATTTTAAATAACTAAAAAAATTAAAATTTAAAATAAATACTGTTTTAATTATTAGTTTAAATAATTAATAGTAAACCATGAATATTAACATTTTGAGAATGATAAGCACACTTACTAATAAAAAGTAATAGTAACAATAAAAAGCTTATTAATTACATGCAACAAATTTATTATTACTGCAATTACTATATTCACTCTAAGAAAAAAAAATTACAAATTTTTTTATTCTTTAACAATAATTGACCAAAAAATAAAAAAATATGCAAATTTATTTTAGTGTGGATGTTGGCGGGAAAGTACAAAATTTGAGAGTATATTAAAAGAGTTGTTGGGTCATTGTGGAGCCATTTGATTCCCATAAATCTGAAACCTGCATCCTTAGTATATAACTAAGTGAGATTGAGATCAGATCTAATCTAAGACAAACACAACAGCTAACTCCCTCGAAGAGGCAAGAGCCATTATTCAAAATTCAAAACAGACAGACATTATTTTATTTTTATTTGTATTTTTGTTATTTCTTTATTTTTGTTTTGCATCTGTTGCCGTCTTCTTTAGGCTTTCGAAGGTCCTTCTCTTATGTCTTTGTACTTTGTGTCTGTCACTGTCTCTTCTCTCTGGATTCTGATCAAACAACCCACCGTCTCCCCCTTTTCAATCCTCAATTTATTCTTCTCGTTTTTATTATTACTACCACGATTCTTTTACCCCAAATGCTCCTACTTCATTTGTATTATTTGTGTGGTAAAAAAGTTAATGATTTTATGGTCAGTACATTAGTTAGCAGCAGAACTAAATTAGTTACAATCTGTTTTGAAATTTATTTCTAGTTAATTTAAAATAAAAAATTAAAACAAATAAGTATAAGTTGTTTGATAAATTTTATTTTTTATGATTTAAAGGTCCCTTCCATACAGCAGTGAAAAATAAATTAAATGTTGTTAGATGATTTTTTTCTTTTTGTTTTTTAATAAAAAATATTTATAAAATCAAATTTATTTATATTATAAAATAAATTGCTTAAAGATTAAATATAAATATTATTTGATTCAACCTTTTTTAAGAAAAAAAATTAAAAATAAACTAGTTAAATAGAATCTTATATTCTATTTTTTTCAAGAGTTATTTATTGTGATCATTAACTCATTAATAAATTTTGAGTTAAATACCAAGTGGGTTTCTAAAATTTTAGAGACATTCATATCATTGAATTTTTTCATTGTTTGTTGTAGTATTTGTTACTAACTATTACATGACAATTACTACTTTTCTTTAATAGTGAAGCTATCATTTTTGTCCTTAAAATATTAAAATAATAACATATAGGTTCTTGAAAGAATTTTAGCGGACATCCAAGTCCTTGAAAGATTGTTAGAGACATTCAGGTTCTTAAAAGATTTTTAGAAGAATTCAGGTCTTTTGAAAGATTTTTAGAGACATTCAAGTTATTATAATATAATGAAGCTTCTTGTACTTCTAGTGAAATATCAAACTAATAAGGAACTTAGTTTCCAAAATCATAAAATAACTTCACTTCCTTCCCCACTAGAATCTCCTTGCCTCCTTCCCCGACATGACCTATCTCTAACTGTATACCCCTACACCCAACTCCCCTGCAACCCAACACAACCCCACACCTCATAACATCTCTCACGAAAACATAGAGTGCCTTAAGAATGCAGATGGTGGAGTCACTACGAGATTTAGAAAACAAAGAACTTGAATGAGAAATAAAAAAAGTGAAAAAAAGAAACACATACAAGAAATGAGAACGAGATTAGAAAGAATGATAATGATGTATTGTAGAGTTATGTGACAATTGAGATGAGTGATGGAGTGAGTGTGTATTGTCATTGAATATTGTTGATTTGCCGCAAGCCATACGACCCAAAATATTTTAATATTTTAAATTAAAATTCAAAACAACTAAATTATTTTCAAAATCCAAATGTTTATTCAAGGACTTAGATGTCTCTAAAAATTTTTCAAGAACTTGAATGTCTTTAAAAATATTTCAAGGACCTAAATGTCTCAAATTGTTTTAAGAAGCTCGATGCCCTCTAAAAAATTTTCAAAAACCTAGATATCATTACTTTAATCTTTTGGGAACTAAAACGATGTTTCACTATTAATCAAAGAAAGGTAGGTGTCACGTAAGTCTACTATGTATGAGAAAGAAAGATTGTCAACACAACAGTTAATTCCTTATTGTTTAGTTACCTAACTGTAAAAAAATTCAAAGAACTTGGATACCTCTACAATTCTTTTAGGGACCAAAGTTTTAGCACTACAATCTTTTAGAAACCTGTTTTATATTTCATTCAATAAATTTTGCATTAAACATTAAATTTTTTGTAACTAGCATATTTTATTTTACTTTTTTAAAATAACATATATTTAGTAATGGATTCAAACGTTTTAAGCGGTGGAAATTAACATAATGCAAATTTTTAAAATAGAATAAAAAATTCAAATTTTTATATATGTATACCTGAAAATTGATAAGAATGAGACAAAAAACTTTGAGATTTGAAAAAAAAAATATCAGAGAAATATTATATTTTTTAATTATAACCTTAAATATAATCTAATTTATCTAGAAAAAAATTCATTAAGATAAAAGAGGAAAAAAACCAATATTTAGTTGGAGATAAAAAAAAGAACAAAATTAATGTAGCAATGAACTCAAAATAATACTTTAATAAGTAGAAACTTGTCTTCTAAATACTTTAATCAATCTAATAAATTTAAAATATCAGCTTATTTATACAAAAAGAAAAATCAACTTATATTTTAATTGTTTTTAAGTAAATATTGTAACCACTAAAATAAAAAAAAAAAGTTAACGTATCTCTTTAATTTTTATTAAATGAAAATTATAGCTAAAAAAATATTAACTTATCTTTTCAATTATTGTTTAAGTAAATATATTGATAACTATTAAAACAAAAAAAAATTGTTATTGCGTAAAATATTAAAGTTAATTTGTTAGTGAATTTAAATGTATATAATGTGGAATATTAGAATTAATTATTTTAACAATTTAGATAAAAAAATAATTTTTTTAGTCATAAATAACTATTTAAAAAATTGTTTTTAAATAAAAATTATAACTACTGAAAAAAATTATTTTTTAAATAAAAATTATAGATTTTGAAATCATAACTATAAAAAATTACTTTACTAGTTTTTAAAATAATTATTATGACAATAAAACTATCACTACCATAAAGTAAAAAAGAAATATGTAACTATCATAATATTATTGAGTAATAGTGGGGCAATATTTATAATTTGTTACAAAATAAGTAGTTACAAATGAGAGTGAGATAAATTATATTATATATTAATATATTATTACAAAATAAAACAAAAAAAAAAGTTAAGAAGACATTGCTCATACTTTTGTATATAGAATGCAGCCTTCATATATTCTTTATGTAAGACCAGAAGAAGAAAAAAAAAACAAGTGCTACACTGTGTATTCATATTTTCATTTTATTAATTTTATGTTATATTAAAAATTATATTGAATAAGAAAAAAGAGAATGAATTGTGCTTAAAATTAAAAGCTAAAGAGAGGATAGGTTACATTTTTAAGGGGTAGTTTCTTTTTTCTTTTTAACCATTTATTAATTAATTAAACTAAATAATAGAGATATTAAGGACAAATATATTATAAAAATATAGACACAAAAATCACCTATTCCTTTTATATTATTATATATAGATTTTTAATAAAATTGGTTAAGATGGAATCTGTCATGTATTTTATATTTTTATATAAATAAAATTATATTAGGCCTTTGTTTTTAGTGTTCTTTAATGTTTTTTTTATAGGTGACATGTTAGTATTGTTACTAATTTTAATTTTTTCAAGAGTGAGTATCTAACCCACACTTCAAGAAAAATTACATGTACCTATGAATAAAAATTATCACTAAAAGTTAAAAAAAGTGTGGGTAAAAATGTATATAAGACTGTGATCTAAGTAAAAGTCATTAATTTATACCTACAAATAAAGGTTGTAGGTAAAAATCATTTACTTATACTATTAAATCAAACTGTTAGGTAGAAGTCATAATAAAAAAATTATTATATCTACCTAATCATTATATTTGTTTCAGTTTCCATAGAAAAAATGCAATTAATAGAAAATAAAACACAACATTAAGCTTTAATTTAGGAATTATAAAGAAGATACCTGAAATAGATTAACTTGAGAATACCGAAAAGCTAAACGAACTTAATACCTAATGTCAATACATAAAATAATTTTATGCTCAACAAACAAAATTAGATAATGAAATTAAAATTAGAAGTAATCAACAAGTAAATAAAAAATAATTAAAGTAAGTAATGAAACAAAATATGATGCTTGTTGGTGTGGGTAACGAAGGTAATGAATGTTCAAATGAAAAATGAGAAATAAAATATGAGCGAAGGAGGAATTATAGACATAATGAAAAGATGAGGGATGAAAAAGGAGTACACGATGAAGGAGAATTGTAGATAACCTTCGTCTAATTTCTTTCAAGAGAAACCTCCATCTAATTTAGTTTTAATTTTTTAAAAAATATTTAAAATTTTACTAATTAGTTCTTTATCCATACATGATTTTTTAAATAATTATATTTAATTTAATTCATAAAAATCATTATTAATCTAAATTAAAATTAATTATTAAAATATTAATTAATATATTTCATCCTTATAATTTTAAATAATTAACAATAATTCCAATATTTCATCTTAAAAAGTATTCTTTTAAGAATTATTGAATCACATGATTAAATATTTTACGATTTCAATTATTTATTTTGTATTGATATTGAATTTTATTTAAATTTGACATGATTTTACATATAATTATTAGTTTTTAAAAAAACAAGAATTTTACCTTAAAAAAAACTATAGGTAGAGATTTTTGAAGTTTTACTTTTGTAGTTATAAATATTTTGGTTTTATCTACACCAACTATGTAAAGGTAAATGTATATAGCTTGTACAATTAACATTATGTATAATAATATTATTAGAATTTTACCTATACTAATATGTGTAAGTAGAATTTTATTTTATTTTTTTTTTAGTTTTATTTATACTAAATCATATCTTTAAGTAAAAGTGTTTGTAGGTATAGGCCATTTTTTTTGTAGTGCATGAACTGTTCTACCTCTTTCCTTCTTTAATAAACCAAATCCCCTTATATATTATTTTTTCAAAAATTAAAATAGACATTTATTATAGTTAGGGTAGTTTATAAAATTAATTTCTCTAATACCAAAAATATATTAAAATTAAATTACAGTCAACTAATTAATATACTTTGAGTCGTTTAACTAAGTTTACCTATTTGAGTTAGTTTTTTATAAAATAAGAATTGAAGAAATTTAAATTGTCTCTTGTATTATATTTTAGTTTTGGTAGACCAACTGGTCTCTTAGGGGAGCAAGCCATGATTTTTAACCTTTCTTAAGAGGCCAAACAACACCTATGTATTTTTTATAAACCAATATAGTAAATACATGTACAACCTATTTTTGACAAGTTAATAAGTTAATAGCAAATACAAGTTTATGACAAATCTCACATTTTACCATTATGTAACGTGCATCTTAATAGGAGTTATTGGATTGTCTAGTGATAAAGTAGAGAAATAGAAGAAACACATGTCGTGAGTTTAAATTTCTTTACTAACAAAAATTAATATATTAATGATTAACATAAAAAATATGCATCCTAATACAAATCAAACATCTAAAAGAATAAGCGTGATCAGTGATAGCAAGAATAAATACGAAGAATATCAAAAGAGACATATCTATAGTTAGTTGAATGTGTAATTTTTTTATAGGAAATTTATAGATTTAGTTAATTTTGTTTTATAATTAGTGAATAATATCATAATTCTATTAACTAGGTTGACTCTGTGAGAATATCTTTTATAAGAAAAAAATTGATTTCACAAATTGCATTAAATTATACTAATTCACGATCTTGTTAACTACATGTGACTTTTAATAATATTTTTGTAACATTTTATAATGTTACTCAATATGTTATTCTAACATTTTTTATGAAATGTTGTGCAAGATCTAGATTATTAAAGCTAATGTTATTAATAGACTTTATCAACCTCGATTATACGTAACATTTTTTTACAATGTTTTTCAAATGTTACAAAAGGTTTTAAGCAAAATTTTATTAATTATTAAACAAAAGAATGTTACTAAAAGTCATATATGTTGCAGTGATATATTTATAAATGTTGTGATCGAATAATAGAAATTTATTTAAATTAAATATTTTTCTTTTGATAACTTTTTATAAATCAATATTGGTAGTTTAAATTTGTATTTTTAAACACTGAGATCGAGGAATAAAATAATATTTATTATATATGTTACTTATTTAAATAAATTAAATATTTTTTCTATTTAAAGTATAATTATAATTTTTTAAAATTAATACTTTCCCTTGACAAAAACACAATTAATGTTTACAAATATACTTTTTTCCATGCAAATCCTCGTTTCTAATATTTATATGCGTTGGTTACTTTAGTTCATAATTTTATAAGATCTCTACTTTTAGTCTAACTATTGTAGTTAACAAGATCCTTATTTCTAACTTTAACAAATTAAGAATTTATTGAAATTTACATATTGCCTAATGGCAGGGAAAAATTTAGAAATATTAAACCCAAATGGCCAAATCGCAACTTATAGAAGTGAAAGACTCAATGTATACCAGCTCATATTGGTACCTTTGTAAGTAAACACTGTAACTAAGCAGACACTGTAACACATGCATGCCAGCCATATGTATAAATTAACGCATAAAATGTGAACCTCTAGCAGAAATTTTGACTTTTATGTGATTATATACAAGGTCAAATGTGTTTTTTGTGATTTTAACACTTGTTTACTGCTTGTAATCCAATCGTGCAGAAACAAAACAAGCAGCCATGTGCAGCGGCAACTAATTAGGAGACAAAACTTAGAAATTAAGAATGGACCGTTACCATAAATTAGCATTGACTTTTGTTATTTGGAGATTTTATCTTTAATTATGCCTTCCTTGCAATGCAAATAACTTAAGTCGTCACCTAATCGCATGAAACAAGGCTCTGTTAATATGAAACATGCATGTTCAGATTTCCAATTTAGTAAGTTTATTATTTACTGGACTAAACAATATGGAAATTCAATTTCATTTATTCTCATCGAAAGCTTCAACTTAACCTGAGATCGTATTTGAAAAAGTTGAAAAAATAATTATATTATTTCAATTATTAATTATGCTATAATATTAATATTATTTTATAACCAATTACAAGAATCAAAGATAAAAATTACTAAAAATTGATTTGAAAATAATTAATTTAGTTTAATAGGAGAAAAATTAGTTTTTATAAAATAAAAAGTGTAAAAACAATAAAAAAAATTATAAATTATAAATTTTCAACTTCATAAAAATATTTTTTTAAAAATTTATGCTGATTTCTATAATCGGCTTTACATTAAACACGAAGTGTATTTATTTACCATACCAGTTTTTGTAACCACTGTCTGCTAAATAAGTCTCATAATCACATGGAAAGGTCATGTTTTTGTTCCACTTCTAATTTTTTATACTATTTGTATTGAATTCAAAGATGAAATATACAATCTTAACGATCGACTAAAGATTAGGTGCCTATATGACATAAACATATTAGTTCCCAGCTATATAATCGTAATGGCAAATATTATATATGTCTCAATCTAATAGTGTAGAAATCAATTAATGCTGCAGAAGGTACAGTTCAATTAATATAATGTAGAAACACTTACATTGTCTGGATTGCACCTCCCCGTGATTCGTTTGATATATTAAGGGACGTGCATATATATTCAGCGACTTAACTATACAACTATAGTCGAGAAATATATATCCTCAGTCCAAGCTTAATTTTAAAAAACATAGACAGAATCACAGAAAGAAAGAAAGCTTTAAAAGAGGGTTGACCAAAGATGATTATGACAACAAAGAATAGAATTAAATGAGGCTGGCATGCTCTAAACACTATTATTTTGAAAGACTGAGGGGTTTTTTTTATTGTTATTCTGACTAGATATTGTATTAATTTGTAAGTTGCGCCGTCTGTATTCGCTTGAACGAAGCTAGCCATACCCAATACACGTATATTGCGTCAAATGATAGATGAGATGCATGAAAATTAGTTGCCCAACATGGCCACGGGACGGTTAATTAGAAATTATAATCTCTCCCACGCAATTCAGGTATACATAACGCTTTTAAAGTTGACATATAATGCCTATAAAAGGGAGCCATGTGCTTGTAGCTAAGCATTCCATTTCTCAAGCTAAGGCTATACATATATGCTTACTATAGGGAAGTGACTGTGGTGAAGTTTTGATACATTTGAATATGAAGATGAGAGTTTTGCTGTGCGTGCTACTTTTGGGTTTCCTTGGGGTTTGTCATGGTGGAGGCCTAAGGAAAAATTTCTACAAGAATTCTTGTCCTCAAGCTGAGGACATTATTAAGAGCAAAACACAGCAGCATGTTTTGGCTAATCCTGATTTGCCAGCCGACTTGCTTAGAATGCATTTTCATGATTGTTTTGTCAGGGTACATTAATTAATATCAATTCCAAGATTGTTTTATGGGTCTTTTTATCCGGTTTTAGTATAAAAAATTATAAATTTTACCTTGGCATTAATCTGACATGCAAAAATGCTAATTGTTTTGGAGCTACGTAACAAGTAATATGCGTATAACATGGTTGCAACGCAAACGTTCATTTCAGGGTTGTGATGCCTCGGTTTTGTTGAACTCTACTGCCACTAACACTGCAGAGAGGGATGCTATTCCAAATTTAACTTTGGCAGGCTTTGAAGTCATAGATGACATAAAAAGTGAGGTGGAGGCAAAATGTCCCAAAACTGTATCTTGTGCTGACATATTGACATTGGCTACTAGGGACGCTGTTTCCGTCCAAGTAAGCTAACCCTTCATATATATGCACATTCTCTTCTAATTATACAAGAAAATACAAGCTGTTCAATTTCTTTTGTTTTAACTTAATTTTTAACACACATGTTATATATATAATCTTATTAAGTTGTCACTTCATGCATGTTAATTTAACTGATATATAAACTTTTCAGTTTAATAAATCTATGTGGGAGGTGCTAACTGGCAGAAGAGATGGCACGGTATCTAAAAGTAGCGAAGCCTTGGCCGATATCCCGCGACCTTCCTTCAACATCACCGTACTAAAACAGAGGTTTGCTATCAAAGGTCTCACTTTGCAGGATCTGGTTGTATTATCAGGTAACAATTTATATTCTTGCTGGTATATATATATAACAATACATACATTACATAGATGGAAGGAATTACAAAGCAAGATCATAATCAATAATTGTGTATGTATATAACATAATTCTAGGGGCACACACAATTGGAGATGCGCATTGCATCTTGTTCAGTAACAGGCTCTATAATTTCACCGGAAAAGGTGATCAAGACCCTTCTTTGGATGCCACATATGCTGAATTCTTGAAGACAAAGTGTAAGAGTCCGAGTGACAGTACCACAACGGTAGAAATGGATCCTGACAGCTCTACCAAGTTCAATAGTGACTACTACACAAACCTTCTCCAGAACAAGGGTCTGTTCCAGTCTGATGCTGCCCTTCTAACACAAAAGAAATCTGCAGATATAGCTAAAAAATTGGTTGATAAAAAAATCTTCTTCTCAGAGTTTGCACAGTCAATGAAGAGATTGGGAGCCATTGAGGTCCTCACTGGCTCTGCTGGAGAAATAAGAAACAAGTGTTGGGTTGTCAACTCATAAACAAGTCCAACAATACTACTCACGACTTGTAATTTTAATTTCCTTTTTTTATTATATTATCTTTCAATTGTTACTTTGAATTGCTGATTGTGATCAGTTGTCAACTACCTTCAGACTCTTGAGGATATAAGGTTACTACTGTTTATCATCAAATGCCTTTAAACGAGTATTAACAATAAGTATAAAGTATCTGTTTTTATACACTGATGTCATCTTCTCTTGCCGCGATATATCTATTATATCCATTAATTGAACTATTACCCTTGTTAAAATAAAATAAACAATTAATTTAGTATGATTCCGTTAATTTTGTAAATATTGATACATTTTTTTTAACCAATAAAATTATAAGTTTGGTATATGTCTTTGTCTTCATAAATTTGTATTATTGTTTAAGTTGTTGAAATTGGCTAGTATTCTCTTGTAAGTAAAATATGTTAAGTAAAATAAGTCTATTTTTGTTGTGGATTTTTTATTTATTTAAACTTATGAAGATGATAACATGTATAAAACTTACAATTTTATTGGTTACAAAAACAAATGTATCGGTATCCACAAAATTAAATAGAAATACAACAGTAAGTAATATTAGTAGTTGTTAATTTTCATTTTTTAAATTCATCTTTTAACTTTACTGAAGTATATTAATTTATAGATTAAAATAGTAAATATATATTCAGGGATTTCTTATGCAGTTTTATTATTTAAGGAGAAAAGACAATATTTTGTGCATGAAATTAGTAATTTATTCCAAGATTATTCATGAAATGGAAAGTATCTTGAACCATCAAACATGTGAATAACACAAATTCTTGGTCAGATTATTTTGGTTAAATTGTTGGTAGAAAAAGTATAATAAAAATAAAAATAATATAATTATACAACATTATTGTCAGAAATCACAATATTTTTCCATGAATTACATTATTATGTATTTATTAACAATTTAGTAAAAAAATTTCAAATATTAAGGAATCAGCTAAAATTATTTTAATTTTTTTCTTCTGCGCATGATTATTTTAAATTATTTACTAGATATACCATATATAACTCTTTTTTTTAATATATTTTAGCAAGTATATTGTGAGTTGACGCATATTTTTTAATTTGAATAAAATAGAAAATATAAATATTTAAATACTGCAAAATGGCATTAATTTGTGAACAGGCAAAAGAATTATAGGTATTAGAATTACCTCGCAACATATTATTTTCTTTTTAATATATAAATGAAATATTTAATTTATTAATATAAATTTCTAATATTTATCCAGTTAGTTTAATTTATATTAGTCTAAGGTCGAGACCATGATGACAAACGTTAATCCATCGCCAAATGTGAATATGAATATGGCTTCTTTAAATATTAAAGTTTCGAATTTCAAATGAAAAAGTGATTCAAGAATTTTTCAAAATTTATTACAAATTTTAACTACAAAAAAAAAAATAGTAGTTATCTTTAAAACTAATTATGCATTAGCTGTCAACATCATTTTTCTAGTTAAAAGTGTATAAATTAACTAGAGAATAGTTATATTTTTTTTTAAAATTAACTATAAATTAATTATGATTATTTTTCTTGATTAGTTTGCTACTTCTATTACTATCGTTGTAGTATATTTATAGCTAAATTATCGTTAATCTTTTTAACAGCAATTAACTACAAGTTAACTATTAATTTTTTTCTATGGTTAATTTGAAAATTTCTTATATTAAAGTATGTTTAGTAAGCATTTGCAAGCTTAATTTTACTGCGCCAATTAACTTTTTGGATTACAATTGGAGGACATTAAGTGATTGGGATGAAAAATACAGAGAGGAACATGCCCCTCTAAATAGTTGCTGCTTAAATAAAGAATCTCGGCATGGAAGAAGGGATATTTGAAAGTTCAGCTGACCATTAAAATGTTATTGGAAAAGATCTTAGATAACCGCCTGAGATTACTTGTAAAAGTTGGAAATGCTCCTGAGAACCTTGTGTGACTTGCAATCAATGTCCGAAGAGGCCACCAGAACTAAGGCTTAGAGTGTTATCAGATTTCGAAAATTAACAAAAGGATTTTGGCAGTGGCAATGATAAATTGTTGTTACCAAGAGGAATGACAGAAAGGTTCTCAAGAGTCAAGTCTGGTCAGTGAAAAATCAAGGGGTCCAGAGAGATTGCAATTTGACATGCTCAGTTCTTGAAGACTCTGCAGTGGTAGCAAATTGTGTCGTTACTGTCCGGGCCGCTGTGCGTACTCCATATACAGTTGCCTTTTCCTGCAGAAGTTTTGGACAAACTTTGTAGCTCTAGGCTCTCAAGTTTCAGCAGTTGTCTTGATAAATAATAGGAAAAAGAGTTATCAACAGTAACCAACCATATCAACCGAATTGGAATATGCCCCCACAAAGGCAGCATAAGACAAATTCAGATACTTTTAAGTCTCAGTTTGCTGAATCTGGATGTTGTCAGAATCGAAGTTATCATAAGCCACGGTCAAAATCTGCAGATTATTTTGGAGACAGAAAAGAGTACTTCAATTATCAAGTTCAACATCGATAGATTCCCCACTCCAGCATATGACATCCTTGTAAGCAATGCTTGTATGCCAGGACACAAGTTTGGGAGAACGTTCTTACTTGAATTCGAGGTTGCCCTACACAAACCTTTCGACATATTAGTTAATATAAAAACTTCATGTTTTTTAAAGCCACTAACAAATACTCTTGAAAATGTTTTTTAAACCTACTAACAAATACTCCTGAAAATGAATATGGGTGATGTACCTGCCAAGGAGAAGCCATCATTGAAGTTCATGATGAAAATGGTGGAACTGAGTTCCAATGACCGCAAAGGAATAAAAAGATCTAGAATTGGATGATAGATATCATGGGAAAAGTGGTTCAGAAGTTTTGTTTTTTTTTTTAATAAACAAGGAAAGATTCAAATTCATGCCCTCTCACTTGCCTTCTTTTGCCTTCTTTTCACATGTGGATTGAAGAGATGATTTATCCTCTATCTATACATCTAACAAACTTACATTATGTCTCCTGCAGTAAAATGAAAATCCATATTCATCATTTAGAATGAAAATCAATATTCGTCATATAGTCGCATCAAATCACCAAATGAAGATCCCCAGATACTCTAGCTTTCAGCCGAAGAACAGTTGGCCGTGCATAAATATTTGCCATGCAGCATAGCAAAGTTCACCCACTTGTATACCCATAAAGAATATACGTATGTGTTGTGCACCAAACAATCTTCAAGCCAGAAGGGTAAAATAATACAGCTGTGGAATAAGATTTTATTGCAGGGACTGCTTTTTTTTTTTATGTTTAAATGGTTTCAGTGTCCTTCAGGGTGGTCATTAAGTTTAGGACGGAAGGTTACCAAAATCAAATCAATAACACAAACCGAATAGTGAAACCTGAAAGGGTACCAAAACCAACTGTATATATTCATTCCTTAACTCAGCAATATCTGAAATCTAGAAAATATTACCTCCAGTCCTATATATAAAACATAAGACAAATCATCAAGGCCAAGGAAAGTGATTCAATTACTTATTTTTAGTTAATGCTACCATAAATTCAAATTTTATAAGCAAATGAGACACTCAAGAAAGGAGTAGTGTTATATTTCAAACTTTAGAGGAGCATAGAAAAGCAGCACTTTCATTAATCACTTTCTGAAAATTAGTAAGTTATTAACAAATTGGATATACTGTCACCAGTGCAATTCAAGGTCTGGTAATTTAATATAATAGGACATTACATTTTATCTAACAGTTGGCAGCTAGAAAATATGGATATCTCTACAAGGAGGTGCGCAAAGAGTTCTAATTTAACAGCACATACACACAGATCTAGTTTTGGGATTTAATGTCTTCTTGCCAAAGGGAATGGGGATATATGAAAGCACAGCATTATAAAAGATACACCTATGTTGAGGACCATCATACAGAACAAAATTATATAAATGAGACCAAAGATGAATGTGTAAGTATAATCCCTTAAACACAGCTGGCAATAATTTAAAACATTTTCTAATGCTCAGTTGCCAGCAAAATTCCAAAGAAACTGACATTGCCTGAATCAAATTACCAGAATAATAATACATTCTTCAATAAAAAAAAAAAAATTAATAGAGGATAGCCTAACAAAATCAACTCGTATATGAGAAGAGAAGCTCAAAATTTCATTTCCCAGCAATCTTCAACAAAGGAGAAATTATACCCTGGATCTCTTGCAATGACTGTTGAATCCGTATCTCCTCTTCAACAGAGCGCTTGAGATTTCTGACATGATTCCTGAGGGCTTGGGAAGCTCTAATATCATCCGCCCTCATTTCAATCACCTTCTTGGTCAATCCCATCAACAAACTAGAATATCTAGGCAAGGTACAATACTTATGCAAGAACCCCAAGAGCAGTTCCAGGTTCTCCTCATCCAAGTTGGAGACACACTTGAGCAATTTCTTCCTAGCCACCAGTTCCTCCATCACGGCTAACACATGCCCAGGGTTCTTATTTCCCAGAACACACACCAAAGCCTCCCCATGCCTAAACTTATTCAACAGCTTGTCATGTGCAGCCAACTTGACCTTCTTGGGCTTCATAACCAAGTAATCCCCCTTGGAAGGTTTCTCTCCCTGGCCTCTATGGAAATACCTAAAATGTGAAGGCCTCAACACCTTCTTCTCGGTACGCTCCAAAGGAGCTACTCGCCAAAACAAACTAGACTCACTCTCCTTCTGGTTCTCCTCAGCCTTAATTTTCCTCTTACTAGCATAAATGAGCCCATTGGATGTCCCAATGACTCTGGTAGAACAATCGGGGGAGTAGCCAACAGACAAAAGAGGAGCAGGGAACCTCATGGAATGTGTAACCTTCAATGCGCCATAATCAAACACTTTCAAGTAACCATCCAACCCAACACTCATAATCCTAAACTGATTGGATTCCTCTACAAAATCCTTGCCGATTCTCCCAACACAAATGGAAGTGACGGTCTTGTTGTGACTCTCCATGGAGAACAAAAGCTTGCCACCACCAATGAGGTCCCAGAGCTTAACAGAATTCCCACCGGCAGTAGCAAGCATCCCACCGGAGGGCAAAAACAAAACATCCTCAACGGGAGAACCGTGGTGGACCTGAAGCTGAGATTTAGAAGAATCCCTAACCCTAACGTCCCAGAGCTTGACGACATGGTCATAGGAACCGGTGAGAAAGACATCGGAATTAACAGGGGAGGAGTCACCGCACCTGACGTAGTCCTTGTGGCCGAGGAAGCGGGCGATGGGAGATTCCAGGGCGACGTCCCAGAGATTGATGAGGGCGTCGTCGCCGGCGGAGATGAGGTGGAGCTTGTCCAAGCGGGGGAAGTGGACGAAGCGGACGGGGCGGGAGTGGGAGCGGAGGCGGCGGAGGGGGGTGCGGGACTTGACGTCGAAGAGCTGGACGAGGCCGGAGAGGTCGGAGGCGGCGAGGAGGAGGGAGTCGTTGCGGAAGGAGGCGGAGGAGACGGAGTCGGAGAAGGAGGAGAGGGTGGCGGTGGGGGAGAGGGTAAGGGAGCTGAAGAGAGTGAGGGAGGCGGAGTGGGCGGCGGCGAAGGAGTGAGGGGGGGTGGGGGAGAAGGAGAGGGAGGGGACAGAGATGAGGTTAGGGATTTCAACGGTCTTGAAGGAAGACCAATACTTTGATTCAGGGCTTTGCTTTTGGCTTCTGCTTTTTGATTTAACCCTCGTCCTCACCGGGAAATTCTTCTCAACTCTACTTTCCTCCATTCTTGCAACTTAGGGTTTAACACTTCCTCCTGCGCCCTAACCCTCTTTTATAAATTTCTTTTTCTTTTATTCTTTACTTATTTCACCTATTTCAAATATTTCTACACAATTTTAGGAATTCTTATCAAATACTTTTTTCCCTTAAATATACTAGTCAGCATTTTCATCTAATAAATAATTTTTTTACAAATCAAATTTTAATTTTTTGGTTTTAGCATATAAATTTTTTACAAAAGTATTGTTTTCTAATTATTTACAAAATATAATAAATTTCTAAAATAATTCTTATTAGACGTCCTATTTACTCTCAAGAAAATTAAGGTTACGAAAATTCTTAGCGTAAAATTTACAATTTATACCAACAATAATTTCCAATATCATTTAAGAAAGAAAAAAAAAAATTGAATTTGCTCCTAAAGTGTCGTATTAATTTGATAAAAATTTGACTAGAGAAAGAAATCACTTCATACTTTTGGGAGTGCTTTGTTGAGATAATTTTGAGAGTAATTCTAAGTAAAAATAAAAAGAGTTTAATTGGTATACTGTACGAAATTTTACACTAGAAGCATTCAATCACAATCTAAATTATTGACTTTATTCATTATTACTTTAAAAGTTAAATAAATTAAAAGTCATAATTGAATGTCAGTGTAAAAATCTTTTCCATGTACAATGTATATCAATTAAATTCAAATAAAAATCAGAAAGACAGAGAGAAATTTGTGCGATCTATTTTCTAAATTTTATAGAATTGCTTTAAAAAAAAAGTTATTATTTTTTAAATAAAAACAAGTTATTTAAGTTATATAAAGTTACAACCTCACTTTGATTAGAAATGTTAATCAATAATTTTGTTAATCAAATGCAATATCTTTAAAAATTGTTAAAGAAACTAGGTCAAATCTAAGGTTTAAGAGACCTAGGATTTGTGTAGATGTTCTTTTATAGAGTTAGTGAGTTTCTCTTTGGTGCCATAGATCACAAGTGGTTAATGGGGATAGGCCATAAAGTTGAGATCTTTGAGTGATATTTTAGGATTGTTGCACTTAAGCTTTTGGAAGGTAGATAGAGGGTTATATGGTTTAACCAAGAAATCATTTATGTAGCGATAACATAAGTCCAGATCGAGATTTAAGGGTTAAAAAATGAATATTGATGATACTATATTGACAAATATATGTTGTTTTAGAATTCAAATGTATACTCAAAACTATAAAGTTAAGATTCAATAAAATTATAGGGTGTTATAACCAAAGGAAAATGGTATATTCCTAACTAAGTGAGAATGTGTACTCAATTTATTTTAATATGATATATATGAATTGTATTTTTTTTTCCACTTTATAATCCAAAAAATATTGCCCCCCACAATTGGTTTATTTGAATTTGAATTTAGGTTACTAGACTTTCTAATATTATTGTGTTATATTTTTCAATTCTTACACAATGATTGAATATTGTCTGTTACTATTTTTATGTCCAATTATACTGCCTTTTTAATATATTTATACTCAACTTTCAAGACTCAAAGTTAGTTAAAAGCTAAAAAGATAGTTATAAATATTTGATAAAGTTAGTTAATTAATTAGTTGAAAATTGTAAAATGATAAATATGGACATTATTAATTATTATATCAATAATGAAGTATTTAAAATAATTATAGTATATTTTAATAATATAAAATTTAATAATATAAATTATAAATTATTATAATTATATATTTAAATTATAAATTTATATAGTTATATATTTAAATTATAAATTACTATAATTTCATATTTAAATTATAAATATCTATAATATCATATTTAAATTATAAATAAATATAATTATATATTTAAATTATAATTTTATTATTATTAAATATTTAAATTTTAAATTACTATAATTAATATTTAAATTATAATTTTCTATACATAAATATTTAAATTTTAAATGGCTATACTTACATATTTACTAATATTAATATTAAGTAATTAAATATTTAAATTATAAAATTATATTATATAGTTGTGACTTGTGAAGAGAGATAATGAAAAAGAATCATTAATAAAAAGTAAAATTGTAAAAGATAATATTTGAAATAAGTTGTTTGATTATTTTAAACCATTTTTATTCATTTTAAGCAACTTATTTTAAAATAATAATTTTCAAATTAAAATATCAAACAATTCCTATTAAAGATGCTTTTAACAACTCTATACTATATTTAAATATCAAAGTTTAGGTTTCACCGATAAAATTGTTCTAAATTATATTTTAACTCATGTTAATTAATAGCTCGTGTTGCTTAGTATCATTGAAACATAAACTAGTTTTTTTTTTTTTACATTAAAATATAATTATGTGTTTATCTTAACCTTTTCTTTTTTAAAGAAAGTTTATAACGATTACTAGTTTCAAATTTCAATTATATAAGATTCATGAATTTATCTCAGCATATTGGTAAGCAAAATTAAGATAATCTTTTTTTTTAATAGCAAAATATATTTTATTATATAGATATAAAAAGAAGTTGAAACAAATTATTTCAACTTGTCAACAATACTCAAGTAGTCTCTGTTACACACATCCATCTAACCTATCTATTTTATTATATTCATCAAACACAATCTAGGATGAGTACACAAATCAGAAAATACACATCCTCTGCTAAAACCAAACGAATACAACAATCATTTTCACGATAATAACTTGATGGACATTAACATATCCAGTGATTAAATTAAGACAATCTGGTTGCATAGAAAAGAGTTTACAAGGAAATTACTCACCAACCTAAGTCAAATCTTGGCTTTAACAATTAATTTTACATCTATAATGGACCAAAAATTGATTATTTCCCCCTTATCTGGTTATTGAATTACAAAATTATGCATCAATCCTTTCATTATTGTTATTCTTATATAAATTTTAATTATTCTTGATTTTGTCCCGAGTAACAATACAGAGTCGTTGATCCTGTTTTAACCCGTTTCATCTTTGATCCACTAAAAATAGGTTGGGACGAACTGATCCAACATACTTATGGCGGATCAAACCGTTCGATCTGTCTGAGCATCACGTAGGTTGGCGGATCGACTCACCAAAATTTTGAAAAATTATTTTTTAAAATAATATAAAATTTTATTTAAAAAAATATTTTCAAAAAAAGTCATAATTTTACAAAAATAAATAGAAAAATCACAAAAATAAATTTCGCATAATTGGTTTTATTTTTTTTACAATATTACACTTTTACAAAAATAAATGACAAATAAATTCACATCAAAGTTTATTTTATTTTCTTAACAAAGTCATTTTTTTTATAAATTCTATTTAATAATTTATTTTATATTTTAATTATTAGATTAATTTATGCAAATATTATAATTTTTTAAAATATAATATAATATTAACGGATTGATAGTTCAGTCCACCCCACCCCACCTTTGACACACTAAACCCTAAACCAAATGACAAATAAATTCACTCAAAAGTTTATTTTATTTTCTTAATAAAGTCAGTTTTTTAATAAATTCTACTTAATAATTTATTTTATATTTTAATTATTAGATTAATTTATATAAATATTATAATTTTTTAAAATATAATATAATATTGACAGATTGATGGGTCAGTCCACCTCACCCCACCTTTGACACACTAAGTGAGCTGGGTCAAAATAGACTAGCGAGCTAAAAACACTAATCCAACTCATCAAAATGAGGGTGGATTGACACTTTGCTTGACCTACTAAGTTTTGTCACCCCTACTCTTGACAACATTCCTATGTTAACCACTACGACATCGCATTTTCATATAATATTTATGTTTTTTTATCTCAATTAATTTTAAATAATATATAATATTATTTTTTTTATATATTTCTCTTCATTATGTTAATCATCTTATCCCTCACATATCTATCTAACCTTTTCATCTTTCTCTTGTATTAAAAGTTGAACAAATTTATATATAATTTTTATGTTTGAAAAGCACGAGACTAAAAATTCTAGAAACACAGTTATTATGTTAACCTTTAAGTGGCTGATATAGAAAACAATTGATCGTATGTTCTAGGAAATTTAGCTACAAAAAGAAAAGTTTTTGTTGTAGTTTTGGGTAATTATACCATCATGCTTCATGGAGATGAAGCTCATGAGAATTTTTCCCTTCACCTCTATAAAGGTAGGAAAAGTTTCAAATATTCTAGGTAAAAAAATAAGTATAATTTTAGTAAAAAAATTTACAAGTCCGGACAGATGTATCCAGACTTGTAAAAAGATTTGCAAATTTTTTTACAAGTTCGAACAGGGGGTATCTAGACTTGTAAACAAGGGTGTCCGAACTTGTAAAAAAATTTGTAATTTGTTTTTACAAGTCCAGACAAGGGTGTCCGGACTTGTAAAAAAAGTTAATGTACCGAGAGAAGATAAACGCAAAACTAAATCACGAAGAACAAAGCAAACACAGAGGGCATGAATAACAATGCACTTAGAAGAAGAGAAAATCACTGATTCAGTGAGAAGAAAAATGAAGTTATGCAAGAGAAGCTAACGATAGACATGCGAAACGAAAGAAGTGCAGATGAAAGAGAAGAGAAAAAGGTGTGTGATAATTAAATTTGTACTGTTTTCATTAATGTCTGTTTTGCCATTTTAAAAAAATTATAGAGGTGTAGAGAGAACTTATTAGAATGTAGGGAGAAATTCTCCATTTTAAGAGGTTACTTGGACCAATAAATCTTCAATTTATGCCACAAAGTAGGCTTTTTCATTTTGCATCGCAATTTTCTTTTACACCATCCATAATTTTTAATTTCAAAATTGCCGCATGCCTTTCAACTCCTCGATTTGTCATGAAAACTTAATTTCTAAATAATCACGTCCCTCAACCTCCCTCTACGCTCATCTCCTCCACCACCATTGATCTTCCTCTACTCTAGTTTTTAATGTTGCTAATTAATAAAACCATAACATGAATTTTGTTTATTCATAAATCTCATGATCCATGATATCTATATAAATATATTGCAGTTATGAAACTCACAAATATATTACAAATCATGAGATCCATATGAATATGGTATTGCAGATCTCATGATCGATCATACAAATACATATTATAGATCAATGGATCCATAACATTAATGAATGGATACTAATTATCATTGGAAAAATTTTCATCTTTGTTCCGTAATCGTGTTGAGGGAGGCAGCTGATGTTAAAAAATTAGGTTTGAAAGGCAAATCAAAGAACTTGAACAACTAGAAAAATTTTAGAATTAAAAGAATTTAGAGTGTAAAAAAAAAACGAGAGATGCAAAAAGAAAAGATTCACTTCTTGTCCCAAATTTTGTTGGAATTTGTTGAGCAACAATGTTAGCAGAGAAACAAATAGAAGTCTGAGATGTAAAACTGTTTCACAGCCAAATAAGTTGCTAAAGTGTTAAAGGATAACTTCAATATAAGCCTAATCAAATTAACAAATAGTTTGCTATTAATTTAATATAAAAAAATAAAATGAAAATAAAAAAGTAAGACTCAATACACATGGAGATAACTTAATTGAGTAAAATAATTTTAAAACTAATAAAATATTTTATAAAAAGCACATAATTATATATCTCTCATTCAATATATAATACAACATATTTAACATTTATAATAAGTCAAACTTCAAGAGTAAGTATAACATACATTTTTAAAATCTAATAATTGAAATTAATTAGTTATTATAACTCTTAGATCTTAAAAAAATGAATAATAAAGATAAAAAAATTCACACATATATATATATATATATATATATATTATTTGTGTATAAGCATACATATTTATTCAGAAGTCACATAAAACATTTTTTAATCTAGATTATGTGATTAAAAATTTCTTTTACATTGATATAAAAATGTCAAAATTCTTATTGGATCATTTGATCTAAAAGATGCTTCATTTAAAAAAAAAATAAATCTTTGGAATAATTGATCTAGAATATAAAAAAAAATCTAATCTATTCCACATCAACTAATTTGAAAACTAATCATTCCAGAAAAAAATTAAAAACTAAAAAAAGGAACCCAAGGTTGCTTGGACAGTAGGTGCGGCGGTAATGCCAAGTTAAAATGCAGTAAGAATAATTTGGAAATTTTGAAGGGGACAATACCTCTTCATTTGGATAATTGCTTCCTGTACTCAAAAATTACTTCCTACACCTTTTCGTAATATCTTTTACCTTTTGGATTCGTCAATCACAAATGTAAACGTATCACAAATGTAAACGTGTGACCAGTACGCATGCAATTTTACATTCTGGATTCGCCAATCCAAAGCCAAAAGTAATACAAGAAGCAATTTGTTGGTGTGCAGAAACCAATTTGCCCTGCATTTTTTGTTGAGGCCTTCTTTTCTTGGGGAACTACTTTTCTAAAGTTAAGAAATACATACTTTAATCCACGATGATAAAAAAAAAATACAAAAAACCAATTAAAACTTTGAGACTAAAGACGATTGATCCATATGTTATGAACATTTATATAAAGGGAAAAAAAAATTTCTCTATGATACAATATATATACTAATCATCAGTATTCCCTCACTAAGTTTCTAACATCTCTTCCACTTTATCCATGTTCCATGGCTTCTAAACCCAATCTCCACAAGCCATTCGCTAACTAGCTAAGATAAATAATGTGCACTCTCAAGCTATTTGCATGCTAATGAGTTTGCTTTTCTGCAACTAAAGAAATACAGTACAAAATATGTATTCTGTCAACAATGGCAGGTATACAAACAGAACATTTGGTTGGCAGGATATCAATCGATGAGAAATCCCCAATGTGCAGTACTTATGTTATGAATTGAATCATATATATGCTAGTGAGCCACGGTCAAGGTCAGGCTGAGGTCGACCCCGAGTAGGAGTTGGTGGCCTTTGAATATTAAGCTCCTGAAATAAGCAATTAAGCACCGAAGAATGAGACTTACCACTCAATATATTCACTTACTTCAGTAAATGTTAAATACAGTGTAGAGATGAAAGATACTGCATAATGGCTCACCTGCATCCATGTCTCATCCATGCCACGCTCAGGAGATGTCTCAGGAGACTGAAGGGGAGGTGGTAACGGATGAATTAATTTTGGAACCACAACCAAACCCCTACCAACTACCAGTATAGCTCCCGCATTGTTCGCAGTTCCTAAATAACACACCAGCATGAGATTGGAATCCTATAACGTGCCAATGAGAAGGCTGGTGAAAAATTATGCTTACCACAATAGTTAGTTGCAGAAAAAAGGGTGATTAATTGTCCCTGGGCAAATCGTTCAAAACCATCCATGACACACTCATGGGCCCTAATAATGAGCTGTAATTTATTTTTCTTACAAAATTCTGTGACACGATCAGGCTGCATAAAATAAGAAAAGTAACCGAGTCACGATTAAATAGCAAGAACTTTAAGGCATGCCCACTATTGAGTAATACTCCACAGTACAAAATGTTATCAATAAGTAAAATGATACGATCTTCAAAACAATTGTTAATATATCATAATACTTTTGATATCGAATGGTCTCTGTGTCTTAAATCTTAATTACTAAATTCTAACTCCTATATTTTTTGGTCTTATTCAATGCTTGAAATTTTCATCTTAATTTATATCACTACAGAAAACCATGGATAAAGGGGAAGGGTTAGCAGACCGTTTCAAAAAACTGATTTTTCCTTTCAGTTGGGCACTGTCAGCTCACTCCGAGCTAACTTATACTTTTTTACCAGGTAAAGCAAGCTGAGTCTTACGTATTACTCTTAAGAAAAGATATTTTTCAAGTCAACACTGGCAACATCTAACAAGGGACCACTCCAGTCCAACTAAAGGTCTTTTTAATTACACAACAAAATATCCTCCAAAAAGTTTGGGGGAGGGGGATTAGAGAACCTAATAAGATTCATGTATACGGCAATTCTTCCCCATCTTCGGTATATATGAAACGAGAACTCAGAAGTTAACATAACCAGGAACCAAAAATACTAGACAGGGGCAAACAGCTGTCCTATGTCAACAATGAATCAAATTAGGACTGAAGAAGAGACTATTATTTGATTTTGAAAGGTAATATTACAAATAGTTTCCAGTGAGAAGACAAACC
Source organism: Psophocarpus tetragonolobus (assembly GCA_037954015.1). Taxonomy (NCBI): domain Eukaryota; kingdom Viridiplantae; phylum Streptophyta; class Magnoliopsida; order Fabales; family Fabaceae; genus Psophocarpus; species Psophocarpus tetragonolobus. Next base: position 37,149,507 of record CM075692.1, read on the forward strand.
AGCAGGCTAGGGCTAGGTAACCTTTCAACTAGCTCTCAGACTTCAGGAAACTGAAAATTGAAATTCATATTTCTTACGAGGAATGATGTCCAAATTTTATGGGAAAATTTTTTATAGACAGCAACATGGCCGCCATTTATTGATTTTTGACAGATATAAATAGGGGAGAGGAGGGGGGAAGATGAAACAGAAGGTGCTTCCAACACTGAATGAGGAAGACATACATAATAGTAAAATAAATCATCAACTAGGACAACATCATCATAAAATAGTTTGTAATCTTGACTGTAAACATGAGAATACATGCTCATCTGTCATAATCTATGGGGGATCATAGCATGAAAGATGGTCCACGTTACTGTTAAAATCATAGAAACAGATAGGAATAATTGACTGAAACCAAGTCTAAATGCATAAAGGAAACATGTGTATATAGGTTAATAACTTCAATCGTAAATAAATAGAGAATGTTTGTTTCCTATAATAATGTGCCAATAAACTATTATTATTACTAAATTAGAATATTGTATTCTGATTTTCAACACTCTCCCCCAAGTTGAAACTTACTAAGTATTAGCTTGTTACAAGAAGCAAGTAGATAAAACAAATAAACAAAAATTGAATTCCACCATAAAACGATATTTGGAAAGGCAACTCAGGAATGTTGGCAAAATCGGGAATACAAATACAAACATAACATTGTTAGATAGCTGAAATACTCATTAGGTAAAAACATTCACGGCAAACAAAACAAGTTTCAACTTTCTCAAAACCAACATTTGGAACCTTTCAAACCAATATTTGTGAAGACCCAAAATTATTTAAACGGAAAAACATGCCACAAAAGGATAGAGTTAGGATAGGCGACCAAAAAGTTCTTTGCCAAAAGATGAGTGGTGGAGCATAAGGAGGTGGCCAAAAAATAGCTGAAAAAGGAATGCAACAGGATAGATGATGAGATAGTTTTTCATTGAAAAATAAAGAAGCAAAGGATGGTAGTAAACCACAGGAAACAATTCTAAAAAAACCTCAGCGGCCATAAGGGTCCAAAAAAAAGTTAAAATGGAGATCTTAAACAGAATATGTGAAAGCTCATTGGTCAAACACATCACAAAAGAAGGGAGTCTCTCCAAAAGTGCCCCAATTGAAATGAGATTCTACAGGTAATTTGTGATGATAGGGCGACCGTATTGTCCTAGGCGTAGCTTGAAAGGTCGCCAGACACGTTGGAAACAACACTGGCTGGTTGGTGTTTGTGGCTTTGTGCACCACAAAAAACAAGCACATGAGAGCATGTGAGACTCCAATAGATCAAGCGGTTGTCGGGGATGAATAGATTAGCCTCCGACGACCCTATTGGTGGTGGGTCCTGACCGGAGAAGTCACTGCTGGCAAGTGGCGGCTGCATTCACCAAAAAATGCAACAGAAAAGGAAGATATACAAACAGGATTGTTGGAAGAAGGGGGAAAGGTTTCAGAACAGGAGCAGAAGAAGCAAAAAGAGCTCACTGGGATTAGTGGCTCCCGGTGAGAGATATTTTTTCAGTATTCCTTTTACCTAACTTTAATACCATGTTAAAATCATAGAAATAGAGAGAGGAATAATTGACTGAAATTGTGTCTGAATACACAGCATAAGCATGTTTATATTATTAGTAAAAGATAATTTGTGTATAAACGAATGTTATTACTAAATCAAAATATTATATTCTGATTTTCAACATTTACAATGAAAGATTGCATATACTTACCCCGAAAGTGACAAGCCCTGGGCCTCTAGCATTTGGTCTCAAACCCTCTACACTATCATTCTCTGTGGGATCAGACCTACACAAACACACAAGTTTTAAAAGAAAAGGAAACAAAAATGAAAAGGCAACATAATGCACAACACCCCCACCAACTAGGGTTTAGGGAGGGTAAATGTTCACATGTGGAGAGATTGTTTCCAAGATTTGAACACATGACCTCCAGGACATAAAATAGCAACATTACTGTTGCATTCAGGATTGCCCTCAAAGGAAAAAGAAAAAGGAAATGCAAACATAAAAAGAAGCCGCATGACAAAAAAATAGATAGATAAACAAAGAAAAGATACCATAAAAGATCCATTAATATTATAGACCCTGCATCCATTGTTATGGGCCTTTCAAGCTTCTCTATCTGTTCTACTGAATTGATAGATCTTCCAATGCCACCATGCATACAGATAATTTTCTTTTCAATAAGAGCAGCTAATGGAAGATAGTTAAAAAGTTGATTGAATCGTGTCCATGCCCAAATTCCATCATTTTCACCCTGAAAAACACATAGTTAGTTGCAGAGTTGAATCCAAAATTGAATCAATACATGCATGTTTCTGTCTGTACCATTCTTTCAATACACTCAATACGAAAACCAAATAGTGCATTTATGTCAGCAGCTTCGTGGTTTCCACGTATCAAGTGAACATTCTCAGGATATTCGATCTATACAAACACAAGAAAGCCCGTACAAGGTCAATTATAAACAGAAAATAAACCACATACAATCATACCAGACAAAAAGTGTAAAATTGAACAGTAGCCTGCCTTAAGAGCAAGTAGCAAGGTAATGGTTTCCAAGCTGTGCTGTCCTCGATCAACGTAATCTCCCAAAAACAGATAGTCAATATACCTGAAACATTAAAAGTGTTAGCTAATTGCCTAATTCCAAAATGTTCATATGAAAGAACACAGTATAAGGAAAATGCCTTGGAAAAATTCTCAGTCTAGTATTAACTAGAAGAAATGTATTATTAACACAGAACAAGACCAAACAGACCAAATAACAGATTAACACCAATCCTTTATATGAACATAAACCACATATTAACTCCCAAACATCATCCATCAAATTTTACTTCAAATAGCAACAAATTATAATTAAACATTTATGGACAAGGTTTTTCGATGGAAAACATTTTTTGGACACTATGAGGAGCTACAACAAACCATTGAAGAGGAAGTGAAATCCACAAGCAAAGATATACAGCCCAAATGTAGATGATCCCACTTAGTGGGGCCATGGAAATATATATGTAGGCAGTCTTAAGTCTTAACCCACAGCAAGCAGACAAACTGTTACTAAGATTTAAAACTACAACCTCCAGATCACAATCACAAAGTAGTGCAACCTTACCAATCACCTAGGCTCACCCATGATCCACCCACACAGCAGGAAAGCTATATATTTCAAAATTAATTAGTCCTAAACTGAATTAAAAAGAATGAACCGCCATTAACACAAGCAGAACAATATCCCTCAAGACCTAACTGTAGCTAACATAAATTTCATAATGTTTTTGACACATACTAACAAGTACTCTTAGAAAAGAATTTGGTGATCTGCTTCCCAAGGAGAAGCCACTATTTTAACACTTTAAGAATGTGGATGCCGAAATTTCACAATAAGTTAGTTCATGATCAGGATGATAGAACTAAGTTCCAATTAATGCAAAGGCATAAAATGATCCAGGTTTACATGATACTGATGATAGATACTAAGGAAAAAATGGGAGAAGAGTTTACTGATATTCTTATCTATACGTAAGCTATACATGAAAATTGTTAAATCTACCAATGTATACATGTAACAAACTTACGTGATGTCTCCAGCAGTAGAAGGAAACCCATATTCATCAAATAGCCGCATCAAATCGCCAAACTGACCATGAAGATCACCAAATACTTTGACAGGAGCTTTTAGCTGAAGAACAGTTGGTTCATGCATAAATATTTGCTCGGCAGCGTAGCAAAGTTCGCCAACTTCATAAGAATCCAGAAAGAACCGCCTGTTGGCAGGAGCCTTCCAGTTGCGAGGCCTAAGCAAAGTTGAAATTATCTGGAAAGAATACAGTGATAATAAGAGTTTTCCCAATATAACAATATGGTAATTAAGTAGGTACATAATAGGCAGTCTTTGTCAAGCGCAAACAATATAAACAAAGCAGAATGTGAATTGAATAATGCTTGCCTTTTTATGTAAACCTTGAGGAGATTTCTGCCTGGTGAACTTTTTCGTAGGATAGGGCGAATCATTATTTATGGGAATCATGCGTCTGCTTTCATTTTCAAACTGATCGAGTGATAATTGTCTCACCATTCCACCTAGGTTACCTACAGCCTCCTTGGCAACTACAACCTGCAACAAACTATATAATTTTGCATCCTCAAGAGTAACACTATCGGATATAAACAAGGATTCCAAGCACATACAGCTCTAGGATGAAGGCGAACATCTCCTTCTGTGTCACTTCCATCTGAAACTGTTTCTGCAGCTTGTGAGGTGTCATCTGACACAGATGTTTCTTCAGCAGGACTACTTGATATAGCCTGCACAGCTTGCCAAACAGCACTTGCTGCCTCAGCTTCCGCAGCTGATGCTTCCCTCAGTTTCTCCAAGGAATTTTTGTCCATGCTGAAAAATAAACAGATCAAGTTTTGTTATAACATTGGAAAGCCCAACATGAGAACAGTGAAGTAGAAGTATTGAGCTTCTAAAGAAGAAAGCAACAAATGATATACACTGAGCCACCAGATGAAGGAATGTCTGGTCCACCATCCAAATTTGATGTTGTTACATTGTAATTTATGTTAGATTGACTTTGCTTGGAGCTCATAACAGGTGAAGCTCTCTCAGGAGAACTCATGTCAGGATGCAATGGTGAATTTTCAGCCACTAAGAAATCATCTAGTAGTGTATCTGTACACGGTAGCATGGTTTCATTAGAATTGGTAAGAAGGGCAGAATTTTGAAATATATAAGAAACATCAATGAAAGACATTAAAATATAAAAGTATCAACACTCTTGCATCCATAATACAAATTGGAGGTACAGGGGATTATTGGCTTTCCACCATTTTCTTACAATCCACAATTGATAACACTGCTTAAAACAAATTGGCATTAGTGAGTTGCCCAACATGTATATAAACCGCACCCTAATAATTAAGTAGACAATGTGGGACTTTCCAACACTACAACTGCCATCTAGACTAGTAAATGGGTGTCAATGTATGCTGAATAATCACACAATGTCTTTATTTATAATGAGTCAATATGACCAAATAGGATCAATATTGATTACATAGATCTCTCTAATAATAAGTAAAGATCAATCTAATCTAATAATAATTAATAAGGAGTAAATCTCTAATTACTATCTAATCATAAATAAGAAATAATATCTAATCTTTAACACATTCCCCATCAAGATGAAACATATGTGTGATATGAACCAAGTTTGTTACATATGTGATAAATCTAATAAAAATAAAAATGAAAGGTGGTTCCAATCATATGGTTCTGCAGGATAAACATGGTTTGGAGAAAGCCAACAAAGGTTTGCAATGACAACAATATTGTTCACATAGATGACATAATGATCTCTAGGAATGGTCTTCAGAAAGGTCTCTCGGAAGAGTCTCCGAGAAGGAAAGTGGCTCCTAGGATGTAATTTAGGCTTTGATACCATGTAGATGTGTGTTGGATGTATATTGGATTATCATACAATGTCTTTATTTATAATGAGTCAATATGATAAAATAGAATCAGTATTGATTACCCAGGATCTATCTAATAATGAGTAATGAATAATCTAATAATAGATAATAAGGAGTAAATTTCTAATTACTATCTAATCATAAACAAAATACCATTTAGTGAAGTTGCCCAACATGTATATAAACCGCACCCTAATAATTTGGTAGGCAATGTGGGACTTTCCAACACTACAACTGTCCTCTAGACTAAAAAATATTGTCAATACAGCACAATAAATGACAAAAATACCCTCCAAAAACCATGGAAAAAATGGGGACGGGTCAAAGGATCTCATATCATGTTGTCGATTCCCTCTTAAATTCAATTGGCGTTAAATCAAGTTGTCCACAAGTATATAACTGTTAGGAAGCCCAACATTGCTTGCCTCAATCTTGGGATGCAGCTTATACATTTGTTGAACTTCACTTAATGTCAATTGGTCTTAAGATGAAATCTAACATGGTATGCTTGATATTACTATTTAATTAGATGTTACATTTATATCATTGCTATTTAATTAGATGTTACAATTTCTTGTAGATGGACTGTAAATATTTGTAACATCTCTTTTATTGTAAAGTTGTTATTGGCTATTTGATGAGAATGGCCCCAAGTGGGAAGAGTAGAGTTTTTTTTCCAAAACATTATGGTCCTATGATTTTCTAACATGGTATCCAAGACTATAGGCCGTCTTGGTGAATCGCCTATTTTGATAGGCTCGCTTGTGTTGATAGGCATATGTGGAGAGGGGTGTTAGTGTTAGGAAGTCTTACATCACCTGTCTCAATTCTTGGGATGCAGCTTGTATATTTGTTAGACAACTTCACTTAATGCCAATTGGTTTAAAGATGAAATCTAACAATAACCACACCCTAAAAATTGAGGCAAATCAATGGGACTTTTCAACACCCCACCACCCCAATTACCTATTAGACAAAGGAATACATGACAAAAGATAACACAGATCCCCTCAACAAACCATGGAAACAATAAAATATGGGAGATAGTCTCTAATATCATGTTAGATTCCCTCTTAAAAGTTCAATTAGCATTGAAGGAAATTGCCCTCAGGTATATAAACCACTGCCAAATAATTGACGCAAGCAATGTGGGAGGTTCTAAAGACCCCATTCCCCTCCATAATCACAAATACCTATTTTACCAATTGACCAAGTGATACAACACGAAAAATTACAAAGACCCCCTCCACAAACCATGGAAACAAAGGATATAAATTCTCGTTGTCATGTTAGATTCCATCTTAAAATTAATTGGAACTGAGTGCAGTTGTTTACAAGTATATAAATTGGGCCTTATTAATAGAGATAACATAAGTGATGTGGGACTTTCCAACTATGGTAACCTTGTCATGTAATTCTTAAGACTAAATCCATTGGAATAAACACAAAAAAGAGCCAATCTATTATTGTGAGGTTTACTATTTTTTGTAATAAAGAATTGAATATGCCTGATTCAGTTTTTCAAGTCAAATAAACTCTCAATTCTACAATTACAACTGCTTCTCTCATAATGCCAGAACTTACCTCCTCTTAGACCACCATAGATAAATATATGAATACCAACAGCAGCTGCTGCATGGCGACAGCGACGCATAAGCTCCAAAGAAGGGTCATAATCATGTCCTTTATTTGAGCGTGAGGAGGACACAATTCCATTTCTGTCCAACCAAACCCCCGCAGCAGTGTCCAATACTGTCAAAGTGAGAAAAAGAAAACATTAGAGAGAGGAAATGACCAAAAACCATGACATGAAATATACAATAAAATATCTTGTAATAACAAAGAAAAGGAAGTGCTTATTAAAAAATAATACAAAAGCAAGTTACCTGCAATGGATGCTTCACCTTCCACAGATCGCCCACCCCTGAGAACACCTCCTGTCACATGTAATCGGGCACCAACAAAAACCTGATAGCAATACCACTTTCAATCAAAAAAGAATCTTCAAAACTTTTAGACTATCTAGAGGATATCTCTTGATACCATATGATTTTGTTTCAGAATATTTTGGCCTTTAGAGAATCTTAGATGATCTCGTAAAAATAAATTTAATATATATTTCAGGATTTGTTTCCGTATTTAATTAACATTAGGAATCTTCTACTAGAATAAATAGAGCTTAGCACTTTATCTTTCTGTCACGTCCTATAAGACCTTTCTCAACAAATTGATTTTATATTTAGTCAGAATTTCAGAATATTTTCTCTCTCCCACCTTAGCTACCAAATACATAAAATTTAAACAAAAAAGGAATAAGTAAATTGGTCAAGATCAATTGATATCATTATAAAAGTAGAGAATTCGGAATCAATTCTAAGTCAGAGATCTAGTTTACAGACAACAACTAAAGGATATCAAGAACTTATTGTGCAACACAGAATCAAATAGGAAAGAGAAAAATCATCTTTATAGTTTATATTTTTTAAAATTTTCAAAAAGTCCCTCTTTATTGCACATGGACAAAATGATGATATATAAAGAAAACTAAATTAAGCATTCAACTGTTGAAGAAAAAATAGTATGAGAAATGAAGTGAGCAATAGAATAATATCTTCAAAGACCGTATATTTTCACAAATCCAAATTTATGTCAACCACTACTATCTATCTAGTCTCTCCTATTTATTGTTATAAACCACAATTAGCTTATTCTCTTGTTAGACAAAATGAGATAAATGGCTTAAAAGTTAAAACATTTCTCTCAGGTGTGCCTGTTTTAAGTGGGCATGATGCATAGTTACCAATCTCAGATAGCAGCAGAGTAGCTGATCCCCAAAACCACTATAACTGGATAATATCAGGATGACTGCTATTATGAACTTTCCATATATAAATTAAATGATTAATATTAAATAATATATAAATAGTAAAAATAAAATCACCCATAATTAAGGTATATTCATAATTAATAATTACAAGCCATAACTTTAAGGCAAACATGATTCCCGGAACGGAATTAATAACATCATTTAGGGGGCCAAAAAATGGGGAGATTTAATCTCTGATGCAATAGGGCCACAATTCACAGATCTCCAAGCATGACAATGAGCTGGAATGTGACGGGTTTCATAGCCCATGACACTCCACAATGCTTCTATAGCAGCACTATAGTACGCGATCAAATACTATGGTATAAAGTGAGACCCGACAATGAAACTATTGGGTAAGAAACTGAGTCCCACATCAATGAGTGATATGGTCAAGCAATAGTATATATGTGAGGTGCAAACCTCCCCTTACAAACTGGTTTTCTAAGGTTGAGTTAGGCATAATTTCACCATTTTTAATATGGTATCATAGTCTACCATAAATCCATTAAAAAAAATCACCCACCATATTATCCGTGCACCAAGCCCAATAGTGTTGGCACATGAATAGTCAAGATTAAGACATTCAATCAAATAATGTAACTTTTCAAAGTAATATGGTCAAGCAATAGTATATATGTAAGTACAATTATTACCATCAAGGTGTGTTCAGTCACATACATGTACATACCTAAGCTTTATTTCAAGAATAAGAGAAGCTAATCTTGACATTATCGCACATGAATAGTCAAGATTGAGACATTCAATCAAATAATGTAACTTTTCAAAGTAATAATGTGAAAGACACAAATACAGATCCTAGTGAGGAAAAAAATCGTATAAATTCATAGTAGGAATCTCTCACTTACCGCAGCATGTTGGTACCTTGGTGAAGGGGAAACTCCCGGTGCAAGGGTCCATTCCCACTGGCCATTCCTATGCATGAGGAGTCCATAGGCATCTGCTAGTGGCTGCAAAAGATAAAATTGATAAATCTTATTATATTTCACTAAATAGGCTTCAGACACAAGATTCAGGAGAGAACAATATAATAACAAGTATGCTTTTCTGTTTCAATATAATTATTTATCACTCAGTAATTTTGACTACAATTTAACAATGCAAATGGAATTCGAAAATCCAGACAAGATAATGATGATCTGATTAAAAGAATATGATTGTTCATACAGCTCCAGAAGAGTCTCTTCCACCACAGAGTAAAAACATTCCATCTGAGCGAGCACTAGCAGTTGCATACCTATAAATTGAGGCAGAATAGTGTAACATTACAATATACTCATGTGTAGAAACAATAAAGACAATTAAGGCTTTGTTAGCTAAGAGGCTAGACAGACTTACATTCTTGCAGAAGGTCTGTCACCTTCCGGGTTCAGCTTCTGCCAAACATAAGGTTTTTGAGCAGTATCCAAAGCCCAAGCATCAGATACAACTCTTTTTCCTGCCACATGGTATAAAAAATTAAACTATTGGCTATGTTTCCTCATTATAACATACACTTTCTTCACAAGAGATTCCAGACAGATTTATGTAGCATATACGTACCCAAGGAAAACAACTTAGAGATGAAGGTATGTAACAAGAACTGGATAAAAAAGCATCAAACTTTAAACCACCAAAAATTATTCATGGATTATGTTGTGACTTTTCTTTAATATTTCCAGCCATATAGAAAACCCAAATACAAAAGGAACACACACACATGGCATTCCAAAGTTTTTGGATTCCCATAGGGGGGATTCCAAGCCACAGTCTGGGTAAAAGCTTGGCTACAACAGCTTTTGCCCAAAACATGGTTTGGAGGTTCCCAAGTTGAATTCAAATATATGGTAAGTCAAGTTCATCCTTCATGTATGCTCTAAAATTTTGCCAACTCAATTGTTCCATTGATAAAGTCTAACCCTCATACCTTGGTTTTACAACAACTACATTACTTAACACATTCTTATTATGAAATTTTCAAAAATGACAATTCGGTAATGAATTTGTCTCACCGTCATTTCCACTGACAGTTACTAGATATCTCTGGGCAACCAAGTCCATTACGTGGCCATAGCGAGGCCCAGGTCCTTGCCCTTGGACAACAACCCTACAATTAAATTAATAGTACCGTTGACTAAGTGCGCAATTTTGTCAAAACTCTAGAAGTAGGAAAAAGAAAAACATGTTTAATTACAACCAACCTCACCTGTGCCATTTGTATTTATCGTTGGTCAAGTCAAGCACATAGAGATCATCAGTAGAATGCCCGGCTGGACCTATTCCACCCTATCCAAGCAGAACCAATCAAACAATTGTTAACATAGGCAAACAAAGTGAAGAAGAAGAATCCCAGTCCCCCAATTTATCTCAATTCCCACAATCACCTGAAAAACAACCATGGTACCAACTGCAGCAGCAGCATGAGCAGCCCGAGGAGATGGCGGCTCCCCTGCTGGTTTAAGACTAAACACTCAAAGCAGCAAAGATCGTTACTTCAGTGGCAATTCATTAATCAAACTTAAAAAAACAAGAATGAAAACACACATAGAAATACAGACACATACAAAGAAACTGAATTAGGAAAAGTGGAATAAACTAACCTAGTCCATTTTCTACTCTGAACGTCATAGGAATGGACGGTATTTGTGACTCCCGCTAACCCTGGAAAGCAGCAAAATTAAGGCAAGAAAAAGGGAAAAGGTGGCAGATAGAGAGAGTGAAGGTTCTTACGAATGCCGGGGGCGGAGGAAGATCCTCCTTCAATGGCGGTGGCGCCGCCGAATAGGATCAAGCGGGGGCCGTGAGTCTTGGTGGCGGCGACGGCGGTGAGGGTGTGACCACAGCGAGGGCCAGGCGAGTCCTCATCGGTGTCCCAGAAGCTTTCTAGAGTTCGATAGGTTGGAGCAGGGTAGAGCCAGGGTTTGGACCCCATCGATATCTGAAAAATTCACAATCAAAGAGAAGAACCCTAAGGTTCAGCAACGGTGGTGGTGGGCCCGGACTTCCTCCGGACCCGGTATGTACAGTAGTGCACGGTGCGTTTTGGGGATCACGAAATTTATTAGAGCGGTGGTTGGAGACGATGAGAATGAATAATTGGGAATGAGAGAGATTGGAATTTGGAACGAGGCTTGGGAGGGTTTTGTTTGGTTTGGGGGAGTAAAAGAGTTACAGAGCAGCGAGGTGATTGTTATTTATGCCTATGCCAATGCCATGCCAACCAAGGCGTTTCAATTCAGAAGGAAGGAAAGGCCACATGGCAGAAGTCAAAGTGCGGTTACAGGTTGTCAATTCTCATTTGTCAAATATAAATTGGAATGGAAAGTGAATGTCAAAATGCACATGACACTGCATGCAGCTTCCGCCTATGTATACCATTTGTATTTGTATTCTTATTCTACCGCTAAGCTACTACTGTTGCTGCCTCGTAGCCTCCTACTACAGACACAGGATAAGCTTTTTTCCTCCTACTACTGTTTATCGCATGATGCATTCCCTTCTCCCCTACCAATTATTCTCATTATAATTCACTTTCGTTTTGTTCTGACTTTTGTTTGAAAACGACTTCAAGCTTCATTATTTTCTCCTCCTTATGGGAAAAATCTTATTTTCCATCTTTGGCCTTTGTGCTTTTTTTTTTTCTCTCTTCATCGAGTCAACTGATATAGTGTAATTTACATTGTTGATTTAACTTAACAAGATAAATCTTTATTGTGGTTGTTGAGCTTCAGTTCTATATGTACCAAAACATGTGTTGATAAACATTGTTTCATGAGTTTATGGATGGAATTACATAGTGTTACTAATGTAAAGTAGGATAAGTGTTTGCTCGGCTTTATGTCAGTGTTTGTTATACACGAGTTTTTACTTACTCGGACATGATTATCTTTTATGACAAAATATTTGCAATATGTTTTGAAACACAAGTCTTACTTGTTGACTTATTGTTAAAACTTAAAAAGATTGTACCAAAATAAATAAAAAATTATTCTTTTAATATGTTATTTTTCAAGTTTTGTCATTTCCTTTCAACATCAATGCATCATGTATACCACCCACTTTGGTAATTAGATGTTCTTACCAATATTTCATTAATATTGCCTAACTAAAAATTCACAAACAGAAAGAAATCTAATAGGATGCTTGTAAAGATTCTAATGTTTAACTTAGTTGAAACCTAAAAAATATAAGTAGAGATGAATATACCTAATTAAAGTGTTATTTAGTAAGCATTTATATATATATATATAAAAAAGTACCCCGTTAAAATATGATTCAGATGATTTTTATGATTGATTGGACGGGATATTGTTTGAATCAATCGTATAATCAATCATTATGATTGTTAACTCATGTATTTAATATCTTATTACGATTGAGATCCTCTTTAACTATGAATCACATTATTTGAGAGGTTATCTAAAGTTTTATATTTTTACTTTTACAGTGACCTTATAATTTATCTTTAAAAAAATATTATTTGGTCTTAAAAGTTATAGTATATTGATATTTAAGATTTTCATTACTAAATTAATCTCTCATACCTTTAACATATTACTTCATTTTCCAAAAAATTTCTCTCCAACTAGGTTTTTCAAAAATTTAATCTCTCGTGCTATCAAGTAATGATGACATTTTATATCATTAGTGAATGCTAAAAAATAATAATGTGATGATGTTTTAGATCTTTAAAATATTGATTTACATTAGGTAAGAAACTTTATAATTATGACACCTTGATAATTTTTATAAAAATGTTTGATCTTACAAATTCTAAAAAAAAGTGTGAAACTGGATAATTTAAAATTAATTAACAACTTATCACACTTTATTTTAATTTATAATATGTACCGTCTGCAATATAATTAAATAAAACATTGACTATTGTATTACATATTTATTATTGACAAAATATCATATTTGGGTTAACAATACCCTATTTGTAGAAAAAATATCAAAGTGTTACTTTACGATATTTAACAATTAATTGTAAATTTAACGTTAGATGAACTTGAAATAGAAAGCTTCTCAACAAAATTGTATGTGGTGTGTAGTTAGTTTTGTTTTTAGTTTTTTAAACAGCAAAGCAGATTAAATTACTTCATTTCATTCATAATAATAAAGAAGATACAATGTGGAATGTGATCAAATACTTGGATCTCAGCATAAAACCTAGTTGTCATTGTCAATATGAGTTACTTGCATTAGCTTGTTTTCTTATTTTCTGCTAAAACTCATTGCAAAGAGTTTTGAAAATAAGTGACTTACTCTATACATAGAAATGATATAATAAAAGTCAAGTCAACATTGTTGCATGCAATTTACTCCATCAACTTCTTGTTTTCAGTCAAGTTAATAGATTATACTTGGGGTGTAGTTAGTTATAATTATGTGTAGTTGTGTTTTTTGTGCAATTATTAGTTTTTTGAAGAGAGATTGAAGGGCAACTTTGTAACTTCGTTAGGTTCAGAAGAAAAATAAATCTAAATCAATTAAAAAGCTTTTGTTTGAGTTAATTCGATTTTAATAAATATTTTTTAAAAATTCAAAACAAATCTGGGTTAGTTCATTGAGTTGGTTTTCTTTATTTAAAACATTTCTGGTCAAAATAAAATTTTATAAGAAGGATCAACAACATTTTAGATTAAAGTGTGAGCAATATTACACGGTAAAGCAAGAAATAACTGAATGTAATAGTAAAAAATAGCAGTTGATAGTGATTAGTAACTTTTTAAAGATTTAAGAGTAACGAAACAATCAAACAAGGAGACTAAAATATGGCGATGACATTGTTTAAGAATTGATCATACAGTATGATTGCTAATAATGACAATATTTATAATATCATATTTAAAGGTTGTTTGAAAAACAATAAAATTAGTGAGCATAATGTCCAGTTTGAAAACAAAATCTGTTACATCTAAGACATTTTTATCCCTTAAGTTAATGAGAACAAGGCATAAGATTAATTGTTTTGTAATAATACTTAATCATTTATTTGTATTACATATTCTTCTAACAATGAGTGTTGCAAAGAATTATCTTACTTTAGTTTAACTTGTTTTGTCTATTAACACACCATCCATTAGTTTTGTGTGAAATTTTATGTGACAAAAATATTATAAGAACTTAAGGAATTTTAAAATTGTATACACTAGATGGCGTATATATGATAAGTTGAGGTTTTATTCTAATTAAGAGAAACAAAAAGAAGAAGTTTACTAACTCTAAAAAAAAACATTATTAACACGAATAAGCTCAATCAGATGACATTTTAAAAGAAAAAAAACATGATTAGAAATTTCACTTACTATGTAGACAAAGGAAGACAAGTATATAAATTATTTTACGATAACTCATGTTAGAATGAGAATAATATTTTTAATGTTTTGATTTTTACACAAATTTTACAAAGTATAAGGTTGAAAAAACTTTTAAATAATATTTGGGTGTTGTGCATGTAGAGACAAGTTTTAAAAAATAAACTATGATCACGAAGATACTTTTAAAAATTATTACGAAGATACTTTTGTTATTATAAAAATCTCAATGATTTTTAAGGATTAAAAATGATATGAGATTGTGATATGAACCTATATAAATATATGTGATACAAAATCTTAAAATAGGTTATAATCTCAAACTTACTGAAAAATTGGAAATTTTATTTTGTCGATAATTTTTTATATAGTCAAGTCAAGTTGGATTTCATGAGTTCAATTACTGCTATTTTCATACCCAACTTGATAGAATAATTTTTTTTCTCAAATTTTAGATTCGTTTAACTCGATAATCTAAACCAACACATATTTAAAGCGTTTATTGGATTAGATTTTTCAACTTTACATATTTATCCACATTCATTTAATAAACGAAGTGAGAAAGTGAATTTTAATGTTGAAAAAAAAGAGTAACTTTAACTTTTTTTTATAAAATTGTGCATAACTCAAAAGCTTAACAAACACTAATGATAAACTTGGTTAATTATGTATATTTGGTTATTCGTTTTTCAATGGATATACAATTCAAACCTCAATTTTGTGAGAATTATGTCTATTTAGTGAGTCTGAAACATGAATGCACACATGTTATATGTGATGAATCTATGAGATAAGATTCAAGTATTTTGTTTAAGTTTTAATAAAGTATATATTGAGATTAGAAAAGTTAGAAGAACTGTTTAGTTAGAGTAGCTTTTAAGAAAATTGAGAAAATTATTCCTAAAACATAAATTAGATTACTTTTTTAAGACACAATTTTTAAAAAAAATTATTGAAAATGAAGAATTAAAAAATTGTCCAAAGTAATTTCTTTGATCTGGAAACTTGAAAACCTGATCTCATTTTCAACTATCTTTTATTTGTATTTATTTCTATCGCCGTCTCTGACCTCCTTTTTGTATATTTTACACTAATTTTAGTCATTTATCTGCTAACATCACCTTCGACCTCCTTTCACTCTCTCATCTTGATTTTCACTACCTCTCTTATCACATTTGATTTTAGGCATATTTATTTCAAATTTTTATATATTTTTTTAAAAACTAACTAAAAACTATTTCAGAAAAAGTATATAAGAGTTTGCATTTAAGTTTTTTCTTAATTTTCATTTCTCAATTATTTATATTTATAAGGTTGATTTGAAGTGTATGTTAAAAGATTACCGTGTCTTATTATTTCAACTTTATAAATTTTGAACATTAAACCATTTATTGTAACATTAAACGTGTTTTAACAACTTGTTATTATGATAAAGTAAAACAAAAAAAAATAAAAATAAAAAAAATATATATATATATATATATATAAATAGATAGATAGAGTATGTATGTGTGTTTTTATCTTCTATTTATGAAATAAAATCCACATGCTTAATTTAGTGAAAGTTCAAGGACTGGTAAATTAATGAAACATTTAAAAAATAATAGGAAAGAATATTTTCTAAAAATATAATATGATAAATAATTAAATTTGTAATTAAAATATCTTGTTCTTCTTTAACTATAAAAAAATTATATAAATAATTAAAAAATATCTATAACCAATCAATTAGATTTTATTCTCTAATGATTATCAAGATTCATAATTTATAAGAATCGTAATTCTTAATCATGAAAAAATATTTCTTATGCAAAATGTCAAAGAAAGAAGAATTTTAAAGACATGAGCATCTTTTAATACAAAAATAACGTTAAAAATCCGGTATGTTTGAAAAAAAGGACAGACAAAATACAAACAAGAATATTAAATTTTTATTAATTATTTTCTTTCTTCCTTTATAGTAAATATTAAATCTTTATATATAACAATAAATAGGATGGAGAAAGTGGTAAATATATACGAGAATCCAAAAAAGGACTAGATAAGTGGAAAAATATAAATGAGACTTACGATATGAATATGATACGACCGAATTCTCATTACAATTCAATTTCTTCAAAATTGACACAACTATAGGAAATGTATGCATAACAATATATGTATAAAGAAATTACAAGTTTCTCTCTTCAGAATATCGTCCTATGTAATTTTACTCAGTAAAAAATAATAAATAAATGAAAGAATAATAATTTTATAAAATTGAATTTAATATTAATATTATATTAGAAATTAAAATGACATTATTGAAAAGTATTAATAGAAAAACTATAACATTTAAAATCAAATATAACACTTATTTTAAATTTTTTTTTTTTAAATATGACATTCATTTTAGGTTGGAAAGAGGACATCACAAGATAACTTTTCTATTAGAGGTGAGAAATAAAATGATATTATGTATTATTAAATAATTTTATATTTAGAAATATAAATTTAAATAAGAGAGCATTTATAAAAAAAAAATGGACAATGTATGTATTAACATGCAATTAAATCAAGTTGTCGTTTCGTTGGTAAGTAAAAACTTAATATATGATGCGTCATTAAATTATGTGGACATTCCTCAACTATTAAAATTTTTGGTATTTAACTAGTTTTATTTTGAATGAATGATTATATATATATATATAGAGAGAGAGGTTTTCCATGTTCATGTTTATTGTGATGTTCACATTTTTAATTTGTTGTACTTATATGATGATGTTATGTTGATTTTGGGCATTCTTAATTTTTTCACACTTTTGGAAGAAAAAAATTAAAACAGTTTTTATATTTTTTTTAAATCACGTTTTTTTAAAAAGTTACATGAGATAGTTTCAATATATTAGTAAAAAATAGTTTAAAAAAAAGTCATACATCTTTTAAAAATTCTTATATAATTTTTTAAATTTTTATTTATATTTTTTTCTTGTATAAATGTTTTTAAAAAACTTACTTAAACATACTCTTTGCTTAGTTACCTTTCTTAAAAGTTGCTTACTTAGTATTTAGTCTACTTTTATGTAATCCAATATTACAAGTAAAATTGTTAAAACGAGTTTAAACATGTAAAATTAAGTATTACAATTTAGTTCATATAAACTATAATTAAATAAATATTTGTTTGCTCATATTGATTTTAGGCTAATTGACTTAATCTAGAAGTTAAGATGAGACAATTTTGACCTAAGTAATTATATGTTAACTTTATTTTATTAGTAAAATTTCTTGATAATTTTATTTTTACTTTTTTTGAATTTTTTCTTAAAAAAATCTTCAATAGAAGCAACTCACATGAGTTGTTCTGTGCATAAAAAATTATTTCCTGTGCTTCTTACTATTCACATTAATGTTAAACACCCTTACTCTATTTTCATTCTAATGCGAAAAGTTTCAATCAATTTTAAGGAATTCACAGTTTTATAGTTTTTTAATTTTAGACTTCATTAAAATGATACTTAATATTATAAATTTATTTTTTAGTTTTATTACTTATTAAAATATTAATTATTATAAATCAACTAAAATTTTTTTTGTTAATTTTGCAAAAAAAAAATTAATATTCATAATATTTAAAAACATTTTAATTTAAAAATAATGACAATTACATAACATATTTAATGATAATTTAATAATATTTAATGAAATTTAAGGTTTGGTACACAATAATCAACAAAGACAGATTGTATGATTTTTTGTATGGTTCGTAACTTTGTAGCATATATGAAAATCCAAAAACTATGGAGTATTCAATGGTCATGGAAATTGATCATGCACTTGAAATTATTTAACATACACATTTCAAATCGTAGGAGTCGTGTTGAGTAGTTAAGTTCACAATGCACTCTCATGTCGAATGACTTTTAAATTCTATATATTATATTTGAGAGCCTAAATTTTTACTTTTTTATCTATTTTACTTTGTAACAATGAAATACATATGTTTTGTTTTTCCTTGCTTTTAGTAATGTTTATTTGATCGATAAAATTTATCTCATTAGATTTATCTATTTAAAATTATAAAATCAAACTAATGTTTGAAGAGTTAAAGGGTTATAAACGAAAATCACAAGTAATAAGACATAAAAAAATTAAAAAATCTATTATCATATTATTTTTCTAAGTCATCATTTTATATATCACATTTTTTTTACATTATTTGGATTCTAGATTTTGTATCTAAGTAAATTTAATGTGATAAATTTTACATTTTGAATTAGTTAAAATATTTCAAAATCATATTATAAAATAAAAAAATATTTTTTTGGAAATTGAATCAAATTTAAAAGGTAAAGTTCAAATAAAAATTTTAAAAATAAAAAAAAATCAAATCTAGTAGAAAAGATAAGTAATTAAAAGTGTAATTATTATGTTTGATACTCAAGAGTGCTATAAAGTAGAACTAAATATGCTGAGAATAGATAATTCAAAAAGGTAGCTTTTAGAAATCAACTATGGCCATGTCAACTTCGTTAACATTACCAAGATCTGTCTCTTTCATCTGGGGAAAATAAATACAAGGAGGCATGTTATTTAGGCTGCTAGTTTCTTAGTCATTTTAAGAATGACGTTGTGAATTGGTGGTGGCGTTTTAATAAAAGAATGCCATAAAAAATCTGAATGTCAATCCTGAATAAGGGGAGAAACCCGAACCCTTACAACAATAATATAGAAGTTAACACTTACCTCTTTAAAATAAATGAAAGAAGTATTATTTTAGTTTTAAGAAAAAAATTCATACAAATTAGTTGTCATGTTTTTTATTTTTGTGCAAATTAATCTTTAAAATGTTATCTACAATATTTTTGTACAAATTAATCTTTAAAATGTTATCTACAGTGTCTTGCTTACCTTGTGAATTATAAATTTGTCATCTACATTCTGTACAAATCCTAGCTAGTAGAACTCTCAATAGTTTTTATGAAATTTATATCTCTACAATGGGTTTCTGTCTTTGAATAGTAAGAAATTTCAATTCAATATATATGATGTGTATAAATTCTTTCATGTTTCTTTTATATTTATTATTTATACATATCATAATGTTGTGTCTATTGATTCTATTTCCATCAATTGGTTCAGAGTCAACTTATATACATATTATAGTTGTTTTCTTATTATATAATTAAATTTGAATTAGAGTTTTTTTTGTCTTTAGTGAAATTTTATAATATAGTGCACAAAAAATAAGGGTTTAAACTATAAAATAATATATTAAAGTTTCATTCAAACTTATTTTTAAGTGCTACCCATCTAAGACCTAATTTTCTTTTGCATTCAATCCTTGGGTAAATTATTTTCCAAATTAGTTGAGAGTTTTGCTTTTTATATTTGATCAATGTGAGTCATTTATTAACTCAATGATGAATCTAAAAGCTTCTAAAGACCATTATTCAATCTTTGTATTTCCATAAGTTATGTTTCGATGTGGGCACCATTTGTGTTAAATTCATTTTTGGATGGATTACATGTACTTATTTTTGTATAAACATATTTTTTTTTTTTGTTTGGTTAAGTGAGAACCTTATTGTTATCGTTTGTTACTATCCATGTGATGATTTGTGTGTTAAATTCACTTTTAAGATAATTGAATAGGGTTATTAATTTTTATATTATTTTTTTACAAATACCGTATTTATTTAATATTATTGATTTTTGGATACAAAAATTTATTTAGTTAATTCAATATTAAATTAAAATTTTTATCACAATCTTAAATTTTAGACATAATTTTCACTGTGATAATTCTTTACCATAAAATAAAGAGCCTTTTGGTCTAGTTGATTACTTCCCTTATAGAGCCTTTTGCTCCCAATAATGCATCCTCATGGTGTTTTGAATGGTAAAATAGTTTAGGGCTCTAGTAGAATAGAAAATTCAAAATATGACATGTATTTGCATCTTCCTTTTATGTTTCACATTGAGCCTACAAAAGCGCTTCCTTACCCTCACAGCCTCACCACTGCGTTGTATGTGTCACCCCTGCATTTTGAGGCACGCAACACGTGTTGATTCGCGCCATGTCCCCTTTTGATGACTAGTATTTTCTTAAGCCTACTCAAACTCACGAGCTTAGTTCGTTGGACATTGTAACATCCATTATCCTCATACAAGATCAATCACATTAGGTCCTCCATGACAAGTGAATACAAAAATTAACAAATTAATAAATAACAACCAATAAAAAAAAAGTTGAATACATATGAGCCCCTTACTTCAATTGTTGAGCACCACGATATAAAAGAAAAAAGGGACATGGAAGAAACTCACATGAATAAAGATTTTGGAGAAAAAGATGTAACAGAAGAAAAATAATAAAACTGAAAAAAGGATATTATTCAAATGAGTAATTCAAATTTTATATCAATACAATATGACTTATATAAAAAATCTTAATACCCTGTATTACTTTCTATCTCTAATATTTTTTTGCAAGTTGGAAGTTGCCAACTTAAAAAAAATAACACAATACAAAATACAAGAAAATACAATGTAATTGAGAATGAGAAATATATAAAAAATAGAATCAAGGATGTCAAGATAGGTAACCAAAACTTAACCATCAAGCACAAACTATTCCTCAAGTTTAACTATTTAATAGAAGCGCAAATCAATGAAATACTTAATTATTGTAAAACAGAAACTAACAATCAAAAAAATGTTTAACCATCCACAACAAAAGTTCAATCCAATACTTAATCACCATGGATAGAAGTTGTCTTAAAAGAGAACTAATCACAAACGTCTTGTGAGCATGCTAGAAACCCATGCTTAAAATGCCTTTAGATCTTCCCGTTTAACTATCATTGATGTCCTTCGATTTGACAATCTTGCCAAAGGGAGAGAAAGCTTTATCAAGAGAGTCACTGCTGGTGGCCCAAGCAAGGCCATAAGACCACCAATAAAACATTGAAACTCAATATCTACAAAGCCATAGAAAACTTGTTGACGAAGGGACTTCCGCCGATGGTGAGTAGGTGGCGACGCGACATGCCACGGTAGATGTGGCGAACTTGTAGACGAAGTCATGGATGTTGATGATGAAAAGGTTTTGCACCGACAGGTCGACTTGGAAAAGGTTTTATATGAATTTAATATAACTTATGAAAATGGTAATAGCATATGTTACCTTTTATCTTTAGTATTCATTTAACTAAAAATCTTGTCTAAACGGAATCTACATACATTATTTCTCATAATTTTAAAGAGTTGTCAAATAAATGAATGACATTTCATTATCTATTATACATGAAAAAATGAAATCAGGAATTGGCGGGAAACAGAGTTTTCCCAGCAAGAAGATGATGGGAAGGAAAAGAAGCATGGATAGGTAGGTAGGTAGTAAAGGAAAAAAGAGGAGCTAATATTATTTGTACATTTTGAATCCTGATTTAAAATAGAAGAATGAGTACAACAGTATATTTATATGATATGGGAGAAGGAAGGCAGTCAGTCTGGTTTAGGGTGAAAAAGAAAATTGATTGTGAAAAGAGTGCAAGTTAAGAGGGTGAGAAAGATGGGGAAATGACTTGAGATTGGGTTGAGAGGCACCGTGAGAGATCAAGAAAAAGGCAAGTTGTAAATGGCCAGCCTCTGCAGCAGAATGCAAGGGAGTGTAGCCAGCATCATCAACGATATCAACCTCCGCACCGTGTTCAAGCAACACCTTCACGCTCTTTATTCCACCCTTGAACGCCGCCCAATGCAAAGGACTCCACCCATTCTGATCCCTCCCGTTCACACTCGCCCCCTCTCCCAAACACCGCTTAACGCCGTTAACATCGTCAACCCTCGCCGCACGCAGAAGCGCGTCGCCCCAACCCAACAAATCCACCAACCGCCTGCGCCCCTCCGATGCCTCTCTCTCCTTTGCAATACAAAACGCCCTTCTCCCTTCCCTGTCCCTCGCGTACTTCATGTTCGAGCATTCCAACAAACACTCCGTCGCCTTCACCTGTCCCTTCCACGCCGCGTAGTGGAGTGGGCTCCACCCCTTCCAATCCACGCAATTAGGGTTTCCTCCCATCCACACGCAGAACTCGATTACCCTCACGTGCCCCTCCCTCGCCGCCACGTGAATCGGCGTCCTCCCCTCCCAGTCAACCGAGTCAACGTCCAATTCCTCGTCGTACCTCTCCAACAGAAACTCCATCACGTCGATTCGGTTCGTCGCCGCCGCCTCGTGCAGAACCGACTCATCCATTTTACAACCGGAACCTTCCAGAATCTTCACCACCTGCAGGTTCCCAACCCTAATCGCCAGCGACATAAGGGACTCCGTGGTCGCGGTCGCGGTCGCATCCGCCCCGGCGTTGAGCAAATCGGCCACGGCTTCGGCGCCGCCGCATTCCACGGCGGGTTTGAGCAGTCTCGTGAGCTGCGATTTCGTGCATGCGGATATGGATTTGGTGAAGAGGTTGTGAGTTTGGAGGGTTTGGGAGATGAGGATCTCGGCGACGTGGGGACCAATGAGGGAGATGGTTAAAACGGCGTCGCGGAAGACGTGGGGGCCTGGTTTGGAGAAGAGGCGGCGGAGGTGGTCGGCGGGGGCCTTGCCGGTGGGGAGCATGGTGGATCGGACGGTGATGGCGTCGGGAGGGTCGGAGAGAGGGGGTTGGTCGGAGGGGTGAGAGAGTTGGAGGGTGTATGATGCTGAAGAGAGTGGGGGGATTGTGGAGAAAGGTTTGTTGATTGTGAAGAGTGATGGGTTTGTGGTGGTTAGGGATACTGCCACTGACATGGTGTGCATGAGGTTTGTGAGCTTGAAGGTGGAGCTGCACTTTTGGCCCTTTGCGAATATCACATCCACTTCCTTTGCTTCTGCTTTCACCAGCCTGTCCATCCTCAATCTGATCGATTGATTAGTTCTAATTCTGACTTTGAACTTTAAAGGGTTCTTGATTGCTTGAAGGAGGATGATTGATTCTTTATCTGTCTATTTACTTTATGTTTCTCTACTGGTGTGATTAGTTTAATGTATGTTGTTGGTTGGGGTGTGACTGTGACTGACAGGAAAGGGGGGAGCATTGACCATGACTTCTTGAAACAATGGACAAGGATGTGAAATAGTCGTCTGTGGCGTTTTTTGAACAGGTGAAGGACTTTGAGCGAAGACTCAAGACTGGAGAATGTTACTATTATTCAATTGCATATAACACGGACGAGGTAAGGTGTTGCCTGATTCCATAGGATTTGTTTTGCTTACTGATTTTCTAGAAAGACCTACTATTCTTGGTTGCAAATTTCATTCATTTTTACTGAGTGGTTCAATTTCATTTCAACAACATATGTTTTGATCGGTAATGTTTTTCATACAGTTTTTCAAAACCTTAGGCAAGGCGAGGATGGAAAAGTAAAATTCCTGGGGCTGGTTGGATTGTCATATGACTATGCCTTCTGAAAGTGAAAACAGGGCATCCAGCCTAACCCTCAAATGATATTCTCTCCGTAGGGTTTTGGCCGTATGTGAAAGTTATTATCAATTTAATTAGTGGTTAATAGAAAATTGCAGTGGTTGCTGTTTCAAGGATTTTTTTTTTCTTTTTTATACAATGACGTCGTTCTCAGCAGCCATGTGTCGATTCTTTATATTATTTATGAAGAATATAAAAAATCACTGCATCAATAAAATATGCGAGAATTTCCTCCGACATGATGCAAGTCTTTCTTCTTATTGCCACCTGCGCAGAAAATACATGCTGACATACGAATTATTGGGTCTTGAAATTGAATTCCCACAAGTATTGCCAGGGTATCCATGGCATCTCTTTTAAGCAGTTGACCCGCCAATTCAAAAGATTACTCATGATATCTATTCTATTAACCTTGTTTCGTCAAACATACACTTTTTGTTGTTAAATCTTTGTCAAGAAACACAATCTTAGTTGAATACCCATAGTTTCTTTTTTGTTTTGGTGAGCATCTTATAAATCCTTTTTTCTTTCTGTTGATTAAATGTAATACTACACAAGAATTGATATCTATATTTAATATTTATATTTGGACAAATTTAGATTCTCTTAAATTTGGACAAATTATGGGCGAATTTAACCTTGGATTGCATGATATTGATATGGTTATATATTGCCAATATTACATGTAATATTGGAAATGCACACAAGTACTGATATCTGCATTTAATATTTATATTTGGACAAAAATTTAGATTCCCTTAAATTTGGACAAATTATGGGCGAATTTAACCTTGGATTGCATGATATCGATATGGTTATATATTGCCCCCCACCCCCCTCCACGCACACAGGAAATCAGATTTTCTTTCTCTAGAACTATTCTCTGTTGCATAAGGTTTTAATTTTCAGATTAATATTGAACCTTGCGTACGCGTACTTATCCGATAGGATCAGGTACTAGTAAATATATAAGGGCAATTTCTCTTTCCATCTCTATAATTTTTCATGCACCTTCATATAACACGGGAAGTCCAATTTGAAGTAAAAAATACACCTTCAAAATGGGATATTTTAGAGGTGCAGAGAGAAATTGTCATATGTAAATTGGTTGACTCAACTATTTTAATCACTGCATGCCCAAAGTTCGAGTGCCGGATTATAACAAATACGGTGGCATGCCATTGCCATTTGAAGAATCGTACCATAGGCGTCGGATTCAGCAGTTTGAAGGAGCAACTACCAACTGGATTATGGTTTATGCAACTGAAAGTGTCAAACTTTTTATTCAAAGAGATGATTTTCATTAAAGTTGACAAAATGTACCTAACTTGTTAATCCATCCACGAACTTATAAAATGAACTAAATAGGATTCATAAAAGGAGATGCAAATAAAAATGAACTTTTTAGTTTAGGATCTTTACTCTTATATATGAAGTTAAATAAACTAGGATCAAGTTGATATAATGAACAATGGATTAAACCCTTTAGTCTTATACGATAGATAAATTAGGATCAGGTTAACATAATATATATATAACATAATATATATATAAGAGAAGATTCACTTAATTCAAAAAGTAACCTTTTATTTTCTTGAAATTTAATGATAAAAACTAGTTATTCATTATAATCATTAGATGTTAATAAAATAAATGGTGAAGATAGTAATTCCCTTAAACTTACTCTTGGAGTAAGTGAATCTTCTCTGTATATATATGTGTGTAGAGTTTTTAAAGCATTTGTTCTTTTACTGTAATTATAAAATTTTAATTTGAGTTTCCATCACACACTTGCACTTCTGTCTCTTATTTGTTATAGGAACAAAACAATGATAGTGGTGGTAGGGTGAAGGTGGTGTGTGTAGAGTTTTTAAAGCACTTGTTCTTTCACTGTAATTATGGAGTTTCAATTTGAGTTTTCATCAGACATTTGCACTTCTGTCTCTTATTTGTTATTGGAAACAAAACAATGGTGGTGGTGGTAGGGTGAAGGTGGTGACGGGGCGAAGGTGGTGACGACCTTACAAAGGATTCTTTAAGGGTAATAAGAGCGATTCGTATGTAGAGTTTGTGGGAAAATTTCTGTGTGAGAGAACTACATAAACTTGTTTAATTAAGAACTCAATCTGAATTATTTATTGAAATCCTATGACTATTATTATTATGTTTTCTCATTTCTCACCTGAGTTGTCCTCAGTTGCCCTATATATGAGGACAACTCAAGTGAGAAAAAATGTTATAGTGAGAAATGATAAAACATAATAAAAACTGCAAGATTTCAATAAATGGTTGAGATTCAATTGTTAATTAAAAAAGTTCACGTGATTCTCTCACACAGAAATCACAAAATTGTTAATTTTAATATTTCAAATTTAACAAATTTTAAAGATAAAAATGCATTTTAGACAAGTACACCAAACAATTACTTATTATGTATTGTTATTGAGATATTAAAAAAGTCACGTCTAGTAAATTGTTACGACTTATAAAAAAACATAATGTTTGGAAAGGTCTCTACCACCACCATTGTCATAAATATAATCACCACCATTACTACTGATCACACAAAAACCTTTTACATAGAGTTTATATCAACATTACCAACACCATTGTCATTAATACCATTATCGCTACCAATCACACAAAAACTCTTAACGTTTTGCTCTCGTCAGCCCTGCAAAATTCTCTACAAGGTTGCCACCACCACCACCACCACCACCATCACCATAACTACCAATCACACAAAAACTCTTAACGTACTGCTCTCGTCACCCCTACAAAAAGTCACGTCTAGTACATTGTTAGGACTTATAAAAAATATAATGTTTGGAATCCTCTATAAGGTCTCTACTACCACCATGGTCATAAATACAATCACCACTATCGCTACCGATCACATAGAGTTGTATATCAATACCACCACCATTGTCATCAATATCACAACCATCACCACCATTGTTACAAATCACACAAAAAATCTTAACGTGCTGCTCTCGTCACCCCTGCAAAATCCTTTACAAGGTTGTCACCGCCACCGCCACCCTGCCGCCA
Organism: Psophocarpus tetragonolobus; assembly: GCA_037954015.1. Lineage (NCBI taxonomy): Eukaryota > Viridiplantae > Streptophyta > Magnoliopsida > Fabales > Fabaceae > Psophocarpus > Psophocarpus tetragonolobus. The sequence goes on from CM075692.1 coordinate 37,176,718, forward strand.
CCACCGTCAGTATCACTGTTGGCAATGATAGTAGTGGTGGAGTGAAACACATATAATTTGCCACCATTTAAAACCCTAATCAAATTGAAAAAAAAAACATGAAATTGAGAAGAGAAAGAATTCAACAAATACAGAGCGTTGCAATGAGAAAGGAGATAAAAACAAAACAATGCAAAAGTTAGCGTTGATTTAAATTCGAAAAAGAACAAAACAAATTGCGCTTTTGAAACACTTGTTCTTTCACTGTAATTATAGAGTTTTAGTTTGAGTTTCTATTACACACCTGCACTTCTGTCTCTTATTTGTTATTGGGAACAGAACAATGGTGGTGGCGGTGGGGTGAAGGTGGTGACGACCTTACAAAGGATTATTTAGGGGTGATGAGAATGGTTCATATGTAGAGTTTGTGGGAAAGTTTCTGTGTGAGAGAACTACATGAACTTGTTTAATTAACGACTCAATCTGAATTGTTTATTGAAATCCTATGGTTATTATTATGTTTTCTCATTTTTCACCGTAACCCTTTTTTTCTCACCTGAGTTGTCATATATATCCTTCTCCTTTTTGTGTTGTTTGTGGCTATCCCTCTCCTCTACCTCACTCACGGTGTCCTTCACTACGTCAGGTAATTTTATTAAGTGAATATTGTTAAAATGAATTGGTGATGAACTAGAACTGTTAAACTAGTGAGGAACTGATTGCAAATTTTTTCCCCTTCTATGGAGAGACATTACCGCAGAAGAGCTGTAATATTTTTTTGGCTTATATGGAAACTCTCTTCCATAAAAGAGGAAAATAGGTCTACAGAACACAGTCTTCGTAGAATTACATTCCTTTTCTACGAAAAAAAGGTCTCTGTAGAATAAACTTTTTTTCTTCTATAGAGAGACATTTTTGTAGAAGAGGGAAACCCTTTTATGGATACAGATGACAGAGTCCATAGACTTGTGTTTCTCTTCCACAAAAGAGAATCTTCATAGAAGCAAAAAAAATAATTATCTTCTACGTAGTGTTGTGTTCCTTTTCTATAGAAGGCCTCCCTAGAAGCAAAACAATTTGCACATAAGACAATTTTTTTTACTTCTACAGAGACCATCAAACACTCTTTCGTAGAAGAGAAATACAATTCTACGGACATTGTGTTCTGTAGTTTTGTGTTCTTCTTCTCAGAGGGTCTCCATTGAAGCAAAAAAATTTATTCTAGTAGTTTATTTTTTTAATTTTTTTTTCAATATTTAATTTAAAATTAATGAGTATTGTTAAAGTGTATTTTTTATAATATTTAATTTTGTTTAAAATAATGGTTGGGAGTTTTTAAAATTTACAAGTATGCCTAATACTCGCAGAACAATGTACGATTAGTGTAGCTTATAAACACGTACGTCCAAAGTGTTTGCACGTAGAAGGCGCATGCCCACACAACTAGAGACATTAATTGAAGAGCAATCCGTTTAAGATGAACCGATGCAATGGGTTTAAGATACCTCCCTCCTTATATCATGTGCTTATCATGTTGCACATGTTATCTGGAATGGTGAAATAAGTGATTACTATGTTTAATTAATCTTTTTAGTATAATTAATTACATGTTTAGGATTTTTTTTTGTCATGCCTAATTTTTTATATAATTAAGTTTTTTTTTGTACATGCTTTTTACTTTTAGCAGTAGTTAATCAATATTAATGGTTGGGTTAATTTTAGAAATATTGAATTACATGTTTTATTGAATTTTATTCATGACTAATTGTTTATTTAATTAATTTTTTAGTTTAATTAATTACTTATTTACTTAATTTTTTATTCATGCCTATTTTTTTATAATTTTAATTGGTATACACTGTCAGTATAAAAGATTTTTACACTAGCATTCAATCATGACTTTTCATTTATGTGACTTTTAAAGTAATAATGAGTAAAGTCAACAAATTTACCATGAATGAAGGGTTGTGACTGAATGTCAGTGTAAAAATCTTTACAGGACAGTGTATATCAATTAAACTTTTTTTTATATAGTTAAGTATTTTTTGTACATGTTTATTATTAGTAGTTAATTAATATTAATTTTTTAGTTAATTTAAAGAAATATTGAATTATATGTTTTATTATATTTTATTCATCACTAATTATTTATTTAATTAATTATTTTTAGTATAATTAATTAATTGTTTACTTAATTTTTTAATCATTCTATTTTTTATATAATTAAGTAATTTTTGTACATGTTTTTTTTTAATTTTTAGTAATAGTAATTAATATTAATTTTTGATTTAATTTTCATAAATATTTAATTACATGTTTTATTGAATTTTATTTATGACTATTATTTATTTAATTAATTTTTTTAGTATAATTAGTTTATTGTTTACTTAAGTTTTTAGTCATGCCTATTTTTTTATATAATTAAGTATTTTTTGTACATGTTTTTTTTTAGTAGTAGTTAATTAATATTAATTGTTGAGTTAATTTTTAGAAATATTGAATTGCATGTTTCATTGAACTTTACTCATGACTAATTATTTATTTATTTAATTAATTACTTATTTAGTCTAATTAATTAATTGGTTCCTTAATTTTTTAGTCATGCCTAAACTTTTATATTAATCATGTGTTTTTTTTACGTGTATTTTATTTTTACCAGTAGTTAATTAAGATTAATTGCTGAGTTAATTTTTATAAATATTGAATTGCATGTTTTATTGAATTTTATTCATGATTATTTTTTTATTTATTAATTATTTTTTTAGTATAATTAATTAATTGTTTACTTAATTTTTTATTCATGCCTAATTAATCTTTTGGTATAGTTGACTTTCTAGTATAATTAATTAATTGTTGACTTTCTTTTTGTGGGTTTGTGGTGAACAGAAATGTATCTCACGCAAACGCAAGTTATGTTTGATTGGTGCTCCTCATGATCAAATTTGGGACTACATTATGGACTGCAAGTTACTTCTGTTAGTGAAATGTAACGTCGAGACGATTGATAAGGGCTTAATTTGTGCTTTTGTGGAGAAGTAGCACAAGAAAACATCTAGCTTCCATTTACCGTTTGGATAGATAACCATCTCACTGGATGATGTGTCATGTTTGCTACATTTACTTGTTATGGGTTTGTTATGTAACTATGATTTTATGAATGTTGACATGGCAGTTCCTATGCTGGTGAACCTACTCGGTGTAATATTGCAAGAAACCTTTAACAAGGTTATTTTTGTAGATACGACTCGGTATGTTTGGCTTGGTTGAGAGATGTTTATGTAGCTAGATGTGTGGAGATGCAATGGGAGATGGCTTCCCAAGCATATTTGTTACACCTTATTGGGTGTACTATTTTTGTAAACAAGAGTTAATATGTATCAACATCTTGATGATGCAAGCTTTACCACAACCAGACAATGTGGATGTTATACTACTTTGATCCAGGTTAGTACTTATTGTAAAATTTGGTTGTTTATTTAATTTGTCATGCATTATTTGTAATTGGTATGGATATGTTAATGTTTATGCAACTTGGATCAATGAACATTTTCCGACCATTGGGGTTAGACCTATGATAAATTGTCATACAATTGCTACTCGTAAACCCTCAATTGATGAGTATAATTGAAGAGGAGAGGTTAGAGAAGAGGTATGGTGAGGAAGAGAAGTGAAAGGAAACAAAGAAAATAATTTTTTTATAACTAACTACATGAGGGGTATAAGTGTCTTTTTAGAGAAGGTAGGTGTTAAATGAAAAAATGGTAGATGTTAAATCAAATTCTCGTTACTCCAATAATAAGTATCTTTATTTTCATTGTCCGTTTTCTTGAAATTTGATTGTTAGGATTAGTTGCTTATTACAATCCCTAAATTACAAGAAAATTATTGGTGAGGATAAAGTAATTCCCTTAAACTTACTCTAACGGTAGCTAGATTTTTCCCTCCTCTTTCTATATCTATCTATTTATCTATCTCTCTTTCTCTCTCTATATATATATATATAGAAAGGAAGGATCCACTTACTCCAATAAATGAATATAAGAAACTTATTCTTAAGGCTTCCTTGGTTTGTTTTTTTTTTTAGTTTTTTAAAAGAATTTTCAAGAATAGTTTTCAAAAACTGTTTTCGGGAAGAAAAGAAAAGAAAAAAACTTGTTTGGTAAGTATTATTTGAAATTGTAAAGAACAACATATTTTAATTGTATTTTGAGTTTTCAAAACAAAAATAGAAAACTGAAAAAAAAATTATTTTCAGCTGTTCCTGTTTTTTAGTTTTTAAAAACTAAAAAACTAAAAAACCATTACTGTTTTCAGAAAACACTACTCAAACGAGTTTTTTAGGTTTTAAATACTAAAATACTGAAAACAATTTTATAAGACTGTTTTCAGTATTTTAGTTTTTAAAAACTAAAAAACTTGCTTGGGTAGTGTTTTTTGAAAACAGTTTTCGTAAACAGTTCTGGTTTTTTATTTTTTAAAAACTAAAAAAATGGAACAACTGAAAGTAGTTTTGCTTTTCAGTTTTCTTTTTTTTGTTTTGAAAACTCAAAATACAATCAAGATATGTTGTTTTTTATTTTTCATGAATGAAATTCTAATAAACATGAACACGTTTTTCCATTTTTACATCTTTAAAACAATTTTCAAATATCACTTGCCAAACAAGTTTTTTTTTCCCGAAAATAGTTTTTGAAAACTATTTTTGAAAACTCTTTTCAAAAACTAAAAAACAAAACCAAACCAATCAAGTCCTTAATTTCAAAAGTAACATCTTTACATCCACCACACTTGACTAGGGAGCGGTCAAGATTCTGAATTCAATAAAAATGACGTTCCCACTAGTCATGGCTTCTGCCACATCCCGGATGCAACTAATGTCAGCCAAAATTTCCCACATTCATGTCATAAGACATCACATGGTTGTGTTGAGACATGTCAAGGTCAACTCTAAGGCACCTCAGAAAAACTGAATAAGGGTTTCGAGGGTGTGGGGTGATATATCCTTTTAGCACCTCTATAATTGCTATTTGCACCGCAAAACAAAAATACCCAAAATATCCTTATTTTTCATATTAATTGATCCAAAACACATAATAAGATAAATTCCAGATCGACTAATTCAACAAAAAAATTAAGATTAAAATATGACTTTAATTTCTATACACTGACAGTCCAAAAGAATTTTACATTGGAGTTTAATCACAACTCTTCATTTATATGACTTTTAAATTATTAAATAGTAAAATCAACAAACTTACCATATATAAAATGTTGTAATTGAATGCTAGTTTAATTTTTTTACACTAATAATGTATAATCATTTTTCTTTTAAAATATTTTCAAATTTTACCTAACCATGAAATATTTAAATAAAATACTTATCAAATAAAAATAAAAATTATAAAATATTTCAATTATCACCATGATTATCATTGTCATTGCCACAAGCACCCTAACTAACATTACTACCAGCACCATGATTGTTTATCGACGCCACCACCAATATTGGGCAACAACGATCATGATGATAGTGTCACATCAATAGTTATGGTGTTGTTGTGTCTACAACAGTGGTTATAATGTTGTTGGTGACAACTGAAGTGCAAAATTAGGATTCTTAAAAAATGACAAAGATAAAATACAATCAATGCTTATATTAATTTAATAAAATATGATATCTTAGTAATACAATAAATATATATATATATATAAATAAATAAAAGAAAAAGAAATGTGCAATTGATTGATTTCGACAAAATTATGTTGAAAATACAATAATAAAAATATTTAAAAATTATCTAAAATAAATATAAAAATAATGAAGATGAAAATAACATTAGTCTATTCTTAATTCTAGACTAGTTTGGATTAGTGTTTAAACTAGCTAGAGTTAATGCATGGTCCAGATTTTAAAAGTTAAAAACGTAGGCTGCATAAAGATTCAGTCATGTATGACAAGCTAATTGGTTCAATATAAAGATTTTATCTTTTTGCACCCATATTTTACTGTTTGAACGTCCAATTTTTCAAAATATAAAGACTTCGCTTATCAGTTAATAAAAATACTTGCACTGTCTTTTCTCTCTTTTTGCATAGACTTTTTTCCCAGAAGCTCCCTGGAACATTTCTTCTAGAGTACACTGCATTAAAGGTATTTATTGGTCTTGAGGATAGGAAGCAAGTTGCTGCGATACCATTATGATTTTTCTGTTAGAATTAGAATATATATATATATATATATATATATATCACTACATAGGAGTTGAAGTTAATGAAAATTTACAACAATTCACGAATGTTACTAATTAATTAATAACTAAAATACATATATTTTTCTATTGAAAATACTTATATTTAAATTAGAAAATTTACAGTAGTTATTTTTAATTATGAAATTTACAATATGGTGACAATAATTTTCTTCACGATATTTTTTCTTCTTATATAGGATTTAAACTAAAAAATTTTCCAAAGAAATTGATACATAATTAATTACTTATTAATATTGTTATTGCAAAATTACTAGTGATCTTGTCACGAGTGATAATTCATAAGTCTCCTTTTTTGTTTTATATGTTGAATTAGTATATGGCTTATGTTTTCTTCGAGCGATCAGATATTTCTAATTCCAATGATTGTTTTCATTCTTCTTTCACAAATTTTAAAAAATTTGTGTTCAATATTTTCCTTTCATCATATATCCAATAATTTAGCGTCTCTTCGTTAAATTGCTAACTCTTTCTTACTATATTATTATACGTATTAATATAAAATTTATATTTTTTAGCCAACATAAATTTTAATATTAACATCAATTCAAACATATATTTTAATTATATTTAGAAATTTTAATTAAATTTAAATAAAATAAATTATGTTAAACTATTTTTTTAAAAGATATGTTAAAGTAATTAAAAACCCAAGGATATTTAGTTTAATTGATTGCCTAATATATATGAATTATTGTAAGTTCTTTTAATACATATTCGATTCTTATGAGTAAAAAGAAATTTTAAATGAAAATTATTAACACCAATTGCTAAAAAGGATTTATTGTTAATCCTCTCTCATCATATTTTCTTACTTTAGATTTTTAGTCCTCTCTGTCATATTTTCTTACCTTTACATTTTAATAAAGAGAGGTTTGGAAAAAGATTTATTTCCATGAAAATAACGGAAATTGTTTTTAAGATACATGTAATTTTCATCTTATTCATTTATTTAGTATTAAAAATATTTATAAATACCAAAATACAACCAAATATGTTTTAAAATATACCCAAAAATATTATTTCTAGATAAAAATATAATGTAATTCTTGAAATAAACATGAATTATGATATATTTTCTTTGTTTAATTAAAAAGTTAGAGTGAAAGTTAACCTTTAAGAGACAATTTTAAATGTTGAAACCTTTTGTTTGGTTCTTTATTTTTCTTGCAATTAAGTTAAAATAATAAGAGTTAATTGATATATATTGTTAATATAAAAGATTTTTATATTAACATTTAATTATAATTTTTTATTTATGTAAATTTTAAAATATTAATAAATAAAATTAATAAATTTATCTTAATAAAAAATATAATTGAATATTATTTATCGTATATACCAATTAAACTTACATAGAAATTTGAAAAAAGTGGTAAAGGCAGAAATGATAGAAGTAGAATTTGAGTGTTGGAATGGAGAGGAGATGAAACTAGGTTTGGCAGTAGAATGAATGATATGCACATGCAGAAAAGATAGAATAGAACGAAGCAAAAAGGAAAGGAAGGATGAAAAAGCAACAAAAAGAAAAGCCCACGTTTTGGCGATAAGGGTTGGAAAAGAGTCAAAAATTGAGTAAGATATAATCAAGTGCATTTATTTAATTAAAGAAGAAGAAACGAAAAGGAGAAAAAACAATACACGTCTCCATGAAGTCCAATTCTCTGAACCAATCTATTATTGGAAGGAGTTGGCAATACACGTGGCATTACCACTTTCATTAATTTATGCCTCTAAGTTGTGGATTTTATTTTTCCACCACCACACCATCATGATGAACGGTGCTGATGGAATTTGAAGGGTGGGTCCCCATGCAGTACCAGGAGAACAAAAGAGAAAAGGTTAAGCCACACAACACACGCCCCTCGGGAGGAGAGGATCACAAAGAAGTGGGTCCCACACTCTCGATCATCGTACAAACTCATTTTGTGTCTGGGCCCCACTCCCCGAACGTAAGTACGCCACTTGTTCGTAGCGCACCATGAAAGAGAGATAGATACAACACTATCGAATACGACAAAATCCAAATCCTTTTTCTTTATATTTCTTAAGTAAAAATTACCAACGCCAAACCTTCCTTTTCATCCCCTCATACAAAAAACCTACAACTCTGCCATACAAAGTTTTTAACATATCATCCTTTCAATATTCATGCACAATTTTTAGATTTCACTCCACATGAATATCAGTATACAAAATTTTTAGACATACCATCCTTATATCTTCACTTAATTATTTTGTTCACTAACATATTTACTAGATTTAATTTTTATATTTTTTTTACAAATTATAATTTTAGAATGTGAAGAAACATTTGATATTTTTTTTTAAAAAATAAAAATTTAACATTAATATATTAGATAACTTTTAGATTATATCTTTATATTTAAACAATTTATATTTTATCCAAAAATTATTATACAAAGTAAACTTAACTACAGAGCAAACAAAAATGATTACACTGTATTATCAATCTAGAGCTAAAAATATTTCGTAACCACCTTCCGGAACAAGAAAATTATATAAAACAACATTACCTCAACTCACCCATACATAATGCACTACTCACCCATACACAATGCACTACAACATGACAGTCATGTTAATATCTAGACTCTTACAAATCATACCTATACACATTAAAGATTGTGTACATGTGATTTCATTCCTCTTCTTCCAAATCACCGTAATATGTAATATATATGTAACAAATGATAGTAAATGCATTGTTCTAACTATGAGTTTTGTTGGTTACATCAAATTAAGAAATCATAAAAGTAACTAAGAGTAGGTAAATGTATTCCTAACTAAGAAAGACACTTTGAATAAATAAGCTTTTAGAAAGTGCACTCTATAAAGATATGTAGTTTATATTTTTCAGTTGTAGAACACACATATCCTATATGGAATCTGAAAAATTCTTCTAATGATCTCCGCCAAAATAATATTTAATTCATAATTTTTTATAAATTAAATTTGAATTTAATTAGTATATATTGATGTTAAATCATAATTTTTCATTTTTGTGACTTTTAAAGTATTAATTAATAAAATCAACAAACTTACTAAGAATGAATTGTTGTGATTGAATGTCAGTGTATACCATGATTAATAAAATCAACAAACTTACTAAGAATTAATAAAATCATAATTGTTGTATACCAATTAAACTCATTAAATTTTACTAAATGTGTACGCAAAAATTTAAACTTGATCTATTATAAACAAAACTTGCTAGATATTAAAATTTAATTTATTTTTAAATTTTTTTAATTTTAACTATATATTATTTATATTTTTTATGTAAGATACAATTTTAAGAAAATATTTATTAGAGTTAAAACATTGATAAAGTTGTTTTTTTAAGAAGTTAAAATGAAATTATAAAGTTATTTGAATATTTATATGAATTATTAAAAATAGTGAATATGTAATTTGATTTTTTAATAGTTCATCTTAATTTTGGTTAAATAAAATGATGTTAGTAGAAAGATCATTAATCATTATAATAAAAAGAGTTGTCAAGAAATTAGAAAAAGTTATTCAGGCCACAATTATATAAATGGGAATAAAAAGGAAAACCTTTTCCTACGAGATGACATATTGAGTTATTGACAGTGGGCATTTGGCATTGAGGGAAAGACTTCTAATAATTTGTAATCGATATATCAGGAACTTGACTACAGTAAAGTAGGCAAAAAGTGGTAAACTAGTGAATTACTTGTTCAGCACTCACATGTTAAAAACTCAAATCCTTTATCAGACATTGAATCAAACAATAGGCATGCATCAATTTGCCCACTCCAAATAGGGACTTTGTGTATCCAATTCACTAGTTTTTAAGTTTTATTTATTATGTTTTAAAGTTTTTTTTTTATGTTTTAAAGTTTTTTTTTTATTTTGATACACTAAGTTTTAAAAAATTTATTTTGATCATTTATGTTTTTGAAAATTTTAATTTAGTTTTCTATAAAAAAATATGTGCTGGTTCCTTCCCTACCTATTTAATTTGTGTGATGATTCATTTTTACACACATCTTCAGGTTTAGGGTTTATATTAATGAGAGAATGATTGTGTACACCTACAATGATTGTAGTATTAAAGATAAATTGTATCGCAAAAAATATTAATGATTATGATGAATATAGTTTAAGAAAATTAATATGATTGAAATAAAGATATTAATGTTTTTAAGCTAGTACTACTTTTGTTTAACTATTTTAAAATTTTAAAGTTATAAAAAACTATTAAAATACTAAAAAAATGAACTAAAATGAAAATTTAAAAAATATAAACAATCATAACAAAATTTCTAAAATTTAATGTACCAAAATAAAAAATACAAAATATATTGACCAAAATTAACATTAACAAATTCTCAGCCCATTGTAAGAAAACCACACACACAGGGCAATTTTTCAAAAGCTTCAAAGAATTATTTAAAAAGAATAAAATATAATAAGATACCTAAAAAATAGAATCAAACTTATACATACAAAAATTAAAAATAAAATCCAGCATACCAACACTGAAAAAAAAAATCAAAATACAAATCACAATAGCAATCTTTTTACAAATTTCAATATGCTAAGCCACTTCAAGTTCTACCTCCAAAATGACATTACTGAAAGGTCCATATATACAGAGGAATCATATGGATACACATGCAAACAACATTAATATTTTAGGGATATAAAAAAGGAAAGAAACAAAATAGCATGACAGTTGGTTGGACTCTAGATTTGACGAAGAAGATAGATGTGATAGTGATACATATCCAATCCCTTGAGATCTTCCTTAATAGAGGGTGCTTAAGCTAATAGGAAATGAAGGATGAGAAGGAAGGAAATGAAGGAGAGACACCACTCATAAAAGAGACAAGCCAAAGATATTTGTTACAAGGAGAGACCTTGATAAAAATTAAAAGGAAACTCTTACTAAAGGTGATTCGTGATAAATATAAACTAAATAGTCTTGAGGCCTAAGCTAATCCAATCATGCACTCACCCCATTTTATGTTAAAATACATTAAATATGAGGAAAACATGAATAGGGATTATAGACAGAAAAAGGGATGAAGAGATGAATCATGCACACACCCCATAATGTAATTTAAATATGTCGTGTATATGAGAAATATGACTAGAAAGATGTGGGTAGAGAAATGAGTGAAAAGATAAACCATGCTTTAGGCGGAATATAAAAAATTCAACAAAAAGAGTGTAATTCATAAAGTAGCCCCTACTTATTCTCTTAAACTTCTTAAACCCACTTGGTAGCATTTAAGGTAAATGATTTACCTTTTAACCTAAATCCTACGTGTCCTCTAAAATAAAGGTGGGCATAAAATATAAAATTAACCCAAAGAAAAACTATAAAAGTCGATCAACTATAAAGTCAACCCCAAAACTAAGAATGTAAATTTGGATTTTGAAAATCCGGGTTCTACAAAAGGCAGATGAGAAAGAAGCAACAGTTTCGATCACATTAGAAGCTCCTTAATCACAAGAGAAAAACTCCTTTAACAATAGTAGAGACCTTTTGAAGTTTAAATTAGTTTGTTAAAAAGTGACAATATTCCGATGGTAATAGTGCTTCTGGAGGTGAGAGAAGATTCACAAGTATAAAATATTAATTCCAGTCATTGATTTTTTATACAAGGTAAATTTGATTGCCTCACCGGTTATTCACTTTTGGGCTACTTTACCGTAACTAAATTCGTATAATAAAGGCAAGCATGTTAGAAGATCTCACTGAAATTTAAAGTGAAAGAGTTAATAAAAAAATGGAGAATGGGAGGTGAATCTAAAGAAAATGGAAGGGAAAATATTTTTCCGAAAAAGAAGAAACTTGGGAGTGAGGGCGAAACCCTTGGGCGTGTGCAATAAATAGTAAAATACTAGAGTGGATGGTTAGTGATATTTATAATTTGAGATAGTGCAAAAGGGGACACACCGCTTGAGTGTTGTGATGCAAAAAAAGGTATATTTATGGAATATGAGAAATGTTGATAAGTTTTTTTATGAGAGGAAAGGAAGAAAGTTTAACCGGAACAGAAGAGAAAACAAATTGTAAACAAGGCCAAAACGGGGTTGTCAATAGCCATCAAGAAAGGTTCTGTACACAAGCTTGTACGTCACAAGTCATTTCTCCCTGGCTCTCAATACACCAGCATACAAACAAAACAAGGAAAAGGGATAAAAGATAAATAGCGACTGAAATGATTTTTCCCAATTTGCACAACCAATTAAAAATTCCATCTTTATCAATTTCATGAGATATATTTAAATGGTGGGACCCATTTAAACAGTTTAATTCGGCCGCCAGCTTTGTCGTCTCTTTCGTCTCCGTCCATCCCCGTCGTTCCTTTGCGTTTGACTCTCATCCTCCTTCTTCATTCTCTCTCTCCACCACTCCTTCTTTTCCTTATTTTCTGATCCTTTTCACTCACTCCACTTTTGTTCCCGATGCATGTAACTCCCCTTTGTTTAACCGACAAATCAATCCAAAGGGGGAGATAGATACCCTTTTCCCGTTACTTTTCTCTCCCAAGATAAAGGAGTTTTTTTTTCTCTCTTCTCTCTATTTTCCATTATTATGAGGCGGCATAAAAGGCTCCTTATTCCGACTCTCAGGATCACTGTTGCTTTTTGAGCCCGTTTCTGTGGATTCGCTTTTGTGTGTGTTTCTGTTCAGACAAGAGAGGAAGAACCAGCCACAGACATGACTAGCGGTAATGAAGTCAACCTTAGTGAATCTAAGGTAACACATCCATCTGGGTTTTGTTTTTCACTTTCTATTTTATCTCAAACCTGTTTATTTTGTTTCTGCTTCTTCCTTGCTTTGTTTCTTCTGATTCTGTGATGTGTGGTCTTCTTCGTCATGGAGTTGCGGGGATGAAGGGGGAAAGTTTTAATCTTTAGCTTCGATTGCTAGCCCAAGGACGGGAAACATATCTCAGTTACACCACACAGTTGTCTCTCTCTTTTTTTATTACCTTTCTGGGTTTAGTTAATAATTGTCGCACCTATATAGGATTATGCTGTTTTGGGTGTTTTTAGTTTTTTCGTGTACTTTGTATCTCATTCATGTAGGCCTGCGGTTTCTTTTTCTGAAAGTCGGAAAATTCAAGTATGATTTGGTCGGTGCAGGTTGAAAATTTCTCTCTTTTATTAAAGATTTGTAAGGTGCTAACCCTTGTTCTGCACCAATATTTAGGTTTTTTCTTTCCATATTTCTTACTTTTCTCTTAGGGTTTATAATTAATAAATATGCTGATAGTTCTGTCTCTGATACTTTTTTATTAGTGAGTAGTGACTGTGTTATCTGGTTATTGGAGACAAGCTTTCGGTGTAGTGCCCTTGTTATCTGATTAGAGGAATCAATCTGCAGTTTTTCTTAATCGCAATACAGTTTTAGATAGGATGTTTAATTTATATGAATAAGGTTCTAAATTCTAATAACATCTTAAATTAAATCTTTGTAGAGTGTTGTTCCACTCAACACTTGGGTTCTTATATCCAATTTCAAGCTGGCTTACAATCTCCTAAGACGTGCTGATGGAACATTCAATCGAGAGTTGGCTGAATTTCTGGACCGCAAGGTCCCGGCTAATGCAATTCCTGTTGATGGAGTATTCTCTTTTGATCATGTTGAACGGAGCACTGGCCTCTTCAATCGTGTGTATCAGGCAGCTCCTGAAAAAGTGTCTCCGTACAACATAATAGAGCTGGAGAAGCCCTTGAGCGCCACAGAGATTGTTCCTGTTATAATTTTCTTCCATGGTGGAAGCTTCTCCCATTCATCTGCTAACAGTGCTATCTATGACACTTTCTGCCGCCGCCTTGTGACCTATTGCAAGGCTGCAGTGGTTTCTGTAAATTACAGGCGATCACCGGAGTACCGATATCCATGTGCCTATGATGATGGTTGGGCTGCACTTAAGTGGGTTAAATCTAGGACATGGCTTCAAAGTGGAAAGGATTCCAAGGTTCATGTATACTTGGCTGGTGATAGTTCAGGTGGTAATATTGCACATCACGTTGCTGTGAGGGCTGCTCAGGAACATGTTGAGGTGCTGGGTAATATTCTTCTTCACCCACTTTTTGGCGGGGAGAAACGAACTGAGTCAGAGAAGAAACTGGACGGGAAGTACTTTGTGAGGCTGCAAGACCGTGACTGGTACTGGAGAGCTTTTCTTCCTGAAGGAGCGGATAGAGATCATCCAGCTTGTAACCCATTTGGCCCCAAGGGTAAAAATCTTGCAGGACTCAAGTTGCCCAAAAGTCTTGTTTGTGTGGCTGGTTTGGATCTTCTCCAAGATTGGCAATTGGAATATGTGGAAGGTCTCAAGAATTGTGGCCAATATGTCAAACTTCTTTACCTAAAGGAGGCAACTATTGGTTTCTACTTCTTGCCTAATAATGATCATTTCTATACTCTCATGGAGGAGATAAAGAACTTCGTCAACTCTAACTGTTAATATACTACTTAACCTTACAGGATCCCATACATAACTAAAAACCTGACATTTCACCTGGGTAATCTTTTTTTTATGTATCTTTTTTTTTTTTTTTTTTTTTTCTCTTTCCCTATTATATAGTGGTGGTGTGTAGTTATATAATTAGTATTACTCACTGTCATAACATCTATGGTGGTAAATCTGAGCTTTATGTTGCTGGTGGGCTACTACTTCTTGTTCTGTGCCCATATCTTTTGAAGGGTAGCATCTATTTCAGCAGTTTGAAGTGCTAGAGTTCAGTTCATTAGTGGGGTTTGGCTGAAGCACCATAAATGAAAGCTTACCCTATTTAACTTTTTCAACCTCAAACAGCAGGAGGGGAGATACAAGATATGGCTTGGCTGATCAATTTGGTTCAGTGAATGCATTTATGTTGTATAACATATTATTGAATGGGAACTGGAGCAGATCCCATCCTGTTATAAACTTCTATGTTATATAAATATCTTGCCTGTTTTCCTTTCAGTTAGATCTTTCTCTCGGAAGAAGCTAAGATTGTAATATATTTCGTCCTGTTTAATTCGAATTAAGCAGTTTCATCTTGACAAAATTGTCAAAAATGGTTTTGCTTAAATTGTGGCATTCAAATGAATGTTAATTGGCTGAGAGTTTTGCTTCAAAACTCAGGTTGCCTAGTTATTTTTGTCTTCCCTGATGCAACTATTTTTATGATAAAATAATAATGATGGAAGAAGTATGATAATGGCTGAATATGGCACAATTTATTCTTGATTGCTTAGACCTTCTTAACATCACCAGCCAAAGGTGGAGTGTAGAAGATAAAAATAGTAATAGGCTCAAGTGGTTAATAAGATGAACTGATAAAGCGTTTGAATTATTCTGTAGCTTTTTATACCCAACTCTTAGCTTATCAGTTAGGGTTTGAACATAAGATTTGCCCAAAAAAGTTGATACCAGAACCCAAGGTGGATAAGAGAAGAGTTTTTGCGCAATACGTGTGCTTAATCATCTGTCTATTGTTACAAAGGAATAATAGAAACATGTAATGGAAACGGGGTGGGTAGGAGAGGATGACCATCCAAACCAAAAGGACATAAAAAGCTTTCACAAGCACTGGAACAATGATGGGGAATAATATTGTCATGAATGTGGAGACTAATAGGAGAGAGTTATGTGCCATATGCATCCATCTAGGGATGCATGAGAAATCTTTGTAGTCCAGTGCTTCCTACCCTACCTCTGAATTGATTCAATAATATACTCCAAACCAAATGTAGTTAAAGTTCCCTGACTAAGCAATATGCATATATAGCTGAAAGCAAGCCCCCATAATTTATCCACAACACGAGTGTTAAAGGATCCAATATTACGTTATCCATTGTCCTTCACGGGTTTTAGAGACACCGGCGTAAGCTGCATTAACACCATTATGGTCAATAGAAATAAGGTTCGTTCAAACGCCTTTACTTAAAGTCAGGAAGGTTGATGCGGTAGAAGATAAAAATCGAGAGCAAGTTTAATAGAAACTGTTTTAGTGCAGTTGTAGGAATTTAAATTTTTTATATTTGTTAACAATTCTTGGTCAATTATTATCTTTCGTCTATAAATAGCAGACTCAATGTAAAAGGGGCAACACTTAATTAGGAAAAGACACGCGCGTATAATTCTGAACTCCTAGACAAGTTTTTCATTTCAAGATCTAAGAGCATGAAGTTGATGTTTTCAATTCCATTTTGACTTGTTTTTTTACCAAGCTTTAATTAAAATCAGTCAGAATCTAAAAGAGGATAATACTTCTTAGATTGATAATCTAAACATTAAAAGTATATTTTAAACGTAAATAGAAGGTCATGATTAGGAACCTACATCTGAAACGTCGTGACTTGGGACACTTAATTGTTAAACATGCACCAATCAAGTGTTAATGAATTATTTCATTCTGAAATTATATTTTTCGACTAGGGCTGGAATCTGCTTAGCTGACATGCAACTAGTATTAGTTATGTTTCAATACAAGTTGTAACACTTTCATGTGATTCATAATGTCACTGCCAATTGGTCAGACATCTTTTTACCAATTTGAGAAGGCAGGTGAAGGGTTAATTT
Organism: Psophocarpus tetragonolobus; assembly: GCA_037954015.1. NCBI lineage: Eukaryota > Viridiplantae > Streptophyta > Magnoliopsida > Fabales > Fabaceae > Psophocarpus > Psophocarpus tetragonolobus. The sequence continues at coordinate 37,193,555 of CM075692.1, forward strand.
ACGTTTGATCGGCATGCCCCAAGGTCTTGTGGGGTATTATAATCTTGCCCCATGTAATTAAAATATAGCAGATGAACGAGACTTATTCTATATTTTTAATTTTAAATTTTTTGTAAAAAGTCTTTTGGACTTTTTTTCTCCCCTTGTAAGTAATTCTCTCGAGCTATTTAAATAAGTTGATTTTTAAGTTGTAATGAACTTTGTTAATTGGTCTACCTAATAGGCTAGCTAAAGCAGTAAGTTACTAAATTCTCCAAACAGTTCATTGTTGCGACTCAGTTATAGATAAACAAAATAAAAAAAACACCTGTATCGTTCATCAATCGATCAGTTTTAATTAATTATATTTATTTTTAAATTGGAATTTAACTTAGTAATACTAGTACAATCTAACGTTTGTTCTTTGAGGCTGAAACACTTTCCACAATAAAAAATACAGAAATATCATTAGAATCACCATCTAGTTTTACTTCTTTCTTGTTGAGACTTGAGAGAAATACAAGCACTAGCAAATTATTCTTTCTTATACAAAAATGATCATTGATATTTTTTGAGAAATTTATATGTTATGCATATAAAGAAATGATAAAAGATCATAGCTTCACCTAGTTACCTTGGATAAAAAATGTAATATGTTAATGCAAAAATTCGTGGAACTCTCCAATAACATCTATGCAAGTGCCATTAGTTTCGCTGAACTCATCATTTTCTGTTGCAGTAGGCTATAGATATTTCCTGCTGTCAACCTATAATTCATTAATTTCGCTTCTTTTTTCCTAAGATTGACTTGTTTTCTTTTTTGGATGCTCAAGCGGCATCAAAGGTTGTTATCCACTCTTGTCGGTTATTTTTGGATCAGCTCCCAACCCCTATGGAAACTGACTATCTACTCAAAATTAATTTCAAATAAATTTTGATTTGTTTAACTTCATATTAGAAATTTAAAATTGATTTTATATCTTGGAATTGATTCTATCTTGAAACAACTTATAAAAATTTTATACTAGATTCTACTCTTAAAATTATTTTCATAATAAAAATATTTAAATATAAATTAATTTTTTCAAAATCAATTTTAATCTAATTAATTCTGCAAATTAATTCTGTCAATGTTACATTCAAACACATGCTATGTCAACACAAACTTCTTGCATATTCTGCACCATCTAATAATCTTTTATTGTTTTGCCTGATTTATTTTTTGTAAACGCAAAAATTTTATTCAACAAATAAAGATTCTTTTAATTACAAAAATAATTTAGAAAACTTACAGCAACTTCACTTTAGATCATTTAGAGAACCTATACTACTACAATACCGTATCAAACTAGATAATATGAAAGAACCTTTCCTATACATTACAGATAAATTAAACTAATACAATGCCACAACTTATTAGGACCTAGTTCAATGCTTATAAACCTACAATACAAGACCAAAAGGATTGTTTTGCATGGTTGTGTGCAGCTTCAGTTGGATCAACATTTTTCAGTGAATGGGGTCAATAAACCAATTCCATAATTCTTATCTCAGCTATTTGAGAGGTTCAACTATCTGATCCAGGTCAGAAAAACTAGAAAATGGAATCATTCTTCATTTCATTTGCCATGCAGCTATTTGGAGCATTTGATCTCTGGGAACAATATCATTTTCAGGGGGACACTATCTTATATGGTTAGAATTTTGGAAGATTCTAAATTCTTCTGTTGGCAGTGGTTTTTATGTAAGAGAAACATCACAACTACCATTTCACTATCATCTTGGTATCTCAGTCCTCTTCTATGTATTGTTTCTCATTTATAGAAATAATCCTTCTGCATGCACATCCTCATATTTCAAATTTGATTATTCTTGTTGTACTGTCTTAGAGTAGTACCATCCAATTTTTACCCCTTTGTCTTTTTGTTAAGGAAGAATTATGTTTTCTTTTGGATGTACATACCTTCCTGCACATCTTGTTTATTTTTTAAAATAACATTTTTGCCCTTAAAAAAATATTAATGCAAGTTATGGTTATAAAAGAATAGTTACAACTTGATAATGCTATGTTCAGTTGCGTGAGAAAATAAAATGAAAGAAAGTGTAAGGAGAGAAAAGAAAACAAGAGATGAAAAAGAATAAAAATTGAAATTTTAATTTTATGTAAAGTGGTGAAAAAAATAATGCAAGATTATAAATTAAAGTTATTATAATTACAAAATTATTTTATATATTTATGATTTTTTTTATAATCAAAAATAATTTTAGAATGATAAATTTTGTTTAAATATCTTGAAGACACGCATAACACTTTATTATTATTTATTTGCTAATGAATTAAAAAAAATTATAACTTTTCTTTCATTTATCTTCGCAGCCGAAAAAGATAAGTGACAAAAATATTAGAGTTAAATTTTATTACCACCTAGTACCAAATACCAATGCATAAATACTGGTCTTGCAAGGTCGGAATTTTATCAAATTTTATGAAATGATATACAAATAGATTGATGGAAATAAGTCTTAATTTCGCATTCCATACCGTCACTTTATCATTAAGGAATATGTAATCATAATTAATGACCAAAACTTTTAATATTTTATATTATAAAATTTATTATTTTAATTGAGATTCTATACAATCACAGTTATTAACGATTCCATTTCTCTTAATTTCTCCTTCATTAGGTAAAGTCTTGAAATTCTTAAAAGTATAGTAATACTAATTACTAGCCACCTTCTCCTCAACATTCCATCCACTGATTCCATTATTTTTTTTACAGGAACGTATATTTTTATTTTTCCTAGCCATTAATATACAAGATGTTTATTTTCTGGATTGAAATAATTTACTACTATGAATAATATTTATGAAAGTATATTATTTGAAATATTATTTTCATTATGTTTGATAAATATTTATTATTCTTGAAAAAAATATTTTTTAATTTATTTTATTTTAGAATAAATAATAAAAATTATAAATATATAAATTGAAAATTATACCCTTAAAAAAGTAAACATGAAAAGTAATATTTCCATATTTTTATATAAATACAAGATTTTTTATCCTTTTAAAAAATATATAAAAAACACGTGTAACCACTCTCGGAATGAGAAGTAACATTTTCCTTCTCATATTCCTGGGAACAGTGACATACAAATATACTTTAATAAAGATAAATAGAAACTTATCCAGAGGAAAGAAATGGACAAGAAAAAAAAACCCTTTAAATTCATAGGATCATTTTTAAGACAATTTAGGAAAATGTCAAAATAATGTCATTATGACAAGTTTTCATTTTTTTTGTTATTTATATGTCTAATTTATGACTATCAAACTATATATGTATTGAAAACGAATAAAAAAAATACTTATTGTAAAAATCCATAATAAATGAATTGGAATAGTAAAAATAAAGTTTATAAAATTCTAATTTTCTCTTAGTTTGTAAATAGTTAATTACTATATAATCATAAATTAAAAAAATAGTAAATTTTTAATATTTTCCAAATCATAACATATCTGTGATATGAATAAAATTTGTTATGAATGTGATAAAATTTAATAAAAATAAAAAGAAAATATGGTTTCAATCTTGTGGTTATGCCAATATACATGACTTAGCAAGTAGCGATAGCTAAAAAAAATTTACAATAAGAATACTGTTCCTGAGGAAAAATTTTTAGATGGATGACATGGTGATCAAGGAATGGTCTTTAGAAAGGGTCTGAAACATGGTCTTTAGAAAGGGTCTGAAACATGGTCTCTAAAAAAGAATCTTCAAAAAAAGGTCTCTGAGAAAAATTATCAAGAATGATCAAGAAAAGTCTCTAGGAAGAGTATTTGAGAAGAAAAGCAACAATTAATAGTAGGTCACTAGATAATAGGTATTTCGATGAGAAAGGTAGCAATATGATAATAGATTACTAGATAGTGAGTTTAACTATGACCATAAACTACCGACAGACATTTTAGACACTTAAGACATTAGAATTCTTAGGATTTGTCGATTTGGTTTAGGTTATTCTAATAGTACGTAAATATGTATATTAAATGACTAAACAATATAATTTGTATGAACAAATAGAATTAGTATTAATTATTGAAAAATAGAATATCTTTAATAATAACTATATAAAGATAAAATTTTAAGCGAGAAAATCTAAAATAGTTATAGTAAAACTCAAAATAAAGTATATACCACATGTAAAAGAAACATAGAAAGCAATAAGATACGATACAATTTTTACATGTACCTAACCCTAGAATAAATTTTTGTTGCAGGAAAACAAATTAATTAAAACCTATTTATAATTCACATGGCAACAAAAATATAGGGATATATACATGTATGCATGTAAATTGTAAAGTCTCAAAGAAAGAAATAAATTATCAAGTTTAACAATATTAAGATCACTAACGTTTATTATTAATCATTAATTTAATAAAAATATAATATTATATTCAATAATAAAATATTTTAAATGAAAATTACTATAAATAAAATTCTAAAAAAATAAAAGAAAAACTAAATCTCAATATAAGAAAACTAATATATTATTTGAAAAAAATATGATATAATATTTATAGAAAGAAAATATATACTACAAATTAATAATATTAAGTGAAAAAAGCAAAAAGATTGTCAAACTTATTTTAGTCCTAACCAATGTCTTTAAAGATAAAAAAACGTGGAAATCGTGCTTACATTAAAAGAAAAGATGATTTAAAATTGAAATAAAAAAAAAATAAATGTAATAATTAAAATAGATAAAGCTTATATATATATATATATTTATTAGCATATATGTTTTTTAATTTTAATAAACAAAATTTATAATTTTATATGAAATACTCCTAGATAATTTTGTAAACATAAAAATTTTAGAAAGAAAATGCATAACAAAAAGCATAATATGCGGTTGTTATGTAATATTTACGGTGATTATATTATAAATATATAAAAGTTGAATTCAACATAAAAATTATTATTTTAATGACGTAGGTTTCACGAATTGTTTAAAAATAACTTAAAGTTGTTTATATAAATAATTTTTATTTATTTTTTAAAGCACTTTAACTTGTGATTAAGTTAAAAAACTTATATTAAACAACAGCCATTAAAAATCCTCTTAGCCATTAAACAACAGCCATTAAAAATATGCCTTTGCATAACAAATTCAACATATAATTCCTACCAACCAAAATGTTTCATTACAACAATAAATAATATTTTTAACTCATACCTAAAACAGACTCTGTTTAATTCTCTACTTAAAAAAACTGTCTTCATTCATTACATATTGTATGTAAGGAGATATGTCAGCTACAAATAATAACTTGTCGTGCATAAAAAAAATAATTAAAAAATAATAATTCAAAGTTGCTCAATAACATGCTATACTTTGCTATTAAATATTGAAAACTACAGTATCAATTAATTACATGTTTTACCGTAAATGTTGAGAAATGCAGATCCTAAGCCGGTGTTCACAAAAACTTGGAAAATAAATTTGCTGCGGTCACTCGAATGATTATTTAAAATATCAGTCACAATAATAAATTTTATAATATGAAATATTAAATGTTATAATCGTTAGATCTAACTGCATATATCTATAGTCATAAAGTAATCGCATAGATACAAAACTTGGACTTGATTTAAAACATAACTACAAATTGTCTATATGTTTAGATCAGTTTGAAAACTTAAAAGAAAAATAAACATAAAATTATTGTTAAATTTAATAGGTTTATGATTTGCCCCAAACTCACCTTGTATTTTTATGTTTCCAAAGCTGGTAGTCTCGCAAGAAAGGAATATGAGGTTATTTTTTCCAATGTACAAATTAACTTAGTGTTTTTATTATTATATGACCTACTTTGGATTTGATTTTACCAAAACATTATCAATTTTAGCGTTTAACTTGTAGTGATAAAGTATAACTTTTTCAACAAACTTTTTAACGGCACAAACAATACCTTCAACATACAAGTACAACAAATTAACATTTGATGTGTTTTTTTTGTTCCTGCTGCTTTCAATATAAAACTCAACATTTATATAGTAAGGAATGGAACTGGGAAAAATTATCACATGAGCAAAATTTAAAATATGATAATCATTATTAATATAGTTGGTGTTTATTACTCATAGTTATTTTTATTTTTTTAATAAAAAATAAAATGTTATATATTTTATGATGAATAAAATATTAAATAACTATTACTATAAATAAATTAAAAGAAAAATTAAATCTCAATATAAAAATAATGTAGTATAATATTTTAAAAATATGATATAATTTTTTAAAATAGAAAATTCACTACAAATTAATATAGAGTGAAGAAGAAAATAAGTTGTCAAACTTACTTTACTCGTAACCAATGTCTTTAAAAGTAGAAAGCGGGAAAGTCGTGCTTGAATTAAAAGAAAAAGATGACTCAAAATTTATAGAAAAGAAAAAGGAATGTAATATTTGATAATGTACATATTAATAGATATAACTTATTAATCTATGTGTTTTGAGTTTTAATAAATGAAATTTACAATTATTATATAAATTACTACTAGATAATTTTTGTAAACATAAATTTTTAGAAAGGAGGTGTGTAGCAGCACTAAAAGAGAGGGCGCAATATGAGAATTTAAAAGGAAAATAAATATATTATACTAAAATATTAGTGTACATAATAAGAAAATCTTGTAGTATAGGAACAACTAACGCTGTTTGTGTTAACATGGTTTTTAGGATGACAAATAAACCTATCTCTGTGGGTAATTCTCGAACCCATCTCAAAATTGATGAGAAATTCTCGGTTTGACCAGGTACGGGTATGGGGAATACCCGATTTATTAAGTCAGTGATGGAGATAGGATCACCCCGCTCTTATTTTAATGACTAAAATATTCATTTATCTTGAAAAAAAGTTTGATATTTAATTAATAAATTACAAACTTTGCATTTATTAGATAGTTTTTTAATTAATATAATTTTATTTAAATAAATTATTTTCTACTAAAATATTATTATAATTTTTTTGTAGGTATGAAACAAGTACAGGTATACCCAATACCTGACGAGATGAGGATGAAGACATAAATCTCATACGCACAAGTATGGGGATGAGTTTTAGAAGCTGAGATGGAGATAGGAATGTCATATCCATCCCTGTCCGGTTGTTATGCCTATATGGTTGTGTCCATACCTACAATTATAATACCATATATGCATCATGTTATGTAATGATTTTATAATAGTTATAGTTATGATGTCTTAAATATATAATAATCATCCATATTTACCCTTCTTACTAGCATAAAAAATTCCACCTACAAAATCCACGCTACCACCAACCAAAATGCCATTTTAGAATAATAAATCCTCCCTACCTAAAACTGCCCCCATTCATTATATGTTATATGTCATATGTCAGCAATTAACCCCTTCCCATACATGATAAACAAAAACATTCAAAACACTCAATGACATATTATGTATTGTCATAAATATTGGAAAGTGCACACACTAAGGACATGTTTCTCAAAAACTTATGCATGATTTAAAATAGAATTATTAAAATTGATAAATTCAGGATGTTGATTCTGATTCATTTTAATTTACTTAATAAACAAATTGGTCTAATTTAACTTACCATTCTTTCATGCTTAAAAAATAGATTCAACCTAATTCATTAAAAATTTGTGGATTAAATGAATTAGTGAAATATAATACAACTTGATTTGTACATTAAAATAAATTAACTCTATTTTTATTCTAATTTTTAAATTTACATACATCTCTATTATTCTTTTCTCATCACATCCCTTACCTATGAATTGTATATACCCAAGGGTATGAGTTTGAAGTCATCTTCTTTGACACACATGACAAGTCCATTCATTACATGTTATACATGATTAGTTTTTAGTAATAGATAACCACTTGCCATACATGAAAATCAAAAGCATTCACAGTACTCCATGGCATGCTATGTTTTCTAGTAAATGTTGAGAAATGCACAAGTCTTTACATGATATATATGACCAGTTTTCAGCAGCAAATAACCCCTTTGTCATACATTTAAAAAACAAAAGCATTCAAAGTACTCATACTATGTTTTGTAGTAAATATTGAGAAATGCACAAATTCATTCATTCCATGTTGTATATGAATAGTAAATAATTTTCAATAGACAACTTGCCTTATATGAACAAAATCATTCAAAATACTCGTATGTTTTAAGATTGAGTAATCCACATCCACGACTTGCCATGTACTCAATATATTTATACAAAATCAATATTCCTTAAATAAGTTTCAAGTTCCATCTTCATAAATAAAATATAAAAAGAAAATACAACAAATTATATGTAGAGTTTAATTCGCATAGTTACAGTAAAAGTATTAACATTCTATGATAACTTTTAAGTTAGAGTAATTTTGTTAACTTTATTAATTAATATTTAAAAGTCATATAAATAAAAAAATAGTTAAATGTTAATATAATATTCTTTTACTTATTACATACTAATTAAACTCTTATATTTATAATATCTTATAATTAAAAAATCTAGTTATTATGAATAAAAAAATTTACCATTTAATGTTATTACGTATTTATAACACAAACTCAAAATGAACTGCTCAAAGCAAATCTACGTTAATTGATCCATTAGGTAAAAAATCTTAATATTAATGTATTAACAATTTCTCATGTGTATTACATCTTATTTTCACTATGAAATGTCATGTTATAATCTTTGCATAAATTTTTTTAAAAATGTTACTGAAAAAAGAGAGAAATAATAAGAAAGAGCGATGAGTGTGTGTTGGGGCTGGTTCTCCCTGCACATGCAGTGTAGAGAATCATCTTCCCCTTCACCCACCTGCTTTATCCAATATTCAATGGTAACAGTAACATCTTGGATGATTGATTGTGTGCCAAAAGCAGAAAAATCCCTGGAATGTTACTCTTTTCGTTACATCATTAGCACAGAATCAACTCTTAAATCACTCCTCACCCAAAGCTCTTCCCAGGTATCACGCTTATTTATTATATCAAACATTTGCGTAATTACACCATAGCTATTTCCTCTTATTTATTTTCCTTTCCTATAAATTGTGATTCTCCAACCCAAATTCCTTGTTTTCACAATTCAGTTGACTTTCACTTTGTTAGGGATAAGGGCAACTGGCTGCCATAGTTCCTGATTGCTTTCTCGTTTCTTGAACATCAACATGAACATGAACATGCATGAAAGGGAAAGGGTTTCTTTTCAGTTCAGCCAGGTTTCGTTCTTTTAGTTTCTTAAGTACTCTTCAAAATTAACAATGTTATCATGTTTGCCAAATTCCCTTGCCCTCGAAACTTTTAGGTTGAAAACCAGAGTTAGGTCTAGCTCAATGAATTTCTCATTGAGTATTTAGAGACAAAAACAACAAGATACAATAAATTAAAATTAGCTTACAATTTCTTTCATCTAACATCTCTGCATAAGTTAATTTTAACTTACGAAAGAATATATGCATTGTATCTTTTTTATTTTCATCTCTTATAAGTACTAATCGAAAAGTTTTATCCAACAGAGGCCTTAGTCTAGAAAGTTGTTCCAAATCAATACTATACTAATATGCAGATGCTTTTCTCTATGAAAGAGCTTAACTTGAGTCAGTTATAGTGTATTTAAATGAAATAGATTTGTCTTTGACTGCTCATTGTTTCATTTTTTTTTTTCTTTGTTAAATGGTTTCTTATTATTTATGTGGATAATGTAATCTGAAAATTTACTCATTTTTTGCAGCTATAGCTTCATTGTTTGCAAGATTGATGAACATGGGGATTTTATGAAGATTTCGCAGGAGATAAGATGCTCCAGCGTTACAAAATTTTGCATGTTGCAGTAAATAGTTATGTATGCCACAGCCAGTGCACTTTACATTGACGAAATGGGTTATGCTATGAGTAGACTAGAGATAGAATCCAGTGTCTGTGAAGATGGAAACGCCATCCAAGAAGATTCTAGTGGTGGACAGACTAAAAAACCATTCAGAAATTTAGACGATGAAATTGCTCAGATAACAAAGATGAAGTCAATGCCCCATCAACAATTAGTCAAAGTTGGGACTGGAAGGCCAGAGTTGCCTGTTTCTCCTGTGAAAATGCTGGCAGGTCGGGAATCTAATTATTCAGGACGGGGAAGGTTTTCTTCAGCTGATCGCTGTCATCTTTTGAGCAGATATTTGCCTGTTAATGGTCCCTGGCTTATTGACCAAATGTCTAGTCGGGCATATGTCTCCCAGTTCTCAGCTGATGGTTCTCTTTTTATTGCTGGATTCCAGGTAAAATGTTTTCAGCTTCATCCTTATCTGCATGCTATAGTTTTGATTCTGATTAAATCAGCCTGCAGGGAAGTCACATAAGAATATATAATGTGGACAGAGGTTGGAAAGTTCAGAAGAACATCCTAGCTAAAAATTTGAGATGGACAATCACTGATACATCTCTTTCGCCAGATCAACGCTTCCTGGTAATTTACTGTGTTCAATGTCCTTTTGACCTATTGTTCTTTTTTCCTGTATAGGTACCAATGTGTAATTCTACTATTGACCGGCCTTTTTCTTATGGCATTTGCACTCTTCAATTTCAGGTTTATGCTAGCATGTCACCCATTGTACACATTGTAAATGCCGGATCTGCTGAAACAGAGTCGCTAGCAAATGTTACAGTATTGACACATATTGCTACTCTTTTTTTCCTCCTAATTTCATTAATGCTGTAATTATTTTGAATGCTATAAAATATTACAGAGTAATAGGTATTCAAAAATTGAATTTCAAGATGTGTCAATCATTACTGACAGATTTGGGGCATGGATTCTTTTAAATGATATTCTTTTTCCTATTTGTAATACATTTTCATTTAATCTAATACGCAGGAGATACATGATGGTTTGGATTTTTCATCAAATGATGATGGAGGATACTCCTTTGGAGTTTTCTGTGTGAAATTCTCAAAAGATGGCAGAGAATTAGTTGCAGGAAGTAGTGGTGATTCTATATATGTATATGATCTTGAAGCAAATAAGCTCTCACTTCGAATTTTAGCACACATGGTATCATTACTAGGCATAAATACTACTATGTTTGTTTAGCTTCATATGCTTTTTGGCTATTGTTTGATGTCTATTGCTTTATGTAAGTTTGATGCAAAATGAATTAAATTTCATGATTCCATAATATAATTGGAGTCTATACAAGCTATATAGAATTAATTATGCATAACTTGAAGGGGTTTATATTCTGTGTGATAGATTGCTGAATTGAATATGAACCACTTTATGTATTGGCAATGCCTGTGAAATTTTATTTGAGATTAGTCATTGATATATTTGTAAATAGAAGTTAAAATGTATGCTAAATTTGGAGAACATGAATAGATTTTCATATCCTATGGAGGAATCTTGATTTTATTCCTAGATTTTTTTTGAGCTCACAATGCTAAGTCTATTCTTGCATAAATGCAAAATTAAGATCATTTGAGAGAATTACTTTGGTTATGAAATATGGAATTGCTACTTGATGAAAGTTTTCTACACTATCTTTGGCTGAGGGGTATGTTGAAGCCAAGGTCTAATCCATTATTTTCCTTTGAAATATCTGGAAGGCAAACAATATGATTCATTATATTGGTGTAGAAGAAATAGATAATCTAGAGATGATATCAATGACCTGGCTAGAGAACCACACTGCTTCTTAGACTCTTAGTACCCCTACCTCCCCAAAGCTACCTAAAGAAATTTTACAAAAATTTCCAATTCAAAGAATATGAATGCTATTGGGCTTAGTTTTTTTCCCCCATTTTATGTAGAAATTGTTTAATTATTATGCTAACTTACGATGACTCAAAAATATTAATTCGTAGAGGTTCTTCTAACATTTGGTTTTCATTTTATGTTGCAGTCCGATGTAAACACAGTATGTTTTGCTGATGAAACTAGCCATCTTATTTACTCTGGGAGTGATGATAGTTTCTGCAAGGTATGCTGTACACCACAAAATGGCATTTTTCTGTCAAGATATTATGTTCTTTTTCCCTTCAAGTATCACAACAAATTTTGAATTTACATAGGAAGTCAATCTCATAGTCATATGAGGTAATATAAATATTGAACCTGAAAGTTGTTATTAGTTGAGAGATAAGTACAAGAGTTCTTTGCGCTGGTCGGTCACTTCTTGCAGAAATTCCATATGTAATAGTTAGACTTGTTTTGTTCTTTTCCCCAATTTTTGTTGAAGCACAAGTTCTAACATACAAGTTTGGCTAGGTCTGGGATCGGCGTTGTTTAATTGCCAAAGGCAAGCCAGCAGGGGTTCTAATGGGACACCTTGAGGGCATTACATTTATTGATACCCGTGGAGATGGACGTTATTTCATTTCTAATGGTAAAGATCAAACCATCAAACTTTGGGACATACGTAAAATGTCATCGGCACCCTGGTATGTTTTTTTTTTTTTTTTTTTTTTCTGTTTTTCCCCATTTCAACATTTCTTGAATAGCAAGCTCACGGTACATTTTTGACAAAAGGAAATAAATGATGAGTAAATTAAATTTTAGGCCCATATTTTTGCTTGGTTTTTCTTTGCCAACTTGTAGTTTGCAAACTTTAGCAATGTAGAGATAAGGATGTATGCATTTGTTGATTTGGAAATTTTTAATTAAAAAAAATTGAAAAAAAAAATAGTAATGATGATAGTGTTTAGTTAGCCAATGTCAACAACTGGAGTAATAATAGGAAAGATAAGGACATGTGAAGTTTAATAAGACAAGAATGTTTGTGAACTGGCATGTGACATAAGTCATACCTTCTTATGGATTGAGTCAGTGGGAAAATAGTAACCAAGTGAGCTGATAATGGAAATTTGAGATGGTATATTGTTTTATCAATTATCATGACTCAATCGTGTTAACACCTGTCTGGAGTAAATAAGATGACTCAAGGTTGTATCATGATAATATATATCCGATGAGCATTGTTATGCTGCTGATGTATAACAAGATACAGATCTAGTTATGCTCACATTTCCAAACAGTATCATGGTGGAATTTGCATTTATCTTAATTCTTTAATGAATATATCAATTAATTATGCTTGTTAAATAAAGTTATCAGATTGTGAGGCTGATTATTTTTTAATTATTTACGAAGGATTCTCACTAATCACTACATTCCATTCCAGAAAAGGCAAAATAGAGGAAATTTTATAAAATTTTATTTATGGAATTATATGTCATGTTAGACTCATGATTCTGTCTTTATCTGTGAATCATTCTCTCTACAGAATTATCTACGAAGCATTCTCACTACATTTCATTGTAAAAAATGCAAAAATAGTGGAAATTTTATATAATTTTCTGAGTAAATTAAGTATGTTGTAATTATACATGCACCTCCTGCTATTTTAATCATTGCTTTCGCACCCCCTTAAGGGGTGTTAGTGTAAAGTTTAAGAGGTGTACTAGTGTATTGTTTTCAAATATACAGAGGTATAACTGTAATGAGTACATAAAAACAAGAAAGTTCTATGTAATTTAAAAAAAGGAGGGGGTGCATATGTAATTTCACTAAACTTGGAGGTTGCATCCGTAATTTGCTCTAATTTTAATTACAGAATGGTGTGTCAAGTTGGACTCATGATTTTGTCTCTATTTGCATTTGCATGACCGTGTAGGAAATTGAAGATCTTAGATAATTTTCTGAATTCAGTCTTGCATGTTATATTTATAGATTTTTAATCTAGCAAGTGATGTCTGTTCCTTTCCAAAATTATGATATTTCTAGATAAAATTGTTGTCAATGAGATGAAACACTATAACAGAATTTTCTCTCTGTTACAGCAATCCTGGGTTTAGGAGCTACGAATGGGATTACAGGTGGATGGATTATCCACCCCAAGCAAAAGACTTGACTCACCCTTGTGATCAATCAGTGGCTACTTATAGAGGCCATTCGGTATTACGTACTCTCATTCGCTGCTATTTCTCCCCAGTGTTTAGGTAAGCACTATGCTTGTATTGCGCTGTACTTATTCTTCATTTTCTTGTCATGGTCCTCTTCTGATATTTTTCTTTCTTAAAGCTGCAACTGTTTGTTAGAGCCAACCAAACCATTGTAAAAGTCTGCTTGCTTTTTTGGGCAGAAGAATAAAAGCAAGTTCTGTCAGGGTCATATTTGGACCAGTGTGCAGCTTGCTTGAGCATGTTAATTTATTTTTTTTAAACTGGTTTTCCAGAAATATTTTTTGACTTTTGAATTGTGGGGATTTGATTAAATTTTGTTAGCCTAATGTTATCTTCAAATTTACAGCACTGGTCAGAAGTACATCTATACTGGATCACATAACGCATGTGTTTATATATATGATCTGGTATGTATTTAATTTACTACTTCTCTAGGGTTGTATCCATGTTGTATTAAACGGCAATTGACCTTTTTTTTATCTCTATCCTTGTTTTATTTTTTTATGAGGTGTTACATACTTTAAGCATGAAGCATGAGTAATAAGACTACAGGTTTTTGTCTTCATTACCCATACAATGGCTTGCTTATTGATATACGTACTCACCTTGTGTCTGTACCTGTACTTGCCCTTATTTTAATGACTAAAATACTTCAAAGTCTTACTCTTAACTGCTTAGACCTAATTTTCAAACTAAATGACCACTTAAAAATTTGTAATTTATAAATTAAATGTCAAACCTTTCTTTTTATTTTTATTTTTTTGGAAGACAAATGTCAAATCTTTGTTGATATTCTAAAATTGTAATTTGTGAAAAAAACAGGAATCAAAGGAGTCTTTTGGTTTGAAAATTAAATATAAGAAATTAAGAGTAAAAGTTTGAAGTATTTTAATCATTAAAATAAGGGTGAGTTCAGGGACGGAGACGAGGTGAGTATGTATATCTAAAGGACGTGATGAATTTCCTCTTTAATCAATATGTTAATATACTTCATCCTAATGAGGAAATTTTGAGTCAGAGAGAACTGCTGTTTGTTTTTTTAAAACGAAAAGAATATTAACATAACAAAACAAAAAATTCAAGTTGGTTCTCTTTTGATGGTAACGTTGATAATTCAATACAGGTAAGTGGAGCACAAGTTGCGACATTGAAGCACCATAAATCACCTGTAAGAGATTGTAGTTGGCATCCCTTCCACACTATGCTTGTTAGCTCTTCTTGGGATGGAGATGTTGTGAAATGGGAATTTGCAGGGAGTGGTGATGTACCAGCCTCTTCGACTAAGAAGCGGGTATGGACAAGACATTTTTATGAAGATTACCTATGATGTTTGTCAAATCAATTGTGAAATTACCAGGGAGATCCATACCCTAGTATTAATGAAGTTGTATAGGATTTTATGACATAAAAACATAACACGAACTGCCACAGAATCTTGGTACATAAATAACCATGTAAATTGAGATTTGGATTGATTCATTAGTACGCAGTGCCTTTAATAAATTAATTATATTGTACCGATGCATCATTAATTGGTGTGGTCTTGTGGTGAAATTAGACTGCAGCATGGTGCTTTTGCTGAAGCATTTACACGTACACTGTACTCCTAATTATTGGGGAGCAACTTTTGTAAAGTTTTATGAATAAAGCTAACAATGCTTATGGTTTCTTCAAAGTTAGGCCGTTCTCCTTCACTTCAGATGGCTGTAAAGCGTAGAAAAAACAGTGATAGCATATATTTGCCAAAACGCCACTGCCAATAAGCCTACTATTTATAATATATTACTGTGGTCGTGCCGATGTGGTTGTAATGAGAATCTCAATTCATAGTCTCCATACTTTGTTGTCTTGGTATTTACCGTATTATTTTGCTTTCCATGATACCTTGGTCCCATGATTTTTATATACCTCATGATAACTGTTATAGAAGATTAGGATAATTTATACCACCCTATTAAATAGAGACAGTGTTCCAAAATTATGCCTTCTAAAGTATGGAAAATTCTCACATTATTGGCGTGATATGGCTTTTTCTCGGAAAGGGCCACAATTCCGAAGGCGCTATAAGGAAAATAACTGAAAAGTCGAGTAAATTAAGTACATTCAGTACGATGAAGACAACAAAACATGGAGGGTTCGGTTGGGGCCTCCACAAAAAAAGGCTATAGTTTATCTTTTTTGGCGACAACGGTCTAATGAGATTTTAAGAAATACTTCATTTATTCGAAGGCAAATTACAATTTCCCATAAGATTTTCTATGTGAAGATTAAGGTAACAATAAATTCCCTGTGGATTGGTTAAAAAAATAGAAGATAAGCCTTACGATGATTAGCAAGTATAGATATTGTGCCAACAACCCGAGACAGAAAGAGTTAAGTTGTTTAAGATGTGTTAGTTTTAGGTTGTTTAGCTGCTTCATGTGCCCTTTACGTAAGTTTAAACCAACCATACCCAAACTATTTTTTTTTTTCCCCTTGTTTTCTATTCACATTTACTTTTTCTATGATCTAGGATGTTTTCGCTGTTTAATATTAGCCTCTTCGTGTACCTTTAGTAAGTTTAATCCAACCCTACCTAATCTCAGTTTTTTTCCCTTGTTTTTTTCACTTTGGCTTTTACTATGACGATTCCCTGTCGCCAGAGTCCCAAACTAAGGGAGGAAAAAGAGAAAAAAGGGTTCCATTTGCAATGAGAAAAAAGAGATCCTCAATTGGCTGTCCCTACAACCATTTTCCATTGCAAGGAGACGCTACTCGTGCTCATAGAAAGCTAAAAAAAGCTGAAGAAACGGTAATTGCACCGAATGGCCACCACTCCACTTCCCCCAAAAGGATAGAATCTGAAAATTGGTAATCATGTATGTCACACAATTCTCAGAAAAAATAAGCAAAACCTGAAATGATGGAACAATCAGCAATTGCCATTGATACACATCATCTCTTCTCACGGAATGGACGGAATGCCGTTCCACTAGGTAATTATTTAGAGCTTTCCACCAACCAATCCACGACGGTGGCAAGTAGCATTTAAAACGAGCCAAAAACAATGTGGCTTTGTTTTTCCTAATAGTAATCATATTACATTAGTAATTATAGATAATCCACCCATAATACATATATATATATAGAGCGAGCATGAAAGTTAAGAAGGTCTTTGATGAAAGCTAAATCTAATCGAAAAATATTCACAAGATCTTATTGAGTGTCCCATAATTATGACAAAATGAAATAATAATGAATGAAAGGCAAGAAGAAGAGAAGAGAAATAAAGGTATATATGATTTGAGTTATGAGTTGTGGGATTAGGATCAGTCCTTTAACTGGTTGCATTGTGCAGTAGGCCTGGTTTTCTGCTTACCAGCCCTCAAGGGGCAGGGCGTATCTACGGGCGGGACCATGCAGTTATACTGCAGACACAGCGAGCTTCTCTCTGGAATCACCGCCGTTGGACTTATCTCAATCCCCGTCAGATAGTTATGTTGCAAATAAAGTATCTGAATGCTCGAGTCCAGCAAACGCTCCACGAAGCTAGCCGGTACCCGACCCGTGAACCGGTTGTTGTTCAGGTACAGATTCTGCACGCTGGCCAGCAACGGTGATATCTGACCGGACAACCGGTTGTAACTGAGATCAACGGTTGGGATGGACACCTGGTCCAGGGGCTGGACAGGCCCAGAGAACTGGTTCCGTTCTAACTGAACATTTGTCAGCGGGAAGGAAAATATCCGACCCGGGATGGGGCCCGTGAATTTGTTGAGGCTAAGGTCCAAATAGTTGAGCTGGTCGAGGCGGCCCAGGTGGCGGTCCATTGGGCCGGTGAGTTGGTTCCATGAAAGGGAGAGGTACTGCAGAGACGGAGGGAGAGCGTTGGGAGGGAGCGAACCGGAGAGAGCATTGTGCTTGAGGTCGAGCCGGGTTAATGTGTGCGACTCGAACCGGGGAACCGAACCGGAGAGCCGGTTGTGGCAGAGAATTAGGTTTGTTAGCTCCGGTAGGGTTCCTACAGTGGGGGGAATGCGTCCGGTGAGCTGGTTGTAGCTGAGATCGATGGTGCGAAGATTGCGCAGTTCCCCGAGCTTGGTCGGAATGACGCCGGAGATGAAGTTGCGGTTGACGCCGAGGAACCTTAGGTTCTTCAAATAGGAGATGGTTTCGGGGAGAGGGCCGTATATTCTGCCGGGAACGACGGTGAACTCGGCGAGGGAGGAGAGCTTGCCGACGGCGGGGTCGAGGCGGCCGGTGAGGCCGGGGGAGCCGGCCCTGGGGTCGCCGAGGTTTAGGGCGATGACCTTGTCGGAGTCGCAGTAAACGCCGGCGAAGTTGCATGGGTCAGCAGTGAAGTCCCAGGAAGAGAAGAAATTGGAACCTGGCATGTCTTCTAAAGCTTTACGAATGGATTGCAGAGCGAGGAAATCGGCAGGGTCCAAAATAGCCTGCACGTGTAGAAAACAGAAGAAAAGCAGGAGCAGTGAATAGGAGGAAGAAGTAGTCATGCAGCTGCACTTCCCCATTGAAGCCTCAGTGGACGAAGAAGCAGCACAACAGAAAAAGAGGGTTTTATAGAGCTTAATTGGATGGTGGAAGAAGCAGCATCTAATCTAATAGTCAAAGAATGCGATTAGGCTTGGTGGAAAAGCAACTCAGTGTATCTTTTCTTTTGTGGTGGCTTCTGAGACAAGGCCAATTGCAATGACAATCACTACTACCATATGCTGCTTTCTTTGTACTTGCTACTCTTTTTCATCCAACCAACAACCAATGTCCTCTTAATCAATTATCACTGTTTTTCTTTTCACGCCCTTCTGTAATTTTTTATTCTTTTTTCTTTCTTGGGAATAGTTTCATCAAACGGTTGTCCGATCCTATTTGGCACCCATGCCTCAGCCTCGGCTCACACTTTCGTCCTTGCTTCGCCTCCCGCACCACCGCCCACACCAGTAGCTATGCTTCCACCTTCAGGGACACGGGAAAAAATACATGACACGTCTACCCAAAGGTTATTATGCCTCACACCAATTCTTTTGGTTAAATATGATATTAAATTTTAAAATAAAAATATAACTCTTCAAATTTAACACATAATTTTCCATGTTTATTCATTGTTACAATATTATTGTAAAAAGTATTAGTTATTTACTTATTTGAGGACACCTAATCTTATTGTTATGTTTATTGACTCTTGTGACAATTATCCATACTAAGCTTCTTTCAAAAAAAATCCATAGTCGAAGCTTAACCACCATCTTTAATTTCATATTATGCAAAAACACCATCATCAAGATTCATCACTTAGAATTAGAGATTTAGAATGTACTAATGACCTTCATCCTAAAGCTCAGCCTAATCAATTATTACTTGGGATGACAACAATATAGATGAAGGAACACAATTTAACATGACAAACGCAATCTACCTTCTAACCTTCTGAACATGTAGTAGATACCTTATCAAGGAATTTGTTGTGTGTAAATATAGATAATTCATGTATGAACTTCTCAAGTTCATGGTTAGAACAACATTAGTCATTAGAGTGAAACATTTTGTAGTTCCTAAAATTCAGAAACAATATTTTGTCTAAAGATCTTTTAACATGAGTAATAATAAATGAGACAAATATAAAAATTACAATAAAAGAATAAATTAAAAAGCATGTTTATATAAATATAAAAACTAGCTAATACTTAAATGTATAGCAGAGAATTAAATTAAATTACATAATAATTAAAAATTAATCTATAAATTACATATTTTATTATATTATTTTCTTAACATTAAATTATTGTTTTTTATGTTATAAAAAAATTTATTTATTTATTTATTTGTTTAAATGAACTAGTTATATATCTCAAGAAAATATTATATTTTTAAATAAAAAAAGTTACATTTTTTCTTTATCTCATTTCCTTGCTGTCTACTCTATTATTTACCTCAAATATTTAACCAATGTACAAGAGAGCCCAAAAGCCTAAAGCTGAGTACCAACATTGTCAGTAACAGGAAGAAACCAAGGGCAGGTGTGGGTTTTTAAGTGGGGGCTTTTGAGTGAATGCCAGCTAAGTTATGCTGTCGATTATCAAATATAACACATAATAGGGGTTGGTTATCCAATTTCACCCAGTAGTTGTTAAAAGCTTCTCTTGCATTTCTTCTTTCTTACGATAGAGATTGGTTTTATTTATCTCTGGTATGGGGCCTGCCCTATTTGGCTATATAGCAAAATAATGTAGATCAGATCATAAATATAAATAATAAATGTGTATTCCTTTGTTTTCCTCCCTACTCTGTTTAAAGTAAGGAAGATCATGGTTCAAGACACCAGGAGTTTCATTCTAGTTCTAGTAGTATTTGGTGCATCAGCTACGGTGATTGATTGTGAATTGTGATCCATTCTTGCTTGGACTTCAGGCACCTCACACAATTGCATAGAATAAATGTCATTGATTAGACACTCAAATAACTACTATACTGATCATTAAGTCACCCCTCCCCCAATTTTTTAACATCAATGATAAATAACCATAACTAGAAATATTCTCACTACCCTTTTCTTTTCTATTTGTTATTGCCAGTATGCGACAATAAACACTTTTTACCCTGTTTATCTTTTGCTTATAAGAAAATAAACCAATATACATTGATATATATATATATATATATATATCATCTTCTTGGATGAGAAGAGGTGGTTTGAACATGAGGTAAGCTTAGTCAAATGCATTTTTGGTCAAAGATATAAGCAATTAAGCATGCTCCAAAGCTTGTTTCGCAATTCACATTTTGCTCTGAGCTTTCACCAATTACCGTGCGGAACAAAGAGTTAATACACCCTTTCTTTTTCTTGGATACAGGATGTAAGTCAACACAATAACAGAACCAAAACAGCTATCATGTGCTCCGCTACGTACTTAGGGAAAGTTTGTTTCGATTTCCTAAAATGTCCACCTTTTTTACCTGTAGTCTATTTCTATCCTTTGTTGACCCCTTTCTTTTGCTAAAACTATCTCAGCTCCATTTGCGTGAGTCAAAAGATATACGGCTGTAAAATCAAGTTATATTTTCAAATCCCCAAAAAATTGAAAGTAATGCCAAACACACATATTCGGTCAGCTGATAGAATAATAGAATGCAGTTGTTGTGAACCCGTCTTGAATTCCTATTAGCGAAAAAAGAAAAATAGACATATTTGAGGTTGCAGTAAAAGAAGATATGATTATAGCTGCAGTGTTCATAACTATGACCCACAGTTGAAGAGTTAGTTTAATAATAACTATACCCAATTATAGGATAAAAAGAAAAGAAAAGGAAATCTATTTTTTTATTACTACTAGCACACTCTCCATTCTGCAGTTACTTATTTTCTACCACACGCAATTGCGTCAAGAGCAAGTTTTGTCACAACCCCGAAGGACAATTTCATGTTGTATAATTTATTGTTCTATATTCTAACCTCACACCTAATATGATTTGGTTAAATTGATGACCATGGCCTCTGGTAGGAATCGATGACAATATGGCAGCAGGGTAAATTGTGAGTTAGCTAAGACAAAAACATAAATGTAACAAAACACAACCTGGCTAGATAGAAATGTGTGCACTCTAAACTCCAATCCAGCCAAGCAACATAAAGACAAAGATAGAAAGCATTTTTTTTTTTTTATGAATGTGAAAAGAATGATGTCTCTGATGAGTTTGGTCCCAAGGCATATACAAAAGCAATCAAGCAACCAAAAATGCTATTATAGTGTATAGATAGATATTCAATAGAATTGAAACCACCCCACATCAATTATTTACTACGGAATCGTTGGAGCAGTTCAGGAAAAAAAACAAAAAAATCACATGACCCCAATGGTCCAGTACCCTCAACCTTTTAGAAGTTGCATGCACCAACCATAACAACCAAAACAACTACTTATTCTGGTACACACATAGTCTTCAAATTATGGAGTTTTGAGGCTTGCGTGGTAATTACTCTACTCTAGGGTATTCATTTCCGCATGCCTGTTAATGTAACTTCTTTGTATGGTCTTTTTCATCCAGCCTTCTATGATCCCACATGCCACAAGGTTATTTTTCCACAACATTTTTAATCCTCTTAATTCCCGATGCATAATTAGTTTCCTACTATTCATACATGCCAAATCTTGTGCGGAAAATGCAATTAGGTTTAGTTGAATATATATATACACATAAACAGTTTGAACGAAACTTGATAAAATAACTCAAATTTTGTTGTGTATGTCCAAAACGTAGTAAGATTGCATAATTTCTAAACCTAATACAAGGAAGGAAACAATTATACATGTGAGAAATTATTTAATTTTTTTTATTGAGATCTAATAATATCTTAAGCTAACGGTCAGAGTAATCATTTTAAGAAAAATAAAGCAATAAAATACTTTTTGTCTCTTTCAACCAAGTGTTTATCATGTGGTAAAAAAAAAGTGTTTATCATATATGAGGAAAAAGTGTTTAGAGTTACACCAATTCTTGACCATTAGTCTTATATTCAGGACCTTGGTTAACTCAACACAGATACTATTCAAAAATTAAAACATGATCTTGCGTGATTGTCACTAAGTGACACTGCCTTCCGCAAGCAAATTATCAAGAATGGCTGTGTCTCTTGCACACTCTTAGTACTATTGAATGCACAAAGCTTCTGCCTTACTAAAATTCGGAAACGGTATTTCATTTTTGCTTATTCTACCGATGTTTTCTTTTTTCCTTAGTAAATTATATTGACTAATTGTTGTGAATGAACAATAGCTTTTAGAAAATCAGTTTTCTAAGTTGAGAGAACATTTGATCCTTTTATATATATATATTCATGTGTTAAAATATGAAATCACTGACCCACATTGACTATCAGGATCATTATTAGCAATAATCTAAAAACAATTAACTTCTCTTGGTTTAGTAATTGATTGCAAAGTTTTTTGCAATTACAAGAATAAAATTAAAAGCATAAAAAATTGGTTGCATATGTCCTTGATATTATTCGCTTCAATCCTTGTTTTTCTCACTTCTCTTTTATTTGGGAACATATAATCTTACTGCTATTCTGTAAATCATCAACCTCTTGGCCAGCAGCTGGTCACTTTTATCCTAGAGGTTTGTTTCTTGTGGATTAGCAAAACATCTCTATTTTAATTTTGTGATTTCTCATTACTTTATTTTATTCTTACTGATGACATACTTTGAGTTTAATTAAACTAAGTGTTTAGTTTGTTTTAGGTTAGTAAATAATGAATTTCGACTTCAATTTTTCACCCACAGCAATGGAGACTAATCCCATCGCAAATGATCAACCACCAGAATGTTTTACCTTTGATTATGAGTAGCAATTAGCAAATTACTACTGCTGAAGAAGCCAATATTAAGCCTTATGTTGGAATGAAATTTGATTCAGTGGATGAAGTTATATACTGTTCTAACTCTGATGATGAGCAACAAGTTGCTATTGCTAAAGAAGTCAATATTGAACCATGTGTTGGAAGGGCATTTGATTCATTGGATATAGTTGTAGACTTTTAAGCACTATTTGCAAAGGCAAAATGATTTGAGATTCCTACGTGCTCTAGAGAGATAAATGATTGCCTTTTAGTATGTATCAAGCAAGGTAATTTGTCTAGTGAGCAAATGATGGCAGCACGAATGCATGCTAAAAGCAAAGAAAAAAAAAGTTTAACTATGCGCATGGGATTTCAAGCATCACTTATTGTGAAAACAATCGAAAAGAACAAACACATATGGGTTATAAAATCTTTTGCTAAGGATCATCAGACATCTCAACGAGCCTAAAGGTATTACATTTTTATTCCTACTCCTGAAATTTATTCTCATCCTGTTGTCTACACTTTTACTGTATGGGATTATGTCTCATCCCTTTTCTCATTGGGTATGAGTATACATCATTTGTCTTATACTCATAAAAAATATAATATTTTTTTTAATAAAAAATATAATATTTTTTTTAATAAAAAATATAATATTTTTTTTAATAAAAAATAAATTATTTGAATAAAATTATATTAATTAAAAATGTATTTAATAAAAGCAAAATTTATAATTTGTGAATTAAATGTTAAATTTTTCTGTTTTTTGGGAAGACAAATGTCAAATTTTTGTTGATATTCAAAATTTAGGTATAAGAAATTAAGAGTAAGAGTTTGGATTATTTTAGTCATTAAAATTAGGACGATTACAAGGGTAGGAGGCGAGATCAGTGTGATATTTTCATCTACAATTTAACAAATAGGGCATTCTCCGTACTTATATCTATGTTTGATCAAATTAGAGATTCATGGTCAAGTTCAAGACAGGTCCAGAAATTATCTGCGGGTATGAGTTTATTTCTCCTCTGACCATAATCACATCATGGCAAGTCTCAAAAGTGTATCTTAATTTTAGGTATTCTTTTTTTAAAAGAATGAGTGTTGTTGTAAAGAATCTCATTGAGAAGTTTAATAAAAAAGGTTTATTTTAAGGAAAGGTTGCAACAATGTTTAACAATGATGGAGAAATGGGAAGGAAGAAGTCCTGAATCCAAATCTCAATATTAATAAAAAATTAACAAATTAACAATTAATATTTAACTTATAAAAAAAAGTATCATTTTACCTCTTCTCTTCGAGATGCACACTATGTTTTTAATTATTGTTAGCAGAAACATTCTCAAAATTGGGTTGAGGCGAAATCAAGCTTAGCTGATCAATAGTTTGAAGATGTTGTCACTTTTGACGTAATACATACAAGACCAACAAATATAGCATACCATTTTCATTATTCATTGGATTAAATTATCGTCTTCAATAAATTTTATTTGGTTGTACATTATTATAGGATGAATTCCAAACATCTCTTATATGGCTATTTGAAACCGGGCCTGCAACAATGAACGAGAAGTAAATATTTATGATAACTAATCAAGATTTAGCCATTGAAGCTGTTGGGGCTAAGGCAGTTCCACATGCTCATCATGGTTTATGCTTGTGACATATTAGAAAGAAGTTTCTTAAAAAACTTGTACACATATATCACAAAAATTCATAATTCAAACATGAACAGATTTTTTACCAATGTAGGAATTTAGTTATAAGAATATACCAAATTAGGGAGTTTAAGAAAATATTTGTCATAGTATGATTTTTTTTGTCATTATCTATGTGACGTCAATTTACATTCGACCATTCAAGTGGTGTTAAGTAACTAGATGTTTACGATTTGGGTTGGTTTAGTTTTGAAAGATAAATAAAATTAAATTAATTAATTTTAATTGGATTGAGTTGGTTTAATTTTTTGAAATTTTTTCTTTGTCATGAACCAATGATAATCAAATTGGTTTAGTTCGATTTAGGGAAAATCGATTAAAAAATTAAAAAAAATTAATTTTTTCATTAAATTGTAAAAAAATAATCTTATACCTAAAATTAGCCAATCCATTAGTATATTAAATTAATAATTTTACAACAAAATATCAAGTGTTTCATTTATACTAAATTAATAAAATTAAACTATTAAAACAACACAATACAATAGAAACAACAAATTATATAAAGTTAAAGTATAAAATAAATTTACTAATTAAAAATATAAAATAAATAATATATATATTTTTGAGTTGTTTCGGGTTGGATCATGAATCTAAAATGCAAAAACCTTAAACCAAATGGGATATAATCGGTTTTAGTCGGTTGGATCAAATAAAAAAATAAATCAAATTAATTAGTTTGATTTAATTTATAAAATTTGTCAGACCTGAGTCGATAACACCCTAACTCTAGGCATCCAGTATACTATTTTTTGTTTTCCCTCGGAAGCGGTGCAAATCCGCAATTACCAACATGTGATAGTTTTGTTTTGTTAGAACTTACAAGTGGTGTCTACCCATCTCGGGTTATTACTACAAATCTTTTTCTGTTTCCTTCAAGTGGAATCAATCCTCCATAGCCAACCACTTCCTTTTTTTCTAACTAATGTGAAAGTGACGTCAACTCACTTCAATAAATCAATAATTAAATCAGTTAAGACCATGTATGTTTAATTTAAATTAAAAATCCAAAACTTTTAAATAAAGAAACAAAATGCACAATTAAACTTAAACATAAATTTTGTATGTTTAATTTTATTACTTAACAACTTTTAGAAAAAGCCCAGAAATATAGTTTTATTTTTGTTTTCGGTGAGTCAAACTCAGAAGTTGATAGTTTTGTTAAATTAAGATTGTCCATGTCCCAAGATATTAGTGTTTTTAGTTCTATTCCTGAGTTATTATAAATATGCTTACAAAAGAATTGAATTATATATTGCGTTAATTTAATAAATCTTCTTGTGTTGTCATACTATTAAAAAAAAAACTTTAACAACTTTTATAATGGAGTAACTCGCCAGACTTTAAAAAGTGAAAAATAAATATTATCTTGAAAATATTTAGGCAAATAACTTCAATAATTCCTTAAAAATATTTTTCATTTAAAATCTAATTTATTTATTTATTTTGGTTCAATTCATTGTATGAACAAAGAAAAATTTAGGGGCCAGTTATTCTTTCTGACATTGTTTTACGCAGTGTGAGAGCCCTTTTGTATTCGCACCAACTATTATGAATTGGGCTTCTTCTCTCTACAACTATCATTTTTCTCCAAGCACCTCCTTACTTTGTAAAATAACCATATTGTCTTCGCATATTTTTATAAGTTTGGATTACTAATCTGGAGCATTCTCTTTTAAAATTGAAAGTAGAATATGTAATTTAAATTTTGTGTCTTGACAAGTCTAAATTTGTAAAAAAAACTCCAGGATGTTTGATCCAATTTTATTAAAAATATACTTTTGTAATATGATCGTAAAAAAACCTCCACATTAAAAAATTTGGATTTTTTTTTACAAGTTCTATTTACCTAGAACTATATTACAAAAAAATAATTTAATAAATCCATATTTGTAAAGAAAAATTCTCGATTACTTAACCAAATTTGTAAAAAATATTAATTTTAATCAATTTAGATTTGTGAAAAAAATAAAAATAACTAATCTCTAAATTACCTAATCTAGATATGTAAAAAGATAAATTATAATAAATTTGAAATACAAAATCCACCTGATACAACCATGTCTTCCCACGACCAGCCTTCCACCCCACAACACCTTTCTCACATGTTCAACCCATTTTCCTTCCCTCGACTAGCCTTTACCTCCTCTGATTTGTCACTTTGGATGTGTAGAAATTGGCATTCTAAAGAGTCACTTGATAATACTTTCTTCAACACATTGTTAAAGTGGAAAGAAATTTATGGAGATATAAAAAGAAAAAAGTTTATGAACTAAAGGTGGAAGGAGCCTTAACTACTCTTGGTACGATCAATAACAATGAACCACAAGAAAATACCTTTTAGATAAATGCCATCACTCTTCTAAGCTCTAAGTCTAACCATATTTTAAAATTTAAACCACATTCTCTATTTCTTTTAATAAGACATACTTTATTAAGCCAAAAAGGAAAAGCTCCACCTCAACTCATCTCTATTATAAATAGATTCTATATATGATTAATTGAATTTTATCGTAAATTATAAATTTATATGGATCTTAAATATTATTAAATAAATATAATTTTGATTTTTTATTTTAATAAAATTCAATTAATAATATATATATATATACTCAAATGAATTTGTGGGTAACACTTCTAAAAAACTATTATCACTTATCTGCATCACTGTTGGTTTATTTTGGTTATCTTAATTGATTTTAAAAAAATATTATCCTTAATTTATAGAGTCATCGGAAAAAATAGTTGATCATATCATATTATACATTAAAATGAAGAAATATATTAAAATATTAAACGATTTTACAATTATATAAAATTTGTATACTTGATATTAGTTATAAAATATGAAATTTAATAATTGAATTTATGAATTTTTCATTTAAAATATAAAGTTATTGGAGTTATAAATTAACTAAGTTTTACATCTTGTGTTAAGGAATCCTCCGCACACATACATGTTGTATGTATTCAATATAAACTGTACCACCAAATAGTTGAAGATCTAACCGCAATAATATACATGTTTTCTTTTAAGAACGCATTCAAAAGAAGAAAAAAAGGATAAACATTATCACCCTAATGAGTAAAAGCAGGAAATTTAAATTTGCCATCAGTTTATTGGAAAAGAATCATATATCATTTATATGTATGTGACAAACTAGACAATAAATGTTTATTTATATCAGCACTATCCCATGGTTCAAACTTTTGACGAAATTCTGAACCAATAATCCAAAAAAAGACAACAAAATCAGATGCTCCATCAAAGCTTCAGTCTTTTATCATTTTCCCTCTTTGGCAATAGTCTATTATGTAGGAGGAGAACCACCAGCTGCCTTAATTTGTTGCTGCAGCTGTAACAATCAATACAAGGAATGCAATACATATTAGGATTTAAACTGTATGCACGACACAAGTCATGCATGAAAGGTTTTTTTCTTCTTTTTTTTAAACAGGAATAGACGAAAGGTTAAGCCATACAAAGTTACAGTACTGTGGGATAGAATTAAGAAATTCATGCTGTCTATCAGCAGATAAAATTACACTGAGATGTTACTGTCCTTACCTGGTATAGGTGTTGAAGATTGATCTTCAGTTGCGAGTATTCACTTTGCAAATGTTGCAGACATCTCACACACCTGCACCAACACTTTTGTTAGTAATTCACCCAATATTTCAGTGAAGTGCTTACGAAAAAACAAGAGTATAACTAATTAATATATATATATATATATATTAAGCCTCAATTAAAAGGGTATATTTTATAATAACCCAGCTGTCAGTTAAATACTTGTTATGAACACATGTAAAAATAGCTCACACTCATCTCCTGAAATATGAACACGTGAAAAACAGCCCATATTCACTTTAATCATCTATACGATGCAGTTGAATTACACACTTTCCTTCCAATATGTACAATCATGCTGGGATATCGATGCTGGATGGCGTAACAAAGCACAAAGTCAAAATTCTGCCATAAAAATACGCCATTGGATACACCATTGCGCCACCATGACACTAGCAGATATTTTTCTATAAATTGTATATTCTACAATTATTTATCAACACTGTAATCACGCAGACTTAAACTGAAGCCCTCAATGATGTCAAAAATGTATATGAATAAGAACAAAAGATTCTAAAATATTTCACTAATCATTATTTCAATATGTGATTTTAAATTTATATTATTATCAAACAGCAAGCTTTTTGGTTCCCTAAATCAGCTGGCTACTAAATCAGATTGCTTATTGTGGGCCCAAAGATTTTATAGGGAAAATGAAATTTTAATAACATTAGGTCCAGCTTAATTTGATTTCAGCAACGAGGGTATCTGAACAAATCGACCAGGAGAAAACCACTGTGACAAAAAAATTATATCAATAAAATTATCTTATTCTCTCTCCTTGTCTCCGATACTATTTTCTCAATAAAATAAGACACAGCAAGAGAGAATTGAGATTTGTTTTTCTTTGTTGACAGTATTTATTAGGATAAAAAGGTAGAGAGATAAAAGGATTTCACTTAAAGATGAACACGACCGGACACGGCTAAGTGTTTGACCTTTCTCATTTTCGGAAAATGTGGTTTCAGCCTAAAAAAATAGATATGAAATTTTAATTTTCATAAATATTTTCTTTGATTAGGATATTTCCGAAGGTAAACTATTACATTAATTTTTACAATTTAAATTTATTAATTTATTATTAAATAAATTATATATTAATTTATTAATTATATTTTAATTTAAAAAATATATAAAGAATAATAAATAACAAAAAATTATAAATTAAAGTATAAAAATTAAAAATTTAATTAAATATATAATTTAAAACTTATTATATAATTATTAAAATTATAATATGATAAACACAGACCATTTACTACATCTAATATTATCCTCACCAAGTCAAAGTGGGTAATATCCATCCAATCAAGACGAGTTCGGGCAATAACCAGAAGTATAGGCATTTTTCATATCCCTAATTTCAATTAAATAAAAACCACATTATTTAATTTAGAAAAGTAAAGAAAAATATAAAAAGAAAAGATAAATAAGAGATTAACATATTTAATAAATTAAGTTACTAATTGTCTTTCTAAGTTGAAAAAATAACATTTTAAAAAAATTGTATGAATGTTAATAAGTTTTATGAAATTCTATAGTATTACAAATTTATACAAAACCATAAAAAAATTACTACAAAGATCTTCTCTTTATTTACAAATTTACACCACTATTAAATTTTAAAATTATGTCTTGAAGAATCTCCATAATCCTCCCTTAATTTTTTGTCCACACTTTCCATACATCTTTATTATCTCATTAAATACAAAATTGAAGAATTAAAGAGTAATTAATTTATCAATTTGGAGAAACAGTCACAAAATTAGGAACCTTCAAATCTATACATATTACTTTTTTTAGCAATTTTCTCCAATCACGAAATTTACTTTTTTATGCAATAATTTATGTCTTTAGAATGTTACGAAGTGTATTATAAAATTTTAAAAAAAAATTACAAAAAAAAAATTTGGGGAAATTCTACCTCAAATTAAAACTAAAATCAGTAGCCTCCGATAGACCTTTACTAAAAAAACAGTAGCATCCAGTAACCATGTAAAGAGATAGGGACAAATTCTTAGGAAAAATAAGTAGAAAAAACAATATATTATAGATAGGAACAAATACTTAGGAACAAATAATATATTTAGATAGGGACAATTAAATAAAATTGTTTTTAATATTTTAGTATTTAAAAAATTAAAAACAGGTAATTAGTTTTTTTTTTAGTTTTCTATTTTTGTTTTGAAATTAAAATATAATAAAAATATGTTAATTGTTTTTTTCTTCATTAATGGAATTTCAATAAATATATTTTTTTTTCACATTTTTAAAATAATTTTCAAATACCACTTACCAAAAAAGTTTTTTTTTTCTTCTTTCTAAATAGTTTTTAAAAATTATTTCTAAAAAATCTTTTAAAAAACAAAATAAAACAAGCCCTTAGAATTTGATTGATTTTACTTTATTTTTTAATTTTTAAAAAATGTTTTTAAGAATTATTTTCAAAGAGAAAAAAAAATGATTTGATATGTGTATAAATGGAAGAATTTGTTCATATTTATAAAAATGCTATCCATAAAAGGTAAAAAATAATAATTTTTTAAAATTCTTATAAGAAAAAATAAAGAAATTTTTAATTTTTAAATACTAAAATTCCTATTATAAAACTGAACAAAAAGCCCTTACTCTTACAATAAATAACAAAGGATTCTGTCATTTATATACCAGAGGAATTTTAAAAAACCACTACCAATCTATCATACCAATTTAGGATTTATTCTATTTGTAGATCTATGAAAGTTTGTTCATGTTTCAGAAAGATCACGTGTAAAGTTCTAATAATATTGAACTGACCACCGAATCAATGCAAAACCAAGACAATTCACATGACCTGAGATATGAATGTTGGGGTAATAGCGTAAAGTGCACGTTCAACTCACTCACCCTTCCAGGTTCTTAGCCTCGCAAAAAGTTCTGAAGGTAGCACACACACTTTTAACTCTTGCAGCACCGATACTGTTCAACAAATAATCACATATCATCAACAAACTTTTTTTATACACATTATTTTCAAGTTAAATGCAGTAATACATAGAAAAAAAAAATCAAACATAGCATGACACCTGGCACTGCTTCCCTTATACTGATGGGCATGAGCATCTAGTTGTTGGAAATCAGCTGGCACTTGTTCTCTGCACAACAAGTCAAACCCAACTATAACTCATGTTATTCCTATTCATATATAAACAAAATTAACCTAAATTGAATCAATCCCATGAGAGGGACCAATACTTACAAACAACGTGCCATATTTTTTAGGAGCTTCTCAGAATCATCAAAGAACATATTCATAACCTCAGTCACAAAATCTGGAGTGCTCTCATCTTGCAGTTTCTGAAGCTGGCTGAATTGGTCATCCAAGAAACCCTTTTCACAGCCAACAAATCCAAAATCGTGACCCAAATATTAAAATTGAAAACAGCAATCATCAGGGTTTTGACCTTATTCATTATAAATAAAAATAAGAGAAAAGATTGTAACTTTATAAAAAAGAGAAAAAGGGGGTTAAGTTTTGTAGACGGAAAATGACTTTACAGTCCCAGAGTGATGAAACAAACATGGGGACCAACGGCGACGTCGTATTGCGAAATGTTTGAACGTAAATAAGAAAGAGGAATGAACAGTAGCAATCAAAGCGTTAAGAAAGATACAAATAAATTTGTGAAAAAGAGAAGGGATAGGAAGCGAACCTCATGAAACATAGCAGCTTGGTGTTCGCGAAGCTTCATCTGCAGCTGAACCACATCCATGGTCATTTTCTATGATGTCAGATCTTGACTTGAAATTGAAATTAAAGAGATTTTTGTGTGTCTGAGAATAGAAATTTGTGAACCCGGATCCGTAATTTGACCACCTCTTGTTGTTGACGTTACAAATGCTTCTCTCCCCTTCTTCAAAACTCGGCTACCCCTTCTCTTTTTATTCGTCGCACTTATAAAGAACGTGTTCTTGATGTTAATAATCAATTCGCTTACATTTTCTTTAATTTTTTTTATTATTTTTCTCTCTTGTCAATTTCAATTTTTTAAAATACTTTCCCTTATTGTTTATTGATGATCTGTATATGATTGGTGACGTGATTTCAATATTTAACTTATCAAAACTAAATTTAAAAACATTTAATCTATAAACTTATAATAAAAATAATAATATTTAATATTATCATAAATTTTATGTTTATCTATAATATATTGGAAATTTTTTATAATCATTTTTAATTTTAATTAGTAATTATAAGTTTGCATGTTCTTTTTTAAAATGTATTTTTCAAAATTTAAATATGTTTAATATATTTTTTATTTAATTGTATATATTATTATTCAAAAACAAAGATGTCAATTTTTTATAATTTTGTGGTTCTATAGCTGTTACGTGAAAAACTTTAGAATGAGTTTTTTATGGAGAGTTAGGAATGACAACTGGTCGGAGCGGACACGAGTAGTGGTTACCCACTACTTGACCCGTTACAAAAATTCATTACCCGCTAAAAACCCGTTAGGTACTCGCTATAGAAATACCCGTAGGTTTTTTTATTACCCACAGGTGCCCATGGATATTTTTAAAAAAATAATTTTTTTAAGAAGTTTTATCAAATAAATTATTTATTTTTTGAAAAATCTAGAAATAAAATTATACTAGTTTCTACAAGATTAATTAGATCTAAAAGTAGATTAATATAATATTATAATAAAATATTTAATACACATAAAATATTTATTTTATATTATTGACATTTTTATAATAAATAATTTTATTAACTATGAAGTTTTCATAAAAAAAAGAAATTAATTTTGATAATTAATATTTTAATTTGATTTATTTTCCAAAAATATTTTTTTAACTTTTATATATATATATATATATATATATATATATATATATATATATTATTAGTTTAGAAGATATAGGTATCCGCGGGTATGCCTTACCCGTTAAGGAGCGATAGAAAAAAACTCGTACCTGCAGGTGGTGGTACCCATTTATACTATTTGTGTGGATATTTTTCGCAGGTTTTATCCACGGGTATTCGCAGACGCGAATTTTTTTGTCATCCCTAGTGAAAGCTCTCCTATAATTTTGAAAGAAGTCTTCGGAAAAAAAAAATGATTTGCTTTTGCAAAATAAGTACAAGGTCAAACCCAAAACAACAACCAAGGGAGATGGTGTAAGCGAGGAAGAAGGGCCATCATCACCAACTACAAAGTCAAATGTGTCATACAAAACCTAACTTCAAAATAACAAAGGGTCAGTTGCGTTTTCTGAATTTGATGGTCGTTGCTTTGGAATGTTTGAGAATGATATACCTCCTCTTTTGTTACGAGAGAAAGATGTTGCAGGGTACAAGGAAATCCCTATTTCTGATGAAGAATTCCATGAGTAGTGTAAGTCATGGAAATGATTGTTGATGGTGAAGGTTTTAGGCAAGAATGTGGGGTTTTGGTCTCTAGAGGCAAAGGTTAAACATGAATGGGCAAAGAAATGCTCGCTCAAGATTATTGATATGCCGCATAATTATTATCATATTCTCTTCTCATCCCATGAGGACTATAACACGGCAATCTTTAAGGGCCTTGGATGATGGCTTATTATATATTATGGTACTACATCAGAGACCTTTCTTTATGGAGAGTGTGAGGCTTTCAAAACAATTAGTTGTTTAGGTACACATCTCTAATTTACCTATTGAGTTGTCTAATGACAAATTCCTCGATAGAGTGGAGACTGCTCTAGGTACCATGCTTCAGATTGATTGTGTTATTGCGATTTAACCATGAGGCAAATATGCAAGAATATGTGTGAAAGTGGTCCTAACAAAACCTTTGCAGCCAAAGGTAATTTTGCACGTGGTATTTACTACAACTACAATATGAAGGTTTCCATCAAATATGTTTTATGTGTGGTCGTTATGAGCATAAAGATGTGAATTGTGCCATAAACATTGAAAAGCTACCTTGTCATTTGGAGGGGAGGGAGGCTTCTAAATCTCTTTGTGTTGTTTTTCAAAATGATTTGAATTATATGATAAAGTCTGAGAATCGTTAATGCATTTCTTATAGTTGGGAAGTTGCTCATATACTTCATAAAAGAAAATATATATCCATAAGAAAATATATTTCCATTGCAGATAATATTTTGTTTAAAACTTGCTATTTAATTTAGCATAGATGGAGGCATGTCAAGACTCCAAATGTATTAAAATATAATTTATAAATGAAAACTAGCATAAAATATTATCAATATTTAACTGAAAAAATGTGGTTTTATAATAATAATAATATTAAATATATAGCATAGAATATTTCTCTTTAATTTCTATATTTTATCAACACTATGTTATCCTAAAAAGTATTTTGTAACTATGCTATACTCTATTACATTCTTTCTTATGTACCTTTTTTTTCCTATGTACCAAAACAAAGAATACCTCTTTTTCTCCTGTTAGTAGGAAAAATAAATAAAAAGGAAAAGCTACCACTTTTGCTACAAGTATGGCCTTATCTTTGGATGGCAGAGAAAATAACGAGTATATAGGTATGCATTTGTTTTCCTTATTTCATTTGAAAGACTGCTATGACTATTTGCATTTGATTTATAATAGTTGAATGACAATAATCTTATATTTTTTATTTATTATGAAAAATAATGTATGAAATTTTAATTTGAGTTAGTTGTATTTTTAGTCTCCAGATATTATAATATGCAAATTTGATCCTTCAATTAATCTTCTGCTATATATTTAACAAGCTTTCTTGATAAATATTTATTGGAAGAGGAAATGGATGGAAAAGAAAAAGAAGAGAAATATAATAAAAAATTAAAATTAAAATTGTTTAATTAAAGAGAAATAAAATGAAATAAAAGATAAATATTTATTAAAACTGTTTAGTAAGTAAGAAAAAAAAATGAAAATTAATATTGAAAACGACATCACGCAACACAATAAATAATAAAACAGCAAGGTATGCAAAACACAAGACAACACATACATGACATGATGTAACAATAAATTTCATACCCTCCCTTTCATATTTGTGCCGAAAATCTTATCTATGGATCCTAAGTCATTTTTTTTAAAAAAAAAAACTTCTAAAAACTTCACTTAGGTATAGTTTATATGATTATATATAAATGTCTATTTTTTTAACCATAACATTAAATAATGTTATAATTTTATTAAGAATTTTTATAAATAATTCAAATTTCCTTCTAAATTATAATTTATCTTATTAATTTTATATAAAATATATTATATATCTTTTTTTTATAATTATATTATTTATAGCATATTATAATTAAAATAATATTTTTAATAATATTTTTTACTTAAAATTATAATTATATAATATTATTAAATAATTATATTAATTAATATTGTATATATATAAAAGGTGCCGGAGTATACTAATTGGATTGAGTATTATAATACTCATATGATTTTTGCAAATCGACACTAGATGGTAATTTTACACTTATTAGAATTTGATCCATTTTACCATCTGCTTCCATTCAACCAAACCATCTCTTGTTTCAATTTTACCTAATTTGCACAATACCACATGTTAACGTTAAAAAATAATTCTAAATGTTCAACACATAAACTATTTATCTTTATCATTTACACCCTAATGTGTGGTACCCATTCGATTAACTTTTGTTGTTGATAGTGTAAATATATTCCTCTCATTACCGATAAAAAAAAAAAAAAAAGTAACGAATAAAGAAAATCCATTCCTCTCAATAACAATAAAAAAATAACGAATACACAAAATACATTCCTCTCATTAAATTTCATCCATTGTAGTCTTTCAACCTTTATTAATTAATACTATAATAAAATTAAAAATTTTAATTGCATATTTGTCTCAAGTATACAATAATTGTATGATTTTTGTTTCGTAGATTTCAATTGCGAGAATTTAGTTTCGTAGATTTCAATTGCGTGAATTTAGTTCTTTATGTATTGCAATTATGTTATTTTGGTTCCTCTATCAGTCTTTCGATAAATATCTAACAAATTCTGTTGATATGTCAATTTATGACTTTGGAAGTGTTACAACTTCCATGATATATACAAATATAACTTAATTATACATCTGTTTTTTGACTGATTGACCCAAGTGAGGTTGTTTTTTAAAAAAATTACCGGTATGGGTCTGTTTTGAAACATATTATCAGCGTGGGTCTGTTTTGTTGGTTGACTCGGTCAAACCGCAACTACGAACTGCGGTTTCATTGCCACGTCAGCAACGTCATTACGTGGAAGCCACCGTGGAAAAACGACCACGAAACCGCAAGTCGGAATTGCGGTTTGACTGGTCTTTGACCAGCACCGTGTTGTTATCTAATGGGTAAAAAAAAAACAGAAAATGATGCATGTAAAACCGCAAGTCAGACTTGCGGTTTTACTGGGGTCTAACCGGTCCCCCCTTTACCCAATGGTTGCAAACGAACGGGTGCGGATATTGAGGAAGAGGTGCGGTTTTTTACGCACATAAAACCGCAGATGCGACTTGCGGTTTGAATTAAATAATATTTTTCGATGTAAAACCGCAAGTCAGACTTGCGGTTTTATGGGAGTTTAACTAGCCCCCCTTTATCCAACGGTTGCAGACGAACAGGCGCGGTTTTTTACGTAATTATGACCCTCTTGTCCACATCCTCAACCCCACCGCCAAACACTCCGCTTGAAACTCCAGCGACCGTTCCGTTTTATCTGTGACGGAACCGTCGAAAAATAGAAGGTCCGGCACGTAAACTGCGTAGTCTTTGGTCAAAGCTACAACTTGGCATTGCCAGTTGATGATCCCGTCGCCGCAGAAGCTGTGCAGGAGAACCACCGCTGGTTCTTTCTTCCAAACGGCGTCGCAGGGGATCCAGAATCTCATCAGCGTCCCTTCCTCTATCTCCACTGTGTACGGTCTCAACCCTACCGCCCTCATTATCCAATGCAACAACCACCCATATGCTGTCACCACGTTCACCTATATTTTTTAATTAAAACCGCAGTTCGCACTTGCGGTTTTAATTACGTAAAAAACCGCGCCCGTTCGTCTGCATCGTTTTCTGTGCTGGTCAAAGACCAGTCAAATCGCAATTCTGATTTGCGGTTTCGTGGTCGTTTTTCCACGGTGGCTTCCACGTAATGACGTTGCTGACGTGACAATGAAACCGCAGTTCGTAGTTGCGGTTTGACCGAGTCAACCAACAAAAAGACCTACGCTGGTAATATGTTTCAAAACAAACCCATACCGGTAATTTTTTTAAAAAACAACCCCACTTGGGTCAATCAGCCTCTGTTTTTCTATTGAAAAATTTTAAATATTACATTAGGAGCGTTTGTTTCATAATTAAAATATCATTTTCAGGAATGTAAATATGAGAATGTAATATTTTGATGTTTGTTAAAAATTTTGAAATTTCTTTCCTTTGCATTTTTTATTCTTTATAATGTTTTAATTTTTTATTTTTCTACCTTTTATTCTCAGGGTAAACCGGTGAAAAAATTAAATCCTATAGGAATATTGGAGTTTGGAAGTTACTTATAATACATATGTAATTTTTATTTTTTTATTTATATTATTTTAAAATTTAAAAACATTCTAAGAAATATAAAAAATAATCAAAATCAATTTTAAATTTAATCTGACGTATGTTTTCATTTTTTCCTAGGAATATAATACCATGAAACAAACATTTGTTCAGAAAAGTTAATTTATAACATGTAACTTTAAGAGTAAATTAAGATATTTTAAAGACTATGTAACAAATATAATATTTAGTCTTTATTATATATTAAATGTAATTAATTACATTTAATTTTTTATCACAATTTATATTTATAATGACTATATTTATTATAGATGCAAACTCTTCGTAGGATTTTGATTTACATTAAACATACTCGATATTTATTTGTTTTTCCTTCTTCTAATTTCTTTTGTTTCTCTTTGTTATGTTAGTTTATGTGGCCTCAGTTATATAAGAAGTTTTTGTTAAATAATAATAGACTTGTAAGAATACCTTAGATAAATCTTCAAGAAGACTGACATTTGTATTTTAAGAAACCAGTCACCACCATTTGAAAGATAATAAGTCACACAATAATGAGAGAACATTATTTATCAAATAATATACTACTTTCTTGTCATAAAGTGACATGTTAGTATTTAACAAAATATATTTAGAGAAACAAAATACAAAATATATGATAATTCAAACTAAACTTTTATTTTCCAAGATAGAATAATAGAGGTTAAAAGAGTAAGTTGGATAGGAGTTAATGAGAAGAATATATTTATGATCAACAATAGTTATCGCTTTAAAAGAAAATTATTATTTATCAACGACAACAATGAGAGGAATAGGGCAACACTGGTTTCTAAAAAAAAGTAAAAAGGAAAATAAATTAGAAAATAATTGTTGCTACTTTTAACTTTAGTTACTATTTTTTATTTTTTTAAACAAATACCCTTTCAGTATTATGATTACTAAATATTTTGATGTGTTTGAAGAAAAATAAATAAATTGGTGTGCACATAATAAAATAGTTATTTTGTTTAAAATGAAAGATTATGTTAAAATAGCATTATTGTAGGATCTCATATCCCAACCACGTTGGCCCAAGGCTTACCAATCATGTTTCCTAAAGTATTATTTGAGTTTAAGAATTTTTAGAGACATTCAATTATATAATATTCGTTGAACAAAAAGTTGTGATTGAAAAATGATCTCATTAAAAAAACTTTAAAAAATTATTTTATTGAAAAATAACTTATAAAAATACTTTCATTCTAAACAATTATTGTAATTTATATAGAAAGATTTGAAGTTTTAATTTATCTTCTTCTCATCAATTTCATTAAGAATTATATTTTTTAATTTTTTTTATTTAATAGTATTCTTATTTATATTTTTTATCATGAAGAATTTTATTTTTTAAAAAATTCATATATAAATTTACAAGAATTAAATTTTACAGAAAAATGAAATATTTTATTGTGTGTTTGATTTAATTTAATTTTTAAAATAGCTTTAGTCACAAAAAAAATTGTTTTCAAAGTTAAATTGTATTTTTAAAAGTTCTCTCAAATTGCTTTGGAGGAAGGATAACTATAGAAAGTATAAATAAAATAAAAGACAGTTTAATACCTAAAAGTACAAATGAATAAAATTATAAAAATTTTAAAATAAAAATAAAAGCTAAATTAATACCAGTAAAAACTGCAAGGACTAAAAATTGATTTTTAATATTTTAAAATAAATCTAGAATTGTGATGACCATATTTATTAGGGTTAGGTTCCAGTTTTCAGTTAATGAAAGAAGGAATAATATCTGGACCTACCAATCCAACCCGCCACACGTGCTTGTGGATCCATACGATTTTTCATTTGATCCTGTTCTCACCACTTTTTATCCTGTGCTACTTTCCCATGACTAAAACATTCTTTCATCAGAGGTTATCTATTTCTATGTATAAAATTTAGTTGTTTTTTTTTTCATTTTTCTAAACTTACTTGGCTGTATAAATCCGGACATATTCTCCCATGGAATAATAAAAGAGCTTACAATAATTTACTTATCATACTCTGCACTGATTTAGATCACATGACTTTTTTATTTGCCTCTTGCCTACCAGTATGTATTCTCATAAATAATGAAAAAAATTATTAAGAATACAAGAATATATTTAGTGTCCAATTAATTAAAATTGTGCTGCCTCAATTCATTAACATATTATTGATATTTGTAAATATTAATGCACTGCAGTTGACTTGATTGTCACGTTGCAAGAGCTGCCAAACGTGTTATGGAATATTACGCACTTGCACTTGTCTGTAACATAAAGCAAATATTTGAAATGATATGCTTCCAAGATATCCACATTTTAAATACAGTTTTGTTTACATCCAAGTCTCAAGTGCCTTCCAACTAAGACCTATTTTAGCTTAAAAATAAGCATATTTAACCATGTAAAAAGGAGGGAA
Source organism: Psophocarpus tetragonolobus (assembly GCA_037954015.1). NCBI lineage: Eukaryota > Viridiplantae > Streptophyta > Magnoliopsida > Fabales > Fabaceae > Psophocarpus > Psophocarpus tetragonolobus. The sequence continues at coordinate 37,234,232 of CM075692.1, forward strand.
AGAACGGGAAAAGAAGTATTTGTAGTTACTCTATAAATTTAGGTAGAACCTATTTGGAGGGGAATGAGAGATTAGATGCGATATGAGTTAAGGCTCACTGGTAACTATATGACTCTTACTATTTTTTTATATATAAAAAAACTATTATGTACAAAGGTTGAAATTGAAGGGTGTAGAGAGATCTTTTTTGGGCTCAACAAAGTGCAAAATTTTCAGTTTGATGAGGTAATTTGTGACTACTGAAACTCCCCCAGAAAGAAGGGATGATCATGACATGAGAGAGATCGCCTTCACCATTCAGTGATCATGATCATGTGACTCCTGTTCCTTTAAACTATTCAGAATCAAGGAGCTCTTCCTGGAATACTCTTCGGAAGAACGGCATTCGAGTTTTCTTCGCGCCCTTAAAGCAGCTAAGGTTCCCATTCAGAAGCTGTACAACCTGCACCAAAGGGTCACATGCTTAATTATGGTCATTGTCATAGTCACATGCTTCATAATGGACTTTGTCATATACATTAAGGTACACAGACACAACGGTAAGTGGACTCAGTCATATTTTCCGCCACCAGAAAAAGTGGGCCACAATACATATGGAAGATATGAGTATTAATTACATGACATTATTATGTCATAAACCACACATCATCGCTTATTAGTTACAACATCTAAGAATATCCCCAAGAGTGAACCTCAATTTTTAATTCTTAACATTGCATATTCAGGTATTTAGTCTCTATTGTTACCAAAATTTTATTACAGAAAATGCCATTCATGTTACTAAAGAAATGTAAATGTAAGGTGTTTAACTCCTAGACTCTTAGTTATACATACATGATACATGAATTTTAAATTCTTAACGTGTGTTTAATTGTTACAGATAAAAAAAATCAAAATCAAATGAATTTTTGATGAAGTTATAGACTAAAATGATATAAATGTGTCTGGTAACAGAACCTAAACAAACAGTTTACAAAGAAATAATGGACGTTGAAGTTTGAAAAGAATAAAAAAACGTGCCTGGCTTATAGAGGGGCGACGAATTGAGGACTGTTGTATGCATAAAGAAGCAGCCAAGAGCATAAGATTCATTTGCCTAGAGTCGAAGTCACCTGCTAGTGAAGGATCAATCAGCTCCATAATATCATTCTTTTTCAGCAATGGTTTCGCCTGAAAAATTGTTAGGAAGGAAAAGTAAAAATCTAGAGTAACAAGATTCTAGCCAGAGGCACGAGGCACGAGCCAAGAGGATGAAATTTGTGTATAGATAGATATTAAATAAGATACTATACCCACAACACAAGGCTTTGCTGTGAATAGTCAAGTGCTCTTCGCCCACTCACTAATTCTAATATCAATACCCCAAAGGCAAATACGTCCGTTTTCTCGTCTACTATGCCATGCAGCAAGTATTCAGGAGCTAAGTAACTGTGATCGTCATAAATGAAGCCGGAGTTAATAGGACGTTATAAAAGTTTTTAATACAAAGTTATTCTGAAGGTATCAAACCCGAAAGTTCCTTCAAATTTTGAAACAGTGTGGTGAGTCCAATTTTCTGGCAGCCATTTTGCTAGCCCGAAATCACAAATCTGCACAAAAATTTCGTAACGTTTCAATTTATTCCTGAAATATCTAAGTCCACTTACATAAATAGCTTAAAAACAGTGCATTTTAAAAATGAGGGGACTAGAGCAGTTACTGATGTGACTCAAACAAAGGAAGTTTCGTCCCTCACAGAAAGAAGAATCTTACAAAAAATGTTTTGTCTATGGGGTAAATACAAAATGCAAAAAACATATAGAACCTGTGGTGACAATTATAGAATCAAACTTATACAAGGGAATCCAATGAATTTATTCATACCTGAGGCTCAAAGTCCTCCGTGAGCAAGATATTCGCAGCTTTTATATCCCTGTGGATAATTCTTCTTTGACATCCCTCATGAAGATATAATATACCCTTCGCTATTCCTAATGCAATTTTATGCCTAATACACCATGCTAGTTTCTGCTTGGAACCTAATGGGGGAACAAAGAAATAAAAATTTTGATATAAACACCGACAATTGGCTAAAATAACAAAAAAGGATTAGCAAGCAATTAACCATTACCATAAAGAACTGAAGCCAGACTCCCTTTTTCAGACAATTCAAGAACTAGATACATTCCACCATCTACCCCATAACCAACAAGTTTAGCAGTATTGGGATGGTTTACATGCGCCATTACCCCAAGTTCTGATAGGAAATCTCCTATGATTTCATCAGCTGTTCCTCTTGTTAACCGTTTAATTGCCACTAGCTGATCATTTGTCAAACACCCTTTGTAAACTTCAGCATAACCACCCTTCCCAATCAAATTTTCTGCACCAACCAACTTAGAATTTAAGAATTTAAATACATTGATAATTTAAAACTTTTTATATTATCATATAATTATATAACACCTGTAAAAGTTAAATACTACTTCCTCCATCTTAAATGAAAGATTTTACTATTTTTATGAGATTAACCTTATGCCGCACAATAATTAACACTCTAAAAACTATAATAATATAAATAAAAAATAATTAATATTACATTTAAAAATCAAAATAACATTTATTTTTATACTTATTGTGAAATGAATGAAATAAGATCATACAAAATAAAATTATTAATTTTTGTAATAAAGAACTCAAAAGTCATTGGAAGAAAAAAAGTTAGGATGATTTCTAATTAGATTAGAGCCTCATAAAAGTTAAACTAGAGAGGCAACTCAAAGATCATTGATGAGAAATCTAATTTTGAAGCACAATGAATACCTTGGCTAAAAGAATTGGTTGCAACCAGTATCTCATGATGAGTAAAGATCTTCCATGGGGACCTGCAGGGGGAAGCAGTTGCATCTAGGAGACAACTTGGGAGAATGGTCTCTCTCATGCTAGTGCTCATTCTTTTGGAGAGCTTGAGGACACTGATAGGATGCAATGTGTTCATTTGTTTCTTTGATCCACTCCTCAGCAATTTGAGAAATCCATGCCACCTAGAAGCAGGTTTTGAAAAGTCTTGAGACTCAGAATCGGCAGAAGGATCTTTGGATGAACTTGATTCCGAATCTGAGCTCCGGAAATAGTCCTCAAGCACTGTAACTGGGGAATCCACTTTTTCCTTCATTTTTTTTTTGTGACACACAAACACAGCAACCCTCAAGTAAAAGAAAAGATATCACAAACCCACCAGGAAAGTGAGAAATTTCATGATGAAGGATAACTTAAGGAAGAAAAAATGGTTTTTTCTCTGGTAACAAAATGTTTATTTTTCCTTTTTTCCTATAATGAAAATATAAATTAAAAGATGATAAATTAAGAGAAACCATGAAACAAAAAATTAGCCTATTTAGGAATATCCAGGTAACCAAAGCAAGGAGAATAGGAGTGGATGGAAAATTATTAAACTGACGAAGGACATTGCCCAAAACGATTGTATCCTTGCAATGAAATATTGGAATTTCGAATTTCTACCTTAAAACTTTCTTTTAGGTAGAAAATAGATTAGGTAATAAAAGGGAAAGACAAGGAAAGCTTCCTGAAGTGTAAGAATAAAAGAATCCCAAAGGATAAGCCAAAGTGACAGAGAAAACCAAATTTTGAAGAGACCAAAAACACACGTATCAGAAATAGAAAGAGTACTCTGCATCCATATTGCGACACAGCTTTTTAGAAACTCGGAAGGTGAATAACACGGAAACTTGGATGATACAATATAATCAAAGGGGAAAAGTAAAACACAAGTTGAAGTGCTGTGTAACGCGAAGAGAAATATCTGTGGTGGTTTTCAATCCAAATAAGGAACAGAGAGAAACAGAGGAAGGCAGAGGAAGAGACAGTGAACAGAACAGAGACGCAAGCTGCAGAGGTTATTTTACTTGACCACCCGGCTTCAACAAACAACTATTATTGCTCTTTTCAGCTCTTTTCAATGTTGTCCGATACTAGTACAAATGTTTCTTTTCAATTTCGCATATGAAATAGAAATAGAGAATAATTTGTGGTCTCAAAAAAAAAAAAAAGATGGTAGTTAAATAATATTCTAGATTCTTGCTATAATAATAATATTTTATATGTCATTATATTTTCAGTATCAATGGGCACCGTATAAAATAAGAAATGAAAGCTGGGCGAGGATTATGATTGTGCTATTTGGGGTTTGGATTGTTGAGGAAGACTGAAGAGGTGGAAAAAAAAAAAAAAAAAGATGACTTTACCCATGCCAATGATTTTTATATATCATTTTACACTTTTTATTTATACCATTGCGTTTGACAAAAAATATTAAAAAGCTGCTTTATTATTTCATTTATCTAACAAAACTATATTAATGGTCTAAAAAAGCGATGATTAAAAAAGGTGGTCCTTATCCCTGTCACGGCAACTTCGTCGGTCAGAGAGTCATAGACGCCTACGTTGTGTGTGCGAGTCTCTTCTAGGATACGGCACGTGCAAAATGGTGTTTATTTTATTACTTAGCAAGCCAACCTCAAACTTGGCTTCATTGGCCAATGGCCAAGTTGCAATATAGAGATTATAGAGTTGTACGGTAGTATAAAGTATTTATGAACTTATCTAATCTGATAGGTACATTAGTATTTTCGTAAAAGTTATAAAATTCAGCATATTTGACATTAGAAAAGAAATCATTTGCGATGTTTTCTTTGTTTAGGACTTTTCGCAATACGTATTTTTAGTAGTTAAGAAGTCTACTACACATGTTCACACTGACAAGAGAGATAAAAAATAAAAAATTTGATAAAAATGGTTAAATTAATAATTTACTCAATATAAATGTATTGACTTTTGTATTTTATTGTTTTAGTTTCTATTTATATAATTTTTAAATTTTAATTTTTATACAAAAAAAATTATTTTAAAAATGAGTCTCTACATCAAATATATATATAGAAAATAAACACAAAATAGAAACAAGACAACTGAATTTAATAATCACGGTAGGATTAAATTTTAACAATACTACTTGATTTGTTTATTAAAATAATGAGAATTAAATACTTTATTTATTTTAATAATTAATATTATTAAATTTGATCTTGTAATTATTATTAATTGTTTTATTTCTTACGCTAAACATTTCTCTAAGTTAATATCTAATTAATATATATATATATATATATATATATATCACTATCACATAGATGTACACAATAAATATTTTTAAAAAATTTTTAAAATTAAAATTGTGTAACATGTAAATGGTGTAGGAATAAGGCAATGAAATCTAATGTAAATTCATAGGATTTTTTTTGTCTTTTAAATCACAAAATAACATCCATGATTAAAGAAAAAATATACCTTTTTTAATAACTATAATGGAGTTGTTTAAACAAAATAATTATTACTTTTCATTAAAGAAATAGCGTAGATGGTTCAAATTTAAGTAATTGTTTATACAATAAACTATTGCTTATAAATAAGAAAATAAGTTGTTATTAAAAAAATTAATATTATAATGTGAAAAAATTAAGTGTAAATACAACTATAAAATGTGAATTACATGAATAGGATAAAATATTAGTAATCTGTTTAAATGTGATGTAATGACTAATAGACTTACTTTGAATTCGCTTTAGAATTAAGAATATGCTATTAATTATTTAAATAAGTGCGTTGAAGATGTTCTAAAGTATAAGAAATTAAAGATTATTTTTAATTTTTATTTTTAGAATTTAATTAATAGATATTAACATTCAATTATAATATGATAAATTTTGATTTTACTCATTAATACTATAAAAGTCATATAAATAAAGAGTTGTAATTAAATATATAAACATAAAAATACTAATTAAACTTTAAAAATTATATATAATTATCTCATCAAACTCATTGATATAACTTGATAAGTTACTAGATTATAAGAATCACTTGATTAATATTATTATTTAAAAATAAATACCAAGATAAAAAGATTGTTTAATAACAAGTATATAATAAAACCAAACAAAAAATATTTTTAAAAAAAAATCAAAAGATGATATTCTTTCTATTTTAAAAAAAAGTAATAGCAAGCCTAATTTAAAAAAAAAAAATATTATATTCTTTCTTTTCTAAAAATGTCACATCTTAAAACAATGGTTCTTAAATAAATAATTATATAAAACATATCCAATATACTTATTTAAGCAATTGACTAGGTAATATGCAATTGTGTCTGTTTATCTATTTAAATTTTCATTTTCACTTTTTAGAACACTTTCAACGTGAATTGATTATTGCATTGGACAAAAGTTAACACCTATGCAAACATACATTAAGTATCTTTTAAAACATTCTTTGAATTTGAAACATGTTTTAATCCCGTAAACTCTCACCACCTAAATTATTTGTATAAAAATGTGAAATGAGTTTAATCACTACGAATCAACGGTCTAAAAAATTTTATATAAACTTTCAATTATAATAATTTGTTTATAAAATTTTTAAAATATTAATTGATAAAATTAACAAAATTATTATAAATAAAGAATTGTAATTTAATGTAATGTAAAATCTTTTATAAAATAATAATATATATTAATCAAAATCTAAAATAATAATTATAAAACAAAAATATAGATACTCTACTAAGAGAATGAATGCAATAAGTGTCTCGGAGAAATTAAAAGAAAAAATTGTTAGAAAAGAGAGTGGGGAAAAACTGGAGGAGAGGTGGATTTTTACAAAAAAAAAATGTTTAGATTAAAAAATAAATTGATATATTTTAAGAAAATATAATTTAAAAAAAAATATATTTATTAAGAGAGAAAAAACTGTCTGAAAGAGCGAAAAAAAAAAAGATACGGAAAAAAAATTAAGGATTTGGTGGTGTGAAGATTCTAATATTTGTTGTTACTCTTTTACAATATAATTAGGCTATGTCCTATCCAATCAGCGTGGGTGCGAAGAAGATATAGCCAAACAATCAATCTATTTTAGCAAAAAGGAAGAAAACCCTACCAAGGAAACATACCAGTCCTCAGTGATATGAAATACAACACATTCTCTCAGATTCCATTAATAACTTTAAAAACAAAAAATTGCTCTGTACAACTTATCTAGAACTATTTTTAATTATTACTAAAGACAATAAGTTAGTTATATGAGTGGCCACAACATAATTGTGGTCATTATGGACAGGACCTGCACAAGACCCTTGTACTGCTAGGTTTATGCTTTTCATTTATTATCATTTAAGAAGCCAAGGATGAGGTTTGCCATTTTTCTTTTTCTTTCTATCCACGTAAACCAAGCAGAGTCCAAAACACAAACAATAACCTCCACTAACATCCCAATTAATTAGTTAAATATATAAATGGATCTCCTAATCAATTGTCACTTGCTTGCTCATGAAAATGTTATCTGGAAACAACGTAACGTCCTACCAATTCCGCCACAGTATATATTATACTCGATTCGCTATCATTTCAGCGTAATTAACACAATCACTACGCACAAACCAAACCCCTCAGCCAAGAAACTGAACTACTACACTCAATATCTTCTTATTATTACTCAACATTCTTCACCGCCAAATCATCTACTTGGGTCCACACTTAATCATTCCTCTCTATTAAATAATTTCTATATATTTCCATCTTTCAACTGTATCAGCTTCTTTCAGTTTTTTCTTTTAATAATTAATGATTGTTACTGTATCAGATTATTTTCTTCTTTCTTTTCCCGCGAATCTTTTAGATGGATGAGTGAATCTATTTCGTACGCCTGAAATAGTTCGCCATTGATTGAGTTTAAAGCAGTGTCCAAGTTGACTTGGTTCTGGTTGCCTCTCTTACCCAAATTTTCTCCACAAAAAGAGAATTTGCATTAGTCGCAAGATTATGCCATGGCATTAGACCAACACCGTTCTGCTATACTCAACTTTCTTACTTCACTTCAGTGTGGAACACTTCAACAAAGGGGATATTTTCTAGCTACCAGTCACATCACAGGCTTCCAAAATGTTTCTTGTACTCCATTCGGCAAACCACAATTTTTTTATACCCATTAATCAAGACGTAAATAATACATTAGTTGTCTTTTTAGTCAAAAAATTTTATTAAAAATTAAATGGTTGGGCAGAAAATGTGTTTACTAGCAAATTTACACAATTTTAATATAGAACAGAATATATTCTTAGAGAATGTTCTAACTTATATAGCTTATAAAATTCATAATTTATTCAGCATAAAAATATGATGTTAGTTTCTGAACCTAACATACAAATCTTCAGTTGAATTTTCCAAAACTATTTCATCAAACCCTTGTAACTTGTTGTTGAATATTTTATCATTTCTAGTTTTTGCAATTTGTTAAATTTATGCAAATAAAATAGAAGACTATGCTCTTTTTAGCTCTGATGTGCCACCAACTAATACCATGAACTGATACAATGGTTTCAAATCGAATTATGTAAGGTCGTGGATAACCCCCACCAAACACATAACTTTGACAAAACCTGGTAAGATAAGTGACAATTGAGGAATATGTATTGACCTGTTTTCAGCTCTTCTTCACAAAATACACAACCAGTAGTATCTTCCCATATGTAGTATTCCTTTCATATGTAGATTATTCTCAGTTGACAATTTGTCTATTTCTAGTTTCCATGCAAGACATTGTACCTTTGGCAGAACCTTTTTTGTCTAGATTAGTTTATAAATGTCGTCTGTTTGTCGTGACCCCTTTGTAGTTAGTCATCTGTATGCCAAACATACTGAGTACAACTCTGCTCCTTCTGCTAGTCATTTCTATTCATCCTTAATTCCTCCTGTCAACTGTACAGCTTCCATTTTATGCCCTAACTCCTGTAAATAATACACCAATGGTCACAAATGAGGTTGATTTGATCAATTAATTCAAAAACAAACTATTTGTCCCTTAATTAATACACTTTTTTATTGAGGTTGATACTTAAATCTCTAATTGAGATTGACTCTTAAATTTCTTAGGGATGGCAAAAAGGGCTTGACTTGTCAACCCGTAAAAAATATTTGGACAGATTAGGCATTTTGGCCCGCCAACCTGTTTAAACTTGCCCCGCCTAGCCCGCCAACTCGTCGGGTCAAAGGTGGGGCAGGCTAGCCCATCGGCCCGTAAAATTTAATTTGATAATCATTTGTCATTCTATTCTCACTTTGAAATTATGTTTTGGGTTGTGATGTAGATGAGGTAGAGGAAGGTGACAAATCCAAAGATGAAAAAGTTAAGGGAACTTCTTCAAAGGGTGCATCCAATAATGTTGAAATTGAAATTTGAAAATAAGTTGTGGGTTTTTAAGTTCATGGATGACTAGTTTTATTTACGTATATAATTACATTGTGGTTTAAACATTATGATATTTACTATTTAGGATTATGTTATTATATGTTTAGACATTTTATGTTTTAACTATTAATATTATTGTATTTGGATTTTGTCTTTGGACGTTTATATTTTCATTATTTAGTTGTATGTTTAAAATAACTAAAATTTGTAATGTATTTAGTCAATTAGTTAAAAATTTGTAACTTGTAATTATTTTTCAAATAATTTCATACATTCAATATTTCTTATTTTTTCTTTTTCACAACATTGTCAATTGTAATATTGTACTCCATTAAAAAAATAAAAAAATGGAAGACGTCAGATAAGTTTATATACACTTTTACTAATTTTTTTTTTAAAATTTTGGGTTTTTAAAAAAAAAGTGAGAAAAACTGGCAGGTCAGTCCGCCTATGAGCAGGGCAGGTCAGGAGGTTAGGCCCGTCCTTTGTATAATGGGCCAGCGCATCCCAACCCGTTTTTGATGGGCCACAGGCGGATCAGGCCTAAACGAATAGACTGACCCGTTTTTCCACCCCTAAAATTTCTACTGCCAACCCGTTTTGCAATATCTACTGTCTATATTATGATGTGTTATATATATATATATATATATATATATATATATATATATATATATATATATATAATAAACCAACTAAAGAAGTTGACAGTCAACTAATTAAAAAGGGGAAATTTTGTGAAAATTAAAAAATATGGATTGTGGTAAAATTTGTTTTGATAAAATAAATACATTAAAATTAATTAATTTTACCTAAATTCTAAACAAAAAAAAATTATATTTATTCAAGAAATTTTATAATTTAAAAGAAATTAGTTCTTTTTATTTAAATAAGTAGTTGTAATACTTTTAACTAAAATCATGAATAATAATTTAATTATATGAAATTTGACGTAGAAATAATTGTTATTCATTGCTAAATTCATATTAAAAGAAAAAAAATTTAAAATGAGATGTGTAACACCCTATTTTTTAAAATAAAGTATTTGATATTTTTGTGTAAACTATGTCTATATATTTAAGTAAATTATTGTATTTTATCATAATATATATATATATATATATATATATATTAAATATTTTATAAACTTATAATTTTTTACAAGTCAAATATTAGGTTTTTAATATGCTAGTTTTTATTAGTGGAAAAATTTGAACTTACGACTTCTTCTCCTATTTCCTTATTTTACTACTAAATCAACCTTATAACTCAATAACTATAAATTAATAAGCCTTATGCAACGCTTTTAAGAAAAAATTGAAATATAATTAGCATGTAACTAAACGTTAACAGCTTAGGTAAACCAATTACATAGTTGTGAAATTTGTACATAATATCATAATATGAACTAAGTTTGCTGGGACGTGTAAATTCTAGATATCAAAGGAAAAAGACAGTGAAGATGTATAAACTGAATTTTGAACAAATTGGACAATAAATTGATCTAAATTAGACTGAAAAAAAATAGGCGATGATGATGCCATCAAATGAAACAAGATTAACACGGATAAAATTGGTCAAATTTTTACGACCTTGATGGACATTTTTGTGATGTATTAGTAAAATATAATTCAATTGTTAGCTCAGCGGTGAAGATTTTTTCAACTCACAATGTTCTACAAATTTCTGTAATTTGGACACTTAAATAATCATATGTTAGATATTTAATATGACAAGATAAAATAACGGGTTTTGTTGCAATAAAGTTCAATTAGTTTGATTCATTTTGCATCACAAAAGCTAGGCGGTGGAAAGTGTAAGTAAATAAAATTAACCACGTGATTAATGTTAGTTGAAAGCTTAAGCAAGACATAAAAAATTAATTAATTAATAATAATATAAAATAATAATAATAATAATAATTGTCTCACTGGTATGAATGAGATGAAATTAGCAACTTATTAATTCAATATGGATCGCATAGAATGGCAGTAAAATGGGTTATAAAAACTGGCCAATGTCACAAAAAATGTTTATCAAAACATTTCCTAGGAAAGCTATACTAAGGAGACGACTCAACAAATCGTAAAAATCCTTATCTATTACATGGTTAAAGGAGGAGAAAGAAATAAAAGAAGTACGAAAGAAGAAAAAGGCTCAGAAGAAAACTAACAAAGCTTGGAAAAATAAATATGGATCTTTCTTATTTAATTTTACCTATGAAATATGAATAACTATAATCTAAAGTAAGTTATTATTATTAAATTAGTTTAACGTATATGGAATTAGAAGACATCAAAGTGATGGATTTTGACAATGTTGGTGTAAATTTTAATTTGAATAATTACTATTGAGAAATTAGTTTTAATTTTGATGATTTTCATGATGAGAAGAATGACTTGGTTAAGCTAAGAAGATGAGGATATAGATGGAAAAAAAAAATAGAGCTTAAAGATTTAAGGACAAGATATGAATATGAAAATATAAAAAAATTAGTTAGAATTGAATCAACCACATAGTTGTGGTAACATCCATAGAACTGTGTTTTCGCCCTTGGAACATGATACTTTAACCGCGTTGTCCATAGAGCTATGACTGCAGACACAAAGGTGTGATTTCCCCCCTCGAGCGTGTTACCATAAACCTTGTCTTCCACAGGATTATGGCTTAAGCCACAAATATGTGGTTTATGTTAAAAAATATATTTTGAGCCACAAAAAACTATATTTTGAGCCACAAAATCAACATAATAATCATTATCAAGAAAAACAACATTTGAGATTGAGAAAAAGAACGAGAATGAATTTTGATACTAAGAAAGGTCATATAACTTAATATCTTGTTGTTCTTGATAGTAAACGAGGTTTAGATTGAGTTGGTATACAAAACCGTGTGTGTGTGGTCTAAGGAGTGTTGGGGTATTAACAATTCTCCATATGATCAATTCTTATTGGCTCTATATTGGAGTGAATTTACGGATACACTAACACCTTCTCACTTTTGCATATCGATTCGGTTTAGTGGACGTTGCTGAATCATCAAACAGTTTGATGATAAGCTCTGACTTCACTAGGCACCCAAACAGGGAAAATCTCCATGGAGTACCGAGTCAAAATGATTTTCAAATTGTTTTCAAGTCAAAATTTCATTTCATAAGAATTTTGCATCTGATATAGACTACTTGATATTGATGTTTATACTATTTGTTATTTGACTAATGTTGTAAACTTGGTTGTTTATTTAAATTTCATAAGTGAAATTAAATATTTGATTCATACTCAGACGGAATGTCTCGTCCATATTTTTCCTAAATCTAGAGATTTGATTATGCAGAAAATGACTAAAGGACTTTGTAGAGATACTTGACGCAACCAAAGCGCGCATTAGGATTTTAGGAATGTTATAGAAGTCATGATGTACTGAAATTATTATTCTGTAGAATATGGTTTGACTAGTTTTTAGTAATTTGGACAACTATATACTTATATTGTCTCTACTATTAATCTAATACGTGTTTCTATATAAAATTACTTCAATATATAATTAATAATATTTATATTTAAGTATAAAACTAATAAAATAAGAAATTAAACTAATTTTGAAAGGGGTTATAGGATGTACTCGAATTAAACTAATAAGCAACCTCAATGATTAAACGCATGTAAATGAGTAAAATGTAAAAACGATGACAATAAAAGAAATTGCGGAAAAGATAAACTCTAACAAAGTCATGGAAAGAACATATATTTCAATCTTTTCACTCTTTGTGAGTATCTTATGTGTGACTAAGTTTAGTAAGATTTTTTATAAGTGTTCTACCCCCTAAAATCGGTACTAGTGAATCACATTTATAGATGTTTTACAATGGATAATTGACCACAGGTGCTTATAAGATATTAATATATTATTATTTTATTCCTATAGAAATAAACTTCCTAAAAGTAGCCAATAGGAAGTAACTTCTTTCTTGAGCCTTGCTCTTCCTTTCTTGGAGTTCATAGTCTTCTAGTCTTCCAATCATGTATTGAATCTTGAAAATTTCTTTTAAGTGTTCACTTAGTCTTCGATTATTATTTTTATCTCAATCTTATGTCCATATAATCTTGCTTTATGTCATTACCTTGAGAAAATGATCATTCAGGGGTGTTCCTTTTATCATTTTCTTGAGAAAATGAGTCTTTTGAAAACTCTTGCTCATTGTTTTCTCAATCTTGAGCTTATAAGTAATTATTCCCATTAAATGCTTTTTGCCCTTGATTTCTTTCTTTGCTCGATAGCCCAATTATTGCCTTCAGCCCTCAATTTGTGCACCTTTATTTGATATTTGGAATTTTTGAGAACTTGGGTAGAATTTCCCAAATTATATATCATATTTTTCCTCACCTTAACAAACATAACATAAAATTAAAAAAAAAAAAGACAAATAGTCATAAAAAGTGATATTTTGAATTATAAAATGTGCAAATTTATTTGTAAATTTTATAAATTAGAGTCTTATATTTAATTAAACATTCTTTTAATGTTAGATATACCTTTTTTTCCTTTTGATCCTTTTTGCAAAGCTTTGTTTTGGGATGATGCAACTCCTTTCTAATTTTCCTCTTCTTCCACACCTTAATATAACCCCTCGACTGTCTTTCGAAAATTTTAACGACAAACCTTTCATTTTCTAGAAAATTTGAATTAACATTTACTCTAATTTGAACTAATACCTACTATTTTAAAATTTTTTAAATACCAATTTTTTCTTTACCATGCCTTAAATTCTCTCTCTCATTTTTTTCTCATTCTTTAGCTTTGATTCTCTCTCCATCATACCTCTCTCATTTTTTTTCTCATTCTTTAACTTTGATTCTCTCTCCACCGTACCTAACATTTGTTGCATTTGGTAAAGTTAGTAGAATTAAACTATTTGATTTTTGTCTAATAATTTCATCTATTGATTAAACTAAATGTACCACTTTTATCTTGAATTTAAATTCCTATTTTTATTTGTGAATTAGGATAAACATGTAAGTTTTTGTTAAATAGTAGTATTTTAAGAATATTAATTAAAACAATAATATTTTTATAAAAAAACCCATTAGATATATATTGAAAATTACAATAAAATATGTTAATAAAAAATCTACTATTATTTTTAACCAATATTTTAAGGTACTAGTAGTATTTAGTATCTATCTAAAAAATGGATGAAAATAATGTCTTGTAAAATCTTACTCGCAAGCTAGAAAGCATTAGTATATGACATAAAGAGTATATTAGATTTTTTGTGACAATGATGCCTTGAATTCTTTTGGAATGAATTAGACCCCTTGGTGTGATGCATCGATTGGAGCAGAGATCCACAACCAGTGTGTGTGAGCATCAAGATAAGAAAACCAGACATCATTGTGAGTTTCCCATTAGACATGCAACAAGGAAGAAAATAGAAAAGAACTATTAATAGTGTAAAATATTTCATCATTAGTGTAAAAAAATATTACAAATTTCTTTGCTTTTTTGGCAGTGCACTGCTCGAGAAGTGAAAAAATTTACAAATATTTTTACTTCTCCGGAAATGCATCGCTAGAGAAGTAAAAAATTTTGCAAATTAAAAAAAATATTGTATAAGATATTTTACTAAGATGATTTTCCTTCTCTACATTAAAAAAAATAAAATTAATATTTTAAAAGATCCTAACGAAACTATCAAAAAGTACTTTCCAAAAGAACAATTAACAACTCTAGAAAGTATTTTTGAGAACTATTATGTGAAAATAAGGTTCCAAAAAGTACTTTTTAATATGTACGTTCATACTATTCAAGAAAGTATTTTTTAGAATATGCAATTGTACTTTCAAAAAGTAATTTTCAAAAGTATAAATACATATTCCAAAACACTGTTTTAAACATGACCATCAATGTATATATCACCTATGTGTATAGGGATGACAAAACATATTCATACCCATAAGTATCGCCCTCATCTCGATTTTGGTAGGCATCATCTGCTGTGATTGAGTATGAGTTTTACTCGATGCAATAAACCAGATATGGGTATAGATATGTAACTATCCCCCTCATATCCAAACTTGTACTCACTTTGTTATGATATAATAATTATAGAATAAGTTTAATGTTATATATTCAATTACAAATTTTAATTCTTAAACTTTTGTTTATAATTTCTTGTTATTTATTATTCTTTGCATAGTTATCAAAATTGTGAGTTAACTCATAAAATCGTACGGATTTACAAATTTACAAGCCCCTAATGGATTAAATCGCATATAGAATCAGAATGGTAGTAAATTCGGTAAAATTGAAGTAAACTCATGATTAGACTCGTGAGCGAATTTCTCATGTGGTTTTTTCCTTGTTGACTCTAATTTTGAGTGTTATGAATATAATTTATTTTTATATCTAAAAGATTTTGAAATTTTGAGTGTTTCTATTCTAATTTATATTTATTTGGAGTAATTTAGACTTATTATGTGAATTTGAAATTATTATGTATTTGAAATTTTCAATTTTTATGTTATTTATATGTATATTTTTTATAAAGTAAACTCTTATGATTTTAGGAGTCGAGTTTACTGAACTCTCATGAGTGTATATAAACTCTCGATTTTGAAAACCATATTTCTATGTATACTTTTTAAAATTAAAATATAATTACTAGTGTAATATATAATTTATTTAATAATAAATAAGTAAATTTAAATTGTAAAAAATAATATAACGAATTACGCACAATTTGTCATAAACAGCTGGCTAAAATAAATAAGAGATTAAAATTTCATACTCACTTTTTGTTTATCCTTGAACTCGAACCTGTCTTGTTTCATTATCATCCTTACATGTGTATCGAAAAGGAGACAAAAAATGAAAAGAAAAACACAAAAGATGTCTCATGGTTCTTCTTAAAATAAATAGAAAAGACAAAAAAAAAACATATTGGTTCTCTCTATAAATAAATGAAATAGAATAGAAAAATTCATGTAGCTCCAAATAGCAATTCATTCTCTATTAGTATAGTTTTTAGAGAAATTAAATGAAAATTAAACACGTGGGTCCAAAATAACAAAATTATTCTCTTTGAAATAACTAGCATATTATCTTGATTTTTTATATAATTTGTGTGACACATCATGATCCACTATTGTATCTCATACTTCTTCATTTTTTTCACACTTATTTTGTTTCTAACTCAAGCAACTCCCGTTACTCTCATATTTTCCTACTTTACTCGTTTGTTCAGATACAAAATCATACTTAACTTTGTATAAATCATATCATTTGAAGATTGTTATTAAAAAAACATGAACAATAAATCTTGGTTTATGCATAATTTCTTTAATCATGAATAAGGATTAATAAACGTTGAGCGTATAAAAATAAGAACTCAAAATCATTTTAGCTATCAATCTAGTTAATTGGTTGAGTAGAATGTATGAATTTAATTGTTATAAATTTTCTTACATATAGTATTATTGTCCAAATTTTTTGTTTATTATAAAAAAAATTATTTAATTATTATAATAATTCAAAATGAATTAAAGTTAACAAAGTTACCGAGTGAATTCAAATCCCAAATTAATCAAGTTGCTCATGCTTTAAATAGGACATTTTAGATTTTATGTTTGTCCACATGTTTCTAATTTCACTCGTCTTTCATGTATTGATGCTCTAATTTATGATGATTTAATATAATTCCTTTTGTTTAAAAAAAAATAAAAAATCCAACCAATTAACTCAAATTACCACGCTTCAATTTTTTTTTTTTATATTTCTTTTAGTTTCCTAATGGGAGTTGGTATCATATTAGTTTTGGTCTAAGAAGAGTCAATATAATAAAAGTAAAACCTCGAGAAATTGGTACAATAAAAGCAAAAAAAATAAATTAAGGATGATTTCTATAGGATTAAAGAAGATAGGAATGTTATATATAATAAAATCAAATCTAAGGTCTATGTAATTTACTCTATTAAATAACATAGTTATAAAAGTTTAAAATATGTAAAATTTTATAAACATGTTCAATAAGATAATATATCATGACATTTAACCGTTGAATTTATCAAATTTTCTTTCTATATAAGTTATTAAATGTGTAAATTGATTAAGTTTTACACCTAATGTAAACGGATCTTGTTCTCTTTCTTTCTCTATATATATATAGGAATTGAAAACAGTGTCCGAAAATTTATAACAATTCATATATCCTGCTCAACCAATTAAGCTAAGTTCCTTTAACCTATATATATAGTACACACTAATAATTAAATATATATATATATATATATATATATCAATTTAATAATACAATTGTTTAATATTATGATATTATACTATAATATATAATATATATATATATATATCAATTTTCACATCATTTAAACTTTTATAAATATGATATCTAATAATGATATTTACACATTTTAAATATAATTTATCCATTGATATAAAGTGAGTGATGAACTACTAAATCATTTTAAATTTGCAGAAAATTCGTATACTTAATCTAATAAATAATATCACAAAATGCAACAATTGAATTATAAAAAAAATTATTTCTTATAAAGTTATTAAAAGTGAAAGTCGATTAACTTTTAAGTGTTAAATACAAATAATATAAATTTACATTCTCATAAAATATATGTAGAGAAGATTGAAAGTAAAAATGAAGATAGTAAAGATTATTTAAAAAGTAAATAATACCTAATTATGTTGCTGCAACAAAAATAGAAATAAAAAAGAGAAAATTAAAGAAAAATTGTGATGATTAAATACATCATATATATGGGTTAATGATCCTAAAAAAATAATGGAAGGCGTAAAGTAAGATACGCTACTTCCTAAAAATCACCACAAGTTGTATCTACGTTCATGACCTGTTGGGAAAAAAAAATAATTTAGAAGTCGTAGAAAGACATACGATAAACTGATAAAGTCTTATTTGAATATTTTTTTAAAATCTACCTCCATTTAATAATTTTTTAAAAAAATGGCCTGACAAAAAGAGTCAAAATTTTGGAGCATTTGCTATAGTAGAACTAATATTGGTGGTTATAGTATCTTTTGAGAATTCTTTTGGTAAGATTGAAGGACTGTATAAATTTTTAGTATAGAATTCATTTTGAATTCGTATCTTATATTTTGTAATGTTAATGGTTTCATATCTTAATATTTTTGTCAAAATTATTTTTAAAAAGTCGTGTTCTTCTGATATGAAAAACTAAAGTTCTTCTCTTCTCCGGTGGTGGTTGTGAAAAAAAAAATTATAATTAACAACTCATCCTATAAACTATGAATAGAGAGATGTTCTTACAATTATGACAATCACTTTAATCAAATAAATTTGGGAAGAAGTATCCAGCTGATAAATAACATTTAAAAGAAAACCGTGACTATGCAAAATTGAAATCACGTTTTAATTATATCAAGTCAAGTTTGGGGTATTCTTTTATGATCAGTTTATGGTTTGGAAAATATTACAAGAAGATCATCCAAGACTATCCTTCAATAAAAGAGTCCAGGGAATAGAAAAGATATTCCACAAATAAAGTGATCGAACTTGATTCTTGATGCATTCTTACTTTAACAAGAAAGCAAAGGTCAAGGTGGAATCTGATTCTGTGATAGTCATGTCATCAACTTTATTAACAATAAAGTGGTAGGATTACACTCTTGTTAAGTTATAGTGCAATTTGAACGTATTAAGTGGGAAGGTATGTTTGATTATATTTTTAGAGAGAAATTTGATGACAAACCATTTAGCTAAAATGGGTCACTCCTATATATTAAACACATATGTTTTTATTTTTTCACCTATATTTTGTTTCCTTCTTCTGAAATGTTATTAGAATTTCTGCACACTATATAGTCAGATGTAATTGTTTCCTGAATTGTTAGCCCTCCTTAATAAAAAAAAGTCATTTTATGAGAAAACAATGTGAGCACTACTAAAAATTAATTGTTCAACAATATATAATTGTTTTGTAAAACAATTTTAATTTGAAAAATTGAGGAATAAAAATAGGCCACTTTTTTTACTCCTATATAGTTTCTTCGTCTCTCCCAAAACAAATATTACTCGATACTGTTATGGAGATTTTTTTTTTAATTATATTTTTTCATCTATAAAATTCAAACTTAAAATTTACTTGCACGTATATTGGTTACAGAGATGAATACATTGTTCATAGGACAAAATTAAGAGAGGTGTGTTTGAAATTATTGATTTTGTAAAAAAAAAAAACTAGTTTTGTTACCTGCATATAGTTATTTATTCATTTTATCAAAATAAGAAAATAATATGATAAAAATTAAAAATAGTATAATGAAAACATTATATTTGTATTTATCAAAATATTAATTAATTAAAAGAAGTATTTAACAATTCTAATCGTATACACGACCATAGTGCTTAGGTTAAAAAATCCGTTGCTAAAATAATCCGATTTAAAGAGTTGTGTATGCCAACCCCTTTTGTTTGTGAGAAGTGGTTTTAATATATGGGTCATATGCCACCAATTTGTTAAATATATAAACTTGATGAATTTACTCTAGGTTGTTGAATTGTTTTTTATTAAGAAAAAAATTAATTAGCTACTGCATAATGACCATTTTATGTGAAGTGAATGTCTCACTATGCATTACAAAGGATGGAATATGCGTAAACAATTTTTAAATGTTACTTGCTAAACAAGTTTTTTTCCCTTTTCTTTCCAAAAACAGTTTTTGAAAACTCTTCTAAAAAACTAAAAAACAAAACCAAACTAATCAAGCCCTAACTGATTTTATTTTTATATGTTTATCTTCCAGTAATTAATGCATTATCTCACACTAATTTTCTCTCATTACATTATACATCCATCCTCTGTCTCCTTTATTTCTCTCTCTTTCATTGATATAGTTATAATAATTAATGAATTTAATTGGTATACATGATCACTGTAAATGATCTTTATATTCAAGCATGACTTTTCATTTATGTATGAGTAAAGTCAACAAATGAAATGTTGTGATTGAATGTCACATACTGTATATCAATTAAACTCATAATTTATAATATAAATGTATAATTATAGAAAAAATATAATTTAAATATGCAATTTAAAATTTATATATTTAATTATACAATATAATTTAAATATAAATTATAGTAATTTATTATTTAAATATATAATTACATAAATTTATAAATTTAAATATGTAATTATAATTTAATATGTTACTATAAAAATTTATAATTTAAATATATAATTATAATAATTTATAATTTAAATATTAATTAATTGATATTATTAAAATATAATATATTATTTTAAATACCTCATTGTTGATCTAATGATTAATGATAACTTTATTTGTTATTTTACAGTTTTTAGCTAGTTGATAAATTAGTTTTATTAAACACTTACAATTAGCTTTTCAACTTTCAACTAATTTTTTTAAATACACGCTGACATTTACATAGATAGCTAAATGCTTCTATTCCAAGCAAAAAAGGTACTTAATTGTCAATTAGCACCTCGAATTTGATAAAACATAGAAAAGGCCAAATGGTAAAAGAAATAAATAAGATAACAACAATAAACAGAAAAAGGACTAAATAGGAATTTTTATCAAGTTTAACAATGATTATTCATTAAGATTATTTCCAATCCAAGTTTTAATATAAAGTCACTTAATTATGATGCAAAGTTTAGCATACTCATAAATATTCTATCACTTTATACACCACATGAAATCAAAATTAACAAAAAATGAGATCATTATTCACCATTTACCTGGTGTGTGACTAAAAACATCCAAGTTGCTTAAACCCTTATCATCTTCAAGAAATGTTCCTTCTTCTATTTTTTAACAGTAAAAAGTTGCGACGTTGATATTTACATAAAAAATAGTTATACGCTTGTAATTCATATCAAATGGGTTCTACGTCAGTTGTCAGTTGAAATCTTGAATATGACAAAAAAAAAGAGACAAGAAAATAAATAGTAAAAGAAATAAATATGATCAGAATAAACAGAAAAAGAATTAAATAAGAATGTTGATCAAGTTTAATGACGATTATTCATTTATTAAGATTATTTCTAATCCTTGTTCTATATAGTCACTTATAATCCAAAGTTTAGGACACTTATTCTGCAATGTCAAAACATTTCCTGGAAAATCCAAGAAATTTTAATGTTTCATATGACAATTACTGTGTTTATGAAAAACATATTATCATATTATATTTAATTATTTATGCATGATTAAAGAGGATAATAATTTTTCAAAGTTGTATATATATATAAAAAATCCTTCCAAAGTCAACTGTATTTTCGTTAGGTTTCTTTGGACAGGAAAAGTTGCACATAATTTTAGCAATTAATTGTTCGAGCCATATATATAAGTTTAAGTTTAAGAAAATAAGGAATCTCCCAATAAATAAAGAAAGTGAACATTAAAGAAGCAACATATTTGACTAAAAACATCCATTAATTAGGTTAAACCTTTACTATCTTAAAGAGGTGTTCCTTCCATCGATTTTTTTAATAGAAAAAAGATAAAATCCCATTTAAAAACATAAAAGGAAACAAAACAAAACTAAACTATTAGTGAAATTTGAAAGCAGAGAAAGAAAAAAGATAAAGAAGTAGTTGGTAAGAGGAAGTGTGTACCGAAAGAAGAATCGGGAGAGAATAAAATATTTAACTTTCATTGTCGACAATAAACAAATGTTATAAATACATCAACTATATATTGTATTTAAAACTTAAAAAAAGATACTAAAGAATTAAACTCGCTAAAGAAAGTAACAAATTATAATGTCACCGATGCTTTTAGAAATTTCAACAGAGAACTGTTGGGAACAAGACACTAAAAGGAGAGAATAGAGAAATAAAAAACACGAAGTATTTATTTTGGAGCATTTGTAAATCTTACATAAATTTGCTTATATAGCAAAGTGAATAACACCATCTCACAATACTAAGCAATGTGAGACTAAAAATCGAACTACAAAACTTAATCAAACTACAAAGCTAACAATTCTCCCACTTGGAGTTTGATTATCACTTATTGTAGTTGCCTTCATCATCAATCATTCTTGAAGGCTAGTTGAGACACTGCAAAGCCTTAACTTCTCTGTTGTGACAACCTTTGTCAACATATCCGCTGGGTTCTTACTTCCTAGTATCTTCTTCAACGTTAGTACTTCATTCTCAAGTAGAGATTTGATGAAGTGATAACGGAGAGTTCTTGGGTGTACAACTTATGTAATAATTCATGTAGTTCAACGAAGTAGTCATGTACAAGGATAAGCATAATACAAGTGCCAGCAACTCAAAACCGAGTGGGCCAACTTATGTAGAGGTGGATGAGTACTTCATTCGTTGAAGATCACATCTCTACTGCGGATCATCTTTTTGTTTTCATCATCCCACAAACGGTAGCCGAACTCATCTTTACCATAACTGATGAAAGTGCACCTTTTTTATTTGGGATCAAGTTTGTTCCTTCCTTGATCGCTAATGTGCACATAAGCTGTACACCCAATTTAAGATGTGAGAGTTTTACTTCTTTTCCGCTCCATACCTCTTCTGGTATTTTATACTCCAATGGTATTGATGGACCTTGGTTGATCAAGTAAGCTGCTGTATTGACTACTTCTGCCAGAATTGCTTCAGTAGGCCTGACTACACATGCATGCTTCTGGCTCTTTCAGTCAACGTTCGATTCATACGCTCTGCTACACCATTTTGTTGAGGCGTTCTTGGCACAGTCCTCTCCATTCTGATCCCGTGCTCATAGCAAAACTTCTTGAATCTGGTGTCTTCATATTCACCTCCATTGTTAGTTCTGAGCTTTTTGACCTTCAACCCGATCTCATTTTCTACCGTGGCTTTCCATATCTTGAAAGCTTCAAATACTTCAGACTTGTGTTTCAGAAAGTAAACTCATACCTTTCTAGAGTGATCATCAATAAAAGTTACGAAGTATTGCTTCCCACCAATGGAAAGGACAGTCGTTGGTCCCCAAACATCAGAGTGGATGAGCTCAAGCCTCTCTTTCTTTGGGGTTTTTCTACTTGTCTGAAAGCTGACTCTCTTCTGCTTTCCAAGTATACAGTCTTCACACATGTCAATTTCTACTGACTGAAGACTTGATAATTTTCCTTTTGCATGCATGACCTTCATCCGTTTCTCACTCATATGCCCAAGTCTTTGGTGCCATAGATTGAGACTTTCATTTGTTGCAACTGCAATCAAATGACATGCTCTTGCTGTCTTGTGAAGAGTACCACTCTTTTTGCCCCGAACAATTGCCATCGCACCCTTTGAAATCTTCTAATCATCACCGTAGAATATTATTGTGTAGCCTTCACTGACTAATTGGCCCACTAAGATTAAGTTCTTAGTTAGGTCGGGAATATGTCTGACATTTTTCAATTCCCATACAGACCCGTTTAACTTAATCTTTATTGCACCTTTACCTACAATCTCACATGACTGCTCATTACCAAGGTAAACCTTACCAAGGTTTCCAGGAACATAATTCTCGAATAGTTCCGTTTGTGAGGTAGCGTGAAAAGATGTTCCAGAGTCTAATACCTAAGACTCCTCTTTATCTTCAAGAGAGCATATCAAGACCTCATCTTTTCCTAAGATAGAGGCAACGTTTGCTTCACCCTTTGCTTCTTGACTCTTCTATGCACTCCTGCACTGGTTTTTGTAGTGCCCGGTTTTCCCACAATTCCAACACTCGATCGTCTTCAAGTTTTGGAAACTACGATGATTTCTGGACTTGGATTGTCTCTCCTTTGATTTGCCGCATCTGCTTTCTTTGATTGAACTTCTTCCTCTTGACTCTGTATGCAATAGTGAAGAGATTGATGGTTCACCCGACTCTCTCCGCCAGATCTCTTCACTGAGAACCAAATTTTGAACATCATCAAATCTTAACTTATTGCTTCCCGATGAGATACTCACAGCCATGACCGTAGCATTCCAACTTTCTGGCAGGGAAGACAAAAGTATTAAAGCCCATACTTCCTCATCAAACTCAATCTCAACTGAACTCAACTCGGTTGTAATAGTGTTTAGTTCATTGAGATGATGTGCCACCGAAGCACCTTCAGACATCCGCAGATTGAACAATTGCCTCATCAAGTGAACTTTGTTTGAGGTTGATGGTTTCTCGTACATGTTGGAAAGAGCCTTCATGAGACCTGTTGTCGTCCTTTCTTTTGCAATGTTGAAAGCAACATTACAGGATAACATCAGTCTAATGGCTCCAAGGGCCTGTCTATCAAGGAGACTCCAATCTTCCTCCTTCATAACCTCTAGCTTCTTTCCTGTGAGTGGTTGATACATATTCTTCTGATACATATAATCTTCTATCTGCATTTTCCAAAAGCCAAAGTCCGCACCATCAAACTTTTCAATCTTCATCTTGCCTTCGTCCATTGTCATTGCTCTTACTGCTTTTGAAGAAAAGCCCCTCACTAGTTCTCCAAACTGAGATCCCCAAGAACAAGAGAAAAAATCTTTTCTGATGTGAAAGATCGAACACAGCTGTAGCCATAGAGCATACTAAGAAAATTTACTCTAACCAAATCTTTTCTGATGCATAAGATCAGACACTGCTACAACTACAGAGCATACTAAGAAATGGGTTCTGATACCACTTGTTGGGAACAAGACACTAAAAGGAAAGAAGAGATAAATAAACAACACTAAGAAGTATTTGTTTTGGAGCATTTGTAAACCTTACATAAGTTTGCTTATATAACAAAGTGAAGAATACCATCTCACAATACTAAGCAATGTGAGATTAAAAATCAAACTACAAAAATTAATTAAACTACAAAACTAACAAAGAACATGAACATGAGGAACACCACCTATGGTTGCAGTTCCCAAAGGGCCATCGAGAAGCAAACGATAAAGAAGATGGAATCATCGCTAGCTAAAGATGTAATGTTCCCAAATGCATGTGGTTGACTTTCCACTTGGGACGACTAAGTATTGTGTAGTTGGAACTTGGAACTTCAGCTTGGAATAACAGCCACCCACCATGTAAGTTAACTGTCTTAATCCATGTAGGTAAGGAAACCAACAAAACACAACTTTGAATAAACCATTATTCATCATTTTAATTATCTATATATATTTTTAATGTGTGAACACCATCTTGCTTATACATTATGCAACAAAATAGGTAGCATTAGAAAACCAATTACGTTTCTTTCAGTTAAGACATCAATAAATAATCTAGATAGAAATCTATGTTTTCTTATGTCATTGCAATTCAGGCAAGCCGGACTTGACCAATTACAAAAAAAATGATGATAATTGCATCATAATTTGTTAATTAAGTAACAGTATAAATTTCGAATTACGATTACAAATTTATGGATCATTAAGCCGTGTAGATGACGTAAGAAAAACAAGATTGTGCAGAATGGCGTGCCGTGGTTGTGACGTGTAGATTTGATGGCCAATTAACATTTTGGTTAGTGGCTTCTAGATGTATGTTGAAAAGGGGGTTTAAAGAGGAAGAGTAAGGTTTAAAAAGTGGGGGAGGATTGGAAAGCGATATATAGTGAGAAAAAGAAGGAAGGATGAGGATCCATGATAAGTTGGTACATGTTGAAGTGTGGATATTAGTCAAAGCAGCGGCAGAGAACAAGTTGAGAGTAAGTAGTAGGGGGATTGGAGTTGGAGTTGGAGTTGGAGTTGGAGTTGGAGTTCGCGGAAGCATCCACCTTGAGATAATTCACTGATCAGCATAATCACCAGTAACTCCAATCGACCCCACCATGGTCAAAACACCAATCCCTCTTAATCTACTAACCTTGTTCATCCTCTCACCAACCCCCTTACTCTTGTTGTTTCATTTCAATGAATCTCTTTCTATTTTTCTTTCTCTCCCTCTCTCTCTCGCTCCCTCTCGGTCTTGCGGCCACGTGTCCCCTCAACTTCACGATCCTGGGCACCTGGAAGCCGTCCTCCTTCGACTCGTCCCGCTGCCAGTTCATAAGCCAAGCCATCCGGCTCGTCCAGTCGGACTACCTCAGGCGCAGCGGGTACTTCCTGGCTCCCATCAACGCCTCAGCATACTGCTGGCAACAGTTCCAGTCCTACGTTAACCGCTTCGACCCAACCTACGACATTCGCTCCTCCTGCGGCTACCAAACCTCTTCCATCTCCCAAGGTTGCGCCAATGTCACCACCAAACAGGACTTCGAAAACATGGTCCCTCGATCCACCCTTGACAAGATGCGAAACAGTTGCAACCAATCGCTCGAGAATAACTCCCCCTGCGCCCTCTGCACCTCCTCCTTCTCCACTATCCCACTGTTGGGGAACTCCCTTGGGAACCTCACCGACTGCACCGACTACCCTTCCATCTACGCTGCCGCTTTCGCCAACCGCTTCGGCCCTACCGACCCCGGCACTGCCAAGTGCTTGTTCGCTCTTCAACTCTCCTCCCAGCCTTCCACCGCCCCAAAGAGAAGAAAGCTTCTTATTGCGGTTGTTTCTGCTGTCTCTCTTTTAGTCTTGTTGCTCCTCGCTCTTGCCTTTTGGCTTTATTGCAACTTCCAAGATAAGGCGGCCCGTGATAAGGATGTTCGTGTTGCGGAAATCGCTTTGGTTTCTGGTTTGGATTCCATGGACCATAGCACCACTCTTATCAGGTTCACTTTCGATGATGTTAAGAAAGCCACTAAGAATTTCTCCCGGGATAACATTATTGGAAGAGGTGGTTACGGGAATGTTTACAAAGGCTTTCTTCCTGATGGCAGTGAGGTCGCTTTTAAGAGGTTCAAGAATTGTTCCGCTTCCGGTGATGCAAGCTTCACTCACGAAGTTGAGGTTATTGCTAGTGTTAGGCATGTTAACCTTGTTGCTCTCAGAGGTTATTGTTCTGTCACTACTCGTTTGGAAGGTTACCAGAGGATTATTGTTTGCGACATGGTGAAAAACGGCAGTCTCCATGACCATTTGTTTGGTCCCAATGGTGTCAAACTGAGTTGGCCGATTCGTCAACGGATTGCTCTAGGCACTGCTAGAGGGTTGGCTTATTTGCATTATGGGGCTCAGCCTGCAATCATTCATAGAGATATTAAAGCGAGTAATATTCTTTTGGATGATAAGTTTGAAGCCAAGGTTGCTGATTTTGGACTAGCCAAGTTTAACCCTGAGGGGATGACGCATATGAGCACTAGGGTGGCTGGAACCATGGGCTATGTCGCTCCGGAGTATGCTTTGTATGGACAATTGACGGAGAGAAGTGATGTCTTCAGTTATGGGGTTGTGCTTCTTGAGCTTTTGAGTGGGAGGAAGGCTCTTCAGACCAACAATGATGGTCAACCCTCTGCTTTGACTGATTGGGCTTGGTCATTGGTTAGAACGGGCAAGGCTTTGGATGTTATTGAAGATCGCATGCCACAACCTGGTTCAGAACAAGTTCTTGAGAAGTATGTGTTAATTGCTGTGCTTTGTTCTCATCCGCAGTTGTATGCTAGGCCAACAATGGATCAGGTTGTTAAAATGATGGAGACTGATGAATCTGTTCCTTCAATACCTGAAAGGCCACTCTCTTTTGTTGCTGGCAGGCTTGATATTGAAAGATCTGTCAGTAGTAGTGGCTCTGGTCACCTCTCTAGTCCAACAGGTTATCAATCATATACTATAGAAACTGATCGCCAATCTTCTAATTCTAGGGAAGAAAGAAGTTCAGGCTCCAGGATTTTGAGCACAGATTGACCTTTTCAGTCTCAGGACTCGGGATAATTTCATGCTTGTACATTTAGATTATAGAAATGCTGCATGTTTCATCATGTTTTCTCTGTTACAAAAACCTAATTGTATGTACAAATTTTGACCCTTGCTAGAGTTTTGAGAGCATGATCAAGTTTTGCTGAATTAAGTGTCACATTGTTGTTGTATCAGAAGCAATCTTCCAATTCATTTGAAGAATCTCTAATGCAAGAAATGATGCCATTTTTTAGCTCTGAGCTCCGTTGGCACCACTTGTATTGCATCTCTCATACTGTGTCGCAATAGTTAGTACTAAATGTTGAAATAGAGGAGTGCTATTGATTTTGTCAACTCCAGTGGGTCATCAGAGGATATACTGGAAAGTTGGTGTAAGAGTGAAATCAAGCATAAATCATAACCCCAAAACGAAAGCTGGAATAAATGTTTCTCTGAAGCAAAGTGAACATGTTGCATTCCCTTGTGTTGTGGGTTAATCCAGGCTGCCTCTGTTTATGATTCTTAATTTGATTATCCTTGGTAACGTGCCCAATTGGTTTGACCTTTATTTTATTATGCAATGAAGCCTGAACTTCAATCATTATCTTAACGAAGCTGCCGGATATTTATATATCAGACAAATGTACAGATCACTTAAATGTTAGTAGGGTTGTAACGCGCGGGGTTTACACAATTCATGCAATCGAAATAGTATTTCTTTGGTAGACAACAAGACTAGTAGTAGTTTGACAAAATAAATGATAAAAATCTCGAGACTTATTAGACTAACTGGTGCTTTGATTGTCATTGTGGTTTATTATTCTGTTCTCCTTTTTTTTTGGACGGTGTTTTATTCCCGAATACTTGACAATAACAAAACATCTAATGTTGTGGCAGTAAAAGGAAAAAAATGTTGTGTCCGAATTTATTCTCAAATTTGGAAATTCTAGAGAGATTGAAATATACGAAACTGAATGGAGTACTTTTTGTTTTTCAAATGAGATCTTCATTACTTTACTTTTGCTGCGGTCATGGGAGAGGCTGGTGAGGGAATTGGGATGCAGTAATTTGAACCCCAAGCTCAGCACTTGAGCTCTACCGCAGCCAGGGACTACTAATGAGTAATGAGATAAGTTCTAAACTTCACCTTACTTAAAGCTGAAGAATCAAGTACCACTGCTCTCAGGTTCATTCACCTACAAAGAAATGCAAGTACGCAATTCACTTAATATACGTGATATACTTATTTTTCCTTCTTACTATTTATTTTTATGAAATTTAAATTTAATGAGTAATTAATCTTATTATTAAATTTTAAGAAAATTAACAATGAAATGAAATTTTTTATTTTTTTTAATCTTTCAAAATTATAAAATCTGCGTGCTTTTAGTCTCAGATATAAGATTAAATATATATATATATATATATATATATTATTTTTATGATAAAAATATATTATTTTTGTTAAATATAAAGATTAAAATTTGAATAACAATTAAAGACAAAAAATTTCATAATAGTTTTAAAAATAAAAATTATTTAAACCAACAAAATTTTAGCCACTGAAATTTATAGTTGAGTCATATAGGGTGCATTTTGATAAATTAAAAAAATATTGTAAAATAAGAAAATTTTAAAATAATTTATTGTTTAATAAACATATAGGTTTTTCATCTTAATATAGACAAGAAATTGATTATTTCAAGTATACATAGTTTAGTTAAACGCACTGAAAAGAAGAAGCTATTTATTTTAATTAAAATAAATACGTGTTTTTTTATTAAAAAAAAGCTTACCCAATGCACTCAATGTCATATATTGCTATTTATTTTAATTAAAATAAATACGTGTTTTTTTATTAAAAAAAAAGCTTACCCAATGCACTCAATGTCATATATTGCTATTTATTTTAATTAAAATAAATACGTGTTTTTTTATTAAAAAAAAAGCTTACCCAATGCACTCAATGTCATATATTGCTATTTATTTTAATTAAAATAAATACGTGTTTTTTTATTAAAAAAAAGCTTACCCAATGCACTCAATGTCATATATTGCTATTTATTTTAATTAAAATAAATACGTGTTTTTTTATTAAAAAAAAAGCTTACCCAATGCACTCAATGTCATATATTGCTATTTATTTTAATTAAAATAAATACGTGTTTTTTTATTAAAAAAAAAGCTTACCCAATGCACTCAATGTCATATATTGCTATTTATTTTAATTAAAATAAATACGTGTTTTTTTATTAAAAAAAAAGCTTACCCAATGCACTCAATGTCATATATGTAAACACAATATCGCTTCCCATATCATTAGGATGCCATGGTGGTGACAGCTTTACAGTCTTTTGGCCTCTTGTTTCACACAATAGAGTGTGTGATTTGGGTAATTTCTCCCTATAAAAAACATAGAGTACTTGAGTTGCATTTCAATTAGATTCATAATTTAACCTCAATATGTGAAATTAAAAATCTACTAAATATTTTTGCATATTATCAAAGATAAAACTCCAAATATAATTGGAGAACAACACATTCTGCATAAGTTTTGTCTTTTCTCTATACATCTCTATATTGTCTCTGTGCATCCTATTTTACACATTTTTAAATGACCAATCCAAAACAAAAATGTATCTGCAGAATGTAGTGTAAGAGAAACTCTGGAAATGCAGTAAGAAATTGTCAGGATCTTATCATCCAAAAGTATTGGGCTGTAAATTATAACGGGTTTAACTCTTTTTTATTTAATTGTAATAGTTGTTATTGACATTCTTTTTTTATTCCTAACATCCTCATTTTTTTTTAATTACTTAAAATGTTCAAACTACCATTACCGTTTTCCTCCCGTCTATGCACCCTTCCTGTTCTTTTTCTCACCTTTACTTCGCTCTCCATCTTCTGCACCTTCCCTCTGTCTTTTTCTTTTCTCTTTAACATTATCTCGAGTCATTTTTATCTTTCATTTTTTAGCATTTCACTTATCTTACAAAAAATATTAATTAATGTGAACATTTATATTATTAAAAGGGTATTTTTGTTAAAAGAGAAAAAGTAGGGGTATGAACTATCTAGAGTAAAAAGAGAGATAAATAGCATGCATGGGTCTTTAATAGCTATGCATATGTACAAAAAATTGTAGGAATTTTCTTTTTGCACCTGCTATTTTTCACTTAATATCTACCCATCTAAATTTTTTTAAAAAATTTAAAAATATCTTTTAACTTAATTATCTCTCCCAACACCTATTATAATAAATTAACCTCACTCATTCACTTTTTAAAATAAAATAATTTACTCTACAAAATAAGTTTTTCGAACAAGAAAAAAAATTAATTAGAAAATTTATTTAACTTATTTATATTATATTTATAAAATTTTATATTTTAATATAATATATTTATAAAATAATTTTTTAAAATTTTATATTTTAAATAAAATATAAAATTTTATTACGGAAAAACTTCTCCTAATAAACTTTTATATTTAAAAATTTTATATTTCATTATTTTAATTAGAAAAATTTATATATAATATTTATATTATATTTAAAAAAATTTATATTTTAATAATATAATTTTTTAAAATTTTATATGATAATATATAAAAGTTTATTACGAAACCTTCTTATAAATTTTTTTCTTCTTCGACAGTGCACCGTCGAAGAAGTAAAAAAATTTGCAAATTACTGTAATTACTTTGAGTCAAATTACATGACGTTAATTATTCTAATTACTTTGAGTCTAATTATTCTAATTACATCACTCCTCACCGTCTTTAATTACATCGTTAATTACTTTAATTACTTTGAGTCTAATTACATTTCTTACTGTGCTTAATTACTCTAATTACTTTGAGTTGAATTAATCTAGTTACACTGACGTTAATTACACATATATATTATATATTAATTTTGATGGAAGAATAAAGTGATAATTAATTTTTATATTAATTTTAGATCACAAAAATAAACTATTATGTATTGTTTAGTTAAATTTTAGTATTGTGTTAGTACTTTAAAAAATAATTTATGTACAAATAAATAAATAAAATCATTTTAAAATTTTTTTCTTTGACAGTGTAGTATCGGAGAAGTAAAAAAAATTATATTTTTTTTACTCTCCGATAGTGCACTGCCAAAGAAGTAAAAAAATTTGTTTACTCTCTGAGGATGCATTGTCAGAAAATAATAAAAAAATATATTAATATTTTTTCTACCATAAGTAAAAATTGAAGTTTGAGTAGATGCAAAACGAAAAACTTAAAGTATACACCCTCTTTGGACCAAAACCAAAGAAAGTATTGGCAGAGACATTCCATTTTATTTTATTGGCTTAAACAATTTTTTCTTTCATCCTGAAAATTTAGACTATTTTAGTTGAAGATTTTTAAATTTTTTTTTTATTAAAGTCTTTGTAAATTTTTTTTTGTTTGATTAAAGTTTCTATTCAATAAACATTAATTGAGAGATTTTGACCGTCTAGTAACTTGCCAAAATTGTTAGAGTTTGATAAAATAACCTAATGTAATTTTTAGAAAAATAGTGCTTTAATTTTATCTTTTAAAAAAAAATAATATTTAACAAAATTTATAAGCAATTGAAAACACAATTTGTCCTAAAAGTTACATTGAACTGTATCGTCAAATTACTTAATAATGTTATAAATCATAGAGATTATCAAACAAAAATATTTGACAACTTTAGTAAAAAATAATTTATGAAGCACTTTAATCAAATCAGACAAATTGGTTAGGTCAAAAAATTTATTTAACCTAATTTATTTTATGAAAAGAAAATATGAGATCTAGTTATAATTTTAGTTTCTTTAATTTAAAATGTGTATGATTTATGTTCCAATAGATTCATACTATTGACTTTGAATTTCATTTAAATTCATTTAAAACAAAAAAAATAGAAAGAGAAAAAATTTAGTGAAGAATTGTAGTTTTTGAAATAAGAGAGAACACCAAATATAAATGTACTCTCTTTTTTAAAAGTAAACCCTTTTAATTAAAAAATTAATAAAAATAGTGTTAAATTAGCAATATAAGGTGTATTTACTAAAATTATATTTTTTATAATTATAATACTAATCTATTTTTTTATTTTATAATCTTAATTGTCATGGTAATAAAAAGATAGTTTAATTAATATATTCTTAACATGTAAAAAAATTTTACATTGACGTTCAATCGTATCTTTTAATGGATAAAATCAGCAAACTTACCATAAATTAAGATATATGATTACACTATCTGTATATACCAATTAAACTCTAAAAAAATATTATTTTATTAAAGAGTTTAATTGGTATATACTATCAGTGTAAAACATGTAAAAGATTTTTACACTGACATCATTCAATCATGACTTTTCATTTATATGACTCTTAAAGTAATATTAAGTAAAGTCAACAAATTAAGATTTTTGGGCTTATGATTGAACAAATATTAAGTAAAATCAACAAATTTATCATAAATGAAAGGTTATGATTGAATTGTAAAACTTATTCTTAGGTTCGATTAAATTCTTTATTAAAACTTATTCAATAATAATTAAACTAATAAACATTGAATCAGTATTTTCATGGCTCGATTATCAATATGATTTCAAAACATTAAAAAAATTATATATTTTACTTTTATTTAGTATATGTGTGAAATTGGTTGAATAATCAAAACATAAACTTTTATTAAGAATTATATGGAGGGCAATTCAAAATCATATTAGAATACGATTTTATACATTTTGATAAAAAAATCTCTCTTTTTAATTTCTTAATCAATATTCATAATCAGGATTCTCCTTTTTTAATTTAGTCTTTCACTTACATGTTTCTTGTATGTTCATGTTAGTGCCATGTCCGTAATCAATAGGTATTTTATCCAGTGAAATTCATTATCTATCACTCTTTCTATTATTTTTCAGAATATAATAACAGCACAAGGTTCAAGAAGGTCATATCATGTGCTTTCCACTTCTTTCAATGAAGTTTTTTGCTTTAAAAAAAAAAAAACAGTACAAGGTTCGAACTAAAAATTTATTTTCATAGTCAAATTCATCAGGATACAACAAATTGTATATACTACCTCAACTTGCTACTATTCTAAACCGACCCTAGCGTTTCATTACCAGCCTTTTCTTTACATGAAGTATGTTTTCTTTTATGTCTCTTTTCTTGACTACAGAAACAAATTAAAACCTTTTTTTTATATAAAAAAGTTAACTACCGAAAGTTTTTTTTTGTTAAAAGTAAAATTCTAATTTAATCATAACTTAAAAATCTAAAGACATTTCAAATCTTAGGTGTTATTCCTGAAAAGTACCTGAATATTGTTCACTGTGAATAAACTCTCTAAAATGTCTTCTTTCCTTCAGGAAAAGAAAGAACTGGCAAAATAGGACTTTGAATCTCCCGTTAGCAAGTGAGTGAATTGAGAGAAGTTAAGAGTAATAAATTCTTTGAAAATGAATGTCCGACGCATACCTCATAACCAATCTTTATAGTAAAAATGTGTTTTTTACCTGGTGGTTATTACCTGTTTAACCTCATATGTTATTTTTACCCATCATGCTTTGTCTTTATCATGCAAGTGTCTTAATTTTTGTTTAGCTTTATTGAAAATAACATTAATTTTGTAACTATGCTAATCAATCTCTTAATTAATTTGACTAATTAGCTTATTATAGGTATAAGGATTTCTGCTATACTGAAATTCTTTGTATTATTGACACTACTTCCTAGTTTAAAGGGTGTCATTCTACATTTCGGTTTTTGGTCATGATAAAATTTGAAGTCTCTTGTATCTTTCTTTTTATTGGTGTCTTTAATTTATATTGTAAATCCGAAATTCTTTTGATCTTAATATGTTAAAGGCGCTTTTTGTGTCTATTTTATTTTTTGGCCATACCCGAATTTAAAGTTCGTTTTGTCTCTTTCTTTTAAGGATATTTAGATATTTTTGTTTTCCTTATTTTTTATGACTATACCGTAAGTATTATTAAATCTTATCATAGTAAATATATAGTCAAAATTAAAACTTAAAAACACTGTGACTTTAACTATTTTTCAATTTTGATTATTTGTCTACATATAGTCAAAAATGTTTTTTTTTTCACTATCATATAAAAATAACTTTTTCATTAAGTTATGTGGTGTATAAGAGCCAAGTTTACGGTTTATTGACAATAATTCAAACTGGTTTCCCAAACTCACCTTATGCATAAAAACCATCCTCCCTGATATTTTTGGTGCAGATTCCCTATTATTATTTGGAGGTACCAAAATAATTGAATGAGAGTACAAAGCTATTTTAATTTTTTTTATTCCAACAAGGACAATGTGAGATTGTTATAATAATTTAGGTAATTACTTCTCCAACTAAGTAAGACTAAAAAAACATTTTTTTGATAAAAAATATATATTAAACAACAGGATATTGCTCTGTTGCGAAGAAGATTGAAAAGTGGGTCCTCTGAAGTGAATTTTACTTAAAAAGGCAGAAGTAAAACGTGAGTTATTTATGAGGCTTTCTAAACATGGCAAAACTGGATTCACTTGTCATGGGAGAAACATGAATGACTTTAAATTCTAGGAATCAGGTTTTTATTGATTGTAAGCTGAAGCATTCAATTTTTTGGCATGATCTAGAATCGGGATATATATAACAAATTAATGGTGGCTCAAATATATCTCCCCCTTTCGTATTTACATATACACCAATTCATGGATAATATACATATAAAACCTGTTTAATGTCTGCCAAATTTGTCCGGTCGTTCTGGGCCATATTTTATGGTTGTGACAGCTTTGGCAATAAATTGAAAACACGGATGGCCAGCAGGCTTTTAACTTTTAAGTAACTCAAGGGCACCTCATCTTTCACTTGAGTGTGATGTTAAAGCCATAAATTTATCATCTCTTCCTACCTACGTGGTTACTCAATATTAAAATAAATAAATAAAGATAACAATGCAATGCGTGTTTAGAATTGAAGTATGTCGATTTGGATAATGTTACATGTTCTAACACGCAGTAGTTAATGTTTTTGCATATGCATTTTCGCTGCGTTGTTTGAGAAATACTTTTACTCTAATTTTTTGTTTTTTCAATCATAAAATTCCATATTATTTTTAAAAAATTATATAAGAAATAAAAGAATATAGTCTCTGTTTGCTATACACATTTTCAAAAATAAAAAATCAGTTTAGAATTAAAATAATTTTCTTAAAAAATAAAACAGCTGTTCTCCGTACCTAGAAGTAAAATGAACTAATTTACTTAACAGGTCTCGTAATCCAGAGTTTTACTAACATTGTCAAGGAATTACAAGCAAGAAATCACTTGGTGTCGATTTTAAAAGTTCTTAATAAAAATATATACAATTATTTAATTTTCTAAAAATGCCATACATCGTCACATCACACTCTTTTTCTTGTCATATTCTTCTAAATCTATTTGAAGAAAGCTGTGTACACAAGGTAGGAAGCATGAGCAAAACAAAATGCCCCATTTCCAAAATATAATCATCATACTAATCTAAACCAAGGAAACACAATTTATGTCTCAAGCGTGTGTTTTCCAGATACCTTTTGAGGGAGTGGATTCTGTTATTCTTACAATTCTCTGTCTTGGTTGTTGTGGATTCGTTGTCACAATATTTTCTTCAGGATTATCATTTGCCTTCACCACATCAACTTTCACTATGTGATGATCTGATGTCCCTTTGGAGGAAAGGACTAAATAGGAACCAGGAACAAACTTGTAAGCAGAATTTGAGGATGATAATATGTAATCTACCCGAGTTCCATATTTACATGTCCCCTGGACACCTGCATAATATGTACAATTTTTGGAATCATAGTAATAACAATTAATAACCACTTTCAACTTTAAAAACCATAAGCTTAAGAGTTTCAAAATTGCGTTTGTACTTTGGCCCTTGGCAATCATGACCACTGACTCGCATTCTCCTGCATAGTCCTTAGCATCAGTGTAGTCTTTACTCTTGAGATATTTCATCACTTCAACCTT
This sequence comes from Psophocarpus tetragonolobus, assembly GCA_037954015.1. NCBI lineage: Eukaryota > Viridiplantae > Streptophyta > Magnoliopsida > Fabales > Fabaceae > Psophocarpus > Psophocarpus tetragonolobus. Next base: position 37,271,307 of record CM075692.1, read on the forward strand.
TGGTGTTGGCTTTCCCATCTCTTCGTAGTACTGTGGACCCGAATAAAAAACTTATTTTATTTTTTATATTTTTAAGAACAATCAAGCAGCAACAAATAATTGAGTTCCTAGTATACTGCCCTACCTTAACAATATCTGTCCATCTTTCTTGGGAGTAATCCGATTCATCAAGTGAATTAAGTCCTCCAGCTAAGATGTGAGGCTCATCACTAGATTGGATTATTGCATTTACCTGCTTCATTCGCCAATTCTCATCAAGATGATCAAGGTGGGTACAGTAGAAGTTGAGTTCACCTGTTTGGGGTACATCGATCGTGGCCTTCAGAACATTCCTGTGGTCAAGAAATTAATTACAATTTTTTGCATGTCATATTCATCTTTGTTGATAAGTCATTCTCTAACCCCCATATTTCAGTCTAGAATTCTTCAATCTTTCTAGCTAGGTTGCTTTCACATACTGATATTCCCATAATCATTTTTTAATAGACGGTCATTACTCATTAGCAACAAAATGCCTTTGGAGGAAAGTAAGAAACTTGATATAATTATGATGAACTTGAACAAGAACAGTATTCTGACTATGCTTATAGACCAGACAAATTGTTCCTCAATTGCATCCGACAAATTTACTCCACACCAACCTTTAATTATTGTATGATGCATGTTTCGTTTTTCAAAAACAAAAACCAAAACCAAATAAATTTATAATTTAGAGGGATAGTTGTTATAGTATTCAAGGAAATTATTCATCATTTGTACTAGGAGAATCTAAAAGTTTATATAAAGCAAGAAGAAAATGCCGAAGGGTTTCTAAAGAAAACTTTAAGTAAAGCCACTGAATTTGGAGTTCCTTCGTTGGGATATTTTAATGAGCAATAAATTATGAGTCAATAAATTGAGTTGAAAAATAAAATATGAGTCTGAAGGGAACATGAACGAGTGATGCCAACAGGAATCCTTAAGGAGTAGGTGGATTTCGGTCCTGCCTCGTCGCGTACAGCTATTACAGTTGGCATACCGTGCATCTATCATTGCCATTGCCACGTAAAAGAAAACAAACAAGGAATGAATAAAAGAAGGAAATTGCAGTTTCAGGATTGATGTTAATACTAAGCTTTTTGCGTAAAGCTAAGTGGGAGGTGGACCATTGCTTAAGCATTTGTTTGGATGAGTAGTTAGTGAATGAAAAAATATCTTCTATATGGCTTTTCAAAACTTCCCATGTGTTAGTTTAAGAATTATTTTTTCGTTGAAAAGTTTTGGAATAATTGGTCCCTTTATGAACAGAAAAAGTGATTATCTTTTCATTTTTGTTTACAATGGCAAGCACCAAGAAGCTTCTACGAAATACTTAAAAGGACCGTAAACCAACCAAAAGGTGTTACAGCTTTATTTCTTTTTCTTTAAAAATATTTTGGTCTGACTCCATTACGATATAAAAATTAAAAAGTGAAAGAAAAATACCTGCTACTGGTATTTATAATGGTAATCACATTTTTATAAGTTAGTCAGACTGCAGACCACAAAAGTACGACTTTAATTAACTGTAGAAACAATTATTTCATAATCCTGTTGAAAGAATTTTTATTTTTACATTATTTTTAATTTAAATTAAATCACTTCAAATGTTTAAATATTTAATAACGGATAAATATAATGAGAAATGGTAATATTTTTATGAATTTAATTTTTATAAACTAACCATGCGATTTTACATTATGTATTAATTCAAAATTATGGTTGATATTATTTTGAAATGAAATATTGTCACAAGATGTCAATGTAATAGTTCATAGATTATTTTTCTATTATTTGAAAAGTGAAAGTAACTGATAAATAATAATTTTTCCATCTTATCATAAGATTAAAAAAGAAGAAGAGTGTTATCAAGTTCCATTGGTTTTCCTTGAACAATCAAAACTTGCATGATTGGGTTAACTGTCTATTCCATTCCACGGACCTCAAAACTCAACCTTAAACATAAACTAACAAAAAAAAAAAGTGTGTAGCATTAAAACGAAAAGTAAGTAAAAGGGTTGAGTAGTTAAAAGTTAAAACAGACCTGAAATCAGTGTGATCAAAGAGTTTGTGAGAGTTGGATCGTATGATGGGCCATTTGGACAAGACAGCGTTGCCGTACTCAGGTGCCCAGCTTTCGGCGAAGACATAGTTCATTCCCAGAGCCGCAGCCAAATCAGACAAAGGCTTCATCCCATTCTCTTCTTCGGCTTTCACATCTTGCAGACCCAAAACATCAGCGTCCACTTCTTTCAGAACCTCTACCACCGTTCTGTTCCTCACGTGGACCCCACCTCCCCACGAGGGCTTCCACCCCTCCTTGTCGTGTTCCGAGAAACTCGATTGTCTGCTTCGAAGCAGCGAAATCTCGTTGTCTGGTAAATTTATGGAAACCCTCATCTTCGATTTCGCATCTTGTCTTCTCCCCGCGTTCTCCTCTGCTCTGTTCTCTGACTGTGACTGCGACTGCTTCAGAATGCTCCTGGGACGCTCCTTTGCGGACTTCGATCGTGAATTCTGGTTTCCAGGGTTCGAAGCGACACCGTTTTCGTCCTCGAATGTAGATGTGGATTTCGGGAGTGCCGGTGCCATGGAGAACAGAGCGGCGTTGAAGGTGGCCACTCGAATGGGTTTTGGATTACCCAATTGAGCGTTGGGGTGAACCGTCGCGGAAAAATTTGTGCTTGCTTCGGTTTGGGCTTTTGGGTCCTTCTTCCCGAGCTTGTTGATTACTACTACTTTGGGCTTTGAACGGCGGCGAATTGGCCACCGGAGACGGCGGAGAAGGCGGCGGAGGCTCTTGTTGAGGAGCTTGAGCATTGTGGAAAAATGGGTGTTGGGCAAAAGAGTGTCCTGCCTTGGGCGATCATAAGATGTGAAGTTAATTAATTGCAGAGCCGTTTTTAACTCTGGCTTGTGGTTACATTTGGCAAGGCATGGGTTTTGTGAGTGGGGGAGTTGAAGGACTTGTTGGAGAATAGTGGCTTGGAAGGAAAATGAATAAATAAAATAAATAAACAACTATTGAGATGGATTAGATCAGGCTTGCTTTGCTTTGTCTTCAGTGTTGAGTAGAAAAGGGGAAGGGGGCTTCTAGGAAATGAGTTGGTGGCATTTGCCATTTGGCATTTCCGAATGAAATCTTAGGGAAATAGAATTGTTAATAGTTGTTTAGATTTTGAAGAGGATGCGATAATTTAGCACATAGACAAGAAAAAAGAGAGACGGGTGATGTTGTGACCACTGTCACGCTCATCCCCAACTGCTACCAAAAAATAAAAGATGATTGGTTTGCTTTTAGTTTTAGTTGTTTAGTGGACACAACACACATGAGGCGATGTCGTTTTTAGGGTCTTTACGGGCGGTAAAGGTATTTATTTGCACATGTAAAACTTGTTGATGTAGTTTGTTGAAACTCGTTGCATTTATATAAACCATTTTCAATAGAGAAAAGTTAATCTAATCGTGCAATTGCACTCACACAAGTAAATTGTGTGCAATGCTCACAGCAATTTGACAAGGCTGGTAAGCTCTTCTTATTGTTTATTGCTTGTTGTTGTTTGACTAAGATATATACACAAGCAAGTGAATTAAGGGAAGGGAAAAAATAGAAAATAAAAAAGAAATGAATGGTTTATAACAAAAAATTAAATGAGGCATGCAAGTGAGATTCTTATTTGGAACTCCACGTCACAGGAAACCCGGCGTACCCATCTCCCATGTTAACCTAACCTACCAAATAATCTAAAGACTTAAAGAGTTATTATAACTGTTGACTCACTCTCCAGCTGAGACGTGAGAACTTCTCTTCTTTGTGATGAAAACCGCAAACCGCTTCCAACGTGAGTTGGACTGGGGACCTCATTTCATCAACTTAGAAAGTTGGAATGGATTCAAACACCGAGTGAGGAGCAAATAAAGGTGCAATGCCAGGGAAAATTGCCAGGCACCTTTCTGTACTTCTCTTAGGTTCTACATTTAGAAAAGGATAATGTAGCCTTTTCTCTATAGTACTGCTACTGTCTGTGTACATTTATGCAATTATTTTCGTGAAAATACTAAATTCATTAATGAGCTACAAAAATTTTATAAAGAATAAAAACTAATTAAATAAGATGATATGGGTGAGAACAAACAATAAAACATCAAATTTGAACTGAAGATTTCCATCCTTAAATTATGATAGGGAATGAAAATAATAAATAAAAAATAAGAATAGTCAATTTTAAAATAAATGTATTTATATCTAAGTTATTTTTTTAACGATGATACGACCAATAATCAATTTTAATGTTCTTCATATATATATATATATATATATATATATATATATAATATAATATAATATAATAACTTATGTATATTTATGTGTTTATATTTTTAATTAATTCTTCAACTTTCAAATTAAATTTTTTATTCTATATATGGAGACATTATATTACTCTTAATTAGTTAGCTAAAATAAGATAAATCATTAATAAAAATTAACAGTTAATTAAATCAGTTATGCGATTCGTTACTAGAAACTTACTGTAATATTAATAGTACGAATATTAATCATTGTGATTTTTGTAAAATTAAATTTTAATGAAAAAGTTTTCAAATTTTAAAAGGTATGTTTAATTGAATTAAGCAGTTATTTGATAATGATATATAGATATAATATAAATATAAATTATTGGATGAAAATCCTCAGTCCCAAATTGGTGAGTTATTTTTTGTTCCAACAATTCAATAAAAGCTACATCATTTAATGAATTTTTTTTATAAATTATTTTATATTTTATATACACTACCAGAAATTCAATCATAACCTGCAGATTTTCCTGTAGATTTTTCTTAAAAAACATTAGGAAATAGGTTTCAATGTAAAAATAAATCTATAATTAAAACTTTTATGGATATTTTTTTCTAAGAAAATTTAAAATCGTAGCAAATTTTTGACAGAATTTTTTACCAAAATAATTACAAGAAATGTACCTGCGATTTTCATAAAAAAACCGTAAAAAAAAAAAAACAAAGTTACCTGCATATTTTTTGTCGCAGTCCTACAGTTTTCCAAAAACCACATGTAACTTACCTACTGTTTTTCGGATCCGTAGGTAATTTTCAGATTTTAAATTTTAGTTTTTAGTTTTAATTTTTGGTTTTTATTTTTATTCTTAATTTTAATTTAATTTTATATTATTTATATATATTAATAATTTTATATATGCTTAATTTATAATTTATATATTTACTAATAATTTTAAATTAAATTTTTAAAATCAATTTTTGTAGGAAAAGTCACGGATAATTCCTGCGATTTTGAAAAAACAAAGATAATTCGTGCGGATACTCAAACGATAGGTACTTCTTGCGGACGATCTGCCGCAAGTAATTGCTGTGGCACAAAACGACAACTAATAACTACGATTTAAAAAAATTGTAGGTAATTCTTGTGAAAAGAAGCCGTAAGTATGTTTTGCTTTCCTGCAACCTTTTTTCAATAGAAAAATCTGCACGAATTTCTTGCAGATTTTAAAAGTTATAGGAAAAGTTTCTACAAACTTTTTTTTATAAAAAGCTACAAGAATTATCTACGAGTTATTTTCTATAGGAAAAATGATAGAAATTCAATATTATTTTAGTAGTGATAGCTCATTAAATAATATAACGTTTATCGATTGATTAAGACAAGAAATGAGACATTAATTTGTGTCAGAGAATTTTGTTTTTCAATTATTATGAAATTTATAATTATTTAATTAACACAAATTATAAAATAAGTTTATTAATTATATGTTATATATTTATTAATTGAGACTATGGAGGATATAGTGGTATGGGACATCTAATATTTTTTTTTGAAAAATGAGGACTGGGGTAAAGAGTTATTACTTATTAGGATAAAAAAAGTGAGGATAAAGAAAATTTCTTTAATTTGGTATAAAAAATTAGCAAAATAAGAAAAAAATAAAACATGTTAGCAATTGGTGAGTCACACCTATTTTTTCACTTAAAACATGAAATCTATGTTGGATTAATTGGATAGAAAGTGGGGAATTGAGAGTTACTCCTACAAAGAAATTAAGAATTTTTTTTTTATATAGTTCAATATAAAAACAATAACAAGAAAAGATGTCTTACATGAAAAGCAAAAAGCAAAGTTACTGGTGTAAAAAAATGAGGAGAAAGAAAATATTTCTCTGTATAAAAAAATAACAAGAAGATATGTTAATTAATAATTTTTTTATTTTTCCTTTCGTTGAAAACAAGAATGAAAAGAAGAAAAAAGACACAAAATTATTGTTATCAGTATTCTACTAGTAGGTATTAAGCACAAGGGTAATGTTTGCAAGTGTAATAATTTTATATTATAATTTTTCTTTTTTTTTCTCGTATCAATTGTAATAAATATAAGAAAAAAAAAACTTAACAACTCAAATTTTCAATAATATATATATTTCTTCAATCTTACCTTTTTCATTCTTCACACTTTCTTTCCTTCTATATAACTAAAAAGAACCGAAAAAAAAAAGAAGAAAAGTATAAAGGAAGTTAATGCTTCCAAGATTAATTTTCTCTATTTGCAGTGGCCAAATATATAAAATATCATAAAGAAAAAAATTATTTCTCTCATCTATTATTTTAATATTTATTTGTAAAAACAAATCACTTTATAAATTCATAATTTCGTATAAAAAAAATCTGATAATAAGTCAAGAGTTTAAAATATAAAATTACTATATAAAATTAATATTTTTATGTTGCAGTACTAGATTATATGTTTTTCATGATATGAAATTTTTATAATTATTATATTTTATAATTTTAAATGATTAAAATTTATAAATATATATATATATATAAGGTAATTTATCAAGCAAGATGAATAAATAAAATTTTGTTATAAAAAATCAATCAATAAATATATATCGATAATTTTGTAATTATAATTACTTTAATTTTTATTTTATTTTTATATCAATTTGTTTTGAATCAAACAATTATAATTTTTACTATATTTTGTCTTTTGTTTTCTTTGTCATTCATGACATTTTTTTTTCAATGCAACCAAACATATAGTCTTGAACCTACATTTCTGCTAACCAACCTTAGTTTTTGTTAGCACGTGGCTGATTGTGTTTCTGTTTATTATTTTAAACTGATTGTACAAAACATTTTTTGTTAGAAATAGGATTTTGGAAAGTAGAAATCAGGTTAGATGTGAACGTGAAACGAGAGAGTTAAAAGAGAAAAAGGAGAGAGAGATAAAGAGAAATAGCTGGGTTTATATGGCGGTAGTCTGCGCAATACCAGTTATCAAGGACACACCTTATGAGTCTCTCAACCCGACAAGGCTTACAAATCCCAGGTTTTCGAAAAATCAAGGGTAAACCCAGGTTTTCAGAAGAAGATGAGAAAGATGGTGAATATACAAACATATGATAAACCTTTAAATGATTATCGCATCTTTAAATATTTATTGTTTTAGGCATCCGAAGATACCTTAAAGAAGCGACTACTCCATATCTAAATTACATAAACATAAAGGATAATATACTCACAGAGAGGAGAAGAGGGAAAGGGTGAAGATGAACTTCAAATTATTTCGAGAAAGAGATGTGTACAAGGGGAGAAAGTTTAGAGAGAAGGGAGAGGGTTTTGAGAGAGAGAGGGATGTATGTCGAGACCTGCTCAGCATAAGAGACTTATGGTCTATTTATATACAAAGTGTATAACCGGGAACCGGCTGTATAGGTCACCTGATAACCGGAAACCTGCTGTGTCAGTTTTTACCCTTCAGTCAATTACCATAAGGTAAATTTACCGTGTCACAGGTAAAAACTTTATTTCAACCGAGTGATGGATGCGGTAAAATCTTGAAACTCTTTGTCCATTTGTTCAGGAAGAGATTGATCGTCTCCTGCTTCAGAAGGGAGAGAGGATGCTCCTGGTGTTTGTTGGCCATAGCAGCCAACTTCTTCATATATTTCTTTGAAGATTCTTTCTCTTTCAAAATGTCAGACCAGAGTAAGATTGGCTTCAGCAGGAAAAGGATGAAATTTTGATCCCATGCTCTTTTTCCAATAGAGCTTGGTGTCAAGTGTTTCTTTTAGAAGGATTAAAGTGTCTGAATCATGTTTAGAAAAATTCCAGTTTGATCATTCTGTGTGTGCCTTCCAAAGATTATATTGGTAGGTCTTATTTTTATTAAGAGAGAGAACTTTTAAGTCATCATGTTCTATTGTTTAAAAGGAGTGAAATTAGGGATTTATTTCTGTATATAGTTTAACAACATGGTTGGGGACACTGTCTTGAAGAGTAATACTTCTGGTGGAAGTGGTGATTTGTAAAGCTACTCTTTGCATGTGTTCAGCCTGAACTTCGTTGATGACTGAATTAATTGGAGAAGATAAGGAGTGAAACCTATTTGTGGGAGGAATTATTATAGAGTGTAAACATCCTACTTCAAGGAATGACATAGGAGTAATGAGGAAATCTCTGTGTAGGTATTGTTTGAAAATTTCTAAGTCTATGTGAGCTTTCCTGACTAAATATTTTATTTGACATGTACAGTCTTTGATTACTGATTTACAGTAGTCAGAAGAGATGACACAAACAGTTTTGTGATTGAAATAAGTTTGTATTTTAACAAATAAGCCATTAAATTTTATGGCTTCTGAGTGTACTTAAAAAAGGAATTCTTGAAGGAGGTTAAATTTGGATAAAAGAATATTTGGGTTAAGGCTGGGCGGGATACTAGTAGCACCATGTTTGAGTTTGGATTCTGGGTTTCATTTGTAGGGCAGTTTTGATTTTTTCTTGGTCAATTGTTTGAAGTCTTACTGCCATTTAAGCTTCTTCTTTAGAGTAAAAACCTTTGTAGGTGGACCAAAATTGGTCTTGTTTGGCTTCAGAGAGATATCTGAATGAGGTGTAAACCCCTTTGTTAGGCCCATCTATTAGGGAAAAATGTGTAAAACCTTTTCCTGATGGAGAGGCTGGAGATGTTAAAACGACTCCTTGATTGTTTTGTCCACAAAAGTTGTATAAGGCGCAAATGATGCTTTGTTTTACTTTTGTGACTTGAGATTCATTTTCTGATGTGTATTTTGGAATGTTCCAAATATTGTCTATCAAGACATTAAGCTTGATGTTTGTGGTGTCTCTTCCAGGGTACTAGTAGACATTTGTAAGAATAGGCAATTCTTGCTTGCCATATTTTGTGTATTGATCAACCCGAAAGGGTGATCTTACTTGTTTGGGGCCAATAAGGCCTATATTTTCCATACGGATTTGTAAATATGATCAAAACTGATCTTTGTAGAGTATCCGGAGCTTACTTGATATACCTGGATAATATATCAGCTAAAGTATTGTCAGAACCTTTTATATGTTCAAAGCAAATATTTTTTCCAGAAAAATTTATATAATCTTTTAAAAGTAACCATATTTTATGTGGTTTTTTGTCATTATTAAGTTGGTTTTTACCATAGGAGACTATGACTTCACAGTCTGTTCTAATGGTTATTTCTTTTTTATTCATTAAAAATAATTTGAAGGCGTCAATTGCGGGTATTATAGCATTGACTTCGTAATCAGTGCTTGTTTTATAAATTTTTGGTTTTGTTGTGTATTTTCCAGAAGCATACCTACAAATTTGTTCTTCTGTTTTTGATAAATATTTATTTTTCTTTCGTTTGAGGATTGCTCCCCATCCAAGTTCACAACCATCACATTCAATTACTAAATAATCTGAATCTAATGGTAGTTATAGAGTTGGTAAATTTATTACCATTTGTTTTAATTTTTGAACTAATTTTATGTCTTCGGAGTTAAATTTTCTTTCTCCTTTTAATGCAGTTTTGTTATACAAAGAAGATGTATATTTTCCTAAATTAGGAATAAAACTTCTTGCATAATTTAATAATCCTAAAAAGGATCTAAGTGTTTTGATGCCTTCCATTTTATCAGGAAATTCTTGTATTTTTTTAGAAATATGCGGTTGGAGTTTTATAGTTCCATTACCGATTTCTGTTCCTAAAAATTCAATGAAATTTTTACAAATTTCCATTTTTGATTTAGAAATTATTAGTCCGTAATGTTCTAATTTGTATAAAACTTGTTTTAGGTGAAGAAAATGTTCCTCTTTTGTTATAGAAAAGATTAGTATGTCATCAATGTAAACACATGTGAAAAATTTGTCATTTTAAAAAATATTATCCATCTTTCTTTGGAAAATAGCAGGAGCATTTTTAAGACCGAATGACATAACATTTCATTCAAATAATCCTTCTGAACAGGAAAAAGCTGTCCATTTTATAGAATCTGGATCCATTTTTACTTGATGAAATCCACTTTTTAGATCAAATTTTGAAAACCATTTGGCGTCTTGTATTCGATTGATTAGTACATCCTTAGATGGAATTGTATATCCATCCTCTACTGTGTTGTCATTTAATCTTTTGTAATTGTAAACCATCCTAGATTTACCCTTTTTTTGTTCTGAATATTTGTTAACTATAAGAGCAGGACTTCTGTGTGGGCTAACACTGGGTGTTATTACTTTTAATTTCAATAAATTTTGTATATGGTTTTGACATTCTTCCTGTTCCCAGTTATTAAATTGAATGTATTTTGTTTTTATAATTAAATCTAGATTAATTATATCTAATTTACATGTTATGGGATCTCTATCCCAAAATTTTGTTGGGTCTTCTCCTATTATATTTGCTTTATTTAGTCGATCTAGGATTTGTTGGATATTTTCAAATTTTATAGATTTTGAAATTTTTATTGAAGAAAAGGCTTCAACTGTATTATCTAATATATTATCTATTAAGTAGTTTTCTTTTGTTTCATCCATTATGTATAAAATTTTGTATTGCATTCACATGTATCAGAATTTGTTGGATTTTTACAATCACAGTTTTCTAATAGAATTTCTTTTGTTAATGAATCACCACTAACTATTGGTGTCATTTGTGTTTTATCAGATATCATTACATTATCTTTATTTATAGTAATTGATCTATTTTGTCCTAAGATAAAATCTAGGCCAATTATCATTCTTTGTTTGGAGGGAACTAAGTTTTCTACCCTCATTGTTTTTATAAAAGTTTTATAGCCAAAAATTTCACAATTTGTACTGAATTGAAGAATAACATTATTGACTTCTTCATCATTTATCATGATTTCTCCAGACATTGTCCTAGTTTTTTGAATGTGTTTACTCTTAACTATGTTTTGGTTTGGGGTTACAGTTTTACATATAACTGTTTTTGAACAACCTGTGTCTATTAAAGCTTGTATTGTTTTTTTGTAGATGGTTTATTGTTTATCTTTGGGAAGGTTAATTTAACTAATACCTTTAAAGTTATTAGTTGTTGTTTATTACAAACTAATGGGATACATTCCATTGTTCCCATCATGTTATTTTGTTCTTGTGTGTTACTAGATTCAGGAATATCTAGTTTAGTTTTCCTTTTTATTAATTTTTCTAAAAGAATTACCTTTTCTTCTAGATAATTTATGCGAGTTTCTAAAACTGAAATTCTAGTATCAGTTAAATCTTTGCTACTTAATTTATTTATATTTTCTTTCTTTTCGAAAGAGGGTATGTCTAATTCTTGTATATTTAAATGTTTTTCCACACATTTAATACAGAAATTTGTATAACAAAGAGGACAATGTGCCCTTTTTGAGATGTGAAAATATCTTTCACAGTATGTACAAGGGATTGATTCCGTCCCTGAAAAAAATTGTATTTTGTGAGGACAAGGATTTGTATCTATAGTTTTCATTAGACAATATCCTAAATCGTCTAATATTTTTCCCATTTCATTATATTCTTCTCCCATTGGGAAGTCATTTTCATTGTTAGAATATAAATGACTATATTCATTATTTGTAAATTCATTTATTAGATCATAATTTTTGTATATTTTATCTGGATTTGGTTCATCTGTATATTCTGTTATACTAATGACAGATAAAATTTCTGAATCTGTAGAGACATCCTCATCTATAGAAAGAAATAGAGTAAAAGTTAAATAAAAGGAAAAAATAGGCATAGAGAGTATAATAACTGAAATTCCTGCTGGACATTATTGTTCCTTTTATCATTTTGCAGTGTTCTTGACTTTGCCATTACGATATCTATCTTTTAAGTCTTAACGGGCTAACATGTTCCACATCTGGTACAAGCCAATTTTATTTTTTTATTTTTTGAACAACAAAATGTATTTTATTATTTTATAGGGAATAAAAAGCAGTTGAAACACAACGTTTCACCCTGCCATACAGTAGAATGGCAACACGCTGACTATGCTCCCCCAAACGTATATAACTATCTCATATTCATCAGACACAATCTAGGGTGGGAACACCAGTCAAAGAATACACACCCTGCATTAAAACCAACAGAAAACAACAGTCACTGCCACGATAACATTTTTATGGACATTAACATGTCAAGTGATTCCACCTGGACCCTTTGAAAAATAACAACATTCCTTGACAACCAAATGCACCAACATACAACGATCCAAAACACATACCTGCATGTCTTCTTCTGCTTTCCCACCACCCAGCCAGAGCATAACAGAAACAGTTAATTCAGATCTCCTGGAAGTGGTGTCTGTACCCCTATCCAGCTAATAACTTTATACCACAGCGTTTGTATGATTTAGCATTGTAAAAATAAGTGATTCTTTGACTCAATCCCATTATTACAGAAGCTACAAATAGGATTGAAACCAGGGCTCTGAATCCCTCTCCTTAACAAATTTTTCACAGTGGGTAATTTGTCCCTTAGCAATTTTCACGAGAACACCAGTACCTTAGATGACAGCTTTTCCTTCCACAGCCTACGTAAATCCTGGGTTTCCACAAAATTCATTCCCAATTCAGATATTCCTTCATTCAACACTTTATACCCTTCCGCCACCGAATATCCCCCCAGCACCTGAATTCCATCCCCACTCATCTGACTCCCGCTCTACCAATACCACTTGGTCTAAAGACTCCTGTAAGGCAAGAAGCAACTGCTCCTCCCAGACAAACAACTCCCTCCGCCAATCCCATTTCCATGATGATAATAGGCCTCCCGAATCACATTTATCCTTGATAGTGATGAGCTTATCCTGTGTCAAAGCATACAACCTGGGGTACAATACACAGAAAGCTGTATCTCTCATCCACCTCTGTTCCCAGAATAAAGTCCCCGTTCCAGCCCTTACAATCCTATTAACTCTAGTTTTGAACCACCTAGGCAAGTCCGCATTTGGTCCATCAATGGCCCATATATCTTTCCACCATTGAGAGGTGTGGGTAAAAGACTCAGGCCTATCCATATATCCATCTACCTCCCTGTACCTGCTCCTCAGCAGCGGACCCCATATAGCCGTATCATCTGACAGAATTCTCCACCTCCACTTTGCCAGCAAGCTAATATTAAACTTCTCTAAACACTTCACACCCAGCCCTCCCTCATCTTTTGGCCTACAGACTTTTTCCCAACTAACCCATGCAATTTTTGACTGACTCTCATTACCTCCCCATAGGAAAGTTCGTTGCAACCTCTTGAGAGACTTCAACACTGCCTTTGGAGCCTTATAGAAGGAGAAAAAATACAATGGAAAAGCAGCTAGCACTGAATTAAGTAATACCAACCTCCCAGCAAAAGTCATATTCCTTGCCTTCCAACCTGACAAACGCCTTTTAAACTGATCAATAACTGGCTTCCACACTTGTTCCCTCTTAGGGTTTACTCCCAGTGGTATCCCTAAGAATTTGAATGGCAGTGTACCAACATTACATTTTAGCATGCCAGTAGCCGCAAGTGTGAATGATTCTGACACATTTACACCGTAGAAACTGCTCTTGCTGAAATTTACCTTTAAACCTGACACCATTTCAAACCCCCGCAAAATCACCTTCAGATACCATACAGATTCCAAGTCCGCTTCACCCATCATAATGACATCATCTGCATACTGTAGCACTGAGTACTTGACCTCGTCTTGTACCTTTATTTCTTTGTACAAGCCTTTTTGGATGGTTGATTTAAACAATGCTGGTAATGCTTCTGCCACTATCAAAAACAGAAAAGGCGACAGAGGATCTCCCTGCTTCAACCCTCTTTCTGGCTTAAACTCTGGAGTGGGACATCCGTTTACTAGAATCGAGACATAGTTACTCCGGACTATAGCACTCGTCCACAGTCTCCATCTCCATCCAAACCCCATTCTTTCCAACATATAATCCAGAAACTTCCAACTGACCGAGTCATAAGCCTTCTCAAAATCCACCTTGAACAAGAAACACGGACTTCGCCTTCTTTTTGCCCAGTCCATCAGCTCATTTGCCAACACTATTCCATCCATGATTGATCTGCCAGACAAGAAAGCCGTCTGAGTGGGCGATATTAGCCCAGTCAACGCTTTTATCAGCCTCACAGACAATATCTTCGAAATAATCTTATGCACGCTTGATATTAAGGAGATGGGTCTGTACTAGCTTAGCCCTGAAGGTGTGGCCACCTTTGGGATGAGCGTAATGAAAGAAGAACTTACCCCTCTGGGTAATATACCGGACCCATGAAACTCCTGTACAGCCTTAACCACATCTTGCCCAATTACTGCCCAACATGATTTGTAAAAATTCATTCCAAACCCGTCGGCCCTGGGCTTTTCCCGCCTTCACATGCCCACACGGCCGCCTTAATCTCCTCCTCTAAAAAAGGCGCCTCCAGCCTAGGTGCCCAGGTTTGATCCGATTAATTATATAAATATTCCTTTTGTTACCGATATTCATTACCAGTGCCCAGGTCCACCAATTTTGCAGATAATGTGGTATATATATATAAAACCAATACAACACTCAAATCGATTTTCATGCTCAACTGGCATTGCGTTTTCGTGTTCAAAGATTAATTCTCGAAAAAAAGAGTAGAATTGATTCTGATCAAGAATTTATTATAAGTTGAAGTAACTTACGTTTGGATCAAGAATTTTTCAATGGATTATTTTTAGAATTTAACTGGTATACAGTAAAAGATTTTTACATAAATATTTCATCTGGTCTTTTTCATTCATGTAACTCTTTAAATTAATAATAAGTAAAGTTAAGTAAGTGTAAAATTTTAACATTTAAATATAAATCATATTATTCATCTCAATATATAGATAGATCAATTTCGTTCAAAATGTGAATGGTCCTCCAAACACGCATAGACCTGTATATGCCCAAACGAAATGAATAAAAAACAATATAGTAAAAAAGGAAGGTATGTTTCAAAATGTACCCTACAGACTTAATGCACACAGTCACAGTGGCGCAGGAATATACATGTTTGCCATAAAATGTAAAACTAATCATCACGTATAGTCACTTTCTGTAGAAAAAGAAGAATGAGAATAACAAGCTAGTGTGGAAGAGAAAGACGTACACCAGGGTCTACGAGTGGCCTCTTCCTTTTGAAATATGGCGCAAAGACACAGCGTGATAACACCCCTTTTACGTTGAGGACCTAACATTTTCAATTAAAGAATTCGCGGAGGACTTTTATTTATCTAATATCAAATGTGATTTGATAGAAAAAAACAATAATCACTCGAAAATGGGGTCTAGCTACCTGGACTTTTATCTATCAAATATCAATGCAATGCTTAAGAGATTTTAATATAATCTAATTAATATATATGAAAAGAAGGGGCCATGGAAATCCATTACTAACTTAACCTTTTTTTAAAATAGACATGTGTCCTTTTTAATATTTTTTTGGTCTTTTCAATTTTTCGTTTAATGTTTTTCTTTTTTTTTTCAGTTTTTCAATTTAAAAGTTTATTTATTCTTTCTTTTTTTTCTTTAAAGATTTCTATTTCTTTTTTTATTTTTATGTTATTTGCTGTGTTTAATTGATATCCAGTGTCAGTGTAAAAAGATTTTACAAGGGTTATAATTGAATGTCAGTTTGTAATTGAATGTGAGTGTAAAAAATTTTTTACACGGTGTATACTAATTAAACTCTTATTTTATTTATTTAGTATATTATTTTTTTATATTTTCTATTTTAATTTTATCTTCTTTTCTTTTTAGTTGTTTTTCCAAATTTTCTTAATTTCTTTTTCTTTTTTATTTTATGTTTTACAATTTCAATTTCCTTATTTGATCTATTTATTTTTTATTTTATGATATTTTATTTTCATTATCTTTGTTTGTTATTTTATTCTTTTTATATTTAATATGTTAAAATTAATTTATTAAATAATTTTAATATTTATAAACCATAATATTATTTATAAGAAAAGATATATTTAATTACTATTTTGTCAAATATTGTTAGTGAGAAAGATGTTCTCAATTATCTATATTTGTAAAATTTTCTTATGCTAGCTGAAACACTTATTCATTATAAATGGAATTAGTCTATAATTCAATAGTTGAAACATGATCACTCCCGATCCAAAAAAAATAAATGAAATATAATTTATTAAATAGTTTTTTTATGAAAAATAGTCTTAAACTATTTACTCAATAATATAAAAAATTAAATTAAATTTAATTTTTTATTTTTATTAAGTATGTTTTATTATTTCACAAAATAATTTTAAGTTACTCTAACAAAAGCATCTTAAACTAAATTTAGGATAAAATATCTTTTAGATCCCTAAAAAATTTTTGAAACATTAAACACAGTCCACCAAACATTATTTTTATTTACTTGCTTTCTCTAATTTTTAGATAACCTTAGTCTTTTAAGTATTTCAAATAGCACTTTTTAGAGAGATAAAACTTATTTAGATAACGTTTGGAAACCCAAAGGTGATAAATTTAAAAAATAAAGACACCAAAATAATATAAAAAAGTTAGAGGATACATTTAATATATTAAAAATTTTATAGAAACCTAAAATATATTTTACTCTTAAATTTACTTTAATTTACTTACACTATATAATATTGAATAAATAATGCTTGATTAACGTTCACTTATTAATTTATTAATATTTTTCAAATACTATTAATGATAGAAGTCATGTTTGATTTCTTTAATCTAAATTCTTTTTTTAACCAAGGGCAACCACATACATGAGCGAAAGGAGTATTTGATCCAATGGTTGAGAAATACATTGTGATCTCTAGTCCAAGACAAAAAATATAAAACACAATTAATATGTTAAAAAAAATTATTAAAACTTTTTTATTACAAAATAGTTTTAAATTACTTACTCAATAATATAATAAATTAAATTAATTTTTTAATGAAAGAAACTAAAAATTTATTCAAGGAGATAATCAAATTTCAAAGACTTAATAATATAATTTTTTGTCTATTTATAAGTCTCAAGATAAAAAAGGTGTTCCATCTTTCGTTATTTATTTTTCCTTTAATTTCTTTTTATTTTTTATGCTTTTATTTAAAATTTTAATTTATTAAATATAATTTAATATTTATGAAATAATTTTAAAATTAGATATATATATATATATATATATATATATATAAATTATAGATGTGTAAAAATCAGTTTCTTAAATATATTTTAATATTTTACAACATAATTTTAAATTTTATTTTATCTTTTCCTTTTCTATTTTTAATTTCTTTTCCTTTCCCTTTTTTTCAACTTTTCTTTCTTCTTCCTTTTTTTCTTTTCTTTTTAATTTCTTTTTCCTTTCCTTTTTTTTCAAATTTTATTTATTCTTTATTTTTATTTATATCTTTTAATATATTTCAGTTTTCAAATTTCTTATTTTTCTTCATTTATTTTTATTTTTATGTTACTTTATTATTCTTATAATTTTATATTTAAAATTTTTTTATTTTAATTTTAAATTTGCATAAATAAGCTTATATATTTTAATATTTTACAATATAATTTTAAAGTTTTTTTATATTTTTTCCTTTTAGTTTTATTTTATTATTTATTAATTTATTCATTATTTTTATTTTTATCTTTCTTTATTATTTTGAAATACTTTTATGTTTTATTTATGACATGTTAAAATAATTATTAATATATTTAGCATATAAAAATTAATTTTAAGTTAATTTAACAAAATATTAAATTAATTTCTTAGAAATTTCATCTCTGTTTTTGTTTTTAAGTTTATTTTTCTTATTTTATTTATTATTTATTATTTTGTTTTATTAATTATTTTCTTTATATGTTATTTTATTTTTCCATTTCCATTTATATATTTTGTTATTTATTATATTTTATTCTTTAATTTCTCTAGACATGTAAAATTAGTTATGTACCCTTTGTCTATTTTTGACATGTGTCTTTTTTTTTCTATACTTCTTTTCATTCTTAATTTATTATTTTTTTATTTTTAAGAAACATAGTATCATGCACAAGAGAATATGGTATAAACATAGTATCATTTACAAAAAAAAATATTAAGCATAATAAAGACACATGTTTAAGTTTATATTAATTTTTTTATTTTACCTTTTTTAATTTTAATTAAAGTTTATTATTCAAATATAAACACATATATATATATATATATATATATATATATATATTCATCTATTATTGTCCCGATCTATGTTAAAAACTTTGCCATTATAATGTTACAAATAAAAGAATATTATTTTACATTTATAATCTATTTTGTCAACCAAAGTTATTATTTATTGTAAAATGAACATTTCATAAATTGACCAAGAGTAATATATTTTTAACTTGCTGAAGAAAATAAAAATTAAAATAATGTATTCATGGAATTCTTATAGAAAAAATAAGTGGCAATAGGTAAAAAAAATAAATATTAGGTAAAATAATCTTAAAATTCCATTAATCATGTAACAAATAATTTTTCCTTAAATATCAACAAAAACTATTCTAACATTTATGCTAATAATAAAATCTAATTTTATTTTTATTTTCTAATAAGTTTTTTTTCCCTAATAATTTTTTTTATTTTTTTATCCTAAACTACTATCTATTTTAATTTTTTACAAATATTTTTTTAATCATTTGTTTTCTTTTTAGATAGGTTATGAAAATGACTCCTTGTCCATTTTAACTTTCGTACAAGTATTTCTTTTTATTCTTTGTTGTCTTTTTAGGCTTTATTTTTATTTTTTTAATTTATTTTTTATGTTATTTGCTTTAACTTTTTCTTTTACTTTTTTCATTTATTTTAAATTTCCTTTTATATTATTTGTTTAATATTTTTATAATTTTTATTCTATAATTATTTATTTTTAAGTATTATCTTCTTTTTTTTTCTTTTTATATTATTATTTTATATTTTATATATCTTAAGTTTTCTTTTTATTATTTTATTTTTATTATCTGTTCTATTATTCTCTTTACTAACAAAACTAACCTATTAGTTACTAATATTTTCCTGTAAAAAAACTGTACTTATTGTGTTCCTTTTTGTGTAGCCGTACACTATTCAAAGAGTAAGAGATAGAAGTTGTTGATGAATTTTTATTTTATTTTAAAAAGAAAAGAATAGGTTAATTAAAATACAAATTTACCTATTTTTAAAAATTGACACATGTCTTTTTGTCTTTTGAATTTTTTTTAGCTTTGTTAATTTCTTTTTTATATGTTATTTGTACCAATTTATCCTTTCTTAAAAATTGACATATTTGTTATATCTTTTTGTCTTTTCAATTTCTAATCTTTCTGAATTTCGTTTTTTATATGTTATTTATTTTTTCATTTTCATTTTTATGATATTTTACTCTTTTTATATTTATATTTTATATTTCTATATGTTTCATTTTTTATATTTGTTATCTTTTTTGTATTTCTATATGTATATAAAATTACTTATGTCCACTTTCTCTAGTTTTGACATGTGTAATTTTTTTATCTCTTTAACATTTCTTTTTAATTTTTAATTTATTTTTTTATTTTATTTTTAAGAAGTATAATATCTTTTACGAGAGAATATGATATAAATATAGTATCATTCACAAGACAATATTAAATATATTAAATACACATGTTTAAAGTTTATATTAGTTTTGCCATTTTATCTTTTTTTAATTTTAACTTAAGTTTATTATTCAAATAAATATATATCTACTATGAATAGAATTAGTATATGCAAACACATTCCCAATAATGTACTAACTCACTTTCTCTTCCCAACCATCTCTCACATGTGTAACGCATGTCATATTATTTTTGTTTAAAAAATTCATTAATTTTGAAAATTGAATAAATTAAATAGTTTTATTTTAAAATATAGGAAGTTATAAATAAAACTTAAAAAACTGTAATTGTATTTTAACATTTTTTAAAAGAGATAAAAAATAAAGATAATAAAAACTAAATTTTATTTTTTGTTATAGATGATTTGGGTATAGATTAATGACTATTTTTAAATTTTTAATAAATATTCTTTGCTTTTTATCCGTAATAAATATTTTTAGAATAATTTTGTTAGACTTGATATAAAGAAAAATTTACTAACAACAAAAAAATTTTCAAAATTTAAGAAACCAAATAGTTTTTATTTTAAAATATAGAAAGTTATGAATAAGACATAGAAAAATATAATTGTATTTTAATGTCTTTTAAAAGCAGATGAAAAAAAAATAAAAAATAGAGAAATAAAATCTAAATTTTATTTTTGGTTATAAATTATTTTGGTATAGATAAATGAATTTTTCTTTAGTTTGTAATAAATTTTTCTTTGATTTTTATCTGTAATAAATTTTTTAGAAGAGTTTTGTTAGAAACTAAAAAACAAAATTATTAAAAACCAAAAAAAAATTCGATAATGTCTTGAATCACTTTCTGTTCTAGACCATCATTCACATCTTTGTGTCATAGTCATACTGCTGTGACACATGTCATATTATTTTTATTGTGAAAACACTGATTTTCAAAATTGAATAAAATAAACAATTTTTATTTTAAAATATAGAAAGTTATAAATAAAACATAAAAAATATAATTGTATTTTAATATTTTTTTAAAAGGTGATAAAAAATAGACAAAATAAAACTTAAATTTAATTTTTGTTATAAATGAATTTTTCTTTTAGTTTCTTATAAAATTTTCTTTACGTTTTATCCCTAATAAATTTATTAAGAATAAAAAACAAATTTGATAATATGCTGACTTACTTTCTTTTTCAGACCGTCTCTCACATCTTTGTGGTCAGAGTCACACTACTATGGCAAACATCGTATTATTTTTACTTATAAAATTCACTATTTTTTAAAATTAAAGAAACTAAGTAGTTTTTATTTTAAAATATAGAAATTTATAAATAAATAAAAAACACTCAACATTGACATTCAATCATAATTTTAAATTTGTTAACTTTACCGATTAATATTTTAAAAGTCATGTAAATGAAAGTGTTTAACGCTAACAATGTATAGTGTTAAACTCATAAATAAAAGGTAAAAAACTATAATTGAATTTTAAGATTTTTAAAAAATTATAAATTATAATATTATAAAATAGTAAAATAAATTTTTCATTTCATATTTTATATATAAGTATCTAATAAATACATCTTCTTAGAAAAATATAATAAATATATTACAATTGTAAAATTATTTTTTAAAGCTCAGAATTTTATGCAATGCTACTAGATTAATTGTTACTAGACTAACACATCATTTTATCAAAGCTAGAATAATATTTTTAAATAAAAATGAAAATTTCACCTATATTCCAACAATGTTAATGTCTCCATCAAAATTGTCATGAACTTTCAAACTCAACAGAAGATAATTTGAAATTATTATTTCATATACTAGGACAATAACAAGTCACACGGTCCGTCATTAGCTAATATTGGATTTATTTGCCTAAATTAGTCTTTATTCAGGGTCAGTTATATGTAGTAATTTGAAGAGTACAAAGCAAACATAATTTAAAGATTTTGATTCATGACAAGGGAAAAAAACACTAAAAAAAACTACAAGTGTAGTTTTCATAGAAGTATTCCAAAATTTACACTACGTAGGAATCAAATAAAACCAAGTTCTTTAAGATATTATGCACTTAAGGTTGGCTTGGAGTGGAGATTGGTGCTTAACGTTGTTGATTTCAATCTAGTAGCGATTAGGACGAGGTCGGAAGTTGGGTAACCACTGGGTAGTACGTATTATAACTTTTTTAAATTTCTTAGGACTTAAATAATTTAATATTACAATTTTTCAAGTTTAAACTTCAATTTCAAACAATCTTCAAAATCTACTAAACATGATGTTACTTTTTCAAGTCTATGCATTGTTATATTTTTAGTTCCCGTTTCGTATTAATTTATTAAATACTTATAATATTTTATTCAAATATTTTGTTACTAATTTTTGTTATTTGACTTTATTAGTATCTGAACAAATTGAAAAAAGATATATTTCATATTTTAAAGTACTCAACTTTTACTATTTATTTTAAATATTATTTACTTTACATTTTGTTTATTTTAAGTTATTTAATAGTTATTTTATTTTATAATTTTATATAACATTTTACTTATATATTCTATAAATTATTAAATTACTTAATTGTTGAAATATTATATTATAATACTTAATATGTGTGATTTGGTAACCCATGCATATGCACGGTGCTAAACTAGTTTTCATATAAAAAGTTTGTCAAAAAAATTTGACCTTCTAAATAATCTAGTAACCTAGAAATTCCAATAAATTGTTAAAGAGTACAATTCTACTTTCTATAACAAATTTCAATACTCTCGTTCATATTTCCTCTTTTTTCTCGTTAGTTGTAACTTGTAATTAAGGAAAGACAATTTTGTTGACAAGGATTGTGCTTTTGATAATTCTAGATGGTAACATTATTTTTTCGGTATACTTCTAGGTGAAAACATGGTCTATTACAATGTGGTCACTTATTAGGAAACATCAATTGAGAGGAACACTTAGTTGACATTTACATAACTTCTTTTTCTGCTGTTTTTACTTCCATTGACTCGTACCTTGAGCCAATCAAGTTAGATTTCTGAAGGCTTTTTGCAAAGAAAAAGGGTCCTTAACCATAGTCAAAGACTCAAATAATCCAGTTTAAATCGTCTACGTTACATTTTCATCTTAAAAATTTTACTGATTTATGTTATTATTTTTTTTTTAAGTTTTAGATATAAATTTATTAAATATAAAAATAATTAAGTAGTTATTTTTATTAGAATGTTTATAAATACTAATAGAAGGAGAAAATAATTTTTTCACATATTATCATTTAAAATTTAAAGTGAACTACTCATATTACATCAATATAATCAACAATTAAAAGTTACACCGTGTAAACAAAATACATAAAACCGAAAACTACTAGTGTGACGTTTTTGGATGTATGAAAAATACATTTTCTTTTAGAATGACCTATATTTCTACACATTGAAGATTTTTAGATTTAGATTTTACCATATCCATATCGGTGTGTATATATGATGATTTTGAACCTTTTTAGTCATGATCATCTTTGGATTGAGAAATATTTTTGACTCCATACAATTTGGCCAATAATTTTTATTGTGTAATTCTTGAAACAATTTGTTATACACATTTTATATGCATTCCAACATGGATACTAGATGTACTTAACATGCGTAATCGTGGTGAGCACGATTACATGCAGCAACGATATGTGTGCATGATATGTGCAACTTTTGAAATTTGTCACACTTACACCACTATTCATCCAATCTAATAGTAAAATTTCTAGTTGGTCGTCCTTCCCTTGTATACTAGACACACCTCGGTGCCACTATGGAAATGTCTTCATTACACATCTCGACACTGAGAGACTTGTGTACTAGGCATACCCTTCAGATGTGTCGAAGGGTCACAGGTTTTGACTAAACTAAAGGGTCAAGCACCCACAAGGCGTGTTGGAAAGCTCTTCGACCATGATGTTTGTATAGATGACCCAACAACATATCAATCTAGGAGCACTAAAGGTCCCCCCATTTTTGGTATATTCCATTTTTATCCTTTGTTAGGTTAAATTACATAGCCCATACCTAGTAGGTACAACTACAAATATAGGATAATTATTCAATTTGACTCACTCATTATTACACTCTTCTTTTTTACAAAAACTACATACATTTTGTCCTTGACGAATCCTGGAGTCAACCCCATTCTACTTTAGCATAGGAGTGTTTTTTGCAAGTACACACTTGTTCTTTCCCACTAGGACTCCACTGCAAGGCAAACGTTAGCAATCAAAGAGAAGAAATAGTATCCGGTACCTTGACACCTTTTTGTAGGTACACCTTGGATTAATTGTCTCCTACACAAGGAAACACATATTACACTAAACAAAATCTAGTACATAGTGACTATTTGCCTTTGTTTTTTTTTTCCTATCAAAGCCTTATGTAGTATCTCCGTATATTATTGATCCGCTTTAATTTTTGCATCAACTTTTTTACCTTGTTGGATATTAATGTGTTACAAATTTGGTATATTGACATTGTTGTCGCACTTATTAGCAATTTCTAAGTCCTTTTGTGAATCAAATTTATGGCCTAACTAGGTTTTTGTCATGTGTCCCTAGTGTTGGCTATTGTCCCATGCTAGAGTCCATTTCTTCTTTGAAATGTCACTTGCAAGTTCACTTAACAATTTATTATAGTAGTAGTTGAACCAAGACTCCATCATGACATAAGTTGTGACATGTAATAAATTACAAATGAAAAAAAATTATACATGTTTAAAATATATACTTATGTTAATAAAGTGAAGTAAATAAATTATTGAATGAGAGCAATATAAATAAATTATTAAATGAAAGTTTATCTTAATGGGCATTATATTATGGTGATCTCATTTGTTGCTATTGCCTGTTAAGATAAACTTTCATAACATTTATTAATTTGGGTAAATTGTTGTATGATTGTGTCTAATTACAATGCAAATTTTCAATAACCTTATGCTTCCATGCATGCTTTTTGTTATGAGTCCGTGTAGGCATATATTTTAGGCTTAATTGATGGTTTATGATTATGCTTGAAAAATCAAGAAAGAAAGTTCACTTAATGTATTTGCCATTATGAGCCTATTTAGAACATGCAGAACTATAAAATTGAGATTTTGCTTGTCTAGCACATTTGTATAGGGAGTTGTAGGGCAAATGACCCATCTTGGTACTATATGTTGTTCATTCAACCAAAGTGAACTACAATATTGAATATTGGTTTATCCATAATCTTATTTCACATATGTTAACCCTCCCCCTCATTAATTACTTTTTACCCAAGTGGACTGCAAGAGGGTTGAAATATATGAGGACACCACTTGCTTAGTTACATATTCAAATTTGACGCAATAACAACAATAAGGTTAGATATTAACATAATTTTATTTTTATAATACCATTTTATCCATAATTTATATATAACTAAGATTAATGTATTATATTTCAGTTTTATTAGATGCCTTGTACTGTTTTGACATCGTTTGTTGTTTTGGTTTGACATACAATCAATGTGGTCTAAATGTCATTTGGTTTATGGCAACAATTAAAAATTGTGCATATAATCTTGACAAACTCCATCAAACATACATGAGCAAAGATACATTGATACCAATTGGGCTAAAGAAAATATGCAATAGATTGTCATTTAGAAGGATAAACAACAAAATGTTCTTTATGGTTAGCTTATTCAAAAGCCTTTACAACACATCACTGAATATTTATAGTGGTTTTTTGAAAATTCAAGAACCAATTTATATGCACAAAGATTAACAAAGGTTTGTGACCCATCAACGACTACTTAAATTCCAGTTCAACTACATTCAAAGACCTCTCCAACACCACCTTCATGCATGCCTAATAATATAACAATGTTATGCAGTATCAAATGAACGAGAATATCCTCAGTCATATCTAATGTAGACAACAACAACAGAAAATTACATGCACACCCTTTGGGTACACAAAAAAGATATGACTTTGTAAGCAATTTTATTTTGTGTGAGCATGCAAACACCACAATTTGCATATGCTTACATGTCATCCATGAATATTTCTTCAGTTTTTGTGGTTTCATGCCAAGTCCATGGAGTTCCTCAATGAACCCTATCATGGATAATGTGTAAGTGTTCATTGCGACTTTGCAAAGATTAAAAAAAAAAAAACCAAATTGGCAAGAAAATAGACATTGAAATCCTAAAAGAAATAGGCAACATTCACGATATAGTACTAGTGGAGACAAATAATTTTTCTAATAATTTTCATTTGTTTAATGCTATTTTTTTAAAAAAAAATTTATCATTAAAAAATTAGTTTTTCACTATCTAATGATCCTCATAAACTTAATTTCAATAAATAATTAACAAGTTGAAATAATAATTAAATTTAAAAATAATAACAACATATAAAATAAGGTAAATCTTACATTAAAAAATAATGGACACACAAATCTTTATAAAATACTAAGAAGGCTTCATTAAAAAATAATTAAAAACAAATTAGAAAAAAGGTTAAAAACAAGTAGGAGAGAAAAAAAAGTAAGATTTTTTAAAAAAGATAAAAAGTAATTTGTTCCAAGTTGAAAAAAAAAAATCACATCGGTGGTTGGACAATCAATTTCTCACTACAGTTTAAAAAAAAGATCACACCCATGTTGAATAATTGGTTCTAAGTTTTCAACTAATTTTTAGTGTCAACAATAATTTTTTAGTGTGAATAATAAACTGATATATTCAAATAAATAATGTAGGGTGAGTTATCTGGATAATATATTTTTTTACTAACCCATGGGTAATCTTTGAACCCACCCTGAAATTGAAGGGGAGTCCCCAATTTGACCAGAAATAGGTACAGATATGTGGAATATCCACTAGTATATGCGTGTAAGTTCATCCCTTCTTACCTAATATATGTGAGGGTTCACCTTTACACATGTTTCGTGCCCCTAAGAAAGTTATTTGTGCAACTATCGTAGTTATGTTGAAGATGAATTATGTTACGAGAAATAGTGGCAGTTATGGTGGATGCGGTTTAAAAAGAAAAAAATGGATTTAAATAAAGATAACAACTTTTAGTCATTACTATTTAATTTAATTGTTTCAAAATTTTAAAGTTATCAAAAAATAAAATAAAATGAAACTTTTAAAGTATCATAATGAAACTTTTAAAACTTATACCAAAATAAAAAAAATACTAAAACATAATAGACCAAAATAATGTTTAGCCTTTTAGTTATTGTATCATAAATAGTAAGTGCTCGTTTAGCAACAGTTTTATAAAATTGTTCTCAGTATTTTAAAACTAAAAAACTAAAAACAGTTTTCGAAAACAGTTCTGATTTTTTAGTTTTTAAAAACTAAAAAACATGAACAATTAAAAGTAGTTTTGCTTCTCAATTTTCTATTTTTGTTTTGAAAACTCAAAATACAATCAAAATATGTTGTTCTTTGTTTTTCATTAATGAAATTTTAATAAATATGAACAAGTTTCTCCCTTTTTACATCTTCAAAACAGTTTCCAAATAACACTTACCAAACAAGTTCTTTTTTATTTTCTTCCTGAAAACAATTTTTGAAAACAATTTTTGAAAATTCTTTTCAAAAACTAAAAAAGAAAACCAAATTAATGAAGCCTTATGTGCTTGTTTGGCAACAGTTTTATAAAATTTTTTTTAGTATTTTAGTATTTAAAAACTAAAAAAATTGTTCTTACTTTATTTTTAAAAATAGTTTCTGAAAAAAATTCTAGTTTTTTAATTTTTAAAAACTAAAAAACTATAATTAATTTTACTTTTCAGTTTTTTATTTTTGTTTTGAAAACTCAAACTACAATGAGAATATGATGTTTCTTATTTTTTATTAATGAAATTTCAGTAAATATGATTTTTTTTTTATTTTCACATTTTCAAAACAGTTTTTAAATAACACTTATCAAATAAATTTTTTTTCTTTTCTTTTAAAAAATAATTTTTAAAAACTATTCAAACTACAATGAAAAATATGATGTTTCTTATTTTTTATTAATAAAATTTAAATATATATAAATATTTTTTTTATTTTCACATGTATAACTCTTTTAAATCAGTACCCGACACAATACTGAAGAGCAAAAATTCCGTCGACAGCAGGGTTCGAACCTGCGCGGGCGAAGCCCAACAGATTTCAAGTCTGTCTCCTTAACCACTCGGACATATCGACTTCTTATAGCACGTTGTCATTTCTATTAATATATTGATTCAACTTGTTGAGGTTTAATGTGTGTTAATTCTTTGGTCCAAGACCTAATTAAGTCCTCTATCTAGATTTAAATATAAACAAATATTTATTCTTCTTACTCTCATATAAATTTGGTTTTCTCATATAAATATAGGGGGCATATCTAGGGAGAAAGTCAAATTTATATAAAAGTGAGATGAAAGAGAAGAATATTTGAAAAATATTAGTCATTATAAGAAGAGAGAGAAAAAAGAATGATGATAATAAATACTAGAAGAGAGAGAATGAGTGGATGTAGTCAATTTTATTTCAACCATTAATTTTTATTTTAATGGCTAATATTTGTTCCTCTCACTTCATATAAGATACTTTATTCTCATATGATATGTCATATATATATATATATATATATATATATATATATATATATATATATATATATATATATATATTAGCAAAAGATAATATATAAATAATAAAGAAAAAAGAGTAAAAGTGATACCTAAAACGTTACAAAATATATCCTTCATGATGTAGCCATGTGACTAACCCAAATCCCATGCTTATAAGATATTGAACAAATTACAAATGCAGTTTCTCAGGTTTAGTAAAATTACAAATGCATATTTTTTTTAATTACAAAGACTCCTTATTTTTTATGTATTCATTACAATTGGTATCTTTGTATGTTTGAAAGCATTACACTAACACTACTCTCAAAATTTATACTAATACCCTTCAAAGGATACAAAAGTAATTATTAAAAAAATAGAGGGTGTATGTGTAATTATACTAAACTTCAAAGGTACATTCGTAATTTTCTCTAAGATATTTATCCTTAATAAGACATAAATATATAATAATTATATATGTAACCTTCCTACATGGTAAACAAAAACTCACATTACATTAACATAGCAGAGCAAAGTAAAAAATGTTATAAAGAGCAACATTTAAAACACATACAATCTTAAATGAAAATCTTATGATTGGAATTGTTACTACTCTTTTCAAAAGTTCTACCTGTTATTAATATTTATGTGTACAGCAAACCTATAATTTTATCACCTATCATGAATGTGTTTCAAACTTAGATGTTTAGTAGTAAATTCCTATGCATAACTTCCATTAAATTTTTGGGTGTATGAAGTCAGCTTGGTTTTCCACCAATGCTCATAATAGATATTTGTTGATGTAGTTTCGTAAATCTTCAGACAATGTAGATAATATAATGGTTTGGATAATAAATCATCTGATGAGCAAGTTTGTAGAAGCTTTTAGTGGTTGCGTTTGTGGGGGAGTTGGTTTGCATCTGATGACTAAGATTTGTAGGCTTAGGTGGTTAGGGTCCACATAGTAATGTTTGTTAGTTAACATTAATATCTCACTTATAAATCACATGAGTTAGTTACACCATGTGGCTATGTTTGTAGTTTAATATATAATTTGTGTAAAGGTCATTGTAAGTGTGATGTTTGTGTTCTTTCTCAAGTAACAATATAATTTTACTCTACTTTCAACTCTTATTTTCTCTCTCATTTTCTTGGTGTGGATTCTTGAGACTTTCTGGAGTTGTCTTGTGAACTTCTTATCAAACCTCAACAAGTAGTGTCGTCTGTGGGGACAAAGCAATTCAACAAAGATTAAAGTCACAACAATCAAGTTTTATATAAAAAAGTTCTTTAGGATCAAGATGGAGGATAGTGTAACAATGTTGTGTGAAAGCTTTAAAGAAGAGGTGAATATGTCATCATCTTTATTGTACCAAGGAAGAAAAATATGATTGATAAGGCTAGAAGAACCATCATCTTGTATCTTGAGGATAAGGAACTAAAGGAAGTTGTTAGTGAGAGAACCATTGTTGCGATGTTGATCAAGTTAGAGTCTTTGTATATGACAAAGTCTCTAGCGTATAACTTTGTTTAAACCAGCATTGTATTCGTTTAGGATGACAGAGTCAAGAACAATGCAGGAACGACTTTTAGATTTTAACAAGATTTTGAACAATTTGGAAAATGTAGATGTGAAGTTTAAAAAAGACGATAAGGCATTGTGACTCCTCAACTCTCTGCCAAAATCCTTTAAACATTTCAAGGATGTTCTATTGTACAAGATGGTATAAACAATCACTATTCGGACTAAAAAGTTTCAAAAGCTTCAAGATTTGAAAGTAAAAGATTTTGGGGATGGTGTAATGGCGAAGATGAAGGGTAACAAAAAGGAGGAAAATTAAAGAAGTCCAACCCCAATTAGGAGGTAAGTCTAAGTGGAAGAAACAAACGAGGTGTTTCAAGGGTTATAAGTTAGGTCACATCCAGAAGAATTGTCCTAAGGAAGGAGGGAATAATGGTTATGAGTTTGTTAGGGTTTTGGTGCCATCTTCTAATGACCTACAAAAGACTCAGAGTGTACATACCATATGTTCACATAAGGGACTTCTTTGAATCTTTAGAGTTATAGGAGGTTGGAATGGTCCTTTATGGAAACAATAAAGCCTATAAGGTGTAAGGTTGGGGACGACCAGACTAAAAATGTTTTACAAACGAAAGATGATAATGTAGCTTATAGTGGATTAGGTATCTTCTAGAGCTTAGAATGTACCTTCTATTCATAAGCACGTTCTATGGTTTGGGTTATCCTACCAAGTTAAGTGTGGGATGATTAAAGCATCCAATAGATAGTTGCTAAAGGATAAAAGTGAAATGGTTTCTTAGATGTTTATCCATCATTTCACATGCATATATTTTTAGTCAGATGATGCAGGATAAGGCTATGTTGTGGCATCTAAGCTTGAGCCACGTTAGTGAGAGAGGTTTAGTCGAAATTGAGAAGTAGAAGTTGCTGATAGTGATAGGCTTAAGAAGTTAGAGTATGTGACCAATGTGTTTTGGGGAAGTCTCACATGATTCACTTTGGAACTGGTAAACACACGTTCAACAGTCTGTTTAAGTGTGTTCATGCAGGTTTGTGGGATCTGGCAAGAACTCAAACTCAAGGTAGAGGGTTTTACTTTTTAACTATCATTGATGATTTCTTGAGGAGAGTCTGGATCTACATTTTGGAGAATAAGGAAAAGACATTTTAGAGGTTCAAGGAATGATAAACCTAAATTAAGAATTAGTAGGGGACCAAATTGAATGTGCTTAGAACAAACAATGGATTAGAGTTTGTATTAGAAGAATTCAACGAATTATGCAGGAAGTAAAGAGTGAAAAGGAATAACATTATCACGGGTCTCGTCAAAATGGACTTGTTGATGATGAACAAGACCATTTTGGAGAGAGTGAAGTGCATGCTCTTAAAAGCACATCTTCCTAAGGCTTTCTTGGGAGAAGTTGTTAGTACAATCTATATGATAAATAGTTATGCATCGTCTATTTTAAAGTTCAAGATGTCAATGGAAGTTTGGAGTGGAAAACTAGCAAACTACTAAAATATTATGTGTTTGGGGTTTTGACATTTGCACATGTTAAACAGGATAAGTTGGAAGCATGAGTTGAGAAGTGTATCTTCCTTGAATACAATAGACTCAAGGGATATTGGTTGTGAAAGTTGGATATTAGATCGTCTAAGTGCATCAATTGTAGGGATGTTACATTTAATGAGACCAAGAAGGATACATTAAGTGGAAACTCTAATAAAGGCAAGGAGAAGGCTATCATTGAGGTAAACTTATCTACCAACAACTTCCAACAAGATTTTTTGGCCGAGGTAGATAATGCATCACACCATGACTCTTAGCCATCAACATTTGACTTTAGGAGGTCAGAACGTGCTACTTCTGACTATTAGCTAGTGTGTGATAGGGAAAGAAAGACTATCAAACCTACTTTATAGGTTTGGGTATTTTGATATTTTTTGTTATGCTCTCAGTTTGGTTGAAGACATAGAAGATTTAGAACCTAGAAATTTTAGGGAGACACATAAGAGTAAGGAGAGTTGACAACAACAATGTGCCATGAAAAAGTAGCTTGAGTTTCTCGAGAAGAACCATACATGGACGTTTATGGACATACCCAAGAATCAAAGAGTGGTTGGGTGAAAATGGATCTTTAAGAAGAAAAGCATGGTTCCAAGGTGGAAAAGACAACATTCAAGGATATCCTATGGTGAATTATTTCACATAAATCACAAAAGTATATTATAATGAGATCTTCTCTAATGTTGTGAAACACTATTCTATAAGGATCTCGTTATCAATTATATATCAATATGATCTATAGATGGAGCAATTAGATGTCAAGACAATTATTATCCATAGAGATTTGGAAGAGGCCATCTATATGCAACAGTCGAAGAGGTTCATTAATGATCAAACGAAAGCATGTCTACTAAAGAAATATTTGTATGGGTTGAAACAGAGTCTGAGCCAATGGTATTAGAACTTTGATAACTTTGATATTTGATCTTGCTCCTATATGTAGATGATATCCTTGTAGCTAGCAAATACAAATAAATGATTTTAACAAACTTAAGACAAAGTTGAACTTAGAATTTGATATGAAAGATCTTGGTTTTGCCATACACATACTTGGGATGGATATTATAAGGGACTAGGCAAATGGGGTTTTGCATCTCAAAAGGTTTCCTGAAGAAGGTCGTGGGGAGGTTTAAGATGCATCAATCCAAACCTGTAGGCATACCTTTGGGGCACCATACGAGGCTCTCAACTAACCAAGCATTGGATTTTAATGAAGAAAGGAGAAGCTAGATTTTATTCCATATGCTAATGAGTAGGAAACATTATATATGGGATGGTTTATACGAGGCCAGACTTAGCTCATGATGTAAGTGCAATCAACAAGTTTATGTGAGGCATAGGATAAACTCGTGAGAAGCATTGAAGTGAGTGTTGAGATACATGAATGAAACTATTGGGTCAGGTCTTCAATATTGAAAGAAATCTCAACTGGAGTTACTTGAAAAGATTTTGTAAATGTTGATTATGTAGTGAATGTATATACTAGAAAGTCGCTCTTTAAGTATGTGTTTTATGTTGTTTGGGTCTACAATAAGTTGGAAGGCAAGCCTATTATTTGTGGTTGCATTAGGGATGACAAAAAAAATCGCGTCCATGGTACCTGCAAATTAAACCTGTGAAAATACCCGCATAAGTAATTTAAATGGGTACCCGTCACCTGTGGGTACGAATTTTTTTCTACTCGCTCCTTAACGGACACAGTACGAGTATCATAGTATCCTACCTGCGAGTACCCGTTACCCGCTAAATTAAAATACTACACATATTTAATTTTAAAAATATAATTTTTTATTAAATAAATCAACTTAAAATATTAGTTATCAAATTTTATTGTTATCAATGTTACTTTTTTTATAACAAAGGAATAATTCATAGAATTATTTTTTATAAAAATATTGATAATGTAAAACGAATATTCTATTTATATTACATATTATATTATATATATATATATATTAATCTATTTTTAGATCCAATTAATCTTGTAGAAACTTACTAGTATAATTTTATTTTTAGATTTTTTAACAAATAAATAATTTGTTTGATTAAAATTTAGGTAAAAAAAATAATATCTTTTTAACAAAATATTTTTGAAAAAATTTGTGGGTACTTATTGATACTTGCATGTATTGAAAAAACCCACGAGTATTTTTATAACGGGTGCCTGACGGATTTTAAGCGGGTATAGGTATTTTATGGTAGGGTGGGTAGCGGGTAGGCATTACCTGTACCCACCCCGACCCATTTCCACTCCTAGGTAGCATTATCCACTATAGAAGCTCAGTACATTGGATTGGTAGAAGGAGTAAAGGAAGGTTTGTGGCTGAAGAGGATGATAATTGAGTTGGGGATTTTACAGGAATGCATACTAATTCACTGTAAAAGACAAAATATTATTCATCTAGTAAATCACCATATGTACCAAGCATATTGACATGAAGCTTAACTTCATTATGACGTGGTTGAAATAGGGGAGATTAGGTTTGTGAATATATGTTTACCAAGTCTCACCCAAGGTCAAAGTTTAGAGGTGTTTGAACTTGGTGAACTTCATATAGGAGGTAGTAGAGGTCAATTAGAAGGAAGAGACGTAAGAGGACCTAGGAGGTATAAAGTCCTTGATTTAAATTCAAGGAGGAAATTATGGATGTTGACTCATAAATCTTCAAAAGTTGTAAAGGGTCTAATGGTTTGGATGGTAGATCATCTAATGAGTGAGTTTGACAAAAAGCTTCTAGTGGTCATGTCTATAGGGAGTTGGTTTGCATCTGGTGGCTAGCATTTGTAGGCCCAGATGATTAGCATCCACATTGTAGCATCTATTAGTTAAAATTAAACGTCAATGTTATGTTAGCATGTTTTCATAGTAATAAGTTTGTCCAAGTTGCATTTTGTCATAGTTGCATTTGGTGTTAGTGTTATGTCGGCTTGCATCATGTTTGTGTTGTTTTGTTCTCCACCCTTTTGCTTAAGGACAAGAAAAGCTTTAAGTTTGAAGGAGTTTAATAACTGTCTAAATTACCTATTTTTACATAGGTAAAATAGAGTAATTATCCTAATTCCTTTTCATTGGCCTTGGTTTTCTCCATTTTCACTTAAAATAAGATTTAATTAGGAAATTAGTTTTAGTTTTACATTTATGCATATTTTTGCGTTATTTCTTTATTTTCTTTGTTCGAATACAATTTTTGAGAAAAACTAAAGAAATGTCAGATGATTTTAGTTTTTGGGTGTTGTATTAGCATCTAGGTGCCAAATGATCATGTTAGGTGCATCCAAAGCCACCTAGCAAAGAGCACTTCATTTCAAAATCTCGATGCCCACATTGTGAGCGACCTACACTCAGACTTAATTTTTGGGCCAAGTTTCTTGCAACGCCCAACTGTCACTTTGTCACCGATGGGCGTTGGTGTTTCAATCCAAAGGCTATTTAAGGGTGTCTTTTGTTTTGGAAAAGGGTTACACACATTGCTAACGTAAGGCATGCTTCAAACCCATTATTTGCCCATTCTCCACCTTCATCCACCCTGATGGTTGGTTACACTTGTAATTTGTTGGGGTCTGATGTAACAAAACCTGAAATCTTGTATATTTTTGTTCATTTAATCAAAACTTTTTATTCATTGTTGGTGTTCTTCTTTACCCTAGAATTGTTTTTTATCTTTCGTAGATTTTACTTGTTGAATGAGCTCGATAGAGGATTTTGAATTGTAAAATAAGAAGAACTCCAAATGGAGTTTATTGCTCGGGAGAGAGTAAAACTCATTCGTCATCTTAAGCTTATTTTCTTAATACAAGTTATTTGACTTTAGATTATGCGAGACATGGATAGTCTAAATCTCAAATAACTTAGTTTCTTGCTTGCAATAGATTGAGGTTTAGGATATTTTATGGGTGATGGAAACATAAGTAATGAATCATGATTTTGAGTTCATTTATACACTTGCGAAATGATTTAGTGAAATCAAGACCAACTAAATCCCGTATGTGTAATTGCTTACTTTATTTATTTATGCTTTTATAGTAGTGAAATCAAAACCCAACTAAATCTCAATTTTAGTAGTTGTTAGTATAAAAATCTTTCCTTTTTGTTTGTACAAGTAAAAATAGTGAAATTTTTTAGGTATCATCAAGTTGTTATGGGGTCGACCCAATATTTATCGGATACTACATACGACCGATGCATTTTTCAGTAACAGTGTAGAAAACTTTGCACTCACTAGTCTCATCTATAAGTCACAAGTTAGTTACACCACATGAGCTTGTTTGTAAGCTTGCATATACCTAATGTAAGGGTCATTGTAAGTGTGATACTTTTGCATTCTTTCTCGATTATCAATGTTATCATTCTGTTTTCAACTCTTGTTTTTTATGTGATTTCTTGAAACTTTTTAGAGTTGTCTATCTTGTGAGCTTCTTATTGAATCTTAATAGATATAATTTTATCTTGATACCACCTAACATAGTAAGTCAACTATAGCTTTAAGGTCATTAGTATTTAGTGAAGTATGAATGACTTAATAGAATTTATTCTACATGTGGTTATTATGGTCACCTTATGAAAGAATGTAAAGTGCAAGTCAATTTCACTAAACCAATAGTTATTCAATTAAAGTGTTATTCGACTATAGTGACGCAAAATTTCACTATACAAGTTGAGCAATCAACCCTAAAACCAGCTAAAGAGATACATGCAAATTTCAGGAAGAGATACCATATGTGATATGTCTTCTATTTGCGATGGCGAAAAAATGTAACAAACAAAAATGAATAGATGTGATGTCAATGGCACAAAAAAAAAATAGAAGAAAGAAATAATATTACATGTGATGCTAATTTTGTTTGAATAAACAATTTGTTAAGAATTATTAGTACAATATCCTTAAAGAATTCAAATGGACCAGATAAAAGATCGATTGTTGCTACAAAATTTGTTCACAATTATTAGTACAAAATTCCATTAAATCATCTCATGAAGATCGAATGGACAATGCTTTTCATTTATCACTTGATCACATGAACAGTGTGCTGTTCTACATCTCAAAAAAAACTCTAGTGCAGCCCCATAACATCAATACCTATGGAGTTTTATAGGTCACTAACCCATCGTAGTTTATTTATTACTTTAAATATGTTTTTCATTCTCAGTAAATTTGCGAATTTTGTTTTAGTTCCTATTAAATTTTCTCTGTTTTTGGTTTTTTTTAGTCCTTAAACCTATTTAGATAGCCATTTAAAATCTTCTAAAAAGATTTAGATAATATTTTAGAGATAAAAATAAAATAAAAATTTATTAAAAAACAATATAAAAATTTATTAAAAACAAAGAACAAAAATCATTTGTTAATTTATTAAACAAAAAAAAACATAATTAAACCTCTTTTTATTTTGTTAATAGATTTGCTTAGAAGTTCTTAATTATTTCTTGAAACATTTGTGGAATTATAGCTAGATTCATATATTCACATATTCACGAACACAAGAATACTAATGATCCTAAAGTAAATATTCATATCTTAATTAGTAGAAATCTAGATATAATAATGTGGTCATTTCTACTAATAATACTAATATTTCTCTTTAAATGAAGCATGCATAGTCTATTATGCATGACAAAAATTATCTTTGGATAACTATGTTAAACAATAAATACCTTCAAATGGTTATGATGATCAGACAAGTTACATTTCCATCTCTTAATTCACACCATTATCTTTTAAAAAAAGAATATATTAAATATCATATATACCTAGTGCTAATTCATAGTTAATTTTTCATCCTCCCCAATATTTAATATATTATGTGTACTTTGAATATAGTTAAATATGATTTTTTCATTAGAATACTTAACAATTATATCAACAATTATATGCTATTTAAGTTGACAAAGGTTCTCGAAAGGCTATCTATGCAACCTCACGAGCCATTCAAGTTAACATCCAAGGCAAGCAATTGGATGTTAGAAAGACATTTACCTAAATGGAACTTGCAAAAACTTCATTGTTACCTGAAAAGGTTAAAGCACAAAATGTCAAAAAATTATATTTGTTTAATTTAATTATTTCGCTCTCACTCCTAGTATGGTAACCAGGTCTACATACCATTATTTTTCCTATGAGTTGTCAACTCGTGATAACCAGAAACGATCATAAAAACTGGAGCATAGGTTATTCAAAGTATATTGACATTCAAGGCTGTCACTTTTGACAACTCTACACCTTATGAGTTGATAACCCTAAACCATAGACTGGGGCATAGGTACTCGAGTTTATCTGAACATATTAATAACTTAAACATTAAATATTTGCCATCTTTGATGGAATTCAGATAGCATGGAAGTGTATTAGGAAGATTGTATATTAACCATATTAAAAAATATCACTTACCTTCATTTCTAAGGGGTGTTTACATTTCATCCAATGCATGCAAATGCATGTTAAAAATATTTAGTAAATGATAAATGGAAAGTTCAAACAATACCATCATTGTTACATGAAGAGATTAAAATACAAATTCTATGTCAAAGATATATGTATCAACTGGATTGTCCAAACACTGCTTCGTTGTTACATGAAGAGGTTAGAATGCAAATTGCATGTAAGGATATTTTAACATATTATTCTTAGGGGTGATATGTATTTTCATCCAATAAATGCAATGCAAATGCATGTTAACTGATTAGGCTGCTGGTTGACTGCTATGCCGCTACTAGTTGGACCCTGCAGATCTGAAATTTGATTGTGACTGCTACTTGAGAGGTTTTTTGCAAATTGGTGCTCTGCCCTGGTCAATTAATTGCAGTAAAGGCAGTACTCTGTGTATTGGCTGGCATGGCAGCAGTAACGGCATAGAATTTTTTTTAGCTTGGGTGTAAGGCTGTATTTTATAGGTAGTTTGGCTGAAGCATTGTGACTAACTCATTTTAGGTGATAATTTGGTAACTATTTTCAGACTCAGCTAGGGCGGTTTCTTTATTGTTTTGTGAATGATGCCGTAATTGGTCTTGCACTCTGGTGCCTTTGATTATATTTATCGATTCCTTACAAAAAAAAAACATGCAAATGCATGTCAAAGGATATTTATGTAATGTCCAAACACTAATTTCATTTATGTAAAGAAGTTAAAATGCAAATTGCATGTTAACATATTTACTTCTAAACACTAGCTTTGTTTATCTTTGAAGAGCTTAAAACACATCTGTCAACAACTTTCTCATTGATTCCATCCTTTATGAAATAAATTAGGCTCTTTCCTCATCTAATATTCATACAACCAAGGGCGCACTACAATTATTTTTCTTGGGAATTGTCAACTTGTTCAAAATATGAGAGGTAACTAAAATATCATGAAACTAGACAACATGTTACATAGTTTCTGTGAGCAGGTTACTCCCTTAAACACTAAATTTTTTTCCCATCTTCTAGGAATTCAAATTGCATGGAATAGGAATACTATGAAGCTTTTAAGTGGATCATAGTAAGAGGGTCACTTTTTTTTTTTTTTATTGGCATTCAAGGCTGTCACTTGATAGGGTAGTACATTTTTTCATCAAGGCCTCTCATTTGCAAATAAAGGATTTTAAAACATATGATTTGGATATTATTTTTAAGCATATATCTTACCAAAAAGGCAATCATTCTGTAAACAACAGGTTGGTCAAACAAGCATCTTCTTCCCATGTAGTCCTTTGGGATACTTGCCCTCGTTTATTCTAAATAGATGCTTAGTTTATTAGGCATATTCTCTGTAAGAGTTGGATTATTTGTCATTTTTTCTTGCCCACTATAAAAAAAATTCTTTAAATTTTATGAAAATTTGACCAAATTTTTTTATAAAACTGCAACTATATTTTTAAAATAAAATATATAATTTAGTTCTGATATATTAGTATAAAACATTTTATATTATCAACAATAAAGCGACTGTATGTCACAGTCTAAATTTTTTAAATAATTTATTACTAAAAATTAGTTAATAAATTAATAATTTTTTAAAATATAATAATGAAGATAAGTATTTGTAATATTTTTATATTTAAATACAAATATTTAAATTCAAATTTAAAAAATAAAACGAGATAAAAATAATGTCATGTGATGATATTTAAAACATATATAAAATATTTTTCGGCAGACACTCAGGATGATCGAACAATTTTTATAATTAAATAAAAATGTAAAATAAATTTATTATGCAAGTATATTATAATTAAAAAATTAATATGAGAATTAAATTTATTTAATTCTAAACAAGATATCATTCACTTAAAAAAATACAGGACGAAAATCACATATAATTTAGAGGGGGCAGAAGAGTAATAAGACTTAGGATGTAACGTCTTTTAGAAAATTCTTGTGTCCAGCAGGGAAAAATTTTTGTAGTATAAATAGGTGATAGTGAGAATGTGATATTCCAAAATTTGAATGGTAATAATCTTTTAAGAGAATTATTCCTTTATCCCTGACATCCCATTTCTGTCCGAAGAGAACGACGCGGCTGGGTTCTTAAATTGCCTATCACATTTGTTTGTTTGTTTTTTTAATTAAAATTGCATATCTATGTACAGAAAATTAATTTATAATTATTTAAAATATTTTTTCTAAACCAAAATAATGACATAAAAATATAATAATTATTTTTTATTTTAATTAATTGATCTATTAATTATTAAAATATAGTTAAATAATTTATATTAATAAATTTTATATTATATAATAATTTAAAAATAATAAAGTGATAGTTCAATCGTTACATTACAAAACTATCTGTAAACTTGTCTTTATTATCATTTAACTTTTTTGGTAAAAATAAATCTTTGATTTTGACTCCTTTGGTAAAAGTAAACCTTGCCTTTAAATATTTACATGAAAATACTGCTATAAACTTATATTATTATAATTCCAACAAAAATCAGGAATTATTTTTTGACGAATATCAAAATATAAATATTTTTATTAATATTAATAACACAAATGATAATATTTTTTATAATTAAGTATTCAAAATTCGAGTCAAGGTCCATAACAAAATTTGATTAACTCTTTTAGTAATTATTAATCTGTAACTAATATTATAATAAAAAAGTATAGAGATGTTTTTATAAGGATAAGATAAAAATAAGGTTAGACATAAAAATTAAAAATTTTTGAAATTTATTTTTTTTAAAACATTTTAATTTATTCCATATGAAACATTTTTTAAATATTTAATTTTTTTAATTTTAAAACATTTTAATTTATTCTATACAAAACATTTTTTTTAAAAAAAATATTTTTTTTATTTTAATTTTTTTTAAAATAAACATTTTGAAAATAAAATATTTTAATTTATTCCATACAAAACTTTCAAACATTTTTAATTTTTACGTTTGACCTTATTTTTATTTTAATCCTCATAAAAAGATATCTATACTTTTTTAATTATAATATTGAAAAAAAAAATTATTATTTAAAATAATAATTAAACTTTAATGAGACCTTGACTTAAATCTCAAATTTTAAATGCATGATTTATTTTTCTTAATGAATTAAAATGAAGTGTACATTTTTTCTTGTTTTTGTAAATATAAGAATTAAATAAAAAAGATGCAAACAAAAATGATTAAATTTTAATTTAACTTAATTTAAAAAATCTAACACTATTACAACTTGAATAAATAAGAATAAAAATCAATTTACAAATAATTTTATACATGTGAGAATTAAAAAAAAAAAAGATGTAAGATTAAACTATCACTTTATTATTTTTAAATTATTATATAATATAAATATTTATAATATATTATAAAAATTATTAATATAATTTAATATTATTTTATAAAACATTTAACTATCTTTTTTTATAATTACTAAATCAATTAATTAAAATACAAAATATAGCAGGAGAGACCCCAGATCGTGACTCCAATAACTCAGTGACAGTGAATAGAGCGTCATGAAGAAACAAAAAAAAAAAAGCACATATGATAAATTATAACCTTCATTCATTTTTCCCTCCTAACATGTAAAGATAGATTTTCCATCATTCAAGTTACTCTATTATATTATATAAAAACTCATTATGCTGAGTTATGTTTCCAAATATAAAAACATAAATTGTTTTTACACTGAACTATCTCTTAAAGACAGTTCTTTCTTTTATCTATTCTGTTTCTTTCTTGTTTATTTCCTTTTGCTTTTAGAAGGAAAGGGGAAAGACAATGTATTTCTTCTACACTATTCCCATTCATTCAGGAAAGTCTATACTATCTAACGCCGAGCAAATCTAGCATGAATCCTACTTTGGATTGGAGTCCTACATGAAGGGCAGTCCTTCATTCCTTGCTTCACATGGAGCTCATTGCAATCGGGACACAGGACCTGGTGTGCACATGGCAGAAAAACTACTGACATCTCCTCTGATAGGCACATGACACACTCCTGCTCACGCCTCAAACTTCCCACTGCCAATTTGGTTTGGCAGCTCACTATTGTTTGAGCCGTATCAGATTTCTTGTTTCCCTTCTTGTTTGGGGCACACTTTGCTCTTGAGAAACTATCATTCCTTTCATTAACACACCTACGAAGTGCTGCTATTTTTTCAGAATCAGATTTTAGTTTCAAGTCAACCAACTCTTTCTCTAGCTTTCCAATATCTTCCACATATTTCTGCAGATCACTAGCTGCTTTCTTTCTAACCATATCCTCCTCAGTTTTCATGTGCACTTCAAGTTGTTCTCTCTCCTTTTTAATGGATGCAGCCTGTGCAAGGAGCTTTTCTTTCGCAGCTCTTTCTTTAGCCAATCTACCCTGTAACATTTTCACTAATTATAATACAGAAGTAGCATATTAAGCTCTTTGAGTACAGATTTTTTTAAACAATGGGACAACAGACATAACAGAAAAGCTATTACTTAAACAAGGTACTTGTATATATGTGTGTACATCTTCACACAAATAGTCAAATACACAGGAAATGTACTTTTTTAGAAGGCTATTTTATACAAGAAGAGTAATATTTGCTGTAAAATTATATATAGACGACCAAGATTAAAAGATACTTAGTCACACACATGAGCTCTTAAAAAGTCACAGCTTTGTGTTTCTATCTTGACTATTCATAGTAAGATTTAATGATTAATATTTGTCTTACTCGTGTCTATAAAACTAGGCCTCTCATTTGATACATCTTATATGTATGCACACACAAATAAAATGCTTCGAAAGTAAGACTTGTGTGATAACTAATTGCCTGTGCATTGTTCCTATACATTGGGAGTAGATCCTTAGATCTTCCCATGTTAAAATCTCTACCCTCAAAACTTCTTGTCTTTATATTTTTATTATTTAAATTCTCTCTCTGAATTAAGGGTTCTGACTTCACATGATCATGCCACATGAGAGAATCCATTCCCCTATAATGTGGTTCTAAATTGAATTTACCAAGTGAAACAGTCAAGCATTTCACAAGGTGCATACACTGAATTTGTCCTGTAAACAAATAAAAAAGAGTTTAATTCATTGAATTGATTGAGAAGTAACAAAATTGGAGATACATTTTAAGGTGATTTACAATCTATGCTTCTCAACAGAAGACAGAAGGAACATACTGCAGATACCACGACTTAACATCTTTTACATGTTGCCAGTGCATGATTATAACTGTCAACCACCTATATGTATGTGTATCTAACTGTCTATATATTTCCAAGGTCAAACAATCTATGTGTGTTTAAGGTGCCTATGCATTCCAACTGGTGAAAAAGGTTTAGAGTAGAACTCAAGACAGATTTTGATAATCAAGTAAACTTCACAGATTTTATTCAGAAGACATATCTTGATATAATTAGTCGTTATCAAGTAGTTCCAGTTTCAAATTTGTCACATACCTCAACCTTGGCTTGAAGATTTTTCTCTTTGTGTAGCTCCTTTTGCAGATTAAATAATTTGTGCTTCTCTCTATCAAGCTCATCTCGAAGCAAACTGTTCTGGCTTTCCAATGTCTGGGCCTGTTTAAGCGCCATCTGCTCTCTCTCCAGTGCTTGTTGATGGCTTGTCATTGACTTTACAACCAACAACTTAGCAGCATCCAACTCCTTCTTTAGCAAGGAGTTTTCTGCCTCTAGTACAAGTGTAGCAGAAGCAGCACTCTCAATTTGCCTTTTAGTATTTTCCATGGCATTTTCCATCTCAGATATCCTCTTCACAGCATTCTCCTCCACGATTTTCTTATCTTTTTTCAACAGTTCAGCATCTTGCTTGTCCTTCCTCAGAGTTTTAAACTCAGCCTG
This sequence comes from Psophocarpus tetragonolobus, assembly GCA_037954015.1. NCBI lineage: Eukaryota > Viridiplantae > Streptophyta > Magnoliopsida > Fabales > Fabaceae > Psophocarpus > Psophocarpus tetragonolobus. Next base: position 37,315,214 of record CM075692.1, read on the forward strand.
TAGTTTGCCAAGCCTATTGGTAACCTGCATAACCTTCTGATTTGTCCAGTTGTTCCAGCCTTGCAGCTCATGATGCATTTCTTGCACTCGAGTTATTAACTTCAAAATTAACCCATCCTTCTCATCTCGGGGGACATACTTACCCAAAGCCTCATCAAAAGGAATATCAGCACAATAATCAAAAATCTTGACAGAAAAGCTTCGATCAGATTTTGGCTTGGTTGTATTGCCAGGCATTGAGGTGTTCACATTCCCCATGGGAGAAGCAGATATTGTAACCTTTGCAGGTAATGTTTCAGAGTTAGCTCCTGCAGGTAAAACAGATGCATCATTGGTTGAAACATGGGATGCTACATTTGTTGAATGAACTCCATTTGTGCTTATCATATTTGAGGAGCCACATTTCATTTGCTGATTAGAAATTTCAGAGGGTGACTTGAGTCTTTTTTCAACAACCAAACTACCAACACTTGCAATCTTACCTGATTTAAAACTCCCTTTTCCACAAGCCCTGTAAGTTTTCTCCATATGAAGGAATTTCTGCCTAAGTGCTGCTATTTCTTTTCTGTTATGCCGCTTAGAACAAGGTCCTGATTTACATTCATGGGCAGGAACCCCTGAAGTTCCAGAGGATTTCTCTGCAGTAATTGGCAATGAAGCATTCTCTGTCTTAAGTTTTACCCCTCCTGAAGCATGAGGACTTTGGTTGTTGGGGGAATTCAGGAAACTTCCAAACTTTGGTTCCTCAGACCTCTGATTCTGGTGATTGGAAGACAAGTCCTTCTGGAAAGTTGGTGAAGTGCAATTTGATTGGGAACGGGAAGAACTGGTGGATTTTTCCCCATTATAAACAGCACTCAGATGATCTTCCAGTGCACACGCCAGTGAAAGGTTCAGGTCACATATCAGCAAAAGCCACATTGCTTCACCAACTGTTAAGGAGGGTCTTACTTCACGAACTACACTGATCATCTCCACCATGGTGTAATGCAGCAAGTGCTGAAAATTGTCAAATACAAAATCAGTAATAATATCATCTTTCCCCTTCAAGACATTTACAGTCTGATGTACAATATTTGAGACAGGATCTCCTTCTTCAATGTATAGGGCCTTCCTTGAAAGGGACATTTCAACCAATTTCTCATCAAAGCCTAATTCAACAACCCGCTTGAGAGCACCGCAAAAGATTGTTTGCAAATTAGACAGCAGTAGTTCCTCAAGCTGGCTTGCAATAGGATCATTCCAATCCACAAGCTCATGCGTGTGCTGTTCAGGGTCGTCTTCTTTAAACAACTCTGACCACAACTCTGATGGACTAAATTCATTTAGTCCATCTTGTGAAAGTGATAACTCATAGCGAGGGAACTCAACCAAAGAAGACGGAAAACTAGTTGGAAGTATACAAGGATGAGTTAATTTTCTCTTGTTCTTACACCCTTTCCCGTGTCTGTCTACACCGTCATCAGCTTTATCCATTTCAGGAGCAATTACACTGAAATCCACATGAACTTGGCACATCAACTCTCAACAACAATCTAAGTAAATAAATAAACCATGTATCCAAGAAATGCATGAACAAAGGATCAAGAAATCTGTCTTGAGAAAGGGGATTTCAATGAAAACATTAAGACAATAAAACTGGGGACAAAATCCACACAGAATTAACACCAATTCAAATAGAATCTTTTCTATCAACACGAAATGGTTATAAAAAAAAACAACAAAATCTATTTTCAAATAATAAAACAAATAAAAATAAGGAACTCCAATCCAACAAGAGAAGGACAATGCAACCATACCTAGGCCAGGAACCACAAGGCTGAGAACAAAATGAAGAATTTCCTGTATCTAAGGCTCCAAAAGAAAATTTTGTCAGAATCAAAACTCTTTACACAAACAGGTTCCGGGCAAAGCTTAAATAGTCAAAGCAAATACACAGAATGGAAGGCAAGTGCACCCACAAACCAATAAAACATTGACAACAAAATACAGAATAATAAAGAAAATAATCCATAGCCAGCTTAAAACAGGATCGAAAGAAAGGGGACACGCAAAGGGGTCATTGAGTAGAGAAAGCATAAAAATGAAAAAGGTCAAAAGAGTTTAATTTAATTTGGAATGGGCATGGAAAGCAAAATGTACCTGACGCACACATTAGTGTTTCCATGTAACATTACTGAATACGGAATAGGAGAGATTAATTTAGGTTGGTGATTGTTTCCTGAGAGAGTGAACACTTGTCACTTGTCACTTCTCACTTCTCACTGTGTTCTCACTCTTACACACACTATGGGTATGGGTTCTGGGTTTTGGAATGCTTCTCTCTCTTTATATACATAAGGGAGTAGTGCGGTGCGGCTATTGAGTTAAGCGCTAACTACTTTGCTTGCTTGCGGTTAAACCCCATTGGCCTTTTATACCCAACCTAGTTCATAAGTGAGAATACTATCCACCTACCCTTCTTCACTTCCACATTATAACTTCTTAATTACTTTTTGCCCTTTCAGATTTATTGTATTTTTTTTTATGTATTGTTATTCAGGAAAATTACATGGTTAATGGATTCAAAAATGTTGTAAATGTAATTTTTAAAGTAATTATTTCAAAAGTTTAATTGATTTACACTGATTTTTACACTGACATTTATTAAATTAAAATTTAATTATAGAATATTTTATATGGTAAACTTATTAGTCTTTGAAATAAGAACTTAATTGTTATATACTGTAACAGTAAAAGAGTTTTATGTAACTTTTAAAGGTAATAGATTTTTACACTGACATTTATTAAATTAAAATTTAATTATAGAATATTTTATATGGTAAACTTATTAGTCTTTGAAATAAGAACTTAATTGGTATATACTGTAACAGTAGAAGAGTTTTATGTAACTTTTAAAGTCAACAAACTTATCATGAATTAAGAGTTGTAATTGAATATATACCAATTAAATTCTTATTTCAAAGGCTAATAAGTTTACAATATAACATAGTCAATAATTAAATTTTAATTTAAATTCATGTATATTTACTTTTATCTTCATTAGATATAATTATTTATTTGGTATTTTGCTTCTTATATTTGTATAATTTTTACATTTTAGATCTTCCCATTTTTTTTACCAGTTTAAATCTTCTACTTAAAATTAGTTGTTATAGTTTTATATACATTTTTTTCCCCTAAAATACCAGATAAAAAATGCAAACATACATAGAGATAGAAGAGAGATCCACTTACATAGATTTAATCATTAGATTTTTATAAAACAAATATTTAGAAGGGAAAATAACTTTCTTAAACTCACTGTTAGAGTATATAGATTCCTCTTATTTAGATATATATACACTAAAATGAATCATTTTTGTGTAAGGACTAAAATATAAAAATGGTAGAAATATAAATAAAATTAAATGAATAATTAAATATTTAATTAAAAATATCAGAAAAACCTAAATTAAATGAATTTTGTAAAAAAATAATTAATGAAAAGTTTTAAAATATCAACAATAAAATAAAAGAGTTATGTTAAATCTTAACATTTTATTTATATAACTTTTAAAGTATTAAGTGATAAAATCAATCAATAAAGTTTGTGATTGAATAAAAATATAAGATTATTTGGACTGACGTACATATTAATTCAACTCTTAACAAAAATGTCTAAATCATTTAACGACAATAACTAATTTAAGAATTTATTTAATTTTTTATTGTAATTAATACCCTGCGATATTTTCCCTAAGACTTTAAACTCAGCTCTGACTAATTCAAATAAATTTAAGTAGAATTATTTATGATGGTACATTCACCCAAAAACAATTATGATGGTAAAAGTGGTCTACTTTTTTACTACAAAATATTATCTATTTTCTTCACGTATAATATTAGAATTTAAGATTTTTAATAAAATCATTCTTGGTCGTCTTTTTAACAGAAATTATTTGTCATTTAAACAAATAATCTTGGTATTCTTTTATAAAAGTATAATTAAAAATATTTTTTTATATATAAATTAAGATAGTTATTTTGACTAATAGTAAAGAGTAACACAAGGTAGGGGTGGATACGAATATGCCTCCTATCCAACCTGCCATAAAATAAACGTACCCATTACATACCTAAAATCCATTGGTTTAACTGTTATAAAAATACTTGCAAGTATTCGCAGGTATTTACAAATATTTTTAAAAAGTATTTTTTTTAAAGATATTCTTTTTTTTACTTGAATTTTTATCAAAAAAATAATTTATTTGTTAGAAAATCTATAAATAAAATTATACTAATAAGTTTCTACAAGATTAATTGAATCTAAAAATAGATTAAGATAATATATATACAAAATATTTAATATAAATACAATATTTGTTTTACATTACTAATATTTTTATAAAAAATAATTCTATGAATTATTCATTTCTTATAAAAAAACAGTAACATTAATAACAATGAAATTTGACAATTAATATTTTTAAGTTGGTTTATTTAAAAAAATATTATCTTCTTTAAATTAAATATCTGTAGTATTTTAATTTAGCAGTTACCCGCAATGTGAGTAATATGATACTCGTATTTGTGCCCATTAAGGAGCAGGTAAAAAAACGCATACCTGCAAATGGCGGGTACTCATTTAAATTATCCATATGGATAAAAAAAAATTCATACCTACAAGTGGTGGACAAGTGGCGGATCCTCATTTAAATTATCCATATGTCAAAATCAATCCTAAAAATTGGTCAAATCGATCTCCAATTAAAAATATTTTTATTTTATTAATTTAATTTTTAATGCAATATTAAAATTAAATATAAATATAAATACATATTTGTAAAGATTACAAATAATAAAATAAATATATATTAGTGTGTCTTGTTTTTAAAAATATGCAATTTACCGATGTTTTTTAAAATGAAAGCGATCGAACCAATAATAGTACTAATTTATGATTCATTGGTTTAACTGTCATTGAACCAATGGTTAAACCAGTTTTAATAAAATAGTATTTTTTATTATTAATATACTATAAATATTAAAATCATAAAAGAAAAAATGTATTAAGGATTAAATTATAAAATAAAAATAATTTTACTAAATGCACCTTCATATTGCTAAGTTAACCCTTATTTTTATCACTTTTTAATTCAAAAAGGGTTGAGTTAGGAAAATGAGGGGTGCCTTTAGCAAAATAAAAAAAATTAAAAAAAAAATTATGAATGGGTGGAACTAGTTGAACCATTGGTTTTATCGGTTCAGGACCAATTTCCGATTTTAAGATTGATTTTTTACTTTATGGGTTTTCAATGTCGGTCGAATCATTTACCTGATTGGTTCATCGAATCTTCCAATTGAACCAACCGGTTCACTAGTTTTTCAGTTGAATTGGTCAATTCGACCTGATTTTTAAAACATAGTAATTTATTGATTATATTAATTTAGAAATTTTCATATCTTAATTTCTTATAACTTTATATTATAAGAATTTCCTATTTTTTATTTTCAATGTAAATCTGTTATAGTTAATTACTATTGTTATATTTTATTTATCATTGAAATTTAATTAAATATAACTATTCTAATATATTTTATTTAGACTTATATGCATACTTTGACTATAAAAAAATGTTTTAATTTAATATTAAATGTTGTAAAATTATATTTATTTAATATCATTTTACTATATTTTCATTATTATTATTATCGCATTAATACTACTTCAACCACAGTTCAACCCTTGTTAAACTAGTGAACCTTGAATCAGTGTCTTGAACAATTAGATGACAAGTTGATTTTCAAAACCTTTACAAATATAATTAAGAATTTAAGATGTAGTAATGTTTTTAAAATCAAAACATTCATTGACTCGATCAAGACAATTGTATAAGCATAGTTTAAAAATATGGACTCACCCAACCAATCGATTGGACCATGAACCAATGGTCTGATCGAGTCAAGTTGAGTTTCTAATCAATCATGCTATTAACCTAGTATGATCTAGATTGACCCAACCTAAATCAATTATCTAATTTGGTTGAACTACTAACTCCATGACCCAACCTGAATCACTCAATTAATCCTTTTTTAAAATAATCATAAAATTATTTTATTTTTTTTTATTTTAATATATGTAGTGATTTTTTATAATTAGTGATTTTTGCTTATTTTAATATATGTATAAAGTTTTTATATATTTTTTAAGAGTTTAATCAGTATCTATTGTAAGTGCAATGAATTTTATACTAACATTCAATCATAACCTATTATTTATGGTAAGTTTGTTAGATTACCATATGAATGAAGAGTCATAACTGAATGTTAATGTAAAACTCTTTTACAATGTTAATACATACTAATTAAACTCATTTTTTAATTTAGATTGAGTCATGTAGATCAATTAGTGATAAGATGATTTGACCAATGACTCAGACTAGGTCAATTGATAAGTGAAAATTTTATACACTACTACTCGCAAGTGTACCAGTCGTATGCCATATTCGATAAATATCGAGTCAATCCCACAGGAAATTGAATGATACCTTAGAAATATCAAGACTTTTTACTTTACGAACAAAAAGGATAGAAATTTATGCTAACAATTACCAAAACATAAAGTAAATAAACACGTAAGAAAATAAAAGGTGCAATTACACGTATAAGATTCAATTAGGTTGTAATTTCACTAAATCATCCCCTAAGTGCATAAATGAACTCAAAATCATTAAATCACTACCCATATTCCCATCATCCATAAGAGTATCCTTAACATCAATATCTTGCAACAAGCAAGGAACTAAGCTATTTTAGTATTAGACTATTTATTTCTTGCATAATTTGAAGTCAAATAACTCGCATTAGGAAAAGAAGTTTAAGATTATCAATGAGTTTTATTCTCTCTCAAGCAATAAACTCATTGAGAGTTCTTCTCATTTTACAAGTCAAGATCCTCTCTCGAACTCATTCAACAAGTAAAATCCGTAAAAGATAAAGAAATAAAGCAAAGCTTAAAGAATAGAACAACAATGAATAACATTTTTTTATTAAAAGAACAAAATACACAAGAGTTCAGGTTCAATTACATCAAACTCCAACAAAATAACAATCCTAACTAACCATCAGGATATATGAACGTGGAGCATGGATGAAGATAGGTCTGGAGCATGCCCTCAATTAGTAAGGTGTGCAACCACTTCTCTAGAGCAAAAAGTGCTTATTTATGGTCTCAGATAGTAGAGTGAGCATCTAACGCTCGTGTTGTGAGCGTTGGACAACAAAATAAGCATTTCGCAAATTTTGTTGTCAAGTGTTGGTGGCAGTTGAACGGGCACTGAGCGTTGATATATGAAAATGCAGTGCTTTCTGCAAGCAACGTTGGGCACTCAGATCCTAGATGTTACCACACACCAATTAGGTTGAATCTACTGTCATATCTTTAGACCTTCTCATCTACATGTCTCAGAACAACTAAAACAAGAAAATAACACTAAAATATTCATAAATATAAACCTAAAACTAATTTCCTAAATAATTCCAATTTTAAGTGAAAATATAGGAAAGCAAGGCCTTAAATGAGAAAGAATTTAGGATGACTGCTCTATTTTACCTATGTGAAAATATGTAATTTAGACAGTTATCAAACTCCCTCAAACTTAAAGTTTTGCTTGTTGTAAGTAAAATGACACTTTAGTGAAAACAACAAACACACAGACAAAATGCATGCTAGCACAACACTGACACATAATAGAATAGTGACAAAATGCAATTATGACTAACACAGATGAACAATATCACAAAAACATAGTCAAGACTCACATCTTACTCGTAATCAAAAATTAAAATTTATTGAATGCTCATCAAAATGTTATCAATCAAAACTATGGTGCCCACAAAGAAAAGAAAAAATCACCTTACAATAATCAATTCAAGGTGTAAGCTATGTAAATCATAGAATTTCAAGCAACCTCACGAGTAATATGTTTCTCTCATGCAACACAATGCAATCACACGAAGGAAATTTGTTTTTCATCTCAAAACAATCATAACTAGTGCATGCATAAAGAGATCACAAAGCCTTTATTTGGCTTGTAACTCGGTTAGGCTAGAAGAAAAATGGTTTTTCTGGGAAACAAATCAAGAAGGATTGAAAAAGGCATATTCAAAGAGATTAGTTCACCCCTTTATGAGTGCAAATTCCATCTACTATTGACTAAATCCATCCCAAAAAAATTCCATCTAACATCATTGAGTAAACTTGATGAGCGCAAATTTTCTACACTACTATTTGCAAGTGCACTAGTCGTATGTAATATCTGATATATCAGGTCGATCCCACAGGGACTCAGATGATACCTTAGAAATCTCAAGACTTTTTACTTGCACGGATGATAATGATAGAAATTTATGCTAACAACTACTAAAACATAAAGTAAATAAAAATGTAAGAAAATAAAATGACCAGTTATAGTATGAAATTTAGTTGGGTTTTGATTCCACTAAATCATCCCTTAAGTGCATAAATAAACTCAAAATATCATTCACTACCTGTCTTCTCATCACCCATAAAAGTATCATTAACCTCAATCTCTTGCAATCAAAGAACTAAGTTATTTGAGTATTAGACTATCTCTCACACACAATATAAAGTCAAATAACTTGCATTAAGAAAAGGAGTTTAAGATGGTCAATGAGTTTTGGTCTCTCTTGAGCAATAAACTCCATTGGGAGTTTTTCTCATTTTACAAGTCAAAATCCTTTTTTAAGCTCATTCAACAAGTAATATCCATGAAAGATAAAGAAATAAAGCAAAGGGTAAAGAAGAGCACTAATAATGAATAACAAACTTTGATTAAAAGAACAAAAATACACAAGAGTTGAGGTTTAGTTACATCAAACCCCAACAAAATAACAAGCCTAACTAACCACTGGGATGAATGAACATGGAGAATAAACAAAGATAGGTCTAGAGCATGCTCTCAGTTAGCAAGGTGTGCAACTCCTTTTCTAGAATGAAAAAGCCTATTTATGGTCTCATATTGCAGAATGACCACCCAACATGAGCGCTGGGTAGCAAAATAAGCATTTCACAAATTTCGTTGTCAAGCACTGGGTGTTGATATATGAAAATGCAGTGCTTTCTGCCAGGTACCGTTGGATGCTCAGATCTTGGGTGTCTGGGTGCTGCCACACACCAATTAACTTGAATCTATTGCCTTTTTCGACCCTTCTCGCAACTTGTGTCAAAAACACTAAAATAGGGAAATAACACTAAAATATGCATAAATCTAAATGTAAAACTAATTTCCTAAAAATTCTAATTTTAAATAAAAATAGAAGAAAACAAGGTCTTAAATGAGAAAAAATTTAGGATAATTGTTGTATTGTATCTATTTGAAAATAAGTAATTTAGACCGTTATTATCAATCATCGGATCAATTTTTAAAATATGCATTTAATATTCAATGGTTTACCAGGTTAACAATAATAATAATAATAATCATAATAATAATAATAATATTATTATTATTATTATTATTAATAATAAAATATTGTTGACATATAATAATTAAAAAACATATTTAATACTTACATTGAAGTTTCAACCATATAAACCAATTGAAGTTTCAACCATATAAACCAATGTTTATTATTATATATATATAATAATGATAAGTTTACATCTATAATAAAAAATGATAAATATTTTGTGTTAAATTTATTTTTTAAGATAAAAATTTATATTAAAAACATATTCAAATGTAAGAAGGTTTATAATAATTTAAGTACATTGTTGAATCAATTACGTTAGATACCCTTGCTAATTTAACCTATGTTAGTCTTTCAATTTCATTTATCGATAAATTTAAAATATTATATATTACTTTAAAATTTTGAAAATTGAGATTTAAGAATGAGTCAGCAGAATTTTTTTAAATATATTTACAAAACATGTCCCAAAATAAATCAATTTTATTTTTTAAAAGGCAGATTTGCAATGGGTCTTTCCTAAAAAAAAAAGGAAACTTGCAATGGCCAATGGGTGTAGATTATTATTAATACGCTTTGGTTGATGTACTTAACGTCTGATGAGTATATTATTGGGAGGGTATTAATGAAGAAATGGAAATTTGTTTGGTTTTGGTAGAGAGAAGAAAGGGAAGCGAATGATATGAAGGGTGGTCAGGAAACCCCTAAAACTCCATCCTCTTCTAAGGTAACCTAATTCCTCTTCTTCTTTTCTCTTTTTAATCATTTTGCAATTAGGGTTTTCCGTGCACCAGATTACCTGCCGCTCAACTTTCTCTCTTCATCTTCATTCATTTTTCTTCAGTTTTCATGGATTCACTGTAAATTTTTGTTTTTTGGTCAATTTTATTACTTACTCTTGTAGGTGGTTCATATTATGCTGTGTGTCATGCAATGGGTATGTTTAAGTTGTTTTTTAACTTGGCAGCGTGCGTTTTTCGAGTGAGGAGCGTTTAGATCCCATATCGTATGCTTATTTCAGGTCATCTAGGCTTACTCTCGGGAATATCATAATATTTTCATGTTTGGTACTAGTTATCGAAAAATATTCCAGTAACGTTTCATTTCTAGGAATGTGGGTTAGACATGTTTCTTCCGCAGGATGAGAATCTTGTATTCCTATTGGAATTATGAAAGTTACTTCTCACTCCCATTTTATTCCACCTCTTTTCAATTTTTTAATGTTTATATTTTTAAATTAAAATAAATTTAATAATATCCCAATGAATGGCAAACGCTTAGCAAACATAATTGATGGGAATAACATTTCCAATCACAGTGTTCCCAAGAATATCATTTCCAGGAATAAATTTCAATGGGACTCAAGAAACCTCAGTTAGTTTTACTAACATGTGCGAACCTTGGTGTAATTTGTACTAATGTTTACTAATAGTTTTCTGACATGGTAGTGGCAACTGTCCTTTGTGACATTTCAGAAGGTGGCACGCTGTGTGTGTGTCATGGTGCTAACCCACCTGTCTTGTCAGGAGGTGGTGTGACCCCCCTTGGCATTGCTATGCATGCCTGCCTGTCAGAAAGTCCTGGTAGATTCTAGAACTTCTTTCATCGGCCTCAAATCTCTCAAGCCCATGGTTTTAGCAGTTCATTTAGGTAATCAGATGCTGGTTATGTAAATCTTACTCCCCTAGGTATTGCCATTTTGGTGACCTGATCAGCAATGATTGGCCAGTACAATTTTCCAATCTTGGGAGAGGCTTCCCTAAGTGTCTATCGAGGTTGGCTTGTTAGCCTGACGGTTCATAGTTTCTTAGGCATTGAGTCTGAAAGGTTTGAGCACTTACTGCAGTTGACTTGTGTTATTGAGCCGGATGGTTTAGTTAGGAATTAATATTGCTTTGGTAAACTTTGATACACTAAAATTTGCATTACCAAGGAATACTTGATACTTAAATTGTTCGCTACTGTCACACGTAAAATGGTTACTATCTGTCTCTGCCTTTGAAAGGAAGGAAACTAATAGATTCTCTACACACAAAAAGGCAGGCTTAAAGATTAAGGGCCTGATTGTTTTTAGTCTTTTTTTTAGTTTTTGAAAAGAGTTTTTAAGGATAGTTTTCAAAAATTGTTTTCAGAAAGAAAAGAAAAAAAAAAAAAACTTGTTTGGTAAATGTTATTTGATGTAAAAATGGAAAAACTTATTTATATTTATTAAAATTTCATTAATGAAAAACAAAAAATAACATATTCTGATTGTATTTTAAAACAAAAATAGAAAACTAAAAAATAAAACTACTTTTAACTTTTCCTGGTTTTTAGTTTTTAAAAACTAAAAAATTAGAACTGTTTTCAGAAAATATTACTAAACAAGTTTTTTAGTTTTTAAATACTAAAATACTGAAAACAGTTTTATAAAACTGTGTTCAAACAAACACTGAATCTTGAAATAAGAGTTTGCTTATTTGCAAAGTCTTTAATGTTTTATAGATATGGGGTTTAATCAAAGAATTAAATGTCTGCTTGCTTTCCTTACTTCTGCCAATTTGTTGTGACAGAGAACAGTTACAAGTCAGGGTTCAGTCGATACATATGCTGCTCAGTGTAAAAATTGCTTGAAATGGAGAGTGATTGATACGCAGGAAGAATTTGAAGAGATTAGAAGTAAAGTCAGTGAGGATCCTTTTCTTTGCAGCAAAAAGGCTAATAGTTCGTGTGATGAACCGGGTGATATTGAATATGATTCCACTCGGACGTGGGTCATTGACAAGCCTAACCTCCCAAAGACTCCACAAGGTTTTAAAAGGAGCTTGGTACTGAGAAAAGATTACTCTAAATTGGATGCTTACTACATCACACCTTCAGGAAAAAAACTAAGAACCCGCAATGAGATAGCAGCGTTTCTAAAAGATAATCCAGAATTCAAAGGTGTATCTGTTACAGATTTTGATTTTTCTTCCCCAAAGATAATGCAAGACACCATCCCTGAGATTGTTGAGCAGAAGGATTCTGCTAACAAGAAAGCTAAGATAGCCAAAGATGATGCTTGAGAAATATCATCTCTAGGTTTCATGCTCTGAAGGATGGTCATTCTGGTTGGTTCGTTGGATATTACCTGTGACTGGTAAAACCAAACCTGGTGGAGCACCGAAGAAAATTTTGTTCTCGTGTCTTTGTATTCTCCAATACCCTTATAGTCTTGTTTCGCACCAGGCTTCTTCATCTTACCTCCATTTTCTGTGTGAGCTCTAATGATCCCGGTTCTTCTTGCGAGGGAAATAGCTAATTACATGTTAAAAACTCCCCATTTGTTTCATAAAATAATTAAGAATAATTTTTAATTCTGCAAAAATGTCTTTGGATCCGCCCTCTCTCTATGGTAGAAAGAAGAGAAATAAATTAAATAAAGAGTTTAATTTTTATGTAGTGACAATCTAAATTGACATTAAATTATAGTCTTTTATTATATGACTTTTATTTTGGTTGATGAATTTTAAGAGAGTAATTTATTTTATTTAAGAATTCCAAATTCTTTGTAAAGAAATATTTTGTCTGGATGAAGAATTTTAAAAGAATTTGAAATTTTAAATATTTTGAAAAATATTTTTATTAGTTAAAATGGTAGAATTTTAAATTCTTCAAAGAATTTGAAGTTTTTCAAACTTACTTTTTTTTTTACTAAGATCAGTTAATGTTATTGTTATTTTTTATTTGATATCAACCACAGGTGATAAAATAAGGTAGGTCAAGCGGATAGATCTGTCAACACACTCTCATTTTTATAACTGGGCTAGAATTTTCAGCCTATCAACCCGTTTTGATGAGTCCCGTCTAACCCGCCAATTTAGCAGACTAAAGGAGGGTGGATCAGCCTCATCACCAATATTATATTTTATCTTTTAAAAATTATAATATTTATATGAATTAATAAAATAATTATAATATAAAATAAATTATTAAGCAGAATTTATAACAATAGTTTTTTTAAGAAAGTAAAATTAAATTTGTCATGAATTTATTTATGTAAAAATATAATATGGTAAAAAAAATAAAATTAATTAAGGTTTACTTTATGTGATTTTTCTATTTATTTTTTTAAAAGCATAATTTTTTTGAGAAACTACAAATTTATTTTTAAATTAAATTTTATATTATTTTTTAAAAAAAAATATTTTTTTCAAAATATTGTTTAATAAAACAAATTTTTATTTTTAGTAAAAATTGAAATACTCTATGGAAACAAAAAAATTAAAATTCAATAAATTTGGATTACCTTATCCAAACAAAAAAATTGAAAAATGAAATTGTTTGAATGAAAAGATTTTAAATTCAATGTATTTCAAATTCTTTACATTTATAAAATTCTCTATCCAAATACAATATAAAGGTATTAATTAGTTAAGTAAATTTCCTATATTTGACAATTAATAAGTTTTTTTTTTCATAAAAGAATAAAGCTTAATCATTTTTCTATTTCACTATTTTTTAAAATGTCTAATTTTGTTTTATTATTATATTTAGATTTCATTTGATCTCACAATTCTTTAAATAGTTTTAATGTCACTCTATTATTATATTTAAATTTAATTTGGTTCCACAATTTTTTAATAGTTTTAACGTCACCTAATTTTTAAATTCAATTTGGTCACACAATTTTTTAGAAAAATCATATTTTCTCAAGCTCACTTGCAACTTAGTTTTAATGTGAACCCCAAAAGCGACATGCACAAATAGAGGATAATATAGTAAATATAATGTAGAAGAGGAAGAAGTGATTTTTCAAAAAAAAAGAAAAGAAAAGGGAAAATATATATTTCAGAAAATCCAAACATTTCAGTCACGAATATATATTTCCCAAAGATTGACAACCTCCAACATTAAATAGCAACAAAATCCTAACCGATAATAAAGAAAAAACAAAAAAAAATTAATAAAGCATATAAACATTTTAAAATTCAAATTTCAAACCTGTACAAAATGACATCTTTGTATCTCTCAATTCTCAAATGCTCTCGAGGCCTATGTAACTTACCCATACTGAGTATAAGGTGAACAGGTAGAAAGCTTCAAAACATTTTGCAATTAAAAATTTTCAAACCTTTAAGTAATCACATCTATGTTGATACACCTTATAAAGTCATTTGGTAAATGGTATCTTGTTGATTCTTGCATTAATGGAGATATTCAACATCACAGGGTAAATGTTTATAAAGTAGTAGCCTATAATTAAATAAAATCTTGATAAGGCATGAATGAATCATCCTATCTCTACAAGAAAAAGGCAAGTCTAATCTCCACTCTCAATAAAAAGGCATAAATGAATCATCCAAAATATCTCCAACCATCTTCACACCTTACTCCTCTTCTATATTTTCACTACCTTTCTCACACTCAATGACTATTCATTTACACCCTTTGCCACCTTAGTGTTTCTCTCCACACCCTTATTTTTCTTCTCATAGACTCTCCAAATCTTGGGCCTAGTTTCTAACTCTAAGTTCACATTTCCAGTCCTAACAATACTTTCCTCTTCAATAGGAATGTTGTCCTCAAGGTTCAAATGAAGAAACTAACTTCTGATGTTAAACTCCTCTCCCCACATGGCATCTTCCAATCTTTGGCCCTTCCATTGAATTAGCACTTGACTAATAGATTCCCCTCCTTTTTTTATCATGCTCTTTGCTAGCATAGCATTAGGCTCCAAACTTATACCATCATCCCAAGACAACTCCTGAGGAAGTTCATCCTACACATTATAATTTCCCACAACTTTCTTAAGTAAAGATACATGAAAAACAGGGTCATGTTGGTTATCTCAAGCAACTGCAACTTATAAGCTACTACTACAACTCACTCCAACACTTTAAATCACCATAGTACCATGCAACCAACCTAGGATTAATTCGAGATCGCACAGTAAGATGTCCATGGAGTCGAAGCTTAAGAAATACAAAATCTCCTACTTTAAACTCACAATCTATCCTCTTTTTTATCCCCCTAATCCTCCATTCTATTATGGGTCCTCTGCAATTGATACTCCAATTGTTTAAGCACTTCATCTTTGTCCATTAACTCCCTTTTTATTGCTTCCACCCTTCTCCAGCAAGAAATCGAGTTAGCATAGGAGGTTTCCTGCTATAGACAACATCAAAAGGTGTTCTTCTAGTGGAAACATGAAAATTGGTGTTATACCAATACTCAATCCACGAAAGCCAATGCAACCACTGCCTTGGTTGGTCTACCACGAAACAACACAGGAATGTCTCCAAACAATGATTGACCACTTCGGTTTGGCCATTTGTTTATGGGTTGTAAACAGTAACAACTCCTTTCTAAAAGTACTCACAAAGATACGGTCTCTATCACTAACTATTAAAGTTGGAATTCCATGCAATCACACCACTTCACGAGTAAAAATCTAAGTCAATACACAAGCAGAATAAGGATGTTTTAGAGGGATCAAATGGTTATACTTGGAGAGTCTATCAACTACCACCATAATAGTTGTATAGCCTTTGGATTTAGGGAAACCAGTTATGAAATCCATAGAGATTTCTTTCCATACTTACTTAGGGATATTCAGAGGTTGAAGTAACCCTCCTAAAGCAACAGGCAAGTATTTTGTGTTTGGCACACATTACAAATTGTTGGACAGTTTTCTTCATACCAAACTAGAAGACATTCACAAGAAACCTCTTATAGGTATAGTAATAACCTGAATGACCCCCTTGCAGGGTTTCATGTAATTCTTGCGACATCTTGGAAATCCATGAGGAATTAGACGACAAAACTAACCTCCCTTCATAAAATAGTGTCCCACTTTTGTACTTAAATCCTGGTTTGGTCTCTTTGCCCTGTTTCGAATTTTGAGATAATGTTCTTCAACTTTGTGTCTCTATGCACCTCCTCCACTATTGCTTGAACTCCATCCCAATTCGTATAGTGAATCACTTGTTACAACTCAACTTCATCATATCAATGTGAGTGCATCTGCTCCTCTATTCTCTAGCCCAACAACTTCGTAGCCTAATTCTGTTGAGCCATTGTTGTTATCCTTTGTAGGAGTAATTGCCTCAAACTTTATTTTTTGATTTGTCGTTATTGTGAATTTTCGCCCCAACAAATAAGGCCTCCAATGTTGAATGGCTAAAACCATAACCATTAGTGCTTTCTCATAAGTAGATTTGGCTAGGTTCCTTTCTCCTAAGGCCTTGTTGAAATATGGTATTGGATTACCATCTTGAGTAACAATAACACTAATACCTTGCTCAGAAGCATCACTTTCAATCACAAATTCCCTTTGAAAGTTAGGTAAAGTTAACACAGGGGTTGTAGTTTGAGTCACTCAAATGCTGTTTGTGTCTCTTCATTCTATCTAAACCCATGTCTTTTTGTTAAATCTGTAAGTAGTTTGGCCCATTTTCCACAATCTTTAATAAACTTCTTATAGTAGAAGTCAGCCCCAAGAACCCACAAACTTCCTTCACATTTGTAGGCATTGGCCACTAAATCACACTTTTAACCTTGTTAAGATCCATTGCAAATTGTCAATAGACGTTCGAAAACGTCCCCTTCTCCAATGCCACCATAACGATTCAAGAGTTTGCTATTCAACTTGTTCCATGACAAACTGGTGTGTTCGTCAATGAAAGACTTGAAGAAATGAATGGTCAAGCTTTCCATACAAAGCTGAGCCAAACTGACTTTAATATTTGGATGAGTTCCTTGAACTCGAAAATAGACTTCAACACGAACAATTCATCCTGGCAGGTCATCACTGTCGAACATCGACAACTCCACCTTCTTGACCTATTGTTAAAATTTTACATAGACCCATATAACTAGCTGTTGCTGTGCCATCTCCATGTGTCATTCGACTGGTTCCTGATAACAACTGCATAAGCTTTTCATGGTTGGAATTAGACAGAAGTTGCAATGTTTGTATCGAACTTTTGAGGTCAGTGACCTCCATCTCAAGCACCACAACCTTAGCCTCCATTTTCTTCGATGGCATTTGCTAGTGATGTTTACTAGAATATATTATTGTCCTGCCAAATCCAACATGTCAAACCAAATGATAAGAACCCAAAAGAGCAAGAGTGAACTGACAAATTATCAAGCAGAGAATGTATGTAATATTCCTCAAATTAAAAGAAAATACAATGGAATGATAATTCTCACTACCATAGGCAAGCTCCTCGAGAGAGGTTAGCACCCTTTGGCCATAATAGAATTCCAAAATATCTCCAATTGCATCTTCACACCTTACTCCCCTTCCCTTATATTCCAACTACCTTTCTCACTCAATGACTATTCAATTACACCATTTGCCACCTCATCATTTCTCTTCACACCCTTGTTTCTTCTCTCATACACTCTCTTCAAATCTTGAGCCTAGTTTCTAAATCTAAGTTCACATTCCCAATGCAAATAAAGTACCATGCACAGGAGATATAAAGTAACTCATTTAATTAAGAAAGAATAAGAAACGTTATGAATTCGATCTTTATTATTAACAAAAATTAATATTATTAACAATAACATTTGATTTATCAAAAAAAGGAAAAAAACAAAGTACCATGAACTTTGTCACATTATCTTGCTACCCTAATTCATGCAACTATAATGCTATTAAATTATTCACAAGAAAACTAAATCATAATATATATAAACAAATTTATCTTATTATTAAGCTAGGGTTTACTGAAGATATATAAGTTCCAGGGATAAGCGGTTTATATGTTGTGCATATATAGATAATACAATTTCATGAAGGGTATAGTCGAAAAGGTGGAATAACATTTTTTAGGTTTCTTAACTATAACAAAATGTCTACCATTACTTTTTGAGGTTCTTTATAACATTGCTCATATTTCGTGACTACAAAATGTCAGTAATAGAATATGTAAACCATGACTATAAATCATAGTTCGTCTTTTTGAGGTTCTTTATAGCATAGCTCATCCCAGTAATAGGGGAATCTCACTTTCGCTGCATTGTGAGGCATGGACCAGTCCTCGTATACAAACCTAAACAATAACCAAAACATCCATATTAAGTAACTAGAAAGTTAGGGAAAAAAAGGACTAACCGTGCAAAGAAATAACGTTTGCATCGATGTACCAGATATGGACGGATCAAGAACATATCTAAAGGAGAGCCAGTCAAAAGTATTAAAAAAGACACATAAATGATACAATTATATTACTAAATTATATGACTGCAATATTTTTCTTGTAAAAAAGTCAATAAAAAATGTATATACTCCCCAAAATGTTGAAAGAAGACACAGATTTTAGATGGAAAATATTTAAAAATTATAGTTTTTTTTTTAATTAAATCGTTGACAAAGAACTGTCTCTCACCAGATTCATGATACGGTCCAGTATAATCACTGGCCACCATTAGGTATAAAATGGTTAATACTTCACATGCAATTTCGATTTGTATGATAAAGAGACATGTGATTATTAAACCAACTAAGCATAGAATATCCCAATTCAATCTTTAGCAGCACAAGTACCAAAGCATATTGGATTTTACACAAACTACACACTTAGAATCTTCTTTTGGTTGACCATAGAACAAATTTATGCAAAGACAATGTAATACGAGCGGAAGAACGCAACTAAGATTGCAGTGTATCCATTTAGTATGATTTCTTTAATTTTGTTTCAGAAAACAGCCATCAACATATAAGAAGCTAGAGAAGAAACCAACATAACCGGAGGAAAATGAAAACCAAGTTGAATACAGGCATTTTTGGCATACCAAGTTACCAACTAGGCAACTGCTGAGTTACTGGGAAGTCGGAAGTATGAATGTATTTGAACTAATCATTATGAATAAAGAGCTTCAGCAGTTTGCCATGTTTGGAGGAGACAGGACAAGAGTTACCACAATCAACACGTTAGTAAAGTATGAAACATGAAGAGAATGGTAAGAGAAGCACATACACTTTAACTGGTGGACGTGATATTATAACAAACACTTGTAAATCCTCGTACTCATTGGTGTTCCAAAGCTGCAATGCAGATTCTGTCTAGTTATTTATGCTTCCATAGGGTACCATACTACCATAAGACGTTGAATAAACAATAAATATAACCAAAGAATGAGTAGGAAATGTATTAACCTATTACCTATCTAAACAATTGTTGGCTAATGCACTCTGCAACGTTTACATATTTTCAGTATTGACTGGGGGTACATAACTTTTATGTTCTAAATAAACGATTTATGATATCATGTTTTCCATCAAATAACACCAATTAGAAGAGAATATAAATTGAGATGGAACTAAGAAGTTCTAACAAATTCCCCTGTTACTTCATTTGACCAAGTTGCATTTCTTTGGACATCATTTGACATGGCACAAAGACCTAACCAAAGCTTGTACTCTTCCAATAAGCTCACACAATACAGTTTACAACTGACAAGGAAAGTATAACTCTAAATGCCAGCCTGTTACCTTTTCTCAACTAAAGTTTAAACTTCTAACAGCACGATGTTGTCTCCTTAACCCTAACAAGCATAACTGTTAAAGCATTACTTATAGCCAATGGCCATACATGCCAAGTTATCGTTATCCAATTGACAAACAGTATCCACAACATCTTATGTTTCCCTTTATTAATATTCTGATCTGTTGAGAACGTATAGCTACTTAATGCAAATGTTAAAAATTGTTGAGATCAAGTTATTATTTATTAACAACACATAACATAAAAAAGTGACACTTGACATTCTGTTAGAATGGTATTATTGATCTTATCTGAAAGTAAGATAGCTCCCTATATATAGAGCAAAGCCAAGTGTTAACTTCTACGGAAGAAATTATTCATAAAGTTGTTTCTAATTCACAATTTTAAATTGGAGAAATCTCGGAGATTTCTTTGAATGATTTACCTGATGAGCATCATTAACAGGAATATGAAATGTGCTATTTGGAAAAATGAAGTGTTCTTGAGGCTTTCCTGGGTATTTTCCATGTGAATCTGATGCAAGATAAAGAGTGCCACTCCCTCTGAGAATAATAAAAACTTCTTCACAGGAATGCCTATGAATTGGGGTATGAGTTCCTGGTGAAAATGTTTGAAGCCATACTTCAACCTGTTCAAAAAAAGTTTGGGAATATGATAATATCCAATGACCACACAGATGGCTGCCAAAAAGGATCTAATACCTTCAGAGTGAGCAGTTTTGGATTATGAATTATTATCCTAGTAAAAACTAAGTTCTTTTCTAAATTTAGAAAAGAAAAAACTAATCTATTACTTTATCAACAGCAACTCTTCAGTTATCTTTCTTCTTAACAAATTCAATACAATTTGACATATGTTTGCCTAATATAAATTTTCTAGCCATAACTTCATTCACGATTGTCATCCGATATTTTGCATCATATAAAATTATGTAATGTACGATACGTTTAGACGTAAAGGAAATGTTCTGAAAGATTAAGTTGGATACCTCTTTCATTCCGTGCAATAATGAACCTGCAACAGTCATGTGAGAGAGACCCGCCCTTCCGTAGTTATCCTGAGGGATCTCACTGATATTTCTCACCAGCGGTAACCCTGCATATTTGTGGATTCAAAAAATGAATCAGAAAATTGAATTAAGAAAAACCAGGGGTGAGGAAAAATAACTTGGATAATTTGGACATTTCTGTCCAAATTTAATGCACCTCAAAATACTAAAAGTACTAGAATTGAGAAATGCAGCATTTAATGGTTTAGAAGACAAAGTGTGAAGATAGAGTACAGAATGGAAAGGAGTCATGGAAAAACTATTCGAGAGAACTCAAGCACTGCTCAACAAAAACATAACCACGTGGATGCATGAAAAGAGACATCTCGAAAGGGGATACATAGAGCAACGTTTTCTCAAGAATAAGGAGGACTAGAGCAACACGCTCTAACATACAACAAAGAAAAGGGCTTGAGGATCAACTTGGCGCTTAGAAGAAAAAATATCTCTAAATCCAACCTAAGAAGAAAGAATCAAGAGATAACAAGACCAAAGAGATAAGGATCAAACATCAAAACGAAGTACTATTTATTGGAGTAGTTATTAGAAGTTAAAAAATTTTTAGTAATTTCTTTCCATTAGTAAATAAAATAATATTTTCTTTTGTACACATATGAGTCAAAAGTCACAATATTTATATAAGATTTAACTAAACTCGTTACACCTGTAAAAAGTGGACAGATAGAGATATATGTTCTTGCTACCTTTGAGGACAATATACATTTTCTGCAATTTCCTTTATAATCTTTATATTTACTTTCATGTCTTTACTTACAATTAATCTTTTAAGTCTTTTACATTTCACATTTATCGTTTTATTAGATTTTCTTTTGAAGATTTATTTTGCATTTCATTTCCTTTTACTTTGTATTAATGTACTTTGAAATTAACTTTTTGTGAACAACTTCGAGTACATTCAGTTTCTACTTGGGATTTCTTTTACTTTTAAATTTGAACATCACAATAGAAAAAAATCATGTTTTCATTCAATTTCAAATAACTAAGTCATCATTATTTATGTTTTTAGATTTAAATGTTAATTATTACTAGTTTGAATAAAAATAACTCACACGAATATCTTTTGTATTTTAAAGTTCTCAAATAAATATAAACTTGTTTGATTTTAGAATATAGGTAAAAATCATTTTAAATATTTATTTTATTAAAAACATATTTTACCACAAACACGAGACCGCAGCTACATTATCATCTTTGAAAATGTTTTTGTACGAAACTCGCACATGGGATGAGAATCATCATTGCGTATCCAAAACAAACATCTGATAGATAAATGCAAATGAAGGTCACGTAGATATGATATCAGCTTAATCTCGCAGGCCCTGCTGTTTGTGATCCTTTTTCACATCCAAAAAGGCTTCTTAGCAGCCAGATGGGAATTAACAAAAATTGTACATAAAAAATGAAGAGCCGTATAACTAACTATTTGAAAGCATCCAACACAGAAATGCATGCTAGTTCCAATTATCAAAACCCTAAGACACAAATTGGATTGAAATAGAAAGCCTATAGTATACACTGCGAGGTGGAGTTAGTTATGATGCAAAGACAAATCATCAAACACACTGTGCAAAGCATAATGAGTTCAGGTATCACATGCAGGGTGAAAGTGTTTGGTGTGAAGGAATATAATTAAGAATCCAAAAAAAGAAATACAAATGGAAAAGAAAATTGAAGAGGAGAACAAAAAAAGATATAGAAAAAAAGAATAACAATAGAGGATCGAAAAGAACAAGCATAAAAACTAACCAGTGACAAGGCACGGCGAAGAAGCTAGAGTGACTACAGAAAATGACAAGAGACAGAGCAATAGAATCGCATTCGCACAACACTCTACCATCTTTAACAATTTCTAGTGAACGCACACCGTAAACTGAAAAAAAAAAATAAAATTAAATGTGACAAAAGCACCACATCATTTATGCTTTCCTTTTGTGTGTGAAATAAATAACAGGGGCTTTTAGCCCCACGGAGAAGAAATCTGCTGAAAAAAATTGTGGCGGGAGTGGTTCCCTCGCGTGACACGTTTGGGTGGTGTTTGGTTTAAGATTGAGCATCTCGTAAAGATTTTTGAGTTATTAACAAGGAACGTGTTTATTAGTAATTTTCGTTCAAATTTGAGGGCATGTACTTTCGAAAGGAATTAAACTCCAAGAACTTTTCACTTGGAGGATGAATGAAAAAGTAGAAGATTCTATGGGGAACTTAAACAAATTATAACCATACGTGCTTGTAAATTTATGGAGAGCAAATTTTTACAGTGATTTTGGTTCTTCTTAATAAAAGTTTATTTTGTTAAATATTTATATAACTTTTAAAATATGAAAGAATAAAATCAATAAATTTATCATTTGTAATTAACGTAAACAAACTTTGTATGTTGTGTATATATTTTTTCTCTTCAATAAATAGTAATTAAATTTGAGTTTAATATTTATACACTATTAGTGTAAAAGAGTTTTACATTACCGGTTAATCAAAACTCTTTGTTTAGATAATTTTTAAAATAAAAAATTGTGATTACTAATCAACTTATAAGTGTTTTGCTCATTAAATTTTACTAAAAAATGTATCCATGTTAATTGATTTTTAAACTTGTAAAATAAGACAATTGAAGTAAAATCCATTATAAGTAGGTGGTGCAGTAAAATCCATTCAAAGTGATTTAAGAAGAGTTGCTACGCTCTTATAAAGTTTGTACATATAGTTTTTAACATTTATAATATATCTTATATTCAAGTTTAATTAGTATACACTAATAAGTTTTACATTTATGTTTAATCACAACTCTTCATTTTAAGGTATTAATGGGTAAAGTTAACCATCTTATCATAAATGAATAATTGTAATTAAATATAAATATAAAATTTTTTACATTAACCATGTATATTCATAAACTCATCTTTTATTCAAGGGCGTGTAAATTAGTCACGTCATGTGACATATGTTGTGTACTCTATACATACATACATTCATGGTTGTACCAATTTTTAGTGATATTGTGTAAGATATACATAAATAATTGTAATAATTTTTAATTAACAGCGCATTCACACTCTTTTCTTTACAACTTTCATTCTGTTTTCTTTGTTTTTGACTTGCTTAATGTGTGTGTGAAAAATAAATTTCAAATGCATATGAAAATAAAACACAAAATATGTTTAAATTTATGAAAAAATTAAGTTTAAAAATAATAAAAAGTTTAATAAAATATATAAAAAATGAAAATAGTTCATGTTTAAAATAAATTTATATTTGCAAAACTATTATTTAATGCGTAAGTACAATTAAAAATGTTTTTTTCATAAAATATAGAAAATATTAATGCTAAAAATAAGAAAATGCAAAAGAAACGGTTGAAGTTTGAAAATAGAATGAAAGTTTATGTTAAAAATAAATTGAAATGTGAAAAGAACTCTTTAAAGGAAAATGTTAATAGTGGTAAAGAAAAAGAACACTTTCAAAAAGATTAAACATTGAAAAAATGAATTGTGAAAAATACATTTGAAAATATAACACAAGTTATGTTTGAAAGCATAGAAAAATCTAAGTATAAAAAATAATATAAAGTTTAATAAAATACATGAAAATAGTTCAGATTTAAAATAAATTTATATTTCAAAAAGTAATCTTTAAATTATAAGAAAAACTAAAATGGTTTTGTTGAAAAATATAAAATAGTAAATGTTAAAATACGAAAAAAAAACACTTTAGTTTTCAAAATAGGATAAGGTTTTATAATAAAAAGAAACATAAATGTAAAAAGTTATTTCAAAACATATGAAAATAATTAATAAATTTTTATGCCTAAAAATACTGAAAAAACGAGTTAAAGTTGAAAAACATTTATGTTTCCTAATATGAAAAGGTTAACTTAAAATAAAAAGTTAATGGTGGTATAAAAAAAATTTAAAAATATGAAACTTTGAAAAGTTAATGTGAAAAATAAATTTCAAATGTATTTAAAAATATATAGCACAATCTATATTAGAGTGTATGAAAAAAAGATAAGTTTAAAAAAATATATAATTTTATAAAATAATAAAAAAAAAAAAAATTCACATCTAAAAATAAATTTATATTATAAAAAGTAATCTTGAATTATAAAAAAAATTAAAAAGGTTAATGTTTAAAAATAAGGCTTAGATGCAATTCGTGTCTCTCACATCAAAAGTGAGAATCATACCATTATATAGTGGTAATCAAAGAATCGAACCTAGGACCTTTCACACCAAAGCTTCTAGTAGACCAAATGTTAAAATTATGTTCTTTTTACCTATTTTTAGGCTACATGTATGTACATACACGTGTAGTTTCATTTTTAAGTGTCTAGTTGCATAAATTTTGTTATTATTATTATTATTATTGGTGAAAGACATATCAAAGTTTTAATAGAGGTTGAACCGCGTTCAATAAAATATTATATTTTTACATTTTTGTTTTATATAATCCATCATAATTAGTAAGCCAGTTTACTTTATAATATTATAAGAGACAAAGTCACATACATTGCATATAATAGTTCTTTGAGAATTTATATTCTAAGTTGTGATTAAAACTTGGTAAATAGGTTAGCAAGTAGGAAAATTTTCACGCGTATAACATTTTTTCAATTTTTTATTTAATTTTTTTGTTTGTCACAGAGAGCCTTATAGGACAAACTTTTAGATATAACCATAAGTTCTAATACACAAGATCAAACCTTGTCATTAGTTCATTCATTCAAGAACATGACGTAGAAGAAGAAGTGCAACACAAATTAAGATATAAGATTGAAAAACAGACTTGGAGCAAGATGAGTTAAGAGAGATGATGGAGTCACTTTAAGCAAGTTGAAAATAATCCATGGTAGAGGTTTGCCACAAGGAGGTGCTCTTTGTAAAAGCTAAGAAGAAAAGAGTTTCTCTTTATAACTTTTGCAAGTGGAGATGACATAACTCTCACAAACTCAAGTTAATTCAAATTATCAAAGATTATCACAAGGTACCGAATAAGGCTATTTATTATAGATTTGAGAAGTTTAAGCTGCAGGCTTCTAATTGATTAGAAACTTGGAGCTCAAGTTTCTGGTTTACTTGGAAACTTGGAGTTCAGGTTTCTATCTATCTAAGAGCTAATGTAGAAACTTGGAGCTCAAGATTCTAATTTGGTAGAAAGTTAGAGTTCAAGTTTCTAAGTAACTTGGAGCTTAAATTTCAAAATACACGAAAAAGCATTAATGTCCCAAAATTCTAATTTTGACAGTCAACTAGAAAAACCTATTTTAATAAAAAATAAACATATTCTAATTATTATTCTAATATTTATAAAGAAAAATGGACTATATATGTGGTCTTAAGGCCCACATGGTTTAGGTTTGCACTAGCAGCTCAAGCCCTAATCTTCTAGCATCTTTTTGAAGAGCTTTTTAGGTAGGATTGCATCACATGAATTATCTAGTATTACATGACGGATATGTGATGAAAAATAAATCTAACTCTCAAAATATACAAAGGTTTGGAGAGTTATTACAAACAACAAGAAGTATACAAAGAAAGGTATAATTTTGCACTTAAAGAATTTGAAAGTTTGTTTCAACGAAGTTATCTTCGTTATCCTCTAAATTTCAACATTCCATATTTTCATTTCCCTATTTTAATGTATGTTATTTAAAATGGTGGTAAATTTATAACATCAAACTATATTATCTAAGAATGTAAAGTATCCAAAAATTAGCATAAAATATTTGTAAGATAATACTTTATTCAATGATTTTCATATTTGTGACAATTTAACCAAATTTCATAAAAAATCACAAAAGATTTGCTAAGTTTGTCCATCACTTGTGCAAGGAGGATCAACTTAGCATGAAACATAAGAGAGAAGAGGAGAATAATAAAAAAAAGAGATAAAAAAAAACTTCACCCTTAAAGCTTGAAAGGGATAAGGAGAAATAGTTGGAAGGTGATGCCCCTTCTAAGGAGGTTGTTAGGAAATATAGCTTATTTGCTACAAAAGAGGACCTAAAAGAAGCTCCCTTAATTAACAAACCTTTCTATCTTCTCCTTTGTAAAGAGGCATCTCTTTCTACCTCTAGCACTACCATAGAGATTGGACATGAGAATCTACCAGATGGGGTAAAATCTCTTTAGAAAGAATTTGATGATATATTTCCTAGTGAAGTCCCAAAAAGGACTACCACCTGTTAGGAGTATATAACATCAAATAGACTTGTTCCTGGAGCTAGCCTACCCAATAGGCTACTTATAGAACCAACCCCATGGATACTAAGGAGATAGAGTCTCAGGTCCAAGAACTATTGGAGAAGGGCTGGATTCAAAAGATCCTTAGCCCTTTTGCTATGTCACTCTTGTTGGTGCCCAAGAAGAATGACAAATGGAGGATGCGTGTTGATTGTAGAGCAATCAACAACATTACCATCAAATATAGGCACCCAATCCCTAGACTTGATGACATGCTAGATGAACTGCATAGCACAAACATCTTTTCTAAGATTGATCTTAGAAGTGGTTACCACCAGATCAGGATTAAAGAAGGTGATAAGTGAAAAACCGCTTTTAAGACCAAATTTGGGCTTTATGAGTGGTTAGTGATGCCCTTTGGGCTCACAAATGCCCCTAGCACATTCATGAGACTAATGAATCATGTTCTTAGGGATTATCTTGGAAAATTTTGTGTTTTCTATTTTGATGACATACTTGTATATAATAGGAGCCTAGAGGATCACATAGGACATCTAAGGCATGTTTTTGCATTTTTAGGACTAACCATCTCTTTGGTAACCTTGAAAAATGCACCTTCTGTGTTGAGAGCGTGATATTCTTAGGTTACATAGTAAGTTCCAAGGGGATCCATGTGGACCCCGAGAAAATTAAAGCCAACTAAGAATGGCCCACCCCAACAAGTATGACAAAGATAAAAAGTTTTCATGATCTCGCTAGTTTTTATAGGCGTTTTGTGTCTAATTTCTCCACACTTGCCTAACCAATCAATGATTTGGTGAAGAAGAGAGTCCCTTTCCTTTGGGGTGAGAAACAAGAGCGAGTCTTTGCACTTATTAAGGAAAAACTCACCAATGCACCTGTTCTAGCTCTTCCTGATTTCTCTAAAACTTTTGAGCTAGAATATGATACATCTGGGATAGGTGTGGGAGCTATGTTGTTGCAGGGTGGGCATCTTGTGGCCTATTTTAGGGAAAATCTAAATGGTGTTGCCTCAACTACCCCACCTATGAAAAAAAGTTTTATTCCCTAATAAGGCTCCTTCAGACTTGGGAATATTACCTTGTTTCCAAGGAATTTGTCATTCACAGTGACCATGAGTTACTTAAGTACCTGAAGGTTCAAGGTAAGCTCAATAAAAAGGCATGCAAAATGGATGGAATTCCTTGAATCTATCCCCTATATCATCAAATACAAGAAAAGGAAACACAATGTTGTGGCAGATGCTCTGTATAAAAGATACACTCTTTTAGCCATCTTGAGTTCCCATATCGGGCTTTGATGTTATTAGGGATCAATCTCTCTTTGGCAAGGATTTTGGCCCAATTTTTGTTGCCTCTGCATCTAAATCCATTTATGGGTATTTCACTAGTGAGGGGTATTTGTATAGGCATGGTAAACTTTGCATACCCCGAGGATCTACGTGAAAACTTTTGATAAAAGAGATCCATGAAGGTGGGCTCATGGGTCATTTTGGAATTCATAAAACCTTAATGATTTTAAAGGAAAAATTCTTTTGGCCCCATATTCTGAAGGACGTCCATAAAAATTGTTCTAGATGTTTAGCTTGTTTACAAGCTATGTCTAAAATAATGCCTTATGAACTCTATTCACCTTTACCTGCTCTTTCTGTACCTTGGGTAGATATTAGCATGGACTTTATCGTTGGGCTTCCTAAAACCCAGAGAGGTGCAAACCCCATCTTTGTGGTAGTGGATCATTTTAGCAAAATGTCCCATTTTATACCCTGCCACAAGGTGGATGATGCGAGCAAAATCTCAAGTCTTTTCTTTAAGGAGGTTGTCAAATTGCATGTATACCTCCACTATTGTGTCTAATAGAGATACTAAGTTCCTTAGCCATTTTTGGAGGACTTTATGGGCTAGGCTAGGAACTTAGCTACAATTTTATACCACTTGTCACCCCTACACTAATGGGCAAACAAAGGTAGTGAATAAATTACTATTCACAATGTTGAAGGCCCTTTTAAAAGACAATCATAAGTCTTGGGATGTGTATCTTCCTCATATAGAATTTGCATACAACAGAGTAGTTCAAAGAGCCACCAAGCATTCCCTTTTTTAGGTTGTTTATGGCTTTAACCCTTCTACACCTTTGGATAAGAAATGGAAGAAGAGGAAGAAGAAGAAGTGTAAGCAGAAGAAGCGTAAGAAGGAGACGATAATGAAGAAGAACAACAAGTAGAAGTAGAAGAAGTGGTAGAAGGAGAGAATAAGAGGAATAGGAGGAAGTAGTGGAATGAAAGGAGACGAAGAAGAAGAAGTGGAAGAAGGAGAACGGGAGGAGGGAGATTTGAGGTCAAATCCTTCTCAAAAGGGAAAGGATGATGCAATCCTCCCTAGCAAGAGTCTTATCATAAGGGTCATGGTTAGGAGGATAGAAGAAGACTTGGCTAGAGGAGAAGAAGGGAGAGCTCACCTTGTTTTGGTCATCAAGATTAAGCCTAATTCACTTGTATAGCTTGTATAAAGCATAGTTTTCTTTTAGGTTTAAATTTTGATCTTGGTTGAATTATTTTGGCTTGTAATTTTCTTTCTTTTGTTAATAGAGGTGTAAGTAGTAGATTTAGGGAGTACGTTCATTAGGTGGTGAAAACTTTGTGAGTTGAATTTTCTCTGTAAGAGTGTCCAATTTTCTCTCTCTCCCTAGAGTAGAGTTCTTCACAAGCTTTTATCAATAACTTCTTTCTTTGTGGCAAGCTCTCTCTAATGGCTTATCTTCCATAGAAGTGACGCCATCCACCACCACTTTCTCATCTCTTCATCTTCATTGCTTAATTGGGAAGAACATGAAGATGATCCATGGACAAACACCTTGAAGGTTGCATCAGTAGGTAAGGTAGGGTAAGTTAGACTAGGCTAAGGTATGTGTGGAGGTAGGCTAGGGTAAGGTAAGGTAAACTAGGCTAGGGTAGGGAATGCTAGGCTAGGGTAAGGTAGGGTAAGGTATTGTAAAGGCTAGGCTATGCTAACCTCTACCCAACCTACCATAGTCTGACCCAACCTGTCATAGTCTATCCTAGCCTAGCCTACCTCGTCCTAGCCTACCCTGACCTGGCCACCCCACCTCACATACTCTATCCTAGCCTACCATACCTTAGTTTGACCCACCCTATCTAAACACTCCAACCCATCATATACTAACTACTTTAACACACTTACCCTTTCTAACCTATCATATCCTAACTACCCTAACAACCTGCCTTCTTTTAACCTAACAAGTGTACAACACTACCTAATTTACCCAACCTAATATGTTCTCCTAGCCTATCTACCTACCCTCATAACCTACCTTATTTGTCTACCCCACCTAACCTTTTAGCCTAGCCTACCCAACAACCTACCTAACCTAAACTACCTTATCTATCTTAACTTAGCCTAACTATCCTACAATACCCTAACAAGGGTAGCTGATCTACCTTATCATATTCTTAGTTTGGCCTAGGATAGATCAACCTAGCTTACATTAGCTTCACAAGTAATTTAATTACAAAAATTCATATCCCAATATCCCAACATTAATTAGAAGTTTTAATCATCATATAAATTATACTTAAAAATATTAATTAAAAAATTATAATGTTCAATATTATATATATACATATTTTTTATGCACATTATCCAAGCTCTCTTTTTTACTAGTC
This sequence comes from Psophocarpus tetragonolobus, assembly GCA_037954015.1. Classification (NCBI taxonomy): domain Eukaryota; kingdom Viridiplantae; phylum Streptophyta; class Magnoliopsida; order Fabales; family Fabaceae; genus Psophocarpus; species Psophocarpus tetragonolobus. The sequence goes on from CM075692.1 coordinate 37,346,117, forward strand.
CAATTACGGTGGGTTTTCTTTTTCAATTACTGAAAATTCAAAATATAAGAATTGAAACCATACAGGTTAAAATTATAGTAACATTGTCAAATAATTATTCAATTAAATAAGAAAAACTTAATTATTTAGTTTTTTTTTTCAAAAGATTATGTTATTTCTATATAATAAGATATTTTTTATGTAAAGTTAAATAAGATACTTATAAACTCTTAACTAATATGACAAAAGAAATAACATTAAAAAGAAATGTGACATTTAGACCAACTTGACAAAAGAAAACCCATGTAAAGTAGGTATGATGGATTGACACTGTGATTCTTAAAACTCTTTGAATCTGACTTTAAAAACTCAAAAATTTCTTCAGCTTCCTAGAAATTAGATGAACTGATGACAATTCAAAATCCAAAAAATTGATAAACCTAGTTTCTATTTTACTTTTACAATCATGTCTTGATAAATATTTTTTTCCTTAGCTCATATTTAAAACTTAAAACATCCACAATGAACCTTTGTCACTTTTCCCTTCACATTATATCATTAACAAAAATCATAAGCATCATTGTTGTATAGGAGAACCATAAACCTCAGCATAATTCATAGTTCACTTGTTATTCGCTTGTTAAAAACTTAACACTCAGCAAATAAAAACACAGAAAAATAAGAAGCATAACTTAACTATAAACAGTTCAAGGATTCAATGGACTTGAAAAGTAAAAGACACCAACCTCTGTAACCTTTCCTTCATCTAGCATTTTTAGAGACACTTAAGAGTAACTTCTGGTGTAATCTGACATTTAAGTGGTAACCATATGTCGCAATCTCCCGTAGAGATCTCAAGCATTTTGAAGTTCACTGTTCGCCATTTGAAAATGGAGAGAAATTTAAAAATAAAATAAAATAAAAAGAGTAAAATGAAACAAGAAAAATTATTAATAAAATAAAATAAAAAGAGTAAAATGAAACAAGCAAAATGATATTGTAATAGATTTTTGGATCTTTAGCATTGACAAAATAAAGTAAATTTTGCTCTTCCTTTTCAAGATACTATAAATTGACAGTAATTACTTACTGTTATACCACAATATGAGGGCATAATCAAGATAAAAAAAGTAAACACAACAAAAACAAATCACAAATTAAAATTTAGAGTAAATTACTGCATATCCTTTATATATTACTAAGAGTTTAATACTTAAAAATTGAAAAGGTTAAGGTTAAAAGCATTTCATCTAGTTCTTTTTTATACTCTAATTCACACAGTTGATTGACATGAAAATTTTGATAATGTGGACAATTCCCAAATTGAAAGAAAATAATGACATTGTGTAGATAAGAATTAGATTTAATTCGTATTTAAAATTTTGGTCAATTGACTTCTAGCAAACTAGTAACTATAAACACAAACCAAGAAAAATTCTAGTTATTAAGGGGCTTTTAAAACTTCTACTAAGCTTGCACTACCTATGATTAAAAAAAATAGAAAATAAACAACACAATTAAATAAATAGTAATAGTAATGGAAAACAGGGTATTCTCTCACCCATAACTATTATTTTAGTTTCTGCTTCATTCTTTCTCGCACTTCAACTTCAAATTCCTGATCCAATTGTATAAATATTTAAGAAAATAATAATAAAGAAAATTAAATAGCATATATATTCTTTGAACTTGGTTATAACAAAAAGGACCTATGCATGGAAAATGATTTCTTGGGACACAAATCACAAAAGCATGGGATGATTCGAAAGAAGATCAATTTCTTTTTTCACCAAAGGTACACATACTTGTAAACTGGAGATGCTCTTACATAGTCAAAAATTTTGAAAATTAGAAACTTACAAAATAATCTAATAAACATAAAAAAATCGTTATGTCTATTGACTAACATTCTGCATAAAAAAATAAAATTATTGTGTGGTCCAAATTATTTGTCTCACTGTATAATATATAACTATATAATTTAGCAATCATCCTATTTTTCATAATTTACTATTCACTTTAACATTTTTTGTGTTGATTCCTCTTCACACCTGTTTGGGATCATCACTATATCTATTATAGAAAATAAAAAATTATAAAATTAACCAAACATAAAACAAATTTGAAAGGAAAAAATAACATAATCAAATTCAACCAAAAAAGCATATAATCATAATCTTTGACAATTTTGATAATGACAATAGGTGTGCATGGTCTGGTCTAATATCAATTGCATAAAAAAGTTTTGGAAAAGGAATGAAAACTTTTTTTTTTAGTTTTAGTGTAGTCCTTCTTTTGTGTAGAACATTAGACGGGGAAAAATAGACCGGACTATACCCTGGTCCCTCAGGTCTAATGGGTGCACCTGACTGTCCCCAATTCAGTTGGAACAGAAATCACCAACATTCATAGGTGGGGAGCTGGACTAAGGTCTCCCTATTTGACTATGGTGATCGTTCTCTCTTCTGACCCTTCGGCCAGACCGCTTTGTTTGTTCATTGGATTGATGTCAGATAGCTTTTCCCATAAACTTTTAAGAAGAAAAAAAACTAGATTATGACATCAAGTCGTCAAGTATCAAGGCAGTAACATATCAATATAGTTTTGTTGTTCTTGATAGAGAAGATGTAGATGAAATCGTTTTGTGGTCACGTGGGATTGTGAGAGTGGGATTTTGAAAGGTGGAAGGAAAAATAGCTGGAACTTGAAACATGTGAGTGAGAATTGTGAGATTTGAAAGGTGAAAGATTATATGTTGGGAAGACAAAATTGAAAATTGTAAAGTAGTATTGTAATATGGAAACTAGCCAAATGAAAAGTTGAAATGTATTTATCTTCAATTATCGTGTATATGTAGGATCTTTCATTCATGTGATTTACGGAAGTGTGGGAATGAAAAACTGAAGAATTTTTTTAATTACCCTCCCTATTCATAGGTCTCATGCCTGTGCACCTCTAGACTAGGTCCAAGGTTGATATTTATTTATTTCTTTAATTCTATAAATTAAATTATGTTTACATGTATTATTTAATTAAGTACTAAATATATATAGATTATTATATTATATAAAAGGTTTATTCATACACAAAAAAAAATTATATAAAGGCCTCGTGACGACCTGGAACCAATAATAACATAATTTAATTGTTTAAGGGTGCGTGTACATTATAAATAAAGGAGGGGATGGCTTGAAAGTTAAATATTTGGTGTTGAGGGTGTGTTTGAAAGAATGAATGTGTACGAACGAGTGAGGGAAAAGTTGAAGATGTGTGACTGTATTTCTTGGAGGGAGATAAAAGAGAAATAGAAAAAATGAAGATGAAGATTAAGATTGTTTTCACGGTCAAGTTCACGGCAGAAAGGTTGAGATCGGGTTAGTCACTTTTTCTTTTCTTCAAACACTAAACCCTATCAATTCCTATCGCTGTTACCTCATATGATGCCCATGAATTCTTCTTTTCATTACATCTTAGTTCTTTCATTATTTTCAACAAGCACTTTCTTTTTATCAGTACAATTTACAAGTATTTGTGTCTTTAGTGAAAAAAGAAATTAATCTTCCTTCCATTGTTGCCTTTTGTGATTTTGTGCTCCAAAAAATCATTTTTCAATCTGGGTAGAAATCATATAAAAAATATCATTGTCATGTGTCTTTTTCATTTGTAAATAATTAGGTTTAAAGATTGCATGTTATTTAATTTTATTTATTATTATTTTTTCTTAAATATTTATACTATTGATCAAGAATTTGAATTTGAAGCCTAAGAAAGAATGAAGACGAAACACAAAATAAAGGAAGTTTTTGTGCCGAATGACAATTATGAGTGAGAGAATACCTGTTTTCCATTACTATTACTATTTATTTAAATTGTGTTGTTTATTTTCTATTGTTTAATCATAGATAGTGCAAGTTTAGTAGGAGTTCTAAATGTCCTTAATAACTAGTATCTTTCTCTGTTCGTAGTTACTGGTTTGTTAGAAGTCAATGACCAAAATTTTGAATATAAATTAAATATAATTCTTATTTACACATGGTCATTATTTTCTTCCAATTTGGAGACTACCTACATTGATAAAATTTTCATGTCAGTTGAGTATGTGAATTATAGTATCACAAAGAACTAGGTGAAAATGCTTTTCACCTTAACCTTTTCAACCTCTAAGTATTAAACTATTAATGACTATAATTGTATGAGTAATATACAAATAAGGTAGTAGTAATTTACTTTATTTCTTGTATGTGATTTGTTTTTTGTGTTTACTTTTTTTTTTTTTAATCTTGCTTATGCGCTGATACTATAATATAGTCAATTTGTAGTATCTTTAAGAAGCAGAGGAAGAATTGTTTTAGTTTATCAAATTTTCTCAAGTGCTAAAAGTCAACAAATCTCTATTAGAAAGATTATAATAATTCAAGAATGATAACAAACCTTTCCATAATCTTCATTATTGTTGTATGTGCTAACTGTTCTAGTCTCATGATTTATCAATTTTGTGGATTTTGAATAGTTCCTTTTTGTTCATCTAATTTCTAGGAAGCTGAAGAAATTCTTGATACTTTAAAGTCAACTTTAAGAGTTTTAGGAATCATAATATCAATCCGTTACACCTATTCTTAGTATAACTATCACATTTATGTTAATGATATCTTTGGGAATCACTGTCAATTTTACATTTTAATATGCATGTAAAAGATTACCACTTCTTTAATATTTGATAGGGCGTTTGATCTTGATCTTGAATGACTTGTTTTATATTGAATTGTCTTTTAATGTGTTACATGACTTGTTCTATTTTCTATTTTATTATCTTTTATTTTTTTTAGAATATATGCTTAAATGTTAGTCAATCTTAACATAGTCTATTATTAACAAAAAAAATATAGAAACATGAAATTCAATCATCTATATTTATATAAATAATATGCAATTAATAGTTAATTTGCACTATTTTTTCTACACTGTAAACGAATAATTTTAAATCTTATCTCTTTAACTTATTTCCTATGCAATAAAATAAAACCATAATTTTATACTTTAACAAAAAAAAAAAAAGAAGAGTTTATAAGTATCTTATTTAACTTTGGGGTAAAAAAAATATCTTATTCAACTTTAGTTAAAAACATATCTTATTTAACTTATGGAAATATCATAATCTCTTGAACGGTAAAAAAAAATTTAAATAATTAATTATATTTTTCTTATAAATTTAATAGTTAATTATTATTTTACAATTTTACTATAAATTTTCTTGTATAATTTATATTTTAAATTTTCATTAATTTATAAAAAGATAAGCATTTTTTAAAATTTTCTTAAAGTTAACGAGATAGCTGCATAAAATATATGGATTTGTCTATATATGAACATTATAATTTTTTAACCGTTTATACTTAACTTTTTTGTTTCTAATATTTTTTTTCATTTGTTGAAATGTTTTTTTTAATTTAATTTGAATTTTTTATATTTTAAAAATAATTCCTTTTAGTAGTAACTAATATAAATCGTAGAAATCTATCTTGAGAATATGTGAAAACAATGATAGAATGCTTTGAAACTTAAAAAAGTCAATAAGTTTGATGATATGATATTTCGTTAATCATATCATCGTTTAACAGTTGTTGTTTTTTTTATGGCAGAGACTATTTTTAATTTTTGATTGTTTATTTGTTCTAATTCTTGATTGTCTATTGATATAAATTTTTGTAATTAAAATTTAAACATTTTTTAATTCAATATTTTAAAATATAATTTATATCTAATTGGTTATTGTTTAGTTGTATCTAGTTTTTTATTGTCTATTAATATAAAATTTTGTAATTATATCATGTGACGTCTCACCATTATTATTGAATAAATTATTAGTTTTTTATAAAAAAAGTTAAATCTATTAAAATGTAATACCAAATTTTGTATTCATCCTATTTATAGGATGACTTTGAAATTGACTCATTAATTACTAGTAAAAGCAAAAAAAATAAACATGGTTCAGTAAAATAATTCATTTTAAGAGTTTTTGAATTTAATATAATATAATTTAAATGAATTAATTTATGATAATTAATTTGAAGTATTTGATATTTTTTTACTTTTTTTAATTCTATAAATTATATTATCTTTACATAGTTTATTTCATTAACTACTTAAATATATATAGATTATTACATTATATAAATACTTATTCAGACAAAAAAAAAATTATATAAAGGCCTCGGGCCAAGAACTAGTAATAACATAATCTAGTTATAAATAAGAGAAGGCGATGGTTTGAAATTTAAGGTGGTGTTTGGTTTAAAAAAAATACTTTTTATTTTTATTTTTTAAAAATTATTTTTATTTTTAAGTTTTTAATATTCAGAAAATAATTTATTTTCAGTTAATGTTTTCTATTTTCAAAAAATAATATTGTTAAATTTAATAAATTTTAGCAAAAATATTATAAATATTTATATATAGTTTAAAATATATTTGTATATTATTTTTTATATAATTAGAATATTATAATTATATTTTTATATAGTGTTAACTTTTAAAAATACTGAAAACAATTTTTTCTTTTTTCTATTTTTTTGTTGTTTTTTGAAAATATTTTTAAAGAAAATATTTTCTAAATAATAATTAAACATATTTTGTTTTCTATTTTCTCTAAAAATAAAAACAGAAAATATAAAAAACAAGCACCACCTAATATGCTGTTGGTGTGGAGCGTGCTGCATGTTTGAAGAAAAGAAGGAATGGATTTGAAATAATATGTACGAGTGAGTGAGGGAAATATTGGAGATCGTGGCGGTATTTCTTGGAGGGAGATGAAAGAGAAATAGAAAGACGAAAATACAGATTAAGATTTTTTTCACAGTCAAATTCATCGTGGAAACATTGAGCAAGACGCGAAGCCAATCGGGTTAGTCACTCTTTTCTTTTCTTCAAACCCTAAACCCTATCCATTCCTTTCTTTAAGTTATTCCTTCTGTTCATTATATCTTAGTTTTTTTATTTTATTGTCAACAAGCACATTCTTTTTATAATTATAATTTACAATATGTGTGTCTTTGGTGAAAGAAGAAATTGATCTTCCTTCCATCCCATGCTTTTCTGATTTCTGCCCCAAGAAATAATTTTTCACGCATAGAATCTTAGTAGGTTAAATTATTTCAATCTGGGTAGATTGGTGGAAATTATATCACAAATATCGTTTGTAAATAAACATGTTCAAAGAATACATATATTATATTTTTATTTTTCTTAAATATTTATATTATTAGATTTGAATTTGAAGTTCAAGATAGAATGAAACAGAGATTGAAAATAGAGTAAGTTCTTGTGCCACCAAATGACACTTATAGGTGAGAGAATATCCTACTTTCCATTACTATTACTATTTATTTAAATTGTATTATTTATTTTCTATTGTTGTTAATCATAGGTAGTGCAAGCTTAGTAGGAGTTCTAATGCTCTTAATAACTAGGATTTTTCTCAATCTATGTTTGTAGTTACTAGTTTGGTAGAAGTTGATTAACCAAAATTAAATCTAATTTTTATCTATACATCTTTATTATTTTCTTCCAATCTGAGGACTACCCACATTGTCAAAATTTTCATGTAGTTAAGTATGTGAATAGTAGTATTAGAAAGAACTAGGTGAAGATGCTTTTTACCTTAACATTTTCAACCTCCAAGTATTAAACTATTAATTAATGACTATAATTGTATATGAGTAATATACAAATGAGGTAGTAGTAATTTTTTCTTAATTTTTTTATATGGTTTGTTTTTGTTGTGTTTACTTTTTTTTTTTTTCATCTTGATTATGCCCTGATACTGATACTGTAGTATAGTGAATTTAGTATCTTTAAAAAGAAGAGCAAGAATTATTTTAGTTTGTCAAATTTTCTTAAGTGCTAAGATCAACAAATCTCTATTACAAAGATCATAATAATTCAAGAATGATACCAAGCTTTTCTGTAATTGTTTTTATATATTAAATGTTAGTTTTTAATGTCTTAGTTATTGTTAGTGAAGGGATTCGAACTCACAATCTCTCTCTCCCGTCTCTCCACTTTACCACCAAACCAACCTTATAACTCATACGCTTTCCATAATATTCATCATTGTTGTATGTGCTAACTATTCTACTCTCATGATTGGTGTTTATTTTACCTTCATATCATGCTTGTTTAATTGGTTGTGGCTAACAAGATTTTGTTTATGCTTGTTTCATTTTTTTTTTCTTATTTTATTTTATATTTTTTAAATTTCTCCCCCATTTTCAAATGGTGAACAATTAACTCCAAAGGATGCAATGCTTGATTATACGAGAAATTACTCTTAATTGTATTTGAAAACGCTAGATAAAGGAAAGTTGACAGAGGTTGGTGTATTTTCCTTTTCAAGTCCATTAAATCCTTGATGTTATAGCTAAGCTATGATTCCTGTTTTATTTTTTTATTTGCTGATTTTTTTTTATTTACTTAATATTAAGTTTTTAACAAGTGAATAATAAGTATGATTGATCAATTTTGTGGATTCTGAATTATCGATTTTAGTTCATCTAAGTTCTAGGAAGCTGAAGAAATTCTTAAGATTTTAAAGTCAAGTCAACTTGAGGTGTTTTAGGAATTACAGTATCAATCCATTACACTTGCTATGAGTGATTTGCTTTTGTATAATACCATCACATTCATGCCAATGATATCTGTGAGAATCACTGACAATAAAAGATTACCATTCTTTAATATTTCATAACGTCTGATCTATTTGGTAGATGAAATGACTTATTTATATCGAATTGTTTTTTAATGTGTTACATGATTGTTCGATATCATATTTTATTGTAATTTATTTTTCTTAGAATATATGATCTTAATAATAGTCTATCATTAATAAAAAAATTCTTGTAACATGAAGTTCAATAATTTATATTTATAATAAATAAAATGTAATTAATATTTAATTTGCACTATTTTTTTTTCACCGTAGACAAATCATTTTAGAATCCTTATCTCTTTAAATGATTTCCTATGTAATAAAATAAAACCATAATTTTATACCTTAACAAATGAAAGTAATTAAGAAAATTTTATAAATATCTTATTTAACTTTGGGGTGATAAAAGTATCTTATTTAACTTTAGTTTAAAACATACCTTATTTAACTTATGGAAATATCATAATCTCTTGAACGGTAAAAAAATATTAAATAATTAATTAAGTTTTTCTTATAAATTTAATAATTAATTATTATTTTATAATTTTACTATAACTTTTCTTGTATAATTTATATTTTAAATTTTCATTAATTTATAAAAAATAAGCATGTTTTTAAAATTTTCTTAAAGTTAACGAGAGAGCTTAAATAATTTGCATAAAATACGTGTATTTGTCCATATATGAACATTATAATTTTTTAACAGTTTATACTTAATTTTTTTCTCCAATATTTTTTGCATTTTTATTTTGTTACTTGTTGAAATGTTTTTTTTAATCTAATTTAAATTTTTATATTTTAAAAATAATCCCTTCTATTGACGATAAATGATAATGTAACTAATATAGATGGTAGGAATCTCTCTTGAAAATATGTGACACTTGACAGATAGAATGTTTCGAAACTTTTTCTTTTAAAAAAGTCAATAAGTTTGATGACATGATACTCCATTAACGATGTCATCGTTTATAGTTTTTTTAATGATAGAGATTATTTTCTGATTTTTGATTGTTTATTTGTATCTAATTCTTGATTGTCTATTGATATGAATTTTTGTTATTAAACTTTAAGCCAATTTTTATTCAATATTTTTAAATATAATTTATATATAATTCTTGATTGTTTCTTTGTATCTAATTCTTGATTCTCTATTGATATGAATTTTTGTAATTAAACTACTTGCGAGACTAAGGTAAGTTAGGTTGGGTGCCATACTAAGATAAAATATGGTAGGTATCGAGCTATGGCTGGTAGGTAGTGTAGGTTGGTTAAGTTAGGCTTGGTAGGATATTGTCGAATGGTTAGGCTAAGCTAAGATGGAATAGAATAGGTTAAGGTAGTGTAGGTTGGTTTGTAGCATAGTTTAGAGTATGTTGGGAAAAATAAAGTAGGGTAAGATATGTTGAGTACGAGTATAACTTAGGGAATGCTAGGCTAGCATAGCAAATAGGATAGGAGAGGTTACATAAGGCCATGTTAGGCTAGGCTAGTCTAGGATATGTTAGGTAGGGTGAGATGTGTTGGATGATGGTTGCTAGTGTAGTAAACATAGGGTGTATTAAGTTGTGATATCATATCCTAGTCTCGAAGGTAGGTTAAGATTTGGGTATCATGGTTTATGATAGTAAGGTATAGAATAGGCTATGACAACAACATATTAGGTTGAGTTAAAATGGTTAAGATATGATAGGTTATAATAAGGTAGGGTAGTAGGTCAGATTAAGATAAGTTAGAAATACATATAGGTAGAGGTTGATAGATTAGGTTGGGTAGAGGACATTTGGCCATGTTAAGCTAGTCTAAGGTGGGTTAGGTAGGGTTAAGGTCTTTTAGGTTAGGATAGATAAGGTAGGGGGTATAGGTTAGGGCTGACTAGTAGGTGCCACATTAGCATAGGTAAGGGTAGACAAAATGGTAGTTATGATGGTAGATAAGCTAGGACAAGAACATATTAGGTTGTCTTAAGGTATGATAGGTTGGAGTAGGAAGGGGTAGGGTAATAGGTCAAATTAGGATAGGTTAGGTTAGAAGGAAATATAGAGTAGGTTAGGGTATGTAGGTATATATGGTAGGTTAGGGTATGTAAAGATAAAGGGTAGTTAGGGTATGTAGGTTGAGGTGAGTAGACTAGGAGTAGAGGACATTGTGCTATGTTAGTCTCTGGGGTATGGTGGTGTCCTCCCAACTAACACAACATACTCTCTTCTACCCTACCTCATCTACCCACCCTATCCTAGCTTAGCTACCCCAACCCCTACCTTACCCTACCCCATCTTAGCTACCTCACCCTAGTCTACCCCTAGCCTAGCCTAGACACCCTATCCTAGCCTCCCTAGCCTAGCCTAGCCCACCTCGCCCTAGCCACAACCTACCTCTACCTTGTCCTAGCCTAACCCACCTTGTCTTAAACCCACCTTATCCTATCTAAGCTAGGCCAAGGTCACCATGTTCGTAGCATAGCTTAGCCCACCCTATTTGGCCTTAGCCTAGTTAAGCCCACCCTACCTTACCTAGCTTAGCCCCGGTAATGCATCCCTCCTAGCCTACCTCATCCTAGCCTAGCCAAGCCCTTACACTACTCCAGCCCAGCCCTGGCCTAACCTCACCTTGTCCTAGCCTCACTAGCCTATCCCACCCCATCTTTAACCAATCTATCCTAGCTTAGCCCATCATGTTTGGTCCTAGCCGAGCCCCACTAGCCTACCTTACCCTAGCCTACCCACCCTAACCTAGCCCAACCCTGGCTTAATGTATCCTTTAACCTAGCTTACCCTAGTTTGATCCACTCTATCCTAGTCTAGCCTAACATAACCTATCCTAGCCTAGTCCACCTTGCTTAGACTAGGCTAGCCTAACCCACCTCTTCCTATCATAGCCCAACCTAGCCTAGTCGTCCCACCCCATATACTCTACCTTGTCCTAGCCTACCTTGCCCCACCCTACCTAGCCTAGCCTATCTTGGCCCATCCCATCCTAGCTTACCCTTACCACTCACCCTAGCCTACCATGTCACGTCCTATCCTAGCTGAGTGACAAAACCCTAGTCGCCCTAGGTTTTGCAAAAACATACAAAGTCCTCCTAATATACTATAAGGTTGACCTCATATCGAATCACAAGGAAACATGCAAGCAAAGATTGTATCAGGCTAGTTCTAATATTTTTTTTATTAACGATAAGGGGGGGTTTAATTTCAGAAAAGAAATGAGCAAACAAGCAAGAAAAAAAGAATGAAAGAAAATTCGCATGAAAGCATGAACAAATTCGCAGGAAAGTTTGAAATTCTCAAGAAAGGAAAAAAATTGCAAGAAAGGAAAATTGCAGGAACTAAAAGAAATACATTTTTGAAACATAAATGAATTTTCAAGAACAAAAACTTGTAGAATAAAAAATTGCAGAATTGAAACAAGAATCTAAGAACAAAGGCAGAATTGAAATCCGAAATTGCTCCTAAACCTAGCCTAGCATGCATGTAATCAATCAATTACAAGGAAATGCTAATTCTTTATCAAGAATTATGAATAATAGAGAGATAAGAGAAGAACACAAACTCGGAGCAAACTGAAAACTGGAATGGAAAACTGCAATTAACAGCCAAGAGAGAAAATCTTCTCTTCACAAAAATTCTCCTAAAACTTTACAAAATTTGAAAATCTGAAAAAAAAGTGTAGTATGGTCCTCAACCCCCTGCTGGGATTTTACTCACATGAATAATGGGCGGGCCAATGGACCTAAAACTAAATTACATAAAAATGCAATGCCTGATGTAGATTTCTGCCCGAACTTTCAAAAATCCTCAAAAATAGATCTAGACTCTAAACTCCATGATCCAGATATGAAAATTGAAGCCCTGGAAGTGAGGAATCAAATGAAAAAAGAATCAGCCAAAAATAAGGTCTACAGAAAAATTTATGGCCAAAAAATTAGACAATGTCAGGACAGAATTAATGCATAATTTACTAAAAATGTAACTTATAGGTATATTTTATCAAAAATATGATTTTATGCATAAAAACCTAAATGCTTGCTAAATGCATGAAATAAATAAGAAAGAACACCTTAGAAGATATAGCAAGAGTATAAGCGCTTGATTGATTTGATTTTGTTTTTTAGTTTTTGAAAATAGTTTTCAAAAATAGTTTTCAAAAACTGTTTTCGAGAAGAAAAGAAAAAAAAAACTTGTTTGGTAAGTGATATTTGAAAACTGTTTTGAAGATGTAAAAATGGAAAAATTTGTTCATGTTTATTAAAATTTCATTAATAAAAAGCAAAAAACAACATATTCTCATTGTATTTTGAGTTTTCAAAACAAAAACAGAAAACTGAAAAGTAAAATTACTTTTAGCTGTTCCAGTTTTTTAGTTTTCAAAAACTATAAAACCAGAACTGTTTTCGAAAACTGTTTTCAGAAAACACTACCCAAACAAGTTTTTTAGTTTTTAAAAATTAAAATACTAAAAACAGTTTTATAAAACTGTTGCCAAACAAGCACTAAATGTGAACATATAAAATGAGTCATTACCGAGCCCACCCTAGCCTGGGCTAACCCGTCCTAGCATAACCTACCCTAGCTTAGCTTACCCCACCCTACCTAGCCTAAGCTAGCCCTAGCCTACCCTACCACCCACCCCACCTTGTCCTAGCCCACCCTAGCCTAATGTAACCTTTACCTAACCTACCCTAGTTTGACCTAACCTGTCTTAGTGCACCCTGTCCTTGTCTAGCCTAGCCTAGTCACCCTGTCCTAGCCTAGCCCACCTCATCATATCCTACCTGGCTTGGCCACCCCACCCCACATACTCTATCCTAGCCTACCCTGCCCTTCTACCCTACCTTAGTTTGACCATCCCATCCTAACACTCCAACCCATCTTATACTAACTACTTTAACACACCCTTTTCCAAGTTATCATATCTTAACTACCCTAACTACCTATCTTCTTTTAACCTAACATATAGTGTACAAGACTACCTAATTTAACCAACCTAATATGTTCTCTTAGCCTACCCCAACCTACCTAACCTAAACTACCTTATCTATCTTAGCCGAACTATCCTATAATAACCTACCAAGGGTAGCCTGACCTATTTTTAATTTGGCTTAGGATAGACCAACCTAGCTTACCTTAGCTTTACAAGTAATTTAATTACACCAATTCATATCCCAACATTAAGTAGAAAGTTTTAATTATCACATAAATTATTCTTAAAAATATTTAATTAAAAAATTTATAATGTTCAATATTATATATATATATATATATGCACATACATACATATTTTATGCATATATCCAAGTACTCTCATTTTTACTAGTTCAATTGCGGTAAGTTTTCTTTTTAAATTAATGAAAATTTAAAATATATAAATTGAAGCCATACAAGTTAAAATTATAGTAACATAGTCAAATAATTATTCAATCAGATAAGAAAAACTTATTATTTAATATTTTTTTATTGATCAAAAGATTATGTTATTTCTATATAATAAGATATTTTTTATGTAAAGTTAACAAAGATACTTATAAGCTCTTCTTCTCTAACCTGACAAAAGAAATAACATTGAAAGAAATGTAACGGTTATACCAACCTTACAAGAGAAAACCCATGCAGAGAAGGTTTGATAGATAAACTCTATGATTCCTAAAACTCTCCAAATTAACTTTAAAAACTCAAGAATTTCTTCAGATGAACCGATGACAATTCAAAATCCAAAAAATTGATAAATCTAATTTCTATTTTACTTTTACAATCATGTCTTCTTGATAAAATAATTTTTTTCTTAGCTGCAAATTTGCAACTGAACACATCCATAATGAACCTCTGTTACCTTTCCCTTCACAATATATGTCATTAACAAAAATCATAAGCATCAATGTGTACTAGACAACCATAGACCACATCATAATTCACAGTTAACTTGTTATTCACTTGTTAAAAACTTAACATTGAGCAAATAAAAAACAAAAGAGAAACAGGAAGCATAGCTAAAATTAAGAGTAATTTCTAGTCTATATAATCTAACATTTAATTGGTAACCGTACACTCAATGGAAATCTCATGTAGAGATCTCAAACATTTTGGATTTCACTGGTCACCATTTGAAGGTGAGGAGAAATTTGAAAATAAATAAAATAAGAAGGAGAAATATTAGAATCATGTTAGCCACAACCAAACAAGCATGATCCAAAGGTAAAATAAATCACCAATCACGAGACTAGAAAAATTAGCACAATAGTGATGAAGATTATGGAAAGACTTGTTATCATTTTTGAATTGTTATGATCTTGTAATAGATTTCTTGATCTTTAGCATTGACAAACTAAAGTAATTTTAGCTCTGCCTTTTCAAGATACTATAAATTGATTGTAATTACTATCATACCATAGTATAAAGATGAAAAAAAGTAAACACAATAAAAACAAACCATATACTAAAATTTAGAGACTTGTTTATGAGTTTAATTAATACTTAGAAGTTGAAAAGGTTAAGGTTAAAAACATCTTCATCTAGTTCTTTGTGATACTATGATTCACATACTTGACTCACATGAAAATTTTGAAAATGTGGGTAGTTCCCAAATTGGAAGAAAATAATGACACTGTGAAGATAAGAATCATATTTAATTCGTATTTAAAATTTTGTTCAATCGACTTCTAGCAAACTAGTAACTACAAACACATACAAAGAAAGATACTAGTTATTAAGGACATTTAGAACTCCTACTAAGCTTGCACTACCTATGATTAAAAATAATACAAAATAAACAACATGATTCAAATAAATAGTAGTAATAATGGAAAACAGGATATTCTCTCACCCATAAATGTCATTTGGTGGTACAAAGATTTCCTTCATTTTTAGTTTCAACTTCTTTCTTTCTTGCGGTTCAAATTCAAATTCCTAATCCAAGATTATTTAAGAATAATAATAATAAATAAAACTAAATAACATATGTATTCTTTGAAACCGGTTATGCACAAATGAAAAGGACACATGACAATGATATTTGTGATATGATTTCCACTAATCTATGCAGAGTTAATTTAATCTAAGATTTCATGCATGAAAAATGATTTCTGGGGGGCACAAAATCACAAAAGCATAAACATGGGATAGAAGGAAGATCAATTTCTTTTTTGATGAAAGACACAAACTTGTAAATTGTAATGATAAAAAGAAGGTGCTTGTTGACAGTAAAAATGAAGGAACTAAGATGTAATGAAAAGAAGGAATAGCTTAAAGAAAGAAAGAAAGCAGTAACAGTGTAAGTGACATATGAGAACAAGAATTCATGTGCATCGTGATTGATTCGACTAGCTTCGTGTCCATCTCAACGTTTCCGCCCTGAGGTTGACCGTGAAAACAATCTTAATCTTCATCTTTGTCTTTCTATTTCTCTTTCATCTCCCTCCTAGGAATACAATCACAGATGTTCAACGTTTCTCTCACTCATTCATACACACTCTTTCAAATTTCTCCTTCTCTTCAAACACAGGGCACGCTCCGCACCAACCCATATTCAAATTTCAAACCATCAGCTTCTCCTGTTTGTTATAACTCACACACACTCCACATGAAATCTTTTGATAACACATATTCCTATTTTTCAATGATATCTTACAATCCAAACAATTGGTTGAATCCCATAAAACTATTTCATAAAAGTTCATTGATATACTTTTTTTTATAAAACAAATCAACTTAACTAAATTATATTATTACGGATTCCTAGTCAGTCATGAGACCTTTATATATATATATATATATATATATATATATATATATATATATATATATTTATTTTTATGTGGAATAAGCTTTTATATAATATAATAATCTATATATATTTAATACTTAATTAAATAAAATATGTAAATATAATATAATTTATAGAGCTAAATAAATAAAAGATATCAAATACCTCAAATTAATTAAGCTAAATTATATTATGTTAAATAAAAAACTCTAAAATTACTTATTTTATTGAACCCGTTTATTTTTTGTTTCACTTCTACTAATAATTAATGTGTCAATGTCAAACTCATTCTTTAAATAGGGTGAATACAAAAATCTTGTATGACATTTTAATAGATTTAGGTTTTTTACAAAAGATAATTTATTTGCAACGATGGTTAGACATCACAAGATATCATTCCCACCTACATATAACAATTCACGCATTTATATTCATTGCAACTTCCAACAAATGAAAAATATGTTTGAAGCTAGAAAAACATTTCCATTATTTTATAAAGAATATCCAAAACAAAAAGAATGAATTTACCCTATAAATCAAATAGGTACTTATAAATACTACCCATACAATAAAAGCACACCATCATGTGAACTAATTAAGTTGTGTCACATCTGATGTTGGTACAGTGCATAAAATTTGCTCAATTCCACCGAAATTTGTAACATTTAACACTACTATAACTGCCTCATAACCTATCTAAGGGTCAAACTTCAATCCCCTCTTTTAAATTGTACTCCACTCTAAAGCCAACATCTATACATAGTGTCAAAGAAATGCTAAATTAATAAAAAGAATATCACCAATGAATAGGAAAGGTGGAACAAGAACTATCCAACAATGTATATGATATACTGTTACTAAATATATAATAATTATATCACATTCATTTACCCATCTTTACAACAATCACTTCCCTATTTAATTGACCAATATTCATATACCAAAATTTATCATTAGATATATAATAAATATATGTTTCAACATAATAAAAAAGGAAACTCAAATATTATATATATATATAATAAAGCATAATAATATGATAATTAGATTCATTATTCCAAATAAGTATATATGATTCATCATACATAAATAGTCTTTCAAGCAAGGACAACAGTGGACCAAGTCTAGAGGTGCCCACGCATTAGCCTATGAATAGAGATAGTCCAAAAAATAGTTTTCATATATATAAATAAAAATTTAACCCTAGAATTATAGTAATAATCCTAAACAAGTGCGAAGAGAAATTAACACAAAAAATGCTAAAATGAGCAGTACAATTCTAGAAAATAGGATTGTCGTTAAACTATATTTTATATAGAAAGAATTTTTTTTTGCACTATACAATGATTTTAATTTTTGACGCAGAATGTTAGTCTATAGACATAACACGATTTTTTATGTATATTAGATTGCTTTCTAAGTTTCTAATTTTTAAAATTTTGGACTATGTAACATATATTGTTATATATTACAAAATTATTTTGTATCTACTATGTTGCATGCGTCTGTGTGAGTGTGTCAACATCTACCTTGCTTTCAAGCAGTAATATTTCAAAAACATGCTATCAAAATACTAAAAAGGAAAGTAATGAAATACAGGGGATACTTATCTATTTTTGAATCAATGAAACTCTTACAACAATTTGGTATGTATAGAAATTAATTTCTTTACATCAAACACATCAAGAATGCGTAAAAACAAATTCAATTTAGAAATAACAAATTTATAATAATTTACATGGAAGTTAACACATACAAAGAGATGTAGAGATGAAGAAAAGGTACACACAAGCAATTTATATTAGTTCACCAAACTTAGGGCTACATCCAGTTTTCAATCCAACCCACAAGCCCATGTTAAAGAATCAAATGATTCCACTAGAATGCGTCTTTGGATTCAAATGAGTTACACACAAACTCACAAGCCTATGCAGTCACAACATGCACTAATCTTTAATACCTATCAAAAATCGATTCTAAGCATGCGAAAACCTATTGCACACAATTCACCTTTTAGGAAACTACCTAGAAATGAGTTTTTTTTTTTTTTTAAAAGTAAGACAAGGCAAAAGATTGATATCACTTGAATATCTTTTATGCACAAGATATAAAACCATTTAGGTTACCAAAAATTAGATTGAACAACGCTCAAGATTCTACAATCTTTTGCAATCTTGATTAGATCATGAAGTTCGATGACAATGATATGTGATAAGCTATTTTCTTTGAAAATTACAAGTTATCTTCTCTGAAAAGATGTAGTTCAATGATTTTTCGAATTCAACTCTCTTATGAAAGTTTTCAGTTTCAACTTTTATATAAAAAACACATCAATTCTGTACTAATCAATTAAACCAAGTATCTAATTGATTAAATGGTTCTTCAAGCTGACCTAAACAATTTAGGATCAATTTAATTGATTATATCAAGTATTTAATCGATTAAGTTATTCTTGAGACTTATCTTAGCCAACTAAGCACAATTAATCAATTAAGTTAAGTATTTAATTGATAAACTTTGGTTTAATCGATTATGGAAGTTAATTTAATAGATTAAAATAGTAACTATGCTTTTCCAATAAGTTAAATAACTTCCTTAACCAATTACTTGTGACATGTATGAGATAAAACTTATTTTCAAAAGCTTTTCAAAATTATATCACATTCATGCTTTAACATGGCTAATTCAAGTTAGATTGGATAAAGAATTGTGAGATTATCACGATCAAAGTATCTAGCATGATGCATAATGGATCAACAAATTTATCTAGCCTATATAGATGCATGAGTCATAAGCATTCAAGCATAAAGCATATAACACTCATCCTAGGTTTTGCTGGAGTTCATCCTCAAAACATATAGAATATATTACAATAATTCTCATTTCACAAGATCACTCTTACAATCTTGAGCCTTTATCCTTGAGAGTGGGGGCTTAAGGGTGAGTTCTTACACCTTCAACACAAAAAAAAAAAATCTTTTAAAAATATCAATTTATGTAATTAACATACTTGAATGAAATAGGGTTTAATATTTTAAGAGAAAATGTTCCTCACTTCTTACTCAGTAAGATGTTTTGTGAGTGTGTATAAGAAAGGTTACAAGACAATACTAACAAAAAAGAGCATACATGCGATAAGCAAAAACCAAAATATAAATATAGTTAATATATCTAACATCCCCCTCAAGGTAGAGCATATAAATAGCTCAAAGCTTGAAACATGTAGACTTAATTTGAGGACCCCTTAAGGATTTTTTCAAAAAGTTTGCAAGCTGATCACTAGCGCTGACAACTTTAGTAGTAATTTCTTTGAACTGCAACTTCTCCCTTATAAAGTGACAATTCTCCCTTATAAAGTGACAATAATACCTATATGTTTTGTTCTTTCATGAAACATTGGATTAAAAGAAATATGAAGAACTTCTTGATTGTTGTAATACAACTTCATTGTCCAAACTTCACTGAACTTTAATTCTTAAATAAATTGTTTGACCCACATTAATTCACAAGTGGTTGTAGCCATAACTTTGTATTCTACTTCTACACTAGACCAAACAACTCTATTTTGTTTCTTGCTCTTCCATGAGATAATGTTACTCCTAATGGAAACAAAATATCCAGTTGTGGACCTTCTATCTCTAGGACATCTTGCCCAATCAACATCATTATACCTATTAATTTGGATATATCCTTTATCTTCATATAACAATCCTTGACCTAAAGCTTTTTTAATATATCTAAGATACAAGTCACCAAATTCTAGTGATCCACATGATGAAATTGCATGAACCGACTCATAACACTTACTACAAAAGAAATGTCAGATCTTGTGATTGTGAGATAAATAAGCTTTTCAACCAATTTTCTATATTTCTCTAGATCTAAGTATGGTTCACCATGCTTTGTTATTAATTTCTTATTTTGATCCATAAGACTATTAATAACTCTACAATTAGACATGTTTGTCTCCTCTAAAATGTCAAGATAATATTTTCATTCCTTTAATTGAGGTACCTTAATACCAAGAAAATTTTGAAGAAACCTAAGATCCTTAGTCTAAAAATGTTTGGATAAGTGCTTTTTTAATTGAGAGGTTTTAGCAACATCATTCCTAATGACAACTATGTTATCCACGTAGACAACTAGATAAACACACTTACTAGGGGAAGTATGACGATAAAAGACACAGTGATCTACTTCACTTTGTTTCATCCTGAAATTTTGAACAACATGATTAAATTTTCCAAACCAAGCTCTCAGAGATTTTTTGAGCCTATAAAGAGAACAATGTACCGCTATCTTCAAGAGCCTACATATTATCCATCATGGCTTGTCGCCATCTAGGATGAGGAAGTGCTTTCACAATATTTTGGAAATAGTAACAAGATACATAAAGATATTTAGAAGGAACAAGATACAAGGGTCCATTTGGAAAAATGAATGAGCGGGGAATTTTATTTTCAAGAGATGAGGAAGACATCTTATTTATTAAGAAATAGGCGATAAGAACAACATCACCCCACAGATGAATAGGAGCAATTGCATCAAGTAGCAAGGTTTGTGCAATCTCAATTAAGTGTCTATTTTTACTGTTGGTTATTCCATTTTCATGTGATATGTATGGACAAGTGGATTGATATAGGGTTCCTTGAGAGGACAAATAAGAAAAAAGTTCTAAGGAGGAATTTTCTTTGGCATTGTCACTTCTAAAGACTATTGTACCAAATTGATTTTAGTTTCATGGAAAAAGACATAAAAATAGACAGAAGTTCATATCTATCTTTCATTAAATAAACCCAATTACATTGAGAATATTAATCTATGAAGGTAACAAAATATCTAAAACCAAAAGATCTTACATGGCTTGGTCCCCAAATATTTGTATAAATGGTAGAAAAATTCGAATTACATATTTTTTTAGTTTGTTTTGAAAAGGATGATCTAACATGTTTTCTTAATTGACAAAACTCATCATCCAGGGTTTGTTACTTGCTAAGACTTGAAACTATAAACAATTATGCAAAAGTTTTGTAGAAGTGGTAGTAAAACAAAACACAAAGGACTAGTTTACAAGTAGTAGACACATCTTGATTCATGTTGTTTTCCAAGTAGTTGGCTCGAACTACGATTCTATATAATAAAGGAATCAACATCAAAGTTATTGAGCTATTTAGACCACGTGTCAATTGACTTCTGAAAATTAAGTTATATGGATAGTTTGGAATAACAAAACATTGTTTAAATTCAAGGAAGGGGACAAGGACACTTGACCAACTCCTTAGAAAGAAACTTATGAACCATTCGCTAGGGTAATAAGATAAGGAAATTTTGATGAAGAGATAGATGAAATCAAAGACATGTTACAAAAATTATGACTAGAAGCACCTGATCTTAAATTTCATTTTCAAGTTGTGCTCAAGTGTTGACAGAAAAGAAGAGGCAAAAATTTGTTTTGAAACAAGAAGAAAGTAAGACTAGACTTGGACTACTTATCAACTTTACAACTCTTGGTAAATGGTCTGTGTAAAAGTGGAAAAATTGAGAGTGCTTATTCATATATGGTGGAAATGATCTTATGGGATTCACTCCTAAACCCTCTATTCTTAAGCAATTGCTTACAGAGCTTGAGTCCAAGAGCATGTTAGAAAAGAAAAAACATGTTCACAAATTGATGCATCGCTCCTCACAGATACTAAATGTTTAGTTCTTTTAGAATAAGATGAACATATTTCTAAGTCAGTAAAATCTGCTTTTAATTGCTCTTTCATTTCATGATTCATCTCATGCCATGAAAGAAAATGGAAATTAAGACTACTTTTATTTTCATATCATGTAAGAACTTTCTTTTTATTATTCTCTTCTAATGTGTAGGCAAATTTCAGTATAATTCCACCAAAGATTGACGCAGTTTTATTTGTTGAATTTAATGTGTGTTTTCTTACTCCTGGGGACATAATTACCTTTCACACAAGTTGCACCTTTTTAAATATATAAATTACAGACTTCCTTAATATTTACATCTAGGCTTAATTATGTTTTTGGTTATCAATTTTTTTTTTTGCATTTTGTTTTTTTCCTTATTTAAATGTTTTTTTTTTTAATTTTTAGTCTCTGATAATTTTTTTACAAGTAGTTCATGTCGTTAACAAAAAATTGTAAGTAATTAATAGATTATCATATCATCATGTCAATTTCATCAAATTAATATAAGCGCACTCAAATGTTTACGAGGCGTCATGTGGTTTTTAATTTTTTTAAAGTTTAATTAATTTTTGGTCCCTAATTTTTTTAACATTCTTTTTTTGTTCCATTGCAATGTTTTTTTTTTATTTTCAGTCCCTAATATATTTTCTTGTACAAATAGTATATGCAGTTAAAAAAAATAATTAAGTGGTGACGTGACAAATTGAGTACTAGGTTATCATATTGACTTCATCAAATTAGTGCTAACTTAAACTATCATGAAGTTTAGATATTTTATTCTGATTTTTTATATCCGAAAATGAAAATAAAATAACAGATAAATTACTACCTTAAAAAAAGTGAAAAGTCATATGGCGCATAGTAGACATTGAGTCAACAATAATTTAATAAAGTGGACTTAACGAAAAGGATAATTTGTTTGTTAAGTTATCACTTAAAGGGTGTTTTTTGTTAACAACATTGAATATTTGTAAAAGAAAAAATATATTAGGGACTGAAAACTAAAAAAATCAATAGGGATAAAAAAAAGCCAAAAAAATTGAGATAAAAAATTTAATTAAGCTTGAAAATAATTTAAAAAGTCAAGTGACATCTCATAAACATTTGAGTTAGTACTAATTTAATAATGTAACCGTCTTTTCCCCTATCACTACTTTAATGATTTTTTTATAATGAAAGGATCATTTGTAAAAAAATTTATTCGGTACTAAAAATAAAATATAAAAAACATAATGTGAAAATAAATTGGGAGAAAAAAAGTTGATTAGGTCTTGCTTTTATTACAATTATTATCTCCATGTGCCTTTAAGGAGGATTGGTGTAGTATTTTAATTTTGATTATTTTTAAGAGAAAGTATGTGTAATATTATATATGAAACTAAAACTTCAAGAAATCCATGTAATGAAAAGTAAAAAATTATGAAAGATTTTGTAGGATTGAAAAATGTGAGTGATAGGTATAATAAAGACAAATTTTAGATAAAAGTGTACTTTGCATCTTGTGGGAAGTTATATACTCCAAAGTTTATAAAATTCGAAACTTACAAAATAATTTAATAAACATAAAAAAATCATGTTATGTCTATTGAATAACATTCTAAAAAAAATAACTTAAAATCATTGTGCAATTCAAAATATTTGTCTCACTCTATAATATATAAATATATAATTTAGCAATCATCATGTTTTTCATAATTTACCCTCACTTTAACATTTTTTGTGTTGATTTCTCTTCACACTTGTTTGGGATTGTTAAAATTGACCAAACATAGAACAAATTTGAGAGAAAAAGTTAGAACAATAAAATTCAACCTCAAAAGCATATAATCATAATTTTTGGCAATTTTGACGATGATGAAATGGGTAAAGGGTTTGACATCAATTGCATAAAATTTTTTTGGAAAAGAAATACAAATGATAATGTCTTTTTTGAAGACACAACAAAAAATACTAGATTACGACATAAACTCATCAAGGCAATAACGCATCAATGTAGTTTTGTTGTTCAAGATAGGGAAGATGTAGACAGAAGCGTTTTGTTTTGTTCTCACGTGGGATTGTGGAAGTGGGTTTTGAAGGGTGAGAAGGAAGGCAACTGGAACTTGAAACATGTGAGTGAGAATTGTGATATTAGAAAGGTGAAAGATTACATGTTGGGTAGAAAAAAATTGAAAATCGCAAAGTAATATTGTACATATGAAAACTAGCCAATGAAAAGCTGAAACATATTTATTTTCAACTATGTATACGTAGGGTCTTTCATTGATCTGAATTTACGTAACTGTAGGAATGAAAAGTAGAATTTTTTTTTAATTATCCTCTTTATAATGGGCTCAATGCCTGGGTACCTCTAGATTAGGTTCATGGTCGATCTTGTTTGAAAGACTATTTTATATATGATGTCTCATATGTGGTAGTTGGGAATCATATATACTTATTTAGAATGAATATAATTTTCATATTGTTATGCTTTATTTTATATATATATATATATAATATAATATATTATATGAGTTTTTTTTATTATGTTGAAAGATATATTTATTGAATATTTAATGATAATTTTGGTATAAAAATATTGGTTAAATAAATAGGGCACTGGTGATTGCCAAAACGAGTAAATGAATTCACTTGCTTTTGATACAGGTTTGTCATATTCAAAGCTTGATAATTCTTTTTCCATATTTTCTATTCATTGGCAATACTCTTTTTATTAATTTAGAATTTATTTGACACTGTATATGTAGCTACAATTTTAAAATAGAGGACTGTGATTCAACCTTAACATAGGTTGTGAGGCAATTATAGTAATATTAGTTATTAAATTTTACATATTTGGTTGGAACTTTGAGCAAATTCTATGCACTATACCAATATCAAATGTGATACAACTTAGTTGACACTAGATTGTGCTCTTATTGTATGGGTAGTACTTTATAAGTACCTATTTATGGGGTAAATACATTTTGTTTTGGATATTATTTATAAAATAATGAAAATGTTTTTTTCTAGCTTGTAAGATATTTTTCATTTATTATAAGCTGTAACAAATATAAATGCGTGAATTGTTGTTGTATGTAGGTGAGAATGATAACATCTGATGTCTCACCATTATCATTGAACAAATTATTATTTTTTTATAAAAAAGTTAAATCTATTAAAATGCCATATAAGATTTTGTATTCATCCTATTTATAAGATAACTTTGAAATTGAACCATTAGTTATGATAGAAGTAAAAAAATAAATATAGTTTAGTAAAATAATTAATTTTAGAGTTTTTTATTTAACATAATATAATTTAAATGAATTAATTTGAGGTATTTGATATTTTTTATTTTTTTAATTCTATAAATTATATTATCTTTAAATAATTTATTTAATTAACTACTAAATACATAGAGATTATTATATTATATAAAGGTTTGGTTTGAGTCTGAATTATAAATAAGAGAAGGCAATGGTTTTGACATTTAATATGCTATTGGTGCGGAGCGTGCCACGTGTTTGAAGAAAAGAAGGAATGAATTTGAAAGAATGTGTATGAATGAGTGAGGGATGAAAGAAAAATAGAAAAAAACGTTTAGCAAGACATGAAGCCCAACAAGCACCTTCTTTTTATAATTATAATTTACAACTGGGTATGTCTTTGGTAAAAAAAGAAATTGATCTTCTTTTCATCACATGTTTTTCTAATTGGTGCTCCAATAAATCGTTTTTCATGTATGGAATCTTAGTAGGTTAAATTATTTTAATTTGGGTAGATTAGTGGAAATCATATCACAAATATCAATGTTATGGATCGGTCCTTTTTGTTTGTAAATAACTAGGTTCAAAGAATAATATGCTATTTAATTTTTTTATTATTATTAAATATTTATACTACTGAATCATGAATATGAAGCGCAAGAAAGAATGAAGCAGAAATTAAAAATAGAGGAAATTCTAATGCTACCAAATAACAGTTACAGGTGAGAGAATATCCTGTTTTCCATTACTATTACTATTTATTCAAATTGTGTTGCTTATTTTCTATTGTTTTTAATATAGGTAGTGCAAGCTTAGTAGAAGTTCTAAATGCCCTTAATAACTAGGATCTTTCTCGATATGTGTTTGTAGTTACTAGTTTGATAGAAATCGATAACCAAAATTGTGAATACAAATTAAATCTAATTTTTATCTACACATTGTCATTATTTTCATCCAATCTAGGGACGGTCTAGATTGTCAAAATTTTTATGTTAGTTAAGTATGTGAATCATAATATAAAAAAGAACTAGGTGAAGATACTTTTCACCTTAACCTTTTCAACCTCTAAGTATTAAACTGTTAATGATAACAAGTCTTTCTATAATCTTTCTCAGTATTGTAGTGCTAACTGTTTTAGTCTCATGATTGGTATTTATTTTTTTACCTTTGTATCATGCTTGTTTGGGTGTGGTTGTGGCTAACAAGATTTTGTTTATGCTTGTTTCAATTTACTCTTTTTATTTTATTTTATTTTTTAAAAATTTCTCCCCTCATCTTCCAATGGTGAACATTAAACTTCAATGGATGCAATGCTTGATTATATGAGAAATTATTCCTAAGTGTATTTGAAAATGCTAGATGAAGGAAAGTTGATAGAGGTTCGTGTCTTTTACTTTCCTAGTCCATTAAATACTTCAACTATTATTGCTAAGCTATGATTCCTGTTTTATTTTTGTATTTTTATTTCTTGAAAATTAAGTTTTTAACAAGAGAATAACAAGTATGATTTATTAACTTTGTGGATTCTGAATTGTTTTGTCTTTGGTTCATCTAACTTCTAGGAAACTGAAGAAATTCTTGAGATTTTAAAGTCAACTCAGAGTTTTAGAAATCATGTGTCAATCCATTAGAATTGCGATGCGTTATTTTCTTTTGTCAAGTTGGCATCACACATATGTTAATGATATTTTCTGAGAATCACTATCAATTTTACATGTTAATATATGTGTAAAAGATTAACACTTCTTTAATGTTTCATAGCGTCTGATTTGTTCAGGTAAATGGAATAACTTCTTTTATATTTAATTATCTTTTAATGTGTTACATGACTTGTTCTATATTATATTTTATTGTCTATTTTTCTTAGAATATATGCTTAAATTTTAGTGAATCTTAATAATAATCTATTATTAATAAAAAAAATCTAGAAACATGAAGTTCAATAATTTATATTTATATAAAATAATATGTAATTAATACTTAATTTGCCCCATTATCGGGTCCATTATTTCCAAAAAATCTTACATGTTAGGAACAACCAAGAACCGATAAAAAATTGGGTGAATTGGTGTTTTGGCTGGTTTAAGGGTTAGTCCATTTTATTTTTATTTTTTAAAAAAGGAAAAAATATATAAAAATCATAAAAATTAAAAATTTCTGATTTTTAAAATTTTAGGTATACAAATGAAAGATATTCTGATAAGGTATTGCAAAATAAATAATATTTAAAAGAAATTTTTGCAAATTATAAAATGTTGATTACAATTTAGAATATAAATATTTTTCAAAAATTCATTTTAGGCAACGTGGAACTTTACTTTTTTGTAATATTATAAAGATAACAATACTTAAACCTAATATTTGTGTATTATAAATTATATATAACTTATTTTTTGTTTAGTATATTACTATATTAGGTATTGAAAACCTTTAATCCTTCTTTAATTCATAATTGTCTATTGATATGGATTTTTGTAATTAAACTTTAATCCTTCTTTAATTCAATATTTTTAAATATAATTTATATCTAATTCTTGATTTTTTATATGCATCTAATTTGTGATTGTCTATTGATATGAATTTTTGTAATTACAATACTTGTTAATGCCTAATATAGTAGAATAGTTAGGCTAAGCTAAGATAGAATAGAATAGGTTAAGGTAGTGTGGACTTGTTAGTAGCATAGTTTAGTAGGTTAGGAAAATAAAGTAGGGTAAGATGTGTTGCGTATGAGTATAGGTTAGGGAATGCTAGGCTAGCATAACAAATAGGATAGGAGAGGTTACATTAGGTCATGTTAAGCTATGCTAGTCTAGGATATGTTAGGTAGGGTAAGATGTGTTGGGTAAGGGTAGCTAGTGTAGTAAATATATGGTAGGTTAGCTTTCGATATCATAGCCTAGTCTACATGGTAGTTTCAGTAGGTTAAGATGCAAGTGTCGTGGGTATAATGTTAGGACATGCTAGAACTTAGGGTAGATGGACATATTAGGTTAACATATGGTATGTTGTCTTAGTTAGGTTGGGCTGGCTAAAGGTATGTTGACTTTAGGTTAGGTTATGGTAAAAATAGGCTAGCATAACAACATATTAGGTTGAGTAAAGTGGTTAAGGTACGATAGGTTAAAGTATGGTAGGGTAGCAGGTTAGACTAAGATAAGTTAGAAAGGTTAGGTTGGGAAGAGGACATTAGGCCATGTTAAGCTAGTCTAAGGTGGGTTAGGTAGGGTTAAGGTGTTTTAGGTTAGGATAGATAAGGTATATTGACGGCAGGGGTATAGGTTAACGCAGATTGGTAGGTGTCCACATTAGCATAGTCAAGTAAGGGTAAACAAATAAGGTAGTTATGATGGAAAATAGGCTAGGACAACAACATATTAGGTTGGATTAAGGTGGTTAGGGTATGATAGGTTGGAGTAGAAAGGGGTAGGATACTAGGTCAAACTAGGATATGTTAGGTTAGAAGGGCATATATGGTAGGTTAGGGTATGTAGGTTGAGGTGGGTAGACTAGCGGTAGAGGGTATTATGCCATGTCAGTCTAGGGTAAGTTAGGTAAGGTTAAGGTGTTTTAGGTTAGCTACCTCATTTATCGACCGTATCCTAGACTAGCCCACCCCACCCTGACCACCTTGTCCTAGCCTAGCCTCTCCACTTTGTTTGGTCCCAACCCACCTGAACCCCTACCGTAACCTTCCCCATCCTAGCTACCCTACCCTAATCTACCCTTGGCCTAGACTAAACCAGCACGTCTTTAGCCTAGACTAACCTACCCCACCTCACTTCATTAGCTTACCGTACCCTAGCCCACCTCATCTTAGCCTAACCCACCCTATCTTAAACCTACCCTATCCTATCTAGGCTAGCCCAAAACCACCATGTCCATAGCCTAGCTTAGCCCATCCTATTAGGCCCTAGCCTAGTTAAGCCCACTCAATCCTAGCCTAGCCCATCCTATCCTACCTAGGTCAGCATCCTAGCACATCCCTAGCCAACCCAACTCCTAGCTTAGCCTCCCACTTCTATTTAGTCCTAGCCCACCCGAGCCCCTACCTTAACCTACCCTATCCTAGCCACCTTACCTTAGTTTACCTTTAACCTAGACTAGACACCTAGTCCTAGCCTTTATAACCTACCCCATATCACTTCACTACCCTATTCTACCCTAGCCCCTATCGTAGCCCACCTCATCCTAGCTTAAACCACCCTGTCTTAAAGCTACCCTATCCTACCCAGGCTAGCCAAAAACCACCTTGTTGTTAGCCTAGCCCACCCTATTAGGCCCTAGCCTAGTTGAGCCCACCCAATCCTAGCCTAGCTCATCCTACCTTACCTAGGTCAACCTCCTTAGCACATCCCTAGAACACCCTACACTTGCCTACCTTAGCCTACCCAAACCTACTATGCCTAACACTAAGCTATCCTACACTAGTCTAGCCCACCCCTAACCCTAGCTTATCTTTACCGTTAACTAGCCTAGTCTACTCTAGCCTACGCTAGACTAGCATACCCTACACTAGCCTATGTTAGCCTACCCTACCTTAGCTTAGGGCAAACCTACTTTCACCTAGCTTGTCTAGCCTACAATACCTTAGCCTAGGCTATCATACCCTACCTTAGCCAACTATACACTTCCCTACTTTAGCCAACCCTCCCTCACCCTAACCTACTTTACTATACCCTACCTTAACCTACTCTACCCTACATTAACATACCCTAGCCTAGCCTAGCCTCCTCACCCTGTTTGGTCCTAGCCTACTCGAGCCCCTACCCTAGCCTATTCATCCCAACTACCCTACCCTAGTCTACCCTTAGATAACTAGACTACCATGTCCTTAGCCTAGACTAACCTACCCCACCTCACTTCACTAGCCTACCCTACCCTAGACTGTACCCCAGGACACCTTATCTTAGCCTAACCCACCTTGTCTTAAACCTACCTTATCCTAGGCTAGCCCAAAGCCATCTTGTCCGTAGCCTAGCCTAGCCCATCCTATTAGGTCGTAGCCTAGTTGAGCCCATTCAATCCTAGCTTAGCCTCCCAACCTTGTTTAGTCTTAGCCCACCCGAGTCCCTACCCTAGCCTACCTTATCCTTGCTATCCTACCGTAATATACCATTAGCCTAGACTAGACACCTTGTGCTAGCCTCCCTAACTGACCCCACCTCACTTCACTACTCTACCTTACCCTAACATACCTCATCCTAGCCTAACCCACCCTATCTTAAACCTACTGTATCTTATCCAGGCTACCCTATCCTGTCCAGGCTAGCCCAAAACCACCTTGTTCGTAGTCTACCCTAGCCAACCCTATTAGGCATTAGCCTAGTTGAACCCACCTAATCCTAGCCTAACCCATCATCCCAACCTAGGTTAGCCCCCTTAGCACATCCTTAGCCAATCCTACAATGGCCTACCTTAGCCTAACCTAACCTATTCTACCCTACACTAGTCTAGCCCATCCCTAACTATACCCTACCCTAGTTTACCTTACTCTACCGCTACCTAGCTTAGTTTACTCTAGCCTTCCCTAGACTAGCATACCCTACACTAACCTAACTTAGCCTACCCTAGGGTAGCTTACGATCGCTAACCTATCTAGCTTACCATACCTTAGCCTAGGCTACCATACCTTACCTTACCCAACCGTACACTTCCTTAGCTTAGCCTACTCTACCCTACCCTCACCTACTATACCCTACCCTAACCTAGCTACCCTACATTAGCATACCCTAGCCTAGCCTAGCCCACCCAAGTCCCTACCCTAGCTTACCACATCCTACCTACCCTAGTATACCCTTAGCCTAGACTAGACCACCATGTCCTTGGCCTAGACTAACCCACCCCACGTCACTTTAGTAACCTACCCTACCCTAGGCCGCCTCATCTTAGCTAACCCACCCTGTCTTAAACCTACCTATCCGATACAAGCTAGCCCAAAACAATCATGTTTTTAGCCTAGCTTAGCCCATTCTATTAGGCCTAGCCTAGTTGAGCCCAACCTATCCTAGCCTAGCCCATGTTACCCTACCTAGGCCAGCCGCCTAGCACATCCCTAGCCAACTCTACTCCTAGCCTAACCTCCCTAGTTTTAGTCCTAGCCCACCTGAGACCTTACCTAGGCTACCCCATCCTAGCTACCCTACCCTTAGCCTAGACTATAAACCTTGTCCTAGTTTCCCAAACCCACCTCACTTCACCAGACTACCCTACCCTAGCCCTTACCGTAGCCCACTTCATTCTAGCCCTAGTCTTAAACCTACCTATCATATCCATGCTAGCCCAAAACCACCTTGTTCGTAGCCTAGCCTAGCCCAACCTATTAGGCCCTAGCCTAACTAAGCCTACCCAATCCTAACCTAGCCCATCCTACCCTACCTTGGTCAACCCTCTTACCACATCCATAACCAACCCTACACTTGCCTACCTTAGCCTACTCTACCCTACACTAAGCCAACCCTACACTTGCCTACCTTAACCTACCCTAACCTACTTTACCCTACACTAAGCCATCCTACAATAGTTCAACCCACCCCTAATCCTACCTTAACCTAATCTACCTTACTCTACCGCTACCTAGCCCAACCTATTCTAGCCTACCCTAGACTAGCATACCCTACACTAGCCTACCCTAGCCTAGGTCAAGCCTACCTTCGCTACCCTAAGGTAGGCCTACTTTTACCTAGCTTGTCTAGCCTACCATACCTTAGCCTAGGCTATCATACCCTACCTTAACCAACCATATAGTTCCCTACCTTAGCCTACCCTACCCTAACCTACTCTGCCCTACTCTAACCTACTCTACCCTACTCTAACCTACTCTGTCCTACCCTACCCTTCCCTACCTTAACCTACTCTACCCTAACCTAAATTAGCCTACTCTACATTAGCATACCCTAGCCTAGCCTAGCCTCCCCACCTTGTTTGGTCCTAGCCCACTCGAGCCCATATCCTAGCCTAATCCATCCTATCTACCCTACCTTAGTCTACCTTTAATGTAGACTAGACCACCATGTCCTTATCCTAGACTAAGCCACCCACATCACTTAACTAGCCTATCCCACCCTAGCCCACCTCGTCCTAACCTAACCCACCTTGTCTTAAACTTACCCTAACTTATCAAGGTTTGCTCAACACCACCTTCTGTGTAGTGCAGCTAAGCCCACCCTATTAGGCCCTAGCATAGTTGAGCCTACCCTCCCTAACCCACCCAATATCACTTCACTAGCCTACCCTACGTTATCCCCTACCCTAGACCACCTTATCCTAGCCTAACCCACCTTGGCTTAAACCTATCTATCCTATATAGGCTAGCCCAAAACCTACCTTAGCCTAGCCTAACCCACTTTAGTTCACTAACCTACCCTACCGTAGTGCCTACCCTAGCCCACCACATCTTAGCCTAAACCACCCTGTATGAAACCTATCATATCCTATCTAGGCTAGCCCAAAACCACCTTGTCTAACCCACCCATTAGGCCCTAGCCTAGTTGAACCACCCAATCCTAGCCTAGCTCATCCTACCCTACCTAGGTCAACCCCTTTAGCACATCCCTAGCCAACCCTACACTTGCTACCTTAGCCTACCCTAACCTACTCTACCCTACACTAAGCTATCCTACACTAGTCTAGCCCACCCCTAACCCTACCCTAACCTAGTCTACGTTACTCTATTGCTACCTAGCTTAGTCTACTCTAGCCTACCCTAGACTAGCCTATCTTAGCCTAACCTAG
This sequence comes from Psophocarpus tetragonolobus, assembly GCA_037954015.1. NCBI lineage: Eukaryota > Viridiplantae > Streptophyta > Magnoliopsida > Fabales > Fabaceae > Psophocarpus > Psophocarpus tetragonolobus. The sequence goes on from CM075692.1 coordinate 37,379,240, forward strand.
CCTTCTCCTACCCTAAGGTAGGCCTACTTTCGCCTAGCCTGTCTAGCCTACTTTCGCCTAGCCTGTCTAGCCTACTTTCGCCTAGCCTGTCTAGCCTACTTTCGCCTAGCCTGTCTAGCCTACCATACCTTAGCATAGGCTATCATACCCTAACTTAGCCAACCATACACTTCACTAACTTAGCCTACCCTACCTTAATCTACTATAGCCTACTCAACCTTAATCTACTCTAGCCTACCCTAACCTACCTTAACCTACTCTACCCTATCCTACCTTAACCTACTCTACCCTACCCTACCCTAATATAGGCTATCGTAACTTTACCTACCCTTCACTAACATACCCTAGCCTAGCCTACCCCACCCATACCCTAGCCTAGTCTACTATAGCCTAAGCTACCCTACACTTGCCTAGCCTACCTTACCCTCAACTAACCTACCCTAGCCACCCACACCCAAACCACCCACCCACTTCAAAATATAATACAAACCGTTGAAAAGTATAGAAAAAGTTAAGTTTAAAAACTAATTTACAATTTAATAAAATATATACAAGCTAAAAATAGTTCATGTTTAAAAAATCACATTAAAAGGGTAATATTTAAAGTGTAAGAAAAATTGAAAATATTTTTGTTGAAAAATTTTAAAAAGTTAATGTTAGTAAGAAAAAATATTAAAAGACGCAAAATGAAAAGTTTAGCTTTGAAAATAAAATAAAAGTTTATATTAAAAAATATAAATGTGAAAAGTGCTCTTTAAAAATATGAGAACAGTTTAATTTTTTATGCTTAAAAACTATGTTAGTGATGGTAAAAAAAAACTTTCAAAGTGATCAAGCTTTGAAAAATTGTGTGAAAAAATTTGAAAATATAACTCAAACTAGGTTTAAAAGTACGGAAAAAGCTAAATATACAAAATAATATAGAGTTTAATAAAAAAACATAAAAAGTGAAAAATTTCATGTATAAAAATAAAGATATGTTTTCAAAAAGTAATCTTGAAGCATAAATAAAATTAAAAAGGTTAATGTTTAAAAATAAAAAAAATAATAAAATAGGCAAAAGAATAAGTTTTGGTTTGAAAACAGGATAGAAGTTAATAATAAAAAGAAATATACATGAGAAAGAGCTTTCTAAAAATATGATAATTTTCTATTATTTTATATTTTAAAATGTGAGTAAATGGATTAAAGAGATAAAACAGTGTAATTTTTAAAATATGAAAAAGTTAAGTTAAAAATAAAATGTTAATGGTGGTAAAAAATACTTTCAAAAAGATCAAGTTAAAAAAAATTTACATTTGAATAAATAACCTTTAAAGTATAAGAAAAATTAAAAACATTTGAATACAAAAAATTTAACGTTAAAAATAAGAAAATATAGACGCAAAAAAAAAAAACACTTTAGGTTCGAAAATAGGAAAAAATTATGTTATAAGAATATAAATGTGAAAAATTTTAATTAAAAATAAGAGAAAAGTTTAATATTTTATGCTTTAAAATATGAGAAAATGAGTTAAAGTTTAAAAATGTTTATGGTTCAAAATATGAAAAAATTAACTTTAAAATAAAATTTTAATGATGATAAGAAAACATTAAAAAATACCGAGCATTGAAAGAATTAAGTATGAATAATAAATATTGTAATGAATTTGAAAATATAACACAAAATATGTTTAAATGTAACGTATTTAAAAATATAACAGTAATTATGTTTTAAAAATGGAAATAAATAAATTTAAAAAATAATATAAAGTTTAACAAAGTATATAAAAGTTAAAATGCTTGATGTTTAAATAAATTTATATTTGAAAATATAATCTTTAAAGTATGAGAATAATTTAAAATGTTTTTTTTAAAATATAAAAAAAATTAAGCGAAAAAAATATGCAAAAAACAATTTAGGTTTGAAAAAAAAATTAAAAGTTTATACTAAAAAGAAATATAATGTGAAAAGAGCGCTTTAAAAATATAAGAAAACTTTAATATTTATACTTAAAAATGAGAAAATGGGTCAAAAGTTAAATAATGTTTATGTTTTAAAATACGAAAAAGTTAACTTCTAAAAAAAAAAGGTTAACGTAGTAAAAAAACACTAAAAAAGATCAAGTTTTAAAAAAATTAAGTATGAAAAATAAACTTGAAATGCATTTGAAGTTTTAATAAAAACAAGTTTTGAAAGTATGAAAACAATTATGTTTGAAAAATGCTATAGAGCTTAATAAAATACATAAAAAAATGAAAAAATCATCTCAAAAAATAAAGTTATATTTAAAAATGTTGTTGAATATATATGGTCCTATTTTTATTTATTTGTTCTAAGTTATAAGACAAATCTCGTATTTGATTTATTATCTTATATTTACATAAAATATTATTTGGTCATTTGATTTATTATCTTATATTTACATAAAATATTATTTGGTCATGTAAGGTTTATTTATTAAAAAATTATAAGTCATATCTTGGTTTAATTTATTATCATGAAAAATATTATTGGTTATTTATGACATTATAAAGAAGATTGACGAGTTTGTAAAAAAAAAAAAGAAATAGTAAAAGCTTTGTACCTCAACCACTAGACATGTTGTCTAGTTTGTACATCACTAGTTTTACTGGTTTGTGAACTAGGATTACTGTAATCCAGTACTGCGTAAAAATTAATCTAATGTCATGACTTTAGATTCTAATAATGACATTCAAAGGGCATAGAATAACGACTAGTATTAGAAAAAATTATATTCTTCGACAACCATTTTTCCTTTTCTTTTGACATACATCCATGTTGTAGTGAGAAAACAATTATTGATTAACTAAGTTTTACATTCGGATTCGTGATTATAATTATGTGGTTTCTCTATATTTTTAAATGACTAAATCTTATATTGATTGTGAGGAATTTATGTAATTAAAGATAAGGACCGACTAAAAAGAAAATAATTATCTCAAAAAAGGGATATTACAAGTCTATACGCAAACATACAACTATTATATCCTAAAAGGAAGTTCTTTAACATTGGAAGATTAACCTATCTGAAAATCATTTCCAACAAAACCATACACAAGAGACAAATCCTTTTAAAAGTAGCCTATAAAAAAACTCTTTTTAAAAGTAACCTACATACAACATGGTCAATTATAGTTTACCTCAGAAAGGCTAAAATCAAGAACTTAATCACTACTTTGTGCCCATCAATAAAGAATTGAAAAGATAGAAACTAAATTAAGGTTAATATTGTAAAAAGACAATATGGAAACTAAAGAAATAGGTTATTGTCCTAGATTTTGTAAAACTAAATTATTTTCTTTTTTCTTTCTCTTAAAAAAAATGGGTATATATGTATCCTTTCAGAAGGAAAGGAAGCAGAGAAAAGAAAAAAGAGAAGAAAGATTATGTGTAAAAAAAGAGATAGACACATCATTAAACCTAAAAAGTAAAAACGCTACTGAAATAAGTAAGAATTAATCATACAAAATCAACATATAAAAAAACATTAATAAAGAGATATAACCAGCATTTGAGATTAGAATAACATGGACATTAATTTAATCCACCCATCCGATTCACTTCTATGTTGTATAACAATTTATTAATTGATTGAAAACTTCTAGCAACATTGTACCCTTCTGGTAACACTCAACACAATCACTTAATACCACGGTATTTTATAATAACTGGTTAAAGTTTTTTAAAGACGATTGCGAACGCTAACTAATGTCCTTAAAAAGTTGGAATGCTAATTAAGAAAATAATAATAATAATAAATTATGAACATGCATAAAAATATTTCTTTTTATAATTCTTAATATTACTAATTATTCTCATTTGATTTTTGATAAAAATATCTTAACTTTTTAACCACCGTTTTAAAAATATAGTGATAAAGTTTGAATAAGTTAGTTATACAACATTTTTAGATTGAAATAGTATGTCCTTTTAATTAATTAGTTGATAGTTGTACCAAAGATGATGGTGTCTCAGATAAAAAATATTTTAAAATGATTAATATTGTAAAAAGGCAATATGAAAATTAAAAAAATAGGTTACTGTCCTAGATTTTGTTATTTTCTTTTTCTTTCTCTTATCAAAAGGATGGATATATATGTATCCTTTGAGAAGGAAAGGAAGCAATGAAAAGAAAAAAGAGAGAAGAAAGATTAAAAAAGAGAAGCAATAAGAATAAGGTGAGTTGCCTTATGAATTCTTACAACATAGACGAAGCAGCAGGAGAAGGCAACACAAAGATTTTACCTCCAACCACAACGTGCATGCCAGTCCTAGCCCAGAACATGAAAATAGCATACTCGGAAGAACTGAAGAAAGGTTAAGGAACCAATCATGAACATCCCAAAGCAAATCCAACAGTTTGTTTTATGCATGATGAAATTATGCGATAAAAATTCAAAAAAAAGAAAGAAAGATCGATAGAAGTGGATCATGAATTGTACTTTGGTCTGGAACTTTTAAGAATAATACTCGGAGAATGCATCAGAGCAGCGTGAACCGTGGAGGGAACTCCTTCTTGTTGATGATGACGCTTCTGATCACCAAGGACGGATTAGGATTAAAGTGCGAGGGTGAGAGTGGTTACTATTTATGATAAAACCTTCCGCTCCTCAACGAAAAGATTGATTTTTCAAATTTTGTCTTTCATAATAATAAATATTAAAATGATTAGCAAAAACAAAGGTGCGAAAGTGTCTGTGTGTGTTCGTATTTTTATTTTTATTTGATATATTTAATTATGTAATTTATAAATAATTATTATTTTTTATGTTTTTTATAGTATTTTAACTTGAATTTAGTAATATACTTAACAAAAAAAAATATAAAACAATACCATATAAATAATAACAAAATGTATCTGCTTATTATGTCCTGTCGTCATAAAATCTCTTCTTTAATTGGAAGACCAAACAATGATTACAATTCAGGACAATCTTGTTTTCCTGTGAATTTATCATCTTACACAAATAATAAAATTAAACATATATTAAAAAAATTAATACACTATAATACACATATTACTTAGAAAACTCTCATTTTTTCAATCAAAATTAATACAATAAAGATGCGAATACACAAGCACGTCAGTGACAACACCTATGCATTCGCATTTTTATTTTAATTATGTATTTAAAATTAAATTAGGATTTTTTATTTAAAAACTGACCAGGTATAATAAAAAGTGGACATGTTTTATTTAAAATTGGGCAAAAAAATGACAATTTATTTTTATAAAAAATGGGTAGTTATAGTTTTAAAGAAAAAAATTGAGATTTTAATCTGTGCAGTTTTAAAGAAAGAAAATTTAGAAAATTGAGATTAGAATAAAATAGATATTTAGGAAAATTTGTTAAGAATTGAGAAAGTAAAAAGGTTTGTAATTTTTGTTGTCTCAGTTTTAAAGAAAGAAAATTTAGAAAATTGAGATTAAAAACAATAGAGATTTAGGAAAACTTATTAAGATTTGAGAAAGAAATAAGATAGATATATATACTTTGTTGGATCAAGGAGCAATTTTTATCCCATATATAAATCTAACACTAAGATTTCAATTTCTTTTAGTTTGAATTTATAATAAAAAAAGTATAATGGAAGAAACAAATTAATAACTTTTTTAATAAAAAATGGGCAATAATTATTTGAATTTAGTTTGTCTAGATTTTTTTGCATTAATAACTTTTGTAATAAAGAACAGTAATTAATAACTTTTTAAATAAAGAATGGGAAGCATCTAGATTTTTATTAAAAAAATCTATAGCTTCTATATCTATATATAAAGAATGTATCCTCAAATAAAAACTAATATTACATTTATAATAAAATGGGAATTTTTTATTTAAAACTGAATATGTTGAACTTGTAGAGTTTTTATTTACAATGTATTTTCTAATTTTAAATTATAAAAACTATTCATTTTAAATAAAAACTACTGTTACCTTTATATATAGTTATAGAAGTTGTAGATTTTATTTTATCATTTTATATATATTACGTTTATGTTCACTATAATTGAAATTTATTTAAGATAAAAATTAAGTTAGAGAAATTCAACCTGCTGCAAATATGTATAATGGAAGAAACAAAAGTGAGATTAAATATTTTATTACCTATAATGTAACATGATTGATTATATTAGTGTAATTTTAAAAAAAAAACATTATCCAAACTCGCATTGTCGATCAATGAAAGACACAAATATGGTCATTTTGTGTTGCGTCCTAGAATTTGATAATTAACACAGATAAATATTAATACAATAGCAACGAAAAGGAATTTCAAGATTAATGTCACTTTTGTTATTAATAAACCAATTTGTTAGTTAATTGCAACTCCACCATTTATTAATAACAAATGCGTAAATAACTACCACTTAACATATCATAATAGCAATAAACATCTAAAATTAGAATTGATTTGTTCAAGATTAGAAATACAGAAATTAAAGGAAAAATGAAAAACTATAATTTTAGACAGAGTCGAGCAGAAAAAAGAAAGACGGAATTATAATGAAACCAAATAGTGTATACAAAAATTTTAAAAAATTACAAAATATATTAAAGCCCTATGAAACTAAAATTATTAAAAAAATTATAATAATAAAGTATTATAAGGAAAACTAAAATTATAAAATACATGGTTACAACATCTCAATAGTATTTGAAAAGAAAAAAAAAGTGAGATAAAATTTAAATACATACTAAAATTAATTAGTATAATCTTTAGGTAAATACATCCTAAAGTTTGGTACAAATATGTCACTTGTAAAACAAATACAAATATGTCTTTAGATAGACTTTACCGAAAGGGAACAAATGCAGTTGAGATATTCATAGGTTGGTTACAACATCTCCATATTAGTTGAAAAGAAAAAAAAAGTGAGATAAAAGTTAAATACATCTTAAAATCAGTATAATCTTTAGTTAAATACATCCTAAAGTTTGGTACAAATATGTTTACTGTAAAGCAAATACAAATATGTCTTTAGTATATATTTTGTCGAAAGGAAACAAATGCGGTTGAGATATTCACTGGTTGCAAACTGTGGATTCAACCAGAACCATAGATCTTTTCAAAATTACAATTAGAATGAATTTATCAATAAAAAATTGAGATGTAAAACCCAAAAAATGGAAAGATGAAAAATCATTAATAAACAAAACACTATGAACCCCACCAACAGCAAAAAAAAAAAAAAAATAGATTGAAAAAATTTATCAATAAACATAAAATAATATGGACAATCTAAGCGAAATAATCAATAATTAATTAGAACCTTAAAAAAAATGTAAAAAATATTTAAACAATAGGAAACAAATTGCATAAAAAATCAAAACAATAAGTAATGAATATTTTAAGAAATAGAAATATTTTAATATAGTTTACAAATATTTTATTATAGTTTACAAATTAATATCGTGTTTAACAAAGACGTCTTCTCTACCATGCGAAACATCAACAACAATATAATATTGTGTTTAACAAAAAATAAATTATCAATAAATAGGAAAAAATGCACAAATTACTAATTAACAGAAAAAATAATTATCAATAAAATAAAATAAAAAATTGAAGGCAATAATAATAAAAAATAGGAAACTAACCACTTCAACTTTATCTGAAAAGTAAGAACATCCCAGGGAATAAGAGAAAGAGATTGATCTGATAAGGGGAAGAAGAAACGCAGACACAATAATGTGCTTTGATGTTGTGAGTATATATATATCAAAACTAACCTTGCAATACTATCCAGTTTTTATAAAAATTGGTTTTTTTTTTTAAAAAACTGTTATCTTTTTCTCATTTTTAAATAAAAATTGTCCATATATATTATTATAACTATCTATTTTTTTTTAATTATCATAATTATCTCTATTGGATATTAGATTCATTCATTCATTTTATTAAATTATTAATGTGTTATCTCGTAGTTATAAAAAAATATCATTCAACTCACAAAAATTAATTGTTCCACAAATATAAAAAAGAAATTAGCATACATGATTTTTACAATTGTAAAAAAGAAAGAAAGAAAATGACTTATTTGTTGCATTTGTTTTTGAATTTTGACCAGACATATTTTGTTGCGTTGGTTTCCAATGATTATCGAAAGCCAAAGAAGGATGGTGGATTGAATGATGATTCCGACGTGTCTTCGGCGTCTTGGTCTGTGGCAGTATGTCCTTTGATCTGGATTATGGAAAATCCAAAACCATGGAAGCACTGAACAATAGTAACGATAATAGGTTTCATGTTTAGTACCCCTTCCGCCTCAGGCCTGTCCCAACCCAGATTCATCAAGGTTTGCGAGCCCAACAATGCCCCCACCTTCACTCCTTTGCGCAACGATACTTTTAGCAATGTTGATTTCGCTTTGGAATCGACAATCCCACTGACACCAAGCACCTCGATCAATTATCGTAGAAAGAGAAAGGAACCGCAATGAACTTACTCTGAATCCAATTCCATAACTTAAGTTTGATAGCTTGTAACACTGCCCTCACATCCTGATTTATCCCCCTGAAAATAGTTTTGTTCTTATAAATCCATAATAACCCAATCATGGCTAGCCATTAAAAAAATAAACAAATCAAGGAATGTTTTTAAGAAAATGATAAATGGTTGGGTGGTGAGTAGCATATATAATAATTTTTTAAAAGAGGTAGAAGTTATAATAATATTTTATAATTATCTTGTTGTAACTACTACTGTTTTTAATTTAAAATTTTATGTGAGACAGTTTTTATTTGCGTAGTTATAGTAGATAACATAACACAATTTTTATTTTAAAAAATATAGTTTTTTTTATTAAAATTGACTGTTTTTATAGACAAAGGGTTATTCCCTTTATGTATAGGTATAGATATAGTTTTTTTTATTAAAATTGACTGTTTTTATAGACAAAGGGTTATTCCCTTTATATATAGGTATAGATAAAGGTTATACAAGCAACTCTCACCCATTTTTAAGGAACTCAACTTGTGAGATCCACATTAAAATAATAATTTTGAAATTAAGTAATTCATATTAAGCAACTCCTATTTAGGATTTGATGAATTAAAAAACACAAGTATATCCTTTAATTAGGAAAGATACACTAAAAATTATCTTCTTGACTCTCTCAATTTATTTTAGTAAAATTTTGATCCAATTTCTTGAATGATATACTCACAACAATATTTGTCTAGGCCAATAACAATATTTATAATGCTGTCATTCAATCATTTATTTACTTTCACTTTATTAACATAAGTATATCTTTTAAACATGTATAATTTTTTTCATTTGTAATTGATTACATGTCACAACTTATAGTATGATGGAGTCCTAATTCAACTACTACAATAAATTGTTGAGTGAACTTGCAAGTGACATTTCAAAGAAGAAATGAACTTTAGCATGAGACAATGGCTAACACTAGGGACAGATGAGAAAAACCTAGTTGAGGCCATAAATTTGATTCTCAAAAAAACCTAGAAATTGCTAATAAGTGTGATAATAATGTCAATATACCAAATTTGCAACACATTAATATCCATCAAGGTAAAAAAGTTGATGTAAAAATTAAAGTTGATCAATAATATAATGAGATACTACATAAGGGTTTGATAGATGAAAAAACAAAGGAAAACAGTCATCATGTACTAGAGTTTGGTTAATGTAATATGTGTTTTCTTGTGTAGTAGATGATTAATCCAAGGTGTACCTACACAAAGGTGTCAAGGTACCGAGTACTAGTTCTTCTCTTTGATTGCTAACGTTTGCCTTACAGTGGAGTCCTAGTGGGAAAGAACAAGTGTGTACTTGCAAAAGACCACTCCTATGCTAAAGTAGAATGGGGTTGACTCCGAGATTCATCAAGGACAAAAGGTATGTACTTTTGTAAAAAATAAGAGTATAATAGTGAGTGGTCAAACTGAATAATTATCCTGTATTTATAGTTGTATATACTGGGTGTGTAATTTAACCTAACAAACTGAAGAATTATCCTGTATTTATAGTTGTATATACTGGGTCATCCCTACAAACATCATGGCCAAAGAGCTTTCCAGCATGCCCTGTTGGTGCTTGACCCTTTAGTTTAGTCAATATATGACCCTTCGACACATCTGAAGGGTATGCCCAGTACACAAGCCTCTCAGTGTTGACATGTGCACTGAAGACGTTTCCATAATGGCACTGAGGTGTGTCTAGTATACAAGGAAACGACGACCAACTAGAAATTTTACTATAAGATTGGATGAATAGTGTTAAGTGTGACAAATTTCAAAAGTTGCACATGTCATGCACACATATCGTTGTTGCATGTAAGTGTGCTCACCACAATTATACACATTATGTACATCTGGTATCCATGTTGGAATACATATCTAATGTGTATGAAAAATTGTTTCTAGAATTACACAATAAAACTTATTGGCTAAATTGTACTGAGCCAAAATATTTCTCAATCCAAAGATGATCATGACTAACAAGGTTGTCCAAAATCATCATATATACACAGCGATATGGATATGGTAAAATCTGAATCTAAAAGATCTTCAAAATGTAGAAACATAGGTAATTCTAAAAGAAAATGTATTTTTTATACATCCAAAGACGTCACACTAGTAGTTATCAGTTTTATGTATTTTTTTACCTGGTGTAACTTTTAATTGTTGATTATGTTGATGTAATATGAGTCATTTGACTATTGTTAAGAGACTTTTTTTTTTTTTTTTTGCAAAATGCCTTCAGAAATCTAACTTTGTTGGTTCAAGATACAAGTCATTGGGAGTAAGAACAACAGAAACTGAAGTTACATAAATGTCAACTAACTGTCCCTTTCAATTGATGTTTCCTAATAAGTGAGGGTGTTGTGATAGAACATGTTTTTACCTAGAAGTATACCGAAAAAATCATGTTATCGCTTGGAACTATCAGAAAGCACGGTCCTTCTCTACAAAACTATTTTTCCTTAATTAAAAATGACAAAAAGAGGAAACATGAACTAGAGTATTGAAATTTGTTGTAGAAAGTAGAATTGTACTTTTTAACAATTTATTGGAATTTCTAGGTTACTAGATTATTTAGAAGGTTTAAATTTTTGGACAAAATTTTTATACGAAAACTAGTTTAGCACCGTGGGTATGCACGGGTCACCGAATCAGTATTATAATATAATATTTCAATAATTAAGTAATTTAATAATTTATATAATATATAAGTAAAATGTTATATAAAATTATAAAATAAAATAATCATTAATTATCTTGACATAAAAGAGAAAAGTAAATAATATTTAAAATAAATAGTAAAAATTCGGTACTTTAAAATATGAACTATGACTTCTTTCAATTTGTTCACATACTAATAAAGTCAAATAACAAACATTAGTAACAAAATATTTGAATAAAATATTATAAATATTTAATAAATTAATATGAAACGGGGACTAAAAATATAACAATGTGTAAACTTGAAAAAGTAACATCATATTTAGCCGATTGTTTGAAGTTGCAGTTTAAACCTAAAAAATTGTAACATTAAATGATTTAAGTCCTGAGAAATTCAAAAAAGTTTATAATATGTACTATCCAGAGGTCACCTATCCTCCGACCTCGGCATAATCACCCTGAGTTCGAGCTCGGGGGGCTTATTTACTACCTAGTGGTTATCCACTCGTCGACCTCTTCCTAATTGCTCTGAGATTGAAATCAACAATGTTAAGCATGATCTCCATAATATCTTAAAGAACTTGGTTTTATTTTATATCTACCTAATGTAGATTTTGGAATACTTCTTTGAAAATTACATTTGTAGTTTTTTTTTGTGGTTTTTTGTCCTTGTCATAAATCAAAATCTTTAAATTATGTTTGATTTGTACTCTTCAAATTGCTACATATGACTGACCATGACTAAAGATTGATTTAGGCATATACATCCAATATTAGCTAATGATTGACCACGTAACCTGCTAATTATCATGGTATATGAAATAATAATTGAAAATTATCTTCTGTTGAGTTTGAAAGTTCATGAGGATTTTGATGGAGACATTAACGTTGTTGGAATGTAGGTGAGATTTTCATTTTTATTTAAAAACATTATTCTAGCTTTGATCACATGATATGCTAGTCTAGTAACAATTAATCTAGTAGCATTGCATAAACCTTCAAGCTAATATAAATTTGTGAATTGTAAGAAATTATTTTACAGTTGTAATGTATTTATTAGATTATTTTTAAGAAGATGTATTTATTAGATACTTATATATAAAATATGAAATGAAAAATAATTTTATTATTTTATAATTTTATAATTTTTTATTAGGATTTTTCTAATAATTTAAAATGAACATTTGTTATATTATTTTAATAAAAAAAGAATTAAAAATGTTTTTGGTCCCTGATAAATTATCGATATTTTTTTTGTTTTTAATAAATTTTTCTTTGTATTTAGTTTCTAACAAGATTCTTCTAAAAAATTTATTAGGGATGAAAAGCAAAGAAAAATTTATTAGAAACTAAAAACAAAATTCATTAACCTATACCAAAAATAAAATTTATATTTTATTTTCTCTATTTTTCTTTTTTTTATCTCCTTTTAAAAAATCCTTAAAATTCAATTATAGTTTTTTATCTTTTATTTATGAGTTTAATACTATACATTGTTAGTGTAAAATACTTTCATTTATATAAATTTTAAATTATTAATCGGTTAATTTAACAAACTTAAAGTTGTGATTGAATGTGAGTATTAAGTGTTTTTCTCTTTATTTATATATTTCTATATTTTCAAATAAAAACTCTTTAGTTTCGTTAATTTTAAAAATTAGCGATTTTTTTAAATAAAAATAGTATGACGTGCGCATCAAATTTTGGTTTTTATTCTTAATAAATTTATTAGGGATAAAACGTAAAGAAAATTTTAGAAGAAACTAAAAGAAAAATTCATTAATATATAACTAAATCATTTATAACAAAAATTACATTTATATTTTATTTCTTTATTGCCGTATCCCTTTTTAAAAATATCTTAAAATACAATTATAGTTTTTTATGTTTAGTCTATAACTTTCTATATTTTAAAATAAAAAGTGTTTATTTTTTTTAATTTTGAAAATTTTTTTTTAATAAAACTAATATGACATATGTCACATCAGTATGACTATGACACAGAGATGTGAAAGACGATCTTTAAGGTTTATAGTAAAATAATTTTTTTAAGAACTTATTTATAAATTAATAAATAAAATTATTTCAATTTATAAAAAAAATACGTATATAAAATCTAGGATTTGATTAGTTAAAAAAAGAGAAGTATATCCTTAAATTAAGAAAGACACACTAGAAATTATCTTTTTGAGTCTCACAATTTATTTTAGTAAAATATTGATCCAATTTATTAAAGGATGTAATCACAACAATATTTGTCTACGACTGATAACAATATTTGTCTACGGCCAATGAGTGGTGGATCCAGATCTTTAAATATATATACAAAAGTCACACTTCCCTGTACTTTCTTTGAGGAGTTGATATTTATTGTGGTTAAATTAAAAATATATGTAGGTTTTACTATGCTCCGTAATTATGAAGGGTTAATAATAAATAATAATAATAATAATAATAATAATAAATAATAATAACAAAAAAAATAATAATAAACAACAATAAATAATAATAATAATAATAAAGAATAATAATAATAATAATAAATAATAATAATAATAAATAAATAAAAAAATAATAATAAATAATAATGATAAATAATAATAATAATAAATAAAAAAATAATAATAAATAATAATAATAATAATAAATAATAATAATGATAATAATAAATAATAATTATTATAATAAGAATAATACTAGTTGTAATAATAATAATAATAACACTAATAATAATAATACTAATACTAATAATAATAATAATAATAATAATACTAATAATAATGATAATAATACTAATAATAATAATAATAATAATACTAATACTAATACTAATAATAATACTAATAATAATAATAATGATAATAATACTAATACTAATAATAATAATAATAATACTAATAATAATAATAATAATAATACTAATAATAATAATAATAATAATACTAATAATAATAATAACAATAATACTAATAATAATAATAATAATAATACTAATAATAATAATAATAATAATTATAATAATAATACTAATAATAATACTAATAATAATAATAATACTAATAATAATAATAATAATAATAATAATAATAATAATAATACTAATAATAATAATAATAATAATACTAATAATAATAATAATACTAATAATAATAATACTAATAATACTAATAATACTAATAATAATAATAATACTAATAATACTAATAATAATAATAATACTAATAATATTAATAATAATAATAATAGTAATACTAATAATAATAATAATAATACTAATAATACTAATAATAATAATAATAATAATAATAATAATAATACTAATAATAATAATAATAATAATAATACTAATAATAATACTAATAATAATAATAATACTAATAATAATACTAATACTAATAATAATAATAATAATAATAATAATAATAATACTAATAATACTAATAATACTAATAATAATACTAATAATAATACTAATAATACTAATAATAATAATACTAATAATACTAATAATAATACTAATAATACTAATAATAATAATACTAATAATACTAATAATAATAATACTAATAATAATACTAATACTAATAATAATACTAATACTAATAATAATACTAATAATAATACTAATAATAATAATAATACTAATAATAATACTAATAATACTAATACTAATACTAATAATAATAATAATAATAATAATAATAATAATAATAATAATAATAATAATAATAATACTAATAATAATACTAGTAATAGTAATAGTAATAGTAATAGTGTGATAATAACTATTAAAAATTTGGAACTATAACTATCAAAACGCTTGCATTCAATATGATATTGTATCTAATCGATACCTATATATTGAGCACATCCCCTAAGAATGCAATATATATCCTATACGGAGTTGGCTTAAGGTAGAACTGATAAATTAAAGGATACATATATTATTAATTGAGAAAACGAGACTTTTTTTATATGGAAAAAACAATATTATCCAAATAACTCACTACATTATTTATTTAAATATACCAGTTCATTATTCACACTAAAAAATCATTTTTGACAGTGAAAATTAGTTGAAAAGTTAGAACCAATTTCTCAATGTGGGTGTAAACTTTTTTTTTTAAATTGAAGTGAGAAATTGATTGTCAAACCACTAATTTCTTAATTGCACTTTTTTAATGACATAGAAAACTTTTAAAAGAATAGCAGTAAAAAAATGAAAATTATTACAAAAAAAACTAGAAGAAATATTTGTCTCCACCAGCACTATATCCTAGATGTTGCCTTTTCTTTTTTTTTTAGGATTTCAACGTCTATTTTCTTGCCAATTTGTTTTTGTTTTAATCTTTACAAAGTCGCGATGAACACTTACACATGATCCGTGATATGGTTCATTGAGGAACTCCATTGACTTGGGCATGAAACCCTATACCTTGCCTAGCCTCCCTACCCTGTTTAGTCCTAGCACACCCGAACCCCTACCCTATCCTAACTACCCTACCCTAGTGCCTAGCCTACCTCATCCTAGCCTAGCCACCCTATCTTAAACCTACCCTATCCTAAAACCACCTTGTTCGTAGCCTACATACCCTATTAGGCCCTAGCTTAGTTCTGCCCACCCAACCCTAGCCTAGCCTATCCTACCCTACCTAGGTCAGCCCTCTTAGCACATCCCAAGCCCTTCTTACTCCTAACCTAACCTCCCCACCTTGTTTGGTCCTAGCCCAATGAGCCCTTGCCCTAGCCTACCCCATCCTAGATACCCTACCCTAGTCTCCCCTTAGCCTAGACTAAACACCATTTTCTGGCCTCCCTAATCCCTCCACCTCACTTCACTAGCCTACCCTAGCAACTACTACAGCTTTTTTCATCCTAGCCTAACCTACCATGTCTAGGCCACCCTATTAGGTCTTAGCCTAGTTCAACTTACCCAATCCTACCCTAGCCCATCCTACCCTACCTAGGTCGACCCACTCACGACATCCTTAGCCAACCCTACACTTTCCTACCTTAGCCTACATTGACCTACTTTACCTTACCCTAGACTAGAATATCCTACAGTAGCCTATCATAGCTCAACCTAGCCTAACCTAGGGTAGGCCTACTTTCACCTACCCTAACCTAGTCTAGCTTACTCTACCGCTACTAGCCCACCCTTAACCCTACCCTAACCTAGTCTAACTTACTCTACCACTACTAGCCTAGGTTACTCTAGCCTACCCTTAACAAGCATACACTAAACTAGAATACCTACACTAGCCTATCATAGCCCACCCTAGCCTAGCCTAGGGTAGGCCTACTTTCGCCTACCCTGTCTAGCCTACCATACCTTAGCCTAGGCTATCATACCTTACCTTAGCCAATTGTACACTTGCCTACCTTGGCCTACCCCTACCCTACCCTAACCTACTCTACCCTACCTTACCCTAACTTACTATACCCTACCCTAACATAGTCTACCCCACCCGTTTTAGATCTAGCTCACCCGAGCCCCTACCTTAGCCTACCCCATCCTAACTACCCTACCCTAGTCTACCCTTAACTTAGACTAGACACCATGTGCTAGCCTCCCTAACCCACCCACCTCACTTCACTAGCCTAGCCCACCTCATCCTAGCCTAATACCACCCTATCCTAAACTTAACCTATCCTATCTAGGCTAGCCCAAAGGCACCTTTTTCATAGCTAGCTTATCCCACCCTGAGCCCACCCAATCCTAGCCTAGCCCATCCTATTCTACCTAGTCAACCCCCTTAGCAGATCCCTAGCTAAGCCTACGCCTAGCCTAGCCTCTCCACCCTGTTTAGTCCTAGCCCACCCGAGCCCCAACCTGGTCTCCCCCATCCTAGCTACGCTACCATAGTCTACCCTTAGCCAAGACTAGACACCTTGTCCTAGCCTCCCTAACTACCCCACCTCACTTCACTAACCTACCCTACCCTAGACCACCTTATCCTAGCCTAACCCACCTTGTCTTAAACCTACGCTATCTTATCCAGGCTAACCCAAAACCACCTTGTTCGTAGCATAGCTTAGTCAACCCTTTTCGGCCCTAGTCTAGTTGAGCCCACCTAATCCTAACCTAGCTATCCTACCCTACCTATGCCAGCCCCTAGCACATCCCTAGCCAACCCTACTTCTAGCCTATCCTCCCCACCTTGTTTAGATCTAGCCCACCTGAGCCCTTACCCAATCCTAGCTACTTTACCATAGTTTACCCTTAGCCTAGACTAGACAGGTTCTCCTAGCCTTCCTAACTTATCCCATGTCACTTCACTAGCCTAGCTTACCTTAGCCCACCTCATCCTAGCCTAACACCACGTTGTCCTAAATCTACCCTATCCCAAAGCCACTGTATTCGTAGCCTAACCTAATTAAGCCCAACGAATCTTAGCCTAGCTCGTCCTACCCTACCTAGGTAACCCCCTTAGCACATCCATAGAAAACACTACTCCTGGCCTAGCCTTCCCACCTTGTTCAGTCCTAGCGCACCTGAGCCCCTACCATCAATTACCCTTAGCCTAGACAGCTTGTCCTACCTTAGCCTACTCTAACCTACTTTACCCTAGTCTACGTTTCTCTACTACTACCTAGCCTAGTCTACTCTGGCTACCCTACACTAGCCTATCTTAGCCTAACCTAGCCTAGCCTAGGGTATGCCTACTTTCTCCTACCCTAAGGTATGTCTACTTTCTCCTAACCTAAGGTATGCCTACTTTCACCTAGCCTGTCTAGCCTACCTTAGGCAACCACACACTTCCCTAGCTTACCCTACCCTACCTATCTTACCCTACCTTAATCTACTCTATCCTACCCTACCCTACCCTAACCTACACTAGTCTAACCCACCCCTAACCCTACCCTAACCTAGTCTACATTACTCTACTGCTACCTAGCCTAGTCTATTCTAGCTACCCTACACTACCTATCTTAGCCTAACCTAGCCTAGCCTAGGGTAAGCCTACTTTCTCCTACCCTAGGGTATGCCTACTTTCTCCTACCCTAGGGTATGCCTACTTTCGCATAGCCTGTCTAGCCTACCATACCTTAGCATAGGCTATCATACCCTACCTTGGCAAACCGTACACTTCCCTAGCTTAGCCTACCATACACTTCCTTAACTTAGCCTAACCTACTCTACCATTAAAAGGTGCAAAATGAAAAGTTGATCTTTGAAAATAAAATAAAAGTTTATATTAAAAATATAAATGTGAAAAGTGCTCTTTAAAAATATGAGAACAGTTTATTCTTTTACGCTTAAAAACTATGTTAGTGATGGTAAAAAAACAAAAACCTTAGTGATGGTAAGTAAAAAAAAAAAAAACTTTCAAAATGATCAAGCTTTGAAAAATTAAGTCTGAAAAAATTTGAAAATATAACTCAAACTAGGTTTGAAGTACGGAAAAAGCTAAATTTAAAAAATAATAGAGTTTAATAAAAAAACATAAAAAGTGAAAAATTTCATGTATAAAAATAAAGTTGTGTTTTCAAAAAATAAGCTTGAAGCATAAATAAAATTTAAAAGGTTAATGTTTAAAAATAAAAAAATAATAAAATATGCAAAAGAATAATTTTTGGTTTGAAAATAGGATAAAGGTTAATAATAAAAAGAAATATGCATGAGAAAGAGCTTTCTAAAAATTATGAGAATTTTTAATACTTTATATTTTAAAATGTGAGAAAATGGGTTAAAGAGATAAAAAAGTGTATGTTTTAAAATATGAAAAAGTTAACTTCAAAATAAAATGTTAATGGTGGTAAAAAATACTTTCAAAAAGATCTAGTTAAAAAAATTTACATTTGAATAAATAATCTTTAAAGTGTAAGAAAAATTAAAAACATAATCTACAAAATTTAACGTTAAAAATAAGGAAATATAGACCCAAAAAAAAAAAACACTTTAGGTTGTAAAATAGGAAAAAATTTATATTATAAAAATATAAATGTGAAAAATGTTCTTTAAAAATAACAGAAAAGTTTAATATTTTATGCTTTAAAATATGAGAAAATGAGTTAAAGTCTAAAAATTTTTATGATTCAAAATATGAAAAAATGAACTTTAAAATAAAATTTTAATGATGATAAGAAAATTTTAAAAAATATCAAGCATTGAAAGAATTAAGTGTGAATAAAAAGTTTTGTAATGTATTTGAAAATATAACACAAACTGTGTTTAAAAGTAACGTATTTAAAAATATAACACTAATTATGTTTAAAAATATGGAAATAAAATAAATTTAAAAAATAATATAAAGTTTAACAAAGTATAAAAAATTTAAAATACTTTATGTTTAAATAAATTTATATTTGAAAATGTAATCTTTAAAGTATAAGAATTATTAAAAATGTTTTTCTTGAAAAATATAAAAAAAAAGTTAAGCAAAAAAAATAAATTAAAATATGCAGAAAACAATATAGATTTAAAAATAAAATAAAAGTTTATATTAAAAAAAATATGTAAATGTGAAAAGAGAGCTTTAAAATTATAAGAAAACTTTAATATTTATACTTAAAAATGAGAAAATGGGTCAAAGTTAAATAACGTTTATGTTTTAAAATACGAAAAAGTTAACTTTTTTTTTAAAAAAAAAGGTTAACGTAGTAAGAAAACACTTTAAAGAAGATCAAGTTTTAAGAAATTAAGTGTAAAAACTAAATTTGAAATGCATTTGAAATCCTAATAAAAACTAGTTTTGAAAGTATGAAAAAAATTATGTTTAAAAAATAATATAGAGTTTAATAAAATGCATAAAAAAATGAAAAAACATTCAATTTCAAAATAAAGTTATATTTAAAAATGTTATTGAATATATAAGGTCCTATTTTTATTTATTTGTTCTTAAGCTATAAGACGAATCTCGCATTTGATTTATTATCTTATATTTACATAAAATATTGGTTGGTTATGTAAGGTCTTTCTATTTATTTATTATAAAATTATAAGTCATATCTCGATTTAATTTATTATCATTAAAAATATTATTGGTCATTTATGATATTATAAAGAAGATTGACGAGTTTGTAAAAAAAAAAAAAAAAGAAATAGTAAAAGCTTTGTACCTCAACCACTTCATGTCTAGGCAAGGCATGTTGTCTAGTGTGTACATCACTGGTTCTACTGATTTGTGAACTAGGATTACTGCAATCCGATACTGTGTAAAAATTAACTTAATGTCATGACTTAGGTTCTAGTAATGCCATTTAAAGCACATAGAATAACGACCGGTATTAGAAAAAATTATATTCTTCAACAACCATTTTTCTTTTTCTTTTGACATACATCCATGTTGCAATGAGAAAACAATTATTGGTTAACTAAGCTTTACATTGGAGTTCGTGATTAGAATTATGTAGTTTCTCTATATTTTTAAATGACTAAATCTTATATTGATTATGAGGAATTTATGTAATTAAAGATAAAGAGCGACTAACAAAAAAATAATTATCTCAAAAAAGGGATATTACATGTCTATATACAAACATACAACTATTATATCCTAAAGGGCAGTTCTTTAACATTGGAAGATTAGCCAATCTGAAAATCATTTCCAACAAAATCATAAAGAAGGGACAAATACTTTTAAAATAGCCTATAAAAAAACTCTTTTTAAAAGTAACCTCCATACAACATGGTCAATTATTGTTTACCTTAGAAAGACTAAAGTAAAGAACTTAATCACTTCTTTGTGTTAATCAATAAAGAATTCACAAGATGGAAACTAAATTAATGGTTAATATTGTAAAAAGGCAACATGGAAACTAAAGAAATAAGTCATTGTCCTAGATTTTGTAAAACTAAATTATTTATTTTTTCTTTCTCAATGAGTACGTATGTATCCTTTGACAATGAAAGGAACCAGCAAAAAGAAAAAAGAGAGAAGAAAGATTAAAAAAGAGAAGCAATAAGAAGAGAGTGAGTTGCCTTATGAATTCTTACAACATAGACAAAGAAGAAGAAGGTAACGCAAAGATTTTACCTCCAACCACAACGAAGAAAGAGAAGGCAACACGATTAAAAGAGGTCCAACAAATTCACAAGAAGTATTAAGAAATATTGCTGTGTTAGTGTTTTGTTGAATTTAATATTACCCACAAGAGTATATATTTAGACTTAGGATTACGACAAAATATTGCTGTTATTTTCATAATATTTATATATTTTTTATTGTAAATATTTTAGATTATGAATTATTATATTTTATGATATTTTATTTAATAATAATATAAAATTACTTTTATATTTAAAATTAAATTATATATATAAATATAATTTTATAAAATAATTTATTTTGGTTGATAGAGATGGAGACAAACATATATATATATATATATATATATATATATATATATATATATATATATGTATGTATGTATGTATGTGTATGTAAAATTAAGATGACAAAATATTAAGGTACATTTGCTCCATAAATATATGAAGATTGTGACATCCCAAAATTTAAAATACAAATATTCGAATAATCATTCAGTTAAGAACAGATAGATTAAGTTGTTAAAAAAAACTAATTAAAAGAGTAAACTGTTAAAAATTTTGAATAACAAGATTAAGATAATATCTCCTTTAAAATATAAATAAGATAAAATAATATATTTTATTTCATTAGATAAAATTAAAAGATTAAATTGTTAGGATTTTTAAATGAAAAAATTAAGATAATGTTGTTTTTCAAGTTGTGGGATCTCGATTCAAGATGTGAGTAAAAACTCTATTTTTAACCCTTCATGGTATGGTTTTAGAAATTGATGTTAATATGTTTAATGTCTGCAAATTACTTTGATAATTGTTTGAGATAGCTTCATTTGGAATGGGGTTGAAATTTGAGATACATCCATATGGGATAGATGTATGAGGTACCTCCGTTTCATACGGGGAAGAGGTTTTAGATACCTCCATCTAGGATGGAGAACAGATTCTCGATACCTCCATAATAACGTGAGAAAGGTAGTGGGACGCCATTATATAGAATATGAGTTCATAAATCTTTTTGAAAAATCTATTAAAAATCTTGGTTCTGGGAACTGTAGAGTAGGAGCGAGTGATCCTGAGTATCACTATATTTTGCTGCGATTGTGTGCATTAAATGAGTGTTAATTAAAACATCACTCTCTTTTGTGTTTATTAAATTATTCATATTAGAAATAAATTATATTTTGTCTTTAAAAACATCTTTTATTTACAGGTATCATGGTTGTTTTTTCGATTCCGCGTCAACTGAGAATAACACTAATTGTTAATCTCTTTAAAAAAAACTTGTTTTATTCACTGAGATTATTATCTCATTAAAAATGTTGTTTTCAGAGATCCATGGAGAAGATTTGGAAATCGAAGGAAGCTTGAAGACCCAATTTGTTATTAATCAAAATTTCCTTGTAGTATTTGTTTGTAACGATTTTAGAATATAATGTCCTTGTGATTATTTTCGTTTTCTATAGGCCCAAATTTGAGGGTTATATTTTGTTTATTATGTAAGAATTATGTATTTAAATACAAAATTTATTATTTTATTTAAATTTCTCACTATTTTTTATTATGGGTTATTGATGTAACAACAGACGTTACAAAGGTCCACCTTCTCTTTACTTTCTTTGAGGAGTTGAGATTTATTTTTCTTTAATTAGAATATATGTAAGTTTTACTATGCTCTTCAATTATGAAGAGTTAATATATACATATATATATATATATAATAATCTAAATATAAATTTTAACAATTTCGAATTGTCATTATCAAAACGCTTGCATTCAATATTATGTTGTATGTAGTTGGTACCTATATATTGAGCACATCCTCTAACAATGCAATATATATCCTAAAAAATTTGACATAATTATCTTCTTTGTAAAAGATAATTTAATAGATTATTTCAAATTTCTTGATTAAAGATCATAACGGTAAGTATCATTGGGCCTAATAAATGCTAAAAAATTTGACATAATTATCTTCTATGTAAAAGATAATTTAACAGATTAGTTAAAATTTTTTATTAAAGATCATAACGGTAACTATCATTGGGCCTAATAAATGCTAAAAAAATTGACATAATTATCTTCTTTGTAAATGATAATTTAATAGATTTTTAAAATTTCTTTATTAAAGATCATAACAGTAACTATTATTGGGTCAAACAAATGCTAAAAAAATAGACATAATTATATTCTTTGTAAAAGATAATCTAATAGATTTTGAAAATTTCTTTATTAAAGATCGTAACGGTAACCATCATTCGACCTAATAAATGCTAAAAAATTTGACAGAATTATCTTCTTTGTAAAAAAAAATTTGATAGATTATTTGAATATTCTTTATCAGAGAACATAATGGTAACTATCATTGGGCCAAATAAATCCTAAAAAATTTGACATAATTATCTTCTTTATAAAAGATAATTTAATAGGTTATTTAAAATTTCTTTATTAGAGATCATAAGGGTAACTATCATTGCGCCTAATAAATGTTAAAAAATTTGACATAATTATCTTATTTGTAAAAGATAATTTAATAGATTATTTCAAATTTCTTGATTAAAAATCATAACGGTAACTACCATTGAGCCTAATAAATGCTAAAAAAATTGTCATAATTATCTTCTTTTTTAAAACATAATTTAACAAATTATTTAAATTTCTTGATTAATGATCATAACGGTAACTATCATTGGGCCTAGTAAATGCTAAAAAACTTGAAATAATTATCTTCTAAGTAAAACATAATTTAGTAGATTATTTGAAATTTCTTTATTCAAGATTGTAACGACAACTGTGATGGGGCGTAATAATTGCTAAAAATTTTTATATACTTATATTCTTTGTAAAAGATAATTTAATTGATTATTCGAAATTTCTTTATTAAAGATCATAACGGTAACTATCATTGGGCCTAGTAATATCTAAAAATTTGACATAATTATCTTCATTGTAAAAGATAATTTAATTGATTATTTGAAATTACTTTATTAGAGATCATAACGGTAACTATAATTGGGCGTAATAAATGCTAAAAATCATAACATAATTATCTTGTTTGTAAAACATAATTTAATATATTATTTTAAATTTCTTTATTAAAGATCATAAAGGTAACCATCATTGGGCCTTATAAATGCTAAAAAACTTGACATAATTATCTTCTTTATAAAATATAATTTGATAGATTATTTGAAATTTCTTTATTAAAGATCATAACGGTAACCAACCTAGCCTAGCCAAGGGTAGGCCTACTTTCACCTACCCTGTCTAGCCTACTGTACCCTACACTAAGCTATCGTACACTAGTCTAGCCCACCCCTAACCCTACCCTAACCTAGTCTAGCTTACTCTAGTGCTACTAGCCTAGTCTACTTTAGCCTACCCTTGACAAGCATACAATAGACTAGAATACCCTACACTAGCCTATCATAGCCTACCCTAGGGTAGACCTACTTTCGCCTACCCTGTCTAGCCTACCATACCTTAGCCTAGGCTATCATTCCTTACCTTAGCCAACCGTACACTTCCCTACCTTGGCCTACCCTACCCTACCTTAACCTACTCTACCCTACCCTACCTTAACCTACTCTACCCTACCCTAACCTAGTGTACCCTACATTAGCATACCATAGCCCAACCTCCCCACCTTATTTAGACCTAGCCCACCTGAGCCCCTACCCTAGCCTACCTTAGTCTAACCTTAGCCTAGATTAGACACCTTGTCCTAGCCTCCCTAACCCACCCATCTCACTTTACTAGACTAGCCCACCTCATCCTACCCTGACACCACCCTATCCTAAACCTACCCTATCCTATCTAGGCTAGCCCAAAGGCACCTTCTTCATAGCCTAACCTATCCCACCCTATTAGGCCTTAGCCTAGTTGTGCCCCCCCAATCCTAGCCTAACCCATCCTATCTTACCTAGTTAGCCCCCTTAGCAGATCCTTAGCCAAGCTTACTCTTAGCCTAGCCTCTCAACATTGTTTAGTCCTAGCACACCTGAGCCCCAACTTGGTCTCCTCCATCCTAGCTACCATACCATAGTCTACCTTAAGCCAAGACTGGACCACTTTTCCTAGCCTCCCTAACCTACCTCACCTCACTTCACTAACCTACCCTACCCTAGACCACTTCATCCTGGCCTAACCCACCTTGTCTTAAACCTACGTTATCTTATCCAAGGTAACCCAAAACCACCCGGTCCATAGCATAGCTTAGCCAATCCTATTAAGCCCTAGTCAAGTTGAGCCCACCTAATCCTAACCTAGCCATCATACCCTACCTAGGCCGGCCCCCTAGCACATCCCATACAACCCTACTCCTAGCCTATCCTACCCACCTTGTTTAGACCTAGCCCACCCGAGCCCTTACCCAATCCTAGCTACCCTACCCTAGTTTACCCTTACCCTTGACTAGACACCTTGTTGTATCCTCCCTAACCCACCTCACCTCACTAGCCTATCGTACCCTAGACCCTACCTTAGACCACCTCATCCTAGCCTAAGCCACCCTGTCTCAAACCTACCCTATCCTATTCAAGCTAGCCGAAATCCCACCTTAGCCTAGCCTGGCCCACTTCACCTCACTAACCTAGCCCACCTTACCTTAAGCCACCTCATCCTAGCCACCCCTAACCCTCCCCTAACCTAGTCTAGCTTACTCTGCCGTTACCTAGCCTAGTCTACTCTAGCTTATCCTAGACTAGCATGCCCTACACTAGCCTAACCTAGGGTAAGCCTACTTTTGCAAGCCTATTTTCACGTAGCTTATCCAGCCTACCATACCCTACGTTAGCCTACGTACACTTCCCTACCTTAGCCTATATACCCTACCCTACCCTACCCTACCCTAACCTACTCTACCCTACCATACCCTAACCTACTCTACACTAACCTCACCTAGCATACCATACAATAGCATACCTTAATTTATCCTAACCTACCCCATCCTAGCTACTTACCCCTAGTCTAGCCTTAGCCTAAACTAGACTACCATGTCCTCAACCTAGACTGACCCACCCAACCTCACTTGACTAACCTAACCCATTCTAGCCCACCTTATCCTAGCCTAACCCACCCTGTCTTAAACCTACCCTAACCCATCCAGGCTTGATCAAAACCACCTTGCTCAAAACCGAATCCTAGCCTAGCTCATCCTACCCTACCTAGGCCAGCCCCCTATCATGCCTACCCACCCGATTTAGTCCTAACACACCTGAGCCCCTACCTTAGCCTACCCCATCCTAGCTACCCTAACATAGTATATCTTTAGCCTACACTAGACACTTTGTCCTAGCGTTCCTAACCCACCTTATATCACTTCACTAGCTTACCCTACCCTAGACCACCTTATCCTAACCTAACCCACCATGTCTTCAACCTACCCTATCCTATGTAGGCTAGCCTAAAACCTACCTTAGCCTAGCCTAACCCACCTTTATTCGCTAACCTACCATACTTTAGCGCCTACCCTAGCTGACCACATCCTAGCCTAACCCACCCTATCTTATCCTATCCAGGTTAGCCCAAAACCACCTTGTCTAGCACACCTTATTAGGCCCTAGCCTAGTTGATCCCACCTTACCTTACTTAGCTCAGCCCCCTTAACACATCCCTAACCAACCTTACACTTGCTACCTTAGCCTATCCTAACCTACTCTACCCTACACTAGGCTATCCTATACTAGTCTAACCCAACCTTAACCCTACCCTACCCTAGTTTATGTTACTCTACTGCTACCTAGCCTAGTCTACTCTAGCTACCCTATACTAGCATACCCTACACTAGCCTAGCCTAAGGTAAGCCTACTTTCTCTACCCTAGGGTATGCCTACTTTCTCTACCCTAGGGTATGCCTACTTTCTCTACCCTAAGGTATGCCTACTTTTTCCTAGCATGTCTAGCCTACCATACCTTAGCATAGGCTATCATACCCTACCTTAAGCTACTCTATCCTACCCTACCCTACCCTAACATAGCCTATCATAACCTTGCCTACCATTCATTAGCATACCCTAGCCTAGCCAAGCTTAGTATACCCTACCCCACCCATACCCTAGCCTAGTCTACTATAACCTAACCTACCTTACACTAGCCTAGCCTACCTCCTAACTTAACCTACCACACCCTAAACTAACCTACCCTATCATAAAAGATAACGTTATTAAAGAAGATAAATCTACCTTTTGATATCATTAAATATTATCGTAATCTATTTGAAATCGTTGTTGTTATATTAGGATAATTATGGTACCTATAATTATGATATAATTATATATTATATATTATATATTATATATTATATATTATATATTATATATTATATATTATATATTATATATTATATATTATATATTATATATTATATATGATAGACACATTAATTAAATTGGATACTTTGTTGATTATTCTTTTAAAGATAATTGATATTTAATCAAATTACAAAAAATTTTTTATAGCATAATAGATTATCTATTAAACTTTGATATCTGATGATCTATAACTTTAATATTAAATAATCTTTTATTGTTTTATTAATTATCTTTTAGTAATAATAAAATATTTTAAAATATAATTAATAAAACAATAATAATATCCTTAAAAGATTTGTTAATTATGATTGTCTATCAGAAATTTAAATTATTTTGAATAATTTAAAATAATGCATACTATTAAGAAGATAATTATAAAATATTCTATTAATTAAGAATTATTAAAGGTAATTCTTAATTATCGTAAATTTTGTGATAGTACCTACAAATTGCTATCACAATAAAGAAGGTAATTATATCTAGATAAGCTTATCTTGTTTATACAATATCGTTTGCTATAATAATTGATTGTGCAATAATAATATGATAATCAAGATGATAATAAGAAGAATTTGAAATGTACAATTAATATAATAATTTAATAAAGTTATAATCTTAATTATCAAGATAAAGATAATCTTTGATAGATAACAATAATAATTTAGCAAAGATAATTATGATAGTCGTACGAATTGTCTTTCAATAAAGATTATAACATAATTATTTAAACTTTATAATACCAAATCTTAGTATAATAATACAAATTAACAAAATTTAAATTGCTAATATGTAAAAGACAATTTTTATTTATCGTTGTTATCAAGATTAAGCAATTTTTTAGTACAAATTGCTAAATTTTATGATTATTTAATCACAAATCTTTTAATTATCTAGAAATTCGATTTCTAAAGAGTACAAATTTGAAATTTATATCATAAACTAATATCTTATCAAAAGACAATAATAACTAATCTACTATATTAAATCAACGTATATACAAAGAAGATAAATTATATTATCTTTACTATCATAATTTATAAAAAAGATAATTTGTAGCAATTAATCTTTATATGCACCCTATCTTTATTAATCGATAATTATATCATAATATTAAATAATCATAATTTAGCAATTTGATGTAAAAGATAATACGATAGTTAAAAGATAATTATATCTTATTAATGGCTAACAAATTTGATATAATTATTTTCTTTGTAAAAGATAATTTAAAAGATAATAAAATTATATTTTTTAAAGAAGATTGTAAGTATAACAAAGGTTTATTATATAATTATCTTTAAGGGTAGTTAAAGTTGATAATCTATTAAAAGATAAAAATGTTAGCATAATTATTATCTTGTACAAATATTTTATCATAATTATTTTCAAATTTATGATTGAATACAATTATAGTTTGTAATCATATCTTTAAATTATCTCTAAATTGCTAAAAAAATTTATATTATTATTTTTTTATAAAAGATAATTTAATATATTATTTAAAATTTGTTAATTAAATATAATAAAAATAATTATGATAGAATCTACAAATTATGAAAAGTTAAAACTTTGTTGATATAAATTGAGCTGTATCATCAAATTTGTAAACTTTCCTACTAAAAGCAATTTATAAATATGATATATTGTCAATCTTTACGATAAGTAGTAACGATAATTAAATAATGGTGATAATTATCTTAATAATTATGATAATTATCAAAATTATATCAAATTATATAAATTTAATCTATTAAATTTATCATAAAGAATTGGAGATACCGAAGTTTAAATAATTATTACTCTTATGATATAGTTAGCGCAAATATAATTTAATTATAATGATACTATTATCTTCCTTGTCATTATGATATAAAGATTTGTTATAATCTAAAGAAGATATAGTTCTCATAATATCGTTATTATGATTTTGCGTACCATTGTATATTGTACATGATAATCATTATTATAATATTATAATAATTATGATAATTATGGTTATTTAGTTATTGTAAAAAATCATAATGTAATTACAGTTATAATTATTTAAATATTATTATGGTAATTACATCAGTATCAACTGTATAATGATTATCAAATATATTACCAATACCGTTGTTAGATCATAATCTTTGCTATAAAGATTTCATAAAATTGTGATAATCGTTTAATAAACGACAGTGATACGGTATATAGATTTATCACATTAAGTATATAACATAGTTTATCTATTAGACCTAATTGGTACATATTAGATAATTATTTAATGTAGATAATTATAATTAATATGGTAAAATTATTATAATATTTATCGTATAAATTAGAATTGTAGTGTTTATCACCGTTATAGTTATATACTTATGTACGGTAATAATTTATGAGTTTAATTGCTATATATTGTCAGTGTAAAAATTTTATACTGATATTCAATCATAATCCTTCATTCATGGAAAATTTGTTGACTTTACTAATTAATACTTTAGAAGTCACATAAATAAAAAATTATGATTGAACATCAATGTAAGAATCCTTTATCCTGACAGTGTATATCAATTAAGCTTATAATTTATTAATAATTGCATATTTACAGTTTACAAATCATAGTACATCTTAAATGTGACGATATTGTTACATTAATCATAATAAGATTTTAATGTATTATGATAGATAATCCTTGTTGTCAATACATTATGATCCTAATTAAATGATACAAATTATATGATAATTATTATATCTAATTTATGACAATTATAACATCTCAACGAAGATATTATATCTAATTATTATATCCTAATTATATCATAAAGACAATAATCTAGATAATCTATATTATTATGACTATCATAATTAAAGATAATTTATCATATTTATAAATTGAGAGCAATTTTACTATCAAATTATATCATAAAAGATATAATTATCTTTTAGGTAAATATCTTTGTTTAATTACAAATTATTATCATATGATAATTCATATAATTATGCTACAAATTGTATCAACAAATTGCTAAAAGAACATAATTATCTTCTTTGTTGATTATCTTTTTATCTTTACTATAATAAATTTGAACAAAATATGATAACCTAGAAGAGTTTAAAAAATTTGATAATAATATCAAATCTTTTAGAAATTTATAGGTATTATCATAATAATCTTTATTATATTCAATCAACAAAGTCCTTCGTAAAAGATTCGATATTTTGTAGATCAAATTACTGATAAAAGATTTTTGTAGCAATTTGTAGATTATCAATATAATAATATATCAGCAAAGCTAAATAGATTAAATTTAATATAATAAAGATAATTATAATGGTAACATAAATTATCTATCAACTATCATATCAACAAATTATAGTTTAAAAGATAATATCATTTAAATTATCATGACTATAAAAATTACCATCATAATTATGATCATTTATAATTATGATACCGGTAATTTATTTAATTGTACCTACAAATTATATCATTATTTGATTACAAATAACGATAATAATTATTAAAGTTTAATTGGTATACACTATCAGTGTAAAGGATTTTTACACTGACATTCAATCATGACTTTTCATTTATGTGACTTTTAAAATAGTAATGAGTAAAGTCAACAAATCTACCATAATGAAGGGTTGTGATTTACTGTCAGTGTAAAAATCTTTACACTGACAGTGTATACCAATTAAACTCTAATTATTATATTAAATTTAAGAGTTTAATTAGTATACACTATCAGTGTAAAAAACTTCTACACTGACGTTCAATTATAACTTTTCATTTATGTGACTTTTAAAACTAATTAGTAAAGTTAACAAACTTATCATGAATGAACGGTTGTGAGTGAATGTCAATATATACCAATTAAACTCTAAATTTAATAGATAGTAATAAAGTTAATTTGTATCAACATGATAATCTGGTTTAAATTATCTGCTATTATGATAGTACCTACAAATTATGATTGTCATGCAAATAGCTAACTAGATTATTAAATGATCAAAGTTGATTTTAATAGCAATTTTGTAAAGAAGATAATATTTTACAAAGAACACTGCAAAGCTAATTATGATTGTTCACAGACCAAATATACATAATTATATCTAATATTGATATAATTATCTTTGTTGATATGTCAATTTAACATAACCATTGTGTTAATTAATGCACATTTTCTTTTAAAAAGAAAAAATTATATCAACTTTTTTAGCAATTTATAGGTATTATCATAATTATCTTTATTATATTTAATTAAAAAAGTTTAAATAATCAATTAAATTATTTTTTACAAAGAAGATAATTATATCTTAATAATTTATTATGAAAAAATTATCCTTTGTTTACTAAAGATATTATAAAAAAAATATAATTTGTAGGTACTTTAATTATCATAATTACTAGAAATTATCATAATTGCTTGTATTAATAGATTATTTGTTGATATAATTATCTTCTTTGTTTAATAGATAATTAAATCAAATATTTTAAATATAGTTATTATCTTTATTAAAATTTGATATAATTATCTTTATTATATTTATCAAATTTTTATAAATTATCTTTATTACCAGATATAATAAATAAGTTCTGATCATCATAATTTGTAGATATATCAATGCTATGTAAATTTTTATTTGTCCCAAGATATTAAAGATTATTTGATATAGGATTATAATCTAATAATTTAAATCATCTTTAATTATCTAATTATGATAAAATTATGATATTATTATTATATTCAATCAACAAAGTTTAAATAATCTATTAAATTATCTTTTGTAAAGAAGATAATTATATCAAATTTTTAACAATTTGTATACACAATCATAATTATTATTATCTTTAATAAAAAATTTAAATAATCTATTAAAATATCTTTTTTAAAGAAGATAATAATATTGAATTATTTAGCAATTTGTAGATACTATCATAATTATCTTTAATAAAAAATTTAAAATAATATATTAAATTATATTTTATAAAGAATATAATAATATAAAATCTATTAAATAATCTTTGACCCCTTTTAAATATATGATAATTTGTAACAAGATAAATGACACAATCTTATGATTTTGCTACGAATCACTGTTCATAATTTCTTAATTACACTTTTCTATTATGATAGTACCTACAAAGATAATTATGGTAATTATACACAGTACCTGTTATCTATCACAGCAAAGATAGTATTATGTAATCAACAAAGATAATAACGGTAATCATAATTTGGTGATATCAGAATTTATAGCAAATTTTTAATGGATAATTATTACTTTTTATGATATTTCCCAATATGATATAATACAAACAAAGATAATAATTAAATCTATTTGTGTAATAGTACCTAAAAATCTATTATAATTTATAGGCACGTAGATGATTATGATAATCTCCAATTATTTAATAGATTAATAAGATAGTAGTATAAAATTATAATAGTGATATCTTCATACCATTATAGTTAAATATTATAAAGGACAATCTATTAACGTCATACTTTATTTAAATTTTTATCACAAACAAGATTATAGTTATTACTTTTAATACATAGAGATAATTATATATCATAAATTATATGATATATGTAACATTCCAAATTTAAAATAATAATGAAAGAAAAACCTACTAGTAATATTTAACCATTTAATTCTTTCTACTTAAATTTATTTTATACAATCAAATTATACACTCACATATTCCAAATTATTTACCAAAATTTCGTAACATAATATTTATATAAAACATTTCATGTCTTTTTCCCACCTAAACAAGTTAAAGCATAACTCATGCAAAACAGAGACAAAACTTGTCAATTTTCCATTAGAACTTAACTATTACACAACTTATATATATAACATATTCTAATACATAAACTATTTCAAGCACAAAATAAGTAATTTCGCTACTGCCACTAATCCATTGTCAATCCTGCTAATTTCTAATCTCCACTGCCATCTCTGGTATCTGCTCCCTGCGAAGCACGATTATCACAATCATACAAAATACACAAATATTGCAAGGGTAAGCATAATAATGCATAAGATTCATAATATAGAAAACTTAAAAATCACAATATCATCAATCAAATCAATCATACTTATATTCTCCTGAATACAAGCATTTCACACAACATGTTCAGACTCGACACATTCTGAAATATCTACATTGAGTTCGGATACCGAGGTGACTTAAAACCCCTTCTAATTAGCGACAAGCGTCTAAGTTGTCTGTGTTACCACCAATTTAAGTCTAATTAATACTCATTTGATAACCACAAACTGATGTCTAGTGTCTACTTGACACTCCATGACACACAATCATTGTCTGAGTATGTCTTTTAGGCACCCCCTTGCATATCTGGTACTAGGACCACAATATAAATCACAAAATATCCCCGTGCACATCTGATATTCTGGATTACATTGATCCCAATTGTGTCTCTAACATAAATGTACCTCACCAAACATATCGTTCAAGGCTAGGTTACCCAATTATAACTGCCCACAACCAACAACATCAATAAATGTATTCTTATCATGCATTCTAATCATATGTATTACATCACAATTTCAAATAATACATTGTCATTCCAATAATTCAATTCCAGTCACAGAAAATCAATTCAACCAAAACTAAATTACTCTATCATAATGTCCATATCCAAACTATCCAATAATCATCCAATTCAAGATAAGACATCACTCCAATAATAATCATCCCCTGCACAACACATCATATATATCAACTATGAAATCCTAATATACGCTAATTCAATAAGTTCAAATCAAAATCAAATACGCACTATATTAAATAGCTCAAAACACAATTAAAATAAATGTTATCTTAAATAGCTCAAAATATAGTCAAAATATTTGCTATTTCAAATAGCTCAAATCTTTCAACTACCAAATCACGTATCTATTAACAAAAACCAACAAAAGAGCTTCCCTTACCTATTTCTCCTTTTCAAAGCTAACTCAAAAGAAAATGAGGAAATTCACCCGAAGAAATTCATAGGAACCTGACAAAAATCCCAATTTAAATAGGAACCTAAGAAATTAAAATTTTCAAAGAAATTCTCTTTTTAACTTAAATGATAGGGATTGAAAACGATCGGAAAAAGGTTCATTGATTCAACATTAGACTTACCTATAATAGCGATCACTCAACAACAAGAGTTATGGAAGAGACCGCATAGAAATCCGTCAACCAAAAGCTTCACATGCAAAAGCCGCAAGAAAAACGGTGACGTGGAGTGTAGAGGCGACAGAAAAGAAAAGAAACTGAAGAAGAAGGAAAGAAAAAAAAAAGGAAAAGAAAGAAAGAAAGAGAAAAA
Source organism: Psophocarpus tetragonolobus (assembly GCA_037954015.1). Classification (NCBI taxonomy): domain Eukaryota; kingdom Viridiplantae; phylum Streptophyta; class Magnoliopsida; order Fabales; family Fabaceae; genus Psophocarpus; species Psophocarpus tetragonolobus. The sequence continues at coordinate 37,414,027 of CM075692.1, forward strand.
GGAAGAAAAAAAGAAAGAAGAAAAAAAAAAGGAAAAAGGAGTGGGGTGAGTTTAGTAAGTTCTGACTTGCTATTCGCATCCCCTCCTAAATAGATTTCCGAAAACTCCTCCAAACTCAATCAAAACTCTCCGAAATCAAGAAATAATTATTATATTTCACTTCTCACCTCCCAAATCTTTTTTATTTTAAAAAATAATTAACTAATAATGATATTATAAATAAACTCAATTATTCTCCACTGCTATACTAATATAAGATAATTAAACATTTAATTTCCTGTAACATTTATTTCTTTTTCACTAATAATCTATTAACTAAACCGGTCCTTACAATATAATCATATGAAATAATTCGTTATGAAGGTACTATCTATTATAGATAATTTAATATCGTAATAAGTTATCTAATATGATTATATCAAATTTGTTGAAAAATTTTAAATTTATAATTGTGTTAAATTAGTTAACATAACTATTATAGTTATCTAACAAATATTATCATGATTATAATAATCCTATTATATCAAAGATTATTGGGTAATTATCATAATTGAAGAATTTATAATTTATCAAACTATAATAATAATTATGATAATTAAATCTTCTATATTATGATAGTCATAATTTATTATAACTTTGTTGATATATTATTATCGTATGAAATTATCTTTAAATTTATTAAATTAACTCATACCTTTATTAAGATATATTAAATTATATCTTCAAAATATAGCAATTATCTATTTATATTTTACAAATGATCAATAATGGTACCATTATTATCTTTAATAATTTTATTAAATAGCTGTTATTATCAGTATAAATTATAGTAATTATCTGTATGACATAATATGATTCAATATCTAAATTATCTTTGATAGGGACTATTATGATACAAATTTGATAATAGTTAATAATTATCTAAACATAATTTATCTTTATTGATAATTTGTACGTACAAATTATCATAAAAATTATTGCAGGTACAATAATTTATTAAATTATCATAATTTAGTTTAAATAACCGTATGTAATAACTATATCATATATCTTATTATTATGAAGATAACAATTACGTTATAATAACATTACTTGTACCTATTATAATAGAGATACTTATGTTAATCTGATTTTACATAATATCAAATTGATTTCAACTATTATGATAATAAAAGAATCGTAGACGGTACAAGTTTTGAAAATAATTATCGTAATCATAGTTATTTATACAATTAATTAGGTATAACAGAATCTTCTTTAACTACTCCTTAATGAGATGATTATGGTTATCGTTCTATGATAATAATACCAACTAATTGTAATATCTTTCTACAACATTAATTATGATTTATCATTAAGGTACTATCATAATCATCTTAATTAATATCTAATTTGAACTTTATCTAATTATTTTGTACGGTTCCATAATTATTATTATCCGTAAATACAATTATAATTACCGTTGCAATATCAAATAATTATGATTGTACAAATCCTTATTTAATAATTTTGCATAATTTTTATTATTGTGCTTATAAATTGCTAAAAATTTTGATATAATTATTTTCTTCGTAAAAAATAATTTAATAGATTATTTAAATTTTTTTATTAAAGATAATAACGGTAATTATAATTGTGCGTACAAATTGCTAAAAACTTTGATATAAATATCTTGTTTATAATTATAAATATCTTCTTAACGTAGATTATTATTGAGCTTATTAGATTATCTATAATGATCGTACCTTAATATCTTTAAAGTATCAGATTATGATAGTATTACTCATAAGTATAATGTGGTACCGTCTATTATATATTATTTATTGTTGTAAATTGATTACATTATAATTATCATACATTTGATATTATCTAAACGTTAATATTCTATGACAAATTATTACCTACAAATTGACGGTACCATGATATTAGTATGATAATATGATAATAATTCCATTATATTATTTTAGTTGTTTAAATTATGAAACCATAATAATTTTAAATAATCCATTGATTAATATCAATATGATATAATATATAATGATCATAAATACAATTAATCTTGTAAACAATAATAAAAAAGATAATAATATCTTTTATAAAAGATAATTATTTTCTTTACTAATCTATAGTATATTATTTATAAAATATAACTTAATAGATTATTTAAATGTTTTTATTAAAAATAATAATAGTAATTATGATTGTGTATACAAATTGTTAAAAAAATTTATATAATTATATACTTTGTAAAAGATAATTTAATAGATTATTTAAACTTTGTTGATTGAATATAATGAAGATAATTATTATAATACTTAAAAATTACTAAAATATTTGATATTATTATCTTTTTTATAAAAGATAATTTAATAGATTATTTAAACTTTATTCATTAAATATAATAAACTTAATAACGATAATTATGACTGTCATAATCTAATAAAAAATTTATCAACTTAATTATATGATAATTTATCAACTATTAAATTATGATAGTACAAATATATGATATTATAGCAATATAATAAAGATTTGTAAAGATTAAATTTAGCAGTTTAAGATAATTATTAAAATAATTATTAGTTATGGATATTATTTCATAATCGTACAAATAATTTATCATTATATTGTACAGTAATAAATAACGGAAATTATGATTTTCTTTTAATAATACCTATTCTTAAAAGATAATTAATGTTATATTCTTTATAAAAAAAACAACTTCTTATAATCAATTTATAAATTATCTTCTAAATATCTTTAAAGTATCATAAAGATAATCTTAAACAAATTGCATCATAGTAATGATATTGTAGCCACATTAATAAAGTTTTGATATGATATCTTTGTACAAATTATTTAAACTATTGTTTAAATATTCTTAACAAATTTATAAAGAAGATGATATTTGAAAGATTAAATTATTAGATTATCTTGCACAATCATAATAGATACTGTGAATTATCAAATTGTCTTCAAACTATAAATAATAACAGTAATTATAATTCTACATACAAATTGATAAAAACTTTGATAAAATTATCTTCTTTATAAAATATAATTTTCCAGGTAATTTTTTCATACCCATAACCCTTCTCATAAAAACTTGTCCTAGAAGATATATACCAAGAAAAATATTATAAGCTTTAATTATTGTCATCATTTACTTGCTTTTCACAGTATGACCACTTATCCTTCTTACACTTAAACTTCTTTTAGCCTTCATAACGGTATATTAACAATAATTATAATTTAAAGATAATTTAAATGGAGGTACTTTTAAAATGGTGGCATTTCTATAATATTGTACATGATAATCATTATTATAATATTATAATAATTATGATAATTATGATTATTTAGTTTAGTCTAGAAAATCATAATGTAATTACAGTTATAATTATTTAAATATTATTATGGTAATTACATCAGTATCTACTGTATAATGATTATCAAATATATTACCAATACCGTTGTTAGATCATAATCTTTGCTATAAAGATTTGATAAAATTGTGATAATCGTTTAATAAACGACAATGACACGGTATATAGATTTATCACATTAAGTATATAACATAGTTTATCTATTAGACCTAATTGGTACATATTAGATAATTATTTAATGTAGATAATTATAATTAATATGGTAAAATTATTATAATATTTATCGTATAAATTAGAATTGTAGTGTTTATCACCGTTATAGTTATATACTTATGTACGGTAATAATTTATGAGTTTAATTGCTATATATTGTCAGTGTAAAAATTTTATACTGACATTCAATCACAATCTTTTATTCATGGTAAATTTGTTGACTTTACTAATTAATACTTTAGAAGTCACATAAATGAAAAATTATGATTGAACATCAGTGTAAAAATCCTTTATCCTGACAGTGTATATTAATTAAACTTATAATTTATTAATAATTACATATTTACAGTTTACAAATAATAGTACATCTTAAATGTGATGATATTGTTACATTAATCATAATAAAATTTTAATGTATTATGATAGATAGTCCTTGTTGTCAATACCTTATGATCCTAATTAAATGATACAAATTATATGATAATTATTATATCTAATTTATGACAATTATAACATCTCAACGAAGATATTATATCTAATTATTATATCTTAATTATATCACAAAGACAATAATCTACATAATCTATATTATTATGACTATCATAATTAAAGATAATTTATCATATTTATAAATTGAGAGCAATTTTACTATCAAATTATATCATAAAAGATATAATTATCTTTTAGGTAAATATCTTTGTTTAATTACAAATTATTATCATATGATAATTCAGATAATTATGCTACAAATTGTATCAACAAATTGCTAAAAGAACATAATTATCTTCTTTGTTGATTATCTTTTTATCTTTACTATAATAAATTTGAACAAAATATGATAACCTAGAGGAGTTTAAAAAATTGGATAATAATATCAAATCTTTTAGAAATTTATAGGTACTATCATAATAATCTTTATTATATTCAATCAACAAAGTCCTTCGTAAAAGATTCGATATTTTGTAGATCAAATTACTGATAAAAGATTTTTGTAGCAATTTGTAGATTATCAATATAATAACATATCAGCAAAGCTAAATAGATTAAATTTAATATAATAAATATAATTATAATGGTAACATAAATTATCTATCAACTATCATATCAACAAATTATAATTTAAAAGATAATATCATTTAAATTATCATGACTATAAAAATTACCCTCATAATTATGATCATTTATAATTATGATACCGGTAATTTATTTAATTGTACCTACAAATTATATCATTATTTGATTACAAATAATGATAATAATTATTATAGTTTAATTGGTGTACACTGTCAGTGTAAAGGATTTTTACATTGACATTTAATCATGACTTTTCATTTATGTGACTTTTAAAATATTAATGAGTAAAGTCAACAAATCTACTATAATGAAGGGTTGTGATTCACTGTCAGTGTCAAAATCTTTACCCTGACAGTATATACCAATTAAACTCTAATTATTATCTTAAATTTAAGAGTTTAATTAGTATACATTGTCAGTGTAAAAAACTTTTACACTGACGTTCAATTATAATTTTTCATTTATGTGACTTTTAAAACTAATTAGTAAAGTTAACAAACTTACCGTGAATGAACGATTGTGATTGAATATCAGTGTATACCAATTAAACTCGAAATTTAATAGATAGCAATAAAGTTAATTTGTATCAACACGATAATCTTATTTAAATTATCTGCTATTATGATAGTACCTACAAATTATGATTGTCATGAAAATAGCTAACTAGATTATTAAATGATCAAAGTTGATTTTAATAGCAATTTTGTAAAGAAGATAATATTTTACAAAGAACACTGCAAAGCTAATTATGATTGTTTACAGACCAAATATACATAATTATATCTAATATTGATATAATTATCTTTGTTGATATGTCAATTTAACATAACCATTGTGATAATTAATGCACATTTTCTTTTAAAAAGAAAAAATTATATCAACTTTTTTAGCAATTTATAGGTATTATCATAATTATCTTTAATTAACAAAGTTTACATAACCAATTAAATTATTTTTTACAAAGAAGATAATTATATCTTAATAATTTATTAAGAAATAATTATCCTTTGTTTACTAAAGATATTATCAAAAAAATATAATTTGTAGGTACTTTAATTATCATAATTACTAGGAAATGATCATAATTGCTTGTATTTAATAGATTATTTGTTGATATAATGATCTTCTTTGTTAAAGATAATTTAATAGATAATTAAATCAAATATTTTAAATATAGTTATTATCTTTATTAAAATTTGATAGTAGCTAAGGGATACTATAAAATTTTAATAAAGATAATTTAATCTATAAAGAAGATAATTATCTTTATTAAATTATCTTTATTACCAGATATAATAAATAAGTTCTGATCATCATAATTTGTAGATATATCAATGGTGTTTAAATTTTTATTTGTCCCAAGATATTAAAGATTATTTGATACAAGATTATCATCTAATAATTTAAACCATCTTTAATTATCTAATTATGATACAAATTATGATATTATTATTATATTCAATCAACAAAGTTTAAATAATTTATTAAATTATCTTTTACAAAGAAGATAATTATATCAGATTTTTAACAATTTGTACACACAATCATAATTACTGTTATTATCTTTAATAAAAAGGTTTAAATAATCTATTAAAATATTTTTTTTAAAGAAAATAATAATATTGAATTATTTAGCAATTTGTAGATACTATAATAATTATCTTTAATAAAAAAATTTGAAATAATATATTAAATTATCTTTTATAAAGAAAATAATAATATAAAATCTATTAAATAATCTTTGACCCCTTTTAAATATATGATAATTTGTAACAAGATAGATGATACAATCTTATAATTTTGCTACGAATCACCGTTAATAATTTTGATATAATTATCATTTGATATCTTCTTAATTACGCTTTTCTATTATGATAGTACCTACAAAGATAATTACGGTAATTATACACAGTACCTATTATCTATCATAGCAAAGATAGTATTATTTAATCAACAAAGATAATAACGGTAATCGTAATTTCGTCATATCAGAATTTATAGCAAATTTTTAATGGATAATTATTACTTTTTATGATATTTCCCAATATGATATAATACCAACAAAGATAATAATTAAATCTATTTGTGTAATAGTACCTAAAAATCTATTATAATTTATAGGCGCGTAGATGATTATGATAATCTCCAATTATTTAATAGATTAATAAGATAGTAGTATAAAATTATAATAATGATATCTTTATACCATTATAGTTAAATATTATAAAGGACAATCTATTAACGTGATATTTTATTTAAATTTTTATCACAAAGAAGATTATAGTTATTACTTTTAATACATAGAGATAATTATATATCATAAATTATATGATATATATGTAACATTCCAAATTTAAAATAATAATAAAAGAAAAATCTACTAATAATATTTAACCATTTAATTCTCTCTACTTAAATTTGTTTTATACAATCAAATTATACGCTCACATATTCCAAATTATTTATCAAAATTTCTTAACATAATATTTACATAAAACATTTCATGTCTTTTTTCCACCCAAACAAGTTAAAGCATAACCCATACAAAACAGAGACAAAACTTATCAATTTTCCATTAGAACTTAACTATTACACAACTCATATATATAACATATTCTAATACATAAACTATTTCAAGCACAAAATGAGTAATTCCGCTACTGCCACTAATCCATTGTCAATCCTGCTAATTTCTGATCTCCACTGCCCTTTCTGGTATCTGCTCCCGTGCGAAGCACAATCATCACAATCATACAAAATATACAAATATTGCAAGGGTAAGCATAATAATACATAAAATTCATAATATAGAAAACTTAAAAATCACAATATCATCAATCAAATCAATCATACTTATATTCTCCTGAATACAAGCATTTCACACAGCATGTTCAGACTCGACACATTCTGGAATATCTACATCGAGTTCGGATACCGAGGCGATTTAAAACCCCTTTTAATTGGTGACAAGCATCCAAGCTGCCTGTGTTACCACCAATTTTAGTCTAAGCAATACTCATTTGACAACCACAAACTGATGTCTAGTGTCTACTTGACACCCTATGACACACAATCGTTGTCTGAGTATGTCTTTTAGGCACCCCCTTGCATATCTAGTACTAGGACCACAATATAAATCACAAAAATATCCCCTTGCACATCTGATATTCTAGATTACATTGACTCCAGTTGTGTCCCTAACATTAATGTACCTCACCAAACATATCATTCAAGGCTAGGTTACCCAATTGTAACTGCCCACAACCAACAACATCAATAAATATATTCTTATCATGCATTCCAATCATATGTATTACATCACAATTTCAAATAATACATTGTCATTCCAATAATTTAATTCCAGTCATAGAAAATCAATTCAACCAAAAGTAAATTACTCTATCATAATGGCCACATCCAAACTATCCAATAATCATCCAATTCAAGATAAGACATCACTCCGATAATAATCATCCCCTACACAACACATCATATATCTCAACTATGAAATCCTAATATACGCTAATTCAATAAGTTCAAATTAAAATCAAATACGCACTATATTAAATAGCTTAAAACACAATTAAAATAAATGTTATCTTAAATAGCTCAAAATATAGTCAAAATATTTGCTATTTCAAATACCTCAAATCTCTCAACTACCAAATCACTTATCTATTAACAAAAATCAACAAAAGAGCTTCCCTTACCTATTTCTCCTTTTCAAAGCTAACTCAAAAGAAAATGAGGAAATCCACCCGAAGAAATTCATAGGAACCTGACAAAAATCCCAATTTAAATAGGAACCTAAGAAATTAAAATTTTCAAAGAAATTCTCTTTTTAACTTAAATGATAGGGATTGAAAACGATCAGAAAAAGGTTCATTGATTCAAGATCAGACTTACCTATACTAGCGATCACTCAGCAACAGGAGTTATGGAAGAGACCGCATCGAAATCCGTCAACCAAAAGCTTCACATGCAAAGGACGCAAGAAAAACGGTGACGCGGAGTGTAGAGGCGACAGAGAAGAAAAGAAACTGAAGAAGAAGGAAAGAAAAAAAAAAGGAAAAGAAAAGAAAGAAAGAGAAAAAGAAAAAAAAAAGGAAAAAGGAGTGGGGTGAGTTTAGTAAGTTCTGACTTGCTATTCGCATCCCCTCCTAAACAGATTTTCAAAAACTCCTCGAAACTCAATCAAAATTCTCCGAAATCAAGAAATAATTATTATATTTCCCTTCTCACCTCCCAACTCTTTTTTCTTTAAAAAATAATTAACTAATAATGATATTATAAATAAACTCAATTATTCTTCACTGCTATATTAATATAAGATAATTAAACATTTAATTTCCTGTAACATTTATTTCTTTTTCACTAATAATCTATTAACTAAACCTGTCCTTACAATATAATCATATCAAATAATTAGTTATGAAGGTACTATCTATTATAGATAATTTAATATCATAATAAGTTATCTAATACGATTATATCAAATTTGTTGAAAATTTTTAAATTTATAATTATGTTAAATTAGTTAACATAACTATTATAGTTATCTAACAAATATTATCATGATTATAATAATCCTATTATATCAAAGATTATTGGGTAATTATCATAATTGAAGAATTTATAATTTATCAAACTATAATAATAACTATGATAATTAAATCTTCTATATTATGATAGTCATAATTTATTATAACTTTGTTGATATATTATTATCGTATGAAATTATCTTTAAATTTATTATATTAACTCATACCTTTATTAAGATATATTAAATTATATCTTCAAAATATAGCAACTATCTATTTATATTTTACAAATTATCAAAATATAGCTGTTATCATCAGTATAAATTATAATAATTATCTGTATGACATAATATGATTCAATATCTAAATTATCTTTGATAGGGACTATTATGATAGAAATTTGATAATAGTTAATAATTATCTAAACATATATCATAAAAATTATTGCAGGTACAATAATTTATTAAATTATCATAATTTAGTTTAAATAACCGTATGTAATAACTATATCATATATATCTTATTATTATGAAGATAACAGTTACGTTATAATAACATTACTTGTACCTATTATAATAGAGATACTTACGTTAATCTGATTTTACATAATATCAAATTGATTTCAACTATTATGATAATAAAAGAATCGTAGACGGTACAAGTTTTGAAATAATTATCGTAATCATAGTTATTTATACAATTAATTAAAGGTAGGTATAACAGAATCTTCTTTAACTACTCCTTAATGAGATGATTATGGTTATCGTTCTATGATAATAATACCAACTAATTGTAATATCTTTCTACAACATTAATTATGATTTATCATTAAGGTACTATCATAATCATCTTAATTAATATCTAATTTGAACTTTATCTAATTATTTTGTATGGTTCCATAATTATTATTATCCGTAAATCCAATCATAATTATTGTTGCAATATCAAATAATTATGATTGTACAAATCCTTATTTAATAATTTTGCATAATTTTTATTATTGTGCTTATAAGTTGCTAAAAATTTTGATATAATTATCTTCTTCATAAAAAATAATTTAATAAATTATTTAAATTTTTTTATTAAAGATAATAACCGTAATTATAATTATGCGTACAAATTGATAAAAACTTTGATATAATTATCTTGTTTATAAAATATAATTTAATAAATTATTTAAATTTTATTGATTAAATATAATAAAGATAATTATGATAGTATCTATAAATTACTAAAAGATTTGATGTTATAAAGAATTACCTTTGTCAGTTATGATAAGGGTAAAATATAATAATTTAATACCTTCATAATTTTGTTTAATAATCACGGTTAAATAATTGTACCAGATCAAATGATCTTTATCAAGTAATATTTTACCAATAATTATTTGCTGGTACCTACCTACCAATAATCATAATATCATTTACCTACAAATATAATTATCTATCATTATTATTAAGATAATCAATTATAAATATCAATTATTTGTATCTTATAAATATCCATTGTAGGTAATTTTGTGGCATAATTATAAATATCTTCTTAACGTAGATTATTATTGAGCTTATTAGATTATCTATAATGGTCGTACCTTAATATCTTTAAAGTATCAGATTATGATAGTATTACTCATGAGTATAATGTGGTACCGTCTATTATATATTATTTATTGTTGTAAATTGATTACATTATAATTATCATACATTTGATATTATCTAAACGTTAATATTCTATGACAAATTATTACCTACAAATTGACGGTACCATGATATTAGTATGATAATATGATAATAATTTCATTATCTTATTTTAGTAGTTTAAATTATGAAACCATAATAATTTTAAATAATCCATTGATTAATATCAATATGATATAATATATAATGATCATAAATACAATTAATCTTGTAAACAATAATAAAAAAGATAATAATATCTTTTATAAAAGATAATTATTTTCTTTACTAATCTATAGTATATTATTTATAAAATATAATTTAATAGATTATTTAAATGTTTTTATTAAAAATAATAACAGTAATTATGATTGTGTATACAAATTGTTAAAAAAATTTATATAATTATATACTCTGTAAAAAATAATTTAATAGATTATTTAAACTTTGTTGATTGAATATAATAAAGATAATTATTATAGTACTTACAAATTACTAAAATATTTGATATTATTATCTTCTTTATAAAAAAAAATTTAATAGATTATTTAAAATTTATTCATTAAATATAATAAAGATAATAACGATAATTATGACTATCATAATCCAATAAAAAAATTTATCAACTGAATTATATGATAATTTATCAACTATTAAATTATGATAGTACAAATATATGATATTATAGCAATATAATAAAGATTTGTAAAGATTAAATTTAGCAGTTTAAGATAATTATTAAAATAATTATTAGTTATGGATATTATTTCATAATCGTACAAATAATTTATCATTATATTGTGCAGTAATAAATAATGGAAATTATGATTTTCTTTTAATAATACCTATTCTTAAAAGATAATTAATGTTATATTCTTTATAAAAAAAACAACTTCTTATAATCAATTTATAAATTATCTTCTAAATATCTTTAAAGTATCATAAAGATAATCTTAAACAAATTGCATCATAGTAATGATATTGTAGACACAGTAATAAAGTTTTGATATGATGTCTTTGTACAAATTATTTAAACTATTGTTTAAATATGCTTAACAAATTAAAGAAGATGATATTTGAAAGATTAAATTATTAGATTATCTTGCACAACATAATAGATACTATGAATTATCAAATTATCTTCAAACTATAAATAATAACAGTAATTATAATTCTACATACAAATTGATAAAAACTTTGATAAAATTATCTTGTTTATAAAATATAATTTTGAAGGTAATTTTTTCATACCCATACCCCTTTTTATAAAAACTTGTCCTAGAAGATATATACCAAGAAAAATATTATAAGCTTTAATTATTGTCATCATTTACTTGCTTTTCACAGTATGACCACTTACCCTTCTTACACTTACACTTCTTTTGGCCTTCATAATGGTATATTAACAATAATTATAATTTACAGATAATTTAAATTGAGATACTTTTAAAATGGTGGCATTTCTATAATATTATCTTTTGCATCAAATATAAAAGATAATATTATAGAAACGATAATAACATAGATTATGATAATAGATTTGAGCACAATCAATCATTATGGTAACGGTATTATCAAACTTTTATGAATATTTGTACCTATTATGATCATATTAATGGACCTAAATTCTTTGTATAAATATAAATTATCTTCTTTACAATTTGATATAATCATGTTGTTTACAATTTGATTGTAGAACTCATAATCATCTTTATTATGACTATGATTGTACCGGTATATCAAATAGATTACAAATGTCATAATTATCTTATCTTTGTTATAATTATAAAAAATCATTAGATTAGCAAACATAGCTTATTCAAATCTATTAATATAATTATATCTTCTTTTATTCAAATATATTAATATGATTGTAATCATTATATAACGAATTGCAATATCATAATTAATATTTGAATAATCATAATTCACCAGTTATATTACTATTAAATTATTACATGCAACAATAATATTATAAAATTAAATACATATTAATGATTGTAGCTTTATTGATTAGTTACCGTTATATACAAATTATAATTTGTACTTATTACTATAATTATATTTAGTCTTCTTTATCGAAAGATATCACGTTACATCATAATTAAATTAGATATTTTACTAAAAATATTATTTTACACGGTTATGATTATTATATCTATTCGTTTTATATTATGATATAATTAGTATCAGATAATATAAAGTTTAATTTGCAATTTGTTATCATAGAAAGTTTTTAGCAATAGTATCGTATATGTAATGATTATGATATTAAAGAAGATAATTATTAGAAATATAAAAAACTATCTGTATAAAATTTTAATACAAATATCACCCATACTTTTAGTATAGGTGGTATTTGTATTAATCTTTGATACTTATTATAATTATTTTTATTATCATTTAATGTATAATAAAAATAAAGATTTTAGATGAAAAGATTATCCGTTATTATATAAGTCGTCTTATAATCTACAAATTAGAAGATTTTAATAGTACAAAAGAAGAATATGACGCTTCAAATTTTATCTACTAACTTATCAAAGAAGATACTATTATGATTACACCCTTATATGACAAAATTGTAGATTATGTTTATTCATTGATATGTATGATATATCAAGTTATTATGATAATATTTGTAATGCACGATCTATTAAATAAACTATTAATCATATTATTATTAATTATAATAAAATTTATAATTTGATAATAGCGTTATTATAGGTATCAATAAATTACTCATTATCATTATAATTAGCTTAAATACCATAATCATGTATTAGCTTTTGTGATACCTATTAATATAATCAAAATAGATATCTTCTATGATATCATGATGATTATCTTTAATTTGTATAATATAATCAACTTTAAGAAGAAGATATTTATAAAATTTTATGATTATTTTCTACAAACTAATTTGTTTAAATTGATTATCATATAATTATCTTAGTGACTATTATCAACTTTATTAGACAGTTATATCTATTAACCTATCATAATAATCTATAAAATATCTTTAAAGTATCTATGATATACTTTTGATAATTTAATTATCTTAAAGATAATTATAATAACCCTATTATAATTTAATTATCTTTAATAATCACATATATTTATGATTATTTGTAAATAACTTGAAAGCAATTACGATAATAGTTCCATAATTATTGGTAAGTTTAAATTTTAATAACAAGATAAATTTTAAAATATAATTATTATCAAAGATGCAATAATTACGATAATTAAATAATCTATGATAAATACTTAATAAATTATAGCAATTTATTTCTGAGATAATTATTATAAAATATAATTATGTTGATTACTTTGTAGATCTATCATAATTAAGTGTTCTTATCTTTCATGTCACAATAAACTTCATTATCTATAGAGTTTGATTAGCAAATAATCATTGATATGCAATTTGTTGATATATCATAATTATTTATTATATAATAAAAATATAATAATCTATTAAATTAGTTTTTATAAAGAAGATAATTATATTAATTTTTTTAACAATTTATAAGTACTATTATAATTATTTTCATTATAAACTCGTAATGTACCGTACAATATGTTGTAATATCAAAAGTTATTATCATTAAAGATAATTAATAATATAAAAAAAATTAGTACATTATGTAATTATAGTAATTATGTAATGTAATAAAATCTTCTTGATATTATTTATATCAAGAATAATTTAATGATAGCTATAAAATTTAAGATAATGGAACCTTATATCATAATTAATCTATTAAATGATTATTTATGCTAAATTAGGATAAATATTGAATGAATTTAGATGTAATCAAATAATCGATACATTATATAAGGGTCCTTTAACTATGATCATAGCGTAATTCTAAAGTACCGGTAAATTATGATTATTCAATAGAGATATATTACGCAAAATAATCTACAACCGTAATAACATATTCAATCATGTATTATTATAAGGCTTATAATAATGGCACCTATAGTAAAATTGAATTTAAAAGATAATAACATATTAAATTATAATGATAATCTTATATTATCAATCATAAAACGGTACTTATAAGTTTAGAAAAATATAATATTATTATCTTGATAAATTTATTTAATCTACAGTAATTTAATAGTTTATACGGATCATACAATGCAACGATTATATGACATAAAGTATAGTGTTTAAACACAATTTATATTATAATAGATAAATTATATAAATATTGTTCTTAAACTTTGTTGATGAGTGTCCCTATAATAACTTTTTATTATATTTACAGGTATTTCGTTGATTAAATATAATAAAAATAATTATGTCAAAATTTCATATAATTATCTTCTTTATAAAAGATAATTTAATAAATTATTTAAATTTTTTTTATTAAATATAATAAAGATAATTATGATAGTAACTACAAATTGCTAAAAGATTTGATATTGTTATCTTATTTATAAAAGATAATTTAATAAATTATTTAATTTTCTTTATTAAAGATAATAAAAAATAAAATTTTATTATCTTTGTTTAAGAAGATAATTATAAAAGTATTTATGATAATTTGTAATATTTATGTCTATATTATCTTTTGACAATCATAAGTGCGTTATTACATATCAGTAATTTATAGATTAATATCATATTGAGTTATATTAACAATTTGCGGATAATTAATAATTATTATTAATAGATTATTATCTTGATATATTATTCATAGAAATAATCTTTAGTAAATAGATAATTTGATAGCACCTATCAAATTTAATATAGATAATTATATCAATGGGAAAAATAATATAATTATAATTTAATAGTAATAATAATAGTAATAATAATAATAATACTAATACTACTACTAATAATAATAGTAATAATAATAATAATAATAATAATAATAACAATAATAATAATAATAATAATAATAATAATACTAATAATAATAATAATAATAATACTAATACTAATAATAATAATACTAATAATAATAATAATAATACTAATAATAATAATAATAATAATAACAGTAGTAATAATAATAGTAATAATAATAATAGTAATAATAATAATAGTAATAATAATAGTAATAATAATAATAGTAATAATAGTAATAATAATAATAATAGTAATAATAATAATACTAATAATAATAATAATAATAGTAATAATAATAATAATAATAATAATAATAACAATAATAGTAATAACAATAATAGTAATAATAATAATAGTAATAATAATAATAGTAATAATAATAATAGTAATAATAATAATATTAATAATAATAATAGTAATAATAATAATACTGCTAATAATAATAATACTACTAATAATAATAGTAATAATAATAATAATAATAATAATAATAATAATAATAATAATAATAATAATAATACTAATAATAGTAATAGTAATAGTAATAATAATAGTAATAATAATAATAATAATAATAATAATAGTAATAATAATAATACTATACTAATAATAATAGTAATAATAATAATAATAATAATAATAATAATAATAATAATAATAATAATAATAATAATAATAATAATAGTAGTAGTAGTAGTAGTAGTAGTAGTAATAATAATAGTGATAATAATAATACTAATAATAATAATAGTAATAATAATAATAACAATAGTAAGAATAATAATACTAATAATAATAATAGTAATAATAATAATAGTGGAAAGCTCGGCTGGTAAGGGATTCTATTAGGATAGGACTCCAACTGTAAGAACTGGCCTTAGTACTGCAGCAATTAGAAGGAGAACTGAAATGACCTTCGACCATTTCATTTGGTAGCATGTTTAGCTCGTTATGAAACATATTGTTAGAACTAGAAGTGTTCTTAGTCCAGGTAAGTGTCCAATGCTAGATTAATAATGTAAAAGATGAAATATCCTAAGGTATTTCATTGCTTATTGGATAGAATAAGGAGGAAAGAAGTCTGTTTCCTATTGATGGTGGCACTCCCACAGGCTGGCGGGGAAATCCCATATGGATGGGTGAGAATAATTCATATAAAGGCTATAGGCTTGAAAATAGTGCTAGCTTTCTTAGGCCTTTCTTTTCCTAAAGATAGGATCCCACCTTCCCTAATTCTGAGCAAGAACATCTTATTCAATTCAACAAGTGCTACCCACTAATCTAATCTCAGTCGAATGCTCCTTAAGTTTAAGGTTCTAGGGACTCCACCAGGGCACGGGAACAAAGGCAAGAAGAGCTGAGAGTCGGGAAAACTTCTTAATTAATAAGTTAATGCGGATCCGGAAGTCACTTCATTCCCCAACCCAGACTTCTTTTCCTTCTAGGCTTCCAATAGCTCATCCTTCACCAAGAGAAAGCCTAGGAGAAGGCCATGCTACCATAGAAAAAGGAAAGCCCACCTCGGAATTTGACCATGAGTTCACAGCTTAGGATCAGAAGGAACCCATCCCGTCTTTCATTAAAGCAATGGTCTATGACTTCACTGCTTGCTTAGGATAGGAGAGCTCCTTTATTATTTTTGTTCTACTATTAAGAGAAGGATCACAAGCCCTAGTCCCAAGCTAAACAACATATTTATTCATCTGCACCGAAAAGGGATTCATGAGCAAAAGCTTATTTTTAAGCTTCTTCAACAAAAGCAATTCTCTTTCCTTCCATACCTGTTCAACTGTGAACCACTTGGCTTCTGTGGCGAGAACATTTCCCAACCTACTCTGTAGAGAGAGATTTTTCCCTTTTCTTCGGGCTCTCTTTTGGCCAGTCTTCGGTTAACACTGACTGTCGATCAAGAATGAGGTCGTCGATTTCCAACTCAACCTCAAGTTCAGCCGCCTCATCCAAGATGGAGGGATCTTTCAATCTCAGCTGATCAACATTGAAGATGGGGTGACGGGCAGTTCTAGTTTGAACGCATTCTCCCTGACCCTCTCTTGCAGAGTGAATGGTCCTACAATGGTTTAAGCTTGTGGTTGGTACCCTTCCTTAGGCAACTTTAACCACAGTAGATCTCTCACCTGGAACTTATGATAGGTTCCGTCTCGGTCGTGCCTTTGCTTCTGTTGCCTCTACGTTTTCTCCTGAGTAACAGCAACCTGCCCATGTACCACTGTTCTCCAGAAAACTAACGGCTCGCAGTTGTTCAGCCGCTTCTCTTAATAATAATAACAATAATAATAATAATAATAATAATAATAAGAATAATAATAATAATAGGAATAATAATAATAATAATAATAATAATAATAATAATAAGAATAATAATAATAATAATAATAAGAATAATAATAACAACAACAACAACAACAACAACAACAACAACAACAACAACAACAATAATAATAATAATAATAATAATAATAATAATAATAATAATAATAATAATAATAATATTAACAACAACAAAGAGTGGGTTCTAGAGAGTTCTCTGATCACAGTTGGATAATCACAGAAGTGAAGTCTCAGAATTGGGGTCCTAAACCGTTCAAGTTCTTTGATCATTGGCTACAGGAGCCGGGATTCAGGGACCTAGTGAAAAACTTCTGGGCAGATCACCATGGGCAAGGTTGGCGGCTGTACCAGCTAGCGTGCAAGCTGCAAGGTTTGAAGAAGATGATTAAGACATGGAAACAAGGCGACGGGAGTAAAGACGAGAAGTTCTTGGCTGAGAAAGTTCTGGAATTGGAGACTGCGGATATCCACCTAGGCCTAGGAGTCACTGGGAGTGATAGCCAGAGACAAGAAATCTTATCGGAGTATTGGGGAAAGGCAAGGCGCATGGAACAGTCCATTTTCCAGAAATCTCGGGTAAAATGGGCTCGTCAGGGGGACAGGAATACAAGCTACTTCCACAGATGTTTTAAGGAGAGATGTTATGCTAACTCTTTGCTGTCACTCACATCTGATGAGGGGTGGTTGGAGGGAGTTCAGGATATCCGACAACACGTGTTCAACCATTTCTCAAGGCTCTTCAATGAGGATAGACAGCCGAGAACTAACTTGGACGGGGTGTCTTTTAATCAGTTGAATGATCATCAGAGGCAGAGCCTAGAGGAGCCTTTTTCAGCGGAGGAGATAAAGGAGGCAGTTTGGGCTTGTGAGGGTGGTAAAAGTCCGGGTCCCGATGGTTTTAGCTTTCATTTCTATCAATCATGTTGGGATATAATAGGGGAAGACGTGGTAAAGGCAGTTCAAGAATTTCATTAGTCAGGCGCTCTCCCAAGAGCAGCGTCATCGTCATTTCTTACGCTTATCCCCAAGGTGGCAAAGCCGGTCAGGTTAGAACAGTATAGGCCAATCTCCTTAATTTCAAGTATTCACAAGATTATATCTAAACTGCTGGCATTGAGAATGAAGAAAGTCATGGGGCACTTAATCTCAAAGTGTCAGTCAGCTTTTTTGCAAGGCAGATCAATCCTGGATGGAGTATTGGTAGAAAATGAAATTGTGGATTGGGCAAAACGGAAAAAGAAACCATGTTTTCTGTTTAAGGTGGATTTCCAGAAGGCGTTCGACTCGGTAAATTGGGATTTTTTAGATTATATGTTGGTAAGGATGGGGTTTGGGTGCACATGGAGAAAGTGGATGTTCAGCATCGTGAGGAATAACCAGGTTTCAATTCTAGTTAATGGAAGCCCGACAGAGGAGTTTAAGCCGGGGAGAGGATTGAAGCAGGGAGATCCACTATCCCCTTTCTTGTTCCTTTTGGTTGCTGAAGGTCTAGCCGGTTTGTTCAGGTCAGCGGTAGGGAAGGGGGTGTTTAAAGAGCTCAATATTGGGGCAGCGGCAAAGTTCTCTATCATGCAATACGCAGATGATGTCTTGATGATGGGGGAAGCTGATCTGAAATCAGTGTGGTATTTGAAGGCCATACTCCGGGGGTTTGAGCTGTCATCGGGGCTAAAGGTGAACTTCAGCAAGAGTCAATTTTTTGGCTTAAATGTTGGAGCCTCATTTATATCAGCAGCAAAAAATCTTTTGAATTGTTCAACCTCTTCACCGCCATTTAAGTTTTTGGGGGTTCCGGTGGGAGCGAATCCAAGGAGGGTACAAATGTGGGAACCCATTATTCAACAATTTCAGAGGAAATTGGCATCGTGGAGGGCGAAACAAATGTCGTTCGCAGGAAGGTTAGTGATGATAAATTCAGTACTGTCAAGTCTTCCGTTATACCTATTCTCCTTTTACAAGGTGCCTAAGAAAGTCCTAAAAGTCATCACTGGTCTACAACGATCCTTTCTGTGGGGTGGGACTAGCCAGGAGAACAAAATTGCGTGGGTTAGCTGGAATCAGGTGTGTCGTCCCAAGGAAGAAGGGGGTCTGGGAGTGAAGTGCCTGTGGAACTTTAATCTGAGTCTGTTAGCAAAGTGGAGGTGGAGGCTATTAACAGAGCCAAATGCAATATGGGTCAGCTTGCTGGAGACTAAATATGGATCCACATATAACTCTAATCAAAGGCAACACAATTTAGCCTCAGCTTCGCAGTGGTGGCGGGACTTATGGGACATTGATGGGCCTAAAGCAGAGAAGCCAGACTGGTTTGTGGATAACGTCAGGAGAAAAGTGGGGAACGGAAATGATACGTTGTTTTGGGAACAGAATTGGATTGGTGACGGTCCTCTCAGTTTAAAGTTCCCCAGGCTTTATGGGTTAGCGGCTGATAAAGGCACCAGTATTAACCAGAAAAAGCTACCAGCCGACGGGTGGTGTTGGGTATGGAGGCGGGTGTTATTTGTCTGGGAGGAAGACCAGCTTAGTCAATTACTTACTACGCTACAGCCAGTGGTAATTGCGGTCGACAAGTTGGATAGATGGACCTGGAGGACTAGCAGTGATGGAGGGTTCTCAGTAGCCAAGGCTTATGCAGTACTGAGCTCGCATCAGAACTCAATGATTTTCTCCGAGGTGGAACCCAATCAATGGAGATGCATGTGGAAAGACAGACTCCCATCAAAGGTAACTGCATTCTCTTGGAGATTATTGATAGATAGGCTTCCCACCATTGATAACTTGCTGAAGAGAGGCGTTGAGATTCCAGAAGAAGGGGTTCTCTGTGTACTTTGCAGAAGCAATATGGAAAGCAGGACTCACCTGTTCTTAACGTGCGCCAAAGCTCAATCAGTGTGGAGTAATATAATGAGCTGGCTGGGAATCCACGGACCTATCCCGGGGGATCTGCATCAATTGTTTTCATCATCATCAGCATGAGTGGTTGGAAAGAGGAAAAAGAAGTGCAGGTATGTTTTCTGGCTGGCTGCTTGTTGGGGAATCTGGATGACTAGGAACCAGATTGTCTTTGATAGAATTCAGGTGGACTCAGTAGACATTATGATGACTATTAAGATCATCTCCTGGAAATGGCTGTCATACTCTTTTGGGTTTAATAGGGGGTGCGCTTTCTCGGACTGGTATGCTAATCCGAGAGAGTGCTTATTAAATATGTCTTAGGCGGTGAAAGGTTAATTACCGCATTCTAATTGGACATCAAGTAGTATGGTGTCTGCATCCTTGTATTTTTCAAGAAACTCTTGGTTTCTCTTCCAATTATATAAATAAATATTTGCTTTTCAAAAAAAAAAAAAAAAAAAAAAAAAAAAAAACAACAACAACAACAACAATAATAATAATAATAATAACAATAATAATAATAATAATAATAATAATAATAATAATAATAATAATAATAATAATAACAATAGATAATAACTCCAATAATAATTTACAATATTAATATATTTCAATTAAAATCAGAATAAAAAAATCGATAACCATTCTCGTACTAAAAATTATTATTCAGATTAAAATATTTTTTTACCAAAAAGTATTACTTCGAGTATTAATGTCTATTTTATTATTTTATTTATTATATATATAGTGCATTTTTAAAGTAAAATTAAAGAAAAAACTTATTTTGGTTGGGCAAGAAGCCTCTTGCAGATAAAGATGTGGGAAAGAGCGTGTTAAAACGAGTGGGAATTTTGTGCAATGAAAATGGTGGCACCAACACTCAATGCTTTTGGCTCCTCATTTACATTCCAAAATCCCTCTCTTCTCCATTCCCTTCCAATCCCTACCCTCACTTCTATCAACTGCAGAACTGCTTCCGAGTCACCCACACCCAAGAACCGTTCCTTTAACAACAAGAAGTCTCGTAAGAACAAAGGTATCACTTCTGATTCGAATCCTTTTCCTCCGCCTCTACTTCCAACGCCACTGCCCAAACCACCCGCGGGGTTTGTGGTCGACCAACGCGGCAAAGTTCTCACTGCTTCCAGAGACCGTCTCGCCACTCTAGTGAGTTCTTTTTCTTTTCTTTTTCTTTCAAGATTTAATGTAAATTATCTTTTTCTTTTCTTTTCTTTCAAGATTGAATGCAAATATAATTTGTACAGAACCTATGGTTTTAGACGGTTTCTTGCACCGTCAGATTTAACTCCAAAGTTTCTTGACATGGTTAACAGGTTGATCGGCAAATAACCTTTCCTTGGAATGTGTTGTGAGGAGAAAGTTCACGAGTTCTCAAGGAGATGATTGCATGTTACTCTGCCCAGCTGATATGTAAGTAAGATGTTTTCAAACAGCAAATCCTGTTATGCTCAAATTTCGTTAAAGTTTTTTTTAAGTATCATTTGTTGACTAACATTGCGGAGTCTTTCTTACAGGCCTATCCAGATGTTGAAGAATACGAGTGATGGATGGTTGGATGTAAATTGCCACTCCTTATTCCAATTTTGTTTATGTATTCTTGATTTAGGAGTAAATTGTCTTGATCTAATGAATAAAAATTTCAAAAATGGAATCAGCATTTAATCTTTATATTGAAATGGTCTTATTTTATATTACAACTAAATAATGAACTCGTTTTAGAAGATTGTACACTTAACCGTGTTTGGCAGTTGACATATTTATGAAATAGGCAACTAATTTGATTGTGTTTAAACTTTTCTTATAAAACACAATAGCTGCCTTTGATTTGATTTGTTCTTAATTTCTTATAACTGACCCCACTTGGTAGAGAAAAGGTTTTTCTTCTAATGCTTTATTCAATTCATGTTTTATTTCTGCTTTAGGTTAGTGATGAGGAGCTTGAATCTATTTTGTCGGTTGTGTCAATAATTTGAAGATGACTTGATTTATTTCTCTCTCCTTCTCAATTTTCATGTGTAAGTTGGGTCAATAATTTGTTTGGTAAAGCATATATTTCTTACATGCCTTTTCATCCATATGTTTTGTGTATAACATCCCAATTTTTATGAGTGGTAATTATTGATAAATAATTTTTTTTATTGCATGCTTGTATGATGTGTTTAGTTTACAAATAATTACAAGAATAATTTTAATTTAGGAAAATAATTTTTTATTTCTATTATTAAATTTAAGAAAAAATAATATTTTATATGGTAAGTATAAAAATTATCTGTTAAAGTAGAAGAAATTAAATAATTATAAAAAGAATTAATGTCTTCTTAGATTATTTAATAAGAGATACATGTGGCTAAAGATGATTGTGTTTTAAATTTTATATCAACAGGAAATAAACTTTTTTAATTTAAAATAATTTAAAGGGGTGAAATACTTGTTATCCACATAAACACATTTAAGTGGGACCTAGTAGGCTTCACACAAAGGAGGCATGAGTCTTTTACAAGGTATGTTAGAGAAAGATTTCTTCTTCTTCAAGTAGGTACGGTAGGGTAGAGTTTAGGGTAGCCTATGGTGGGTAGAGTAGGGTAGGGTTTAGGGTAGCCTATGGTGGGTAGGGTAGGCTAGGCCATGCTAGGGTAGGGTATGCTAGGCCATGCTAGGGTAGGGTATGCTAGGGTAGGGTAGCTAGGGCATGCTCGGCTAGGGTAGGATAGGGTAGTGTAGGGTAGGTTAGGCAAGGGTACGGTAGGCTAGGGTAGGGTAGGTAGGCTAAGGTAGGGTACGCTAGGCTAGGGTAGGCTAGCGTAGGTTAGGGTAGGCTAAGGTAGGCTAGGGTAGGCTAGAGTACGGTAGGCTAGGATAGATTAGGGTAGGCTAGGCTAGGATAGACTAGGGTAGGCTAGGATAGATTAGACTAGGTTAGGGTAGACTAGGGTAGACTAGACTAGGTTAGGGTAGGCTAGGGGTAGCCTATGGTAGGCTAGGCTAGGGTAGGCTAGGGTAGGCTAGGCTAGGGTAGGCTAGGCTAGGATAGGGTATGATAGGGTCGGATAGGGTAGGGTAGGGTAGGGTAGGGTAGGGTAGGCTAGGCTAGGCTAGGGTAGGGTAGGCTAGGCTAGGCTAGGCTAGGGTAGGTAAGGGTAGGGTAGGGTAGGATAGGGTAGACAAAAGTAGGCTAGGGTAGGCAACGATAGGCTAGGTTAGGATAGGATAGGCTAGGCTAGGTTAGCTTAGGATAGGGTAGGCTAGGATAGGCTAGGTTAGGATAGGGTAGGCTAGGCTAGGTTAGGATAGGGTAGGCTATGATAGGATAGAGTAGGGTAGGCTAGGATAGGATAAAGTAGGGTAGGCTAGGATAAACTAGGGTAGGGTAGCCTAGGATAGAGTAGGGTAGGGTAGGCTAGGATATAGTAGGGTAGGGTAGGCTAGGATATAGTAGGGTAGGCTAGGCTAGGATATAGTAGGGTAGGCTAGGATAGAGTAGGGTAGACTAGACTAGGTTAGCTATGTTAGGATAAGGTATGGTAGGGTAGGGTTAGGGTAGGGTAGGGTAGGCTAGGCTAGGTTAGGGTAGGGTGGACTAGGGTAGGGTAGACTAGGGTAAGGTAGACTAGGGTAGGGTATGGTAGGCTAGGATAGGATAGGATAGGCTAGGCTAGAATAGGATAGGCTAGGCTAGGATAGGATAGGATAGGCTAGGCTAGGCTAGGATATGATACGATAGGATAGGCTAGGCTAGGTTAGGGTAGGCTAGGCTAGGCTAGGTTAGGGTAGGCTAGGCTAGGCTAGGCTAGGATAGGCTAGGCTAGGTTAGGGTAGGCTGAGTTAGGCTAGGCTATGTTAGGATAGGCTAGCTTAAGGCAGCCTAGGCTAGGCTTGGTTAGGGTAGGCTAGGCTAGCTTAGGGTAGGCTAGGCTAGGCTAGCTTAGGGTAGGGTAGGCTAGGCTAGCTTAGGGTAGGGTAGGCTAGACTAGCTTAGGGTAGGGTAGGGTAGGCTAGGCTAGGATAGGCTAGAGTAGAGTAGGCTAGGATTGAGTAGGGTAGGCTATGATAGAGTAGGGTAGGCTAGGATAGACTAGGGTAGACTAGACTAGGTTAGGCTAGGCTACGTGTAGCCTACGGTAGGATAGGCTATGTTATTCTAGGCTAGGTTAGGCTAGGGAAGGGTAGGGTAGGGTAAGGTAGGCAAGGGTAGGGTAGGGTAAGGTAGGCAACAATAGACTAGGTTAGGGTAGGAAGGGAATGCTAGGCTAGGCTAGGGTAAGGTAGGGTAGGCTAGGCTAGGGTAAGGTAGGGTAGGGTAGGCTAGGCTAGGTTAGGATAGGTTAGGCTAGGCTAGGTAGGATATGGTAGGGTAAGGTTATCTAGGGTAGGGTAGGGTAAGGTAGGGTAGGGTAGGGTAGGGTAGGGTAGGCAAGGCAAGTATAGGTTAGGCTAGGGTATGGTAGGCTAGGGTAGGGTAGGGTAAGCTAGACTAGGGTATGTTAGGCAAGGGTAGGTTAGGCAAGGCTAGGCTAGGGTAGGCTAGGCTAGGGTAGGCAACAGTTGGCTAGGCTCGGGTAGGGTAAGGAATGCTAGGCTAGGGTAGGGTAGACTAGGTGAGGATAGGGTAGGCTAGGCTAGGTTAGGATAGGCTAGGTTAGGATAGGGTAGGCTAGGTTAGGATAGGATAGGCTATGCTAGGATAGGATACAATAGAGTAGGATAGGCTAGGGTAGGATACAATTGAGTAGGTACACTAGGATAGACTAGGGTAGGCTAGGCTAGGATAGAGTAGGTTAGGCTAGGATAGACTAGGGTAGACTAAAGTAGGTTAGGCTAGGGTACGGGTAGCCTACGATAGGGGAAGCTAGGATAGGATAGGGTAGGGTAGGGTAAGGTAGGGTAGGCTAGGGTAGGGTAGGCTAGGCTAGGGTAGGGTAGGTTAGGCAATGGTAGGGTAGGCTAGGCTAGGGTAGACAACAGTAGGGTAGGCTAGGGTAGGGTAGGGTAGGCAACGCTAGGCTAGGCTAGGGTAGACTAGGTTAAGATAGGGTAGGCTAGGCTAGGTTAGGATAGCCTAGGCTATGATAGGATAGGATAGAGTACGATAGGCTAGGATAGACTAGGGTAGGGTAGGCTAAGATAGAGTAGGGTAGGCCAGGATAGACTAGGGTAGACTAGACTAGATTAGGCTACCCTAGGATAAGGTAGGGTAGTATTAGGTAGGGTAGTGTAGACTAGGGTATGGTAGGTTAGGGTGGGCTAGGGTAGGGTATGCTAGGGTAGGATAGATAAGGGTAGGTTAGGCTAGGGTAGGCTAGGTTAGGCTAGGGTTAGGTAGGGTCGGGTAGACTAGGCTAGTCTTAGGTAGGGTAGACTAGGCTAGGCTAGGGTAGGCCAAGCTAGGATAGGGTAGGCTAGGATAGGATAGGATAGGATAGGATAGGGTAGGGTAGGCTAGGGTAGGCTAGGGTAAGGTAGGGTAGGCTAAGCTAGACTACGATATGGTAGGCTAGGCTAGGCTAGGATAAGGTAGGTTAGGTTAGGTTAGATTGGGTAGGATAGGGCAGGCTAGGCTAGGTTAGGATTGGCGAGGCTAGGATAGGATAGGGTAACGTAGGGTAGGCTAGGATAGGATAGAGTAGGGTAGGCTATGATAGAGTAGGGTAAGCTAGGATAGACTAGGGTAGACTAGAATAGGTTAGGCTAGGCTACGGGTAGCCTACAGTAGGGTAGGCTAGGATAGCCTATGCTATTCTAGGCTAGGCTATGTTTGGGTAGCCTAGGGTAGGGAAGATAATTTAATAGATCATTAGAAATTTCTTTATAAAAGATCATAACGGTAACAATCATTGGGCCTAATAAATGCTAGAAAAGTTGACATAATTATCTTATTTGTAAAAGATAATTTAATAGATCATTTAAAATTTTTTTATAAAAGATCATAACGGTAGCAATCATTGGGCCTAATAAATGCTAAAATTTGTAAAAGATAATTTAATAGATCATTTAAAATTTTTTTATAAAAGATCATAATGGTAACAATCATTGGGCCTAATAATTGCTAGAAAAGTTGACATAAATATCTTATGTGTAAAAGATAATTTAGTAGAACATTCAAAATTTCTTTATAGAATATCATAACAGTAACTAGGCCGAATAAATGCTAAAAAAATCGACATAATTATCTTATTTATAAAAGATAATTTAATAGATAATTTAAAATTTTTTTATAAATGATCACAACGGTAATGATCATTGGGCCTAATAAATGCTTAAAAATTTAAAATAATTATCTTGTTTGTAAAAGATTATTTAACAGATCATTTAAAATTTTTTTAATCAAGATCATAAAGGTAACGATCATTGGGCATAATAAATGCTAAAAAAGTTAAGATAATTATCTTCTTTGTAAAAGATAATTTAATAGATCATTTAAAAATTTCCTTATAAAAGATCGTAACGGTAACAATCATTGGGCCTAATAAATGCTCGAAAACTCGATATAATTATGTTATTTGTAAGAGATAATTTAGTAGATCATTTAAAGTTTCTTTATAGAATATCATAACGGTAACTAGGATTAATAAATGCTAAAAAAGTTGACATAACGGTAACGATCATTCGGCCTAATAAATGGTTAAATATTTAGAATAATTATCTTGTTTGTAATAGATAATTTAATAGATCATTTAAAATTTCTTTAATCAAGATCATAACAGTAACGATCATTAGGCAGAATAAACGCTAAAAAATTTGGCACAATTATCTTATTTGTAAAAGATAATTTAATAAATCATATAAAATTTCTTTATAAAAGATCACAACGGTAATAATCATTGAGCCTAATAAATGCTAAAAAAGTTCAGATAATTATCTTCTTTGCAAAAGATAATTTAATAAATCATTTAAAATTTCTTTATAAAAGATCATAACGGTAACAATCATTGGGCCTAATAAATGCTAAAATTTGACTTAATTATCTTTTTTGTAAAAGATAATTTAATAGATCATTTAAAATTTCTTTATCAAAGATCATAACGGTAACAATCATTGGGCCTAATAAATGCTAGAAAAGTTAACATAATTACCTTCTTTATAATAGATAATTCAATAGATCGTTTAAAATTTCTTTACAATAGATCGTAACAGTATCAATCATTGGGCCTAATAAATGCTAGAAAAGTTGACATAATTATTATATTTTTGAAAGATAATTTAGTAAATCATTTAAAATTTCTTTACAGAATATCATAACAGTAACTAAGCCGTATAAACGCTAAAAAAGTTGACATAATTATCTTATTTTTAAAAGATAATTTAATAGATCATTTAGAATTTTTTTATAAAAGATCATAACGGTAACAATCATTGGGCCTAATAAATGCTAAAAAAGTTGACATAATTATCTTCTTTTTAAAAGATAATTTAATAAATTATTTAAAATTTCTTTATAAAAGATCATGGCGGTAACAATCACTGGGCCTAATAAATGCTAAAAAAGTTAACATAATTATCTTCTTTTTAAAAGATAATTTAATAGATCATTTAAAATTTATTTATAAAAAATCATAATGGTAACAATCATTGGGCCTAATAAATGCTAGAAAAGTTAAAATAATTATCTTCTTTATAATAGATAATTCAATAGAACATTTAAAATTTCTTTACAATACATCGTAACGGTATCAATCATTGGGCCTAAGAAATGCTAGAAAAGTTGACATAATTATTATATTTGTGAAAGATAATTTAGTAAATCATTTAAATTTTTGTATAGAATATCATAACAGCAACTAGGCTGTATAAACGCTAAAAAAGTTGACATAATTATCTTATTTACAAAAGATAATTTAATAGATTATTTAAAATTTTTTTATAAGAGATCATATGGGTAACAATCATTGGTCCTAATAAATGCAAAAAAGTTGACATAATTATCTTCTTTGTAAAAGATAATTTAATACATCATTTAAAATTTCTTTATAAGAGATCGTAACGGTAACAATTATTGGGACTAATAAATGCTAGAAAAGTTAAAATAATTATCTTATTTGTAAAAGATAATTTAGTACATCATTTAAAATTTCTTTATAGAATATCATAACAGTAACTAGGTCGCATAAATGCTAAAAAGGATGACATCATTATCTTATTTGTAAAAGATAATTTAATAGATCATTTAAATTTTTTTTATAAAGGATCATAATGGTTACAATCATTGGGGCTAATAAATGCTAAAAAAGTTGACATAATTATCTTCTTTTTAAAAGAGAATTTTATAGATTATTTAAAATTTCTTTATAAAAGATCATAACGGTAACAATCATTGGGCCTAATAAATGCTAGAAAAGTTAACATAATTATCTTCTTTATAATAGATAATTCAATAGATCATTTAAAATTTCTTTAGAATAGATCGTAACGGTATCAATCATTAGACATAAGAAATGCTAGAAAAGTTAACATAATTATTATATTTGTGAAAGATAATTTAGTAAATCATTTAAAATTTCTTTATAGAATATCATAACAGCAACTAGACCGTATAAACGCTAACAAAGTTGACATAATTATCTTATTTGTAAAAGATAATTTAATAGATCATTTAAATTCTTTTTATAAAAGATCATAACGGTAACAATCAATGGGCCTAATAAATGCTAAAAAAGTTGACATAATTATCTTCTTTTTAAAAGACAATTTAATAGGTCATTTAAGGTTTCTTTATAAAAGATCGTAACGGTAACAATCATTGAGACTAATAAATGCTAGAAAAGTTGACATAATTATCTTATTTGTAAAAGATAATTTAATAGATCATTTAAAATTTTTTTATAAAAGATCACAACGGTAACAATCATTGGGCCTAATAAATGCTAAAAAAGTTCACATAATTATCTTCTTTGTAAAAGATAATTTAATAAATCATTTAAAATTTCTTTATAAAAGATCGTAACGGTAACAATCATTGGGACTAATAAATGCTAGAAAGGTTGACATAATTATCTTATTTGTAAAAGAAAATTTAGTAGATCATTTAAAATTTCTTTATAGAATATCATAACAGTAACTAGCCCATATAAATGCTAAAAAGGTTGGCATAATTATCTTATTTGTAAAAGATAATTGAATAGATCATTCAAAATGTTTGTATAAAGGATCATAATGGAAACAATCATTGGGCCTATTAAATGCTAAAAAAGTTGATATAATTATCTTTTTTGTAATAGATAATTTAATAGATTATTTAAAATTTCTTTATAAAAAATCATAACGGTAACAATCATTGGGCCTAATAAATGCTACAAAAGTTGACATAATTATTTTCTTTGTAAAAGGTAATGTAATAGATCATTTAAAATTTCTTTATAAAAGATCATACTGGTAACAATCATTGGCCCTGATAAATGTTAGAAAAGTTGACATAATTATCTTATTTGTGAAAGATAATTTAATAGATCATTTAAAATTTCTTTATAAAATATCATAACGGTAATAATCATAGGGCCTAATAAAGGCTAGAAAAGTTAACATAATTATCTTCTTTTCAAAAGATAATTTAATAGATCATTTAAAATTTCTTTATAAACCATCATAACGGCAACAATCATTAGGCCTAATAAATGCTAGAAAAGTTAACAGAATTATCTTCTTTATAAAAAATAATTCAATAAATCATTTAAAATTTCTTTACAATAGATCGTATCGGTGTCAATCATAGGGCCTAATAAATGCTTGAAAACTTGACATAATTATTATATTTGTGAAAGATAATTTAGTAAATCATTTAAAATTACTTTATAGAATATCATAACAGTAACTAGGCCATATAAATGCTAAAAAAGTTGACATAATTATCTTATTTGTAAAAGATAATTTAATAGATCATTTAAAATTTTTTTATAAATGATCACAACGGTAACAATCATTCGACCTAATAAATGCTGAAAAAGTTGACATAATTATCTTCTTTGTAAAAGATAATTTAATAGATAATTTAAAATCTCTTTATAAAAGATCGTAACGGTAACAACCATTGGGACTAATAAATGCTACAAAAGTTGACATAATTACCTTATTTGTAAAAGATAATTTAGTAGATCATTTAAAATTTCTTTATAGAATATCATAACAGTAACTAGGCCGAATAAATGCTAAAATGGTTGACATAATTATCTTATTTCTAAAAGATAATTTAATAGATTATTTAAAATTTCTTTATAAAAGATCATAACGATAACAATCATTGGGCATAATAAATGCAAGAAAAGTTGACATAATTATTTCCCTTGTAAAACATAATTTAATAGATCATTTAAAATTTCTTTATAAAAGATCATAATGGTAACAATCATTGGGCCTAATAAATCTTAGAAAAGTTGACTTAATTATCTTATTTGTGAAAGATAATTTAATAAATCATTTAAAATTTCTTTATGAAAGATCATAACGGTAACAATCATTGGGCCTAATAAATGCTAGAAAATTTAACCTAATTATCTTCTTTTTAAAAGATAATTTGATAGATCATTTAAAATTTCTTTATAAAAGATCATAACGGTAACAATTATTGGGCCTAATAAATACTAGAAAACTCAACATAATTATCTTCTTTATAAAAGATAATTCAATAGATCATTTAAAATTTCTTTACAATATATCGTAACGGTATCAATCATTGGGCCTAATAAATGCTACAAAACTTGACATAATTATTATATTTGCGAAAGATAATTTAGTGAATCGTTTAAAATTTCTTTATAGAATATCATAACAGTAACTAGGCCGTATAAATGCTAAAAAAGTTGACATAATTATCTTATTTGTAAAAGATAATTTAATAGATCATTTAAATTTTTTTTATAAAAAATCATAGCGGTAACAATCATTGAGCCTAATAAATTCTAAAAAAGTTGACATAATTATCTTCTTTGTAAAAGATAATTTAATAGGTCATTTAAAATTTCTTTATAAAAGATCATAACGGTAACAATCATTGGGCCTAATAAATGCTAGAAAAGTTGACATAATTATTTCCCTTGTAAAACATAATTTAATAGATCATTTAAAATTTCTTTATAAAAGATCATAATGGTAACAATCATTGGGCCTAATAAATGTTAGAAAAGTTGACTTAATTATCTTATTTGTGAAAGATAATTTAATAGATCATTTAAAATTTCTTTATAAAATATCATAACGGTAACAATCATTGGGCCTAATAAATGCTAGAAAATTTAACCTAATTATGTTCTTTTTAAAAGATAATTTGATAGATCATTTAAAATTTCTTTATAAAATATCATAACGGTAACAATTATTGGGCCTAATAAATACTAGAAAACTCAACATAATTATCTTCTTTATAAAAGATAATTCAATAGATCATTTAAAATTTCTTTACAATATATCGTAAAGGTATCAATTATTGGGCCTAATAAATGCTACAAAAGTTGACATAATTATTATATTTGTGAAAGATAATTTAGTGAATCGTTTAAAATTTCTTTATAGAATATCATAACAGTAACTAGGCCGTATAAATGCTAAAAAAGTTGATATAATTATCTTATTTGTAAAAGATAATTTAATAGATCATTTAATTTTTTTTTATAAAAAATCATAGCGGTAACAATCATTGGGCCTAATAAATTCTAAAAAAGTTGACATAATTATCTTCTTTGTAAAAGATAATTTAATAGGTCATTTAAAATTTCTTTATAAAAGATCATAACGGTAACAATCATTGGGCCTAATAAATGCTAGAAAAGTTGACATAATTATTTCCCTTGTAAAACATAATTTAATAGATCATTTAAAATTTCTTTATAAAAGATCATAATGGTAACAATCATTGGGCCTAATAAATATTAGAAAAGTTGACATAATTATCTTATTTGTGAAAGATAATTTAATAGATCATATAAAATTTCTTTATAAAAGATTATAACGGTAACTATCATTGAGCCTAATAAATGCTGGAAAATTTAACCTAATTATCTTCTTTTTAAAAGATAATTTGATAGATCATGTAAAATTTCTTTAGAAAAGATCATAACGGTAACAATCATTGGGACTAATAAATACTAGAAAACTCAACATAATTATCTTCTTTATAAAAGATAATTCAATAGGTCATTTAAAATTTCTTTACAATATATCGTAACGGTATCAATCATTGGGCCTAATAAATACTACAAAAGTTGACATAATTATTATATTTGTGAAAGATAATTTAGTGAATCATTTAAAATTTCTTTATAGAATATCATAATAGTAACTAGGCGGTATAAATGCTAAAAAAGTTGACATAATTATTTTATTTGTAAAAGATAATTTAATAGATCATTTAAAATTTTTTTATAAAAATCATAAGGGTAACAATCATTGGGACTAATAAATGCTAGAAAAAGTGACATAATTGTCTTATTTGTAAAGATAATTTAATAGATAATTTAAAACGTTTGTATAAAATATCATAATGGTAACAATCATTGGGCCTAATAAATGCTAAAAAAGTTGACATAATTATCTTTTTTGTAACAGATAATTTAATAGATCATTTAAAATTTCTTTATGAAAGAGAAAGATCATAACGGTAACGATCGTTGGGCTGAATAAACGGTAAAAAAGTTCACATAATTATCTTCTTTTGTAAAACATAATTTAATAAATCATCTAAAATTTCTTTATAAAATATCATAACGGTAACAATCATTGGGCCTAATAAATGCTAAAAAAGTTGACATAATTATCATCTTTGTAAAAACTATTTTAAGAAATCATTTAAAATTTCCTTATCAAAGATCATAACACTAACAATCATTGGCCTAATAAATGATAAAAAAGTTGACATAATTATCTTATTTGTAAAAGATAATTTAATAGATAGTTTAAAATTTCTTTATGAAAGATCATAACGGTAATGATCATTTTCCCGAATAAACGCTAAAAAAGTTGACATAATTATCTTCTTTTGTAAAAGATAATTTAATAAATCATCTAAAATTTCTTTACAAAAGATCATAACGGTAATAATCATTGGGCCTAATAAATGCTAAAAAAGTTGACATAATTATCATCTTTGTAAAAACTATTTTAAGAAATCATTTAAAATTTCCTTATCAAAGATCATAACACTAACAATCATTGGCCTAATAAATGATAAAAAAGTTGACATAATTATCTTATTTGTAAAAGATAATTTAATAGATAGTTTAAAATTTCTTTATGAAAGATCATAACGGTAATGATCATTTTCCCGAATAAACGCTAAAAAAGTTGACATAATTATCTTCTTTTGTAAAAGATAATTTAATAAATCATCTAAAATTTCTTTACAAAAGATCATAACGGTAACAATCATTGGGCCTAACAAATTCTAAAAAAGTTGACCTAATTATCTTATTTGTAAAAGATAATTTAATAGATCGTTTAAAATTTCTTTATCAAAGATCATAGCGGTAACAATTAATGGGCCTAATAAATGCTGGAAAAGTTAACATAATTATCTTCTTTTGTAAAAGATAATGTAATAGATCATTTAAAATTTCTTTATAAAAGATCATAAAGGTAACAATCATTGGGCCTATTAAATGCTAAAAAACCTGACATAATTATGTTCTTTGTAAAAGATAATTTAATAGATCATTTAAAATTTCTGTATAAAAGATCATAACGGTAAAGATCATTGGGCCGAAGAAATGCTAAAAAAGTTGACATAAATATCATCTTTGTAAAAACTAATTTAATAAATCATTTAAATTTTCCTTATAAAAGATCATAACACTAACAATCATTGGGCCTAATAAATGATAAAAAAGTTGACCTAACTATCTTATTTCTAAAAGATAATTTAATAGATCGTTTAAAATTTCTTTATAAAAGATCATAGCGGTAACAATCATTGGGCCTAATAAATGCTAAAAAAGCTGACATAATTATCTTCTTTTGTAAAAGACAATTTAATAAATAATTTTAAATTTCTTTATAAAAATCAAAGCGGTAACAATCAATGGGCCTAATAAATGCTAAAACAGTTGACATAATTATCTTATTTGTGAAAGATAGTTTAATAGATCGTTTAAAATTTATTTATGAAAGATCATAGCGGTAACGATCGTTGGGTCGAATAAACGCTAAAAGAGTTGACATCATTATCTTCTTTGTAAAACCTAATTTAACAAATAATTTAATATTTCTTTATAAAAGATCATAATAGTAACAATGATTGGGCCTAATAAATGTTACAAAAGTTGACCTAATTATCTTTTTAAAAGATAATTTAATAGATCGTTTAAAATTTCTTTATAAAAGACCATAATGGTAACGATCATTGGGCCGAATAAATGCTAAAAAAGTTGACATAATTATCATCTTTGTAAAAAGTAATTTAATAAATCATTTGAAATTTGCTTATAAAAGATCATAGCGTTAACAATCATTGGGCCTAATAAAAGCTAAAAAAGTTCACATAATTATATTATTTGTAAGAGCTAATTTAGTAGATCCTTTAAAATTTCTTTATGAAAGATCATAACGGTAATGATTGTTGGGCCGAATAAATGCTAAAAAAGTTGACATAATTATCTTCTTTTGTAAAAGATAATTTAATAAATCATCTAAAATTTCTTTATAAAATATCATAACGGTAACAATCATTGGGCCTAATAAATCCTAAGAAAGTTGACCTAATTATCTTATTTGTAAAAGATAATTTAGTATATCATTTAAAATTTCTTTATGAAAGATCATAACGGTAACGATCATTGGGTCGAATAAACACTAAAAAAGTTGACATAATTATCTTCTTTTGTAAAAGATAATTTAATAAATCATCTAAAATTTCTTTATAAAAGATCATAATGGTAATAATTATTTGGCCTAATAAATGCTAAAAAAGTTGACATAATTATCTTCTTTGTAAAAGATAATTTAATAGATCATGTAAAATTTCTTTATAAAAGATCATAACATTAATGATCATTGGGCCTAATAAATGCTAAAAAAGTTGACATAATTATCATCTTTGTAAAAACTAATTTAATAAATCATTTAAAATTTCCTTATAAAAGATCATAACACTAACAATCATTGGAAATAATAAATGATAAAAAAGTTGGCATAATTATCTATCTTGTAAAAGATAATTTACAAGATCGTTTAAAATTTCTTTATGACAGATCATAATGGTAACGATCATTGGGCCGAATAAACGCTTAAAAAGTTAACATAATTATATTCTTTTGTAAAAGATAATTTAATAAGACATCTAAAATTTCTTTGTAAAAGATCATAACGGTAAATGCTAAAAAAGTTTACCTAATTCTCTTATTTGTAAACGTTAATTTAATCGATCGTTTAAAATTTCTTTATAAAAGATCATAACGGTAACGATCATTGGGCCGAATACACGCTAAAAAAGTTGACATAATTATCTTCTTTGTAAAAGCTAATTTAATAAATCACTTGAAATTTTGCTTATAACCGATCATAGCGGTAACAATCATTGGGCCTAATAAATGTATAAAAGTTGACATAATTATCTGCTTTTGTAATAGATAATTTAATAAATCATCTAAAATTTCTTTATAAAAGATCATAACGGTACCAATCATTGGGCCTAATAAATGCTAAAAAAGCTGACCTAATTATCTTATTTGTAAAAGATAATTTAATAGATCGTTCATCATTTCTTTATAAAATATCATAACAGTAACGATCATTGGCCGAATAAACGCTAAAAAATTTGGCATATTTATCATCTGTGTAAAAAGTAATTTAATAAATCATTTAAAATTTCTTTATAAAAGATCATAGCGGTAACAATCATTGAGCCTAATAAATGCTAAAAAAGTTCACATAATTATCTTCTTTGTAAAATATAATTTAATAGATCGTTCAAAATTTCTTTATAAAAGATCATAATGGTAACGATCATTGGCTGAATAAACACTAAAAAAGTTGACATAATTATCATCTTTGTAAAAAGTAACTAAATAAATCATTTGAAATTTCCTTATAAAAGATCATAGCGGTAACAATCATTGGGCCTAATAAATGCTAAAAAAGTACACATAATTATATTATTTGTAAAAGATAATTTAGTAGACCGTTTAAAATTTCTTTATGAAATATCGTAATGGTAACAATCGTCGGGCCGAATAAATGCTAAAAAAGTTGACATAATTATCTTCTTTTGTAAAAGACAATTTAATAAATCATCTAAAATTTCTTTATAAAATATCATAACGGTAACAATCATTGGGCCTAATAAATGCTAAGAAAGTTGACCTAATTATCTTGTTTGTAAAAGATAATTTAATAGATCATTTATAATTTCTTTATGAAGGATCATAACGGTAACGATAATTGGGCCGAATAAACGCTAAAAAAGTTGACATAATTATCTTCTCTTGTAAAAGATAATTTAATAAATCATCTAAAACATCTTTATAAAAGATCGTAATGGTAATAGTCATTAGGCCTAATAAATGCTAAAAAAGTTGACATAATTATCTTATTGGTAAAAGATAATTTAGTATATCGTTTAAAATTTCTTTATGAAAGATCATAACGGTAACGATCATTGGGCCGAATAAACGCTAAAAAAGTTGACATAATTATCTTCTTTGTAAAAGATAATTTAATATATCGTTTAAAGTTTCTTTACAAAAGATCATAACAGTAATGATCATTGGGTCGAATAAACGCTAAAAAAGTAGACATAATTATCTTTTTTGTAAAAGGTAATTCAATAAAACCTTTAAAATTTCCTTATAAAATATCAAAACGGTAATAATCATTGGGCCTAATAAATGCTAAAAAAGTTGACATAATTATCTTCTTTGTAAAAGATAATTTAATAGATCGTTTAAAATTTCTTTATGAAAGATCATAAAGGTAAAGATTATTGGGCCGAATAAACGCTAAAAAAGTTGACATAATTATCTTCTTGTGTAAAATATAATTTAATAAATTATTTAAAATTTCTTCAGAAAAGATCATAACGGTAATAATCATTGGGCCTAATAAATGCTAGAAAAGTTGACAAAACTATCTTATTTGTAAAAGATAATTTTGGAAATCATTTAAAATTTCTTTATAGAATATCATAACTATAACTAGGCCGAATAAACGTTAAAAAGTTAAGATAATTGTCTTATTTATAAAAAATAATTTAATAGATAATTTAAATTTTTTTTATAAATGATCATAACAGTAACGATCATTGGGCGTAATAAATACTTAAAAATTTAAAATAATTATCTTGTTTGTAAAAGATAATTTAATAGATCATTTAAAATTTCTTTATTCAAGATCATAACGGTAACGATCATTGGGCATAATAAATGCTAAAAAAGTTTACATAATTATCTTCTTCGTAAAAGATAATTTAATAGATGCTTTAAAATTTCTTTACAAAAGATCATCACAGTAATGATCATTGGGTCGTATAAACGCTAAAAATGTTGACATAATTATCTTCTTTATAAAAGCTAATTTAACAAATCATTTAAAATTTCCTTATAAAATATCATAACGGTAACAATCATTGGGCCTAATAAATGCTAAAAAAGTTAACATAATTATCTTCTTTGTAAAAGATAATTTATAGATCGTTTAAAATTTCTTTATGAAAGATGATAAAGGTAACAATCATTGGGTTGAATAAACTCTAAAAAGATTGACATAATTATCTTCTTTTGTAAAAGATAATTTAATAAATCATTTAAAATTTCTTTAGAAAACATCAAAATGGTAACAATCATTGGGCCTAATAAATGCTAAAAAAGGTTGCATAATTTTGTTCTTTGTAAAATATAATTTAATAGATCCTTTAAAATTTTTTTATAAAATATCATAACAGTAACAATCATTGGTTCGAATAAACGATAAAAAAGTTGACATAATTATCTTCTTTGTAAAAGCTAATTTAACAAATCATTTAAAATTTCCTTATAAAATATCATAACGGTAACAATCATTGGGCCTAATAAATGCCAAAAAAGTTGAGACAATTATCTTCTTTGTAAAAGATAATTTAATAGATATTTAAAATTTCTTTATAAAAGATCATAACGGTAACGATCATTGGGCCGAATAAACGCTAAAAAAGTTGACATAACTATCTTCTTTTGTAAAAGATAATTTAATAAATCATTTAAAATTTCTTTAGAAAAGATGATAACGATAACAATCATTAGGCCTAATTAATGCTAAAAAAGTTGACATAATCATCTTCTTTGTAAAAGATAATTTAATAGATCATTTAAAATTTCTTTAGAAAAGATCATAATGGTAACAATCATTGGCCCTAATAAATGCCACAAAAGTTGACAAAACTATCTTATTTGTAAAAGATAATTTTTTAAATAATTTAAAATTTCTTTATAGAAGATCATAACAGTAACTAGGCCGAATAAACGCTAAAAAAGTTGAGATAATTATCTTATTTATGAAAGATAATTTAATAGATCGTTTAAAATTTCTTTACAAAAGATCATAACAGTAATGATCATTGGGTCGAATAAACGCTAAAAAAATTGATATAATTATCTTCTTTGTAAAAGCTAATTTAATAAATCATTTAAAATTTCCTTATAAAATATGATAACGGTAACAATCATTGGGCCCAATAAATGCTAAAAAGGTTCACATAATTGTCTTCTTTGTAAAAGATAATTTAATAGATCGTTTAAAATTTCTTTATGGAAGATCATAAAGGTAACGATCATTGGGACGAATAAAAGCTAAAAAAGTTCACATAATTATCTTCTTTTGTAAAAGATAATTTAATAAATCATTTAAAATTTCTTTAGAAAAGATCATAATGGTAACAATGATTGGGCCTAATAAATGCTATAAAAGTTGACATAATTTTCTTCTTTGTAAAATATAATTTAATAGATCGTTTGCAATTTCTTTCTGAAAGATCATAACGGTAACGATCATTGGGCCGAATAAACGTTAAAAAAGTTGACATAATTATCTTCTTTTGTAAAAGATAATTTAATAGATCATTTAAAATTTCTTTATAAAAGATCATAACGGTAACGATCATTGGGCCGAATAAACACTAAAAAAGTTTACATAATTATCTTCTTTGTAAAAGCTAATTTAATAAATCATTTAATATTTGTGTATAAAAAATCATAACGGTAACAATCATTGGGCCTAATAAATGTTAAAAAAGTTGACATAATTATCTTATGTAAAAGATAATTTAATATATGGTTTAAAATTTCTTTAATCAAGATCAGAATGCTAATGATCATTGGGCATAATAAATGCTAAAAGAGTTGTCATAATTATCTTCTTTGTAAAAGATAATTAAATAGATTGTTTAAAATTTCTTTATAAAAGATCATAACGGTAAATATCATTGGGCCGAATAAACGCTAAAAAAGTTGACATAATTATCTTCTTTGTAAAAGATAATTTAATAAATAATTTAAAATTTCTTTATAAAAGATCATAACGGTAACGATCATTGGGCCGAATAAACGCTAAAAAAGTTGACATAAATATCTTCTTTTGTAAAAGATAATTTAATAAATCATTTAAAATTTCTTTATAAAATATCATAACGGTAACAATCATTGGGCCGAATAAACGCTAAAAAAGTTGACAAAATTATCTTCTTTTGTAAAAGATAATTTTGTAAATCATTTAAAATTTCTTTATAGAATATCATAACTGTAACTAAGCTGAATAAACGCTAAAAAAGTTGAGATAATTATCTTATTTGTAAAAAATAATTTAATAGATCATTTAAAATTTATTTATAAAAGATCATAACGGTAACAATCATTGGGCCTAATAAATGCTAGAAAAGTTGACAAAATTATCTTATTTGTAGAAGATAATTTAATAGATCATTTAAAATTTCTTTATAAAAGATCGTAACGGTAACAATCATTGGGCCTAATAAATGCTAGAAAAGTTGACAAAATTATCTTATTTGTAAAATATAATTTTGTGACTCATTTAAAATTTCCTTATGAAAGATCATAAAGGTAACGATCATTGGGCTGAATAAATGCTAAAATAGTTTCCATAATTATCTTCTTTTTAAAAGCTAATTTAATAAATCATTTAATAATTGTTTATAAAATATCGTAACGGTAACAATCATCGGGCCTAGTAAATGCTAGAAAAGTTGACATAATTATCTTCTTTGTAGAAGATAATTTAATAGATCATTTAAAATTTCTTTATAAAAGACGTAACGGTAACAATCATTACGCCTAATAAATGCTAGAAAAGTTGACAAAATTGTCTTCTTTGTAAAAGATAATTTAATAGATCGTTTAAAATTTCTTTATGAAAGATCATAAAGGTAACGATCATTGGGACGAATAAAAGCTAAAAAAGTTCACATAATTATCTTCTTTAGTAAAAGATAATTTAATAAATATTTTAAAATTTCTTTAGAAAACATCATAACGATAACAATCATTGGGCCTAATAAATGCTAAAAAAGTTGACATAATTATCTTCTTTTGTTAAAGGTAATTCAATACATTATTTAAAATTTCTTTATAAAAGATCATAACGGAAACAATCATTGGGCCTAATAAATGCTAAC
Source organism: Psophocarpus tetragonolobus (assembly GCA_037954015.1). Lineage (NCBI taxonomy): Eukaryota > Viridiplantae > Streptophyta > Magnoliopsida > Fabales > Fabaceae > Psophocarpus > Psophocarpus tetragonolobus. Next base: position 37,455,624 of record CM075692.1, read on the forward strand.
AAAGTTGATATAATTATCTTCTTTGTAAATGATAATTTAATAGATCATTTAAAATTTCTTTATGAAAGATCATAACGGTGACGATCATTGGCCCGAATAAACGCTAAAAAATTTGACATAGTTATCTTCTTTTGTAAAAGATAATTTAATAAATGATCTAAAATTTCTTTATAAAAGATCATAAGGGTAACAATCATTGGGCTAATAAATGCTAAAAAAGTTGACATAATTATCTTCTTTGTAAAAGAAAATTTAATAGATCATTTAAAATTTCTTTATAAAACATCATAACGGTAACAATCATTGGGCCTAAAAAATGCTAGAAAAGTTGACATAATTATCTTATTTGTAAAAGTTAATTTAGTAGATCATTTAAAATTTCTTTATAGAATTTCATAACAGTAACTAGGCCGAATAAACGCTAAAAAAGTTGACATAATTATCTTATTTGTAAAAGTTAATTTAATAGATCATTGGGCATAATAAATGCTAAAAAAGTTGACATAATTATCTTCTTTGTAAAAGATAATTTAATAGATCGTTTAAAATTTCTTTATAAAAGATCATAACGATAACGATAATTGGGCAGAATAAACACTAAAATAGTTGACATAATTATCTTCGTTGTAAAAGGTAATTTATTAGATTATTTAAAATTTCTTTATAAAAGATCATAACAGTAACGATCATTGGGCCAGATAAACGCAAACAAAGTTTACATAATTATCTTCTTTGTAAAAGATAATTTAATAAATCATTTAAATTTGTTTATACAAGATCATAACGTTAACAAACATTGGGCCTAATAAATGCTAAAAAAGTTGACATAATTATCATATTTGTATAGGATAGTTTAATAAATCATTTAAATTTTTTTATAAAAGACCATTACAGTAACGATCATTTGACATAATAAACGCTAATAAAGTTGACGAAATTATCTTATTTGTAAAAGATAATTTAATAGATAATCTAAATATTTTTTATAAGTAATTATAACCGTAACGATTATTGGACCTAATAAATACTAAAAAAGTTGACATAATTATCTTTTTTGTAAAAGATGATTTAATAGATCATTTAAAATTTTTGTAATCAAGATCATAACGGTAATGAACATTAGGCATATTAAATGGTAAAAAAGTTGACATAATTATCTTCTTTGTAAAAGATAATTTAATAGATCATTTAAAATTTGTTTATGAAAGGCCATAACAGTAAGGATCATTGGGCCTAATAAATGCTAAAAAATTTCAAATAATTATCTTCTCTGTAAAACATAATTTAATAGATCATTTTAAATTTCTTTATAAAATACCATGACAGTAAAGTTCATTGGGCCAATTAAATTCTAAAAAAGTTCAGATAATTATCTTCTTAGTAAAAGATAATTTAATTGATCATTTAAATTTTTTTTATAAATGATGATAACGGTAACGATATTGGGCCTAATAAATACTTAAAAATTTAAAATAGTTTTCTTGTTTGTAAAAGATAAGTAAATAGATCATTTAGAATTTCTTAAATCAAGATCATAACGGTAATGATCACTGAGTCTAATAAATCTTTAAAAATTTGACATAATTATGTTCTTTGTAAAAGTTGGGATACTTATCTAATAAATCTAATAAATCTTGTTTGTAAAAGATAAGTAAATAGATCATTAGAAATTTATTTATTCAATTTAATACCGGTAACAATCATTGGGCCTAATAAATACTAAAAAAGTTGGGATAGTTATCTTCTTTGTAAACGATAATTTATTAGATTAGCTAAAATTTGTTTGTAAAAGAACATAACGGTAACAATCATTGGCCCTAATAAATGCTAAAAAATTTTAGATAGTTATCTTGTTTGTAAAAGATAATTTAATAGATCATTTAAAATTGTTTTATAAAACATCATAACATAAACGATCATTAGGCCTAATAAATGCTAAAAAATTTGAAATAATAATGTTCTCTGTAAAAGATAATTTAATAGTTGAATTCAAATTTCTTTATGAAAGATGATAACAGTAACGATCATTGGGCCTAATAAATGCTACCAAATTTGAAATAATTATCTTCTTTGTAAAAGATAGTTTAATAGATCATTTGAAATTTCTTTATTCAATATCATAATGGTAATGATTATTCAGCCTAATAAATGCTAATAAATTTGAAATAATTATCTTCTTTGTAGAAGATAATTTAGTATATCATTTAAAATTTCTTTATAGAATATCATAACAGTAACGATTATTGAGTCAAATATACGCTAAAAAAGTTAATGTAATTATCTTATTTGTAAGAGATAATTTAATAGATCATTCAAAATTTGTTTATAAATCATCATAACAATAACGATCATTGGACCTAATAAATGCTTAAAAATTTAAAATAATTATCTTGTTTGTAAAAGATAATTTAATAGATCATTAAAAATTTCTTTAATCAAGATCATAATGGTAACAAACATTGGGCATAATAAATGGTAAAAAAGTTGACATAATTATCTTCAATGTAAAAGATAATTTAATAGATCACTTAAAATTTATTTATAAAAGACCATAACAGTAACAATCATTGGGCCAAATAAATGCTTAAAAAGTTGACACAATTATGTTCCTCTTAAAAGATAATCTAATAGATCATTTAAAATTTCTTTATAAAAGACCATAATAGTAATGATCATTGAGCCTAATAAATGGTAAAAAATTTCAAATAATTTTCTTCTTCGTAAAAGATAACTTAATAGATCATTTAAAATTTCATTATAAAAGACCATAATAGTGACGATTTTGGGCCTATTAAATGCTATAAAAGTTCAGATAAATATCTTTTTTATAAAAGATAATTTCATAGATCATTTAAAATTTTTTTATAAATGATCATAATGGTAACGATCATTGGGCCTAATAAATGCTTAAAAATTTAAAATAATTATGTTGTTTGTAAAACATCATTAAATATATCATTTAAAATTTCTCTAATCAAGATCATCACGGTAATGATCATTGAGTTGACATAATTATTTTCTCTGTAAAAGATAATTTAATGGATCATTAGAAATTTCTTTATTCAAGATCATAATGGTAACAATTATTGGGCCTAATAAATGCTAAAAAAGTTGACATAATAATCTTCTTTGTTAAAGCTAATTTAATAGATCATTTAAAATTTCTTTATAAAAGATCATAATGGTAATGATCATTGGGCGTAATAAATGCTGAAAAAGCTGAGATTATTATCTTCTTTGTAAAAGATAATTTAATAGATAATTTAAAATTTCTTCATAAAAGATAATAACGGTAATGATCATTGGCCTAATAAATGCTAAAATAGATGACATAATAATCTTCATTGCAAAAGATAATTTAATAGATCATTTAAAATTTCTTCATAAAGATCATAACTGTAACGATCATTGGGCCTAATAATTGCCAAAAAAGTGGACGTAATAATCTTGTTCGTAAAAGATAATTTAATAGATCATTTAAAATTTATTTATAAAAGACCATAACAGTAACAATTTTTGGTCTATTAAATGCAAAAAAAGTTCAGATAATTATCTTCTTTGTAAAAGATAATTTCATAGATCATTTAAAATTTTTTTATAAATGATCATAACTGTAACGATCATTGGGCCTAATAAATGCTAAAAAAGCTGACATAATAATCTTGTTCGCAAAAGATAATTTAATAGATCATTTCAAATTTCTTTATAAAAGATCATAACTGTAAAGATCATTGGGCCTAATAAATGCCAACAAAGTGGACGTAATAAGCTTGTTCGTAAAAGATAATTTAATAGATCAATTAAAATTCTATATAAAAGGTCATAACGCTAACGATCATTGAGCCTAATAAACACTAAAAAAGTTGAGATAAGTATCTTCTTTGTAAAAGATAATTTAATAGATCAATTAAAATTTCTTTATAAAAGATCATAACGGTAACGATACTTCGGCCTAATAAATGCTAAAAAAAATTATATTATTATCTTCTTCGTGAAGGATAATTTAATATATCTTTTAAAATTTCTTTATAAATTATCATAACAGTGACGATTTTGCGCCTATTAAATGCTAAAAAAGTTCAGATAATTATCTTCGTTGTAAAAGATAGTTTCATAGATCATTTAAATTTTTTTTATAAATGATCATAACTGTAACGATCATCGAGCCTAATAAATGCTTAAAAATTTAAAATAATTATGTTGTTTGTAAAACAGCATTAAATATATCCTTTGAGATTTCTTTAATCAAGATCATAACCGTAACGATCATTGAGTTGACATAATTATTTTCTCTATAAAAAATAATTTAATGGATCATTCGAAATTTCTATATTCAAGATCATAACGGTAACAATTATCGAGCCTAATAAATGCTAAACAAGTTGACATAATAATCTTCTTTGTTAAAGCTAATTTAATAGATCATTTAAAATTTCTTTCTAAAAGATCATAACGGTAATGATCACTAGGCCTAATAAATGCTGAAAAAGCTTAGATAGTTATCTTCTTTGTAAAAGATAATTTAATACATAATTTAAAATTTCTTTACAAAAGATAATAACGGTAACGATCATTGGGCCTAATAAATGCTAAACAAGTTGACATAATAATCTTCTTTGTTAAAGCTAATTTAATAGATCATTTAAAATTTCTTTATAAAAGATCATAACGGTAATCATCATTGCGCCTAATAAATGCTGAAAAAACTGAGATTATTATCTTCTTTGTACAAGATAATTTAATAGACAATTTAAAATTTCTTCATAAAAAGATAATAACAGTAACAATCATTGGGACTAATAAATGCTAAAAAAGCTAACATCATAATCTTGTTTGCAAAATATAATTTAACAAATCATTTAAAATTTCTTTATAAAAGATCATAACTGTAACGATCATTGGGCCTAATAAATGCCAAAAAGGTGGACGTAATAATCTTGTTCGTAAAAGATAATTTAATATATTAATTAAAATTATATATAAAGGATCATAACGCTAACGATCATTGAGCCTAATAAACACAGAAAAAGTTGAAATAATTATCTTCTTTGTAAAAGATAATTTAATAGATCAATTAAAATTTCTTTATAAAAGATCATAACTGTAACGATCATTGGGCCTAATAAATGCCAAAAAAGTGGATGTAATAATCTTCTTCTTAAAAGATAATTTAATAGATCATTTAAAATTTCTTTATAAAAGATAATAACGGTAACAATCATTGGGCCTAATAAATGGTAAAAAAGTTGACATAATAATCTTCTTTGTAAAAGATAATTTAATAGATCATTTAAAATTTCTTTATAAAAGATCACAACGGTAACGATGGTTGGGCCTAATAAATGGTAAAGAAGTTGAAATAATTACGTTCTGTGTAGAAGATAATTTAATAAATCATTTAAAAATTCTTTATAAAATATCATAATGGTAATGATCATTGGGCATAATAAATGCTGAAAAAGTTGAGATAATTACGTTCTTTGTAAAAGATGATTTAATAGATCATTTAAAATTTCTTTATAAAAGATCATAATGGTAATGATCATTGGGTCTCATAAACGCTGAAAAAGTTGAGATAATTATGTTCTTTGAAAAAGATAATTTAATAGATCATCTAAAATTTCTTTATAAAAGATCATAATGGTAACGATCATTGGGCCTAATAAATGCTAAAAAAGTTGACATAATAATCTTCTTTGTAAAAGATAATTTAATAGATCATTTAAAATTTCTTTATAAAAGATCACAACGGTAACGATGGTTGGGCCTAATAAATGGTAAAAAAGTTGACATAATTACATTCTTTATAAAAGATAATTTAATAAATCATTTAAAATTTCTTTATAAAAGATTAAAACAGTAATAATCATTCGGCCTAATAAATGCTAAAAAACTCGAGATTATTATCTTTTTTGTAACAGACCATTTAACATTTCATTATAAAAGATGATAATGGAAACTTTCATTGAGCCTAATAAATACTACAAAATTTGAAATAATTATCTTCTATGTAAAAGATAACTTCAAAGATTATTTCAAATTTTTTTATAAAAGATCATAACAGTAACTATCATTGGGCCAATAAACGCTGAAAAAGTTGAGATTATTATCTTCTTTGTAAAACATAATTTAATAAATCAATTAAAATTTCTTTATAAAAGATCATAACGGTAACAATTATTGTGCCAAATAAATTCTAAAAAAAGTTGAAATAATTATCTTCTTTGTAGAAGATAATTTAACAGATCAATTAATATTTATATATAAAATATCATAACCGTAACGATCATTGAGCCTAATAAATGCTAAACAAGTTGTCATAATAATCTTCTTTGTAAAAGATAATTTAATAGATCATTTAAAATTTCTTTGTAAAGGAAAATAACTGTAAAAATCATTAGGCCTAATCAATACTAAAAAAGTTGACATAATAATCTTCTTTGTTGAAGATAATTTAATAGATCATTTAAAATTTTTTCATAAAAGATCATAACGGTATCGACTATTGGGCCTAATAAATGCTGAAAAAGTTGAGATTATTATCTTCTTTGTAAAAGATAATTTAATAGATCATTTAAAATTTCTTTACAAAAGATCACAACGGTAACGATGATTGGGCCTAATAAATGGTAAAGAAGTTGAAATAATTACGTTCTGTGTAGAAGATAATTTAATAGATCATTTAAAAATTCTTTATAAAATATCATAATGGTAATGATCATTGGGCATAATAAACGCTGAAAAAGATGATTTAATAGATCATTTAAAATTTCTTTATAAAAGATCATAATGGTAATGATCATTGGGTCTCATAAACGCTGAAAAAGTTGAGATAATTATGTTCTTTGAAAAAGATAATTTAATAGATCATCTAAAATTTCTTTATAAAAGATCATAATGGTAACGATCATTGGGCCTAATAAATGCTAAAAAAGTTGACATAATAATCTTCTTTGTAAAAGATAATTTAATAGATCATTTAAAATTTCTTTATAAAAGATCACAACGGTAACGATGGTTGGGCCTAATAAATGGTAAAAAAGTTGACATAATTACATTCTTTATAAAAGATAATTTAATAAATCATTTAAAATTTCTTTATAAAAGATTAAAACAGTAATAATCATTCGGCCTAATAAATGCTAAAAAACTCGAGATTATTATCTTTTTTGTAACAGACCATTTAACATTTCATTATAAAAGATGATAATGGAAACTTTCATTGAGCCTAATAAATACTACAAAATTTGAAATAATTATCTTCTATGTAAAAGATAACTTCAAAGATTATTTCAAATTTTTTTATAAAAGATCATAACAGTAACTATCATTGGGCCAATAAACGCTGAAAAAGTTGAGATTATTATCTTCTTTGTAAAACATAATTTAATAAATCAATTAAAATTTCTTTATAAAAGATCATAACGGTAACAATTATTGTGCCAAATAAATTCTAAAAAAAGTTGAAATAATTATCTTCTTTGTAGAAGATAATTTAACAGATCAATTAATATTTATATATAAAATATCATAACCGTAACGATCATTGAGCCTAATAAATGCTAAACAAGTTGTCATAATAATCTTCTTTGTAAAAGATAATTTAATAGATCATTTAAAATTTCTTTGTAAAGGAAAATAACTGTAAAAATCATTAGGCCTAATCAATACTAAAAAAGTTGACATAATAATCTTCTTTGTTGAAGATAATTTAATAGATCATTTAAAATTTTTTCATAAAAGATCATAACGGTATCGACTATTGGGCCTAATAAATGCTGAAAAAGTTGAGATTATTATCTTCTTTGTAAAAGATAATTTAATAGATCATTTAATATTTCTTTACAAAAGATCACAACGGTAACGATGATTGGGCCTAATAAATGGTAAAGAAGTTGAAATAATTACGTTCTGTGTAGAAGATAATTTAATAGATCATTTAAAAATTCTTTATAAAATATCATAATGGTAATGATCATTGGGCATAATAAACGCTGAAAAAGTTGAGATAATTACGTTCTTTGTAAAAGATGATTTAATAGATCATTTAAAATTTCTTTATAAAAGATCATAATGGTAATGATCATTGGGTCTCATAAACGCTGAAAAAGTTGAGATAATTATGTTCTTTGAAAAAGATAATTTAATAGATCATCTAAAATTTCTTTATAAAAGATCATAATGGTAACGATCATTGGGCCTAATAAATGCTAAAAAAGTTGACATAATAATCTTCTTTGTAAAAGATAATTTAATAGATCATTTAAAATTTCTTTATAAAAGATCACAACGGTAACGATGGTTGGGCCTAATAAATGGTAAAAAAGTTGACATAATTACATTCTTTATAAAAGATAATTTAATAAATCATTTAAAATTTCTTTATAAAAGATTAAAACAGTAATAATCATTCGGCCTAATAAATGCTAAAAAACTCGAGATTATTATCTTTTTTGTAACAGACCATTTAACATTTCATTATAAAAGATGATAATGGAAACTTTCATTGAGCCTAATAAATACTACAAAATTTGAAATAATTATCTTCTATGTAAAAGATAACTTCAAAGATTATTTCAAATTTTTTTATAAAAGATCATAACAGTAACTATCATTGGGCCAATAAACGCTGAAAAAGTTGAGATTATTATCTTCTTTGTAAAACATAATTTAATAAATCAATTAAAATTTCTTTATAAAAGATCATAACGGTAACAATTATTGTGCCAAATAAATTCTAAAAAAAGTTGAAATAATTATCTTCTTTGTAGAAGATAATTTAACAGATCAATTAATATTTATATATAAAATATCATAACCGTAACGATCATTGAGCCTAATAAATGCTAAACAAGTTGTCATAATAATCTTCTTTGTAAAAGATAATTTAATAGATCATTTAAAATTTCTTTGTAAAGGAAAATAACTGTAAAAATCATTAGGCCTAATCAATACTAAAAAAGTTGACATAATAATCTTCTTTGTTGAAGATAATTTAATAGATCATTTAAAATTTTTTCATAAAAGATCATAACGGTATCGACTATTGGGCCTAATAAATGCTGAAAAAGTTGAGATTATTATCTTCTTTGTAAAAGATAATTTAATAGATCATTTAATATTTCTTTACAAAAGATCACAACGGTAACGATGATTGGGCCTAATAAATGGTAAAGAAGTTGAAATAATTACGTTCTGTGTAGAAGATAATTTAATAGATCATTTAAAAATTCTTTATAAAATATCATAATGGTAATGATCATTGGGCATAATAAACGCTGAAAAAGTTGAGATAATTACGTTCTTTGTAAAAGATGATTTAATAGATCATTTAAAATTTCTTTATAAAAGATCATAATGGTAATGATCATTGGGTCTCATAAACGCTGAAAAAGTTGAGATAATTATGTTCTTTGAAAAAGATAATTTAATAGATCATCTAAAATTTCTTTATAAAAGATCATAATGGTAACGATCATTGGGCCTAATAAATGCTAAAAAAGTTGACATAATAATCTTCTTTGTAAAAGATAATTTAATAGATCATTTAAAATTTCTTTATAAAAGATCACAACGGTAACGATGGTTGGGCCTAATAAATGGTAAAAAAGTTGACATAATTACATTCTTTATAAAAGATAATTTAATAAATCATTTAAAATTTCTTTATAAAAGATTAAAACAGTAATAATCATTCGGCCTAATAAATGCTAAAAAACTCGAGATTATTATCTTTTTTGTAACAGACCATTTAACATTTCATTATAAAAGATGATAATGGAAACTTTCATTGAGCCTAATAAATACTACAAAATTTGAAATAATTATCTTCTATGTAAAAGATAACTTCAAAGATTATTTCAAATTTTTTTATAAAAGATCATAACAGTAACTATCATTGGGCCAATAAACGCTGAAAAAGTTGAGATTATTATCTTCTTTGTAAAACATAATTTAATAAATCAATTAAAATTTCTTTATAAAAGATCATAACGGTAACAATTATTGTGCCAAATAAATTCTAAAAAAAGTTGAAATAATTATCTTCTTTGTAGAAGATAATTTAACAGATCAATTAATATTTATATATAAAATATCATAACCGTAACGATCATTGAGCCTAATAAATGCTAAACAAGTTGTCATAATAATCTTCTTTGTAAAAGATAATTTAATAGATCATTTAAAATTTCTTTGTAAAGGAAAATAACTGTAAAAATCATTAGGCCTAATCAATACTAAAAAAGTTGACATAATAATCTTCTTTGTTGAAGATAATTTAATAGATCATTTAAAATTTTTTCATAAAAGATCATAACGGTATCGACTATTGGGCCTAATAAATGCTGAAAAAGTTGAGATTATTATCTTCTTTGTAAAAGATAATTTAATAGATCATTTAATATTTCTTTACAAAAGATCACAACGGTAACGATGATTGGGCCTAATAAATGGTAAAGAAGTTGAAATAATTACGTTCTGTGTAGAAGATAATTTAATAGATCATTTAAAAATTCTTTATAAAATATCATAATGGTAATGATCATTGGGCATAATAAACGCTGAAAAAGTTGAGATAATTACGTTCTTTGTAAAAGATGATTTAATAGATCATTTAAAATTTCTTTATAAAAGATCATAATGGTAATGATCATTGGGTCTCATAAACGCTGAAAAAGTTGAGATAATTATGTTCTTTGAAAAAGATAATTTAATAGATCATCTAAAATTTCTTTATAAAAGATCATAATGGTAACGATCATTGGGCCTAATAAATGCTAAAAAAGTTGACATAATAATCTTCTTTGTAAAAGATAATTTAATAGATCATTTAAAATTTCTTTATAAAAGATCACAACGGTAACGATGGTTGGGCCTAATAAATGGTAAAAAAGTTGACATAATTACATTCTTTATAAAAGATAATTTAATAAATCATTTAAAATTTCTTTATAAAAGATTAAAACAGTAATAATCATTCGGCCTAATAAATGCTAAAAAACTCGAGATTATTATCTTTTTTGTAACAGACCATTTAACATTTCATTATAAAAGATGATAATGGAAACTTTCATTGAGCCTAATAAATACTACAAAATTTGAAATAATTATCTTCTATGTAAAAGATAACTTCAAAGATTATTTCAAATTTTTTTATAAAAGATCATAACAGTAACTATCATTGGGCCAATAAACGCTGAAAAAGTTGAGATTATTATCTTCTTTGTAAAACATAATTTAATAAATCAATTAAAATTTCTTTATAAAAGATCATAACGGTAACAATTATTGTGCCAAATAAATTCTAAAAAAAGTTGAAATAATTATCTTCTTTGTAGAAGATAATTTAACAGATCAATTAATATTTATATATAAAATATCATAACCGTAACGATCATTGAGCCTAATAAATGCTAAACAAGTTGTCATAATAATCTTCTTTGTAAAAGATAATTTAATAGATCATTTAAAATTTCTTTGTAAAGGAAAATAACTGTAAAAATCATTAGGCCTAATCAATACTAAAAAAGTTGACATAATAATCTTCTTTGTTGAAGATAATTTAATAGATCATTTAAAATTTTTTCATAAAAGATCATAACGGTATCGACTATTGGGCCTAATAAATGCTGAAAAAGTTGAGATTATTATCTTCTTTGTAAAAGATAATTTAATAGATCATTTAATATTTCTTTACAAAAGATCACAACGGTAACGATGATTGGGCCTAATAAATGGTAAAGAAGTTGAAATAATTACGTTCTGTGTAGAAGATAATTTAATAGATCATTTAAAAATTCTTTATAAAATATCATAATGGTAATGATCATTGGGCATAATAAACGCTGAAAAAGTTGAGATAATTACGTTCTTTGTAAAAGATGATTTAATAGATCATTTAAAATTTCTTTATAAAAGATCATAATGGTAATGATCATTGGGTCTCATAAACGCTGAAAAAGTTGAGATAATTATGTTCTTTGAAAAAGATAATTTAATAGATCATCTAAAATTTCTTTATAAAAGATCATAATGGTAACGATCATTGGGCCTAATAAATGCTAAAAAAGTTGACATAATAATCTTCTTTGTAAAAGATAATTTAATAGATCATTTAAAATTTCTTTATAAAAGATCACAACGGTAACGATGGTTGGGCCTAATAAATGGTAAAAAAGTTGACATAATTACATTCTTTATAAAAGATAATTTAATAAATCATTTAAAATTTCTTTATAAAAGATTAAAACAGTAATAATCATTCGGCCTAATAAATGCTAAAAAACTCGAGATTATTATCTTTTTTGTAACAGACCATTTAACATTTCATTATAAAAGATGATAATGGAAACTTTCATTGAGCCTAATAAATACTACAAAATTTGAAATAATTATCTTCTATGTAAAAGATAACTTCAAAGATTATTTCAAATTTTTTTATAAAAGATCATAACAGTAACTATCATTGGGCCAATAAACGCTGAAAAAGTTGAGATTATTATCTTCTTTGTAAAACATAATTTAATAAATCAATTAAAATTTCTTTATAAAAGATCATAACGGTAACAATTATTGTGCCAAATAAATTCTAAAAAAAGTTGAAATAATTATCTTCTTTGTAGAAGATAATTTAACAGATCAATTAATATTTATATATAAAATATCATAACCGTAACGATCATTGAGCCTAATAAATGCTAAACAAGTTGTCATAATAATCTTCTTTGTAAAAGATAATTTAATAGATCATTTAAAATTTCTTTGTAAAGGAAAATAACTGTAAAAATCATTAGGCCTAATCAATACTAAAAAAGTTGACATAATAATCTTCTTTGTTGAAGATAATTTAATAGATCATTTAAAATTTTTTCATAAAAGATCATAACGGTATCGACTATTGGGCCTAATAAATGCTGAAAAAGTTGAGATTATTATCTTCTTTGTAAAAGATAATTTAATAGATCATTTAATATTTCTTTACAAAAGATCACAACGGTAACGATGATTGGGCCTAATAAATGGTAAAGAAGTTGAAATAATTACGTTCTGTGTAGAAGATAATTTAATAGATCATTTAAAAATTCTTTATAAAATATCATAATGGTAATGATCATTGGGCATAATAAACGCTGAAAAAGTTGAGATAATTACGTTCTTTGTAAAAGATGATTTAATAGATCATTTAAAATTTCTTTATAAAAGATCATAATGGTAATGATCATTGGGTCTCATAAACGCTGAAAAAGTTGAGATAATTATGTTCTTTGAAAAAGATAATTTAATAGATCATCTAAAATTTCTTTATAAAAGATCATAATGGTAACGATCATTGGGCCTAATAAATGCTAAAAAAGTTGACATAATAATCTTCTTTGTAAAAGATAATTTAATAGATCATTTAAAATTTCTTTATAAAAGATCACAACGGTAACGATGGTTGGGCCTAATAAATGGTAAAAAAGTTGACATAATTACATTCTTTATAAAAGATAATTTAATAAATCATTTAAAATTTCTTTATAAAAGATTAAAACAGTAATAATCATTCGGCCTAATAAATGCTAAAAAACTCGAGATTATTATCTTTTTTGTAACAGACCATTTAACATTTCATTATAAAAGATGATAATGGAAACTTTCATTGAGCCTAATAAATACTACAAAATTTGAAATAATTATCTTCTATGTAAAAGATAACTTCAAAGATTATTTCAAATTTTTTTATAAAAGATCATAACAGTAACTATCATTGGGCCAATAAACGCTGAAAAAGTTGAGATTATTATCTTCTTTGTAAAACATAATTTAATAAATCAATTAAAATTTCTTTATAAAAGATCATAACGGTAACAATTATTGTGCCAAATAAATTCTAAAAAAAGTTGAAATAATTATCTTCTTTGTAGAAGATAATTTAACAGATCAATTAATATTTATATATAAAATATCATAACCGTAACGATCATTGAGCCTAATAAATGCTAAACAAGTTGTCATAATAATCTTCTTTGTAAAAGATAATTTAATAGATCATTTAAAATTTCTTTGTAAAGGAAAATAACTGTAAAAATCATTAGGCCTAATCAATACTAAAAAAGTTGACATAATAATCTTCTTTGTTGAAGATAATTTAATAGATCATTTAAAATTTTTTCATAAAAGATCATAACGGTATCGACTATTGGGCCTAATAAATGCTGAAAAAGTTGAGATTATTATCTTCTTTGTAAAAGATAATTTAATAGATCATTTAATATTTCTTTACAAAAGATCACAACGGTAACGATGATTGGGCCTAATAAATGGTAAAGAAGTTGAAATAATTACGTTCTGTGTAGAAGATAATTTAATAGATCATTTAAAAATTCTTTATAAAATATCATAATGGTAATGATCATTGGGCATAATAAACGCTGAAAAAGTTGAGATAATTACGTTCTTTGTAAAAGATGATTTAATAGATCATTTAAAATTTCTTTATAAAAGATCATAATGGTAATGATCATTGGGTCTCATAAACGCTGAAAAAGTTGAGATAATTATGTTCTTTGAAAAAGATAATTTAATAGATCATCTAAAATTTCTTTATAAAAGATCATAATGGTAACGATCATTGGGCCTAATAAATGCTAAAAAAGTTGACATAATAATCTTCTTTGTAAAAGATAATTTAATAGATCATTTAAAATTTCTTTATAAAAGATCACAACGGTAACGATGGTTGGGCCTAATAAATGGTAAAAAAGTTGACATAATTACATTCTTTATAAAAGATAATTTAATAAATCATTTAAAATTTCTTTATAAAAGATTAAAACAGTAATAATCATTCGGCCTAATAAATGCTAAAAAACTCGAGATTATTATCTTTTTTGTAACAGACCATTTAACATTTCATTATAAAAGATGATAATGGAAACTTTCATTGAGCCTAATAAATACTACAAAATTTGAAATAATTATCTTCTATGTAAAAGATAACTTCAAAGATTATTTCAAATTTTTTTATAAAAGATCATAACAGTAACTATCATTGGGCCAATAAACGCTGAAAAAGTTGAGATTATTATCTTCTTTGTAAAACATAATTTAATAAATCAATTAAAATTTCTTTATAAAAGATCATAACGGTAACAATTATTGTGCCAAATAAATTCTAAAAAAAGTTGAAATAATTATCTTCTTTGTAGAAGATAATTTAACAGATCAATTAATATTTATATATAAAATATCATAACCGTAACGATCATTGAGCCTAATAAATGCTAAACAAGTTGTCATAATAATCTTCTTTGTAAAAGATAATTTAATAGATCATTTAAAATTTCTTTGTAAAGGAAAATAACTGTAAAAATCATTAGGCCTAATCAATACTAAAAAAGTTGACATAATAATCTTCTTTGTTGAAGATAATTTAATAGATCATTTAAAATTTTTTCATAAAAGATCATAACGGTATCGACTATTGGGCCTAATAAATGCTGAAAAAGTTGAGATTATTATCTTCTTTGTAAAAGATAATTTAATAGATCATTTAATATTTCTTTACAAAAGATCACAACGGTAACGATGATTGGGCCTAATAAATGGTAAAGAAGTTGAAATAATTACGTTCTGTGTAGAAGATAATTTAATAGATCATTTAAAAATTCTTTATAAAATATCATAATGGTAATGATCATTGGGCATAATAAACGCTGAAAAAGTTGAGATAATTACGTTCTTTGTAAAAGATGATTTAATAGATCATTTAAAATTTCTTTATAAAAGATCATAATGGTAATGATCATTGGGTCTCATAAACGCTGAAAAAGTTGAGATAATTATGTTCTTTGAAAAAGATAATTTAATAGATCATCTAAAATTTCTTTATAAAAGATCATAATGGTAACGATCATTGGGCCTAATAAATGCTAAAAAAGTTGACATAATAATCTTCTTTGTAAAAGATAATTTAATAGATCATTTAAAATTTCTTTATAAAAGATCACAACGGTAACGATGGTTGGGCCTAATAAATGGTAAAAAAGTTGACATAATTACATTCTTTATAAAAGATAATTTAATAAATCATTTAAAATTTCTTTATAAAAGATTAAAACAGTAATAATCATTCGGCCTAATAAATGCTAAAAAACTCGAGATTATTATCTTTTTTGTAACAGACCATTTAACATTTCATTATAAAAGATGATAATGGAAACTTTCATTGAGCCTAATAAATACTACAAAATTTGAAATAATTATCTTCTATGTAAAAGATAACTTCAAAGATTATTTCAAATTTTTTTATAAAAGATCATAACAGTAACTATCATTGGGCCAATAAACGCTGAAAAAGTTGAGATTATTATCTTCTTTGTAAAACATAATTTAATAAATCAATTAAAATTTCTTTATAAAAGATCATAACGGTAACAATTATTGTGCCAAATAAATTCTAAAAAAAGTTGAAATAATTATCTTCTTTGTAGAAGATAATTTAACAGATCAATTAATATTTATATATAAAATATCATAACCGTAACGATCATTGAGCCTAATAAATGCTAAACAAGTTGTCATAATAATCTTCTTTGTAAAAGATAATTTAATAGATCATTTAAAATTTCTTTGTAAAGGAAAATAACTGTAAAAATCATTAGGCCTAATCAATACTAAAAAAGTTGACATAATAATCTTCTTTGTTGAAGATAATTTAATAGATCATTTAAAATTTTTTCATAAAAGATCATAACGGTATCGACTATTGGGCCTAATAAATGCTGAAAAAGTTGAGATTATTATCTTCTTTGTAAAAGATAATTTAATAGATCATTTAATATTTCTTTACAAAAGATCACAACGGTAACGATGATTGGGCCTAATAAATGGTAAAGAAGTTGAAATAATTACGTTCTGTGTAGAAGATAATTTAATAGATCATTTAAAAATTCTTTATAAAATATCATAATGGTAATGATCATTGGGCATAATAAACGCTGAAAAAGTTGAGATAATTACGTTCTTTGTAAAAGATGATTTAATAGATCATTTAAAATTTCTTTATAAAAGATCATAATGGTAATGATCATTGGGTCTCATAAACGCTGAAAAAGTTGAGATAATTATGTTCTTTGAAAAAGATAATTTAATAGATCATCTAAAATTTCTTTATAAAAGATCATAATGGTAACGATCATTGGGCCTAATAAATGCTAAAAAAGTTGACATAATAATCTTCTTTGTAAAAGATAATTTAATAGATCATTTAAAATTTCTTTATAAAAGATCACAACGGTAACGATGGTTGGGCCTAATAAATGGTAAAAAAGTTGACATAATTACATTC
The DNA here is from genome assembly GCA_037954015.1 of Psophocarpus tetragonolobus. NCBI lineage: Eukaryota > Viridiplantae > Streptophyta > Magnoliopsida > Fabales > Fabaceae > Psophocarpus > Psophocarpus tetragonolobus. The sequence continues at coordinate 37,472,956 of CM075692.1, forward strand.
TTTATAAAAGATAATTTAATAAATCATTTAAAATTTCTTTATAAAAGATTAAAACAGTAATAATCATTCGGCCTAATAAATGCTAAAAAACTCGAGATTATTATCTTTTTTGTAACAGACCATTTAACATTTCATTATAAAAGATGATAATGGAAACTTTCATTGAGCCTAATAAATACTACAAAATTTGAAATAATTATCTTCTATGTAAAAGATAACTTCAAAGATTATTTCAAATTTTTTTATAAAAGATCATAACAGTAACTATCATTGGGCCAATAAACGCTGAAAAAGTTGAGATTATTATCTTCTTTGTAAAACATAATTTAATAAATCAATTAAAATTTCTTTATAAAAGATCATAACGGTAACAATTATTGTGCCAAATAAATTCTAAAAAAAGTTGAAATAATTATCTTCTTTGTAGAAGATAATTTAACAGATCAATTAATATTTATATATAAAATATCATAACCGTAACGATCATTGAGCCTAATAAATGCTAAACAAGTTGTCATAATAATCTTCTTTGTAAAAGATAATTTAATAGATCATTTAAAATTTCTTTGTAAAGGAAAATAACTGTAAAAATCATTAGGCCTAATCAATACTAAAAAAGTTGACATAATAATCTTCTTTGTTGAAGATAATTTAATAGATCATTTAAAATTTTTTCATAAAAGATCATAACGGTATCGACTATTGGGCCTAATAAATGCTGAAAAAGTTGAGATTATTATCTTCTTTGTAAAAGATAATTTAATAGATCATTTAATATTTCTTTACAAAAGATCACAACGGTAACGATGATTGGGCCTAATAAATGGTAAAGAAGTTGAAATAATTACGTTCTGTGTAGAAGATAATTTAATAGATCATTTAAAAATTCTTTATAAAATATCATAATGGTAATGATCATTGGGCATAATAAACGCTGAAAAAGTTGAGATAATTACGTTCTTTGTAAAAGATGATTTAATAGATCATTTAAAATTTCTTTATAAAAGATCATAATGGTAATGATCATTGGGTCTCATAAACGCTGAAAAAGTTGAGATAATTATGTTCTTTGAAAAAGATAATTTAATAGATCATCTAAAATTTCTTTATAAAAGATCATAATGGTAACGATCATTGGGCCTAATAAATGCTAAAAAAGTTGACATAATAATCTTCTTTGTAAAAGATAATTTAATAGATCATTTAAAATTTCTTTATAAAAGATCACAACGGTAACGATGGTTGGGCCTAATAAATGGTAAAAAAGTTGACATAATTACATTCTTTATAAAAGATAATTTAATAAATCATTTAAAATTTCTTTATAAAAGATTAAAACAGTAATAATCATTCGGCCTAATAAATGCTAAAAAACTCGAGATTATTATCTTTTTTGTAACAGACCATTTAACATTTCATTATAAAATATGATAATGGAAACTTTCATTGAGCCTAATAAATACTACAAAATTTGAAATAATTATCTTCTATGTAAAAGATAACTTCAAAGATTATTTCAAATTTTTTTATAAAAGATCATAACAGTAACTATCATTGGGCCAATAAACGCTGAAAAAGTTGAGATTATTATCTTCTTTGTAAAACATAATTTAATAAATCAATTAAAATTTCTTTATAAAAGATCATAACGGTAACAATTATTGTGCCAAATAAATTCTAAAAAAAGTTGAAATAATTATCTTCTTTGTAGAAGATAATTTAACAGATCAATTAATATTTATATATAAAATATCATAACCGTAACGATCATTGAGCCTAATAAATGCTAAACAAGTTGTCATAATAATCTTCTTTGTAAAAGATAATTTAATAGATCATTTAAAATTTCTTTGTAAAGGAAAATAACTGTAAAAATCATTAGGCCTAATCAATACTAAAAAAGTTGACATAATAATCTTCTTTGTTGAAGATAATTTAATAGATCATTTAAAATTTTTTCATAAAAGATCATAACGGTATCGACTATTGGGCCTAATAAATGCTGAAAAAGTTGAGATTATTATCTTCTTTGTAAAAGATAATTTAATAGATCATTTAATATTTCTTTACAAAAGATCACAACGGTAACGATGATTGGGCCTAATAAATGGTAAAGAAGTTGAAATAATTACGTTCTGTGTAGAAGATAATTTAATAGATCATTTAAAAATTCTTTATAAAATATCATAATGGTAATGATCATTGGGCATAATAAACGCTGAAAAAGTTGAGATAATTACGTTCTTTGTAAAAGATGATTTAATAGATCATTTAAAATTTCTTTATAAAAGATCATAATGGTAATGATCATTGGGTCTCATAAACGCTGAAAAAGTTGAGATAATTATGTTCTTTGAAAAAGATAATTTAATAGATCATCTAAAATTTCTTTATAAAAGATCATAATGGTAACGATCATTGGGCCTAATAAATGCTAAAAAAGTTGACATAATAATCTTCTTTGTAAAAGATAATTTAATAGATCATTTAAAATTTCTTTATAAAAGATCACAACGGTAACGATGGTTGGGCCTAATAAATGGTAAAAAAGTTGACATAATTACATTCTTTATAAAAGATAATTTAATAAATCATTTAAAATTTCTTTATAAAAGATTAAAACAGTAATAATCATTCGGCCTAATAAATGCTAAAAAACTCGAGATTATTATCTTTTTTGTAACAGACCATTTAACATTTCATTATAAAAGATGATAATGGAAACTTTCATTGAGCCTAATAAATACTACAAAATTTGAAATAATTATCTTCTATGTAAAAGATAACTTCAAAGATTATTTCAAATTTTTTTATAAAAGATCATAACAGTAACTATCATTGGGCCAATAAACGCTGAAAAAGTTGAGATTATTATCTTCTTTGTAAAACATAATTTAATAAATCAATTAAAATTTCTTTATAAAAGATCATAACGGTAACAATTATTGTGCCAAATAAATTCTAAAAAAAGTTGAAATAATTATCTTCTTTGTAGAAGATAATTTAACAGATCAATTAATATTTATATATAAAATATCATAACCGTAACGATCATTGAGCCTAATAAATGCTAAACAAGTTGTCATAATAATCTTCTTTGTAAAAGATAATTTAATAGATCATTTAAAATTTCTTTGTAAAGGAAAATAACTGTAAAAATCATTAGGCCTAATCAATACTAAAAAAGTTGACATAATAATCTTCTTTGTTGAAGATAATTTAATAGATCATTTAAAATTTTTTCATAAAAGATCATAACGGTATCGACTATTGGGCCTAATAAATGCTGAAAAAGTTGAGATTATTATCTTCTTTGTAAAAGATAATTTAATAGATCATTTAATATTTCTTTACAAAAGATCACAACGGTAACGATGATTGGGCCTAATAAATGGTAAAGAAGTTGAAATAATTACGTTCTGTGTAGAAGATAATTTAATAGATCATTTAAAAATTCTTTATAAAATATCATAATGGTAATGATCATTGGGCATAATAAACGCTGAAAAAGTTGAGATAATTACGTTCTTTGTAAAAGATGATTTAATAGATCATTTAAAATTTCTTTATAAAAGATCATAATGGTAATGATCATTGGGTCTCATAAACGCTGAAAAAGTTGAGATAATTATGTTCTTTGAAAAAGATAATTTAATAGATCATCTAAAATTTCTTTATAAAAGATCATAATGGTAACGATCATTGGGCCTAATAAATGCTAAAAAAGTTGACATAATAATCTTCTTTGTAAAAGATAATTTAATAGATCATTTAAAATTTCTTTATAAAAGATCACAACGGTAACGATGGTTGGGCCTAATAAATGGTAAAAAAGTTGACATAATTACATTCTTTATAAAAGATAATTTAATAAATCATTTAAAATTTCTTTATAAAAGATTAAAACAGTAATAATCATTCGGCCTAATAAATGCTAAAAAACTCGAGATTATTATCTTTTTTGTAACAGACCATTTAACATTTCATTATAAAAGATGATAATGGAAACTTTCATTGAGCCTAATAAATACTACAAAATTTGAAATAATTATCTTCTATGTAAAAGATAACTTCAAAGATTATTTCAAATTTTTTTATAAAAGATCATAACAGTAACTATCATTGGGCCAATAAACGCTGAAAAAGTTGAGATTATTATCTTCTTTGTAAAACATAATTTAATAAATCAATTAAAATTTCTTTATAAAAGATCATAACGGTAACAATTATTGTGCCAAATAAATTCTAAAAAAAGTTGAAATAATTATCTTCTTTGTAGAAGATAATTTAACAGATCAATTAATATTTATATATAAAATATCATAACCGTAACGATCATTGAGCCTAATAAATGCTAAACAAGTTGTCATAATAATCTTCTTTGTAAAAGATAATTTAATAGATCATTTAAAATTTCTTTGTAAAGGAAAATAACTGTAAAAATCATTAGGCCTAATCAATACTAAAAAAGTTGACATAATAATCTTCTTTGTTGAAGATAATTTAATAGATCATTTAAAATTTTTTCATAAAAGATCATAACGGTATCGACTATTGGGCCTAATAAATGCTGAAAAAGTTGAGATTATTATCTTCTTTGTAAAAGATAATTTAATAGATCATTTAATATTTCTTTACAAAAGATCACAACGGTAACGATGATTGGGCCTAATAAATGGTAAAGAAGTTGAAATAATTACGTTCTGTGTAGAAGATAATTTAATAGATCATTTAAAAATTCTTTATAAAATATCATAATGGTAATGATCATTGGGCATAATAAACGCTGAAAAAGTTGAGATAATTACGTTCTTTGTAAAAGATGATTTAATAGATCATTTAAAATTTCTTTATAAAAGATCATAATGGTAATGATCATTGGGTCTCATAAACGCTGAAAAAGTTGAGATAATTATGTTCTTTGAAAAAGATAATTTAATAGATCATCTAAAATTTCTTTATAAAAGATCATAATGGTAACGATCATTGGGCCTAATAAATGCTAAAAAAGTTGACATAATAATCTTCTTTGTAAAAGATAATTTAATAGATCATTTAAAATTTCTTTATAAAAGATCACAACGGTAACGATGGTTGGGCCTAATAAATGGTAAAAAAGTTGACATAATTACATTCTTTATAAAAGATAATTTAATAAATCATTTAAAATTTCTTTATAAAAGATTAAAACAGTAATAATCATTCGGCCTAATAAATGCTTAAAAACTCGAGATTATTATCTTTTTTGTAACAGACCATTTAACATTTCATTATAAAAGATGATAATGGAAACTTTCATTGAGCCTAATAAATACTACAAAATTTGAAATAATTATCTTCTATGTAAAAGATAACTTCAAAGATTATTTCAAATTTTTTTATAAAAGATCATAACAGTAACTATCATTGGGCCAATAAACGCTGAAAAAGTTGAGATTATTATCTTCTTTGTAAAACATAATTTAATAAATCAATTAAAATTTCTTTATAAAAGATCATAACGGTAACAATTATTGTGCCAAATAAATTCTAAAAAAAGTTGAAATAATTATCTTCTTTGTAGAAGATAATTTAACAGATCAATTAATATTTATATATAAAATATCATAACCGTAACGATCATTGAGCCTAATAAATGCTAAACAAGTTGTCATAATAATCTTCTTTGTAAAAGATAATTTAATAGATCATTTAAAATTTCTTTGTAAAGGAAAATAACTGTAAAAATCATTAGGCCTAATCAATACTAAAAAAGTTGACATAATAATCTTCTTTGTTGAAGATAATTTAATAGATCATTTAAAATTTTTTCATAAAAGATCATAACGGTATCGACTATTGGGCCTAATAAATGCTGAAAAAGTTGAGATTATTATCTTCTTTGTAAAAGATAATTTAATAGATCATTTAATATTTCTTTACAAAAGATCACAACGGTAACGATGATTGGGCCTAATAAATGGTAAAGAAGTTGAAATAATTACGTTCTGTGTAGAAGATAATTTAATAGATCATTTAAAAATTCTTTATAAAATATCATAATGGTAATGATCATTGGGCATAATAAACGCTGAAAAAGTTGAGATAATTACGTTCTTTGTAAAAGATGATTTAATAGATCATTTAAAATTTCTTTATAAAAGATCATAATGGTAATGATCATTGGGTCTCATAAACGCTGAAAAAGTTGAGATAATTATGTTCTTTGAAAAAGATAATTTAATAGATCATCTAAAATTTCTTTATAAAAGATCATAATGGTAACGATCATTGGGCCTAATAAATGCTAAAAAAGTTGACATAATAATCTTCTTTGTAAAAGATAATTTAATAGATCATTTAAAATTTCTTTATAAAAGATCACAACGGTAACGATGGTTGGGCCTAATAAATGGTAAAAAAGTTGACATAATTACATTCTTTATAAAAGATAATTTAATAAATCATTTAAAATTTCTTTATAAAAGATTAAAACAGTAATAATCATTCGGCCTAATAAATGCTAAAAAACTCGAGATTATTATCTTTTTTGTAACAGACCATTTAACATTTCATTATAAAAGATGATAATGGAAACTTTCATTGAGCCTAATAAATACTACAAAATTTGAAATAATTATCTTCTATGTAAAAGATAACTTCAAAGATTATTTCAAATTTTTTTATAAAAGATCATAACAGTAACTATCATTGGGCCAATAAACGCTGAAAAAGTTGAGATTATTATCTTCTTTGTAAAACATAATTTAATAAATCAATTAAAATTTCTTTATAAAAGATCATAACGGTAACAATTATTGTGCCAAATAAATTCTAAAAAAAGTTGAAATAATTATCTTCTTTGTAGAAGATAATTTAACAGATCAATTAATATTTATATATAAAATATCATAACTGTAACGATCATTGAGCCTAATAAATGCTAAACAAGTTGTCATAATAATCTTCTTTGTAAAAGATAATTTAATAGATCATTTAAAATTTCTTTGTAAAGGAAAATAACTGTAAAAATCATTAGGCCTAATCAATACTAAAAAAGTTGACATAATAATCTTCTTTGTTGAAGATAATTTAATAGATCATTTAAAATTTTTTCATAAAAGATCATAACGGTATCGACTATTGGGCCTAATAAATGCTGAAAAAGTTGAGATTATTATCTTCTTTGTAAAAGATAATTTAATAGATCATTTAATATTTCTTTACAAAAGATCACAACGGTAACGATGATTGGGCCTAATAAATGGTAAAGAAGTTGAAATAATTACGTTCTGTGTAGAAGATAATTTAATAGATCATTTAAAAATTCTTTATAAAATATCATAATGGTAATGATCATTGGGCATAATAAACGCTGAAAAAGTTGAGATAATTACGTTCTTTGTAAAAGATGATTTAATAGATCATTTAAAATTTCTTTATAAAAGATCATAATGGTAATGATCATTGGGTCTCATAAACGCTGAAAAAGTTGAGATAATTATGTTCTTTGAAAAAGATAATTTAATAGATCATCTAAAATTTCTTTATAAAAGATCATAATGGTAACGATCATTGGGCCTAATAAATGCTAAAAAAGTTGACATAATAATCTTCTTTGTAAAAGATAATTTAATAGATCATTTAAAATTTCTTTATAAAAGATCACAACGGTAACGATGGTTGGGCCTAATAAATGGTAAAAAAGTTGACATAATTACATTCTTTATAAAAGATAATTTAATAAATCATTTAAAATTTCTTTATAAAAGATTAAAACAGTAATAATCATTCGGCCTAATAAATGCTAAAAAACTCGAGATTATTATCTTTTTTGTAACAGACCATTTAACATTTCATTATAAAAGATGATAATGGAAACTTTCATTGAGCCTAATAAATACTACAAAATTTGAAATAATTATCTTCTATGTAAAAGATAACTTCAAAGATTATTTCAAATTTTTTTATAAAAGATCATAACAGTAACTATCATTGGGCCAATAAACGCTGAAAAAGTTGAGATTATTATCTTCTTTGTAAAACATAATTTAATAAATCAATTAAAATTTCTTTATAAAAGATCATAACGGTAACAATTATTGTGCCAAATAAATTCTAAAAAAAGTTGAAATAATTATCTTCTTTGTAGAAGATAATTTAACAGATCAATTAATATTTATATATAAAATATCATAACCGTAACGATCATTGAGCCTAATAAATGCTAAACAAGTTGTCATAATAATCTTCTTTGTAAAAGATAATTTAATAGATCATTTAAAATTTCTTTGTAAAGGAAAATAACTGTAAAAATCATTAGGCCTAATCAATACTAAAAAAGTTGACATAATAATCTTCTTTGTTGAAGATAATTTAATAGATCATTTAAAATTTTTTCATAAAAGATCATAACGGTATCGACTATTGGGCCTAATAAATGCTGAAAAAGTTGAGATTATTATCTTCTTTGTAAAAGATAATTTAATAGATCATTTAATATTTCTTTACAAAAGATCACAACGGTAACGATGATTGGGCCTAATAAATGGTAAAGAAGTTGAAATAATTACGTTCTGTGTAGAAGATAATTTAATAGATCATTTAAAAATTCTTTATAAAATATCATAATGGTAATGATCATTGGGCATAATAAACGCTGAAAAAGTTGAGATAATTACGTTCTTTGTAAAAGATGATTTAATAGATCATTTAAAATTTCTTTATAAAAGATCATAATGGTAATGATCATTGGGTCTCATAAACGCTGAAAAAGTTGAGATAATTATGTTCTTTGAAAAAGATAATTTAATAGATCATCTAAAATTTCTTTATAAAAGATCATAATGGTAACGATCATTGGGCCTAATAAATGCTAAAAAAGTTGACATAATAATCTTCTTTGTAAAAGATAATTTAATAGATCATTTAAAATTTCTTTATAAAAGATCACAACGGTAACGATGGTTGGGCCTAATAAATGGTAAAAAAGTTGACATAATTACATTCTTTATAAAAGATAATTTAATAAATCATTTAAAATTTCTTTATAAAAGATTAAAACAGTAATAATCATTCGGCCTAATAAATGCTAAAAAACTCGAGATTATTATCTTTTTTGTAACAGACCATTTAACATTTCATTATAAAAGATGATAATGGAAACTTTCATTGAGCCTAATAAATACTACAAAATTTGAAATAATTATCTTCTATGTAAAAGATAACTTCAAAGATTATTTCAAATTTTTTTATAAAAGATCATAACAGTAACTATCATTGGGCCAATAAACGCTGAAAAAGTTGAGATTATTATCTTCTTTGTAAAACATAATTTAATAAATCAATTAAAATTTCTTTATAAAAGATCATAACGGTAACAATTATTGTGCCAAATAAATTCTAAAAAAAGTTGAAATAATTATCTTCTTTGTAGAAGATAATTTAACAGATCAATTAATATTTATATATAAAATATCATAACCGTAACGATCATTGAGCCTAATAAATGCTAAACAAGTTGTCATAATAATCTTCTTTGTAAAAGATAATTTAATAGATCATTTAAAATTTCTTTGTAAAGGAAAATAACTGTAAAAATCATTAGGCCTAATCAATACTAAAAAAGTTGACATAATAATCTTCTTTGTTGAAGATAATTTAATAGATCATTTAAAATTTTTTCATAAAAGATCATAACGGTATCGACTATTGGGCCTAATAAATGCTGAAAAAGTTGAGATTATTATCTTCTTTGTAAAAGATAATTTAATAGATCATTTAATATTTCTTTACAAAAGATCACAACGGTAACGATGATTGGGCCTAATAAATGGTAAAGAAGTTGAAATAATTACGTTCTGTGTAGAAGATAATTTAATAGATCATTTAAAAATTCTTTATAAAATATCATAATGGTAATGATCATTGGGCATAATAAACGCTGAAAAAGTTGAGATAATTACGTTCTTTGTAAAAGATGATTTAATAGATCATTTAAAATTTCTTTATAAAAGATCATAATGGTAATGATCATTGGGTCTCATAAACGCTGAAAAAGTTGAGATAATTATGTTCTTTGAAAAAGATAATTTAATAGATCATCTAAAATTTCTTTATAAAAGATCATAATGGTAACGATCATTGGGCCTAATAAATGCTAAAAAAGTTGACATAATAATCTTCTTTGTAAAAGATAATTTAATAGATCATTTAAAATTTCTTTATAAAAGATCACAACGGTAACGATGGTTGGGCCTAATAAATGGTAAAAAAGTTGACATAATTACATTCTTTATAAAAGATAATTTAATAAATCATTTAAAATTTCTTTATAAAAGATTAAAACAGTAATAATCATTCGGCCTAATAAATGCTAAAAAACTCGAGATTATTATCTTTTTTGTAACAGACCATTTAACATTTCATTATAAAAGATGATAATGGAAACTTTCATTGAGCCTAATAAATACTACAAAATTTGAAATAATTATCTTCTATGTAAAAGATAACTTCAAAGATTATTTCAAATTTTTTTATAAAAGATCATAACAGTAACTATCATTGGGCCAATAAACGCTGAAAAAGTTGAGATTATTATCTTCTTTGTAAAACATAATTTAATAAATCAATTAAAATTTCTTTATAAAAGATCATAACGGTAACAATTATTGTGCCAAATAAATTCTAAAAAAAGTTGAAATAATTATCTTCTTTGTAGAAGATAATTTAACAGATCAATTAATATTTATATATAAAATATCATAACCGTAACGATCATTGAGCCTAATAAATGCTAAACAAGTTGTCATAATAATCTTCTTTGTAAAAGATAATTTAATAGATCATTTAAAATTTCTTTGTAAAGGAAAATAACTGTAAAAATCATTAGGCCTAATCAATACTAAAAAAGTTGACATAATAATCTTCTTTGTTGAAGATAATTTAATAGATCATTTAAAATTTTTTCATAAAAGATCATAACGGTATCGACTATTGGGCCTAATAAATGCTGAAAAAGTTGAGATTATTATCTTCTTTGTAAAAGATAATTTAATAGATCATTTAATATTTCTTTACAAAAGATCACAACGGTAACGATGATTGGGCCTAATAAATGGTAAAGAAGTTGAAATAATTACGTTCTGTGTAGAAGATAATTTAATAGATCATTTAAAAATTCTTTATAAAATATCATAATGGTAATGATCATTGGGCATAATAAACGCTGAAAAAGTTGAGATAATTACGTTCTTTGTAAAAGATGATTTAATAGATCATTTAAAATTTCTTTATAAAAGATCATAATGGTAATGATCATTGGGTCTCATAAACGCTGAAAAAGTTGAGATAATTATGTTCTTTGAAAAAGATAATTTAATAGATCATCTAAAATTTCTTTATAAAAGATCATAATGGTAACGATCATTGGGCCTAATAAATGCTAAAAAAGTTGACATAATAATCTTCTTTGTAAAAGATAATTTAATAGATCATTTAAAATTTCTTTATAAAAGATCACAACGGTAACGATGGTTGGGCCTAATAAATGGTAAAAAAGTTGACATAATTACATTCTTTATAAAAGATAATTTAATAAATCATTTAAAATTTCTTTATAAAAGATTAAAACAGTAATAATCATTCGGCCTAATAAATGCTAAAAAACTCGAGATTATTATCTTTTTTGTAACAGACCATTTAACCTTTCATTATAAAAGATGATAATGGAAACTTTCATTGAGCCTAATAAATACTACAAAATTTGAAATAATTATCTTCTATGTAAAAGATAACTTCAAAGATTATTTCAAATTTTTTTATAAAAGATCATAACAGTAACTATCATTGGGCCAATAAACGCTGAAAAAGTTGAGATTATTATCTTCTTTGTAAAACATAATTTAATAAATCAATTAAAATTTCTTTATAAAAGATCATAACGGTAACAATTATTGTGCCAAATAAATTCTAAAAAAAGTTGAAATAATTATCTTCTTTGTAGAAGATAATTTAACAGATCAATTAATATTTATATATAAAATATCATAACCGTAACGATCATTGAGCCTAATAAATGCTAAACAAGTTGTCATAATAATCTTCTTTGTAAAAGATAATTTAATAGATCATTTAAAATTTCTTTGTAAAGGAAAATAACTGTAAAAATCATTAGGCCTAATCAATACTAAAAAAGTTGACATAATAATCTTCTTTGTTGAAGATAATTTAATAGATCATTTAAAATTTTTTCATAAAAGATCATAACGGTATCGACTATTGGGCCTAATAAATGCTGAAAAAGTTGAGATTATTATCTTCTTTGTAAAAGATAATTTAATAGATCATTTAATATTTCTTTACAAAAGATCACAACGGTAACGATGATTGGGCCTAATAAATGGTAAAGAAGTTGAAATAATTACGTTCTGTGTAGAAGATAATTTAATAGATCATTTAAAAATTCTTTATAAAATATCATAATGGTAATGATCATTGGGCATAATAAACGCTGAAAAAGTTGAGATAATTACGTTCTTTGTAAAAGATGATTTAATAGATCATTTAAAATTTCTTTATAAAAGATCATAATGGTAATGATCATTGGGTCTCATAAACGCTGAAAAAGTTGAGATAATTATGTTCTTTGAAAAAGATAATTTAATAGATCATCTAAAATTTCTTTATAAAAGATCATAATGGTAACGATCATTGGGCCTAATAAATGCTAAAAAAGTTGACATAATAATCTTCTTTGTAAAAGATAATTTAATAGATCATTTAAAATTTCTTTATAAAAGATCACAACGGTAACGATGGTTGGGCCTAATAAATGGTAAAAAAGTTGACATAATTACATTCTTTATAAAAGATAATTTAATAAATCATTTAAAATTTCTTTATAAAAGATTAAAACAGTAATAATCATTCGGCCTAATAAATGCTAAAAAACTCGAGATTATTATCTTTTTTGTAACAGACCATTTAACATTTCATTATAAAATATGATAATGGAAACTTTCATTGAGCCTAATAAATACTACAAAATTTGAAATAATTATCTTCTATGTAAAAGATAACTTCAAAGATTATTTCAAATTTTTTTATAAAAGATCATAACAGTAACTATCATTGGGCCAATAAACGCTGAAAAAGTTGAGATTATTATCTTCTTTGTAAAACATAATTTAATAAATCAATTAAAATTTCTTTATAAAAGATCATAACGGTAACAATTATTGTGCCAAATAAATTCTAAAAAAAGTTGAAATAATTATCTTCTTTGTAGAAGATAATTTAACAGATCAATTAATATTTATATATAAAATATCATAACCGTAACGATCATTGAGCCTAATAAATGCTAAACAAGTTGTCATAATAATCTTCTTTGTAAAAGATAATTTAATAGATCATTTAAAATTTCTTTGTAAAGGAAAATAACTGTAAAAATCATTAGGCCTAATCAATACTAAAAAAGTTGACATAATAATCTTCTTTGTTGAAGATAATTTAATAGATCATTTAAAATTTTTTCATAAAAGATCATAACGGTATCGACTATTGGGCCTAATAAATGCTGAAAAAGTTGAGATTATTATCTTCTTTGTAAAAGATAATTTAATAGATCATTTAATATTTCTTTACAAAAGATCACAACGGTAACGATGATTGGGCCTAATAAATGGTAAAGAAGTTGAAATAATTACGTTCTGTGTAGAAGATAATTTAATAGATCATTTAAAAATTCTTTATAAAATATCATAATGGTAATGATCATTGGGCATAATAAACGCTGAAAAAGTTGAGATAATTACGTTCTTTGTAAAAGATGATTTAATAGATCATTTAAAATTTCTTTATAAAAGATCATAATGGTAATGATCATTGGGTCTCATAAACGCTGAAAAAGTTGAGATAATTATGTTCTTTGAAAAAGATAATTTAATAGATCATCTAAAATTTCTTTATAAAAGATCATAATGGTAACGATCATTGGGCCTAATAAATGCTAAAAAAGTTGACATAATAATCTTCTTTGTAAAAGATAATTTAATAGATCATTTAAAATTTCTTTATAAAAGATCACAACGGTAACGATGGTTGGGCCTAATAAATGGTAAAAAAGTTGACATAATTACATTCTTTATAAAAGATAATTTAATAAATCATTTAAAATTTCTTTATAAAAGATTAAAACAGTAATAATCATTCGGCCTAATAAATGCTAAAAAACTCGAGATTATTATCTTTTTTGTAACAGACCATTTAACATTTCATTATAAAAGATGATAATGGAAACTTTCATTGAGCCTAATAAATACTACAAAATTTGAAATAATTATCTTCTATGTAAAAGATAACTTCAAAGATTATTTCAAATTTTTTTATAAAAGATCATAACAGTAACTATCATTGGGCCAATAAACGCTGAAAAAGTTGAGATTATTATCTTCTTTGTAAAACATAATTTAATAAATCAATTAAAATTTCTTTATAAAAGATCATAACGGTAACAATTATTGTGCCAAATAAATTCTAAAAAAAGTTGAAATAATTATCTTCTTTGTAGAAGATAATTTAACAGATCAATTAATATTTATATATAAAATATCATAACCGTAACGATCATTGAGCCTAATAAATGCTAAACAAGTTGTCATAATAATCTTCTTTGTAAAAGATAATTTAATAGATCATTTAAAATTTCTTTGTAAAGGAAAATAACTGTAAAAATCATTAGGCCTAATCAATACTAAAAAAGTTGACATAATAATCTTCTTTGTTGAAGATAATTTAATAGATCATTTAAAATTTTTTCATAAAAGATCATAATGGTATCGACTATTGGGCCTAATAAATGCTGAAAAAGTTGAGATTATTATCTTCTTTGTAAAAGATAATTTAATAGATCATTTAATATTTCTTTACAAAAGATCACAACGGTAACGATGATTGGGCCTAATAAATGGTAAAGAAGTTGAAATAATTACGTTCTGTGTAGAAGATAATTTAATAGATCATTTAAAAATTCTTTATAAAATATCATAATGGTAATGATCATTGGGCATAATAAACGCTGAAAAAGTTGAGATAATTACGTTCTTTGTAAAAGATGATTTAATAGATCATTTAAAATTTCTTTATAAAAGATCATAATGGTAATGATCATTGGGTCTCATAAACGCTGAAAAAGTTGAGATAATTATGTTCTTTGAAAAAGATAATTTAATAGATCATCTAAAATTTCTTTATAAAAGATCATAATGGTAACGATCATTGGGCCTAATAAATGCTAAAAAAGTTGACATAATAATCTTCTTTGTAAAAGATAATTTAATAGATCATTTAAAATTTCTTTATAAAAGATCACAACGGTAACGATGGTTGGGCCTAATAAATGGTAAAAAAGTTGACATAATTACATTCTTTATAAAAGATAATTTAATAAATCATTTAAAATTTCTTTATAAAAGATTAAAACAGTAATAATCATTCGGCCTAATAAATGCTAAAAAACTCGAGATTATTATCTTTTTTGTAACAGACCATTTAACATTTCATTATAAAAGATGATAATGGAAACTTTCATTGAGCCTAATAAATACTACAAAATTTGAAATAATTATCTTCTATGTAAAAGATAACTTCAAAGATTATTTCAAATTTTTTTATAAAAGATCATAACAGTAACTATCATTGGGCCAATAAACGCTGAAAAAGTTGAGATTATTATCTTCTTTGTAAAACATAATTTAATAAATCAATTAAAATTTCTTTATAAAAGATCATAACGGTAACAATTATTGTGCCAAATAAATTCTAAAAAAAGTTGAAATAATTATCTTCTTTGTAGAAGATAATTTAACAGATCAATTAATATTTATATATAAAATATCATAACCGTAACGATCATTGAGCCTAATAAATGCTAAACAAGTTGTCATAATAATCTTCTTTGTAAAAGATAATTTAATAGATCATTTAAAATTTCTTTGTAAAGGAAAATAACTGTAAAAATCATTAGGCCTAATCAATACTAAAAAAGTTGACATAATAATCTTCTTTGTTGAAGATAATTTAATAGATCATTTAAAATTTTTTCATAAAAGATCATAACGGTATCGACTATTGGGCCTAATAAATGCTGAAAAAGTTGAGATTATTATCTTCTTTGTAAAAGATAATTTAATAGATCATTTAATATTTCTTTACAAAAGATCACAACGGTAACGATGATTGGGCCTAATAAATGGTAAAGAAGTTGAAATAATTACGTTCTGTGTAGAAGATAATTTAATAGATCATTTAAAAATTCTTTATAAAATATCATAATGGTAATGATCATTGGGCATAATAAACGCTGAAAAAGTTGAGATAATTACGTTCTTTGTAAAAGATGATTTAATAGATCATTTAAAATTTCTTTATAAAAGATCATAATGGTAATGATCATTGGGTCTCATAAACGCTGAAAAAGTTGAGATAATTATGTTCTTTGAAAAAGATAATTTAATAGATCATCTAAAATTTCTTTATAAAAGATCATAATGGTAACGATCATTGGGCCTAATAAATGCTAAAAAAGTTGACATAATAATCTTCTTTGTAAAAGATAATTTAATAGATCATTTAAAATTTCTTTATAAAAGATCACAACGGTAACGATGGTTGGGCCTAATAAATGGTAAAAAAGTTGACATAATTACATTCTTTATAAAAGATAATTTAATAAATCATTTAAAATTTCTTTATAAAAGATTAAAACAGTAATAATCATTCGGCCTAATAAATGCTAAAAAACTCGAGATTATTATCTTTTTTGTAACAGACCATTTAACATTTCATTATAAAAGATGATAATGGAAACTTTCATTGAGCCTAATAAATACTACAAAATTTGAAATAATTATCTTCTATGTAAAAGATAACTTCAAAGATTATTTCAAATTTTTTTATAAAAGATCATAACAGTAACTATCATTGGGCCAATAAACGCTGAAAAAGTTGAGATTATTATCTTCTTTGTAAAACATAATTTAATAAATCAATTAAAATTTCTTTATAAAAGATCATAACGGTAACAATTATTGTGCCAAATAAATTCTAAAAAAAGTTGAAATAATTATCTTCTTTGTAGAAGATAATTTAACAGATCAATTAATATTTATATATAAAATATCATAACCGTAACGATCATTGAGCCTAATAAATGCTAAACAAGTTGTCATAATAATCTTCTTTGTAAAAGATAATTTAATAGATCATTTAAAATTTCTTTGTAAAGGAAAATAACTGTAAAAATCATTAGGCCTAATCAATACTAAAAAAGTTGACATAATAATCTTCTTTGTTGAAGATAATTTAATAGATCATTTAAAATTTTTTCATAAAAGATCATAACGGTATCGACTATTGGGCCTAATAAATGCTGAAAAAGTTGAGATTATTATCTTCTTTGTAAAAGATAATTTAATAGATCATTTAATATTTCTTTACAAAAGATCACAACGGTAACGATGATTGGGCCTAATAAATGGTAAAGAAGTTGAAATAATTACGTTCTGTGTAGAAGATAATTTAATAGATCATTTAAAAATTCTTTATAAAATATCATAATGGTAATGATCATTGGGCATAATAAACGCTGAAAAAGTTGAGATAATTACGTTCTTTGTAAAAGATGATTTAATAGATCATTTAAAATTTCTTTATAAAAGATCATAATGGTAATGATCATTGGGTCTCATAAACGCTGAAAAAGTTGAGATAATTATGTTCTTTGAAAAAGATAATTTAATAGATCATCTAAAATTTCTTTATAAAAGATCATAATGGTAACGATCATTGGGCCTAATAAATGCTAAAAAAGTTGACATAATAATCTTCTTTGTAAAAGATAATTTAATAGATCATTTAAAATTTCTTTATAAAAGATCACAACGGTAACGATGGTTGGGCCTAATAAATGGTAAAAAAGTTGACATAATTACATTCTTTATAAAAGATAATTTAATAAATCATTTAAAATTTCTTTATAAAAGATTAAAACAGTAATAATCATTCGGCCTAATAAATGCTAAAAAACTCGAGATTATTATCTTTTTTGTAACAGACCATTTAACATTTCATTATAAAAGATGATAATGGAAACTTTCATTGAGCCTAATAAATACTACAAAATTTGAAATAATTATCTTCTATGTAAAAGATAACTTCAAAGATTATTTCAAATTTTTTTATAAAAGATCATAACAGTAACTATCATTGGGCCAATAAACGCTGAAAAAGTTGAGATTATTATCTTCTTTGTAAAACATAATTTAATAAATCAATTAAAATTTCTTTATAAAAGATCATAACGGTAACAATTATTGTGCCAAATAAATTCTAAAAAAAGTTGAAATAATTATCTTCTTTGTAGAAGATAATTTAACAGATCAATTAATATTTATATATAAAATATCATAACCGTAACGATCATTGAGCCTAATAAATGCTAAACAAGTTGTCATAATAATCTTCTTTGTAAAAGATAATTTAATAGATCATTTAAAATTTCTTTGTAAAGGAAAATAACTGTAAAAATCATTAGGCCTAATCAATACTAAAAAAGTTGACATAATAATCTTCTTTGTTGAAGATAATTTAATAGATCATTTAAAATTTTTTCATAAAAGATCATAACGGTATCGACTATTGGGCCTAATAAATGCTGAAAAAGTTGAGATTATTATCTTCTTTGTAAAAGATAATTTAATAGATCATTTAATATTTCTTTACAAAAGATCACAACGGTAACGATGATTGGGCCTAATAAATGGTAAAGAAGTTGAAATAATTACGTTCTGTGTAGAAGATAATTTAATAGATCATTTAAAAATTCTTTATAAAATATCATAATGGTAATGATCATTGGGCATAATAAACGCTGAAAAAGTTGAGATAATTACGTTCTTTGTAAAAGATGATTTAATAGATCATTTAAAATTTCTTTATAAAAGATCATAATGGTAATGATCATTGGGTCTCATAAACGCTGAAAAAGTTGAGATAATTATGTTCTTTGAAAAAGATAATTTAATAGATCATCTAAAATTTCTTTATAAAAGATCATAATGGTAACGATCATTGGGCCTAATAAATGCTAAAAAAGTTGACATAATAATCTTCTTTGTAAAAGATAATTTAATAGATCATTTAAAATTTCTTTATAAAAGATCACAACGGTAACGATGGTTGGGCCTAATAAATGGTAAAAAAGTTGACATAATTACATTCTTTATAAAAGATAATTTAATAAATCATTTAAAATTTCTTTATAAAAGATTAAAACAGTAATAATCATTCGGCCTAATAAATGCTAAAAAACTCGAGATTATTATCTTTTTTGTAACAGACCATTTAACATTTCATTATAAAAGATGATAATGGAAACTTTCATTGAGCCTAATAAATACTACAAAATTTGAAATAATTATCTTCTATGTAAAAGATAACTTCAAAGATTATTTCAAATTTTTTTATAAAAGATCATAACAGTAACTATCATTGGGCCAATAAACGCTGAAAAAGTTGAGATTATTATCTTCTTTGTAAAACATAATTTAATAAATCAATTAAAATTTCTTTATAAAAGATCATAACGGTAACAATTATTGTGCCAAATAAATTCTAAAAAAAGTTGAAATAATTATCTTCTTTGTAGAAGATAATTTAACAGATCAATTAATATTTATATATAAAATATCATAACCGTAACGATCATTGAGCCTAATAAATGCTAAACAAGTTGTCATAATAATCTTCTTTGTAAAAGATAATTTAATAGATCATTTAAAATTTCTTTGTAAAGGAAAATAACTGTAAAAATCATTAGGCCTAATCAATACTAAAAAAGTTGACATAATAATCTTCTTTGTTGAAGATAATTTAATAGATCATTTAAAATTTTTTCATAAAAGATCATAACGGTATCGACTATTGGGCCTAATAAATGCTGAAAAAGTTGAGATTATTATCTTCTTTGTAAAAGATAATTTAATAGATCATTTAATATTTCTTTACAAAAGATCACAACGGTAACGATGATTGGGCCTAATAAATGGTAAAGAAGTTGAAATAATTACGTTCTGTGTAGAAGATAATTTAATAGATCATTTAAAAATTCTTTATAAAATATCATAATGGTAATGATCATTGGGCATAATAAACGCTGAAAAAGTTGAGATAATTACGTTCTTTGTAAAAGATGATTTAATAGATCATTTAAAATTTCTTTATAAAAGATCATAATGGTAATGATCATTGGGTCTCATAAACGCTGAAAAAGTTGAGATAATTATGTTCTTTGAAAAAGATAATTTAATAGATCATCTAAAATTTCTTTATAAAAGATCATAATGGTAACGATCATTGGGCCTAATAAATGCTAAAAAAGTTGACATAATAATCTTCTTTGTAAAAGATAATTTAATAGATCATTTAAAATTTCTTTATAAAAGATCACAACGGTAACGATGGTTGGGCCTAATAAATGGTAAAAAAGTTGACATAATTACATTCTTTATAAAAGATAATTTAATAAATCATTTAAAATTTCTTTATAAAAGATTAAAACAGTAATAATCATTCGGCCTAATAAATGCTAAAAAACTCGAGATTATTATCTTTTTTGTAACAGACCATTTAACATTTCATTATAAAAGATGATAATGGAAACTTTCATTGAGCCTAATAAATACTACAAAATTTGAAATAATTATCTTCTATGTAAAAGATAACTTCAAAGATTATTTCAAATTTTTTTATAAAAGATCATAACAGTAACTATCATTGGGCCAATAAACGCTGAAAAAGTTGAGATTATTATCTTCTTTGTAAAACATAATTTAATAAATCAATTAAAATTTCTTTATAAAAGATCATAACGGTAACAATTATTGTGCCAAATAAATTCTAAAAAAAGTTGAAATAATTATCTTCTTTGTAGAAGATAATTTAACAGATCAATTAATATTTATATATAAAATATCATAACCGTAACGATCATTGAGCCTAATAAATGCTAAACAAGTTGTCATAATAATCTTCTTTGTAAAAGATAATTTAATAGATCATTTAAAATTTCTTTGTAAAGGAAAATAACTGTAAAAATCATTAGGCCTAATCAATACTAAAAAAGTTGACATAATAATCTTCTTTGTTGAAGATAATTTAATAGATCATTTAAAATTTTTTCATAAAAGATCATAACGGTATCGACTATTGGGCCTAATAAATGCTGAAAAAGTTGAGATTATTATCTTCTTTGTAAAAGATAATTTAATAGATCATTTAATATTTCTTTACAAAAGATCACAACGGTAACGATGATTGGGCCTAATAAATGGTAAAGAAGTTGAAATAATTACGTTCTGTGTAGAAGATAATTTAATAGATCATTTAAAAATTCTTTATAAAATATCATAATGGTAATGATCATTGGGCATAATAAACGCTGAAAAAGTTGAGATAATTACGTTCTTTGTAAAAGATGATTTAATAGATCATTTAAAATTTCTTTATAAAAGATCATAATGGTAATGATCATTGGGTCTCATAAACGCTGAAAAAGTTGAGATAATTATGTTCTTTGAAAAAGATAATTTAATAGATCATCTAAAATTTCTTTATAAAAGATCATAATGGTAACGATCATTGGGCCTAATAAATGCTAAAAAAGTTGACATAATAATCTTCTTTGTAAAAGATAATTTAATAGATCATTTAAAATTTCTTTATAAAAGATCACAACGGTAACGATGGTTGGGCCTAATAAATGGTAAAAAAGTTGACATAATTACATTCTTTATAAAAGATAATTTAATAAATCATTTAAAATTTCTTTATAAAAGATTAAAACAGTAATAATCATTCGGCCTAATAAATGCTAAAAAACTCGAGATTATTATCTTTTTTGTAACAGACCATTTAACATTTCATTATAAAAGATGATAATGGAAACTTTCATTGAGCCTAATAAATACTACAAAATTTGAAATAATTATCTTCTATGTAAAAGATAACTTCAAAGATTATTTCAAATTTTTTTATAAAAGATCATAACAGTAACTATCATTGGGCCAATAAACGCTGAAAAAGTTGAGATTATTATCTTCTTTGTAAAACATAATTTAATAAATCAATTAAAATTTCTTTATAAAAGATCATAACGGTAACAATTATTGTGCCAAATAAATTCTAAAAAAAGTTGAAATAATTATCTTCTTTGTAGAAGATAATTTAACAGATCAATTAATATTTATATATAAAATATCATAACCGTAACGATCATTGAGCCTAATAAATGCTAAACAAGTTGTCATAATAATCTTCTTTGTAAAAGATAATTTAATAGATCATTTAAAATTTCTTTGTAAAGGAAAATAACTGTAAAAATCATTAGGCCTAATCAATACTAAAAAAGTTGACATAATAATCTTCTTTGTTGAAGATAATTTAATAGATCATTTAAAATTTTTTCATAAAAGATCATAACGGTATCGACTATTGGGCCTAATAAATGCTGAAAAAGTTGAGATTATTATCTTCTTTGTAAAAGATAATTTAATAGATCATTTAATATTTCTTTACAAAAGATCACAACGGTAACGATGATTGGGCCTAATAAATGGTAAAGAAGTTGAAATAATTACGTTCTGTGTAGAAGATAATTTAATAGATCATTTAAAAATTCTTTATAAAATATCATAATGGTAATGATCATTGGGCATAATAAACGCTGAAAAAGTTGAGATAATTACGTTCTTTGTAAAAGATGATTTAATAGATCATTTAAAATTTCTTTATAAAAGATCATAATGGTAATGATCATTGGGTCTCATAAACGCTGAAAAAGTTGAGATAATTATGTTCTTTGAAAAAGATAATTTAATAGATCATCTAAAATTTCTTTATAAAAGATCATAATGGTAACGATCATTGGGCCTAATAAATGCTAAAAAAGTTGACATAATAATCTTCTTTGTAAAAGATAATTTAATAGATCATTTAAAATTTCTTTATAAAAGATCACAACGGTAACGATGGTTGGGCCTAATAAATGGTAAAAAAGTTGACATAATTACATTCTTTATAAAAGATAATTTAATAAATCATTTAAAATTTCTTTATAAAAGATTAAAACAGTAATAATCATTCGGCCTAATAAATGCTAAAAAACTCGAGATTATTATCTTTTTTGTAACAGACCATTTAACATTTCATTATAAAAGATGATAATGGAAACTTTCATTGAGCCTAATAAATACTACAAAATTTGAAATAATTATCTTCTATGTAAAAGATAACTTCAAAGATTATTTCAAATTTTTTTATAAAAGATCATAACAGTAACTATCATTGGGCCAATAAACGCTGAAAAAGTTGAGATTATTATCTTCTTTGTAAAACATAATTTAATAAATCAATTAAAATTTCTTTATAAAAGATCATAACGGTAACAATTATTGTGCCAAATAAATTCTAAAAAAAGTTGAAATAATTATCTTCTTTGTAGAAGATAATTTAACAGATCAATTAATATTTATATATAAAATATCATAACCGTAACGATCATTGAGCCTAATAAATGCTAAACAAGTTGTCATAATAATCTTCTTTGTAAAAGATAATTTAATAGATCATTTAAAATTTCTTTGTAAAGGAAAATAACTGTAAAAATCATTAGGCCTAATCAATACTAAAAAAGTTGACATAATAATCTTCTTTGTTGAAGATAATTTAATAGATCATTTAAAATTTTTTCATAAAAGATCATAACGGTATCGACTATTGGGCCTAATAAATGCTGAAAAAGTTGAGATTATTATCTTCTTTGTAAAAGATAATTTAATAGATCATTTAATATTTCTTTACAAAAGATCACAACGGTAACGATGATTGGGCCTAATAAATGGTAAAGAAGTTGAAATAATTACGTTCTGTGTAGAAGATAATTTAATAGATCATTTAAAAATTCTTTATAAAATATCATAATGGTAATGATCATTGGGCATAATAAACGCTGAAAAAGTTGAGATAATTACGTTCTTTGTAAAAGATGATTTAATAGATCATTTAAAATTTCTTTATAAAAGATCATAATGGTAATGATCATTGGGTCTCATAAACGCTGAAAAAGTTGAGATAATTATGTTCTTTGAAAAAGATAATTTAATAGATCATCTAAAATTTCTTTATAAAAGATCATAATGGTAACGATCATTGGGCCTAATAAATGCTAAAAAAGTTGACATAATAATCTTCTTTGTAAAAGATAATTTAATAGATCATTTAAAATTTCTTTATAAAAGATCACAACGGTAACGATGGTTGGGCCTAATAAATGGTAAAAAAGTTGACATAATTACATTCTTTATAAAAGATAATTTAATAAATCATTTAAAATTTCTTTATAAAAGATTAAAACAGTAATAATCATTCGGCCTAATAAATGCTAAAAAACTCGAGATTATTATCTTTTTTGTAACAGACCATTTAACATTTCATTATAAAAGATGATAATGGAAACTTTCATTGAGCCTAATAAATACTACAAAATTTGAAATAATTATCTTCTATGTAAAAGATAACTTCAAAGATTATTTCAAATTTTTTTATAAAAGATCATAACAGTAACTATCATTGGGCCAATAAACGCTGAAAAAGTTGAGATTATTATCTTCTTTGTAAAACATAATTTAATAAATCAATTAAAATTTCTTTATAAAAGATCATAACGGTAACAATTATTGTGCCAAATAAATTCTAAAAAAAGTTGAAATAATTATCTTCTTTGTAGAAGATAATTTAACAGATCAATTAATATTTATATATAAAATATCATAACCGTAACGATCATTGAGCCTAATAAATGCTAAACAAGTTGTCATAATAATCTTCTTTGTAAAAGATAATTTAATAGATCATTTAAAATTTCTTTGTAAAGGAAAATAACTGTAAAAATCATTAGGCCTAATCAATACTAAAAAAGTTGACATAATAATCTTCTTTGTTGAAGATAATTTAATAGATCATTTAAAATTTTTTCATAAAAGATCATAACGGTATCGACTATTGGGCCTAATAAATGCTGAAAAAGTTGAGATTATTATCTTCTTTGTAAAAGATAATTTAATAGATCATTTAATATTTCTTTACAAAAGATCACAACGGTAACGATGATTGGGCCTAATAAATGGTAAAGAAGTTGAAATAATTACGTTCTGTGTAGAAGATAATTTAATAGATCATTTAAAAATTCTTTATAAAATATCATAATGGTAATGATCATTGGGCATAATAAACGCTGAAAAAGTTGAGATAATTACGTTCTTTGTAAAAGATGATTTAATAGATCATTTAAAATTTCTTTATAAAAGATCATAATGGTAATGATCATTGGGTCTCATAAACGCTGAAAAAGTTGAAATAATTATGTTCTTTGAAAAAGATAATTTAATAGATCATCTAAAATTTCTTTATAAAAGATCATAATGGTAACGATCATTGGGCCTAATAAATGCTAAAAAAGTTGACATAATAATCTTCTTTGTAAAAGATAATTTAATAGATCATTTAAAATTTCTTTATAAAAGATCACAACGGTAACGATGGTTGGGCCTAATAAATGGTAAAAAAGTTGACATAATTACATTCTTTATAAAAGATAATTTCATTTAAAATTTCTTTATAAAATATCATAACGGTAATGATCGCTGGGCCTAACAAATGCTGAAAACGTTGAGATTATTATCTTCTTTGTAGAAGATAATTTAATAGATCATTTAAAATTTCTTTATTAAAAGATCATAACGGTAATGATCATTGTGCCTAATAAATGCTAAAAAAGTTGACATAATTATCTTCTTTGTAAAAGATAATTTAGTAGATCATTTAAAATTTCTTTATAAAAGATCATAATGGTAATGATCATTGGGTCTCATAAACGCTGAAAAAGTTGAGATAATTATGTTCTTTGAAAAAGATAATTTAATAGATCATCTAAAATTTCTTTATAAAAGATCATAATGGTAACGATCATTGGGCCTAATAAATGCTAAAAAAGTTGACATAATAATCTTCTTTGTAAAAGATAATTTAATAGATCATTTAAAATTTCTTTATAAAAGATCACAACGGTAACGATGGTTGGGCCTAATAAATGGTAAAAAAGTTGACATAATTACATTCTTTATAAAAGATAATTTAATAAATCATTTAAAATTTCTTTATAAAAGATTAAAACAGTAATAATCATTCGGCCTAATAAATGCTAAAAAACTCGAGATTATTATCTTTTTTGTAACAGACCATTTAACATTTCATTATAAAAGATGATAATGGAAACTTTCATTGAGCCTAATAAATACTACAAAATTTGAAATAATTATCTTCTATGTAAAAGATAACTTCAAAGATTATTTCAAATTTTTTTATAAAAGATCATAACAGTAACTATCATTGGGCCAATAAACGCTGAAAAAGTTGAGATTATTATCTTCTTTGTAAAACATAATTTAATAAATCAATTAAAATTTCTTTATAAAAGATCATAACGGTAACAATTATTGTGCCAAATAAATTCTAAAAAAAGTTGAAATAATTATCTTCTTTGTAGAAGATAATTTAACAGATCAATTAATATTTATATATAAAATATCATAACCGTAACGATCATTGAGCCTAATAAATGCTAAACAAGTTGTCATAATAATCTTCTTTGTAAAAGATAATTTAATAGATCATTTAAAATTTCTTTGTAAAGGAAAATAACTGTAAAAATCATTAGGCCTAATCAATACTAAAAAAGTTGACATAATAATCTTCTTTGTTGAAGATAATTTAATAGATCATTTAAAATTTTTTCATAAAAGATCATAACGGTATCGACTATTGGGCCTAATAAATGCTGAAAAAGTTGAGATTATTATCTTCTTTGTAAAAGATAATTTAATAGATCATTTAATATTTCTTTACAAAAGATCACAACGGTAACGATGATTGGGCCTAATAAATGGTAAAGAAGTTGAAATAATTACGTTCTGTGTAGAAGATAATTTAATAGATCATTTAAAAATTCTTTATAAAATATCATAATGGTAATGATCATTGGGCATAATAAACGCTGAAAAAGTTGAGATAATTACGTTCTTTGTAAAAGATGATTTAATAGATCATTTAAAATTTCTTTATAAAAGATCATAATGGTAATGATCATTGGGTCTCATAAACGCTGAAAAAGTTGAGATAATTATGTTCTTTGAAAAAGATAATTTAATAGATCATCTAAAATTTCTTTATAAAAGATCATAATGGTAACGATCATTGGGCCTAATAAATGCTAAAAAAGTTGACATAATAATCTTCTTTGTAAAAGATAATTTAATAGATCATTTAAAATTTCTTTATAAAAGATCACAACGGTAACGATGGTTGGGCCTAATAAATGGTAAAAAAGTTGACATAATTACATTCTTTATAAAAGATAATTTAATAAATCATTTAAAATTTCTTTATAAAAGATTAAAACAGTAATAATCATTCGGCCTAATAAATGCTAAAAAACTCGAGATTATTATCTTTTTTGTAACAGACCATTTAACATTTCATTATAAAAGATGATAATGGAAACTTTCATTGAGCCTAATAAATACTACAAAATTTGAAATAATTATCTTCTATGTAAAAGATAACTTCAAAGATTATTTCAAATTTTTTTATAAAAGATCATAACAGTAACTATCATTGGGCCAATAAACGCTGAAAAAGTTGAGATTATTATCTTCTTTGTAAAACATAATTTAATAAATCAATTAAAATTTCTTTATAAAAGATCATAACGGTAACAATTATTGTGCCAAATAAATTCTAAAAAAAGTTGAAATAATTATCTTCTTTGTAGAAGATAATTTAACAGATCAATTAATATTTATATATAAAATATCATAACCGTAACGATCATTGAGCCTAATAAATGCTAAACAAGTTGTCATAATAATCTTCTTTGTAAAAGATAATTTAATAGATCATTTAAAATTTCTTTGTAAAGGAAAATAACTGTAAAAATCATTAGGCCTAATCAATACTAAAAAAGTTGACATAATAATCTTCTTTGTTGAAGATAATTTAATAGATCATTTAAAATTTTTTCATAAAAGATCATAACGGTATCGACTATTGGGCCTAATAAATGCTGAAAAAGTTGAGATTATTATCTTCTTTGTAAAAGATAATTTAATAGATCATTTAATATTTCTTTACAAAAGATCACAACGGTAACGATGATTGGGCCTAATAAATGGTAAAGAAGTTGAAATAATTACGTTCTGTGTAGAAGATAATTTAATAGATCATTTAAAAATTCTTTATAAAATATCATAATGGTAATGATCATTGGGCATAATAAACGCTGAAAAAGTTGAGATAATTACGTTCTTTGTAAAAGATGATTTAATAGATCATTTAAAATTTCTTTATAAAAGATCATAATGGTAATGATCATTGGGTCTCATAAATGCTGAAAAAGTTGAGATAATTATGTTCTTTGAAAAAGATAATTTAATAGATCATCTAAAATTTCTTTATAAAAGATCATAATGGTAACGATCATTGGGCCTAATAAATGCTAAAAAAGTTGACATAATAATCTTCTTTGTAAAAGATAATTTAATAGATCATTTAAAATTTCTTTATAAAAGATCACAACGGTAACGATGGTTGGGCCTAATAAATGGTAAAAAAGTTGACATAATTACATTCTTTATAAAAGATAATTTAATAAATCATTTAAAATTTCTTTATAAAAGATTAAAACAGTAATAATCATTCGGCCTAATAAATGCTAAAAAACTCGAGATTATTATCTTTTTTGTAACAGACCATTTAACATTTCATTATAAAAGATGATAATGGAAACTTTCATTGAGCCTAATAAATACTACAAAATTTGAAATAATTATCTTCTATGTAAAAGATAACTTCAAAGATTATTTCAAATTTTTTTATAAAAGATCATAACAGTAACTATCATTGGGCCAATAAACGCTGAAAAAGTTGAGATTATTATCTTCTTTGTAAAACATAATTTAATAAATCAATTAAAATTTCTTTATAAAAGATCATAACGGTAACAATTATTGTGCCAAATAAATTCTAAAAAAAGTTGAAATAATTATCTTCTTTGTAGAAGATAATTTAACAGATCAATTAATATTTATATATAAAATATCATAACCGTAACGATCATTGAGCCTAATAAATGCTAAACAAGTTGTCATAATAATCTTCTTTGTAAAAGATAATTTAATAGATCATTTAAAATTTCTTTGTAAAGGAAAATAACTGTAAAAATCATTAGGCCTAATCAATACTAAAAAAGTTGACATAATAATCTTCTTTGTTGAAGATAATTTAATAGATCATTTAAAATTTTTTCATAAAAGATCATAACGGTATCGACTATTGGGCCTAATAAATGCTGAAAAAGTTGAGATTATTATCTTCTTTGTAAAAGATAATTTAATAGATCATTTAATATTTCTTTACAAAAGATCACAACGGTAACGATGATTGGGCCTAATAAATGGTAAAGAAGTTGAAATAATTACGTTCTGTGTAGAAGATAATTTAATAGATCATTTAAAAATTCTTTATAAAATATCATAATGGTAATGATCATTGGGCATAATAAACGCTGAAAAAGTTGAGATAATTACGTTCTTTGTAAAAGATGATTTAATAGATCATTTAAAATTTCTTTATAAAAGATCATAATGGTAATGATCATTGGGTCTCATAAACGCTGAAAAAGTTGAGATAATTATGTTCTTTGAAAAAGATAATTTAATAGATCATCTAAAATTTCTTTATAAAAGATCATAATGGTAACGATCATTGGGCCTAATAAATGCTAAAAAAGTTGACATAATAATCTTCTTTGTAAAAGATAATTTAATAGATCATTTAAAATTTCTTTATAAAAGATCACAACGGTAACGATGGTTGGGCCTAATAAATGGTAAAAAAGTTGACATAATTACATTCTTTATAAAAGATAATTTCATTTAAAATTTCTTTATAAAATATCATAACGGTAATGATCGCTGGGCCTAACAAATGCTGAAAACGTTGAGATTATTATCTTCTTTGTAGAAGATAATTTAATAGATCATTTAAAATTTCTTTATTAAAAGATCATAACGGTAATGATCATTGTGCCTAATAAATGCTAAAAAAGTTGACATAATTATCTTCTTTGTAAAAGATAATTTAGTAGATCATTTAAAATTT
Organism: Psophocarpus tetragonolobus; assembly: GCA_037954015.1. Taxonomy (NCBI): domain Eukaryota; kingdom Viridiplantae; phylum Streptophyta; class Magnoliopsida; order Fabales; family Fabaceae; genus Psophocarpus; species Psophocarpus tetragonolobus. The sequence continues at coordinate 37,503,268 of CM075692.1, forward strand.
CTTTTTTAAAAGATCATGACGGTAACGATCATTCGGCCTAAGAAATGCCGAAAAACATTCGATAATTGTCTTCTTTGCAGAAGATAATTTAATAGATCATTTAAAATTACATTATAAAACATCACAACGGCAAGGATCATTGGGACTAACAAATGCTAAAAAAGTTGAGATAATAATCTTCTTTGTAAAAGATACTTTAATAGATCATTTGAAATTTCTTTATTAAAAGATGATGACAGTAACGATCATTGGGCCTAGTAAATGCTAAAAAACTTGACATAATTATCTTCTTTGTTAAAGATAATTTAATAGATCATTTAAAATTTAATTATAAAAGATCATAATGGTAATGATCATTGGGGCTACTAAATGTTGAAAAACTTGAGATTATTATCTTCTTTGTCAAAGATAATTTAATATATCATTTAAAATTTCTGTATAAAAGATAGCAACGGTAACGATCATTTGGCTAATAAATGCTAAAAAGGTTGACACAATAATTTTCTTTGCCAGAGATAATTTAATAGATCATTTAAAATTTCTTTATAAAAGATTACAACGATAACGATTATTGCGCCTAATAAATGCTAAAAAAATTTAGATTGTTATGTTCTTTTTAAAAGATAATTTAATAAATTATTTAAAATTTCTTCATTAAAAGATCATGACAGTAACGATCATTGGGCCTAATAAATGCTAAAAAACTTGACATAATTATCTTCTCTGTAAAAGATAATTTAATAGATCATTTAAAATTACTTTATAAAAGATCACAACGGCAACGATCATTGGGCCTAATAAATGCTAAAAGAGTTGACATAATAATCTTCTTTGTAAAAGATAATTTAATAGATCATTTAAAGTTTCCTTATAAAAGATCACAACGGCAACGATCATTGGGTCTAATAAATGCCACAAAAGTTGAGATAATTATGTTCTTTGTAAAATATAATTTGATAGATCAGTTAAAATTTCTTTATAAAAGATCATAACGGTAACAATCATTGGGCCTAATAAATGCTAAAAAGGTTGAGATTATTATCTTCTTTGTAAAATATAATTTAATAGATCATTTAAAATTTCTTTATAAAAGATCACAACGGCAATGATCATTGGGCCTAATAAATACTGAAAAAGTTGACATAATAATATTATTTGTAAAAGATAATTTAATATATCCTTTAAACTTTCTTTATAAAATATCACAATGGCAACGATCATTGAGCCCAATAAATACTAAAAAATTTGAGATTATTATCTTCTTTGTAAAATATAATTTAATAGATAAGTTAAAATTTATTTATAAAAGATTATAACGATAACGCTCATTGGGACTAATAAATGCTAAAAAACATGACATAATAATATTATTTGTTAAAGATAATTTAATAGATCATTTAAAATTTCATTATAAAAGATCATAACGGTAATGATCATTGGGCCTAATAAATGCTGAAAAACTTGAAATTATTATCTTCTTTGTAAAAGATAATTTAATAGATCATTTAAAATTTCCTTATAAAAGATAATAACCATAACGATTATTTGGCTAATAAATGCTAAAAAGGTTGACATAATAATCTTCTTTGTCAAAGATAATTTAATAGATCATTTAAAATTTCTTTATAAAAGATTACAACGGTAACAATTATTGGACCTAATAAATTCTAAAAAATTTTAGATTGTTATGTTCTTTGTAAAAGATAATGTAATAGATCATTTAAAATTTCTTTATTAAAAGATCATGACGGTAACGATCGTTGGGCCTAATAAATGCTAAAAAATTTCAAATAATTATCCTCTTTATAAAAGATAATTTAATAGATTGCTTCAAATTTCTTTATAAAAGATCATAACATTAACGATCATTGGGCCTAATAAATGTTAAACAAAGTTGAAATAATTATCTTCGTTGTGAAAGATAATATAGTAGATCAATTAAAATTTCTGTAGAAAAGATCATAATGGTAACGTTCATTAGGCCTAATAAATGCTAAACAAGTTGACATAACAATCTTCTTTGTTAAAGATAATTTAATAGATCAATTAAAATTTCTATATAAAAGATCATAACAGTCATTGGACCTAATAAATGCTGAAAAAGTTGAGAGTATTATCTTCTTTGTAAAAGATAATTTAATAGATCAATTAAAATTTTTTTATAAAGGATCATAACAGTAACGATCATTATGCCTAGTAAATGCTGAAAAAGGTTGACATTAGCTTCTTCTTTGTAAAAGATAACTTAATAGATCATTTAAAATTTCTTTATAATAGATCACAACGGAAACGATCATTGGGCCTAATAAATGCTAAAAAAGTTGACATAATAATCTGATTTGTAAAAGATAATTTAATAGATCATTTAGAATTTCATTATAAAAGATCATAACGGTAACGATCATTAAGCCTAATAAATGCTGAAAAAATTGAGATTATTATCTTCTTTGTAAAAGATAATTTAGTAGATCATTTAAAATTTCTTTATAAAAGATAACAACAATAACTATTATTGGGCTTAACGAATGCTAAAAAAGTTTACATAATTATCTTCTTTGTAAAAGATAAATTAATAGATCATTTAAAATTTATTTATTAAAAGATCATGATGGTAATGATCATTCGGCCTAATAAATGCTAAAAAAGTTGACATAATTATCTTCTTTGTAAAAAATTATTTAATAGATCATTTAAAATTTCTTTTTTAAAAGATCATGACGGTAACGATAATTCGGCCTAATAAATGCCAAAAAACTTTCGATAATTATCTTCTTTGCAAAAGATAATTTAATAGATCATTTAAAATTATATTATAAAAGATCACAATGGCAAGTTGGGCCTAATAAATGCTAAAAAAGTTGAGATAATAATCTTCTTTGTAAAAGATAATTTAATAGATCATTTAAAATTTCTTTATTAAAAGATCATGACGGTAACGATCATTGGGCCTAATAAATGCTAAAAAACTTGACATAATTATCTTCTTTGTTAAAGGTAATTTAATAGATCATTTAAAATTTCATTATAAAAGATCATAACGTTAATGATCATTGGGCCTAATAAATGGGCTGATTGACCCAAGTGGGTTTATTTTTTAAAAAAATTACCAGTATGGGTCTGCTTTGAAAAATATTACCAGCATGGGTCTGTTTTGGGTGGTTGACTCGGTCAAACCGCAACTCCGAATTGTGGTTTCGTTGTCACGTCAGTAAAGTGATTACGTGGAAGCCAGCGTGGAAAAACGACTACGAAATCGCAAGTGGGAATTGCGGTTTGACTGAAAACACAGAAAACGATGGCTATAAAACCGCAAGTCGCATCTGCGGTTTCAATTAAATATTATTTTTATCATAAACCGCAAGTGCGAACTGCGGTTTATGTTAAATATAATATTTAAATATCATCAAAGTGGCTGTGGTTTAATGGTGAGAATTTGATGTTGTAGTGGTGGAGACCCGGGCTCGAATCTCAGCAGCCACACATAAAACCGTAAGTCGCATCTGCGGTTTGAATTAAATATTATTTTTATCATAAACCGCAAGTGCGAACTGCGGTTTATGTTAAATATAATATTTAAATATCATCAAAGTGGCTGTAGTTTAATGGTGAGAATTTTATGTTGTAGTTGTGGAGACCTGTGCTCGAGTCTCAGCAGCCACACATTGTTTTAATTGATGTCAGATTTAAATCACATGACTTATTTTTTTCACTTTTATAGGATAAAAAAGTAAGCCAGGTGATTTTAATTAAAACAGTGTGTGGCTACTGGGATTCGAGCCCAGGTCTCTACAACCACAGCGTGAAATTCTCACCACTAAACTAGTGGTCACTTTCATGATATTTAAATATTATATTTAACATAAACCGCAGTTCGCACTTGCGGTTTATGATAAAAGTAATATTTAATTCAAACTGCAGATGCAACTTACGGTTTTATGTGTGGCTGCTGGGATTCGAGCCCGGGTCTCCACAACTACAACATCAAATTCTCACCATTAAACCACAGCCACTTTGATGATATTTAAATATTATATTTAACATAAACCGCAGTTCGCACTTGCGGTTTATGATAAAAATAATATTTAATTGAAACCGCAGATGCGACTTGCGGTTTTACAGGCATCGTTTTCTGTGTTTTCAGTCAAACCGCAATTCCCACTTGCGGTTTCGTAGTCGTTTTTCCACGCTGGCTTCCACGTAATCACTTTGCTGACGTGACAACGAAACCGCAATTCGGAGTTGCGGTTTGACCGAGTCAACCACCCAAAACAGACCCATGCTAGTAATATTTTTCAAAACAGACCCATACTGGTAATTTTTTAAAAAAATAAACCCACTTGGGTCAATCAGCCTAATAAATGCTGAAAAAGTTGTGATTATTATATTTTGGTAAAAGATAATTTAGTAGATCATTTAAAATTTCTTTATAAAAGATAATAACGATAACTATTATTGGGCTTAACAAATTCTAAAAAAGTGGACATAATTATCTTCTTTGTAAAAGATAATTTAATAGATTATTTAAAATTTCTTTATTAAAAGATCATGACGGTAATGATCATTGGGCCTAATAAATGCTAAAAAATTTAACATAATTATCTTCTTTGTAAAAGATAATTTAATAGATCATTTAAAAATTCTTTTTTAAAAGATCATGATAGTAACGAGCATTCGGCCTAATAAATGCTAAAAAAAATTTGATAATTATTTTCTTTGCAAAAGATAATTTAATAGACCATTTAAAATTACATTATAAAATATCACAACGGCAACGATCATTGGGCTTAATAAATGCTAAAAAAGTTGAGATAATAATCTTCTTTGTTAAAGATAATTTAATAGATCATTTAAATTTTCATTACAAAATATCATAAAGGTAATGATCATTGGGTCTAATAAATGCTGAAAAAGTTGAGATTATTATCCTCATTTTCAAAGATAATTTAATAGATCATTTAAAATTTCTTTACAAAAGATAGTAACCGTAATGATCATTTGGCTAATAAATGCTAAAAAGGTTGACATAATAATTTTCTTTGCCAAAGATAATTTAATAGATCATTTAAAATTTCATTATAAAAGATCATAACGGTAATGATCATTGGGCCTACTAAATGCTGAAAAAGTTGTGATTATTATCTTCTTTGTCAAAGATAATTTAATAGATCATTTAAAATTTCTTTATAAAAGATAGTAACGGTAACCATCATTTGGCTAATAAATGCTAAAAAGGTTGACATAATAATTTTCTTTGCCAACGATAATTTAATAGATCATTTAAAATTTCTTTATAAAAGATTACAAAGGTAACGATTATTGCACCTAATAAATGCTAAAAAATTTAGATTGTTATGTTCTTTGTAAAATATAATTTAATAAATAATTTAAAATTTCTTCATTAAAAGATCATGACAGTCACGATCCTTGGGCCTAATAAATGCTAAAAAACTTGACAAAATTACCTTCTTTGTAAAAGATAATTTAATAGATCATTTAAAATTACTTTATAAAAGATCACAAACGGCAACGATCATTGGGCCTAATAAATGCTAAAAAAGTTGACATAATAATCTTCTTTGTAAAAGATAATTTAATAGACCATTTAAAATTTATTTATAAAAGATCACAACGGTAACGATCATTAGGCCTAATAAATGCTACAAAAGCTTAGATAATTATGTTCTTTGTAAAATATAATTTCATTTAAAATTTCTTTATAAAATATCATAACGGTAATGATCGCTGGGCCTAACAAATGCTGAAAACGTGGAGATTATTATCTTCTTTGTAGAAGATAATTTAATAGATCATTTAAAATTTCTTTATTAAAAGATCATAACGGTAATGATCATTCGGCCTAATAAATGCTAAAAAAGTTGACATAATTGTCTTCTTTGCAAAAGATAATTTAATATATTATTTAAAATTACATTATAAAAATCACAACTGCAACGATCATTGGGATTAATAAAAGCTAAAAAAGTTATAATAATCTTCTTTGTAAAAGATAATTTAATAGATCATTTAAAATTTCTTTATTAAAAGATGATGACGGTAACGATTATTGGGCCTAATAAATGCTAAAAAACTTGACATAATTATCTTCTTTGTTAAAGATAATTTAATAGATCATTTAAAATTTCATTATAAAAGATCATAACGGTAATGATCATTGGGCCTACTAAATGCTGAAAAAGTTGAGATTATTATCTTCTTTGTCAAAGATAATTTAATAGATCATTTAAAATTTCTTTATAAAAGATAGTAACGGTAACCATCATTTGGCTAATAAATGCTAAAAAGGTTGACATAATAATTTTCTTTGCCAACGATAATTTAATAGATCATTTAAAATTTCTTTATAAAAGATTACAAAGGTAACGATTATTGCACCTAATAAATGCTAAAAAATTTTAGATTGTTATGTTCTTTGTAAAATATAATTTAATAAATCATTTGAAATTTCTTCATTAAAAGATCATGACAGTAACGATCATTGGGCCTAATAAATGCTAAAAAACTTGACATAATTATCTTCTTTGTCAAAGATAATTTAATAGATCATTTAAAATTACTTTATAAAAGATCACAATGACAACGATCATTGGGCCTAATAAATGCTAATAGAGTTGACATAATAATCTTCTTTGTAAAAGATAATTTAATAGATCATTTAAAATTTCTTTACAAAAGATAGTAACCGTAATGATCATTTGGCTAATAAATGCTAAAAAGGTTGACATAATAATTTTCTTTGCCAAAGATAATTTAATAGATCATTTAAAATTTCATTATAAAAGATCATAACGGTAATGATCATTGGGCCTACTAAATGCTGAAAAAGTTGTGATTATTATCTTCTTTGTCAAAGATAATTTAATAGATCATTTAAAATTTTTTTATAAAAGATAGTAACGGTAACCATCATTTGGCTAATAAATGCTAAAAAGGTTGACATAATAATTTTCTTTGCCAACGATAATTTAATAGATCATTTAAAATTTCTTTATAAAAGATTACAAAGGTAACGATTATTGCACCTAATAAATGCTAAAAAATTTAGATTGTTATGTTCTTTGTAAAATATAATTTAATAAATAATTTAAAATTTCTTCATTAAAAGATCATGACAGTCACGATCCTTGGGCCTAATAAATGCTAAAAAACTTGACAAAATTACCTTCTTTGTAAAAGATAATTTAATAGATCATTTAAAATTACTTTATAAAAGATCACAAACGGCAACAATCATTGGGCCTAATAAATGCTAAAAAAGTTGACATAATAATCTTCTTTGTAAAAGATAATTTAATAGACCATTTAAAATTTATTTATAAAAGATCACAACGGTAACGATCATTAGGCCTAATAAATGCTACAAAAGCTTAGATAATTATGTTCTTTGTAAAATATAATTTCATTTAAAATTTCTTTATAAAATATCATAACGGTAATGATCGCTGGGCCTAACAAATGCTGAAAACGTGGAGATTATTATCTTCTTTGTAGAAGATAATTTAATAGATCATTTAAAATTTCTTTATTAAAAGATCATAACGGTAATGATCATTCGGCCTAATAAATGCTAAAAAAGTTGACATAATTGTCTTCTTTGCAAAAGATAATTTAATATATTATTTAAAATTACATTATAAAAATCACAACTGCAACGATCATTGGGACTAATAAAAGCTAAAAAAGTTATAATAATCTTCTTTGTAAAAGATAATTTAATAGATCATTTAAAATTTCTTTATTAAAAGATGATGACGGTAACGATTATTGGGCCTAATAAATGCTAAAAAACTTGACATAATTATCTTCTTTGTTAAAGATAATTTAATAGATCATTTAAAATTTCATTATAAAAGATCATAACGGTAATGATCATTGGGCCTACTAAATGCTGAAAAAGTTGAGATTATTATCTTCTTTGTCAAAGATAATTTAATAGATCATTTAAAATTTCTTTATAAAAGATAGTAACGGTAACCATCATTTGGCTAATAAATGCTAAAAAGGTTGACATAATAATTTTCTTTGCCAACGATAATTTAATAGATCATTTAAAATTTCTTTATAAAAGATTACAAAGGTAACGATTATTGCACCTAATAAATGCTAAAAAATTTTAGATTGTTATGTTCTTTGTAAAATATAATTTAATAAATCATTTGAAATTTCTTCATTAAAAGATCATGACAGTAACGATCATTGGGCCTAATAAATGCTAAAAAACTTGACATAATTATCTTCTTTGTCAAAGATAATTTAATAGATCATTTAAAATTACTTTATAAAAGATCACAATGACAACGATCATTGGGCCTAATAAATGCTAATAGAGTTGACATAATAATCTTCTTTGTAAAAGATAATTTAATAGATCATTTAAAATTTCTTTACAAAAGATAGTAACCGTAATGATCATTTGGCTAATAAATGCTAAAAAGGTTGACATAATAATTTTCTTTGCCAAAGATAATTTAATAGATCATTTAAAATTTCATTATAAAAGATCATAACGGTAATGATCATTGGGCCTACTAAATGCTGAAAAAGTTGTGATTATTATCTTCTTTGTCAAAGATAATTTAATAGATCATTTAAAATTTTTTTATAAAAGATAGTAACGGTAACCATCATTTGGCTAATAAATGCTAAAAAGGTTGACATAATAATTTTCTTTGCCAACGATAATTTAATAGATCATTTAAAATTTCTTTATAAAAGATTACAAAGGTAACGATTATTGCACCTAATAAATGCTAAAAAATTTAGATTGTTATGTTCTTTGTAAAATATAATTTAATAAATAATTTAAAATTTCTTCATTAAAAGATCATGACAGTCACGATCCTTGGGCCTAATAAATGCTAAAAAACTTGACAAAATTACCTTCTTTGTAAAAGATAATTTAATAGATCATTTAAAATTACTTTATAAAAGATCACAAACGGCAACAATCATTGGGCCTAATAAATGCTAAAAAAGTTGACATAATAATCTTCTTTGTAAAAGATAATTTAATAGACCATTTAAAATTTATTTATAAAAGATCACAACGGTAACGATCATTAGGCCTAATAAATGCTACAAAAGCTTAGATAATTATGTTCTTTGTAAAATATAATTTCATTTAAAATTTCTTTATAAAATATCATAACGGTAATGATCGCTGGGCCTAACAAATGCTGAAAACGTGGAGATTATTATCTTCTTTGTAGAAGATAATTTAATAGATCATTTAAAATTTCTTTATTAAAAGATCATAACGGTAATGATCATTCGGCCTAATAAATGCTAAAAAAGTTGACATAATTGTCTTCTTTGCAAAAGATAATTTAATATATTATTTAAAATTACATTATAAAAATCACAACTGCAACGATCATTGGGACTAATAAAAGCTAAAAAAGTTATAATAATCTTCTTTGTAAAAGATAATTTAATAGATCATTTAAAATTTCTTTATTAAAAGATGATGACGGTAACGATTATTGGGCCTAATAAATGCTAAAAAACTTGACATAATTATCTTCTTTGTTAAAGATAATTTAATAGATCATTTAAAATTTCATTATAAAAGATCATAACGGTAATGATCATTGGGCCTACTAAATGCTGAAAAAGTTGAGATTATTATCTTCTTTGTCAAAGATAATTTAATAGATCATTTAAAATTTCTTTATAAAAGATAGTAACGGTAACCATCATTTGGCTAATAAATGCTAAAAAGGTTGACATAATAATTTTCTTTGCCAACGATAATTTAATAGATCATTTAAAATTTCTTTATAAAAGATTACAACGGTAACGATTATTGCGCCTAATAAATGCTAAAAAATTTTAGATTGTTATGTTCTTTGTAAAATATAATTTAATAAATAATTTAAAATTTCTTCATTAAAAGATCATGACAGTCACGATCCTTGGGCCTAATAAATGCTAAAAAACTTGACATAATTATCTTCTTTGTAAAAGATAATTTAATAGATCATTTAAAATTACTTTATAAAAGATCACAAACGGCAACGATCATTGGGCCTAATAAATGCTAAAAAAGTTGACATAATAATCTTCTTTGTAAAAGATAATTTAATAGAGCATTTAAAATTTATTTATAAAAGATCACAACGGTAACGATCATTAAGCCTAATAAATGCTACAAAAGCTTAGATAATTATGTTCTTTGTAAAATATAATTTCATTTAAAATTTCTTTATAAAATATCATAACGGTAATGATCGCTGGGCCTAACAAATACTGAAAACGTGGAGATTATTATCTTCTTTGTAGAAGATAATTTAATAGATCATTTAAAATTTCTTTATTAAAAGATTATAACGGTAATGATCATTGGGCCTAATAAATGCTAAAAAAGTTGACATAATTGTCTTCTTTGCAAAAGATAATTTAATATATTATTTAAAATTACATTATAAAAATCACAACTGCAACGATCATTGGGACTAATAAAAGCTAAAAAAGTTATAATAATCTTCTTTGTAAAAGATAATTTAATAGATCATTTAAAATTTCTTTATTAAAAGATGATGACGGTAACGATTATTGGGCCTAATAAATGCTAAAAAACTTGACATAATTATCTTCTTTGTTAAAGATAATTTAATAGATCATTTAAAATTTCATTATAAAAGATCATAACGGTAATGATCATTGGGCCTACTAAATGCTGAAAAAGTTGAGATTATTATCTTCTTTGTCAAAGATAATTTAATAGATCATTTAAAATTTCTTTATAAAAGATAGTAACGGTAACCATCATTTGGCTAATAAATGCTAAAAAGGTTGACATAATAATTTTCTTTGCCAACGATAATTTAATAGATCATTTAAAATTTCTTTATAAAAGATTACAACGGTAACGATTATTGCGCCTAATAAATGCTAAAAAATTTTAGATTGTTATGTTCTTTGTAAAATATAATTTAATAAATCATTTGAAATTTCTTCATTAAAAGATCATGACAGTAACGATCATTGGGCCTAATAAATGCTAAAAAACTTGACATAATTATCTTCTTTGTCAAAGATAATTTAATAGATCATTTAAAATTACTTTATAAAAGATCACAATGACAACGATCATTGGGCCTAATAAATGCTAATAGAGTTGACATAATAATCTTCTTTGTAAAAGATAATTTAATAGATCATTTAAAGTTTCCTTATAAAAGATCACAACGACAACGATCGTTGGGCCTAATAAATGCCACAAAAGTTGAGATAATTATGTTCTTTGTAAAATATAATTTGATAGATCAGTTAAAATTTCTGTATAAAAGATCATCACGGTAATAATCATTGGGCCTAATAAATGCCAAAAAAGTTGAGATTATTATCTTCTTTGTAAAAGATAATTTAATAGATCATTTAAAATTTCTTTATAAAAGATCACAACAGCAACGATCTCCGAGCCTAATAAATACTAAAAGAGTTGACATAATAATATTATTTGTAAAAGATAATTTAATAGATCCTTTAAACTTTCTTTATAAAAGATCACAACGGCAACGATCATTGGCCCAATAAATGCTAAAAAAGTTGAGCTTATTATCTTCTTTGTAAAAGATAATTTAATTGATAAGTTAAAATTTCATTATAAAAGATTATAACGATAACGCTCATTGGGCCTAATAAATGCTAAAAAACATGACATAATAATATTCTTTGTTAAAGATAATTTAATAGATCATTTAAAATTTCATTATAAAAGATCATAACGGTAATGATCATTGGGCCTTATAAATGCTGCAAAAGTTGAACTTATTTTCTTGTTTGTAAAAGATAATTTAATAGATCATTTAAAATTTCCTTATAAAAGATAATAACCATAACGATTATTGGGCTAATAAATGCTAAAAAGCTTGACATAATAATCTTCTTTGTCAAAGATAATTTAATAGATCATTTAAAATTTCTTTATAAAAGATTACAACGGTAACGATTATTGGGCCTAATAAATTCTAAAAAATTTTAGATTGTTATGTTCTTTGTAAAAGATAATTTAATAGATCATTTTAAATTTCTTTATTAAAAGATCATGACGGTAACGATCGTTGGGCCTAATAAATGCTAAAAAATTTCAAATAATTATCCTCTTTATAAAAGATAATTTAATAGATTACTTCAAATTTCTTTATAAAAGATCATAACATTAACGATCATTGGGCCTAATAAATGTTAAACAAAGTTGAAATAATTATCTTCTTTGTGAAAGATAATTTAGTACATCATGTAAAATTTCTTTATAAAAGAGCACAATGGTAACGATCATTAGGCCTAATAAATGCGATAAAAGTTGAGATAATTATGTTCTTTGTCAAATATAATTTGATAGATCATTTAAAATTTTTTTATAAAAGATAGTAACGGTAACAATCATTTGGCTAATAAATGCTAAAAAGGTTGACATAATAATTTTCTTTGCCAAAGATAATTTAATAGATCATTTAAAATTTCTTTATAAAAGATTACAACGGTAACGATTATTGCGCCTAATAAATGCTAAAAAAATTTAGATTGTTATGTTCTTTGTAAAACATAATTTAATAAATCATTTAAAATTTCTTCATTAAAAGATCATGACAGTAACGATCATAGGGCCTAATAAATGCTAAAAAACTTGACATAATTATCTTCTTTGTAAAAGATAATTTAATAGATCATTTAAAATTACTTTATAAAAGATCACAACGACAACGATCATTGAGCCTAATAAATGCTAAAAGAGTTGACATAATAATCTTCTTTGTAAAAGATAATTTAATAGATCATTTAAAGTTTCCTTATCAAAGATCACAACGGCAATGATCATTGGGCCTAATAAATGCCACAAAAGTTGAGATAATTATGTTCTTTGTAAAATATAATTTGATAGATCAGTTAAAATTTTTCTATAAAAGATCATCACGGTAATAATCATTGGGCATAATAAATGCTGAAAAAGTTGAGATTATTATCTTCTTTGTAAAAGATAATTTAATAGATCATTTAAAATTTCTTTATAAAAGATCACAACAGCAATGATCATTGGGCCTAATAAATACTAAAAAAGTTGACATAATAATATTATTTGTAAAAGATAATTTAATAGATCCTTTAAACTTTCTTTATAAAAGATCACAACGGCAACGATCATTGGGCCCAATTAATACTAAAAAAGTTGAGATTATTATCTTCTTTGTAAAAGATAATTTAATAGATAAGTTAAAATTTCTTTATAAAAGATTATAACGATAACACTCATTGGGCCTAATAAATGCTAAAAAACATGACATAATAATATTCTTTGTTAAAGATAATTTAATAGATCATTTAAAATTTCATTTTAAAAGATCATAACGGTAATGATGATTGGGCCTAATAAATGCTGAAAAAGTTAAACTTATTATCTTGTTTGTAAAAGATAATTTAATAGATCATTTAAAATTTTCTTATAAAAGATAATAACCTTCACGATTATTTGGCTAATAAATGCTAAAAAGCTTGACATAATAATCTTCTTTGTCAAAGATAATTTAATAGATCATTTAAAATTTCTTTATAAAAGATTACAACGGTAACGATTATTGGGCCTAATAAATTCTAAAAAATTTTAGATTGTTATGTTCTTTGTAAAAGATAATTTAATAGATCATTTAAAATTTCTTTATTAAAAGATCATGACGGTAACGATCGTTGGGCCTAATAAATGCTAAAAAATTTCAAATAATTATCCTCTTTATAAAAGATAATTTAATAGATTACTTCAAATTTCTTTATAAAAGATCATAACATTAACGATCATTGGGCCTAATAAATGTTAAACAAAGTTGAAATAATTATCTTCTTTGTGAAAGATAATTTAGTACATCATGTAAAATTTCTTTATAAAATAGCACAACGGTAACGATCATTAGGCCTAATAAATGTGACAAAAGTTGAGATAATTATGTTCTTTGTAAAATATAATTTGATAGATCATTTAAAATTTCTTTATAAAAGATAGTAACGGTAACGATCATTTGGCTAATAAATGCTAAAAAGGTTGACGTAATAATTTTCTTTGCCAAAGATAATTTAATAGATTATTTAAAATTTCTTTATAAAAGATTACAACGGTAACGATTATTGCGCCTAATAAATGCTAAAAAATTTTAGATTGTTATGTTCTTTGTAAAAGATAATTTAATAGATCATTTAAAATTTCTTTATTAAAAGATCATGACGGTAACGATCGTTGGGCCTAATAAATGCTAAAAAATTTCAAATAATTATCCTCTTTATAAAAGATAATTTAATAGATTACTTCAAATTTCTTTATAAAAGATCATAACATTAACGATCATTGGGCCTAATAAATGTTAAACAAAGTTGAAATAATTATCTTCTTTGTGAAAGATAATTTAGTACATCATGTAAAATTTCTTTATAAAAGAGCACAATGGTAACGATCATTAGGCCTAATAAATGCGATAAAAGTTGAGATAATTATGTTCTTTGTCAAATATAATTTGATAGATCATTTAAAATTTTTTTATAAAAGATAGTAACGGTAACGATCATTTGGCTAATAAATGCTAAAAAGGTTGACATAATAATTTTCTTTGCCAAAGATAATTTAATAGATCATTTAAAATTTCTTTATAAAAGATTACAACGGTAACGATTATTGCGCCTAATAAATGCTAAAAAAATTTAGATTGTTATGTTCTTTGTAAAACATAATTTAATAAATCATTTAAAATTTCTTCATTAAAAGATCATGACAGTAACGATCATAGGGCCTAATAAATGCTAAAAAACTTGACATAATTATCTTCTTTGTAAAAGATAATTTAATAGATCATTTAAAATTACTTTATAAAAGATCACAACGACAACGATCATTGGGCCTAATAAATGCTAAAAGAGTTGACATAATAATCTTCTTTGTAAAAGATAATTTAATAGATCATTTAAAGTTTCCTTATCAAAGATCACAACGGCAATGATCATTGGGCCTAATAAATGCCACAAAAGTTGAGATAATTATGTTCTTTGTAAAATATAATTTGATAGATCAATTAAAATTTTTCTATAAAAGATCATCACGGTAATAATCATTGGGCCTAATAAATGCTGAAAAAGTTGAGATTATTATCTTCTTTGTAAAAGATAATTTAATAGATCATTTAAAATTTCTTTATAAAAGATCACAACAGCAATGATCATTGGGCCTAATAAATACTAAAAAAGTTGACATAATAATATTATTTGTAAAAGATAATTTAATAGATCCTTTAAACTTTCTTTATAAAAGATCACAACGGCAACGATCATTGGGCCCAATTAATACTAAAAAAGTTGAGATTATTATCTTCTTTGTAAAAGATAATTTAATAGATAAGTTAAAATTTCTTTATAAAAGATTATAACGATAACACTCATTGGGCCTAATAAATGCTAAAAAACATGACATAATAATATTCTTTGTTAAAGATAATTTAATAAATCATTTAAAATTTCATTTTAAAAGATCATAACGGTAATGATGATTGGGCCTAATAAATGCTGAAAAAGTTAAACTTATTATCTTGTTTGTAAAAGATAATTTAATAGATCATTTAAAATTTTCTTATAAAAGATAATAACCTTCACGATTATTTGGCTAATAAATGCTAAAAAGCTTGACATAATAATCTTCTTTGTCAAAGATAATTTAATAGATCATTTAAAATTTCTTTATAAAAGATTACAACGGTAACGATTATTGGACCTAATAAATTCTAAAAAATTTTAGATTGTTATGTTCTTTGTAAAAGATAATTTAATAGATCATTTAAAATTTCTTTATTAAAAGATCATGACGGTAACGATCGTAGGGCCTAATAAATGCTAAAAAATTTCAAATAATTATCCTCTTTATAAAAGATAATTTAATAGATTACTTCAAATTTCTTTATAAAAGATCATAACATTAACGATCATTGGGCCTAATAAATGTTAAACAAAGTTGAAATAATTATCTTCTTTGTGAAAGATAATTTAGTACATCATGTAAAATTTCTTTATAAAATAGCACAACGGTAACGATCATTAGGCCTAATAAATGTGACAAAAGTTGAGATAATTATGTTCTTTGTAAAATATAATTTGATAGATCATTTAAAATTTCTTTATAAAAGATAGTAACGGTAACGATCATTTGGCTAATAAATGCTAAAAAGGTTGACGTAATAATTTTCTTTGCCAAAGATAATTTAATAGATTATTTAAAATTTCTTTTTAAAAGATTACAACGGTAACGATTATTGCGCCTAATAAATGCTAAAAAATTTTAGATTGCTATGTTCTTTGTAAAACATAATTTAATAAATCATTTAAAATTTCTTCATTAAAAGATCATGACAGTAACGATCATTGGGCCTAATAAATGCTAAAAAACTTGACATAATTATCTTCTTTGTAAAAGATAATTTAATAGATCATTTAAAATTACTTTATAAAAGATCACAACGACAACGATCATTGGGCCTAATAAATGCTAAAAGAGTTGACATAATAATCTTCTTTGTTAAAGACAATTTAATAGATCATTTAAAATTTCTTTATAAAAGATTACAACGGTAACGATTATTGGGCCTAATAAATTCTAAAAAAATTTAGATTGTTATGTTCTTTGTAAAAGATAATTTAATAGATCATTTAAAATTTCTTTATTAAAAGATAATGACGGTAACGATCGTTGGGCCTAATAAATGCTAAAAAATTTCAAATAATTATCCTCTTTATAAAAGATAATTTAATAGATTACTTCAAATTTCTTTAAAAAAGATCATAACATTAACGATCATTGGGCCCAATAAATGTTAAAAAAAGTTAAAATAATTATCTTCTTTGTGAAAGTTAATTTAGTACATCATGTAAAATTTCTTTATAAAAGAGCACAACAGTAACGATCATTAGGCCTAATAAATGTGACAAAAGTTGAGATAATTATGTTCTTTGTAAAATATAATTTGATAGATCATTTAAAATTTCTTTATAAAAGATCATAAAGGTAACAATCATTAGGCCTAATAAATGCTGAAAAGGTTGAGATTATTATCTTCTTTGTAAAAGATAATTTAATAGATAACTTAACATTTCCTTATAAAAGATAATAACCATAACGATTATTTGGCTAATAAATGCTAAAAAGGTTGACATAATAATCTTCTTTGTCAAATATAATTTAATAGATCATTTAAAATTTCTTTATAAAAGATTACAACGGTAACGATTATTGGGCCTAATAAATTCTAAAAAATTTTAGCTTGTTATGTTCTTTGTAAAAGATAATTTAATAGATCATTTAAAATTTCTTTATTAAAAGATCATGACGGTAATGATCGTTGTGCCTAATAAATGCTAAAAAACTTGACATAATTATCTTCTTTGTAAAAGGTAATTTAA
This sequence comes from Psophocarpus tetragonolobus, assembly GCA_037954015.1. NCBI lineage: Eukaryota > Viridiplantae > Streptophyta > Magnoliopsida > Fabales > Fabaceae > Psophocarpus > Psophocarpus tetragonolobus. The sequence goes on from CM075692.1 coordinate 37,520,710, forward strand.
TAGATCATTTAAAATTACTTTATAAAAGCTCACAACGGCAACGATTATTGGGCCTAATAAATGCTAAAAAAGTTGACATAATATTCTTCTTTGTAAAAGATAATTTAGTACATCATGTAAAATTTCTTTATAAAAGAGCACAACTGTAACGATCATTAGGCCTAATAAATGCGACAAAAGTTGAGATAATTATGGTCTTTGTAAAATATAATTTGATATATCATTTAAAATTTCTTTATAAAAGATCATAACGTTAACAATCATTAGGCCTAATAAATGCTTAAAAGGTTGAGATTATTATCTTCTTTGTAAAAGATAATTTAATAGATCATTTAAGATATCTATAAAAAAGATCATCATTGGCCTAATAAACGCTGAAAAAGTTAAGATAATTATGTTCTTTGTGAAAGATAATTTGATAGATCATTTAAAATTCTTTATAAAAGATCATAACGGTATTGATTATGGGGCCGAATAAATTCCGAAAAGGTTGACATTATTACATTCTTTGTAAAGGATAATTTAATAGATCATTTAAAATTTCTTTTGAAAAGATCATAACAGTAACGATCTTTGGGCCCAATAAATGCCAAAAAGGTTGAGATTATTATCTTCTTTGTAAAAGATAATTTAATAGATCAATTAAAATTTCTTTTAAAAAGATCATAACGGAACGATCATTGGTGCCAATAAATGCTGAAAAGGTTGAGATGATTATCTTCTTTGTAAAAGATAATTTAATAGATCAATTAAAATTTCTTTTAAAAGATCATAACGATAACGATCATTGGGCCCAATAAATGCTGAAAAGGTTGAGATTATTATCTTCTTTATAAAAGATAATTTAATAAATCAATTAAAGTTTCTTTTTAAAAGATCATAACAGTAACGATCATTGGACACAATAAATGCTAAAAAAGTTTAAAATAATTATCTTCTTTGTAAAAGATAATTTAATAGATCAATTAAAATTTCTTTATAAAAGGTCATAATGGCAATGATTATTGGGGCTAATAAATGCTGAAAAAGTGGAGATTATTATCTTCTTTGTAAAAGATAATTTAGTAAGTATTTAAAATTTCTTTAAAAAAGATCCTAACGGTAACGATCATTGGGGTTAATAAATGATAAAAAATTTGTGATAATAATCTTCTTTATAAAAGATAGTTTAATAGATCATTTAAAGTTTCTTTATAAAATATCACAACGGTAACGATGATTGGGCCTAATAAATTGTAAAAAGTTGAGATAATTACTTTCTCTGTAAAAGATAATTTGATAGATCATTTGAAATTTCTTTATAAAGGATCATAATGGTAATAATCATTGGGCCTAATAAATGCCGAAAAGGTTGAGATTATTATCTTCTTTGTAAAAGATAATTTAATAGATCAATTAAAATTTCTTTTAAAAAGATCATAACGGTAACGATCATTGGTGCCAATAAATGCTGAAAAGGTTGAAATGATTATCTTCTTTGTAAAAGATAATTTAATAGATCAATTAAAATTTCTTTTTAAAAGATGATAACGGTAACGATCATTGGGCCCAATAAATGCTGAAAAGGTTGAGATTATTATCTTCTTTATAAAAGATAATTTAATAAATCAATTAAAGTTTCTTTTTAAAAGATCATAACAGTAACGATCATTGGGCACAATAAATGCTAAAAAAATTTAAAATAATTATCTTCTTTGTAAAAGATAATTTAATAGATCAATTAAAATTTCTTTATAAAAGGTCATAATGGTAACGATTATTGTGGCTAATAAATGCTGAAAAAGCGGAGATTATTATCTTCTTTGTAAAAGATAATTTAGTAAGTATTTAAAATTTCTTTATAAAAGATCCTAACGGTAACGATCATTGGGGTTAATAAATGCTAAAAAATTTGAGATAATAATCTTCTTTATAAAAGATAGTTTAATAGATCATTTAAAGTTTCTTTATAAAATATCACAACGGTAACGATGATTGGACCTAATAAATGGTAAAAAAGTTGAGATAATTACGTTCTCTGTAAAAGATAATTTGATAGATCATTTGAAATTTCTTTATAAAGGATCATAATGGTAATGATCATTGGGCCTAATAAATTCTGAAAAGGTTGAGATTATTATCTTCTTCGTAAAAGATAATTTAATAGATCATTTAAAATTTATATATAAAACATCATAATGTTAACGATCATTGGGCCTAATAAATGCTGAAAAAGTTTAGATAATTATGTGCTCTGTAAAAGATAATGTAATAGATCATTTAAAATTTCTATAAAAAAGATCACAAGAGTAACGATCATTCGGCCTAATAAATGCTAAAACACTTGACATAATTACATTCTCTGTAAAAGATAATTTAATAGATCATTTAAAATTGCTTTATAAATGATCATAACAGTAACGAGTATTGGGCCTAATAAATGTTGAAAGGGTTGAGATTATTATCATCTTTGTAAAAGATAATTTAATAGATCAGTTAAAGTTTCTTTATAAAAGAATACAATTGTAACGATTAGTGGGTCTAATAAATGCTAGAAAAGTTTACATAATAATCTTCTTTGTTAAAGTTAATTTAATAGATCATTTAAACTTTCTTTATAAAAGATCATAACGGTAACGATCATTGGGCTTAATAAAGGCTAAAAAAGTTTAGATAATTATGTTCTTTATAAAAGATAATTTAATAGATAATTTAAAATTTATTTACAAAAGAACATAATGATAATCATCATTGGGCGTAATAAATGCTAAAAAATTTTAAATAATTATTTTCTTTGTAGAAGATAATTTAGAAGATCATTTAAAATTTCTTTATAAAAGATCATAACAGTAACAATCATTGGGCCTAATAAATGCTAAAAAAAGTTGAAATAATTATCTTCTTTGTAAAGGATAATTTAATAGATCAATTAAAATTTTAATATAAAATATCATAACGGTAACGATCATTGGGCTTAATAAATGCTAAAAAAAGTTTACATAATAATCTTCTTTGTAAAGGATAATTTAATAGATCATTTAAACTTTCTTTATAAAAGATCATAACGGTAACGATCATTGGGGTTAATAAATGCTAAAAAAGTTTACATAATTATGTTCTTTATAAAAGATAATTTAATAGATAATTTAAAATTTATTTACAAAAGAACATAATGATAATGATCATTGGGCGTAATAAATGCTAAAAAATTTTAAATAATTATCTTCTTTGTAGAAGATAATTTAGAAGATCATTTAAAATTTCTTTATAAAAGATCATAACAGTAACAATCATTAGGCCTAATAAATGCTAAAAAAAGTTGAAATAAGTATCTTCTTTGTAAAGGATAATTTAATAGATCAATTAAAATTTCAATATAAAAGATCATAACGGTAATGATCGTTGGGCATAATAAATGCTAAAAAAGTTGAGATTATTGACTTCTTTGTAAAAGAAAATTTAATAGATCATTTAAAATTTCTTTATTAAAAGATCATCACGGTAACGATCATTGGGCTTAATAAATGCTAAAAAAAGTTTACATAATAATCTTCTTTGTAAAAGATAATTTAATAGATCATTTAAACTTTCTTTATAAAAGATCATAACGGTAACGATCATTGGGCTTAATAAATGCTAAAAAAGATTACATAATTATGTTCTTTATAAAAGATAATTTAATAGATAATTTAAAATTTATTTACAAAAGAACATAATGATAATGATCATTGGGCGTAATAAATGCTAAAAAATTTTAAATAATTATCTTCTTTGTAGAATATAATTTAGAAGATCATTTAAAATTTCTTTATAAAAGATCATAACAGTAACAATCATTGGGCCTAATAAATGCTAAAAAAAGTTGAAATAATTATCTTCTTTGTAAAGGATAATTTAATAAATCAATTAAAATTTCAATATAAAAGATCATAACGGTAATGATCATTGGGCATATAAATGCTAAAAAAGTTGAGATTATTGACTTCTTTGTAAAAGATAATTTAATAGATCATTTAAAATTTCTTTATTAAAAGATCATGACGGTAACGATCATTGGGCTTAATAAATGCTAAAAAACTTGACATAATTATCTTCTTTGTAAAAGATAATTTAATAGATTATTTAAAATTACTTAATAGATCACGATGGCAACGATCATTGGGCTTAATAAATGCTAAAAAAGTTGACATAATAATCTTCTTTGTAAAAGATAATTTAATACATCATTTAAAATTTCTTTATAAAGATCACAACAGTAACGATCATTAGGCCTAATAAATGCTACAAAAGTTGAGATAATTATCTTCTTTGTAAAATATAATTTGATTGATCATTTAAAATTTCTTTATAAAAGATCATCGCGGTATCAATCATTAGGCCTAATAAATGCTGACAAAGTTAAGATTATTATCTTCTTTGTAAAAGATAATTTAATACATCATTTAAAATTTCTTTATAAAATATCACAACGGCAACGATCATTGGGCCTAATAAATGCTAATAAACTTGACATAATTATCTTCTTTGTAAAAGATAATTTAATAGATTATTTAAAATCACTTAATAGATCACGATGGCAACGATCATTGGCCTAATAAATGCTGAAAAGGTTGAGATTATTACCTTCTTTGTAAAAGATAATTTAATAGATCATCCAAAATTTCTTTATAAAAGATCACAACGACAACAATCATTGGGCCTAATAAATGCTACAAAAGTTGAGATAATTATCTTCTTTGTAAAATATAATTTGATTGATCATTTAAAATTTCTTTATAAAAGATCATCACGGTATCAATCATTGGGCCTAATAAATGCTGACAAAGTTAAGATTATTATCTTCTTTGTAAAAGATAATTTAATACATCATTTAAAATTTCTTTATAAAATATCACAACGGCAACGATCATTGGGCCTAATAAATGCTAATAAACTTGACATAATTATCTTCTTTGTAAAAGATAATTTAATAGATCATTTAAAGTATCTTTATAAAAGATCATAACGGTAACGATTATTAGGCATAATAAATGCTAAAAAAGTTTAGGTAATTATCTTCTTTTTAAAAGATCATTCAATAGATCATTTAAAATTTCTTTATAAAAGACCACAACAGTCAGGATAATTGGGCCTAATAAATGCTGAAAAAGTGGAGATTATTATCTTCTTTGTAAAAAATAATTTAATAGATCATTTAAAATTTCTTTTTAACTGATAGTATCGGTAACGATCATTGGGAGTAATAAATGCAAAAAAAGTTGACATAATTATCTTCTTAGTAAAAGATAATATAATAGATCAGTTAAAATTTCTTTATAAAAGATCATAACAGTAACGATTATTGGGACTAATAAATGTTAAAAAAGTTGATATAATAATCTTCTTTGTAAAAGATAATTTAGTAGATCTTTTAAAATTTCTTTATAAAACATCATATTGGTAACGATCATTTGGCGTAATAAATGCGAAAAAAGTTGAGATAATTATCTTCTTTGTAAAAGATAATTTAATACATCATTTAAAATTTCTTTATAAAGATCACAACAGTAACGATCATTAGGCCTAATAAATGCTACAAAAGTTGAGATAATTATCTTCTTTGTAAAATATAATTTGATTGATCATTTAAAATTTCTTTATAAAAGATCATCACGGTATCAATCATTAGGCCTAATAAATGCTGACAAAGTTAAGATTATTATCTTCTTTGTAAAAGATAATTTAATACATCATTTAAAATTTCTTTATAAAATATCACAACGGCAACGATCATTGGGCCTAATAAATGCTAATAAACTTGACATAATTATCTTCTTTGTAAAAGATAATTTAATAGATCATTTAAAGTATCTTTATAAAAGATCATAACAGTAACGATTATTAGGCATAATAAATGCTAAAAAAGTTGAGGTAATTATCTTCTTTTTAAAAGATCATTCAATAGATCATTTAAAATTTCTTTATAAAAGACCACAACAGTCAGGATAATTGGGCCTAATAAATGCTGAAAAAGTTGAGATTATTATCTTCTTTGTAAAAAATAATTTAATAGATCATTTAAAATTTCTTTTTAACTGATAGTATCGGTAACGATCATTGGGAGTAATAAATGCAAAAAAAGTTGACATAATTATCTTCTTAGTAAAAGATAATATAATAGATCAGTTAAAATTTCTTTATAAAAGATCATAACAGTAACGATTATTGGGACTAATAAATGTTAAAAAAGTTGATATAATAATCTTCTTTGTAAAAGATAATTTAGTAGATCTTTTAAAATTTCTTTATAAAACATCATATCGGTAACGATCATTTGGCGTAATAAATGCGAAAAAAGTTGAGATAATTATCTTCTTTGTAAAAGATAATTTAATACATCATTTAAAATTTCTTTATAAAGATCACAACAGTAACGATCATTAGGCCTAATAAATGCTACAAAAGTTGAGATAATTATCTTCTTTGTAAAATATAATTTGATTGATCATTTAAAATTTCTTTATAAAAGATCATCACGGTATCAATCATTAGGCCTAATAAATGCTGACAAAGTTAAGATTATTATCTTCTTTGTAAAAGATAATTTAATACATCATTTAAAATTTCTTTATAAAATATCACAACGGCAACGATCATTGGGCCTAATAAATGCTAATAAACTTGACATAATTATCTTCTTTGTAAAAGATAATTTAATAGATTATTTAAAATTACTTAATAGATCACGATGGCAACGATCATTGGCCTAATAAATGCTGAAAAGGTTGAGATTATTACCTTCTTTGTAAAAGATAATTTAATAGATCATCCAAAATTTCTTTATAAAAGATCACAACGGCAACAATCATTGGGCCTAATAAATGCTACAAAAGTTGAGATAATTATCTTCTTTGTAAAATATAATTTGATTGATCATTTAAAATTTCTTTATAAAAGATCATCACGGTATCAATCATTGGGCCTAATAAATGCTGACAAAGTTAAGATTATTATCTTCTTTGTAAAAGATAATTTAATACATCATTTAAAATTTCTTTATAAAATATCACAACGGCAACGATCATTGGGCCTAATAAATGCTAATAAAGTTGACATAATAATCTTCTTTGTAAAAGACAATTTAATAGATCATATAAAATTTCTTTATAAAAGGTCACAACGGGAACGATCGTTGGGCCCAATAAATGTTGAAACGGTTGAGATTATTATCTTCATTGTAAAAGACAATTTAATAGATCAATTAAAATTTCTTTATAAAAGGTCATAATGGTAACGATCATTGGGCCTAATAAATGCTGAAAAAGTGGAGATTATTATCTTCTTTGTAAAAGATAATTTAGTAAGTATTTAGAATTTCTTTATAAAAGATCCTAACGGTAACAATTATTGTGACCAATAAATGTTAAAAAAATAAATTCTAAAAAAGTTGACATAATATTCTTCTTTATAAAAGATAATTTAATAGATCATTTAAATTTCTTTATAAAAGATCACAACGATAACGATATTGGGCCTAATAAATGGTAAAAAATTTGAGATAATTACGTACTCTGTAAAAGATAATTTGATAGATCATTTAAAATTTCTTTATAAAATATCACAACAGTAACGATCATTCGGCCTAATAAATGCCAAAAAAGTTGATATAATTATGTTCTCTGTAAAAGATAATTTAATAGATTATTTAAAATTTCTTTATAAATGATCATAACCGTAATGAGTATTGAGCCTAGAAAATGGTGAAAGGGTTGAGATTATTATTGTCTTTGTAAACGATAATTTAATTGATCAGTTAAAATTTTTTTATAAAAGATCACAACGGTAACGATCAGTGGGCCTAATAAATGCTAAAAAGAGTTGAAATAATTATATTATTTGTAAAGGATAATTTAATAGATCAATTAAAATTTCAACATAAAAGATCATAACAGTAATGATCATTGGGCCTAATAAATGCTGAAAAAGTTGAGATTATTGTCTTCTTTGTAAAAGATAATTTAATATATCAATTAAATTTTCTTTATAAAAGGTCATAATGGTAATTATCATTGGGCCTAATAAATGCTGAAAAGTGGAGATTATTATCTTTTTTGTAAAAGATAATTTAGTCAGTATTTAAAATTTCTTTATAAAAGATCCTAACAGTAACGATCACTGAGCCTAATAAATGCTAAAAAAATAAATGCTAAAACATTTCAGATAATAATCTTCTTTATAAAAGATAATTTAATAGATCATTTAAAGTTTCTTTATAAAAGATCACAACGGTAACGATGATTGGGCCTAATAAATGCTAAAAAATTTAAGATAATTATCTTTGTAAAAGATAATTTAATACATCATTTAAAATTTCGTAATAAAAGATCATAATGGTAACGATTATGGGGCCTAATAAATGCTGAAAAAATGACATAACAATCTTCTTCAAAAAAAATAATTTAATAGATCTTTTAAAATTTCTGTATAAAATATCATAACGGTAACTATCATTGGGCCTAATATATGATAAAAAATTTGAAATGATTATCTTCTTTGTAAAAGATAATTTAATAGATCATTTAAAACTTCTGTATAAAAGATCATAACAGTAAGGATCATTGGGCCTAATAAATGCTGAAAAAGTTGAGATTATTATTTTCTTCATGTAAAAGATAATTTAATAGGTAATTTAAAATTTCTTTATAAAACATCATATTGATAACGATCATTGGGCATAATAAATGCTAAAAAAATTGAGATAATTATCTTCTTTCTAAAAGATAATATAATAGATGATCCAAAATCTCTTTATAAAAGATCATAACAGTAACGATCATTGAGCCTAATAAATGCTGAAAAAATTGAGATTATTATTTTCTTTGAGTAAAAGATAATTTAATAGATCATTTAAAATTTTTTTTATAACAGATCGTATAGGTAATGATCATTGGGCATAATAATTGCTAGAAGGTTGAAATAATTATCTTCTTTGTAAAAGATAATATAATAGACCAATTATATAATAATCTTCTTTGCAAAAGATAACTTAATAGATCCTTTAAATTTTCATTATATAAAATTATAACAGTAACTATCATTGGGTCTAATGAATGCAAAAAGATTCAAAATAATTATTTTTTTTGTAAAAGATAATTTAATAGATCATTTAAAATTTCTTTATAAAAGATGATAATGGTAACGATCATTGGCGTAATAAATACTAAAAAATTTTAAATAATTATCTTCTTTGTAAAGGATAATATAATAGATCATTCAAAATGTCTTTATAAAAGATCGTAACGGTAACGATCATTGGGGCTAATAAATGCTAAAAAGTTGACATAATAATCTTCTTCGTAGAAGGTAGTTTAGTATATCTTTTAAAGTTTCTTTATAAAAGATCATAAGGGTAACGATCATTGGACCTAATAAATACTAAAAAAGTTAAGGTAACTATCTTTGTAAAAGATAATTTAATAGATCATTTGAAATTTTTTAATAAAAGATCATAATGGTAACGATCATGGGGCCTAATAAATGCTAAAAAGGATGACATAACAATCTTCTTCGTAAAAAATAATTTAATAGATTATTTAAAATTCCTTTATAAAATATCATAACGATAACTATCATTGGACCTAATATATTATAAAAAATTTGAAATAATAATCTTCTTTGGAAAAGATAATTTAATAGACCATTTAAAATTTCATTACAAAATATCATAACAGTAAGGATAATTAGGCCTAATAAATGCTGAAAAAGTTGAGATTATTATTTTCTTTGTGTAAAAGATAACTTAATAGGTCATTTAAAATATCTTTATAAAACATCATATCGATAACGATCATTGGGCTTAATAAATGCTAAAAAAGTTGAGATAATTATCTTCTTTCTAAAAGATAATATAATAGATTATTCAAAATCTCTTTATAAAATATCATAACGGTAACGATCATTGGGCCTAATAAATGCCAAAAAAGTTGAGATAATTATCTTCTCTGTAAAAGATAATATAATAGATCATTCAAAATCTTTTTATAAAAAATCATAACGGTAACGATCATTGGGCCTAATAAATGCTAAAAAATTGAGGTAATTATCTTCTTTTTAAAAGATCATTAAATAGATCATTTATAATTGCTTTATAAAAGATCATAACGGTAACGATTATTGGGGCTAATAAATATTAAAAAAGATTATATAATAACCTTCTTCATAAAAGATAATTTACTAGATCTTTTAAAATTTCGTTATAAAACATCATATCGATAACAATCACTGGGCGTAATAAATACTAAAAAAGTTGAGATAATTATCTTCTTTGTAAAAGATAATATAATAGATCGTTTAAAATTTCTTTATAAAAAATCATAAGACTAAGGATCATTGGGCCTAATAAATGCAGAAATAGTTGATATTATTATCTTCTTTGTAAAAGATAATTTAATAGATCATTTAAAATTTCTTTTTAAATGATCATAACGGTAACGATAATTAAGCCTAATAAATGTTAAAAAATTTGATATAATAATCTTCTTCATAAAAGATAATTTAGTATATCTTTTAAAATTTCTTTATAAAACATCATATCCATAACGATCATTGGGCGTAATAAATGCTAAAAAAGTTGAGATAATTATCTTCTTTGTAAAAGATAATATAATAGATGATTCAAAATCTCTTTATAAAAAATTATAACGGTATCAGTCATTGGGCCTAATAAATGCTAAAAAAGTTGAGGTAATTATCTTCTTTTTAAAAGATAATTTAATAGATCATTCAAAATTTCTTTATAAAACATCATATTGGCAACGATAATTGGGCATAGTAAATGCTAAAAAAGTTGAGATAATTATCTTCTTTGTAAAAGACAATATAATAGATGATTCAAAATTTCTTTATAAAGATCATAACGGTAACAATCATTGAGCCTAATAAACGCTAAAAAATTTCAGGTAATTACTTCTTTGTAAAAGATAATTTAATAGATCATTTAAAGTATCTTTATAAAAGATCATAACGGTAACGATTATTAGGCATAATAAATGCTAAAAAAGTTGAGGTAATTATCTTCTTTTTAAAAGATCATTCAATAGATCATTTAAAATTTCTTTATAAAAGACCACAACAGTCAGGATAATTGGGCCTAATAAATGCTGAAAAAGTTGAGATTATTATCTTCTTTGTAAAAAATAATTTAATAGATCATTTAAAATTTCTTTTTAACTGATAGTATCGGTAACGATCATTGGGAGTAATAAATGCAAAAAAAGTTGACATAATTATCTTCTTAGTAAAAGATAATATAATAGATCAGTTAAAATTTCTTTATAAAAGATAATAACAGTAACGATTATTGGGACTAATAAATGTTAAAAAAGTTTATATAATAATCTTCTTTGTAAAAGATAATTTAGTAGATCTTTTAAAATTTCTTTATAAAACATCATATCGGTAACGATCATTTGGCGTAATAAATGCGAAAAAAGTTGAGATAATTATTTTCTCTGTAAAAGATAATATAATAGATCATTCAAAATATCTTTATAAAAAATCACAACGGTAACGAACATTGGGCGTAATAAATGCTAAAAAAGTTGAGATAATTATCTTCTTTGTAAAAGATAATATAATAGATCATTCAAAATCTCTTTATAAAAAATCATAAAGGTAACGATCATTGGGCGTAATAAATGCTAAAATACTTGAGCTAATTATCTTCTTTTTAAAAGATCATTCAATAGATCATTTAAAATTTCTTTATAAAGGATCATATCAGTAACGATAATTAGGCGTAATAAATGCTAAAAAAGTTGAGATACTTATCTTCTTTGTAAAAGATAATTTAATAGTTCATTTAAAATTTTTTTAGAAAAGATCATAATTGTAACTATCATTAAGCCTAATAAATGCCAAAAAAGTTAAAATAATTATCTTCTTTGTAAAAGATAATTTAATAGATCATTCAAAATTTCTTTATAAAATATGATAATGATAACGATCATTGGTCCTAATAAATGCTAAAAAATTTTAAATAATTATCTTCTTTGTGAAAGATAATATAATAGATAATTTAAAATTTATTTATAAAAGATCATAACGGTAACAATCATTGGGCCTAATAAACCCTAAAAAAGTTGATATAATAATCTTCTTCGTAAAAGATAATTTAATAGATCTTTTAAAATTTCTTTATAAAAGATCATAAGAGGAACGAGCATTGAGCCTAATAAATGCTAAGAAAGTTAAGATAATTATCTTTGTACAAGATAATTTAATACATCATTTAAAATTTCGTAATAAAAGATCATAATGGTAACGATTATGGGGCCTAATAAATACTAAAAGAGATGACATAACAATCTTTTTTGAAAAAAATAATTTAGTAGATCCTTTAAAATTTCTTTATAAAATATCATAACGGTAACTATCATTGGGCCTAATATATGATCAAAAATTTGAAATAATTATCTTCTTTGTAAAAGATAATTTAATAGACCACTTAAAACTTCTGTATAAAAGATCATAACAGTAAGGATCATTGGACCTAATAAATGCTGAAAAAGTTGAGATTATTATTTTCTTCATGTAAAAGATAATTTAATAGGTAATTTAAAATTTCTTTATAAAACATCATATTGATAACGATCATTGGGCATCATAAATGTTAAAAAAGTTGAGATAATTATCTTCTTTCTAAAAGATAATATAATAGATGATTCAAAATCTCTTTATAAAAGATCATAACGGTAACGATCATTGAGCCTAATAAATGCTGAAAAAGTTGAGATTATTATTTTCTTTGAGTAAAAGATAATTTAATAGATCATTTAAAATTTTTTTTATAACAGATCCTATAGGTAACGATCATTGGGCGTAATAATTGCTAAAAAGGTTGAGATAATTATCTTCTTTGAAAAAGATAATATAATAGACCAGTTAAAATTTCCTTATAAATGATCATAACGGTAATGATTGTTAGGCCTAATAAATGTTAAAAAAGTTGATATAATAATCTTCTTCGTAAAAGATAATTTAGTAGATTTTTTAAAATTCTTTATAAAACATCATATCGATAACGATCATTGGGTGTAATAAATGCTAAAAAAGTTGAGATAATTATCTTCTTTATGAAAGATAATATAATAGATCATTCAAAATCTCTTTATAAAAGATCATAACGGTAACGATCATTGGGTCTAATAAATGCTAAAAAAGTTGAGGTAATTATCTTCTTTTTAAAAAATCATTTAATAGATCATTTAAAATTTGTTTATAAAATATCATATTGGTGACGATAATTGGGCGTAATAAATGCTAAAAATTTGAGATAATTCTCTTCTTTCTAAAAGATAATATAATAGATGATTAAAAATTACCTTATAAAACATCATAACAGAAACGGTCGTTGGGCCTAATAGATGCTAAAAAAGTTGAGATAACTGTCTTCTTTATAAAAGATAATATAATAGATCATTCAAAATCTCTTTATAAAAAATCATAACGATAACGATCATTGGGCCTAATAAATGCTAAAAAAGTTGACATAATAATATTCTTCGTAAAAGATAATTTAAGAGATCATTTAGAATTTCTTTATAAAAGATCATAACGGTAACGATCATTGCGTCTAACTAATAATTTGCTAAAAAGGTTGATATAATAAACTTATTCGTGAAAGATAATTTAATAGATCATTTAGAATTTATTTATAAAAGATCATAACGGCAACGATCATTGGACCTAATAAATGCTAACAAGGTTGATATAATTATCTTCTTTGTAAAAGATAATTTAATAGATCAATTAAAATTTCTTTATAAAAGATCATAACGGTAACGATCATTGAGCCTAATAAATGCTAAAAAAGTTGACATAATTATCTTCTTTCTAAAAGATAATTTAATAGATCATTTCAAATTTCTTTCTAAAGGATCATAACAGTGATGATCATTAGGCTTAATAAATGCTAAAAAAGTTGACCTAATTAACTTCTTTGTAAAAGATAATTTAATAGACCATTTAAAATTTCTTTATAAAAGATCATAACAGTAACGATCATTGACCCTTATAAATGCTAAATAAGTTCAGATAATTATCTTCTTTGTAAAAGATAATTTAATAGATCTTTTAAAATTTCATATGAAAAGATCATAAGGGTAACGATCATTGGGCCTAATAAATTCTAAAAAAGTTGACATAATTATCTTCTTTGTAAAAGATAATTTAATAGATAATTTAAAATTTCTTTATAAAATTTCATAACAGTAACGATCATTGGGCCTAATAAATGCTAAAAAAATTGACATAATAATCTTCTGTCTAAAAGATAATTTAATAGATCAGAATTTCTTTATAAAATATCATAACGGTAACGATTATCGGGCCTAACAAATGCCAACAAATTTTAAATAATTATATTCTTTGTAAAAGATAATATAATAGATCATTTAGAATTTCTTTATAAAAGATAATAACGTAATGATCATTGGGCCTAATAAATGCTAAAAGAGTTAAGATGATTATCTTCTTTGTAAAAGATAATTTAATAGATCATTTGAAATTTTTTTCAAAAATATCATGACGGTAACTATCATTGGGCCTAATAAATGCCAAAAAAGTTGAAATAATTATCTTCTTTGTAAAAGATAATTTAATAGATCATTTAAAATTTCTTTATAAAAGATGATAATGGTAACAATCATTAGGCCTCATAAATGCTAAAAAATTTTAAATAATTATCTTCTTTGTAAAAGGTAATATAATAAATCATGTAAAATTTCTTTATAAAAGATGATAAGGGTAACGATCATTGCGGCTAATAAACGCTAAAAAGTTGACATAACAATAATCTTTGAAAAAGATAATTTAATGGATCATTTAAAATTTCTTTATAAAAGGTCGTAATGGTAACGATCTTTAGCCTAACCAATGCCAAAATTTTGAAATAATTATCTGCCTTGTAAAAGATAATTTAAAAGATCATTTAGAATTCCTTTAAATATACAATAATGATAACTATCATTGGACGTAATAAATGCTAAAAAAGTTCAGATAATTATCTTCCTTGTAAAAGATAATTTAACAGATCATTTAAAATTTCTTTATAAAAGATCATAACGGTAACGATCATTGGGCCTAATAAATACTAAAAAAGTTGACGTAATTATCTTCTTTGTAAAAGACCATTTAATAGATCATTCAAAATTTCCTTATCAAAGATCATATCGGTAACGATCACTGGGCATAATAATTGCTAAAAAATTTGAAATAATTATCTTCTTTGTAAAAAATAATTTAATAGATCATTTAAAATTTCTTTATACAAGATCATCACGGTAACGATCATTGGGCCTAACAAATGCTTAAAAAGTTGAGATAATTATCTTCTTTGTAAAAGATAATTTAATAGATTATTGAGAATTTCTTTATAAAAGATCATGACGGTAACGATCGTTGGGCCAAATAAATGCAAAAAAAGTTGAGATAATTATCTGATTAGTAAACATAATATAATAGATCATTTAAAATTTCTTTATAAAAGATCATAATGATAACGATCATTTGGCTAAATAAATGCAAAAAAAGTTCAGATAATTATGTTCTTTGTAAAAGATAATTTAACAAATCATTTAAAATTTCTTTATAAAAGATCATATCAGTAACAATCATTGGGCATAATAAATGCTAAAAAAGTTGAGATAATTATGTTCTTTTTAAAAGATAATTTCAAAGATCATTTAAAATTTCTTTATGAAAATCATAAGGGTATCGATCATTGGGCCTAATAAATGCTAAAAAAGTTGACATAATAATCTTGTTCGTAAGAGATAATTGAATACATCATTTAAAATTTCTTTATAAAAGATCATAACCGTAACGATCATTTTGCCAAATAAATGCTGAAAAAGTTAACATAATTATCTTCTCAGTAAAAAAGATAATTTAATAAATTATTAAAAATTTCTTTATAAAAGATCATAACGGTAACAATCATTGGGCCTAATAAATGCTAAAAAAGTTGACATAATTCTCTTCTTTGTAAAAGATAATTTAATAGATCATTTAAAATTTCTTTGTAAAAGATCATAACGGTAGCAATCATTAGGCCTAATAAATGCTAAAAAAGTTGAGTTAATTATCTTCTTTGTAAAAGATAATTTAATAGGTCATTTAAAATGTGTTTATAAAAGACCATAACGGTAACGATCATTGGGCCTACGACATGCTAAAAAAGTTGAGATAATTACCTTCTTTGTAGAAGATAATCTAAAAGATCATTTAAAATTTCTTTATTAAAGATCATAAGGGTAATGATCATTGGGCTTAAGAAATGCTAAAAGAATTTGAATAATTATCTTCTTTGTAAAAGATAATTTAATAGATCATTTAAAATTTCTTTATAAAAGATCATAACGATAACGAGCTTTGGGCTTAATAAACGTAACAAAGGTTGACACAATTATCTTCTTTGTAAAAGATAATATAATAGATCATTTAACATTTCCTTATAAAAGGTCATAAACTTAACGATCATTGGGCCTAATAAATGCTAAAAAAGTTGACATAATAATATTCTTCGTAAAAGATAATTTAAGAGATCATTTAGAGTTTCTTTATAAAAGATCAAAACGGTAACGATCATTGGGTCTAATAATTGCTAAAAAAGTTGACATAATAATCTTATTTGTAAAATATAATTTAATAGATCATTCAGAATTTCTTTATAAAAGATCATAACGATAACGATCATTGGGCCTAATAAATGCTAAAAAAGTTGACATAATAATCTTCTTCGTAAAAGATAATTTAAGAGATCATTTAAAATTTCTTTATAAAAGATCATAATGCTAACGATCATTGGGTCTAATAATTGCTAAAAAGGTTGATATAATAAACTTATTCGTGAAAGATAATTTAATAGATAATTTAGAATTTATTTATAAAAGATCATAACGGTAACATTCATTGGACCTAATAAATGCTAACAAAGTTGACATAATTATCTTCTTTGTAAAAGATAATTTAATAGATCATTTAAAATTTCTTTATAGAAGATCATAACGGTAACGATCATTGGGCCTAATAAATGCTAAAAAAATTGACATAATTATCTTCTTTGTAAAAGATAATTTAATAGATCATTTAAAATTTTTTCCAAAAGATCATAACAGTGACGATCATTAGGCTTAATAAATACTAAAAAAGTTGACATAATTAACTTCTTTGTAAAAGATAATTTAATAGACCATTTAAAATTTCTTTATAAAAGATCATAACGGTAACGATCATTGGGCCTAATAAATGCTAAATAAGTTGAGATAATTATCTTCTTTGTAAAAGATAATTTAATAGATCATTTAAAATTTCATTTGAAAATATCATAACGGTAACAATCATTGGGCCTAATAAATTCTGAAAAAGTTGACATAATTCTCTTCTTTGTAAAAGATAATTTAATAGATCATTTAAAATTTCTTTAAAAAATACCATAACGGTAACGATCATTGGGGGTTATAAATGACAAAAAACTTGAGATAATTATCTTCTTTATAAAAGATAATTTAATAGATCATTTAAAATTTCTTTATAAAATTTCATAACAGTAACGATAATTGAGCCTAATAAATGCTAAAAAAGTTGATATAATAATCTTCTGTCTAAAAGATAAATTAATAGATCATTCAGAATTTCTTTATAAAATATCATAATGGTAACAATCATCGGGCCTAATAAATGCTAAAAAATTTAAAATAATTATCTTCTTTGTAAAAGATAATTTAATAAATTATTTAAATTTTGTTTATAAAAGATCAAAAGGGTAACAATCATTGGGCCTAATAAATGCTAAAAAATTTCAAATAATTATCTTCTTTGTAAAAGATAATTTAATAGATCAATTGAAATTTCTTTATAAAAGATCATAATGGTAACGATCATTGGGGCAAATAAAGGCTAAGAAATTTGGAATAGTTATCTTCTTTTTAAAAGATAATTTAATAGGTTATTTAAAATTTCTTTATCAAAGATCATAACGGTAACAATCATTGGGCCTCATAACTGCTAAAAAAGTCTGAAATACATATCTTCTTTGTAAAAGATAATTTAATAGATCATTTAATATTTCTTTATAAAACATCATGTCGGTAACGATCATTAGGCGTAATAAATGCTAAAAAAATTGAGATAATCATCTTCTTTGTAAAAGATAATATAATAGATCATTTAAAATTTCTTTATAAAAGATTATAACGGTAACGATCATTGGGCATAATAAATGCTAAAAAACTTAAGACTATTAGCTTCTTTGTAAAAGATAATTCAATAGATCATTTAAAATTTCTATATAAAACAGCATAACGGTAACCATCATTGGGCCTAATAAATGCCAAAAAATTTGAAATAATTATCTTATTTTTAAAAGATAATTTAATAGATCAACTGAAATTTCTTTATAAAATATCATAATGGTAACGATCATTGGGGCAAATAAAGGCTAAGAAATTTGGGATAATTATCTTCTTTTTAAAAGATAATTTAATAGATAATTTAAAATTTCTTTATCAAAGATCATAACGGTAACAATCATTGGGCCTCATAACTGCTAAAAAAGTCTGAAATACTTATCTTCTTTGTAAAAGATAATTTAATAGATCATTTAATATTTTTTTATAAAACATCATATCGGTGACGATCATTAGGCGTAATAAATGCTAAAAAACTTGAGATAATTATCTACTGTGTAAAAGATAATATAATAGATCATTTAAAATTCTTTATAAAAGATCATAACAGTAACGATCATTGGGCCCAATAAATGCTAAAAAATGTTAGATTATTAGCTTCTTTGTAAGAGATAATTTAATAGGTTATTTAAAATTTCTTTATAAAAGATCATAAGGGTAACCATCACTGGGTCTAATAAATGCCAAAAAATTTAAAATAATTATCTTCTTTGTAAGAGATAATTTAACACATCAATTGAAATTTCTTTATAAAATATCATAATGGTAACGATCATTGGACATAATAAATGCTAAGAAATTTGGAATAATTATCTTCTTTGTAAAAGATAATTTAAAAGGTTATTTAAAATTTGTTTATAAAAGATCATAACTGTAAGAATCATTGGGCGTCATGAATGGTAAAAAAGTTTGAAATAATTATTTTCTTCATAAAAGAAAATTTAACAGATCATTTCTATATTTTTTTATAAAACATCATATCGGTAACGATCATTAGGCGTAATAAATGCTAAAAAAGATGAGATAATTATCTACTTTGTAAAAGATAATATAATAGATCATTTAAAATTCTTTATAAAAGATCATAACAGTAACCATCATTGGGCCCAATAAATGCTAAAAAATTTTAGATTACTAGCTTCTTTGTAAAAGATAATTTAATAGATCATTTAAAATTTCTTTATAAAAGATCATAACGGTAACCATCATTGGGTCTAATAAATTCCAAAAACTTTAAAATAATTATCTTCTTTGTAAGAGATAATTTAATAGATCAATTGAAATTTCTTTATAAAAGATCATAATGATAACGATCATTAGGCCTAATAAATGCTAAGAAATTTGGAATAATTATCTTCTTTGTAAAAGATAATTTAATAGATAATTAAAATTTATTTATTCAAGATCATAACGGTAACGACCATTGGGCGTAATAAATGCTTAAAAACTTGAGATAATTATCTTGTTTGTAAAAGATAATATAATAGATTATTTAAAATTTCTTTAGAAAATGTTATAACAGTAACGATTATTGGGACTAATAAATGCTAAATAAGTTGACATAATAATATTCTTTGTAAAAGATAATTTAATAGATCATTTAGAGTTTCTTTATAAAAGATCATAAGGGTAACGATCATTGGGCCTGATAAATGCTACAAAATTTGAAATAGTTATCTTCTTTGTAAAAGATAATTTAATAGATTATTTAAATTTTGTTTATAACAGAACATAACAGTAACAATCATTGGGCCTAATGAATGCCAAAAAATTTCAAATAATTATCTTTTTTGTAAGAGGTAATTTAATAGATCAATTGAAATTTCTTTATAAAATATCATTACGGTAACGATCATTAGGCCGAATAAATGCTAAAAAATCTGAGATTATTAGCTTCTTTGTAAAAGATAATTTAATAGATCATTTAAAATTTCTTTATAAAAGATAATAATCGTAACCATCATTGGCCCTAATAAATGCCAAAAAATTTGACATAATTAGTTTCTTTGTAAAAGATAATTTAATAGATCAATTGAAATTTCTTTATAAAATATCATAATGGTAACGATCATTAGGCCTAATAAATGCTAAGAAATTTGAAATAATTATCATCTATGTAAAATTTCTTTATAAAGGATAATAACGGTAACAATCATTGGGCATAATAAATGGTAAAAAAGTTTGAAATAATTATTTTTTTTGTAAAAGAAAATTTAATAGATCATTTAATATTTCCTTATAAAACATCATATGGTAATGATCATTAGGCATAATAAATGCTGAAAAAGTTGAGATAATTATCTTCTTTGTAAAAGATAATATAATAGATCATTTAAAATTTCTTTATAAAAGATCATAACGGTAACGATCATTGGGTCAGTTAATGCTAAAAAATTTGAGATTATTAGCTTCTTTGTAAAAGATAATTTAATAGATCATTTAAAATTTCCTTATAAAAGATCATAACAGTCAGGATCATCGGGCGTAATAAATGCTAAAAAGGTTGACATAATAATCTTCTTTGTAAAAGATAATTTACTAGATCATTTAAAATTTCATTACAAAAGATCATAATGGTAACAGTCATTGGGCCTAATAAATGCTAAAAAAGTTGAGATAATTATCTTCTCTGTAAAAGATAATATAATAGATCATTTGAAATTTCTTTATAAAAGATCATAACGGTAACAATCATTGGGCCTAATAAATGTTAAAAAAGTGGACATAATTAGCCTCTTTGCAAAAGATAATTTAATAGATTAGTTAAACCTTGTTTATCAAAGATAATAACGGTAGCTATCATTCGACCTAATAAATCCTAAAAAATTTAACATAATTATCTTCTTCAGAAACGATAATTTAATAGATTATCTGGACTTTGTTTATTAAATATAATAACGGTAAGTATCATCAGGCCTAATAAATTCTAAAATATTTTACGTAATTATCTTCTTTTTAACAAATATTTAACAGATTATCTAAACTTTTTTATTAAAGATAATAACGGTAAATATCATTGGGCCTAATAAATGCTAAATCTTCTTTCTAAAATATAATTTAATAGAATCTTTGAACTTTGTTTATTGAAGATAATAATGGATCTTTCAGCCTAATAAATGATAAAAATTTGGAAATAATCATTTTCTTTGTAAAATATATTTTAATAGATTATCTAAACTTTTTGTATTAAAGATAATCACGGTAACTATCTTTGGGCCTAATAAATGCTAAAAAAATTGAGATAATTACCTTCTTTGTAAACAATAATTTAATAGATTATCTAAACTTTGTTTATCAAATATAACAACCGTAAGTATCATTTGGCCCAATAAATGCTAAAAGATTTGACATAATTATCTTCTTTGTAACAAATAATTTAAGAGATTATCTAAACTTTATTTATTAAAGACAATAACGGTAACTATCATTGGGCCTAATCAATGCTAAAAAATGTGACATATTTATTTTGTTTGTAAAATATAATTTAATAGATTCTCTAAACTTTGTTTATTAAAGATAATAATGGTAACTATCACTCGCCTAAAATATACTCAAAGATATGACGTAACTATCTTTCTTGTAACAGATAATTTAATAGATTATCAAAACTTTTTGTATTAAAGATAATAACGGTAACTATCATTGGCCTAACAAATACTAAAATATTTGACATAACTATCTTCTTTGTAAAAGATAATTTAATATATTAGTTAAACTTTGTATGTAAAATACAATAACGGTAACTATTTTTGGGCCTAATAAATGCTAAAAAATTTGACATAATTATCTTCTTTGTAAATGATAACTTAATAGATTATCTAAACTATATTTATTAAAGATAATAGCAGTAAGTACCATTGGGCCTAATAAATGATAAAAGATTTGACCTAGTTATCTTCTTTGTAAGAGATAATTTCATAGATTATCTAAAGTTTGTTTATTAAAGATAATAACAGTAACTATCATTGGGCCTAGTAAATGCTAAAAGATTTGACATAATTATCTTCCTTGTAACAGTTAACTTAATAGATTATCTAAAGTTTGTTTATTAAAGATAATAACAGTAACCATCATTGGTCCTAATAAATGCTAAAAAAATTAACATAATTATCTTCTTTGTAAAAGATAATTTAATAGATTATCTAAACTTTCTTTATTAATGTTAATAACGGTAACTATCATTGGACGTAATGAATGCTAAAATATTTGACATAATTATCTACTTTCTAACACAAAATTTAATAGATTATCTGAACTTGTTTCTTAAAGATAATAACGGTAACTATCTTTGGGCTTAATAAATACTAAAAAAATTGACATAATTATCTTCTTTGTAAATATAATTTAATAGATTATCTAATCTTTGTTTATTAAAGATAATAATGGTAACTATCATTGGGCCTAACAAATGCTAAAAGATAACTATCTTCTTTGTAAGAGATAATTTAATAGATTATCTAAAGTTTTGTATTAAAGATAATAACGGTAACTATCATTGGGCCTTTTAAATGCTAAAAGATTTGACATAATTATCTTATTTGTAAAAGATAATTTAATAGATTAGTTAAACCTTGTTTATTAAATATAATAACGACACCTATCATTGGTCCTAATAAATCCTAACAAATTTAACATAATTATCTTCTTCATAATCGATAATTTAATAGATTGTCTAAACTTTGTTTATTAAATACAATAACAATAAGTATCATTGGGCCTAAAAAATGCTGTAAGATTTTATGTAATTATCTTCTTTGTAACAAATAATTTAATAAATTATCTAAACTTTTTACATTAAAGATAATAACGGTAACTATAATTGCGCCTAATGAATGCTAAAAGATTTTACACAATTATCTTCCATGTAAAAGATGATTTAATAGATTATCTAAACTTTCTTTATTAAAGATAATAACGGTAACTATCAGTGAAACTAATAAATGCTAAAATATTTGACAAAATTATATTATTTCTAACAGAAACTTTAATAGATTATCTGAACTTGCTTTCTTAAAGATAATAACGGTAACTATCTTTGAGCCTAATAAATGCTAAAAAAATTGACATAATTATCTTCTTTGTTAATATAATTTAATAGATTATCTAAACTTTGTTGATTAAAGATAATAATGGTAAGTATCATTGGACCTAATAAATTCTAAAAGATTTGATGTAATTATATTGTTTGTAAATGATAATTTAATAGATTATCTAAGTATTTTTTATTAAAGATCATAACGTTAACTATTATTGGGTCTAATAAATGCTAAAAAATTTGACATAATTATCTTCTTTGTAAAATATAATTTAATGGATTCTCTAAACTTTGTTTATTGAAGATAATAATGGTAACTATCATTCGCCCTAATAAATACTAAAAGATTTGACATAACTATTTTTTTTATAACAGATAATTTAATAGATTATCTAAGCTTTTTGTATTAAAGATAATAACGGTAACTATCATTGGGCCTAATAAATGCTAAAATAATTAACATAATTATCTTCTATCTAAAATATAATTTAATAGATTAGTTACACTTTGCTTATTAAAGATAATAATAGTATGTATCATTGGGCCTGATAAACACTAAAAAATTTGACATAATTACCTCTTTTGTAACAGACAGTTTAATAGATTATCTAAACTTTGTTTATTACAAATAATAATGGTAACTATCATTGAGCATAATAAATGCTAAAAAATTTGAAATAATTACCTTCTCTGTAAAATATATTTTAATAGATTATCTAAACTTTTCGTATTAAAGATAATAACAGTAACTATCATTGAGCCTAATAAATGCTAAAAGATTTGACATAATTATCTATATTGGAAAAGATAATTTAATCGATTAGTTAAACTTGGTTTATTAAAGATAATCACGATAACTATCTTTGGGGCTAATAAATGTTAAAAAATTGGACATATTATCTCTTTTGTAGCTGATAATTTAATAGATTATCTAAACTTTATTTATGAAAGATAATAAAAGTAGGTATCATTACGCCTAATAAATGCTAAAAGATTTGACATAACTATTTTCTTTGTAAGAGATAATTTAATAGATTATCTAAATTTTGTTTATTAAAGATAAAAATGGTAACTATCATTGGGACTAATAAATGCTAAAAGATTTTATAGAATTACCTTCTTTGTAACAATAATTTAAGAGATTATCTAAACTTTGTTTATTAAAGATAATAATGGTAAGTATCATTGGACATAATCAATGCTAAAAAATTTGACATAATTATATTCTTTGTAAAATACAATTTAATAGATTCTCCAAACTTTGTTTGTTAAATATAATAATGGTAACTATCATTCGGCTTAATAAGTACTACAAGGTTTCACATAACTATCTTTTTTATAACAGATAATTTAATAGATTATCTAAATTTTTGTATTAAAGATAATAACGATAACTACCATTGGGTCTAATAAATGCTAAAAAATTTGACATAATTATCTTCTTTGTAAAATATAATTTAATGGATTCTCTAAACTTTGTTTATTGAAGATAATAATGGTAACTATCATTCGCCCTAATAAATACTAAAAGATTTGACATAACTATCTTTTTTATAACAGATAATTTAATAGATTATCTAAGCTTTTTGTATTAAAGATAATAACGGTAACTATCATTGGGCCTAATAAATGCTAAAATAATTAACATAATTATCTTCTATCTAAAATATAATTTAATAGATTAGTTACACTTTGCTTATTAAAGATAATAATAGTATGTATCATTGGGCCTGATAAACACTAAAAAATTTGACATAATTACCTCTTTTGTAACAGACAGTTTAATAGATTATCTAAACTTTGTTTATTACAAATAATAATGGTAACTATCATTGAGCATAATAAATGCTAAAAAATTTGAAATAATTACCTTCTCTGTAAAATATATTTTAATAGATTATCTAAACTTTTCGTATTAAAGATAATAACAGTAACTATCATTGAGCCTAATAAATGCTAAAAGATTTGACATAATTATCTATATTGGAAAAGATAATTTAATCGATTAGTTAAACTTGGTTTATTAAAGATAATCACGATAACTATCTTTGGGGCTAATAAATGTTAAAAAATTGGACATATTATCTCTTTTGTAGCTGATAATTTAATAGATTATCTAAACTTTATTTATGAAAGATAATAAAAGTAGGTATCATTACGCCTAATAAATGCTAAAAGATTTGACATAACTATTTTCTTTGTAAGAGATAATTTAATAGATTATCTAAATTTTGTTTATTAAAGATAAAAATGGTAACTATCATTGGGACTAATAAATGCTAAAAGATTTTATAGAATTACCTTCTTTGTAACAATAATTTAAGAGATTATCTAAACTTTGTTTATTAAAGATAATAATGGTAAGTATCATTGGACATAATCAATGCTAAAAAATTTGACATAATTATATTCTTTGTAAAATACAATTTAATAGATTCTCCAAACTTTGTTTGTTAAATATAATAATGGTAACTATCATTCGGCTTAATAAGTACTACAAGGTTTCACATAACTATCTTTTTTATAACAGATAATTTAATAGATTATCTAAATTTTTGTATTAAAGATAATAACGATAACTACCATTGGGTCTAATAAATGCTAAAAAATTTGACATAATTATCTTCTTTGTAAAATATAATTTAATGGATTCTCTAAACTTTGTTTATTGAAGATAATAATGGTAACTATCATTCGCCCTAATAAATACTAAAAGATTTGACATAACTATCTTTTTTATAACAGATAATTTAATAGATTATCTAAGCTTTTTGTATTAAAGATAATAACGGTAACTATCATTGGGCCTAATAAATGCTAAAATAATTAACATAATTATCTTCTATCTAAAATATAATTTAATAGATTAGTTACACTTTGCTTATTAAAGATAATAATAGTATGTATCATTGGGCCTGATAAACACTAAAAAATTTGACATAATTACCTCTTTTGTAACAGACAGTTTAATAGATTATCTAAACTTTGTTTATTACAAATAATAATGGTAACTATCATTGAGCATAATAAATGCTAAAAAATTTGAAATAATTACCTTCTCTGTAAAATATATTTTAATAGATTATCTAAACTTTTCGTATTAAAGATAATAACAGTAACTATCATTGAGCCTAATAAATGCTAAAAGATTTGACATAATTATCTATATTGGAAAAGATAATTTAATCGATTAGTTAAACTTGGTTTATTAAAGATAATCACGATAACTATCTTTGGGGCTAATAAATGTTAAAAAATTGGACATATTATCTCTTTTGTAGCTGATAATTTAATAGATTATCTAAACTTTATTTATGAAAGATAATAAAAGTAGGTATCATTACGCCTAATAAATGCTAAAAGATTTGACATAACTATTTTCTTTGTAAGAGATAATTTAATAGATTATCTAAATTTTGTTTATTAAAGATAAAAATGGTAACTATCATTGGGACTAATAAATGCTAAAAGATTTTATAGAATTACCTTCTTTGTAACAATAATTTAAGAGATTATCTAAACTTTGTTTATTAAAGATAATAATGGTAAGTATCATTGGACATAATCAATGCTAAAAAATTTGACATAATTATATTCTTTGTAAAATACAATTTAATAGATTCTCCAAACTTTGTTTGTTAAATATAATAATGGTAACTATCATTCGGCTTAATAAGTACTACAAGGTTTCACATAACTATCTTTTTTATAACAGATAATTTAATAGATTATCTAAATTTTTGTATTAAAGATAATAACGATAACTACCATTGGGTCTAATAAATGCTAAAAAATTTGACATAATTATCTTCTTTGTAAAATATAATTTAATGGATTCTCTAAACTTTGTTTATTGAAGATAATAATGGTAACTATCATTCGCCCTAATAAATACTAAAAGATTTGACATAACTATCTTTTTTATAACAGATAATTTAATAGATTATCTAAGCTTTTTGTATTAAAGATAATAACGGTAACTATCATTGGGCCTAATAAATGCTAAAATAATTAACATAATTATCTTCTATCTAAAATATAATTTAATAGATTAGTTACACTTTGCTTATTAAAGATAATAATAGTATGTATCATTGGGCCTGATAAACACTAAAAAATTTGACATAATTACCTCTTTTGTAACAGACAGTTTAATAGATTATCTAAACTTTGTTTATTACAAATAATAATGGTAACTATCATTGAGCATAATAAATGCTAAAAAATTTGAAATAATTACCTTCTCTGTAAAATATATTTTAATAGATTATCTAAACTTTTCGTATTAAAGATAATAACAGTAACTATCATTGAGCCTAATAAATGCTAAAAGATTTGACATAATTATCTATATTGGAAAAGATAATTTAATCGATTAGTTAAACTTGGTTTATTAAAGATAATCACGATAACTATCTTTGGGGCTAATAAATGTTAAAAAATTGGACATATTATCTCTTTTGTAGCTGATAATTTAATAGATTATCTAAACTTTATTTATGAAAGATAATAAAAGTAGGTATCATTACGCCTAATAAATGCTAAAAGATTTGACATAACTATTTTCTTTGTAAGAGATAATTTAATAGATTATCTAAATTTTGTTTATTAAAGATAAAAATGGTAACTATCATTGGGACTAATAAATGCTAAAAGATTTTATAGAATTACCTTCTTTGTAACAATAATTTAAGAGATTATCTAAACTTTGTTTATTAAAGATAATAATGGTAAGTATCATTGGACATAATCAATGCTAAAAAATTTGACATAATTATATTCTTTGTAAAATACAATTTAATAGATTCTCCAAACTTTGTTTGTTAAATATAATAATGGTAACTATCATTCGGCTTAATAAGTACTACAAGGTTTCACATAACTATCTTTTTTATAACAGATAATTTAATAGATTATCTAAATTTTTGTATTAAAGATAATAACGATAACTACCATTGGGTCTAATAAATGCTAAAAAATTTGACATAATTATCTTCTTTGTAAAATATAATTTAATGGATTCTCTAAACTTTGTTTATTGAAGATAATAATGGTAACTATCATTCGCCCTAATAAATACTAAAAGATTTGACATAACTATCTTTTTTATAACAGATAATTTAATAGATTATCTAAGCTTTTTGTATTAAAGATAATAACGGTAACTATCATTGGGCCTAATAAATGCTAAAATAATTAACATAATTATCTTCTATCTAAAATATAATTTAATAGATTAGTTACACTTTGCTTATTAAAGATAATAATAGTATGTATCATTGGGCCTGATAAACACTAAAAAATTTGACATAATTACCTCTTTTGTAACAGACAGTTTAATAGATTATCTAAACTTTGTTTATTACAAATAATAATGGTAACTATCATTGAGCATAATAAATGCTAAAAAATTTGAAATAATTACCTTCTCTGTAAAATATATTTTAATAGATTATCTAAACTTTTCGTATTAAAGATAATAACAGTAACTATCATTGAGCCTAATAAATGCTAAAAGATTTGACATAATTATCTATATTGGAAAAGATAATTTAATCGATTAGTTAAACTTGGTTTATTAAAGATAATCACGATAACTATCTTTGGGGCTAATAAATGTTAAAAAATTGGACATATTATCTCTTTTGTAGCTGATAATTTAATAGATTATCTAAACTTTATTTATGAAAGATAATAAAAGTAGGTATCATTACGCCTAATAAATGCTAAAAGATTTGACATAACTATTTTCTTTGTAAGAGATAATTTAATAGATTATCTAAATTTTGTTTATTAAAGATAAAAATGGTAACTATCATTGGGACTAATAAATGCTAAAAGATTTTATAGAATTACCTTCTTTGTAACAATAATTTAAGAGATTATCTAAACTTTGTTTATTAAAGATAATAATGGTAAGTATCATTGGACATAATCAATGCTAAAAAATTTGACATAATTATATTCTTTGTAAAATACAATTTAATAGATTCTCCAAACTTTGTTTGTTAAATATAATAATGGTAACTATCATTCGGCTTAATAAGTACTACAAGGTTTCACATAACTATCTTTTTTATAACAGATAATTTAATAGATTATCTAAATTTTTGTATTAAAGATAATAACGATAACTACCATTGGGTCTAATAAATGCTAAAAAATTTGACATAATTATCTTCTTTGTAAAATATAATTTAATGGATTCTCTAAACTTTGTTTATTGAAGATAATAATGGTAACTATCATTCGCCCTAATAAATACTAAAAGATTTGACATAACTATCTTTTTTATAACAGATAATTTAATAGATTATCTAAGCTTTTTGTATTAAAGATAATAACGGTAACTATCATTGGGCCTAATAAATGCTAAAATAATTAACATAATTATCTTCTATCTAAAATATAATTTAATAGATTAGTTACACTTTGCTTATTAAAGATAATAATAGTATGTATCATTGGGCCTGATAAACACTAAAAAATTTGACATAATTACCTCTTTTGTAACAGACAGTTTAATAGATTATCTAAACTTTGTTTATTACAAATAATAATGGTAACTATCATTGAGCATAATAAATGCTAAAAAATTTGAAATAATTACCTTCTCTGTAAAATATATTTTAATAGATTATCTAAACTTTTCGTATTAAAGATAATAACAGTAACTATCATTGAGCCTAATAAATGCTAAAAGATTTGACATAATTATCTATATTGGAAAAGATAATTTAATCGATTAGTTAAACTTGGTTTATTAAAGATAATCACGATAACTATCTTTGGGGCTAATAAATGTTAAAAAATTGGACATATTATCTCTTTTGTAGCTGATAATTTAATAGATTATCTAAACTTTATTTATGAAAGATAATAAAAGTAGGTATCATTACGCCTAATAAATGCTAAAAGATTTGACATAACTATTTTCTTTGTAAGAGATAATTTAATAGATTATCTAAATTTTGTTTATTAAAGATAAAAATGGTAACTATCATTGGGACTAATAAATGCTAAAAGATTTTATAGAATTACCTTCTTTGTAACAATAATTTAAGAGATTATCTAAACTTTGTTTATTAAAGATAATAATGGTAAGTATCATTGGACATAATCAATGCTAAAAAATTTGACATAATTATATTCTTTGTAAAATACAATTTAATAGATTCTCCAAACTTTGTTTGTTAAATATAATAATGGTAACTATCATTCGGCTTAATAAGTACTACAAGGTTTCACATAACTATCTTTTTTATAACAGATAATTTAATAGATTATCTAAATTTTTGTATTAAAGATAATAACGATAACTACCATTGGGTCTAATAAATGCTAAAAAATTTGACATAATTATCTTCTTTGTAAAATATAATTTAATGGATTCTCTAAACTTT
The DNA here is from genome assembly GCA_037954015.1 of Psophocarpus tetragonolobus. Lineage (NCBI taxonomy): Eukaryota > Viridiplantae > Streptophyta > Magnoliopsida > Fabales > Fabaceae > Psophocarpus > Psophocarpus tetragonolobus. The sequence continues at coordinate 37,551,354 of CM075692.1, forward strand.
GTTTATTGAAGATAATAATGGTAACTATCATTCGCCCTAATAAATACTAAAAGATTTGACATAACTATCTTTTTTATAACAGATAATTTAATAGATTATCTAAGCTTTTTGTATTAAAGATAATAACGGTAACTATCATTGGGCCTAATAAATGCTAAAATAATTAACATAATTATCTTCTATCTAAAATATAATTTAATAGATTAGTTACACTTTGCTTATTAAAGATAATAATAGTATGTATCATTGGGCCTGATAAACACTAAAAAATTTGACATAATTACCTCTTTTGTAACAGACAGTTTAATAGATTATCTAAACTTTGTTTATTACAAATAATAATGGTAACTATCATTGAGCATAATAAATGCTAAAAAATTTGAAATAATTACCTTCTCTGTAAAATATATTTTAATAGATTATCTAAACTTTTCGTATTAAAGATAATAACAGTAACTATCATTGAGCCTAATAAATGCTAAAAGATTTGACATAATTATCTATATTGGAAAAGATAATTTAATCGATTAGTTAAACTTGGTTTATTAAAGATAATCACGATAACTATCTTTGGGGCTAATAAATGTTAAAAAATTGGACATATTATCTCTTTTGTAGCTGATAATTTAATAGATTATCTAAACTTTATTTATGAAAGATAATAAAAGTAGGTATCATTACGCCTAATAAATGCTAAAAGATTTGACATAACTATTTTCTTTGTAAGAGATAATTTAATAGATTATCTAAATTTTGTTTATTAAAGATAAAAATGGTAACTATCATTGGGACTAATAAATGCTAAAAGATTTTATAGAATTACCTTCTTTGTAACAATAATTTAAGAGATTATCTAAACTTTGTTTATTAAAGATAATAATGGTAAGTATCATTGGACATAATCAATGCTAAAAAATTTGACATAATTATATTCTTTGTAAAATACAATTTAATAGATTCTCCAAACTTTGTTTGTTAAATATAATAATGGTAACTATCATTCGGCTTAATAAGTACTACAAGGTTTCACATAACTATCTTTTTTATAACAGATAATTTAATAGATTATCTAAATTTTTGTATTAAAGATAATAACGATAACTACCATTGGGTCTAATAAATGCTAAAAAATTTGACATAATTATCTTCTTTGTAAAATATAATTTAATGGATTCTCTAAACTTTGTTTATTGAAGATAATAATGGTAACTATCATTCGCCCTAATAAATACTAAAAGATTTGACATAACTATTTTTTTTATAACAGATAATTTAATAGATTATCTAAGCTTTTTGTATTAAAGATAATAACGGTAACTATCATTGGGCCTAATAAATGCTAAAATAATTAACATAATTATCTTCTATCTAAAATATAATTTAATAGATTAGTTACACTTTGCTTATTAAAGATAATAATAGTATGTATCATTGGGCCTGATAAACACTAAAAAATTTGACATAATTACCTCTTTTGTAACAGACAGTTTAATAGATTATCTAAACTTTGTTTATTACAAATAATAATGGTAACTATCATTGAGCATAATAAATGCTAAAAAATTTGAAATAATTACCTTCTCTGTAAAATATATTTTAATAGATTATCTAAACTTTTCGTATTAAAGATAATAACAGTAACTATCATTGAGCCTAATAAATGCTAAAAGATTTGACATAATTATCTATATTGGAAAAGATAATTTAATCGATTAGTTAAACTTGGTTTATTAAAGATAATCACGATAACTATCTTTGGGGCTAATAAATGTTAAAAAATTGGACATATTATCTCTTTTGTAGCTGATAATTTAATAGATTATCTAAACTTTATTTATGAAAGATAATAAAAGTAGGTATCATTACGCCTAATAAATGCTAAAAGATTTGACATAACTATTTTCTTTGTAAGAGATAATTTAATAGATTATCTAAATTTTGTTTATTAAAGATAAAAATGGTAACTATCATTGGGACTAATAAATGCTAAAAGATTTTATAGAATTACCTTCTTTGTAACAATAATTTAAGAGATTATCTAAACTTTGTTTATTAAAGATAATAATGGTAAGTATCATTGGACATAATCAATGCTAAAAAATTTGACATAATTATATTCTTTGTAAAATACAATTTAATAGATTCTCCAAACTTTGTTTGTTAAATATAATAATGGTAACTATCATTCGGCTTAATAAGTACTACAAGGTTTCACATAACTATCTTTTTTATAACAGATAATTTAATAGATTATCTAAATTTTTGTATTAAAGATAATAACGATAACTACCATTGGGTCTAATAAATGCTAAAAAATTTGACATAATTATCTTCTTTGTAAAATATAATTTAATGGATTCTCTAAACTTTGTTTATTGAAGATAATAATGGTAACTATCATTCGCCCTAATAAATACTAAAAGATTTGACATAACTATCTTTTTTATAACAGATAATTTAATAGATTATCTAAGCTTTTTGTATTAAAGATAATAACGGTAACTATCATTGGGCCTAATAAATGCTAAAATAATTAACATAATTATCTTCTATCTAAAATATAATTTAATAGATTAGTTACACTTTGCTTATTAAAGATAATAATAGTATGTATCATTGGGCCTGATAAACACTAAAAAATTTGACATAATTACCTCTTTTGTAACAGACAGTTTAATAGATTATCTAAACTTTGTTTATTACAAATAATAATGGTAACTATCATTGAGCATAATAAATGCTAAAAAATTTGAAATAATTACCTTCTCTGTAAAATATATTTTAATAGATTATCTAAACTTTTCGTATTAAAGATAATAACAGTAACTATCATTGAGCCTAATAAATGCTAAAAGATTTGACATAATTATCTATATTGGAAAAGATAATTTAATCGATTAGTTAAACTTGGTTTATTAAAGATAATCACGATAACTATCTTTGGGGCTAATAAATGTTAAAAAATTGGACATATTATCTCTTTTGTAGCTGATAATTTAATAGATTATCTAAACTTTATTTATGAAAGATAATAAAAGTAGGTATCATTACGCCTAATAAATGCTAAAAGATTTGACATAACTATTTTCTTTGTAAGAGATAATTTAATAGATTATCTAAATTTTGTTTATTAAAGATAAAAATGGTAACTATCATTGGGACTAATAAATGCTAAAAGATTTTATAGAATTACCTTCTTTGTAACAATAATTTAAGAGATTATCTAAACTTTGTTTATTAAAGATAATAATGGTAAGTATCATTGGACATAATCAATGCTAAAAAATTTGACATAATTATATTCTTTGTAAAATACAATTTAATAGATTCTCCAAACTTTGTTTGTTAAATATAATAATGGTAACTATCATTCGGCTTAATAAGTACTACAAGGTTTCACATAACTATCTTTTTTATAACAGATAATTTAATAGATTATCTAAATTTTTGTATTAAAGATAATAACGATAACTACCATTGGGTCTAATAAATGCTAAAAAATTTGACATAATTATCTTCTTTGTAAAATATAATTTAATGGATTCTCTAAACTTTGTTTATTGAAGATAATAATGGTAACTATCATTCGCCCTAATAAATACTAAAAGATTTGACATAACTATCTTTTTTATAACAGATAATTTAATAGATTATCTAAGCTTTTTGTATTAAAGATAATAACGGTAACTATCATTGGGCCTAATAAATGCTAAAATAATTAACATAATTATCTTCTATCTAAAATATAATTTAATAGATTAGTTACACTTTGCTTATTAAAGATAATAATAGTATGTATCATTGGGCCTGATAAACACTAAAAAATTTGACATAATTACCTCTTTTGTAACAGACAGTTTAATAGATTATCTAAACTTTGTTTATTACAAATAATAATGGTAACTATCATTGAGCATAATAAATGCTAAAAAATTTGAAATAATTACCTTCTCTGTAAAATATATTTTAATAGATTATCTAAACTTTTCGTATTAAAGATAATAACAGTAACTATCATTGAGCCTAATAAATGCTAAAAGATTTGACATAATTATCTATATTGGAAAAGATAATTTAATCGATTAGTTAAACTTGGTTTATTAAAGATAATCACGATAACTATCTTTGGGGCTAATAAATGTTAAAAAATTGGACATATTATCTCTTTTGTAGCTGATAATTTAATAGATTATCTAAACTTTATTTATGAAAGATAATAAAAGTAGGTATCATTACGCCTAATAAATGCTAAAAGATTTGACATAACTATTTTCTTTGTAAGAGATAATTTAATAGATTATCTAAATTTTGTTTATTAAAGATAAAAATGGTAACTATCATTGGGACTAATAAATGCTAAAAGATTTTATAGAATTACCTTCTTTGTAACAATAATTTAAGAGATTATCTAAACTTTGTTTATTAAAGATAATAATGGTAAGTATCATTGGACATAATCAATGCTAAAAAATTTGACATAATTATATTCTTTGTAAAATACAATTTAATAGATTCTCCAAACTTTGTTTGTTAAATATAATAATGGTAACTATCATTCGGCTTAATAAGTACTACAAGGTTTCACATAACTATCTTTTTTATAACAGATAATTTAATAGATTATCTAAATTTTTGTATTAAAGATAATAACGATAACTACCATTGGGTCTAATAAATGCTAAAAAATTTGACATAATTATCTTCTTTGTAAAATATAATTTAATGGATTCTCTAAACTTTGTTTATTGAAGATAATAATGGTAACTATCATTCGCCCTAATAAATACTAAAAGATTTGACATAACTATCTTTTTTATAACAGATAATTTAATAGATTATCTAAGCTTTTTGTATTAAAGATAATAACGGTAACTATCATTGGGCCTAATAAATGCTAAAATAATTAACATAATTATCTTCTATCTAAAATATAATTTAATAGATTAGTTACACTTTGCTTATTAAAGATAATAATAGTATGTATCATTGGGCCTGATAAACACTAAAAAATTTGACATAATTACCTCTTTTGTAACAGACAGTTTAATAGATTATCTAAACTTTGTTTATTACAAATAATAATGGTAACTATCATTGAGCATAATAAATGCTAAAAAATTTGAAATAATTACCTTCTCTGTAAAATATATTTTAATAGATTATCTAAACTTTTCGTATTAAAGATAATAACAGTAACTATCATTGAGCCTAATAAATGCTAAAAGATTTGACATAATTATCTATATTGGAAAAGATAATTTAATCGATTAGTTAAACTTGGTTTATTAAAGATAATCACGATAACTATCTTTGGGGCTAATAAATGTTAAAAAATTGGACATATTATCTCTTTTGTAGCTGATAATTTAATAGATTATCTAAACTTTATTTATGAAAGATAATAAAAGTAGGTATCATTACGCCTAATAAATGCTAAAAGATTTGACATAACTATTTTCTTTGTAAGAGATAATTTAATAGATTATCTAAATTTTGTTTATTAAAGATAAAAATGGTAACTATCATTGGGACTAATAAATGCTAAAAGATTTTATAGAATTACCTTCTTTGTAACAATAATTTAAGAGATTATCTAAACTTTGTTTATTAAAGATAATAATGGTAAGTATCATTGGACATAATCAATGCTAAAAAATTTGACATAATTATATTCTTTGTAAAATACAATTTAATAGATTCTCCAAACTTTGTTTGTTAAATATAATAATGGTAACTATCATTCGGCTTAATAAGTACTACAAGGTTTCACATAACTATCTTTTTTATAACAGATAATTTAATAGATTATCTAAATTTTTGTATTAAAGATAATAACGATAACTACCATTGGGTCTAATAAATGCTAAAAAATTTGACATAATTATCTTCTTTGTAAAATATAATTTAATGGATTCTCTAAACTTTGTTTATTGAAGATAATAATGGTAACTATCATTCGCCCTAATAAATACTAAAAGATTTGACATAACTATCTTTTTTATAACAGATAATTTAATAGATTATCTAAGCTTTTTGTATTAAAGATAATAACGGTAACTATCATTGGGCCTAATAAATGCTAAAATAATTAACATAATTATCTTCTATCTAAAATATAATTTAATAGATTAGTTACACTTTGCTTATTAAAGATAATAATAGTATGTATCATTGGGCCTGATAAACACTAAAAAATTTGACATAATTACCTCTTTTGTAACAGACAGTTTAATAGATTATCTAAACTTTGTTTATTACAAATAATAATGGTAACTATCATTGAGCATAATAAATGCTAAAAAATTTGAAATAATTACCTTCTCTGTAAAATATATTTTAATAGATTATCTAAACTTTTCGTATTAAAGATAATAACAGTAACTATCATTGAGCCTAATAAATGCTAAAAGATTTGACATAATTATCTATATTGGAAAAGATAATTTAATCGATTAGTTAAACTTGGTTTATTAAAGATAATCACGATAACTATCTTTGGGGCTAATAAATGTTAAAAAATTGGACATATTATCTCTTTTGTAGCTGATAATTTAATAGATTATCTAAACTTTATTTATGAAAGATAATAAAAGTAGGTATCATTACGCCTAATAAATGCTAAAAGATTTGACATAACTATTTTCTTTGTAAGAGATAATTTAATAGATTATCTAAATTTTGTTTATTAAAGATAAAAATGGTAACTATCATTGGGACTAATAAATGCTAAAAGATTTTATAGAATTACCTTCTTTGTAACAATAATTTAAGAGATTATCTAAACTTTGTTTATTAAAGATAATAATGGTAAGTATCATTGGACATAATCAATGCTAAAAAATTTGACATAATTATATTCTTTGTAAAATACAATTTAATAGATTCTCCAAACTTTGTTTGTTAAATATAATAATGGTAACTATCATTCGGCTTAATAAGTACTACAAGGTTTCACATAACTATCTTTTTTATAACAGATAATTTAATAGATTATCTAAATTTTTGTATTAAAGATAATAACGATAACTACCATTGGGTCTAATAAATGCTAAAAAATTTGACATAATTATCTTCTTTGTAAAATATAATTTAATGGATTCTCTAAACTTTGTTTATTGAAGATAATAATGGTAACTATCATTCGCCCTAATAAATACTAAAAGATTTGACATAACTATTTTTTTTATAACAGATAATTTAATAGATTATCTAAGCTTTTTGTATTAAAGATAATAACGGTAACTATCATTGGGCCTAATAAATGCTAAAATAATTAACATAATTATCTTCTATCTAAAATATAATTTAATAGATTAGTTACACTTTGCTTATTAAAGATAATAATAGTATGTATCATTGGGCCTGATAAACACTAAAAAATTTGACATAATTACCTCTTTTGTAACAGACAGTTTAATAGATTATCTAAACTTTGTTTATTACAAATAATAATGGTAACTATCATTGAGCATAATAAATGCTAAAAAATTTGAAATAATTACCTTCTCTGTAAAATATATTTTAATAGATTATCTAAACTTTTCGTATTAAAGATAATAACAGTAACTATCATTGAGCCTAATAAATGCTAAAAGATTTGACATAATTATCTATATTGGAAAAGATAATTTAATCGATTAGTTAAACTTGGTTTATTAAAGATAATCACGATAACTATCTTTGGGGCTAATAAATGTTAAAAAATTGGACATATTATCTCTTTTGTAGCTGATAATTTAATAGATTATCTAAACTTTATTTATGAAAGATAATAAAAGTAGGTATCATTACGCCTAATAAATGCTAAAAGATTTGACATAACTATTTTCTTTGTAAGAGATAATTTAATAGATTATCTAAATTTTGTTTATTAAAGATAAAAATGGTAACTATCATTGGGACTAATAAATGCTAAAAGATTTTATAGAATTACCTTCTTTGTAACAATAATTTAAGAGATTATCTAAACTTTGTTTATTAAAGATAATAATGGTAAGTATCATTGGACATAATCAATGCTAAAAAATTTGACATAATTATATTCTTTGTAAAATACAATTTAATAGATTCTCCAAACTTTGTTTGTTAAATATAATAATGGTAACTATCATTCGGCTTAATAAGTACTACAAGGTTTCACATAACTATCTTTTTTATAACAGATAATTTAATAGATTATCTAAATTTTTGTATTAAAGATAATAACGATAACTACCATTGGGTCTAATAAATGCTAAAAAATTTGACATAATTATCTTCTTTGTAAAATATAATTTAATGGATTCTCTAAACTTTGTTTATTGAAGATAATAATGGTAACTATCATTCGCCCTAATAAATACTAAAAGATTTGACATAACTATCTTTTTTATAACAGATAATTTAATAGATTATCTAAGCTTTTTGTATTAAAGATAATAACGGTAACTATCATTGGGCCTAATAAATGCTAAAATAATTAACATAATTATCTTCTATCTAAAATATAATTTAATAGATTAGTTACACTTTGCTTATTAAAGATAATAATAGTATGTATCATTGGGCCTGATAAACACTAAAAAATTTGACATAATTACCTCTTTTGTAACAGACAGTTTAATAGATTATCTAAACTTTGTTTATTACAAATAATAATGGTAACTATCATTGAGCATAATAAATGCTAAAAAATTTGAAATAATTACCTTCTCTGTAAAATATATTTTAATAGATTATCTAAACTTTTCGTATTAAAGATAATAACAGTAACTATCATTGAGCCTAATAAATGCTAAAAGATTTGACATAATTATCTATATTGGAAAAGATAATTTAATCGATTAGTTAAACTTGGTTTATTAAAGATAATCACGATAACTATCTTTGGGGCTAATAAATGTTAAAAAATTGGACATATTATCTCTTTTGTAGCTGATAATTTAATAGATTATCTAAACTTTATTTATGAAAGATAATAAAAGTAGGTATCATTACGCCTAATAAATGCTAAAAGATTTGACATAACTATTTTCTTTGTAAGAGATAATTTAATAGATTATCTAAATTTTGTTTATTAAAGATAAAAATGGTAACTATCATTGGGACTAATAAATGCTAAAAGATTTTATAGAATTACCTTCTTTGTAACAATAATTTAAGAGATTATCTAAACTTTGTTTATTAAAGATAATAATGGTAAGTATCATTGGACATAATCAATGCTAAAAAATTTGACATAATTATATTCTTTGTAAAATACAATTTAATAGATTCTCCAAACTTTGTTTGTTAAATATAATAATGGTAACTATCATTCGGCTTAATAAGTACTACAAGGTTTCACATAACTATCTTTTTTATAACAGATAATTTAATAGATTATCTAAATTTTTGTATTAAAGATAATAACGATAACTACCATTGGGTCTAATAAATGCTAAAAAATTTGACATAATTATCTTCTTTGTAAAATATAATTTAATGGATTCTCTAAACTTTGTTTATTGAAGATAATAATGGTAACTATCATTCGCCCTAATAAATACTAAAAGATTTGACATAACTATCTTTTTTATAACAGATAATTTAATAGATTATCTAAGCTTTTTGTATTAAAGATAATAACGGTAACTATCATTGGGCCTAATAAATGCTAAAATAATTAACATAATTATCTTCTATCTAAAATATAATTTAATAGATTAGTTACACTTTGCTTATTAAAGATAATAATAGTATGTATCATTGGGCCTGATAAACACTAAAAAATTTGACATAATTACCTCTTTTGTAACAGACAGTTTAATAGATTATCTAAACTTTGTTTATTACAAATAATAATGGTAACTATCATTGAGCATAATAAATGCTAAAAAATTTGAAATAATTACCTTCTCTGTAAAATATATTTTAATAGATTATCTAAACTTTTCGTATTAAAGATAATAACAGTAACTATCATTGAGCCTAATAAATGCTAAAAGATTTGACATAATTATCTATATTGGAAAAGATAATTTAATCGATTAGTTAAACTTGGTTTATTAAAGATAATCACGATAACTATCTTTGGGGCTAATAAATGTTAAAAAATTGGACATATTATCTCTTTTGTAGCTGATAATTTAATAGATTATCTAAACTTTATTTATGAAAGATAATAAAAGTAGGTATCATTACGCCTAATAAATGCTAAAAGATTTGACATAACTATTTTCTTTGTAAGAGATAATTTAATAGATTATCTAAATTTTGTTTATTAAAGATAAAAATGGTAACTATCATTGGGACTAATAAATGCTAAAAGATTTTATAGAATTACCTTCTTTGTAACAATAATTTAAGAGATTATCTAAACTTTGTTTATTAAAGATAATAATGGTAAGTATCATTGGACATAATCAATGCTAAAAAATTTGACATAATTATATTCTTTGTAAAATACAATTTAATAGATTCTCCAAACTTTGTTTGTTAAATATAATAATGGTAACTATCATTCGGCTTAATAAGTACTACAAGGTTTCACATAACTATCTTTTTTATAACAGATAATTTAATAGATTATCTAAATTTTTGTATTAAAGATAATAACGATAACTACCATTGGGTCTAATAAATGCTAAAAAATTTGACATAATTATCTTCTTTGTAAAATATAATTTAATGGATTCTCTAAACTTTGTTTATTGAAGATAATAATGGTAACTATCATTCGCCCTAATAAATACTAAAAGATTTGACATAACTATCTTTTTTATAACAGATAATTTAATAGATTATCTAAGCTTTTTGTATTAAAGATAATAACGGTAACTATCATTGGGCCTAATAAATGCTAAAATAATTAACATAATTATCTTCTATCTAAAATATAATTTAATAGATTAGTTACACTTTGCTTATTAAAGATAATAATAGTATGTATCATTGGGCCTGATAAACACTAAAAAATTTGACATAATTACCTCTTTTGTAACAGACAGTTTAATAGATTATCTAAACTTTGTTTATTACAAATAATAATGGTAACTATCATTGAGCATAATAAATGCTAAAAAATTTGAAATAATTACCTTCTCTGTAAAATATATTTTAATAGATTATCTAAACTTTTCGTATTAAAGATAATAACAGTAACTATCATTGAGCCTAATAAATGCTAAAAGATTTGACATAATTATCTATATTGGAAAAGATAATTTAATCGATTAGTTAAACTTAGTTTATTAAAGATAATCACGATAACTATCTTTGGGGCTAATAAATGTTAAAAAATTGGACATATTATCTCTTTTGTAGCTGATAATTTAATAGATTATCTAAACTTTATTTATGAAAGATAATAAAAGTAGGTATCATTACGCCTAATAAATGCTAAAAGATTTGACATAACTATTTTCTTTGTAAGAGATAATTTAATAGATTATCTAAATTTTGTTTATTAAAGATAAAAATGGTAACTATCATTGGGACTAATAAATGCTAAAAGATTTTATAGAATTACCTTCTTTGTAACAATAATTTAAGAGATTATCTAAACTTTGTTTATTAAAGATAATAATGGTAAGTATCATTGGGCATAATCAATGCTAAAAAATTTGACATAATTATATTCTTTGTAAAATACAATTTAATAGATTCTCCAAACTTTGTTTGTTAAATATAATAATGGTAACTATCATTCGGCTTAATAAGTACTACAAGGTTTCACATAACTATCTTTTTTATAACAGATAATTTAATAGATTATCTAAATTTTTGTATTAAAGATAATAACGATAACTACCATTGGGCCTAATAAATGCTAAAAGATTTCAAATAATTATCTTCTTTGTAAAATATAATTTAATAGATTCTCTAAACTTTGTTTATTGAAGATGATAATGGTAGCTATCATTTAGCTAAGTAAATACTAAAAGATTTGACATTATTATATTTTTTGTAACAGATAATTTAATAGATTATCTAAACTTTTTGTATTAAAGATAATAAGAGTAACTATCATTGGGCCTAACAAATGCTCAAAGATTTGACGTAATTATCTTCTTTGTCAGAGATAATTTAATAGATTATCTAAATTTTTTGTATTAAAGATGATAACGGTAACTATCATTGGGCCTAACAAATTCTAAAAGACATGACATAATTATCTTCTTTCTAAAAGATAATTTAATAGATTAGTTAAACTTTGTTTATTAAAGATAATAACGGTAACTACCTTTCGACCTAATAAATGCTAAAAATTTGAGAAAATTGTCTTCCTTGGAAAAGAAAATTTAATAGATTATCTAAACTTTATTTATTAAAGATCATAACGGTAAGTATCATTGGGCCTAATAAATGCTAAAAGATTTCACATAAATATCTTCTTTGTAACAGATAATTTAATAGATTCTCTAAACTCTTTTTATTAAAGATAATAATAGGAACTATCACTGGGTCTAATAAATAATAAAAGATTTGACATGGCTATCTTTCTTGTAACAGATAATTTAATAGATTATTTAAATATTTTCTATTAAGGATAATAATGCTAACGATCATTGAGCAAACAAATGCTAAAAGATTTGACATAATTATCTTCTTTGTAAAGGATGGTTTAACAGATTAGTTAAACTTTGTTTATTCAAGATACTAACGGTAACTACCTTTGGGCCTAATAAATGCTAAAAAATTTAAGATAATTATCTTCTTTGAAAAAGAAGATTAAATAGATTATCTAAACTTTATTTATTAAAGATAATAATGGTAAGCATCATTGGGCCTAATAAATGCTAAAAGATTTGACATAATTATCTTCTTATTAACAGATAATTTAATAGATTATCTAAACTTTGTTTATTAAAGATAATAACGGTAACTATCATTGGGACTAAGAAATGCTAAAAGATTTGACATGATTATCTTCTTTGTAGCTGATAATTTAATAGATTTTCTAATGTTTGTTTATTAAAGATAATAACGGTAATTATCAAGGAGTCTAATAAATGCTAAAAAAATGTAAATAATTATCTTCTCTATAGAATATACTTTAATAGATTATCTAAACCTTTCGTATTAAACATAATAACGGTAACTGTCATTGCACCTAACAAATGTTAAAAGATTTGACATAATTATCTTCTTTGTAAAAGATAATTTAATAGATCATTTAAACTTTATTTAGTAAAGATGATAACGGTAACTATCATTTGATCTAATAAATTCTAAAATATTTGACATAATTATCTTTTTTGTAAACCATAATTTAATAGATTATCTAAACTTTGTTTATTAAATATAATAAGGGTAAGTATCATTAGGGATAATAAATGATAAAAGATTTGACATAATTATCTTGTTTGTAACAAATAATTTAAGAGATTATCTAAACATTATTTATTAAACATAATAACGACAATTATCATTGGCCTAATAAATACTAAAAAATTTGGTATAATTATCTTCTTTGTAACAAATAATTTAAGAGATTATCTAAACTTTGTTTATTAAAGATAATAACAGTAACTATCATTGGCCCTAATCAATGCTAAAAAATTTGACATAATTATCTTCTTTGTAAAATAGAATTTAATAGATTCTCTAAACTTTGTTTATTAAAGATAATAATGGTAAGTATCATTCCGCCTAATAAGTACTAAAAGGTTTCACATAACTATCTCTTTTGTAACAGATAATTTAATAAATTATCTAAACTTTCTGTATTAAAGATAATAATGGTAACTATCATTTAAACTAATAAATGCTAAAATATTTGAAATAATTATCTTCTTCCTAATAAAAACTTTAATAGATTATCTGAACTTGCTTTCTTAAAGATAATAACGGTAACTATCTTTGGGCCTAATAAATGCTAAAAAATTTGACATAATTATCTACTTTGTAAAAGATAATTTAATAAATTATCTAAACATTATTTATTAAAGATAATACTGGTAAGTATCATTGGGCCTAATAAATACTAAAATATTTGACATAATTATCTTCGTTATGACAGATAATTTAATAGGTTATCCAAAGTTTTTTAATTAAGTATAATAATGGTAAGTGTCGTTGGGCCTAGTAAATGCAAAAATATTTAACATAATTATCTTCTTTCGAACAAATAATTTAAGAGATTATCTAAACTTTGATTATTAAAACTAATAACGGTAACTATCATTGGGACTAATATATGTTAAAAAATTTGAAGTAATTATCTTCTCTGTAAAATATATTTTAATATATTATCTAAACTTTTTCTATTAAAGATAATAACGATAACTATCATTTGGCCTAATAAATGCTAAAAGATTTGACATAATTATCTTCTTTGTAAAAGATAATTTAATACATTAGTTAAACTTTTTTACTAAAGATAATAACGGTAACTATCTTTGAGCCTAATAAATGGTAAAAAAATTGACATCAATATCTTATTTATAAATATAATTAATAGCTTATCTAAACTTTGTTTATTAAAGATAACAATGGTAACTATCATTAGGCCTTATAGATGCTAAAAGATTTAACATAATTATCTTCTTTGTAAAAGATAATTTAATAGATAGTTAAACTTTATTTATTAAAGATACTAACGGTAACTACCTTTGGGCCTAATAAATGCTAAAAAATTTAAGATAATTATCTTCTTTGAAGCAGATAATTTAATAGATTATGTGATGTTTGTTTATTAAAGACAATAACGATAACTATCATTGAGCCTAATAAATTCTAAAAAAATTGAAATAATTATCTTCTCTATAGAATATATTTTAATAGATTATCTAAACTTTTCATATTAAAGATAATAATGATAACTATCATCGGGCCTAAAAAGTGCTAAAAGATTTGACATAATTATGTTCTTTGTAAAAGATAATTTAATAGGTTAGTTAAACTTTGTTTGTTAAAGATAATAACGGTAACTATGATTGGGCTTAATAAATGCTAAAAGATTTCACAAAATTATCTTCTTTGTAAAAGATAATTTAATAGATTATTTAAACTTTGTTTATTAAAAGATAATAATGGTAGCTATCATAAATGCTAAAAAAATTGACAAATTTATCTTCTTTGTAAAAGATAATTTAATAGATTATCTAAACCTTTTTTATTGAAGATAATAACGGTAACTATTATTGGGCCTAATAAATGTTAAAAGATTTCACATAATTATCTTCTTTGTAAAAGATAATTTAATAGATCATCTAAACTTTCTTTAGTAAAGATTATAACAGAAACTATCATTTGACCTAATAATTGCTAAAATATTTGACATAATTATCTTCTTTGTAAACCATAATTTAATAGATTATCTAAACTTTGTTTATTAAATATAATAACGGTAGGTATCATTAGGGATAATACATGCTAAAAGATTTGATATAATTATCTTGTTTGTAACAAATAATTTAAGAGATTATCTAAACTTTGAGTATTAAAGATAAAAATGATAACTATCATTGGGCCTAATAAATGCTAAAAAATTGGACATAATTATCTTCTTTGTAAAATATAATTTAGGAGATTATCTAAACTTTGATTATTAAAGATAAAAATGGTAACTATCATTGGGCCTAATAAATGCTAAAAAATTGGACATAATTATCTTCTTTGTAAAATATAATTTAGGATATTATCTAAACTTTGTTTATTAAAGATAATAATGGTAACTATCATTGGGCCTAATAAATATTAAAATATTTTACATAATTATCTTCTTTGTAACAAATAATTTAATAGATTATCTAAACTTTTTTTATTAAAGATAATCACGGTAACTATCATTGGGCCTAATAAATGCTAAAAAATTTTACATAATTATCTTCTCTATAAAACTTAATTTAATAGATTCTCTAAACTTTGTTTATTAAAGATAATAATGGTAATTATCATCGGACCTAATAAATACTAAAAGATTTGACATAACTATCTTTCTTGTAATAGATAATTTAATATATTCTCTAAACTTTTTGTATTAAAGATAATAACGCTAACTATCATTGAGTCTAATAAATGCTAAAAGATTTCACATACTTATCTTCTTTGTAAAAGTTAATTTAATAGATTATTTAAACTTTGTTTATTAAGGATAATAACGGTAACTATCTTTGGGCCTAATAAATGCTAAAAAATTTTAGATAATTATCTTCTTTGTAAAAGATAATTTTATTGATTATCTAAACTTTATTTATTAAAGATAATAACAGTAAGTATCATTGGGCCTAATAAATGCTAAAAGATTTGAAATAATTATCTTCTTTATAACATATAATTTAATAGATTATCTAAACTTTGTTAATTAAATATAATAACATTAAGTATTATTGAGTCTAATAAATGCTAAAAGATTTGACATAATTATATTCTTTGTAACAAATAATTTAAGAGATTATCTAAACTTTGATTATTAAAACTAATACCGGTAACTGTCATTGGGCCTAATAAATGCTAAAAAATTTCAAATAATTATCTTCTCTGTAAAATATACTTTAATAGATTATCAAACGTTTCTTATTAAACATAATAACGGTAACTTTCATTGGACTTAATAAATGCTAAAAGATTTAACATAATTAGCCTCTTTGTAAAAGATAATTTAATTAATTAATTAAACTTTGATTATTAAATATGATAACAGTAAGTATCTTTGGGCCTAATAAATGCTAAAAAAATTGAGATAATTATCTTCTTTGTAAAAGATAATTTAATAGATTATTAAAACTTTGTGTATTAAAGATAATAACCGTAACTATCATTTAGGCTAATAAATGCTAAAAGATTTGACATAATTATCTTTTTTGTAACAAATAATTTAATAGATTATCTAACGTTTGTTTATTAAAGATAATAATGGTAACTATCATTGGGACTAATAAATGCTAAAAAAATTGACATAATTATCTTTTGTGTAAATATAATATAATAACTTATCTAAACTTTGTTTATTAAAGATAATAATGGTAACTATCATTGAGCCTTATAAATGCTAAACAATTTGACATAATTATCTGATTTTTAAAACATAATTTAATAGATAGTTAAACTTTGTTTATTTAAAAGATAATAACGGTAGTTATCATTAAACCTTATAAATACTCAAAAATTTGACATAATTATCTTCTTTGTAAAAGATAATTTTATAGATTATCTAAACTTTTTTATTAAAGATAATAATGGTAATTATCATTTGGCCTATTAAATGCTAAAACATTTGACATAATTATCTTGTTTGTAGAAGATAATTTAATACATTATTTAAACATTGTTTATTAAAGATAATAATGGTAGCTATCATTGGGCCTAAACCCTTAAAGGAACGTATACCTAGCAGAATATTTTATCCTCCCATTACTTTCATAAATAATTTTGTAATTT
Source organism: Psophocarpus tetragonolobus (assembly GCA_037954015.1). Lineage (NCBI taxonomy): Eukaryota > Viridiplantae > Streptophyta > Magnoliopsida > Fabales > Fabaceae > Psophocarpus > Psophocarpus tetragonolobus. The sequence continues at coordinate 37,568,697 of CM075692.1, forward strand.
GATATTTTTTAAAATGTCACAATAATCTAGATATTAAGTATAAGAAAAAAATATAAATATATTCTATAACAATAAAATTTCAAAATTCAAAAGATAATTAAATGGTTTCGAAGATTTAGCCAATATAAGATAATTTGTATCATTTATATAAATTTTTATGACAAAAAGTTTACAAAAAAATATTTAAGGATAATTATGTAGTTTTATATTATAAAATGGTCACAATAATGTTAATATTTAACCAAAAAATAAATATGAACTTTATCATGATCAACTTTAATTTTAAAATTAATTTACACCAGAAGGTCTTTCAGAATAAGAGTGAATTTATTTAAGATGCTCACAAGCAGAGAAAAATATAAGAGAGACAACACCGACTTGCTATTGGTAAGATTTTTGCCACTACTTCCAACCTTGGATGATTGTTCTCAAGTAAAAAGAATTATAATTTAGATAGATTTTAAAATATAAACACTATCTATAGAAAAAGGTAGAGTATATTATAGATATCGCTTTTTCAAACAAGCGTTATCTATGTAAAAAGAAGGAGTACATAGATAGTGGTTGTCTCAATAAGCGCTATCTATATAGAAAGACAAAACGCATAGATAGAGCTTGTTTCAAGAAGCACTATTTATATGCTCCACTTTCTTCTATAGATAACGTTTATATCTTAAGCATTACATAAGTAGCGTTATCGATGCCTCTTTTTGGTGTAGTATAGCCCACCTCATCGTAGCCTAACCCACCCTATCTTAAACCTACCTTATCCTATCTGTGCTACCTCAAAACCACCTTGTTCGTAGCCTAGCCTAGCGCATCCTATTAGGCCCTAGCCTAGTTGAGCTCACCCAATCCTAGCCTAGCCCATCCTACCTTACCTAGGCGAGCCCCCTTAACACATCCCAAACTAACCTTACTCCTAGCCTAGCTCCCCACCTTATTTGGTCCTAGCCCAACGAGCCCCTACCATACCCTACCCTAGTCTTCCCTTAGCCTAGACTAGACACCATTTCCTAGCCTCCCTAACCCACCCCACCTCACTTCACTAGCCTACCCTACCCTAGCAACTTCTCTAGCCTACTTCATCCTAGCCTAACCCACCCTGTCTTAACCCTACCCTATACTATCCAGGTTAGTCCAAAACCACTTTGTTAATAGCCTAGTCTAGGCCACCCCTATTAGGCCCTAGCCCAGTTCATCCCACCCAATCCTACCCTAGCCCATCATACCCTACCTAGGTCGACCCACTCAGCACATCCCTAGCCAATCCTACACTTTCCTACCTTAGCATACCCTGACCTACTCTACCCTACACTAAGCTATCTTACGTTAGTCTAGCCCACCCCTACCCTTGACTAGCATACCATATACTAGAATGCCCTACACTAGCCTATCATAGCCTACCCTAGCCTAACCTACTTTCGCCCACCCTATCTAGCCTACCATACCTTAGCCTAGGTTATCATACCTTACCTTAGCCAATTGTACACTTCCCTACCTTGGCTACCCTACCCTACCCTAACCTAACCTACTATATCCTACCCTAACCTATTCTACCCTACATTAGCATACCCTAACATAGCCTCCCCACCCTATTTAGACCTAGCCCATCTGAGCCCCTACCCTAGGTTACCCTTAACCTAGACTAGACACCTTGTCCTAGCCTCCCTAACCCACACCACCTCACTTCACTAGCTTAGCCCACCTCATCCTAGCCTGACACCACTTTGTCCTAAACCTACCGTGTCCTATCTAGGCTGGCCCAAAGCCACCTTGTTCATAACCTAGCCTATCCCACCCTATTAGGCCTTTGCCTAGTTGAGCCCACCAAATCCTAGCCTAGCGCATCCTACCCTACCTAGTCAGACCCTTAGCACATCCCTAGCCAACCCTACTCCTAGCCTAGCCCACCCGAGCCCTAACCTCGTCTTCCCTATCCTAGCGTCCCTAACCCACCCCACCTCACTTCACTAGCCTACCCTACCCTAGACCACCTTATCCTAGCTTAACCCACCCTGTCTTAAACCTATGCTATCTTATCTAGGCTAACCCAAAACCACTTTATTCATAGCCTAGCTTATCCCACCGTATTAGGCCCTAGCCTAACTGAGCCCACTGAACCCTAGCCTATCCCATCCTACCCTACCCAGGTAGCCCGCTTAGCACATCCCTAGCAAATCCTACTCCTAGCCTAGCCTTCCTACCCTGTTTAGTCCTAGCCCACCCGAGAACCTACCATAGTCTTCCCCATCTTGATTTCAAAAAAAAAAAAATAGTCTTCCCCATCCTAGCTACCCTACCATAGACTACCCTTAGCCTAGACTAGACATTTTTGCCTACCCTACCCTAGACCACTTCATCCTAGCCTAACCCACCCTGTCTTAAACCTACACTAACTAGCCCACCTTACCCTAACTTATTATACCCCACACTAACCTAGTCTACCCTACCTTAGCCTACCTCATCCTAGCCTAACCCACCCTGTTTAGACCTAGCCCACCCGAGCCCATACCTTATCCTAGCTACCCTACACTAGTATGCTATTAACCTAGACTAAATACCTTGTCCTAACCTCCCTAACCCACCCCACCTCACTTCACTAGCCTAGCCCACCTCATCTTAGCCTACCACCACCTTATCCTATCCAAGCTAGATTAAAGGCACCTTCTTCGTAGCCTAGCCTATCCACCCTATTAGGCCTTAGCCTAGTTGAGGCCACCCAATCCTAGCTTAGCCAATCCTACCCTAGGTTAGGCCCCTTAGAACATCCCTAGCCAAGCCTACTCCTAGCCTAGCCTCTTTACCTTGTTTAGTACTAACCCGCCTGAGCACTAACTGGCTTTTCCCCATCCTAGCTACCCTACTGTAGTCTATCCTTAGCCAAGAGTAAACACCTTGTCCTAGCTTCCCTAACCCACCCCATCTCACTTCACTAACCTACCTACCCTAGACTACCTCATCCTAGCCTAACACACCTTGTCTTGAACCTACGCTATCTTATCCAGCTAACTCAAAACCACTATGTCCGTAGCATAGCTTAGCCAATCCTATTAGGCCCTAGTCTAGTTGAGCCCACTCAATCCTAACCTAGCCATCCTACCCTACCTAGGCCAGCCCCCTAGCACATTCCTAGCCAACCCTACACCTCCCCACCCTGTTTAGACCTAGCCCACCCGAGCCCTTACCCAATCCTAGCTACCCTACCCTAGTCTACCTTTAGCCTAAACTAGACACCTTATCCTAGCCTCCCAAACACCCCACTTCACTTCACTAACCTAGCTTAGCATACCCCACCTCATCCTAGCCTAACACCACCCTGTAATAAATCTACCCTATCCTATCGGGGCTAGCCCAAAGCCACCTTATTCATAGCCTAGCCTATCTCACCCTATTAAGCCTTAGCCTAATTGAACCCACTAAATCCTAGCCTAGCCCATCCTACCCTACCTAGGCATCCCCTTAGCACATCCCTAGCAAACACTACTCATGGCCTAGCCTCCCCACCCTGTTTAGTCCTAGCCCACCCGAGCCCCTACCATAGTATTCCCCATCCTAGCTACCCTACCATAGACTACCCTTAGCCAAGACTAGACACCTTGTCCTAGCCTCCCTAACCCACCCTACCTCACTAGACCACCCTACCCTAGACCACCTTATCCTAGCCTAACCCACCCTGTCTCAAACCTACCCTATCCTATCAAGGTTAGCCCAAAGCCTACCTTAGCCTAGCCTAGCCACTTCACTTCACTAACCTAGCCCACCTTACCCTAGCCCACCTTATCCTAACCTACCCTAACCTAGTCTACCTTACTCTAGCCTAGTCTACCTTACTCTAGCCTACCCTAAACCAGCATGTCCTACACTAGCCTAACCTAGCCTAGCCTAGGGTAAGCCTACTTTTGTTACCCTAGGGTAAGCCTACTTTTGCTACCCTAAGGTAGGCCTACTTTTACTACCTTAGGATAGGCCTATTTTTGCCTAGCCTATTTAACTTACCATACCTTAGCCTAGACTATCATACCCTACCTTAGTCAATCGTACATTTCACTATCTTAGCCTACCTACCTTACCCTACCCTAACCTAATCCACCCTACCATACCCTAACCAACTCTACCATAACCTAATCTAGCGTACCCTACAACAACATACCCTAGCTTAGCCTAGCCTTCCTACCTTGTTTAGTCCTAGCCCACTCGAGCCTATACCCTAACCTACCCCATCTTAACTACCCTACCCTAGTCTAGCCTTAGCCTAGACTAGACCACCATGTTCTTAGCCTAGACTAACCCATGCCACCTCACTTAACTAGCATACCCCACCCTAGCCCCTACCCTAGCCCACCTCGTCCTAGCCTAACCCACCTTGTCTTAAACCTACCTTGTGTGAAGTGTAGCTAACCCCATCCTATTAAGCTTAGCCTAGTTGAGCCAACTGAATCCTAGCACAGCCCATCCTACCCTACCTAGGCTAGCACCCTAGCACATCCCTTGCCAACCCTACTCCTAGCTTAGCCTACTCACCATGTTTAGTCTTAACCCACCCGAGCCCTTACCTTATCGTACCTCATCCTAGTTACCTTATCGTAGTATACCCTTAGCCTAGACTAGACACCTTGTCCTAACCTTTCTAACTCACCCCATATCCCTTAACTAGCCTACCCTACCCTATCCCCTACCCTAGATCTTCTCATCCTAACCTAACCCATCGTATCTTAAAACTACCCTATCCTAGCTAGGCTAGCCGAAAACCTACCTTAGCCTAGCCTAGCCCACCTCAATTCACTAACCTACCCTACTCTAGAGCCTACCCTAGCCCACCACATCCTAGCCTAACCCACCCTGTCTTAAAACCTACCCCTATCGTATCTAGGCTAGCCCCAAAACCAACTTGCCTAGCCCATCCTACCCTACTTAGGTTAGGCCCCTTAGCACATCCCTAACCAACCCTACACTTGCTACCTTAGCCTACCCTAACCTACTATACCCTACACTAAGCTATCCTATACTAGTCTAGCCCACCTGTAACCCTACCCTAACCTAATCTACGTTACTCTACTACTACTTAACCTAGTCCACTCTAACTACCCTACATTAGCCTATCTTAGCCTAACCTAGCCTAGCCTAGGGTAAGCCTACTTTCTCCTACCCTAGGGTAAGCCTACATTCTCCTAACTTGTCTAGCCTACCATACCTTAACGTAGTCTATCATGCCCTACCTTAGCCAACCATACACTTCCCTAGCTTAGCCTACCTTACCCTAATCTACTTTATCCTACCCTAACCTACTCTACCCTACCCTAACATAGCCTACCGTAACATTGTCTACCCTTCACTAGCATACCCTAACCTATCCTTCACTAGCATACCCTAACCTATCCTTCACTAGCATACCCTAACCTATCCTTCACTAGCATATCCTAGCCTACCCTACCTCACTCATACTCTAGCCTAGTCTACTTTAGTCTAACCTACCTTATACTAGCCTACGCTAAGCTGTCCTACACTAGTCTAGCCCACCCCTAACCCTACCTTAACCTAGTATACGTTACTCTACTGCTACCTAGCCTAGTCTACTCTGGCTACCCAATGCTAGCATACCCTACACTAACTTATCTTAGGTTAACTTAGCCAAGCCTAGGGTAAGCATACTTTTTCCTACCCTAAGGTATGCCTACTTTCTCCTACCCTAGGGTATGCCTACTTTCTTCTAGCATGTTTAGCCTACCAAACCTTGGCATAAGCTATCATACCCTACCTTAGCCAACCATACAATTCCTTAGCTTAGCCTACCATACACTTCCCTAGCTTAGCCTACCTTACCCTAATCTACTTTATCCTACCCCACCCTACCCTACCCTAACATAGCCTATCGTAACCTTGCATACCCTTCATTAGCATACCCTAGCCTACCATACCCTACTCCACCCATACCCTAACCTAATCTACTGTAGCCTAACCTACCCTACACTAGCCTAGCTAACCTACCCTAAAGTAACCTACCCTATCCACCCACCCACTTCAAAATATAATACAAACTATTGAAAAGTATAGAAAAAGTTAAGTTTGAAAAGTAATCTACAATTTAATAAAATATATCGAAACTAAAAATAGTTCATGTTTAAAAAATCACATTAAAAAGGTAATATTTAAAGTGTAAGAAAAATTGAAAATATTTTTGTTGAAAAATTTTAATAAGTTAATGTTTAAAGTAAGAAAAGTATTAAAAGATGCAAAATGAAAAGTTGAGCTTTGAAAATAAAATAAAAGTTTAAATTAAAAATATAAATGTAAAAAGTGCTCTTTAAAAATATGAGAACAGTTTTATATTTTACGCTTAAAAACTATGTTAGTGACGGTAAAAAAAAAAAAACTTAGTGATGGTAAGTAAAACAGAGCTTTCAAAATGATCAAGCTTTGAAAAATTAATTGTGAAAAAATTTGAAAATATTACTCAAACTAGGTTTGAAAGTACGGAAAAAACTAAATTTAAAAAATAATATAGAGTTTAATAAAAAACATAAAAAAGTGAAAAAGTTCATTATAAAAATAAAGTTATGTTTTAAAAAATAATCTTGAAGCATTAATAAAATTAAAAAGGTTAATGTTCAAAAATAAAAAAAATAATAAAATATGCAAAAGAATAAGTTTTGGTTTGAGAATAGGATAAAAGTTAATAATAAAAAGAAATATACATGAGAAAGAGCTTTCTAAAAATATGAGAATTTTAATATTTTATATTTTAAAATGTGAGAAAATGGGTTAAAGAGATAAAAAAGTGTATGTTTTAAAATATGAAAAAGTTAACTTCAAAATAAAATGTTAATGGTGGTAAAAAATACTTTCAAAAAAATCAAGTTAAAAAAAATTACATTTGAATAAATAATCTTTAAAGTATAAGAAAAATTAAAAACATTTGAATATAAAAATTTAACGTTAAAAATAAGAAATATAGACGCAAAAAAACACTTTAGGTTCGAAAATAGGAAAAAATTTATATTACAAAAATATAAATGTGAAAAATGTTCTTTAAAAATAACAGAAAATTTTAATATTTTATGCTTTAAAATACAAGAAAATGGGTTAAAGCCTAAAAATGTTTATGATTCAAAATATGAGAAAATTAACTTTAAAATAAAATTTTAATGATGATAAGAAAAATTTTAAAAATATCAAGCATCGAAAGAATTAAGTGTGAATAATGAATTTTGTAATGTATTTGAAAATATAACACAAACTACGTTTAAAAGTAACGTATTTAAAAATATAACACTAATTATGTTTAAAAATATGGAAATAAATAAATTTAAAAAATAATATAATGTTTAACAAAGTATATAAAAGTTTTATATTTGAAATTAAAAATATACCACTAATTATACTTTATTTTTAAATAAATTTATATTTGAAAATATAATCTTTAAAGTATGAGAATAATTAAAAATGTTTTTCTTAAAAAATATAAAAAAATTAAGCGAAAAAAATATTAAGATATGCAAAAAGCAATTTATATTTGAAAATAAAATAAAAGTTTATATTAAAAAGAAATATAAATGCGAAAAGAGTGCTTTAAAAATATAGAAAAACTTTAATATTTATACTTAAAAATGAGAAAATGGGTTAAGGTTAATAACGTTTATGTTTTAAAATACGAAAAAGTTAACTTTTAAAAGAAAAAGGTTACCGTAGTAAAAAAAACACTTTAAAAAAGATCAAGTTTTAAAAAGTTAAGTGTAAAAATAAACTTGAAATGCATTTGAAAACTTAATAAAAACTAGTTAATTAAGAAAAAAATTATGTTTGAAAAATAATATAGAGTTTAATAAAATGCATAAAAAATGAAAAAAAAAATCACGTTTCAAAATAAAGTTATATTTAAAAATGTTATTGAATATATAAGGTTTAAGTTTTTTTTTATTTATTTATTATAAAATTACAAGTCATATCTCAGTTTAATTTATTATCATGAAAAATATGATTGGTCATTTATGATATTATAAAGAAGATTTACGAGTTTGTCAAAAAAAAAAAAAAGAAATACTAAAAGCTTTGTACTCAACCGTTTCATGTCTAGGCAAGACATGTTGTCTAGTTTGTACATAACGGGTTCTACTGGTTTCTGAGCTAAGATTACTGCTATCCAGTACTGTGTAAAAATTATTAACCTAATGTCATGACTTACGTTCTAGTAATGGCATTCAAAGGACATAACATAACAATTGGTATTAGAAAAAATTATATTCTTTAGCAACCATTTTTTCTTTTTGTTTTGACATACATCCATGTTGCAGTGAGAAAGCAATTATTGGTTAACTAAGCTTTACATTGGAATTCGTGATTAGAATTATGTGGTTTCTCTATATTTTTAAATGACAAAATCTTATATTGATTATGAGGAATTTATGTAATTAAAGATAAGGACCGACTAACAAAAACCATAATTATCTAAAAAAAAAAAGGATATTATATGTTACGTAAACATACAACTATTATATCCTAAAAGGCAGTTCCTTAACATTGGAAGATTAGCTAATCTGAAAATCATTTCCAACAAAACCATAAACAAGAGACAAATTCGTTTAAAGGTAGCCTATAAAAAATACTCTTTTTAAAAGTAACCTACATATACATGGTCAATTATTGTTTACTTCAGAAAGGCTTAAATAAAGAACTTAATCACTACTTTATGTCAATTAATAAAGAATTGACAAAATGGAAACTAAATTAATGGTTAATATTATAAAAAGGCAACATGGAAACTAAAGAAATAGGTCAATGTCCTAGATTTTGTGAAACTAAATTATTTTCTTTTTACTTTCTCTTGCAAAAGAATGGGTATGTATGTATCCTTTGAGAAGGAAAGCAAGCGGTGAAAAGAAAAAAGAGAGAAGAAAGATTAAAAAAGAGAAGCAAGAAGAAGAAAGTGAGTTGCCTTATGAATTCTTACAGCATGACAAAATGGAAACTAAATTAATGGTTAATATTGTAAAAAGGCAACATGGAAACTAAAGAAATAGTTCACTGTCCTAGATTTTGTGAAACTAAATTATTTTCTTTTTTCTTTCTCTTACAAAAGAATGGGTATGTATGTATCCTTTGAGAAGGAAAGGAAGGGGCAAAAAGAAAAAAGAGACAAGAATGATTAAAAAAGAGAAGCAATAAGAAGAAAGTGAGTTGCCTAATGAATTTTTACAGCATAGACAAAGAAAGAGAAGGCAACACGATTAAAAAGAACACAATTAAAAGAGGTCCAACAAATTCACAAGAAGTATTAAGAAAATAACAACTATAGCCCTTGTAATAATTACAAGGACAATAAACATGAATGGAAATTTAGCAGCCAAAACAATGATCGAACAATGAGTTTGAAATCTAAAAAAGAAGAAATAGATGATAAAATAAATTTTCAAACAAATAACAAGAAAACAACTTTAAGTGACTTGAATAAAATGGTATTCAGCAAATTGACTCAAATATAGATTGGCTGCAAGGCAATTATCCATGTTAGTGATAGAATAATTTCAACTTATAATGAAGAGGAATAGTAAAATGCATAATTGAATCAAATAAGCGACTCATATAGCTATGACCACCATAAGATAAGCCTGACAAAATGCCTACTTGACTTTTAATAAGCATTGAGAAAAGAAAGAGAATTTGGATGTAGATAAACTGCAATTGCAAACAAATATAATGGAATATGCTTTATTTAATGAAGAAAGGAAAGAAGATTTATTTGTGAAGTCAGGGGCAACCCGGAAGGAATTGAATTTCACGTACCCTGAATGGATGAAGAGTGGTGGATGGGATGTAGAGACGCCGCCTACGCTACCGTCTTTGGCTCATTCTCCGACTCCCACTCGGACCCCTTCTGCCACTGGCTCTACCTTTCCCGCATCCATTCCACCGGCCCCCTTCTCTCGCCGCCGATATCAAATCCTGCAACGGCAAGCCCCTTATCATCACCATCTCGAACCCTCAATCTACCATGCCCCCTCTGCAAACCCCAATCCCTAACTCCACGCTCTCCATTGTTTTATGCATGATGAAATTATGCCATAAAAATTCAAAAAAGAAAGAAAGATCGATAGAAGTGGGTCAAGAATTGTACTTTGGTCTGAAACCTCCCTTCAAGAATAACACTCGGAGAATGGATCGGAGCAGTGGGAACCGTGGTCGTTGACGCTTCTCATCAGCAAGGAAGGATTAAGATTAGAGTGTGAGGGAGAGAGGGTGCTTACTATTTATTATAAAACCTTCCGCTCCTCAACGGACAAACTGCTTTTCAAATTTTGTTTTTCATAAATAATATAAATATTAAAATGATAAAGGTTATACATCGAAAATTTAATTTTAATTTAAAAAATATGAATTGATTCATTTTTTTATTTTTTAATAATTAATTTTATTTCTAAGAGTAAAAAGAAAACTGTATTAGTGTTTTGTTGAATTTAATATTACCCACAAGAGTATATATTTAGAGCTAGGATGACGGAAAAATATTGCCGTTATTTTTTATAATATTTTATATATTTTTTATTGTAAATAGTTTAGATTATGAATTATTATATTTTATGAAATTTTATTTAATAATAATATAAAATTATTGTTATATTTAAAATTAAATTATATATATAAATATAATTTTATAAAATATTTATTTTGGTTGATAGAGATGGATACTGGAACACAAATACATCAATAATTTAAAAATTCAGATCAACCTCACCGGTTTGATTATGACTCTGATGTGGTTGAACAGTGACATAGTGACTTGGTCTCGATGATTTTATTTTTTTAAAAAAAATAATAATTTTTTTTATTAATTATAATTCTTTGATTAATATATTTTTAACTATATTTTTTCATTATTCTATTTTCTCTCTTCATGTTGCAAACTTTGTTTTGTTGTTACTATGTAATTGTTAATTTTGTTTCAATATTATGGGCTCAATTTGTTGAGTTTGAAAATTGCATACACTTAATTACTTTAAATACTTGAGATTTTGTTTATAAAATATTTTTTTATTTCAATATAGGTATAAAAGTTTTATATATTTGTTAATATAGACTCATTGCCTTAATTAGGTTGATCACTTGGTCAGCTTTTGAAACTATAAGTATACTCATACCCACACATAACAAGAATGACTATAAAACTCCCTAACTATCAATTATGAGAATGAAAGATGAGGAGTTTTAGAAACAACCCTGTTTGACATATCTTTTCACATCAAGTTGAAAGTAAAATTCCTCACAAAATTCGATTGAGTAAAAGCTACAATAATTTTTTTCTTAACTTGAAGTAAATTCAATCCGACTAAACTTTCTAACTATTATCTCTGTCATACAAGTTATTTAAAACATTTTAACTAGCCTTTTGAGCAATTGAAAACTCATGTACTCTTTCAAAAGAATTCCATACTTCAGCTAGTGGTAGACTAGAGCAAAGTCTAGCCTCGTAACGAGGGTTAAAGTCTAAACTCAAAATAGGTTAGCCTGGCTCATATGGACCAGCCTACCTTAACCCATCAAAAAAATATGTTAACCCAATTTGACTCGTTTCTCCTTTCCTGCTCAATCTACTAGCTGGACCCAGCCTACCACGGGTTAGTGGGTTATATAAGTCAACCCACCAACCCACCAAAAAATAAAAATTTATTTTTTAAAAGAGATCTTTTAAAAATTTTAAAATTAACTATTTTATTAATTCTTTATTTAAAATTAAAAAAAATTATTTGATTATGCAATATAATAATTTAAAATTAAAAAAATGATTATATAAAATAAAAATTTATAATTAAAATAAAACATAATTAAAAGTGAGTTTATATAGACTGACTCAATTCACCCAGATTGAGCTCGTATAAGTCAAGTCCTAAGTAGGTCGAATCATGTTTTTTCTATTACAATACAAATTTCTAGTTGTTTTTGACTCGTTTTGACAAATCTAGTGCTATCGAATGGTTTCTGTTTAATTATTCTTTCCTTTTAATATATTCTTAGTACGATAAAGTAAAGGTGTCAACCTGATAGAGATGCCTCACGCTTTTGAATATAATTTTTTTGCTAAAAATAAAGTGAACAAGTCAAATTCTAAATGTAAACTACCAAATTGTAAAATGTAAACTACCAAATTAATCTTCTGAAATCAAAGTAGATAGTCGTTGTTATTTGGTGGTACGATATTAAAAATATAAGGCATTAAATTTTTTAGCAACCATTTATTGGATCGATATTCTAATTTGCAATAACTTTAGGTTGACTTGATCTTTGTGTCAAATTTAAGGTGAGAAAAGAGGTAGAGAACCATATTTCGCTCTTCTTGCTTAACTATACAAATTTGCTTCACTGTATTCTAAAATATTGTACATTGTATTGTATACATGATTTTTCCCAAAATAATCATTAACGTCAAATGATATGTATAATAACAGTCATGAGTCACGATACCGTTCTCTTAATCTGTTCAGAGAAACGATTTCGTAAGCGTGAAATGAATACCACAACCAAAATGTTGCAATATCAATGTTATCATGCATCAACCTGCATCGTATTGCACCGGACTCTGACTTCGTTCAATACGTGTGACAGTCGAACCATATGTGAGCATTGAACCTGGTTAGCTGTTAGTGACCAGAAAATGATACACCAAAAAAATTAATCAGGTTTTGTATACTCAAACAGCATATGCGGGGACCGGTATATCTTCACTAGAGTCCAGTAAAGGACCTCTTCAATTTCAAGCTCACCCTCAGCTCTAGCAGCATATATATCCTCGCAGATGGCTATCAGTCTACAAGAGAAGCATGAAACAAGAAGTGATGTAAGTTACTGCAGGATGTATTCATTGTATTGTAAATAGGGTTACTAACAAATACAATCTTATAGTAAAATAATGAATGTTCAGTGACATCAGCCCAGTTTAAACGGTTAGACATTCTCAAGGGAAGAAAAGTTATCATTGGTGTCGCCATCTTAAGGAAAGAAATCTGCAGTACCTGTCACAGGAAGGTAGGTTCTCATAGGGAATTCTCATCCTTAAGTCAGCGCACTGGAGCCTGATAAAACGTCCAACAGCTAGAACAAAGGTTATGTAAAGCCCCCAAATGCTGAACTTGCTTAGTGTGTCGCCAAGAATGCCCTCTGAAGAAGTATTACAATATTAGAAATATTGTACAAGGAATGATTATCAGGAAATAAAATGAACCATGGACACAAATCAATAATGCCATGACCAACTTACGTGGTGGTGTCTCCTCAGATACTATGATCGCCATAGGTCCCATCAAACCTCCACAAAGTCCACTTAAATTTAATGGATTAATATCTCGGAAGGCCCACCATTCAAATTGCTCTCGATTTATAATAAGATCAGCAGTAACAGCAGTATCCTGAAAAATTGAATTAAAATTTTCTAATAGTAATTTTGGAGCATTTGACGCAAAACATAGTACAATTATCAGAGAAACGAACACTAGCTCTCCTCCCTCTTCGTGGCAATCACTTCAATTTTAAAAAATTAGTAATTCATAATTTATAACCAACAGTCAGAAGGGAAAGTTCAAGTGTTACTGGAAAAACTACATCAACAGGCAACAAAAGATGGTTAGCTTCTTGCGATCACCATGGAAAGCCAATATTGAGTAATTTTCTCAGATCTTCATGCAACAAATAATTGAAGGAGAAACGTTATTTTTTATAATTCCTTCTAACACTTCTTTATTAGTTAAAATTTATTAAAAATTACTAATCATCAGTGAAGCCCATTAACAAATGTGATCCAAAAAATTATGATTTTCAATAAATTTTAATCAATGATAAAGAGTGCTACTAAAATATGCACTTGGAATCAAATTACCTCTTGCAAAGGTCTAACATCACCTGAACCAGTGACACGGAAATATCTTGGATAAACATTATAAATTGTAAAGCTGTTCATAGAACCATTAAGAACCATCTGAACATCAGATTGCTTTGGAAGATATTGAGGATCAACAGTTTTTTCATATTTGACAACTTCTTTCCCTTTGGGCCTGTCCCTTGAAAGTATCCAGGTGAAAAAAATTTCCATGTCAGTATTCCATTCAAGAGACTGAATTAATCTGGTCCGAACAACAAGTGGAACAAGCCACAATGTACTAGCATCAGCTTGACAGCATATCAACTGGACATCATTCTTATTGTATGCATTCAAATAGCCATAAGGATCAGGATTGATATCTGAATTTAGTAAATCCCACCGGAGTCTTTCACACAGAGTAGTTTGATACAAATTCAGCCTTCCACTTACTGTCTTGATATCAAGCTGAAAGCTAGCATCTTTTATGGGGTTTGCAATGTTTGTCGGGTTACCACTGCTATACATCTGTAAGAAAAAAAAAAAAAAAGATGGTTCCAGTGAATGTTATATGCTATTAGGGGTGATTGAAAATTACAATGGTCAAGAACATGAAAATAATTTTAATATTAACGTGAGTTTCCTAATGATATGAAAACCCACATCGGTATTCCAAGAAAAAATTGTTGATTTTTTTTTTTATTATTATATTAGATTAGTTTTGTAAAAAAGGAATTAAAATACTTGAATTTAGGAAGAAGCTTGAGTAACTTAATCATTCAGCTAAAAACAATGTTATTTATAAATATATGAGCCAAAAGAATGTACAAGAAGACAGGGTACAAACCCATGTTTTGAAAACCAGATTGGCCGGTTCAACCAGTCCAATCGAGAATCGAATCAGTATCCAGTCCATTGTTTCCAAAAAACCGGGAACCTAAGGAACCGGTTGGTTCAAGGGTTTGCCAATTTTTTTTAAAAAAAATATATAAAAAATTATAAAAATTGAACATTTGTGATTTTTGAAATTTTAGGTACACAAATGAGAGATATTCAAATAAGGTATTTGTGAAATAAAAAATATTTAAAAGAAATTTTTGCAAATTAGATGATGTGAGACTTTTACCTTTTTAATATTATAAATACAACAACCTTAAACTTAATAAGATGTATTATATTTATACATTATAAATCTTATATAACTTTTTTTTGTTTAGTATATTACTATATTAGTAAAAATAAATATAAAAATAATATTTTATTGAATCCGATTCAACTCCACTTGAAACTTTGAACCCTGAACTCATGCATTTACCGGTTCAATGACCGGTCGAGTTTTAAAAACCTTAGTATAAGTCACCCTTACACCTAAGACTATAACTGGAAATGAAAATGAAGTTCTAATAAATAACACTTAATATAAACTTATATTTAACACTCTCCCTCAAACTAGAGTATATAAATTGTAGCTCCAAGCCTTAGAACATATGTATTGAATTCAAGGATCTCTAAAAGATTAGGTTAATATATTTGCAATTTGATTATATGAGTTAACAAACTCAATCCTAATATTCTTGGACTGCAGCTTATCTCTCACAAAATGGCAATCAATTTCATTACGTTTAGTTCTTTCGTGAAACACTAGATTGAAGACAATATGGATAGCTACCTGATTATAACAGTAAACTTGCATTGGTGGAATTTCACAGAACTTCAACTCTTGAATAAGTTGCTTAATCCACACCATCTCACACATAGCTGATGTCATACATCATCGAGCAATAGTATCTTGTATCTTGCTCTTGAATTTCACAGTGAGTGCTTGTTTGGTTCTTGCTTTTTGACCTTTTTTTTGTTTCTCCTCCTTTTAACGGCTACTCTTCCGCCCTCTGACTCTGTTGTGACCTTCACCAACATTCCCCTGATTCCTTGTTAGAAGCTCTCTAGAAGTGCTAACTATAGTACTTGGGTTGCTACTGTCTAGCTATTGTTTCAAGACTAAGGATGTGACTCCTACTTGACCACTCAACTCTTTAATGTTCCAGCTACCACTCGGCCTCGTTGCAAATAAGTTAACGCTTCTTTATGTCGTGTCTTTTGGTTCTCCCTTACTCTCAACTTCCAGGCACAGTTTCAGGCCTTCATCAATTGATAACTACCAAATTAGAGAACATGGATATGCAAACATATCTTGATAAGCTTGATCGCCTTATTGTTGAATATTCTGATCTTATGCCCTTACTAGACTCCCATCTGAACTTGTGGTTGTTCGTAATCAGATTTTATCAACCCTCACTACTCCTACCTATGACATAGTCCAAGAAAAATTGTTGCAGTTTTCTACATCGTGTCTTTTAGATCCTCTTCCACACCTACTGGAGAATCCTCTACCCTTGTCTCAAATTCCTCTCATCGTAATTGCCATGGAGGCTCAAGTCACCAATTCTTCCACCTCAGATATTGCTATCTCTGTCGCTAAGTTTAATGAGTTCCTTTAGTTGCACACTACCAATGAAGCCAAGGACGTTGTATCACCTGATACATGGCTCGGTCAGGTAATCCTGTAGCTTTCACTTCTCAGTCCCCATCTCTGAACACATGACTGGTAACCAATCCCTTTTTTCTTCCTTGGCCCTTCCTGATTCGTTGCCCTTTGTTACTCTTGCTAATGACTCTCAGATTAAAGTCCAAGGCATCGAACAAACCCGTCCGCTTCCACATTTTTTCTTAAATTTTGTGTTGTTTGTTCCTTGTTGTCCTTTTCATTTAGTTTCTATTAATAAACTCACTCACACCCTTAATATTTCTATCTTATTTATTAATAACTCTGTTCTTGTACAAAATTGATGCACTAGATGGACGATTGAAGTAGGACATGAGTATGGAGGATTATACTTACTTACACCTTCTACTTACTTACACCTCTTATGGCTTGTGTTTCCTTTACTTCTCTTGCTCTTGAACATCAACGCCTTAGGCACCTGAGAGTGTGGAAAAAATGTGTGTACTTATCCCTCGTTTTTTAAATTTTCAATCTTTTCATTGAGTCGTTACTAGTTAGGTAAACATACTCATACTAGTTATGATAAACGTGTTGCATCACCTTTTGCTTTAGTTCACTCTGATGTTTGGAGTCCCAGTTGAGTCTGTTCAACTTTAGGATATTTTTACTTTGTTACCTTTATTGATGATTTTTCCCGTTGTACTTGTTTTTTCTAATGAAGAAATGTTCTAATATTTTCTCTATTTTTCAAACTCAATTTGTTTGCTCTATTAAAATTTTACAAACTGACAATGTAAAAGAATATTTGTCATCCCAATTTCAATCCTTTTTTACCTTGCAAGGGATTCTTCATCAAACATCATGTGCTCACACACCACAACAAAATGGTATAGCTGAACGCAAAAAACCATAGTTTAGATGAAAAGTATTCTTTAGCTTTATCATTTTTTAAAATCTTAATTATTTTTCCAAACTAGTTTTTGATTTCATTAAAGAATGACACATATGGACAAAATTTGAGGTACAATGGAAATATTCGTTAATAAAAGTTTGAATGAATGGTAGAGAAGGCTTAATTACATCTTGGTTCAACTTGTTTAGGAAAAGAAGATCTAAACATTTTGTCTAGCTAGCTGATAAGTTTCACATTCTAATTTTCGGATTTGCTTGAGATTAGGAACCATTATCTTTAATTTGGCTAGAATAGGGGTGACCAAAACGATCATGAAAAAACTTAAGAGAAGTGGATGCAAAACAAGATATTGATGGACTAATTTCCAAATAGTAGAGACTTGTTGATTTACGGCATACATCAATCAGCCGGCCCGTACCACGCTCTTGTATGACAAGGGAATCAAAATTAAATGTAACTAAACAATTTAGAGATTTAATCAAAATTAACTCAGGAAACTAAATTGTAAGGACAATTAGGAATGTAGAAAAGAAAGGTTAAATTTAAGGAAGGACTCGGAGAAATTGAGATTTGACCAATTCCTTGAGATGAAACCTTGGACCCATTGGCTAATGTGATACAGTGAGAAAATTCACGCGATGACATAGATGCAAACAAAGAATTATTACCTAAAATATGGTCAAAAGCACCTAAGTCAACAATCCATTGACTTTGACTCTCCATAGATTGAAAAATGCAGACGGTTAAGACACTTGGTATGGAAGAAAGTTGAGCAAGAATATTGGATTTCAACCTCAAGTACTTTTGTTATTCTTCTTCAGAAAATTTTCTCTTTTTAGTTTTCTCAAACCTTGATACATCAACATATTTGTCAGGAAAACCATGCAGAGTATAGCACATTTCATGAGTTTGACTCATCCTTTTGCAACAAGCACATTAAGGACGGTTACCTCTTTCACCACGTCCTTTGTTTCCACAATCTCCTCTCCTTTTAGTAGAAATAATAGCAGATATTCCACATTTTCAAGAGGGTTGCCCTTACATTAGGGTGGGAACACGGAGGAGCCATGTAGTTATAGCGGAAATATCATGTCTGGACAGAACTTGATCACATATATGATTGAATGTAGGATCTACACTACGCAGAATCATAATCATATATAGGTTATCATGTTTTGTCCTTATCTCTTCCAATGATTCAACCTCTAGGATAAGTTTCTACTCCTTTACCACTACTTGAGCATCTTAAACAAATTAAATCATATCTAAATTATCTTGCTTCAAGAAAGCTAACTTCTAAACACAATCAAACAAACATTGAATATTATTAGTTGCCTGACCAATGATAGAAATATGTGATGAGTCTTTTGACCACGTTCTTGCTTGGGTTGGCTTGTACTCAACAAGGCTCACCAAACCCTGAGCTCACCTGACAAGATGGTTGTTGACAGCAGCAAGGGACGACGACAAATAATGGCGATTGGCTAACTGTTAAAGGAAAAACTCTAGAGTGGGATCGTTCTTACTCTGATACCAACTTGAATTTAGGAAGATGCTTGAATAACTTAATCAATCATCTCAAACCATAGTAGTTAATAGAGGATAGCGGCCTGGAGCGGTCACCCTCTAAAAAATGCTATAGCATGATAGTGAGAGCTGGATGATTGCTATTTAGATCCTCATGTAAATGTATATTACTAAATGCATATAATATATATGTTCTAGAAATAAAGAATTGATTGCAAGGAAATATATAATATATGTATTTTTGTTGTTTGCATATACAAAATGGTAAGCATAACATGTATCCCATGGGTTTTACTAAATCATTAGAAGGAATGGGTTGTGAAGCCATAGTAGAAGGTGGAAAAGTTGAACAAAAAAGAGGAGAAGAAGCAATAATGAAGAAGAAGCTCGTTGGAGATGAAGGGAGAAAAAGCCTGAGACGATGCTGCTCGCCAGAGATGACGCTCGCCGGAACAACACTAATTGTCGGAGAGTTGAACCTGAGCTCACCACAATCACAAGAGAGATGTTAGAGAAGAGACCTCACCAACACATGAAGAAGATGCTTGCTTCTCATAAAAGTTGTTCAAGGGTAAAACGAGAAAAAGGGATTTTTTACCCTTCATTTAAAAAAAAATAAACCCTAGCCAAAATGACGCGTTTTGGGGTTCACTTATTATTTAAAAAAAAAAAAAACTGAAAAGACATCATTCTAGTTGTCTTGTTTAGAACTCGCAGAACCAAAGCGTGTGTCAAAGGCCGCGATTTACAGCAAAAGGTGGCGCTATCGCAACTCCACCCATCCGCTCCGTGATGACCCCTGCCAAAGCGACGACAATCCACTCCGCTTTGCTGCTAAAACATGCTATTGACTACTATGTCTCAAACTATGTTATGGATAAATATATGAACCAAAAAAAAGTACAAGAAGCAAGATAGGATACAAACTAAGTCACCTTACACCTGAGACAATAACAGGAAAAGAAAATAAAGTTCTGAAAAATAACACTTAATATAAACTTATATTTAACAAAAATTATTAAAACTATTTTCAGAATCATCAGAAATTGTGCATTTCTGCTTTTACCAAACTAGATGATTTTGTAGGTTCCTTAGAATGGGCATATTAGCCGGTAATTATGGAAATATGGATGGCAAAGAACCATGATTATTGAAAGATAGGTCCTTTAAAGCAAAGATACAAGGGATCTAGTTCCTCTTCCACCAAGGAAGAAGACGAGTTGGTTACAGGTAGGCTATGGCACCAAATACATGGTTATGCCATATGCTATATCGTGATGGTACCAGTTTAAAAGGCTCAGCAAAAGGAGACTTTCTTTAATATAACCCAAATTAAGAGTACATGCAACTAAGAACCAAAATCTTGATAGTATTTGTTGGGTGACCACAGAATATGTGTGTGCACTGTTGAAGTTGACAAAGGAAGCAAGGGATTTACCAAGAAAGGTTTAAGGCTCTAAAGCAGAAAGAATGGGAATGGTTCACGGAAAAAATGAAGTGAAAATCGTGAGTTTTGGTCAAACTAAAGATGCACTCGGTCTCACATCTTTGACTTGAAAATTGAGTGGCTTGGAATGACATTGGCTTGAACTTTGAAAGGTATTTTAACACTGACTTGAAAAATCAGGAGTGGCTATGAAATCTGCTTTTGGCCGCTGTGATTTCAGCCACAAATGGCAACGCAACTGCTGCACTCCCCTGCAACATCCTCAAGAATGGGGCTGGCCAATCCACTTGACAGCCCTCGATTGTGGCGTAATAAAGCTCAATTGACAGAAAAGTTGATGGCATCAATTATGTCTGTAATATGTTTTAATATAAGTCCATTCTACTAGGTCAAAAAACTCATTCAAGCACATCCAGAGAAAAAGTTCTTAACTTCTCATGAGAAGTGAGACTGTGTATAATTTATACAATGTCTCGCTTATCTCAATTGTGAGAAACTAGTACAATATTCTATTCTGCAATGAAGTGTATTATATATGTTCATAAAAGATAAAACCTAGAGAAGTAACCTTGTTTATACCAATCATAATCTAACTAATCAGAGAAACAAATCAAGATAAGAAAATATAGTAATCAATGCTAAGAGATAACAAGGAAATAGAGAAACAAATCCTAGATAATAATCTATGAATTTGGATAGTTACATATATTCTAATACTCACCAACATTGGAGCCCATATAACACAGATTAATACAAAAAAAAGGCATATCCCATTGCAGCATTTGGTCATTGTCGTTTGTTTCTCCCCCTGTTTGTGTGTAGCTCTATTCAAGAGTGAATCACATTTGACAAGGTACAAACTTGCATTTATGTCCTCCAACTATTAAAATGGGGGAAAAGGTATTTTTAGTTTCTAAACCAGGCAGAATTTAGAAGCAAAAAAAAGTGAACATAGAAATATATGCTCTTCCAACTGAATTTTCACAGGTTCTTATACACAAGTCCTAATTTTCCATCTAATGATATGGTGTATGAAATGATAATAAAATAATAGTTTACTCTTTTTCTGAAAACCAATTTAGGAACAGTGACAGTCATCTGAATTTTCACAGGTTCTTATACACAAGTCCTAATTTTCCATCTAATGATATGGTGTATGAAATGATAATAAAATAATAGTTTACTCTTTTTCTGAAAACCAATTTAGGAACAGTGACAGTCATCTCAAATTATATGATTTTTCCAAATAAACAATACAAATTATACTCAACATAGTATTGCCATTTTAAATTTATTCTCAAATAACCAGCATTTTTTGTTTTTCTTTGTCTTCCATTTGGAATAGGTTGGTGTTACTAAACATATATATAGTCATATCTATTGTCATATGAAATTCTCAAGCAGCAATCATTTTTAAATTGAATGATCAGTAAGATACACTTAAAAATAGTACACTTTTCATCGATTTCACAAAGTCTCAATTTTTATTTCCTGCAGGCTGTTATTCACAGGAAAAAAATGAGGCCATGTCGAATTTATCAAGGGCACAAAGTCCAGCAAACAATACCAAGAGCTTAAATAAGATTTAGACCCTATGAAATTACACATTTTTTTGTTCAGGTGCTCAACATTTTTGTTTGTTTTAGTCCTACAATTTTTTGTTGTTTAATTTTAATCTTTATCACCCTATAAAATACTAAACAATTGATATAGGTCCCTTTTATATTTGATTTATATTTTAGTCCCTATTACATAGAAAATATCATATTTGTTGTCCAATCTCCATACTCACATCATCACTAAAGAAACCCCAACATAAAATAAAAATAGCTTAAACAACCTTTTGGTCCCTGAAAAATAATGTAATTTTTTGTTTTAGTCCTTTAAAGATTTTTACTTTTTGAATTTGGTCTTTTAAAGACTTATTTGTTTGATTTTAGTCTCTATTGTCAAAAAAAAAAAAAATGGTTTGATTCTGCATTCAAGCAACAATATTAATTAAACAACTTTGGCACTATGACCTACCACATCTCCAGGGGTCTCACCGGGAATAGTCATGTATACTTTTTTAAACCAAATTTACTTACCACAAGCACCAAAATGCCTGAGAAACGATGTGTTGTATTAGACACCTCTCCAACACCGACACATGTTCAACACTCCTCTGCAGTGTCTTAACACAAAAAACATTTTTTTCAAGACTCAGACATAGCTCGAAGAAGAGCCAAGACATATGCGGACATCATTTCTTTGCTTGTTATTATAGAATTTAAGTAGTAGTTTACATTAACTGTCATTAAGTAAGTCTTAGCTGGATATAGCTGTCTTGGTTAGACAGTTATAACAAACTATATGTGGGCATTTGAACTATACATGTGTAAACAGAGACTCATTCAGCTTTTGTATATTTTCCTTTTCAGTATTACAATTATGTTTCTCTCTATACCATCATTCAACAGCAGCATAATTCAAAAGAATTTTTATTGAATAAATCAAAACCATTGGACAACAGTATTAACAATAATAAGGGTAGTGCCAAAAAAGTATTAAATGAAGGAAATTTTACTTTTTGGATGAAAGTTTGATTTTATAAATATTTACATATACCTTTAGCCAGTCATACATGGTGAGGGATGTAGTTGTGCACGACCAGTCAAGTACACATCTTAATTCATAAAGGAATGGCAGAGCACGATAAAGTCTATATCCTAAATAATTGATTCTTGAAACTTCACTGGTCAAAAATTGCCGATACAATGTGCTCTTGTGAGGAATGCCATATCGAATTTGTACAGCTTGCAGTCCTAGAGAAACTGCCTTTGCAAGAAATATGGCACGGAGAGCAAACTGAGCTGTACTTTGTTGTGATGGCTCCAATTGCCAATCATACTCGGTAACTGAATATGTGAAGAGAATGAGGTTGAAAATATAGAAAACCACTTTCCCCGTAGCAAATGAGCAGAGGTATATAATTCGATCAAGCACAATCAAGAAGAAGATAGCCTGAACAAAAGTAAATCATATTAGGAGTGTATGTGACATGGACATTCTAGCCACACATATAAATGAAGCATACTATAAATCATCTGGTCATTCTAACTTATGTATTCAACAAAAGATAAGAAATGTTTCTTAGGCATGCAAATAATAAATCATAGTCATTTCATTTTATTACAAAGTGATAAATTTTAACCACAAAATTAAGAAAAAGGAAAAAAAATTAAAATGCTACATTCCATTTGGAAATCAAAAGAATCATAGCTGAAATATTTCAAAAGTTATGGAAAATTTCTTGGCATTATGAACTTCATAAATGATTTATATTATAAACTTCATAAACCAACAATCCCAAAGTTTAAGCTATTAGGTGAAGAGACATGAATGATTTATATTATAAACTTCATAAACCAACAATCTCAAAAGTTTAAGCTATTAGGTAAAGAAAAATGAATTATTTATATTAGTTAAATAGAAAGTTAAAAAACAGACATACCATCAACATAAAGACATATTCTTTTGGAAACTGGTCTTCAAGCTGATACACTTCTAGAAACTCGCTTTTATTTTTTATTACAGCCTGGTAGAAGATGGCAACAAGAAAGAATACAATCAGATCTGCACAAAATATGTAGGCATACAGATCAATTTCTCTCTTGCCTCCACCAATTACAGAAAGAATACGGTAAGGGAATCCCACTTCTTCCACAAAACCAACACGTTGAGCTTTGAGGATTTCCATGGCTACATCAGCTGCAGGAGTCAAAGATTTATTCCATTCTGTAGAAGAACCATCAGTTACAGGTGAAGCATACACAACCTCCAAAACAACCAAGGCAACACTAGCTTTCTCTTGACTTCTTTCAATGCTTTGAACATTAACCCTACTAGCAAAAGAGCAAAGGTTTGGGTTCTTTTCCTTGCACTTATCATTGTGAACAATTTTGAGCACCTGATTTATTCCAGACTCAATTCTCTCAGGTTGAATCCCATCCTCTGGCCAGAAGTTGACATCCATAGACACCTGAACAAAATAAGGAGGAGATTCTGCTCCTTGTGTGAGTGATTTCCAGTACCTAAAAAAGCCTATGATTATCAGATTTACCATGTTAATCATCTGATTTAGCAGATCCCAAGCTCTATCTTGCCAGTTATAACTAGTGGGATCATCTTTTGCATGGAGATCATTCCTCTTGAACTTTAAGTCAGTAGAAGACACCCATTCACCATCTTTAGGTGTTATGGAGCTTTGAATGAGGGTAAATAAATACACAAGAAAGAGAGGTAATGAACTGACAACAAACGAAGATGTGATTTTGTGTGTTGGAAAACCTAATTCTTGCAACAGGTGAGGATCAACAGTCAACCCACAGTGCTGGATGATTATTTGGTACAGGTACTGAAGTAAAATATAAAGTTCTGTATAGATCAGCATGATAATCCAGAAGATGTAACTTGGACCTGTATTTACACATAAAGCATACAAGAAGAGGGCCCCAAGATACACCATTGATAGCAAACTGAAATTCCATAAGAACACAAGGACAAAGCAACAGTAACATACAACATCATTATTGGAACGCATCTGGTGCCATATATAACGAAAGATCCTTCCCAACTGCAGACTTGCGGCATCAGAACTCTTATCAGACTGCACAGATGAAGAACGATCCAGATATATATGCCTAGTTTTCTGGCTCTCCATCTCATCATATATCCTATCCTCAACGTTTGAGTGCTCATGCTCATTTGAATCAGAATCTTCTGGTGAAATATTCAGAAAGTTCACTAGGTTATTGACTGCCTGATTTCCAATGAACTGTACCTGGGAAACACCATCACCTATTAATTGTACAGCAGACTTGAGAGGATTTTCTTTTGCTTGCACTTTAACTTTTTCCTTTTTTCCTGAATCATTAGAAGAAGTATCAATATCTATTTCAGTAATTTCACAAGTAGGAGAATCCACTGAATGCTTCATGTACTCCTCTGTTAATGGAGTTTCTACATTTGTACGAGCGGATGGTTCATGCAATTCAACATGATAAACAGAATCCTCTCTTAATGTACGATCTAGTTTCCCCAGAACCTGGTCTTCTTTATCAGGAATTGCAACATCATTGTTTGATGTGAGAGAAACACTCCTTCTCCTTCGCAGACCCTCACCGCCATGAGAAAATCCATCAATACAATTAGTGGATGTGTTCATGCTATGGAGTTGAATTTGCAGGTTAAGCATTTCAGACTTCATCTTCTCCACCTGCATATTACGCTGTCGTTTTTTTTCTTCACTTTCACGAATTTGTTGCAATTGTTCAGTTTTCCATGCAGCCTTTTTCTCTTGCTCATGCACAATAGCACCAATTTGCTCTGCTTCCAGGTAGCGACATACATAATCAAACTCTTGTGAGGAAAACATATATGACTGAAGTGATACAAGCACAAAAATGATAATTTCTACAATTGCAGATCTTGCTGTAATACGAAAACCATAATCATATTTATAAAAACCAATCATTTCATAAATGTTGTTCACTGTTTCACACTTCCCAGCACTTGGTGCCCCAATAAAAGGAGACTGATAAGCAAGAGAACTAATAATAACAGCAAAGTTGTATATACGCAAGAACTTGAATATTTTGTTTTTCTTCTTCAGTATTTCAAGTCTCATGCGAAAGAATACCAGGGCAAAGGCAAGATAACCAAGATGCAAAATGTCATACTCAAGGGTTCCAGTAATCAATATTAATATCAGCACAAAATCCAGCAGATGGCAATAACAGTAAAGCCTCAAATAGTCAAGAAAGGTCCACATGCTTTTAGTTTCAAAAGATAGATCTCTCCAAACAAATGTGTTCCTGCGTTGAGACATAATCTGACGATAAGTTGATGATCCTGAAAAATTAGACAGGTGATCCGCACGAAGTTTGAAGCAAGCCAGCATGAATACTACAAAGTAGCTAATCAACATCCTGGGATCATCAACAATAAGTCCTACAAGAGAAAAGACCGCAAAATGAACAGGTTATTGAAGGTTTCAATGTGCAAAAAAATATATTAAATAATGGCTCTTATTAGAAATGGTGAAATTGAAACTAACTCAACCTCACAAAACCGGCTTATAAAGTGAGGTTTGCATCTTACTTATATACTATTATTTGGTCATATCTTTAGCCAATGTGGGACTTGGGTTTCTTTCCCAATACAACCCCTCAAGCCCAAGCACTATTTGGGCTTGGGGCGTCGATAACACAGTGGGTAACCCTCTTAATCGATCTAGGAAAAGCTATGATACCATATTAGAAATAGTAAAATTGGGTCTAACTTAACCTCACAAAACCGGTTTGTAAGGTGAGGTTTACACTTCACTTATATACTATTATTTGGTCATATCTTTAGCCGATGTGGGACTTGGGTTTCTTTCCCAATAGGTCTCAATAAGAAGTTCACTATGGAGAGTTGGACACTAGTTAAGGAGTATTTAATGTATTATGTTAAATACTTCAAATTATTTAAAAAACAATTTAAACATTCTCCTAAACTAATATGTGAATCAAAAAAAGTAGTGGGAAGCCCCGAAAAATTTTAAGAACTGTGTCACTGTTCCCTAATTTGCATCTGCACCACAGAGGTAGATGCTCATGTTGGAAGAAAATGACTAGATATAACAACTATCTAAATAAAAGTAACAAACCAATGAACCAAATATTTAAGCTGGGAAAAGAAAACTGCCTCATAGAATTCATATAACTGAAAATGGAAGTGTTACTGATTCTGTTGAAAGTTAGTAACAAGTGAAATAAGTCATCTATTTGACAAACACTGACTATGGGCCAACTGATAAGCTAGGTCCAGACCACTAACTAAAGTAAAAAAAGAGAAAAAACGAATATACAGTGCAAAGCAAGAGAATTGATCGGTACAGTCCAATGCCCTCAGACACTAGAACCAGATATTGACATGATCATGGAATTCTTCCATAGATAGTGCAGTTCAGAGAAGGACAAGAGAGTCCTACCAAGCCAGCACTTTTCACAATAATGGAAATGTAGAGTTGAAGTTTTCCAGCAGTCATGGCAACGAATCTCAGTTGAAGCATTCATAGGCAACATTTCCTTCCAGATGGCGAAGTATTCCAGAACTAGAATGGAAGCAAACAAAAAGACAAAAATAGGCCACACTTTGCGTATAATTTGCCGACTCAGAAGAATGCAAGCAGCAAGCAGTGCAATATAGAGCATAGATAATGCATTCAACAAGGCAAAGCTTACCAGTAGTAATGATATCATATTTATCTCAAGTCCAAATAAATTAAATATATTCTCAATCCAAAATTTCAAATATATTTTCAAGACAGTTTTCTGTGTTTCAAATCGCTCCTTTCTCAAACCAAAAATCCTCTTCTTGTTCCACTTGTGACTCTCCTTGGAACTTCCCCAAATAAACCCGAATGAATACTTTTTACTGTTATTGTCAGAACCACCTGTTCTAGAGGAAGGAGTATCAGGTTCTTGGGAAAGACCAGAGGTAATTATTTGCAGAGACTTGGCCGACATCCCTTCTTTTATTTCAGATGGTCGATGTGAATTATATGATGGTTTACTTTCCTCATTACATATACCATCATCAACAAATGCATCTTCTGTTGGAACAAACAAAGGACAAGGTTCTTCCCACTGTCCTTTGCTTAGAACTGTACTTGGCATCCTCTCCAGCCACCGAAAGACATTGTATTGAAGAGTACAAGCCACAATCACAAGCACTTTTCCCCTCAATCCAGATTCTAGACCCCAAAATCCAGGCTGGAATACATGGAAACCCAAAAATAGAGATAAATCAGAATACTTCTGCCCAGGAAACATTTTAGCCTGCTTACCCCACATCTGAAAAAGATACTCAGCTGTCACCAGAAAACCTGTGTACACTAAGAATGACTTGGATGGGATACTAGATGTTTTTGGTAAAATGGAGCAGAAGACAAGGCCAATCAGATACAAGAAACCAAATACACTAATTGAGTTTAAAGATGCATAAAACAGAGCAATGAACAAGATCTTCTGGCTGTGCCAGATAATAAATCGCCTGATAAACCCTAGTGCTCCTGGTTCTAACCTATCCAAGTGATCCTGCCTGTTTTGCTTGTTCTGACTCCTCTCATAGCTATAAAGTTGCATAACAATTAAGACTGCCAGAGATTCCCAAACATTATCAAAAGAAGATGCTTTTGAGTCAAATCCCAGATAGAAGTAGAGATCTATTAATTTGGACAACCACGTCTCTAGGCTTGAGAAGCTACTCACGCTATATATGAAGATAAACACCAAAATCGCATACGCTTTCAATGGGAGCCAAAGCTGCCTTTTTGTTCTCTCAACAAGTTGTCTTCCAATAATCCAAAGAAGGAGAAGGAATATGTAACCAAATGATATGTAATTAGGTCTCACCATGTATACACTGAAAAGAATAGTCAAAAAGGCAATGTAGGTGCCAAATGAGTGGTATATAGATAGGAACTTCTGCCCAACTGCACTCAGGTATGATGCTATCCTTCTTTCTGAAAAAATCAAATAACAATAAAAAATGGATCACAATGAATAAGACAGCAGTTACGAAAATAACTTCACTACAAAGACTTGGTTTTCAACAAATAGAAGGAGTACACGTGTTTTGCATTTAAAGCATCCTAACCATTGACTTAAAGAACATGTTGTTTATTATACATTAGTGTATGTGAGTCCTAAGAGAATATATGTTTGGGAAAGATGAAAATTATACATTATAGATTATTTTGTTTAAAAAAGTTGTTTTGCAAAATAATTGACATATTTGAAAACACAGCTTAAATTTATAAAAAGTTTTTTCTCTAAAAAATAAGCTCATTCATATAATCTGAAAATTTATAGTTGATGATTATTTTTTAACAACTAAGTACAAGCTGATTTCTTTGTCACTTCTAAACGAAATAAATGATTTTGAAACCACTTTTCAACAAATTTATCCAAAGTCTCAAACAAACTGACTTTGATCATAATCAATTATTGTTAATCGATTATTAAAAAATTTAATTTTGGCAGATATCCCAAAGACACCCTAACTAATGTCACTTATATGCTTACTTGACAATTTTCTGCTATTTTTTTTTTTTCAAGATACTCAAGATAATTATTAGAGCAAATTATACCAACATCTCACGAGGTTTTCTGTAATTAAATATGCACCCCCCTCCTTTTTTTGGAAGCTATCCCAAAGACACCCTACCTAATGTAACGTATATGCTTGCTTGACAATTTTCTGCTATTTTGTTTAGAGATACAATGCTTGAGATAAATGTTAGAGCAAATTATACCAACACCCATGAGGTTTGCTGTAATTAAACATGCACCCCCTCCTTTTTTTTTACCCAACACGAAATTCCTTACTTTGATAACTTTGTTACACTTACACCCCCCCCAACTTTTTAAACAATTTCATATGCAACCCCTCTATCATTAAACCTATTACACATGCACTACCTCTGCTATTAGTAGAGGAGGGGACGCAAGTGTAAGAGGGCTATCAAAGTAGGGGAGTTTAGGGTTGGGTCAAAAACAAAGAGGGGTGTATGTGTAATTATAGCAAATCTCGAGGTGTTGTTGTAATCTGCTCAGATTATTGTATCAATATCACCTTGAACTAACACCAAATTAATATAATTACACAAGCATATAACTCTAGAAAATATAAAATGTAATTCAGAAGCTTTAAAAATGTTTTTGAAATGTACCATAAGAGAAGCTTTCATCACTGTTTGTCTCAAAGGGGGAAGAATATACAGACAATAAAACAGATTTGTTAAGACCAGCTTTCAAGATGCTAAATCCAATAGGAGCGCTAGGGGCATGCTGTATGATTGCTGAAAATGAGAATAACATCTCAAAACCATGGTTATGAATTGCACAGAAGCAAGCAAGCAAAGCTACTTCCAAGAAATCCCAGGCACTATCTTCATCACGGAGACCTGCAACCATTTAAAGAACATGCAGTGAATCTCCCATTCCCTTGTCCCTCAATAAGTGGTAAAGCATATGAATATGAAATTGATATAATTTCAAAACTAAACAAACTAAAATCCATTACATACCTAATTGCATCACAACTTCCATGCTTAAAGAGCCTTTTTTCTCCAGTGCAGTCGAGATCAAATTAATTTGAAGAACATACAACAGTGAAAAATGAATCTCACATAGGAGAATTAGAGCCTGTCTTATCTTTCTACTGACATTGTGGCTCAAAAGGTACATCAAGAAGAATATCACTGAAGAAAAGATAGAATAGAAATAATCAATAAACTAACATAGGATGCGGTCACACAATAAAGTGATAAACTGCATTCTGCAACTCAATTAAAACAAGAAACAAGGTAAATGATCATGAACCATTTAAATGGATCAACTGCAATATGAACACTCAAAGATTTGATAAAACATACTATATATGGCATGGATGAAACCAGGTTTCATAGCAATGAGAAAGATCAACGCCAGCATGATAGCCCGAGAGCATTTGCGCAGTCCCCATGCTATTGTTGCCACAATCAATACCTTAGTTTCTCCCTCCACTGTAGACATCAAAGATATGACATAAGATGGGAAAAAAGATCAAACCTAGTCAGCAAGTTTTTTTTTAATCAAAAACAACAAGAAAAAATAGAATACAAAGAAAGTCACTAAGACTACTATTATTATGGAAAATCTAGAGTAAAACATATAAAAAATTTCTAGACAATAAAAAGCAAAACGGCTCCAAACATAAATTAAAAAATCAAGTCCACGTCCATAAAAGTATGCACCAAAAAATAAAAAGGTAAATACATGATTTTCTGTGTAGTTCCAGAAGAGCTCTTCAAAGAGAAAAAGATTAATTAAAAAATTACATAAACAAACATAAAACTGTTTCCATTGGTAGGTAGAACCAAATCATAAGCTCTAATAAGGATAATGATATTACGGGTTCCATGAACCATAACATATTTTTTATGTACCCAATTCCCTCCCAGTATCATAACCAAAAATTATTGGATGAAAAAGAATAAAACAAAGGAAAAGTTATCACTGACAAAGTAAATCTGACGTTAATACTGATACAAAGAATGTTAAATCATTTTGTAAATAACAACTGATACAAAGGAAAAGTTTCTTTCCCAAAACTATTTTTTGGATATGGAATTTAGTTGGCTTCCTATTAGGAACCTTCTTTAGATAGTCCTCCTATAGATAAAACTGGCTTTCCTATGGACAAAGTCTAATATCAGAGATTGGTAGGGAAATTGATTTACCTATCACACACAAGACCAGACATTGCTTACACGGTTACTGTGGTAAGTCAATTATGCATGATCCAAGAGAAAGACACATGCAACCAATTGATAAAATTTTACAATATTTGAAGTCAAGTCTAGGAAAAAGGTTACTGTTCAGAAAGGAAGATACATTGGCTTTGAAAATTTATATTGATTCTGACTATGCAGGTTCTGTCAGTGATAGAAAGTCTACTACTGGATATTGTGTTTGTTGGGGAAAATATGGTTACTTGGAGAAGCAAAAACAAAATAGAGTATCACGCTCTAGTAAAGAAGTTGAGTATCGAGCTCTCGCTCAAGGTACATGTGAAGGACTTTTGATCAAAACAATCCTTAATGATCTCAAAATTAAGATAAATATCCCTATAGAGTTGTTTTGTGACAACTGGTCTGTCATTAGCATTGTTAGAGTAGGCAAAGAAGAAAGAAAGAGGAGAGAAAATGTTCTTTCTATTATTGCAACTCATTTACAATTAAGATACACTTCTCTATTTATAGAGAGGAAGAAGTCTTAACAGAAAGACTTCTTGAAGAAGCTAACAGCTAACTAACCAAACTGAATAGAGAGAAAATAACATGTGCCTACAACAAACTAGGGTAGCAACATAACTAACTACTAACAGACTAGGATAGCAACAAACAGAAGTGCAATTAAGACTGTCATATGTACATTTATACAGAGATACTCCAATACCCCCCCCCTCCCATAAACTCAAGGTGGGTGAGACTACAATAAAGGATCAATCATTGAGTTTGTCACGAAGAAGGAGAAAGTGAGTGGGAGATAGGGGCTTAGTGAAGGCATCAATCCACTGATCAAGGGCAGGAACGTGGTGAACAAACAGTTGTTTAGCCAAAACTCGTTCTCTTACAAAGAAGACATCAATTTCCATATGCTTAGTCCATTTATGCAGAACTTGTGAGCCAAAGGTAATGCATTCTCATTATCACAGAATATTGTAGGAGTGGTGAAGGGAACTCCGAGTTTGGTCATTAAGGTTTGGACCCACAAAATTTCAGCAGAGGCCTTAGCAAGACTTTGGTACTCTACTTCAGTGCTAGCAACAATTTGTTGTTTGCGAGACCACCAAGAAATAAGATTGGGACCAAGGAAGATAATAGCACCTAATGTGAACCTCCTATCATCTGGATCCGAAGCCCGAATAAATAGGGGCAGATGATTTACATAAGTTGGTTTCAGATGAAGACCATGATGTAAAGTACCTTTAAGGTACCAGAGAATGTGCTTGACTGCAATCCAATGAGCTTCAAGAGGGTGGGCCATAAACTGACTAGTTTTGTTGACTGCAAAGCTAATGTCCGATTTGGTAATGAGAGTGTACTAGAGTGCTCCAACAATGGACCTGTACAGCTTGGGGTCTGAAAAGAGATCTGACCCACCTTTAGTGAGTCTGCAAGAAGATGTGATTGAAGAAGAGATAGGTTGGGCTTCTTCCATTTTGGTCTTTTGCAACAAATCTTGGATATATTTGCTCTGAGTAAGGAGAATAGAGCCTTCTACCATGTATTTAACTTCAATGCCCAGAAAGTAATCCAATTTGCCCAACTGCTTGAGAGAGAAACTAGAATTAACCTTTGCAGTAAGAACCTTGACTAGTTGTGCTGAGTTGCCGGTGAGAATTATGTCATCTACATAGACTAGAAGATAAACTGTGTTGGAATCTACTTGTAGATGAAAAGAAAGGGGTCACATTTACTAGCTATAAATCCAAATTGAACAAGAGTAGCTTCAAGGCACTCAAACCATTAGTGAGGGGCCTCTTTCAGCCCATACAAGGCTTTATTCAGTTTACGGACAAGAGAAGGGTTGGAGTTCTCAAAACCTAGGGATTGTTGCATGTAGATTGTTTCTTCAAGGAGGCCATTTAGAAAGGAATTGTTAACATTTAGTAGGGTTCTGAACAAAAGAAACTAGAGGAATGAAGGCAAGAGGAAGAGGTGATAAACTGACAGCAGGTAACTGACAGGTGGAAATGGTTCAATATGGGAAAATTTAATTTCATTAAATACATCTTTTGAAACAACTAGTTTACCCATAGGTGAGAGACATTTGTAACCTTTATGAGGTGGAATAGCCCAAGACAAAACACTCATGAGACCTAAATTCAAGTTTATGTTTATTATAGGGTCTGAGAATGGATAACAAGAACAGCCAAAGGTTTTTAGAAAATTATAATCTAGTGACTGTTTGAACAAGACAGTGTGAGGAACAGCAAAATTAAGTGAAGTTGTAGGTGTAATCTATTAATGAGATACACAACTGTAGTAAAGGCAAAATCCTAAAATTTGAGAGGAAGAGAGGCATGATTTAACAAGGTAAGATCAACTTCAACATGTTTATGTTTACTTTCAACTACACCATTTTGATGATGTGTGTGAGGGCAAATTACTCTATGAATCATGCCATGATGATTAAGATAGGAGGTTAAAGATCGAAATTCACCCCCCAATCAATTTGAAGGCTTTTGATTTTAGTATTAAACTGAAGTTCAATCATGGCCTTAAATTGCAAAAAGACATTATAGGTGTCTGATTTATTTTTCAGAAAATATATCCAAGTGAAAGGAAAACGCATCAACAAAGGTAATGTAGTAAAGAAAGCCAGATTTAGAGGCCACGAGTGAAAGGCCCCACAAGTCACTGTAAACCAAGTCTAGGGGACAACTGTACACAAGAGTAGAAGTAGAAGAGTTAAGTTTGTGAGATTTTCCAACTCAACAAGCAAAAATGAATTTTCAATAGGACTTTTGTTAACCATGGGTATATTACAATGTTTCAGAACAAGTCTCAATACGTATGAGTTGGGATGGTCCAATCTAGCATGCCATAGAATTTGAGATTTAGAACTATTACAAGTGATTTTAGTAGGTTTAACAATTTGTTCTCAATTAGAAACAACACAAGAAGTAGTTGGACTTCGAGAACTTTGCAGTTGAAGACTTGGAAAGGAATATAGACCAGCAACACAACATAGCCTTGAAGCAACACTTCATTGGTGACATGTGATTTAACAACACAAAGATTAGGATTAAACTCAAAGACATTGTTTTCTTTAGCAACCTTACTAACACTAATTAATTTATTGGTTATGGTAGGAACATATAACAAATGATTTAGTGTTCTAAGGAAGAAGAAAAACTGATTTTGTTTATTATTGCAACCAACTTACAAAGGGTAGACCTCTCTATTTATAGAGAGAAGTCTGTTACAGAAACTTGCAGTAGAAGCTAACTGAAGCTTGCTAACAGAATATAGAGAGAATAAGCCTATAACAAAATTAATAACAGAATGGGTAACATAAAAGTGACAGCTAACTAACTAGAAAACAGCAAACAATAATAGAGATGCAATTTTTGACAGTAATAATTACATTAGTTTTTATCATACTCTAAAATATTTAGAGTTAGAGAGATATTTGGATTGCAAGGAGAGGGAAAGGCAGAGGAACCCGAGAGATTAATAGGCAAACCTTGACCATTACCAATGTAAATTTGATCTGGTCCATCAAAGAAGGCACCTGAATCAGGAACCCATGTAGAGGGAGGGCACGGTTGAGTGTTTATGTTGGCCAACCACTTGGATATGAGGAATGATGGGGAAACTGAGTGGGTCTATATGGCTGAGATTTAGGAGTCCAATTGACGTTCGTCTTGTAGTCAGTGGTTTGTTGAAAACCTCTATTAGACCCACTCTATGAGAGAAAAGGATTCTGCTGAGAGAAGTTTTGTCCCATAGGCTCTTGCTCTTGCAGCAAGAGAGAAGGGTTCGGTTGATAATGCTCATCAAACCTATAGTAGCAAAAGGAGGCAATATGTCTATACTTGAGACACACTTGGCACTGATAGTTGGAGAAACATCTACCACGGCCACGACCGCCGCCACGACGACCACCACGAGTGTAATGGCTTGTGTGACTGAAACCGCCACGAGAATTCACCACAGAATTGTCAGAATCGGGCTGGGAAGTGGTGGTTTTATTCGAAGCGGAGGTTTTATTCGAACTGTTAGTTAGAGAGGAATTAGGGTTGGTATTGGCACTGTAAGTGAGATTGACCGAAGGAGAATCAGCTAGAAATTGCTTGCAATACTTCTTGTTGCGTGATTCTTGAGCAAGCAACAAAGATTCAATTTCTTCAATTGGAACAGGCGTAAATCAACTCTCAATAACTATAACAACAGAACTGTATTCTTGTGGAAAACCTTCAAGAATCACATCAACATCCTCTTTATGAGAAATTGGATCACCAACTGATGCAAAGCATCTACGAGCGATTTCACATGCTAAGGAAACTCACGCATGGACTTATCATCAAGACTAGCAGCGCGCAACTTAGTTTGGAGTTGCAAGCATGAGCGCTAGTCTATAGTTGAAAGTAGTTATGGATTTTCTCCCAAACCTGGTAAGAATGGACGGAGCCAAGCACACGAGACAGAATCAATGAAGAGAGTCAATTGAAGTCAGGTTAACAACAATTGATCTTGCTATTCCCACGATGTATAAGCAGGATTCTCGGAACTTGCATCACGATCATCCTCTGTGAGAAAGTGAAGAGGAATTTCAGGATTGACTACAAAGCGGCACAAACGATGCAACTTGTTAACTGATTTAGCTTGTTGCTTCCATAGTAAAAAGTTTGAATTGTCAAGCTTCTCTGTTATGGACTGAGAGAAGGTTTGGATTACGAAAGAGGAGGGAACAAAATTAATTGAAGCCATGGATGATGGATCTCACCTTGACTACAAAGCGGTGCAAACGATGCGACTTGATAACCGGTTCAACTTGTTGCTTCCACAGTAGAAAGTTTGAATCTTCAAGCTTCTCTATTATGAACTGAGAGAAGGTTTGGGTTGCGGAAGAGGAGGGAACAAAATTAATTGAAGCCATGGATGATGGATCTCACCTTGCTCTGGATACCATGTTAGAGTAGGCAGAGAAGAAAGAAAGATGAGAGAAAATGTTCTTTCTATTATTGCAACCCATTTGCAACTAAGATACACTTCTCTATTTATAGAGAGGAAGAAGCCTTAGAGAGACTTCTTGAGGAAGCTAACTAACCAAACTTGACAGAAAGAGAAAATAACATGTGCTTACAACAAACAATTGTAGCAACATAACTAACTACTAATAGACTAGGATAGTAGCAAATAGAAGTGCAGTTGAGACTGTCATATGCACATTTCTACAATGATACTCCTATAAGCATTCCCCACAATCCCGTACATCATGACAAAACCAAACATATTGAAGTTGACAATATTTCATCAAAGATAACATAAAAAAAGGTCTTGTTGTTACAAATTATGTTCCAACAAGACTCCAGTTAGCAGATATATTCACTAAGGGTCTTCTAATTTTCATGATCTTGTAGGCAAATTGGGAATAATGGATATTCATTTACCAACTTGAGTGGGAGTATTGAAAACCATCTTTAGATATTAGGAGAAAATATCTTAAAGTTATTTTATTTGATTTTATCTTTGTTTCATTATTTGTATTTAATCTTTATTTCCTTTTTTGTGTCAGCTCAATCGTTATAAATTCATGAGCTGAGAATGTGATTGCTATGAATAAAATATATAAACTACTTTTGTTTCCCAATGTAGTTCAAGTCTAACTCCCACAGAAAACCTAACTAATAGGCCCAAGGATAAAATGGGCTTAATTCCTATTTTGACCCCTCTTCCTATAATACACTTTAAATGTTCTCTTTGTATTATCCTTTGTTTCCTGCTGTCTAACACTTCCATTTGCTGTTCAGTCAACAATTTTCAGCATTTATAACCATACATGTGTGCATGTATGTCTCTCTGTGTGTGTAAGGAGGTTGAACCAGTTGTGCTTGAACTCAGGAGTGGCTGATGCACATTGCACAGCTAGATCCTAGTACCAACATACCAATGTGTGTTGAGGAGATTTTACTGTATTCTTGAGTTCTTTATGAATACACACTCATAATCTGTTGTATATGGCTAAATACAGTCATAAATAAAAAGGGAATTACAGTATGTGGTTGTACTGCACATAACTCTAAATTGAAAAGGTTTGATAATGTAACAGGTATGACAAGATTGTAACTGATAGTGATTACCTTTTACTGATGAACGGTCATTTGAAGATTGTGCACCCTCATCAGACAAGCAGAGGAAAACTGAATTATTCACGAGATTACCTAATGCAACTAAAATTCCAAGACAAAATTGTGCGAGCAAAAAAAATCCAGGTATTGGATAGTGCCATAGTCCCACCATCTCCCAGATTTTCATGTCCTGTAAACCAGTATCAAAATATTTACAATTAGTTGAATGTAGATTTATCAGTTTTAACTTACAAAAAAATCTCACGCTAAAGGATTACAAATTACCCGTCCAAGTTTCCAATTTAAAAATGTAAATGCCACATTAAATATATAGGTGCTAACAGCCCAGAAGAGTATGAAGACAAGAAGCAGCCCATTCAATCTGTGCAGTCGAAATAAGGAAGGAAATGCATAGACAATGTAGCCGACATAAGCAAGTAGCCCAAATGCACATAAGCTTGCAAAATGGAAGCTCCAAAAGGAAAGGGCAAACAATGAGACCTGCAAAATAAAATTAATCTGAGAAACCAATAAACAAATCATTTGGTATTATGTGAATTAAATGAATGGCATATGACACTTGAAATAAGTAGCTACAAATGCATCAATAATATATCCCAAATAGATATGACAATGGGTCCTATACTCTTTGCATACCTGCAATGGTTAGAGTAAACACCTACTTAATGGGTTTAATTTGGATTTTGGATACCTAGAACTTTTACAATTACAAATAGAACTCATCCTCATTTGATATATAATATATAAATATATATATATATATATATATATGAAAGGGAATCCACTTACTCCAAGAGTAAGTATAAGAGATTTAATCTTCATCTCCATCACTCATTTGCTTAAAATCTAAGGGTTGTAATAAGTAATTAATTTCAACCATTAGATTTCAAGAAAATGAATGGTGAGGAGAAAGAGCAAGTTTCTTATACTTACTAGTAAATCTCAATTTATGGTATTTCATACTTTGTTTGATTTATTTCAAAGAATTCCCTTTATTTTACGATACTTATGTTTTATTGGTTCATAAAAAAAGGTATTTAAGGAAATCATATTTCAATTAACCAAAATGAAGTAATTAGGACAGGTTGAACAGGTATGGGGATCTAGGTACCTACAGGATAACAAAATAGGGATTAAAATGGTTACCGAAGCAAATATGCCTAGATTCTACAAATTGTCATACTCATTCCTAATTCTCAAACAAGATTATACCTAAAATAAAGCACATCAAGGAAGAGGGAATACGATATAGATAGATGGATGAATATATAAATAAATATATAACATGCAATAAATGTACACTAACAAAGGGAAGATTATTCATAAATAGACTCAGCTAGGATTATTCATCATTGATAACAGAAAGCATATAATAATATGTTTTTAAGAGTATATACCGGGAAACCATACGTGAAAAAGTTGATACTAAAAGTCCGAAAAACAGCTCCTCTGATTAAAACATTTGTATGCCTCACACCAGATCTGCACATTTAATTCAGGCACACAGCAGAATTACAAGCCAAAATCCACATTCCCAAAAAAAAAAAAAAAAAAACAGGAAACAAAAAGTGAGGCTGTACATGTACTGCAAAAATATAATCTAATTAAAATAAAGCAAAATTGACACATTAATCATTAGTAACCATATTTCATTCAACCTCATTTTCAAAACGATATTCTTTAAGAAAAACTTCCTAGTAAAAGTCAAAAAATATGATTCAACCTAATAGTGAATTAAATATTGCACATATTGAATACTTAAAACAAATGTCATATCATAGACTAGGGTAGAAGTTAATTACACTAAGCATAAGTTTACAAATGCATTCAGCATTTCTTTATGTGCACAGTTGATTCCTTCTCACTAACAACGACAAAGCCCTTATCCCACTACATGAATCACATGTCGTTAGACTAGGTTAAAGACCAAAACATTAGAGATATTATTCACCAAGAGATTCCTCTTAACAACTTCCTCCAATATATTTCTTGGTCTCTGTGAGGGTACTTGAATATAGAAAAGCTTGAGATAACCTTACTCAGCTTAGAATCTCTTATTAAATAGAGATACAATACAATCTAGAAAATCAGGGTAGTAAATACAACTACCATCAACCTCTGACATACAATAACAACTGAAACATAATATACCTCAACTAACAACTAATAACCAACATCTAACATTAATTTAACACTCTCCTTCAAGCTGGAGCATATAAATCATATGTTCCAAGCTTGGAAACCAAGTATTCAATCCGAGGACCCTTTAAGGGTTTGGTTAATAGATCTGCAAGCTGGTCATTGGAACCAACAAATTCGGTCCTAATTTCTTTGGACAACACTTTTTCCCTTACAAAGTGACAATCAATTTCAATGTGTTTAGTCCTTTCATGAAATACCGGATTGGAAGCAATGTGGATACCTGCCTGATTATCACAATAAAGTTGCATTGGAGAAATTTCACAGAACTTCAATTCTTGTATGAGTTGTTTAACCCACACCAACTCACAAGCTGCAAGAACCATAGATCTATATTCAGCTTCTGCACTAGATCGAGCAACAATCTTCTGTTTCTTACTCTTCCATGAGATAAGATTACCACCAAGGTACACACAATACTCAGTAGTAGAGCGTCGATCTGTATCGGACAATTTGGCTATTTCCTTCAAACAACAGACCCTGGCCTGGAGCCTTTTTTATGTACCTGAGAATACGCATTACTCCATTTCAATGATTAACACAAGGTGAATTCATGAATCGACTTACAACTCCAACTGCAAAAGAAATATCTGCCCTCGTAATAGTGAGATATATGAGCTTCCCAACCAACCTTCTATACCTTTCTGTATCTGAGTATAAATCTCCCATATCAGCTACTAATTTCTTGTATGGGTCCATAGGACTATTGACTGGCTTACAATCAGATATTTTTGTTTCCTCCAAAAGATCCAAGGCATACTTCCTCTGGGAAACTACAATGCCTTCTTTGGATTGAGCAACTTCTATTTCCAGAAAATATTTCAGATGACCAAGATCTTTTGTTTGAAAGTGATTGCATAAGTGTTGCTTTAATTGAGATATTGTGACTTCATCATTTCCTGTAATGACAATGTCATCGACATAAACAACTAAATAAACACATTTGCCAACAGATTTGTGATAGTAGAAGACAGAGTGATCTGCTTCACTCCTTTTCATTCCAAAACCTTGGACAACATTGCTGAACTTTCCTTTCCAAACCAAGCCCTTGGCGACTGCTTAAGACCATAGAGAGATCGCCTGAGTTTACACAATAGACCAGACTCCCCCTGAGCAACTAAGTCCGAAGGTTGCTCCATGAAATCTCCTCATCTAACTCACCATGTAGGAATGCAT
Organism: Psophocarpus tetragonolobus; assembly: GCA_037954015.1. Classification (NCBI taxonomy): domain Eukaryota; kingdom Viridiplantae; phylum Streptophyta; class Magnoliopsida; order Fabales; family Fabaceae; genus Psophocarpus; species Psophocarpus tetragonolobus. The sequence continues at coordinate 37,609,756 of CM075692.1, forward strand.
TTTTAACGTCCATCTGATACAGGCGCCAATGGCGAATAGCTGCCATGGCAAGAAGAAGACGAATAATAGTGATCTTGGCCACCGGGGAGAAAGTGTCTCCATAATCAAGTCCATATATCTGAGTGTAACCTTTGGCTACCAACCGAGCTTTAAGGCGTTCAATTTCACCATTTGGACCAACTTTAATAGCATAGATCCATCTACAACCAACAGCTTTCTTTCCAGGAGGAAGATGAACCAATTCCCATGTTCCATTGTGTTTAAGGGCCTGCATTTCATCAATCATGGTTTGTCGCCATCCAGGGTGATCAAGTACTTCACAAACATTTTTAGGAATAGTGATGGATGATAAGGAATTTACAAAAGGAACAATAAGATGGAGACAAACGATGATAACTCAAAAAATTATAAATAGGATGAGGGTTTCGAGAAGAGCGAATACCTTTTCGAAAGGCAACAGGCCAACATGAGTTGTCATCGGCCATAGAAGGAGAATTAGGATCCGTTGTACAAGAAGTAGACGGAGATGGACATGAGCCACGCGAGTCATCAGGAATAATGGGGTTAACTTCAGGTGTCATGCCATGCGGAGGAGTTGAGGGAGAATGATCAGTTTCAGATAAGATAGGCATTGAACTAATATTGGTGTGGTCAGATTGATGAGACATGTCTAGAGAAATGACAACCTTTGGACTCGAGGAGGAAGAGGGCAAGACCTCTTGGATGGAAATGGAGTCAGTTGTGTAGGATGAGTAGAAGGGAGAATCTTCAAAGAAGGTAACATTTGAAGATATGTAATACTTCTTGTTATGAGGAGAATAACATTTGTATCCTTTTTTAAGGCGAGAGTATCCCAGGAAAACACACTTGATCGACTTAGCTAACAATTTATCGAGGCCTGGAGACATATCATGAACAAAACAAGTACAACCAAATACACGAGGTGAAACATGATATAGAGGTTCAGCTGGAAATAGGATGGAATGAGGAATTTGATTATCAAGAGAGGAAGAGGGTATCCTATTGATAAGATAGCAGGCAGAAAGGATCGCATCTCCCCAATGATGTAATGGAACTTTTCTTTCATTAAATAAAGTCACGTGCACCGAGAATATTCATCAATAAAGGTGACAAAATATTTAAATCCAAAAGAAGTAATTCGACTAGGACCCCAAATATCTGAGTGAACAGTAGAGAAGGCCGAATTACTTCTTGATTTATCTTTACTTGAAAAAAAAGACCTAACATGTTTGCCTAATTGATAAGCTTCACATTCTAAAGTTTGGATTTTCTGAGTACTAGGAGTCATTATCTTTAATTTGGCAAGACTAAGATGTTCAAACCGATCATGCAACAATTTAGGAGAGATGGATGCAAGACAAGACACTGAAGAGCTAGATTCCAGGTAATAGAGGCCTCGTCATTCATGTCCTGCACCAATCTGCCTGCCCATACCACGGTCCTGAATGACAAAGGAGTCAGACTTAAATGTAACTGAACAATTTAAGGACTTAGTTAATTGACTCAAGGAAAGTAAATTGGGACGAGAAGGAATGTACAAAACAGAAGATAAATTTAAGGAGGGAGAAATAGAAATTGAACCCACTCCTTGAGCTGAAACCTTTGACCCGTTGGCTAATGTGACAAGATGTGGAAATTTGGGAGGTAATAAAGATGAAAACAAGGAGTTATTACTAGAGATATGGTCTGAAGCACCAGAGTCAACAATCCATAGGTTTTGACCTTCCACAGATTGAGAAATGCAGGCCGTTGAGACATTAGGTTCAGAGGAAGGTCCAGCAAGGCTGTTAGATTTCATCCTCAAATACTCTTGGTATCCTTGATATTCTTCTTTAGACAGTTTCCTCTCTTCTGCCTTCTCAGACCTTGATACATGAGCAGACTTGTCTGGAAAACCATGCAGTGAGTAGCATGTCTCATGAGTATGACCCATCCTTTTGCAATGAGTGCATTGTGGACGATTACCTCTTCCACCACGACCTCTTTTTCCACGTCCTCCTCTTCCTCTTGAAGATATCATAACAGAGGACTCCATATTATTTTCAAGGGAAGTACCCTCATTGCTCAAGGTAGGAACACGGAGGAGACAAGTAGTTAAGCTCTCCATGGAAGGAATATCTTGACCAGTCAGAACTTGATCACGAATGTGATTAAATGTCGGGTTCATACCACGAAGAATCATAACCATATAGAGGTTATCAAGTTGTTTTCTTATTTCTTCTATAGAATCAGCTTCTAAGAAAAGCTTCAATTCTTCTACAGCGACTTGAGCTTCGGAAACATATGACACCATATCTGAATCATTTTGTTCTAAGGAGGCTAGCTTTTGAACACAATCAAACAAGCGTTGGATATCATTAGAGTAGACATCTTGGGCTTTCTTCCAAATAAGTAACAGGTTTTGAAAGCTCTGAGGTTCCTCAATATCTTAGGCTTCACTGACTGCCATAGAAGTGCACAAAGCTGAAAGTCAAGTCTCTTCCACTGAGCTTGCTGTTCAGCTGATCCCTTAATATCTACCTTTTCTAGATGCTCATGGTGTTCTTGACCAAGGAACCAGAGTTCCACAAAATTGGCCCAAGCTAAATAATTTTTACCATTGAGTTTTTCTGTTGTGATAACGGAAGATCTAGAAATAGGAAGAATGGGACCAGAGTTGACTGAGATAGAAGAAGACATTTTTCCAGGTCTGAAAAAGAGGAAAAACAGAGACCCGAGAGAGAGATTTGATTTAAATCTACTAAATCTTGCTCAAAGTGAACCACGCAGGTCAGCAATGGTTCAGGAGGCTCCGGCGAGTCAGACGGCACCGGAACGACGACGAACGAAGACCGTTTTGCCAGCGCGTGCACCTCACGTGCTTTCTGTTTGGCGTGACTGAGACGGTGCGTGGAACGGCGTACGGAGGAGCGATTTACAGGGGTAGAACATGTACGTCGAGGCGCACCTGGATCTGTGCTTGCCAGAGAAAAAGTCGCCGGAGAAAGCGGCGGATGGCGGCGACAGTGGCGGACAGCCTACTGTGTGACTCTAGACGATAAAGAGCAGAATCGAACTTGCTCTGATACCAACTTGAATATAGAAAAGCTTGAGATAACCTTACTCAGCTTAGAATCTCTTATTAAATAGAGATACAATACAATCTAGAAAATCAGAGTAGTGAATACAACTACCATCAACCTCTGACATATAATAATAACTGAAACATAATATACCTCAACCAACAACTAATAACCAACATCTAACATTAATTTAACAAGGATATTGTACAAAACTTCCTGGGCTTTTTCTTTTCTGTTCTAAGAGTAATTAGCTGTTAGTTTTCTGTTTTGGTTCAGTTATGATTCCGTTAACTGCCCTTGTGATAGCTGCTAGTTTTCTGTTATCTGTCCTTGTGACAGCTGTTAGTTTTCTGTTAACTGTCCTTGTGACAGCTGTACTCTTCTAGCCTATAAATACTTGGTTTTACTCTCTCTTTTATTCAACAATAATAAAATTCTGAGAATATTTTTCTCTCTGGACTTTTCTCTGAAATTTTCTCTCTAGATTTTCTCTCTGTTTTCTGTTTCAACAGTCTCCCTCTCCGCTTTTTTCACAAAGCAAAAAACCATGAAATCAACTCTCCTAATGAATCGTTTTGGCATCTTCTGTGAGGGTATCAGACCCAACTTAACTGATTTTTTGTCATTTTTTTCCATAATTTGTGTCACACCAATACAACAAGAAAGGGCTTGTTCCACTAACTGAAATCATATACATGAACCACACAAGTGATATAACACAATTTCAGAAATATTATTTACCCTCATGTCCCGTTAAAACTTAAAACTCAACATTCACTACCATATAGTAATGTTGAACTTATAGCTATGCAATTAAACTTGCCTTTAAGTTTGGTTTGTACTTTGCAATGACAAATAACCCCCAATGTTTTTCTCCAATTTTGTCATCCTACTTGTATCCTAATGTGTGACATCCTCATTAACTTTTCAATCATTTCGTATGATTGATCCTAGATATTCAAACTTAGAAACCTGTAGTATGGTTTCTAATTGGTGTTACACCAATATCTTTTCATGAGCAACTATTTTGTATCCTATCTCTAATTGGTGTCACAACCTAAAGTATGGTCTTTTTTTTTTTTATAGGTCAAATGTCAACATTGTTATTAATGTTAGTTTTTGTTAATAGTGAGAATCAAACTCACAACCTTTCTCCACCTACCTCCTTCCTTAATCAATTAAGTCACCATATATCTCTCTGTAGTATGTCTCTGATTGGAGTTTGTCAATAAGAAACTATAGAAAGAGTGAGAACAAGAAAATTATGATCTCCTGACTATATTTTAGGTGAATACATTTATTACAGGTTATGTCAGTGTCTCTCAGGGTTTGGGGATTTGTGGAAACTTCCTATTTGTATGTACCTCTGTTGTAAAAGACTATGGTGTATTGGCCTTGGGAAGCTAGATCCTATCAAAAACACTCATTCTGCTAGCTTGGAAAGGCTAGGGGGTGTAAATAATACTAAAAATAATAGAGAACTCACTTGGGTGATCAAGGGGAAATAAAATGGATCAAAGCTTTTGTATTAACTTAGTTTAACTAAATAAATAGTGCTTCTTGCTTTTTCCCTTGTCACTTTAGGTTATTGAGTTATTGATCATTGATATGATCAAACTTGCTATGCTATGCTTTTGCTATTTAACTTATTCCACCACTTTTGCATTACATAGCTTAGGTTGTGTTTGGATTTATGGTAGAAAATATAATGGAAAGAAGTGGAATAAGTTAAAATCTGAGAAATTGAGATAACTATTAGAATGAAACCATGCTATGCTTTTGCTATTTAACTCATTCCACCACTTTGGCATTACATACCTCAGGTTGTGTTTGGATTTATGGTAGAAAGCATAATGGAAAGAAGTGGAATAAGTTAAAATCTGAGAAATTGAGATAAATATTAGAATGAAATCATGTGTTTGAATAAGTGTTATCAATGCCGGATGGCAAAACATAAAAACACGCCATTGCACCTTATGGCACCGCCATGGCTAACATTCTTTCACAAATTCTATATAGCAGTTGGCAAAAAATCCACCATGTCATGATGCTATTGCGTCACTATGGCTAGGGATGAACACAGGTTAGGTCGAATCGGATTTAGGCAAACTCAAGACTCAACCCAATCACATTGGGTTGGATTGGGTTGTGTTTCTGTTTTTTTCATTAAACCTAACCTGCCTTTGAATGGATTAGATTGGGTTAATTGGGTCACAATTTTAAAATATATTTTTTTAAAAATTCTTTTTTTAAAATAAATTTTAAAATATTGTTTTGTTATCTTTTTTAGGATATTTTAAAAAATTGGTTATATAATTGTTATAAAATAAAAATAAACAATAAATTTTAGTTACAAATTATATATCAAGACTAAAACAAATTAAAATTAACATACAACTAAATTTTAATGCAATAATAACTAAAGAAACATTTGTCTAAATTAGCCAAACCATACAAATAAATACAAACTAACAAAAACATAATATAAAAAAAAACCACATAATAACAAAACACATAATTTCAAATAACAACATATAATAAGTTAATATTATGGACGGGTTAGGTTAGGTCTCAGATTCAACTTACTGAATACATCACCCAACCCGTAATGGATTGGGTTTGATTGGGTTGGATCGGATTTCACTCAATCACAAGAAAAACTTAACCCAATTTGTTTAACAACATTGGTTTGAATACACACAGCATAAATATATTTATAGCATAAGTTGTTATATTATAAATGAGTATAAAATATATGATTCCTATAATCTCAGAGATATTATTTCTACCTATTATATTTGGAAACAAGATAATACAATATCAAGATAATACAATATCTAAGATTCTCAACACTCCCCCTCAAGCTAGAACTTACTAAACATTCAGCTTGTTACAAAAAGCCTGTAAAAGAAATTAATAAACCAAAATTGAGTTCCACTGTAAACAATATTTGGACAGACAACTCAAGGATGTTGACAAAATTGGGGAATATTGCTTGAAAATAACATTGCCAAATAGTTGAAATATCCATCAGCCTAAGAAAATCTAAAGCAAGCATAACAAGTTTCAACTCTTTTAAAACCAACATTTGGAAGCTTCAAACCAATATTTGTGAAGACCCAAAATTATCTAAACTGGAAAACATGCCAGAAAAGGCAGCATCAAGTAACCAACTAAGAAAGTTCTTCATCAAAAGATGACTAACTAGCAAAAAGAACAGCAATAGAATAAACAGCGAGATAGTCCGTCACCAAAATAAGAAGCAAAAGGTGGTATTAATTATTAAACCATTGACAAAAAATCCTCAAAAAACTATGATGATGTTGGTCATGACCGGAAAAGTCACTGACAACAAGTGGTGGTATTCACAGAAAAAGTCATTGATAATAGTCACCAAATATGCACTGAAAAAGGAAAATATATGAAAAAGATTCTTCTCAAAAAGAAGTGAAAAAATGTTTTAGAAACAGGAGCCGTAAACAAATAGAGTGAGGGATTGTTTTTTAATATTCCTTCAACCTAGCTCTGATACCAAGTTCAAATCAGAGCAAATGAGCATAATATTGGAATGAAACCGTGTGTTTGAATACACACAGGATGAATCTATTTATAACTTTATTTCATAGGTTATTATACATGAGTATAAAAGATATAATTTCCTATAAGCTCAAAGATATTATTTCTACTACCATATTTAAAAGCAAGATAATATAATATCCAAGATTCTCAACAGAATATAATAGAGTGGATACTTCATTCCACCATCTACCACCAATCCAAAGATAGCCTTAGGCCTACCTTAACCTTACCAAGCTTGCAAAAATAGTTCTATCATTCTGTTTTCATAGAGTTTATTAGATACACTTTAAAGGTAAGGCTATGTGTTAATAAAATAAAAAATAAAAAAGATAAGTATACGTTTAGATTGATGGGAAAAGAGAGAATGGTCTTAGTTGCCACTGTTTGGATTTTTAATGTAGGATGGACGGAAATGATAAACATATTCCATCCCATTCCCTTTCCATCCAAAATATATATATATATTTCTTCACCCTACCTCCAATGTGGGGCATACAAAACGGGATCAACGTATTATATGTTAATCTCCTTACCATTCTATCCACTTCCCAAATAATGGAACAGAAATTTTCCTCCATTTAATAATAAATGCAGCGATCCATTATAGATGCTTGAACATATCCTTGAATGAGCTCTCATAAAGAAAATCAGAAAAGTAGATTTTCACTTGATTACCTTGATTCACGAATGAAAAATGAATGCTTAGATGGAAGAAGTTGTTCAGTCAAGCTACAGTCTGTCCTGGAAATAATAAAACCCATCTCCTCCAAATCAGATTTAATAAAAGACAGCTGTGTCACAAGAAGGGAATAATTATAAGTCAAAACAGTCACAATAAGAGTAAAGTGCAAAAATGACACAATTAACAAGGGAAAAAAAACTTCACTCTCATATATCATTTTATTTTGTATAAAATAGATATTAGTTGTTCGCCATGTTGAAAAGAATAGCAATAATTCAAAATGGATATCTATTAGAAGCATGGTTTCTATTAAATAGTTTAACTTGTTGCATTGGTTAACTTGTTAGAATAGGTTCTCTAAGTGTAAAAGGTTGTTTTTTATCTGACACCTGGGAATAGCCTTTTTTAGTTTTCACTCTTTGTATGGACAAGTCATATATATAATAGAGATAACACTGCTGAGAGAGATTAAGTTCTCAAGTAGTTTTCATATTTCTCTTATCTTAAGTTGGTATCAGAGCGAGTCAATCCCACTCTACCTATTCGTTTCCCGACAAGAATATCTTTGTTCATCGCCGGCCGTCACCATTGTTTCCGGTGACTACTGAATCTAGAGCGTCTCTTCAAGCAATGCTTAATCGTACCTGTCGTGGAGTCATCCACCACCGCACGCACCTCCACGCACAGCATTTGTGCACAACACTCTCCGACACATGACGTCCACGCGCCGCCTTCTGGACACCAGAGCACCTTCGCGCCACCACTGTTCGACTTGCCATCCTCCCTAGTTCTGGTTTCAACCTTCGTTTCAGCCTTCCATCATAGTTGAGGCCTAGTTTTTTGTTAATATTCCATTTCTGCCACTGTTTAGCACCTATTGTTGGTCAGACATGGCTTGCCCACTCATTTTCTGGGACTCCCACCATAACTTCAAAGAAGCTGAATGGCAAAAACTGTCTCTCTTGGTCTGCATCTGTTGAACCTTGGTTTTTTGGCCAAGGTTTTCATGACCACTTGGATGAAGATGACACTAAAATACCATTAGAGCAAGCTGAACAATGGAAGAGGATGGATTTTCAACTTTGGGCTTTACTATGGCAATTTGTGGAACCCCACATATTAGGAACTCTCAGAACATTCAAAACCTGTAACTCTTTTTAGAAGAAGGCTAAGAGTATTTTTGCAAATGATATTCAACGTCTTTATGATTCAACCCATAAATTGGCATCACTTCAACAAACAAATCACGATATGACCTCCTTCATGGCTGGAGCTCAATCAGCTGTTGAGGAATTAAGAGTGTTCTTAAAAGTTGATTCCTTTAAGAGATTAAGAAGTTGGATAAGTGTTATATGGTTATGATCCTTCATGCCATGAATCCGGATTTTGATCGTGTTCGGGATCAAATTATGACTAGCGAAGATGTTTCATCTATGGAAGATCTAACAACACGATTACTTCGTATTCCCACTCTTAAAAGTAGAAATCTTCATGATACTATTGAATCCTCTATCATGGTATCTAGTTGTGGACGAGGAGGTCGTGGCAATCGAGGAGGACAAAATGGTCGCGGACGTCCCCAATGCTCATATTGCAAGAGAATGGGTTATACTCATGACAATTGCTTCTCTTTACATGGTTTCTCTTATAAGACAGTCAATGTACTCAAATCTGAGAACGTTGAACTGAAATTCTCTAAGGAAGAATATCAAAATTATTTGAGGTTAAAATCCAACAACCAAACACAACCTACTAATCAGTCTAGTTTGTCAACAGCTTGCCTTTCTCAAACCATGGAAAGTTCAAGTTCATGGATACTTGATTCAGGTGCTTCTGATCATATTTCTGGTAATGCTTCACTATTTTCTTCCATTTTTCGTCCTAGAGTTCCTCATTTTATTACTTTAGTCAATGGGTCCAAAGTTGCCTCTCAAGGAGTTGGTTAAGTCTCCCTTTCTTCCTCTTTAAATCTAAAATTTGTCCTTTTTGTTCCCGATTGCCCTTTTAACCTAATTTCTCTGAGTCAATTAACCAATAGTTTAAATTGTTCAATAACCTTTTATGCTAATTCTTTTGTTATAAAGGAGCGTGGGACGGGTCGATTGATTGGAGAAGGACATGAATCTAAAGGATTATACTATATGGGAACTAGACCATCTCTATTGTGTTTTACATCACCATCTCCTAAGCTTTTGCATGATCGTTTGGGTCATCCACACTTATCCAAACTAAAGAAAATGGTTCCCAACCTTGGAAAACTTCCAGTCCAAGAGTGTGAGTCATGTCAACTAGGAAAACATGTTAGATCTTTTCTAAAGAAAACTGAAACAAGATGTAATTCTCGTTTTTCCATAGTCCATTCAGATGTTTGAGGTCCTAGTCGTGTCACATCTTTTGGGTTTCAGTATTTTGTTACTTTTATTAATGAATATTCTCGTTGTACTTGGCTCTATTTAATAAAAGATCGTTCTAAATTGTTGTCTATCTTTGCACCATTTCTTAATGAAATTAAAAATCAGTTTGGCCAAATTATCAAAATTTTGAGAAGTGATAATGCCAAAGAATATTTCTCTTCAAAATTTTATACCCTTCTCAGTTCTCATGGCATTTTACATCAGTCTACATGCCCCCATACACCTCGGCAAAATGATATAGCAGAAAAGAAAAATAGACATTTAGTTGAAATTGTTCGTACCTTATTGCTTAGTGCTAAGGTACCAATTCATCACTAGGGAGATGCTATTCTCATTGCTTGTTTTCTCATAAATAGAATGTCTTCTTCTTCCCTTAAAAATCAAATTCCTTATACTGTCTTATTTCCTGATGAACCTCTATTTCACATCTTGCCCAGGCCATCAAATGTGTTTTCCTGAGTTATTCTCGTCTCAAAAAGGTTATCGATGCTACTCCTCAGACACTAACAAGTACTACATGTCCACTAGTGCCACCTTTTTTTAGGAGAATCCCTTCTTTTCTTGCTCATGCCAAAATACTAGCTTTATCCAACAAGTTTTACATGTTCCATTAGTTGAACCATTGTCTATTTCCCTTCCTAACATCCCAAGTCAAACCACAGCGGAAAATTCTTCTCCTCCTCCAAGACCTTCTGACCCATCATCACCTCCTCTCCTTACCTACCATCGCAGAACACAAGAAACTGGTCCAAATCCTCTTCTTCAAGTCCTTCACCACCATTTACCCGTACCACGACTCCGAATGATGAAGAATCTGGCTGGCCCATTGCTCTTCAAAAAGGTACTCGCTCTACTCGCAATCCTCATCCCATTTACAATTTTTTAAGTTATCATAGACTATCTCCTACCATTTTCTCCTTTGTCTCATCTATGTCTTCTATCACTATACCTAAAAATGTTCATCTAGCACTTGATCATCTTGGATGGGGACAAGCAATGATTGTTGAAATGCAGGCTCTTGATCAGAATAAGACATGGGAGCTAGTTTCTCTTCCGTTGGGAAGAAAACTATTGGATGCATGTGCATCTATGTTATTAAGGTTGGACTGGATGGTAAAATTGACCGGCTGAAAGCAAGACTACTAGCAAAAGCATACACACAAATATATGGTCTTGACTATGGGATACCTTTTCTCGTGTGGCCAAAATTATCACTGTTTGACTCTTGTTTGCCATGACTGTTATTCGTCATTGGCCTCTCCATCAGCTAGATATTAAGAATGTTTTTCTTCATGGTAATCTAAAAGAGGAAATCTATATGGAGCAACTTCCAAGGTTTGACGCCCAAGGGGAGTGTGGGTTAGTTTGTAAACTATGTGGATCTCTCTATAGTCTCAAACAATCTCCACGTGTTTTGTTTGGAAAGTTTAGCCATGTTGTATAAAGTTTTGGGCTGAAACGTAGTGAAGCAGATCATTCGGTCTTTTATCGTCATACCTTCCCTGAGAAATGTGTATACTTAATTGTGTATGTTGATGACATAATCATCACAGGAAATGATGCCTCTAAGATTTCTCAGCTAAAGAAACATCTAAGTGATACTTTCAAACCAAGGATCTTGGAAGTCTCATATTTTCTGGGCATTGAAGTAGCTCAATCAAAGGAAGAAATTGTTATTTCTCAAAGAAAATATGTCTTAGATATCCTTGAATGAACAAATTTGATTGACTATAAATCCGTGAACAGTCTTCTGAATTCAGATAAGAAATTAATTGTAGAACAAAGTGAGTCTTTCTTAGATCCAAAAAGATATAGAAGACTTGTTGGAAAACTTATTTATCTCACTATTACTAGACCTGAGTTATCCTTTGCAGTGGGAGTGGTTAGTCAGTTTTTGCATGCTCTAGGCCTAAATCACCGAAATGCTGTCATTCAGATTCTTAGATACCTCAAGAAAGTTCCAGGACAAGGATTGCTATATGAAGACAAGGGAAATGTGCAAATATCTAGATATTGTGATGCTGATTATGCTAGATCTCTCACAGACAGACATTCCACTTCTGGGTATAAGGCAATGGCGTCTCTCACTTATGAATTTATATGGATAAAACAATTCCTCCAAGAGTTGAAATTTTGTGAAATTCAACAAATGAAGATGTATTGTTATAACCAGGCAGCCATGCACATTGCTTCCAATCCTGTATTCCATAAGAGAATCAAACACATTGAAGTTGATTGTCATTTTATCCGAGAGAATGTAATGTCCAAGGAAATCCGCACCGAATTTGCCAGCTCCTATGACCAGCTTACAGATATGTTGACTAAATCTGTGACGGGACCTTGGATTCAATTTATATGTTCCAAGCTTGGCATATACAATTTATATGCTCCAGCTTGAGAGTGGTCCGATAGCAGTCCAATGGCAGGTGGCACGATAAACTCAACGATAACAACAAATTACTAGGATAAACTTTATGGTGAAATTGACATCATATTAGAAATGGTGAAATTGACATCATATTAAAAATGGTGAAAATTGAGCCTAACTCAACCTTACAAAACCGACTTGTAAGATGAGGTTTGCAACATTTATATATTATTGTTTGGCCATGTCACTAATCGATGTGGGATCTCCAACAGCCTTTAACAAAGCTTAATGGTGTCTTACAATACCTATAACCTACCCAGACACCCCTAATTGTCTTTCTTCCCATGTAGAACCATCAACATGTACTTCAACTAATCAGTAAATGCAAGCTACCATCTATTGCTACTTGTTCTATCAAGTTCAACGGATATCTAACTATTCCTCGTGAGACTTTTAAGGGTTACCACAATCAAGTCACATTCATTAGCCTCCCTGAATCCAAAGACAAGAAATACCCCAATTCACCATATCACATTTGTAATTGGATGCAATATAATCAAGTGAACAGACCCTGAACATGTTCAGCTCCTTATCATCAAAATCATAATTAAAATTTAAACAAACCAAATCAGTAAATGAAAATCCACAATAAACCTACAATATAAAGTCTTATTTACTATCCAAGTTCAAAAGGAGACATAGAATTTGCATAAGTAGCATGCTCATTGGGCATGTGCATGTCAAAAAATACTACAACTTCATGGTTTCGGCACCATAACAATTTAGCACTGGATAAATTAAGAGGTGATATGACACCTAAAAACCTTTAGGGTCATCACTCGTCTCAACCTACAAGCCTAACAATGTGCAAAAAGAGAATTACAGGACTACAAAGTAGAAAAAAAAAATACACTAGAATTCTCAATGACAAAGGTTTGGTATATTTTACATACCAGGTTCTACTAAACTCAGAATAAAATATATCAAAAGTAAGAGCAATTTGGATAAACAACTTAACTTATCTATGAGTTAAGAATTAACTTATGCATTAAGTTAAAAATCAGTTTTTCTTTTAGGGGAAGCTAATATGAGAGAATTTCTGCAAATTAACTGGTACATAAATTAATTTTATCTTACCAAGAAGCTTTTTTCAGTTTTTCCCTATAATTACTAATGAAAAAGTTTGTCTAAGTAGACCTTAAAATGGTTTATGTGACAGTGGACCTGCAGTAACTAACTATTAAAACGTGAAAGTCCAAATGTACTTAACTAGACAGTAAATGTACTTAACAAACAAATTATAAAACAGATACGTACCATTATATAGTAAAACATGAGAGAAATGCTGGAACAAATTTTAGGCCACTCAGAATTGGCAGATATTTTGTAAAGACCAATTAAATCAGCCATCCAATGAATCATAATTGGAAATTCCATGGGAAGTTGATATATGTAAAGCAGGAATATATTAAAACCTGCATACAGCTGAAGAAGCCTCCACCACCTTTAGATCACATGCAAATACATAAGCATATAGGGCAACTAAAGTGTTAAATACCCCTAAAGAGATTATGAAAATGCATACAGGAAACATCCAAAAAAAAAATCACCTAAAAAGCCCAAGAAAGTTGCTTGTCAAAGACCAATCCACAAGACCAACACAACTACCAATGAAAAAAGGTAGTGATGCCCATGAAGGATGGCTAATTCCAACAACTAACTGAATAGCAGGCAACAGCAAGCAAGATGCCACCCGAAGATGAGAACCTTCAATACACAAAAACAGAGAATCCAATGGCATTATTTGCATCGAGATGCAGCTGTTAGAATGAAAGAATGACAATTATAAATAAACATATTGCTGATAAAATAGTATGAGGAGTAAAAAAGTTACAACAAAACATTAAAAAAATAGATATGTTGAAAATGAAAAGCTTATAACCAGAGCTTACACAGTATTAGCTCAAATTTTAAATGACTAAATCTGTGTGATTCTGTATTGATAATACAACTATGTAACGGCTTTAAATGGTAAACTAGAGTTGTGCAGAAAGCTTTGAAACCTTTGGTTTCTGTTTGTATGAAGATTGTAATTAGATAAGTCTATTACTGCATCTCTTGGGCTTTAGCTAGTAAGATTATCTGACAGCTGTCATGAATCTGGAGTTAGAGTTGTTGTAACTAGTCTATCTGTATAAACACCAAAAGCTTGTACTGATTGAGTGGGAATGAAATCATTTTTTCAGTTGTCAGAATTACTTTGTTGAAATCTTCTTTGAACCTTAACACAATTTAAGTAAAACAGAGTTTATGGAACCAAAGTTTAGCAAAACGCACACTAGAATTGAATTGGAGTTAAAAATTAGAGATTATAGCACAAATTCAGTGTTTACTAAAAGCACCAAATAAACAAATTATTCCAGATATATTAGAAGCTGGTGAGCAATGCAAGAACAAAAGAGAACTAGATTCAAAAATCAACCATCACATTACAGCACCCCTAACAAAGCATTTGGGCAAATCCTCATATCCAGAGGAAAGGAAGCATTAATGAGACAAATTGGAAGCAAGATTTGCTAGAAATAAACCCCATGTCTAGGAACCAAATCCTATTATTTGGATTAGAAGAGATATTAACAGAATCCAACAACACCAAAAGAAACCAACATTTATCAATAATTCCCAGTCATTAGAAGAAATGAAAACTCCAGGAAAAAGTTGAATGGGAAAAAGAAAAAAACTGAATAACAGGGGCATTAGACAACAAAGAGAGATGAAAGGGCCTTGGAAAAGTGTGAGGAATATTAGTGCGTTACCCACCCTAAGATGATTCTCCCAAAATTAAATGTGGGAATCATTACCCAAATCCAATGAGAATTGAGATGAGAGAAGTAAAAAACCTAATAAAGCATAGACTTGTGATATAAACTTCAAGGGCCTAGCATGCAAAGCATTGACCACAAGATTAGCATCTCATCCATTAGAATGTAAAGCATACTTCAAATGAAATTGACCTTTATGTCAATTTAAACAAGAAAAATTTTGCTTTTCCACAACAAACAATTTAAAGAACATTGCAGAGCTGGTTGCATTAGCACACTGCACACGTGAGATTCCATTCATATGCCAACATTGGTCATTTCATATTGCATGTTTACAACTAGTGCATACTGCATAGGAAATAAACAGACATAGCAATCAAAAGAGAAGAAAAGAAACAAAAGGGTGAAAGAAACTACTTACAAACCTAAATGTTCTATAACTGATGAGAAATAATCCCAAGATGAATCTTGCCATGTTTCCAGAAAATGTCCCTTCCCGTATATATCAACCAAAGCAACAAGAAGTGCTAGCAGTTGAATAACCAAGAAATAAATTACATAAGGAGATCTCCAAGACTGAACTCTGCAAGAGCACACCCCAGAAACAATAAATCAGTATATCTTAGAAAGGGAGCAAATCAGGAATAAATGAAAAAGAAATCAATCTCACATCATAAATCCAATCAACTTTGCCCACCAAGTGTCCGGTATACTCCATGGCATTGGCTTAAAAGCCCATATGACCAGAAATGTAACTTGAGAAACTATTGCAACTGCAGAGAAGATAACAATTGGCCACAGTAACAAAACTCTCAAGCGGAAATGAAATCCTACAAGAATAAAAACAGCAATAGTAGTAATTAAATATTAAATATAACTTAAAATGACAACAAAAATGAATTAAACCACAGTACCAGTATACCAATAGGTGCATAAAAAATCCTCAACCTAAATGAATAATTCAGTATAATTGTTATCACAACTCACAAGGACCAAGTTAACAGCCCAGAACATAATAAACACAAACATTCAAAAGGAGATCTACCAAGTCTGCCATCAAATAGAAGCAATTCCAACTCTCTCATTATGAATTCTATGTTTTAATACAAAATTAAAGGGGTGTGATTCATTATATTGACACAATCACATCATTGACTGTCCATTTGTTCCTTATTCTTTCTTTTCCTTAGTTCCTATTGAAAACTCTTTGAAATCAGAGATGAATCCTTACTGAATATATGCACAAAATGTTGGGAGGAACTCAATCTAATGATAATCTGTGTAAGAGGCTAGCATAACAAATAAAAGTTATAAAGTATTAAAAAAATTACTGTAAAAGAGGTAAATTCAATGCTAATCTGCAAATAATAACAAACAGAAACTTTCAACTATTCAGCAATAAAATAGCACGCACATAGAAGACTCCTCTTCTATGTAGAATTCTCATGGTAAGAACATCATTTGTACATTGTGGTAAAATATTAAAATTCTAGTTTAATGCATTAAGCAACAATAACTTGGAAACCAAACAGAAAGGACTAACCAGCTTACCTAATTGTGATACATTGTACAGAATGAGAAGAAAGGCTATCAAATCAATAAGAGAGATTAAACTCCAGTTGATTAAAGCAGCTGCAAGAAAGAAGAGCGTATAAAAATCAGCATATACTTGGACAGTGGAGTACATATCCCATACATTTCTCTAGTCTACATAAAGAAACCTGACATATATAAGAAAGGTTATGAAAAATAATATTAAAAAACTACATGTAGTATTCTTCCCTTTAATTGTTTACAAGCCTATTAATAATCTTCCTTCTAAATATTAAGACGCTGAGAAATAAAATCACACAGTACATATGAGGATACTCAATAATAGCTACTGCCTAGTCCCTACTCACTCTCACTTTAAAATCAATCACAAATTATTAGCTCTAATTTCCAAGATTTTACTACGAGTCTAATCTAGTTGGTTCCAAACCTTCAATTGCAAATATAATTATAGATTTTATGACGACATGAATTTCACTAGGTTGAGAATAATAACAGCATTAAATCAAATCAAATCAAATCAATCAGCAATAACGAACAACTTATGCCTCATTAAACTATTAATGTCAGCTTAGCAAATGATATATTATAAGTTTTAGCAATAAAAATCAAAAGCAATTCAGCTTAGAAGCAACCTCACTCTTACTTTGTTGAGAAAACGCAAATTGCAATGCATTGAATGGTACCTGGTAGAAGCAACGAAGGCAGCACGAAGCCGGCGAGAAACTTTCCCATTGGATTTGAACGCAGAACCCGGCAATCACATCGAGATTCAAATCAATCCTTCTTCGTGAACTGAGTTTTTCCCAATCGCGAAGAAAGTACTTTTCTGCGCGGAGAAAAACTCGCCAGAAACTACCGTCAACTCGAGAAAACTGAAATGTTGATTTCGCAGCGTTTCTTTCTTCGGTCTACAGTTTCAGTTTTACCCAACCCTTCCCAAGAAAGACACTCTGATAAAACAAACAGAATTGAGAACTCCGTTGATCGAGAATTTTCTATACCAAAGCCCACAAAAATAAATAAACATTGAACGTTCACGTAGTGATATTCGATATTTAAATATCGGAGAGAAAAAAAAAACGAAATGGTGCTAGCACGCGGAGTAGAAGAAGGAAGCAGATATTGCTGAAAAGTTAAGTTGGTGTAAATTATATTATGCGACGGTCTGCGTTTGTCCAATGAGAAATTTTTCTTTATTAAAAAATCTAAAATAAGAATTGAATGGTTTTCCATTCTGGGACTTTGGAATCACGATGCTTGTGCGTTAAGCTCGCTCATGAGGCGGGGTAACATGGTCATATGAGATGTTTTGATTTTGGTGCCATGCCCTTTTAAAACCATGACTCGTGGCGCTCAATAAAATTTTAACGTCCTGAACGCAACACATGAATACCGAAGATCGGATTCGTCCGAATATTTTGTTGCTAACCTAACAGTCTTCGACTTCAGTAGAAAGTACGACATTTAGGTTATGCTGGATTGGACAGAAGAAAGCAAAAAAAACAAAAAAGTGTGATAAAAAATAAAATTGAAAAGAAATTAAAGTTGTTTAGTTGAAAATAAATTTGTATGAAAAAGGAAGAAAAATTATAAATTAAAGTAACACTGGAAAATTGAAGAAAAAAAAAAAACTAGGTTATTTCAGCAAAACCACGTCATCTTGGTTGAGTGCAAAGGTCATGTTAACTAGGTCTTTCTATTCGGAAATCCATCCAAGCGGGTCCAAACCATTTCGGTTATCTTAATGAAGACTTCACCGCTTTCTAATGTAGGATCATATGATTGTATTCATATCGACATTTAATATATTTGTATTTTATCATTCAATATGATTAATGGTGCTTGCACCTAGATTAATAGGTCTATCAATTTCCCACAGGAAACATATAAATATGAAATAGATGTTATGGGTAAAGATAATTGTTTTATTGAGTACTTTTATGTATATTTGATCTGAGATTTACTGTGTTAGAATGATTTTTGTAAGTTATATCTCCGCTACTTTGGAGGAAGAGACCTCGTACTTAAACTAATTTATTAGGATAAGGACTAACTTGTTCACTAAGTTTTGTGATAGGAACAAAAGTATTACAATTATAAAAATAGTTATACATTTATCATCTGCCAAAGTAAAATAGTGCTAATTTTGGAAGTATCAGTTTTTCTTTTAATATTTATTTTCATCTATTTTGAGTGAAAAAGAAATTTAAGGTTTAGTTGGTTTGTTTTTGTTTTTGTTTTGAAAAATAGGTTTTAGGAATTATTTTTTGGAAGAAGAGAAAAAAATTATCTGTATGTATTGTTTGAATTGTTTTAAAAGTTATAATTGGGTCAAGTTAATGATTAGACCAATCATGTCATCAACCTGTATGACCTGATTTAAACTGATGGCTGTTGCGATCAGACCGATGACCCAATAACCCAATCTGGGTCATTCAATTTTTTTCCAAATTAATCATAAATTTTTTTTATTAATATATTATCAACTTTTTTTTTACTATTTTATGTTCTCTTTCATATTACAAACTTTGTTTTATTGTTATTATGTGATTGTTGATTTGGTTTTTATATTAGGTGTTCATTAGTTGTGTTTCAGAAATTTTTTTTATAAGCATTATTGTTTTTATTTCAATACTTAAAATTATTTAAATACTTGAGATTTGATTTATAAATAGTGATTATTTTTATTTCAATATATAATGTATAATATTTTATATATTTTTTTAGTATAAACAAGTTCATATAGGTCAATTAGTAACCATGTGTCTTGACCTATGATTATTTTTATTTCAATAGATATAGACATAATATTTTATATTTTTTAATATAAACCAGTTCATGTGGGTCAATTAATAACCTTGTGTCTAGACCGGATAAATAAGCAAGTCGGTTTTTAAAACTATGAAAGGAAAATGAAAAAAGTGTGATAAATAAAAAGAAAGAAAAAAACTTAAATAGAGTGAAAATGGGCTTGAGTTGTTTAATTGAAAATAAATCTACTATCTACTTTTATCTGCTGTCTAGGTAAAAAAAAAAGGTTCCTATATAGAAAAAAATGGGCTAGGAAAATTAATTCATTGATGTTGGGATCAGCAAAATAAAATAGGCTAATTTTTGGGTTACTTTGTCCAAATATGGAGATTAAGAAATGTTTTTCAAAACTAAAGTACAAATTAGACAATTTATGAAACTAAATCGATAATGGATTAATTTGTAAGTCAAAAAGCTTAAAATTGACGAAAAGCAAAATGATAGTCGTTGAAATGATTTCTTTTCTGGAAGACTGATGAGGTAAGAAACAGAGTTACAGTAGCAAAAGTTCGAGGTATAAGCAAAGAAGTGACTATTGTAGTTTCTCTTTCTATGAAGATATTCGAGTTAGATATTGTAGTCCTAAGGGAACGGCTAAAAATTATTTGAAAAATTAGAGAGTTATGATCATATTTGCTAAGGAAAATATTAAAAAAAATTTAAAATAAAAAAAAATTGTTTATGAAACTAAATCTAAAAGTCTGAAGTTATACAAGGTATTAACATTCTCCGATGTATATCCTAAAGACAACACATTTCCTTAAACACTCACAATTAAATAACTTTAAAAAAATTTATTTCACCTCTTAAAACATAAATATTGTTTTTTATTTTATTAATTTTAATTTTTTTAACAAAAAATTTATTATTGAGAATTTTTTTTTTATGAAAAAATTATTAATATTTTATCTTTTTAATTAATTTATTTATTTATTTTATATTTTTTGGCTCAACAAAAAAAAACTCTTACTCCTATGTATCTTTAGGTGCAATGAAAAAACAAAATTTAGGTAAGTATTTAATTATTTGAATATTGAATACCTTTTATTGATGTCTTATTTTAATATTTGTTAGTTCATTTTAGAAGATATTGTCTAGAATGACCAAATTAGATATGCGTCCAAAAGTGGTCGTTGAAAATTTTATATAATTTAATATAATTGTCAATTTCAAAGTGCACCTGAAGAGTCAATTACCTTTTATAATAACTAAATTAAAAAGTATATTCATAATTAAAGTTTTGCGTTTTATGATTTTATATTTCAAAAATTAATTTTGAAAGAGCTTGACATAATCAAATCGGATGTATATCAAAAGTGATTATCATAAACTTTATAATTTACAATAATCAAATTAGAAGTGTATTCAAAATAACTGTTATTAAACTTCTTTTAAACTAAGTAATTTAAATGACATAATAGTAATTATAACAACTAAGATCTTGTAAAAAGAACCAAATCATATATGTAGCCAAAGATGTTTTTTAATTTTTAGTTTTTGTAAAATCAAATATTGAAAGTAGTCATTATCAAACTTCTTTTGAATTTACTAATTTTTTTTAATTTTTAGTTTTTGTAAAATCAAATATTGAAAGTAGTCATTATCAAACTTCTTTTGAATTTACTAATTTAAATGACATAATAATAAATATAACAACTAAGATCTTATAAAAAGAATCAAATTAGAATGTATTCTAAAGTGGTTGTTTTAACTTTTAGTATTTGTAATCGCCAAATTAGAAATGTATTCAAGTGACCATTATTAAACCTTTTAATTTGAATTTAAATAGTTTGAATTATGTAAATTTTTTATGATATCCAAATTAAAAAAACATATAACATGGTTATTATTAAATTTTATTTTTAAAAAAAAACATATAAAGCGATTATTAATTTTATTTTTAAATTATTATTATTATAATTATATTTTTTAAACAGGATGTGTTATCTATCTTCAATTTTAACATATGCATTAGATTACCGAGCATCAATCTGTCAAATATTGTAATTCCGGGAACTTATGGGATTACTAGGAGCTTCCATACTTTATGTCTGATGATTCTTAGAGGAGTTGGCGGGATTAGTCGTCCGCCATTTCCAATCCTAGGCTCTAGAGAGCATCCTCTCGAGGAAAGAACCTGCAAACGCCCATTAAAAGCGGGGAAAGAGGCAGGAAGGAAAACTCGAAATGGGCGGGAAAACTCATCCGCAAAGCAAGCTTGAAAAAGTAAGCAGGAGGTAATGTCAAATCTCATAGGTTAACTTGATTTTCATAAGAGATAATAAAGCAATATCCGGAAAAGAAGCACATTTGATTAACAGATGTATCATCATTGCATACAAGTGGATTTAATCAGCATGTATGTGTCACAGTAAGTATGCTCAATATTGACGAAAATGTGCATCAAATAATTATGTGGTCTGGTAAGAAATATATATAACATTATACAAAGAGATTTGAAGATAAGGATTACATTTCATGGGATTGATTAATTTTTGCAAGGCAAAATGCAAAGTTTGATAATTTTTATAGTTTGCAAGTCTTCAACACATTTGAAAGGTGCAATAATTTAGTTTTCAATATAAAAAACTACAAGCAAATATTATAATTCTTACAATTCAGTTCACTTCGTGGGAATAGAATCTGAATGCAAAATTATTATTATTATTTAACTCGCTTGCCTATAAAATATAGTAATTATTTTGTATGTTTAGTTAATAGATTATAATTAAATGATAATATAAAATTATTTTACAATGTATATAACTTTTTATGTTTGATTGCATTTTTCTTCAAATTATTTGTTTTATATTTTTGCCTCTAAATTTTTTATTTTCATATATTTTGCTTCTCATTTTTTTGTACCATAAGATTGATGTGAATCTCTAGCCAAAAACTTAGTTAATCACCTTTAATAATTTTTTTCTTTCTCAACCATATTTTTTTATCCACAAGGTTCGAAAAAAAAAATTTAAGGAAGAACAATTCAATATCACTCACACAAATCATTGGTGTTTCTCACTTTTTGAAATGCAAAATTTTTTGTCCTCTTAATTGAGTATAACATCTGTGACATGATAACATTAAATGCTAACTTGTTTGTTGACGTTAATGTAATAAGAGATGTGACATTGACATTTTGACAGTAACATTGCATACAAATAAAAGTTTGACATGCAAATAATTTATGAGTGGTTGAAACTCCCAACAATAATTGGATATAAATAATTTAAATCTTAGTGACTAATAATTTTTTCTTGAAACTCTCAAGTACTTTCTAAACAGTATAGTTTCAATGCTTGTCTCCGAAATCTAAAAGATTTAAAAAATGTATAATTTTTTGGGAAGTAATTTCATCCTAGTCCACATAGTTGTTTCACTATGTGTACTATAATAATAATAATAAAACAATAATAACAATGATGCAGGTAATCTTGTGAGTCATTTTGGTCCTAGCCTCATGTGTGTAAGGATTAGTCCATTTGACAAGTTTATTTCTAAGTACTTTAAATAACACGAATTTGAACTTAATTATAATCCACAACTTGATAAGTCTCCATATCACTCTTTTATCAACAAGTAGTTAATATAAATCACTACTTTCAATAATATTTGTCTTAATTTTCTCAATATTAGTAGACTAAAATGATATTATTTTACTGTTTTAACTTAATTGCAATTACATAAATTAATAGAAAATGGTATTAATGTAGAAGCTATGTACCACTAAATGAATTTGACAAACTGTTGAATGAAAAAATGTTTATTACTGAAAAAGGGAAACAAGTTACCGATTTGCATTTAATTGGATGGGTAAACATGCTCGTTACAATTATTTTGCTAAATAAAATTACACCTTACTTAATCCTTCACTTTAAAATGACAAATTGACTTCTTTATTTGGATAAGAGTGGCAAATGTGTAATTTAGACGAAAATGTTAGAAGTAATTAAAGATGGAAAATAGTTTCAAGTGACAAATATTATCTCATGGTAATGTATGTTAACTATTATACTTGATATACATAGTATAACATATTTTTATACAAATGTTGTTAATAAGTTAATTTTATTAGAAGAGGATTCAAATACACAACATCTATCTCTTCTCTTCACATGTGAGTTTTCATCAATTTTATAACTCCTACACATAGTATAATTTAATAATTATTATTTTAATTAGTATCTACTACTTGTGTAATAAAGTTTTATATTGATATTTAATTATAAATCTTCATTTATATGATTTTTTAAGTATTAGTTTATAAAATCAACAATTTTACCATAAACAAAAGGTTGTGATGAAATACTAATATAAACCTTTTGTTGGGGTAAAGAAAATAATTCAAAGTAAATATGGGATTTTCTGTCCATATTTTTGTATGTCTCGAGACATTACTACAATCTTAGTTTAAATAAGACAATAATTTGATGATGATATGGAATGCTAAGTATGTTGAGATCTAGGAAGACAACATTTAAAATAAGACATAAAGGAAGAATTTTGATATAAAAAAAGTATAACACAGGAGTATTAGATGAAAAGTTCGACCTTGAGAAGTGAGAGAAAGTGTCTGCTCAAGCCAACAACTAAAGAATGCTTAAAGACAAAGTCCTACTCAAAGTCAACAACAATAATGGCAAGACACTTAAGTAAAATGACTCAGGGGGAGAGATAAAAAATCAAGTAGCTTGAGGAGGCAATCCTTCTTCAGAAAGCAAGTTTGAAAGGAATTCAAAGACAACAAAATAAGGATTAAAGGTCAATATGGAAGTTACTATCAGTCGAGGTGGTCACTAAAAGTTAAGTAGTTCTTGGTAGTTTATTTTCATTGAGAATAAAATATTATTTTCTTTCAAACTATAGGGACAAGTGTCCGTTGCAAAAAGCCTAATAAATACTCTTCACTCACACACAAATAGGGGTTGATTGAAATATTCGCATAAAATCTTGTAAACTCAAGACACTTAGGCGTGATAACAAGAGAAAGGATAGTCATGTACGTTCTTCTCGCTTTAAAGGTAATTTATTCTGCAAATTTCCTTTATTTTTCTTCCTTTACAATTCATGCATTTACTGTTTTTCATTCGTGTTAGAACTTTTAGTTTTTTTTTTTTATATTTACATCGCATTTTCTTTACAATTTATGCATTTATTGCTTTTCATTGATGTTAGAACTTTGAGATTTTTCTTTTGAGATTTATATCACATTTCCTTTACAATTCATGCATTTGCTGTTTTTCATTAGTGTTAGAACTCTGAGGTTTTTCTTTGATATTTACATTGCATTTCATTTACTTTACTTTTATTGCACATGTATTGCTTTAAAATCAAATCCTTTCGCAAACAACTTGAACCCAATTGAACAAAAATCACGTTTTTACCAACTTTCATGTTTCCTAAGTCAACATTTCATGTTTTGAGGTTTTATTAATTACACAACAAATTGATAAAAATAATTCACACACGTACACATTTGTATTCTAAAAGTTGCTCAAATAAATATAAATTTGTTTGGTTTTTTAAAATAAAAAATGATAATATATTGATTTTAAATGTTGATTTTCATTACAATGAATTTCATAAAAAACATATTTTATATTAACCATAAATACTAATTAATCTCTTAAAATAAATGTTAGTTAACTTTTAAAACTGTAACTAAGTGTTTCTTAAAAGAAAAAGATAGAACTTACTACATATGATGAAAAAAAAATGATATATATATATATATATATATATATATATTTTAAGGAAAATCTTTAGACTGTATTTCTATGTGTCTTCCAAAATGTCCTTTCACTTACTCTATCACCCAGTTTCACCTGTAGGTACAAGTTCTTTCACTTACTCTATCACCCAGTTTCACCTGTAGGTACAAGTTCCGAACAAAAGTAGTAGTTTTTGCTTCAAATTACATGATAATGACATAGACAGCTTATATAAAATATATTGTACATTTACAAACTTGACTTAACCATTATTACAAGATCCACATAAAATTTATCTTTCAACATAAGTTTATTCTCTCATTGACATGAATTTATTGTTCTTATAGAGAATTATATACATTTGTTAGTAACATGATAGTTACATCATTAAGAAAATACGTCATTATAATAAAATGTTTCATTATGGAGAATATTTCAGTTCAAATAATGAGAAATAGTGAGGTAAATAAATTAAAAGAAAAATAATAAATATCTTCATATAAATTTATTTACTTTATTAATTAATAACGTAAATGTTACATAAACAAAATATAATAAATCGTTAGTATACTAATATTGAGTAGATGTTAAATTCATAAATCAATCAATGACTCATGCTAAGTAATATATAATATTAAATATAATATACTTAGATGTCATTTTCATTATCAGCTCATTGGAAAAAAAAATCTGCTTAATTATCTACCATAGAAGATAGACTTTTAGTGTTCGAAAAACTTAAAATTATATCATCTCTCATTAGTATATGCTTCACGAACAAGATAGAGGTTTGAGCTACTGAAATTTGAAACCTACAACTATTAATCTCAGTCAGATTAAGAGACTTATATTTGGAAGAGATGTAATCTATTGCGTTGTTACTTTCAATTATAAAAGACAGTGTTTTGTACAATTTTGCAAAACTAAATTTTAACACTACTAATGCATTTGAATTTAATTAAATTATTACATCAAATTTAAATATTTGCTTATAAAAAAACATCAAAGCTGTGCAAGATCCAAAACTAATTATATATATAGATATCAATTTATTTACAAAGTTTAAAGGTTATGTATCAAGAATGTATATCAACAAATCATAAATAATTGTTATTATGACTTTTCTAATAATAGTTAAAGTTAACACATTTATAACAAATAGTAGATTATAATCGGAGTACATTATAAAACTCTTTCTCCTATACATTGGTTGCATTTTTTTATGTGGGATTTTGAAATATTTTTAGGATTTTATAACTAATAAAAAAAAATAAACAAACAAAAAAGTTCAACGAATAGCAAATTATGAACATAATAGGTAAAAGAGAGATTTAAACCTTTTTTACAAGAAGTTATCAATATTACATTTTAATCCACTCGGCCATCTCTCTACAATTAAAAAAAATAAATTTTCACTTTTTATTTTTTTATTCTTTTAATTCACGTAATACATACATCTCATATAATTTATTAGTATTTTTTAAAAACATTTCAATCAAGAAGATGGGTAGCGGTGGTCATGGCTATTGAAATCCAACTCAAAACAAGAGGATTCTGGGGTTAAAAGTTAATACTCATCATAAATTAAGGATGGTATAAGTAGGTAAGAGTTTAAAAATTGAAAACGGTATAGAAATTTTTTAATTTAAAATTATTTGTTTGAGTTTAATCATATATGTTTATTTCTAATTTTTTATTTATATAATTTTTAAAATACTAATTAATAACGTCAATAAATTTATCATAAAAAAAATTATGTTACGTCGTTATAAAAGTTTTTATTTTATACCAACTAAAATCTATTAATGATTTTTGGAATTTTTTCAAATCTTCCAAAATTTTATTTAGGTTTGATACGTTGAATCTTCAAAGTACACTAAATCAATATTTTGTAAGTTTCTATTATTTAACTTAATCTTTAATTAGACATTTTAATTAATATATATTAGTTGATAAATTAATATTTTAGTAAAAATATTTAATTTAATTCCATTTGATATAATTTTAAAACTAAAAATATGAAATATATGTTTGAATAAATTGATTATTATTTATTTTTATTGAAAATAAATAAATTTTTATATAATTTTAAAAATAAAAAAATGTAATATTTTTTTAATACTTAATAATAAATATTTCAAAATACAAATCAAAACCAAACTAAAATAATTTGGTTTAAAAAATCTAAACCAAATTGCACCACTTGTTATGTTGATTTTGTTGAGATTAATTTTAAACCTAAAAGTTACACAGCCTATACATCTATGAATAAAGACGTTCAAAATTAAATCAAATTTTTTGTATCCCACCAATAAAAAAAATAAAATTCTAAAACCGTATATTTTTAAAAGTTTGATTCAATCTTTATATCTTAATATAAAATATCAAACTAAACTTTATATCAATTTTATTTTATGATATGGTATTTTATCGTGACAATCAATAATAAACATCGAATAATTTATGGTATTTTTTATTCTATAATTACTTTCAAATGTTTAAAAATAAAATAAAGATGTACTAATATAATAAAAAATTGTATTAAATATTGTTCATTATTATGTTAAAAAAATAATAATATAAATTTAGAATAATATTAAATAAAAATAAAAACATAATATTCAATTAAAAATATGTTTACAAAATTTAATATAACAAATTAATTTTTAAAACAATATAAAAAATAATCATAAATATTTAACAAATTTTAAATTATAATAAAAAAATTCAAAATATATAAAAAAAAACTGAAGCAAATTGCAGTGCAAAAATATCTCAGGTACAGTCTCCGCCCTCTGGGCCCTGGCCAGGTCTACCTCAGAGCAAAGCATAATGGCAAGATGGTTTGTCACATTGTGCTTAAGCACTTTACACTTTAAATTATAGTGTGTGAACCTAACCTCGTCGTTACCTGAAATTGTTAGAAGATGAAGATGGTAATGTATTGTCAGAGCCTGATTCTGCTGCTCTCTCTTTTATCATTTTCTGTAGTCGCTCTAGCTTCTTCACCATGCTCCGTTACTGGTTAGTTCTTATTCTTATTCCCTTTTCATCTCACTTGTGATTTCTGACTTTCTGTCTATTTCCATTTTCTCTCTTCTTTTTATTTTCATGTTTTTTTGTTCCCCGTTTCAATTATATTTTTCCTTTTATATATTTTTTGTCTTCGTATCTTGACTGATTTGTTCTTGCTGTTTGCATTCTATTTCAATCTAATTTGTCTCTTCTGCGCTTTGATCATTGGATCTGATATGCATTTCTATGTTGGATTCTCGCAAATGGTTATCTATGTCTTTGTTTTTCAAGTATGGCTCTTGTTAATATACAATTTGCTGTTAACGAACTTTTTTGGATGTGAAATTGTCCAAGAACAGTCGGTGAAATTAAGGGTCGTACGATAAACATAATGATGGGAGAAATTAAAATTAATTGAGGTTCTCCTATAAGCTAAAAGCAACTTTTCTTAGCTTTCTCATCCAATTTTTCCAAAATCCGAAGTGCATGACTTAATCTTAGCTTATTGAGAAACCCAATTCATTTTACCTTTTTTATTTTCTTTCATATATGTAGGAGAATTTATTTCAACAGAACTTAAGCAAATATGATGTTTCTTTTGGATAACAAATGATGACACCCATCTTGCGTGCTTTTTTTCCCGTCAAATATGATTAAGTGTTACTGGTGGTGTGAGTCCACTAACATGCAGGGCTACCTCTGGTGAGAAATATCAGTGAGATTCCTCAGGATAACTATGGTATAGCGGGTCTCTCCCACATGACTGTTGCAGGTTCGATATTGCATGGAATGAAAGAGGTATCCACCTTAATCTTTCTGAAATTTATTTCCCCTCTTTGAACAAATTTTAAATTCATAATTTTATTTGATGAAAACAATATCATATGACAATCATGAAATGAAGTTACAACTAGAATATTATATTAATCAAACATGATGTCAAATTTTATTCGAAGATAGGTTTCACACAGTAATTATGTAGAAGGAAGTTAACTGAAGGAGCAGCGGACTGTTTGTGATACTTAATGGTTTATGCCTTTTGTTTATTGGAACAGAAGATTTGTTGTTGATGAAGTTATATTATAGTTTTTTTTTATGACTTGAAAAAAAAGAGCTTAGTTTTTACTAGGATAATTCATAGTCTAAAACTGCTCACCCTTAAGGTATTGAATCCTTTTTGCCTGCCATCTGTCTGGTCAATGGTTTTCAAAATTTTTATATATCATCATATTTCCAAACTTTTCTGGAATAGGTTGAAGTATGGCTTCAAACATTTTCACCAGGAACACAGACCCCAATTCATAGGCATTCATGCGAAGAAGTTTTTATTGTTCTCAAAGGGAGTGGCACTCTTTATCTTGCATCAGATTCACATGGAAAATACCCAGGAAAGCCTCAAGAACACTTAATCTTTCCAAATAGCACATTTCATATTCCTGTTAATGATGCTCATCAGGTAAATCATTCAAAGAAATCTCTGAGATTTCTCCAATTTAATTTGGTTTTGAAAACAAAAAAATTGTGAATTAGAAATAACTTTATGAATAATTTCTTAGTACAAGTGATTGGTTTAAGGTGCTTCTTTTGATGCATGTGTGTGCCTAAGTAAGCACATTAACTACAAAGTCGTAAAACTTAGAACGTTAAGTTTCAACTTTTTTATATGTATTTGTTGTTGACCACTTGATCTCAACAATTTTTGACATTTGTGTTAAGTAAGGTGCAATCCGTTTAAATATATCAGATATTGATGAAGGATAACTTGTACTGCTGGGGATG
Organism: Psophocarpus tetragonolobus; assembly: GCA_037954015.1. Lineage (NCBI taxonomy): Eukaryota > Viridiplantae > Streptophyta > Magnoliopsida > Fabales > Fabaceae > Psophocarpus > Psophocarpus tetragonolobus. The sequence goes on from CM075692.1 coordinate 37,639,574, forward strand.
CATGGTTATTGGCTGTAAGTAATGCTTTGACAGTTACGCATTAGGGTTAAGAGACAACAACATGTTGCTAGAAGTATAAACCTGAGAAAATATAAGAGGCTGCCATGTAGAGTTAGCCTTTTCTTGTCAGTTGTAAACTGTAACGTGTGAGCCTATTGAAAGAGTGCAAGCTTTGGTTTGGTCTGTCGTGCAGTGTTGTTAAATAACCGCCATGGCGGCGCAATAACGCCATGGCATGTCTGTTATGGCAGCACCATAAGGTGCAATGACATCTTTTTATAGCGGAATCTTAGCTTTCTGCTATTCGCTATTGATAACACTTATGCCATGTCAAATGATGTAGAAAGAAAATGCAAGTTGATTGAATGAAGTAACTCTTGGGAGTTTATTAGAACTTCTTAGTTCCGTCATTGTTTATATTCCTCATGTTAATTTGATGGAAAACAGGATATCATAAGAATGTTTAGAGTATAAAAAGTTATGCACGTCCTATCAATTTTGAAAATATGTAAACATTGCTGAGAGAATTAGCCAATTATTGGTATGCTTTTGTTTAGATATCATAAGATATTTATTGTTTATTCCAGGTCTTCTGGTACCATTTGTAATTGTAAATAACTAAAGAGAATCTGCATTGCAGCTATGGAATACCAATGAGTACGACGATTTGCAGGTGCTTGTTATAATATCACGTCCACCAGTTAAACTGTATGTGTGCTTCTCTTATCATTCTCCTCAGATTTCATACTTTACTAATTATTAACATGTTGATAGTGGTAACTCTTTCCCAACATGGCAAATTTCTGAAGCTCTTTATACATAGTGATTTAGTGCAAATGCCTTATTATTTCCTTGTAGCGCAGTAGTTGCTAAGTTTATCCCAAAAATGTCTGTATTCAACTTGGTTTTTCGTTTTCCTCTAGTTACGTTGGTTTCTTCTCAAATTTTATTTTTTCAAAAACATCTTCTCAAGCTTCTTATATTTTGATGGTTGTTTTTTAAAACAATATTAAAGTAACAATACTCATCGGATACACTGAAGTCTGAATTGCTTTCTTATGTTGTACTGCATTTTCGTTGCATATTTTGTTCTACAGTCAACCAAAAGAAGATTCCTATTGTGAAGTTTGTTTAAGAATTTCATATGCTTTAGTACTTGTGCTGCTACAGATTGAATTGGGGTATTCCATATGCTTAATTTGTTGAAAAACCACATTGTCTTCTTATCATATAGATAAAAACTACATATGAACCATTTTTATACCTAATGATGGCTGGTGGTCATTATACTCGACAATATCATGAGTTTGGTGAGAGACGGTTGTTCGTTGATGATTCGACCCAAAATTTGATAATTTTTAAATATTTTTCCACTGAAATACACATCTCCTTTCAACATAGTTTACAGTATATACATTTTTTATTCTGACTTTATTACAATTGTATGCTATTTTTTTTTAGTTTAATTTATATATACTATTAGTATAAAAGATTTTTACATTGACATTCAATCATGACTTTTGATTTATGTGACATTTAATATAGTAATGAGTAAAGTCAACAAATTTACCGTGAATGAATGGTTGTGATTGAATATGAGTGTAAAGATCTTCTACACTGACAGTATATATCAATTAAACTCTAATTTTTTTTTTTTAAAACTTTGGACCGGCTCTTCTTTAGATATGTTTTGGAGCCATCCCTATATGGGACAGCTATGCAAACATTATTTCTTTACATGGTTTGTCTTTTTTCTCCCTAACTTTAGAAAAGATGATTGAATCTTACTCAAGGACCTCTTCTAGAGGATACGTAAAGGTTTTTCTTCATGTTGGGCTTCTCTCTCTGTTGAGCTTCATACACCCTCACCTAGTCATAGGTTTCATGTTTTTACAACTCCAAGGGAGAGGAGAGGAGTCAATTTGGGTTTCACACTCTCCCTTCCCTTGAATTTCATGCACTCCCACCTAGTCAGACTTTCATGTTTTTCATTTTCTCCCCCTTTTTTTTTACCACCTAATCATACCTTATGCATGTCTAATGTATTTAGACTAGATTAATGGAATGTGCTAACTAGAATTACATGTCCAAATTATAGTTGGGTCTCTTCAATCATGGTTAAGTAGCTTGGGCTCCAATACTTCCAATCCTATAAATACCCTTCATTTGCATTGTTTGTAATCTTTGAACATTTATGAAATTGAGTTGTTGAGTTGAGAGAGAGCTTTTCTTCTTGGCTGTAGGAATTCTTCCATTTAGTGTAATCTTTCTTGCTTTTATCAAGAATCTCCTCTTTTAACAAATTTCTTTTAGGTTTATCTTTTAGGTTTATCCAATTGGAAGTGATCATTGACAATGGAAGTTTGCTTTCATCTTTACTCCTTATGAATGTTTTGTTTGTTTATCAGGTTTGTATATGAGGACTGGTCCATGCCTCACACTGCAGCAAAAATGATATTTCCCTCTTTCTGGGATGAACAATGCCATACAGAACCTAAAAAAGATGAACTATGATTTAAGGCCACAGTTTACAATCTGTATTATTGAGATTTTCAATTACTGTAATGTATTTTCTTATCTAGAATTCAAAACTTATATATTCCATTTGTCTTCTATCACCCTTCTTCCATAAAGTATTGAATATTTTAATTGGAGGGGTTTTGATGTGTATTAATTTGGTTTTTTTTTTTTTTTTTTCATTAGAAAATTTATACAATAAGAAAAATGCTGTTTAAATATAAGAATTTATATAATCCGCTCAATTTTTTTATTATAATGAATGCCATTAATCTAATGTATTAAATTTATGGAATTTTGTTTACATATTTTATTTCATACAAATTTTAGTTTATTTTGAAATGTGTATACTTTATGACAAAATAGAAAAAGGAAAATTTTATCATTGTTTATCAGAAAAATTTTAATTATTTAAAATTTTACACTAATGAAATCCTACTGATTTTTAAATTATTTTAAAAAAATCAAAGTGATATCCACATACTTCCTGAAATTTGTCTTTATTACACCAAATAACCATTCATTTTTTAATCTCTAATATTATATTTTTATTACACTGACTTCCCTTTTATATTTTATTAGACTAATTTCCCTCTTAGAAAAAAGAAATGATATGCAATTCTTTTAAGAAAAGAGTTGAAAGTAATTTAAGAAGTAAAAGAACAGTTGATGTAATAAAAACGAATCTTGAGAGAGTTAAGTAATTTATTCAAATGTTAAACAATATTGAATCCATAAACAAAGAGCAATATCCAAAACCATATTTTAGAGGAAGGGAGGCAGAGCAATTTTTGGTACTCATACTTTTTATTATGCTGTGAATCTTATCTAAATGTCTAAAAAAATGATCAAATGTCTAAAAAAAATAAGTTGTTTATTCAAACAAGTAATGTTTAAATAAAATAACATTGTTTGATAATTAAAAAAAAAAAAAAAAATGTAAGAAGAGGCACAGTGGTGTGATGTGGCGACGGGAAGGTGCGGCAGGATGGAGGGGGCAGGACAGTGGTGTGGTAAATAAGGAGACAGAAGGGAAGAAGATAAGAGGAGAAGAGAAGAGATGGCTTATGTAATACTAGGAACCACCAAATACATCTTTTATACACCAAATCACCAATGAAAGTTACTCTAATATTTTAGCCTTACTCCTGCCACCAATGGTATTACAATTTTCTACAATAAGTTCAGTTCTGAATTGGACATATGAATTAAGTGTTTGAAACAACAATAATACAATTGTTTTATTCTGATTTTCATAAAAAATTGTTATCATCCAATTATTGTTATCCTAAATAAACAGGTTAGTTATTGATTCGGACGAAGCCAATAAATTAGTAGTATATATATATATATATATATATATATATATATATATATATATATATATATATATATATATATATATATATATATATATATATGAATCTGAGTATGCTCTGTGGTTGCGATTAGCTCGATCTGCCACATAAGAAAATATTGTTGTTCAAAGTTTGTGAAATTTTGCATTTTTTATTTTCATAATTAATCTAGTTGTCGAAAGTTTTCATTGTTAACTTATATCATTTTTTGTAATCTTTTAAAAGCAGGTTTAATAATCTAGAAATTAGTCTAGTAATTAGGATGAAGCGTTGGTCAGCCGGTAAAGGTGGTCCCGGTAGTCAGTCGTAGAAGACGCAGTAAATCTGTTGGTTTAGCCTGGTGGTCCCGTTTCGGTCTTAATTATCTCAGCAAATGTCTAGATTAATAAAAATGCTTTCAAAAGGAAAAGAAAAGGTAGACGTTAATAATGAAGAACCGGAAGAAACTAAGTTAAATATGATACATCATGAATTAAGAATTCGGCAAATAGAACATGAATTAAGTAAATGGAATATACCTAAATTAGATATTAAAACTATTTATAAAACCTCTTGTAAAGATATGTTTAAATCCGAATATATCATTAAAACGGTTGAAAAAGAAATAGATTTAAAATCTACCCAACAAGAAATTCCCTTAATATCTAAACAGTTAATTATTGAGCATATAAAAGATTATAAATATCTGCATATAGGGTCGATACAAATTGCTATTAAACCCTTGTTCAGAATAGGTATGGATATGCCCTTGCTAGCCATCCTTAGAGATAATAGGCCAAAAGATTTTAAAAACCAAACTTTGGCTTTAATGGAAACTAATCTTCATCAAGGTCCGGTTTATATAAATAATTACCCTAATTACTCTATCGCCTTAAAAAGCCTTCATGAAACTAATAATAATATAATTTTAACCATAAAAATTCTTGAAGAAAAATGGAATCAAAGTTCTTTTCCGTTAACGATAGCTTATAGGTTATACTATAAAGCTATGAAGACTCAATTGGCTCCAGGAGCTTTAATAATGTCACCTAAAGATGTCACTACTATGTTATTAGTAAATCCCGAAAAAGTTAGCGCCACTGTTCCTAGAACTTTAAGACATGAAGAAATAACTTCAGGCTTAAAATGGAAATTAGAAGAAATTCTTCCTCCAGAAAAACTTGAAAACCCTGTTTTAAATAATATTGTTGAATATAGGGATGGGGCAGTAGAAGTAGCTTTCGCTCCATTAAGAAGATCCCTGTCATACAGATCTCCTCTGACCTCTTTTGCAACGGCAAGAAGGTCGATAGATAGGTCTGGGTTTTCTATGCCTAGGTCTCTTCAATACTTGGGAACTAGGTCGGACCCTACTGTTCCCCAACCAGATTATGAAGAAGCAGAAAACCAGCCTAATTCTCCAAATTTTGAATCTGTACCGGGTCCATCTGAATTCAATCAGTTAAATGTTATTAAAAAATTTGAAATAAATAAAGATTTATTAAAAGAAGAAGTTTTAAATCCTGATAATAAAGACAAAAGAGAATGGTTTTTTAAAACTTTTTCGCAACAAGAGTTACGAGAATACCAAGAAAAATACTATAATTATTTAAAAGAAAAGGAAGAAAATACTCCTTTCTTTAATTGGTTTTATGAAATCTGTTTCAATAAACTTCAAATAAACGTTCTAAAAAATGCTGAAAAGATTTGGAAAACTTCTAAAGGAGAAATTATCAGTATAGCCCCCCGTTAGAAGAAGTAAAATTTCCTAATGTTCAAAATAATGAAGTAATTGGCTCACCTTTTAAAATGATAACTGAAAAAAGGGATATTTCTTTTAAAGATATTTAAAACTTGCATACTTAATTAAATTATACTAACCAAATTGTTCATATAATTGCAACGAAAATAATAGATAAAGATTTACCCCCTAAGAAGCTAGAAAGATCTTTAATTAAACCTTTTAAGTTTTCAGAAGAAGAGTTAAAACATATAAAATTAGGAAAAGACTCCATGTTAGATGAAATAAATAAAAAATTAGATGCTTTAAAAATTAGTAAAGTCAATACTATAATAGTCCAGATGAAGAATTAGGAGAATATTTTAATAGAGAACAGTTTGACGATAATTTATATAAAGTTAATAAATTAAGAAGAAACGCTAGGAGTGGCTCGTCATTAGGTCCTACCCCTAGACCCACCACTAGGAATTATTATAATAGACCCACTCTCCCTGATATTCAGTTTGAAGAATGGGAGCTGGAGTCACCATCCTCTTTTGATGGCTCTAGTATCTATGAATGGAACATAGATGGCTTAACAGAAATGCAAATCCTTAGAAAAACTAATGAAATGACTATGGCAGCCTCGGCTTATAGGACTAAGCAAGATGCGGCTACTACGGTTAAGTTGCCTGTAACAGGATTTACTGGTCAATTAAAAGGTTGGTGGGATCATTATCTCTCAGAAGAAGAAAGGTTTAATATAATGAATAGTGTCAAGCAGGAAGCAGACCAGGTTATGCCCCTTATGGTAGAAACCTTAATTTTATCAATTATCCATAATTTTGTAGGAGACCCCCAGTTATTTGATCAAAGGATCTCCTGAATTCTTTATACAATTAGGTGTAAAACTTTAGGAGACTTTAGGTGGTATCATGATAATTTCATCACCTTGGTTTTAACTAGGCCTGATTGTAGAGAAGCCTTCTGGAAAGAAAGGTTTCTCTGGCAGGACTTCCTTCTACCTTTGCCGATAAGATAAGAGAAAGTCTGCCCAGGTTATATAATGATATCCCGCTAAGAGATTTAACCTATGGAAGACTAAGTACTGCTACAAAGTTAATCGGTTTAGAAATTTGTGATACCCTAAAATTACAAAATCAAATTAAAAGAAATCAGGAAATGGGAGTTAAAGAATTGGGTAATTTTTGTAGTCAATATGGTTATGAAAAACCTATTCCTCCATCAGAAAAAAGAAAAAGACAATTAAAGAAGCAAAATAATATTAGAAATCCTCAATCCACCAAGGGTAGTAAGTTTTAAAAATTCCCTAAAAAATCAAGTAAACCTAATAAACCTAATATAGTGTGTTATAAGTGTGGAAGAATTGGTCATATGAAAAAATATTGTAGGGTTACAGAAAAAATAAAAGCTTTAAAAATGAGTGAGGAATTAAAAGAACAAATAGCTAATTTATTAATTTTAGAAGACGAATCTTCTGAGGAAGAAGAGGAGGAGTTAATTGCAAAAAATGAATTAATTAAAGATTCTAGTAGTGAGAGTGAAGAAAATATTCATAATTGTGAAAATATGGAACATTGTAATTGCTCGTTTAAAATTAATATGATTAAAGCTGAAACTAAATTAGCATTGGAAATGGTTGATAAAATGGCTAATGAAGAAGATAAGTTAGAATATTTATTAAAATTAAAAAACATGATGATCGAACAAGAAACAGTCAAAGATCATAAAGAAAAAGAAAAATTTAATGGATATAATTTTTCAAAAATTTTAAAAATGAATTCTTTTAATAAACCGGTTACTATAAAAGATCTTCAAAAAGAAATAAAAGATCTAAAACAAGAAGTGCAGGAATTAAAATTAGAATTAGAAAACCTAACAAAAAAATTTAATAATAATATAGGTTCAACCTCTAATTCTCACAATGATAGGGAAGAAACAGAATTAATTAATCAAATAAAAATTCTTCAACAAAAATGGCAAATTAAAATAGCTTTAAAAATAGGAAATTATTTTCATAAAAATTTTATAGCATTAGTTGATTCAGGAGCAGATCTAAATTGTATAAGAGAAAGGTTAATTCTCACTTAATATTATGAAAAATCTTTACAAAAAATTGTATACTGCTAATAACTCTAAATTAAAAGTTCAGTATAAATTGTCTAATGCTAATATTTGTAATAAGGGAAAATGTTTTAAAAATAGTTTTATTTTAACTAAAGATATTACGGAAGAAATAATTTTGGGTACTCCTTTTTTAACTCAAATATATCCTTTCGAAGTCTCTAATCAAGGAATAAAACATAAAAATCATCTTTTTGAATTTATAACTCCAATAAAATCAAAGGAAGTCTTAACTTTAAAAGATTTAACTGAAGAAAATTTTATAAATAGAATTGAAAGTAAAAATGGTCAAATCAACAAATTACAATTAGAAATAAAATATCAAAGAATTGAAAAACAACTTAATGACAGCTTAGTAACAAAGAATTTTGAAAAAATTCAAAAGGATTTTGAAAATGAAATTTGTGCTGAAATTCCCTCTGATTTCTGGGATCGAAATTCTTTTACTATTAAGTTACCTTACATAGAAGGATTTCATGAAAGTAAAATACCTACTAAAGCTAAACCCGTACAAATGAACAGAGAAACGCTTAATTATTGTAGAAAAGAAATCCAGCAGTTTCTTGATAAAAAATTAATTAGACCAAGTAAATCTCCATGGAGTTGCTCAGCTTTTTATGTCATGAATGCTTCTGAGATACAAAGAGGAGAACCAAGAATGGTTATTAATTATAAACCCCTTAATAATGTTTTAAAATGGATTAGATATCCGCTTCCTAATAAACAAGAATTAATAGGAAGATTATATCAAGCAGTAATTTTTTCAAAATTTGATTTGAAATCAGGATATTATCAAATTAAAGTTTCGGAAGAAGATAAATATAAAACTGCCTTTACGGTTCCTTTTGGGCATTATGAATGGAATGTAATGCCTATGGGACTTAAAAATTCTCCCTCCGAATTCCAAAATATTATGAATAATATATTAAATCCTTACTCCGAATTTCCTTTGGTTTACTTGGATGATGTTTTAATATTCTCTAATTCTATTGAACAATATTTAAAACATCTCAGAATATTTAAAGAAATAATAAAGAAAAATGGTCTGGTTATTTCTAAAAGAAAAATAAAAATAGGTCAAACTCAAATAAGATTCTTAGGTCATGAAATATTTCAAGGAAAAATAACCCTTATAAGTAGAAGTATTGAATTTGCAGACAAATTTCCTGATGAAATAAAAATTAAAAATCAATTACAAAGATTTTTAGGTTGTATCAATTATGTAGCAGATTTTATCCTTAATATAAGAATTACCTGTCAACCCCTTTTTTCTAGGCTTAGAAAAAATCCAAAGCCATGGACAGAAAAACATACTGAAATAGTTAAAGAAATAAAAAGTCTTGTTAAAACTTTACCCTGTCTAGGAATCCTTCATCCTGACGCTAGTATTATTGTAGAAACCGACGTGTCTGAATTAGGATTTGGAGGAATTTTAAAACAAAAATTTTCAGGAGAAAAAGAACAGATAGTTAGATTCCATTCAGGTGCTTGGGTGGGAGCTCAACTTAATTATAGTGTTATTAAAAAAGAAATCCTGAGCATAGTTTTATGTATAAATAAATTTCAAAATGATTTAATGAATAAAGAATTTCTTTTAAGAATTGATTGTAAATCAGCTAAAGAAGTTTTAGAAAAAGATGTTAAAAATATTGTTTCCAAACAAACTTTTGCCAGATGGCAAAACATATTATCATGTTTTGATTTTAAAATTGAATTTATAAAAGAAATTAATAATTCCATTCCAGATTTTCTAACCAGAGAATTTCTTCAGGGCACTCCCCCGCAGCAATGAGACCCTCGAGTAAATCCGCCTTAACAGAAAATCAAAATAAATCTAAACCGTTAAGTATTTCAGATTTGGCCCCTTCCTATGCAGTGGCCTCTTCCTTAAATACCCCAGAATTGTCCAGAAAATTACCCGCATCTATAAAACCGAAAAAGGCCTCAGACGTTTCATCATCTAAAAACACCTTCTCCCATTTAACTATTTCGACTCCGCCTAAAAAACAAGAACCTCTACCTTCTCCAAAAGATTATCATATTAAGCATCCCTGTATACCTATTCTAAATTTAGAACCTGAACTTGAAGATGAAGAACCCTCCTCCATAATAAATAAAATAGCTCCTACAGGATGGGCTTGGATTCCTGAAAATTTTGAAAAAATTATCATTTTTTATCAAATGATTCTTTTAGATACTAATTCGGTTGAAATAATTCCGGAAAAGGATCAAAAGAATCCATTGATAACTAATTATTCCAAACTGAAGATTTTAAAAGTTTTATGTTCTTCAGATTGGAATCAAAACTGGATGACTCCTAAGGGTTTTTCTAGACCTTTTAAGCCATCTTCTTTTAATTACTTTGATTACCAAAATGCTTGGTATAAAATCCTTTTTAATACCAATCCCAGGCATTCTTGGTACATTAGTTTTAAAAATTAATTGCCTATGAGATTGTCCTCTTGGTTTATCCATTGGGTAATTGATATAGGACCAGTAAAATCCATTCTTCCTGTAAAAATAGCAAAGATGTATGATAATTTCAGAGACTTGTCTTTTGCAATTCCTCCTAGATATAAGTTAACCAGTTTGCTTTCCAAAATGGGAATTGGGTGGCTTATGCAACACCAATATCAAATTCATCATCATCTAGGAGAGCCATATCCAAAGCAACTTTGTTTAACGATAAAGGTATTTTGGTGGCAGAAATTTAATATTGAATATGTGGAAGCCTGGTTCCGAAATTTCAAAAATTATCCCTTAAAAGCCCCTGTAAAATCTGGTCCAACTTCTCCTGTTCCTTTAAAAATAGAAGAGCTGGTAGAAGAAGCATCAAGCAAAAAAGCATTAAAGAAGAAATTGTTGGAAGTATTATCCTCTTTGGATTCTGAGGAGTTTGCTAGTGAAAAAGAATTAGACGAAGAAGAAAAAGAATTATTCTCAGAAGATTGTTATGCCATGCAAATGGCTCAGGATCCTAACTTAGACCAGACATAGCAATTAATAAGTCAGCATAGTCATCAGGTTTCAGAAGAAATCCGTAAGAACATATTTGACTTAGTTAATAATATGAGAAATTAAAAGTCGGTTTAACCCAAGCGGGAAAGCTGTCTTATCTAAAAGATCATAAATCATAAAGGAATATTTTGGTGGGTCCCTTGAGGTTATGTAAGTTAGCTTCTTTTCAGATGTCTTCCTCAGCCTTGAATTTGGTACCTGCCAGCCGAAGAATTTAAATTATTTTGTCGGCCACTTTAGCTCCAGCTGTCTTCAGTAGCGATTGGAAGTCAAGATAGTCGGCAGAAAGATAAAATGTATTTAAATTTGTTATTTCCTTTGTTTAAGATCCGGATTTGAAATCCGATAATTGTATCTATAAATAGAGGATTAGGATTAGAAGAAGTACACAGCTCGATAGAGCCTTAAACTCTTCTCTCTAATATCTCCCTAAACCTCTGTGTAAATTCTCCTTTGAATAAACTACCTTTGTATAACTCATCCTTAACCTTGTTGTGCCTCTGTAAGTATTTCTTTAAATATTTCTTATTTCATTCCTTACTCGTTAAAACACGCTTGCAAATGGTATCAGAGCCTGACTTAAAAAATTTTGGCTGAGAGTATATATATCTATATATATATATATATATATATATATATACTTTCAGCCAAAAATTTTTAAGTCAGGCTCTGATACCATTTGCAAGCGTGTGTTAACGAGTAAGGAATATATATATATATATATATATATATATAATATAGTATAATATAATATAATATAATATAATATAATATAATATAATATAATATAATATAATATAATATAATATAATATAATATAATATAATATAATATAATATAATATAATATAATATAATATAATATAATATGTGACATTATTTCACTACAATTAAAGATAAAATTTGAGAGCTACTAATTAAATTTTTTTTCCTGAGAATATTAAACATCTAATCTAATACATGTTACAATTGTGCTCGAAGCAACTTAAAGTATTACCTCAATCCAAAACATTATTTCTATGTTTTTTTTATTTGAGTGCAACTCGGGTACCAAAAAGCAAGAGGGTTATTAGTTTTGTACATAATTGGTAAGAGTGATGCATTTAAAATTTTGATTTACACCATTTTATTTTTTAAAAAAATCACACCCTTTTGTTACTTGTAAATTTGTAATAATTTACAACTTTATACACAATTATCATATGATGTTCTATGTCCAGATGACAAAATAGATTTCAAAATTTACTGTTGTTTTGCCTCGTTACACACGGTGAGCAAAATTTGTGGGGGTTTTATCTAAAGCACACATCAGTTCAAGTGAAATTCAAATGCAAAAAATGAAATAGAAAATAGAAAAATGTGAACAAGAGAAAACAGAAATGTGTTTAACCGAATGACAGTAAATGCAGTTATGCTAATAGAAAACTGTTTACAATAAATATATTTATATGAAATAATCAACTAAGTTACACACTGCTATAGATGCTAAAGGTACATAGAGTACAATAAAAGCTCTTCTAAAAAAAAAGAAAGTGAATTTATTTATGAGATAGGTTAAGAAGAACAAATCTAAAGGAGAGCATACTGGCAACATGAAAATTAAAAATAGTATTAGTCTAAGAGATTTATAAAAAAGTAAATTTGTTTCTCGTGTGTGTTTCCAATGAATAAATAAAGTCTCTTTAAAGATAATATTCCAATGACATCTATAAATAAAAAAATTTATATAAAATTTAATACATAGAAAAATAATAAAATAATAATTTAAATTTTTCTATTTTCTACCAAACATAAAATTATATTTAAAAATAATCCTTGTTAGTATTGAGACAAAACAAAAGCAAACTACATAAATTAAAAAAGCTCTAAAGAAAAACAAAGAAGGTAAGGTAAAAGATTTTAGGAGAATAGCAAATTGCAAGGAATATCCAAACATGGTTGATATAGTAGAAAGAAATTAATTATAGAGGCTCACATTCCGAGGATTGTTCTCTTCCCCATAGTCCCACACCACCTTGGTGTCCCTGAACCATCCTTTGGAACCATGGCATAATAACAATATGGCTCCAACTCTCACCTCCTTGACTTTCCCTCCATAACATAAAAAGACAGGATGGCCCTTGGGAACTCCTCAGCATGTTCCTGTCCCTTCCTTGGCCTCCTGTCTTTCTTTTTCCTCTTCTTTTTGTTGTCTAACCACTACCATGCCACCGCGACAAGCAACCTCGTCCGCAGGGGAATGGTCCGAAAACCAAGGAGGGACATCCCCATGTTCCGGGAAGCTCCGGAATTCCGCAACGGCGAGTCATGCAAGCGAGACAGAATCCACATTTCCATGACATTGGACTCTAACTACCTGAGAGGCACCATGGCCGCAGTCCTCTCCATTCTGCAACACTCGTCGTGCCCCGAAAACATTGAGTTTCATTTTCTTTGGGCAAGGTTCAATCTCCAGGTGTTCCTCAGCATCAGGTCCACCTTCCCTGACCTCAAGTTTAAAGTTTACCGCTTTGAATCCAACAGGGTACGCGGCAAAATCTCCAAATCCATTCGCCAAGCCTTGGACCAGCCTCTCAACTATGCACGCATCTACCTCTCCGGCATCATCCCAGGTTATGTCAAACGCGTCATATACCTGGACTCCGACATCGTTGTTGTCAACGACATTGCCAAGCTTTGGGAGGTTGACTTGCAGGGCAAGGTATTGGCCGCACCCGAGTATTGTCATGCAAATTTCACGGATTACTTCACAGACCTGTTCTGGAACGATCCTGAGTTGTCTCGAACGTTTGAGGGTCGGAAGCCTTGTTATTTTAACACGGGGGTGATGGTGATGGACGTGGAGAAATGGAGAGAGGGGAAGTACACGGAGAAGGTGGAGGGGTGGATGGCCGTGCAGAAGCAAAAAAGAATATACCGTTTAGGGTCTTTGCCTCCTTTTCTGTTGGTTTTGTCTGGGGAGTTAAAGAGTGTTGACCATAAGTGGAACCAACATGGGTTGGGTGGGGATAATGTTCAAGGGAAATGTAGGAGTCTGCATCCTGGTCCTATTAGTCTGCTTCATTGGAGTGGCAAGGGAAAGCCTTGGTTGAGGTTGGATTCTCGAAGGCCTTGCTCTGTTGATTATCTTTGGGCAACTTACGATTTGTATCGACACACTACTCATCCTTTGGAGGACTACTAAAATTAACAACCACAATGTCCATCCAGGCTAGGTGCTCAACAAATATTTTAATTCATATATTCTACCATAGTTGTAGTCTTGATCAATTTTAACCTCACATGTAGTTCAATTTATTAGGAAAAAAAAAAAAAAAAAGATTATGTGATTGGTCGATATTGTAATAACACCCCGCGGCCTTGGTTTTACGGAATTGGAGAAATGAAAATCACCTTAATTGCTGTTGGAAAGATTTTGCACTCTGCATTTAGTTTCCCGCCAGTGATTATCTATAATTGTATAATTGATTGATGATGTGTTAAGTGTAAAAATGTTCAGTCCATCGTAGGTTGACCATCATAATTGTAAATTAAATACATCAAGTTTATCGATCCATCAAACATAAAAATATCTATTTTTTCTTTTAGTCTAACTCACCACAAACGGATGAGTTAGGTGAACAGGTTTACTAGATTTATAAAATAAAATAAATTTAATTTTTTATTTTTTTAAGTGAGATTTTTTTATAAAATTTTATAAAATTATAAATATGCAATTAAGTTTAAAAATGCAAATTATAAACATACAAATAAGTTTAAAATTTAAAAAAATATCTAATGTATATATAATAGTAAACAACATACAAATTAAAAATAATATAAATGGATAACATTCAAACCATGTTTGCATGTAATCCAATAAAAAGATCCCTTGCAAACATAGACAAAATGTCTAAATAGATTAATGTCATCATTCATCAACAATTCACCTTTAGTATACAAAATAAAAGTTTTTAAGTTTAAATAAAAAACATCAAATAAAAACTAAAAATAAACCTTGTGGTGGATTGTGTAGCTCAGCCTAACTCAAACCCACCAAACTTGCGAATTGGGTGGGTTGGGCCACAAAAGACAGATGGATTTGCGAAGAACAATTTTTTTAACACAACCTGGTTTGAATCCTGTGGTGGGATAGATCCACTTTCACAACTCTAGATGATATCACAGGATACCCATATTAAGTTATAATCATTGACTAGTTTTATCCTACTCAGATATAGTACTTGATCTTAACAGTTCATGTTTTTAAGACGAAATTAATTAATTGTTATTTGAATTTAAAATGTTGATTGATAATTATAAAAGGCTCATGTATTCAACTATCACATCCTTTTATGTATGAAAAAAACTAGTTGTCAATACAACAAAAGTTGTATAAACATTGAGTTGTGATTGAAAACAAGGTAAAACTTGTTTATATGTAAGTACATCAACATTAAATTATATATATATAATAATAATAATAATAATAATAATAATAATAATTATTATTATTATTATTATTATTATTGTATAACCAATACATGTTTATAAGTTTTTTTTTTCTTTTTGCTCACTATGTTAAATGTTCTATGGTGTGTAAACAGAAAAATATAATGACATCTAGGGTTTGTTTATTACAACTAGCAAAATTTTCAATAATTTTTCTTAAAATATCACTTTAAAAAGTTATTCATGGATTTGCTTTAACTTTTATGTTTTAAAATAATTAGAAGCTGAAAATAATTAAAATTAGAAGCTATTTAAAATAACTATTTTACAAAACTGATTGCTTGTTTTTTTAAAAATAATTTTTATCATGCTAAATAAAAAATAAATTATTTTTTGCAATTTGTATAACATCATTGTTTGTTGTTCACGATGATACTGAAGAACATATTATATTGTAGTTCACCATTGAGAAATAAAGAAAGAAGAAGAAATTAATTGGCACAACCTTTTATGCTCTCAGTTTGTGTCAAAGTTTAGTAATAAATTATTTATCCCTAAACTAGTAACTTAAGTCCTAAATATTCTTAAAAAAAGTCCAAAGGTGTTAAACACAACATAAGATGATAATTAACCCATTACAAATCAAAATAAACATAATTAATAGGTAAAACAAACAAATTTTATAATAAAAACTTACTTGGTGAATTAGATAATTCACCTAGTTAAAAGGTACACAAAAAGTAGGCTTGACTAATTAAGACGCTGACTAGTGTATTGAAAAACAAAGACAATTAACTAAGTTGACCCAACCAACTAGAACTTGGATCTAACAAACCTAAGTTCTTAATCACTATTTTCACTTGATTTTCATATCTTTCTTTCACAAGTCATTTTAGAGTTACATCATAAGTATCCATCCACAAGTTAGAGAAAAAAAATAAAAAAAAACAAAAAAAAAAGTAACATAAAAACTATTATATAATTTTACCATTAGAGTAAAAAAAGTTTGTCTTCTTGATCCAAAGTGAAAATATAGGCTTCACAAAAAGTGAGATAAAACCCAAAATGGGTATAATTATTAACAACAACAATGATATTTACAATGGGTAAAATGGAAGTGGTTATTATCTCAAGATTGATTAATCAAAATTCAAATTCTTTTTAAAAGAAGTGTTTACATTTAATGTTTGACCATGTCCTAAATATAATTGCTTTTAAATAGAGATGAAAAAACCTATTTTCTAACTCAATGTGAGCTAGCTTGATGCAAATTGTGGACTATAATGCTTCGGGCTAAACAAGTTTATATTTAGTTTGGGCTTAAAAATAAAGTCAAAATCTTAAAAAAAAACTTTTTTTTTTAGCTTTTTTATCGAGACTTGCATTGGATTGTAAGTGAATTAGACTAAAAATATCTCATTATTTAATAAAGAGACAATTTCTAGTTCAAGTATCATATTTAGGGAATTTTTCCCTGCATTTTCATAGTTTCTTCTTGTACCTCAATCATTTTTCAAATGGTAAAAATATTTTAGGTAAAAAAAGCAAAAATTGAACATCTCTCTCATAAAACAATTGCAATTACAAGTTTGAATGAGTCTTTTCGAAATTATAAAATTAGTACTCCAATTGATGATAATTACACTTTGCAATGGTTTCAACAAATTGACTTTTTTCTTCCTGCAACTTCATGTTTTCTCCCCGTACCTCCATAATCATATGAACTGTCTAAAATACCCTTAGTAAAAAAAAATTCCTTCTCTCTCCCTGCTAGGAATGGCAACAGGTCGGGACGGGTAGTGGTTACCCACTACCCGACCCGTTACAAAAACTCGTCACTCGTTACTCGTTACTCGTTACTCGCTAAAAACTCGCAGGATACCGGCTATAAAAATACCCGCTAGTTTTTTTATTATCCGCGGGTATCCACGAGTACCATGGGTATTTTAAAAAAGATAATTTTTTTTAAAAATTAAATATTTTTTATAAGAAGTTTTATCAAATAAATAATTTATTTTTTGCAAAATTTAGAAATAAAATTATACTAGTTTCTACAAGATTAATTAGATCTAAAAGTAAATTAATATAATATATTATAAGAAAATATTTAATACAAATAAAATATTTATTTTATATTATCATAATTTTTATAATAAATAATTTTATTAACTATAAAGTTTTCATAAAAAAACAAGATTGATATCAATGAATTTTGATAATTAATATTTTAATTTGATTTATTTTCCAAAAATAGTATATTCCAAAATTTTCAATAATTTTTCTTAAAATATCACTTTAAAAAGTTATTCATGGATTTGCTTTAACTTTTTTGCTTTAACTTTTATGTTTTAAAATAATTAGAAGCTGAAAATAATTTAAATTAGAAGCTATTTAAAATAACTATTTACAAAACTGATTGCTTGTTTTTTTTAAAAATAATTTTTATAATTTTCTAAATAAAAAATAAATTATTTTTTCAATTTGTATAACATCATTGTTTGTTGTTCATGGTGATACTGAAGAACATATTATAATTGTAGTTCACCATTGAGAAATAAAGAAAGAAGAAGAAATTAATTGGCACAACCTTTTATGCTCTCAGTTTGTGTCAAAGTTTAGTAATAAATTATTTATCCCTAAACTAGTAACTTAAGTCCTAAATATTCTTAAAAAAAGTCCAAAGGTGTTAAACACAACCTAAGATGATAATTAACCCATTACAAATCAAAATAAACATAATTAATAGGTAAAACAAACAAATTTTATAATAAAAACTTGTTTGGTGAATTAGATGATTCACCTAGTTAAAAGATACACAAAAAGTATTATCTAAGTTGGCTTGACTAACTAAGACGCTGACTAGTGTGTTGAAAAACAAAGACAATTAACTAAGTTGACCCAACCAACTAGAACTTTGGTCTAACAAACCTAAGTTCTTAATCACTATTTTCACTTGATTTTCATATCTTTCTTTGACAAGTCATTTTAGAGTTACATCATAAGTATCCATCTGCAAGTTAGAGAGAAAAAAAAAAAGTAAGATAAAAACTATTATATAATTTTACCATTAGAGTAAAAAAAGTATGTCTTCTTGATCTAAAGTGAAAATATAGGCTTCACAAAAAGTGAGATAAAACCCAAAATGGGTATAATTATTAACAACAACAATGATATTTACAATGGGTAAAATGGAAGTGGTTATTATCTCAAGATTGATTAATCAAAATTCAAATTCTTGTTAAAAGAAGTGTTTACATTTAATGTTTGACCATTTACTAAATATAAATGCTTTTAAATGGAGATGAAACAACCTATTTTCTAACTCAATGTGACCTAGCTTGATGCAAATTGTGGACTGTAATGCTTCATGCTAAACAAGTTTATATTTAATTTAGGCTTAAAAATAAAGTCAAAATCTTAAAAAAAAAAACTTCTTTTTTTAGCTTTTTTACCGAGACTTACATTGGATTGTAAGTGAATTAGACTAAAAATATCTCATTATTTAATAAAGAGATAATTTCTAGTTCAATTATCATATTTAGGGAATTTTTCCCTGCATTTCCATAGTTTCTTCTTGTACCTCAATCATTTTTAAAATAGCAAAAATATTCTAAGTAAAAAAAGTAAAAATTGAACATCTCTCTCATAAAACAATTGCAATTACAAGTTTGAATGAGTCTTTTCGAAATTATAAAATTAGTACTCCAATTGATGATAATTACACTTTGCAATAGTTTTTTTTCTTCCTGCACCTTCATGTTTTCTTCTCGTACCTCCATAATCATATGAAATGTCTAAAATACCCTTAGTAAAAAAAAATCCTTTTCTCTCCCTGCTAGGAATGGCAACAGGTCGGGACGGGTACGGGTAGTGATTACCCACTACCCGACCCACTACAAAAATCCTTCACTCGTTACCGCTAAAAACTAGCAGGATACCGCCTATAAAAATACCCGCTAGTTTTTTCATTATCCGCGGGTATCCACGGATACCATGGGTATTTTAAAAAAGATAATTTTTTTAAAAATTAAATATTTTTTATAAGAAGTTTTATCAAATAAATAATTTATTTTTTGGAAAATTTAGAAATAAAATTATACTAGTTTCTACAAGATTAATTAGATCTAAAAGTAAATTAATATAATATATGATAAGAAAATATTTAATAGAAATAAAATCTTTATTTTATATTATCAAAATTTTTATAATAAATAATTTTATTAACTATAAAGTTTTCATAAAAAAACAAGATTGATATCAATGAATTTTAATAATTAATATTTTAATTTGATTTATTTTCCAAAAATAGTATTTTTTAAACTTATATATATATATATATATATATATAATTTTAGTTTAGCGGGTAACGAGTACCCGTGGGTATGGGTACTATGATACCCATACTCGTGCCTGTTAAGGAGTGGGTAGAAAAAAACTTGTACCCACAGGTGGCGAATATTCATTTATACTATCTGTGCGGATAATTTCATGGGTTTTATCAATGGGTATCCACGAGCACGAATTTTTTTGCCATCCCTACTCTCTGCGACTCTCTTCACCTTCAAATCAATGTTTTCTTACTGAAATTTCGTGTTCATTTCACTTTCCCCAAAAATCTCTAATAATTTGTGGTCATTTTCAATTACTAACTAATGTTGTAATTTAACCACAATAATGGCAGCAATACTCACAATTGTGAGGGGCACTGGTGGGAAATTAGGTAGCATTTTAGTGTTGAAT
Organism: Psophocarpus tetragonolobus; assembly: GCA_037954015.1. Taxonomy (NCBI): domain Eukaryota; kingdom Viridiplantae; phylum Streptophyta; class Magnoliopsida; order Fabales; family Fabaceae; genus Psophocarpus; species Psophocarpus tetragonolobus. Next base: position 37,659,481 of record CM075692.1, read on the forward strand.
AGGTGGATTCATTCATTGCCCCAATCTCTTCCTCTAACTGGGATCATTGATGTAGGGGTTCGGTCGTCGCAACCTATTTTGCTTGAGTTTAGTTCCCATAGTTTCTCTTTTGGTGGCTTTATAGAGCTCATGGCTGCCCAAAATAGAAGGTACCATGCAATTTTTTTTATAAGTCTAGATTGTGTAATTTGTACTTGTAAAAAAATTTGCAGAGATAACAAATTTTTTACTTTTTTTATATTTGGGTTTGATCCTAGACTCCAAACTATAAGTTAAGTACTCCAGAAATTTCATAAGCTCATTCAAGGGTCAGCCCATTTCAGTCTTGAAGAAGTAATAGTTGTTCTTCATGAACTCCACTCTAACAGCCATCAATAGGACAAATATTTTACAAGTCCATATAGACCTATTTGAACTTGTAAAAAAGTACACGAAAACAAAGTTTTAACTTTTTTTATTTAAAAATATTTTTGACATTTCACGAGATTATGAAAATACAAAGAAAAAAAATGAAGTTGTACTAGGGAGAAATTCTCTCATATTTATCATGTCAATTTAGGTGGGCCAAATGTACTAAATTGATTTATTTTATCATTTCTCCTAAAGGGTGGGTATATGGGTTAAGATCAATATATTGACTCGTTGAACTTGCAAACCCATACACATATAAATAACAAGACTGTTTATCTAGCAAACCAAATTTTGTCTTGTCCGTATAGACGTACCATCTGGTCAGTTCATGTTTAGTTTAAAAATTACTTTTAAACTAAAATATAAATATTAAAAAGTAAGTATATTTTGTTCATTATTTCATTTTCAAGTTTAAAAAAATGTTGTTTTTTTACCAAAAGTTAAAAATTATTGTTAATTATTCTTTTTTTTATTAAATAAAATATTATTAAATAAAAAATTATATTGCAAAGTAAATATTTAAAATTTTAAATATAAACATGATTTGATACGAGTTATTTTTAAAAATTAAACAAAAAAATAAAGTTAAATGGAATCAAAGTACGAGTTTCATCATGTTGATGGTCTATATTTAATTAAATATTTATAATAATAATAATATTTTATTATTATTTGTTCCTTTATCGAATTTTCAAAGTCTAAAAAAAGAAAATATTTTTTTGTTTAATTTTTTTTTTCTATTTTGACTGTCAAAAAATAGTTTTTACATTATATATTTTTTTAAAATATTCATTTGGATTCATAGACGGTCCCGTTTATCCAAAAGAAATTCGTGGACCAGATATGGATAGAAAAAGCTATTAATCTAACATCCCAGATTCTGTGACTTGCGTATAAAATGCAATAAAATTAGTCAGTTATACTGTATATGTATTTTTATTTCCTAAAGGCTAGAGTTGAAACAAAAATATTAAAAGTTGTAAGTCACTTTTCTCAAACTATGGTATGATGGCATCAATTAGTTAGTTATACTTTCACTCCAATCCCTTTGCTATCTGCCTCCTCATGAATCTCTTCAAATCCGTTTTCTCGGACGACCCGGACCCTCCTCGATCCGAATCCCCCAATGCGCCCCGAGGCGAATCCCTGGATCCCAATTCCTCGCCCCGATCCAGCACCGCCGATTCCCCTGCCGGTGACGGTTGGAACTTCGGCGGCCTCATCAGAAGCCTCACTTCCAAATCGGAATCCATAATCGAGACCTACCGTCGCGATCTGCACGAATTCGGGACCGGTTTGCGGAAAGAAATCGAGGTTGCGCAGGGTTCTCTCGGGAGCGTGGGTCACGTTATTGACGAGTTCGGAAACACCGTCGTGAAAGGAACGGCTCAGATCATATCTCAAGGTAAGGACGCCATCCTCGCCGCTGATTTCGATTCTGATTCCGATAATAATAGTGCCCACAGGAAGAGTTTGGATTCCAAGCAGTACAATAGGTTCGACGCCCAGGTTCGTGCTATTCAGGGTGATGTTAGTACTTACACCGAGGAGCCCGAGGATTTGAATGAGTTCAATGAGTGGAAATTAGGGTTTTCCTTGGAGGGGATGGGTGAGGAAATGGAGGGGCTTTTCAGAGAGAATGATGCCATGGAGAGTGTTTACAAAAAGCTTGTGCCCAACAATGTTGATCACGATACTTTCTGGTATAGGTATTATTTTAAGGTTTATAGGCTCAAGAAAGCTGAAGATGTTAGGGCCAGGCTTGTCAGTGGAATCTCTGGGGATGAGGATTTGAGTTGGGATGTTGAAGATGATGATGACGACTACGCCGCGGCCGACGATGGTGAAAACAGAGATGAAGCTAAACCTGTGGTTACTAACAAAGAGGTTGGTGGTCAAAATGTGGATACCCAATTACATGTTGAGGGGGGAACAAAGAGATTGGATGTGGAAGAGGAGTCTAAAGCAGAAAAGACAGACAATTTAATTCAAAGTGAGGAAGGTGCCGACAAGGTGGATAAGTTCATAGAGGAATCACTAGTTGAAAAGAAATCTGAATTTGTTGCCCTGGTGGGAGGTGTTGATGAGGCATCAAACTCAAAAGTAGATGATGGTTTGAGCAATAATGATTTTGCAGATGAGAAGATGATAAAGGAAAGAGCGGGTGGTGATGAGAAAACTTCCCGTGAAGGTAATGAGTCTTCAGTGGTTCAAATTCAGCACTCTCAGCACTCGGCAAACGAGGAGGAGGACCTTGGGTGGGATGATATTGAGGATCTTAGCTGTATTGATGAAGAGAAAACAGCAAAGAGTGGTGGCACAATCAAAGTTGATTTGCGGAAGCGGCTTAGTGCTGCCGAAGAGGAGGAAGACTTGAGTTGGGGCACTGAAGATGATGATGAGCCTGGCAAGGCTTGAAATGTTTGATGCATTCTGTTCTGATTTCTCATGGAAGTGTATGGTGTGAGTGTTGTTTTCACGTAAAGAATTATCAGTGTTTTTAATACTTTTGGAAGCTGGGATAGAAGTATTATTCCAAAAATGGAGGTGTTGCCCTTTACTTGACAACTTATGAATCAGTATCAATAATACATTTACTTTAAGAAACTGTGTTAAGCTCACTTTATGTTATGTGGAAACTGATTAATGAAATCAAAACAGAGTAAACTAACAAATTTCACACATTTCTTTTAAAAATCAAGAAATACTAAAATCAAATTAGAAAAAAGTCAGACATGGAGTGCATCACAGACACTCCTAAGCCAAGATGTCTTGCGAAGTCTTTAATATTTTTCAAAATATTTTTTTTCAAAATATTTTTTTTTCAAAATATTTTTCAAATTGGATCGCTAGAAGATGTTCGGTTCGTTTTTCCTTCAGATTTATATATGATGATTATAAAGGCAGTTATAATGTTGTTGACTATATCACCCTTCAGATTTTGGATGATGATTATAAAGGCAGTTATAATGTTATTAGTATATCACCCTTGAGATTTTGGATGATTATAATGTTATTAACTACATCACATTTATGAACGGACATAGTAAGCCATGCTGCATCCTCCAGTAACACGGAAATGCTGAAATTGAGAAATGGTTTTTGTATGACTTCTGTGTAAAAGAAGAAATAAAGAATAAAGCAAAGAAGTTTGTAATACTGGATGCAATAACCATAGATGGGGGTTAATGTACTATTATTATGCTGAAATTAAAATTATATAATTTCTGAGACTGTATATTACTTCTATGACCAGTAGTACATTTACTCTAAGAAACTTCAGTTAACGGTGTCATGCATGGCTCGAAAGAACTGCAAAATATAATAAATCTCAATTAGAAGAGAATTTATTCTGAAAAAAATACTAATGTTACACTGTTGTATGAATGGATAACATAAATCATAGAAAATATTAGGCTGAAATTGTGTCAAGCATCTAAGTATGAGGCCAGAGGTAGCTACTTATCTAAGTGATAAAAGAATAATTAAAACAATTCACAAATAACATCAAGTCAAGTAAATGATTGTAATTAACATCATGGCGAAGAATTGATTTTGTCTAAAAAAGATTAACTTAAAATATCATTCTTACAAAATGCTACCGTCAGATATAATTCACACTCTTCAAATTTGGAAGCTTGACTACTCTACTAAAGCTCTTGCCGTGGTTGGCAAACATGGAAAATCATTTTGAACACTACTAGACTCTAATCTATCCAAAGGGGAAAAGAGTGAAAAAAAAAAAGAAGAAAAAAGAATGAACCAAACTGCTCTTGCAGCACCTGGGGCGGGGCAGTGTTTGTACAACAAAATAAAATGCTCCACAGAGTAGAGCATATAGCTGAGTGTGGAAGCCACCTTTCATGATTCACATTTCTTCAAACCCAAGGCTGCTTTGGAACTAAACTTATCCTTCAACACAAATGCTTGGTTCAGAAGTGGACTCTCCCATTTGTGGTTCAACAGGGGAAGGTAATGAGAGAAGCCTTCCTTTTTGAGCTCGTGGGGGAAGATGTTTGGCAGGTTTTCTGGATGGCACATTCCAGGGCAAAAACACCCCAGTCCCACCACCTACAAGTTTGCCGGAATTGAGTGGCACAGGACGCACAGGTGTTAACATCACCATTGGGCTGCCAAGCATTCCCCATTTGGGCATCATGTCCATACCCTCATAGCTACTTAGAGCACCATTTGGCAAAGCATATGGACTAGCAATGCCAGGTTGCCACAGAGTCATGGCGCTTGTCATGGTAGGTGTTGGTAATTGGCATTGATTGGAGTCTGGCCTCACTCTGAAGAAGGTGATGCTGACCCTTCTGTTAGAAGATGGACACATTACGTGCCTTGCCATGTCAGCACTGTTTCCTCTCATCACTAAAAGAGACCTGCAAAATAAAAGGTGCTTAGTCCATGTCATTGCATACTCATCAGTTAAAAACACAAATAGTATTGTGTATGACGAGCTGCAATTTTTTGTACACAAAAAAAATGAAATGAAAAAAGAGCATTTTCTAGTGATGCAACTATAACAATAAAAAAAAAAAAAATATGCCTCACGTGCTAATCCTATCAGTACATTTGGACCCTAATTAGACATTGGAACCAAATATCACAACAAAAACTATAACAATAAAAGTTGTATTACACTTGGTGAAGGCTACTGCTAAAGAAGTTACAACCTGCTGCATAATGTAAGATTTTACTTTAACACACTAAATATAATTGCTACTAGTGACATAAGATTATATATGGATAATAAGCTTTCCAGGGTCAGATTGGAAACTTCTAATATGAGCCTTACAACAATACTGAAAATGGGTACACTGGGTATCACTTCAACTACAATCTAGCAATAGATATTTCTAGGACACAAATTAATCGATTTTGTCCTCCCTTTAGTGTCTGCATGTTTGTTTGTTACTCGAGAAAAAAAGAAAATAAGAGAATCAATATACCCCAATGATATTGATATGCGTATTATATGCAGACATAGTTGCATCCTCTAAAAAACTAGCAGCACTTAACCTTATTCACTTACATTCTGTCCTATAAATGTTGAAGGTACTTCTTCCTTTGTATCCAGCATTGTGACTAGTATCTTAATTAATAAATGGAAGATTAGGACTGCAAATAGTATAAGTTCTTTAATATGTACCCCTTCTTCAATGAGAGCGTGAGTGGTCCCTTGTAGTTCCCATCATTTTCACTCATAAGTATACGCCCAAAAGCCATTGTTGATTCAGAGAGAATAAGGGCGGATACAGGTTGATCCAGATGCGGTGGTTTCAGGAATGGCTGAGAATACTCCCCCTAAAATAAGGAAATTATATAGATATTGCCAACGGCTATTTTATTGATCATTGTAAATTATTATAGTACTTGTTTGACCAATACCAGGTAGAACTTAAGAGGACTAAGTGGAAAAGTATACAATATTTACCTCTTCAAAAAAATTGATGATACAACCATTTGGTCTTTTATACTCGGGAATTAATTGCCACTGAATAAGGTGATCAATGACACCTTGGAGAAGAGCTGGAATTGGCTCTATATTGGCTGTAAACAAAAGTCAGAAGTGGAAAAAAAAAGGAGCATCACTCTAGGTTCGATTCACTTATTCAATATCTGAGATCAGAGGAACCAAATTGCATTTCTGTGATGGTAAAGTAAAACCATTAGATGTTATCACAATTTATTTGACATTTACTTTTTGCATCTTCCTTTATCTGTCCAAATATTGGAACGCCCAGCTGAATCAGCTCTCTCTTGTTTCCTTTCATCTGCTTGTTGAATAATATAAAAGTTTCACCTAAGATGCATACAAGAAAATTCAGTTAGTATTTTTGAGAATCTAGACAACAAAAATACCTTGCATTAGGCATTATCTGTATTTAAACATGTCAAGTGATTCACATTAAGTTACAATAATGTCAAGAAACAAATTGCAATCAGCCAAACATATAACCACTAAAGTTGTCATGATTCCTGACATAAAGAAAATAAAACTTTAGAATGGTGGTTTACCAGACAGTTCTCCGTTCTGGCCAGCAGCATGGATCTCATTCACAAAATCTGTCAGCTTGCACAGTTCTGAATCAGTGAAAATGTCCTCATATAACTTTAATCCCTTTACTACATTCACCTGTCAACTTAAATCACCTGTTAATTAGCAAAAATGGGTTGGCACTAAAGAACTCTGAACCCATCTTTCTTAATTAAAAGGAATGTAATTTGGTTGGTGAAATAAAGAACTTGCCATATGTCCCTTCACGGACTCTTTTGCTGTGAAACCTTTTGTCAACTTAAACTGTGTTGTACGTCCTCCACACTCTTCATGATTGGAGCATATATTGACGTTCATAGGACTAGCCTGCATTTCTTGAGATCCTGCACAAAAAACCAAAAAATTCTTTGCAAATTTCAATACTCAGAAAAGGACAAAATTTTCACAGTAAGCATCAATTCTATTAAAAGCACCGAATAGAACAACTTAAATGAATGATCACCAATCTTCTATTGGCAGACTCTTCTCACTATATCTGTTTTTACTTGCCCATTTACTTATTTTCATTATTCGTATTTTCATTATTATTATTTAGTCCCCTTGCCTGTTTAAAGCATTATTTGTGACATTCCGATTAGAGGAACATGTTAACTGAAATTTCACAAAGCAAGACTTGTCAAGAAACATTTGTGGTATTCCGACAAAATCTTTATTCGTTGGCCTCCACCACCGATGTGAGTCCACTAACACATTATATATGGTGCCAAAGAGGCAGGCCAGTGTAAGCATTAACTAAATGTCTTTTTCCAAAAAATGCAAACTTATTCTCTTTTCTAATAATCTACAAAACAAATACTGGAAGTGCTAATGAAAAGATAAGTATGTTTAATTTTTCTGGAAATAAAAATTTTAGATGTATCTTGGATTAGAAAGAGTAGAATTATTAGTCAGTCATACACCCTCATGCAACGTTTTTGGACCCGAAAGGCTAGAGCGAGGTTGGTAACATATCTAAATCAAGTCACCTAATCATAAATCATTCGGCTGATTTGGATCCCTGAGCCAAGAAGCATGCAAGACAAAGTTGACCCGCAAATTGGGACAGATCACTAAAACCAAAAGGAGTGATAGAGATGGAGGCACCCGAATGCCCAGACCCACGTACCCGATCGCGAAACCCAACCCCGACAAGCGACATGCGTGACGTCAACGACACCATCATGCACTTGCCTTAAGTGGTCCCGCCGCCGGTAATAAAAATCATTGCACGCACTTCTAGATCTATAGAAGTGCTTACTTCAAAATCCAACCTTCTTTGTTCACAAAACTGTGAACCCCATTTAAGTAATGGCAAAAATTATCAACCACATGCCATGCGTGTGTAACTACTTTCTACTTTCCTTTACTTTAATACTATCGTTCCAAATTGTACCCTAAATAATTCAAACTTATGTTTCTCTTTGCTTCAAAAAATGACATCAAAATGAAACAGGCAAAATGTTAAATTAAAGCAACAATTGTGCAACAGAAATTTGACTTCAACAGAATGAAACAGTACACAAAACAAATTCGCACATCAGATTTGATTTGTTGATGCATCGCCAGATAACAATAATAAAAAATCGCTCTTTTTAAGAGAAACACATTAAAGTTTCATGCTTTATTTCAGTCAAAAAGATCCCAGAAAAAAAAAGTTTTTAATTTTCATCAGTAATAAACCAATGATCCAAAAGAAAAAACCAATTCATCGTGTTTTGTTTTTTTCGACTGTTTCTTCAAGCTAAATGCAACAGGTAAAAAGAAATCTGAAAATTCCGCGTTTTAATTTTGAATAAAAGCAAAGAACATAAATCCCGTGAAAAAGTTCAATTAAAAACACCAAGTGCTCCTTGTGATTGGTGTTACTAGCGATTATTTTTCATTTTGATTAATTTAAGGAGTGAGGAATTAGAGAGAAAAAACAAGAAAGAAAGAAAAAAAGATAATTATATTTAATTTACCTGAATCAGTAATCTCGCTCTCGGGGGACTCATACTCCTCGTGCTCATAACCAGCAGCACCATTTCCGACACTCTCCGACGGCGTCGTTTTCTCGTCAGTTTTGTGTTTGGCGTCGGCTTCAGCGTCGGTGTCGGCGCTGGTGTGATTTCTGTCGGCGAGTCTGCGGAGCTCAAGCGTGACGTCGGCGATGGAGTGGTACTTCTGCATCTGGAGGACGGGGATCCAGTTGAGTCTACGGCGGTGGATGGCGGCGAAGACAGCGTCGTAGTCGTGCGAGGAGGTGGCGAGGTGAGCGCAGAGAGCATCGATGATGGCGTTGGCGGCGGCGAACTCGCCGCGGAACCAGGCGAGGATGGCGTCTTTGGCGAAGGAGTCGGAGACGAGCATTGGGGGAGGGACGACGGTGGGGCGATCGGAGAGTGAGGTTGGGCCAGCCGCCATGGAATTGGGTTGCGCAGTGATCGGAGGCAATGGTGTTGTGTAGGGCCCAAATGGGAAGGGGTTGAAGAAGAAGGTGTGATGAAATTGAAAGGGGTTTATGAATTATGTGTTGGTGTGTGTGTGTGAGCTTAAATACTCCTCAGTCCTCAGTTCTCTCCTCTTATGTATGCAATGCATGTATGTGTGTGTAGTTATGTTATGAACCTCCCAAACTCCTCAGGTTCCTTCTGCACTTAACGTGGCACCACCTCACACCATTTCACGTGCCTGCCTAACGTAATACAACATAATTAAATCATAACTAAGTTTTTCCTTCTCATTTTCATTCTTTATGTCAAAATTAAATATCATCATATCTTAGATCCAATTGAGGAGTTTTTTTTTTTTTAACTTCCAAACATCTGAAACAATGAATTAATAAAGTTTTCTAGGATATATTAAGAACATTTATTTATAATTTATGATGTTTTCTAAATGTTAATAAATATTTTTAACAATATTTTTATTAAATGTTAGAGAAAATATTTTTAAAATATTACATCTGTTCTATCTCAAATTAATCTCATTTGAAAATATTTGTTCTAGAATAAATATATATTTTAATGCAATATTAATTGCTTTTCAATAATACATATAATTAGAAGGGTTTGTGGTATGATTTACTTTAGTTTTAATACTAAAAATACCCTACGTAAATAAGAAAATTAAGTTTGATTCAATGTGAAAGTATTACAAAATTTAAGTCAAATCAAATTAATTATTAGCCATTTAGTTTAGTTTCTTTCTTGTGATTTTAAAAATATGTTATTAAATATTATTTATAATGATTTCTCATACTTTTAAAAATACATAAATGTTTTTTTAATTTAATAATTATTTAAATATTTATTAAAAAATATTTAATGATAATTTATTGAAAATCAACCTTATTCTAAAACTATCTAGAAAATAAAATTTATCATATATCAAATTAATCAAAACCATAATACTACTGTTACTAATATTTTGTTTTAATTTAAGAATTATTTAAATATCTATTTACAATTTACTAAAATTCAACCTTATTCTAAAACTATATAAAAAAATAAAATTTATCACATATCAAATTAGTAAAAATTATAATACTACTATTACTACTCGTGATTTATTTACACATTATTATGTTTACAACAATGTGTCTTGTTAAACTAGATATTCTTTGAGGAAAAAAATATAAAAATTAGAAATCATATATATTTGTGATTTGAATCAATTTCAATTTTTTATTAGTTCGAAGTCAATTTTTAGTTTCTAGATTGGGTTAGTTTAATTGTGAAAAATTTACAAATAATAATGTTATTTTGGTTTTCGAATGTAATATTAATATTTATTTTCTAAAATTATTATTCTGTTTTATTTATATATTAGTTTTTCTTGATTTATCTAAAACAATCTAAAATGCCATTTGTTTTAGGACAAAGAGAATATTAGATAACATACTAATATATTTGGGTTAAAAAAAGTTGTTTCAACTGGCTTAATTAATATTCTCAAATTACATAACATCTCTCACTTATTAAAAAATAAAAATTTAATCATAAACTTATCAAAAAAGTTTTGTTAATGTACTGACAATAGAAAATATCTTATGATTAGCTTCAGATTAACAGAGATAGGGAATTATTAAATATGTTTTGTTTTATGATTCTTGCATAAATTAATGGTTTTTGTCCACTTTAGAGTATATGGATTTAATGTTACTCAACATAACTACTAGAAATAGAAACAAATAATAAAAGACGGCTAGTATTAATTTAGAAATACTATATATCAACCAGTGTTAGTACAAATGCAGAAATGTTTATTAAGAAATAGATCAATTACAATTAAATTAAAAAAATATTTTTATACTCCTTTAAAATGAATACTTGATTGTCTAGGGAAAAAATCTGATGACATTTTAAATAAATACTTTCTACATTTTTAACACGGGCTAATATCAAATAGGTATTAATAATTATTAAAAAAATGAATGCGTTTAATATGTACCGAATTGTTCTTAATAGGATCTCACTAAATTATATAAAAAATTAGTGTTGAATATATTAGTTTTTATTTAATCATTTTTTCCTTTTTTTTTTAACTAATCACTTTTGTCTATGAAAAATCATATAGGAGTATTTTATTAGAAAATGATTTTTTAAAACAAGTATTATTTGTTATGTTTTGTTCAATGACTATTTGGGCCTTGTAAATACTGTTGGGGAAGAGCCGATGATACAAAGTTAAATAAATGAGTACTCATTTTTTAGAAGAAATAAATGAGTTCTTTTTAATTATAAAAACATGAATATGTATTAATTGCTATTATTTATTATATCCTTAATTTATTGTGCAATCTCATATATCTATTCATTCTGGCTGTAAATGAATGTATTTATTGATTTATTAACAATATAAACACATTCATTAGTAAAAAAATAGCATCTCTTAAATTATGCGTAGTATCATTAAACAACATTATGATTACTTCTTTCTAGGAGTATTTTTCATATAAAAATTAAATTATTAATATACTTACTTTTGTTACTCTTGATAAACTAGTTATTTACTTTTTACATAAAAGATCGAAGGAGTAATCATTTCAATATAGGTATATTCTAGAGTTGGGGCCTAACTAGAACATTTGAGTGTCTAATTTTTCTTTTCTTAAACCATACTAAGTGTTCTAACCTTTTGGAGCAAAAATTCACCCAAGTACTCAGGGCTTACATGACACTATCAAACTCACAAAAATGTCTTATGAATTCAAAATGAGTTATTATCATTGAAAATGCTCTTATACAGGGATGAAAATAAGCTAGATTAAGCTAGACTTTGGATAAATAGGTTTGGCGTGTTTTACAAAAGTAAGGCCTAAGTTTAGTCTGATACCTATCCAAGAATTTTTTTAAGGTATAAATTGACCTCTTAAAAAGTCTAGTATGACCTATTAGCCTATTTAGCAAATATTTAATAGTAAGAGACCTAAATTCATTAACAAATCACATTTTAATCAGGTCAACAAGTTAAAAAAAAAATATTAGACATACTTTTAAATATAACAAATAAAAGTTCAAATATTTTTATAGCTTAATTAAGTTTTTATCTCTCAAATTTGACCAAATATCACTTTTGGTATTTGAAATTCAAAAATAATTTTTTAATTTCTAAATCATTTTTAGTCATTCTTCTTCAATAACGCTGTTAAGAAATTGTTGAGATGATTAATGTAAGTTGAAAGTGCACTACATATTTAAGACAAGAAGGAACACTTTTTTACTGTGCACCTCAAAATAGTGCATACTACTCTTGATAGAGAGAAAATATGCCAAAACCAAAAAATTAAAATCCACCTAAAATTATATCCTCATGGAATTTCATTTTAACCGTCTGAACATCTTACTAATGAAACTTATAAACAAACAACATTATTACAAAAATCAAATTAGTTACATGACTATAAAATATTTTAAATTTCAAAGACCAAAAATGATATTTAATCAAATTTGAAGGACAAAAATCATAACTATTTTTATTATTTATAAAATGGGATAATTATTTTATTAAGATATTAAATATATAAGAGTATATATATATATTAATTTTTATTATACTTAAGTGATAAATAGGTTGGCATATTGTACTTAATTAATTGAATAGACTTTTTTAGAAGCATAAGCCTAACCTTTTTATTAAACAGGTTAGGCTGAATTGGACTTTAAATAGACTAGGCTATCTGCTTTATTGAGCGGTATAGTCTATTTTCCTTCTTATTATTATATCATGATTTTTTATATTCAAAACTTGTAAATGGCTTGTGTGAAAGATACCCATTAAGGAATATGAGTAGTTAATATTTGACTATTTTTTTACTAAGACTAATTTAGAGATCTACAAATTGACTTCTACTTGTAAACCTCTAAGTTGACTGAAGTGATAAGGTTTATTCAGTTATTGTGTCATAGCTGCTATAACAAATTTTGGTTTGAATGATGGAATTGTTAAAATTTATATCACATAAGAATTTTTTAAATTGATTATCTACTACCTTCATTCTTATTTATAAGATCCAACTTAAAATAGTTATTAGTTTCTTTGAATTATAAGATTCAATTTATGTAATCTCATGTATTAGTTATTTGTATACTAAAATATATTTAATTAAAATAAGAGATGAGTATTCAGTAGGAGTTATTAAGTAGTTGTAGTAATTAGGAGAGATGAGTGATATTATACATAGTTTTGAAAAAAATATTTAAAAATATGACAAATTTATTAGAATTAATCAACTTTTTCACATTATTTTTTTTATTTTGATTTTGGTCCTTGTTGGAACACTTTTTTTAATTTCTTTTAAATTTTATTTTTATAAATAATTTTTGCTATTAACAAAAAACTATTATAGAATAGTTTTTTTAAGAAAGTATTGCATCATCATGTCCATTAAGACAAATAAAAATATGTTTTTGGCAAGGCCAATAAGCTACTTATTTTTTTATAGTCAAATATTAGTTATTAATGCGTTAGATTTTGTTAGTAAAGAGATTAAAACTCACGACCTTTCATTCCTCCATCTCTCCACTTAACCACCAGATTAGCCTTATAACTCGTAATAAGCTAGCTATTAACTTATTTGACTAGCTTATAAGCTAGTGTGACCAACACAAAGTGTTTGGTAAGGTACCTAAAAGTAGCTTATTTTGGAAGCTTCTAGCTTATAAGTTACGGGTTACTTAAGCTAGTTTCTAACTTGTAGTTTATTTAGAGGTGTTTGATTTACCATTTTAACTAGTTAAAAAGTTGACAAGGTAGTTAAAATTATAGTTAAAATAGCTTTAGCTTTGTTTGGTAAGAAAAAGGCTAATAACTTTTTTAGGTAGCTAATAGGTTTTTCTGAAAAGTTTTTTCAGTTAATTTTTTTAAAAAAATCTCCTATTTTTAGTTACTAATTTTTTTTCCCACAACTTCACCTTTCATTAATTAATGATTGTCCTCACTCACATGTCACAACCTCTACTTCCATGTTTTTCTTTGATTTCTCTCTCCTTCATTGTAATTTAAATATGTAATTATATTAATTTATAATTTAAATATGTATTTAAAATTTAAATATATAATTATAGAAAATTGTAATTTAAATATATAATTATAGTAATTTATAATTTAAATATATAATTATAGTAATTTAAAATTTAAATATTTATTTACATAAAATTATAATTTAAATATATAAATATAATTATTTATATTTAAAGAAGTAATTATAGTAATTTATAATTTAAATATCCAATCGATTTTATATTAAAAGATTTTCTTTTATTAAAATATGTTATAATTATTTTAAATACTTCATTATTGATATAATAATTAATAATGTCATACCTAATAAGTGTAGTTCGGTTGGAAACATACGCTAAATCTGTGTAGGGGAGGACCTGAGTTTGAATCCCACAAAATCTATACTTAGAGACAGGTGAACAACATTAAGTGTGACTAAGTGTACGTTTGGCAAAACTAGCTTAAAGCTGAAAAATTAGTTGTAAGTATTTGATAAAACTAGTTGATCAAGTAACTGAAAGTTATAAAATAATAAATAAGGACATCATTAATCAATAGATCAACAATGAGGTATTTAAAATAATATAATATATTTAAATAATATAAATTAATTACATATTTAAATTATAAATTACTATAATTATATATTTAAATTATAGTTTTCTATAATTAAATATATAAATTTTAAATTACATATTTCGTTATAATTTTTTATAATTATATATTTAAATTATAAATTACTATAATTATATTAATTAAGAAAAGAGAAATAAAGGAGAGAAAGTTGTATCATGTGAGGAGAGAGAATTAGGATTGAATATCTTCTGTACCAAATTCGTGTCTCATTCCCTGTCTGAATCAATGCTAAACATCATATCATTTAATGAGCTATATAAGATATAAAAAAATTATAAAATAAAATTCATTAAATAACGTTACGTTTATTGATTGGTTGAGACGGGAAAAAAGACACGAATTTAGGACAGAGGATTTTCATCCTAAAAAATTAATGGATGACAATACATTAATTAGTGAAGGTTAACGTGGTAAAGGAAATTACTATAATTATATTATTCAAATTATAGTTTTCTACAATTAAATATATAAAATTTAAATTACATATTTAATTATAATTTTTTACAATTATATATTTAAATTATAAATTACTATACTTACATTAATAAAGAAAAGAGAAATGAAAGAGAGAAAGGTTCTCAGGAAAGAGAATTAGGATGAAAATATTTTGTACCAAATTTGTGTTTCATTCTTTATCTCACTCAATCAATAAACATCATGTCATTTAATGAGTTATATAAGATATAAACAAAAATTATAAAAAAAAATTAATTAAATTACATGATATTTATTAATGGGTTGGGACACGGAAAGAGACACAAATTTAGAATAGAGGATTTTAATTGAGAGAATTAATGAATGACCATATATTAATTAATAAAGGGTAAAGTTGTAAAAGAAGTTTAGCTAGTACCTGAATTCCTAAAAAAACTTATAGTTTTTATTATTCAGACGGAGCTGAAACCATACAGTATTGTTAATCAACAAAAAATAAAAAGATAATTAATAATATCCTTATTTATTATTTTTTAACTTTTATCTAGTTTTGCAGAACACACTCTTAATTTCCTTCCATTATCATGCCTTATACTTTAATATATTTCCCTTATTATCTTTTTTTTTTACATATTTTCATTTTTACTAAGACCAAAATTTTTCTTCTTCAACCTGTGCTTATTTCATGGTCGATAAATTTTTCATCTCACGTAGTTTTTTTAATATTATACTATTTATTTTAACTTTTAATTAAATATTTCATTTCTGAAAACTTCAATAAGAATTTAATTATTTTAAAAAATCTAAAATTATAATTACACAATAATATTTTTATCTAGAAAACACAAAATTTATTTATATAATAAAACTTATGTAGTTATGTTATTTTATATTTACTAACTATTTCATAAGCTAGCTCTACCAAATAATTTTAATCCAACAACCTAGCTAGCTTATAAATTAAAAGTTAGTTTATTAACTACTAGCTAATTTATAAGCTAATTTTGTCAAATACACCCTAAGTAATGACTTACCATACATGCCCAACAAGAGTCACATTTACTTTTGTTTATAAGGAGTGCTACTTAGAGGTGTTCAACTGAACCAAATTGAATTGAAAACCAAAATCAAAAACTGCAAAAAATTGTTTTAGTTTGGGGTGATTTGTTTTTTATAATTTCTAAACCGCATGGTTCGGTTCGGTTTGCAGTTTGAAACATTGAAAACCAAACCAAACCGCTAATCCTTAGTTATTTAAGTAAATATCTAAGAAGACATATACAATTACTAATTATTTTCCAAGTTTATAAGTTTTTGACTTAATCTTTAATTAAAATTTGTCATTAATATGAATTAGTTGATAAATAAATATTTTAACAAGACTATTTGATTTAATTTCATTGGATACAATTTGACGATAACCACTAGAATGTAATGTTTAAAACAATTTATTGTTTATACTTTAACTTTAATGGTTGTTACTTTCATATAATTTTATTGGAAGTGACTAAATTTTTATACAATTTTGGAAGTAAACTTTTTATGTATTTTTTAATACTTAATAATATAAATTTTAAATCACAAAATCAAATCAAACCAAACCGCACAAGATTGGTTTGATTTGGTTCAGATTTTATAATTAATCTAAATCAAACCAAATATCACTACACTTATTTTTATAGTTTGGTTAAGATTAATTTTAGATTCAAAACCACACCTAACCACACCGCAAACACCCCTTGCTATTAACACACTGTTTGATACACTCCTCCTAATACACTTTTTATTATTGATTGAAATTTATTGTAAATTACAAAATTAAGAAAGAAAGTCATCTAATGACAAATGAGACCTACATAATTTGTAATTTTCAATAAATTTCAATGTGTGTTAGGAGAGTATAATAAAAAATGTGTTGCTAACATTTTTCTTTATTTAGTATTAATTTTTTTAAAAAAAAGAAATTGAAGTACTCTTGTCATTATTATATTCATCTTGTTTCTCTCCTCACCAACAACCTCTCAAGCCATATTCTCAAAATAGTCATATACTCTAATAGTTAGCTCACCATTTTAACAATTTTTAGTTAAAGAAAGAGACTATCTTTTTTTAAAAAAAAAAAAATTTCAAGAACCAAAATCAAATCGTAAAACATATTAGAGAACAAAAGATTAATTAAGCGAATTTATTATTATTACCTTGATTGACTACTTTTTTAATTGAAGGAAATTAACTACTTTTTCTAAATAGTGATAATAGATAATTTGATTTTATATATAAGGACAAAAGTAGTATTACCAAAAGCTTCTTTTGTTTTATTTTTTTGGCAAAAGCTAGAACGAAGCATGCCAAAAGGGCAAGAAATAAATTCGCTAATAGGCCATTTATATCACAAAAAACAAATTGATTAGTTGATTTGCACAAACATAATTCCTTTAATTCAGATAGCTAGCGCAAGTGAAACTATTCTATTTCTGCTATTCTTGTTATCTGTGTCATTCTTGGAAAAACGGTTTGCTAAAATTAGAATTTCCTCTATGACAAAAAAATGTTGATTTCACTACACCTGTTATGGGCACAACTAACCATATAAGTGTAATTGTTTTGCCATGTCAATTGAAAAATTATTTAAAATAGTTTCAATTTCATTTAAATAGTAAAAATGAAAAAACTTATTTAGAAGTTATTTGTTTGTTAAAAAAAAAGTTATTTTAAGTATTTTTTTCAAAAGATCATCTGTTTTTAACTAAAAGATTTATTTGTACATGTTTATTCTTAATTAATTAATGCATTGTCTCTCATTAATTATCTCTTATTACATTATATAACTTTTTTCTTCTTCATTTCTCTCTTTTTCATTAATGTAATTATAGTAATTTATAATATAAATATATAATTATAGAAAATTATAATTTAAATATTTAATTTAAAATTTATTTATTTAATTATAGAAATTGAAATTTAAATATTAATTATATTAATTTATTATTTAAATATGTAATTATATAAATTCATAATTTAAATATGTTACTATAGAAATTTATAATTTAAATATAATTATAATAATTTATAATTTAAATATATAATTAATTTATATTATTAAAATATATTATAATTATTTTAAATACCTTATTGTTGATCTAATGATTAATGATGTCCTTATTTGTCATTTTTTAACTTTCATCTAATTGATTAACTAATTTTTTACCAACCATTTACAACTAGTTTTTCAGCTTTTAGTTAACTTTTCACCTTTTAGCTGGTTTTTCAACTATAAACTAGTTTTGTCAAATACACCCTAATACTTACACATAACTAGAGATCGCTTAGACATACCTAGAGCATATTATAGTAATTTTTCGGTTTTCATGCATTAAATCATACATGATTTTTTTCATTTTGTATATTAATATTTTTTAAATTTAAAAATATTACACTAATACTTTATATATGTTTAAAAATATTATACTAACAACTCTTTCAAACCTTATATAAATACTTTTCAAAAAAATACGAAAGTATTGATTAGAATAACAACCTTACACTAACATTTCTTAAAAAATCAAACATAATAATTAAAAAAGATGTCTTAAAAATAAAACTTTTAAAGAAAAAATTTTATACACTCTTAGTATAAAAAGTTTTACATTACCATTTAATCACAACCTCACTTTAATCTTAATATAGAATTAGCGTAATTTACTCAAATTACCACGGTTTACCCTCACCGCATCGCTCTTTAATTTAGTGGTGCATTTTTTGTAATTTTCTGGCGTAGTGTCAAATTCAATCATCCTCTTGTTTCTTTTGAAACGAAAATAATGTCCATGTTTAACATTTCTGATCTCAAACTGTTTTGAATTTGTCTCTAATTTCAACTTCTAAAACGGGTTTTTTTTTTTTTGTTTAGACCGTTTTAAGCTCCAAAGTTATAAATATTGATTAAAAGTAAATGTTTATATGAAAAATGCAAAATAATATCGAAAGGTTTGCTTCGTGGTTGGGATGATGTACATGTTTAAGAATCAAGAATATAGAAGGTTAGGATTCAATTTTTTACTGACAATATAACATAAATAACATTAATATTATTTGAGATTAAAAAATTGAAAGGTTGTATCTTAGTATGTAATAAAATTATCTTCTCATTCCATTTAATAGAGTATATTATTATCTTTAAGAGACTTTGAACTCATGTTACAAGAAAATTTGTTGTAACAGTATATAAAAAATTCATTATAATTACTAAAAGTTTACTGTAATTCGCGTCACGTTTGTCATGGACATAGAATGAGTCATATATCCCACTATATTTCAATTATTGATATACCATGGATCATTACAATCTATTGTAAAATTTATTTTATAATATGTGATTATTTCTTTACAACTTTCTTAATGCAATACACTAATTAGTTTTTGGATGAAAAAATAAGAGAAAAACTTAAATATAAAGAAAGTTGTAGATAAATAATCACAAACTATAAAATTTCTAATTCATAAAAACAACTTTTTTTTAGAATTCTTTTTTATAAATTTAAGCCATTGTTCAAAACATACAAATTATTTTACAAATAACTTGTT
This sequence comes from Psophocarpus tetragonolobus, assembly GCA_037954015.1. NCBI lineage: Eukaryota > Viridiplantae > Streptophyta > Magnoliopsida > Fabales > Fabaceae > Psophocarpus > Psophocarpus tetragonolobus. The sequence goes on from CM075692.1 coordinate 37,679,072, forward strand.
TACTTCAAAAACTATAAAAATCGATCTTAGAAAATAAGTGGCTGTTTGGATTGAAAAAATCATTTCCTATTTTTATTTTTACTTTTCATTTCTTGAAAATCATTTTCATTTTCAATTTTTTAAAATTTAGACAATATTTTGTTTTGATTTGTTATTTTTTGTTTCAAAAAAATTTTTAATCAATTTAATAAAATATCATAAAATATTTTATGAATATAATTTAATATATATATATATGTATTATTTTTACAATTACAACATTGTCTTTATGTTTTCACTAAGTTTTAGCTTTTGAGAATGTTTAATTATTTTGGTTTTCAGTTGTTACCTGATATTTAAAAATGTTTTTCAAGAAAATGTTTTCTACAAATAAATATATTTTTATTCTTCGTAAACATGAAAGTAAAAAATACTTAACACACTTTATCTTTTCAAACATGCTCATAGAACTTGAATTTTGATTTAATAAAGCTTACAAAAGATAATACTCTCTAAAAATTTAGTCCCAAATAACAATACATGTGCATGTTATTTATCCTCTTCTAATATTTGGAATGATTGGTACTTAAAATAAGTGCTCTTTATTTGATAAATTGGTTTTTAGAAATAATATGTCACGAGATAAGTTTTAGACCTTTTAAGCCTAAACATAACTAAAAATAGGTTAGAATACTCAATAAAATCTATAACCTAACTTATAACTAGGTTAAACTGGAATTTATTTGTTTTTTTTTTAAAGAAAATAAACAGGATTGAACTTATAGTCTATATATGTAGTTAAAAATGCCAAATTCAAACCCATTAGAAAATATTATTGAAGTTTAACGAGACAACCTATTAAAAAAAGTTTTTGTCGATAATATAATAATAATAATAATAATAATTATTATTATTATTATTATTATTATTATTATTATTATTATTTTATTATTATTATTATTTTATTATTATTATTATTGTAATAAGTTTATTATTATAATGTATATATCTTTTAAATGTTAAGCAATAGAACCACACATAAAGCTTCAAGTTAAATTTATGCATTTATTGAAAGATAAATGTAAGGCTTATTTAAATTGTAAAGAATGTTTTAAATAAATTATCGTGTCCAGTTAATTCTTAAAAATATATTTATAGTATAAAAACAAGGTTAGAATCCATTCTTATAAAAAAAAATTTCATACACAATTTTTTATAAAATTTAACATATCCGCTTTTCCTTTTCTCTTAGTATTTAATTATCATAAATTATGTATTTAAACATATTTATATCACATGTCAAACTTTTATGTAGATCAAGTTCTATTTTTTCAAAAAATTATAATATATAAACAATGTATTTTTAAATAAAATTAATTTTAGATATAACAAAATTTAATAACCTCTCTTAAGTTTTTTTATCTTAGAGCGAAGTTAAACTTGAATTATAATTATTTTGAGTTTCTATGTCCAACTCAAAAATTAAATCTTAATTGTTAATGAAAGAGATTTAAATTCATAACATCTTCATTTTTGTTATTAATTTCCGTGATATTTGTTATTAACTTAAATTTCTTATGATTTAATTTAAAGCTGTTGAGGATATAATGAAATAATTACCTATCCAACTAAGTTTAATTAGTAAAAAGAATAGAGAGATTATCTCAAACACTCTTTTTTCACTTTTTTATTATTAGTTAAAATTTATTAGAAATCTTTAATTTTTTAAGTTTCATTTCCAAAATGAGAAAAAGTCATTAAATTAGAAGTGAAATCAACTAAAATTAATAAATTTTAACTAATAAAAAAAATGTTAAAAATATTTGAGAAATGGTCACTAATATTTCACGGATAAACAAATATGTTGTAATACAAAAATGAAACATTTTTAAAGGTTGATATTTTGTGTAGTTAAAAATAATTATTTCCGTGCAGATCTGATCCGCAATTAGGAGTTGTATAAAAGACACAGTCTACAATAATTTACAACAATGGTAATCATAAGTCAACCAATTAATGTTCATCGCAAATCATTGTAGTTCATTGTGACCACATGGCCATTTAAATCGACTAACAAATAGGCATGACATATCACCCTATTGCCCTTCCTCTAGCTAGTTTTGGGTCTTAGAATATCCGAATATATCTTAGATCATTCGTTACGGAACATAAAATAAACATTACGTAATTGCATTTGATCAACCAACCATTTTTATCATTCTTTAAATCGTACATATAACTTGAAGTAAAAAAAAATAAAATCGTACTTATAACTGTTTTTATTTATTAGTTGTCAATTCATTTGTAGCATATGCCATTATAAAAATCTCACACAGACCATACTGATATGTAAAATGGCGACATATATATGGTAAGTAATTAAGAAAAAGGTTATTTTTGCTAATCGGTGAAGTGCATTATGATAATTCCATATAAAGAACTAAAGAAAGACAAATGTGATGATAGCTTGTAGTTTTATGCTTCTGGACACAGGCATGGCTTGAAGTTAAATCTGAACGTAAGAAATGTGCATGTCCTTCACAATATATACTTTGTTAAGACATCATGATTTTCAATTATGGTAATTGCCTTTAATTATTTTCTTAGAAATTTATGAATCTATGCATATCTCAGATTGATATTTCACGGAGCATACTTAAAGATTAAAAATTCACCTGATACTACACACACACAAAAACCAATCCTACCCCACCTAAGAATACATATATTTTTTTTGTTCAATCGGGTTGATTTGTAAGTGGTAGGTACACGGGTTTTGATTAAGTTATGTTTTTTTTTTTTCCTTTGAAGTGTATATATATATATATATATATATATATATATATATATATATATGTTTAATTGATATACATTATTAATATAAAAGATTTTTACCCTATATTTAACTCAACAAATTTATTATATAAAAATAAAAAATTATAATTAAATATCAATATATAATGAATACCAATTAATATATATATAAAATTCAAGAAAAATAAAAAATTCACAAATAATTGTTTTGTTTGTTTTTCTCTAATTTGATATTAAAAACACGTGGTTTCACATTTATTATTGTTATTATTTGGAAGAAACTTGAATTTGAATACTGAACTTTACAACGAACCTGTGGCGATGGTTAATTATTAAATAATAAAATGAAAAAGGATGGAAAGAGTTGAATGTGTGACGGCAAATTGAGAGGAGGAAAATAAATGACATGGCAGAATAAGTGAAAGGCATGTCCCCACGTGTGTGGGACCCTTAGGCCATAGAACCATTAGTTGGGTCCACCACGAATGAAGAAGGTGGTAGGGTCCGGTGTGAGAGGCTCCATTGTTGGTTGGAACTTAGCGGACTCGTAAGGGAAGGTGAGTGGGTCACAGGTGCTAAGGTAAAGTCACCTTGACTTGAGGCTTTTATTTGACATGTCAATATCCTCGCATTACATGTGATGTTAGAGTTAGACACTAATGTTTTTGTGTGCCGTGGTGGTCGTTGTAGCCTTGTAGCCTCGCCTGTGTCTTGTGGCCTAGATCGACCATGCGCACTTGCTCTTTTTTTATAATATAAACAATTAGAAAAATTATGCAAAGATACGGTCAATTATAACTGGAGAGACAAGAAAATATGAGATTGATGATATAATATAATAGAAAAAAGAAAGAGGGAGAGAAATGTGAGAACTATATTAATATGTTATTTGTAAAATAGGATTGTCCATAAATCACTCTTCAAATAACTAATATGATGTTGATAACCTTATTTTTAAAGAGTAGTAAGAAATTTGATTTCTAGTCCGACATATTAAAAAGCATTGCTAATTAGTATTTGGTCACAAATTAAGAAATGAGTTTAATTAATATATGTTGAAAGTATAAAATTACACTAACGTTTAATAAATTTAATAAATTTGCTATAAATCAAAGAATATAATTGGACGTTAGTAAAAAATTTTTAGACTATCATATATATATATATATAAAATTAAATTTTTAAGAAATTAAAGAAAGTTTTTATTCAAAATGATATTTCCACGTTATTCAAAATGATAAAAAATTATTTTAGTTTCTTAACCATCGTGCCAGTGACTTCTTTGTTAACATTTCTTTATTAATTAAAAACTACATATGTTAAAAGAAGTAAATCTATCTCATAAATGAATTATATAATAGCTTAAGAAATTAAGCATAATTTTGAGCGAGCATGAAAGAGGATGAGATCAGACTTATTTCATTGAATTATTTTTCTTTTACTCTAATTTAGAGTACATATGGAATGAAACTTTGTAATTTCTAAAATTATTATTTAAACCTTATTTGTAGTATAAGTAAATACATTTTATTTTAAAATATCAATCTCCTAAGTATGGTTAGACAAACTACATTCTATATTTTGTCAACTACATTCTATATTTTGTCTATTTTAAAACTTGTGCAAGAATGACTTTGTCCCTTCTAGCTCTACCACGCTATTAAAGGAGTGCACTACACATAAATTCATCCTTTAATAATACAATTAACTCTTATTAATGACTGAAGGACTTGAGCATCACATTCTTTGCAAGTACCCACCCTCTTTGTTGAACTCAAAGCATTATTACTTTTTTTTAAAGGCAAAATGTAGTATGTATTATATAATAGAAGTGAAAAAAATTATTCAACTTGTTATACATCATTAAAAAAAAAAAAACAACTAAAGAGATACATAAACATGAAGTATCCTATTTCACACTACTTTTTATGACACGTACTTAGTAACCATCATAAAATTTGTCACTACTTCTGCTTCATATTTTACATCCCAAAGCATTATTATTTGACCCAAAAAGAAATAATGAACCAAAAAATACTTAAGAGACAGAAGCATACTAACATTAGTAGTAAAGCACATGGATTCAAATAAAAATAATATGAAAATAAAAGTTTATCCTATTATTAATTATCCAAACAATAAAACGATGCTTTTAATCCATTATATTTTGATTTATTGCACTTTATTATATTTTGATGTATTTTGTTCCATTGTGTACTGACAATCTAAATATAACCTCCAAAACAGTTAAATAATAAATAAAAAAAGAGCTAAACCACATTGTTAGAGCTAGCTAGGAGCTGCTTGTACACGTAAAAATAGGCTTGGCTTGTAGATTCTAAAAGTTCCAAATTACCTCTCTATCCTTTTACCCCAATTAAAATAGGATTCTTCCTTGTAAAGAGACTTGCTGTCTCTTATTCACTTTGTTAGGTTTTTAGGCCATAAAGATTGAGAATTTTCGATTTAAGCTTTCCCGAAAGGCAAAGGTTACTCTAATGCTTCATGAAATCAGATAAGGGTAGGGAGCGTTCTCTCCCACTATGGTATTCTTTAATTGACATTTCACTACAATATAAAAAGTATAGAATTATAATCGGAACCAACAAGAAGCTTTTTTATTCGTGGTCCCTGTTGAAAAAGAGGTTTAATAAAAAATCAAACAAATATTTGTTGCGGAAAGATGGAAGATTCTTTCCCTTTTTTGTAATGTGATAATTAAATGAGTTTGACAATATCAATGTAATAAACATTAGTAATACTGAGCATTGCTATGTAATGTTAGCTAATAAGTAATACTGCTATGTAATGTTAGCTAGCATATTATTATTAATACTAAATAGATATTTGTCACTACAAATAAACAAGAAAATGTTTGCTTTTAAAATTATGAGTGCCAATATTTATTATAAGTATTACAAAAAGTATATGAATTAATTAATAAGAGTTTATTTCAATTTATTCGCTTGCATTAAGTCCATATTTAGTTACGTTAAAGTGCAAAATGAGAAGTTATCAATGTGTTAAAATAAGAAAAAATAAAATATTTCTCTAATTTAGAAAGTAATAAAGAAATATGTTAGTAAGTTTTATTTATTTTTCTTTTTACTAAAAATAGACATGAAAAATAAGAAAAATATAAAAGAAATTTATTCTTCCAAAATTATCCTTATTTTATTCAAAGAAATTTCACTAAAAGTAACTTTGATTTTTTTTTTTATGATGGAAATGGAAGATAATTTCTAAAAGTTTACACAACTCACACACTTTGCTAATTAACTGAGATACACTCTCTTGACAATAACTTTGTAATTATAGTAACTTTAATATATTTATAATTTTTTTTATTTTCATATATAAGTTTCTTAATTGAACAATTTCAGTTTATTCTATTTTATCTCTCCTTTCTTCATTTTCTTTTCTTTTCATTTATCTCATTCTATTTCTTTTTTTTAACAGAACAACCTAATAGAAAAAAAAATTGAGGATAACTTTATAATGAGTCCAAAACCAATGCCCATGAAAGAATATAGATACTCTATAATCAAAATATGTCTATTATAGGCCGTAAAAAATGTTTTTTATAAGCATGAAATACAATATATATACCAACGCCAAAATATGAGGTCCACTAACATTTTTAAAATTTGGTCAGACAATGCATAATTGTTTAGTTGACATTCACTTTAGCAGCCAACTCCCGTCGGTGCAATATACATTATTGGGACTTTTACACTTTTAAAATAATATATACGTATATTTATCTTTTGCATATTATATTCATTATGTATGTATCTGATAGCACTTTGATTACTATCTGGATAAATTTATCACTAGTCTGTTCAAATGTTGAAATCAAAATTGACAAGGCATGAGAATACGCAAAAACGAACATTGCATTTTGATTTTGAAGGAAGGAAATAATTACGAAAGACAAACTTCCAGCCAATAACAAGTAGATACGCTTTCTTTATTCCCGTGACCATAGCACATTTGCACCAACCAAAAGAGTTCTAGTCACGATCAACTTCTACAAAATTTATACAAAGAGTAACCGTAACTATAACTACAAGGGACAATTTTTCTTTTTCATTTCCCCCCTACTTTGATAGATACATAATTATAAAATTTTTCTAATCACCAAAAAATAAATAATAAAGATTCGTATAAAAATACTATTTTCATTATTTTATACAATTTAAAAATAAAAGTAACATAATATTTTGATAAATATTTATAAATAAAATTTTCCCCTGAACAATTTAAGATTTATGAATCTGTAAATAAATACAAACAAAAAATATGAAAAAGAATTAATATTAAAGTAGTATAAAACATATACAAGATGCTGACTGCTTTTTTTTTTTTTATATTATAATTTATGTATCCAAATATCCAATAATTGATCTATATATATCCTCTTTAGTTTTGGTATTTGTTCAAATCTGAAACGAATAAGAAACAAAAATGCATCGAAAATCTAAATATCACATACTGGACACGTCCTTTAGGAAAAGAAAAGTTGAAGGGAAAAAAAATATCTAAAAACATAACACAAGTCTCAATGAAAATTTGTTTTTTCTTGGTAGTGAAGCTAAATTTATGGAATGAAAATTTGTTTTTATATGTTAGTTATATAAGTAATGAATTTAATAAAACTTTAGTAACATGCCTGAATCAATATAAAATTTTTTTATCAGGCTATGAAGAAAAGAAATATGAATTATATTAAAAGGGGAAACAGAATTCGTATTTTTTACTAGCGAAGTATTTAATATGAAGAGCGTGGAAACTAGTAATTTTTATTCTTGAAATACAAGAACTAGACTTGCTCAGTTTTTACTAGTTGTTTATATTTGGCCGTGGCTGACTTTATAGGCCTTTATCATATTCTTTTTTCTATCGATAATTTAAAGAAGTAGTGTTTTAGAAGATTCTTTATTCTTAGGTGACAAACATAAAATAAGATTAACAAGTAATTGCTTCTTGATGAATCCATGACCATAGTCTTGTTGATGATGCCTTGACTCTTGAGAGCTGATAAGGTGAGCTTTAAAATAAGAGAGAATGAGGGGATAAAAAGAAAAGAAAAATTGTCTCACCGCGCAAACCACAAAGGGGTGATGCCTCATCTCATGCCATGACATGACCCTTTTTGAAGTCAAAAGTGGAGAGTTCACACAAGAGGTTCATGTTAAAAGTACCCTTTACAAAAGCGTCTCCCTTAGGATTGAGAGGTCACAAGCCACCGTCATATCTGTAATTCTTCGTTATCTATCTCATACACTAGCCACCAACAATTACAAAACCGTACCAACATAAATTACATTCACTGCCAATTTCAAATGCAAATTCATAAATCATCTGTGACGTAAGTCTTCATCATATATTCATAAAGCATATCCTTTCCTTTCAGGGATCCATCTGTTCACATTTATTGTCAATTTTCATTGGACTGGAACGTATCCAATTTTAAGATTAGTATGGTGCACATATGATGTCTTTCAACTAGAACCATTTTTTAATTCGACATAAATTTATTTCGTTTACTATGGTTTCGTCAAATTTTATTATTTTTTATACTTTTAAATTTAGTTTAAGTTTATATACTTTGAATTTGATAATTTTAGTTTTTAAATTTTTAAAAAAATATGAATTTAATCTTTCATCTTTAAGTTACTAGTAATTTAGCATAGTTAATAGAGTTTACATTGTAAAGAGTTATAAGATTGATTTATTGATAAAGTTTACTATAAAAAAAGGGGTAGAGAAATTGTGGATTCAAATATTTTAATAACAAAAATTAACATATATTAACAATTAAGCTTTGACTCTGTAATTCACGGAATACATTTTGTTTATGATACACGAAACCGTTATCAAATTTGGTCTTTTGTGTGATTTACAAGCATATGACAAATTTGGAAAGTTGAAAATAGAGCGGTTTTTCAAGCAAAGGAAATATCAGTGCAAACAATAGTAGAAACTACTCAACTATCAACATGAGAATGAAGTTGCACAACAAACATTACTACACACTCTCTTTTATAGAATAACTAATAAATCTACAGTCTTGTATAACGAGACTTTGATCCTATTTACTGTATTTATTTTTAGTTTTATTTACAAATAATGTTTTTTACGCTTTTTTTTTTGTTAATGAAATGTTTAGCTTATAAACATTGGAATTTATTATTATTTATGGATGACTATAAACTATTAATCTATTATATTGGTAGATGATTTTGGTTTTATTGAGCAATAAACTAATACAAAATTCGAATTTTATATTGGGATACAGACTCCACTTCCGGGAGACCTGAATCAGTTGTTTCTTTTATCCAGTGGATGGGTCGTGGGTAAGCGGAAGAAGAGGTGCAGATATGTTTTCTGGCTTGCTGGATGTTGGTGCATTTGGTTGCCCAGAAATGCTATTATTTTTCAAAGGTTCACGGTAGACTCACTTGATATGTTAATGTCCATCAAGTTATTATTGTGAAAATAGTTGTTGTATTCATTTGATTTTATTCATTTGGCTTTAGTAGAGGATGCGTATTTTATGATTGGTGTGCCTATCCTAGATGTGTTTACTGAAAATATGAAATAAATACGTTTGGTGGAGGTGTGAAACAGAGAGTAATGAAGTATTGTAGATAAGTTGAAACAATTTGTTTCAACGACCTTTTTATATATTTATAATAAAATATATTTTGCTTGTAAAAAAAAAAAACAAAATTCGAATTTTATGGTGGATTTTCTTAGTTCATACTGGCACCGTGTCCTTTTCTATTTGTAAAAGTATATACAGATTGAGTAATTTGGAGATCAAAATAATAAATAAAATAAAAACCCGCTAAAAGTACAGAATCAATACATATTTTATGTTTAATTACTTTTATCATAGTAGTATCTCCTTTTGTATTCATATTTTTTTACTAAATCTAACTTTTCGAAGACTTAAACTTTTTTTTAAGTAAACAATATTATTAATCGCAAAGGAAATCATAAGACTTATTATTCCAAATGAAAAAATAATGAGTTTACAAGACTTACAACTTGTTAACATTATGTTATATGAAATAAAAATTTTCAAATAATTTTAAGGATACACGACCTGATCCTTTGAGAGAAAATCATTATTACCTTAAGAGTATAATTTTTAATGATCAAATCGTTAATTTATAATTATACATTATATTATATTAATTGTTAATGTCAAATTTTGACCAAAAAATATTATAGATATAATATTAAAGGGTTATTAATTTTTTATATTTTAGAAGGACATATAATATGTTAAGTTTAATGTATATCAATCAAATATTAAATTTTTAAATTAATATATTTTTTTAATTATTATTATTATTATTATTATTATTATTATTATTATTATTATTACTATTATTATCATCATCATCATCATCTTAAACAAGTGTTTGACGTATTCAATGATGGTTCCGGATTTATATATATAGAAAGTACGTAAAATTGCGTGGGTCAGTTGGGAAGATGTCTGTAGGCCCAAAGAAGAAGGGGGCTTGGGGGTAAAGTGTCTATGGAGCTTTAATTTGAGTTTGCTGGCAAAGTGGAGGTGGAGGATGTTATCAGATCAAAATGCAATTTGGGCAAGTTTGATGGAGAGTAGATATGGCCAGGCATACAAATTCAATTAGAGACAGCAGAATCTACAGCGTCGCAGTGGTTGAGGGACTTATGGGATATTGATGGGCCGAAAGCGGTGACACCAGATTGGTTTGGGAATAATGTCATTAAAAAAGTAGGGAATGGAAATGATACCTTTTTCTGGGAACAGAATTGGACAGGTGATGGACCTCTTAGCGTAAAGTTCCCCAGGCTATACGGGATAGCGGCAGATAAGGGCATCTCTATTAATCAGAAAAAGGTCGTGTCAGAAGGGTGGAGATGGGTATGGAGGCGGGAACTCTTTGTATGGGAAGAAGATCAGCTCTGTCGTCTACAATCCGCGCTACAACCAGTAGTAATTGTGGAATACAGGTCAGATATATGGAGTTGGAGGTCCAGTAGGGATGGAGGTTTCTCAGTGGCTGAGGCTTATGTGGCATTACATACGCAACAAACCTCAATGAGAATAACCGAGGTGGAACCCAAGGATTTGAGACGAATGTGGAAAGATAGACTACCTTCCAAAGTAATTGCTTTCTCATGGAAATTATTGTTAGATAGATTACCAACCACGGATAATCTATTGAATAGAGGTGTCGAGATTCCAAGAGATGATGCTATATGTGTTTTTTGTAAAAGTGCTATGGAAGGGAGGAACCATTTGTTCTTAACGTGTACCAACGCCCAATCTGTGTGGAACAACATTATCAGCTGGCTGGGAGTCCAAGGCCCTATTCCGGGGGATTTGAAGCAACTTTTTCTATCATTGTCAGCATGGGTCGTCGGAAAGAGAAAGAGGAGATTCAGGTATGTTTTCTGGCTGGCTGGATGTTGGGGTATCTGGATTACTAGAAATCAGATTGTGTTTAAGAACATACTGCTGGATTCAGTAGACATAATGATGACTATAAAAGTAATCTTGTGGAAATGGCTATCATATTCCATTGGGTTTAATAGGGGGTGTGTGTTCTCGGATTGGTATGCTAATCCTAGAATGTGTTTATTAAATATGACATAGGTTGATAAGTTTTAACATGCTCTACTATGGAGGAGTATGTAATCGTGTTTGTAATCAAGAAACATTTTGTTTCTCTATTGAATAAATATACTTTGCCTTTCAAAAAAAAAATAGAAAGTACATATAAGACGTGTTGTTTGATATGTTTGGTTTTTTTATTTATATACCAAAAGAAAGTTTACAAAAATGATTTATCCCTCATGTTGTTTATCTAACTAATCTCTCAGGTTAAAAAATCGTTTCTTCCATTCAATTTCGCAGTTAATTTTTTATAGGATGTTTTTTTATTTGTTTTTTTAGTCAAATTTTTTATTTTTTAAAAATTTATTTTTTATTTATGTATATTATTTTAAATCATGAATTTTAAGGGGTTTAGTTGGTTGAACATGTACGTGAGTTATTGTAAATCTCTTGACACTATGCTCAGTGGATGAAAATCCTCTATCTTAAATTCGTGTTTCATTTTCTGTCTTAATCAATCAATCAATAAATGTCATGTCATTTAAATAATTTTTTTTATAATTTCTTTATATCTTATATAGTCTATCAGATGACATGATAATTGATTGACAATAGAATAAAACAAAAACTTGGTATAAAAGATTTTCATTCGTGTTGAATTTCTATCATGACAAAAAAATCATAAATTTTAAAATTAATTTTTTTATTAATTTATATTTTATTTTATTTTATTATCTATTTTATTTTTACGTTGTACTGTATCTTTTTTAATTTTTTAAAATGCTTTGTAATTTATTTTTCAATTTCTATTTTTTAAGTTAAAATTTATAAACTTTTTTACCAAATAATTTGAAAGATTAAGTTTATAAATTTAAACTAAAAAATAAATTACAAATAATTTTAAAAAAAAACTGAAAATATATACAACATAAAAATAAAACACATAAAATAATTTGAAATATTTTTATGTTGTGTATCTTTTTCGTTATTTTAATTTTTTTAAAATGCTTTGTAATTTATTTTTCAGTTTAAAATTTTCAACTAAGATATTTAAACTTAATATTTCAATTTATTTTTAAATTATTTTGGTTAAAAATGTTTTAAAAAATAAAACAACAAAAAAAAGATACACAATGTAAACATAAAACACATAATACAATAAAAATTAACAACAAAAAATTAAGAATTTTAATTTTAAAATTCATGATTTAAAAAAATATATAAATAAAAAATAAAGTTAAAAAAAATAAAAAAAATTGACTAAAAAAACAAATTTAAAAAAAAATCCTATAAAAAATTGGTTATGAGCCACTAATTTCTTATAAACTTTTTATATAAAAAAATCATATTTCTCAACAATGAATAATAAAAAAATTATTTAAATAAATAATGTATGGTGAATTATTTTGACAATTTTTTTATGTAAAAAGAAACCGATATATTTTTTGGTGTATTTAATATAATATTAATTTTATTAGTTGAATTTTTTATGACAGATGGGCAACAAAAAAGGGTCAAAACTCTTATTTAGATATATACTCAACCAAATTTTAATGATTAACGGATACATGTCGCATGATTATTTACATATACCGCTAGGTAGTAACATGAGAAATGGTGGACAATGCTGATTTTTAATGGTTTTTTTTTTTTTTCAATTTACCATATCAAGCATAAATTAGTGAGTTTTATAAATAGGAGGGGAAAAATGTCTCAATCTTAAAATAACAGACGAAATTGGTGGATTTGATAAAATAAAAAAAATATACAATTAAATTTTCTTTCTACAGATATTACAAAGGCACCCTCTATATTTTAGAAACCTTACACTATTACGCACAATACCTCTCTCATATCCATCGCCAAAATGTCAAAGATGCATTGTGAACGTTTCTCACTAAGTATTGTTCACAAGAAATGCTTAACAATTTTTTAAAATCAACACCATTAGCACAACACAAAACATATTGGAGATTCGTATACTTTCCCACACAAACATACTAAAGCTTAAATGAAGGAGTTGGGGACAATTAGCTATGTCACTAAAATTTTCATTAAAGATATGTAGCAAGGTAACTATGCTATATAAAAAATAAAAACAGTTAACATCATTTATAATGCAGAGGCAATGACAAATGTCAGAAAAGTTAAGCGTCATTTGTTTCGAGCTTTTTATGATTTTATTTTTAAAGAAAATAAAAAATTGTTTACGTTTAGCTACAATTTAAAAATATTTCTTCTAAAAACATTTTAAAAAATCAATTGAAAACAGAAAATAATAAAAAAATTGTTTTCAGTATTTTCAAAATTCAAAACTATGTAAAAATTTAATAGTAATATTGAAATTATAATAAAAGTTATATATAAATATATTTTAAATATTATATAATATTTTACTAAAATTAATTAAATTTTACCATTTTATTTTTTGAAATAGAAAATATATAAGTGAAAAACTAACATATTTGTTAAATATTAAAAGTTTAATAATAAAAATAAAAAAAAAAATTTCTTAAACTAAATATTCTCTAGAATTTTGTGTAGGCCGGTAAAAAAGAAGCTACAAGTAAATTATAACAGATCGATTTCAAAGAGTATTTTGTAATTTGTTCTTAGAAAAATCTTATTAAATGAAAGTAAATAAAGATATAATGAAACTAAACTATTCTTTAACATCTATGGATCTTTCAAGAAATAAACAGAAATCAACGGATAATATAGTATGAACAAATGATAAGCCTTACCCGATTCCTTTTTATTCAAGAATCAAGATAATCCGCATCCACTCCCTGATTGATTCGTTTGAAATTTTTAGAAGTTTAAAGTTTAAGCAATTAAACTTTCCTAAGTTTTAAAATTATAATTGTTTAAGTTACTCTACATTCTTAAAAATATTAATTAGTATATTTATAAATTTTTATTTGATGAAACTTATGTTATTAGAATTATCATTGATAATTAATATTTTTATTAATGGGTTAGTCATGTTTTTTTGGCAAGCATAAACTATAAATTCATTGAGTAAGGTGTTAAACCTGTACCATTTGTACAATCAAAACAAAATGTAGCTCCTATTTTAAATTGCAGGTTGCATATTTCATGTGCCTAATCACATCTATTCACATTGACCCGTTTATACATTAGTAGTAGAAATGTTTTGCCATGACATTATCCCCCATAAAAAGCTACCCCTGGCCAAAGTAGCCAAATTTCATTATAAAAGACACATCAATAAATTACATGTCTCTCGAACATTGTTATACGGAATAAAAGATAGAATATTCAAAGACTACAGTTTTATTATTAAAAACTATGGAGTTTTTGGATATTCATATACCATACACCACCACATGTCAAAAAAGATACCTAATTTTTCTTATAATCCTTCACATAACCAAAGAGCTAATAATATGGAACAATTGATTTATCTCAACAAGTATAGGATTAACCCCACCTAACCATCTCATCACTTTCTACCACAAAGTTTGAGAAAACTTACATGTTAAAAACAAATACTTGCAATCCTTTGGAACCTCTGTGCAAAAACAATAAAGAAGATCCTCCTCAAGTAATCTTACACAACGTCTCAGCAGATTATCTTTGGTGGAGAGTCTAGTGAGCAATAGCCTATAGGAAATTCCAACAACTTTAGATGATAATTTGTCCTTCCAGAGCGGATTAAACAATTAGGAGTCTTCATGAATTCTACAATCTACTCTTGATTCAACATATAATGTCATATAGGTGATGCAAAAAAAAAAACAACAAATATTTCCCGCAACACTCCATACCTATTAGTCTGCAGCTTGTTGAAGTGGCTGAAAATTCTGCAATAATTTAGTCAAACCACATACTAGTTCTTCCTCCCACACAAACAAAGACCATTTCCACTCCCAATTCCAGCATGTTAATCCAAAATCTAGGCCTCTCATGTCATACACTAAAATATCTTTTTGTATCGCCAGAGACAATAGCCTAGGATACTTATCCACCAGAGAACCTCCACCTAGCCAATTATGATTCCAAAATAAAGTATGTTGTCCATCCCTTATTTTCCTTCTAATATTCCTTAAAAACCATCTAAAGTCTAAAGCCAAATTTTTATCTATAGACCAAATATCCCTCCACCAAATAGACCATTTAAACGACCATGGGGTTATATGGAATGGTTTGGAAAGATTCATATCTACATCTTAAACATTTGATACCATATAGCATCCTTGTCATTGAAAAATCTCCATCTCCACTTTACCAACAAACTAAGATTGAATTTTAGTAAACATTTCACCCCCAAACCCCCCTCTTTCTTAAGCATACAGACTTTATCTCAGCTAACCAAAGCAATTTTATAGACCTCATCATCACCTCCCCACATAAATTTATGTTGTAGCCTAACTAAGACTTCAATAATTTTCTTAAGGACCTTATAGAAGGAGAAGAAATACAACGGTAAACTAGTAAGGACATCCCCTGAAAAACATGTTTTTAGCCTTTGAAACTGCCAACCTCTTCTTGAGATTCTCCACCACCGATTTCCATGAAGACACGTGCCTTAAAATAAGCCAATAGGAATACCAAAAATTTTAAAGGATGGAGAGCTCACCATACAATTTAGCAAACAACTCACAACTTGAGTAAAATGTTAATCCACATTTAGGCCATAAATATAACTCTTGTAAAAATTAACCTAAAGCTAGAAAACAATTCAAAACCCTTAGAATTGCCTTCACAGTCCATACGGTATGGAAATCAGTTTGCCCCCATCATGATTATGTTGTCTGCCTACTGCAAAATATAAAAGGTCTTTTCCCTACCTTTATTTGTTTGTAACCTCCAAATTGTATCGCATTTTTTAACAAGCTGACTAATCCTTTATACATCCCCAAAATAAAAATGGTGACAGCGAATCTTCCCGTTATTTTTTGGCGATGTCTAAGTTTGATTAGATTTTTTTTAAGGAATTAGAACATTAATTTTAAGAACCGTTATGTTATAGATGATTATTTTTGTATTGTTGTTTGCTTATGGCTGGAGTACGGAAGAATAAATGTTATGTATATTGCTTTTAATATTATGTATGAATTTTTTATTTACCTGTAGTAATTGTTTTAATTAATTTTTATTGATTTAATTTTATAAGTAAATAAAGTGAGTGCAATTAGAGGTATATAAGTAGTGTATAGAGTTTAGTATATTTTTTTTTAAAATTAAGACCGAAGGAATAGATATTATAAGCTACTACTGGTTGCCATCCCTAATATCTTGTATATCTATACGTTTAATTGGTAGTTAAATTATTCAATTGCCAATGAAAGAATAAGAGAATATATTAAATATGAGTTTAACTAGTGTGCACTTTCAGTATAAAAAGTTTGATACTAACATTCAACTACAACTAGGAATGACAAAAAAATTCGTGTCTACAAATACTCAGGGATTAAACCCGTAAAAATATCAGCATAGGTAATTTAAATAGGTACCCGTCACCTGCGAGTATGAGTTTTTTCTACCCATTCCTTAACGGGCACGAGTTCGGGTATCATAGTACTCATACCCATCAAATCAAAATACTACTCATATTTAATTTAAAGAAGATAATATTTTTGTTAAATAAATCAACTTAAAATATTAATTGTCAAAATTTATTGTTATCAAATGTTTTTTTTTATAAAAAATGAATAATTCATAGAATTATTTTTTATAAAAATGTTGATAATGTAAAAAAAATATTCTATTTACATTAAATATTTTCTATATATTATATTAATCTATTTTTAAATCCAATTAATCTTGCAGAAACTTACTAGTATAATTTTATTTTTATATTTTCCAACAAATAAATTATTTGTTTGATAAAACTTCAGATAAAAAATAATGTTTTTAAAGAAATATTTTTGAAAAATATCCGTGAGTACCCGTGGATACTCGTAGGTATTAAAAACTCGCAGATATTTTTATAATGGTACCCGTGTAGGTTATAAAAGGATATCAGGTACAGGTAACGGGTTCACACTACCCGTAGCCGCCCTGATCTGTTGTCACTCCTAATCACAACCTTTTATTTATGATAAGTTGGTTGATTTTACAAATTAATACTTTAAAATTCATATAAATGAAGAAATGTGATTGAAATTAGTGTAGGAAGACCCTTGTTGTGTAGGATTGAAATTAGCTATCACCTGGCCCGTTGCCACTCCTAATCACAACCCTTCACTGTATCTCCACTTATTCAATGATTTCTTAATATTAAGCAACATCTTAAAGTTTTTGTGTTGTTCAGATGACCCTTGTTGTGTAGGAACCTCTAGCACTTGTTCTGATTGCGATGGAGTTGCAATTAGTGGAGGTTGAATAGCACCACCTAAGGAGGGAGTAATCGATGGCATAGAACTTGGGGCATTCATACTTGCAGTTCCACTTGCAGACCCAATACTATTTTTCTTTGTCATTTGTGTAGACAATCTGTGCACCAAATAGTATAATATTAAAACTTAAAAAAAGACAATCAAAATATCATACAAGTTAATTAATGTGTACTCAATTGTATCTGCATCTTTTTTTTTTTTTTAAATCATTATATTATAATAAAGTATAGGAACTGAACTATAATAAAATATAAGATCAAAATTGACATGTAAATAATATTGAAGTATGTAAATAATATTGAAATATGTAAATAATATTGATTATTGAAGTTAATATAGAGAATTCAACAACATCTAGTGCTATTCAGCAATAATATTCTTGTGATGCCTTGATTTGGTATTAATATCACGTTCAGCAATGACATATACTATACAATGGTTATATTATGTTGTTGATTCGGTATTAATATTATGTTCAGCAATGACATATACTATATAATGGTTATATTATGTTGTTGATTTGGTATTAATTCCTATAGCAAATTATATTAAATTGATATTTCTATCGTAGATTAATACAACACTAATTACCAACATTAATAAACAACTTGACTATGAAAATAATAAAAAGAATTTAATAAATAGCTACAAAGTCTAACATTAGTTTCGTACTAGAAACGACAAGTGGAAAACACTAATAAAATGGAATCCATTGAGGAAAGCACAATGATGGACGATAGGTTCACACGGTAACAAAGAAGGAATGAAGAATCACACTTACTATTTAGGGTTTTTAGAAAAAGAAAAGAAAGATGAAGTGAAGAACTAGTAAAAGCACAAGGATGGTCAATGGGTCCGCACAGTAACGAAGAAGAAGTGAAGAACCACAATCACTTGCTATTTAGAGTTTTTAGAAAAAGAAAAAGAAAAAGAAAGATGCAGTGAGGGAGAGGGTAGCGCAGAGAATAAGGGTGCGTGAAAAGTGAAAGCTCTCGGATGCTTGGACTAGGACTATACATTAAAAAATTAAAAAAATAAATAATAAACTATAAAAAATATTTTTTTAATTTAAAATAATAAATAATTATTTTTGGGTTTGATTGGATTTAGGGTTTAGGGTTGGATTGAGTTAGATTAGGTCATCCGGTCACCCAACCCAATAAACACCCCTACTTTTTAAACATTTTTATTGATATTAAAAGCATAAGATCAAGGAAATGTTACTCAATGATGTAACTCAGTTGACACCACAAATTGAGTTTGTGAAGGAGGATTCAAGTTTGATTCTCACATAATAAATTTAGAGGAGTAAAGAAGCTTTTAAGTATGACTAAATCTCGAGTCAAATGATTATGATATGTTAATAAAAAAATCAAGAAAATGTTATATGTATATCTACAATTTAAACATAAAGAAAAAGTGGCAAACTAATTAAACTCTTATACATATTTAATTTTTAAAGATAAAATATATACTTAAAATTCATTTATGATATTCAACATCATTCATTCAATTAATATTAAAAAATATTGATTTACATGTTTATATGTATTTTAAAAAATAATTTATCACTCTTTATTTATTTTTGTCTCTTCAGTTTTTGTACTTTTTTTTCATTTTAAAATTATAATTATTTTATTTTTGTTCCAAAACCATAATTGTTTGAGTTTTAAAAAAATTAGAAATTTAAGACAAAATTCATAATTTTTTTTCAACTATTCAACCTGAGAAAAGCACATCCCTCACTCTTGTGAAAAAATTTCTTTGAAAAAAGCAAGTCCACAACCCTATGGCTTTATTCCATAAGATTATGATCCATGCTCAAGCATAAACACGACCTGCATCATTATGATTCATGTGAACAATTTTCTCTAGAAAAACCATGTCAAACATCACAAGGTTGTGTATAATAATAAACACCATGAAAAATTATTTAATGAAATAGACTAAATTAAGACATTTAAAAAAACTATATACTAAATTAGAAATTTGAATATGACGATAAATAATTTTAAATAATTAAGGCACTAAATTGATAATTAAATTTATACTAAATTACTACTTACAAGACAATTGTTTAACATAAAATTTTTAAACAAGGAAAATAGTTTTTTGAAACAATTACAAAAAATGAAAATTTTTTTAGATAAAAAAATTATCTCTCTTTTTATATTTTCCAAATTATTTTATTTAGAAGAATGAAATAAATTAGTAGATGCTGACCACAATGCAGAGCCTGAGTCTGTCCGCTTGAGAGCCCCCGTGGTTTTACTTATGCCACTCATTCATCCTCAGATTAGCGTGAAAAAGCAACTAGCGATAGTTGTAACGTTTATAGGATAAAAGTGTATATCAATGTGGATAATACAATAAATCTTACCTTCCGAATCAAACTAATTTCATTTTTTTATTAATAAATCTCATCTAAACTAATAAAATTCTTTTCTTATTGGTTTAAATAATGGATTTGTATTTAAGTTATCCATGATGAAAATTCAAGATGCTGCAAATTAATTTACAAAATTTAATTAAATAAGAATCTTTCTCACTTTCCATCCAAAGGCCAAGCGCAAAGTGCTTTTCTTTTTCTTTTTCTTTTTCTTTTTCTTTTTCTTTTTAACGAATACCAACCCGAGCATAAATTCCCAATGAGAACATTACCAAGAAGCAATTTACCAATTTTATAAGAAAAAATATCCTGCACGAATCAATCACATCCACGCATGCACTCACTTTTAATATGCTTGTGCCAACTTTTTTTGGAAATTTGCTATGGGATATAGAATCAAGTAGACAACCCAAAGAACAGTGTTTGGATCAAAATTCCACAAGGACCATATAAAATAGGTAGTTTGTAGCCCGAAGGAAAAAAAGTTAGAAGCTGCCATTCATAATTTTAGGGATGACACATTGCAAGAAGATGACTTAATGATTAATCAGAACCATTCATTTTATTAAGTGGCAAACTTTGAAGATACTTATTCCTGGAGAATTTTCCCTTAACTGCATGGTAGCCAAGAAAACAAAGGGAAAGAAACAAAAATAAAAAGGACAATGTGCAACGAAAAGTAAGAACTAATTTTGAGGAGGATCATTCCTTCCCACTGTTGTGCGATAAAAGCCACTTCATACTTTTGTAAAGGATAAATTTGAATGTTTGCTTATTATTATATAGAAAACTGATTTTTGGATCACAATGAAAAATAATTTTATTTTGCATGTTAAATTATAATATTTACATTGAGAATTTGTTGTTGTTTTTTTTTTTCCCATAATGATCGAATATATGTCAATGGGTCAACCAATCAAGGTACATTTAACTAATAAAAAATTATTTAACTATTCTGAAGTTTTTTTTTTTTTAAAGCAAGACTTGTAACCGAATAATTATTATATATAGTATTATTAAATAAATTCTTACAAACATCTTATGGTTAATTAATTAACTGGGTTTAGATTTTAATTAGTTTAAAAGAATTTGAAAAAAGAATGTTTTGAAAAAGATAAAAAGGACTATGAAATAACATTGTAAGTAATTTTACAACATCATTTTATCATAACTAATTATGTATGATAAAAATTCAGAAACATGTTGATTTTGTATTTTATTAATAAGTTCCTTACAATTCATACAAATGATAAATTATAATTGAATAAATGTTTAAAATTATTTATATTTTTAGTGTATGATCTTAAAATTCTTAAAAATTATACTTATAAACTGATATTTTAAAATTAAATTTAAAAAAAATAATTTATTAATATAGTTAGTCTTGAGGAAAAGTATAAGGAGAATCATGATTGATAAGTAAACTCGTAGTCGTAAGTAATCCATAAACCAACCCTAAAATTGACAGGGAATCTATAATTTGATCATGGATATAAGTACAAGAAACACCAGATTTGTTAAGTAAGGGATGGATATGAAGATGAGAATATAAGATACTCACTTCATCCCTATACGAGTCGTGCTTTGCTTTACAAATAGATAACTCTTAGATTCCTGCCTTACTTCACAAATTCAATTTTTGGATGTTAAAAAAGATTTGCACACAAATTACAAAATTTGCATTTATTAAATAAATTTTGAATTAATATTATTATATTCAACCAATTTATTTTTTATTAAAAAATTATTGTAATTTTTTTGCAGTACACCTGATATAACAAGGATATAACATAAATCTGATAACAAAAATAAGTATAGAGTTTAGAAGAGTGGGGATGGGAATGAAACTGCCCTACCGATATCTGTCTACCCATTGTCATGCCTAAAGGAGAAGAAAGAGTTTAAATATCTCCATTAACAAAATAAAACTATTACACTAGCAATTAATATTTGTTTATATTATAACCAATTATCCTTTAAGCCTTATCTATCTATCTATAGAGAGAGAGTAAATTTTTGGTTTCCCACATTACTTGTGTTTTAATTTTAATTTTTGTTAAAATATTTTGAGCAAATTAAAGAAACACAGTATCAATTTTTATTACATTACACATAACTTCGTATTTTTTTTTAATTTTTTGCGTTAACCTTTCATTAAATTTAAAAATATTATACTAACACTTCTTATATAGTTGAAAACTTTATACTAGCACGTCTCTCAAATCTTTCACCAATACCCATTTAGAAGTGTTACTATAATTTCCTCAAATATTTTTAGTTTTGGACCCTTTTATTTTATTTTGAAAAATTATCCTTGCTATTAAAAAACATCTATTAGCTAATGACCTGATAAACAAAGTTTGACATATGTTCACTCAAAGATTGTTAACTCAAACCTACATATAGGTGTCACGTGTATTTATTTTAATAAAAGATAATTCGCTGCAAGAACTTCGACTCACCATGCCGTCATGGAATGCTTGCTTGGTCGAGAAGGTGAAGAAGCTGCTCGTGCAGCATGTTTTTTCCCCCCCAAAAGTCAAGATTCAGGTCTTGGTGTTATTCATTTGTCTTTTTTTAATGCTGTAATTTTATATACATTTAAATTAATTGTTTAATACATAATGTAAGCAAAAAGAAAAAAAAGAAGCATGTGCTGGAGGCCGGAGGAGGAAGACAGTGGTCATTTGAAAACACTAAGCACAAAGGATTATGGGTGGGAGTAAGAGTAACTATTATAAGGAAGAATTAAATTCATATTTTATCCCTTCTCTTCCTCCTTGATTGAATCTAACAGTCAAATATGTGCGCTATGTTATGTGAATCGGTCCTACGACCACATGGGATATAACAATCCAAGGCAGTTCCTTAGTCAGGTGAATGAAGAAGTTGTTATACTGGGAGAGAGTTGCATAACTAATTCACTAATCATTTTTTAGATTTTGTTTTTTATGTTTGTAAGAAATGTGTAGGGGTGTTCATCGGTTCGGGTTAATCTAATGAACCTGATAAAACGAACTAAACCAATTAATTTGGTTTGATTTTTTAACTTGATTGGGTTTAGACTTGACCCAAACTGACCAGAATAACCATGCCTAGTTCAGTTCGTGATTTTCGTATTTCAAAACTCTGACTCAATCCGAATCAACCTAAGAGTATTATATATTATATTATTATTTTATATTATTTCATATTTTTAAGTTAGTAAATTTAGTAATCTGTTCTGTTTAGAGTTTTGCATTTCAAAACCCTATTTTATATTTTTAAATTAGTAAATTTATTTTATACTTTAAATTTATACAATTTGTTGTTTGTAGTGTATTGTGTTATTTTAATAATTTAATTTGATTAATTTAGTATATATGAAACACTTGGTATTTTGTTACAAAATTATGAATTTAGTAGACTAATGAATTTGATTAGTTTCAGGTATAAAATAATCTTTTTAGGGTTTAATGAAAAAAAATTGATTTTTTAATTTTTTGATCCATTTTTTCTTGAAGTCAAATCAAATCAACTTAATTATCATTGGTTTGGTTTGGTTTGGATCGGGGAAAAAAATTTCAGAAAATCAAACAAACCTAACATAATAAATAATTAGTTGAATTTTTATTTTTTTCAAAATTGAATAATCCGAATGGTGAACACTTCTAATAGTTTGTGCCCAATTGTTAACTGATGCACTTTGATGATTAATCATGTTGATTGTCTTGTATTGACTAGATGATGACATAGACTTACATGTATTTTTTTATCTTATTTTATTGATTTTTTATATTTTACCACCTATTTTTTAATTCAAACATTTTGTTCTCTACGTTTTCAAACTTAGAAAATTCTGTTTAGCTGACATTGATGATTATTTTTAATGCGTTCTAAATAAAATTTGTTATTAAATATAGTTAAATATAAATTTTTAATAGAGATATCTCATTTTTGAAAAATATCAAAATTAATATACATGAATTTATGAATTTGAAAATTCTATATATTTAAAATCATGACATATTGATATGATAAGTGTTTTTCATAACAAATTTATTATTATTTATATTAAAATTTGCAAATGGGATTATTTTTATAAAGATTTTCATTAATTTAACCAAAGAAATAAAGATTTTGATTAGCATATATACAAATAATGATATCATGATATTTTGAATAGTTTAAAATTAATTTTGATTTTGATATGCATTAAATATTTTTTTAAAATATAAGATGATGATATGAATTACATCAATTCCAACTTAAAATATAAATAAAAAATATTATAAAATTAATTTTAACTAGATTGACAATAAATTAGTGTATAAAAAAAGTGTGTTACATATTAATAATAAATAAAATATTTTCCCATATACATATGAAAATCATGATATGGATTAAATTAAGTTTAGATTGACAATAAATTAATATATTATAAATTTAAATTATTAGATAATGTTAAATCAATATTGTATTGTAAATAAGTATTTATACTTTAGTTATTTGTATTTTATTTTGATTTTGATAGTGATTAATGTACTAAAAATAATAATTTTTTAGTTTATATTAAATTCATATACGGATTGAATCAAAGATGATTTATAATTTTAAATCGAAAATAAATTAATAGACTCTTATTACTCTATGATATTATAAATTTAAATTATGAGATCATGATATATTTAAATCTTACAACAAATATAATTATACTATTTATAATTGTTTTTTCTAGTACAAAAATATTTATTCCTTATTTTCCAATTTTCTTCTACCATCATTCCTCACATTGTTTTGAACTATTATATTAATACATATTTTAGATAAATTTCTGGTATTTGCAAATTTTAATATAAAATAACAATAAATTTATCACAAAAAATACTTAAATATATCAATTTGTCATTATTTTAAGAGCATATTCAAAAATATCCCTCAACTTTTATCGCACGCTTTCACTTTTTTTTTCCTACACTAATTTCTCTTTAGGTTTAAAAACATTACACTAATCTCTCTTATATGTTTGAAAATATTATATTAGCACATCTCTAAAACCTTACACTAACATTCTCTTAAGAATGTGAAAGTAACAATTAAAACGTAAAAATACATGTGAATTATACTAAACTTAAAGGTTTATATAATTTATTCTTATTTTAAATACCTAGAATCTCTGAATTGAGAAATTTATGTCCATTTATTTTGACATTTCTCAATTAAGGTACTTCTATTAAAAAAATTGAATTTAGTAACATTTAATAAAAAAATTTAGTTACAACACATTAAAAGTGATGATTAATGTCCAAAAGTTAGCGCTGGACATGAATTGATAAATTTGAAAAATGTGCAGTAAAATGTCTAAATTAAAAAATAGAGGTAAAATGTTAAAAGTCAGTAAAATAAAAGATAAAATATAGAAATATGAAGACAAAAAACATATTCAAATCTATATCATTAAAACAAGGACTTAATGATTAAATTATGGAGGACAAAATATGCATTTAAGCTAATAGCAAAAGAATAGATAAATATTTTTTTGTTGCGACCAAGGAAAGTTGGAGGATCATCTTTATGGTGGTGGTTTTTAGTGGTGTTGAGAAGTGTTGTTGGATTTCATGAGGTGTGAGTTTTTTATGTTCCATTTAGGGGATGACAATAGGTAGAGTATGAGTAAAATACTAAGATAATATAGTATTGTCTTCATATTTGCATTTAAAAAACGGATTTGTACTCAACTTTATATGTGGGTTGATAACAACTTTTATCTTCATCTGCTAAGTACTTATGTATTCATACTAGCACCCGCGACCCACACTTTTATTATGTATAGACAGGAAACATAAACCTAAAGAAACAAAATTAACTTACATCTACTAAGTCAATATCATATACACCTAAAGAAACAAAATTAACATGAACAACATAAACCAGCAACCAATATAACATTAAGTAAATATAAATGTTATCCAAATTCAACATAACCAAACATGTCATAAAACTTAAATTATATTATTTAATAAAAAGTAATTAAACTTGAATATCAAATCAGAAATATATAATGATTTTATCATTTAACACTTAAAATAAATTAAGTGTATAGTAATTAATATATATATATTTATTGCAGGTAAGACAAGTTGGTCACCGTACTACTATATTTGATCCTATATACACCCCGCATACTCTAGATAAGCTATTCAAATTAATAATATTTACTCGTCTCAATTAAGTTATTTTTGGGATACAATGTGAGTACATTTTATCACTAGTTCGTAGGATATTAATTGAAAACTGATGTGCTTGAATTGGATCTAATAAATGTTTCTTAATATTAGATGTCTATGAACCATTTGGAAACAAATTTGCAATAGCAATAGCACTTGCACCACTTTGTCTTTATGGTGGTGGTGTCGAAGGCCATCTTACTTCCAGATGACACAGCTGGACGAGAGGGGAGTAGGTTATGCTTTTAGCATATTCAGCGTAATGGGTAAATGAATATGTTATTATTTTTTAATAATTATTATTTTAAATAGAGAAGTTAGATAAAATAAATAATACAATAAATATAAGGTGAAATCCTAAAACCAGAAAAAAACCTTTATCGTCGTTTAATGACAACCAAAGAATAACACTATGAAAAAATTTATACAACATATAAATTATTTTCTTTAGTCCCTACTACATTTACACTATTCATAGCAAATAACTTAATTAAACCTCACAATACTCTAACACAAGAGTTCAAAAAAAGTCAAATACAAACTTAAAGTGTCTTTAATTGGGTGTGCTTTGATATCATGGACTCAAGTCCATTGTATAGCATAATTCACCCACTCATTTGTTCATTCATCTCAAGTGATGTGGGACTTTCTTCGACATAACTTGAATAATGTGAGACTTTCACAAAATACAATTTTCATCAACTCCACAATGATTAAAATAAACACATTTTTGTTTTCATTACCTATACTAGTAAGCATTGTCTATATTGACAATCATACTTCATCGTAAAGAGTATATTCATTTGGAATTATACCACTAAAAGAAATTGTTTTTCTTTATTACCTACACTGGTGATCATTGTCTAAACTGACAATTACCACTCATTCTGCACTTACCAATCAATGCTCATGTAAAATCACCATACACCTTGCATCAATATTAGCCAATGTCTTATGCAATTATGGATCCACTACCAATGAGTCATTCATTTCCACAACAACATAGATATATGCTATGAGGATACACAACTCATCTTTTACAAAAGATCATCCTCCTCTAAAATGAGAGAGACAGTATTGGTATCTGACTCAGTTTTTTTCTGATGCTTCTCCAATTGGACTTTTTCTTTCCATGCCTAGACTTTTCGCATTTCCAACATAGGGTAGTCTTTTCATGGTTTTTATTCCTAGAAGGCCCACTTCTAGTGACCATCACTAAGTTTGCTTACATGCTTTCCTCACTCTTCATTATCCTTTCTTCAAAAAGAATTTTACTAACAATTTCATCAAAGTTCAGAGTTTCCGTACCATACATCAAAACAAGTTTGATAAGTTCATAGGAAGACAAAATGAGACCACATAAGTCTTAACAATATATCTTCATCTTCAATCTTGACTTCAATACCCTCTAATTCAGAGACAATCTCATTGAGAGTATTGAAATGTTTAAAGACAATCTCATTGTTGAGAATCATCCTTTGTTGGTACAATGTTTTTTGTAGGTGTTGTCAGATATGATATAGAGAAATTTGATGAAAGAATCAATTTTTCCTTATGGTAGACACAAGTCAAGGATATGTTAATATAATATGGATTACATAAGGCTTTATTGTTGAAAAGTCAAATCGGTTATTGTTGAAGGAGAAGTTATGAAATGATTGAAGACATTTCAAATCTCATTGAGAGTATTGAAATGATCAAAGACTTTCATATCATCATCTATGCGTAAGTTATGAAACTTCTCCTTTAACAACAACCGATTTGAAATGCCTTTTGCTTGATATAAGCCTTCAAGTTTCTTCCAGAGTTCTTTAGTTGTCGACATCTTCTACACATTTGCAAGGAAATTCTTAGTCAAACACAAGCAAATTGCACTTGTAACTTTCGAATCTAGTTCCTTCCATTTCTCTTCTTCTATGTCATCAATTTTTCCTTTCAATGTCTTATGTAATCTATATTGTATTAACACATCCTTGATTGGTGTCTATCACAAGCCAAAATTGATCCTTGACAACATGTACCAACAAAGATGATTCTCAACAACAAGGAATTACTTTACTCTTTTCTGATGTGTAAGATTAGACTAAACTACAACCACATAACATACTAAGAATATATTACCAAATCACAGGCTCTTGATACCACTCTTGGGTAAAACAGACATAATTTTTCCTTGAGAATTATCTTTTAAATAGAGAAGTTAGATAAAATAAATAACATAAAAATATAACGTAGAAACCCCAAAACCGAAGAAAAAATCACGATCGTTGTTTGATGCCAACAAAAAAAAATCCTGTGTGAAATTTTTTACAATACGTAGACTATTCTCCCTAGCCCTTAATACATTTACACCCTCCAAAGTAAGCAACTTAACTAAACTTCACAACACTCTAAAATAAAAGTATAAGAAAAGTCAAATACAAGCTTAAAAGTATTTTTTATCGGTGCGCTTTGATACCATGGACTGTCTATTATATAGCATAATTCACTCACTTTCTTGTTCATCCTAAATGATGTAAGACCTTCTCCAACATATGAGATTTCCAAAATACATTATTTTCATAAATTCCAATATGACATGCCAAGAGGAAGAAGTGCTTTTAGCCACACATGTTTTATTTTATTTAATAATAATATACTAGGTCATGCATGATGGTTAAAGTTAAAATTTTTAAAAAGTTGTCAAAATTCAACCTATGTCTGTGAATTTTTCATAATTATTATTTTTAATATCAATTAATTAATTATAACAATAATTTGATTTTAAAATAATTAATTAAAAGAGTATTGGTATTGCATCTTGTTTTTAAGGAGACACATCTTGTGAGAAAAGAAAAGATTTGTGAAAAATTTTTAATGCACAATTGCAAAACAATTTACAAATAAATATTCAAACATTATTATTAAAAAACATAAGAGATGTCAACAAATATATAATTTAATTAATATTAAAAAATAAGATGACTAACTCTGATGTGATATTTTAAATCTGTATTATTATGCTATCACTTAAACTCTTAATAATATCATTTAATTAACGTGATTTTTTATTATAAATTTAAATCTAACCATTGACTTAACAAACAGTAATTATAAAAAATGTAACCTTATATTAGTAATAAATATTGGAACGTACATATTACTATTTTTTTCTGGGTTGAATGTTAATATTTTATTTAAAATATCACCTGGCGTGGGGTACAACGTCTGGTAGAGACAGTGAAGCAGATTCGTAGAGTGCCGCATTTTGGATTAAAAATTAGGAAATTGTTTCTTCGAACAAATTAGTGCGGTACAAATTTTATATAGGGTTAACTATAATTGATTGATGTTGATGTTTCTCAATTTTATAAAATTTAAATATTGCGTTTTTATATTTTTAAAATTTATTAAAAAATTCTTGAATTTTTGTTTTTGTATTAAATGTTAAATATCCATAAAGATCCACATTTATTTTTCCTTGAAATCTTAAAAAATTCATAAAAAAACATGTTTAATGACTAAGGCGACTCTATACAGTTAAATTTAGGGTATGAGATTTCTTTGTTGATGGTCGGTTTCTGGGATCTACTCCATGCGGAGACGATGGGTATAAAAGGGATCTTCGCTCCCGAGTCACATATCAAATCGAAAATCATGTTTCGTTTGAATTCTTTCTTCCATGCCTTTTCTTCTAACTTAGGGTCAAATCCTTTAGACAAGATGTCCAAAAAGTTATCGATAAAGATATGCTTAACACATACTTCTTAATAAGGATGTCTTCAAAAAAATTTTGATTACTTAAGAATCTTAAGAACATCTTAACTTGCAAATGAATTATGTATAAAAGATATTTCTTTTAAAAACATGTTTATGTTTATTATCATATTTTTAAATATTGTTTATTAGAGATAATTTATGTAATAGAGTGGATTTTTAAAAATTAAGTTGAGTATTTTTTTTAAAGATATGATTTCTTAAAGTTAAAATTCATTTTTCAGTTTTATTTCAATCTCAATTAATTAAAAATAAAAAGTAAAAATGTGAGTTTCTTGACTTTTTTCATCCTTAAAACAAAATTGTTCATGGATATATTAAATTGACATGATATTGCGGAAAGCATAAAAGTAACTTAATATTTTCTAAAATATAAAAAGTTAGTATCTTAAACTCTATTATTAAATCCAATAAGTGTAACTCAATTGATAACACATGTTGGGTTTGTTGCGAAGGACCTAGGTTTTCACCACTAAAAAAAACTAATATTTTTAACAACACTAACATTTAACCTATAAAAAAAATTTATTAATAAAGATATTCTAAGAAATTAAGGTAAGGACACAAAATCCATGATAATGAAAGAAAATTTAGGAGATAAATTTTTATTGTGATTAAATTTGTTTATAAAAAATATATTAATAAAATAAATATATTTTTGTTTTTTATGTTTTTTATAAGCTAGTTATTTAAAAAATAGTAATGTTCTATTTCTAAAAAGTAAATATCAGGTCAATTTATTTAACTGTAAAATTATTTTCAAATAAAAAATATTTTGTTTCTATCATATAAAAAGTGTTTTTAAAAATTAATTTTTAACAAATAAATAAGATTTGTTTAAAAAATAAAACTGTTTTTCTAAGCAAAAATAACTTACACAAATATATTTTAAAAAAAGTTATATTATACCTCTATATTTTAAAAATGTGACATTAAACTTTCATATTTTGAAAACATCACATTGTATTTTAGATTAAAAAAAAATTAACCTTGATGACATTTAACCTTTCACCATCAATGTTTAAATGATATTAATTCAAGAATTTTTTTAATATAACTTACCATATCACATTTTTAAAATATAAAAACATAATATTTAAATTTTATAAAATGTAGGCCCAGTTAAGTCTTTTGTATATAATCTTTGTAAAAAGCTTCATACTGTATTTGGCAGTACTGTAAAAGTCCTTAGAAGGGAAAACATTATTTCTTTTCTTGGTTGAATGTGTTTTTTTTGGCTGAATTCTTAGTTGAATGTTAATATTTAATTATTTTCCTTAAATTTTCCTCCTTTGGAAGTAAAAATGTTAGCATCTCCATCCACAATTTGGTACAAAAGTTACTTAGTTAGTATTCAGTTTTTGAAAAAATTTATCTGTGTTTAATCGTGAAGCAATCCTACATTATAATAATTTTAAGTTATTTTTTGAAGTAATGGAATAAAATATTATTAAATATGTTATGTAATTGTCATTTTTTAAATTAAAATATTATTAAATATTATAAATATTAAATTTATTTATTTTTTTGCAAAATTAACAAAAATAATTTTAGTTGATTTATAATAATTAATTTTTTAATAATTAATAAAAATAAAAAATAAATTTATAATTTTTAGGTACTATAATTTTAATGAAGTCCAAAATTTTAAAAAACTATAAAATTGTACACTAGGGTAAAAAATACCTTCTCCTGTATGAGTAAAAAATAAAGTCAATTAACACTGATATGATATTGGGAAGTACTAGACATATTTTTTTATATACCAAATAATTTATAAGAGTTACTCTTATCAGATATATTATATGTTTTTATAATATTATTCATTTTCTAGCATATTAATTTTTTTTATCAATAGTTAAAAACAATATCAAAAGATTTACGATAACTCCCGGCGTCTCACGATGGGTTCATAGTATTACTCATCTTCTAACACATTATCATATATTATATAATCAAAGTATATTAACGTTTCTTACATGTTTATTAGTTGGGCCAATTTCTGTCCCGACCTTTATTGCAACGCTACGAAGGAAACACAAAAGTTGAATTGTAGTCCTTTTATATTTATTTGCACTTTTATTTTATAACTAAACAATTTGTTCCCAAACGTATCTAAGAGAAACAACTTGTTCCCAAAATAGTATTATAAATGAATGAAATAAAATAAAATAAACTAAGCTGTCTAAATCTCTCTTTCTCTCTCTATTTATTAATATTAAAATTTTGTCAATAGTTATAAAGAGTATAAACTTCAATGCCACTCACTTCTAGTATTATTTATTTCCTTTAAATTAAAAAAGAATCATTCTCAAGTTTGTCGATTGAGTATTATTTATTTCCAACTAAAAAATTATTTATTACCAAAAGTACTTTATGGAGATAGAAATTAAATTACAAATGGAAGTGAGGAAGTATAACATCATATCTATGGACTAGATTGAAAATTTCCAACTAAACTAACGCATGAAATAAATAGAACATATAGATTATTGAAGTTGACCCAATGCAGCCTCAATTATTTTCGGTTCTGAGCTTTATTGAATTACTAGGAGAAAAACATGTAATAATAAAAAAAAGGATGGCAACAGGTGGACCTTTTTATTTATTTATTTATTTATTTATATATATATATAAGATTTTAACGATGCATATTGAGTTGTTAATTAAACAAGTTTACGTTATTTTCTCACATAGAGGTTTTTCTTACAAACCAAGTTGTCTCTTATTAGCCTTGCGAATCCACTGCAAGATCGACACTACCCTCACTGTTACCACCGTTGGTATCACCGTTGACAGTATCGACGATTATGGTAGTGCTAGGAGTGATAAGACAACTGTGGTGATAGTATTGAGGATAGTGACAGTAGTGTCAACAACGTACGGTGGTGGTAGTGGCAACGACGATGATAGGGGGCGACAACAGTGGTGGCGACGCCCCAAATTATCACTACCACCGTTGTCGTCACTATCCCTACCGTTGTCATCACCACCCTTATCGTCGTCGCCATCATCATCAATACCACCACACTAACCATCGATGCCACCACAAGTGTCGGCGGCGGCCACAACAATACCAGCAAAGGTGTGATGGTGATCTTGCAGAGGATCCGCAAGGTTAATAAGAGAGAGCAGTGCATCAGACAAAGATTTGGTTGAGAACCACGTGACCTTATTTAATTAACAACTCAATCTAAACCGTTTATTGAAATTTTATTATTATTATTATGTTTTCTTATTTCTCACTAACTTATTTTCTCATCTGAGCTGCCCTTTTATATATATATAAAGACAAATTCACTTAACTCAAGGCTAAGTATAAGAAATTTATTTTTTTACTTTTTACCATTCATTATTTTGAAATCTAAATAGTTATAGTGAATGATTTATTTTAAACATCATTTTCATAAAAATTAATAATTAGATGAAAAACAAAATATCTTATCTATACTATTAATAGAGCAAATTCCCCTTTTGATGTTCACCTTTTAAAATACTTATTCTACTCTTATACCTATTTGAAAATTAAAAAATAAACTACTTTTCAAAAGAGGATTCAAACTTATAATCTCTCTTCCCAAATGTAAACTTTGCCACTAGATCAACCTTATAACCTTAAGAAAAAAATTACTTTAAATCATTTATATCTAACATACATAATTGCTCCCCTATCTATAATCTATAATTTATAATCTATAATATTATATTATATTTTATAATGAGAATAAAACCTTTTGGTATTCACATTTCATAACTATTTTATCTATCTAAATATTTTATGACTTCTTTCACTCTCACAAATATAAGTTTTCCAACATTAATAAATGGACATCTTCATAAGTTCTACCTTACCACAAATTAATTTTTCTTAAACACCGTTAATATATGTATATCTTTTATCATAAATATTTTTGATGAAAATACAAATATAATAACATTTTGAATTCTATAATTCAAATTCTTGTTTCTCTTAATTTTCTCAAACTCATTGCAAATCTGTCATATTTGTTTATGATTTGATATGTTTTTATCATGTTATAATAAAAAAATAAATATAATAGTTAACAAAATATATTTTAAAACATACTAAACTAAAATTATTATACGCAAAATGACGGAGTAAATTATTTATATTCTATAATGTTATTACAAATATATTAAATTAAAATTATAAAATTGTTATTACATATCAAAATAAAAATACGAATACACAGAAGCGATATCGCCTGTATTTTCACTAGTACTCTTAATGTAAATGGATAAGGTAATATATCCACTTTTTCACAAGTACATGACTATACGTTGATACAGATAAAAAAAATGAAAACATATAAAGAGATTGTTTCTCTACATATTCATAAATTTTAACATTATTAATTGAATTAGATAAATTTGAGTTTGGAAGAACTTATTTACACCTGTTTAGATAAATTTATATAATATACAACTTATTTACAATTCTGTTTAGAAGAACTTATTTATAACTTATTTGATTTTATCTTATTATGTAAGCACTTTATACAAGTGTTTAGATAAATTTATAAAAGCGCTTATATAAGGTTCATAAGCTGTTTTAAACTTATTTGAATAAGCTATCTAGAGTAGTTTTTTTTTTAAAAAAAATATTTTAAACTTATTGAAAATTCACACTTCCTTCGATTTCTAGCTCTTACTTTTTTTGCCTCTTACATAATTAAAACTTTTTACCGAGTCTTTCTTTCTCTCTCTTTCAGCCTCTCTCTCTCCCTCTCCCTTTCTCTCTCCCTATCTCTTTATCTCTCTTGTTCTCTCCCCTCCATCTCTCTCCCTCTTTTCCCTCTCCCCCTCTTTTTCCCCTCTCTCTCTTAATCTCCCTCTCCTATGTGTGTATATATATATATATATATATATATATATATATATATATATATATATATATATATATATATATATATATATATATATATATTTAAATACTTTATTTTCATATAAGAGCTCTTAAATTTATATATCCAAACACAAATAGCTTATTGAATTTAAAAACTTATACTATGAGTTCTTATGTAAAAGTTCTTATTGAATAACTTTTTATACTATAAGCTCTTCCAAATGATAACTTAATTCTGATTGTCAAATACTACTATAGTAATTATCCTCCAGCACCTAGCCTCTAATATTTCCTTTTTATTCCTATTATCTTACAACATATACATGACATAAAATTGACAAATGTGGTGATTATAAGGTGAAACTATTTTTAATATTGTAATTATGTTTATTATAACACATTTTTATAATTAGTTTATTTATATTAATTCTAACACGCTATTAATTATTAAAAAAATTATTTATTTATTTATTTAGTTTATCTTATTTTATTTCAATGTATAATTACTTCTCTTCAACCATTTATTTGACTTAAGCTATCTTAATATAAAAAATTAATTGAATAAATAAAGTCACACTGATGTAAAAAGTTGACCATTAAAGGTCCTTCTATCACCAACGTTCTCCTTGGTAATGAAAAATATGAAAGTTGAGATTGTAACTAAATTACAATTATATCCTTATTCCAACTAGTCACATGAAATACATCTGAGAATTGAGATGACTATAGAAAAAAACTTGAATAATTTGGTATGTCCATCTTTAAATTTTTGCATTCCATTTTTATTTCATATAAGAGACAAGAAACATAAAGGAGTGAGACAAATATCATATAAATAAATTAAATAATTAAAAAAATTATATAATTAAAGAAATATATATATATATATATATATATATATTATGCATGCAATTATTTATATAAATATGTTAGTTGTTTTTTGTTCATAATAATTCCTTATTTCTATTTTAACTTTATGATAAATTTATATCTATTTTATACGCATATCATCAATTACAATTTTTTTTTTATTTTATGGAGAAATTTGAAATATTTATATAGTAACTAGTCAGGATAAATAAGTTTTTTATAATAATTTTTAAAGAATACAAGAATATCTCACTTTAAATATTTACTCATTTAAATCCTCAATATCAAACCTCCAATACAAATTAATTCAAACCTTTATTTAAGCATTAAAATTTTTATTTTATTATTTCTTATATAAGAATTAATATTTTAAGATAAAAAAACCATTACATATAAAATAAAATGATTAATTAATAGTCCAAAGATAACTAATTTAATAAACTAATTAAGATTAGAAATATCAGACCAAATAATTATACTTAAAAATAACATAAATAATAAATAAGGTGAAATTAGAGACACCTAATTAAATAATTATAACTAAATGTAACATAAAATAAACAAAAAAATAAGTATAATATTTTTAAAAGTGATAAATATCTCATCTCATCTTAATCATTGTAGCAATTAAAGAGTTAGAAATTTTTTTCACTAAAACAATAAAGTACTCAATTGCTACTCACTCTCAGCTTCTTTCAATTTCTAGTCTTTCTCGCATCTTAAATTTTCACATTTCATGGGCTCATGTGTGATAATTACCCATGTTCATATTTATACTATGGTTATATTCCTTGGTTCATTTACTTTGCTTTTCCTTTAAATAAAAATAATTGTAGCCGGTAAAAGGTGAATCTTCATATATTCAAGCTTATCCTTTGTTTTATTTATTTATTTATATATTTATTATTATATTAACTATTACCTTTGTTTATTCTAACGTAACATATCTACGTTGTTTTCTTCTTCTTGTTTTAATAACATAGTACTTACGTTTTTCTTGTGTATTATTTTATTTATATAATATTTTTTTAAAACATATCATTACAATTTTTTTTTATATTTAGAAACCTAAATCTGATAAAATCGGAATTCTGCAAATTATCATCCCTAGTATAATTTATATTAACTTAAAGTTATTCATGAAAAATAAAAACTTCAACTTAAGTATCTGTAACTAAAAATTCATAATTAAAAAATGCATAATCAATATATATATACTATATATTTAATAGGTAGTTTTATAGTATTTATTTTTTGTATTTACTTATAAATTTATTATAAATTTATTGCTATTATTTTACTTATACAATATATTCTAAAAATTTAAAAATATAATAATAATAATAATAATGTAATTAAAATATTTTACTAGAAATTTAAAATATGATATTTGTTTATTTTAAAATATTGCAACTAAAAATAAGATAACATAATTATTTAAGAATAATATAATTAGATATTATTTAGATTCATTCAATTTACTAAGAATATTAAAATTAAATTAAGAATATTAAAATTATATAATTAAATATTTTATTATAATTTTAGAATATTACAAATATGAGCAAATTTAATTTTTAATTTGATTTAAAAGATATCATAATTTTTTTGTAAAAAAATATCATAATTATTTTTAAAACATTATTCCTAAAAGAATAGAGTTTAATTAGTATGTATGGACAATATAAAAGAATATTACATTGAGATTTAAAGTAGTAATTGATAAAATTAATAAACTTATCATAAATAAAAAATTTGTAATTAAACATTATTGTAAAACTTTTCACAATCTGTATACTAATTAAACTCAAAGAAATATTATTAGTCTTCTTTTATAATAAATAAGTGATGGTGTATTTCACACTATCAATTATTTGTTTCTTATAAAAAATCGGAAAATATTTAATTTAGATCTAATACGTGTGATCCTTATATAACAATGTAATTAAGACAACAATAAATTAATTATAGTTTTTTACATCAGCAAATAAACATTTCATTAAGAAGGAACATAAAAGGTATAAGGGGCATACACCCTTACAAAACCAGTAGCTAATACAAACATATATACTACTGATCTGTATTG
The DNA here is from genome assembly GCA_037954015.1 of Psophocarpus tetragonolobus. Taxonomy (NCBI): domain Eukaryota; kingdom Viridiplantae; phylum Streptophyta; class Magnoliopsida; order Fabales; family Fabaceae; genus Psophocarpus; species Psophocarpus tetragonolobus. The sequence goes on from CM075692.1 coordinate 37,717,027, forward strand.
TAATTACCATTTTACCATTCAATACCCCATACCATATGATTTCGAGGGTATACATTAATTATATGGACTGTTGTGCTTATAAATTATAAGTCCCTTTCCTTTACCAACTGTAACAGTTGCACCAAAAAAAACCCTATGATTTCTAAAACACTAGAAACAAAGGCGATGCTGAAGGTGAATGAGATAGGCCACTGTTCAGTTTTCCAATTTTAGAGCAATATCACATTTGTAATTTCTTTGTATACTGTATACAAAATAACCAAATGGAAAAACCACATTTTGAAAACTTTTTTTTTTTTTAATTTCTTTGTTTTCAACCATAATCATATTTTTACAGTCGGGTATAAGTTCTAAGCCCGAGTACTCTCTCTGAGCACCACCCTATTTCATGCTTTTGTTATTTCTACTCTCTTTTTAATTTAATTTTTTTCTCTCCATATATTCTCCTAAATTATGTGTTCAGAAAAATACTTTTAAGTGTGTTGAAAACGCAACATGTGTTATGGAAAAAGGTGTGTTCCTGCTTATCCAGTGGTATGCAATATCATGAACGTTTTCAAAAGAAAAAAGAAAACAAAAAGACTTTCAGATATTTGATTGCTAAAGTCTCAATGATATTTTCTTGTCAATAAAATTCAATACAAGAATGTAATAAAATTGTGTCAAGATAAGTTCCAATACATTTGAGAGATAAAAGATGAAATAAAGAAGAATTAAAAAAAAAAAAGTTTAGAGAACAAGGAAGACAAATGATCTAAAATAGGGTTTATCTCTATTTTGGTATGTAAGATAGTTTTAGGATAAAAAATATTTATAATAATAATAACTTAAAAATAAAAAGGGGAGTAGAATAAAAAAATAGTGAAAATAGCAAATGCCCTTATTCCATTTCAATTTTTGTTTGAGTATCTAAAATAGCGTTTATCTATTTTGATATGTAAGATAGTTTTAGGATAAAAAATATTTATAATAATAATTATTTAAAAATAAAAAAGGGGAGTAGAGTAAAAAAACAAAAGAGTGAAAATAGCAAATGCCGTTTATTCCATTTCAATTTTTGTTTGAGTAGTTATCGGGTCAGTGGGGAAAGTGCATGTTGAGCTCATGGAACTTTCTTTTTGCAACCTTGTTTTACTATATGCACCCCCAAATTTTTTAAATATCCTAATAGCCCCTACCTTTTTAAGCTCTCTATTCTATCTTCAAAATCTAATTTTCCAATCCCTCAACGGTTTGAGAGAGAGAGAGGGAAAGGGAGAGAGAGAATTGGGCAAACAATTTTCCATTTAAGCCCACAACCGAAAAAGCTTGAAATTTCATCGATGTTGAATATGAAAGCCAGCATGCCCTTAATTCCATTTCAATTTTTATTTTATTAGTTGTTGGGCCAATTGGTGAGAGTCGATTTGCACCCCTCCTTTTACTATTTGGAACCCGAATTTTAAAATTCCTACCTTTTTAGGCTTTCTAGTCTCCCATGAAAATCTAATCCAGTAGCCTCCTACCACAACATTGTGGGAGAGAGAGGGAAGGGAGAGAGAGAGCAAGCGAGGAAAACCGACAGTCACTCATTTAAGTTCGCATCTTGCAAAGCTAGAAATTTTAACAATCATGAATTTGTTGATAGCCTACATAGTTTATGGGTTAAACAAGACGGCCCATGACCATTTCTAAAACTTTTCATTATTATTAAAGTAGTTTTTACCATTGTAACTTAGAGACTCTTCAAAAGTCATGGAAATTATCTAATATATTTTTTATTTTAATATTTTTAACATTTCTAAATTAATATCCAATAAAAATATCTAAAAAAATAAATATATTATATTTTTTAAATAATGTGGTCAACAGGGTTTGTAGACTAAGTCTATTATTAAATCCATGAGCTAAACTAGTTAGACTTAAAAATTCACATTTTAAATGGACTCAAAAAATTGAGTTTGTATAACATGTAGGTTGCAGATTAAATGAGTAGCCTATGAGTCCAAACTCATTTGCATGTGTGTGTGTGTATGTGCACGAGCGTGCTATGTGTGTGTTGGGGTTGACCTTGACCATAACTTAAAGTTATTTCTTATTTTATTCTCAATACATTTAATACACAAATGATACATGCAATGTCTCTATCTCTTTGTTGAAAACTTTCTCCATTGTTGATTTCTAATAAATTTTAATCAATCATAAAAAAAAATCTCTAAAAGAGTGTTGTGTTCAAAATTGTAAAAACAAAAGCTAATTTTTTGTTTTAAGTTTACAAATTTATAAAATATTTTTTATTTCAAATTTTAAAATATTATTGTTCAATCTACTAAAATCCTTTCTTTGCTTTGACGACCAGAGACAACAATCAAAAGTGGTAATTGGAGATCAATAATTTTGGTAAGAGATTTATTGCTATAGTGGTAGCTAATGACTAACAATTAAAAATTACTATTGGAGATGGAAGAGACAATCAAAGACCACTAACATGCACAATGACCCATTGTGAGAATTGAAGATTGACAATCAACAATGGTGGTTAGACAAGTTATCGTAATCAATGATTAGTATGGAGGCAATAAATAGCAAAGGGTATGAAGATAAATAATTGTTTTAAAAGCAACTAAAAAATCAAACCACAACTATTTTATTAAAATATTGTTTTTTGTTTTCAAAATAAAAACAGGAGTTTTTATAGATACTCAAAACTAATTTTCTTAACGTAATATAATACATTAACTATTCCCATCCATAAAGCATAAACTGAATTGTGGAATGTAGTTGATTTTACAACATTTTCAAATTTAAATTTTTTTATAGTTTTATAAAATTAAATTTTGAATATTTACATGATTATGCGATTTTAATAAATTGAGTGAGAAAAAGAAATGTGCATTTCATGTCATTCCTATAATTGTCAAGAGCTGTTTTAATGTGTTATTCAGAAAAAATAGAATGAGAGAGACACGAATGTGGTTACACATTTACACATGCACCCATTATCTTTATCTCTTCTGAAAAATTTCAATGAACAGATAGAAGTATAAGCCGGGGTTATACACACACTAGAAAATCCGAAATTACATAACTATATATATATTACAGCAGCATCCATACCATAATTCAAGAAGAAGCCATTACTTAAATTCAGATCATAAATTAAGTAAAAGAGAAAGACATTAAGGATAGCGAATCAAATCCAAGTATAGATCAACATTAAAAATCCACAAATAATATTTAATTTGACAGAAATAGGAAAGAAATATCATGGTTGCATACCCTTGTGAGGGATATTGATGGCCTTTATTTTTATCCCCACTCAAAGATGACTAAGATTAGACACACAATACTTTATCAACACCACACCAGCAATACTAATTAACTTTGTGACTTGACTTGTGAGGCTCACCACTTCAATATTCAGACTCTTACTCTTTCTTGGAGTAATTATTCCTTCTAACTGTTGTTGTAGTTCTGAGCTTCTTCTTAGCACGATGAATAAACTCTGAAAAGTGGCTTTCGTTTTCGTTGATACCATGAGCCTCACGATCAGGTGCAGCCGCTGGGTGGTTGCTGTGATGAGTCCAACCGATGTTTGACATGCTTCTCATCATTTTCTCCCTCGTCTGTTGAATAAACACTTTGAAATGATCGTTAATATCCATTGGTTTATTACCTTGTGGCTCTGTAATTTGCACCCCGTGACCATGTTGCATGGAATGAGGTTCACCCTTAGTAGCCACTTTAATTGTTCTTACTGATGACCCACCTTTTGCTACACCTTTTTCACGCAATTTAGGGGCTGAGTGATCATAAAAATTTATGGGAATCGCTCCTGATCCTTCTCTTTGAGTCTTATGATGTGCATATGGTTTGCTTTGGATACTAATATCAGTGATGGATGGTTTAGAATTTGGATCTTTGGTGATAGGTTTAGGATCTTGGCTAAAGCTTGTGATGCGTTGTACGGCTCGAACTGCAGGATTGCTTCCAAGTGCTTGACGGATTTTGGTGCACACAGAAGTGCTTGAATCACTATTGTTTTTGTCCATAGGAACTGTGGGGTGTGTGAACTCAAAGGGGGTTCAGCTAAGAATATTGTGGGGAGGTGTGGTGCAACACTGCAAGGATATTTGTTTCCATGTTTTATAGAGTTTATCTTAAGTATGGAAAGGAAAGATGAAAAGGCAAGGATATTTGAAAAATAAACACAAATATCTACTTTTGAAGTGTGATCCTTTGTGGGAACGAATTGTAATTGAAGAAATGGTAAGGATAAGATTCGTAACAACTAGCCTAGCCACTAATGAGGTTGCTTTTTCTTAATTTCCATGGCAGGGATCAATTCCACTGTCTTGTCCCTATTATTATGTATCCACCTAGACCTAAAACAAAACAAGTAATAAAACTAGCGCACCATGCTATGTGCTTGGCATATTTGACAGCTTAATTAGCTAGTATAGGGGTGGAGAGAAAAAGAGGACAAAATTGAAATTTGATAACTTACATGAGGGATTAACAGGAGCACCTGGATGGTATAGGATTCAGTTGTCTCCAAGGAGTAGAATGGAGAAATAACCAAAGCCTAGTTGCAAGAAAGAATCATTTTAGCTTCCCTAACAGGAAACCTGATTCTACTACTCGTACATGTGAATGTGAAAGATAATGCTTTTTTTGTGAAAACTGTTGATGATATAGCAAAATAAGAGTATAAACTCACCTTACAATCCGATTTTACGAGGTTGAGTTAAAAAATTTCCTCATTTCTAATAAAAACTAATTTCTGATTATCAAATTAGCCCGGTGTTTGCTTAATGTAAGACCAAAAAAAGGGGAAAAATAAACCACAATATATTAACCAAAACAAAGAAACATAATATGATACTGTTATTGTGTTTCTTGAACCAACCAGAATCCCATTCCTGTTTCTTATTATATTGAATAAGAAGAATGTGAAGAGAGCATGGGGAACTTAGTTTGTCTTGAATCTTGATCAGTGCTCGTTCGTTGTTTAAGTTTTCTTTCTTAAATTATCATGCTTACAGCTTTCGCTTGGCCTACAACTTTTTTTTTTTACATACTTAATTACTATGATGGATTAATTCTTTGCATGAATACGGGTTCATCCAAATCGATAGTAAAAAGTTTAATATTAAGATAGCGTTTTCAAAGCTTTATTATGTTTTTCAAATGTTGTTTAATGTATCTTAGATTTTTTATTGGTTATACAGTTATACTTAAGAGATACTTTTTTCGTGCTAAAATGGATAATTGTGCCAAGAGCTAGCAAGTACAAAGTAATAGAAAAATGTTATTCAATGTATCAGTTTATTACATGCATGCCTATTTTAATGTTTTGGAAAATTCAAAAATACAAATTTTAAGAAAAATCATTCAAAAAAAGAAAAGTAGATTTCTCATCCAAACCTTTTTTTTCTAACCAGAGTTCATATTTATATATGAGATTAATTGGCACTGACATTCAATCAAAATTCTTTATTCATGGTAAATTTGTTGCATTTACTCGTTACTACTTTAAAAGTCACATAAATAAGAAACAGTCATGATTGAAGGTCAATGTAAAATCGTTACTACTTTAAAAGTCACATAAATAAAAAACAGTCATGATTGAAGGTCAATGTAAAAAACTACTGACAATATATACCAATTAAACTCTTTATATATAATAAATAAAAGGTAAGATGTGATGCGTATCAAAGATGAATATCTTTAAAATTAAGATATTTTAAATCATAGTAAATTTACTTGTTAAAGATAAAAAATAAACAATTAATTTAAGCATTTAAATTTAAAAATAAATAAAATATGCACAACTATTTAAAATAATAAAAACTAAATGTTCTTTTTTATTGTTGGTAACCACGATATCTATACCTCTTAACAAAGCTTATTACATACTCAAAGTGGTATAACTATGATTTAAAACTTGACCCACACTTGATTAATGATACGAGGGCTTGCCACTTGTTTAAACCAGTAAAACTAAATGTTCTATAATTTTATTTATAGGATGGATATATAAAGAAAAACAATCAATAATGTGATTCTAATGTCGCTTTATAATATTGCACGCTTTCTGGCCACTACGTTGCTCGAGTATAATCCCACTGTTTGGTCGGGCCAAGGCTAAAAAGGATTTGAACTTAATACCTTCAAGAAAGAAAAACAAACAAAAAACACTTAGAGAAGTTCAAATTTCTAAAGCAAAGCACCCCATACTATTAATCTAAGTTTTCCTCCTTTATGCTCAACCCAAAGACAGATTCCAGTCTTTCACCCACAAAAAAAAAAAAAAAAAAAAAGATTCCCTTTCACCATTCATTCTTTTCATCATTGGTGGTCGTCTCATCCTGTAGAAAGCCAAGGATATATTCCAAACTGTTCACAGTATTACAATCGATTTAGTTCCAACAATGACCAGAGCTTTTTTTTCAACGGAGATTAACAGAGCTTAAGAACCCCTTTCTTTCACTTTACTAAAGTGACGTAATGATCAAACGTTAGGCACATGTCATATTTACATGAATACAATTCAACATGCAGCATCCTAAAGCACACAAACACAACGACAAAAATATAATACTCCACTTCTGTTGAACATACTAATCTATATAGAGGAATATATTGTTAATATTTCTCACCCATAAAATAGTGATAAAAAGACGATAGTTCAGTACCAAGTGCAGCATACGCACGCTAAGGACCCGAGTATACCATAAGCTCCTAGTATGATTAACAGATTGTTTTCACTCCCTGGTGTAAGTAATATATCTGGAGAACAGTTAACAAAAAGTAGAATACAACATATAAGAAAAAGAAGTTCTACAACAGATTGAAGGACACAACTTTCTGAAAACAATTATTTACAAGTTTTTATGCCAAATGCATCACCATCTAGATATTTGTGTAAGGGCTGTTGGTTTCAGAATTGCTCACAGACAAAGCCTGCAAAAAATATCAGATGCAAAAAACATCTCATTGACCAAATTGTTGCTGTTGGATTCTTAAGGCACAATTCCTCATTCCAAGTGACATTTTTTAGTAGGGCTTCCCTGTATACTCGGTCATACTCAATGACGGAAGGTCTTCACAACCTTCTCTATCTGTCGCCGGCAGAGAGGACAATTGGTCAAGTGTGAAGAACAAGCTGTACAGCAGCACATATGCCCACACCTGACAACATAGCACAGACATTAGGGGCTTTCAAATAGAAAATGGAATTATATAAATAACTCTATTTTAGGGGCCTCAAACATCCTGGCCCATGCTTTGGTGTCTCTTAGGGTGATTGTCACAAGCATATATATAAATAATGAACAAGCCCAACTGAGCTTAACTGAGAATAGTTTCGGTGGGATGAGGTTTGGATGACAAATTTTTCATTGGTTATACTTAGGGAGACTCTTTTATTCCAATTGACTTTTCTATTTGGGTTCACTTAAAGAGAGTATCATTGAATTTGTTACTCTTTATTCCAAATAAACATAGAACTTTGTTGAGACAAATATGAAAAGAAACTTTTATATGACAATTTTCCTTAACAAGTAATTTACTATGGTTTAAAATAATTTTATTTTGCGTCCTGTTAATTTTTATATTTTAAAAATAAACGAGAAAAAACATAAATTGCTCAAGCAGGAATTCCTATTGATTAGTTATTTTTTAAGTGATATATTGTAAACAGTATGATCAAAATTAATAATTATTTTTGCTAAAACAAAAAATTCAATTATATAATGAGAGCAAATTTACTTCATTTTTCGTGCAACAAATAATTACGCCAGACTTCTTTTTTTGTTAGGCCTGTAAAACTCAGACTGAATTTAATATCAAAATATGGCTAACAGCAATAATTTTGGCCACCAAACATTCTTCAGAATCATTTGATATGAATAAACATTTTTATTTCATGCTTAATAATAGTTAATAAAGATCATAACGAGGAAATGAGTGAGATGTTTTATATTGGTGGAAAAAATAATCAAATTGTGGAAGTATGCTTGTCATTCTCAGTGCTACTGCAAATTTTATAATAGCCAGTTGTTGTATGCAGAGAAACATATAAGACTAAGCATTGACTACAGAATATCTTATGTCAAGCAAGAAAGAGGATGATATTGATAGCTTACGGAACAAAAACGGCATTATATTCCTGCTCAAGGCATATTACACACAAATCTGGCATTAAACGATCCTTTTTAGCACCATCTGATAAGCTGTCGGCTTTTTCAACTGAGAAAGAACCACAAATTTATGTTAACAATTGAAACAGACATTGCAAACGTAAATATAATTGAGCTATAACAACTTACCATCATTATTTTGTCCTGACTTCTTCGCAGCTGCAGCAAGAACCCTGAATAAAATTGTTTAGACTGATTAAAAATAAGATGGAGGTGCATGCAAATATTAAAGAGTGGATTAGAATAGACCATACTTAACTTGATAGATGAACTGTTGTTCATTAAAACAACTTTTTTATCATTCTTTTCCTAATTAAAAAGCTTTCAATGGTATTCAGTTTTTTATCACTTATGAAAAGAATCACTAGTCATGTCTACCTTTTTTGAAGTTCACCACGGCGCCGTCTTTCTAAAATGTATCGAATAGCATGCTTAGCTATTAGATAAGCACCAAAAACTGTCAAGCCCATAGAAGCATACTTATACCACCTAACAAGAAAATTTAGCCAATAAAAAAATCTGGTATACCAAAACTATAGATAGACATCTATAAATTTGTAAAGTAACCTTGCCCATTTCCCCAGATTTACAATTAGTTGATCAATTGTTTTGGGAGAGACATAGAAGGGCCCTTTGTGGGGTCTCTGAATTCGAATGGTCCCAACATCATCTTTAGCAGCCTGATCATTAAGTTTGAAAATATTTAAACAAAAAAATTGCAAAATATAAAGGATTAATATTTATTAGACACAAAAATGGCATCAAAGTTTATAAATTGAAAATAGAAAGAAAGAACTCAAACAAAAACAAAAATTGCAAATTTGCAATCCCTTTTTCTTTGAAACATGATTTTTATTCCAATATATACTGTAATATGTTTTATTTTGTGAGAAACAACAATGACTATAATCAGAATTAGATAACTTGTAATGAAGAGTTCATGTCACTTCAATTGTATCAAATAATTAAATCTACAAGAAGCTTTTCCAATGCAAAGTTCATCATGTATTCAAAACATGAGGTTGAAATCACAGAAGCATGTGTTAATGAAATGATTGTTCCAATATGTAGCAGGGGAAGAAGTATTACTCCTTTTTATATCTTGCAACACTACCTATGCAGTCTGCAACACTGCTAATACTGATTATAATGAAATTTTGTAGTACACAAAACTTCTGAGAAAGTAACTAGCCATATTCTTGAAATTAATTACATTACCTCACCAACAACTGTCAAGGAAGTTCCAACAGGAAGTACCCGCTCAATTCTCTTGACTCCGAGCATCTAAAAGCATGGGTCTCAATTATGTCAGTTTACAAAAAAAGCAACTCAATGCTTCTTTTATTTTTGCAGAGAGAGAGGAGCAGAAAGGACTGGTTGGATGAAAACACTCCCACCTTGAGACCTTGGAGATAATCCAATGTACCACGTACAAGTGACCGACCTGACTCTTCAAATGCCTCACTTCCAACAGGTAATACAAAACCAGTGGCACTCCGAGCTCCAACCACATGCACACGATCACTTCCATCATCCTAATATATTAAGCAAAGGCATTGCAATCCCAAATATTTACTTCAAGTGAATTTGGTTTTCATGAAGAAAACATAAAATAATAATAATATTTTTGGCAGTGGGAGAGGAGTGTTCACTTAATAAGCTTAAATGTTGACTCTAATAAGAAAATATCCTATCAGTCTGATACCCAATAATAATAACTATAAATAAAAACTAAAGGGGAAAAAAACTTTATTAGAGGAACAAAGGCAAAATACACACCAGATACCAAGGAACCTCTTTACTCATTGATAGCATCAAAGCGGAATCTTGTATCCAGGAACCAGCATCATTGTGTTTAAGAAAATGTTGCTCTGCCTAAATGGAAAATTGTAAAACAAGTTCAGTAATGCATTAATCACAAAGAGCAAAGATGACATAAGCAACGTCTTAAAAAAATGGAGATATTGGTGCTTTATGTCAACGTACTGTTTCTTCAACTATTACACCTCTTAAACCACTGAATTCGCAGTTAATTGGGGTTTCAGCGCCAACTCTTCCAGAAATTGTAACAATCAAGGGTAATATTTCCACATCTAACAATTGTGCTGAAAAGTGAGGAATCCCAATCAGAAAAGCATGATAGCACACACTGTATCACACATTATCACAGTTAAAGTACTTGACTCTAACACAATAAGAACATTAAACCTCATATGTTCTGCAACATAGAAATGTACGCCAATTTTGCTTTATTAACAAGTACTACAAATTGGAAACATATCAAGGAGACCAGTATCAAATGAGTTGTGTCTCAAGATTAAAATGAATGTGAAATTTGAAACTCATTGTTACGAAAATTATAACTAGAAAGCATCTTGCAACAAACAGCACAGCTAGAAGGGTGAATATATAATAACAAATCAGTATCAGCAAGCCAAATAAGGCCAATCTCAGGCACAAACATTTTCAGTGCTACAACACCAATAACTTGCATGGAATTCAGCTAACAACTGTGTAGGGTGATCTATAACTTTCTTCAACCAGTTTCACTACCACTCTTTCTTATAAATAGGCAAATAGCTCCACAAGACAGATGCAACAACCCTCTTAGAATTTAGGTTAAAGTCCTACTCAACCTATAAAGTTAGCTCATGGGCTGAGAACCATCTCACACTTATATAAACTATTTTGGCCATATCACTTGTTAATGTAGGATAAAATTTGCAAGGCTGTGTAACTCAATAGCAACCCAATAACAGGTAAGCTCATCAATAACCCGTAAGCTATACTTTGATGCAATTTTAAAATTTGAGTTTAATTCAAACTCAATCTAATGGAATGAAGATTATCCCCACTTATTTGTTCATGTTGCCCGTCAAGGTGAGATATCCAACAAACCCCGTTAGTCATTGGTAAAAGGGCACTGTATATCCACCAGTTATTTACGAAATCACAAGTAACATGCATCTGAAGATCAGTGAATCGGATCATGTAATTCAAAGCTTTTTCTTTCTTTTTTTTTCTTCTTTAACAAATGCAATTTAAACTTGCACAAGTATAGGAATAAAATAGCGAGAAGGCATAAAACAAGTGTACGGAATTGCAGTCCCTGAAAAAGAGACAAACCTAGTTCCTTCAATTGATTGACCCTGGTAACGGATTTAAGAAGCTCGGCATCCCTGAAGCCATGAAAAATGAAAAAGAAAAGAACTTTTACAAGCATGCTGTTGAAGAAAGGGAAAAAACCTGATTGAAGTGAAAGTAATGGATTAAACCTGCCACTGCTTCTGCCGAGGAGGTAAAGAGCAGCTGCACTCAAACAGCAGCTGAGGCCACCCCAGGGAATCATCTTCATGGGTCAAAGTCCAACACTAAGCGCCCAAACACATTGCTTCAATTGAAAAGGGAAAATCAATGGGTGGGGAAAGTTGCTTTATTAATTGAAATGAATGGGGGAAAAGTGAGAGAATTGGATGCAAGAAGTAAAGTGAAGGAAATGTGTTGTACCTTGGTCCTCCTTGGGATCCTTCTTTTCTTTCCTACCTCACAAAATCAATAACATTCCGCTGTTTCTTGTGGCTTATTTTGTTAGCACTAATCACATATGAAAATTAGATCATTTCATTTAAATTTAAAATAATAAGTTAATTTTCACATAATAAATAATTTTTTACTAATAAATTCTAAATAATTTTAAATGCAAGAAAATAATTTATTTAAGAAAATAGTAAATTTAGCTTGTCAGTGCTTATTCTACACACTTTCCAATAAAAAATACCTTAAGACTCAGTTATCTCAAGCATATTTTAAAGCTTTTATAAAGTAAGTTAAATATATTTATATTATGTGATTTCTCAGGGTCTAACTCTTGGTTAAGCAGATGCACAAATTATTATCACTCTCATGAAACAATTGTCTTCAACTCTTAAAAAAAAATAAAAAATCTAATTTATCTTTAGAATATTCACTTATAGCAAATTACATATACATGGTGTTACCCGAAAAAATATTATATGTAACCAAAAACTCATGGTCTAACTCTTGGTTGAGCAGATGCATAAATTATTATCACTCTCATGAAACAACTGTCTTCAACTCTTAAAAAAAAATAAAAAAATCTAATTTATCTTTAGAATATTCACTTAGCAAATTACATATACAGGTTACCCGAAAAAATATTATATGTAACCAAAAACAAATTACATATGTATGAACATTTTCAAAATGTTCACAAATCATAAAAATAATTAATTAAAAAATAAAAAAAATAGTAATAAGTTTAATTGATATTATATTTTCAAAATGTTCACAAATCATAAAAATAATTAATTAAAAAAAATAGTAATAAGTTTAATTGATATTATATGAACTTTAAACTATAAAGGTAATAAATTTATTATAAATAAAAAGTTGTGATTAAATTTACTAAATTAAACTTGAAAATCAATTATTTAGGTTGGGATATATTTATCGGCTTTTTAAAGTAAAAGATAATGTCTAAATTTACTATATACTACTAATATATAGCATATAATAATTAAATTTTGAAGTAACCAATTACAATAAATTGTATAACTTTTTACTAACAAAACAAAAGAGGCATACTATTGCAATCTCCCCTCTCATTTGAATGTTACCTGAAATTCCATGCGTACTTGTTTTATTTTCTTGTCGGAAATGTATGGCTAAATATAGTGCCACAGTTGCACAAGTGAATGATGTTACAGACTTGCAATGCCTCTGGCTGTACTATATTGTCCATAGTACCAGTACAATCTTTCACAAAGTCTGTGCTTATCCATACACGTCAACATATATTGTATTTTAAAATAATATTTTCTTATTATCATTTATTCTTTGCTTTAAATATTAAAATATCGATAACTATATTGTTCATATAATCATATTTTACTTTATTTTTAATTTTTTTAAATTCTTATGATATTTTATTATTTTAAAACAGTTTATAACATAAAAAAAAGTTTATAAATAATTAAAAATACAATTTATCTAAAAAAATTACACTAGACTATCTTATCAAACTCTCTACTAATGTGATAATCAATGTTAAAAGTCTCGAATAACATTGTTTTTGTGAATTATTGTAAACTTTCTAATTTTATCTTCAATTCTTATCAAAACAAAACAAAAATTAAACCAAACAAAAATCTTATCAAAACAAAAAAATAACATTGTTTTTTAAAGTAAAGATTAAAACCAAGTAGTTTTTTAAATAATCAAATTGCACGGGGGTATTCATCGGTTTGAGTCAATCCGGTGAACCTAATAATTCAAACTAACCAATTAATTTGGTTCAGATTTTTCACTTGATTGGGTATGATTTGACCCGAATCGAGTAAAATCGATTGTATTCAGTTTGGTTCGCAGTTTCAACACTGACTTAACCCGAACCAAATCAAAGGTATATATATTATTAAATTTATTTTATATTTTTAACATAGTAGTTTATGTCATATAACTTTAAATATGTTGGAGTTTACATGTATTGAGTTGTTAACTTTGTTTGTATTGAGTTGCTTTAAATATATGCAATTTATTGTTTGTATTATACTAGATTGCTTTAATACTTTAATTTGACTAATTTGGTATATATGAAATACTTGATATTTTATTATAAAATTAAGAATTTAGTAGATTAATGGATTTGGCTAGTTTGAGGTATAAAATTATTTTTTATAATTTAATGAAAATAGTTTTATTTTTTTTATTGGCTTTCTCGAGATTCAAACCAAACTAACTTTATTATCATTGGTTCAACTTGGTTTAGATCCAGGGGAAGTTCAACAATCCGAATCAACCCAAACCAATTAAAATTAATTGATTCGATTGGAAATAGTTTTATAAAACTGTTGTCAGTATTTTATTTAAAAACTAAAAAACTCGTTTGATTAGTGTTTTTTTAAAACAATTTTTTAAAACAGTTCTGGTTTTTTTAGTTTTTAAAAACTAAAAAACAGAATAACTTATTTGGTTTTGTTTTTTAGTTTTGAAAAGAGTTTTCAAAAACCATTTTCTGGAATAAGGGAAAAAAAACTTGTTTGATATGTGTTATTTGAAAACTATCTTAAAGATGTGAAAATGAAAAAAACTTGTTTCTATTTACATAAATGTCATCAATGAAAAGTATAAAATATTGTTATTATATTTTGAGTTTTCAAAGCAAAAATTACTTACATTTGTTTCTGTTTTTCAGTTTTTAAAAACTAAAACTAGAATCGTTTTCGAAAACTATTTTAAAAAAACACTACCCAAATGTGTTTTTTAGGCCCCATTTGTGGTGATTCTGAGTTTCTGGTTTTTGGTTTTGAAATGTATTTTGAAAACAAAAACTTGTTCGGCAAAAATGGTTCTGTTTTGGTTTTTTACTCATTTTTTAAACAGTTTTCACTCAATTTTAAAAACAATAAAATTTTGTTTTTAGACTTCTTTCTGTTTTTATTTAAATTCATTACTTGACGTCATTTGTCATTATTGACCATCACCTCTGACCAAAAGTCACCGACTGTCACTCCGATGGTCATCAGTCATCACCTTCGATCGGTGGTCACCAGCCCCCACCACCGACTAGCAGTCACCGGTCGTCACCTCTGATTGACAGTCACCAATCATCACCTCCAACCGGCTGTCACCAACAGCCACCTCCAACTGTCAGTCACTAGTCGCCACCTCCGACCAATGATCACCGGTCACCACCTCTGACCAACGGTCATCACCTCCGACCGGCGATCACTGACTGCCACCTCCGACCAACGATCACCGGTCGCCATCTTCGACCAACGGTCACCGGCTGCCGCACCTGACCGGCAATCGCCGGCTGCCGCCACCGATCGGTGATCACCGGTCGCCGCCTCCGACCGGCGATCACTGGCCGCCGCCTTTGACAACGATCACTGGCTGCCACCTCCGACCGACGATCACTAGCTGTCACCTCTGACCGACGATCATTGGCTGGCACCTCCGACCAACGGTCACCGACCGCCACCTCCGAACGGCAATCACCGGCCGCCACCTCCGACCGGCGGTCACCAACCAAACCTCCAACTGGCGATCGCCAATGACCGACTGTCACCTTCAACGGTCGCTACTTTCAACTACTGTTTTGGGTAAGATTTGAAACAATGTTTTAAATTTAGAAACATAAATAATGTTGTTTTTAAAATTTTGAAAACTTAAAACTAAAACTAATTTTTGTTTTTAGAAATTTTAAAACTATAAACCAAAAACCACCCCGAACGGAGCCTTAGTTTTTAAATATTCTTATTGTTCATATTTACTAAAATTCCATTAATGAAAAGTAAAATGCAACATATTCTTATTGTATTTTGAGTTTTCAAAACAAATATAGAAAACTAAAAAGTAAAACAAATATAGAAAACTAAAAATAAAAACAGTAACCAAACAAGTTTTTTAGTTTTTAAATACTAAAATACTGAAAACAATTTTATACCAATGTTGCCAAACAGTTTTAAATACTAAAGTAGTTTTACTTTTCAGTTTTCTATTTTTGTTTTGAAAACTCAAAATACAATGAGAATATGTTACTTATTGTTTCTTATTAATAACATTTCTTAAAATATGAGTAAGTTTTTTTCATTTTCATGTCTTCAAACTCATTTTCAAATAATACTTACCAAATAAGTTTTTTTTTCTTCTTTCAGAAATAGTTTTTGAAAACTATTTTTAAAACTCTTTTCAAAAGTTAAAAATCAAAATTAAATCAATCAAACTCTTATTATTTTCAAAGACAAATTCGTTGATAAATTTATTTTACAATAATAATAAATAGATCTTAATTAATTAAGATACACTATCATTGATTGACATATAAATATTTTTATGCATATTTTATGTCTCATAAACCCATATAATATCTCCATCAAAGTTTCAAGAAATAGTTTTTGAGGCTAAGAAACACCTAGAACCTCTCATGGAATTTACCTGAGTGTGAAACATAACATTTTTATTTTAAAGATGACGTCATTTTTCGTTATCCAAACAAAATGAAATCTAAAATACAATGAGTTTAATTAGTATATACTTTTATAATGATATACAACTTTTTATTTATGGTAAAAAAAACTATTTTATCGATTAATAATTTAAAAATCATGTAAATAAAAAATTAAGATTCAATATAATTTAAAAAGTTACATACTAATTAAACTCAAATACAATTTGTCCACTGACATTAACTTCTCTTTAAAATAATTCTAAGTCTTTCAAAAACAATACTACCAAAATCTAAAACAATCACCCTGTGTTGTTTCAACTCAACTGATTTCCGTTACTCAAGATAATTCTAGATTTAGCAACTAAAAAAAGTAAAAAAAAAAAAAAATCATATCTTAGGACTTAGATCGAATATTAATGCTATTATGCTATATATATATGATGAACATTAGTGCACCTGCCTGACGGCTATTTTCAGGGTAAATCACTAAACCATGCTTCTTCAATTTACCAGTCTATACGTTATGTCTCTCTGTTTACGGAAGTATGCTCCATTTAACCATGCACATAATACTTATGACTTTTTCAAAGATAATCGTGCAGTTTGTTAGCGCTGACATACAGCTTATGTAGAACGGGAAAACCTGACAACAATTTAACCAAACCAATATTTTCATTGCAAAATTTTACATTATACTATACTTTACAATTAGTCTTATCGCCCAAATACCTAATGAGTATGTTGCTTGCCTTGATTATTGAAACAAGGTACTAATCTTACTGTAAGTACACCATTCAAGTGTTGATCAAACCAATCTTCCGCTTCCAAGATCAAGCAAAGGTTCATTTGGACAGAAACCAACATTGCTTTGCTATCACTTCCAAAAAGCCAGGGCAGGTATAATGGTTGTTCCAATGTGTCCTGACTCTTAAAGCTCTTCAAAGTCAAACTCGACGTGAACATGTCTTCAGAGGTTGCACTTAAGCAAGCCTTAGCACTGCCACTGCCAGCAATGCTGCGGCTCTGAAGTAAACTTCTGTTAGGCTCTTATCGACCTTTTGAATCATTTCTTCATCTTTCACTCCTAGCTTTCCTGTCTTCTTGTTTATGCTGACAATTGTATCCCTTAGCTTATTAACTGCCCAAGAAAGCCAAACCAGGCCAAATCCAAAGCCAGTGTTGAGGAGCTTAGTAGCACAAAAGGGAACCCCCCTTCCACAAGCTAACTTGCAGATCACAGATAGCAGGACAGCAAGGCCTGTACCAGCAATGCCAGCAGAAAATTGTGTGAGGAGCTCAGGAAGTTCAGGGCCAGATTTCTTTAGAGAGAGAATTGCTGTTTTCCGGTGTTGCCCCTTGTCAACCATTAGGGACAGAAGGCTCTCACATGCATGCAAATAGTTTTTCTTGAAGAGATCCCTCTCTCTGACAACTTTATTGTTCTTCTTTTGAGATGGCTTAACTTTGACTTTTTCTGGACTGTTAATCAAAAGAAATGCAACAACATGGTATGTTTATTAAGCAAGAAATTGATGTGACCATTGTATGCTTAGTAGCTGAGACTATCCACAACCAGAGAAACAATCAGCATAAATGAAATCAATGATGCAATTGCAGCCCAACTATAGAACACAATTCCTTGATGTCCTGATGTTGAAAAATTACATATATCTACATTTAATATTGCACTAAAAGAATTTTTACAAGATAATTATCTCTCATTAGACACCTATACAAAAAACAGTTTGTATATGAATTGTCCACATAGGCTATAGCACGGGGGAAACAAAATGCATAACAGGGACGAAAATCCCTCAACCAAAGTTGCATAATTTTATATAGAACACAAAGATTTTGAACTATTATTTTAATAAAAGTAACCTCTTAGACAAGCCTATATTGCATACCTCCTTACAGGAACCGTCAATGTAGAATGAATATCCAATGTGGAGGAAAGACTTCCAACTTCTACTCCATTGATAATCATCCTGTCCGCAGAGAATTTCAACAAAAGTCAGTAGCTAGATGTATAACAAACAAAAATAGTGTGTTAATACGGGGATTTAAATGTCTATTACTAAAACATACAATAGCAACATCAAAATCTTATTAAAAAAACAATCAAAACAAGGAATCACTATGCACAAACTAGTAAAGCAACTGATTTACCTAACTTGTATTAATTATCATATATGAATTTAATTTTTTGTATTTATTGCAGAATTAGAAAACAACATTTAGGGAGTGCATTTGGAAGAGCTTATTTTAGAGAAATAATTCCCTTTTCTTTTATTAGTTACCTCGCAGAACATTTGAAATAAAAAGGACTATTTCTCAAAAATAAACAGTTGGCACATGTGCATTTATTAAATTAGTATAAAATTATTTTTTAAAAAAATATGCACACTCACACATGTGGAGGGAACAAGTGAAGAAGGAATTTTTTCTTCCCATTGAACAAATTTTCAGCCATCTTAAATGAAAGTAAGTTTAATAATACATTTGATCCGCTTTAATTCCAAAAACTTTCCATTTTAGTTCCTACACTTAAAATTATCTAATTTAGTCCTTACTATACCATATTTAATCCCTTTAGCCCCACCCCCACTGTAGGGACTAAAATAACATGCAAGGATCAAAAGGGATTAAAAATGGTATGTATAAGGACTAAAATGACATGTTTTTAAGTACAGGTACTAAAAAGAAATGTTTTTATAACTATAAGGACCAAATGAGTAATTAAACCATGAAAGTATCTCAAACTAATAGCAGTCCCTAGAAGAGAAAGTGTAACAAGAGGTATGTAATTCTTCAGAGTGACAGAAATATGCACTTCATTTTTATTAGATCATATGATATACATTAAGAACAAAATTTAAGTAATCAAAATTTGAATTTCACCTTGATAGCCAATGCAAACCATTATTACATGGATTACTAGCGTGAAACTCCAATTTTAATCAGAAAGCAATATCAAAAGTACCTAATGAACTAAACCTAAGTTTAGTCCATAAATTAACTACTGTAGATACACAAATTAATCCATTGTCAATTTCACACATTTATGGATACAATTCTTCAACTAGTTGTCTTGATTCTTGAATGCAAAACAACAGAGTCAACAATGTTAAGGTTAAATCATGTAGATTGCAAAGACTCCAGTATCTTCCTATGAACTAGAGAAGAAATGCATTTGAAAACATATATTTTCCAAGATTTTAAATTTGACATAAAAAATCTAAATGAATCTGACTTTATCCATAGATCAATAGTTTTTACACACACAAAAATGTTGATTATTCTACTAACAAGAACATTTAGAACATATTTATACCTGCTGAAGTGTGGAACAAGCATAGATTGTTTTTCACCCTTTCGAAATAAGTATGAGCGAGCAACTATAGAAAGAAGATGTTTCATCTCCACTGCAGTACCCATAAAAGTGACTTGACCATCTGGGTCTACTGTAATCTTTGAACTGAAGGCCGAATCTTGGAAAATATCTAGCAAAAGCTTTGGGATGAAGAATTTGCATTTGGGGATTAGAGGTGTCAATGGTGTTTGAGGTTCATCAATGCCTGACAATTGCAAATCGATCAAGTCAGGCAACAAAGATATATGTACTCCACCCATCCCAGCTTCAGCACTCTCTGATGTGATACACTGTGAAATTTTATCTTGCAGAGCGCATTGTTCAGTAATGCCATAGCCAAAATGTATTGGGCCTGGATAGGTTTCTGTCACCAAAAATAAGTGAAATTACTTAGTAAGACACATAACATAAAATGATAAAACACAATGGATTTAATAGCATAAGTCATTAAACATTCCTCATAGAAGTAAATGCAGGTTCAATAATCAAATCTACCATCTGCTTACCAAATACTTACATGAGTTACATCATTCTAGCAACTAGCTATATATCATATCTGAGAAAGAAAATCAACCTTCACTGATTAGGTATTACTGTAGGCTTTTTGGTCATTGAAGTTAACATTTCACCACTAAATTAACATATGAAAAATGGTTATTGGATTTAACATTACACCATTTTTTTTTGTAAACATTTAACATTACACCATTAAATTAACATGTGAAAGAAAAAGGCAAAATAAATATATAAGTGACACACACAAGCTGCCCATAACAGTATAAGTTGAGAGAAATGACACATAATGAAGAAATTATAGTAAACAGGTTCACACTAAATCTACATATGTGGATGGGTTCCATTCCCTCATTTGACTAGTAGCCTTGCTTGGCAGCCATCTCTTTCCAAGGAGATACAGTGTTGTTTACAGGCTAGTTAAATAACATCCTCTTCAGGTAGGATGAAAGAAGTCCTTGGAGGTAACTTCTCTATGTGGACAACTGGGCCTCTGCTTGTCACTATATCAAGCATGTCAATGGCACGTTGATTTCCATTCTTTGAATACCTTGTCCTTACTATCATAGCAATAAAAAAAAATATTAATACTGTTCAATCTACAGCAAACTACAGGTTTACATCCATCGACAAGACAGCGAAGATTCACTATGATCAATGAAAATTACAAGGACTAATCTCTCAAACCCTGATCCCAATACACCCAAACCCAAGTCCTTACAGTTGCCAAGATTTAATACACTATTATCTAATAGATACTGATTACAAATTTACAACATATTTGTTGATTCATACTGCAGGGAGTGCCTAAAAAATTCCTTGTCTGGTTGCACTGCATGATTGTCTGTCATATGGATTCAAGTGTATGCCCAAGACAGCCATACTTATATACAAGCCTCTTATAACAAAACTGAAAGTGTATTTACAGGATCATTAGCTATTACATCACAAACAAATAGAAGTTAAGTGATGTAGCTAGGAGCTAGAGAAACTGGAACCGAGCAACCAATCATGTAACAAAGAAGAAAGAATTAACAATCAAATGGCTGGACCAAATACACAAGTCCGGGAGCTGCCTGCACACCTTGGACATCAATAAGCATGGGCCTTCGAGTCGACAAGTTCACGCTGATAATCTGATTAGAATTCAACCACTCTTCTCGAGACTTATTTGACTCCTCAGATGGATTCAATGGGGATCCATATCTGACAATTTCAGGTTTCAGTAGAGGTGAAGGCAATAATGGTTGAAAACCCTGTCTCAAACAAAATTCAAGGGGAAAAAACGAAGTTAGATTATTATAAATTGATGAATTACTCAAGTAACCACAATCAATTGAATCAATTAAGTATACTAAAGCATCTTGATTTCAATCTAAATAAAAGACATTAATGGGAAAGAAGAAAGGTAACAAAGTCAATTCCAAATTCCATTTGCCACGGCACAATTTAAGGGAACAAATTGTTGAAACACGGATAATACATCCATGCAGAAGGTGACAGTTAATAACTTCATACGAAATCCTTAATTAAAATACTTGTGTCAAGCAGCCTTGGAATTGAAAACCCCTTTGACATCATAAACAAGTTGATAACACCAAATCATAAACGTGATTGTTACCTTGGTAATGGTGCAGCCGATGGGCAAGTCTTGCTGCAAAACAAGTCCGGGAGGGCATCCATGAGAAGCCATCAAACACAGTTTCTGCAACAACATATTCTTTCTCTTGCTAGAAACGATGATTTGGCTCTGTTATGCCCCATTCGACTTATCCCTATCTGGGCCTTAAATTCTAAAGATTTTCCTGATCCGAATCTGTGGGTGGTAACAAAAGTTTAATTTAAAATACAAAAATAAAAAATAAATTTGTGTGATCCCTAGTCCATTTGTTTAAGCCCCAAACTTCCGAAATAGTAGGAATCAACAGCACAGTGGATGACAAAATCCAGGTTGTCTTCTTCGCCTTGGACCGGTGGTTTCTTCCTCTGTTCCCTCTGTCTCACCTACTCCATCATTTCAGATTCATCTACACCGTTCATTTTGTATTTCGCTTATGTATCTGGATCGTTAACATCATAGGATAATTGATTTGTGCTTGACCATGTTCCACGTGGCATAATTACTTGCCGTACAACAGCACATCTTGCACCGTTTCCTCAAAAAATCTCTGCACCATTGGATACTTCATCTAACCCGGTAGACCAACTTCTATTTTTTTTTTTTTTTATTTAGTGTAATTGTTTACAAAGTTGTCAAAACGGTCTGTTGAATATAAGTTGATCCACTAACAGTTGTAAATTAGATGAAGTATACTAACCTGGTCTACTTATTTAAATAATTTTTATTTAACACTTACTTATTTAAATAATTTTTGAAAAACTCAAAAATACTCTTTAACTTAATTATTTATCATAACACCTATCATAATAAATTAATTTTATCTCTCTCTGAACACATATTCTAATAAATTAACCTCACTCACTCACATTTCAAAATAAAATAACTTATTCTATGAAATAAACTTTTCAAATAAAAAAAATTAATTAAAAGATTTATTTAACTATTTATATTATCTTTATAAAATTTTATATTTTAATAATATAATTTATTTATAACAATTTTTTAAAATTTTAAAATATAAAATTTATTACGAAATCTTCTCTTAAATTTTTTACTTCTTCTACAATTCCTTTGGATCTAATTACATGAAGTTAATTACTCTAATTATTTTGAGTCTAGTTAATCTAATTACATGACCATGACGTTAATTACTCTAATTATTTTGCATCTCTTACACTGAAATCAAATACTCTAATTATTATTATTATTTTTGTTATAATTAAATTGAGACTAACAATATTTATGAGTAATTTAATTTAGACAAATAACATTTATGAGTAATAATTTTTTTTTGTCTTTTTCCTCTCCAGCTATGAAAAAAATTTACAAATTTTATAAATATTCTAATATATTATATGAGTAATATTATTGTTATTTGAAAATTTTATAAATATTTGCAAATTTTATAAATATTGTAACATATTATTATTTTTGGTTATTTATAATATAAATTTTTAACATTTATGAGTAATTTAATTTTTTGTTATAATTAAATTGAGATTAATAACATTTATGAGTAATAAATTTTTTTTTCTCAGGTGATGCACTATCGGAGAAGAAAAAAAATTTGCAAATTTTTTTATTCTTCTGCGTTGCACTGCCGGAAAGTAAAAAATAAAGGGCATAATGGTATTTTTCTCACCAATAAGTGAAAAATGAAAAATGAGTAGGTGTTAAATAAAAAAACCTATTATACAATCCGATTCCGATCCACCACAAACCAGTGGGTTAGGTGGACTGCCATCAAATTTGAAAAAAAAAATAGTTTCTAACTTTTTAAGTGAAACTTTTTCATAAAAAAATATAAATTATAAATATGCAATTAAGTTTAAAGATGCAAATTATAAATACATAAATAAGTTTAAAATTTAAAAAGAATATCTAACATATACATAATTAAACAACATACAAATTATAAATAATATAAATCAACAACATTCAAATCATTTTTGCATATAATTTAATTAAAAGATTTCTTCCAAACATAGATTAAATGAATCAATGTCATCATTCATCAACAATTCAATTTCAGCATACCAAATAAAAGTTTAAAAGTTTAAAGAGAGTGTGTTACTAAAAATAAAAATTTAAAATAAGTTACATGGTGGGTTGTGGGTTAGCACGGCCTGCCTCGACCTACCAACCTACCAAACTCGCGGATTGGTAGCTCAGGTCACAGAAGTCTGTCCGTTTCGTAAAATCATGTTTCTAATTCAATCTTGTCTGAATCCATGGTGAGCCAGCCAAATTGGCCCACAAAACCGAGTTTGTTTTGATAGCACTAATGGTACATACTTTAACATCAGCTTGAAAATACTCTATAGTTTTTCATTTCATTAATTGTTAGTTTTTTTTGTAATTATTCGAATTATAGGGTTCAAGCTTCTCGAAGCTTTCATGTTTTTCTTGAATTCTTAATTTTAGGGCCACCGTAATTTTAGAGGCGTGATTTTGATTAAATGATAAATGAGTCAATTATTTTAATTCGTCGAAAGTTGATATTGTAAGTCTTAAGAAGAGAATAGAGGGATCATTTCAGGTTCTCCATACTCTCGTGTCGCACATACACAATTACTATTTACACCCCTTTTACATGTAATGTTCATATATTTCATATATTATCTTACCTTCATTAGCATGTCAAAGTGAACTTAAAATTAAGGTTAAATTGTCCAACTTCAGTTGGAAAATCTTGCACCCCAAATTTTCTAAATTATGTATATTATATGCCTTATTTGGATTTGTTTTTATCATTAATAAGCTTGTAAGAGTTATACCTTCACTTGCAAAAGTTTTATTAGAGAAAAGTTTTTTCTTCTTTCTAACTTTTATTAAGGAACACTTTCCTAGAGCATACATTCATGAATTATTTTTAACCTGTTAAAGTAACTTCATCATCTAATTATCTTCTCCATCTTCCGTACTTTACTTTGATTGTTCTTCACATTATCTCTTAATTTCATGTTTTTTCTTTTCCTAATTCATGTTTTTTAGTAAATGAACTAATAGTGATGTTTGATTTTATGATTCATCATTAAATAACTTAATCTTTAAGAAAAAAAAATTCAAACTCAACTCATTTGATTTATTTATTTTTTAATTTAAACTTACCTTATCGATTAATTATATAATAAATAAATATTAAGTATTGGCTAGTAATATTATTTTTTTTATAAATACAATATTTTATTGATAGAAATGGAAGGTACAAAGAATACCTTCTTGCCCAATACAATAAAAATTGACGATGTACTCTACAAAGGAGTACAAAATAAAGACATAAAAGATAAACATTGCATTCCAGGAATACAACACCAAAGATTTATAATTCATTCAGCTATGAAATGTGTTGTGAGTTTAACAATTCTACAACATTCCTAAGCAAAAAATGGTATGATTTGGATGATTGAATGAGCCAATAATTCCTTTGTATTAAAGAAAACTTCATTTCTAGTCTTTTTCTAAATTTGTCAAATTTCCACGAACCACAAAAAGGACTGAACTCGCTGTCTATTCCAATTGTCAGTTATTAAACCCAATAATTAATAATAATGAAGATTACACAAATTTTGTGACACACTAACTACGTCCCACCAATTACAAAGCCTCATCTAAACCTTGTGGGAAGAGTCACAAGTAAAAAAAATAAAATGATTGTTTGTCTCCTCATACCTATTTTAATGTATTATAAGTTAAAGTTTATTTAATGTTTATATATTATACATGATTGTCTAAATATACAGTTTAATTTGTATATATTTAATGAATAATAAATTATGTTTTATTTAAAGGTCTTGGTTACAAAATAAAAATTTACAGAAAATTATTAGAAATATCATATTTGTTCTTAAATTTTTTATAGCATATAAATAAATTATATTTAATTTTTATAAAGCCCAACTCACATATTTGGCTTAATTCTAACAATAGCTAACAAAATTAACATTTATTTGTTGATAAAACTATTATAATTTTACAAATTTTACCAAAAACAATTCTAAAAATTTTACTTGTTAGTTATTTCCTCAAATTTTATTTTTAATAAGTCTATGTTAATTAAATGAATAATTCGATGGTAAAATTTAAAAGAAAAACCCTGATATAATATGTTGCAAAAAAGGTTTAATCCTAAAATTTGTGAAATTATGAAATTATAATGATAAGATATGGAATTAAATCGTTAGACATTTAATATAAAGACATGACAAAAGGTAACACATTCCATAAAATTTAATAAAAATATGATAGTAAAAGTCATGGAAAAGATACAGCACATAGCAAAACAAAACGTAACAAATTTGTAAAATAGTTCAGTTTTGCATACTAGCTTTAAACAAATAGGGTGAATGATTATATATCAGAATTAATAAACTTACAATGAATGTAAAGTTATAATGTGACTGAATGTAAATGTATAAATTATACTAAAGATATATACTAATTAAACTTTATGTATTATATACATTCAAAATTTCAAATCATACATCAAGAGTTAATCATGGATGCCAGATAGAGTATGTTTGTTTAAATATTTATTGTAATTTTTATGTTTAATTTTTTTATAAAAAAATAAAAAGCTAAAAGATTTAATAAAAATAAATTATTTTAATAAATTATTTAGAGTAAAAATTAGCTTGATGCGCACACTGTTTATTAGAAACTAAAACTAATACATTTAAAAGAAAACACTTTATGATTTTACCCAACAAGTTTATGCTTCTATAAAGATAATGTCAATGAATAGTTTATTTTTTAGCCTAAACAAGCTTACTTATACTAATATTAAAGATAAGAAAATTTTCGTTCAAAATAATTATAAATTTTTAGTTTTCTAAAAATATTTAATTTAAATTGGTCCCAAATATCTAACTAATAACTTATGATATAAAACTATATTATAGTCAACTATGTGAAGATTGTAATATTTTCCAAATATTCTCTAATTTATTTTTCAGATTTTTTTCATAACTAGCTATTTTTCAACACATAATGATTTTTGTAATACAAAAGTACAAAGAAAAAAATTTAAAAAATATTTTCCACAAGTTTTTTTATAAAAGATATGAAAATTTTTTCAATTTAATTCTAACTAATCAAAATTATCTCACATAGTTTTTTTAAAATATAGAACTTTTTAAAAATTAATTTATAAAAAATTTCACATTGTTTTAAAAACTTATGAAAAAATTATTCTGAAACTTTTGGAAAAAATTATTCAAACAAATTCTAAATAAATAAAATTAGAAAACACAAAATATTAATATGTTAAATATTTAAATATAATTTTTAAAAATAAAAGCTGCCCAGCTTCTTCCTGAGATGAATGTAACTCCGCCCCCTGGCTAGTTCGATTGGATGAGCACAACATAGTGTGAGGTGCGAAAAACTCAGGTAAATCAAGAAAAGAACGAAAAACTTCTAGTCCGTGGATTTAAAATATTACCAAATCTAACGGTAAAAAATCGCTTCCCCACCGTGAGAAACTTCTATGGCTATCACAGGTTAGAATCCCTTGAAATTCACCATTTGCTTGATGAAAATTTGTAGAGAGAAAGAAGAGAAGCAGAGAAAAACGAGAGAAGAAGAATGGGTGATTACCATTTTGTGTACAAGGACCTTGAAGGAGCTTCTACTCAATGGGACGATATTCAGAGAAAGCTTGGAAATTTGCCTGAAAAGCCACCAGCTTTCAAGCCCCCACCTTTCACTCCTGCGGATGATAACCAACCCAAAGACAAATCATGGGTCGATTCCAAAACCACAGAAGAACTCGAAGAGCTTGAAGATGACCTCGACGATGATCGATTCCTTGCAGAATACAGGTTTTTGTATAAAGTTTTCCTTTTTGAATAATGGGGCGGTTCGTGATTTTGAAGGATTTTGCTTAAGTGGGTCTTTTTTTTTTTTTTCCAGCAAAGTGGTGGAGAATGAATTAAGTTTGAATCTTTTCGTGAATTTCTTGGTTGGTCTCTTTTCATTTTTTTTGTCTAATTTGTATTTGTTTGTTTATATGCTTTGTTTTTTAATTGAATTTGGTTCGGGATTATGGTTCGTGATTTTTAAGGCTTTTGCTTGAGTGGGTCGGTTTTGTTTTCTCGCAAAATTGTGGAGAATGAATGAAGTTTGAATCTTTTCGTGAATTTGTTGGTGGGTCTCTTTGTATTTTTTTTTTTTTTTTGTCTGAGAGTTGTATTTGTTTGTTTATGTGCTGTAATTTTTGATAGAATGAATGAAGTTTGAATCTTTTGGTGAATTTGTTGGTGGGTCTCTTTGCTTTTTCTTTTTTTTTTTTTTTTTTTGAAACTTCTATTTGTTTGTTTATATGCTGTGTTTTAATAGAATTTGGTTTGGGGTTGTGGATTTGAGATTTTATAGGCAGTTAATGGTTAGGAGTCTATTTACAAACTTGTTGGTGATTACTGGTTCATTATGAATTTTCTTGAAAAAGTGGGGGTATAGATGAGTTATGACTTATGAGATTAGAAGAAAGCATAATTAGGTGTGTTTTTATTGTATTTGTTGTTAATTGAATCATTTTGCTGTGATTAGAAAGAAGAGGTTGGCTGAGATGCAAGAGGCAGCCAAAATATTGAGGTTTGGATCAGTGATTCCCATTTCGGGATCTGATTTTGTTCGGGAGGTGTCACAGGCTCCACCTGATGTTTGGGTGGTTGTTATCCTTTACAAGGAAGGGTATGATTGATTTGGGAATTTCTTTGATTCTATAATCTATTTAGTTTTTCCGGGTTGTGTTTCTTGTGATGTTTGTGGGCCTTTGTGACAGGATTCCAGAATGTGGGTTGTTGATGCAAAGCATTGAAGAATTGGCAGTTAGATATCCTGCAACAAAATTTGTGAAGATAATATCTACTGATTGTATACCGAACTACCCGGATCGAAATGTTCCAACTTTATTAGTTTACAACAATGGAGCAGTAAAAGGAAATTATGTGGGTTTGCATAGTTTCGGGCGGAGATGTACTCCTGAAGGTATTTATGTCTCAGAATACCAGCCTCGTTGTTTCTATTTTATTTTTATTAGTGTCCCTTGTTAAATTTGTTTTACCATTTTTTTGTATGAAAGGAATACTGATGCTAAAAATTATAGAATTTGTTTTCACAATTCCATCATGGAATTAATGGCCTAGCTTTCAGGAGTTTCTAACCAGAAGTGATACTTTTTTTGTGACATACTATTAGAACTTGTTGAAAGATGTTTGTGTCCACTGTGAATGTAATCCAGATCAAAGCTGTCAAGTGACCTTTATAGAAGCTCCGTAATGCTATAACGTGGTGTTTTATGATCTCTCCGGTATAGGAAATTTGTGAAGGGAGGCCTGCTATGGCGTTACCATAGGCTACCGTAGTGTGTTTATATGGTGGAGTTTTGGCGTTTTGCCATCCGCCATTAAAGAGTAGAACGAGCAACTGAAGCAACCAAGAAAAATTCTGTGTATAGCTGATACATTCTGCATTGACAGTTCATGTAGAGAAATTTGTCATTGTATAATCATAGTAAATATATTTAATGAGCATCTTTATGAAGAAGCCAAGAAATATTCTGTGTATCGCTGATACATTTTGTGTTGATAGAGAACACTTAAATTAGTTGGTGGAAAGCTTTAGCAATATATTTGACTAAGGAAGAAGGTGCTGAATTTGGTCCTAAAGATTTCCCTGTACATAAATAGAAGTTCTCAATTTGTAAGATGTGTCAAACATTAGTGAGTAACTGAGTATGGTATGATGAAAAGAAGGAATTTTATACTTCAGAAATATGAGGAAATGAATATTTTAGCAGCCATATAAAATGACACCCTTTCTCAAATAAACTAGTGGGAATCAGCAAAGTTGAGCCACAAATCAAATGATTTGTAAGAATTAGTTGGTTAATATGATAGAAACCATTCTTCTAAGTGGAGTAAGCCTAAGCCCATTCAGGTCTATAGTTGGAGGCCCAAAATTAAGATGCAAGATTGATTGTTCCATGGTATTTCTGTTTAGTGGAAATGTTGTTAGAGTCTGTTAGTTTGGGAGGGGTATTTAGGAAATTACTGATTCTGTTAGTGTTGTGTGTGGTTGGTTATATATTCCTTTTGTAAGAATGTTGGGATCATCCTTGGGATCCATTAGTGGATATTTAGAGCGGAGAGATATTTCTCTCTTGCTTGGGAGAGCCTTGCTCCATAGAAACTTACCGGATTTATCTCCCTTTCTCTCTATTCTGCTATTTTCATTTTCTCATTGCAGGAACCTTTGATACAAACTGTATCATTGGTGCTTTTGTTGAGAGAGGCTTTCCCCATTCACGTATGAGTACAAGAATGACATCGCAACGTCTTGACACCGTTGAATTTGACTTCACTGCAATTAAGCTCATGCTCCAATCCCAGGGAGCCTCCATTACCGCTCAATTAGCAACGCTGGAGTTGCAATTGAAAAAGCTGGATTCACACTCCTTGAAGCTAGATTCCTTGGTATTCGCTGTTGCTGACCTCTTGCTCTCTATTCAAATCATTATCAACAAGATGCGTGAAGCACAACTCTCTGCTCTCTCTTCCTCTCTAGGCTCTAGAACGTAGAGTTGCCCCACCAAGATGAAACAGTGATGACCAAATGAGTGGACCTCCCCTCTTTCTCAGGCAAAGATCCTATGGGATGGTTTGTGAAGGCTGGGTTGTACTTCTCCATCCAGAATACACCCCAAAAAATGCGTACGTCCCTCGTCCAGATTTGCATGGAAGGCATGACTTGGCACTTGTTCAAGGTCCTCTCCAATGCAGATCCCAATTTGTAGTAGGAAACATTTAAACGAGCCCTCTTGGATCGATATGGTGACCACCAATTGGGCAACCCATATTCGCCATTTAAGCTCCTCCATCAATCCTCTTTCGCCTCTGTGGATGAGTACGTAGAGGCGTTTGAAGTGCTCATGACTCAAGTTCCCCCCATGATAAAGGACCAATACATAGGGCTTTTTTAGGGTGGCCTTCACGATGTCATACAAACTGAGGTGTTGGCATTTGCACCTCCAAACCAGATGGTTTTGGTAGCCTGCCTCGTTGAGCGGAAGTTGGACCGGCTTTCCCTACCTTGGACGCCTAGTTGGCGTCCCTCGTCGCAAAACCGGTTGACATTTTTAGGGAGTGTAGCTTCTAGCTCAAATCATGCTTCACACAATGGGCCCATGAATCCTATTTACTTGACCAACACCACTGATGGGCCTCGAGATAAAGGGCCAAAGATCTAGAAACCCACAGGGTCGAAACTCTCACCCTGGAACCCAAAACTTGTCCTACTTAGAGCTCTTTGAGAGGAGAAATCGATGTTTATGTTTCAAATGTGGTGGCTAGTGGGGCCCAACCTACATGTGCCCAGATCGACATTTACGTCTTATGATCTTGGAAGAAGACGAATCCCCCCACAAAGCAACCAGAGTCTCCTCACTCTGATGAGCCCTACTCACCTGAAGGCGATGAGATGCAATGGCTAACGTTGGACTACCTGGTGTTGGTACCTAGGGATCTAGCTTAGGGGAAAACTATCAAGTTTGATGGAGAACTGAAAGATACCCAATCTTTGCTTTTGGTTGATAGCGATGCTACCCACAATTTTGTGATCCTAGAACTTGTGTCCTCTCTCAACCTCGCAGTGACTCCTATAAGTTCCTTTTGTGTGGGATTGGGTAATGAATCAAAGTGTTTCTCACAAGACTTATGCAGGGCCATACGAGTCAAGGTTGCCCTCTACTTCCTCACTGTGGAAGCTTATGTGCTGGACCTTAGGGGCATTGACATTATCTTGGGAATGTCGTGGCTAGAGACGATAGGGGCGAGGTTGTGACTCTCCAAGGGCAGCACCTCCGCGACTCTTCGATTACACTAGCCTTGCAAGGAGTGCTTCAGAAGCTGGTCATTGATGAAGACCCTAGTACCTTGATTGAGATAGATGTTTTGCTTGATTTGTGTAAAGTCTTGGCCATGCATATGGCTGTCTTCCAACCGTGCTCAAGACTTCCACCCAAGTGCGCTCAGGATCATGCAATTAATTTGTTTCCTGGGACCAAGCTCGTCAGTGTCTGGTTGTATCGTTACACGTATCACCATAAAGACAATATTGAGCATCAAGTGCATAAGCCCCTTGCAGATGGGGTTATCCAACATTCAGTGAGCCCGTTTTCCAGTCTAGTAATCTTGGTTAAAAAGGATGATTCTCGGAGAATGTGCATGGATTTTTGCACCATGAACAAGGTGACTGTGCCGGATAAATATCGTATTCCTACCTTTGATGAATTGATTGATGAGCTTAATGGATCCCGAATCTTCTCCAAAATAGATATCAAATCAGGCTTTTACCAGATTCAGATGCAGGATGATGCAAATGTTCACAAGATCGCTTTTTGAACCCATGAAAGGCACTATGAATACCTCATTATGCCTTTTGGATTAGTCAATCCTCTAGCCAAAACCCAATCATCAATGAACATGGTATTTCGAACTCTTTTGCTTCGTTTTGTCCTCATATTTTTTTATGATATCCTCGCTTATAGTCTTTGATTGGAGCACACATTTATCCCATATGCATGAGGTCTTGTCTCTTCTGGAGACACATTCTTTTGTAGCAAATAAGAAGAAATACTCTTTTGGCTTGTCTTCTATAGACTATCTCGGACATGTGATCACTGCTCGTGGAGTACAAATGGATCCCAGCAAGGTCCAAGTTGTTGTGGAATGACCACTCCCTACTACTACCAAGGAGATGCGGGGATTTTTAGGACTTACTGGTTACTACCATCCATTCATAAAAGATTATGGAAAAATCACCTAACCTCTTATTGCTTTAACCAAGAAGTACAGGTTTCAATAGGGAACTGAATAAGAAGAGGCATTCTCTCAATTGAAGCAATGACTCACATCCTATCCTGTTCTGGTGTAGCCTGATTTTCAGGCAGGATTTTGTCATTGAATCTGATGCCTTAGGAAGGGGAATTGGGGCTGTGCTGATGCAGCAGAAGCAGCCAATTGCTTATTTTAGTAAGGCACTAAGTCCAACAAATCAAGCTAAGTCTATTTATGAGAAGGAGATAATGGCATTGGCCTTGGCGGTGCAACATTGGCATCATTATTTGTTGGGAAGAAGCTTCAAAGTTTTTACTAACCATATCACTCTATGCCATCTCCTTCAGCCACCACATATCAGCAATGTGGCTTGTGAAGCTTATGGGGTTCCAATTTGAAGTTATATATAAGCCCCCGTAGATGCTTTGTCTCAACAAATGGAGCCTGCTGAGTTACAAACAGTTGCTATAAGCCCCTTTTGGACAGATTTTCCCAAGGTTCGTGTTGGGATTCAGCAAGACCCTGAGTTGGTTAAGGTGCGAGACCAGGTCCAAGTTGGTGTTGTTCATACACCCAATTAAACTTGCTGTGATGGATACCTGTTCTTCAAAGGCAGGTTGGTGGTCCCTGCTAATTCTACCTTCATTCCCATTCTTTTGAAAGAGTATCATGCGACATTAATGGGAGGACACTCAAGTTTCAACAAGACATGTAAGCGTCTTGCTGCCAGCTTCTTTCGTAAGGGAATGAAATGAGCTATCATGACATACATTCACCAATGTGATATCGATCATCGTAGCAAGTATCAGGCAATGTCTCCTGCTGGTTTATTGCAGCCTATTCCCATCCCTAATGTTGTTTGGACAAATATTTCCCTTGATTTTATCATGCGTTGCCACACTCACATGGGTTCAAGGTGATATTGGTGGTAGTGGACAAATTGTTCAAATATGCTCATTTTCTTCCAATAAAACACCTTTTTACAACAAGGTCTATTGAAGAAGTGTATGTCCTTGAGGTGGCCAAGTTACATGGTCTTCCCAAGTCTATCATTAGTGATAGGGGCCTCCTTTTCTTGAGTCATTTTTGGAGAGAATTATTCCACCCTCAAGGGACTGTGCTGCATATGAGCACCTCCTATAATCCGCAAATGGACAGGCAAATGGAAGTGGTGAATCGTTGTGTGGAAACGTTTTTGTGTTGTTTTTCCTCTGAGCAACCAGCCAAATGGTACATGTGGCTCTCTTGGGCTGAATTCTGGTATAATACCTCTACACATATAGATACTAGTTCAACTCCATTTGAGATTGTCTACAGCTGTCCTCCACCCTCCATAACCCAGTACCTCCTGGGTGAGACTCAGGTGGACTTAGTTGTTGTTGTCTTGATTAACCAGGATGAAGCATTTCAGCAATTGAAGTACCATCTTCATCAGGCTTTGCAGATCATGAAGAAGAACGCTGACAAACAATTTGAGTTCAACGTTGATGATTGAGTGTATGTCAAGCTCCGCCCTCATCACCAACTCTTAGTAGCTCGCTGCGTTAACCCCAAGCTCTCTCTTCACACTATGGACCATTTCAAATTTTTTCTAAAGTTGGAATCGTAGCGTACAAGTTGCAACTACCAAACACAACTCAGATTCATCTAGTTTTCCATGTGTCCCAACTCGAATGTTCCATCACCAAGGGATCTCCTTTGGCTGCCATGCCCCCTAGTCTTATATCTGCAGAGGAAGACCTTCTAGCACCAGAGGCAGTGTTGGCAGTGCGTGAAGGCAAAGACTCAACCGGTTCTTCATCCTTTGGAAATCGCAACTTGTTGAGGAAGCCAAGTTTCCCGATTTCAGCCTTGAGGACAAGGCTAATTTTGTTGGGCAGTGTGATAATAGAAACCATTCCTCCAAGTGGAGTAAGCCTCAGCCTGTACGGATCTATAGTTGGGGGCCCAAAATTAAGAGGCAGGATTGATTGTTCAATGGTATTTCTGTTTGGTGGAAATGTTGTTAGAGTCTGTTAGTTTGGGAGGGTTATTTAGGGAATTACTGATTCTGTTAGTGTTGAGTGTGGTTGGTTATATATTCCTTTTGTAAGAATGTCGGCATCATCCTTGGGATCCGCTAGTGGATATTTCGAGCAGAGAGATATTTCTCTCTTGCTCGGGAGAGCCTTGCTCTCTAGAAACTTACCTGATTACCTCCCTTTCTCTCTATTCTGCTATTTTCATTTTCTGAATGTAGGAACCTTTGATACGCACTGTATTATAATCTCTCCCCCTTGTACAAACATATTTCTTTTTTTTATTTTTTCTTTTGAGCCTATTGGACTTTACTCTGAACATGGGACATAACTCTTGTTTGGCTCAATACATAATGTGTTTGTACTAAAGAATATTATCAATTCACTGGTAAATGAAGTGTTGGTAGAAATATGTGAATACTAGGAGATAAAAAATAATTGGGATTTAAAAGGATAAGGTAGTTCTATAGATAGATATATAGACTAAGGGAGAGAGAACTCATTAGCAGAAAGAGTTCTGGATCAGATGGCGCATAAATTCACTGAAGAAGCAGGGAAGTTGGATATGCCATTTCAATTCAATCGAGTAAAGTTCATTGAACTCTCTAAATTGTATTCTTGGCTAAGTAAAGATCAGATGGCGCTTTTGCTTATTATTGTCTCTCACCTGATATTAGCATAGATCATGGCAGTGAACTTTGCTGCCACTTGTGACTTGCCAGTTGTTAGATAACAATAAGCCATTGACAACCATATTCTGCTGTGTCCTCTTTCATGAGTCCTTGAGTCTTCACCCTCCAAAGCTCACACACATGGTTCATATATTTCATCTCAAGGTGGAGCTCAATAGCAGCATTTAGGACTGCCGGGTACACTAGATTAGACTAAACGGCATTGCAGATGGGATATAACGCATTCTGTAGATGTTTACGTACAATATGCTTCCTTACCGAGTACGCACAGAAAGGCAGTATGAATAGCAGATTGTGCTGCTGGTACCCTCCATACTAACCAGAAAATCTCTTGATCTTCATTAGCTGGTTCATCAACCAAAGAAGAATATGCTTCCATATCAGTAAATCGTTGTCCTCCCTGCTAACACTAATCACTTGAATTTTTTGCATAAAGTCATCCGCCTGGGGCTTCTCCCACTGAAATCAATTTCTTTGCTACTGAAACTTCCACTCCCACGTATCCTCTTGCCACTCCCTCATATCTTGGACTAAAGCATTTGCATCAAGGGAGTTCAGGAATACTCTGGTAAATTTAGATGAATACATTTCATCTCCATTCCATTTAATCATCCACCCAGAATTATCTCCCTTGCCACACACCTTTGCCAAGTCTTTCCACCACAAAGATCCTTTCTTCACAATATTAATGTCATCTAAGCCTCGCCATCCACTTTATCTTGACACCACTTTTATTAATACTGTTAGTGTATGACCTTTAAACTATTATTTTATTTTATTTATGATGATTTGAGACGTGGTGTGTACAGGATAAACTCAATTGATTTCTCAACAAGCGTTAAATGTTTTATCATTGGTCTGTTGTATTAATTTAAGGCAGGAGAGACATCAGTAGAAGTATAGCAGGGAAATCTGTATCATAAATACAAAACTACCTTCAAAATCAACAATTTTTTATTCCATATACACATAAAACTAGCCTTACAATGTGGTTCCAGCAGATTTCAAATTATCTAAATAGAAACTCATAAATACGGACATATTCCAAACTAGCCAGCTCTAATTATATATAGATGCTAATGTTGTCATTTGCTAAATTAGAAGTTGTTGATGTTTTTACCTATTTATATATGACAAATACTTGAAATTACAATTTTACTAGTTTGGTAGCAAACAAAGAACCATAATGTCAAACTAGCCGTTGATATTTTATTTAGTTAAAAATAGATTGACTCTTTTTTTTACTATTGAAATATGTAGCTATCCTGTTGGTACTATCACTACTGTGACATGATTATTTCAATACACCAAGTGACCAAAACCCAGTTAATGTCCAAAACTTCCTCTTCACCAGAAAATGGAAATGTGAAACCCAAGTTTCTGGTTAATTATTTTCATCAGTTTTTGCCTTTTCGGTGTAATTTATAGTCCTTTTCTGCATAAATTTGGTTTATTGTAACATCATTGCTAATTAAGTAGATGCTCTTTGTAAGAATATTATGTCATTATATGAAGACAGTTATTACATTACACTGGTTGCAGTTTTCTTTGGTTTTGTTTTTTTATAATTTTGACCATCCTTCTGCTACTCTTTTAATTTCTTACAAAGTTGTGTAGTAGTAATACACTTTTCTATACTTGTTCCCTTGTGATCTAATACATTGAATTCTTTGCATGTTCTGAAATTTCAGGTGTTGCATTAGTCCTGTGCCAATCAAATCCTGTACTTAGTGATGGTCATAGTAAAAATGATGTCATTGAAGGTGTTAGAAAACGGTTCATTGAGAAAGTTGTTGCTGATCATGAAGATGATGATGACGATTCCTCAAGTGATTAGCATTTTTTCTTGTCTCTGTTGTTGCTTTCTTTGGAGGGGGTTGTGTTTCTAACTTTCTTTTGGTCTCACTTTTAAATTTTTTCCTCAAAAAAACGCTTTGTTCTGTTAAATTATGTGTGTTGTAGGCTTATATTGTTCTTAGTAATTAGATGGTTTTGTCAGGTATTAAGTGTATCAAAGTGATTTACATGTTTTTTTTTCTTGTGTATTTTTATATTTATGATTATTATTGTAACCAAAAACATACGAAGGCTTGTATGAACTAAAAACTGGTTCAATGCCAATTATTTTCTATTTTTCAGTTTCATGATTAGTATGGATTTGAAAACAAAGGGTTAATTGTATTTTTTTCATTTTTCACATCCGCTATTTATAATTTTCAATTCTAAAATTGATTTATTTTGTTTTTAATTTAAAGTTTTCACAATTTCTATCTAGACAATCATTTGATATACATAATTTGACGTGAAAAGTTACTCACATCTCTCTAATTATTAGTGTCATGTTAAAATTATTAGTATTTGATTAAATTAAAGTTAATAGAATTAAGTTTTAAGTAAGTTTTTTGTCTTTAAAGTTTTATAAAATTCATTTTAATATTTGAGATTAAAAATTTTTTTTATAGTTCGTGAAATTAATGTATTGTTTGTATTAATGTTGTCCATTTATAAGTTTCGGTATATTTAGTTGTATCGAATATGTAATTGAAGATTAAGAGAGTTAAGATTAATGAGTAGACTGATTCATGATTAAAAAGAATATTTTTGAATTTTAAGAGTTAAAGTGATTTTTGGTGAAATATATAAAAGCCTAGAATTAATTATCAATGATATTTTGATAGAAATTGAGATTTTAAGATTGGGTAAAATCTCTCAATTTTAAAGTTGGTGATTTTTTTTAAAAAATAAAAAATATATTAAACACTTGGCATTTCAAGCCGTGAACACCGAGACAAAGAAAACAACTCAATAGTACCAAAAAAAAATTAAAACAAAATAAAGTTGCTGATCAACAAGAACGAAAGGTCGGGTTCGCAATTAAGCCTAAAACAAAATAAAGTGCAAGGATGAGAAATGTGAGTTAATTTAATAATTTAATAATTTCATAATGTGATGGTAAAAGACGTGAACCTTATATTTTATATTCTTTTGTTAGGTAAAACGATTCTAACTAGATTTGGACCAGCATCTTGTGAGGTAGATGAATTAATTTAATTTTTGTTGAAAGTGTAATTTTTTTTTTTATTTTTACAACATGATGATAGAATATATGTTTTTTTATAAGCCAAAAAATATATATTGATAATAATAAAGTATATGGAATGTCTTCCTACATGTAATAAGGCACAATTGATAACAAGAGTTAAAGAAAAAGCCAGAGGCACACAAGACACCCAAAGAATGCACCTATTAATACTAGGTAAGCTAGGTAATATTGTGAACTTTTGTGTGACATCACTGTCATGC
Source organism: Psophocarpus tetragonolobus (assembly GCA_037954015.1). Taxonomy (NCBI): domain Eukaryota; kingdom Viridiplantae; phylum Streptophyta; class Magnoliopsida; order Fabales; family Fabaceae; genus Psophocarpus; species Psophocarpus tetragonolobus. The sequence goes on from CM075692.1 coordinate 37,755,540, forward strand.
ATTCAATTGTGTTGCCTATACAATAACATGAACATTTGTTGCTTTTGCCTTGAAGACCATTGCATTCCTATTCTTCCAATTTTAAGTAAACCACATAAAAGACCATGTTTTCTGCCTATTTTGATGATTTGCTACCAATCCTAGAAAGTGGTAATAGTGACCTTTGATGTCTCTTTGAAATATTGTAGGGAACCTCTCTTGCTAAAATCGATAGGACTTTGCACAATTTACGAATAAGTGTGCGCCAAATTTCCCTGATGCGTCATAGATATTCTGCTTCAGAAAGTTACTCCTTGCTTGCAACCTATCTGCTTCCATTCGTCAAGCCAAGAGTTGAACCTTTTGGGATACTTTTTTCACCCATATATGCTTGCAAAAGAAATCTATTTCCTTTCCCATTTCCAGAGACAAGTACCTACAAGCCAGGAATACAAAGTACACACTTGACCTATTTAGAGTCCATACCCACCCATCTGGTAACTTTTTGACACTATCATAAGCTCCATCTTCTTCCTTAGCTCCTTTAACATCTCTTATTCTCATGCAAATAACATACTTCTCTGGGTCCACCTTCTCTTCATGCTTTTAAGCAACTATGACGTTCTTATTTAATGTAATCCCATAGAACTAGGGATATGCATCCATAGACTACACTTATCATGAATACCATGAATAAATAAAATAATAGTTCATAATTAATTCTATTATTAACTCAAATAATTAAGACAATTTACAAAATAATAAAACTCATGTTTAGTGAAGTTAAATAAATTAAAATAAACTTGTTTGAATTTTAGTCAATCCTGCTTGATTATCTTTTTACTAATCTTTGTGAATCCCTTGTGTGTCACAACTGTGTAATTTTAATCAATCCTATTTGAATTATGTGAATTAGTTCTTCACATATGACTAATTTTTTAATTTTAGTTCCATAGAACTCAATTGGATCTTTAGGTATCACAATGCAATTTTAGTCCTCCAAATCTCATAATCATATAATTAAAACTATTTTTTGGATAAAAAAATTGTAAAATTGTGAAACCTAAGAGATTAAAATGATGGAAATAAAATAAAGCCTTAGATTAATAAGTACAAAATTATGGTATGCATAGAGAATAAAGATAAAGATGGTAAGAGAAAGAAATTATGTGTACCTCATGTATATTGAATTAGAGCTCTTTCTCCTTCATGAACAAAAACTCTATGTATAACTATCATAGAGATATAAGTTCAATAAGAACTCCCAAGAGTTTTACTATCTACCTTCTAGAGGATTATTATAGAGAATGTGTGTGTTAATTTGCTTAATGAGATGACAAATTTATAATCCCACAAGATAGGCAAGGATCCCTCAAATGAACCTTTATGATTGACCTAACTCATCACAAAGTCAATCTTAGTGTAATCTCATTCAAATAATTATCACTATATCTTAAATTGATAATGATAAAATATAACTTATTAATACCAATCCATAATTATATCTAACATTTTCTCACTGCATGATATTAGTCAATAATTCAAAGACAAATAGTTAAGCTAGAATGACAATTATAGACAAATCTCATATTAGACAACAATATGAGAAATGTGAGCTACAAAATGATATCCGATAGGGATATATATCATGTGTGTTAACAAATATTTTTTATAAAGTATATAGAATAATGTAATTCAATCAAATGACACTACATGGTCCCAACCGTCCAAAAAATGTTAAGAGATATGTTACTAAAATAATATTACTTCACACATATCTCATAAGAGTGTTTTTAGCCCCCGTTGATCTAAGACATCAAAACTTAACCAAACCATATGAATTATAGAACTCTCATAGTTAAGTATTTGACCACTGAATAAAGAAAGGTAAATTTTAATACCATTTTACTTGAGTCTGAAAAAATATAAAGGTCAAGAAAACATAATTCACATTATCTAAGTACTCATCATAGCCTAACAAAAAATTTAATTACATACAGGTTAAATAAATACTCTATAATATTTGACATTCAACTAATCTGAGTTTCAAAAAATAAGTGATTATGTAAAACTCTGAAGATAAATAGGAAATTCATAAATTCCCTACTTGGATCACATAGACACCTAGTTTATATAAAATGACACCCATATTATTGTAACTATAAAATATCAATTGAGCAAGTATTTAGATAATTGGTCCAAACAAAACATTTATATATACTTTAATGGTGCAAAATTGTAGTCGATAGGAGTACTATCATCATAAGCACTTTTACAAAGTAGAAAATTACACTCGATAGGAGTATTATATCTGCAATATACTTAGAATTTTGACAAAAAAAATGTGAAATTTTGGATAAAAGAAATGCACAATAAATAATTACATGTCAAAAGAACTAATGTACAATACCCGACAAAATGATCTTAACATCCGTTAAAATGTTTATTAAGATATAATGAATTTTATGCATCTCAATCAAAATAGGACAAAAATAAATAATCAGGTCCTATAGAGTATGTCATATCATAATTAAATGTGCACAAGAAAATATGACAATCCAAATAAATAAGTCTCGAGACATAATAGAAAATTATATATTTATAAAATTTTAAACAAATAAAATATGAAATTTGAGTAAAAGAGATGCACAATATATAATTGTATGTCAAAATGATTAATGTGCAATATCCTAAAAAAGACCTTAACATTTGTTAAAGATGTCTATTAATATACAATGGATTTTATGTATCTCAATCAAAATAGAACAAAAATAAATACTCAATTCCTATGAATTATGTCATGTAATAATTAAATATGCACAAAAATATATGACAATACAAATAGATAAGTCTTGAGACATAATACAAGATTATATACTTGTAAAATTTTGAGCAAATAAAATATGAAATTTGAGTAAAAGAGATATACAATGCGTAATTGTATGCTAAAAGGATTGATGTGCAATACCCAATAGAATAGTCTTAACATCTGTTAAAGATGTCTATTAAGATACAATAAATTTTATGTATCTCAACCAAAATAGCACAAAAGTAATTAATCAAGTCATATAAAGTATGTCATATCATAATTAAATATACACAAGAATATATGACAATAAAATACATAAGTATCAAGAAATATTAGGATTATCATTAGGGTACACTAGTAGCAAAAGCTCTAGTGATAGCGAAAATATTGCTTTACAAGATAATAATAAAAGTGAATTAAATTCACTATTTTCTACTTAATGAATTCATTATTAGAGAGTAGTAGAATAACCAAAGATTAATGAGAGAAGTGGTTAAAAAAAGAGAATATAAAACCCACAAATTCAGCTATAAAAATAAATAATTCTTACAAAATGGTTTCATATTTAACCACATATTAATCAATCCTTTAAAAGTATTGACCTTTATGAGATCTCGAAAAAAGTAATTACATGAGTGAGAAAAGAAATTTGTTGAGAATTTCAAGTAAAATATGAGATCATAAGCAAGTTCTTAAATAATAATAAAAAAATCAAGTGTTACAATAAACAATAGCTACACACACTAGGGAGTAAAATATGATGATACATAGAGAAGAATATGAGACTTATTCTTACAAATATTAAGGATATAATAACAAATAGTTTCTAACTCTCAACACAATTTATAATGGAAATATGTTTATTTATATATCCCAAAATAAAGCATGCAGCTTTTACAAGAATACCATAAACATTATAAAATATGGTATGGAGAAATTAATCTCTTCAACTTTGGGATTCTATATTATTGAAAAAGTTTGAGTAATTAACACACACAAAGATAAACAATAAGTCGGAGACATGTATTAGACACAATATCCTTAAGGATTTATTTGTGTGACACAAAAATCCACTAGATTTAACAGACTCTTCTTAGACAAGACTAAGATATCAGGACAACGAGAACTTTTTCCTTTAACAGAAACAAGTGTCAAGGAATATCTCTACTCTTAGAGTCAAGTATAAGCTAAATTTATAAAAAATTGTAACCATGTTACCATTAGAATAAAACTAATCTAATATATTTTTCTCCAACATTCTTAGGTCAGTAAAAGATATTTGTTGAAAAATCAAATCTTTAAAAAGGATAAGTGAAAGTAATCACCAAATCAAAACTGTTTCACAACAAATATGAGAGAATACATAACTACAATATAAGACTTGGTAAAATTAAAAAAATAGTTTCAAATTAATTTGATATAAAATAATAAAATAAAAACCAAAAAGTAAGACTCGGTCTAAAGGCACATACAAGATAACTCAATTGAATAAAATAATTTTAAACTAATAAGACATTTCTTGAAAAACATATAATACTTGTGAAATATATATCTCATTCAACATATAATCCAAGAATCTCCCACATATTTCAAAAGTATTATAAAATTTGAATAAATATTAAAAACATAACAATATTCATGGGTTAACTTATCATGAGTGTAAGTGCATGAGCTTAGTGTCTTTTGGACTATGAACTAGACCTAGAATGATGAAACATAATATACAAGTCAGTTGGTGAAGTAAACTTCTATAAACCAAAACACTTTGATGTATATTAACAGTCAATCAATCACACTACACCCCACAATTCTTGTTGTGGGCGCTCTTTTATGCTAATAGGTCATGTGCGTGCCTGGTAATTCATGAATACTCTAGAGATTATGCTAAAATCTCATACAAGCGGCCTCACTTAATACTCATATAGGTGATTTCATCGGGTGTATGCTACCATTTATATACCACTCATCTGAGATATGAAATTCATTAGAAGCTTTAAACTTACCCTCTTAATAATGTAGTATAACACATCTCACATCACAGAAAGAGACAGAATAAATTGTGCTAACAGAACTAACTAGTAACTTGTTTTTACCCATATGAACCTTTTTCATGGGATCTTCAATCACAAAGGTTGAGTTACCATTACTATTATTTCAAATTAGCTTAAGTCTTATTCCTCTCAATGTTTAATAAATAAAAATTCTCTTTTTCTTCCTAGGGCTTTAAGTCAAAAGGATTGGCCGAATCCATTAATATTAACTTCACAAAAAAAATTATATCTTTTAAACAATTTCTCTACCATATGTTATTTCTCAAATATATAAATATATATATTCCAAAGAAATATTTGCATAAGTGGTTTATTTTAACCGCTAAGCCTCTTAATCAACCATCTCTTGAGTAAAATACTCAAATTTAATTATCATTTGTGTGGTTGATCTCTAAATAACTCTATTACAATCAAGTGTAATAACACAACTATTAGTGATTAAAAATTCAATACATATCATTGTATTCACTAATAAAATGGAAAATGAATTATGCCCCATAACTATTATTTATAGTATCTTTCAAATATTTTATGTTACATAAACTTGTAATATGTAGAACATTACAATTGTCATATAGGCTTAAACAAATACTCAAACTATTTTATTTTTAATAATTCACATAGTTCTTGTAACTTTATGTCACATATGACAATGGCTTTAAAAGTAAAATATTAAGACTCATACATAAAAATTCATCGAGAAAAATCCATAGACATATTGGTCTCATAATATATATATATATATATATATATATATATATATATATATATATATATATATATATATATATATATATATGCACACTGCATGCAATTCATATTTTATCTCACAATTATAATAAAGCTTTGAGCAATCACATTATCACATCTGTCATATAAGATGATCAAAACCTTTCAACTCATATTGCTTTAATTATTTTTTTTTCTTAGGTTCTCCTTTCAAAGGAGTAAAATAAAGAAAGTTATATTAATTAGAAACAACTAATTAAACCATATCATTAATCAATAAAACAAAAAAAATTGAGACCTAGCACACATTGCAAATCAACTTATCATGCTGCATATGCGTACCTTTGGGAATTCATTGTTATCACATGAATGAAACAATAACAAAAATAGTTCTATCTTTCCATCATATTAGTGTTTGTCACCAAATGGTAATAGTAATATACTCTTTCTTTGAGGGATTGAAATCAATGAAAGGTAGTCAAGCCAAAGAGAAATGATTGGAAGAATGGGTTGTTGTTTGAACAAGGAGCAAGTCTTATCCAATCAAATTTATAAAAAAATTGTAACGACATTTTATCGTTGGAATAAAACTAATATAATATATTTTTCTCCCACATTCTTTGGTCATTGAAAGATATTTATTACAAAATAAAATCTTAAAAAAGGATAAGTGAAAGTAATAACCAAACCAAAATTGTTTCAAAACAAATATGAGAGAAAATACATAACTACAATATAAGACTTGATAAGATTAAAAAATAGTTTATAATTAATTTAATATAAAATAATAAAATAAAAACCAAAAAGTAAGACTTAGTCTAAAGGACATACAAGATAACTTAATTGAATAAAATAATTTTAAACTAATAAGACATTTATTGAAAAATAAATAATACTTGTGAAATATATATCTCATTCAATATATAATACAACAATATTGTCATTACAACAATTGTGTACTAATATTGCACGTCAACAAAGAGTTATTATACAAGAAAATATTGTATAAGAGACTAACACAAAATTCTTAATGTAGATACTAACAACGTGATCACAAATAATGTGATAAGAAAAAAATAATTTTATCAAGAAAATTTGTTTTTGCTCATGTATGATTATTTAGGCATTTGAGGTAAAAATCTTATATCAGGATAATTTATTTTATAAGATATTAATTAGAATTCTAATATACAAAATTATTCCACTTGATAAAGAAAAAAAAAAGCTTAACATAACTAAAAATATCCCAAGGACTAAATAAAATTCAATTATTTCTGTATCATACTAAAATGATGTCAATTAATGTTATACCTAAGGTAAATCCAATACCTACATAATAGTAATATATATAGAAAATTTGCACCACGAAAAAAATGCAACAATTTTTTTTAAGGAAACATGCTCAATTAAAGGTTATAACTCATTATGGAACAACAAGAAAATGAGAGTATAAATTTTGGTTCCATATAAATATAACCTAAATATGATAAATTTAGGAAAATAAACTAAACTTTTCAACAATAAGGAGATGTTATGTAATTCTAAAAGTTCAGTTAAAAAAGAATCCTTAAACAAATTACAATGCACTATAATTTATATTAATAAAATCCTAATACCAATAGGGTATGAAAAATCATTAACATAAGCAAAGAGGAGTATATTGTACCACAACAAATTACATTATCAACGATACATTGATAAGGTATAATTATCATCAATGCAATAAAATAAAGAATTATATCACAAAATTTACATAAATGTATCCATGATACGTGAAATTATAATTATGTAAATTAGAACAGAAATTATGCTTATTGTCCAATAAGTTTGCATAATTTTAATCATATATATTATATGGTCAAGACACAAAGTTCACATTACTATACATACGATAGGTGAGTTATAACAATGAAAATTAATAAAGAAAATTATGCACACAAGAGGAGGACAATTAAGATTATGCATAATTAATAAAATAACCTAAAATTAATTTATAAATGACAATTCAATATTAAAGAGATTACGGTATAAATGGAGAATACAAATACTATAAACAATTATCACAATGAAAATAGGTAAAAAATTCAATATTATAATCATAATAATTTTAATTTAATCTTGAATTAATCAATAAATTTTTATACTAAAAAATACTATATTAAAATATTAAATAAATATGGTATTTGTGAAAAAATATGGATATAAAAAATGAGCAAACAACCACAAAAAATATAGGTATATAAAAATGAATTTACCACATATCATCATAGGGTACTCACCAAGGTTATCAAAATCGTGAGTTTTGTAAACCCGTGAGAGCTTAATGAACTCAATTTGAAAACTCGACTCGTAGAATTGTAAAAGTTTACTTCATTAAAAATATGACTATAAATCACATAAATTGAAGGTTTTAAATACATAATAAGTTCAAATCCACATAATAAGTCTAAATAACTGCAAATAAGTAGAAATTAGAGTCGATATACTCAAAATTTCAAAACATTTTTAGACATAAGAACAAATTATATTCAAAACACTCAACATTAAAGTTAGTATAGGAAAACATCAGCCAAGAAATTTGTTCACGAGTTTACTCTGATTTTACCAAATTTACTTTGATTTTACCGAGTTTATTTTGAGTTTACTACTCTTCGAATTTTACATCGATTTAACTTGTCAAAAGCTTATAAACTCATAGAATTTTACGAGTTAACTCGTAATTTTGATAACTATTGTGCTGACACAAATGACTCACATTCGTGAAACATAAAAGCCAAAATCCTAAACTGATTTTGAAAATAATTTACATAGTAATTGAATTTAAAATAAATCTAGATTTTAGAGGAGTAACACTCAAAGAGAAGTTTCAATACATAATTTACCTATGTAAGAGTAATTGAATGAAACTTTAATATGTTATTTTAACAATAACAAGTAGCGTAAACTCTCAATTTTTTTTGTGCAAAAGATAATAATAGTGAACTATATTGTAAAATTTTACTAAAAACACAAAAAAATTCAAATTCAAATTTAGTTCCCTAATAAGAAAACAACCATAATTTGTATCTAAGTTTATTCTAATACTAGTTGATGCAATAAAATAAACTCATAGATCAATAGATACAAAATTATGATATGATAGAGAATAAATATAAAGAGATAAGAGAAAGAAATTATGTGTACCACATATATATTAAACTGAGTTTTTTTCCCTTCACGAACATAAACTCTATTTATGATTATTGTAAAGTTATAAGTTCAATAAGAAGAATTTTTTAGAGTTTTACAATCTACCTTTTAGGGGATTATTGTAGATCATGTGTGTTAATTTACTTAATAAGATGACAAATTTTATAAATTTATAATCTCACAGGACATGCAGAGACCTCTCAAATAGACTTTATGATTGACCAAATCAATCACAAGGTTAATCTTACTATCATCCTATCCAAATAATCATAAAATTATAAAAATATTATAAGATATGATAACAATAATATCTTAAATTATCATATAATAATAAAAAATAATTAATTAATACTAATCTACAATTATATCTACATAAAATTGCAAAATTATGATATTTAGCACGCCCAATTGGCGTGGTTGAAGTTTGGAAGACGAAAATGGCACAATATCGGCACCCAAGAGGTTCAATTAACAAAATTGAATTTGGTAGAGGAAAACGCACAATTGTAATATTTGAGGACAAAAAGAGCAATTGAACAATAAAATAAATAAATCAAGCAATGAGAGGAATTGACAACCATAAGTTTTATAAAAATATTTGAGTATTATTTAATTTTTATTTTTATAACAATAATAATATTTTATTAATATTTTAAAGTATATAAAAGATTGTAGTAATCAAATGGTTTTTAGTCTTTTTTATCTTTATTTAATTATAGTTGATTTGAAAGTTAAAGACTGTTTCATGTTAATCAAATAATTTTATAAACAATATTTACTAAATTATTTTATAAAAAAATATTTAATATAATTACTATTTTTATTTATATTTTTTGTATTTTTAACTTTATTTTAAATATATTTTTTATTTGACTCATTTTTAAATTTTTAATCTGTTAATTCATTGTATCATTGACGGCAACAAGAATGATAACTATATATTATGTAATACACAGTGATATATAACAATATTACGCATATATATAACAATCATAGTGATATATAATTTTGGTGGTTAATATAAATATTGTTATAGATAACATTATATATTATATTATATATTATATATATATATAGTGATATACAATAATATCACAGGTTTAACATATAACAATATATGTTTGGTTTTTAGTGATTAGTTATATATCAATATTACTTTTATATATATATATATATATATATAATTAATATCTCTTTTTTATATTTATTTTTAAAATATTTATTCTATTCTTACACCTATTTTAAAATTAAAAAAATAAATTAGTCTATTATAAGAGGGACTTAAATCTACAATCTCTTAGTCTCTAAATATAAACTTTATCACTAGACAAACCTTATAACTTTAAACAAAAAATTATTTTAATATCCACCATACATAATTGTCCAACTAAATCTATAATATATTATATTATATTTTATATTGTATTTATACTATTAATAAAGGGAATACGATGTCCTTTTTTTTAAAATATTTATTCTACCCTTACACCTATTTTAAAATTAAAAAATAAATTACTTTCTCTAAGGAGGGAATCGAAACCACAACCTCTCACTCCCCAAATGTAAGTTTTATCACTATACCAATCTTATAACTTTAAGCAAAAAATTAGTTTAACATATTGATATCCAAAATACATTATTGTCCAATTATATCTATAATTTATAATATATGATATTATATTATATACTATATATTATATAATGAGAATGACATTTTGGTATTCACATTTTATGACTATTTCACTTTCTAAACATTTTATGATTGTTTTCTCTTTCGCAAATATAACTTCTCCATATTAATATATGCACATTTTTCACAATATCTAACTTATCACAAATCAATATTCCTTAAACGTGATTAATATATGTATACATTTCATGATAAATATTCTTAATAAACATGCAAATACACAAGTGCGACAATATTTTGAGTTCTATTCAAACTCTCACCTCTTTTCATTTTTTCATATTCATTGTATATTTGACATACCCATTGATTATCTGACATATTTTTATCATGTTATCATAAAAAAATATAAAATTAACAAAATATATTTCAAAACATATCAAATAATAATTTATATTTCAAAATATAAAAATTTACAAAAGATATTTAATTAAAATCTTAAAATTATTATAACGTATTAAAATAGATATGCAAATACACAAGCACGACAACACTTATATTTTCACTAATATATAATAATATCAACATATATATTACTCTTGTTTCTTTTTATTGTTATATATTATGTTATACACAATGATATAAAATATGTTTTTTATATACACAATATACAACAATGTTATAAAAAAGATACATATTGTTATAACATATTCTAATTTAATCATATTGTTTTTTATACACAAAAAGATATATATTTTCTAATTTAGCGGAGATATCAACCTGCGAATTATTTATGAATTTAATTTGCATATACTCTCAGGTAAACATCGATATTCAATTATAACTCTTCATTTATGAAAAATTGATTGATTTTACTTATTACTATTTTAAAAGTCAATAAATAAAAAATTATAATTGAATATCAGTATAAAAATTTTTTACACTAGCCATGTATGCATATACAACGACGTTTTCCATAAAAATACACAAAATATTGGGTGTTTTTTCAAAATCTCTATATAATGATTTAAAATGAATATACATCTTATATCAAGTCACAACTATTGCTTAATTTAGACTTGAATACGTGTATGTCCATCTCTTACCTATATCTATATAAACTGAGTTTTGTGACATGTTTAATTAAACTAGACATGTTTAATTAAACTAAACTCAAAATATTCTTGTGACAACAAAGTAAAGAAGAAAGAAAACTAGATTTAAAAAAATAATTTTAGATAGAGTTTTTACCTAAACATAGCCCATCAGCCATAAGGAGGAAATAGTTAACAAAGGTCTAAACCAGCGTGCTTTTCCACCCAGGAAGAGGGGGGTCATTAGGCGCCGCCAAACCTGACTAAAATTTACTGTCACTCACCCCTTCATCACTCGTTAGCCTAAGAAACTTTGCGTACCGTTGCATTGGCATGCACACGTGTCCCGGGAGCAAAGCAAGTGGACTAAGGCATTTGCTGAAAACCACGCGCAAGGCGCGTCACCACAGCATTACTCCCCCATTTCAATTGTCGGAAATTAAACCTATAAAAAGCCATCATCGTCATCACCATCCATTATAATTTGCTCTTCATTTCCTCATTTTTCTCTCTCTTTTTTCCTCTCAGAATCCAAACCCTAGAAATTCCGCCTTTCCGACGAAACCCTAGATTTCTTATCCGAAATCTCTCTCTCCCGAGATAAAACCTAACACCTTCCTGGCTTCCCCATTCTCGGGATTTCGTGCCCAGATCGTAGATCCTGTTTATTTTCTCCCCCTTCCCCCGATCGGGTTTGGATTCTGAAGAAGAAAAATTCAATTTCGCATAATTCCGAGGTATTGCAGCTGCCGTGGCTAGCGCATGGGTAAGATTCTGAGAGAAACCACGAGGCCTTCCTCTAATTGTGCGTCGTCGTCTCAATCGTTGGCGCCACCGGCGACGACGACGTCGACGTCGGTGACGGAGACGGTGAGGGGTTCGCACCGGTTCAAGATCACGGGGTATTCGCTATCGAAGGGGATTGGGATTGGGAAGTACATAGCGTCGGATATATTCACGGTTGGAGGGTACGATTGGGCGATCTATTTTTACCCTGATGGGAAGAGCGCGGAGGACAATGCTACGTACGTTTCGCTCTTCATCGCGCTCGCCAGCGAAGGGACAGACGTTAGGGCGCTTTTTGAGTTGACCCTTTTGGATCAGAGTGGACATGAGAGGCACAAGGTCCATAGCCACTTTGAGAGGACCCTCGAGAGTGGACCCTACACGCTAAAATACCGTGGTAGCATGTGGTGAGCGAGTTGGATATGTAGAGTTGTTTTTTTTTTTAAAAAATTTTGAAATTTGTTTTTTATTTGCTTGGATTTGTTCTGATTGTAATTTTTTGTTGGGAATTTTGTCTGTCTGAGGAAAATTGGAGGGTGGCTGATGGGATTCTACTTAAGCGTGGGGAGTGTTAGGTTGAGGATTTAAATGTTGCTGGAAAATGGGGATGGAGGGATCAAAGGAATGATAATTTTGTCCTTTGAAGGGAGAGGGAGGGGGTGTTCTTGTGGTAGGGGGTGGGTTCATGTTGTTCTAGAAACATCTTTTCAGAGATTTCTACGTCTTGCAAAGATGTTGTAATGAACGAGATGAAGTGATCATATCAGAGCATGAGAGGTGATAAGTGCTAATCTTGACCACCCAACCATGCAACCATTAACATGGATGGTAAAACCCAAAACCGATCTCAATCATTTTGTGTAAGATTAGACGGTCAAAATAAGCTCTTTTCACTCTCTTGATACGCTCCGGGAGTATCTCTGTATGTAGTGTTTGAAACTAATCGTGTCCCCTTCCCCACCTCCAAATGTATTTTGAATATGTATAATGCCTATTGCTAATCTATGATTTTGCTTCGGCCAATTACTCTTTGATATGTTTACATGGAACTTTTTTGTGACAAGAAAGCTGAACAGTTTGATCAAGAGACTAATTGTTTGAAATTGGGTGTTTCAGGGGTTACAAGCGATTCTTTAAGAGAACAGCACTAGAGACATCAGATTACCTGAAAGATGATTGCCTTAGTGTTAATTGTAGTGTTGGTGTTGTGAAGTCACACACTGAGGGCCCTAAAATATATAAGATCCCAATTCCGCCTTCTAACATTGGTCGGCAATTTGGGAAGTTGCTAGAAAATGGTACAGGCAGTGATGTAACCTTTGAGGTGAACGGAGATTTTTTTGTTGCTCACAAATTGGTACTAGCAGCTCGCTCACCTGTTTTCAGGGCCCAATTTTTTGGTCCTATGAAAGATCAGAGTACCGATTGTATCAAAATTGAAGACATGGAGGCTCCAGTTTTCAAGGTTCGAATCGAATGAATGCTCTTTGTTCTTTTTTTATCTTTTTAACGAGCTATTTACATAAACACTTTCTCAATTTTTATCAAATTACACATGGCCACTCTTCTTGTTTTCCTAAACTAACTTTCTTGTAAGTTTAAAAATATTACACTAACATCCCTAAATATTTGAAAACATCTTACTAACACACCCTTTCAAACCTTACACCAAAACCGTCTTAAGGGGCCCAAAAGTAAAGCAGGATGTGTGAAAGTAATTACACTAAACTTAAGGGAATGTTACTATAATTTACCCTTTATTAATTTATGCCTATGTTGTGGTTGGAAAATGTTTTGGTTACTCTTTGTGTCTATGCATTGATATACTCATTGAACTTCATGATTTTTTAAGTTATTTTCCTGGTTGTTTCCCTTATTACCATTGTTGTACATGTTGCAACTGACTTAATGCTCAATTGTGCCTATTTCATGCATTAATTGGGTGTTTTATCTTGAAATGTCCCAGCAAATCCGGGGAGCTACCCAATAGTGTTGATAGTTACACTCCTTCCCCTCACATGAGAGGAAATAGCTTCCCTTTGGTTGGAATATTGTAAGTGGTTGTAGAAACTCGATCAATAACTCAAGTTGGTGCACGACAGCGTAGCAATAGCTGCCTGGGGATAGGGAGGTTACTTTACTGGAGTAAAAAGTGATGTTGTGGGCAATTTCATCCAAGGGATGCAAAACCCAAATCCCCTCTCATTGTTTGTTTTCTACTGGGCTCAGCTAGAAGAGTCCTATGGGAAAGAGCGTAACTATCAACAGGGCAGATCCCCTGGAGGGAAAGAGTGTATGTTAACTAATTGATATGATCTGCATATAGTATGCTGTATTTTTCTAACCAGAAATGCACACATTTCACCCTAACAGTTTTAGTCCTTACTTTGCAGAGATAGTTAATAAGATATAACGATAGCAGGTGATAGCTTATTGGTTTAATTACTGATTTGCCTGTACCCTGTATCGTTTTTACATGTTAATCCCTTTACCTAGAATAGAAACAAGAGTTTTTTGTTCCTAGATGTGCACTCTTAATTTTGTTTTGTCCCTGCTATCAAGTGTGTCATAACTCGGTGAGGTAAAACTGCACAATTTTTTTTATAACTTTAGCAACAAATTTGTGACGATTTTACAACTGCCTGAACTTGTGGTGATCTTACACCACTAATCTCTATTTGATATTTATAAGTGAATATTGAATCCTGTGAAAAACAATTATGATAAACCAGGAAACTCTTTATTTAATTGTGTTTCATTTCTTGGGCCCCTATTGGCTCCATATAGTTTACATGCAGCACTTAATTGTGTTTGATTTCTTGGGACCCTATTGCCTTGACAAATGAAGCTTGACATTATTATTCTACGCCAGAGGAATGTGCAACTTGTCTGCTTTGCTATATTATATTTTTCTACTTTGCAGGCATTGCTTCATGTCATATATTGGGACTCACTACCTGACATGCAAGAGCTTAGTGGGTTGAACTCAAAATGGGCTACTACCTTGATGGCCCAGCATCTGTTAGCAGCAGCTGATCGGTATGGCTTAGAGAGACTTAGGCTGATGTGTGAAGCAAGTCTCTGTGAAGATGTTGCAATAAACACTGTTGCTACGACCCTGGCCTTGGCAGAGCAACACCATTGTTTCCAACTGAAAGCAGTGTGTCTGAAATTTGTTGCACGACCGGAAAATCTCAGAGGTGTGTTTTTGTTCTTTGAACCTTTTTTTCCCCACGAACACAGCAAAAAAAAAGGTGCAATATTAGGAGGAAGTTGGAACATTAAAAGGTTTTAAAGATTATGTAATTATCCTAGAAAGTTAAATTTGTTGCTGACAAATAGGAGTGTTCATTGTTTGGTTAGGTTTGGATATATTTTATTTTTAATGTATTATTATGACTTTCAATATTGTTTTTGATATGACAACTAACAAAATATAGCTAAAATTATTAACTGCAGTGCAATTTGCAAATCTCTTATTGAAAAAAGTGCATTGCACACAATTCATAGAGTCACATATACTTCCGTGTCCTAAACTCATAATTTACATAACCAAAATATCCGACATACATGGAATCACACATTTTTAGTAAAACTTCACATTATTAGTAAATCAAATAGGTATATATTAAAGGAGTGATTTGGTTTGATTAGTTTTTAACTATAGGAACCAAAAACTGAACTAAATTGCAATAGAAATATTGTTTTTTTAATCTTTTTAGGCAGTTTAATCAATATAAGTATGCCCTCAGTCAATTATATCCAGTTTGAAGTTGAAGAAAAATATCTTTTAAACCATATAAAGATTTCCTGAGATCACTAAACTAAATTTGTTTCATTTTATTCTTCATCCAGAACTATAATTATCTATCGACTGAAGTATTTTCTTCCCTTTGTTTCTTCAGCTGTGATGCAAACCGATGGTTTTGAGTACTTGAAGGAAAGTTGCCCATCTGTTTTGACTGAGCTTTTGGAGTATGTGGCTAGATTTACTGAGCATTCAGACTTATGCAAGCATAGGAGTGAAGCTATACTTGACGGCAGTGACATAAATGGAAGGCGGGTAAAGCAAAGACTATAATAGTATGAACACTGACAAGTTCTCTGTATAACCCTCTCCCCCTCGCATTTAAAAATTTCAGTGAGAGCCATAGATGGAGGGAGATGATAAGCATTCATAGGATTAGTGGCATTTTTTAATTTTCTTAGCTTACTTCATGTCTAGGAGATGTAAATGTAGTTGTTTTTATGCCGTTGCAGGTATGTCTCGCGTAGGAAACTGCCATAACTTTGCTCGTAAAACATGTCTTAAAAGAAAGTATTGATCACTGCTGTGTTTTTTTTCCTGTATTCTAAATATCCTCTTAAGAATTTATCTCGTCACCGCCCCCAACCCCCCAAAAAGCTGAGGTGGGGTTGAAACAGCTGGCGAGGTATTTGCCTGGATATGAATATTTTCTGGGAATAGATTCGAGATAAAATGGATGGAGGAACGAATTCAATGAGAATTGTAGTATGATAAAATTAATGGAACAGAATTGGGTGGGAATATTTGATTGAAATAGCGATAGCAAAATGAACTCCAACTTTACGGGTATTCTCGGGCGGTACTAGTAAAAATGGAATTTAAATTAATGCTCTCTAGATTTTGAATTTATATGTCCTATAAAATTTAAAACTTTGGCAAGATTTAAAACAATTTAAAGTTTATATGTCCTATAAAATTTAAATACGTGTCATAGAAATTTATATGTTCTATAAAATTTAAAATAATTTTTAAAATTTTTTTTTTTAAGTTTCCCTCTAGATTTTTTATAATACTCCGACTAGATTTAGTTCGAAAGTTAAATTTTAACTTTCTGAAAAAATCTAGATGAAAGAAATAAAAAAAAAAAAAGTTAGTAGACTGAGAAAAGAAAAGAGGGAGAATTAGGATTAGGTGTAAAATGAGGATAATGAATTTTTTTTAAGAGGATGAGTTTTTTTTGAAAAAGAGACACGTGGGAATTTAAACGCCCCAAATATAAAGGTGAACATTAATTGAGTTGGTTAAAGTAAAATTCAATACATAATCCAATTATAATATTGGGTCGGGTTGGATTTTTCTTTAATTAAATTTAGAAAATTTTTCTTTGTAAATTCATAATTTTTCTCTACACGTTTATAAAGATAGGAAAAGTTTCAAATAGGTAAAAAAATAATTTTAATCTAGTAAAAGATTTACAATTTTTTTACAAGTCCAGGTAGAGGTGTCTGGATTTGTAAAAAAAATTTGCAAATTTTTTTATAAGTCCGGACAGGGGTTTTCGGACTTAGTCTAGATAGGGGTGTCTGGACTTGTAAAAAAAATTGCAAATTTCTTTACAAGTTCGGATAAGGGTTTCAGAACTCAATCCAGATAGAGGTGTCCAAATTTGTAAAAAAAAAAAATTGAAAAATATTTTATAAGTCCAGATAGAGGGTTTCTGGACTCACTCCGGATATGAATTTTTTAACTCAGTCTAGACAGGAGTGTTCAAACTTGTAAAAAAAATTATAAATTTTGTTACAAATTCGGATAGGGGTGTCCGGATTTGTAAAAAAAAAAAATACAATTTTTTTTACACGTTTGGACAGAGGGTTTCTAGACTCAGTCTAGATAGGGGTGTCCGGACTTGTAAAAAAAATTGCAACTTTTTTTACAAGTCCGGATTTGTAAAAAGAAATTATAAATTTTTTTATAAGTATGGACAAAGGTTTCCGGACTCAGTCTGAATAGGAGTTTTCAGACTCAGTTCGAACAGAGGTGTCTGAACTTCTAAAAAAATTTAGAAATTTTTTTACATGTAAGGACAAGGGTATCTAGATTTGTGAAAAAAAATTGCAAAATTTTCTATAAGTCCAGACAAGGGTGTCTGGACTTGTAAAATAAAATTTGCAATTTTTTTACAAGTCCAGAGAGGGATGTCCGGACTAGTAAAAAAAGCTAATCTACCGAGAGCAGATAAACACAAAGCTGAACCACGAAGAACAAAGCAAACGCAAAGGGCATGAACAACAACATACCAAGAAGAAGAGAAAATCACTAATTCAGTGAGAAGAAAAACGAAGTCATGCAAGATAAGCTAACGAGAGACACGCAAAACGAGAAAGAGCTTGTAAAATAAAATTTGTAAATTTTTACAAGTCCAAAGAGGGGTGTCCGAACTTGTAAAAAAGCTAATCTACTAAGAGTAGATAAACGCAAAGTTGAACTACAAAGAACAAAGCAAACGCAAAGGGCATGAACAACAACGTACCAAGAAGAAGAGAAAATCACTAATTTAGTGAGAAGAAAAACAAAGTCATGCAAGATAAGCTAACAAGAGACATGTGAAACGAGAAAGAGCTTGTAAAATAAAATTTGCAATTTTTTTACAAGTTCAGAGAGGGGTGTTCAGACTTGTAAAAAAAGCTAATCTATCGAGAGCAGATAAACGCAAAGCTGAACCACGAATAACAAAGCAAACACAAAGGGCATGAACAACAACGTACCAAGAAGAAGAGAAAACCACTAATTCAATAAGAAGAAAAACGAAATCATATAAGATAAGCTAACGAGAGATATGCAAAATGAGAAAGAGCTTGTAAAATAAACTTTGCAAATTTTTTACAAGTCCAGAGAGGGTTGTCCAGACTTGTAAAAAAAGCTAATCTACCGAGAACAGATAAACGTAAAGTTGAACCACGAAGAACAAAGCAAACGCAAAGGACATGAGCAACAATGTACCAAGAAGAAGAGAAAAACTAATTTAGTGAGAAAAAAAACGAAGTCATGCAAGATAAGCTAACAAGAAACATGCGAAACGAGAAAGAGTTGTAGATGAAAGAGAAAAGAAAGAGGTGCGTGTTAATTAAATTTTTACTGTTTTCATTAAGGGTTTTTTTGCTATTTTGAGAAATTGTGTAGGTGTATGGAGAACTTATTGGAGCGTAGGGAGAAATTCTCTTAAATCCAAACCAATTTAACCCTTCTTGAATGAGTTGGATTAGGTTGAATTATAATTTAAATTATTTTTAAAAATATTTTTTAAAATAAATTTTAGAATTTTTTTTGTTAACTTTTTTAGGATTTTTTTTAAAAAAAATAGACTATGATTGGTTTTTTACCAAAATTATACCATTCTTATAATATAAAAATAAACAATAAATTATAGTTACAAATTACATATCAAAACTAAAATATATTAAAACTAACATATAATCAAATTGTCGAGTAATTATAACTAAAGAAATATTTGTCATCAATAAAAGTAAACACAATTTGTACAAGTTAACCAAGTCATAGAAATAAATACAAGCTACACAATTTGTCTAAATTAACAAAATACATTTTTTTGTGAAGGAATTAAAAGAAACACATATTTTCAAATAAAAATAATTTAATATGAGAAAAAAAGGTTATACATTTTTTACACTGACATTTAATCATCATGCTTCATTTATAATAAATTTGTTAACTTTACCAGTTAATACTTTAAAAGTAATATAAATAAAAAATTGTAATTGAAGTTTTACAATAATGATACATACTAATTAGCCTCACTTTTTTGTTGGATTTTGTCTTTGGTTCAATTCACTGGACTTGTCATCTAATCTGTAGTGGATTGAGTTTTGTTGGGTTGAATTTCACTCAATCACAAGAAAAATTCAACTCAATCTATATGGGTTTGATTAAGTCAGATTAGGCTTTGAATCATACGACTCAATAAACATCCCTATGCAAAAATACTATCATATATGTCTGGATCCATTAAAAATATATGGTCATGGGGTAGTATGATTACTATAATATACAACACGCCTTGCCCCACACTTTATAAGTATATGTGTGTGTGTGTATATATATATATATATATATATTATTTAATATAATTATATTATATAATTATAATTTTGAGTGAAGATATTGTTAAAAATATTACTTGTATTATAATATATGATAAATAATATAATTATAGAATAAAAAAAAGAGACATATAATATATTTTACGCAAAATTAACAAAACAAAAACACAATTTACAAGGAATTGAGTTATTTATAAAATAACTCTTAATAAACTTACAACATTATTTAATGTTATGTAAAAAAGTATAGTTTTATATGTAATCATAAAACTTTAGGGAGTATTTTATAATTTGTTCTACTTAGGTTTGTTTTGTTTTGCATATTATGTTGATTTATGTGGTAAAAGATATTGATTTATTTTCTTTATACAAGTAAAGTGCTGGTCGCAGATGTGAGTATAAGTATATGCATGCATGTACCCAAAAAGTAAGGATGAGAATTAAAGTTGTTATCCACATGGATGTAGATTTGAGTATGTGTACGTTTTTTAAATGGGTATTATAGTACCCTACCTAGACCTACTAATGATCATCCTTAGATTGAAGTAGAGTAAGAAATCATCACTTTTTTCCACATTTGCACTTTGGAGTGAAAAAACCACATTTGCTCTCTACGGTAAATGATTTTTCATTGTTGTGTGGTTGTCTATTTTATATTATTTACTTAACATATCAACCATTATATCAATAATGAATTTACTTAACATGTTAGCCATTAGAGAAACATGAAAATGTGTGTTTTGTAGCAACAATACTGAACTAACGAGTCACTTATTTTTGCAATGCTCAGTCATATATTAGATCTGGTAGACTTTATGTGCATGATAGAGAATTTACACGGTTTTTATAACGAGGTTAAAGACCATTGTTGTCAATTTTTGGGCCTAATAAGTGGAGCAAAAAGAGAGTGCTTCAAGCATAATCTTTTATATGGTTTGCTACTCTATAGCAAAGATGGAATATTGGAAGGTTCGAAATGCTATCATCTTTGAATAACAACAAATGGATATGGGTGACATACTACAAGTGGCTCAATTAATCTCATGTCAATGGTGTTAGACAACCCAACTAACATTTCACTATTTTGTTGAATGGATTATAAATCCCTTGTCTTGTGTTCTATAAAGAGGTTCCTCTTTTTTCTTTTGTTTTGTCTTAAAAGTGTAACAAAAGGTCACACACTTCTTATGTGGTTCGTTATTTAATTTTTAATAATATTATTTTGTTTATAAAAAAAATAGATCAATGGTAAATTATGATTGTCAAGGATAAAATTTAGTTTCAGAAAAAGAAAATTCCTATAACAGTCCCCTTTCATTTTTTTTTCGTTTTAATCAACTAGTATAAACTTTTTTTTATATAACTATTAATTTTTTTATTAGAAAATATAAAATAATTTTATGTAATTATTTTATAATAATTTTCAGTATATTATCATTAAATTTTTATTATATTTTATATAAATGATGTACTGACCGTATATAATTATTAAATGATAATTGCATGACAAAAACTCTAATTATATGAAAGAAAATAGCTTATGTGCTCGATTGGTAACATTTGGTACTTAAATATATTTACATATAACCAAATTTGAAATGCTTATATGCTTTCAATTTTTGGGTATATAAATTTGATTCTCATTTGATCGGAGGTGGAGTTTTTCCATCTCGCTCTTATCTCACACTTAAATAAAAAATATATAAGATCACATATTTCACAAATGTTTGGAAATTTTCACAATGTTGTGGCTTTCGCTTTGGTTTCATTATTAGTCACAGTGTATATTTCGGAGTATTGTGGTTTCGACCACAATATTGTGATTCTTGTGCAATCATATTTTAATGGTCCTAAAAAATGTGAATTTATACATAGATACTTGAAATTATAAATACTAGCGAAAATACAAGCATTGTCATGCTTGTGTATTTACATTTTTATTTTGATATGTTGTAACAATTTTAGGGTTTTAATTTAATATATTTTGTAATAATATGATATAATATAAATAATTCACTATATCATGTTGCGTATAATAATTTTAGTTTAGTATATTTTGAAATATATTTTGTTAACATGATAGAAACATGTCATATCATCAATGAATATGACAGATTTGCAATGAATTTGAGAAAATTGAGAGAGAAGAGTTTGAATAAAATTCAAAATGTTGTTGTGCCTTTGTATTTGTATTTTTATTAAAGATATTTATGATCAAAGGTATACAAATATTAACAATGATTAAGAAAGATTGATTTGTGGTAAGGTAGAACTTGTGAAGATGCTCATTTATTAATATTGGAAAAGTTATATTTGTAAGAGTGAGAGAAGTTATAAAATGTTTAGAAGAGTAAAGGACACTAAAACGTCTTATTCTCATTATATAATATAATATTATATATTATTGATTATACATATTAGGACAATTATGTATGTTGGATATAAATGTTTTAAAGTAGTTTTTTCTTAAAGTTATAAGGTTGATTTAATGACAAAGTTCATGTATGGAAGAATGGGGGGAGGAGGTTGTGAGTTTAAATATATCTTTTGACAAAGTAGTTCTTTTCTTTTTGTTTTTTAAAAAAGGTAGAATAGGTATTTAGAAAAGTGAACATCAAAAGAAGAATTTCTTTTATTATTAGTATAGATAATATAATATTATAGATTATAGATAGTGAGACAATTATATATGTTGGATATACATATTTTAAAGTAATTTTTTTCTTAAAGTTATAAGATTGTTCTAGTGACAAAGTCCATATACGAGAAATAAAGGAGAGAGGGGTTGTGAGTTTGAATCTCTCTAAAACAAATTTTTTTTTTTTTGTTTTTTAAGAAAAAGTAGAATATGTATTTAGAGAAGTGGACGTCAAAAAATAAATTCCCTTTATTAATAAAATAGAGAATATAATATTATAGATTATTGATTATACACATAGATTTATAGATATTAGGATAATTATGTATGTTGGATATACGTTTTAAGGTTTTTTTTTTTAGATTAAAAAAAGTGCATATATGGGGACAAAGGAAATGATAGGGTGTGAGTTCAAATATTTTTTTAATAAAGTAGTAGTTTTTTCTTTTTGTTTTCTAAAAATGGTATAATAGGTATTTAGAAAAGTTGACATCAAAAGAGAAATTTCTTTTATTAATAGTGTAGAATATGTATAAAATTTTGTTTAATATAGAAGTTGGGGAATAAACAAATTTGCCTCCATCTCCAATTAGGCTGAAAAAATCCAAACTTAACTCTTAATCAATGTGGCATAATCATATTAATGGTCATAAATGTGTGAATTTATACATGGACACCTAAAAATTATAAATATATGTATAAAATTTTGTTAGGCTAAAAGAATCTAAACTTAACTCCTAATAAAAAACACAACTACTTTGGTTTGAACCTTACACCCTTTTCTAAGGATAAAACCAATTACCACTAAACCAACTTGTTTATTTTGTAAATTTGTGCAAATAGTAATACATATAAAATTATTTTTTATATTTAAAGTATGAAATTATACAGATAATAAATTATTTATATTTGTTAATCAGACTAGGTCATGTGGGTTAATTTAATTTTTGACTCCTGAGATAGACTTTTGACTCTTATCTTAGCCGAGTCGACAATCGAGCTGAATATGTAACATTGGTTTTACTATTTATATAGAAGCATGATAGTAAGCACACGTAATTGTTAAGATTATTATTGTCTATTAGTATGATTATTTATACAATAGAATTGATTTAGTGACAAACATGTTGACAAAAGAGAAAGAGAGAAATTATGGTTTGAATCTCTTCATTAACAAAAACTAATATTAATATCTAACATTTACCTATAAAGAACATACATGACAATCATTATTTAGTACAAATTAATTATTTTATTGATAACAATAAGGATCAAATTTAAGTTGTCATGTATTTTATTTCATCCTTTAATATTAAACAGATATTAATAGTGAATTAATAATTGTTAAATGCTTATTTGGTGTTTCAACAAAAAATGCACACTATTTAAAATAATTCTAGATTTGTTTACTTATTTATAAGAAACTAACAAGATAAGATAATATTAATAATTAAATAATTAGTAGTATTATAAAATTTATTTAATCATCATGTTGAATATTATTTTGTGCATTCGCAATTTTTTTTTAATTTACACTTATAAAACATAGGCCACTTTACTATTTTCAGATTTTATAAAACAATTAAAATCATTTAAGAATGATACAATTTGTTCGGTTTTCATAAAATGATTAAAATAATTTAAAAATGACACAATTTATTATGTTTAATTTTTCTTTCTTTTACTTTTTTATTTAAAAAAAAAATTAAATGACGGTTCTTATTTTTAAGGTTTTCTTAGTGAATTTTTTTTTGTTGTTTCGTGTAGCAATTTTGATTAGCAGAAAAATATGTTTGAGATACAGTTTAACATTTAAAAGTAAATCTTAACCCCTATTAAGGACTTTAATGGTTTTATTTTATTTTTCAATTTTTAAAAAGATTTTTAAAAATATTTTTTAAGAATAATTTTTTTTAAAAAAATTTATTAGATAAGTATTATTTAAAAAAATATTTAAAAAATATAAAAAATTACTTATAGTTCCAGAAGTATCATTAATAAAAAATTATATATTTTGAATTTTTAAAATAAAATATAAAATTTTTAAATTTCAAATAATAAAATACTAAAAATAATTTTATAAAAATCTATGTTAAATAAGTTGAGCCGATTTATCTTGCTTTTATCCGTTAAATTTTGCTTTTGCCCATGTGGGCTTTAAACCCTTTGAAACAAATGCAAAACCCCGTTCTCAAACTCAAGCTCAAGCTCACACTAGTCTTCGTAAGTTCACATTTAATCTTCAGTTCACGCTCTCAAGCCTTCTTTTTCATGGTTGTAGCTACTAACTGAGTTCTAATATAGCATAGCCATAGCAGTAGTTGTAGTTTAGTTACTCTCTCTTCCACTTTCATTTCATTCAAATCAAACCAAAAATCCCTATTCTCTCTCATTGGGGATGAACCTTCTCTCTCTAACCTCTTCACTTCCCCTCTATTATTCTTCATCGCCTGCTCTAACCAGATTTTCCGCGTTTCCCTCTTCCTACAAATGCACATCCGGCGCAGGTTAGCCATTGCCGCTGCATATTTCTTATCGTGCTCAATCCCTTATTAGCTCTCAAAATCGATTATTTCCTTTCTTGTGTTTGTGCCTTTTGCTCCACAGTTATAAGGAGATGTGTCAAAGAGGAAAAGGAAGAGGAGGAGCTTCTAGAAGGAATGCCAAAGAAGTATTATGACGATGTATGCATGCCCCCTTTTAATACCGATTGTATTTCACTTTTTTTTGTGACGTTCTTACTGTGTTTTATTCAATTTGACACTTGCGTGGCCCTGATTGACTACATTTTTGAAGGAAAAATTTTAAAATAAAAAGTGCTGTTGATTTATTCTAACTTTGGCTTGTTTTCTCTGCCAATTAGGCTGTGCTTTTTAATGCCTGATGCAATTCTGATTTTCATTTTTTTTTGCTTGATAGTAACTATCTTTTTAAATGGTGAATGGATGTACGGTTTTTGTGTCAGTTGACGAATATGGGCTACTAAAATTGCTGTGCTGTGGCATGAGTTGTGTGTCTTGGTTTGTATGTATGCTATCTTGTAATATAAAAAAATATGTTGGAAGCTTTTTATTTGGGCAGTTTTCATTAACCTTGTCTAGGATAGGAATGGCAAGCCCGCCAACGTAAGAAGACCAAGGAGTTGCATAGGAGACGCAAACAGGAAGAAGAGGAAGAAGAAAGAAAGATGGACGAGTATCGTGAAATTGGAATGCGGTTGAAGGAATACCCAGAAGAAGATGTCATTAAAGCAAGGAAATTAGTCGCAAGCTTTATCAGAGCTTCTGAAGAAGTAGAAGAGGTAATTTTTTGGTGCAGATAAAAATATCCCCTCGAGAGCTTGTGTGTATTTTCCAATTTCTAAATTTACACCCAATTATATTTCTATTTCTCATATGAAATTATGTTGAGTGTTGCACAATGGATAAATGTTTAGGGCTCAACTTGTTAATATGTTTGGCAAACAAGCTGAAGCTTAGAGAGCTTTTTTCTTGACCATATAGATATAGGGATAATCTTTCTCTTCTGGTCTAATTTCGCTGCAATGGGCATACTTGGTCGCTAACTATACTACTGTAGTATGGAATTCAAGGGAGAAGTGACTCAAACTTAGAACTGAAGAACAAAACTACAAGGAGTAAAAAATAATGATCAACATTTTTATCTGAAAGAAATTGTGAGTCAGTGTATAGAGTCTAATCTATTTACTGATACATCATTTTTACATTTAACTAAAAAAAATAGTAAAATTAAAAAGAAGATACTTAATTCTAGATGGCATAAATGTTTTATTTTCTTCCTTTGATTGGTTTGTATATTTCTGCACATGTTGTCTGTGTATTGAGAGATACTGACCGACTTTTTCTGATAGAGAATTGAGGAAGCTGCTGAGAAAGGAGAGCTTACTGAACTTGTTTTAATGGTCATATGGAATCGCCTTGATCTTGCTCGGCGTGATGTAAGTTGCTATTTTAGCATCTGAAACATTCTATGTATATATTTCAATTAAATTGTGCAAGTGATTTCATTTCGTGATGAAAAAGAAGTAGGAAAGTAGTATATATTTCTTACTCCTTTTGTATGACCTAACTATTAAATTCTTAATTGTTCATCACAAAGTTCCTTTAGTAATCATTTGTATTGTGGAGGATTTTAATTTTTAAGTCCCAAATTACAGATTTTTGACAGCATGTGATCAACGAAGTGGTGCCTTTTTGAATCCAAACCAGAATTATTATATTTAATTAGACTAAAGTTCAGAGGGCACCATTTTTATACATAATGTCATAATATACAAAAAAATTGAAAATACTAAAAATTTGTTGACGAAAATTTTAACTAAAAATTACTACTTTTTAATTGTGTTTGAATAATATTTACTTCTTTTCCACATCACAAAAGAAAATTTATTATATGCAATGAGTGAGGTACTCTTTTAAAAACTGAAAGTTTGTAATACAGAAGTTAGCAGCTACCAGCTACTGATGGGCATTGCATTTTTCATTTTTTCTTGACTAGGTATATCATGATGCCTCACCTTTTTTTTTTAAATGAAATGAAGCTTGACAAAATTATAATTTAATCCTTGAATTTGGTTGGTGAAAGAGTGCAGAAATGAATCTATTTGGTGTTTTAGGTCCAGTGGATTTCTGTCCAATTATTTATTTTCGTTATATTGCAGTTTCATTTAAGCTGTAAAGTACACTGATCACAACCTTCCTTTATCATTTGGCAGGCTCTTTATTGTGATTAAGACATTATTAAGCTTAATGAATTCTTACATACTAAGCAAAGTATAATTTATTATGTTTGCGATTCTGTATGGTTCTGTGCTGGATATCATTTTGATTATTTGAAAGAGATTATCACAAGTGAAATTAGTGAATATTAGAGTTAGTTCCATTTCTACTTCTGAAAGAGCTTAGTGTAATTTTTTTCATCCTCTGGCTTCCTTATCTGGTTATTATATCACTCTTTACAGGAAGAAAAGGATGCCATTAGAAGTCTGGATCTGTTATACAGAAGGGTTGAGGTAATAAGTAACAATTGCTGCTTTTTTTTGGACTATTATTAAATAGCTGTTCTTTTAATTAGGAGTACAACTCTTGTTTGAATCATTCGGTGTAAAGCTTCATTTGGCTGTTCCCCCTCCCTGTTGCTTGCTGGAATTTGATGTCTGAAGAGTCTAAAAAATACTTATCAAATTATATTAGTGTTTTGCTTGCATATAAAAATGCTTACAGCAGAACAAGAAAATCTACTGCTAAAGAGAAGCAAGAATGGGTGCGTTCTCAGGAAGTAAAAGCATACTTAAATAAAATTAAATTTTAGACTAAAATTTTCTCTTTGAATAGCACTTTTCATACTAAAACTTTTTTAGAGCTCAATTAAAAAATAATAATAGTAATTCACAGTCTAGCTAAATGGTTACTACAAAACCTCCCCAATAATTTGGTGATTGCATTTCCCTATGCAGTCATGATAGTGAAGTTTTGCATTGGATGATTGATCCAAATCTTCCTTCCTGTATTTATTTATTTTGCAGTGGCCATTATGCAGTTATTCTAATAACTGAAGTGATTCTATGATACACAAATACTATACTACGCAACAATACAATTATTCTGAAAGAATGTAGATTGTAAGATCCTTATATGTATAAAATTCATAAAACATAATAAATGTAGGAAAAATATTCATTTGATCTTCATAGTTGTTCATATTTTACCTTTTAATCCGTATACTTTCGGATCCCCTTTGGTTTATGCGGCATTGAGGTACATGGTGTTTAATCTAATTAGTTAAAGTCACATAATAAAGAAAACCCAAACAGGATCTTGAAATCAATGATTGTCACAGATACTAAATAGTATGTGTATCTTTCTTTATAGTGAGACTTCTCTTTGACACACTTTGATTTGCTCTAAAGAGGGAGAAAACAAGTTCTCTTCCAAGGTTAAGTTATGAGAGAATTCTATTATGTCAAGGAGAGGACCTGTTTTCACGTTAGTGGGAATTAATCCCTTAAAATTGCTACTCCATCATATAGTAATTACCTTTAGAAACTGCTCTACTTAGCCTATTTACAATTTAGCCCTTAATTATTCATTTATTAGTTCCTGAAAGTTACATGCCACTCACATGACACATTAAAACCTTACATATTGCACTTAACGTTTAGGTCCCTATGGTTGCACTATATTTATGTTTCGATCCCTATGGTTGTTGTACAAATTTTACCTTTTAGTCCCTACCCTAAAACCATCGGATTTAGTCCCGGCCAAGTGCTTTTAGTTTTGTTTTAGTATCTGTCTTTAAAAAACTTTGTTAAGAGTGAATGGTGTGACATTGATATGGGTTTGCATCGCATAGTAATACTACTCATTTAGTCCCTATACAAGCAATTATTTTTTGTTTTGTAATCCCTATAAATGCATTTATGTGTGTTTAGGATCCTTGAAAAATAAAAGGAGGAAGAAGGAAGGAGAAAGGTGTTAATAGGGATTGAAATATATAAAAAAGTGCTCATATAGGAACTACAACGAATAGTTTTACAATACAACTCACGTCACTGCCATGTCATCCACATTATTAACAATATTAAGTTTTTTAATGATAGGTAATATTCATTGCATGACGACCATTTTTATAGAAATGAAAACAGTTTTAAAGTGTGTTGAAAAGAGTAGTATTATCTTGTATATTTTGGTTCTAATTTAGATAATTGATTTTGTACTATTCCTCTATGAGACACCTTTCCTCTTCTTTTTCCTCCTCCTTCTCTCTCCTATCTATTTCCTTTTTTTATTTTTCCCCGACAGCACCTCCATCTTCTTTTCATTTTGCTGGTTTTGTTTCTTTTTAATCCTCTTACTTTAACCAATTTCCATTGACAAATTGCTTCTCGCCTACTACCTTGTCTTCGCCAAGAAACACGTCTAAATTTTACAATGTCAAGACTCTGATTTAAGGTCAATGAGAATTGCTTAATGTAAGTATGTTTAAAAACAGAACCGACAAAATAAAAGGAAGAGGGAGGCGTTGATGAGGAAAAAGAAAGGAAAGAAATAGACAGGAGAGAGGAAAAGGAGGATAAAAAAGAAAGGGAAAATGCATTGATAGGGATTAAAACAAAAGGAAATTACTCGTATAGGAACCAAAACTAGTTTTATCATGGAACATACATAGATGTTAAGCCAGAGCAGCATCAGCCACTTTTAACAATAATTTAATGGCAAGGAACCAAAGTCCAAAACAAACTCGAAAGTTTATACAGAGATTAGAACACATGGTTTTTTAGTGTATGGACTAAAAGGTGAAATTTGTCCAACTACAGGGACCAAAATGTAAAATAGTGTAAGTATAGGGAATAAAATGTAAAACATAATATACATTAATGTCACGTGAATGTCACATTAACGCCTACTAACAATGTTAGTTACGAGGACCCGAAAGTGTTTGCATATAAACTAAAATTGAAGTTTGCGCTACTAGAGGATCAAATGAGTAATTTTTCCGTAAACATATGTTGTAATTATGCAAATCCAAATTAAGAACATACTTATTGGACACTACTAGAAATAAAATAAAAACTATAAATCGTAGTTATCATAAATCACTTTCTATTGGTACAAATAGGGACGGTGTCAATTTCATTCCTGTTTTAAAAGAGTATGCTAGATAATGTGTTTTTAACATTTCTCTTTAGAACAATTATAGCATGTTACGTCTTGCATAGTTTAACTTAACCTTGATACTCCTTTTCAGAACTTTTTCCTTTTTTTATTTGTTTTCTGTTCTTGATTATAGACTGAGATCTTGAAGCGTGAGGCAACCCCTGCAATGATGTTGCTTAATGATCTTTTGATTATGTATGACGGCTATGATTTTGAAGAGTGGCTAAAGAAATGTAAGAAGGTCATGGTTCATACATTTCCTCGGGAGGATCCATTTAGTATTCTTGTTCCCCCAGGATTCGAGTCATTTGACTTAGATAAGGTAAGCAACACCTATGGAGTACAGGGCTTATACCTTTGTCATGTGATGGTCTTTTAGTTTCTTAAAGTTCGAGTTCCCCCTTCCCTCTCATGATTACTAAGCTGTAATTCCAATATAACTATATGATTGAGTGGATTCTAATATGCAGTTAGAAGTATCAATATCAGAGTGCTAAATGGAATCTGTATTTAAATACACTTCACCATGTTAAAAATAGGTCGTTTATTCAGTTGATAAATGATTAACAAAAATATGTTCAAAATAAAAATTGCAATTAACCAAGTTTATTTGTTTATATTGATATCAAGCAGTAAAACTTGATTCAAGTTTATTTGTTTATACACAAGTTTAGTTAAAACTAAAAGTGAGATGGTGCACATTCCGTCTAAACACCTCTGAATCTCCTAACAATTTTTCGTTTTCAATCTTGGGTTGTATCAGCATCAAGGGCCATTGCGACCGTCACTTGACGTTGATGATACTCTTTTGAGGGTGGACTTTGTAAGGGAAGTGGATGAATTGCTACAAGAGGTTCGTTCTGAACAGAGTGAAGTGCAGAATGAAGCAGGGTTTGATCCTGAAACTGTTGCAAATAGATTGAAACAACAGGAGAAGCAACAAACAATACGCCAAGTAGAAGCTCTGCTAGATTTAGCCATTGGTTTGAAATGGTAACTATTTTACCCTAGCTTGCATTTTGATTTATATTGCTCGAGTCATCCAGCTCGTAGTTGTAAATAGGAATTGGTGTGCACTGCAATTGCAATCCAAATTGCTTCATTTTATGGTATCTGTTTCTGAACTCTGAAGTACGTAAAACAATCTGACCAACCAAAGAAAGAAAAATCAGGACTTAAATACAACAAATGTTATTTATTAATGAATAAATTAAATTTGTCGTAAAGGTTCATCTTATTCTTTTTTGAGTCTTCTGAAAAAGTTTGATTATACGTTTAATTAAAAAAAAATATCTTTTTTAACCTTACATAAATAACAAAGTCAAGAAGCTTTTTTAGGTCAGGTTTTTATAACTTAAACGACTTACTCAATTAATGTGCTATGAAAAGAGTTAGAAAATGTGTAATAACTTTTTATATTTGGAATTATCCTTATTTTAAAGTAATATTTATTTTCTTTATAACAACTAAACTCATTTGATTGCTATTGAAAATATACTTATCATCGTAGCTAAATTCATAATTAAAAATAAAGTTAGAAATTTATAAAATGTCATTCTAATACAGTTCACATTGATGTAAATATTTTTATAAAGGTGTGATAAAAGAGAAAAAAATAATAGGGAATCTTTTATAGAAATGTGACTCATTTCACATTCATATGAAAGAACTTAAATAGATTTTCTTACGTGCACATCTTTGTTTGTCTGGGACCCATGTCCAAATGACTTTTTTTAATCTCAATCTTTTTTTTCACTTTGAAGATAATGTAATTATTGTGCTGGCAAATAAGCTGATATGATTTTCTTAAATATATAATATATATCTCTAGATATATTTTAAAATATATCAATAACATTGTGAGTAATATTTCATTTTTATTAAAAAAATGTATTTTAAAAATATATATCTATTAGTATAGTTATTTCTTATGTAAAATATTTTCAGATAGTTTATTAGTAAGTTAATAATTTATAAAGATTTATCTACTCTTATCTTTTATTTATATCAACTTTTAATAAATACACATTCCATTCAAGTATATCAATCTTTAATAAGTCAGAATTAAAATTACTAAGAGTATCTTCAATAACTAAAGCTTTAGATACTTACTTAGAACCTAATAAATTATCAAAATGCATCTTGAGCTCAAAATATGATATTTTAAACTTTTAATAAATACTTATTCCATTCAAGTATATCATATTTTTAAATTTCATAAATTTAAAAATAAAAAATAGTTAAATGATATTTTTCACTAGAAATCTACGCTTTTTTTCAACAAATTAAATATTAGTTTTAAAATATAAAATATTATTTAAATGATATCAACAAACTAGAAAATGTATTTTACAGAATACAAGTCAAATAAACAATATAATAATTTAAAACTTAAAAACTAAAAAAAAGTCATATTCACATAATAATAAAAAAGAATGAGTTAAGTTTTTTTTTTACCTAGGGGTATTTGAGATTTTTTCTACATTCACGGAGGTGCATGCAAAAGTAGGGTGCAAGGAGAAATTCTCTACAATTAATTTTTTTTTATTTTATAACTTGACTAGCTCGTGTTGGATAAGGATGGTAAAATGGGTCGTGTCTGTCAACCACTTTCATTTTGG
This sequence comes from Psophocarpus tetragonolobus, assembly GCA_037954015.1. Taxonomy (NCBI): domain Eukaryota; kingdom Viridiplantae; phylum Streptophyta; class Magnoliopsida; order Fabales; family Fabaceae; genus Psophocarpus; species Psophocarpus tetragonolobus. The sequence continues at coordinate 37,788,605 of CM075692.1, forward strand.
CAGTCGGACTAGTGTTTTTAACTCGCCAGCATGTTTTGACTTGTCCCGTCTAGCCTGCCAATTTGGTGGGCCAAAGGCGTTAATCCGTTAATATTTTATTTTGTTTTTAAAAAAGTACAATATTTATATAAATTAATAAATAAATTAATAAAATAATATAAAATAAATTATTAAGTAAAATTTATAAAAATAACTTTGTTAAACAAATAAAATAAACTTTGTCATGAGTTTATTTGTGTAAAAGCATAATATTGTCAAAAAAATAAAACCAATTGTGCATGATTTACTTTTTATGATTTTTCTATTTATTCATGTAAAACCTAACTTTTTTTAAAAAAATAAAAATTAATTTTCAAAATAAAATTTTATATTATTTTTTTTAAAAATAAAAAGAAGTCATTCTTCAAAATTTTGGTGGGCCGGCCCGCTAGCTCACCAACCCGCCTAATGGTGGAGCGAGTCAAGCAATTTGGTTTACCCTAACTCTGGTGGGCAACCCGCCTCAGTCTATTTTCGGCAGACCAAAACAGGGCGGATCGACTTGTTTTGCCACCCTTAATGTTGGACCAATTTGACCCATGAGTCCTGACCTATCCACCATATGAAAAAGCCAAGGGTTATTTCTAAATTTAAAGGCTAAATTATGTTTCGTGTCACTCAATTTATTCAATTAGTAACATTTTGACTTCTTATTTGTAATTGTTCATATTTTGTCCATTTATTTTATAAATTGATGAGATTTAAAACATTCGTTAGATCATCGTATATAAAGTCAAAGACGATGGAGACGAGACAATGAATGTGAACAATACGACCAAGTAATTGATGAACACCACGATGAAGATTAGGTTGGGTTCTGTCCCGACCCTTGACACCTAATTTTGGAAATTGGAGGTTCTACAAATCTGAAATCAACCAAAATATTTTAATTTAAATCCTTCAATTAACTAAATTTATTCTTGTTACGTCATTTAATTATGTCATATGGGAAGTCAATGTTAATACTTTAAGGTTAACGACTATGATCTAATAAATTATTCAAATATTATCAATTTATAAAATAAAGGAATAAAATGTGAGTAATTAAAAATAAAGAGTTAAAATGTAAGTAATTAAATAAATTGTGGTACATGAATTATAATTTTGTCAAATCTAAACTAGAGGGAAATCATAAATTACAAAAAGATATAAGATTATTAAGTAGGTGAAGAGAGTAGAATTGAAAAAAAAAAAGAAACTGCATTAGCAATATAGACTTGAACCATAACACCTTCCTATGGTTATTAAGAAAATATGAAAATACATAATTTTCACTCATTTCTCAACTTATAGATAAGTATATAAAGTAAACAAAATTTTGAACGAAAGCACCACAAAGGAGATATCCATGTATATTGGCTATATCCCAAGAGTGCACCAATTTTTTTTAGTGAAACAATTCTTCTGAAAAAGTAGATAATGAAACACAAAAAATTTAAATTGAAAAATAAAAATTAAAGTTAATTACAAACTATTTCATAAGGTTTAATGTAATTATATATATATATATATATATATATATATATATATCTTTATTTATTAAACGTTACTTTTATCTCTGTTTTTTTTAAATATTATTTTTGAATCATCTTAAGAGTGTTAGTATAAGGTTTGAAAAAGATATTAGTGTAAAATTTTTAGATAATAAATACATAAAAATAAAAAAATTTCTGTACTGTAAAAAAAAAAAAATCTATGTTATAAATAAACTCTCCTCATTTCTAACAGCAACTACCAAGTCTTATGTCAGAAACTATGATAGCATAGAAACCTATAAAACAAAGGTGATAAGCTTTATTTCCTTAGACTTAATCTAAAATCACCTTTTTTAAAATTAAAATAGCATGATAAAATTCAGATTTTACCTTGTTCATAACCTTTGCTGTAAAACATATACCAAACTTATTAGCATTGAATTGGTTAACTTCTTCATGTATGTACCTTCTTCAGGTCACAAGATAACTTGAGTTTATTCCATAATGAAGAATGTGTTGTACTAAACTTTCTGGCCATAATGCTAAAATAAATCCTTCTCCATGAAAATTAATTTTCTAGCAAGAAACTTAGTTTTGAAAGATGAGATTAATACACATGCAGTAATCTTGTAAGTTTTATCCTATCATTTAATTATAATTTATTTTTATATATTTTTAAAATATTAATTGATAAAATCAACAATTTTAAAAAAATATTTTAAAAGTCATATAATATACGAGATGTAATTGAATAACAATGTAAAATAATATTTTTTTTTCTTTTGAAAGATTAATTAGAATCTCGAATTTCTAACAAAATTATTGTGAAGTTTTATTGTTACCAAAAAAAAAAAAAAAAAAAAAAAACCTCATTGGTAACTTAGTTAGCCTTATCTGTTTGGATTAATTGAGCTCCAAAACAATCCTTGGAATCAAGTTTTCAGTAATGTTCATGTCTTGAGACCACCAATCTATGCAAAGCAATGTCTAAGGGAAATTATGAAATAGCAAATTGGTGCAGCTATATCTTTCATAAAAATCCTGTTTTGAAATGCATGTAAGAAATTTGATTAAGAAAACTATGCAAGTGTTTTTGCTACTCATTTGCTTTGAGGTATTCAATTTTTTAGCTTCATTTGTTTTAAGTGTTTTTTATTTTTAATTCAGAAAATAGAAAATCTAGTAAAGTATAATTGGTTACAGAAAATGTTTTCAACAAGCAGCTTCAAATAGAAACTAAAAAAATATTTCAATATTTTCAAAAACTATAATCAAGTGAGATTACAGTAATATTATTGTAAATGTAACAAAAATATATATAAGATATATTTTAAATTATATAATAAAATATTTTATATTTTTTGTTAAATTGATTCATATTAAAAAAAATAAAAACTTAAAAAACATATTTTTAAATTAAAAAAATTAAAAAAAAACTATTTTAAAAAATTAAAAGAGAAAATAAAAAAAGAATTATCTAAAAAAAACAGCTGCAGATTTTAAATTTATTATTCACCAAAAAAAGCATATTTGATGGTGTGAAGCGCTTTCGTATAGGGTTCTGGAGACATTGCGGATTGAAGTATTTTTCGATGAAACGATGCCGACGATTGGCTGTTTGGGTTTTCGACTGCGTAATGATCTTTTTCTTTTCTCTTTCTTGTGTCAAATTGTTGTTTGTGTACACGTCTAGTGCGTTTTCACATTTGTTGTTGCTAGAGCGTCAATTCTGATTTCTTGAACATGCAGAAGAAAGAGTTTCCGATCAAGAATTGGACAATTTTGTTGCACGATAAGCCCTGCTTGACGAAGAGTATCGGACAATTGAAGTCTATAACTTACGTGTTATGCAGACAGCCGCATGGCTAAGGGCAGAAAGTGAATGGGAAAACAGAACGGATAAACGGTATGACACTCGGAGACACTGTACGTAGTTTAGTGTCTTTTTTTGTAACAGGAATCATTAATCATAATAACTTTATTGATTATAGTGTGTTGCGGATTCAAGAAAATGAAAGTGTTCTTCAATGAAGACCTTAACATGCATTCCTGTTCCGGCAAGACAACAAGATTAACACCTACATGATCACAGTAAAACCATTGTTCTTCTTAGATTTAGATATATAATTCTTTTCAATGCTCTTTTTATTATATAACAATTGGTTTAGATCCTTTCCCCTTTGGGTTTTTAACCAAGTATGTATGGGTCGATGGTGGCACAGATGAAGGCTTTATTTGACTCTAGTGGATACTCGTGGAAGGAGCAGAAGCTTGCAAGGGAACCGACTAGGTTCTTTATTAGTATTGAGATTCAAGGAGAGGCCAATAAACCACTGTGTAAGAATCTTTTTCTTTTTTCTTTTTTCTTTCTTGTATCAAATTGTTGGTTTTGTACAAGTGCATTGGTGGAATCTCTATGCATTGCCTTAACTGATTTGATTATTAATAATAATTTTTTTCGTCTTCATTTTTTATTTTCTCAAGAAGGAAAGGTTGTGAATGTGTTTTGGTAATTGCTTAGTATGACTGCCTGAATAAAGCATATTTGTAAACACACTTTATGTAGACTAATTTTCACCCAATCATTAATTATAGTAGTCAGAGGCTTAGAGCTAGCAACTAGAGATCCATTTGGGATATCAAACACTATATTTACACACATAATTACAAAATTAAATGCCATTTTTTAGTTTTGCAATATTATATGTTATTTAATATTTCCTGTAAATTCAGTGGTGCTTATGTTGCACTTACAAGTTCATAACCAATGCTGTGCATTGGTCATGTGTATGACCCACATAAATTTTGGTTTATGCTGTACATTTTTCTTTTGTTCTTCCTTTCACTTCTTGTTTTTTCAATTTTCTCGTGAGTCTTTTAAGTGATTGTATTTGTTTGGGTTTTATATAGAAAGTTAGGATATATAATGTGGATTGCTTAGTTATTAAGTTTGATCATAGGAGTAAATAGGCGGGAAATTGAAAATAATATCTATACATGTGATGTGGATGTTCTTGTTCATGTGGTGGAATTTCTGATGCTTAATTAAACACTAACTATTGCACAAGAGAAAAGAGCATTGTCACTCACCAAAAAGAGGCTTACATATTAGCCTGAAGCATAATAAGTAAAAAAAAACAGTAAATTACATAAATTGAATGAGATTATAGGTGACAAAGAAAAGGAGAAAAGACATTATGTCAACTGATAATGAAAAATGATAGCAATCTTTCTTCGATATAAAAATATCATTAGAATTAAATGAAAAAGCTTGGTTTGTATGATGTTCCATGTTCACTTCAAACATAACATTTCTTGCTTAGACTATAGAAAAATTCATTGCTTGATAAATGTATTGAATTAGGATCTGAAGTAAAAGTATTACAAAAACTGCCTTATTAAAGATTAATTTGATGTGGCTTATCCAAAAAAAAAAATAAATTTGATATGTTCAGCTTCAGCAACTCTTGTTGAGTTCCGTGAAATTTCATCCTTGTGGTACATAGCTTCCTGAAGTTTTACAATGTGATTTATGGGATTAAGTTTTAGATTTGTCCTTTTTCATTATCTGAAACACAATGAAGCACTATCGAAACTTACAATTGCTTAAAACTAAAACTGTCTCCCTTTTCCCTGTAATTTAGCATACAGCTGAATTAGTTTGTTTCATTTAGAAAAAAATTAATAGAAAAAAAAATGTGTTAGTGATTTTTGGTAGAATTATGAACAATTTTTTAGGCACTATCACACCAAATTTTTTAATAAACAAATCTTATACTTGGACAATAAAAAGATGAAGCCTAGCTTAACTCTGAATAAAATTTCTTGTTCTGTTTCTCTCTAAGAAATAGATGGCCAAGCTCAAACTATTTGTCGTCAAAAAAAATTTATCCCTTCATATCCTTCTATATGTGATGTTTAATGCTTGGCTATGCATTGAATGTCCAGGTTATTTTCTGTTAGTTTTAATAGTGATTTTAAGAAACTGTTAACAACCTGGAGTTATAAGGATGGTTTAGTGACAAAAGTTCACATGAAGGATGAAGGGTGGAGGGATAAGTTGTCCCTTGCACTAACAAAAAACTAACACACTAACAACTAACATTTGTCAATCGGAAAAAAAGAAAAAAAAAAAGAACAGAAACTGGTAACAACATGTGCATTGAGCTATGTCTTTAATAAGTCTTCTAGAGTTCTGATTTCATATTACCTTAAATCAAGAACTCCATCTTTTGTTTGTCTCTTGGAAGAAAGAAGGCACAAGATATATTTTACTCTACAATAACATAGTTGTCTCCTCCAAGTCTAATGGATGAAAACAGTTATGATTTATGAAATAGATTAATAGAATTAAGAAACATCTTTTATTTAATGAGTTTTTAAATATTAAATTAAAGATGAAGCATTTGTGTAAATTATGCTGAATATTAGCTTTTCTCAATATTTTGTCTCACTTAACAAAACTGAGCTGCACATAGCATTCTCCCTCATTGAGCCACCTATAAATCAAAGATTTTTGGAAGAGCATTTGTCTATCTACCTTGTCGTACAAGTTATCACGGGTTTTCTCAATATAATGAATATTTCTATGTCGGGGGATTGGTGGAATATGTGAAGTGGCTTAACATTGATAAGGTCTTGTACATTTTACCTTTATGCTTGTAATGTATGGTTTATGTCATTCATTTTTATTTATTTATTGTTTGGTGTTGTCTTGCTTTGCTCGTGTAAGATATCGTTTCCGTCTTCAGTCTACTTTATTCAATTATAAATAGGTTTCTGTTATACTTCTTAAAATAAGAGAAACAAAGGAATAATGGATTGAAACCGTGTGTATGAATACATCACGAATGAGTGTTTATATTGTGCATATTGCATTAATTACATATAAATGGAGGATATATGATTTCCTATAAATCAAAGATAATATGCCTAGATACTATATTTAATTACATTCAATTAAGATAATACTATGATTCTCAACACTTGTGAACATCAAATTTTATTATGTGTTTTTCTATAGAATATCTATTATATTTCATCTAGTTTTTACTGCACAATTCTTCCCGTTAGTTCACAACTGAGAACAACATTCTCACATGCCATTTATTTAAGATAAAAGAATTTAAATGGTACGGTTTGGATTTTAATTTGCATCATACATTGTGCATGTTGTATTATTACTCACTACTATGTTTTGGTAATTCTACTGACACAATCAGTTGAATCACATATATCTTTGTAGTTTGTCAGGCAGATTAGTGAGTAATGATCTATGCAGGATGACACAATGACTTGCACAGGGGTGTGTTAATATTTCACTGTTAGTTATGTGTGTAATTAAGTTTTCTATACATGCCACTTGTGTATGACTTGATGTCTGATAGGTGAGCTGCCCACAACTGAAGAATATTGTTATGAGGTCTAGTAGTTAGACCTGGAAATAAGGGCATGCCTTGCTCCCTCTTTTAGGTTATAAAATACATCTAATCTTTCTTGTACAAATTACACTTATTGAATGAAATAAGACTCTTTTGAGCTGCCCACAAGAGCTGCCCACAACTGAAGAATATTGTTATGAGGTCTAGTAGTTAGACCTGGAAATAAGGGCATGCCTTGCTCCCTCTTTTAGGTTATAAAATACATCTAATCTTTCTTGTACAAATTACACTTATTGAATGAAATAAGACTCTTTTGAGCTAATTATTCTCGAGTGTCATTGAGAATCCTCTCTTTTAAGGAATCTCTCCCTTCTGGCAAACAACATAAAATTTTTTAGTCAACCTTCCCCTATTTCATAGAGAAAGGAACCTTGGTTGAAGAGATCAAGGAAGTGCATCACTAACTCTATGCATCAACCTTGGTTGTAGTTTTATTTTCCTACCTTGTTTAAAAATAATATCTCTTAACCTTAACCTTATGCATCAACCTTCGCTCCCCTCCCACTAACCTTAAAACCTTTAACAAAGACCATAAAAACAAGTCATGATTTTATTTGCATACCTTGTCTAAAAATAATAAAAATGGTCACTTAAACTGTAACCCTAACCCTATGCATCAACCTTCGTTCCCCCTCTGACTAACCCTAAAACTTTTAACAATTACCATAAAAAAACATTGTGGTATAATTTTCCAACCGAGTATAAAAATAATAAAAATGATTATCCATCAACCCTGGCTCCCTCTCACACTAACCTTAAACCCTATGTTGTGGGTTTATTTTTTTACCTTGTTTAAAAAGAATCAAAATGGTAACTTAGACCCTAACCCTACGTTGTGGTTTTATTTGCTTACCTTCTTTAAAAATAATCAAACTAGTTTTATTAATCAAACTGATAACTTAAACCCTAATGGTAACCCTAATCATACGCATCAACCCTTGCTCCCCCTCCACTAACCCAAAACCCTAAAACCTTTAACTATGACCATAAAAATACGTTGTGATTTTATTTTCTAACATGTTTAAAATAATCAAAATGGTAACTTAAATGCTAACCCTAACCCTAACCCTACTCATCAACATTGCCTCCCCCTCCCACTAATCCTAAACCCTAAATAAGTTGTGTGTAAAAATCTTTAATTGAGAAAAATGATGTTTCAAACTAAAAATTGTATGTCAAAAACTAATGTTACTAAAATAATTTAAAAAGTTTAGATATTAAAAACCTAATGTATGGTATAAAAAATTTTCAAATGCAAAAAATAATTCTATAAAAAAAAGGTAGGGTTTATAATAAAATCTGTTAAAAAAGTAATAATGCAACATAAATTGACAAAAATGTGAGAATTTAAAAAATAAAAGCGTTAAACGTTCAAAAAAAATGTTTCAAAATTTCTTTCAATGCACAAAATATTAGTAAAAAATGTTTAATATGAAAAAAAAATTTAAATGAGTAGAAAAAAATAAAAAAATGTGTAAAACTCTTTAATGCAAAAAAAGAATTCAAAACCATGGTGTAAAAAAATAATGTTAATAAAATAATCTTAAAACCTTAAATATTGAAAAAAATGTATGGTAAAAAAAATTTTCGATGCAAAATAAGAATTCAAAACTATGGTGTAAAAGTAAAAAAACAAGCTAAGGTTTATAAAAAAATATGGAAAAAAAGTAATAATGCAACATAAGTTTACAAAAAGGTGGGGATTTAAAAAAATAAAAAACTTAAATGCTCAAAAACAATGTTTCAAAATTTCTTCATATGCACAAAATATTAGTAAAAAAGTTCAGTGTGAAAAAAATAAATTTAAATGAGTAGAAAAAAAATAAAAACAAAACTCTTTAATGTGACAAAAATGATGTTTTAAAGTAAAAAATGTAATGTCCAAAACTAATGTTACTAAAATAATTTTAAAAACTTAGATATTGAAAAAAATGTATGGTATAAAAAATTTTCAAAGCGAAAAAGTAGGGTTTATAAAAAAATTCATTAAAAAAAGTAATAATTACATAATTTTGATAAAAAGTGAGGATTTAAAAAATAACAAAGTTAAATGTTCAAAAATAATGTCTCAAAATTTTTTTCAATGCACAAAATATTAGTTAAAAAAGGTTTAATGTGAAAAATAAATTTAAATGAATATAAAAAAATAAATTATAAAAAAATGTGAATAAAATAATTTTAAAATTTTAGATATTAAAAAAATGTATGGTATAAAAACTTTCAATGAGAAAAAATTATTCAAAACCATGGTGGAAAAGTATAAAATAATGTTTCAAATTTTCTTTCAATGCACAAAATATAAGTAAAAAAAATTTAATGAAAAAAATAAATTTAAATGAGTAGATAAAAATAAAAAACAATGTGTGTAAAAATCTTTAAGGTGGAAAAAATGATCTTTTAAAGAAAAAAAATATAATGTCAAAAAATAATGTTAATAAAATAATCTTAAAAGTTTAGATATTAAAAAAAATGTATGGTCTAAAAAATTTTTAATGCGAAAAAGGAATTCAAATCTATGGTGTAAAAGTATAAAAAAGGGTAGGCTTTGTAAAAAAAATCTTGTAAAAAAGTAATAATGCAACATAATTTCACAAAATTGTGAGGATTTAAAAAATAAAAGACTTAAATTTTCAAAAAGTTTAATGTGAATAAAAAATTAAATGAGTAGAAAAAAAATAAAAACCAAATCTGTAAAAATATTTAATGTGAGAAAAATGATGTTTTGAATTAAAAATTGTAATGTCAAAAAATGATGTTAATAAAATAATCTTAAAAGTTTAAATATTGAAAAAAAGTATGGTATAGAAAATTTTCGATGCGAAAAAAGAATTCAGTAAAACATATAAAAAAAAGCTAGGGTTTATAAAAAAATATGGTAAAAAAGTAATAATCCAACATAATTTTGATAAAAAGTGAGGATTTAAAAAATAAAAAAATTAAATTTTCAAAAATAATGCTTCAAAATTTCTTTCAATGCACAAAATATTAGTAAAAAAAGTTTAATATGAAAAATAAATTTAAATGAGTAGAAAAAAAATAAAGGCGAAGTGGGTAAAAATGTATAATGTGTGAAAAATGATGTTTTAAAGTACAAATTGTAATGTCAAAAAATAATGTTAACAAAATAATTTTAAAATTTTAGATATTGAAAAAAATCTACTGGATAATATGATGTTCAATGCAAACAAATAAGTCAAAACCATGGTGTAAAAATATTAAAAAAGGTATGATTTCTAAAAAAATCTGGTAAAAAAATAATATGCAACATAATTTCAGAAAAAAATGAGGATTTAACAAATGAATGAGTTAAATGTTCAAAAATAATATTTCAAAATTTCTTTCAATGCACAAATAAATTTAAAAGAGTAAAAAAATGAAAATTAAGTGTGTAAAAATTTTTAATGTGAGAAAACCTATGTTTTAAAGTAAAAATTTTAATGTCAGACAATAAGGTTCATAAAATAATTTTAAAAGTTTAGATATTGAAAAAAGTGTATGATATAAAAATTTTCAATGTGAAAAAATAACTAAATATCATGGTGGAGAAGTATAAAAAAAAGGTCAGGTTGATAAAAAAATCTGATAAAAAAGTAATAATGCAACATAATTTCACAAAAAAAGGAGGAATTAAAAAATAAAAAAGTTAAATGTTGAAAGATAATGTTTCAAAATTTCTTTCAATGCATAAAATATAAGTAAAAAAAGTTTAATGTGAAAAATAAATTTTAAAGAGTAGAAAAAAAATGAAAACAAAATGTGTAGAAATCTTTAATGTGAGAAAAAATGATGTTTTAAAGTAAAAATTATAATGTCAAAAAATGATGTTAATAAAATAACTCTAAAAGTTTAGATATTGAAAAAAAAAATGTATGGTTTAGGATTTATAAAAGTATAAAAAAATATGCATGATTTCATTATGAAAAAGTAATGGTGATGATGTTCAATATAAAAAAATATTGAAGAAGTTCAGTGCAAAAAATTAATGTGAAAAAAAACTTTAAACGAGTAAAAAGATATTTTAAAAATTTTGGTTGATGCAAAAATGTGTTAGATGAGTGTGAAGTCATTGCATAGTGTTAGGAAAAGAACCACTCATCGCTCCTCAATAGGTAAAAAAATAAAGGCAAGTGTAGGGAACTAAGACGGTGCTCCTAAGATGTGGAGGATGGTGTCCCACTTCCTTCCTTCACACCAAAACGAGAAACTAAAAATTATTACCAATAAAAGAGGTGACCTTTATGGGCATCCAACACCTCTGAAAAGGCCTTTGAATTACAAGAAATTCGAAAAGAAAAATTAAAACTAAGCAGCCTCCTCTCTAAGTGTTTCCACTCCAAGAATCCTTTGCTCTTCTCTTGAAGTGAACCCTAGGCTTTTCAATCAACTTCTAGTTTATCCTGCAAAAGGGTAGTTTAAATTTTTTAAAAAGTTGAATAAGAAAACATGCGAAAAACAAAGATGAAATGAGTAATTTTTGTTTGTCCCAGGTGAAACCAAATTTTTATATATATTTTATTTATTTATTTATTTTGAAGTTGTTGTCCTATAAATGGAACTGATATTTATATCGATGTTTTGTATAATCAGGGAAAATTCTGCTTACCGTTTCTCTTCAGGGTAAAGGATGTGCTTCTTTAGTCAATCATAAGAATTCTCCTAATTCAACTAATGCAGTTGTGGACTCAAGAGACTTGGACGGTCTTCACATTTCATGTAAGGCAACTTATGATAAAATGGGCAGAGGAAAACAATTGTTGAAGGTTATTGCTAATGGTTTGCAGAGGATTTTCAAAAAGAAAGAAGGAAATAAAAAATCTGGGGATTCTTCAGAACTATCCACTACATTATCTGACTATGAAGATATTGTACAGGAAAGTTCATCTCCTTGTAGCTTTGAAGAAGCCATTGCACTTATGCAATCAGGAGATAACAAACCAGAAATGCCAGAAAATTTGGCGGGCGGTGTTCTAGTTGATCAAATTTATTTAGTCTCTCCGAATGACCTTAATGTGTTTCCTTTTGCACCGAATTCACAGTTTAATAAAGAATTGACTGAATTGCAGGGAACAACAAATGTACAAGAGGGGTCTTGGACATGAAAAAATGGAGACATGTCATGTTTAACACAGATTGTTTCCTATACAACAGCAGCTACAAAATTGATTAACGCTGCTATTGAGGAGCAAACTTACATTAGAGTGAGTAGAAAGGAATTTGCCATACTTGTTAGAGTAAGCACGCCTGAGGTACCATATGGGAATACATTTAGGATTGAATTGCTTTACAAGATAATGACTGGAGGAGAGGTATCTTCTGGAGAGGAATCCTCCCATCTTGTTGTGTCTTGAGGTATTGTTTTCCTCCAAAGCATGATGATGAAAGGCATGATAGAAAGTGGGGCAAGGCAGGGATTGAAGGAGAGTTTTAGCCAGTTCTCTGAAAAACTTGCACAGAAGTTTAAGGTGCTAGATAAGGCAGACTTACGTGACAAGGAACAATTTGTAGCAACTTTGCAAACAGAAGACCCGTGGAATTGGTGGCAAGCAATTACATTCTTTGGAATTTCACAGTGATTTCTACCATTTTCATGGTTTTGTATGTGTTGGTGCATATTTTAAGGTGTGGTCCAAGTTTACCTCAGGGCTTCGAATTTAGGGGGCTTGAATTGCCTAATAGTTTTTTTCATTTATTAAAATATAAAATTATAAGTGAAATTTATTAAATTAAATTGTAAGACTCTTATAGTAATACACTAATATTTCATTACTAAGAAGTATTTGCTTACACGTGATGCAGTGATAGGAATTTCTTTTGCATTAATCACATAAAACAGATTGAAGTATAAACTACTAGCTTAAAAATTTAAGCATCATAAACAATTTTCATTTGGACAGGAGATACGAATCATACGATGACAAGGATATAACCAAAGGGTCGAAGATCCAACAGCAGTTACATGATGTAACTTTGATGTAATAACATGGATGCATAAAAACAATGTATAGAAAGATTACAAATTTAACCCAGATTCACAAAGCAAGAACCAGCAAGAAAGAAAAAAGAAAAAATTCTTACACATTAGTTTCTTGACCTCGTCCTTGAGTCCCTATACCAACAAAGACCCAAGCAGGTTTCCACAAGCTTATGCTCCTTCTACAAGTGTTTGGTGGAGTAAAAAAAAGCCTTTATTTGTGCCACCATCTACATAGTTGAAAACCCAAACAAGCATTAATGAATGTCTTCTTAATCGCTCAGATTGTGGCAACTTAATTCGGAGCAAGAAAGAAAAAAGAAAAAGATTCTTATGCAATAGTTTCTTGGTCTCCTTGATTCTTACTCAATAGTTTCTTGACCTCCTCCTTGACTTATGCTCCTTCCACAAGTGCCGGTGGAGTCAAAAGAAAGCCGTCATTTGCGCAATCAATAACCCATGCATAGTCGGAAACTGAAACAACAAGGCGGAAGCCCAAACAAGAATCTGCAAAATAGAAAACAATGCATGGCAGGAATTAAGATCCAAATTGAATTCAGATTGACAAAGCAAGAAGTAACAAGGTAAAGAAAACAGCACTAAAACACCTATGTAAAACTAAAACAAATGCATCTAAGTTGAGTGTCTTTTCAATTTTTTCTAAATCATAAAATTCATCATAACCTTGACACGTCTCTGGAGAAGGATTTTGACCGATCCTTGCACTTGATGACCTCAGAGCTGTAATATTTCTCATCTGCACCCAAAACAAAACTCAAGATTCATCCTGACAAAAGCAAGAAGTAAGAAGAAAGAAAAAAGAAAAAAGATTCTCACCAATAGTTTCTTGCCATCCTCCTTGAGCCCCTGTAGCAACAAAAGGTGACTGTGTGTGCTTCGACTGTGAGTGGCTTCGACTTCTCTACAACTGGTGGCACTGGCAGAGAGGGAGCGTTTTTCTTCTTCCCCGTCTGTTTCTTCAATTTGTTTTGCTCTTCCTAGTTGTAACAGTCTCATTGCTCTTATATATTAGTTTGTTTAAAGATTTATTAATAATTTTTAATATTCAATTATTAAAAAAATAGTACATATTAAAATTAGATTTAATTTTTTTAAAATTATCTTTCAAATATAATTTTAAAGAAATTTTTAAAATTTCAAAATATTTAAATTTCAAATATCATTATCTTTTTAATTCAAATATAATCAGAAAAGAAGATTCCAGGGAGGGTCACACGAACACTACCCTTTCACATAACTGGTTCAGGAGAAGAAGAAAAGATGTTATAGTAGAAAATTAATTCTGCTTTTATGCAAGGGGGGCAAGATAAGTTCTTGATGGATTCGTTTGAATGTGATGTGGATTTTGATATATCTGATTGTGTGTCTAGAACTGGTTGTTCTCTGTGTGTCGGTACCACAATCATAATAATAGATATCAAGATTATCGTGATTAGCATATAAAGATAATTTAACAAATATAAATAATTATGATTGTGATAGTAATCTAAATCTTCATAAATATATAATTGTAATTAGGATAATAGTTTTTTTACTACTATTACCTTAATAGTAATGCAAATTATAAAGGAACTATTAATAGTCTTAATAAAATTATTTTATCTACAAACTCCGTTATCAATAAAATATGTTTGTATGGATAATTATTAGGATTATTAACGTATTCATTATTATGATTGTACCGTTAATAATTATGACAAAGATGATTTATGATAATTAACGATAATTTGTTCATTTATGATTGTCTTAAAAACTGCCAAGGATAACTATCTCTTACATTTATCCCTACAATGATATCTTACAGATAAATGTAACATAGTTTATCATAATCATAATCTTTGTGTTATTATGGAATATTATCACTTTTGCAAAACTTATATTGATAACTATTATCTTGCTAAAGAAGGTATTATAAAGTGTAAATAATCTATTAAATTATATTTTACAAACAAGATAACTATATAAAATTTTTAACAATTTATAAGTATTATCATAATTATCTTGATGACATTTAATCAACAAAGTTTAAATAATTTATTAAATTATTTTTTACAAAGAAAATAATTATATAAATATTTTTAGCAATTTGTACACACAATCATAATTACTGTTATTATCTTTAATAAAAAAATTTAAATAATCTATTAAATTATCTTTTATATAGAAAATAATAATATCAAATTGTAAAAAACATTTAAAAAATATAAAAAAATAGTATAATAAAAAAATGCATAGGCAAAATAACAACAAGAAAGCTACTCTTTGGCTAGATAATATATCAAAGAAAGGTCTTGAATATATTATCAAAAAAGAGTCTTGAATATATATATATATATATATATATATATATATATATATATATATATATATTCCAATTAAGAGACTTTCTTTCCTTCATACAAAGTCGTTTTGTTAAAAGAAAAGACTAGTTAATGAAATTATTTATTACAATTTAGAAAGAATTTGTGTCTCTATGCATACATTACCTATGGTGACAAATTCTCTCAAAGTAACAAACTAAATGAAAATTATAACTTTTTTTTAGTTCTAAAAATTATTCATTATTGAAGATGTAAGGTAAGAGCGATTTTGGTTAAGATTCAGATTATTGACCAAAATCATATTTATTTTCCTTTTTGTTCCACAATAGAAAATGAATGGAGGATAGGAGAACCTGATTTTACAACAAAGAATGAGAAGAAATTTGGATTAATTTGCAAGAATCAATGAGTGTCATGAAATAATTTGTGACTTCTGTGAAAGAATGACACGCGATCCAAGAGTCAAAATCAATAGAAAGCGCGCAACACACAAAGAAAGTTGTGAAATACTATAACGATTATGTTCCTCTAGTTAAATCTCTAGCATTCATGACACCGCTTCTATATTAAGGCCATGGATAGGCCTTAATAGTTTAACTCTCGAACCAGCAAGAAAGAAAAAAGAAAAAATTCTTACACATTAGTTTCTTGACCTCGTCCTTGAGTCCCTATACCAACAAAGACCCAAGCAGGTTTCCACAAGCTTATGCTCCTTCTACAAGTGTTTGGTGGAGTAAAAAAAAGCCTTTATTTGTGCCACCATCTACATAGTTGAAAACCCAAACAAGCATTAATGAATGTCTTCTTAATCGCTCAGATTGTGGCAACTTAATTCGGAGCAAGAAAGAAAAAAGAAAAAGATTCTTATGCAATAGTTTCTTGGTCTCCTTGATTCTTACTCAATAGTTTCTTGACCTCCTCCTTGACTTATGCTCCTTCCACAAGTGCCGGTGGAGTCAAAAGAAAGCCGTCATTTGCGCAATCAATAACCCATGCATAGTCGGAAACTGAAACAACAAGGCGGAAGCCCAAACAAGAATCTGCAAAATAGAAAACAATGCATGGCAGGAATTAAGATCCAAATTGAATTCAGATTGACAAAGCAAGAAGTAACAAGGTAAAGAAAACAGCACTAAAACACCTATGTAAAACTAAAACAAATGCATCTAAGTTGAGTGTCTTTTCAATTTTTTCTAAATCATAAAATTCATCATAACCTTGACACGTCTCTGGAGAAGGATTTTGACCGATCCTTGCACTTGATGACCTCAGAGCTGTAATATTTCTCATCTGCACCCAAAACAAAACTCAAGATTCATCCTGACAAAAGCAAGAAGTAAGAAGAAAGAAAAAAGAAAAAAGATTCTCACCAATAGTTTCTTGCCATCCTCCTTGAGCCCCTGTAGCAACAAAAGGTGACTGTGTGTGCTTCGACTGTGAGTGGCTTCGACTTCTCTACAACTGGTGGCACTGGCAGAGAGGGAGCGTTTTTCTTCTTCCCCGTCTGTTTCTTCAATTTGTTTTGCTCTTCCTAGTTGTAACAGTCTCATTGCTCTTATATATTAGTTTGTTTAAAGATTTATTAATAATTTTTAATATTCAATTATTAAAAAAATAGTACATATTAAAATTAGATTTAATTTTTTTAAAATTATCTTTCAAATATAATTTTAAAGAAATTTTTAAAATTTCAAAATATTTAAATTTCAAATATCATTATCTTTTTAATTCAAATATAATCAGAAAAGAAGATTCCAGGGAGGGTCACACGAACACTACCCTTTCACATAACTGGTTCAGGAGAAGAAGAAAAGATGTTATAGTAGAAAATTAATTCTGCTTTTATGCAAGGGGGGCAAGATAAGTTCTTGATGGATTCGTTTGAATGTGATGTGGATTTTGATATATCTGATTGTGTGTCTAGAACTGGTTGTTCTCTGTGTGTCGGTACCACAATCATAATAATAGATATCAAGATTATCGTGATTAGCATATAAAGATAATTTAACAAATATAAATAATTATGATTGTGATAGTAATCTAAATCTTCATAAATATATAATTGTAATTAGGATAATAGTTTTTTTACTACTATTACCTTAATAGTAATGCAAATTATAAAGGAACTATTAATAGTCTTAATAAAATTATTTTATCTACAAACTCCGTTATCAATAAAATATGTTTGTATGGATAATTATTAGGATTATTAACGTATTCATTATTATGATTGTACCGTTAATAATTATGACAAAGATGATTTATGATAATTAACGATAATTTGTTCATTTATGATTGTCTTAAAAACTGCCAAGGATAACTATCTCTTACATTTATCCCTACAATGATATCTTACAGATAAATGTAACATAGTTTATCATAATCATAATCTTTGTGTTATTATGGAATATTATCACTTTTGCAAAACTTATATTGATAACTATTATCTTGCTAAAGAAGGTATTATAAAGTGTAAATAATCTATTAAATTATATTTTACAAACAAGATAACTATATAAAATTTTTAACAATTTATAAGTATTATCATAATTATCTTGATGACATTTAATCAACAAAGTTTAAATAATTTATTAAATTATTTTTTACAAAGAAAATAATTATATAAATATTTTTAGCAATTTGTACACACAATCATAATTACTGTTATTATCTTTAATAAAAAAATTTAAATAATCTATTAAATTATCTTTTATATAGAAAATAATAATATCAAATTGTAAAAAACATTTAAAAAATATAAAAAAATAGTATAATAAAAAAATGCATAGGCAAAATAACAACAAGAAAGCTACTCTTTGGCTAGATAATATATCAAAGAAAGGTCTTGAATATATTATCAAAAAAGAGTCTTGAATATATATATATATATATATATATATATTCCAATTAAGAGACTTTCTTTCCTTCATACAAAGTCGTTTTGTTAAAAGAAAAGACTAGTTAATGAAATTATTTATTACAATTTAGAAAGAATTTGTGTCTCTATGCATACATTACCTATGGTGACAAATTCTCTCAAAGTAACAAACTAAATGAAAATTATAACTTTTTTTTAGTTCTAAAAATTATTCATTATTGAAGATGTAAGGTAAGAGCGATTTTGGTTAAGATTCAGATTATTGACCAAAATCATATTTATTTTCCTTTTTGTTCCACAATAGAAAATGAATGGAGGATAGGAGAACCTGATTTTACAACAAAGAATGAGAAGAAATTTGGATTAATTTGCAAGAATCAATGAGTGTCATGAAATAATTTGTGACTTCTGTGAAAGAATGACACGCGATCCAAGAGTCAAAATCAATAGAAAGCGCGCAACACACAAAGAAAGTTGTGAAATACTATAACGATTATGTTCCTCTAGTTAAATCTCTAGCATTCATGACACCGCTTCTATATTAAGGCCATGGATAGGCCTTAATAGTTTAACTCTCGAACCAGCAAGAAAGAAAAAAGAAAAAATTCTTACACATTAGTTTCTTGACCTCGTCCTTGAGTCCCTATACCAACAAAGACCCAAGCAGGTTTCCACAAGCTTATGCTCCTTCTACAAGTGTTTGGTGGAGTAAAAAAAAGCCTTTATTTGTGCCACCATCTACATAGTTGAAAACCCAAACAAGCATTAATGAATGTCTTCTTAATCGCTCAGATTGTGGCAACTTAATTCGGAGCAAGAAAGAAAAAAGAAAAAGATTCTTATGCAATAGTTTCTTGGTCTCCTTGATTCTTACTCAATAGTTTCTTGACCTCCTCCTTGACTTATGCTCCTTCCACAAGTGCCGGTGGAGTCAAAAGAAAGCCGTCATTTGCGCAATCAATAACCCATGCATAGTCGGAAACTGAAACAACAAGGCGGAAGCCCAAACAAGAATCTGCAAAATAGAAAACAATGCATGGCAGGAATTAAGATCCAAATTGAATTCAGATTGACAAAGCAAGAAGTAACAAGGTAAAGAAAACAGCACTAAAACACCTATGTAAAACTAAAACAAATGCATCTAAGTTGAGTGTCTTTTCAATTTTTTCTAAATCATAAAATTCATCATAACCTTGACACGTCTCTGGAGAAGGATTTTGACCGATCCTTGCACTTGATGACCTCAGAGCTGTAATATTTCTCATCTGCACCCAAAACAAAACTCAAGATTCATCCTGACAAAAGCAAGAAGTAAGAAGAAAGAAAAAAGAAAAAAGATTCTCACCAATAGTTTCTTGCCATCCTCCTTGAGCCCCTGTAGCAACAAAAGGTGACTGTGTGTGCTTCGACTGTGAGTGGCTTCGACTTCTCTACAACTGGTGGCACTGGCAGAGAGGGAGCGTTTTTCTTCTTCCCCGTCTGTTTCTTCAATTTGTTTTGCTCTTCCTAGTTGTAACAGTCTCATTGCTCTTATATATTAGTTTGTTTAAAGATTTATTAATAATTTTTAATATTCAATTATTAAAAAAATAGTACATATTAAAATTAGATTTAATTTTTTTAAAATTATCTTTCAAATATAATTTTAAAGAAATTTTTAAAATTTCAAAATATTTAAATTTCAAATATCATTATCTTTTTAATTCAAATATAATCAGAAAAGAAGATTCCAGGGAGGGTCACACGAACACTACCCTTTCACATAACTGGTTCAGGAGAAGAAGAAAAGATGTTATAGTAGAAAATTAATTCTGCTTTTATGCAAGGGGGGCAAGATAAGTTCTTGATGGATTCGTTTGAATGTGATGTGGATTTTGATATATCTGATTGTGTGTCTAGAACTGGTTGTTCTCTGTGTGTCGGTACCACAATCATAATAATAGATATCAAGATTATCGTGATTAGCATATAAAGATAATTTAACAAATATAAATAATTATGATTGTGATAGTAATCTAAATCTTCATAAATATATAATTGTAATTAGGATAATAGTTTTTTTACTACTATTACCTTAATAGTAATGCAAATTATAAAGGAACTATTAATAGTCTTAATAAAATTATTTTATCTACAAACTCCGTTATCAATAAAATATGTTTGTATGGATAATTATTAGGATTATTAACGTATTCATTATTATGATTGTACCGTTAATAATTATGACAAAGATGATTTATGATAATTAACGATAATTTGTTCATTTATGATTGTCTTAAAAACTGCCAAGGATAACTATCTCTTACATTTATCCCTACAATGATATCTTACAGATAAATGTAACATAGTTTATCATAATCATAATCTTTGTGTTATTATGGAATATTATCACTTTTGCAAAACTTATATTGATAACTATTATCTTGCTAAAGAAGGTATTATAAAGTGTAAATAATCTATTAAATTATATTTTACAAACAAGATAACTATATAAAATTTTTAACAATTTATAAGTATTATCATAATTATCTTGATGACATTTAATCAACAAAGTTTAAATAATTTATTAAATTATTTTTTACAAAGAAAATAATTATATAAATATTTTTAGCAATTTGTACACACAATCATAATTACTGTTATTATCTTTAATAAAAAAATTTAAATAATCTATTAAATTATCTTTTATATAGAAAATAATAATATCAAATTGTAAAAAACATTTAAAAAATATAAAAAAATAGTATAATAAAAAAATGCATAGGCAAAATAACAACAAGAAAGCTACTCTTTGGCTAGATAATATATCAAAGAAAGGTCTTGAATATATTATCAAAAAAGAGTCTTGAATATATATATATATATATATATATATATATATATATATATATATTCCAATTAAGAGACTTTCTTTCCTTCATACAAAGTCGTTTTGTTAAAAGAAAAGACTAGTTAATGAAATTATTTATTACAATTTAGAAAGAATTTGTGTCTCTATGCATACATTACCTATGGTGACAAATTCTCTCAAAGTAACAAACTAAATGAAAATTATAACTTTTTTTTAGTTCTAAAAATTATTCATTATTGAAGATGTAAGGTAAGAGCGATTTTGGTTAAGATTCAGATTATTGACCAAAATCATATTTATTTTCCTTTTTGTTCCACAATAGAAAATGAATGGAGGATAGGAGAACCTGATTTTACAACAAAGAATGAGAAGAAATTTGGATTAATTTGCAAGAATCAATGAGTGTCATGAAATAATTTGTGACTTCTGTGAAAGAATGACACGCGATCCAAGAGTCAAAATCAATAGAAAGCGCGCAACACACAAAGAAAGTTGTGAAATACTATAACGATTATGTTCCTCTAGTTAAATCTCTAGCATTCATGACACCGCTTCTATATTAAGGCCATGGATAGGCCTTAATAGTTTAACTCTCGAACCAGCAAGAAAGAAAAAAGAAAAAATTCTTACACATTAGTTTCTTGACCTCGTCCTTGAGTCCCTATACCAACAAAGACCCAAGCAGGTTTCCACAAGCTTATGCTCCTTCTACAAGTGTTTGGTGGAGTAAAAAAAAGCCTTTATTTGTGCCACCATCTACATAGTTGAAAACCCAAACAAGCATTAATGAATGTCTTCTTAATCGCTCAGATTGTGGCAACTTAATTCGGAGCAAGAAAGAAAAAAGAAAAAGATTCTTATGCAATAGTTTCTTGGTCTCCTTGATTCTTACTCAATAGTTTCTTGACCTCCTCCTTGACTTATGCTCCTTCCACAAGTGCCGGTGGAGTCAAAAGAAAGCCGTCATTTGCGCAATCAATAACCCATGCATAGTCGGAAACTGAAACAACAAGGCGGAAGCCCAAACAAGAATCTGCAAAATAGAAAACAATGCATGGCAGGAATTAAGATCCAAATTGAATTCAGATTGACAAAGCAAGAAGTAACAAGGTAAAGAAAACAGCACTAAAACACCTATGTAAAACTAAAACAAATGCATCTAAGTTGAGTGTCTTTTCAATTTTTTCTAAATCATAAAATTCATCATAACCTTGACACGTCTCTGGAGAAGGATTTTGACCGATCCTTGCACTTGATGACCTCAGAGCTGTAATATTTCTCATCTGCACCCAAAACAAAACTCAAGATTCATCCTGACAAAAGCAAGAAGTAAGAAGAAAGAAAAAAGAAAAAAGATTCTCACCAATAGTTTCTTGCCATCCTCCTTGAGCCCCTGTAGCAACAAAAGGTGACTGTGTGTGCTTCGACTGTGAGTGGCTTCGACTTCTCTACAACTGGTGGCACTGGCAGAGAGGGAGCGTTTTTCTTCTTCCCCGTCTGTTTCTTCAATTTGTTTTGCTCTTCCTAGTTGTAACAGTCTCATTGCTCTTATATATTAGTTTGTTTAAAGATTTATTAATAATTTTTAATATTCAATTATTAAAAAAATAGTACATATTAAAATTAGATTTAATTTTTTTAAAATTATCTTTCAAATATAATTTTAAAGAAATTTTTAAAATTTCAAAATATTTAAATTTCAAATATCATTATCTTTTTAATTCAAATATAATCAGAAAAGAAGATTCCAGGGAGGGTCACACGAACACTACCCTTTCACATAACTGGTTCAGGAGAAGAAGAAAAGATGTTATAGTAGAAAATTAATTCTGCTTTTATGCAAGGGGGGCAAGATAAGTTCTTGATGGATTCGTTTGAATGTGATGTGGATTTTGATATATCTGATTGTGTGTCTAGAACTGGTTGTTCTCTGTGTGTCGGTACCACAATCATAATAATAGATATCAAGATTATCGTGATTAGCATATAAAGATAATTTAACAAATATAAATAATTATGATTGTGATAGTAATCTAAATCTTCATAAATATATAATTGTAATTAGGATAATAGTTTTTTTACTACTATTACCTTAATAGTAATGCAAATTATAAAGGAACTATTAATAGTCTTAATAAAATTATTTTATCTACAAACTCCGTTATCAATAAAATATGTTTGTATGGATAATTATTAGGATTATTAACGTATTCATTATTATGATTGTACCGTTAATAATTATGACAAAGATGATTTATGATAATTAACGATAATTTGTTCATTTATGATTGTCTTAAAAACTGCCAAGGATAACTATCTCTTACATTTATCCCTACAATGATATCTTACAGATAAATGTAACATAGTTTATCATAATCATAATCTTTGTGTTATTATGGAATATTATCACTTTTGCAAAACTTATATTGATAACTATTATCTTGCTAAAGAAGGTATTATAAAGTGTAAATAATCTATTAAATTATATTTTACAAACAAGATAACTATATAAAATTTTTAACAATTTATAAGTATTATCATAATTATCTTGATGACATTTAATCAACAAAGTTTAAATAATTTATTAAATTATTTTTTACAAAGAAAATAATTATATAAATATTTTTAGCAATTTGTACACACAATCATAATTACTGTTATTATCTTTAATAAAAAAATTTAAATAATCTATTAAATTATCTTTTATATAGAAAATAATAATATCAAATTGTAAAAAACATTTAAAAAATATAAAAAAATAGTATAATAAAAAAATGCATAGGCAAAATAACAACAAGAAAGCTACTCTTTGGCTAGATAATATATCAAAGAAAGGTCTTGAATATATTATCAAAAAAGAGTCTTGAATATATATATATATATATATATATATATATATATATATATTCCAATTAAGAGACTTTCTTTCCTTCATACAAAGTCGTTTTGTTAAAAGAAAAGACTAGTTAATGAAATTATTTATTACAATTTAGAAAGAATTTGTGTCTCTATGCATACATTACCTATGGTGACAAATTCTCTCAAAGTAACAAACTAAATGAAAATTATAACTTTTTTTTAGTTCTAAAAATTATTCATTATTGAAGATGTAAGGTAAGAGCGATTTTGGTTAAGATTCAGATTATTGACCAAAATCATATTTATTTTCCTTTTTGTTCCACAATAGAAAATGAATGGAGGATAGGAGAACCTGATTTTACAACAAAGAATGAGAAGAAATTTGGATTAATTTGCAAGAATCAATGAGTGTCATGAAATAATTTGTGACTTCTGTGAAAGAATGACACGCGATCCAAGAGTCAAAATCAATAGAAAGCGCGCAACACACAAAGAAAGTTGTGAAATACTATAACGATTATGTTCCTCTAGTTAAATCTCTAGCATTCATGACACCGCTTCTATATTAAGGCCATGGATAGGCCTTAATAGTTTACGAACCTAACCCAAATTTTACAAGCTTAATAATTATTTTTCAAAGTCAAATAATTTTATTGCCCAGAAAATTCTTCTCACACTTACCACATTTAAACTTTTAAAAAATTCAAAAAATACCCTTCACATGCCTTTTATCCCAAACCCATTTCACTATTCTAGAAAACGTAATTCAGAACACATTAGTTATATATTATGATACAATTGATCCGAGATGTAAAAAAAAAATTATCATTTTTTTAAGTGTTTGTTTGAGAAATTCATCTAAATATGTCTGATGTTCATTGTTATTACTAGTTAGGTTTCTATAACAACAGCTAATAGTTTACATTTTAAAACATAATTAACTAACAATTTGTGTTAAACATATCCCACAACCAACTTGTACACCTAACAATGTGAAAAATTATTTGCTATTGCTTAACAAAAAAAGAATCGTTCCAACGAATAATTGGGAATATGATCATTGGAAAATATTCTGCTTAAATTTTTTAAGAGTCACAGAATTAGAAATAAAACAACTTACTTTTGATTCAACGACTACTTCTATAGATAAACGCAATTGTTGTTAATAAGGAATTGTTACTCTACAAATACAAAGTGCTCACTAGATTATAGAATGACTATGACCAATGCACATTCTCATTCAAACTCTGACATTCTCATCCAAACTCCACGCACTCATCTGGTCCTTACAGAGATTCTACCAACTTGATGAATTTCCAGCAAGCACAAGCATTTGAGAAATAAAGTAATTCCATGTAAAAAGCTTCTTCATTTTTTTCAATCAAATAAAACAATCAATTCTTTCAGGATAAAATGTATGATCCTAGGTGTAGTTGAGATACCTATTTTTTATAATTTAATGTAAGATTCTCTTGAGTCTTTGTGGTAGCTTTGCCTGCAATAAAAAAAATACAACTTTATAGCATTGTTAGTCATTTTTTGGAGATGGGAGCAGCAAAACAAAAACAACCAACTCAAAATATGGGGGACATAATAACAATATTGATCTTACAAATGTTGACCTTCATCTTTTTCCATTTACCTTCTGCTACACCATAGAATTCGAATAAGTGTACCAGAAAAACTTGCATATGAGCAATTTTATCCTTTAATGAAAATATTACTTTTTTACATTTTCAAAAGTTGTAATAATTATATTTCTAGAATAAACTTATTTTTATAATGCAATTTTTCAGTTTGTTGAAAAAAGTTTTTTATAATTGTTTTTCATTTTTTAAAAGATTACATATTTGAATTATCTAAACTTTTTTCAGTTATGGTTTTTTTACACATTCAATTTTTGTATACACTTTTCACTTTTTTAAAATTTTGATCTTTTGTCGATTTCAAACTTTTTTGAATATAAACTTATTTGGAAAGATAGAAATTTTATTTTTTTTGAAAAATTAGTTTTTTATATTTTCTTAACTTATGTTAATTATTTTTCTACTTATGTAAACTTTTTTTTACATAGAACTTTTTCCACATTGTATGAAAAATTTCAATTAATTTTCAACACATTTAAGCTTAGTTTAAAACATTATTTTGTAACATTTAACTTTATTTTTTTAAAACATGAATTTTTGACATTATATAAAATTTTTTAACATTTTAAAAAATTATTTTTATTATTTTTTTATATGGTTACTGACATTGAACTTTTATCCCTTTATGAAAATGTTAATTTTTACATTTTACAAACTTGTATTAATTTGTTTTGAAAATATTAATTTTTTTCAATAAATTATACTTCTCTTGAGATGTTATTTTTTAGTGTTGAACTTTTTTCAATTTTTTAAAATTTTATATTTTACATAATAAGCTTTATTCTATTTTTTTACACGTTCAAACTTACTTTTCAACACTACATTTTTCACATTTTTACAGTTGTTTTGATTTTTTTTCTAAGCATACAAGTATATTTCCGTACATTATTTTTCACACTTTTTTATATTTTATATTTTTAAAATTTAAAATTATTTTTAAATATTAATTTTTATATTTTACTTCTCGTAATATCTTCTCCTTGCTGTTTTACCGGGTCTTTTACTCACAATATTCACTCCTTTTTTTTTTCTCTCTTTCTCCCAATCATCAACAATAATTTCTTTAATTCATGTGCTTAATGTTAGTCGCATTTGAAGATTTAAGTGTTGGAACTCCAATGGGAAGCATGATCATATCTCTATATAACAACCTTCTTCTTCCCCTCAAAATAATAGGTGCGTCTCCCTCCCATCATGCAAAAGGTCTTATTCCTCGATGAGAATAAAGTTTAAGAGTTTCACTTGAGGGTGAAATGTTTAACGAATGTGACTTAATCTGGTTTGTTGCCTTTTCTGCTTGTTCTAAAGCGTGTTTGACAACGAAATGTCATCTGTCGCGTGTGTGGTATATGTATATGTGTAAGTAGGAGATTACTTTGGTTTATCAATATTATAATGCGTCCAATTCCTGATGAAGTGTAATCAAATTGTTTTCTATTTATTTTGCTTCTATGCAAGTTGAGGTTTCTTCCTACGAGGATATGTAACTCAATTGCTATTCTTCCTAGAGATTTTTTTTTCCAGGAATTAGTTTTGTTTTTCTTTTTTAAAAAAGATTTCCAAGAAAATTGGAATAAAAAATACAAAGACCTTGGCTCTGCCAATATAAATATGTAGAAAAGTATTCTCTTACTTGACAAATTATCATGTTTTGGCCTTAGGAGCATTTGATTTTTGGTAAGCGGAATAACACAACTTAAATACATTTACAACTTAGATGCGTTTACAGAGGTGTTTTTAGTGCTATTTCATACTGGAATGAGTTCAATAGAATGCATAATGAAGACTTCCATTAACGGTTAACATAGATTGATGAGGTGAAACTTTAATTTTGATAGCAGAAGATAGAACTGTGTCTAAGTTTGCATGTATGATACTAATGGTATATATGACATGTCACTCATGATGAACTTTGCAGTTGTATTATTTTCTATTTACAGACGATTTTATGATTTTGGAAAAATTCAAAACAACTCAACTTAGATACATTTACATAGGTGTTTTTAATGCTTTTTCCTTGCTAGCATGTGTTTAATAGAAGGCATAATGAAGGTTTTCATTAACAGTTAAGATAAATTGGTGAAGTGAAACTCCAATTCTGATAGGAGAAAACTACGAAAATTACTTATAGGCAATTCTAACATGTCACTTATGATAAATTTTGCAGTTGTTATTTTCTACTTACAAACAATTTTATGATTTAGAAAAAATTGAAAGAGTCAACTTAGATGTATCTACATAGTTGTTTTCTTACTGGAATGAGTTCAATATAATGCATAATGAAGGTTTCCATTTAACATTAATTGGTGAGGTGAAACTTCAATTCTAATAGGAGAAGAGTATCATGTGCTCCGTAACCTGTAATATATGAACTATGATCCATAATTCACAATTCGTGATCCATTATCCATGAACCATGATCTGTGACCTCTAATCCAGTAATCCATAATCTGCAATTTGTGACTGTAATCTGTGATCCGTAATTTATTATCATAATCTGTGATCCTCCTTGTTCCATGACTCGTAATTCGTAATCTGTGATCCGTGTTAGCAATCAATGATTCCTAATTCGTTATTCGCAATCTGTAACTCATAACCTATGTTCCATGATACGTAATCTGTAATGTATTTTCTTTATCAACAGGCATGTTAACTTACGTAATTGTCTAGTTATCTCTTTTAGGAAATTTGCTTTTGCACCTTAGCCCAATTTATTTGGACTTTTAATTAGATATTTAGATAAATATTTAAAATTCTAATGGCATCAAAAGATAAATATTTAAATATCATCATCTTTTATAATTCAGATATAATCACATCAAAAGATAAAATAAAAATCTATAATTCAAATATAATTAGATCATGTCCAAAGATAAATATTTAAATTTTGAATATCATGTTTCTTAAAAATATCTATAATCTATAATTCAAATAAAATCATATCCAAAGATAAGATAGACATCTACAGTTAAAAAAATTCAAATCATAAATCAAGATAAATATTTAAATTTCAAATATCATCACCCACTATAATTCAAATATAATGATAAAAAATATTTAAATTTTGAATATCATCATCTCTATAGCCTTCAAACATATTCACATCATAAGATAAGAAAAAAAATTTCAATTCAAATAGCATATTTTTCTATAGTTCAAATATAATCAAATCCTAATATAAAATAAAAATCTAAAATTCAAATTTATAATCAAATCATAAAAATAAGATAAAATTTTTATCATAAGTTAAGATAAATATTTAAATATCATCATTTTTTATAATTCAAATATAATCACATCAAAAGATAAATTCGTGAAGGTTTGATTTCCATGATGATATGGAGACACACCCTTCGCTTGCTTGCGTACCCAATAGCCTTTTCAGGGGCTACCATCTACATGGAATCTCTTCTTCAAGGTCAGCCACCGATGCACTCACGGGACAACCATGGTATTTTGTAAGAGAGACTTCTAATTGCCGGATCAATGTTTGCCTTTTTGTTGCTGAGTTGGTTTCAAGCAGAGCTACATCCCAAAGACACTTTCATGCACTCTTTCTCTGGGCATGTTCAACTAACAATCGGAACAACTGCATTGTGACTGTTACATTCTATTTATAGTGTTTAATTTTTTGGGCTTGAACTGCATAATTTAAAGGTTTATAAAATGTTTAATTCAAACATAATCACATCAAAAGATAAAATAAAAAGATAAATTATATATGCCTGTCTTATCTTATGATGTAGTTATATTTGAATGATAGAGAATGATGATATTTGAAATTAAAATTATTTTTATGATTATATTTGAGTTATAAATTTTTATTTTATCTAGTTATATTTGAACTAAAAAAGAAGATTTTTTTTTTGGAAAAAGCAACATATTTTATGTAGAAATAGACAAGTCCCAATAATAAGAAATGATTGACACCGTCTATGTGATTATAGAGAAGAAAAAAATATTACATAGACATGTGAAAACAATGAGCACCTAACCCAACACATTAGAAGGAGTTACCTACAAGAGACTCAATATTAACTATTATGTTGTTACCCGTGATGAGTTAAGATAAATATTGAAATTTCAAATATAATCATCATTTATATTTCAAATATAATAAAATGCTAAAATAAAATAAAAATCTACAATTGAAATATAATCATATCATTATCCTCTATAATTCAAATAAAATCACATCATAAGATAAAATAAAAATTTCTAATTTAGATAAAATCAAATCATAAAATATTTAAATTTCATATATCATTATCCTTTATAATTCAAATATAATGGCAATGCACTCACGGGTGACCGACCATGGTACTTTGAGAGAGAGAGAACGACTCTTAGTTGCCAGATTAATGTCCACCTTTTTGTCATTGAGTCAATTTCTGGCGGAGAGTTAGACACCAAAGATGCTTTCATGCAGCCTTTTTTTTTTATGTTCAGTTAACCATTGGAAAGAGTTTTTAAGTGCATTGTGCTTGTACATTCTATTTATACTATTTAGTCTTTTAGGATTATGCTACATAATTTAAAGTTTATTAAATATAATCAAATATTATCATTTCTATAATTCAAAAAATTCCTAATTCAGATATAATTAAATCATAAAATACTTAAATTTCAAACGTCATCATCCTTTATAATTCAAATAAAATCACATTATAAGATAAAATAAAAATTTATAATTCAAACATAATCAAATCATCAAATATTTAAATTTCAAAAATCATAATCCTTTTCAATTCAAATATAATCTTATCAAAAGATAAAATAAAAAGAAAGATAAATTGTAGAGGTTTGTCTTATCTTATGATGTGGTTATATTTAAATTATAGAGGATTATGATATTTTAAATTTAATTTTTTTTATGATTATATTTGAGTTATAAATTTTTATTTTATCGGGTAATATTTGAACTATAGAAGATTCTTTTTTTGTAAACAGAAAAATATTTTATTTAGAAATAGACAAGCCACAATAACAAAAAATTATTCTCACAGTGTACATGATTATAAAGAGCAAGAAATAGGTTACATAGACATATGAAAACAATGAAAACCTGACCGCACCGTGTTAGCAAGAGTTACCAACAAGAAACTCAATAATAACTACTATATTGTTACCCATGAGTTAAGAACAATATTGAAATTTCAAATAGAACCGTCCTATATATTTCAAATATAATAAAATGCTAATATAAAATAAAAATCTACAATTGAAATATAATCAAATCATTATCCTCTATAATTCAAATAAAATTACATCATAAAATAAAATAAAAATTTTTGAATTTAGATAAAATCAAATCATAAAATATTTAAATTTCATATATCATCATCGTTTACCATTCAAATATTATGACATCAAAAGAAAAAATAAAAATCTATATTTCAAATACTATAAAATCATATCCTAAGACAAATATTTAAATTTTGAATATCATGTTTCTTAAAAATATCTATCATTCAAATAGAATCACATCTTAAGATAAGATAGGTGTATCTGCAAAAACATGATGGTAAGAATATTTTTTTCCTGATGGCTAAAATATACCTGTTGTCTGAACAAGTCCTCTTTTAGTTGAACGTGACATTATCCCTTCCAATTACATGCTAATCTTTTCAATAGACAGAGTTAGTATATAAGTTGATTTGCAGTGAAACCATGAAGGTTTGGTTTCCATGATTGTATGGAGATGCACCTTTCGTCTGCTAGCATACACATTCAGGGGCTATCATTTACATGGAATTTCTACCTCAAGGTGAGTCATCGGTGCACTCATGGGTGACCATGGTACTATGAGAGAAAGTGACTCTTAGTTTCTAGATCAATGTTTGCCTTTTTGTCATTGAGTCAGTTTTTGGTAGAGAGTTGACCCCAAAGACACACTTTCATACAACATTTTGTCATGTTCAGCTAACCATTGGAAAGAACTTCTTTTAAGTGCATTGTGCTTACATTCTATTTATACTGTTTAGTTTTTTGACTTAGGTTACATAATTTAAAGTTTATTAAATATAATCAAATATTATCATCTCTATAATAAAATAAAAATTTCTAATTCATATATAATTAAATCATAAAATATTTAAATTTGAAACATCATCATCCTCTATGATTCAAATAAAATCACATTATAAGATAAAATAAAAATTTATAATTCAAACATAATCAAATCATCAAATATTTAAATTTCAAACATCATCATCCTTTTCGATTCAAATATAATCACATCAAAAGATAAAATAAAAAGATAAATTGTAGATGTCTGTTATGATGTGCTTATATTTGAATGATAGAGGATAATGATATTTGAAATTTAATTTTTTTTATGATTATATTTGAGTTATAAATTTTTATTTTATCTGATTATATTTAAACTTTAGAGGATCTTTTTTTAAACAGAAAAATATTTTATTTAAAAATAGATGAGTCCCAACAATAAGAAATGATTAACACACTCTACATAATGATAATGATAGAGAACAAGAAACTGATTCTATAAACATGTGAAAACAATAAAAACTTTAGCAAGAGTTAACAACAACAATGAAAACATATTACGTATTATATTGTGTAGATTTATTGATTTACTGATTATACTTTATAATGATAAAGATCACATATTTTGAACTTTTATCATAATTAAATTATTATATTTTTTATATAATAATTGTAATTACCGTTATGTGATATCTAAAATCAGGATTACCGTTATATGTTTTATCATTTTAGGTATCATAATATATGTTACGTATGAAATCATATATCATACGCTATTAATTTATCATAATTAGATATTATCATATTATAAAAGATTATATATTATATAACTATAAAAGTACAATATATAATAATTAGCGTACAAACGTAATATGATCTTTTATATTCATTAATCATATAGATTAATGAAGTACATAAAATATTAATCTTTGTGATATCGTAGTATATTAAGTAACGATAATTAAATGATAGGTACAATATACCGCTAATAATGTTCTTCTAAACTTCTATTTATAATGTTACTTTACCACTAGTGCTAGTCTACTAGTAGTATTAGTCTACCAATAGTGTTAGTCTACTAGTAGTGCTAATCTATTAGTAATGTTGGTCTACTAGCAATGGTTGTCTACCAATAGTGCTAGTCTACTAGTAGTACTAGTCTACCAGTAGTATTAGCCTGCAACTAGTGCTAGTCCAATAGTAGTATTAGTCCACTAGTGGTGTTAGTCTATTGGTACTATTAATCTACTAGTAATGCTAGTCTAATAGTGGTGTTACTTAGTAGTGCTACTTTACTCATAATGTTAGTTTACTAATAGTACTATTATAGTAATAGAGCTAATCTACTAGAAGTGCTAGTCAACTAGTAGTGCTAGTAGTACTAGTTAGTAATGCTAATCTACCAGCAGTGCTAGTTTACTGGCAGTACTAGTTTATTAGTGGTAATATTATACTAATAGTACTAATATTGAAGTAGTGCTAGGCTACTAGTAGTACTAGTCTACTAATAATATACTAATAGTACTAGTCTATTTGTAGTAATAGTATACTAGTAGCACTAAAAACTAGTAGTGGGAATCTACTAGTAAGTAGTGCTAGTCTATTAATAATACTAGTCTACTAGTGGTTTTGGTCTATTAGTAGTGCTAGTCTATTAGTGGTGTTAGTCTATTGGTACTATTAGTCTACTAGTAATGCTAGTCTAATAATAGTGTTTCTCTACTTGTATTCCTAGTTTATTAGTGGTTTTAATCTACCAGTAGTGCTAGTTTATTAGTAATAATAGTCTACTAGTGGGTTTAGTCTACTAGTAGTGCTAACCTACTAGAAGTACTAGGCTATATATAGTTTTAGTCTACCAATACTGTTAGTTTACTAGTGGTTTTAGTTTATTAATAATGCAAGTCTACTAGTAGTACTAGTCTACTAGTAGTACTATTATACTTGTAGAGCTAGTGTACTAGTAGAGTTAATGTACTAATAGTGCTAGTCTACTTGTATTCCTAGTCTACTAATAGTGTTAGTCTACTAATAGTGTTAGTCTACTAGTATTAGTGGTCTAGTTAGTGCTAGTCCACTAGTTGTGCTAGTCTGCTTACTGGTAATGCTAGTCTATCAGTAGTAGTAGTCTACTAGTAGTGCTAGTCCACTAATAGAGCTAATCTACTAGTAATGCTAGTCTATCAGTTGTACTAGTCGACTAGTAGTGCTAGTCCATTAGTAGTAGTTGTCGACTAGTATTGTTAGTCTACTAGTAGTCTTAGTCTACTAATAGAGCTAGTCTACTGGTAATGCTAATCTATTAGTAGTACTAGTTTATTAGTAGTACTTGTCTACTAACAATGGTAGTCCACTAGTAGTGCTGGCTCAATAGTAGTACTAGTCCTTAGTAGTGCTAGTCTACTACTACTCTTAGTCTACTAGTAGAGTCAGACTACTAGTAGTACTAGTGTACTCGTAATACTAATCTAGTAGTAGTGTTAGTTTACGAGTAGTTACTAGTAGACTATCACAACTAGTGGACTAGTACTACTAGTACACTAACACTATTAGAAGACTAGCAATGCTAGTAGACTAGCACTACTAATAGTGCTAGTTTACTAGTAATATTATACTTGTAGAGTTGGCCTACTAGTAGTATTAATTAGTCTACGAGTAGTTACTAGTAGACTAGCACAACTAGTGGACTAGTACTACTAGTACACTAGCATTATTAGAAGACTAGCAATGCTAGTAGACTAGCACTACTAGTAGTGCTAGTTTACTAGTAATATTATACTTGTAGAGTTGGCCTACTAGTAGTATTAATTAGTCTACGATTAGTTACTAGTAGACTAGCACAACTAGTAGACTAGTAATACTAGTACACTAACACTATTAGAAGACTAGCAACGCTAGTAGACTAGCACTACTAGTAGTGCTAGTTTACTAGTAACATTATACTTGTAAAGTTGGCCTACTAGTAGTATTAATTAGTCTATTAGTAGTGTTAGCCTACTATTCATTTTAATCTACTAGTAGTGTTAGTCTACTAGTAATATTAGTCTATTAGTGGTGTTTGTCTACTAGTACCTTTGTTATCAAAATCGCGATATGGTGGTGAGCTTTGGCCTTCGAGGCGGCTGGCAGTGAGGCGACTGGCAGCGAGCAGCGCTGCGACTGGTGGCAAGCGGTGAGGTGACTAGTAGCGAGCAACGCAGCGACTAGCGGCAGACTAACAGCAAGCAACGCGACGACTGACGGCGGTGAGGCAACCCGTATGTAGTTTTAACTTTTAACGATTTATGATTGAACTTATCACTTATGGTTGGAATTTGAATGTATTATTATTATATATTTATATTGTTAAAATGTTAAATTTGTGATTATATATACAAATATACTAATTTTTTATGTGAAGTAAACTCGTTACAAGTTTACGAGTCGAGTTTACAGGACTTCCACGAGTTTACGTAAACTCTCGATATTGATAACCTTGACTAGTATTACTAGTGGACTAGTAGTAATAGTCTACTATGGTGTTAGTCTACCAGTAGTGCTAGTCTACTTGTAGTCTTAGTCTACTAATAGTGTTAGTCTACTAGTAGTGTTAGTCTACTAGTATTGCTGGTCTACAAGTAGTGTTAGTTTACAAGTAGTAATAGTCTACTAGTAGTACTAGTCTACTACTAGTAGTGTCAGTTTGCTACTAGTGCTAATCTCCTAGTAGTGATAGTCCACTTGTAGTTCTAGTCCGCTAGTAGTGTTAGTCTAATAGTGGTGTTACTCTACTAATAGTGCTAGTCTACTAGTAGTACTATTCTACAACTACTAGTGGTGCTAGTATACTATTAGTGTACTAATAATGCTAGTCTATTATTAGTATTAGTTTATTAGTAGTAATATTATACTAATAGTACTAGTACAGTAGAAGTGCTACGATACTAATAGTATTACTCTACTAATAATATACTAATAACGCTAGTCTATTAGTAGTACTAATCAACTAGTAGTGAGAGTCTACTAGTAGTGCTAGTTTACTAACAGTGATAGTCTGCTAGGAGTTATAGTCTACTAGAAGTGCTAGTCTACTAATAATACTAAACTTCTAGTGGTTTTAGTTTATTAGTAGTGTTAGTCTACTAATAGTGTTTCTCAACTTGTGTTCCTAGTCTACTAGTACTGCGAGTCTACTTGTATTCTTAGTATATTACTAGTGTTAGTCTACTAGTAGAGCTAGTCTACTAGTACCACTAGTCTAGTTAGTGCTAGTCCACTAGTTGTGCTAGTCTACTACTAGTATTGCGAGTATACTAGTAATGCTAGTCTAGTAATAGTCTACTAGTAGTGCTAGTGAATAGTAGTTGTCGACTAGTAGTGCTAGTGAATAGTAGTTGTCGACTAGTAGTGCAATACTTGTAGTCTTAGTCTACTAGTAGTGCTAGTTTATTAGTAGTACTTGTCCACTAGCAACGGTCTTCTACTTGTACTCTTAGTTTACTAGTAGAGCTAGTTTACTAGTGGTACTAGTGCACTAGTAGTACTAATCTAGTAGTAGTGGTAGTCTACTTTTAATACTAGTCTACTAGTAGACTAGCACTACTAGTGGACTACCATTGCTGATAGACTAGCATTACTAGTAGACTAGCACATTAGGACAACTAGTGGACTAGTATTACTCGTACACTAGCATTATTAGTAGACTAACACTGCCAGCAGACTAACACTACTAGTAGTGTTAATAGTGATAGTCTACTAGTAGACTAGCCCTACTAGTAGTAATAAACTAACACTACTAGTAGTACTAGTAGGCCAGCACTAAAAGTAGTGCTGGTACCACATGTAGTGGTAGTTTATTAGTAAGACTGATATACTAGTAATGTTACTTTACTAATAATGCTAATCTACTAGTGGTTTTAGTCTAGTAGTAGTGCAAGTCTACCATTAGTGTTTGTTTACTAATAGTGTTAGTCTACTAGTAGTGTTAGTTTACTAGTAGTTCTTGACTATAAGTATTTTTAGTCTACAAGTATACTAGTCTACAAATAGTACTTGGCTACTAGTAATACTAATCTACAAATAGTCTTAATCTACTAATAGTACTAGTACTAGTAG
The DNA here is from genome assembly GCA_037954015.1 of Psophocarpus tetragonolobus. NCBI lineage: Eukaryota > Viridiplantae > Streptophyta > Magnoliopsida > Fabales > Fabaceae > Psophocarpus > Psophocarpus tetragonolobus. Next base: position 37,825,210 of record CM075692.1, read on the forward strand.
TGTTAGTCTACGAGTAGTGTTAGTCTAGCAGTAGTACTATTCTACAATTTGTGCTAGTCTACCAGTGATGCTAGGCTATCAGTAGTAATAGTCTACTACTAGTGCTAGTCCACTTATGGTGCTAATATACTTATAGTGCTAGTGCACTAGTAGTGTTGAGGATATGCGCCAACACTTAAAAGAGTTAATGTGTTTTACTTTACCAAGGCTTTATTGCAGAACTTTATAAAGTAGTAAGCTAGTATACTAGTACTGCTAATCTACTGTTAGTGTAAGTCTACTAGTAGTCTTAGTCTAAGAGTAGTGGTATATACTAGTAGAGCTCGTCTACTAGTAGTGCTAGTTTACTAGTAGTGCTAGTTTACTTGTAGTGTTAGTTTACTTGTAGTGCTAGTTTACTTACAATGCTAGTACTACTAGTCTACTAATAGTATTGATATACTACTAGTACTAGTCTACTAGTAGTGCTAGTCTACTAGTATTTTAGTCTACTAGTGGTACTAGGCCACTAGTAGTGCTAGTCTAATGGTAGTGCTTGTCGATTAGTAGTGGTATTGATGCACTTCCTTGATCTCTTCAACCGAGGTTCCTTCCTCTAAGAAAATGGTGGATGAAGAGGTTAGAAATGAGCGAGGGTTGACGTCACTTTCTAGGAGAAAGATGAGTCAAAAATTTTATGTTGTTTACCACAAGGAAGAGGTCCCTTAATAAAAGCTTTAAGGGAGAGATTCTTCAATAGAGAGGATTCTCAATGACACTCAAGAATAAATTGCTCAAAAAGAGTCTTACTTCATTCAATTAAGTGTGATTTGTACAAGAGAGACTATGTGTAAGCCCAAAAGAGGGAGTAAGACACTCAAAACTGGGCAATGTGGTACTTGGGCCTAATTAGGATTAGGAACACTAATCCCTCTTAGGCCCACTAAAAGGGACACCTAGCCTTAAGCTAAGGAGTATCATGGCCTAATCAAGGTGGTGTGGAATGAGATCCACACTCCTTTGAGTTATTAGGCCTTCTACTTCCCTCACATTCTTTCCTAAGCTATTTACACCCTAAACTTTAGAAACTAGCATAAATGGCCAGAATACATGGCCTAAAAGGGAATTAAAAACTAATTAATATTTACAAGAGAAAAACTAAGGACTATGGCCTAAAATGTCTATCTCCATCATTAGCTAGAGTCTTGATGAGTCTTTCTGGCCAAGTCCTCTTCAATCCTTCTAGCCATTGCCCTAGTGAGGGGGCCCTTGGTTGGTAGGATTGCATCAGGTATTCTACTAATAGTGTTAGTCTATTAGTAGTACTATTCTACAAGTATTGCTAGTCCATTAGTAGTGTTATCCACTAGTATTACTAGTCTATCAGTAATGCTAGTCCACTAGTAGTACCAATCTACTAGAAGTGCTAGTCTACTAGTAGTACTAGTTTACTCGTATTGCATGTCTACTAGTAGTGATAGTCTAATAGTAGTTCTAGTTTACTAATGTGTTTTACTTTACCAAGGCTTTCTTGCCGAGGTTTATAAAGCATTAAGCTAGTATACTAGTACTGCTAATCTATTATTAGTGTAAGTTTACTAGTAGTCTTAGTCTAAGAGTAGTAGTGGTATCTACTAGTAATGTCAGTCTACTAGTAATACTATTCTACTAGTAGAACTCGTCTACTAGTAGTACTAGTCTACTAGTAGTACTAGTCTACTAGTAGTGCTAGTCCACTAGTAGTGTAATCTACTAGTAGTGCTAGTTTACTTATAGTGTTAGTACTACTAGTCTACTAGTAGTGCTAGTGCACTAGTAGTGTTAGTCTAGTAGTATTTTAGTCTGCTAGTGGTACTGGGCCACTAGTAGTGCTAGTCTAATGGTAGTGTTTGTTGATTGGTAGTGTAATTCGACTAGTAGTGTTAGTCTACTAGTAGTACTGTTCTACAAGTATTGCTAGTCTATTAGTAGTGTTAGTCCACTAGTAGTGTTATCCACTAATATTACTATAGTCTACTGGTAGAGTTATTCTACTAGTAGAGCTAGTCTACTACTAGTATTGTTAGTCTACTAGCAGTGCTAGTCTACCAACAGAGCTAATGTATCGACAGTGTTGGTCTAATAGTTGTGCTAGTCTACCAGTGGTACTAGTCTACTAGTAATGCCAATCTACAAGTAGTGTTATTCTACTAGTACTCTTAGTCTACTAGAAGTGTTAGTTTAATAGTAGTGTTATTTTACTGGTAGAGGTATTATACTAGTAGAGCTAGGCTACCAGTAGTACTAGGCTACTTATAATGCTAGTCTACTAGAAGTTCTAGTCTATTAGTAGTGTTATTCCACTAATCGTGTCAGTCTACTAGAAGTTCTAGTCTATTAGTAGTGTTATTCCACTAATCATGTCAGTCTACTGGTCTATTAGTAATGTTAGTCTACTAATGGTGCTAGTCTAATTGTAGTCCTAGTCTAATCTATTAGTAGTACTATTCTACTAATGATTGACCTTTTCATGCCAATTACTTTAAATAAAACATCTGATATTCTTATTTAAAATTGTCGGTGTAATGGAGTGTTTTGGTTTTACAGACAGTCATGGATATGGAAGCAATGTTAAAGAGATAGGTATATATCATTTCAAGAAACTATTGTTGTAGATGTTTTTTCTTTTTTTTCAGAGAGAATGTCTTTCCCAAATTTTTATCTATTTGATAATAACAGATGAAATAGATCGCAGAAGATAATTCAAATGTAAAACCATAACTTTTATTTATACATAGATGTTGAGGTTTTTATAAACCATTGTTTGCTTATTTTCAAACCCAGTAATCAGTTATAGTAAAGATGATAGTAAAGATGATTCTCTAATAGACCAGTAGACTGACATGATTAGTGGAATAACACTACTAATAGACTAGAACTTCTAGTAGACTGACACGATTAGTGGAATAACACTACTAATAGACTAGAACTTCTAGTAGACTAGCATTATAAGTAGCCTAGTACTACTGGTAGCCTAACTCTACTAGTATAATACCTCTACCAGTAAAATAACACTACTATTAAAATAACACTACTATTAAAGAGATAGGTATATATCATTTCAAGAAACTATTATTGTAGATGTTTTTTCTTTTTTTTCAGAGAGAATGTTTTTCCCAAATTTTTATCTATTTGATAATAACAGATGAAATAGATCGCAGAAGATAATTCAAATGTAAAACCATAACTTTTATTTATACGTAGATGTTGAGGTTTTTATAAACCATTGTTTGCTTATTTTCAAACCCAGTAATCAGTTATAGTAAAGATGATAGTAAAGATGATTCTCTAATAGACCAGTAGACTGACATGATTAGTGGAATAACACTACTAATAGACTAGAACTTCTAGTAGACTGACACGATTAGTGGAATAACACTACTAATAGACTAGAACTTCTAGTAGACTAGCATTATAAGTAGCCTAGTACTACTGGTAGCCTAACTCTACTAGTATAATACCTCTACCAGTAAAATAACACTACTATTAAACTAACACTACTATTAAACTAGACTTTGGGAGTTTTGTGGGCACCAGCTTGAAACATCTGTTGTTTTATACTTCTTAAGTATGGAATTATCTGTTATACCGAGCTATTGACGAATTCGGCTTTGAGAAGATAGCAAATGCAAAATCTTCCAAAGTAGCATAGGATACACTCGAAAAGGCAAACAAAGGAGACAAACGAGTAAAGCAGGTCCGACTTCAAACCCTTAGGCGCGAACTAGAAAACATGAGGATGAACGAGTCCGAAAGCGTATCCGAGTTCATTACTCGGGTGGAGATCATGGTGAACAAACTGAATCAGAATGGTGAGATTCTTTCTTCAAACCGAGTTGTTGAAAAGATTTTGAGGTCATTGAGAGATGAATTCGAAAATATCGTATGCGCAATAGAGGAGTCCAAGGATCTATCAACACTCACCATTGAAGAGTTTGTTGGGTCCCTGGAAGCACATGAGCAGAGACGAAAAAACAAGAGGGGGGAGTTCCATGAACAAGCTCTCCAGGCGAAGGTGACTATAAAAAAGGATAATGTGTTTTATGCTCAAAGTACCAGAGGCCAAGGAAGAGGCAGAAGCCAAGGTGGTAGAGGAAGAGGAGAACGAAGAAATGAGCAAGTCGGCCAACAAAATTGGCATGGCCGAGGTCAAGCCCGAGGTGGTCGAGGTCAGACTCGAGGTGGTCGGACAAACACAAACAACATTGAATGCTATAACTGTGGGAAGTATGGGCATTATGCCAAGGATTGCTACTCGGTAAAATGCTACAACTGTGGAAAGATGGGCCATATTTCCAAAGATTGTAGGTCCGAGAAGAAAAATGAGGAGCCAACAAACTTTCTTGCCCAGAAAGAAGATGAAGGATTGCTGTTAGTGACAAACATTCCAGAAACTGAGGTCAAACTGAGCTATTCTAATAATTCGGTTTGGTACTTGGACACCGGCGCAAGTAACCATATGTGTGGCGACGAGAGTTTATTCAAAGTACTTTCAAAGGTGGAATTCGGGTCTGTTTCTTTTGGCGATGCATCGAAAGTAACCGTCAAAGGTCAAGGAACGATCTGGTATCAACAGGAAAATGGGCGAATCGGAGAGATCAGAGATGTATACTATGTACCTGATCTCAAAAGCAACATACTGAGCATGGGACAGATAATGGAGAAGGGGTACTTGGTTCTAATGAAGGATCGAAAATTACAACTGAGGGATAAACTCGGAAGGCTCATCGCCCAAGTAGAAATGAAGAAAAATCGCATGTACAAACTTGAGTTGAAAATAGTTCAAGATAAATGCATGTAACTTGATATGGAGGATGAGGCCATGAAGTGGCATTTGCGGTTCGGTCATCTTCACTTCAGAGGGTTGACTAAGTTGGTGAAAAAGGAGATGGTGCTCGGTTTGCCCAAAATGGAATTTGAAAAGAGGTTCTGTGAAGAATGTGTGATCGGAAAGCAAGCGACGACTTCTTTCCCACGGAGCTCTGAGTACCGAGCAAAGAAGCAGCTCGAACTGATCCATACCGACTTGTGTGGGCCAATAACTCCAGAATCATTTAGTGGTAAGAGATATTTCGTCTCTTTCATTGATGATTTCTCAAGAAAGACGTGGGTTTACTTTCTGAAGGAGAAGTTAGAAGTGTTTGAAACTTTCAAGAAGTTCAAAGTGATGGTAGAGAAAGAAACAAACAAAGTCATCAAAACAGTCCGATCTGATAGAGGAAGCGAGTTCACTTCTGCCAAGTTCAACAAATACTGTGAGGAACATGGAATCAAGCATTTCTTGACGGCTCCATATTCTCCGCAACAAAACGGTGTAGCAGAACGAAAGAACAGAACCATTCTCGACATGGTTCGATCTATGTTGAAAGGGAAGAATATGCCGAAGAAGTTTTGGGCAGAGACGGTGCAATGCGCAGTCTATGTTCAAAATAGATGTCCACATGCAAAGTTAGGCGAAAAGACGCCTCAGGAGATTTGGAGTGGTGTGAAGCCGAGTGTCTCTCATCTAAAGGTGTTCGGTAGCGTGGCCTATGGGCAAGTACCAAGTCAGCACAGGACAAAATTAGAAGATTGGAGCAAGAAGTACATATTTATCGAGTATGATAAAAATTTTAAAGCATATAAATTGTTTGATCCGGTTAACAAGAAAGTAGTGGTGAGCCGAGATGTTCATGTGGAGGAAACGAAGGAGTGGTGCTGGACTAACCTAGTCAAAAAAGAAACTAGCTCGAAGATTGTTGTACCTTCAACAACAACAACCACCGAGTCCTCAGATGAAGAAACTGAGCCACAACAGCCCAGGATGAGAAGTCTACAGGAAATATACGACACTACAAATGAAGTTCATGTTGTATGTCTTCTGGCCGACTCTGAAGACTTAAGCTTTGAGAAAGTTGTCCAAGAAGAGAAGTGGAGAACAACCATGGATGAGAAGATTGGAGCGATTGAACGCAACAAGACTTGGGAATTGATCGATCTTCCTGAAGGAGCTCGACCCATTGGAGTAAAATGGGTGTACAAAAAGAAGATGAATGTTGAGGGAGAGGTTGAGCGTTATAAGGCTCGACTTGTGGTAAAGGGCTATAGACAGAAAGAGGGGATAGACTACGATGAATTATTTGCTCCTATCACGAGATGTCACGAGAATGGAGTCAATCCGACTCCTGGTATCGTTAGCTGCTCAAAACCAATGGCCAATTCTACAAATGGATGTGAAGTCGGCCTTTCTAAATGGAGTGCTGAAAGAGGAGGTGTACGTCGAGCAACCACTCGGGTACATGAAGAGAGGGGATGAGAAGAAAGTGCTGAGATTGAAAAAGGCCCTCTATGGACTGAAGCAGGTTCCTCGTGCCTGGAATGAGAGAATTGACTGGTATTTCAAGAAAACTGGGTACGAGCAATGTCCGTACGAACATGCTTTGTACACAAAGAAATCAGGAAAGGATATGATGGTAGTTGCTCTCTATGTCGACGACCTCATATTCACCGGAAGCAACACGAAGCTGATTAAGGAGTTTAAGGAGGTAATGGAAAAAGAGTTCGAGATGACAGAGTTAGGCTTGATGAAATATTTTCTTGGCCTGGAAGTGAAGCAATCGGAAGAAGGGATTTTTATATCCCAAGAGAGGTACGCGCTTGAAATTCTAAAGAAGTTTAAAATGGAGGACTGCAATCCGGTTTCTACTCCAATGGAACCAGGCACTAAACTCTCGAAGTTTGATGGAGGAGAACGAGCTGATTCTGGGAGATATCAAAGTTTAATTGGAAGTCTAAGGTACCTTACAAGCACGAGACCCGACTTAATGTTGAGTGTTGGGATAATGAGCAGATTCATGGAGGATCCAAGCTATACACATTGGAAGGCCTTGAAGAGAATTCTGAGATATATTCGAGGAACCCTATCACTTGGTCTTTTCTATTCAAAATCAGATGACTATCGACTAGTGGGTTACTCAAATAGCCATTGGTGTGGTGATGTTGATGACCGAAAAAGTACTTCAAGTTACGTATTCCTACTCGGAAATACAGCTTTCACTTGGCTGTCAAAGAAGCAGCCCATTGTAACCCTGTCTACTTGCGAGGCAGAGTATATGGTAGCCTCTTGGAGCGTGTGTCATGCAGTTTGGCTTTTAAATCTATTAAGGCATTTGGGAGTGATCCAAAATGAAGGGACTGTGATCCGAGTTGATAACAAGTCGGTGATCGAGTTGGCAAAGAACCCAGTCAATCACGGAAGGAGCAAGCACATCGACGTCCGCTTTCATTTCATCCGAGAACAAGTCAAAGAAGGAAAAGTTAAGCTGGAGCATGTTGAAAGTCGAGCTCAAGCCGCGGATATACTCACCAAGCCACTGCCGACCACATTGCTGGAGAATTGCAAAAGGCTTATGGGAATGAGAAATGGGAAGAGTATTTAAGTTTAAGGGGGAGATTTGTTATAAAACTTAAATTAAGAAAATTTATTTCTTGTTGTTTGGTATTCCTAGATAGCATTTGGTATTCCTAGATAGCATTAATGGTTTTAGGTGGCAGACCTATAGGCATCATCATTTGTCTCTAGCATTTGAAAAGACAAAACTTTTTATTTATCTCCAGCATGTGAAGGGACAAATCTTTTTGCCTATAAATACTTGTATCAGCACATTTGAAATAAAGCAGAAAAAAGAAAGAGTTTTTAAAGAGCTGTCAACCTTTTGCTTTCTTGTTGCCAACAATATCTTCCACATATGGAGACGTGGCTCAACTCCCAACTTATAGACCAGGATACTTGTCTCGATGTACAGAGACTCTGATTGTTTTTGGTACTTCACATATTTCACATGGGTACTTAGATTGCACATCACGTCTTATCTTAATATGTGTAGTAATTTAATAATATTTAATAATGAATGAATGACTCTTGAAACTCTCCTATGTACTCTATGTCTAGATGACATTTAATTATAAAAAAAAATGTTTAACAGTGATATAATAAGATAAATTAATTAATGTAAAGGATAAAAGTAATCTTCTACCTAAAGAAATTGTTGAGGAATCATATAGGAAAGTTATTTATTTTTGTTATTGTGAAAACAAAATATAACAATAGTTGTAATGTGTATATAAATATCATACTATAAAGTGATAAATGTCAATGAGATAAAGTATTATTCTTTGTTTTATTTTCATCATTTCTATTATTTCTTTTGTGTGAGAGTATTTTTTCATACTTTATGCAAATGTGTTGCATAATATAAGTGAACATGGCCTCAAGAAATTGTTGATGAGCCCTAACATGTTGGAAACATTTAATACAGGAACTATTTTATTGTAACCCAAATCTGTATTGTTAAAATAGAATATAATAAAATAGTAGTTGTTATAGTGTATATATAAGAAGCATATTGTAAAATATTATACAATGTTCATTTCTAAAGAAGTTTAGACGACGCCTAATGTTGACTTGTTGTAGCTTGTGTAGCCATTGTTGTTTACCCTCAATATATATTTATAGTTCAAATATGCAGCTCTAGAAGACTTTAAAAATATTTTCATTTACCCCAATGTAAATATCTTATTTACCACTAACCTTTTCGTTATTATAAATTAGATAAAAAAATTAGTTATATTTTTTAAACTATTTTGGAAACCAAATTGCTAAACAAGTTTTTTCATTTTCACATATCCTAAAACAGTTTTCAAGAAATAGTTAGTAAACAAGTTTTATTTCTTTTTTCAAAAAATAGTTTTTGAAAACTAATTTTCAAAACTCTTTTCAAAAACTAAAAAATAGTCAATCAATTAATCTCTTTCATTTCTTCTTTTCAAAAGTTGAAACTCATATTCAAAACAAACCATATATTGAAGGAAAAGATGAATTGAAACTCATATTTGACTGTCTTACTATTTTATTTTCATCTACATTTTCATTAGTCGATACTCATGAAAACTTTGTTCAATGCCTTACAGTTGTCCTTTTTACCCCAACTCATGTTGTTTATACCAAACCAATTCTTCATGCTCATTTGTTTGAGATCTTTCCATTCAAAATTTTAGATTATTTAACATAATCTCAAAATTCCTTATCATTGTCATATGACTCCAAGTTTCCTACGTTCAAGCCCAAAATTTTTTGTTCCGAACATTATACAAGCGGGTCTCTCCTATTTTGTTGAGGCTTCATTTGTCGTCATAATATGTAATGTTGAAATTTTAAATAGGGGAAGCAAATTATAAAATTTCACAATAAAAATTAAAATCTTACATTATATATATATATATATGAAAATTGACAAATATGTGGTAGTAAACTTTAAGATTTAAGAAAAAATATACATTAAAAAAATATTATATTATTAAATATAACATGAAAATGTAATTTTTTTGTGAACTGACATGAAAATATAATTTATAGAAGAAAAAAAGAGTTAGAATAAAAAAAACAAATAATAAAATTAATGAGTACAAATTTTAAAGGAATAATTTAATTTAGCTTATCTCTTTAATTGACTTTAAATAAAATTTTAACTACAAAATAAAAGAAAGTATTAACTTATCTTTTCTATTGTTTTTAAGTTTTATAATTATTAAAGGAGAAAGAAAAATTCTTAAGTGACTAACGGTCAGAGGTGGCATTTAGCGACGATTAATCGAAGATTATGACAAGTGATGGTGAGAGATGTCAAACGATGAGGTTGAATAAAAATGGTATTTATGATTTTTTAAAGATAACAATGGTAATTATGATTGTGTGTAAAAATTATTAAAAAGTTTGATATATAATTATCTTCTTTATAAAAGATAATTTAATAGATTATTTAAACTTTTTTATTAAAGATAATAATGGTAATTATAATTACGCATACAAATTGCTAAAAAATTTGATATAATTATCTTCTTTGTAAAAGATAATTTAATAGATTAATTAAACTTTGTTCATTAAATATAATAAAGATAATTATGATAGTATCTACAAATTAATAAAAAATGATATTATTATCTTCTTTATAATAGAGTATTTAATAGATTATTTAAATTTTTTTATTAAATATAATAAAGATAATTATGATTGTACCTACAAATTGCTAAAAAAATTTATATAATTATCTTCCTTGTAAAAGATAATTTAATAAACAAACATCAACCTATCAACATTTGAAATGTATTTATCATAAATTATCATAGATTAATTTATATTATATTATAATTTATTATCTTCATATTATTTAAATACAAAAATTAGCATCTTTAATAACAGATTATTAATACATGTAAAGATTTACAAACAAGAAGAAAACAAAAGGGTATAATTATCATAAAACCCTATTATTTTATACAATTATGTACGCACTATCATAATAAATTTAAATTATCTATAATTGTTTCTATCATAATTTTATAAATTTAATCATAATTATATCTTTATTATGATAGTACCTAATTGCTTAGATAATTATATCAAATTTACAAAATTATAAAGATATTTTTTTATTTGTGCGCACTGTCATAATTATCTTTATTATCTTTAAAAAATTATAAATACCGTTTTTATTCAACATCATCGTTTGACATCTCTCACCACCACTTGTTATCACCTTCGATTAATCGTCGCTAAATGTCACCTCCGACCGTTAGTCACTAGCCACCATCTCTTATCAATCACTAACCACTTCAACCATCGATCATCAATCACTACCTTTGACCGTCGGTTATCCATCGCCACTTCGTATCATTGATAACCGTCGCCACCTCTGATCATCAGTTATCAGTCTTCACCTGATCATTGGTCAACACCTATCTTCTTTACAAGATAATATGTATTTTTAGTTTTCAAAACAAAAACTGAAAATCAAAACTACTTTTAGGTGTTTCAGTTTTTTAGTTCTTAAAAACCGAAAAACCAGAACTGTTTTCAGAAAATACTACCCAAATAAGTTTTTTAATTTTTAAAAACTAAAATACTGAAAACAATTTTATAAAACTGTTGTCAAAAATCACTAAATATTTTTTTATTTATTTTTCTCTCTTATTTCTTTTTATATCTTGAACTAAATACTTTTAATTTTTACTTTATCATTTACTTATCTTAATTAAGTCACACTTTTTTATTTTCATAAACTATTTTTTTTCTCTGATCAAACAAAGTCTACACCTACGAAATATTTTAAAGAATTTAATCCATAGCGTTTAGTGTTCCTTGTCATAATAATTTCGTAGAAGTCATAAACCATTTTCTCTGATTTTTTTTTTTTTCAAAATATTTGTCTGATGAGTTATTTTTTAAAAAAAAGTTGTCTGTTTGTTAGAGTGTCACATCTTATTTCTGAATAATTAATGTATAGAATATATTGTACATCAAGTTGTAATAATTCAATCCGTATGACTTTAAGATTACCAACTATTATACAGAATGTTTGAAGTGTAATAATTAATTAATCTTATTCGTTTGAATAATTGTATGCACCGCTTTCACTACATCTAGACTGAAAAAGGAAAGGATGGATTCACTTTTATCACAGTACATTAGTAATTAGTATTTTTACCATGGCTTAAAATTTTACCTTTTACAAATTATGTTATAATAGTTGTAATATCTAAATTTATCTATATTATTTACATAATAAATTCTCTTAATAATTATTTAAATTATTATTATCTATATTTTTAAATACTGAAATATAAATTTTTTTACATTATACTCTATATTGAAACATACATTACATCATCTTCAAAGTTCAAAATAAAATATAATATAGTACACACAATTTTAGCTTGTTCAACGAACCTCGTCGCCTAGCAAGACTCAAGTTAACTCGCCGAGTGAGACCCTATAGATAGCACAACTTTTATTGCCAAAATCAACCAACTTGCTGACATATAATTCTACATTCTTATGGCATGCATATCATAATTCATTTATCTCTTTACACTATATTCACACAACTTCCATATAAAACATAATTATCACATAAACTTAACAACAATGCGTCTAAATTCAAATAACAGTATTTTTACACAACTCTTATATAATAAAATAATATTCTTTGAGATTTCCAATCACAATCCGACATACTTCACTTTATAACATCATGTCTCTCTGCATCATCAGTACTATGTGTTCTCATGCAAAGCACGATCATCACAGTCATATAGAAAACATAAATGTTGCAAGGGTAAGTTTACATAATACAAACATACAATTACATCAATCATAAAGCATGAAAGTTGCACAATATTTATATTTAGTACAATCAACACACATTCATTGATAGTAAACAACTAAGCAATTACTCTTATGTTTTATTTGAACATAAGTACTCACAACTAATCAATCACACTTATATTCCACCTGAACATAAGCACTAACAACCAATCAATCAAACATTAATTAATTATCACAATCAATCAAATCAAACACACTTATATTTCCCTGAATACAAGTTTTTCACACAACACCAAGTTCAAACGCGACATATTTCGGAATATCTACATTGAGTTTGGATATTGAGACGAGTTAAGACCCCTTCCAATTGGCAACTGGCAAGCAATACTCATTTGACAACCACAAACTGATGTCTAGTGTCTACCTGACACCCTGTGACACACAGTTGTTGTCTGAGTATGTCTTTTAGGCACCCCCTTGAATATCTGATACTAGGACCACAATGTAAATCACAAAAATATCCCCTTGCATATTTGATACTATGGATTACATTGACTCCAATTGTATCCTTAACATTAATGTACCTCACCAAACATATCATTCAAGGCTAAGTTACCCAACTATAACTACCACAACCAATAACATCAATAATTATATTCTCATCATGCACTCCAACCATATGCATTATATCACAAATTCAAATATATAATCATCATTCCAATAAATTCAATTTCAATGACAGAGAGTCAATTGAACCAAAGCTAAGTTACCTGACTGTAACTACCCACAACCAACAACATCAATAATTATATCCTCATCATGAACTCCAACCATATGCATTATATCACAAATCCAAATATATAATCATTATTCCAATAAATTTAATTACAAAGAGTCAATTCAACAAAAGTTAAGTTACCCTACTATAATTCCAACAACAACAATTATCCATTTCCAATCACATACTTATATTAAATATAAAAAATAACTATTACTTATCAACACATATACTTCTCACTCATGCATACATATCAAACCTCAATACTTATTTTCTAAATCATAATTATTAATCAAATAACAATGTTTATCCATTTCATAGTCACAATAAGTATTAAGCAAGCCCCTTACGTGACAATTTTTAAAAATGTTTTAATCCAAAATACCAAAATTTGTTCTCCAATGTGTCAGGCATAGCTCTTGGAATTTTTCACAGTGTTATGGGCAAAGTTGTGAAGTATAATTCTTCCTAACGAGTTAAACACACCCCTTTGGGGTTTACCACAATGATCTAGTGCGAACATGGACAATCATTCATAATTTTCTTGCCACATGCAATTCCTCCTCACTTCATGAAATCATTCACAAGTAATTACAAACTTCCTCAATCAACAATACAATCTCAAATACTCATCATCCAATATCAATTTCAAAGAGTAAACATTCCAAATCATTAATTCCACCAAACATCCATATCTCAAAATATTTTAAATTACAAATCAATCAATTCAATCACAACTCATTTCAAGAACAAAACTCAAATCGTCAATCACAAAAAACACCTAATTTTTACGTAACAGTCAAATCATAATCAAAATCTCAATTGTTCAAAATCAATTTAACTTCTCAACTATTAAATCATAATTTCTCAAATTAAAATCAAAGAATTAGCTTCCCTTACCTATTTCTGCTTTGCAAAGTTAATTCAAAAGAAAAAGAGGAAATTCACCCAAAGAAATTTCACCGGAACCTGACAAAAATCGTAAATTAAATAAGAACCTTAAAAATTAAGATTTTCAAAGAACTTCTCTTTTAACGGGAACAACAGAATCGAAAACGATCGAAAAAAAGTTCATAGTTTCATAATTAAACTTACATATAATAGCAATCACTTAACAACAGGAGCTAGGAAGAGACTGTGTCTGAATCTGACAACTCTAAGTCATCCATGCAAACGATTGAACATGGCAGAGAGAGAGAGAAAAGGACGATGGTTCTCAAAAGAAAAAAATCAAAAGAAGAAATAAGAAAGAGAGAAAAAAAAAGAATTAATATAGCACTAAGGTATATTTAATAAAATTAGTTTGCTAAATGAAACCCCCGCTCCAATAATAGATTATCCAAAAATTTCTCGAAACTCAACTAAAATCCTTTGAAACAAAAGAATAATAATTATTATTTTCTCCTTCATATTTCTATCATCAACCAATTACAATCACAAAGTATTAATTAACTAATAAATCAACTTAATTAATAATTTAACTAAAAACTTAAATTTAATTTTCTTCACTATATTAAATTAAATATAACATAAATATTTAATTATGTATAATATTTAGTTTTCTTTTACTAATAATCTATTAATTAAACGGTGCCTTACAATAGCTAATAATTGTAACCCTTGTTTTAAACAAAAATTAATTAAATATTAATGTTTAGTTTTTTAAAAAAATTAATTAGTCTTTTAATTATTACATTGACATGTAAGTTAATTTTTAAAGCATATTTTAAAGTATTATCTGATACATTTAAATATCACTCTGCATAACAATATAATCACTAAAAGATTAATTTATCTAAAATTCTTCAAATATATGTGCCAACGCTTATATTATTAAGAAACAAAAATGGATATTTTTCTGTACATAAATATTTAATGTTTATCTATATAATTTAAAATTGATCTCATATTTATTGAAAAAAGTTTTTTGATTTAGATAGAAATTAGAGTGTATGAAGGTGGTTGTTTTATTGTGTTTTTAAATAAAGTTTCTATTTAAACATTTGGTTTAAATTAGATATTAATGTGTTTTAATTTAAATAAAGCTTTTATCTAAACAATTCTTTTTTTAAGCTGCTTTTATCGAAACACTATAAATTTTCATCTATGTATCTTGAAAATCCCATGTCACTGAACCACTGATATGAATATATGATTTCATATTTAAAGTTTGTATTCTGATATGATGTACATATTTACGATGATTTAAATAGTAGCATGATTTTTACTTCAAAATAAAATATTAGCATACTTTATTTGAGTTTTTATACATATTTAGAGAAATATAATTTGTACAACCATGCGTATTAAGAATTTATATAACAATATATTTTTATATATGTTTATCTCTTTTCTATATTACGATGGCTCACAAATTTAATATATCATATTAGGTTATATTGTTCAACAAAAAGTAAATAAGTGAATTAAAAAAAAAATAAAAATGGTGGCGTTGTTCTGGTTCGAACGGTAAGGCTTCAGTGCTTTAGAGAAATGTAAAAATAGGAAGGTTATTTGTCATGAAGGACTTGGATCAAAGTGGAGAGACCCAAGGCGACAACAGTGTTTGGCTTGGTTGTCATGTCCCACAGCAATAGGTTCCATAACATGAACCACTGCATGTTTTGTTTACATGATCACAAACAGTTTTGGGAAGCCAAAGCCACAGCCACAGCCACAGCCACAGCCACAGCCACAGCCACAGCAGCTGCATCGTGTAATTAGGGAGTTCACAAGTCACAAGGCAGAGCCTACCTGCTTTGTTTAACATGCCTGCCACCTTTCCACCAAACCCAGTCTCCAATTCACATTTTCCAATTTAATTTTTTTAAACTTTCTAACAGAATTTAAAAAATTAAAAATTTTCGCTTTCAAACTTTATAATAGAGCTATAGCACTGTCTTTTTTTCTCTTCATAAATCAAAACTTTTTAATTACTCAATTTGCATGTTGAGTGGCTATTTGTTAATTTGTGTTATTCTATCTTGCTAAAATACTCCATAAATAGGAACAAGATAAACACAATTGTAATGCCTAATAAAGTGGTACAGCTTAGCTGTTTCTTGATCATAATTTAAAGATAAGAACTTCTTGTTCCATGCATATATTGAAATAGCTCAATGATGTAATTTTATAGGAATTAAATTTTGAATTTTAACTATTTTCCCTGTCTACATGTGACCGATATGGGTGATAGGGTGTTCATTAGGTCTGGTGAGCTGAAAACTCAATCCAACCCAAAAAGATTGAGTTAGATTTTTTTTATAATTGAGTGAAACTCAACCCAACTTAATCAAACTCAATCCATACTACAAGTTGAGTGACAGGTTTAGTAAATTGAACCCGAGATTCAATCCAACCTAACTATAATATTAAATTATTATATGTTTTATTATTTAAAATCATGTGTTTTGTTATTATGTGTTTTTTTTATTATGTTTTTGTTAGTTTGGACAAATTATGTAGTTTGTATTTATTTGTATAACTTGGTTAACTTTGACAAATTGTGTTTATTTTTATTTTGGACAAATGTTTCTTTAGCTATTATTGCTTGAAAATTTAGTTGTATGTTAATTTTAATTTGTTTTAGTTTTTATGTGTAATTTGTAACTATAATTTTTTTTTTATTTTGTAACAATTATATAGTCTATCTTTTAAAATATCCAAAAAAGGCCAACAAAACAATATTTTAAAATTAATTTTTTTTAAATATTTTTTAAAACTATGATTCAATTAACATAACTTAATTCAATCCATTCAAGGACGGATTGAGTTGGTTTAATGAGGAAAAAAAAAACAAAAACCCAACTCAACCTAATATTCTATGATTTGGTTGGGTTTTGGGTTTGCCTAAACCTGACCCAACCCAACCTGTGTTCACCTTTAGTTGGTGAAAGTAAAAATCTCCTTGGTTCCACTTTCTTGTGGTTTCCATGGTTTTATGGTAACTTGGCTTGTTTAGGCGGTAGGCTAATGCACCAAGAAGGTAAGACACCAAAGTTAATTGAGTTGACCAATATATTCTCTTTGCAGATAGAAATAGTGAAATATAGGCAAGTTCCAACACTAAATTTTCTCATCAAGTAAATAATACTTTCTACTCTTAAAGTGGTGTTTATATTACACTCCTCTCTTCTCTTATTTTAAATACATTCTAATTATTAGAAGATAAATATGTGATATAGTCCTAACTTAAAAAACTGGATTGACTTGATGAGTTTAGTTGGTTAGACTACAAATTGATGGTCTGATCAGGTCGATTTGATCATCAAATCGGTCATGTTAGTGATCCAATTGAGTTAAATCAGATTGAATTGAATTAATCAGGTCATTCAATCTTTTTTTTCTTCAATATTATGATTTTTTTATTAACATACTATCTAGTATGTTTCTTTTATTATTTTATGTTCTTTTTTCATTTTGAAAACTTTATTTTATTATTAATTGATGAAATTATAATTTTTTAATTATATACTACCAAAGTTTTTTGTTATTTAACGTTATGATTACACAATGTTATAAATTTAGAGCTTGTTTATTTCTTTAGAACTCATGATGAAGGTGAATGAATTTAATTTGAACAAAAAGGACATTTTTTAAAATCATATTTAATTTTGAAAATAGTTAATTTAAATTTTAAGGATAAGTTTGTGAAATTATATTTATTTGTAATGTTATAGGACTTTTTTATACTATTCAAATTAATGTATGTAATATTTTTTGATTAAAAATTGGGTCATGCATATCAACTCGGTTCAACTTATCACTCATGCTTTAACCAGATCAATCTCTGAACGGACTATCAAAACTATAGATACAATGGTTTCAATATTTTTTATTTTAAAAGATGAATAAGGGCATTAAACATCATTTTTATAAAAATATTTAAAACATAATTATATAACATCATTATTCTATCAGGTTATGCTAAAAGTTATAAAAAAAAAAAAATAAGCATCATTGAAAAACATATTCATAATTATTCACCATTGTTAAGAAGTTCTCTTGTTTAAAAGAAGAAAGTATAACCTATTGATCTCTTAGGGAGGGTGTATATTTTAAAATAAGAGGAGAATGCACATTAACCATCTGAAAGAGGAAAAAGTATTTTACTAAGTTGACGAAGTTACATTCCTATGCGTTTATCTAGAAAAATTACCTATAGTAGTCAACGGTAAATATTCATAAACACACAAGGTAAATACATATTTGAAATTTGAAAGCCAGATGCATTTGCTCACTACAAATATCCTGTGGTATGAAGGCATGAATGCATAAGGCAATGAGTATTTCCTCTAAAGGAATCATGCGGCTGAAAACTTGGTCCAGTCAGTTATCAGTTAAGCACAAGTACTATTCTCGAAACTGTCAATGCAACTTATAAATTCTGAGCACGAAGCGAACTGAATTACTGAACCGAAGAGAAGGGCCTTCCCTTTGTTTCTAGATTCTAATATCAACTTATCCATGTGTAGTGAGGATAAATAGAAGGAAAACAAAGTGTATGTACTTCTAGTTTTTTTTTTTATATATATATATAAGTTCTCTACAGTTCAAGATATGGACTTCTGTTTTATTCTTTTTTATAAGTAAAACACTCACTTTACTGTTAATCTTCTCAATTTTCAGAAATAAAATAAATAGAAAATGCAGAAAAAAAAAATTAAATTCGATCTTCGCTCGTCCATTTGAAATTTACAAAAAGTGTGTCACCAGTCACCGACATATATACAATCGTAATGACCTAATCTCACAGGTAATGTGTCAATTAATATACTTAATCGCTGCAAAACACTTACATCTATTTGCAGCATCAGATACAGAATTCAGTCATAATCACTTGTGGCCAATGTTAAATGAATGACTAAGTTGATACTTGATACTACTTGCAGGTACCTATAAAATCTGCATTCTTGGTTATCCAAGGATGTTCCATTATCTTCTGAAGAGAGAGTCTTCGTGAGGAGTCTTTCACCAGGAGCTGCATCAGTTTACAGATTGCTTTCAGAAAGACCACTAATTTGTGTATTGAAAGAATATGCTTTGGCCAGGATATGAACATACCTGACTAATGAGATCTTTGGCATCTAAAGAAACAAAAGGGGTGGAAGGGAAGCTTAGGTCAACCTTGATTATCCTACACAAAGCTAAATACATTACATAAATGTTGAAAGAGCAACATCTACTTTAACTTAACATATGGTAAGCTCACTTCTGTACCTTCTGAAGGTATCATCTTGTCTCTCAGCCTCAAATGGAGGAGCGCCGTAGAGGAACTCATAACAAATGATACCCAAAGTCCAGCTATCAACTGCATAGTCATGACCTTTTCTTTCAACCATTTCCGGTGCTAAATAATCCAACGTTCCACACATGGTATGTCTTTTGCTTTTGGACTGAACAGACCAACCAAAGTCTGCAATTTTAAGACGACCCTAAAATCAATTCGTTATTAGTTGTACATTAGTATATATTAGTTGTACATAAAAGTGCCCCTAAACACCAAAATAGTCAGTTGACTCCAAACCATCTACTGAATGGATTCATTGTATATTTATAATAGGAATATTTAGTCTTCAAGTTTTTTTGATTTAGACTTCTCTTTTTGAAAGAGGTAATAAAGGGCATTAGAGAATTGAAGGTAATAAGTATAACAGTAAAAATTCAAATACCTATACTAAAACTTCAGACACAAGAGTTCCAAAGACTACCAAAAGGGGATATGCAGAAAACAACATTATCTTGTATTTACTATTAATAATATTATGTTACCATAAAAGTTCTTTCGGCTGACGATTTTGTTGTCATAATAAAACCAAATTGCAGAAACATATTTAGCAGAAGAAGGATATTTTAGCTTACCTCGTGGTCAAGTAACAAATTTTCAGGCTTCATATCCCTATGAATAACATGATGAAAGTATAAATTAGTTTTTTTGAATTATAATGTACTAGACACAAATTATAGTATGTCAATCATGCTATTGAATTAATAGAATGAAAATGAATGTGTAGCTGAATTGGCATTCATATTCATGAGCACTATTGAACAGAACTCTAGAGGTTCTTCTGGCTACCTTCTAAGGGGTTATTGTAGAGAACAATTCTGATATGTAA
Source organism: Psophocarpus tetragonolobus (assembly GCA_037954015.1). Classification (NCBI taxonomy): domain Eukaryota; kingdom Viridiplantae; phylum Streptophyta; class Magnoliopsida; order Fabales; family Fabaceae; genus Psophocarpus; species Psophocarpus tetragonolobus. The sequence continues at coordinate 37,845,263 of CM075692.1, forward strand.
ATTTGCTTAATGGGATGGCAAATTTATAACCCCCCAGGGTAGTCAGGGACCTCTCTTAATTGGGCTTTTTATCTGATTGACCTAACCCATCACAGAGTCAATCTGACTGTAATCCCAGTTAAATAACCATATTGATATTTTAAGATATTGTCGGTTAAAGATAAATAACCATATTGATATTATGATCATATCTAATATTGTCAGTTAATGATAATTAGATATTGAGTGATACTAATCCACAGTTAATTTTAACATAACATGCTTCTCATGACAATAAGCCAAAGCCTCCGTGAGACTCAATATATACTAAAATTGTCAAACAAAAGAAAAAGCTAAAGTCAACATAATAAGGAAGTTTTGTATTAAATAAAGGAGCACAAAGATAATATTAGTGGCCACTTTTTTAATATAGAAAAAAAAATCTAAGACACAGTTTTTAGATACTTTTTAAAAATTATTATTATATGCTGGAGAAAACACATAAACATTTTGCTTTTGTTTTAAAAAATTACAAAAAAAAATTAAATTGTTAAACATATATTCTGATTAAAAATAAATTGCAAAATAGAACACAAACAAACGGGTCCATAAAATTTTTAAAATGTTTCCAACCTATTTTCAGTTAACTTCTCTGTAATTCCATATTCCATAGCATACCACTACAACTAGTTCACCTGCGGTCATAAATATCTCATAATTTGAAACTTAAAAGAAATTATCAAAGATGATTTCTGCTTTGCAATCTGTTCAACCTTTTTATATAAAAAACCAAGTTTCTCTAAAAAATAAACACTGTATGGCTTCTCTTTTTCTTTTCATGTTCATCTTTTCTCAAAAGTCAAAACCAATAATCCGAAAAAACATTTATCTTCCAACTAGTAAAATGCAAGCTCCTCCAAAACAAGGCCATAGCATAGAATTTATGGGAGAAGAAAATAAGAATGTAAAATGAATTAAATGTCTGCCATAAGTTAAAATGAACTTGTAAACTTAACTGTTATAGATCTTCTGTAAATGTATGAAGAAGTTTATCTAAACAGGCCTCTGTATAATGGTACAAGAAGCTGGAAGGAAAAAGCAACCTCCCTCATGAAAAAGTTTAAGCTTTACAAACTTGTGAATAAAAGATTACCGTGGCAGCTTGCCTCTCAGTGAAACAACCTTTTTTTCTTAACTTGTTGTAAAGCTCTCCCTTATGAGCATACTCAAGAATCAAGAAAACACGATCATCATCATGAAACCAACCATAAAGACGCAGGACATTGGGGTGCTGAAGACTGGTCTGTATCTCCATCTCACTCCTCAGTTCATGATGAATTTTATCTCCATCTCTCTTAACTCGGTCTTCAACTCGTATCTGACCAACAAAACAAATCTGCCAGTTGCCTTGCCTTTGTTAAACTAAGGTCGCACGTTTATGTATGTTACATGCTTTTAATTCATAGAGTTTAATTCAAACCCACAAAGAAAAAAGTTTTATAGGATTTCATTCAATACCACCTACTTCCACTCAATAAATTTGTCGTAAAAGTTATGAGTCAGGATAGGATAAGTCATTTTCTCAAATTCATATTATATAATTATTTTTCTTATCGTTCAAAAAAGTTAGAAAAAAATTATATATTGAAGAAATTTTATTGACTTTATTAATGAATGAATTTGTGTGATTCAACATAGTTTAATGTCAGAACTCAGAAACTAAACTCTAAAAAATTTACATTGTATAATTACATTGAACTTTAATTATTTGAATATTTGATTTTTAATCTCTAAAATTTAGTTTAATGGATTAACATTTTAAAACCAGAATCCTTTTTATAAATCAACATTAATATCTTAGTGATCAATATATTGATTTACACACTTGATTAAAATTATAGATTTTAAATATAGAATAACAAATGTTTCTATTTAAAAGTAAGGAGATTAAATTACATGTTGAAAAAGTAAACAGAGGAATCAAAATTCTATTTTTAGCAAAACAAATTAAAAGGGGTTAAAATTTAAAATTTAAATATACTATTTCATATATTATTTTAAATTTATATTTTTCTTCCAAATTTAATTTTTTATATTTTTAAACATAATTTATTTCCAACTCTTCTCATACTTTTAATGTTTAATTTTCACATTTGGTTTTTTTTTTTTTAAGTTCAAAATTTTCATATTTTTAATATTTTATAAATATTATTATTTATTAAATTTTATTTTAAATTTCATACTTTTAAACTTAGTTTTTTTTATACTTTAAATGCTTTTATCGTATTATTAGATATTAAATTTTCATATTTTAAGCGTTAATTTTTAAAATTTTTCTCATACATTTAAATTATACTTTTCACAAATATTTTCTTTTAAACATAAATTTTTATCGTATCTTTAACCTTAAACATTCTTTATCTTTTACTTATTTTTTAATATTATTACTGTTAACTTTTTTTAAGTAAACTTTTTCTTCTTTTTTTTTTAGTTTCTATGTAATTCAATCAGGACGTAGATGTAGATACGGATAGAGTCAATTTTCATATTTTTAAACATAATCTTTTATACATGAAATGTTTTTAATAATATTATTAGATATTACATATTTTAAAGCATAATTTTTTCAACTTTTTACCATATTTTATACATGAAATGATCTTTTAAAGTATATTTTTCACATATAATTTTGTTTTAATCATAAACTTTTCACATATAGTTTTAATTTTACTTATGCTTTTAAAGCTTACTTATTTACAACTAATTTCATTTTAAACATGAACTTTTTTTCCTTTTTTATATTTTTTAAACTTTATATTTTTCTTTATAATTTATTTTTTTCGTATTTTAAGCATAATTTATTCTTTATTTTTCTTGTTCTTTTAAAGTTTAATTTTCATATTTAATTTTTTTATTTTTTCATATTTTTAAGCAATTTTTTATACTTTAAATGTTTTCGTCATATTATTAGATATTAACTTTTCTCATATTTGTAAAGTATAATTTTTATATGTATTTCTTTTAAGAGAAAAAAAAAACTTATCCATTTTCATTGTAAAAACATTCCATTACAACATTTTATTTATGATAAATTTATTAAATTAATATTTTAAAAATCATATAAATAAAAAATTGTGATTAAATATTAGTTTTTATAACGTAAATAATAATTAAATTTTTTTAACATAAATTTTATTATGTTTAACCTTAAATTTATTATATTTTTATATTTCATATTTTAAATATTATATTTTTAAATAGGGGTGGGCATAGTTAAAAGTTAAAACACAGGGGACAAAGAAAATAAGCTTAAAGTCAACTCCTCCCAACTAATGTTTCGAAAATAAGTTTAAAACACAGGGCATAGTTAAAACACCACAGAATAACATCTACGAGGAAAAAACACTTGTCTACTTTTTCAACTTGGGTGTCAATACTCTATTCTTAAAAGGGGAATTTTAAAGTATGTCATAGAAGCATTTTCTATCATCACCATTCATTTGTTAGGATTAACGGAAAAAACTCACTTAATGTAAAAAACTTCTAATATTTTTTAGACCAAAATCATACTTCCTTTTTTTTTATTTGGTTAATGATATTTCCCTTTAAAAAGACAATTCTCGTTTTTTTATAGTTTTGATTTTTTTTTTTTAAATTTAATTTTCAAAAATTAGTTTTTGAAAGAAGAAAAAAACACTGTAAAAATGAAAATATTTGTTTATACTTATAAAAATAACATTAATAAAAAGTAAAAAATAATATTATTTTATTTTATTTTAAGTTTTTAAAATAAAAATAAAAAATTAAAAAAAAAACTATTAATAGATATTTCTGGTTTTAATTTTTAAAAACTAAAAAATTATAACAAAACTATTTTGAAAATATAGTATCAAAACAAATTTCTAAATTTTTAAATATTAAAATACTGATGACATTAGCAAACAAAAGCCTCATATTTCCTCTAAAAAAGACAACTATAGTTTTGTGGCTGAGATCTAACAGCTAGTGGTCCCTATGCATCTCCTTCGCAAAAACTGTATTAACACCCTATATTTCTGATTTTGTTATTCAACAAATATTTAAGAATCATTTTAAATTATGCAACCAATATTTAAGAAACATGTTAAATTCTTAAACTTAGTCCAAGAGTTTTCCTATTACGTAGGAAAGTACTATACGTAATCCAGAATAACGAAATTTACAAATAAGCTCAGCATTTTTCTTTGATACTTTACAATGTCCGTCACTCCTACTAAATAAATCGTAAAGTTCACATAGACTTTGAAGACATTTTCAAGGTCGATCGAATAAAGTCAAAGGCTTCATGTAATTAAGAGTGAAGCCAGAGCCAAAGAATCCTTCGACATAAGAGTAGCATTTCCTATTACAACATACATATCCAAAAGGAAGTCTGTTTTCTCAACTTGAAGGAATATTCAAATATATTTACAATGATATACGTTAAACTAAAGTATAATGAATAAATTGTTTATTTATCCTTCGTTTCCTCAGGCAGAGCAGAAGTTTTGCAGATGGGACATACTTTCTTCATGGACAACCACTTTCTAATGCAACTCACATGGTAATCATGTCCACAAGCTTTCAGCGTCCCAACATCGTCCATGTTCTTGTATTCTTCCTGCAATTTTCAATAAGGATCGTAAGCAACTGATTAAGGCCAGTACTTCATCAAGATTTATTTTATTTTTTCAAAAAGTCCAATTTTGTTTTGGAATAAATATTTATTTACTTGTTTTATAATGGAAGTTCAGTGGTGGAATATGGTTTTGTCTTGTTACTGTCACTAAAGTATTTATTCTGAAATTTTCTAGGATACATACCAGACAGATTGCACAAGTTTCTTCTTGACTTTGCTCAGATGAACAGTATATTGTTTCTTTCAAATACTTGGAAATCAAATCCTCGGAAATTCCAGTATTCACATGTCCAATTCTCTCTCCAAGTGCAAGTAGCTCCTGCTCGAACCAAAAATTCAAATAATTAACAGGATTTCATAGTACACGATATAAATTATAATTTATAACACTAAACAATAATAATTACCTCATAACTCATGTTGTCTATGTCCATCCTCATGTCTCTATGCTGATCAAGCATATTTCTTGAACCATACAGTGAAGTGCGATCAACAATCATGAAACCCTGTAAGGATAAACGGAACCAAATTTACGTCATATACCCCCAATAAAAGAACAAATTTAAATCTACTGGTGGAATTAAAGCCAAAAACTAGTCTTGCTAATATTAACTTAATAACTAGTCCACTTCACGAAGGATTTAATATCCTTCGTGCCTAGACAGTTTGCTAGTTAACCAAATATCTCGGAGTTATATAGCTGGTTAAAAAGGAAATAGGAAAAAACATGAATACAAGTGTTTCGAATCACTACTCACAAGAACAAAGCTCTTGAGAGTAAAATACTTTTATATAGATACCTCAGATTTAAATTGTTCATTGAGACCAACCTCATCAACTAATGATCGATATCTATCACTAGATATTCTTGACCTTCCATTTCTATCATTGTTCTGCCAGCCAATGGTTGTCATTGGCCTTGGATGTCTAGAAGAGTAACTTTCAGCTACCATATGCAATCCATCATCAGAAGGTGCTGCTCGACCCAAGCGCAATGCTGAAGAAGCCCTAAAATTTGGAGTGGATCTTTGAGAGTAGTTGCTGCGAACTCCTCTTGCAGTTTGAGTTGGATTATTATGAAAACTTTGAGGAGCAGTAGGATTTCTGCTAGTTCCAAATTCATTATGAAACCCTCCAACATCTACAGGAGCATTACTAGAACCACTTCCAATAAGGAAATGACTTGCCTCATGGTTAAAAACATTTGCATCTGCTTTTTAATAAAAAAATTATCACTTCAGATATAAAGTACAGGAGAATAGAATGTTTGTTGGTACTAAATTACAAACTAACCTGATGATGACACTCTTCCGTGAGCAGGACATATACTCATTTGGCTCCAATCCCTTGTTAAAGTGGCAGAAGTTTGAGTTGAAAGATCAACCATGCTAGAATGGTCAATTGGTGGACCAGTAGAGTACGAGTTGTGTGAATGAGTAATCGATAAATGGGTCCTAGCCAGGTTGGATTCCAAATCAAGTGCAGAACGGCTCCTCACGTTCCTTAAAGGACCCTCACCCCTTATTGAAATGCCACCTCTACCTCTGAATGTGGGTGTCATGTTAACATGATCCCAAGGCATATATAAAGAATCCATATTGGGCTTATCTGGCCGCAATTCTGAAGATGTAGGATGATCAGTTGCATTTGCAGGATTAAAATATCTGCTTGTACTACCTCTCTCACAGACAGAAGGAATTCCAGGGCTCTTCCGCTTGTGATGCCCTCGTCCATTTCCCATTGTAAGATCAACAAAACCCCCTTCAGCTACAGAAAATGCTTGTCTGTCATAATTGGAACTAGAAGGCTGGTGTACATAATTTTCAGGCACTGCATAAAACATTCCAGCACTTGATGAATGCAGAAAATGATCATGAGAAGTGTTTGATACATCTGTTTGATGAGGAGGTGCTTCAATGTTGAGACTTGTGGATGCATATCCATTTGATCTTGGTGCAGTATTCCAATGAGATGGAAAAGAAACGCTATCTATTGACATATTTTCCAATGGATAAATAAAAGAACCATTGTCTGAAGTGGTACTCCTACCTACAATAGAGATCCAATAATATTGATATGATGTTACACTGGCATAGAAATATTTGCCTTCAAAAAATGGCCAATGAACTAAAATCAAAGAAAAAAAAATAAGGAATTTCAAGTAACACTACCTAGGTTCACATATTGTTGATCGGTATGCATATGATTCCAGTTCTGGTCAGGTTCACCCTCAAACATTGAAGATGAGCCATACAAATGTCTATGTCCCATGACTCACTAGCAATCTCCAGAGTCAAACTAGACAGTATGATTAAGTTAGACCAGTAAATAACTTAACCTGCAAAATAAAAGAGCATCTGAATAGTTGAGTATCAAAATCCAATGTTAATTCAAAACAACAAGCAACATCACTTACAAACTACATCATATGTATGAGACAAAATTTATCGGTGACTGCAGCATGTGAAATAACAACATAAAACAAAATAAATAGGCAGTTGGTTATCTAATTTATTCTATTTCAAACACACTGAATTGAAACTGGAGATCCCGGCACTGTATAGTCAATGCATGCCAAACATATTTAAAAAATCCAGTTAAAACACATTTGATAAAAACTTGTGAGTGGAGTTGCCTGGATGCTAAATTCAATTTAAATATTACTGTTGGCAATCCCACATTGCATGCAGAATTTTGACTTATTGATAATATGAGAGTCATTCAAGAATTAATCATTTACCAGTCATTTGGAGATATTTGCAAGGGACAAGTGAGAGCGAAAACAACATATATGTAATACACAAACACATATGAAATGAACTAAGTCAGAACTAAGAAATCACAAATCCATGATCTAGCCTTTTTTTCCCTGAAAAAGGGTAATTACTACCATAATCTTAAAATAAAAGTACCATGGGGTTGATACCTAGGGATAATTCAGATAGTCTTGAAACGCAAGGGGGCAAATAGTCTATAAACCACAATTTAACATTTTGCATAAATACAATCTTACTAGTATTACAAAAAAAAGTAGTCCTACAACTACAATTAAATCTAGCCTGACCTTCCTCTTCCACTTACAGCATATACAAGCACCACTGGCACTTCCACATGTCTAGTCAATAGAAAATTTTCCTTAGATTATTGATATATTATTCATCAGTTTACATCATTTGCCATTCAATCCTTTACAGGGCAAAAGGATCTAGGCCTACAGAAGACCACCTAGCTTGAAACTTCATGTCCAGCTGTCAAGAATACCAAAGAAAATATTGAAGGGGTAAATAAGAAGTAACTAACTGATATAGGAGCTCAATGGATATCAAGATGATGAGTTTAATCAGCCAAGAGGATAATACTCACAGCATGAACTATACTATCTATGTTAGTGTTCCAATTACCACCAAAATTGCATGATAGATGAAGGCTACAGCCCTGGTGAATTAGAAGGCCATCAACAGGCAGGCACAAAAAGAGAAGCATAACTACCAGCCACACAACAATTTGGCCAAATGAGGAGAATCACCACTTTCAATTATTTCTGAAGGAGAGGAGGAAATATATGCTTCGGATCATCATGGCTTGGGAATTTTCCATAAATTGACAGAAACTAGCCTGTAAAGTACTAAACAGTTGCCACTCATGTACTCCTTAACCATAATAAATACCAAGAGCCCCAATAAGTTCAATCACTTAAAGCCAAACCAATAGGATGCCTCTCTTCATTGACACAAGAAAATATAGATGAGGGGAAAAGGTAGTGTACATACACAAGGAAGAAAAAAAATGACATAGCTGACATTTAAATTAGATGGATGATGGTTCCTCACTCTAACTTATCATGCTTAGCAGAAAGAGCTCTAATGCTAAGACTTAAAAAGAGGAGTGATTGGATATAGGATGACTCAAGCAGTCAAGCAACAGACTTACCTGGCAAGGTTTACAAAGGATCACTCAGCAAATGTTAACATTTCTATTCTTTCCCTGCACTTGAAAAAGATAATGAACTATGTGCAGAATCAAGCACAAAAGTGAAATACTCCTACATTTGCCTTCTAATAAGAATTAATAATTAAGACACGACCAACTAAACACAAATAAGTTATGTAAATTCAGTGTATTAGCTAAAAAAGAGTATTTGAACTACAAAAAAAAAATGTTTATAGGGCGGGGTGGGTAAAAACAGAAAGGGAAAAAAGCACTATGGAGCAAACTCTGGATGAAGAACAAAATGAAGGATTTTAATAAAAACAATGTATGTCTTACAGAAAAGTTATAGGAAGAAAGCATTGGTAAAGAAACAAACACAAGTTCACCCTGTTTATCTTATAAAAAGTACAACAAGAGTCAAGGGAAAAATAGAAATATTGAAACTAGACTGAACATTTTACCACAAAGAAATGAAGTGCTTTTCATAGTGACAAATAGTTTAAGAATCAGCACCATCTATTCCAAAACCATCTAGTAATCTCCTAATCACAAAATTGTAACATAATTAGTGAGAAATCCTTCCCAAATATAATATATAATGGTTGAGACAAGGCAAATATAATAGTCAAGAAAATAGAAGTTCACATTATCCTACCTCTCATAATTTAAAGCCAAAATAAAGGGATGAGGCATACTATCAATGAGTTATATCGATTCATTTCATTTCAGAAAGGGAAAAAACAGATTAAAACCATTAATAATATTTAAAACATTAGTAAACTACATGGAATCAAATCAGCACTGTTCAAAGGAAATGCCCCTAACCATCCACATGTTACATGTGTCTAGATATTGGCCGTGTCTGAAGTGCACACAATTAAAAAGAAGTCACTATACATGCAGATCTTTTTTCAAAAAGTTATGAAGCAATTTTTTAACAAATTACACCGCAACAATCTACTAAAAACTGGTATTTGCATTGATAAAATCAAAATATAAAAATTAAAAATATAATAAATTATTAGAACAAGTAATTGTCAGAAAAAATACAGATTTAACTTGGTTTTCAATAACATTAAGCTTGTGGTTTATTTTCAGATTTCACTATAATCCAAATACTTAATAATACCCTAACAGTAAAATAAATAAATATCAACTGTCAGGACAGCAAATTAGCTGAATATAATATAGATGTTATGCCGTCAAAACATAGGTTTTGGTGTTAAAATAAATAGCACCGTAAATAAATTGCCTTTATATCAAGCATATTCCTGAATCAATTCATATTTGAAGCTATAATCGTGTGGCCTATTGGCTCTGCATTGAATAGGAATAAGAATATTAAAAAAAACTTTAAGCACAATGCAATGACTATTTCCATATAAAAAAAATGCCTTCTACTGGAATATCAACAATTAAAGCACATCCCAATATCCGACTTAATAAACTCTCTTCACTAGCCAGAGGCAGGATATATAAAAATCCGTTCATATTTGAAGCTATAATTGCATTTATAAGTGAATGAGGCCTGCCTTAAGAAGGTCAATTGTCCCCATCAAATTAGGGAGAATAAGTTCATACTAAGAAGAATATTTCCAGCCCTCAAACTAGCTAATGCAATAGGCAAAAAATCCTGCATCGTGGCTATGATCAACACTCTGGACACTAGTTTCCATCCATTCCTCAACACTTAGGACCATGAGTGAAGATAACCAACTTTTGGTGATCAGCTTCTCGGTTCATATCCAAATAACGCATCATCCAGCACTACTCAAATCCCAGTAATGAGTAGGCATGCTATTGGAGAAACCAACTTTTGGCAGAATAACAACAATCACCAGCATTGAAGGCAGTTGATATCAATTCAGGGCACATGGACAGCTGTCTCCGTCAATCATATGCACTATTAGTCAACATTGCTGTCTCCATAGTGCATACCAATGTGCAATGAATTCTTTATGAACACCATTACTGCTAGACTCATTATACAGCCCCACAAAGTAACATCACAACAGGAAGTATACGGTCAAATTCAAAACTAAGAACCAGATGAATTTGAATAAGGCATTTACAAGTCCCTGGAGAACTATAACAGTAAAATATGGAAAGTGCCACATCACTCCCTAGATTGCCAATAACACCCCGCACCAACATCTTGCTTCACCAAACACTGGAACGTGACAGAGCTATTGCCGCACCATCCACAGCATATTTGCTAGGTCATTTCATACCAAAAAGGGACCCAATTCTGGAAGATGGACGACCTTGATCTAAAAGGCATCATTCTAGTTGAATAAAGCCTATGCAAATCTTTCCATTAACAGGATTTTTGGTGCGACATTCTTTCTTCTTCCTATATGAAAGTTGGCATAAAACAATCCATAACAGTGACATACCATTACACTAATAAAGTCTGACATAAAGGCTCATGGCAAAGTCATCATTTCTACAGTCACCCCGTTAACCCAAGACTCAAAAATCCCTGCTACATCATCTGTGATTCAGACAACGTAATTGAAGAAACCAAATGAAGAAATTCATTCACTTCCAAAACCTGTACAGTACAAATGCCAAGGCAAACAATACCAGTTCTGACCCATAATAATAATAATCGTAATATCACTATAATACGAACCCAAAGGCATAAGTGATCATATACCAAAAACTGCTTGAAAAGATCCATGAAGGGTAAATTGCTAAAGACAAGTGGGGAACAGATAGAGTGAATGAGAATTCCCAACGCAAGTACATCTCAGCAGCACATGCATTTGTAAGCACAGCTGCGCCAAGAAACCTGCATAATAAAAAACCATCTAAACCTAATAGATTCTAAGGAATTCTAAACAAAACCAGGACCAACAATATATGACAAAGGCAACCAAAATATTCAAAACCATAATACGTGATAAACAATTAGCATCCAACACTAGTTTAATTACAAAGCCAAAGGACCAAACATCCCAATATACCACATACTGTGACAAGAGAATGAACATAGGCACAACAGTAAGGTTGCTGCCTTGTCTTCTTGAACTATGGTAGGTCCAAATACTGGGAAGGGGGTCTTCGCTTGTTTGGGTGCAACAGTATCCACCCTCCCCAAACCCATTTTAACGACCAGAAAGAAAACAGAAGTTGATAAAAACTATAAAGTTCAAAAAAAAAAAAAAAAAAAAAAAAAAAAAAAAAAAAACAGAACAGGAAGAGATTTACCCTTCTTTTACAAAGTCAGGGAAGGGATCTGAACAAGTCAGAATAGGAAGTACATACTAAAGTAGTAACTATCAGAAATTTGACGATAATTCATTGTTTCTTTTTCGCTTATGCTAAAAAGAAATCAAGCATCAAAATAAATAAACGAGTTACATATTAAATACTTGTTACAATACTTCAAATAACTAAATGTACTTCCCAGGAAAATATACAAAGATGACAGCATGCGCTATCATCACAGAACAAAGGATGAAATTGACAAACAAAATAAAATCCCAATTCACATAATTTCTAAAACCAAGGAGAATAGAGCTGTACTCAACACAGAAGGGGGACAAGGTTATGAAGACCAACATCCATTAAACCACATTTGACCGAAGTATAGGTTTTTATTTATTTCCCCTATTCCAATAATTATTTATTTTAAAAACAAAATGCAGGCGTTGTTATTATTAACAGGAACAGCGTGATTGGATGGTGATTTTCACGGTTTCTTCCACACATTTGATTTAGTATCCGGCAAGTAGAGAACACGCAGGAACAAAATCGAAAAGGAAAGCCATAAGCAGCTTAATTTCCCAAGGGAAAACAAAGAAAATAATCTGGAAATCAGGGAGAGTTGTGAGAAAGAAGCAAAAAAAGAGAAGATAAAAATGAATAATATTCTATTTTGTGAAGGAAAAGTAAAATCAGAAAGGCGGGTTGAAAAGGACGGTGATACGTTAAACAATCAAGGAGAAGATCAGAGGCGAGAAAGATGGAAGCGATCGAGAGAGGGAAATAAAGATATAAACAGTTGGATCATCATCATCCATGAATGATCATCATGCATGTAAAAAGTGGAAATGGAAGCACATGTATTGAGAAAACATAAGATTTAATCGGGAAGATAAACATGCCTTGGAAACCGTTTACGGTGGTGTGACGGAGGAGGGAGGACGGAGGAGGGAGGAGGAAGAGAGAGAACAGAAGAGGATGTGAATTTGTCTGAGAAGGAGACAATGAAATAAAGCGGTTGTACGCATAAATAAGAAACAAATGGAGGACAAATTCGCTGCACTGCCCAATCTTACCGGTTACCTGCACCATCACTATTTACTTCTTTCATTAATTATTACTACTACTAAACACGTCAACAACTTTTCTACACTTTTTTTTTATTTATTTACTTTTTACTTTTGCCACATATTTCAGCTTTTCTTTTTACCATTTTCAAACACCAAAAGTAACGTACTATTTTAAAAATCAGTTTTTATTATTATTTTAAAATTAAGAAATAAATCTGCATGGTTTTAAAATTTTAAGAACGAAACTTATCGCTATAAAAATAGTTATTCTTTTCACATTTAACGGAAAATATCGGAAAAACATATTTTTGTTAAATATAAAATCTAAAAGTAATTATTACAAATTTGATGATTTTTAATTTTTAAATGATAAGCTAAAAATCGTTATATCATCGTTGAAAATTAATTACATTTATTATTATTAAAATTGTTTTGTAAAATAGTAATATGAAATAAAAAAATAAAATTTTGAAAAAAGGAGATATATTTAATAGTACTTACTGAAAACAAGAAGATATAATAGAAAATATAAAATATAAAATTAATGAGTGGCATTTTCCTATGTATTTAGTTTTGGGATGGATGGATCTTTACTTCTTTAGTGATTGATTTGTTAGTGTTGAATCAAAATGGCATTTGGTAGTATCAAAAGGTTTTGGGGTTTGTGGGTGGGTGTTGACTGGAATCGGAAGTTTTTTAATGACACAAGCAAATGGTGTGTGGGTGGGATTAACCCAGTTATCAGAAACCTAACACGTGACTTGACCCAAGCTGTTTCAGTATCTATTTGTTTCATTCTTATTTTTCTTTATCAAAATTTTACTACTTTTATCCTTTTTAACGGATCCAATTTTTTATTTTTTATTTTTTTTTACCAGAACTCTATGGTTTCAGGAATATAATATATAATAATTTTTTTCATACTTCTGACCCTTTTAGTGCTTAAGAGATAGTTAGAAGATTTTCTTTTTACCAAACTTTATCACATTGATGCAGAAATTTTATGTCGTGAGATTCTTCAAATTTTTAAAATGAAAAAAAAAATTATATTGTTAAATATTTAAATTAGAACTTGTTCATGTAATTTAATTTATAAAAAAAATATTAAGTGATTAAGATATAAGAGAAACAAACTAAGGAAATAAGAAAATAAAAGAGAAAAACAAACAAATATTTTATGGAATGAAAAAATAAAATTAATGCAATAGTGTGGTCAAAGTTAAAAATAATAATTTAATTAGTAAAATTGTTTTTAAATAAAAATTATAACTAAAAATAATAAAAATACTAATTTTTTTAATTTAACTAAGTATCTTTATAACTATATTATTATTGCATCAAAGTTTAAATTTACTTGTAAAGGAATTCAAATATATACTATATGAATATTTAAATTAATAATTTTAAAGAAAAAATAAATATTTTTATTCATAAATATTTGAAAAAATTTATTCTTAAATAAAAATTATAATGGCTAAAAAAAGTTGTTTTGTTATAACTATTATTTTTTAAAATTATAACTTTTACCTTATTTTTTTAAATTGGTCGGTTAAATTAATAAGTTTTTCATTTTTATTTTAATAATTTCATGATTAAATATGTATGGGATTTTCTTGATCTGGATTTTCAACCGCTTGAAAAGCTAGTTTTTTGTGAAGTCATAATTAAATGTATGACATGCAAGCCTTATGTAAAAAATTATTTTAAATAAAAATATAATTAAATTATCTGAATGGTGTAAAAAAATTTATAGTTTCGCTCAATTATATTTTTTTATAATTTCGAGATTATTAATTTTTATAATAATCATTTTAAAATCATATCTAAAAATATTTTAATTAAGGGTCCTAATTAGTTAATTGAGTAGTATTTATGAATTGTTATAAAAAAATTGGAATTCAACATTTCAGCTTCTTTCTTTAAAAAATCGGCTAAAATATGTTTTTATTCTTATAAAATATATAAATTGTGTACTTGGTCTTAATAATATTTTTTGTTGATTTTTATTTTTAAAATTTTTATAGATTTTGCATTCGGTCTATGAGAAAAAATTGTATTTCGTTCATGTCATTACATTGGCTCTGTTAAATAGTCATAAAGTACTTTTAAATTTTTCTTTTGGTTTCATGATTTATTGTGTATCATAACACCAGTATATTTTTTATGTTTCAAGTTAACGGATACAATATAACGATAGACATTAAATATAAACTAAAAAATTAAGGACCAAAAATCAAGGAAAAACTTATTTAAACCAAAAATTTAATTTTTTAATTAATCATGAAAAATTATATTAATGATATATAAAAATCTAAATAAATTATTTAATTATTATTTAAACTAACTCATAAGATATGCACGATGGGACAGTAACAACCTACTTGTATCAAGTGAAATAATCCCTAGCCTATTTTCGGTTTAAGGAAAAAAATCATTTTGAATTTTTGTTTCTATAAAGTCTAATTTCTTCTTAAACTAAACAAAAAAAAAATACACCAATAATTTACTAGAAAGTGTGAATTCTTTCAATAGAATTTAAACCTGAGAAAATGTGAAATATGAATAATGTAAATAATTTTACACAATCATCTAAATACAATCTACTATGAGTATCATGTTGGAAATAATAGTGGATTGGTATTAATCAATTATATTTTATCATTATCTGGCAATTTAAGATTTGGTGATAATCATATCTTATAATATCTTTATGATTATTTGATTGAGATTATAGTAAGATTGACTCTGTGATGGGTTGAGTCAATCATAAAAAAAAGCCCATTTGAGGGGTCTCTGCCTACCCTGGGGGATTATAAATTTGTCATCCCCTTAAGCAAATTACAATAACAACAACAATACACATTTACTAGAATAATCCCCTGGAAAGTAGGTAGTAAAATCCTCAAGAGTTCTTATTGAACTCATATCTCTACAATAATCATTCCTAGGATTTTTTTTGTTCTTGAAGATCAAGAAATTCAATTCAATATATTTGAGGTACACAAATTCTCTTTCCTCTATCTTTTTATATTTAATTCTCTATACATACTATAATCTTGTATCTATCGATTTAAGGTTTCCTTTTATTTCCATCAATTGGTATCAGAGCCAAATTAGATACATATTATGGTTGTTTTCTATTAGAGAATTAAATTTGAATTGAATATTTTTTGTGTTATTAGTGAAATTTTATAATATAGTTCACTATTAGTTTTTTCACAAAAAAAAATAAAATGAGGGTTTACGCTACTTGTTATTGTTAAAATAACATGTTAAAGTTTCATTTCCTTACTCTTACATGGGTAAATTATATATTGAAACTTTTTTTTAAGTGCTACCCCTTTTAAAACCTAGTTTTCTTTTTTAAATAATTATGGGGTAAATTGTTTTTAAAATTACTGGTTTTCGTTTTTTTATGTTTGACCAATGTGAGTCATTTGTGTGGGCAACATAATATATTTGTGTTAACTTTACTTTGAAAAGTGTTAATGGGGTTGCATAGACTCATTTTTTTATACCCAAATTTTTGTGATTTGGTCAAGGGAGAACTTTGTCGTTTTGATATGTATGATGATTCGTGTGTTAAATTCATTCTCAAAAGCATTGAATGTTGTTGCTAATTTTTTATATTCTTATTTTTTCACAAATACCATATTTATTTAATATTTTTATATTATTGGTATTTTTTAGTATAAAAAAAATTGATTAATTCAAGATTAAATTAAAATTTTTTTTACTATTATAATCTTGAATTTTTGACCTATTTTCATTGTGATAATTCTTTACAGTATTTGTATTCTCCAATTATACTGTACTCTCTTTAATATTGAATTATCATTTATAAATTCATTTTAGGTTATTTTATTAATTATGCACAATCTTAATTGTCCTTCTCTTATGAGCATAATTTTCTTTATTAATTTGCATTATCATGGGTATGATAATGTGAATTTTGTATGTTGGTCATATAATATATATGATTAAAATTATGCAAATTTATTGGACAATATGCATAATTTCTTTTTTCATTTACATAATTATAATTTCACTATTTTGGATGCATTTATGTGAATTTTGTGATATAATTATTTTTTTTATTGCATTGATGATAACTATACTCTATCGGTGTATTGTTATTAATGTAATTTGGTGTTCTACAATGTACTTTTCTTGGCTTATGTTAATGATTTTTTTATACCCTATCGGTATTAGGATTTTATTGATATAAGTTATAGTACATTGTAATTTCTTTAGGGATTCTCTTTTAACTGGACTTTTAGAATTACATAATGTTTCCCTATTTTTGTAATGTTAAGTTTATTTCCCTCATTTGATCATGTTTAGTTATAGTTATATGGAACCAAAATTTACACTCTCATTTCCTTTTGTTCCATATTGACTTATAACTTTTAATTGGACATTTTTCCTTCAAAACAAAAAAAAAATGCTGCATTTTTTGTGGTGCAAATTTTCTATATATATATATATATATATATATATATTGATAAAGAAATAGTTGAATTTTATTTAGCCTTCTGGGTATTTTTTTTGTTATGTCAACTTATTTTTTCTTTATCAAGTGGAAGGATTTTGTATATTAGAATTTTAATTAATATCTTATAAAATAAATTGTTGTGATATAAGGTTTTTTTACTTTAAATGTCCAATTAATCATACATGTGCAAAAATAAATGTTCTTGATAAAAAAAAATTTTCTTATCACATTATTTGTTATCACATTGTTGGAATCTATATTAAAGATTTTATATTGGTCTCTTGTAAAATATTTTTTTGTATAACAAACTCTCTATTGATTTGCAATATTAGTATGAAATTCTTGTAAGGACAATATAGAAATCCCAAATTTTAAGAGATTAATTTCTCTATACCATATTTTATAATATTGTTAATGGTATTCTTGTAAAAGCTAGAGACTTTATTTTGGGATATATAAATAAACCTATGTCCATTATAAATTGTGATGAGAGTTAGAGACTATTTATTATTATATCCTTAATATATGCAAGAATATGTCTCATTCTTCCGCTGCGTGTAATCATGTTTTATTCTCAAGTGTGTGTAAATATTATTTATTGTAGCACTTGATTTTTATTTATGATTACTTGAGAACTTGCTTATGATCTCATATTCTACGTAAAATTATCAAGTGATCTATTTTCTCACTCATCTAATTATTTTTTCAAAATCCTTGTAGGGGTCAATATTTTTGTAAAGATTGATTAATATGTGGTTAATTTTGAACCATTTGTGAGAATTATTTATTCTTATGGATGAATTTGTAGGTTTCATATTCTTGTTATTTTAACCACTTCTCTCATTAATCATTTGTTATTCTACTACTTTCTAATTCCTTAAGTAGAATAATAGTGAATTTTAATTCACTTTTATTATTATCTTATAAAGTCATCATCTCACTATCACTAGAACTTTCAATACTAGTGTACCCTAATGATAATCCTAATATTTGTTTTGGTATATTAAGGATTAGTGGGAGTATATATAATCTTGTATTATCTCTCGAAACTTATATATTTTTTATTGTCATATAATCTTGTGCACATTTAATTATGATATGACATATTCTATAGGGCTTCTCTATTTATTTTTGTCCTATTTTTATTGAGATACATAAAACCAATTGTATCTTTGTAGACATCTTTAACTGATGTTAAGGTCATTCTGTTGGGTACTGCACATTAATCCTTTTGGCATAAAATTATGCATTGTGCATCTCTTTTACCCAAATTTAATATTGATCAAAATTTTAGAAGTATATAATTTTGTATCATGTCTCGAGACTTATCTATCTGTATTGTCATATATTCTTGTGCACATTTAATTGTGATATGACATACTTTATAGGACTTGACTATTTATTTTGTCCTATTTTAATTGAGATACATAATTCATTGTATCTTAATAGACATCTTTAATGGATGTTAAGAGCATTTTTGTTGGGCATTGCACATTAATTCTTTTGATATGCAATTAAGTATTGTGCATTTCTTTACCCAAAATTTCATATTTTGTTTGGTCAAAATTCTATAAGTATATTGTAGATGCAATATTCCTATCGAGTATGATTTTCTACTTTGTAAAAAAGTGCTTATTATGATAGTACTCCTATTGAGTACAATTTTGCACTATTGAAGTACTTATGAATTTTTTTGTTTAGACCAATTATCTAAGTGTTTGCTCAATTGACATTTTGTGACCACAATAATCTGAGTGTCATTTTATATAAACTAGGTGTCTATGAGGTTTTAGTAGGGAATTTATGGATTTCCTACTTATCTTTGGATTCTTACATAGTCACTTTTTTTTGAAACTCAGATTAGTTAAATATCAAATATTATAGAGCATTTATGTAGCCTATATGTAATTACATATGTTATTGGGCTATGATGAATAACTAGATGCATGTAAATTATGCTTTCTCACCTATATAATTTTTCGGACTCAAGTAAAAAAAAATAAATTATATTAATTAAACACTTTTTTATTCACTGATCAAATACTTAACTTTGGAGTTTTATAACTCATATGGTTTGGTTAAGTTTTGATGTCTTAGATCAGTGGGAGTCTAAAACTCTGTTATGAGATATGTGTGAAGTAATATCATTTTAGTAACATATCTCTTAGCATTTTTGGATGCTTGAGACCATGTAGTATCATTTTATTGAACTACATTATTCTATATACTTTATGAGAAATATTTGTTAATGTGCATGATATATATCCCTATCGGATATTATTTTGTAGCTCAAATTTCTCATTGTCTAATATAAGATTTGTCTATAATTGTCATTCTAGCTTAATGATTTATCTTTGTATTATTGATTAATACCATCCAAGTGGGAGAATGTTGGAAATAATAGTGGATTGGTATTAATCAATTATATTTTATCATTATCTGGCAATTTAAGATTTGGTGATAATCATATCTTATAATATATTTATGATTATTTGAATGGGATTATAGTAAGATTGACTCTGTGATGGGTTGAGTCAATCATAGAAAAAAGCCCATTTGAGGGGTCTCTGCCTACCCTGGGGGATTATAATTTTGTCATCCCATTAAGCAAATTACAATAACAACAACAATACACATTTACTAGAATAATCCCCTAGAAAGTAGGTAGTAAAATACTCAAGAGTTCTTATTGAACTCATATCTCTACAATAATCATTCCTAGGATTTTTTTTGTTCTTGAAGATTAAGAACTTCAATTCAATATATTTGAGGTACACAAATTCTCTTTCCTCTATCTTTTTATATTTAATTCTCTATACATACTATAATCTTGTATCTATCGATTTAAGGTTTCCTTTTATTTTCATCATATCATGTATAATTAATTTATTAAATTTTAAATAATAATGTTAAAATTTATAAGAATTATTATTTGTAACTGAGTAAACTTGTTAAACTATTTTATATACTTTTAAACGAAAAGAAAAAAAACTCTCTTTTATTGGCCCAGGTTGTACAATGAATATTGAAAGGTAAGAATTGGCACTTTAAATCTTATTTGAAATTACCAAAAAAACCTCAATTTGCACCAACATTAATCACAATAGCAAGTGAATGCTTGATATATCATTGAATTTATTTTGGTTATATTATATCATAAAAGATTAAGTCATCTCCACAAGATACGTGAATTCAAAGTTTATTTTCGTTACATGGGTGCATTCAAAATTCTAAATACAAAACTTTAATTAAAAACTATCTTATGTGATTCAAGCTAAATAAATATATAGCATATTTAGCCAATAAATCATAAATATACTTTCTTCACAGAGATATCAATGATGAAATGTTACATTACATTCATACTTATTTGCTATATATAGCAATTTTCTTTAACGTGTATTGTTGTTTAGTTTGAAATTTGAGCGTGTCACATAAATATATTGTTAAAATTATTTCATTATTAGATGCAATTGATTAATTTTTTTTGTTAAAAAGACTTTTTAAATTTTTTAATATGTAAACTTTTGATTGGTCAAAATCTTTAAAAAATCAATCTGCTGTCTACTTTTTCTTTAAATATTTACGTATCAATATTTTTATTGCCAGTGGACAATTTGGTAACGGAGCATATTCAGAAGAGACTAGGACAGAAAAAATTTCAAAACAACTAGTCCACCAAAAATTTATATACCAATACAGAAATTATATATATACAAGGGTTTATATATTTTAAAATAAAAAATTTAATTAGTATATATTAATTGTATAAAAGAGTTTTATAAATATTTAATTATAATTCTTCGTTTATACATCTTTTAAAATATTAATAAATAAAATTAATACAGAAGAGTTATAATTAAATATAAATATAAATTTTATTATACTAATTAAATTTTAAAGCAAAATACAAACTAATATTCATTGAAAGTCATTTTATACATTGGTGATTGGAATCACATGTAAATTGAGTTGAGTTTGATCTATAAGTCTTAATTATAATATTTTATAGAAAAATATATATGATTGATGTATGGCATTATGGTGTAAGAAAAGTAACATCAAAATGAATGGTTTTTGCGTGACGGAGGTCTGAGACATCATAATCCCGTCATATGCTTATCATTTCATCAAGAAACGGGCATAAAACGTACGGGCTGGAAGTTCTAATACTGGAGTACTATTATTATATCTACGGATGCGTGTATTCTAAATATTATATATGATGTTATAATTATTGATTATCAGCCTAAAAATACAAGGATGGGGATTTCCTCATGGTTACTAGTAATTCCAGGAACAGTATAACTCAGTTGACTGAATTGTTATAAGAAAATTACTTTATTCAATAATTAATTTTTTTAAATAATTTTTAAGAATTGGTTTTTAAAAATTGTTTTCTGAAAAAACAAAAAAAAACTTACTTAATAAATATTATTTGAAAATTATTTTGAAAAATTAAAAATAAAAAATTTGTTCATATTTATGAAAATGTTATTAATGAAAAAGTTTAATTACTATACACTGTAAGTTTAAAAGATTTTTGCATTTACATTTAATCATGATTATATGACTTTTAACGTACTAACGAGTAAAGTCAACAAATTTATCATAAATTTACTAAATATTTTTACAACTACCGTTTATACCAATTAAAGTCTTAATGAAAAGTCAAAAACAACTTATTATTATTATTGTATTTTGAGTTTTAAAAACAAAATTAAAAATTAAGAAGCAAAACTTCTTACCATGGTTTCTATTTTTTAGTTTTTAAAATCTAAAAAACAATGTCTGCTTTTTAAAAGTGTTTTAAAAATACCGTAACCATATGAGTTTTTTAGTTTTTAAATTCCAGCTAAAATACTGAGAACAATTTTATAAAATTGTCAAACAAGCACTTAGAGCTTGATTGGTTTTATTTTGTTTTTTACTTTTTAAAAATAGTTTTCAAAAATTATTTAATGAAAAAAATTTTGTTTGTAAATGTTATTTATAAACTGTTTTAAAGATTTAAAAATGAAAAAAACTTATTTATATTTATCAAAATGCCATTAATAAAAAGTAAAAAACAAACATCTCCAATGTATTTTGAATTTTCAAAATAAAAACAGAAAAGTTGTTTTTATTTTTTAGTTTTTAAAAACTAAAAAATTAGAAGTATTTTTCAAAACTGTTTGTCAAACAAACTCTTAGAGCTTAATTGGTTTCATTTTGTTTTTTAATTTTTTGAAAAAAGTTTTCAATAATAGTTTTCAAAAACTATTTTCGAGAAAAAAAAAAACTTGTTTAGGAAGTGTTATCTGAAAACTATTTTGAATATGTAAAAATAAAAAAATTTGTTCATATTTATTAAAATTTCATTAATGAAAAACAAAAAACAACATATTCTTATTGTATTTTGAGTTTTCAAAACAAAAATAGAAAATTGAAAAGCAAAACTACTTTTAGTTATTCTGTTTTTTAGTTAAAAAACCAAAACTGTTTTCGAAAACTGTTTTCAGAAAACATTACCCAAACGAATTTTTTAGTTTTTAAATACTAAAATACTGAAAATAATTTTATAAAATTGTTGTCAAATAAACACTTAAGGTTAAAAATTTGTTTTCATAACATATAAACCATTGTTAAACTTATTTAAGTTCATTTTAATATTTTAATTAACATTTTATTTTGAAATAATACACCGCATATTCAATTTATCTTAACTTCTCATGTGATTTGGGACTTTTAATATTTTTTTGGTAGATAACACAAGTGCTGACATGTCATTTGGTTTTAAAAAATGTTTTTGTTTTTATTTTCTATTTTAATTTTTTGAAAATTGTTTTCATTTTCAAATTTTTAATATTTAAAAAAATATTTTTGTTTTCATTTGATATTTCTATTTTCAAAAAATAATATTGTTAAATTTAATCAAATTTAGTAAAAATATTATAAATTATTTACATATATAGTTTAAAATATATTTATATATTATTTTTTTATATAATTTCGATGTTTTTACTAAGTTTTTACGTAGTGTTAACTTTTAAAAACACTGAAAACATTTTTTTTCTATTTTCAGTTGTTTTCTGAAAATATTTTCTAAATTGTATCAAATATATTTTTACTACTGTTTTTAATAAAAATGAAAAAGAAAACAAGTAAAACAAATGTCACCTAATAAATTCATAGATTTTAGGTAAAAAGTTAAACAAAATTATTTGTTAAACAAATTTCATTAAGTTATAAAAAATAGTATAATTTACGAGGGTAAAAGATTCATATACTCAATCTGACCCAACTCAATTTAAATAAATTTTTTTTAATAATTGGATTAAATTTGACTCAATCTAATTAAACTCAATTCATTACAAGTTGATGAATTTGTAACTTTTAATTTAACTCAACCCGACCATAATATTAAATTATTATTCAGTATAATTATTTTAAATTATGTGTTTTGTTATTATATGTTTCTTTTGATATTATATGTTCTATTAGTTTGAACAAATTGTGTAGTTTGTATTTATTTTTATGACTTAGTTAACTTAGACAAATTATATTTACTTTTATTTTAGACAAATGTTTCTTTAGTTATTATTGTTTGACAATTTAGTTATATGTTAATTTTAATTTGTTTTAGTTTTGATATATAATTTTTAAGTATAATTTATTGTTTATTTTTATGTTATAAACATGATATAGTTTTTTTTTAAAAAAAATCCCAAGAATGCTAACAAAAAATATTCTAAAATTATTTTTTAAAAAATATTTTTTAAAACTAAGATCCAACTAACTCAACCAAATTCAACTCATTTAAGGACGGATTAAGTTGTATTTAGTTTAATGAAAAAAGATAAAAACACAACTCAACCCAATATATTATACTTGTGTTTATTTAAATTTGACTCAATTTAATCATAATTCATCCCTAATAAAAATAGTCCTTAATTCTTTATGCAGGGATACAATAGACTATAAAAATGTAATAGCAAATAGCAAAGTTAAATGTAAGATTGATTACGGTTTGAATTCAGTTAACTTTGAATCTAAATTATTTTATCAAGAAAAAGTATATATTTATAGTGTAAAACAAATTCCAGCTGAACTTGAGATTGTCCATAAATCCTTTGAGCACAAAGATAAACAATCTCATGATATCACTCTTTACTATCCCAACCAAGAAAGGAGATTTATCACTTATTTTAAGTGACAAATATTTAACTAACATGTGACAATAATTAAATAACATGTAAGATTCTAATTTTTGTGATTTAAAAGAAATTTGTATAATAAAAAAAACTTTTTTATAAACTAAAAAATATTATTAAATATAAAAGCAAAAAACAAAAAGAATTGTCTTCATGAAAATTAAGAAACAGATATTATAGTGAAAAAATACTTGTTATTAATTAAATCACATTTAAACAAGGAAATTATGACGTATCACATTATTACACGTCAATTTAATAATGATTAAAAATAAATTCAATAATTTTAAAAATTAAAAACACAAATACTAAATATTATAATTTAAATATGAAAAAATATAATGTCAAAAGTTTAAAAAAATATATATCACAAAATATAATTAAACCTAAAAAAAGCCCTGCAAAGTGTCAACCCCGATGCCCCTCCTGGCCGCAAATCGAACAGACGGACCCTGACATGTCTTGTCTCAGGTTCAAATTTAACCGAGCAAAGTGAAGACTTTTTCCTCTCTTTTCTTACTTTCTTTTGTCCCTTCCTTTTATAAGTTAATAATTAATTAGTAATTAACTAAATATCGTCATTAATAGAAAGAAGAAAAAGGCTGAAAACTTGACTTCCACATGAGGAAAATCAACTCCCTTCCCTGAATGGTGAACAATATACAATGCACTGAAGAAAAGTGAGATGGGCCAACCACAAGTGTGGACCTAACTCACCAAGAACAGTACAGCTACAAGAGCATGTGCATACACTTTCACATTGTTAATTAAGCTTAGCATTTGGCAAATACCCCTCAAATTGACCATTTTTGTAAGCACCACTCGCCAATATGCAACATGCTTAGTGGCACATCTGAACAAACGTTCAGGCTCACCAACTTTACCACATTACTCTTCTTTGTTACCAAAGTATAAGTTCTTTTTAATGGATTTTTTTTTTCAAAATTAAATAAAATTTGAAACTAATTAAACTATTGCTTAGTTTAGTTTAACCTAAAAATTACATCGAACCACACCTTAAACACTCATAACTTAACTTATAATGGGTAACATACCCAAAAACAATTTGTTAATAAATTACATATAACTGAAGTAACCATTATAATCAAATATGTATTATATAAAGGTAGAGAATGAATGAAACAAATCGTTTCATCACCTTAATCATGTACAGAAAAGTATACAGTCACCTAAATTATAAATAACACAAGTTAGGCTAAAGGCCACATATAGAGGCACTACCTAAAAAAAACATTTTTCTAGAGATATTTACTCCATATTCAACAAACATAATCGATGGCTTATTACACCAATCTGAGAAAAAAACTGTACATTAAAGTCAAAATTATACATTAACCACTTCCACGGCATAACTTAAATAGAAAACATGATATCCAAAGACTTCATTGTTTTATCATTAAAAACATTGGAATTCCTAGATTATCCATATACACCAATAGACCACATGTCAAAACATATACCTAAACTTACTTTTATGCTTCCTAACCACCCAAAGAGAAGACATAAGAAACAATTGAGATAACTCATCAAGTAATGGTGATTTCTAGCCTAACCACTTAAGACCTTTGTACCACAGCTCCTGAGACACAGAGCAAGATAGGAAGAGATGGATGTACTCCACATTCTCCCTGCACAAGACACATGTATTTAAGTTTGATTGAAATGTCACTCATCTCTTCATAAGATTATCCATTGTGGGTAGTCTGTCTAATAGTAACTTCGAACAAAAAGTAAGGACTTTGAAGGTAGTTTATCCTTCCATAACTTGTTAAACAAATGTGTGTCTGAGGATGAGGATTTACCATTGTTTGTTTCACTACTAAGAATCATGTACGCGTCTACTACTGAGAACTGGTCGTTTTCACTTGATTTTCAAATCCAATTATCCCTTTCTCGTTGGCCCAAGACCATATTTTGCAACAATTCCTCTAGTGAGACAAGTGTCTCCTCCTCCCACACAAACAACATTTTCCCTATTCCCACTTCCACTTCATACTGTTTGACATATAACCACCCAACTTTTTAACTGATACATTCTTATCCATAGCCAAATCATATAATCTAGGAAAAATGATACTCAAAGCTCCACCTCCTAGCCAATTATGCTTCCAGAATAAAGTATATTCTCCATCCCCAAGCTTCCTACTAAGATTATTTGTAAACCAACCTAGGAATTCAACCAAGGGACCATCTAATACCATATATCTATCCACCATAATGAGCATCTGGATCGGACATTATTATGATACTGTAAATAATGAAAATCACCATATTTAGCACATAACAAAAGTCTCCATATCGTTTTTTTATCAGTTAGGAATCTCTATTTCTATTTCGCAAGCAAATTTAAATTAAACTTCATCAAACACTTCACTCCTACCCCCCTTCACTCGTTGGCCTGCACACTTTATCCCAACTTACTCATGTAATTTTACTTTTTCCCCTCCCCCCCCCCCCTCCCCTAAAAAAATTACATTGCATTCCTATTAAAATATACACCACCTTCTTAGACACCTTATAAAAGGAAAAGAAATATAGTGGTAAGGTTGCAAGGATAGAATTCAACATTACCAAAAGTCTGACAAAAGACATATTTTTCCCCTTCCACCCTGATAGCCTTTTCTCAAACTACTGGTTTCCAAACTGCTGAAGTCTTGGGATTGACCCCTGCCAGAAATCCTAAGAATTTAAATGGCAATTAGCTTACATAACAAATTCAGTAGACATTCACATTGCGTGAATAAACAAAGGATCCACATTTAATTCATAAAAGTGACTTTTATGAAAATTCACCTTCAACTCAGATGCATCTCAAAGCCTCTTAGAATCACCTTCAATGTCCGCACCATTTGAAAAGTTGTTTCCCCATGAAAATAACATCATCGACATATTGTAGCACTAATAATTTAGCTTCATCTCCCACCTTGACTTCTTTATAGACACCTTTCTTGATAGTTTATCTGAATAACCTCGTTATACCTTCTATCACCGGTGTAAAATTTTACACTGACATTTAATTACAATATTTCATTTATTATAAATTTATTAATTTTATTGATTAATATTTAAAAAGTGATATAAATGAAGAGGTGTGGTTGAAAGTCGGTATAAAACTCTTATAAAAATATTTTATAAATAAATAATTTATTTTTCTATCTAAGCAAAATCAATATTACAAATAATTTAATTAGAATAATTCAACTTTAAATGTAATAGAATGTAACACTTCAAATTCCTATCGTGAAAGTAAGAACAACGGCATGTACCTTGCACTCCCACGGCACAAGTCACAAAGTTATATTCTAGCTCCATTTTCATATACTAGCTAGAGAATAGAGATGCAACTCATACAAGTCACTAAGACGTTTGGAAATTTTCAAATAATTGAACAATTAAATTATTTTTCCTTATCAAAATGAATTTATTAAAAAAGTATACATAAGTGGATTTCTTCTAACATCATAGCAAACTCCAAACAAAGTACTACTTCTTTTGGACAAGTAGCACTTCATATATTGTGAAGGATTAATGCATTAATTAAAAAAATAGAAAGATTCTCTATTTTGTTTTAGACCAAAACCAGAACTATGAGCGTACTTTTATAATGAGAATCTTGAACATTAATTCGTGCCTTTATTCATATGAACTCAAAAAATAGTAATTAAATCATGTAGGTATCTAGGCATTTCGATTATTTTCTTTTCTTTAACCAAATCAGGGTGATTGAAGTGTTCTTTACATTTTAAAACAGTGATGGCGTCAAAACCCAACCAAGAATTGGATAAGCAAAGGAGCGTCTGTAAGTAAGTTACAATCTAAACTTTAAATAGTTATATCCTTACGCTTTAAAAAAAGAGGGCGTCAAGTTGATGCTTTTAAATTTTCTATTGTTTGGTTTTAGGCAAGGGGCGGGAGGTGGCCTAGCATCAGATTCTCCTTTCATTCACACTTTTTAAATTTATCTTTATCTCTATACTTAACCGGAATGATATTTATCTTCATGTATGGACCATACCTATATTATATTGAAAAAAAAATATAATAATTTTTTAATAAAAAAATATAATAATTTTTTAATAAAAAATTATTTAAATATAATGATATTAATTTAAAAATTATTCAATAACCGTAAAGTTTGCAGTTTATTAATTAAATATAAAAAATTTATTTTTTAAGATAAGTGAATATTTTATTCATTAAAATAAGAGCAAGTGGGGCAAGACCGAGATGGTATGTATATTATAATTCATGTTCTCATCCCCGACTTAACAAATCGAGTATTTCACATATATGTTTGTACTTATGTTTAGTCAAATCTAAAATTTCCATCAACCTTGAGGAGAGTTTGAATATTAACCTGAGATACAAGTTTATTTGTATGGTTGTTTTAAAGCCTAAACAAGAAGCATATTTACATAGTTATTTCCTTCAGTTCTAATTTATTGTTAACCTTTTTCCGTCTTACAAGTTGCTACCTACATAATAGGAAAGTTCATCTCAAAAGTCTTAATGGACGATGTAGATAATTTTATAATAAGTAAGATAAGATTAGAAAAATAACATAGAAAGATTGTGTACCACTACGACAAAAAAACAAGTTCACAAAACTAATTTATAATAAATAATTAAAATTAAATTATTTAAAATATAATGATATAAGTTTTTTGGTAGAATTTATTAGAAACACATTAAAGAATAGTTGCTCAATGGAAAAGAACTAGATTGAGATGTTAGATAAATTTTTTTAATCAGTTAAATATTAGTATTATTAATAATATTATTTTTTGTTAAATCTAACCATAACTTTTCTCCATTTTTTCGTTCCTTATCCAATTAGGTAATCTTATATTTCAAAATTAAATTTTAAATTTGACAATAGATGTTTTTTAAGGAAAATCTGACAACAAGTGTTTTAAAAACTTCATTTCAAATAATAGAATATTCAATTAACTGCTGATGAAATGTGAAAGTTTTAAAAAAATATATTTAAGACACGCTTTTATAATTTTATTTTCTCACGTCGTTAAGAAATTTGGGTCATTAAAAGATTATTATAATTCATATTTTTTTTATAAGCTATCATAATTCATATTTATCTTAAAAGAAAAATAATATATTTTACAATATAATAACACATTTCTTTGCTGGAATCTTTTAGTATTTTTAGAAATATAGAGATGAAATTATGTATTTATATGTAGAAGGTTGTACAAAATATTTTCACGTGTCAGGTATCTATTATTAGGGATATTATATATATATATATATATATATATATATATATATATATATATATATATTCACATAGCAAAGGGTGTGATGTTATATTTCAATGGTAATGAGGAGTTTATTTTCTAACCCCATCACAATATTTGCTTCTTCTTGATTTTTTATCAAAAAACTAATTAAATTCTTGTATTTTCATTGTATTCATAATATTTGTGGGGGGTTGGTGCCGTTAAAAAAAGTAATTAAACTATTGTATTTTTCATCGTGTTAATACTTAATAATTTTAAACAAATTATGGTGGGTTAACAGTACAACTGTGTTTGGCTTGTTGGATTTGAAGAGCTAGGTGAGATAAGATATGATAATTTCTTTTTAACATCCTCGATATTTTTCAACATTTATAATATTTTATAAATTTTTAAGGTATTCTTATTTGTTTTAATCAAAGTATTTTTTTCACATAGCATTGAAATTAGACTTTCACATTGTGCACACCTCTGTCAACTCTTTCAAAGAGTACTAATTGGTTTTTTTATTGATTTTCATCAAGCTTCCTTTGTCATGTCTTCTCACTTTAAAAACAAAAAAAAATATTTTTTTATTTAAATTAAAAAAAAACATTCTTAAACACATGAATATACATAATGTATTCCGGATCAACTGATATAGAATACATTATATACATTCCAGATAAAGTGGTCTGGAATGCAAACGCAAACTTGTCAATTGTATTCCGGGTCACTTGATCTTGAATGTACATAATGCATTATGATTAGTTAATCCATAATACATTATGTACATTCCGGATCAGGTGATCCGGAATGCAACCATGAATTTGAGAATTATATTCCATATTAGTTGATTTAAAATACATTATATACATTCCGGATCAGGTGATCCAAAATGCAAACATGAATTTGAGAATTGTATTCCATATTAGTTTATTCATAATGCATTATGTATATTCCGAATCAATTGATCCAGAATTGTAAAAAATTTGTATTCTGGATCGATTCATCCAGAACTATAATTTTTTTTGTTCTGAATTGATTGATCTGGAATAGTGAAAATCAATCTTGAATACCAAGAATGATGCGTATTAAACACTCTAGTATAACCGTAATCAACAAGAAACACCGAGAAAATTATACTTGAATGAAATTGCATCTATCCTTTCTAAATAACGCTTAAATCAATGAACAATACCTTTTGATGGAGAATTTTAAAATGATAATTCATTTCATTTTGAAATTTCAAATGCTTTGTGATGAAATACCATGTTTGGATGAGCAATTCAAAAGAATTTGAAATTCTAGACATTTTATAAAGTATTTTGATTAATTAAAATTATAGAATTTCAAATTCCTTAAAAAAAGTAAGAATTTGAAATTCTTGAAACCTATTAGGGTATTCAATAGGGTACAATATGACAATTGATGTTTGACACACAAGAGGAGCAACTAAGTAAGATCATGCACAAACACACAACAACAAAGTAAAAAAAAAAAAAGAAGTTCAAGAGTTTAAAAATCAAATAATGATAAGGGTATGTTTGGATTTTACAAAATATTGTAAACATTAAAGGGGTGAAAATAAAAAATAAAGAGATGCTAATAAATTGTCGCAGCCAATTATCTCATCCTAGTCTACTAAAATAATGACAGACTAATAGATAAATTTTGTCACTCAAGGTCATGCAATTCTCTTTTTTTCTAATTATTAAAAATTGACTTCTTGTTTCATTTAATAGAACTAAACAACAAGAATGTTAATGAAGCACTCTCAAAAACTCCTTTACAAACTCTTTTTATGATTGGTTAAAATTTCTTAGAAATTGTTAGAAGTGTTCATGATTAAGATTGGTTCAGTCTTGAGAAAAATAAAAATCAAACCAATTAATTTTAATTGGATTGAGTTGGTTTGGTTTTCTAGAATTTTTTTCCCTGACCTAAACTAAACAGAATCAATAATAATAGGTTGGTTCGGTTCAGTTCCAGGGAAAATCGATAACAAAAATTAAAAAACAATTTTTTTTATTAACCATAAAAAATTGATTTTATACCTGAAACTAGTCAAATTCATTAGTCTACTAAATTCATAATTTATAACAAAATATAAAGTGCTTCATATATACTAAATTAGTCAAATTAAACTATTAAAACAACACATAATACAAACAAAAAAATTATATGAATTTAAAGTATAAAGTAAATTTACTAACTTAAAAATATAAAATAGGGTTGATCAAGGTTTTAAAACGTGAAACCCTAATAAAAAAAT
The DNA here is from genome assembly GCA_037954015.1 of Psophocarpus tetragonolobus. Taxonomy (NCBI): domain Eukaryota; kingdom Viridiplantae; phylum Streptophyta; class Magnoliopsida; order Fabales; family Fabaceae; genus Psophocarpus; species Psophocarpus tetragonolobus. The sequence continues at coordinate 37,877,327 of CM075692.1, forward strand.
TACTAACTTAAAAATATAAAATAAATATATAATAATAATATAACATATGTACTTTTGGGTTGGTTCAAGGTTTTGAAATGCGAAAACGCAAATCGAACTGGTCATGGTTGATTTAGGTCGGGTCCAAACCCAATCAAGTGAACAAACCAAACCAAACTAATTGGTTTTGTTCGATTTACCAGGTTCGTCGGGTTGACCCGAACCGATGAACACCCCTAGAAATTTTGAACTTTAGTGGGTCCTATAGTTTCTCTTAATTTAATTGTACAATACATTAAAATTGATAATTTTCAATATTTTTAGGTTTGGATATCTTTTTAGTATCTATAAAAGTACGCTTTTTTTAAAAATTTTAATACCTACATTTTTTTTTTTTATTGGCTAAATTACCATCGATGTCTTCCTATTTAAGGTCGAGCCTTTGTGCCCCCCAATTTTTTTTTCTCACCTTTTTCCCTCCAACTTTAATAAGTGGGCAAAATTTGCCCTTCCATCAAATTCTCAGTGTTAACCGCTAATATGTGTACGTTGATTTACTGAATGGTTGAATTTTAGAAGTTAATTGTTGACCTGCCATAGTTGATTATGATTAGTATTAATTAGGTAGTTAGGATAAATGTAAAAATCCTAAAATAAGATAAAGTTCTCCCAATGATTGAACCTAAGGCCTCTCCAACCAAAAACAAATGATTTACTACTAGACTAAGGCTAATTTAATATAAACTTATGCATTTTTATGCTACATATAATCATAGTTTCAAACATAAATGTAATAATAATAATAATAACAATAATAGTAATAGTAATAATTATAATAAATTGTGGTTGTCAGATGAGTATTGCTTAAACTTAGTGGTAACATAGGCAGCTTGGACGCTTGTCGCCAATTGGAAGGGGTCTTAAGCCGCCTTAGTGTCCAAACTCAATGTAGATATTCCGGAATGTGTCGAGTTTGAACATGTTGTGTGAAATGCTTGTTTTCAGGGGAATATAAGTATGATTGATTTTATTGATGATATTGTGATTTTTAAGTTTTCTATATTATGAATTTTATGTATTATTATGCTTACCCTTGCAATGTTTGTATATTTTGTATGACAGTGATGATCGTGCTTTGCACGGGAGAAGATACCAGTGATGGCCATGGAGATCAGAATTAGCAGGATTGACAATGGATTAGTTGCAGTAGCAAAATTACTCATTTTGTGGTTGAAATAGTTTATGTATTATGATATGTTATATATGTGAGTTGTGTAATAGTTAAGTTCTAATGAAAAATTGACAGGTTATGTCTTTGTTTTGCATGAGTTATGCTTTAACATGTTTTGGTGGGAAAAAGACATGAAATGTTTTATGTAAATATTATGTTATGACATTTTGGTAAATAATTTGGAATATGTGAGCGTATAATTTGATGTATGAAACAAATTTAAGTAGAGAGAATTAAATGATTGAATATTACTGGTAGTTTTTTTTCATTATTATTTTTAATTTGGAATGTTACACCTAGCACTAGGATCACTTGCCTTGTTGGTGTATTATAGTCATAATCAGACCTAACACTAAGTGCATGATTGTCGTAACCAGACCTAGCACCACATAATCTCCACAACACAATTCATCAACACTCATTATTAATGAATTACAAACTCAAACATTCAAATCATAATTTTAACATAACATTTCATAAGCATATATACACACACACATCACCACAACATGAATCAGCAATCATCTGCTAAATTCTCAAAACATGCATCAACTCAACATCATCATTATCACTTAGAACATCAACATGAATTTCATCATAGTTTCAATTACCCGATCATTATTAACTATCCATTTATCACTGAGATAATTAATAAACATCCATCATCACCCAAATTATCAGTATATGTCAAATACCACAAAAATCTTCAACAAATAACAATATCGTCGAAATCATCATTTTTACTACATAAATAACTTCTCACAATAATCAAAACGTAAATTAATCACCTCAAACTATCAATTTCACATAACATCAAAATTCAACTCAAAATGCTAAATCAACCACAACCTATTAATATTAACACCCTTAAATCATAATATTTCAAAGTTAAAAATTCTAGATTACAAATCAATCAATTCAATCATAACCCATTTTAAGAACAAAACCCGAATCCTCAATCACCTAAAACACTCATTTTTGTATAACACTCAAATCATAATCAAAAGTCTAATTGCTCAAAATCAATTAACTTATCAGTTATTAAATCATAGTTTCTGAATTTTAAATAAAAGATTTAGCTTCCATTACCTATGTATTCCTTTAAAAGCTGACTCAAACAAAAAGGGCAGGATCAACCAAAAGAAATCTCTTAGAGCCTGGTAGAAATTCCAATTTCAACAGGAACCTAAGAGTTTAGAATTTTCATTGGAATTTTCCTTTTTAACAAGAACGAAATGTTCGAAAACAAACAAAAACAAGTTTAGAAGACTATGATCATACATACCTATATTGATCACCTTTCAGAATTAGGAGCAATGAAGATACCATGTTTGATTTCGTCGACTCGAAGTGGATCATGCAAGAAACAAACGTTCGATAAAAAAGAGAGAAATGAAGCGGCAACTCGAAGAAAGAAAAAATTGTAGAAGAAGAAAGGAAAAGAAAAAGAAAAAAAAAGAGAAAGAAAGTGGGGGTAAACTTAGTGAGTTTCGACTCGCTATTCGCACTTCCTCCTAAACAGATTTCTGAAATACCTCACAACTTAATCAAAATTCTTTTAAACCAAGGAATAATAATTATATTTCACTTTCCACCTCCCAATTATTCTATCAAAATTAATGAACTAATATTGATATTATAATTAAATATTTACTTTTCCATAATATTTATTTTTTTTCCACTAATAATCTATTAACTAAATTTTTACCATCTATGATCTTATACCTTTATCATTTCTTGTCTCATGAAAATAAACTCATAGCATTACAATTTCGAAAATAGTAACAAACAATCTACATGGACAATCTCACAAGAAGTTGATGTTTTGAAGAAAATCCATTACAATGAAATTCTGAGGGCACCTCTCACAATTTTATCACAAATCCTTTCTTCCAAACAACTCCATCTTGCTAAAACATAAATAGAATAAAAGAAACACATTATCCATACAAGCGATAATTTCAAACATGTAAAAACCCTGTCCTAAAAATCATTTGCCTTTGAAACAAACATTAAACATAATACATTCTAAATTTAGTCAAGCAATCACATTATACATACCAAAACACTATAATTCCTCATTCACGACCACTTCATAAAATCACCTAGCAAACAAGTCACACTTACAAGCATAGCAAACCTATTCCTCGCAAGTCTGTGTATAAGAATAAACTGTTCTGATGCCATTATTGTAATATCCCAATTTAATATTTACTATTTACATCATAAATTCTCTTAATAATTATTTAAATTACTATTATTTATATTCCCAAATACTAAGATATAAAACTCTCATTACACTATACTCAATAATAAAACATACATTACAACACTTTCAAAGTTAATGCAAAAGATATAATACTACATACAACCATGGCTCATACAAAATAGCTACACAACATGACATGTCTCCATTAAAACTTAACTATTACAAAACTCATGCATAACATAACTCCAACCTTAATAACCTAGTCATTCTTAGTAAAAATCTATATATACTTAGAACATAAGTATTCTTTTCAATCAATCTATACATTTAACTTTCTCAGAGGTCTAACTTATATACATATACATGTTTTGCTACATAACTTAAAATATTTTTTTATACAAAACATAGTAACTTCGCTGCTGCCCCTGAACCACCATCAGTCCTTTTTAATTATAATATCCACTGCCATCAGTGGTATCTGCTCTCATGCAAAGTACACTCATCACAATCTTGCAAAATACACGCAAAAGCAAGGGTAAGTTCATGCACTATAACTCAACATAAACATGAATATAACATACAATTACATTTATATCCAATCTTAATCGCAATAATGATAACTCAACTAATCTATCACTCTTATGCTCCACCTGGATGTAAGCATTCATAATCAAGCAATCACACTTATGCTATACCTGAACATAAACACTGACAACTAATTAATCATACTAATGTTTCACCTGAACATAACACTGGCAACCAATAAATCACATTTATGCTCCACCTGAACATAAACACTTAAAACATCCAACTGACGCTTTCCGAAAAAACTAACAACATAGAATTCAAATACCAAGTCAATGCCCATCTGACTTCCCTCACACTAATATCTAGTATCTAACTGATCCATCCGATACCTAGTTGAAGTTTGAGCTTACTTATATGATACCCATTGATGTCTCCTAAATCTGACATCTAGTTGTTATTTGAGTATGTCCTATTAGTGTATGATCGCTGTAACCAGACCTAACACTACATCGTAGCCATAACCAGGCCTAACACAGAATCACTTGCCTTGTTGGTGTATTATAATCGTAACCAGGCCTAACACCAAATGCATTATTGTCGTAACCAAGCTTAGTACCACATAATATCCATAATACAATTCATCAATACTCATTATTAATGAATTGCAAACTCCAACATTCAAATCACAATTTTAACATAACATCTCATAAGCATATATATACACACGCACATAACCACAACATGGATCATAACGTAATCCATCAACAATCATCTGCTAAATTCTCAAAACATGCATTAACTCAACATCATCATTATCACTTAGAACATCAACATACATTTCATCACAATTTCAATTACCTAATCATCATCAACTACCCATTAATCACCGAGATAATTAATAAACATCCATCATCATCCAAATTATTAGTACATATAAGATATCACCAAAATCTTCAACAAATAACAATACCGTCAAAATCATAATTTTTACTACATAAACAACTTCTTATAATAATCAAATTCATACATTAGTTACCTCAAACTATCAATTTTACATAACATCCAAATTCAACTGAAAATGCTAAATCAACCATAACTTCTTAATATTAACACCCTTAAATCATAATATTTCAAAGTTAAACATTTCACATTACAAATTAATCAATTTAATCACAACTTATTTCAATAAAAAAACCCAAATCCTCAATCATAAAAAACATCAAATCTTGCATAACACTCAAATCATAATCAAAAGCTCAATTACTCAAAATTAATTAAATTATCAATTATTAAATAATAGTTTGTCAATTTAAAATAAAAGATTTAACTTCCCTTACCTATTTCTCTCTTTAAAAGCCAACTCAAACATAATGAGGAGGATAAAAAAAAAAAATTGTCTGACAGAATTTATAATTTCAACAGGAACCTAAGATATTAAAATTTTTAAAGAAATTTCCCTTTTTAACAAAAACAAAATGATAAAAAACAAACAGAAAAAAAGTTTAGGAAACTATGATAAGACATATCTATATTTATCACTTCTCAAAATCAAGAGCAATGGAAGAGACCACGTTTGATTCCGTCGACCCGAAATCGACCATGCAAGAAGACGAAGGTTTGATAAAAAAGAGAGAGATGAAGTGACGACTAGAAGAAAGAAAAAATTACGGAAGAAGAAAGAAAAAAAAAAGAAAAAAAAGAAAGAAAGTGAGGTGAATTCAGTAAGTTCTGACTCGCTATTCACACTTTCACCTAAACAAATTTTTGAAAACACCTCGAGACCCAATCAAAACTCTCCGAAACCAAAGAATAATAAATATATTTCACTTTCCACCGCCTAGATATTCTATAAAAATTAATTAACTAATATTGATATTATAAATAAACTTAGTTATTCTCCCACTACTATATTAATATAAGATAATTAAACATTTAATTTTTCGTAATATTTATTTTCTTTTCACTAATAATCTATTAATTAAACCGGTTCTTACATAAAACACTATATCTATCTATCTATCTATATATATGCATGAAAAACACTTTTAAAAAAAAGAAGACTATTTTATAAAGTACTTTCTAGGACTTTTAAACAAGGGTGTAACACATGGTAATGGGACACATTTTCTCTTATCCACCATAGTTTTGAGAGAAAATTAAAAAAAATAAACATAGATGCAAAACAAAAATAAAGTTAAGAAATAATAGAGAGCCATTGCAAAAATATTGCTTAAAAAGTAATAAAAAAGGACACAAAATTAAAATTTAAAGAATAAAAAATATAAAACATACATTAGTTTTATAAGAATGATACGCTTATTAATCCTTAAAAAAATATGTTGAAAAAATAATTATAAAAATATTTTAGAAAATATTTGTATTAAATATGAAAAAAAGGAGGTATATCTCACCTAACATGAGGTCTAAATAGCAGGAGCAAAATTAAAATAAATAATTCTTTTATATAAATTAATAAAGAAATATTTTTTTGAAAAAAAACTTGGTTATATCTTGTGCCTTTTTATTTTTTCATTTTTATCATTTTATCTCTCTATTTTTAAATCATAAAAATATGTTACTAATTTTTAAAAGTGTTGAATTTTTGTTGGATGGATTAACATGTGAAAAAATTGAATAATACAAAAAAATAATTTAATGAATATTTTTACACTGACATTTAATCATAATCTTTTACACTAATAGTATACCAATTAAATTCTTTGATTAATTATAATTATTTTTTTATTATGTATATAAATTAGAGTCTATTACATATTTTCAAAATTATTTTTAAGTGAGTTAAATCAATGTTCGTCACTAAATCATCAATGTAAAATTATTAACAATTGGATATAAATTTAATAATTTTAAAAATTAAAAATATGACATCATAATTTAAAATAAGATAAAAAATATTAAAAGTTAAGAAGTTAAAAAAAAAAAAGAAACACAAAGTATATAATCCTTAAAAAAAGATGGTAAATTAAAAGGGCTGAGTTCAATTACTAAGGTTGGGTTTACTTAATTTTAGCCATAGCATATGGCAGTACAGGGTACTGTAATTGGATCAATTTCCACACAACCTCACTCAACTCAACCCAACGAGTGGAAGGTAAGTTCGTTTCTACCAAACCCAAAAGAATTTTTATCTTTTTTTTTTTTCCAAAGTTGTGTAGTGTTGATCCAGCTGTTAATGGCCTCTCTGTGTCCCCTTTGAAATCCCTTCTGAGTTGTTCGCCTACTGAAAAACGCAGATCGAACGTCATTGACTGGTTTCTCAAGACACAGATCCACTTTTCATTCCTCAACGGCCACAGTATGAGCGTCATCGACATTTTAACCCGAGTCGATTCCATTTGCAGGAAGTACGACAAATACGACGTCGAAAAGCACCGCGATTCCAATATCTCCGGCGACGATGCCTTCGCCCGACTCTATGCCTCCGTTGACGCCGACATCGATGCCCTGCTTCAGGTACTCCCCGCCCACAAATTTGCATAACTCAATTTTTTGCCCTAATTACTTATTTTTTTCTTCATAATCACGGATTTAAGGTGTTCTCAATTTGACATGTATTTTTTTTTTAAAACCTTTTTCTAGAAAGCTGAAACCGCTTCTAAGGAGAAAGGTAAGGCATCTGCTGTAGCGATCAATGCGGAGATTCGTCGAACTAAGGCTCGGTTGCTGGAGGAGGAGGTCCCCAAGTTGCAAAGATTGGCTGTGAAAAAGGTTTCATTTTATTGTTACGATTGTTATTTAGGCTATGCAAATGATTAATTGAATTTGTGTGGTGTTTTAATTGTGAATTCTCACCAATCTTGTAGTTGGAGCTTTTTTGGATGCATGATTTGCTGAATTAATTTAATTAATAATTTGTTAGCAGCCAAGATTATTTTTTTTAAAGAGTTGCTTTTATAAAATTTGAACTATGAGAAAGAGTAGAGAAATAAATCCACCTTTTCTATTGTATCGTTTCTGCTTTACTGGTGTAAGTGTCCTGCTTTGAAAGGAAATACTTGTTGTTTCTGTAGTTCTGACTATTTCAATCTGCTATAGTTATTTCATTTGGTGGGCTTGTTTTATCCAAAGCTTGATTATTTTTCTTTTTAAAATTATTTTGCTTTGCAACTTCATAGTATGTGAAGTTTCAAACCTTCGTCTGATGCACAATGCAATTTATCCACAGGTAAAGGGCCTTTCATCACAAGAATTTGCTGCCCGAAATGATTTGGTTCTTGCATTGCCGGATAGAATCCAAGCTATTCCAGATGGGACTCCTGCTGTGCCAAAACAAACTGGAGGTTGGGCTGCTTCTGCCTCGCGTGCTGAAATTAAGTTTGACTCTGGTAATTAAGTATTCCATGTCTCAGGCTGATGCAATTATTGTGTTTCATCTGTGGGAGACCTTTTAATTGACTGACTCTGTTCATGTGTGTGAATCATGGATTATCTCAAATACAGATGGGCGATTTGATAATGAATTCTTTCAACAAACTGAGCAATCAAGTCAATTTAGGCAGGAATATGAAATGCGCAGAATGAAACAGGTAAGTAACTTAAAGCAGTGGTGAGAGGTTTACTGTTGTCTTTTATATCAGGTTTTTGTTTATTACTGGATCTCATTCCAGGAATGGTTCAACTTTCAAATCTAAGTACACATAATTTTTTAGGATCAAGGTTTGGATATGATTGCTGAAGGATTGGATACATTGAAAAACATGGCACATGATATGAATGAGGTCAGTTGTTTTATTGTTTTTGGTTAGATTATAAATTGAGGCCCTATTTGATTATATCTAACAAATTTTTAGTCCCTTAAGGTTTGTTTGGTAGAATGGAATGGAATGAAATTGAGTTGAAATATTAGAATTAAAATGGTGGTATAGGTGCGGGACCCACTCTAATTTTTTAAAATTTCTATGTTTGCTAAATGGTGGCTTAATTTAAAAACTCAACATTTTGGTCCCTGCATGAAAATTCATTTACAAGTTAGTCCCTATTCTGTACTTAAATTTATAAAGGTGTTAATAATTTTTTTTTCCAATATAGGAACCAAAACAAAACAATGTGTCAAATGTATGGAATCAATGTAGTTTTTTTTTTATCGGTCTAACATAGGTAGTAAAATGAAAACAATGTCAACTAGTAAAGTATAGCGACCAATCTAATACCATTGTAAGGGTCGATTTGTGAACATTTTTTCATGCAGTGACTAAAATGTAGAATTGTTTTTTATATAGGGACTAATACGAAAAGATAATGTCTGGTGTCGGGACAAGAATTTTAATTTAACCTTGTTTTTTTATCTTCCCTTGTGTGTGATGTTTTTAATGTTTTAATCCTTTTTAAGTTCATTGTTTATGTGTTAAAAACAGGAACTAGATAGACAAGTTCCACTGATGGATGAGATTGACACAAAGGTGAGAATTATCAATTTCTGGCTTTAGTGTAATTAAAAACTTGCAAATGTTGGCTTTTAGAACTTCATTTATGAAATTGAAATTCGTATAACACAATTGTTTGTCATCTTTACAGGTGGACAAGGCTTCCTCTGACCTTAAGAATACAAATGTTAGACTTAAAGACACAGTAAACCAGGTTATCTGTCCTATCTATAGATTTCCATCAATTTGTAGTTGTATCTGTAATAGATTTCTTTCTGAATCTTATATGATTCTTTTTCCATGCAGCTTCGATCCAGTCGAAACTTCTGTATTGATATTGTTTTGTTGATTATAATTTTGGGAATTGCTGCCTACTTATACAAGTAAGGCTCCTATCTCTTATCTTGAACTTGAAAGCACTCAGCATTTATCTTCTGCTCATGAATTTCAATCTGAAAGTATTCTTTAAATTCCTGTCAATGTGCTTATTAATTTGAATACTGGAAATTTGGTGTATCTACTAACTTGAGGTACAATATTGTCTCTTGGATTGAAGACGTAAAACTTATTTTTCATATAACCTTTTCTGAAATTGGGCTTGTGGTTTGTTAGTAAGGCATTTGTCTCATATTCCTTGATTGTCTATCAATATATGTAGCCTTTGCTCTACAACATAATCTTGTTTGTTGTCTCTCTAGCCCATGGCTTTTGTGCCTTTTCCTGGTTTCTGACATGTAAATCCATCATCTATTTTCTTCATGGTTCATGTTAGTATTTCCTTTATTGCTTCAATGTCATTACAATAATCTGAATATCCTTCACGAAAACAATATATGTAGCCTTTGCTCTACAACATAATCTTGTTTGTTGTCTCTCTAGCCCATGGCTTTTGTGCCTTTTCCTGGTTTCTGACATGTAAATCCATCATCTATTTTCTTCATGGTTCATGTTAGTATTTCCTTTATTGCTTCAATGTCATTACAATAATCTGAATATCCTTCACGAAAACTGAACTGCTGAAACCAGATATAACTAGAGCAAGTTTAGGTGAAGTGTGATTAAGACATTCATTTGGCATTAGACAAAAATAATTATCCATTATCTAGTAAAACTTAATCCTTTACCTTAGTGGTGATTTCCCAACTACTCCAGCCAAATGAATTTCTGGAAATTTGAAATGATACTTTCATATAAAAGAAAGTTTAATAAACTTTGGAGAGATAATAATCATGTTATGATATTCATAGAGATTATTATAATGATTTGTTAGGATTAGGGAATTGTGTTAGAGAAAAATCTAAAATTGATTCTGGACCTAAATTATTTATGGATTAAAGCAACTTTGATAATTCTTGCATTGAATAAAATGTTTTATACTGAGTTTTATTTCTAACTTGTTTTTATAATAAAAATATCCAAACATAAATCATATAATTACACAATCAATTTTTATCAAAATCAATTTTGTCAGCATTTATTATGCGTGCAATGTTTTCTTTTAAACATAAATAAAAGACTAGCTATTATCCCCAAATTTCTAGTGCCATGGCACTGAAAATATATTATGCTTTATCTTAATTTTTAATATTTTATCATTTTTTCTCATCACCTGAAGATAGTAGCTCTGTCAATTCCTGATGGTGTTCCTGATATTTTTAATATATCATAGCATGTATTTTATAGGGTGGCGTTTCTTTACTAGTTTTGCATTATCTGTTTCTTGAGATACCTTTCTGACTTGCTACTTCCTGATGGGATTATTGAGGCTTTTAATATCATAGCATGTGTCTTAGGACGGTGTTTACTAGTTTTGCATGCTTTATGTTGTCTCTTCCTGATGGCATTACTGGGATTTTAATATCATAGCATGTGTTTTGGGGTGGTGTGGTGGCGTTTGTTACTAGTTTTGCATGCTTTATCTGTCTCTTGAGAGGTTTCTAACTCGCCTTCCTCATTTTGCAGTGTACTAAAGAAATGATATGTAGAGAAGCTGATGGATCATTGAATGATTTGCTTTGTATTTTGAGAATATCGTCTGATTTCATTTTATTACCGTTGTGAAAATTTCCTACTACTTGAGAGATGTGCACTTGTGCTTTACAAGTATAGTCTGTATGCAGTCATGTCACGTACTATTAGTATGCTAGAGAGTTGCTGCTTATTTTATGTTGTTGTTTTGGTATATTTGTATATTGACGCTGATGAATTAGGATGGATGCTTTGATTGGTGTGAAATTCTGCCCCTAGTTATCTAACAGCAAACACTGCAATAAAAGAAGTATGGGGACCGCTTAATAAATGAAAGAAAATTTTATCCAACTAATTATTTGTTTTTTCTTGCAATGCAAATCGTTTTTTAGTTTTAAGCATCTCGTGATTTGTGAAGAATTCCTCTGTTCATTAATAATGTTATATGATACATGTCATGCGTTTATCCCAGTTTACAGGCATCAAACGATATTTTGTTTCTGATGGCAATGTGATGTACTAATTGAATTGTCGTTCTTTTGGTTAATCATATTGTGGCTCAAGTGACGCTGTCATTGATACTACTACCCTTAAACTAACAGCACCTCTTGGAAGACAAAAAACGCAATGTAGTAGTGGGTGGATTTTACTTGAAATTTAATTTAAAGCCCAGTGGAAGCGTCGTTTGATTAGGTTTAGGTTGATATTTTGGAAGAAATTCGTATCAGATTAACAGACATAAGGATGTTTTGTATTTTTAAAAAGCAATATCGGTTTAATAATATCTGCTTTTTTAAGTGTGGGCTCCATGTGGATCCAAACACCAAAGTCCAGCTTTTGGCCCAATTCCTATCGATAGAGCTTGGGACTTTTTCTCTCCGCGCCTTTCTATTCTCTCTGCGCCTCCATATTCTTTTTAAAAAGGCAAAAATGTCCCTTCACGCTGCTTCTTCAATTTGCTTGCTGTTGAAATCTAGAGATGAAAAGATCCATTCTTGCTTAATCTCTCTGTTTGTGTATTCAATGAAACAAGTAATCTGGATTGGGTTTTGATTTGTGTGCTTAATCTCTCTGTGTATTCAATGAAACAAGTAATCTGGATTGGGTTTTGATTTGTGCGCTTTAGTAATCCAAATGATAAAAAATGTCTATATGAGAATAAAGGAGTGACTAGAACATAATCAAACTAATAATTTGTAATTTTAATATATTTCAACTAATAAGAGAAAGTGCTAGAAGTAGTGTTAATTAATAATGAATAGAAATGTCAGGGTTAATTTTATAAAACCATTTCCTTGTACATAATTAGTCATTCACAGTGACGGATTTAGGATTTGAGACTAGTGGAGATAATGTATTCGAAAAATAAATCTAATAATAATAATAATAATAATAATTATATATATATATATATATATATTATATTTTGAAGAAAAGATAAAAATAGATTTTTAAATAAGATATAAATAAAATAATAATAAATATATAAGTAAAGTAATAAAAAAATAATAGATTCAAACACATAAATAAAAAGTATAAATATTAAAATACGAGTACAATTATTTATATTTATATGAAAATATGTGAGGGAGGTTTAAACATACAAAATTAAATATACAAAATATAAAATTTTAACATATATAAAATAAGAGAGTGCATTTTTTACCACCATCAAAATGAATGTTGGTATCATTATTCCCCTAATTTGAAGTTTATTTATTATCATCAACTCCTGCAATACTCAAACTCTACTTCCTTGGAAATGAAAGCCTACCCTGTTATCTAATTCCAATTCCAATTCCTTGCATAGCATAGCCAAATAATTTGATTTAAGAACCAGAGTTAAGAGATGATTAATTAACTTGGCTCTATCTTTAGAGACAAATCCCATTAGCTGTTCTTCTCTATTTCAAGGTTCAAATATATTCTAATAAGATTCAAACCTCAAAATCCAGTAAAGAGTGACCAAGCCAAGATTAAGTATTAAGCATAATAAAGAACAAACAACATAGATTAATAACTAGAATGAATACATATATAAAGATGAGTTTAGTTAGATTAACCCTATAAGGATAAGCCTAACTACTTAGCTATAGCATGAAGAATAAGTTGATGCAAAAATGAAGAAAGTTGGAAGCGGAGCAATGCAGAGCAAGTAGGAGCCCTACCAGCCACCTCACAATGACTTGGATAGTTATTCCCCTTCATTCCATCATGAAATTCGGTCTCATTAGGTTTATATATATATATTTTGTGTTTTTACAACATCAATCTTAGGGTCTAGGGGATGTTAATTGAGTGTGTTTTGTGCTCAGCCTAAACTTGTTTACACTTAGCTTTAGATGAATAAAACAAAAACTTCTTTTCTAGCATTCTTAGATTTAGTTTCAAACTTTCTCTAGATCAACCTCAACATGGACGCTAGCAAAAGGAAGTTGTTGGCTACCAAGGAGATTTAACTTGATCTTCCAATTATTTCTCTTTCAATTTCTTCAATTCTTCTTCTTTTTCTACCATAAAACACAATAAATGGCAAAATTCTTAAAGGTTAAAATCACAAAATTAATCCTATAATAGTTAGATTAACACAAAAAGGATTGAAACAAGATTATTAAGCCATTAAAATGTTAAGTTAAATGCAAAGATAGGTAGACAATAAGTCATTTGTCAAAATTTCTATGCTAAACATCTTTGAGTTACAAAATTATCTTAAACTCTTAGCAAAGAACTAAGAAGAAAAACTAGCTCATTGTCATTAACCTTTAAATCAATAATTTTCAAATTAAGAACAATTTGATTCAAATTATCAATATGGTTGTAAATGAATTTACATTTAAGCAATTACATGATATATGTAGTTTATGTAAAACAATTTTTTAATCGATCATATGTTAATTTGTTAATGTTTTTGTTACAATGGAAAAGATTCAAATTCACAAACTCTCTTTATCTTTCTTTTTTATCTTTGAACTTCTCATTCTCAAACTCTCTTTACCTTTCTTCTTTTATCCTTGAACTTCTCATTCTCAAGCACAACAACCAAAACAATAAAATATGCTTTTAGGTAGAGACAATTATAAAGATACTTTATCATTATGAATTTTCAATTTCTTCCCAAAGCTTGTGAGTAATCTTTTTCCAAGAAATTCTAGAACTTCACCTAACAGTGTCAATATTGAGATTGTGTATGTTTTTATCATTATCATCTTCTATTTGAATGTTAGATCAGTTCACAACTCTTTTTTTTTCTTCTAATATCTCTCACGTTCTTGAGGTAGGAAGACAACAAGCATTTTCACCTACCACAAGCTAAGTTGGAATTATTTTGGTTTGTAAATTTCTCATCGTCAAATTTTATAGATGTGAAAGCTTTAATTAATACTCTTTTTTTTTTTTTTTTAGAAGAAAAGTGTTTTTATTTTCCTGAAAGCTTCAATACTAATTTATTATTTGAAAAAAAGTCTTTGACAAAGAAATTTAACTATACAAATATAACTGACTTTTTTTATCGACGAAATATATATATATATATATATATATATATATATATATATATATTAACATAAGAATGTACAAAGAATGATATCTTATACGAGAAAATAATGAAAGTATATGCAGAAATTCCCTAAAATTTCTAATATCTCTAATGCTCACAGCTCCCATTTTTTTTTTTTTTTTCATATTTTGCACTTATTTATATTAGAAAACTAGCGTGATGACAAGAGAGTAAATTTTGAGCATGACACTATTTCCAGAAGTGAAGTTGATAATCTGAACTGAACGATTTTTTTTTTTTTTAATGTCTACCGTGTATAATTTAAATATCAAAATACTCCTGGATTTTTAGAGTCCTATTTCTAACGTAACCTCATTTAAATAATATGAAAGTTTCATTTGAAACCAATAATTATTAATGAATTACAAGCCTCAGTAACATAAGCAATTTTTTTTTGTGACCAACATAAGCAAACTGTTAAAAAGTAAAAAGGTTTATCGAGATATTGGAATCAGATCTAATCTTATGACTTTGTGCTGAAAGGGATTAGCCTCAAACTCTTAGGAAACCAAATCACTTTTCTGGCTCAAGTTTTTCAATACTAAAATTCACACTAGTACTGCTTCAGATAATTGCAAATTGATCCATAATATCCACTCCTCCTGCTTTCAGTTTAAACTATTAATAATTTTGTTTTGGTTTATAAAGAAAAAACTTGATCCATAATATTAGCTGGGAGAGTTACATAGTGGGTAGCTAGCGTGAAGATCCTCATGTTGGGAAGATATCTCGATCGGCCGCGTAATGAGTAGGCTTATATATACAGTTTAAATGTTTTGAACAAATTTTAGTTATGAGATTGTTTGTGACTGTATTTTAATGAGTTTAATTGATATTCATTATAAATAATTTTAAATTAGGATTTGATCATATTATGATAAGTTTAATAATTTTATCAATTAATATTTTAAAATTTATATAAATGGATAGATATGATGAAATGTTTTTATACGGTATACTAATTTATAGTGAAGAAAAAACATCTTCTCATGATTTTTTTATAATCAGGCTACTTAATTAAATGTCAGTCGCCTTAATTATGGTGATTTTCACCAAAAGAAACTAATAGCTACTGATTTAATTCGTAAGTGATCAACTACTTGCAGGACCTTTATATACCTCTCATCATTACTAAGATAAAATTATAAATGTGCTTTGATGAGCCTAATTAAAATTTTCCATTCATTGCAGCAAAGTGAAGGGAAGTGCCTGTAGTTTCTTCTAATTATGGGTTTTTTTTTTCACTTTCATAGAAGAAGAATTGGTAGCTATGATGTACCTGTCATATGCATGTATTTTGGATTCAGTACCTTGTAAATTCATGTGATTTTTTCATAAGTTTGTGCCCCACGGAGTGTCTAAAAAATTAGATGTTACTGCCTTCATAAGTTCACTTTTGTTTAACAGCTGGTTTAAAATGTCTTAAAATGGATATGATTATGAAGACAAATGATGGGGGGGTAAGGCAGTGTAGCTTTTGTCTGACAAAGAATCGGCTTCAATTAAAATGTTGAATATTGGACATGGGTTATTTGGCAATTGTCTTCTACTGCATGCATGGATTTCAACAATTGGACTGATTGGACCTTCAACATCTGAACTCTTTATGACCAAAATCAGGTTCCTTTTTTTATGATCAAATCCACCTATTCCAACATTAGAATTTAGAAGACCTAACAGCATTCATTATTATGTGTGTACTTACCTAAATAAAGTCCAACTTGGCTTAAAATTAAGCGGAATTAAGTGTTCGTTTTTCCCAAATTTCTCCTTTTATTTTATTAGACAGATTAGAAGATCAGATTTTGAGTTATTATCATCCACAAAGTAAGACAAATATTGTGAACATATTTATGAAGCTTGACACAGAATTATACTGGAACCCACCATGCTGATTATATTCTATTATATTTCCGGTCCCAATGTGAACTTTAATTATTGAAAACCGGATTATTTGTTCTTGGCCTGAGTGCACCACATTCTGCTTATCATCTTTACATAATTGGTCTATTTTGCCTTGAATGGATTTAAGTTTCAAAAAAAAAAAAAAAAAGAAGTACTACTAACGCGGAGAATGTTAACTAATTAATATAAATTTGGAAATATATTTTGCAAATTTCAACACGCAAGTTTTTTTTAATTCTCCCAACTGAAATTCAAACATGTACTTAATCAACTGATAGATTACTTCTTTTTTTTTTTTCAATAAACCTCAAAACATAAAGCTTGTAGTTATATATATATATATATACCTCGCCGTACGTATACCAACTTGGAAATTGAGATAAAAAAACAAATAATGGAGCGATTTGATTTGAAAAGAAAGATGGGCATGGGCGAAGCATGCTTTGAGAAGCTTGTATTTGGCATTATTCCTACCATAGTCCCATTGCACAAAACTCCAAGAAACAGAACATGCATGAATGCAAGCTGAAGAGACATAATAAGACCAACTTGATTCTGTTATTTGGTCTCTTCTTCTTGGAACTAATCAGCTCAATAATCAGTTTTCTTTATCCCCTTAATGGACAGGCTGTTTTGACATTACTGCCTTACAACTATATGCCTCTACATTTCAATCGCTGAATCATTAGTCCATGAAGCAACCCCACTTACCACATCCTTTTTTCCCTCTCAAAAAATAAATTTAAGCCAATACTCAAGAGTGGTGGATAATGAGATTGTTTAGAATTACAATAATAGTTTTCTAACACTTCTAGAGTTCTAGTATATCGTTCAAATGCGTGTGGGGATGAGTATTAATCAAAACAACATTCCATTTAGAAATAGATAAAGAAATCCAATTTGTTTTACTTAGGCTAGTAGCATCATATAAGTTCAAACCAAGGTTTTGTCTTGTATATATTCTTTAATGGTGTCTAATTCGAGGACCAATTTTAATTAATCTTGGCAAAAAATTAATGAAATAATTATACAAATACCAACAAATTACGCAACTTGTTTGGTGTTGTGTATACGCATACTATATTGTCATGGCAGATTCAAATTCTATTTGTTAATGATTTTGACATGCGTTTGGCTTTAATTCTTTCAAGTCATTTCATAAGTAGAACAAGCCTGAAGTTCAAACTCGTTTAAATGTGAACACATTGAAATTCATCTAAAGAAATTTTCTAGCAAAATAGTTTTGTACTTTTGTGAGTGAAGCCACACAGAATAATTATATGATGGAACCGGTTTTTCACTTTGCACGTTTAATATTTTGAGTATCCTTAAACCGCAACTTTTTAGACATTGATTATCAACGAAATCACGATTTACTCAAATTGATTTGATCACATGCTATACTATTATTTTAGCCCATTACTTTGCTACAATGGAAAATGATTTGACATTACAATTCAGCAATAGAACAGAGGTCAAACAAGAACAAGACCAATTTAAACTTGTAGAAAATAGCTAAAACGCTCGAGGTGAGGCATAAGTTCATTAATTCATACATATCTTATCCTTCTTACATGGCTTGATATAAAAAAAACAAAACCAATACAAAAACACACAAATTGAGACAAATTAGGGTTAGCTAGAGGGCCCATCACCCGCACACATAGCAAATTAAGGAATGTGGGAGGGCCCAATAGATCAGTCTGCGTTGAGAATCAGAGCACAATATTTTTTCTTCTCTTTCATGTCCTAACCAATTTAAACATCATCCAAGCATAATCTTCTCATCAAATGCACCTGGATTTCAATCATGGATACGATACGAGTCAATTTTTATTCATTATTATTGTAAAATATAGTACTTCCATATATAATCTAAATCTAACTACAAGTAATGATTAGACAGGAATCAAACACAAGATTTCTGCCTCAAACTATATTAGATTTTGTTAGTTGAACCAAATCTCTTATTGATTAATCAAACGCTTGTGATTAACAACATATCAAACGACTATCGCTTTTGTTAATCATTGTAGTTAGACCTTTTGAACGTACTCTTTAGTAGGGTTCTAAAGCATTTCACAGAATTCGTCAGTTCTTTGAGTTGAGCATATCAAATTATAGTTAGATTATAGATGATAACTTACCTATAAAAATTAAAGTCATAATTAATATATAATTAAAGTGAAAAGCTAGTGTAGTAATTGAGAAATAATTTTATAAGTGAAAGATAAATAGAAAGATGTGAAAGAAATATATAATGGGGTAGTGTAGGGTGAATGAAGAGAGAAGAGGGTGCAGCAAAGGGACAGGTAAGAACAGTGATTCTTTGAATGGGACCGGTTGGTGAAGATTCCACAAAATCCTATATGTTTGGTTGTGGAATAAATGTCTAATAATTAAACACATAAACACACGAGATCATGTGTTTGTGTTTGGAAATTCACAACCCGCCACCCTTTTTATTTTTAATTGAGTTGTAGCACTGAGCAGCTTTATAATATGCTTTTGTTGCTGCTTCCCATTGGTATGTGAATAGTGAATAGTGGTAGTTTTTGGACTCTTATGCCATGGTTCCGCACTTTCCGCTGCTTAAATCAAAATGCTATAGTGATGAAAAAGATATTAGCTAGACAGTCATTTTTGCTGGGTTCAATTTTGGAAATATATTTGTCAAAAAATTAAAGATGCTTCCATTTTACCAATGAACAATGTTTTGTTTCGTCCTATGCAAATTCAGAGTCAAAGCAGCCTAAAAAGCAAAAGCTATCTTGTTCAAAACATTCACTCCCAATGAATTACGATGAAGATAAACAGTAGTTGAAGTGCTGATCAGGTTTCAAACAAAAGCTTGCTTTCATGTCCTTTCCCAGCCACCTGCTAAATTTACATATTCTCATTACTTATTTCCTGAAAAGTGAAAACTGTCCTGGAAGGTTGATCACATGCTGAAAATTAATAAGCTGTTAGGTGATCACAGTATATGAAAAATAGTAATTAACACTTACATTCTTATGTTTTCTAATCCTATAAAAGATTTTTTTTAACTACACTTAACCTCTTGAATTTTTATTTTTTATTACATCAAGGAAAAAAAACAAAATACTACACCAATTTTCCCACTAAAAGTAACGTAAAAAATAGATTAAATATTATTGGTTTAATTATGTCTTTAGTTTTTATTGTTTTACGTTTTTTTCAGTTTTAGTCTCTAAAAGTTTTTATTTTCATTTAGTCTTTCCTAATTCAGTGTTCTTATTTTTATTTTTTATTCTTGTCGTCAATCTCCATTAAAAAACCATTAATCATGGTATCATTATGATTTCATATTGTTATTATCATATCTTACTTCATAAAAAGATAATGTTATTATCATATAATAATGTATTACATCAATAAAATAACATATTATTAATGTCATATTAGCACATTGTCATGTCATCCATACTCCATAATTATAATATTAAAGAAACTAAAAATGAAAAGAAGAAACTTATAAAGACCAAAAATAAAATAAAAAAAGCTTATAAAAAAATAAAAAAATAAATACTAAATATGAAAACAATTTACAAGAACAAAAAATAAAAAAAAAAATCATATAGTAAAAGAAGAAAATGTTGGGACAAAAAAAATTTAAGTCAAATCAAAATTTTTTAAAAAATTAATAGGAAAATATCTAATATATATACATTAATTGCAATGTATAAGTACAAATTATATTGTTATTTGAATTTTTATTAACCGGTATTTAAAAAATTAATTTATAGGCAATGCTAGGATTTTTTTTGTTACATTGTTTATGTCAATAATAAGGTATATATACATTATATTAATTATATGTTCACAAAAAATATTAATTATATAGGTTATACTATATTTTCGATTTGAAAAAAGAATGGATTTTAATTTTAGTTATTTTAAAAAATATACTTTGATTTCTATCAGTCATAAATAAAAATAATTATTTTAATTGTCTCTATTATTTTGTGAAATTTATTGAATGCATCTTAGGTAATGTCACATCCTATTCATATATTATGAATTTAAAAAATTTTAGAAAGGTATCTATATTATCTTTATATATAATATATTTATTAATTAAATTTTAGATAATTATTAAATATCAAATTTATTCATTATTAGTTTTGTTAAACATGTGCTAAAAATTTGTTCCTTAATATTTTTGGTTTTGTCCTTTTCAAATAAAAAAAACAAGCATACGTAGTAAAAGTAAACCTAAAGATTGTAGTTCATATATTGAGTTTGAGTCTATTATTTAAGATTATTCTGTGAAAGAATAACTTTTTAATAAAAAAATCTTTTATAAAAATTTTTAAAATGTTTGTTTAAACTTTTCTAAAAGTAGAATATAATAATTTCTTTTTTTTGTTTTCTAAGAAGCAATATTGAGTTGTTTGTTTAAGATTATTTTTTAAAAAAGTGATTTTTTTATAAAAAAATCATTTATAAGAATGTTTAAGATGTTTAAAATTTTTTAAAAATAAAAAATAAAATAATCAGTTTTTTATTTTTTTTATACTTTTAGAAAAATAGTTGTTATGATAAAAGAGAGAAAATCTTTAAAAATTGTGAAATCTTTTATTTTTCCAAAAAAATAAATTATCATTGTAATCAAACGAAAGTTTACTTTTGATTACAGAAGAATATCTAAAATAAAAATCAATTTTTTTAAAAAAAACTTAAAAATTTTTTTTAAGCACAAAAAAATTTAAAATCAAAGTTAATATTATCTTTTAATTTATGTCAGTAAATCACCTTTAATTTAATTTATTAATTTTAATTAATTTTTGCACCAATTTCTAATTAAATTTATACATTATATTTCAGGTTTTAATATTTGTTTGTTTTAACATTTTTTTACACCATGTATTTTTATTTTTATTTCTTGTAAGTTTTTTTTTTCATTTTTAATATTTTTTAAGTTTCTTTTTTTATTTCATTTTAATCTTTGTAAATTCATTTTGTTTTCATTTTTAATTATTCCATCTTGCATCATGTTAACATGTTATTATTGCTAACCTAAATTCTTGGCATGTCATTTTGTTGATGTAATATACAATATGATATAATTTTTTTTAGCGACACGTGCTAATGTGAATATGATATACTCATTAACATTTTTGGTAACCAAAATTCATGACAGAGACTAAAAAAAAAAAAACGAAAAAAACATTTAGTTACAGAGACATAATTAAACTAAAATTAATTATAATAATTAATTTTATTTATCTATTTCTTGATTCTTCCTCGGATCCTCTTGTGAATCTCAAAGCAAGGTACCAGCGGTATCCCTAGATTATTTATATATAATTCATTTTCCGTTTCTCCTTCTTTTAACAGTGAGTTGGTATTTATCATCTTAGTTTGAACTCACCTTTGTTAGCAAGAAATTATTGAAAGAAGTTTCTATTAATCAAAGAAACTTTACCCTCTACATATTAGTTTGATCTATATATAGATCTAGACTCGTGGCAGATCCAAAGAAACTTTGGAGGGATAAATTATTAGTGGTTGAATACTTTATACACTCATGATCTAATAATTTTATTCATATTTAGATTTAATATATATATATATATATATATATATATATATATATATATATATATATATATATATTATATTGTAAACATTCCAACCAATTAATAGTATATATATATATGAGATGTGAATCTTATTTTACAAATCAGTTTTGGAATGTTGTATTATATCCAAATTAATTATTTTTAAAATGGTATCAAACTGACAAATTTTATTTTAGCGATTTTTTATTTGTTGAGCATTAGACTAGATGTTTAGTCTTGCAAACCTTACGTTCTAGATGTCTTGACGTAAGAAAAGATACTAAGATATCTATTGATGATATGATCAATTAATAATATATATATATATATATATATATATATATATATATATATATATGAGGTGAAAATCTAACATTTAAAGTTAACATTGATATTAGTCATAACACTTTTAATAAAAAATTGATATAATTTTATAAATATTATTAAATTTGATCTTATTATTTTTAATAGGTAATAACTTTATTATTTTAATAAACAATGTAATCATCACAATTAAATTAAATGTTAAATTTATTATTAAATCACTCATTTTTCACCTTATATGTCTCTCTTCTCTCTACATACATAGGTTATTACAACATTTATTGACATTTGAGAATAAATTATGTAAAACTTACATACATAGGTTATTACAACATTTATTGACATTTGAGAATAAATTATGTAAAACTTGGACATAACAATAAAGACAATGAGATCTTATTAGGAGGCAGAGAGAGTTATGAAACTCTCAAATTTTTTTCATCCTTTTAGTAAATATATATTTTTTGTAAAAAATTATAATTATTTTTGTAGTATATTTATTTTATTATTTTTAACTCTCCCAAGTTTGTTCTTCTTTTTAGTAAATACAATTTTTTTTATAAAAAAACTTCTTAAAATATTTTGTTTTATTTTTTTGACTCTTATTTTTTGTCTAGATCAGCCACTGATGAAAGATACAAACCCCTTGCCTATGGATTGCATTCCAATGTAATTTCATTATCAAAACTACAAATTTATTGTGGATGTACGTCACATGGTTGTGATAAGTGGCACATAACTGTGGTTAACAAACAAATTACTGGACACGGACCACAATAAATTTTGATTTTAGTTCTTGTATTTTTAAATTGATAATTTTTTAATCATTTTAACTCTCAAACTTTAAAAATAATGTGAATTTAGTTTTTCTTTTCCATCAGTAGTAACAGAATGGAGGTTCATATTATGATATTTGACAATCTCTTGTAAAAATATATAGGTTTGGATGCACAATTATAAACTGCTATAAATTATTTGCTTAAAGCATTATATGTAATGTGTATATTTTTTGACGATTAGTAGTTGTGGAAAATAATGTGAGATGTGTAATTCCCAATAAATATTAAATTAAAATATATTATATATGTATATTTGGTTGCAAATTATATATCTGAAAAATTGTATCTTTCAATGGTTATCACCTATATTTTTAAAATAAAACTAACAGTAAAAGTATTGATTTACGGTTCATAGATTCAATGAACTAGTGATTAAACTGATATTAATAAAATAATATCTTTTTATTTATTAATGTATTATAAAAATTAAAATTATAAAAGAAAAAAAATTATTAAAAAGTTAATTAATTATAAAAAAAAGATTTTACTAAATACACTTTAATATTGCTAAGTTAATTCTTAATTTTATTAATTTTTAAATTTAAAAAATGGTGAGCTTAGAAAAAAGTAAGATACATTTAGTAAAATCCAAAAAATTTAAAAAAAAGATTATGAATCGGTTAAACCACTAGATTTACTTATTTATTACTAGTTTTCCAATTTTAAAATTAATTTTTTCTTAGCCAATTTTGAACATTGACTGCATCTATTACCAAATTAATTCACCAGTTTTTAGTTAAACTAGCCCATTCAGTTTAATTGTTTAAACATAGGTTACAATATTAACTCTGGAAAATATTAATGTAATTTAGAGGAGTGATTAAATTCACATGTTCTTTAAGTTTAAGAAACAAAATGGTAAACTTAAAAGTATGAGACTAAATCTAAGTTAAACTAAAATTACAAGGATAGAAATTTTATCTTATATATTAAACAATGAGTCATATGGTTTTAATCAATTTGTCAGAAAGATGAGTTACATTTCTGTAATGCATTTTTAAGTTAATTGATCTTTAATGTTTTAATTAATGGATTTTTTAGTTTAACAATTATTCATTAATAATATAGAATAATTTTATGTTAGCCATTCCATTATAAATCACCATTTACATTATTTATAAAATAGTTTTATGAAATTAAAGAAACTAATAAATACATATAGTAATTTTTAATTTAATAATTACTAGTATAAAACTATTTTATATTACTAATACACAATCTTTTTCTCTTTTTTATCCATTTATTATAATATAAAATCAAAATTGATCTAAGCTATTCAATTAATAACACCCCTAAAAACAAATTGTTAAGATTTCTTATTAAATTAATAATGTTCTTTTACCTTTAAATATTCTCACTTAAATTTTTCTTAATTACTTTAATTATAAATTGTTACTTCAAAGCAATATAAATTTGTCTCTTTAAAGTTTGAAAGACTTATTCTATTTATTCTGTACTAGGAAAGGAAGACAAAAATCTTTTCCTGTCACTCCTCCTCCCCATGCTAATGTCGTCTTGGATTACATAAAGGGATAAAAGCCGAGCCCTAATATTGAAATTCTGCTACTGACTCAGATGAATGTAAAATATTTTTTTTTTAAAAAAATAAAATATATTTTTAACCATTTTTTATTAGCTTCATTATAACTAATTGGTCTAGCGTCCATTCATGTTTCTTTACTTAAAAGGGAATTAAAAAAAAAAAAAAACCAAAACAATAATCATCGAAGAAAAAGATCTCTCTCTAGCTGTATATACTCTTATGTATCAATGTAATTTGTCTAATAATTATAAATTTATGATCTACTAAGACAACATAATTTATTATTATACCTTTAAAAAAACATCGTTCATTATTTTAAACGCAACCATATCAAGATCAGTAATTCAGTGTAACATATAATTAACATTACTTTATTACGTGTCAAAAAAATTATGTATTAATTAATTAATAAGTAAAGCAGATGTTGAATAACCTCTATCGCGCGCAACTATACATAAAATAATTAAGTTTCTAAGTGGTTTGTGAGATATCTTGAGTATCCCATCTTTAATCCTCTATCCCTTAACCTTGAAGAAAAAGAAATGGTTTTATTCCATATTAATTTGCACGCTGAAGCAACTGTCATCATATTTATACATCTTATATTTCCCTCGCTCTGATCAACCGAGAATCTGAGTTTTTTCTTTTTTTTTTTTTTTTAAGAACCTCAACCTTATCCAAGCTAACACTAGCTAGCAGTCAGTCTTCACTTCATAAGTCAAAAGGGTCCTCCCTTGAGCATTCCTACTCTTAATTAATTATTGGATTTCTTTACCATATATAATTATTGGTTAAAGACGTTTGACAATATTTTATCTAAATACTTACAACTCTGTGTTATACTGTTTTCCTAGAGGTGAACTCAGCCAACATAATTCAAGCTAACAAATTGAAGTACTATAACATACGAAAATGTTAATAATTTACATATAATGCCTAAATTAATGAAGAAAAAACACGATCGATATATAAAAAAGAAACTGGGTTTGATATATTTTATTAATTTGTACACAAAAAAAGTAAATCCACTTGTGAATTGAATATATTAATTATTAATTGCTTGTGCATATATTTATATATACATATAAGGATTTTATAGGAAATATTCATATGAAGACTGAATTATATTAGAGTGGAACTTTGAAAATGTAGTACTAAAAACGCGTTTATGGATAATAGTTTAATTGGGAAATGAAGTTGATGAGATGAGGTAGCTAGCTGTTTAAAATTTGGAAGCGAAGACCAAGCATAAACCGAAAGAAATTATAGTTTAGAAGCAAGAATGATGGGGCCTTCGATCTCTATGCACTTGCGGGCAAGACGGGGAATCCATGGAATGGATGTATGTGAGGGATGTCGTTATCTTAATCCACATATAATATATATGTTTTCTTATTTTTATATAATATTAATACCTGTGAGTTTCATTAATTCCTTTCCCCTGCGAATCACTTACAGATCTTGTTAATTCATGAATTGAACTAATTTGTAAAAAATACCACCACATGTACATGAACAAGACATTATACTTTTTCCCTCCTCGTGCATCTTTATTTTAAATTAGTAAAATTATTCACTGTGTCTCTCTGCTATATATTTTCTTATTATTAAATTATTAATTATCACATGGGGCTTTGCATGTCTGTCAACGTGGTCTAGTGAGGAATTGATCATAGGATACCGAAATGAGGAAACAAATAATATAGATTGGAAGGGAAGCTCCGAACGCAAGAAGCCAAAAGCAGTTGAGTTGTCTGATATTTTTATAACACAACACATTACGTTTTCCCCAAATTATTATAAATTCAATTATTATATTTCCTTTGTTTCCCATCAATTTATAATGTGAAAATCAAAAGATGTAACCCCTGGGCGCCGATCCTGCTAGTTCAGTTCCTCAATACAATATTGTCAAAACCTTGGCCCCCACACGTTCTACTATGGTCTATTCTCTAATTAATCTATCTAATTCATTACTAATTCTTGCTTTGATTGTTAGTCTTCACCTAATTCTGTTCCTTACAATATTCCACACTAGCTAGCCCGACCCTCATTTCTCATTATGCAATCTTAATCACTTTGTAAATCTTTATACGCCAAGTTGAAATTGTGAAAAGCCCTTCTTTAATTAATTATTAACACCATTCTGGTAACACTTTCAATAATAGATAACTGATTCAAATATGTTAATTAGGATTTTCTTTCTGGCTATTTGTATGACAAAAGTTTTATTTAAGAAATATGCTAACTAAGGAATTAATTTCTAGACATATGTGTTAATTCACACAGTAAGAAATTATATTGTTGATGGAAGGAGACGCAATTGGAGTGCCCCATCAGTTTGTAAACCATTAACTACCATATTTAAATGCTAAGACCAAATGAGGTAAGAGCTTAGAAATCTAATTAACGCTGGCTGTTGGATATGATGGCCCCAAAGGGATTTTACCAATCTAAGCACTATGCTTTTAGCAGGCTAGAACTATATATGTGATGTTATTCTTCCAATATGCTTATGGATTCAAAAAGGAGTATCAATAACGTAGGATGGTCCTCCTATTATGAGCACAATTAAATACTTAGGAGACGTAAAGGTTCACCCTCTCCCCATCTAACCCTTTGAAGTGAAAGTCAAATAGTCTATGCTCAAATGGACCATTATGATGCGTGTGCATAGTCTCCAAAAAACCATTTCCAGAAGAAAGTGAACATCCTCTCTGAGACAGTCGGTGCCCTCTATATGGAATAGTAATCTTCATATTAACCTTAGTGGTTGTGCGTTGTGGTTTAGTTGAGGTGGAAATAAAAAAGGCTAACATTGTTACTTGTGATGGCAATATTTGTTCCCACACCAGACATGTAGGGTTGTTGGAAATAGACAGAAGGAGTTATGACGAGGAATCGGAATATAAATATATATATGTATATTTTTCAAAGCTCAGTAATCTTTAATCACGTGGACTGCATATGGTATGGAGAAGGAGCCGCTCTAATATTACACATATAACCTGCAGATTATTGCCTTCCTTATATAGTTATTGTTCAACTGAAATAGAAAAAAAGGGTATAAATAGAGGGATTTTGCAACTGTGTTACTGTGTGTATGCATGTGGGTGTAATGCATTTTAGTACCATAGATTTCTAGATGATTTTCTCTTCTCTTTTTTTTTTTTTTTTTCTTTCCAGAAAAGTTGAATTTGTGATAATTATTAGACATGGTGTGATTAGAAATAGGGTTTCTACTTATTTTGAATTGGATCAATTATAAGAATTTTATCCAACAAAAGAAAGAGATTGCTAAATGATTGTCTTGGCTTGGTCATCATCAAGTAATTATCTCATTAATTATGGTAGTGTGACTGTAAGGTGGGGTGTCTTTGTCACTCACGTAATCCTCAGATCTATCTATCTTTTAAGTTTGCGTTTGGTTAGGAGTATATTACTTTGTTCCCGATATGATTTTTATATATTCTTTAAACCATAATTATTAAGTATAGATTAGATCAGCTTGTTCAACGAGTAATTAATTAAATAGCTGAAAAATCAAGACATACATGATGTATTAGACATGGTTATATTCAACAAATGGCTCAGTTTTTGAAAAAGAAAAATATAATCAATGTTGTTACTTGAATTCGATCACTCCAAGGATTCCTATCCTTTGGTGATAGGTGTGCTGATCATCAAAGACAGACAGTATCTGCAATGAAACTTCAATGCCAAGTCAAATCTTATGAGTGTGGATTTTAGGAGAGAAAATGAATATAGCTTATATTTGTTAAGATGACCGTTTGTATAAGGAGTCGTGGCCTTTTAGAGTTTATTATGAACCTTAGTTGAATATTGGACTCTTGAAATGGAATTGGGGTTCCCTGATATAATTCACGTATCTCAATGATCCCGCGAGCGATGGAGCGGATTGTGTGAATACATTATGGGACTAGGTTAAGAGCTCCTTAATGGGGTGACACAATTAATATAACTCAAATTGGACATAATTACTTTATATATTGTAAACTTATACTCCTAATTATAATTATGATATATTCTATTAAAGCATATTGGTTCGTAACCATGTTTTTTGAACTTATTAATATAATAAATTCTATTCTAATATATCTAAAGTCTTAATTTTCTCTTTAATTTATTAAAATTATGAAAAAGTCATTAACTTCTAAAGTGAATAAATACCTCAAATATTCCTTTCAAAAAAATATTATCATAAATTATATTATTTATATTTTAAATTTATTTGACATGTTAACTAGGTTATAGAGTTTTTCAAGAGTTTAATTAGTAATTAACTTATTAACGTAATATATGGCGTAATATTTCAAACAATGATTATATATTGATATTTTTTGTATATTGATTTTGTCGTTGATGAACTAGAAGCGTATCAGATGAAATAGAATACAATATTTTTTTGAGAAAAATTGATAGTGTATTTGTAAAATTTTTTATAATGAATTATGATACAAAATTTGTTATGAATGAATATTAATCTTTTTTTATAGTCCGAACGAACATTAATCCTTGACATTCTAAAATCTTACTAATGGATTCACCTCTCATAGTAAGTGTTTGGTGGTACACAATATTAAAAATTAAAAAAGAAGTATTATATACAATGATATTTGAAAAAATGTAATTAAGCCGGAATTGTTGTATAATTAACATTTTTAGGTAGTAAATGTTTATCCATTCCGAAAAGACGAGTTCAGTCATTCTTGGGCGAATATGTGGTGGGGTCCTTTTCTCTACAATATAGAGAACAGATGAGATTTGTTGACAATAAAACATGATTTATTGTGAAAGAAACAAGTCTAACAGCTTTTGAAATGAAGAAATAACAGAGTTGATATCACAAAACTTTGGCGATCACATCAAGGATACTGCTGCTAGCAACAAACTAGGCAGGGCCATGGCAGCAAACCTTAGCTTTATGAGGTAACATCGTCGTCGTGATGACCAAACAATACGATCACATTCCCAGACATGTTTCGTGGCATCCTAACGTAAATGTACGCGTATACACGTACATACGTACCTCAACATCTACTGGTCTAGTCTCAGCTATTAGCTATAAACCATTCTCATGAAACATTATGCATAAGTATTCATCACTCGCACTTTTTGGAATTGGACGGTGCATCAAGGGTCCCTCCACGCTCCCATCTTCGGGTCCCACACCGTGTAGTCTGACAGAGACAGAGGTATCACGGACGGTCCTATCACCTTGCATTGGGAAAAGAGAACCTCCCCCCACAGGCCCACTCATGGACCCCACATTTCAATCTTTAAATTACTGCTTAATCTTATACTAATCTCAAATCATTATTAATAATACATATTTACATGTCATATTGACCTCGTGATAAAAAACCATAATCTAATTGTAATTTTTTCTTATTTCCTCTCGCATTCATCAGAGTCCGTGTTGTGTATGTGAATGCCTCTCTGACCCGACTCTGATCTGATTTAATCTCTCGCATGCTAAAAAAGGGTGGTCTTCACCTCTTCAGCGCTGTAATTATGGCTTAATCATTCTACACCTGATAAAGTCTCTAATAAAGGTATACCACTTTTTTTCTGTTACCCTCTCGCTCCTTCTCAAGAACCGGGGCAGCATCATTTTTTTAACCTTGATTTCCTATATCTACTGCATGCACAACAACACAAGCAGTCAACACACAAACCCTCCCAACTATATCTATTAGTCTACTGCTACTAGTAGTGGTTGTAGTTGTACTATTTACCTCTCGAGATGTTCATCAGAATATATATATTTTTATTCACTTCAACCAAAAGCTAATGTACTTGCTTGGAATGCCTTTTCAAAATATTTTCGGCTTTTAAAGCAAACAATTGGAGTTTGTGCTCAAATATATGTGTGCTAGCTCTACCAAGACACAACCCTCCTACATCCTCATATTCAAATTTCTGGTTTACAAGGCAAAAAGGCAAAAGAAACCTCCCTCAAACACAAGACACACTATCCCACGATTGTGCGTGTGGTTTGTGTCTGTTCTTGTGTGTCTCTGTGTGTGACTATGAAAGAGAGAGAGAGCGTGTGTGTAATGTGCGTGTGGTGGCCCATCTAAACATATGGTTCACCGTCTTTGAGGATGCAAGTAATAAGATGAGAAAGAGACTACTCTCGAGACCAAAGACAGCAAGAGAGAGAGAGAGATAAAATAGAGGTGAAGTGTTATCTACAACTACAACCATCTTATGGTTTATATGGCCTTTTGGTTTTATCTTCAAAGAAAAGAAAATCAAACAAACGAGATACCAGATCACCACCGGTTGGAAGCTCATGCTTTGCATTAGTATATAGTTTCTTTTTCAGGCTTTAAATATTTTTGGTTTGATTCAAGTTTTCGTTTATGGCTTTTTCTTGTCTTTTGGCAGAACGATATATATAAAGCCATCCACTCTCTTTAAAGAATTTGGGTACCCTCCAAAAGAATTTATGTTCGTTTCTTGGCTTTAGCTACTCCGAAACCATTGTTTTCTTCCTTGTACTGTCTGAAAGACTGAAACCTTTGAAACTTCGCTGTTTGCTTCTGCTCACTGCTTAGCCACCCTTTCCAATATAGTCTATTCTCAACTTTTCCCTCTTTCTAATATGCAAATGATGCCCGGTGACCCCTTTTCCCTATCCACTTCCATCGGAGGGTTCACTCAAGAGCAAAACACAAACCCTAACCCTAAACCTAATCCTCCTCCCAAGAAGAAGAGAAACCTTCCAGGAACACCAGGTCATCATCATCATCTTTATTCACTAATTAAAGCTCTTCAAATAACACCATAACAGTCTTTTATGCTGTTATTTCACTTTTTTCCAATATTTTTCATCTTACAGATCCAGATGCCGAGGTCATTGCTCTCTCCCCGAAGACCCTCATGGCCACGAACCGATTCATATGTGAAATATGCAACAAAGGCTTCCAGAGAGACCAAAACCTCCAGCTTCACCGAAGGGGTCACAACCTTCCGTGGAAGCTACGCCAAAGGTCCAACAAAGAGGTAAGGAAGAAGGTTTATATCTGCCCCGAGCAAAGCTGCGTCCACCACGACCCAGCAAGAGCACTCGGCGACCTCACTGGCATAAAAAAGCACTTCAGCAGAAAGCACGGTGAGAAGAAGTGGAAGTGTGACAAATGCTCCAAGAAATACGCAGTCCAATCCGATTGGAAAGCCCACACCAAAACCTGCGGCACTAGAGAATACAAATGCGACTGTGGCACCCTCTTCTCCAGGTAATTTAATCAATATATACATCTTTCTGTTATAAATGTCTAAATGAAATAAATGCATGTTTATGTTAATCATTATACATCATTTTTGTAACACGTCCGAGGTTTTTTCATTGGTGCGTGGCATTAAGTTTTGAATTTAATGTTTCCTAAAATTTATCTTTAGTTTGAAGGTTGATGGAACCATATAATTAATGGGGTTTCATTGGATTTTGTACACCTGAACAGGAAGGACAGCTTCATTACTCATAGAGCATTTTGCGATGCCTTGGCTGAAGAGAGTGCGAGACTCACCTCAGTTACCACAACAAATCTAAACTTCAAGAGTGAAGAGGGTGCTAGTGTTATGAACTCGCAGCATGGTTTGGGGCGCGGACTAATTTCAGCGCAGGGTCTTCAAAATGTTTCTGGCATTCCACAATTTGGTCCACATGGGTTTCGTTTGGATTTTAATGGAATGGAACAACAAAGGCCAAGCTTGTCACTGTGGTTAAACCAGGGGAATCCCCATATGAATAATAATAATAATATTAATAGCAACAATTCTGCTCCCGATGTGGGACCCAATTACATGTCGTCATGCTCTTCTTCTGGTTTGCCTGAGATTGTGCAAATGGCTCAGGCTAATGCTTTAATGGGTTCTTCATCGATGGTGTCCAATTTTGGAGTTCTTGCGGGTTCTAATTCTACCAGTGCAAATCTTTCTCTGTCGTCACTAGGGAAAAGAGGAGAAGCAGGTGGAACTGTAGTGGACTTGGCTTCTATATATCATTCTGAGGGTCAAAACAACAATTCAAAGCCTGCTTCACCTATGTCAGCCACTGCGCTTCTTCAGAAAGCAGCACAGATGGGTTCCACCAGAAGCACCAACCCTTCTATTTTCAGTGGTAGTTTTGGAGTGATGAACTCACCTTCCTCACAAACTACCAGTCTCAATAATAATAACAACGGGGGTGCAGCCATGATGCTGGGAAGTAACACTGCCACTGACTTCAGCTCATTGACGCATTCATCAAACAGCTTTGACCAACTTGTGATGCAAACCAATGGGCAGTTGCAAAGTGAGCCTGTGAAGTTGAAACTTCATGCAAACGCAGTGGAGCACAATTTGACAAGGGATTTTCTTGGAGTCAGTGGAGGAGGAGGAGGAGGAGGAGGCGGTGGACCTCAGTTCCTACCCCAAGAACTTGCAAAGTTTGCTTCAATGGGCTCGCCAATGGGGTTGAGCCAATTCACAAGTAACCGATGAACGAACTATGATAACATCAAAATTGAAGGTGTGAGGGGAAGTTACATTGAGCATTTGCGGGAAGGGAGAGGAGAATTAGTTAGAGTGTACAACAGTGAAAGATGGATGAACGAATGTTGTGAGTGGGGACCCACTTCTTGAACGGAAGGAATATCGAACACCACGAGTCATGCATGTTCGTTCTCGCAATTGTTATTGTTGTTTTATCTTCTGTCTTAACCATGTTATCGTTTTTGGCTTCTCTTTCTGGAGAGAAACGAACGGAGGCATAAAATAATGAAAGGAATTCTTAGTGAATCGCTAAAACTACGGGTTACGTACTACTATTGTTGTTGACCGTCAAAATGCGGTTCCTCGGCTACTAGTACCATCTATCAAAATCTATATATGATTTAATTACAAAATAGAAAATAATATTATGAGTTGGCTAGGCCAATTTGATTCCTTTGGATATGTTTGATAAGATTTTTTAGTTTTAATAATTCAGGAGAGCCTCATGCCCAACCTTTTGGTAGATATGAAGTGCAGGCACAGTACTTGTTACGTAGCGAGAATCTAGGTGCCAGACTAGCTTTTTGGTAGACCCTGATAAATATGACAATGTGAAATGTGTCCAGCTACGCAGGGTTAAACAGTGAAATATTTTGTTAGGTTTTGTGCAGGCAAGTTGGTGGTATGGCTAATGAGTAATTTGCAATTAATTAGAATCAAAATGAAAAAAAGGAGATTGGGTGGTCAAAGATGTTTGACTCCCAATGTAAATGGAATGTGGATTGACAATTCATTGCATGACAGTTGGTGTGGTTGCTGGTCACGACACACTGCACACTGTGTACAGTAACTGTAAAGTAGGTCCTTGACTGCTTCCAATTTGGATCTGTGTCCAAAAACGATGCAATCTTTGGTGTAAAACCAAGAATTTTCATGCTTTACTCAACTATGTGTGTTGTGTATTATACAGCCCGGCATCACTAACGGAGTAATAAATTTTCTTGTCTCTGTCCACAAATCTCTGAGCTATATATCCCTGGAATTCAAACCAAACTTATATTTAAGTCTATATTTTTTAATCTAAATTTATTTACTTATCTAATTCGGTTTTTCTTTTGCAAATTAAATTGAGCTTGTAATCTAAATACACGTTCCCTCCACTTACTAATTAACTATACAAAATAATATTATTATTTATTAATTATATATCTATTTATTTATTTAATTACACCTATATGTATTCACTAAATAAATCACTTTATTTCATAACAATATTAATTTTTAAATGAAATTTTTTATGAATTTAATTGGTATACACTGTTCTTGTAAAAATTTTTACACTGACATTCAATCACAATCCTTCATTCATACTAAATTTGTTTATTTTACTCATTATTACTTTAAAAGTCACATAAATAAAAAGTTATAATTAAATGTCATTGTAAAAATATTTTACACTAACAATATATACCAATTAAACTCAATTTCTATTTAAAATAATTGTGTAGATATTTTTTATATTAGTCATGTGGAATAAAATGTTTGTCGTTGGCCTTTGTTAAGCAATTAGAGGTATTACATAGCAACTCAATAAATTCCTAAAATTTTTCCAGAACCAAGTTTTCTTATTCTAAACTCGAATTGTTGTTTTCACGTATCTTTTAATTACTTTTATTATGTGTTCATATGATATTGTCTTTTTAGGATATTTTATATATTTTTACATTTGTTTTGATAAATTAATAAAAATTACAGATGAGTAGCATTCATTATTCTGAGGTTATATATATATATATATATATATATATATATATATATATATATATATATATATATATATATATATACTCCTAGGAGTTATGAGTTTCTGATTCAATTGTTTACAAAAAATATAAAATAAATAATCAAATAATTAAGGAAATAAATATGACTTTGCTATAATATTTCTTTTTTTGGAATTTTGTTCCTAAAGTTCAGTAACCTTTAAAAAATTAAGGATATAACTGTATTTTTATCTTGCTTTTCTATCATTGCTCTAATTCCAAATTATCTACTACACATCTCTTTCTCTTGAAATTATTACCTATCTTCTCATCTTCAATTCTTATGTTGTTACTTTATGACTGATAACTTAATGATATATAACATAAGGTAAATTACATGAGAATTAAAAATATACTTTTGAATTTGATAGACATATGTGAAGATTAGAAAGATTTTGAGGTAAAGCATATTCAGTATACAAGAAAATCAATTCTTTTTATAACCTGAATATATTGTTGAATAAAAGGTTTACGCTATTAACTAGAGTATATTCAAGCATCATTGGAAATGTTTGCCACCCGTAAAGTTATTATCTTCACTCGGGGAATTCTTTGGAATAGGTTGTCTCCTAAGTAGGAGAGGAATTTTTCATTCTAACTCAAATCTAGTTTGTGCTTTTAGCTTGGAGGTTTTGAAAGACATATATTGACCATATATTTTTAACTTTTTTCTTTCATTAATAATATATGATCGAAGGTCTTCTCTTGGCTAGGTTTATCATCGTCTTTTCCCAATTCAATATTTGATTTGTATGATTAATTTCTTGGTATGTGTAGCTCTTTTGTCAGGAAGGACATTTTTTAGTTGGCTACTTGATTAATATAGCAGGTTAGAAATTATATGTTGTTTAATGGAGTTTTGGTGGGTCATTTAGATACTGTTTTCTCTATAAAAGTATTTTTTGGCAATGGCTTTTGCATAGAATGTGGTTAAAATAGAAGTACTTTTCTCATCATGATGTGTTATCTGATGATTGGATGCTTGTAATTTTTTGACCCGGTGTCCTTTGTTTCTGGGTAGGTAGTTGTGTTTTTTATATTAGTTATTTATTGTTATCTTTAAATTTTAAAAAAAAAATTAATGGTGGAGAATAAGAATATATATATATGTATGTATGTGTCTCCCCTGGTACTCAATGTATAATTTTTAATACATGATCCATTCATGAAATTCAACAAGTGTTCTCTATTTATCATAATTATTTTTTTCTTTATACTTTCATATTTTTCATTATCATCGTCATAGTTTATGGAAACATTTTTAGACCCAAAATCAAATTAATTAATGTTCCCTCATTTCATCCCAAAAATACATCTCTTTTCATATAAAGCTTCATATGGTACCATTCAATCTACTCCAATGAAAAATATGGTTGTAGGTAAAATGTAAACTTAATTGGTAATAAAGACTAATTCTAGTTACTTCTTTTTTTCCAAGACACAAGTTCTCGATAAATCTTTTAAAAATTGAATATTCTTTTCAGATATTCCATTTACAATTATTAGTTAAGTTTCAAATTAATTCTTAAAGGTTGTTGTAAACTTTTCAAAATTGAAATTTAAAATGAGGATTTCTATTAGAGATTATACTTAAAGGTACGACACTACGTAACCTTATAAAATCTTTTATAAACAATTTATTAGTTAAACCTTTATAAAGAAAATATGATAACGGATAAAAAAAACTCAGATTTAATTATTATTTTATCTACAGTCACTTATGTAGTATTATTATTAGATGAAATCCCATATAAACTAGTAAGAAAATTAATTGAAATTGAGCAAATTACACATGATCTCACTTCCTTTTACTTTCTTATATAATTTCTCTTCAAATTTAAAAATATTATACTAATACCCATTATACGTTTGAAAATAACACACAAACACTTCTCTCAAATTTTAGACTAAAACTCCCATAGAGATTGTCAAAATAATGCTTAAAAAGTAGATGTATATTTTTAATTACACTAAGACCTCGTTTGAAAAAGCTTATAGTATAAGAATTTTTTATATAAGAACTTATATTAGAAGTTCTTAAATTCAATAAGCTATTTGTGCTTGGATATAGAAATTTATAAAAGCAGTTATATGGAAATAAAGTATTTAAATATATATATATATATATATATATATATATATATATATATATATATATATATATATATATATATAGAAAGAGAGAGAGGGAGAGAGAGAGATAGAGAAAGAGGTAGAGAGAAGGAGGAGAAAGTGTGAGAGAAAGAGGTAGAGAGAAGGAGGGAAGAGAGGGGAGAGGTAGAGAGAGGGAGAGGAAGAGGGAGAGAGAGAGCACAAGAGGGAAAAAGGAAGAGATGGAGAATTGAAAGAGAAAGAGTGATCAGTAGCAAGTTTTAATCATGAAAAGCACAAAAAAATGAAATATAAGAGACGAAGGAAGTACAAATTTTCAATAAGCTTGAAAAAACTTTAAATTTATCCAAACATTTGTATAACTGTTTATATGATAAAATAAACTCAAAAAAGTTATAAATTAATAAGTTCTTCCAAATGAGGCCTAAACTTTACAAAGGTGTTTATGTAGGTTGTGATTAACAAAACTAGCTGAAAAGCTAGTTGAAAGTTAAAAGTTAGTTAAAAACTGAAAAATTAGTTGTAAGTATTGATAAAACTAACTAATCGACTAACTGAAAGTAAAATGACAAATAAAAACATAATTAATCATTAGATAAAAAATAAGTTATTTAAAATAATTATAACATATTTTAATAATTTAAATTAATTATATATTTAAATTGTAAATTATTATAATTATATATTTAAATTATAAATTTCTATAATATCATATTAAATTAAATTATAACTACATATTCAAATTATAAATTTATGTAATTATATATTTAAATAATAAAATACTAAAATTAATATTTAAATTATAATTTCGATAATTAAAATTTTTTTAAAATACATATTTAAATTATAATTTTTTATAATTATATATTTATATTATAATTACTATATTTACATTAACGAAGGAGAGAGAATGAAGAAGAAAAATTCTATGATGTAAGAGAATTAGTAGAGAGGACAATACATTAGTTAGTGAACGATAAACATGTAAAAATAAAACAAGCTTCTAGCTAAAAACGAGATCTTTTGTAAGGCTACTTAAAATAATTTTTTTGAAAAAACTAGTAACTCCCGAAAAAACTTCCAGATTTTTTCTATTCAAATAGAGTTCAAATCATTTCAGCTACTATTTTAGCTGATTTTTTAACTCTCAATTAGCTGAAATGACAAACGAAACATACTCGTAATTTACTCATTGAAACATTATCCCACTATTATCATGAAATGTCGATATTATCGTTCTTTGAAGGTTGTGACGTTCAACTTTTGTTTTACTAAAAAGTTATGATTTGTTAAATAAGTATTTACTAAAAGTTATATATTGAAATAATTATGAAGTAGAAAGAAAATGGTTCCTCCTTTAATAGAGTATTGAATATGCCTCTTGTGATTGCTTTAATATAATTTCTATTGTGAATCTCATTTGAGATTGGTTTTCTTAACTTTTCTTCACAGGTGTATAGTTGATAAGTGTCTATTTTATGTAAAAATATATATCTTTATGACATTTATCTGACCAAGAAATTAAAGAAAATATTTTGTGTAACCCAGTTTTTTTATTAAAATCCAAAAATAAATGAAGTGTTGAATTTGTGCAATTAACTTTTAATTTGTTGATGAATCTCACCTTAAATATAAGCATGCCATGGAACAAGGAACATAAGCGAACGATGTATTGCTAATGACAAAGTTCCATCATTGTTTCATGTGATTTATAGGGTAAGAGGTCAAAGCTTGTTAAAAAAACCTAAGAACCAAAAGAAGTCATTGATCCAAGTTTAAATTCGTTAAGCCAAAAGGAGAATCAGGCTTCAGAGGTCACTTAGGGAATGAACTTTCGCTAAGTGAAGCCCCAAGAAATAACTAGAAAATTTAGTATTTCACTCAGTAGATTTAATTTTCCTCAGTGTAATGCTCTTATTGAAGGCTATAAATAGGTGGCAAGAGAAAGGGAGAAGGAATATCCTAAAATACATCCAAAAACTCATTTCTTCTTTTTCCCCTTCTCTCTACCCATGTAAATAGTTCATGGTGGGATCTAACTAAGTAAGATTGTTAGGGGCTTAGACACAAATCAATACTCTGTAATTTACTTTTACTTTTATTTAAGTTTTATTTGTATATTTTAAATCATCCTTGTGTTTAATGGTCATTATCTGTTTGATCAACTTATAATGTGATTTATTTAATTTCTGTTATCGGAAGATATTCATGAAATTATAGAATCAGAAAGTTCATCATATAGTGATTACGCTTAAAAATAAGGTAGGATCTATACGTATGTTTAATAACTATTTTGTGCTAATCAAGTTATTGGAATAATTCTTGCTAGGAAATTATGGGAACTTCCAATAATTTAGTTTTCTATTGCTAAGGAATTAGGATAGAAAAACCTTCAACAATTCAAGAATAGAAGAATGAATACGAAGGTAAAAGTTAATAATTTAGTCTAATCATCTTGCATTATTATCAATATTTATAAAAAAATAAAAAAAATACAATTTATTTTACAACTTAGTTATTTAGTTGTCTTTATTTTAATTCTTGCAAAAGGTTTTATAAAGAAATGGTTAAAATTCTAAATGATATTCCAAATCCCTAAGGAGACAACCTGATACTAATAGACTTGTTAAATAGATGTGTTCATAGTTTGGGTTGGTTCGGTTTTGGGGGGAAGTGAAACTGAACCAATTAATTTTAATTGAGTTAAGTTGGTTAAGTTTTTTGGAATTTTTTTCCTTCACCTGAACCAAACTTAACCAATGATAATTGGGTTGATTTAGTTTGGTTTCAGGAAAAATCGATCAAAAAATAAAAAAATTTAATTTGTTTTATTAAATCATAAAAAATAATTTTATGCCTAAAACTTGTCAAATCTATTAGTTTACTAAATTCATAATTTTATAACAACATATCAAGTGTTTCATATATACTAAATTAGTCAAATTAAACTGTTAAAACAACACAATACAATACCAACAAAAAAATAGATATATTTAAAGACTAAAATAAATTTACTAACTTAAAAATATAAAATAATATATATATTTAGATTGGTTTGGGTTGAGTTATAGTTTTAAAATGCAAAACCTGCGAATTGAATCGGACATTATCAATTATGGTTAGTTTGAGTTGAGTCCAGACCTACTTAAGTAAAAAAACTGAATCAAACTAATTGATTTGATTTGATTTACTGGATTCGTTTTGTCAAATCCTGAACTATTACCAGAAGTAGAGTAATTAATTAAAACTCACAACAATAGCCTTAAGTATGATGATTCCACTTGATTCTTTGTCGAATGAAGATGGCTATACTAATACTTTATTAAAAAAAAGAGTTAGTTGTTATTATTATTTTATTAAATTTTAATTATCTTTTTGCTATCTTTTATTTTCTTTTGCAAAAATGAATATGCCTAAGAGTTCTTTTTATAGATAATAGTAACTATTGATTTTTCGTGCAACTGGATGCATTCATACGCATATTGACAATATAAGATAATTTGTTGGTAAAAAATTATCTCTTAAATTATGAGTGTAATTTAAATTGATATTATTTATTAAAATGATTTAATTTAACTATTTTAACTTCGGTAATTAGTTATTTATTTCTTATTAAAGGACAGAAATTATACTTCACAAGTTTAAAAAAAAAAAAACTTCACAAATAATCAAAGCAGTAAAATAATAACTAAAACAATAAAGAAATATATTTAAAATATTAAAAATATAAAAATATTTAATATCTCTTGTAGTCGTATTTAATAAACTAGAATTGATATTGGACCAGTTCTGGAAGGACATTAAAATAAACAGTGGCTCGTATGTTGAAAATTAAAAAAAAAATAAAACATGTGTTGACATGTGAAATTATGATGAAAGTTTAATTGGTATATAATATTTTTATACTTATATTCAATCACAATAACCTTCATTGATGGTAAATTTGTTGATCTTGCTATGTAGAAGTCACATAAATCAAAAGAGAAGTCATGATTGAAGGTTAGTGTAAAATTTTTTTACATTGACAATGTATACTAATTAAACTTTTACCATCAAATGTGGGACATTTTTATATAATTATCGATAAGAAATATCCTTACTATTAAATTATTAACATAATTAAATATGGTAGAGAAAGATTTAGAATTATTAATATAATCTATAAAATTTCACCAAGAGAGATATTAATGCCCGTTACAACCACTATTGAAGAAAACTCAAAGTTTTAAAGTTACACATTTATTGGTATTTACACTCATTCATGAACCTGAAAATTTCGAAGCTATAAGTTAAAAACTTCCGAAGCTCAAATGGCATTTAAAGGCAGGGGACGTAGTCTAGCCCTAGCTCTTTTTTTTCCTGGGTTTTGACTTCTGTTTCTGTAGCCAGTCCATGTTTTGCAAAATTAACTAGTAAGCAATTTGCTTCTTCTTTTCCCCACTTTTTCTGTAATATTTGTGAAGCTATAACCAACCAGTGAGTACACATATATTATTTTCGTACAATTTTTTATTCAATATTTAATCGAAATTTTATTAAAAATTTTACATTTAAAATATATCATTAAATGATAAATAAATATTACTAATAAATTTTTGTAACATTTTATCAATTTTTTATATAGTTTATCTTGCTAAAGCCTATTAGTAATATTTTAGACTATATTAACATAGATTATATACAACATTTGGTAAAAATGTTACAAAAACATATTGATAATATTTACTAGTAATTTGACAATAATTTTTAAATGTTATAGAAGAATTTAAATAAACAAAAAATATTACTGAAGGTCACATATCTTGTGGCAAGGATAACATGTTTGGAATGTATTATAAAATGTAGAAAACACAAATCATAATGATCTTTCCTGACCCAATGTTCTAAGGCAAGGAAACCTACACACTTTGGATCTTGTGCATATTTAGTTTCATGTTTCATAGTTGATTCCAAATTCATAATTGATTTATATGTGTTTGATTTTGTATTTGAGAAAGATTTAAAATTGATTATAAGTTAATAATTGATTTTATGTTAAAGTTATTTTGAGTAATTTTTGTATTGAATAATCTAGATTTTACGGTTTATAAAAATATTCAAACATAAATCATATAATTTTAAAATCAATTTTAGAAAATTAATTTTATTTAAAATCAATTTTGTAAACGTTTATCAAAACACAAATTATCTTGGTTTGGTTCTGATGTTGTTTTTTTTTATAATATAGGGATATAAATCCTCAATATTTGTAGGTAAATGAAAAGATTAGAGATTGCATGCATGATGCATCCCTCACTCCGTCACTCCTAATATAACTGGTTTAACTCTGATCCGCAACTAAGTAATAGCTACAAGAAATTATTATAGGATAACCTAGAGTTTCATAGTTCAATTAATTAATCTTCACGTGATGGAGTGATATTTTTCTCATAAATAAATAAATAAAAATTATGTCATGTAGTAATAGATATTAGGTGAGATCATTGACATTTAGTTGTTCAAATTTACCTAACAGTTTCTCAAGTAAATGCATGTTGAATTGAATAATAGAGAACAAAATATATAAAGTGAAAATAAAAAGAAACTTATATAATAAGTGTATCGAAAGTGTTATAAACAATATTTTAATTATTAAAAATTCTATCAACGAAAGTTTTAAGATTGGTAATTGAAAATATTCAATATAATGTTAATTATAAGATATAATTATATGAAATCTTTTTTTGTTTTCTTAATCAATAACTTCTTTTAGTGTTTTTTTTTTTACAAATAAAATTAACACAAGTGTATATCATTTGAAATTAAAACAAAGTGTTGGGATTGAAAGATAGTCCAACAGCCAATTGGTTGTATTAATATAGTGAGTGTAGGTCCTAGCTAGCTAAGGTGCAGAAAAAGTATTGTTGAAAATGCACAAAAAGAAAGCTCATGAGCCTAAATAAAAGGCAGTTGCCTAATGCCTAATAAGATTTCCACTTTTTATTGGTATTTGTCATCACCAGCTTTTTGAGACCTGAGTCGGGCCTAGCAATCTCTTTGAACAACTTTTTTGCCTAACAATAATTCCTTTCATGCCTTTTTTCTTTGTTTTATAAAGTTTGAGGAGTATTGACTTTATATTCTACATTTACAGCATGTGATTTTATATTATATTCATATCATTTGCTTTTCGAAACCCCTCTTTATCCCTTAGTCATATTGTTTATTCCTAGTCAATGCTTAATCAAATTATAAATGAGAAATGGTCCTATTTCCTTTCAATGGCCTGCTTCTATTTTATGAGAGGACATTTCAAGAGGAAGTTTTTTTAGCACTTTCTCAATTGTTATTTACATCCTTTAATATTTACAATATTTTGAAAAATTTTAAGGTATTTTTAATTGTTCTAACCAAATTTTTTTTTTCACAAAAGATTGAAATCAGGTTTTCATATTGTGTGCATCTTTGCTAACTTTTTCAAAGAGCACCCATTGTCTTTTTTATTGG
This sequence comes from Psophocarpus tetragonolobus, assembly GCA_037954015.1. Classification (NCBI taxonomy): domain Eukaryota; kingdom Viridiplantae; phylum Streptophyta; class Magnoliopsida; order Fabales; family Fabaceae; genus Psophocarpus; species Psophocarpus tetragonolobus. Next base: position 37,921,301 of record CM075692.1, read on the forward strand.
TTTTCATCAAGCTTCCTTTATCATGTCTCTTACTTTAAAGATAAAAAATATCAATTTTTTAAATTCACAAAAAGCATTCCAAATCACATGAATATATATAATGTATTCTAGATCAACTAATCTAAAATATATATTATATACATTAAGAATCAGGTATCTGGAATGCAAACGCAAACTTGACAACTGTATTCTAGATCACCTGATCCAAAATGTATATAATGAATTTCAGACCAGTTAATCCAGAATATATTATGTACATTTCGGATCAAGTGATTCAGAATTGTAAAAAAATTGTATTCCAAACCTATTCATTCGAAACTATAATTTTTTGTGTTTTAGATTGGTTGATTTGAAATACTGCAAATTAGTCTTGAATACCAATAATGATGCACATGAAATACTCCAAACCAATCCTAATCAACCAGAAAAACAAGAAAATTATACACAATGAAATTGCATTTTTTCTTTATAAATAATGCTTAAATCAACGAACAATATCTTAGAAACTTACAAGAATATCCAATGGTTAGAGATATACAATAGGACACAATGTGACAATTGATGCTTGACACACAAAAGTAGTAACTAAGCAAGATTATGTACAAACACATAACATAGTAAAAGAAAGATAAATTCGAGAGTTTAAAAATCAAAGGGTGTACTCAAATTTTGCAAAATATTGTGCATATTGGGAGGAGCAAATAGCAAATAAGAGGTGCTAAAAAAATTTCCCATCTTAAGATGCATACTTTCCGGAGACCCAATTATATATTGTAGTTGGCTTGGTTCAATTGTAACCCAAATACTAACGTACGAAGTTCAACCGACGCATTCAATAACTTCTTGTTGGCTTATTAATAATTTTTGTACAAAAAAAAAAAAACTTTGGAATGAACTTTTTTTTACTAAGAATTTTAAATAGATTTCTTGTTGGCTTATTTAAAAAATTGTTATGTATTTTAATTCCTTAATAACAGAGTCGTTAAATTAGGCACACAATATTTTAATTCTAAAATAAATATGTATTTTATATTTATTATATTATTATTACATAAATATAGAAAACATGTTGGCTTATCCACCTAATAGGCTTTTCTATAAGCCTAGGCCTAACCTATTTGAATAAACATGCATTTCAAAAGTTTAAATTTAGTCTTTTTTGTTAAATAGGTCATGTTATCCGAAGTTTTAAATAGATTAGGCCATAACCCTCTGTTTATGAGGAGTGTTTATTGAGTTGAGTGATTCGATGACCCAATTCAATGTGATTAGGTTTAATTTTTTTTTTAAGATTGGGTGAAATTCAACTCAACCCGATCAAATCCAATCACCTACAGGTTAGGTGACAGGTTTAGGAGTTGAACCTAAAACTCAACCCGAAAATAATATTTTATTATTATTTATTATTTTAAATTAACAAGTATCTTTTATAGTTTATTATTTATTATTTTAATATATAATCTCAATCCAAGCCCAACTGAGAGTTTTCACTTTTCACCTACAAATCCTAAATAGTAAGTGGTTCTTATTCTTCTTTGTTGTCGTGCGGACTCATTGACCATCTTTGTGCTTTCACTGGTACTTTCCACTTTCACTAGTGCTTTCCACTTGTAGTCATTGTCTCTTCCCCTGTATGAAACTAATTACAGGTTTCCTTCTTTCTACCAATGCTTAGTGCTTGTAAATCTTTAAAAAATCACATCTTTGTAATGTTTTTGCTATTGTTCGTGAATATATTACTAAAAAAATGAAAACGAAAAGAAGTCAGAGGAGTCATTAAGGACGATCATGTACTTAAGCTGCTGAAGATCCAGTTAACAAAACAATATTTTTATTTCAATCATAGGAATCAAACTTAGTCTCAAATGAAGATGTTGGTTCATATTTCTGGTCTCATATTGTATAGTACTCAAAAATAGTTTGTCTAATGCAACAATCATGATGTCAATTTTGATAAATGATAATGTTCAACATTGCCTAATTTTATGTCTTCTTTAGAGTTTCTTTTTTCACACTTTCATTTGCCTAATTAATTCTTTGCTAGAAAGTTAATTTGGATTAAAATTTGTTTGTACAAACTTCTTCTATTTTTAAAGGAAAAAAGGAAAGATGGAAGAAACATATGTTATTCTATTTCCTTTGTTTTTTCAATCAATTTAAATAATCAACACCTTATAATAAATTAAGGAAGATCAATTTAATCATAGATGTCATTTGTGTATTATGACTTAAGCACAAGTGTAGAAATAATGTTATGACAGTATGAGTAGATGTCTTAATAACTACATGATTATTATTGATTGACTATTTAATATGTTAATTTTAATTTATTTTAGTCATATAATTTGTAATTATAAATTTATTATTTAAAAAAATATTTTTTTAAATGGTTACTCAATCAACCCAACCCAATCAATGATGGGTTGGGTTGGGTCTAATAAAAGGAAAAAACAGAAACCCAACCCAACTTGATGTTTTATGATTGGGCTAGGTCTTAAGTTTGCCTAAATCTGACCCAACTTAACCTGTAAACACCTGTACTATTTATTATTTAAAGTCCTGCTTATTCTATCCCTACTTATGTGGTGTATATTCAAGGTTCAATAAAAATACAACCTTAAAGGTTGTGTTAAGACCCACAAATCTATTGTCTTAAGATTTTGAATTCAAGGTAGTGTTAAACCTCATTTATTTGGTTTATATTCAAATTCTTATGAGTGGTGTTCATTTTGGGTATTTATTGACACTTGATTAAGAATTATCAATAAAATAGAAGATTATTAAAGTAGAATAACAAGAGTAAAGTTGAAAAGTACGAGAGAAATTAAACAATAGTGTTAAAGTAATGTTCATACTTACTAGAGAAGTATAATATAACTAAATTCAAAGAATATAATTGAAGTAACAAAAAAAAATTTGAGTATGAGAAGACATTTAAAGTAAAAAAGAGGACTTGTGGAGAATATGAGTAAAGTAATATTAAAGTAGTAGTATTTAATAAAGAAGTATAAGACTATTATATTCAAATAGAACAAAACTAAAGTAATGAAAAATAACTTCAGTACAATAATAGGTTTAGAGTATAGGGTGAAAAGTAGTTGTAGAAAAAGATAAAATTTAAGATGACAATTGAGGACTTATTTCAAAGTTGAGTCCTTGGCTTAAACTCATTACCTTACAAAAATATCATTACTTTGTTCAATAATAAGTATAAATGTTAGTGACTTTTAAGCAAACTATTCATTCTTGAAGTAATTACATAATCATTGCAAATGTAGTTCATTGGAAAGAAGATTAATGTTACTTCAATCATAAATCATTGTTGAAGTAATCACACAATCATTGTGAATGTAGTTTATTGGAAAGAAGATTAATGTCACTTCAATCATAATCATTTAAAAGGTTTGTATGTATTGAAGTCCATATGTACTAAAACACCAAGGATGTATTCTTTTATACTTTGGTTATAAACTTTGGATTTAATGAATTTATTGATGAATTAGTGTTAATCCTTAGATAGCTTGCCACCTTTATTTTTTCAAAAAATATAATCTAATTAATTAACAAATGAGTAAATTCAAATATATTGCTAACTGTTTGGAAGGTGAGAAATTTATTGTTTCTCAATTTTTTCAAGATGTGGGGTTTCTTGGAGTGAAAGAAAAGTATAATTCTGAGATTGTTGATAGGATTATTGTCAACATTTATGCCCCGTGCTCAATGGCTGGAGAACGAGAACTATGGAACACATTACTAGAGTATAAACAGAGGTTTCAAGGTTTTAAGTGGTGTTTAGTTGGTGATTTTAATGTTGTTTGAGTGCCAGAAGAACGAATTGGTGAAAATAAGGAGGTTGGCGCTTATCAACTTGAAATTAATGAATTGTTGGATTTCATTCGGAATATGGAGCTATCAAGAGTTCTATTTGCAGGGTACTGTTATACTTGGTTTAGTGCAAAAGGGAAAAGCTACAATGGTTTACATAGGTTTCTTTTATCCAAGGATTGGTTGGATTCCCACACCTAACAATTTTCAGTTAACCCTAAATAGGGACTTTTCAGATTTTCCTATAATTCTGAAACACTCAAACTCAAATTGGGGAACTAAACCATTCAAATTCATTAATGGATGGTTGGAGTATGGCGGGTTTATAAATTTAATAAATCATTCTTATAACAAAATAGAAGTGGAAGGGTAAGGAGATTTTGTGTTAAAAGAAAAATTGAAAGCCCTGAAAGTAGAAATAAAAGTTTGGTGCAAAGAGAATATTGGTAAAGTGGAGGAAAGGATTATAGAACTGAAGAATACTATTGCTGGCTTTGATAAGAATGCCGAGTGATAAGGATGTCAGATTGAGGTTGGAAGTAAAGGGAGAACTAAGAAAATGGAGTTCTTATCAGGAGACTCTATTGGCCTAAAAAGAAAAGATTAGATGGCTAATGGAAGGGGATTCAAATTCTCATTTTTTCTATGCATCAATTAATTTGAGAGGGAGGGTTAACAACTTATTTGGGCTTTGTATAAATGGTGAATGGATTGAAGAACCTATTTAAGTTAAACAGGAAATCCAGCAGTACTTCCATGCAAGATTTCAGTCACAAGTGAATGAAGGGGTCAAACTAGATGGTGTAAACTTCAAAAGTCTCTATAGAGCAAAGAAATCACTTGGAGTGAGAGTTTTCTGAGGAGGAAATACATGTTACTGTATGGGAATGTAACACTTCAAAAGCCCTGACCTTGATGGTTTTAACATGAAGTTTATTAAACAGTTCTAGGATACACTGAAGGGTGATATCCAGATGGTTCTATCTAATTTCCACAAAAATGGGAAACTCCCTAGAGGTGTAAATGCTTCATTTCTAACCTTCATTCCCAAGAAGGATCGACTTGATGACCTCGGTGACTATAGGTCTGTTTCTTTGATTGGAGTAATATATAAGATCATTGCAAAGGTATTGACCCATAGGCTCCATCAGGTGATGTCTAATATTATAGAAGAAACTTAGACTGCTCTCATCAAAGGGAAACAATTATTGGATAGTGTGGTAATTGTAAATGAAATTATCCATGAAAGCAAAACAATTAATAAGACATTGTTATTGTTCAAAGTAGACTTTGAGAAAGCATACGATGGAGTAAGTTGGTCTTTCCTATTTTATATACTTAAGAGATTTGAGTTTAGAGATAAATAGGTTAGTTGGATTCGAGGATGTCTCCAATCAACATCTGTTTCAGTTCTGGTAAATGGAAGTGCATCTCAGGAATTTCACATGGAAAGAGGTTTAAGACAAGGGGATCCAATGACTTCATTCCTGTTTTTAATTGTAGCTGAAGATCTAAAGGCTTAATTAAGAACGCATTAGAAGCAAATCTTTTGTCTGGTGTGAAGATCGGTAGTCAGGACTTACAGGTGGTCTCCTAACAGTATGTTGATGATACTATCTTTATGGTGTCTCCTAAAGTACAGAATGTGTACACTCTTAAAAGTGCTATTCGGTGCTATGAGCTGACATCAGACTTAAAAATTAATTTTCACAATAGCAGTTTAGGGGGTTAGGGGTGAATAACGAGGTAATACAGTCCTTTGCAAGGATTCTTAACTACAGAGTATTGCAAATGCCATTTTCCTATTTGGGGATTCCAATGAGGTTAAATGTGAGAAGTGAGAGAGCTTGGAAACCAGTTATTGAAAAAATGAGAGTAGAGCTAACCTCCTCATGGAAACAAAAAAATTTATCTCTAGGAGGGCAGATTTGTTTAATAAAATCTACCCTTTCTTCCATCCCTCTATATTTTTTGTCTTTTTATAGGATCCCGAAGAAGGTGACCCATTCAATTCAGTAACTACAAAGGCGATTCCTCTTGGGTGGTATGGATGAGCAAAAAAAAGTTGCTTAGATTAAGTGGGAGTTAGTGGGTAAAGAGAAAAGTCAAGGTGGCTTGGGGATTAACGACGTGTTGATTGTCAATAAAGCACTCCTTGGTAAGTGGTGGTTGGGCTACTTATGTGTTTTACCCTCATTTTGTCACTCTCATTTTTAGCATCACTTGAGTATTATGAATTCCAACAGGAAAGAGATTATGGATATTTTTTGCATTGTTTGGTTAGCTACTCTGTGGGACATCTGGTTAGCTAGGAACTCTTTGGTGTTTCAGGGGGTGACCTTCAATGCTGAACAAGTTTGACAAAATTCTTTACAAAGATCACGACTATGGATCCGGAGAATTATAAGAAACCGTTAGTTTCCTTTTATCAATGATGTGCTAAACCAAATTATTGTTTTACTTTGTTTAGGTAGTGGAGATTTGATTTATATGGCATTGGAATGTATTTATGCTTTAAAAAGTCTTTGTGTAATATGTATGCTTGTACTTTCATACTTCTATAATCTGTACTTGCTTTGGAGAGGTACTATGTAATTTGTAATAACTTTGGGAGGTATTGTGTTCTGTAAGGTTAATTTTTTGGAGTTTTCTGTAATCTGTAATTGCTTTGGGGAGTATTGTATTTTATAAGGTTGATATTTTAACACATTTGTAATCTGTAAATACTATCCTAGCATTTCTCGTGACATAAGGAGGTATTGTTACTTCTTAAATAAATTGTCTTTTTTTTTAAAAAAAAATATATTGTTGACAAACTTATGTATAACCCTACAAATATACTATATATCACACAAATACAATTTTTCACTGTTTTGGCCCACAAAAGGATAAGAAATTTCAATTTTTGGGTTTTTCTGCTCGCACATGTCATTAACTTTAGCTGCACCTCCATAATAATTTAGATGGACAAGATACCCTTCAAATTTCATCTGAAATCATTGTTCCAAACACTGATCCAGACTCATTCATGATAGTCGGGGGATTGTGGGAGAAGGAATAGTCATTGTGGGGGAAGAGGATGGTTGGCAATGTGTTCCAAATTAATACATTTTTATTTATACACTATCTGAAACGAGCAATTCAAAAGTTATAAAATTTGCATATGCCATCAGAAATTACTATTCTAGATTTCACTTTGAAATAGCCATTTCAGAAGCCATATATAAATTGGTTTTAAAACCTCTATATTATCAATTCGGGGAAACTCAAATCTCCAATATGAGGGGTAAAGTGAGAATAATATATTATATTGGAGCTGCAGCGAGAAATTATTGGGTGGAGGGAGAAAACCATCAATTTGGAATTTACATACAAAAAAAGCTTGTTTAAATGACCTATTCACTCTCCAAACAATTATCTGGACACATCCAAAACCTGATATTGATCTACTAATGGGCACAATGTGAATAGTATTAACCCAAAAAGTTTGTAAATAAATATTATTGATAACAAAAATAGGTTACAAACATATATTTGTAATAACCTCTACGCATCTGAAAAAGCATACAAGCAAAGTCAAAAAATACTTTTTTCTAGCGCTCTTCTGAAAAAAAAAGAAGAAAAGAAAGCGAGACATGGATTGTTAAGCGTTAAACGTTGCCTTTAATTACTAACATTGTATGTCGTTTGATTTTTTGACACACATGGATGAGACAATGTTGCTTCCTCCTCTAAAAGATATGGCCATGTCTTGCACCCTATATACCTTCTTGTAAGGAATAAACAAAGATGTGTTTTAAATATTTTAATAACTAGGTCTAATCGCCATTATAATAATTTTATTTTTTTATACGTTTTAATATTTTTATTAGTTTAAATTCAAATAGTAAAATTATCACTAATTAGAGATGATTTTTAGTTATAATTTTAAATGAGTTAATCACCTTAAACTGTCAGTGTCAATTGTACTAACAATTAATCCTATGTTTTAAATATGTCATTCAAAATAATATTTTTTTGTTTTAGGTCGATTGTATTAGAAAGCGATGTAAAATATTTATTTCCACCGATTAATAAAAGTTGAAAAAAATGGTAATATTGTAATGTTTTCGAATAATTAAAAAGCTTGATTGAATTTTTAATAATTAAAAATTAAATTGAATTATTTTTAAATAATTAAAAATTTGATTGAATTATTTAATAAGTCAAGAACCCAATTAACTTTAACTATAATTAAAACGTTGATTATTTAATTAAGCCAATAAATAAAATATCATTATACTCTATTGTTAAAATAGGAGAATAAAATAAGCACCCGTAAGTCAATAAAATATTATTCTATTATTAAAGTAATAATTTTATTTCACTATAGTACATAGTACATATACCTTACCTGAACAATTTACTAGTGTATAAAGGGGGAAAATATAGAGTAATAAAGAAAAAAAAGAAGTAGGGAATTTTGAAAAGATTAAAAATCATAGCCGTGTATTCCGTTGACCTAGGGGTGTTAACGTCAAATCGAATCACGCCGCAAAACGTCTGATGCAAACAAGCCCTTGTTCTTGGTCTCTCTTGATCTGCAACTGCCATACAACAGCATCAGCAACAACCGTAAAACCTCCAACAGAGCCATTATAAATTGTAATCATAGTGAGAGTAAAAACTTTGAAGGACCAAAATCAAACTCCAAACTCCAAACTCCAAACTCCAAACTCCAAACCACTGAACGAATTTGATTGAAGCCCTAACACGCAGCTCTGTGATGTGGTTGTAATCCATGAACAACGCAAACGGCATGATTTCCACGTCGTCCTCCTCCAATACTGCACAATCACAACAATCCAGTGGCCTTAGAACCTATTTCAAGACTCTCGAAGGTCGCTACAAGCTTCACTACGAGAAGACTTATCCTTCCACTCTTCTTCACTATGCCCATGGCAAAACTGTTTCTCAGGTCTTCTTCCTTTTTTATTTTGCAATAAATACTCTTTTTTGTTGCTACCGTCTCTTTACATGCTTGTGAATTTTGTATTCAATTCTGGAATTTCTTAATTGTCTTAGCCACTTTGAGTGATTTATAGGTTCATCACAGAGAGTAAGTCTTTATTAAATATCTTATCATCATCTAACCAGTCACAGAAAAGTGCTTATGTGTGCTGGAAGACACGTTTATTTATTTTTTATTCATCTGTTTTAGTGTGTGATGCTTCTGAGTTCTGACTACTGTTTTTGGAATTAGAATGTGATGTGTTTTAGGCCTGTGCTTGTTTACTGATTTCAGAAAAACATCTCTAAAAATATGTATCTGATATCTAAATGTCGTCTGTTTCCTGACTTTATTCAAAAGTGTTTGCATCCTGAGCACATTTTTGTTTTATAGAAGTTTGTTTCCTGAGTACTTAAAGAAAACCATGAGAAAACTTCTCTAAATTGTTTCTGTTTTGGAAAAAAATTTCAAAAGAATGGATTTTGGATCAGAAATTTATTTACGAGCAATGTAAAATTGTTTTAGAAATCAATTTTTAAAACAAAAAAAAAATGAAAAAAAGGAGAATCAAACATGGGTTTAATCTTATGCACCTAAGTTGATAGGGTTGAATGATCAGGTAACTCTGGCACGTCTCAAGGACAAGCCAGTGCCTTCAACACCAACTGGGCAGTCCTCGAGTTTCAGTGCCACCAGTGGGGTACGGTCAGCGGCAGCCAGATTTTGGGGAGGAAGCAATGGAGGTCGATCTCTTAGTTTTGGTGGAGGCAACGGTAACAGCAAGAACCATGGGGGGAACTCTAGGATTGGTTCAATTGGTGCCTCTAGTTCAAGTAATTCACTGACTAATTCAAACTTTGATGGCAAAGGAACTTACTTGATTTTCAATGTCGGGGATGCAATTTTCATAAGTGATTTGAATACGCAAGACAAGGTACATACTGGTTGGGTTAGGTTCGTGTTTTACATATTTTGATTTTATTTATGAAAGGTTTCTTGTTCAATGTAGGACCCTGTAAAGTCTATCCACTTCAGTAATTCAAATCCTACATGCCATGCATTTGATCAGGATTCTAAGGATGGACATGATTTGCTCATTGGCTTGAATACTGGAGATGGTAAACAAAAAGCTTTCACTAAAATTTATAATTTTATTTTGGAAGGAAAATTTAAAATTCATCAATTCATTCCTATGTGTATTATTGTAGTTTATTCAGTGTCACTCAGACAACAATTACAGGATGTTGGTAAAAAGCTTGTGGGTGCCCAGCATTACAACAAAGACGGTTCTGTCAATAACAGGCAATATTTGATCCCTTGTGATTTTTTTATCAAAAAATATTAATTTGTTAATTTTTGTTATATTTGTCAGCGGGGGATTCGAACCTGCAAGTATGCAACCTTTCCCCCTCCCTTCAGCCCCCTTCCCCACCATCAAGCCAACCTTATATTCCCTTTGATCCCTTCTGATGTTTTTTCTCAAAATTTTTTCTTGACATAACCTTTTGCTTGTTTTTGTATACTAATGTTACCGAGAGATGTAAAGATAAAATCTCAGATGATTTTAGAGTTTAGAGTAACCTTATATGCAGCAAGCATTCTTTGCTTTCTTGTTATATTCCTTTTTTGATGACAATGATCTTACTCAGTTTTTGAAAGCATACAATATGAAACAAATTCGCAGTTAATGTAACTTTTCCTTGCTATTGTATACTAATATTTCTGAGAGATGTAAAGATAAAATCTCTGGTGATGATTTTTGACTCTAGAGTAACCTTATATGCAGCAAGCATTCTGTGCTTTTTTGTGATATTCCTTTTTAGATGAAAATGATAGTGTGAATCTTTGAGAGCATACAATATGAAACTAATATGCAGTTAATATTATGTCTGGTTGATTGGATCTCAAAATTTTGATGACTGAGTTATGATGCTGTTGGCTCTAAATTGCTTTTGAGCTATACCCATGCTCATTTAACTTACCTATTCTAGTTCTAATGCTTCACAATCAAGCCCCCTATCCATTTCAATTTGTTAAACACTTAAGGGCTCATTTAACATACCAATTCTAATTCTAATGGTTAACAATCAAGCCCCCTATGCGTTTCAATTTATTAAACCCTTAAGGGCTTAGAATGGACATGGAATATCTCTGATTAGACATGTCAAATGGGCTGGTCCTGATCCATGTGGGTTAAGACCAAATGGGCTACGTAGTCCAAAAAGCCTTGTGAGTTGGGGCTGACCCACAGGCCAAAAAAGTTACATTTCCCCACCAAATTTTTAAAATTCAAATTGGTATATCATTATTAAGGAAAAACTAAAGAGTACTTGATACTTTTTAGTAAAATTTATTAATAACTCAAGATTTAAATTACTCATTATTCAGTTATTGAGAATTGAGATCATTAATCGGTTGATTGCATGCCAAAATTATCTTTTTATGCAATAATATGTTACTTACCTTGTCTTTGTTTTGCATTAAAAAATTTTCTATTTTTTCCTCTAAATGTTTATCAAATAACCTTTTAAATTGTCATTTGTATAAGCCTAACTAAAAATAAAGTCAAAGTTTTGTAACTACTAGTATGACATACATCATAACAATGTGTCTATGTCCACAAAGGTGTAGAAGATGTGCTGAAAGAGAATGTGCATCAGGGGATTTTCCACAATGATGTGGTCTTGTTCATAGAGGTGTGGAAGGTGTGTTGGAAGAGAAAATGTGTTAGGGGTTTTTCCACAACGATGTGGAACGTACCACAGAGATGTGGGAGACATCCTAAAAGAGAAAGCGCATTAGGGGTTTTTCTACGGTGATGTGAACATCCTACATTGGTGTGAACATGCGCAGAAAAATAAAGTGCATAAGGGATTTTTCAGCAACAATATGACCTATCCCACAATGGTGTGGGAGACATGAGAGAAGAGAAAATGCATCAAGGGTTTTTCCACAAAGATGTGACACATTCCACAAAGGTGTGTGATTTGCGTTAGAAGAAAAAAGTGCATCAAGGGTTTGCCCACAAAGATGTGGAGCATTCTACATAGGTGTGACGTGTGAGAAAAGTGCCGAAAGAGATTCATCACATATTACGTACAAAAAAAGAGTGTGATACAATTTACAAAGGTATGGGAGGTTCTCAAGAAGAAAAACTACATCAAGATTTTATCCACAGTATTGTGGAACATGCTCTACAAGAAAATGCTAAACAATATAATAAAAAAATATTTTTAAATAAAATATTCTATTTAAATTATTTAAAATTCTATTTAAATTATTTAAAATTAATATTAAAGCTAATATTAATTAAACTAAAGAAAATTAAAGGAATATTCTTAATATGTAAAATAATACAAATATTTATGTTCAATCATCTCTACTTAAATTTAATAAAGTATCCTTCATATAAAATTGATAATTAGTTATATAAGGGTCAAACATCCTCTAGCCTTGACCCTAGCCCCCTGAATTTGGGGGTTGTGTGGGTTGGGAGCTAAAAAGGCAAAAAAATGGGTTTCTTTTATAAGTAGGTTAGGTTTGGCTCATGGCTGGGGGCTTGTTTGACAGCTCAATCTGCCATAAGAGTAGACCGTTATATGGAGTTGTTCTGAGATAACATCATATGTACAAGGGGGCTATGTGTAATTGAGTATGGAGTATCATTGGCTTAGCCTGTCTTTTTTCTTGATAAACTTTGCTAAGTCTAAGCATATTTTGTCTTCCTGTTCACATGATAAGGTTATTCTTTCCATATTTGCCGGTTTCGTTCTGTTTCAGCCTTCATATATTTGTGATTCACTTGTATGGTAACATGTTTATGAGCTAGTCATTCATATTGGTGTGAACTAATTTCTGTCTGAAGAAGATTTTTATCGATGGATTGATGGAAAAAGGAATATAATTGTGTTCAGCTTATATATTTAAGTGTATATATCCATACTAGGTTAAGTTTGTGAATATTGGTTAATGGTGAAATTCAATGGTCTTAAATGGAATTGAGCTGTAGAGAAGCTAGAGATAATTTATTCAATGTTTTAGTTATTATTAAATGTCCAGATTAGGTTAAAGATTAGTATGCATTGGATTGGATTATCATATCAATTCTATTGTATGGAAACTAGCTCTGATTGATTTTTTTTTTGCTTTGAGCAGTCGTTGTACATGTATTGCCTGGGTGCCTGGAGGGGATGGTGCCTTTGTTGTAGCTCATGCTGATGGGAATTTGTATGTATATGAAAAGGCAAGGCTCAATTATCAAGAGATGTGCTAATCTGGTTCAATTACTTCTATGGTGATTTGAGCATATTACATTTTCTTTTCACTTTCAGAATAAAGATAGTGCTGGTGATTCTTCATTCCCACTTGTCAAAGATCAAACACAATTTTCTGTGTCCCAGGCACGTTATAGTAAGGTATCGAGTTTGACATTTTATTTATTAGTAAAAATGCAAAATATGATTTTGAATAATTGTGTTCTAAAATTTCCACATTTAAATATATTTCAAAATTAATGACAATTTCAAAATTCATACGTATCTGTATGAAAACTATGTACTTTACCATTTATAGTGTCCTTTAATATCTGTGGTGTTACATCTCAAACTATGCAGGGAGTTGACAATATGCAACTATTTTACATTTGTTAGTATGATTCCTTGTCAAATCATGATTACTTAGTTCTTCTCGAATGTAGCAAATTGCAATTTGATTGCTTAGCATTTGGTTAGCTATGCATTTAATACATTTATAGGTTAATTGGTGTAGGATGGACTCTAGGTTATGTTATGGAGAGTTCCTTGTGTCCTACCTTTCATTTATTTTTCTTTCAATATTGACTTTTCCAGAGTAATCCAATAGCCAGATGGCGTATATGCCAGGGTTCAATCAACAGTATTTCTTTCTCAACTGATGGGGCTTACATAGCAACTGTTGGACGAGATGGTATATTTTTTCATCCAACTGCATCAGTATTTCTTTCAATATTGTTAGTTCTTTATTTCATTTTCTTTTTGAAATTATCTTCATGAATTTATTTTACTTCATGCAGGTTATTTACGGGTGTTTGATTACTTAAAAGAACAATTTATATGTGGTGGGAAGAGTTATTATGGTGCGTTGTTATGCTGTGCTTGGAGGTGAGGCATATTCGGTTTTGGTCAATCAATTAATGGATTGCCATATTTTGAATAATCTCCTATTTCGTAGTTCATTTCTTACTCTAGAGCTTCTAAAATAATAATGCTTGACTTGCTCTTTTGTAACTATGGTTCTTTGTCTTTCCTTTAAATTAAATACAATGCCATAATGAAACGTCTGCTTTAACAGCTTGGATGGAAAATATATTTTGACGGGAGGAGAGGATGATTTAGTTCAAGTTTGGAGTATGGCAGATCGCAAGGTTGTGGCATGGGGTGAGGGACACAACTCATGGGTAAGTTACATGGTAATCTTACATTCTTACCAGACAAAATTTTATACCAGGAGTATTAAATGAGTTTGAGGTGAGCTTTGGCTGAACAGTAAGGTTTTGCCGTCTTATGATTTAGTGGTCATGGGTTCTAGTCAATACAAACCTCTTCTAAACTTGGATTTGTTAAAGGTTGTCTACAACCGACCTTATCTTCCCCAAACCCTGTACTAGACTGTTATTATTACTAAAATTTGATTCTCTGATGTTTGATCAGGTCAGTGGAGTGGCTTTTGATTCATATTGGTCATCACCTAATTCAAATGATGAAGAGACTGTTAGATATCGATTTGGTTCCGTTGGTCAGGTATTCGTATGTTTTCATCATACACTTTTCTTTCTCCTATTGTAGCTTAGGCTCTACTTACTAATTGTGCTTTTCATTTGATGTTTTTTTCTCCTTTTATCTCATGATAACATGATTGGCAGTTTTGAAAATGTATTTCTTATTTCTGTATCTCATTATAGAAGTTGGCTGATTGCTAGTTGCGGCCATGTAGTAATTTTGTGGGAAAATTCAGTCCAGATAGTGTTTCCAAGGTGGATTTTGTGATGGCTTCAAAGAATTAAGTAGATACTGGAATATAAACTCTATGCCGAATTAAAGCTTAACTTGAAAGGCAAAAAAAATTTAACAAAGAAGGCCTTATATTATAATTTATGTAGATGTAACTTTTCTAGTGTATGTGATTGAGTGTACTAGGATGTTAGCAGTTTTTCATGTTTAACATGCTAACTCTGCCGATCATGTCTGTGAAAGAAAGTTAGTGTGTGTATAACATGTTGTAGAGCCAGAATGCTTGTTGAGAAGTTTATCTCTGCCGAACCCCTTACCTGTATATATTGGAATGAATCCTGTCCAAAAGGTTGTCATATGAAGAGAGAGAAACCTAAAGACATTAAATGTGGAAACCTGCCAAAATTCGTAACATCCTATTTAAGTTCTCTAACTCTATATTTCTCTCTGCATGACATGTTTTTCATGTGAAAATTTCACAAGAGGATCCATTATTTGTTTATGTATATATGTAAAGCATTGTCATGTTCAATGGTATGTTCCTGAAATTTCTCGACCTTTTGTTTATGTGCATTGCATTTTTTGAACTGTTATATGAACTCAAATGCACTGAATTATTTTGTTGGTTAGGACACACAATTGCTTCTATGGGATCTGGAAATAGATGAGATTGTGGTACCATTACGACGTCCTTCTGGTGGATCCCCAACTTACAGTGCTGGAAGCCAGTCATCCCAATGGGACAGTGTAGTCCCGTTGGGTACCTTACAACCTGCTCCTAGTATGCTGGATGTTCCGAAAATATCTCCGCTTGTTACCCACCGTGTTCATACTGAACCACTCTCAGGCTTGGTATTTACCCAAGAATCTGTACTTACTGCCTGTAGGGAGGGGCACATAAAAATCTGGATGAGACCTGCAGCTGCCGAGAATCAATCAAGCAACTCTGAAACCTTGTTATCTACCAGCCTAAAGGAAAAACCTTCAATTTTGAGTAAGATTGGCAATTCTAGCCACAGACAATGACTAAAATATTGCTAATACTTGAAAGGGTATTTGCTTTGAAGACCCTTTTAATAATTTTCTTCACTGTCCTCCTTTCTTAGTCTCCCTCTATCCCTTTTCACAGGGCTAAAAGCAATGCGATTTACTTCTCACTGGTGCCTTCAGTGGCCTCTGGTTTTTAATCGAGCCGAATGGCGCCGTGTGATTGATGTAGTTGATCTCACATACTGGGTTAAAGCTATTATTATTGTTTTTAACATGGTTTCTTTTTTATCCGGTTGATTAAAATTTTGATTCCTGTAAAGATAAACCAACTTGTTCACTTGTAAATACTGGGATGAGCTTGCCATTGATAGCACTGTGGGGATGGAAGGCCTCCTACTGTAAGTAAAAAACGGTTGTCATTACTTGTATTAGTATATGTCCGATTACTGGAATAATGTGAAATTGGTTATTGAAGAATGAAGATCCCTACTTTGGCGTGCGTTCAACCCATTATTTATTCCGTTGACTTCAATTGTGTGCTATTAAGTTAAGTGGGTGTTTTTTCCCTATCACATCAATGTGGGTCACAGATACATATTGGAAAATTCTTATGTCAGGGAGAATTCTAGTTATTGGATGATACCTTTTATATAAACCCCACTAAGACAATTCTAGATTCAAGGGTGGATATGTTAATGGAGGAAGGATAGATGCTTGGTTTCGCATCATGAGTCCCATTATGCACGGAAGAACATTTCCAATACAAATACAAGTTTCTTATAAGCAACTCATTAAGGTTTTTATTTTTCTTTAAAGAGATCCTTATTAATGTTACATTACACTAGTTTTTTTACAAATCATATTACTTTTTTAACAAATTTTATTGATGATATCTTATAAGCAATTCAAAATTTTATAATTATATATTTTCACTTCACTTTGATAACTTAAAAAATTAATTTATTATTATAATTAAATATGAATTTAATGTGGATAAAAATATTTTTAATAAATATAATAAATAATATTTAAACATACATAAAAATTAATAAAAAAATTCACAATAAAAATTTATGAGTTGTATGATAACAAATGTGAGGCAATTAGATTTAGAAAAAATGAATTATCAACGGCTAAAGTGTGAAAGACGTCCATATGTTTTTCCCTTTTTTTCTCAATTCGTACAATTTCAGATGATGAAAAATAGTTTTTTATATTAAGAGTCTGGTTCTTATACAAGAACCCTTCTTAATTTTAAGAGTTCTGAATAACCACATCACTATAAGAATTGAGATTATAAAAACGATCTACATAAGAACCCGGTGCGGCAGTTGCTCTAAGAAGCAATAAAGAGTTGTTTTTTATATTTTCGGCTTAAATTTTTATGTTAACGTACGTAATGGTCGACGTGTATACGGGCATTTGATAAAGCCAAGGCTAAGCACCTAAACGTAAGGATGATATTTGACATTAAGTGGTAATACAATTTTAAATTTAACTTGGCGATTGGTGCTTTGAATTTGATTTCGAATTACAACCTCACATTCCATGCCAATTTTAAGTATATTATTGTTTTTTGTATTCATTTGAACTCTTGTTTTTTGCTCATTTTCGTAAAATTAAAAAAAAAGGGTACTTTGAAGTATATTCAATTATTAAGTTAGACGTTAAAGAAATACAATTTAAATACTGCAATGAAAAGTTAAATTATTTTGTGCATAACTATGTTTTTTTAAGAGTTTAATAAATACTGTCTAAAAAATTTTTAAAATGATTTTTTATTTATGTAATTTTTAATAAAGAATAAATTTTTCATAATAAAAATTTGTGATTGAATTCTATGTAATCTGTATACTAATTAAATTTTGTTTTTAATATGTTATAGAATATATAATTTAGAAAGTGTTGTCTTTGGCTGTAGCCACTGTTGGCAATTGTGAGCTAACATTCTTTGGTGAGTGTCGTGTTGGCAAAAGATAGCTATGATTATCACAGGCACAGCTCCATTTTGACCATCTTTGTTATTGGCATTCTTTCATCATGGCCATCTTCGAGCCCACTACCAACTGTCACTGTCACTGGCTACCGTATTTCAATCACCTTTATTACCAGTTTTCTCCAATACAAACTTCAATTCAATTCATAATTGCATGTGTATATTTTAAATATTTACTATGCTAAATAAATACGTATGGTTTAAATACTTATAATAGCTTGATTTTCTTAAGGTTTCGGTTCAAGTGTTGTACACAAAGAAAACATAATTAAAAGAAAAGATTCTACTAAAAGTGGTTAGACCCTCATTATTAAACATACAAAGTCATAACTACTTTACACCAATAATATTAACAAAAAAATTCACTATTCTAAACATAAAAATTGTGATTACTAATCATTTTTAATTGTAGGTTTAATGCGCCTCATTTTTATAATATTCAAAATTAATAATTTATTTTGAAGGATGAGATTAAAATTCATTATAGTTGTATCTACATAAAGTATAACATATTTAAATATGTTTTAATCGTTAC
Organism: Psophocarpus tetragonolobus; assembly: GCA_037954015.1. Taxonomy (NCBI): domain Eukaryota; kingdom Viridiplantae; phylum Streptophyta; class Magnoliopsida; order Fabales; family Fabaceae; genus Psophocarpus; species Psophocarpus tetragonolobus. The sequence continues at coordinate 37,939,624 of CM075692.1, forward strand.
GTGAAAAGGTTTTATATCATCATTTAATTAATTTATTATTTATATAATTTTTAAGATATTAATAAATAACATCAACAATCTTGTCATATTTAAAAATTGTAAATTGTGATTAAATAATTATGTAAAATTTTATTTATATTATCAATGCATAAACATTTTTTCTCCTTAAATATTAATTTTATCACAAATACAATCAATGACTTTATTAAGATATTAAAATTAAATGAAATGATATACTATATACATAATATGAGATTTCTATGTAATAATAGTGGTTAATTTATTAGTATTCAATTCAAATCTACTATCTATCACACTTTCAAGACACGCAAGTAGAATGATAACTGGTTAGGGCAGGTACGAGTAGTGGTTACTCACTACAAAACCCGCTACCCGTTACTCGCTAAAAACTTGTCGGGTACCCGTTATAGAAATATCTGCGGGTATCCATGGGTACCCATGGATATTTTAAAAAAAATAATTTTTTTAAAATTAAATATTTTTTATAAGAAGTTTTATCAAATAAATCATTTATTTTTTGAAAAATATAAAAATAAAATTATACTAGTTTTTACAAGATTAATTAGATCTAAAAGTAGATTAATATAATATATTATAAGAAAAAATATTTAATACAAATAAAATAAATTTTTATTTTACATTATCGACACTTTTATAATAGATAATTTTATTAACTATGAAGTTTTTATAAAAAAATAAGATTGATATCAATGAATTTTGATAATTAATATTTTAATTTGATTTATTTTTCAAAAATATTATTTTTTAAACTTTTATATATATATATATATATATATATATATATATATATATATATTATTTTAGTTTAGTAGGTAGCGGGTACAAGTACTATGGTACCAAACCCGTGTCTGTTAAGGAGCGGGTAGAAAAAAACCCGTACCTACAGGTGGCGCATACCCATTTATACTATTCTTACGAATATTTTTGCAGGTTTTATCCACAAGTATTCGCAAGCATGAATTTTTGCCATCCCTCCATACAAGGAAGCAAACTAGGCATGAAATCTATAGTTATTACTTCTCAGCCATTAATGATTCCTCGCATTGTTCTCGTTATTACTTTATTTGAATATGATTTTCTTGAATAAATGTATGTAATGGATGACGAGGCAAAACAAATTGCCATTTTTAGCAATGATAAACTTGTTGAAAGAGAACTTGCATGATGGCCTTTTATTAAAAATAAATGCACCATTTTCTTTGTTTTTCACTTCACATTAATACTGAAACATCTCCTTCTCCATCAAAGGTTTTAGCAAATGCCAAACCCTTTATAGATTTTCTATTTTCTTCTTTTAACTGTTAAAATTACACATGTGATACGGAATTGTGTACAGATTTCACTTCTACCTTATAAATTTGCAAAAAAATTAAAAACAAAAAATAAAAACCACATACTAGGCACTAGCTCCATGTTACAACATGAAATTCTGTTTGCTACATTATACTGCGGCCAAGGTTCTTACTCTGTTATTACTATAAAATTTCGTTGTTCAACATTTGGATATTATTTCCTTCTTGTATTTTTAGTGTTTATTATATGGCTAATGATTAATAGATTCAAATTTTGTAATGCAGAAGCATTTGAATCCAGCAAAAAGAATAATGTCATTCCACATATATATATATATATATATATATATATATATATATATATATATATATATATATATATTTACATTTAATATATATTTTAGACATTTCATGGAATCAGTAAGAGGCAAAGATACTCTGTCTTCTTTTGCTGGATTCAAAGCTATTATTGTATTGTTAGTGTTAATTATATGGTTAATGATTATTGTGCTTTCCTTAGTTACATTCCCCACTCCAATATTTCTCTAACAATATAATATAATCCGAAAGGCTAAATTGAAATTTAAGCAAAATGTTTACGGCCTCGTAGTTGCTTTGTTTTCTTAAGAGTGAAATGTTAGCTTTTGGTTGCATTTTAGCAATGTTATACACATCGCTATCAGCAATGCACGGTTTACTAATTATTTCTATGGTAAATCATAAATTGCTAAGAAGATAAGTGCAATGTAAAGATAGAGAGGTCATTGCTAAGAGAATACATCAATTCACATTTTTTTGAAGTTAAAATTTTTATTAATGAGATTATCTAGTTTGGAACATAAGGTGCATCCAACTTATGATCTAGAAATTGCTACACCTGGGTAAGCCTGTAGTGGAGCAATCACACGGCTCATTCAACCAAAAATAAAAGAAACAGCCAACAGGCCATTGAAGTGACTAAACATTTCATTCAACTCAAGAGTTATATTTTCAATACGAGTGTATTTATGTGGATTGTGGAGTCCTATATATATAAATTATCAAACTCAATTCGGCAATGTTAGTCTTGATTTGACGCTTCAGTACTCTGAGGGATGATTGGTAGTATTGACAAAACAACCCCATTTTGCCATGTAGCCGCCAATGATACAAGGAATAGATGTACCACTTACACAAAACATATCCCAATCCATGATGTGCCACCCAATAATTAGTAATTTTAAACCATTTGCCACATTGCCAAGCAAATACATCAATTCATTCATGTAAATGTTTCAATATAATGTAAGTGTTGAATGACACACGATACTTTTTAAATAAGATCAAATACAATAAATCATTATTAAGATTAAACGAATCTCTCTAATCATGATTAAGAAATCAAGATAATACTAAGAAATAAAATGTAAATCCTTAATTACTATTTAATTATAAATAAAAAATTAGTATCTAATCTTTATCACTTAAGGGTATATTAGTGACATGAATCAAGTTTATTACATATGTGGTAAGTTTAATAAATTTAATAAAAATAAAAATGAAATGCAATTCATGGTGACAAAAGATTGATGAGTATTGCTCACCTATAAATAAAGCATGCCATGAGATAAAAAAAAATAAAACAAAAGTCTTTAAAGATATATCAAGCATAATGTACATAAACTTTACAGACCATACTTTACACTACACATAATGGTGTTTTGAATTGGGCATGCACATGAACAGCATGACAATCTCTATGAATGATCTCTACTATGATTACTTTCGAGATTCTATAACCTTTTTGGTAGAGTTTTTAAAATAGGTATGTTCTATGAGATTACAAATAGGTCAGTTTGGACTCTAAAAAAGAAAACTCAAATAGAAGCAAATTTTTTTTTGTACCGATCCATATGGGTCAACTACGAAAATGGACTTGGTCAGGTCACGAGCAGACTCGAATATAAATATAAATAATATAAATTTTAAAAACACATATTAATAATATATATAATACATTATTAAAAAATATATTAAATAAAAATATATACATAAAATGTATGTTTTATACAAAGTCAATTTATACGTGTTTTTTTTGTCTTATACATATTGTTAATATACATATAAAGATATGTTTGATGTTATTTAATAATATTTTTTAACAAAATAAAAGTTATGTTATTCTAAAATGTATATTAAATTAATATATATATATATATATATATATATATATACATATATTTTAATGTTATTTTATACTTATTATGTGTTTTGGACTGATTTAGTGTTGTTTTTAATTGGTTTAAGTTTGCAATATAAAATAAATTTTATTTTTTGATAAAAGTTTGGATTTAGATTTTCAAAAAACAAAAGGTTTATTTTAGCTCGGTGGTCTAATATAGGATTAGACTAGACTTAGAAATATGCCGCTCAAATAAAATATGGATGTAGCTCACCTGACATGTTTTGTGGTAAAAGTCTGATACACCGAATCAGGCCAGACTTACTTACCCAAATTGCCAACTTTACTTTCTGGCCAATAACCCACGAGTCCTCGTTTTACTGATATAGCTTGATCAACCACGTCTCTAAAAAATCACTAGTAGTTCACCTTAAATGTCCACAATGTCTTTATTTATAATGACTAAATCTTATCAAACATGATTACTATTAATTATAACTAAAAATTAATCTAATAATACGTGATAAAAATTTAAATATCCAATTACTATCGAATTATAAATAAAAAGAATAATATATAATTCTTAACCATTCATAATAAAAGAAACATTTTACCAGTTGCTGTCACACACGTTGACGAAAAAGACTCATTTTCCATGGCAAAAAGTTATTAAAATTTCACAATCTATCTATAGACGTTAAATTTGAAAATATCTTGCATTTGCCTTTCTTTTTCTTAAATTTACAAACCATGTCGTAGCAAAAAGAATAGCTTCGAATCTAGGAAAAGAAGACAGTATAAGGCTATAAGCCTCTTAATGGTTCCAAAAAAATCTAAAATATATACTAAATGTAATATATATATATAAATAAATAAAGGCACTTCATCGCTTCAAATCTTCAACCATTATTGTAGTATAAAACCACCTTTCTGGTATTTCCACCAAGCAATTCTCGTATAAGTATAGGTGTCTTTTGTTCTAATGAGAATGGGAGCAATGAACGCCATAGTGCGTATTCCTGTATGTATCTATGCAATCAGAAAGGAAAACAAGACTCCAATGTGCGAAACTTGTCTATACAATATGTACATTATGTACAATTAGATACCTTCATGACGCCAGCATTCACTGAATAGCTTAAATATATTTGGCTCTGAAAATACAACCTTTTTTTTCAAAATTAATTTCTATTATATATATATATATATATATATATATATATATATATATTGCATTTATTAAATGTAGGGACTAATACCAATTAAAATTTAAATAGAGACTAAAAAAAAGGTCACATTTTAGAGACGAAAACATATTTAAGCCAATATTCTATCAACTCCTTTGTGCAGGAGACCCTCCCAAGTTACTTTCAGTTTGTTCAGAATCAAGCTGAGCAGTTGTAGATGATTGATCAGGCGGTAATGCCTCTTGGGAACCTTGCTGTTGATTCGACTGAGCAAGTGATCTTCTCCTCCAATTCAAAATCTCCATAAGAATAGAAGCTCCACACATTACAACTCCAAACCCCGTAAATGTAGCTAATAGGATTGCTAGAACAGCTTGCATATGTACCTGCCATCCCAAAATAAATGTATTTGAATATGCAAATTTTGACTAATGCTTTAGCATTACAATTGAAGGTCAACAAACTGAAATCCACAACAATGCTAATTTTAAATTCATTTGACCAATCCGCATTTTGCTAAGGGATCATGAGTTCATGACTCTAACAAAATATTGCTATCTACAACTCATGTTTATAACCTGATTTGAATTCCTAGAGGGAAGCCGAGTTGAGAGAGAAATGGGATGAAATACTTAGCTGCATATTATGACTTAAGTATCTCTTTTTTCAATTTTACTGTCAACGAGAGCACTATTGTTATTATGACTTATGTAAACAAGGAAAACAACCTGAAAGACTAGTCTATTCGGTGGAAACAACCTTATGGCTTAAGAACTACATTGAGCTTTATATTCTAGTATTCTACTCAAAACGGGACTCATAAAACTTGGCATCAGAATTGTTAAATAATTATCATGGCATAACAGATTTTTTTGCCAACCACGGAAGACAACTTGTGAGGGGATGCCCGCATAGCGTCACCGTAACGCTCAACAGTATGTTTTAATGGTGAAATTTTGGCCTTTTGTTATATTCCGTCATCCATCATCAATAACAATGCTTGGCATCAAAGGGGTCAGTTTCTTATTTCCCAAAAATTAACAAAAAATACAAAATGTCCTGTAACTGTTTAGAAAAAGAATTTCTTACCAATGAGAAGAAAAGATGTCCAGCGAGAACCACCAGACAAAACTGAACAGTTGCGTAAATCCAAACATGATTTCTTCTCACTAAGAAAATTTTGGAGGAATTAGTTATATATATAATAAATGAGGAATTCAGGCAGAGTTGTCTAAAATAGAAGAAGCCTTACCCATTGTTGTAGCTGTCATGCTAGCAAGAAGACCCAATATACAAGAAAATGGGAGAGACATGGCAATAGCACCTGATCCCATATTAGACACCTGTCCATTGATAACATCAGGAATTCACATGGGCTAAACGAAATATTATCTAAGAGTGATTAAACTTACAAGAAGCTGCTCAAGAAAACAAAAGTAAGCCAGCATGTTGATAACAACAAGAATGGGAGCATCCTGCCAAACCCTATAAAAAATTTGCATAAGTTCTGTTGTACCATGTTGGAAAACATTACTGTAAGATATTCAGATCGGAGAAAGAGATAAAATTTTTTTGACTTACTTTAAACCCCAAAAGAGTTATGATACCAATAAAATTGACATGAAGTTATAGGTGTCTCTTGCAAATCAAGGCAAACTAGAGACCTTTTTCTAAAATGAAATGGATGTATTGTCTATCAATGATTCAGTGTAACTAACAATCACTAACTGAAACTTGTCAATGAAATATGCTCTACCGTGCTGAGCCATAAAATCAATATTAAATGCTCCAGAGAGTTCTACCCCTCCACAAAAAAAAAAAAAGAAAAAAAAAAAAAGAAAAGAACTCTTCAAGCACAGCTATTTAGTTTGACCTTACCTGTATTGAGAACTATCAGCCCCCAGCATGTTATGTGCATTATCATTTTGAACTCGTAAAAGGGTGACAGGTAGATTCTGAACTTCTTGCTTGCAGACATCACATGTTCTATTTCCTTTAATGGTAAACCATTTGACTGCACATTCTTTGTGTGCCAATGAAAGCTCACCTTTGCAGCTGCACTCCAATTTGAAAGTATCAGCACCTTCTCCAAGTTCAACCATACAGATTCTACAAACAGCTTCTTCTTCAGGAATATCTTCACCACCATCCTTTTTTTCTACTGAACCAAAATACTCAGATGCATAAACTGGTGATTGAAATAACTTAATCTAGAGGTCTAAGTCAATAACAGATACTTCAGAATTGGAAATTTGCAATATAATCAAAGAAACTAATTGACCCTGAAAAAAAAGCTTTTGCAGTTGCAGCTAAAGAGAATATATTGCAACTCAAATATGAGATAGACGGACCTCAATATATTTTACTTTTAGTCCTGTACACAGATGAAACATATATAATAACTGCAAAGGTTAAGAAAGACAAAGAGGAAGATTAAGCATGAGGAGAAAGGAAAAGAATAACAAATAGAAAATAGTAAAGAAGGAAAGAATATGCTGAATGAGCAGGAGAGTTATGAGCTTGGTGAAGATTAATCAGGATTAGTCGGTTTCACTTATAATTTAAGCAAGGAAGCATGTAAAAATTCCTAACAATTGAGTCGGTAAAATAACTTGTTTAAGAATTTTATAGAATAGTCGAACATAAATAAATTATTATATTTTTTATTTAATCAGTGACACAAACGTACTAAAACCTTAAAAGAAAGCCTTTTTAAATAAACCAGCTCTCTTTTTAGTACCCAATGAAATTTATCCAATAATATAGTTTGTAAATAAGTAAGCCTTTTTAAAGATTCTAAGGTTAACTTATCTTTCATAAAACAATTACGAAAAGAAATTACCAATATCATGAATTGGAGATGTCATAGGTGGTGTTGTGACAATTTTCTCATCCAATCGTTGTGCAGTTGGAACTATACGAAACATGCCACGTACAGGTGAGCTACCTTCTTTGTCAAGCACTGGTACTGAACGGGAACGATGCATTGGTAATTTTAGTTCTTTCCCCTGTAAAATGAGGTATAAATAAGATATAATCATATAAGTCTACCAAATTATCTTTGAGATAACAAATGTCTAATGATGATTTGCATAATGTGGAATTTTTATTTTATAGCTTCAAAAAATCAAACTGAAGTGTTGCTGAATGCAGACTAACTTGAAGAAAGGGATATATAGCATTGAATATTGATGGACCAGCGACTAAAAAGATGCATCTTTTGAAGAAAGCCACTAGTGCATCGGACTATATGATTTGTGTTTACTCAATGTAAGTGAAACCCGTACAATATTAAGAATTTTGATGCCATGCATACCCAATGATTATTTCTTCACTAGATGATTAGAGGAAGCAAACAAATATGCCAAGTCAACTCCACCACAAGCAAAATAAAACTATCATCCAAAATGTTAATTAAAAGGGAAGCAGGTGTCAATGCTCCATTGCTAATTGCTATATGCGAGAAATATATGAAGTGCAAATAGGTTTTAATGGATATAGAATACTAAAGAATCCTTTTATGACGATGCCAAGATTTAACTGCCAGATTCAAACATAAGGGTCGTTACATTAAATCTGATATACCATGTTAGTAAAACTTTGAAATTAATAATGTGAAGCAAAACCATTTCTGAAATAACAATCTCTTCAATGCTGTGACAGTTACATCTGTTTGGCATATTCAAGTTTAGTTTATTCAACAACCAAGAAAAAAAGAAGACGGTTTTAGAGAACAACAGATGCGTACAATCACATCAGAGAACCTGGTTACATGAATACAAACACCACTAGAAACAGTCCAAGGAAGAAGAGGTTTTTTCTCAATGATTTTAACCATCTCTATTTGCAATATATGTCATATAACTAAATATAATAATAACAATAATAACATGTTGCATTAGTTGTCAAACTACTCACAACTGTTTCGGTATAAGCCATGTTCCCTCCATGTACTGACCCTGGATTTGAATGAGAAATTGGAGTTACAGGTAAGGATGATGTTTTCTTCCCTCTAGGTGTGACAAGAGATAATGTCCTTGAAAGAAAAGGCTTTTTTGGTGCCACCATTGCTGATCCTTCAAGTGCTAGGAAGGCAGCCTTTTCAATCTCTGATCTTGTGTTACGAAATTTAAAACTGAGTTTGGGAAGAATGGTTTTGATAGTTGACCTATATTTTGATGAGGAGGGACCTGGGGATTCAATGCTTCTAGGGAAAACAGGACTTGGACAAGGGGAAAAAATCACTCTTCTTGGAGGTGGAGTTAGAGGCATGTTTATTCTCACATAATCTTCTCTGGCTTCATCCTGAGTAATTGCAGGCAAGTCCAAGATAAGGTTTTGCCTTGTCCCCTTTTGTCCACTTGGGAGTTCCTCAGTAATTTCAGATGATTCTGGACCCTGTGTATTAAGTAGCAGAAGAAAAAATTTATTAAGACTTAAGAGTAGAGATGGGGGGGATAATTAGTCATTGAGCTGCAAAGTAATAAATCTCAACACACAAATATATAAAAAACATGTAGTTTTAGTTGGAGGATACTTTAGTCAAAAGTCAGCTTTCAGTTGAACTAATTTTCAATGACAATCTACATAGTTGATAGTTTTCCCCTTCTTATAAGGGACTGCTTATACGTATGGTGCATTTGCTAGCTAAGGGAGATACAGAGTGAAATGGCATCAAAGTTATCTGAATTCTGATCTTAATACTTGTGTAACTTCGCAGGACGGATGTGTAAAGAAGAACCATATAATTCATCAAATTGGTATTCATTAAAAAAAACGAGCAGCTGTAACAAATCTTAAAACGTGAACAAATCATAGTAGCTACGAGCACCATACTAGTCGAAATCTTTAGAAGATATTGGATATGGTCTGATGATAAATGATAAACAATTGAAGCTTGATTCTTGACACCTAGTAAATTTGGAGAAAATCACCAATTTTTCTAAACGTGTTTCTAGAACAAATGAAACTCAATAATAAATAAATACAAAAAGAAATGATTCTTGGAAAGATAACTTGAGGATGATACAAGTTTTATTTCAAATAAATTTCCCCAATTTGTAAGAAATAAGGAGCTGGAAAATACAAGTTACGCAATTGAGAATTTGAAACATCTGAGCATGATGAAAAGATTATGAACCAGGGCAACATAGCATGTAGTATCCTGTCTGTCGTGTTCAAATTCAAAAACGAGAGATATTTAAACCTCTAAAACCAAAATTTCAGCTCGGGAAAATTTAGAAAACCAAATTTCCAGCTTGGACTAGAACACAAACTCCTACCTCTTCCATAAATTCGAGTGACCAATATTTCGTGTTTATGTATATAACAGAACACAAATGAAAAGACAACTGGTCATGCATTAACATCTAGAACAACAACCTTAGAGTCAAGAAAACAGACATACAAAGTGTTATTCCAAAGCAAGAAAAGAATAGAGGGAAAAAAGGGACCTTTTGTATTGGGTTATGAACTCTATTTTCATTGGTGGCATGGGCTTGGTCATTATTATGATTGGAAGAGTGTGAAGGTTCAGTTGCCATGTTCAGTGGGGAACCCACCAAACCAAAGAGAAAAAACAAGACAGGGTTGAGGTGAACAATGGAAATTGAAAAAAATGTTTACTTTGGAAGAGAGATAGAAGAAACCTTCCCTGGATCATGGAAGATGGATATTGGCTGAAAACAAGCACAGAGAGAATATAGTAAAGAGTGGAAAGAAGAGGCACCATGAAGACAGGTTGTGGTGTAAGCTTGAAGCAGACATGTTTCATATTTTGCCAATTAAATACAAAATACATGTCATACATGTATGATATTCCAATATTATTTTTCTCCTTTTCATTTCTTTTAATCCAAATTTCTCTTCTTCTTTTTTCTATCACATTTATTATTTTTTTTTTTTTAATATTTTTCTCCTTTTCATCCCATCAAATGAATCTGTACTATTTTAACGTGTACGATTATCACTTGTCATTATCAAAATATATTGTAACCCGGCTAAAATATTATTCTTCTTGTTTTATTATTATTTCCGTTATTTGGGACTTTGAAGTCAAATAGGATTTTTTTTTTTTTCGTTGGGACAAATAGGAAATACATTAATACTGGCTAGAGGCTGCTCGCTTATAGTGAGATTATGATTAATTAAGATTAAATATTTATTAAATTTAACAAACAAACGTACCTCAACATTGTTTTTTCATTTATTGGTCACTGTCTTTTTATTTTACTTTTGTTTATATTTTATCCAGCTACTCTCCAATGACGCGCTAACCTCCCAGCCTTGTTTTTAAAATGGAGACGAATGACAATTGCATGATAATATGATTATAGATTTGTAGTTTTGTACAATTGTACATATCAGAACAGTTACCAAAACATTGTCAAAAAGGAAAAAGTTACCAAAAACATTATTCTTATTCTCTTTTTCTTATGTTTCATTATTGTGTGAACTATATGTAAGTTTTTTAAATAATTTTTATCCACATTTTGTATAACAAATCTCACATATAATTTAAGAGACGTGTTAAAAATTAATACTAATATTTTTTTTGCCATAAATTTTACATTATTAGTTAATTTCTATAAAATTTATTTAATTTTTAAAGTGTATCTTTTTACCTTAAAAAGAATGTTAATTAACCAGTGTGGATTCATTTGGTAACTGATATAATAGAATAAAATATGACAATATATGACAGGATAAGGACAGAACAAGTTATAATCATATACAACAACATTTTAAATTTAGCACACCATATAAAAATCATAGGATATAATATATTTTTTAAGTAAATTATATAAAATTCTATTTATTTACTGAAAATTACAATTTTAAGTAAATTATATTTTATTTCTATAACTACTTTTCTTTAAATTATAATTAATATTTAAAATATTTTAATTTTAATTTTAATATTTTAATAAATAATATAATTTGAATTTATGCGTCAGAATTATTATAATATAAATATATAAGATAATATGTAAAATAAAAAATTATAATATATATTAATTTTTATAGAAATTGTATATTATTTTTATTATATATTATATACTATATAAAGCCTTGTATATTTTATTTATAATAGTATTACATATATTATATAATATCTCATATTATGATAATAACAATAATATATATTTTATACAATATTATGTATACTTCTAATGTAATAAATAGTATGTCAATCTAGAGGGCGAAACTATGATCTTAAATTAGGGGGCAAATATAAAGACGTTTAGATTAAAAAAAAAACAACTAATAAATTAAATGTGAGTGAGACTATAAATATTATTGTTAAATAAATAAAGTTGTTAAAAATATACGACTTTTGCGTTTCTCATATTATAAAAGAGTTTGTGTTGTTTAACATCACAAAATTTATTTATAATTGAATCATATTAAATTTCTTTGTAATTTCTCTTTCAACAAAGATAATGAGAAAATGTTCTAAATAGTTACCTTCTATTTTGTTTTAAAGTTTAAAAATAGAAAAGGAACATTCAGTGGTTAATATAAAAATTAATAAAGTCAACCTAAGTTTATCGATGGTAGAAAAGTAGATAAATATCTTCTTTTTTTTTTCTCCGCCAACCATTTATACAATTCTAAATTGTCAGATGAATTGTGAAATTCTTTATTATTAGTTATCTCAATTCTCAAATTTTATTGTTGTTTTTGGACGTAAAATTTATTAATAAATTTGCAAATATCATTAGTTCAAAAATGTATGTGGGCTTTTCTTAGATAAAAAATGTAACTAATATTCAACAATTTTATTGCCTTCTCATTAAATATACTATTCAAATTCAGTAACTAAAGATCAATTACAGCATGGAAGATATACACTGCACGAGATAAGAATGACACGAGGTAAGAATGATGAGCACCGTCTTGCCTTCCAACAAAACGAGAGAAAACATAAATTTACATAATTAATATATATATATATATAAAAGTTCATATTAAAGACATTTAGAGAGAAAATAAATTTATACAATAGATAAAACTTAGCTTTTTTTTATACAACTTTTATCTAATCATATATATATATATATATATATGGGGGTTATTTATAAAATATAATATAAGGGTTATATCTATTGCAAAATTAGTTAACTTACATCTTTAATAATTTTATGTAAAATGAAAATTTTACCAATTTAACTACTAAAAATTTTATAATATTATCTAGTTGATTATGTTTATAAAATCTCACATAATTTGGACTTTTTAAAATAATTAAGTTATTTAATAATAAATATCACATATTTTTAAATATTATATTATATATTATATGAAATTTTGTATGCTTTATCTAATTAATAAAAAATATAAAACTCAACAGTTAGATTAATTAAATTTTCATTTTACATAAATTATTGAAGGTATAAATTTAATTTGACAATCTAATATTAACAAATCCTATCTTATAATTATAATTATAAATATAGTTATTCTAATAGTAAATATATTATATAATATAAGGAGTAAAAAAAGGGAGTTTATCTTCTCATTTTGCCTCTTAACACAACTTTTTCTTTAAAATAAGAATTACACTACAATAATAAGATGGAATAAGAGATAAGATAACATTATTATATCCTATAAGAACAACAAATTTTAACAGAAATTAATCAGAATACGATAACTATATATCATGTCGAATTATATTATATACTTCAAACACAAAGAAACATTTTAAATTTTGGTTAAAAAACAAAAAAAAAAGTTAAATTTTTATTATATATGCAAAGTTATAGTTTTTATGATTTTAAATTGCATTTACATTTTTTTTTTCAATAAAAAATCTCATTTAGAGCATTTGTCAGCAAAACTCTTATTTTAGCAAGTGTGAGAAGTCAAATTCTAATCATACTAGTGATACGGGAATGTTAAGGATGTGAGTTAAAAAAATTACATTGAGATGTACATAATTACTTCTCTCTAATTTTGAATTGTACTCATTTTATTTTCAATAAAAAATATTTTATGTTTTTAAACCAATACTCTAATCATAATTAATGTCCTTGGCAAGTCTTTAATTAAAGAATCATATAGAAGTATAATTCAAAATCAATGTAAAGGTAATTTTACATATTCTAATAATTTTTTAAATTTAATCAATGCCATTATAACGCTGATTATCATTCTCCGTTAAAGTTTTTTAAAGGATCCATTAAATTATTATATGTTGGACATCTTGTTTTTAATAAATGTGTTTCAAGTGCAAAGTGGAAATCCAAAGTCAATGTGTTGAGTGCATTGTTTTATTATCTGTGGTCGAAGACAGACATCCGACATATATTCACCGAAGTGGAGACGTTTTAAAGTGCAACTAAACTTACCGCATTAACAAGATGATAAGAACAAAATTTTAAAACTAATTGGTGATCCAAACGGTTTAAAGAAAGAAATAAATGCTAATAACACATAAATCTATGCATAACATTAAACCATGATAAAATATGCATTACAAAGATAATTATATTAAAGAGTTTGCTGTTATTACTTCTTCAAAAGAGAAACATTTTCAAAAGAGAAACATTTTTCAATATGTTAAGGCTATTTGTGATGGTTTTGAGTTTCTATTTTTTGTTTTAAAATATATTTTAAAAATAAAAACATGTTCGACAAAAATAATTTTTATTTTATTTTTAGTTATTTTCAAAATAGATTCTATCTAATTTTAAAAATAATAAATTTTAGTTTTCATATTTTTATTTTAATTCAAATTCATTATTTGACATTACTTGTCACTATTGATCATTAGCTTTGATCGATAGTCGTCGGTTACTACCTTTAACTGACCATCATCAATCGTCACTTCCAATCAATGATCATCAAATGTCATATCCATTCTCCACCTTCAACATCGATCGTCACCTTTGATTATCGATCACTAACCATTGATTTTTTATTTCTAGAAAAGAGTGTGGTTAATATTTGAAAACAATGTTTTAAATTTAAAAATGAAAACAATGATGTTTTTAAAATTTTGAAAACTTAAAACTAAAATTAATTTTTGTTTTTATAAATTTCAAAACATAAAACCAAAAACTATCATTAACGGGCCTAGTTTCTAAATTTTTTAATGTTATGTATATTACTTCTACCATTTCATTTTATTGGTCGTTTTCTTGCACATATTAAGACAGACAAACAATAAATAAGCTAGTAAAGTTAATAGGATACATTTACTAATTTATTATATTTATTAATTGTAATAGTTGGGAATTTGAAGGACACAATATTAAAAATAATTTAAATTAGTGTGAATATTTATTTAACGTAATATTGAAATAAACTTCTAATTATTGTATTGAAAGAAGTAAATATTGGAATAAACATTATTCAAAATGTTTTAAGGACCAATTTGCATAATAACATAATCATTAAAAGACTAAGTGCTTGATTGATTTGATTTTGTTTTTTAGTTTTTAAAAAAAGTTTTCAAAAATTGCTTTGGGAAGAAAAGAAAAAAAACAACTTGTTTAGTAAGTGTCATTTGAAAATTGTTTTGAAGATGTGAAAATGGAAAAACTTGTTCATATTTATTAAAATTTTATTAATGAAAAGCAAAAAACAACATATTGTGATTGTATTTTGAATTTTCAAAACAAAAAATAGAAAACTAAAAAGAAAAACTAGTTTTAACTATTCCTACTTTTTAGTTTTTAAAAACTAAAAAAGTAAAATTGTTTTAAAAAAAACATTATCCAAACGAATTTTTTAATTTTTAAATACTAAAATACTGAAAATAATCTTATAAAATTACTGCCAAATAAATACTAATTTATCTAAACATGTCATTCGAATATCTAACTACAAGTACCTTTAAATTTCAAGAACAAATTGTGGTTTACTCAATTTTCAAATGTACTATCTTTTATATTTTAAAAATTAAATACATTTTGGATAAAAAAAATTAGGTACATTTATTTTAATATTATTTAATTTATAAAGCAACAAATGAAGTTTTGTTCTGATTTAAAGTAGTTGAGTTTTTTATTATTTTTTTGAATATAGTTTAAAAACAGAAATATGTTCATATGTTGATACCTTTAATAATTAATCATTAACTACCATCTTCGATCATGGATTACTAATCATGTAACTTCAACCATAGTCACTTATCAATTTTTAACCTTCAATAATTGATCATTACTTTCAACCATCAATCATTAACTTTCAATCTTTGATCTCTAACAAAAATATTCTATAAGGATTAAGATTTGACAAAAATAACAATATTTTAAATTTGAAAACAACAACTACTTTATTTTTTAAAAAACTTAAAAACAAAAACGCAGCTAAATATTTTGAATAATAGCACCATAAAGAGAGCTCGATCTCGTGTTTGTAGAGACAAATCGAAGTAACATTGAATCACTTTAAATTCATAAATTATGTAAACCTTTGTCCTGTGAAACTTGTAAAGTTGTGACCCTATGATTAGGCAGAACGCCCCTACAAGTTGCTTTACACTCTCCATCTATCACTCAACCATCAATATAATTATTCCATTTCAAGCAATTCCCAGATTATATCAATTCATTTGTACCATCCGCTAACATAGATCAGGCCTTAGCAACAATACAACCTAGCTTCAGGAAAATGTTCTGAAATTTCTTCTCATTCCTACCCTTCCAAATTTTTCATAATATAATTCCAAAAAGAATATGTCACTGGTCCTTTTCTTTATTCCAATGCTGCATTGGCTGGAGATTCTTCATCATCCAATTTGTTATATTAGTTATAAAAAAGTTGTGTTTTATCACCAGGTAACAAAGAGAACTAAATTCACAAAATTGATTTTTAACGGAGATTTTTTCAGGATTAAAATTCATTTTGAGATAATATAACTTGGAAATTTTTATTATAAAACTAGATTAAAAGAAAAATATAGTATAAAATTTTTTATCAACACAGAAATTATTCTAAATTACTTTAATCCATAATCAATTATGAAAAAAATTATTCTAAATTTTTTATCATTAACTCAAAACCAAATATGAAAAAGATTATCATTTTTAGTAAATGAAACTCATTGTCTTGACTAGCATGATAGATAAAGGGTAGTTTCTTTTAGTATCCTTTATTTATTAATTTCACTCTCACCACATTTACAATTATATGACAAATTTAAACAATACACTTATGTTGTTTTAATTTGCATTTTAATATGTATATTTTGGATAAATTAATCTGAAATATATATTTTAATTCTAGATCACTAGAAATAAGTTATGTTAATTTTGGATCAAGATGATTTAGAATATAACGACTTATCAGAATATGAATAAATATTATATAGCCTAACCAACATAAAATTTTTTTAAGTTTAATGAAACATCATATCATCCATCAATATTTATACAAAGCATTCCACCACAATATCAACATTTATGGGTATATTTTCTTTTTCTCCCCAATGTGTGGCGTACCAATGTTTAAACGTGGTAGTTTATTTCTACGTAATTTTTTCATGGAATTTTATTGAATAAAGCTTTTAAAGATGGTAGTTGATCTTTACATAATCCTTTCATGGAATTTGATTTGAATAATCCTTTTAAAGATGATGACACAACACATTGAAGGAACCAAGATCAAAAGTAGCAAGACTAAGTATAAAAAATTGTCAAACTACTTGAAATAGTAAGCTGAGTGACACGTATACTTTTAGTGAAACCATTTCGACCAAAAGACATAAGAAACAATTTGCTGAACAATATTGATTTCCGAAACACTTATGTGATGAAGCGTTTCCAATCTGATGCGGTATATATAGCAGAATTACGAAAAATGGAAGACAGAGATAAGGCGGAAAAGGAAAAGAGGGGGAGGAGGGAACAAGGGGTAGTCTAAATGAAGTTTCTATCATTGAATGTGAGGGGTTTTAGGGAGCAGGTGAAAAGGAGGAGAATCAAGAGGATGATAGTAGGGAATCAAATCGACATATGTTTGTTTCAGGAAACAAAATGCTCTAATTTGATGGACTGGGAGATAAAGGAGGTTTGGGGAAGAGATGAATGTGATTGGAGAATACTCCCATCAATGGGGCTGAGTGGGGGTTGTGTCACAATTTGGAGGAAAGAGCTGCTAGAGGTGGTGTGGCAAATCCAAGGGGAGGGTTTTTTAGGTGTAGCCTTTAAAGGGAAGACCTCAGATGCGGTCAACTGTGTGGTCAACGTTTATGCTCCATGCACATTGGAAGGAAAGAGAAAGATATGGACTGACTTAATGATGACTACAAAAGGGGTCCCAAATGTAAGATGGGTAGTTGGTGGCGATTTTAATGCGGTCACCGGAAGGAGTGAAGTGATAGGAAGATCGGCGTACCACTCGAGGAGGGAGATGGAGGAATTTCAATTCTTTATTCAACAGATGGGACTGGTAAACATTCCAGTCATTGGAAAAGGAGTCACATGAATTTCACCAGATAGGCAGTCAGCAAGCAGATTAGACAGGTTCCTTTTCTCACCCGCGCTGATGGATGAGTGGGGAATTTCTGCACAGAGGGTAGGCTCGAGGGAGTTTTCTGACCATTGCTGGATTAGCACCATCGATAATAAGCAGAATTGGGGACCTAAGCCATTCAAGTTTTTTTATTATTGGTTGGAACAGGCCTCCTTTGGAGAGTTGATAGCAGAAAGGTGGAATCTGATTTAGGTCTCAGGATGGCAGATGTATCAGTTGGCAAGGAAGTTAAAGGCCATTAAAGTAGACATAAAAAAGTGGTCTGACGACGTGTGGAAAAAAGATGTCAACTTTCTGGCCGAACGGGTTCGGGGGATGGAAGAGGTTGACCAACTGTTACTGGCAGGTGTACAGGTGGATGATAAAGCCAGGCAGGACCTCCTGACAGAATACTGGTCCAAAGCAAGGGTTATGGAACATGCATTGGCACAGAAATCAAGGGTGAAATGGGCCATCAAGGGAGACAATAATTCCAGGTACTTCCATAATTGTTTTAAGTCGAGATGTCAGGCAAACTCCTTGTTGGCAGTCCAATCGGACTCGGGGTGGTTGGAGAGTGTGTCTGATATAAGAGCCAAAGTATTAGAACACTTTTCAGGGAATTTCCAGGAGAGATGGGAGGATCGACCAACCATAGACCGAGTGCCTATTGCTCAGATATCAGAACAGCAAAGGCAGGAGTTGGAGGAGCCTTTTCTAGAGGAGGAGATTAAGGCGGCTGTGTGGGCATGTGAAGGAAGGAAAAGTCCCGGGCCCGATGGTTTTGGAATGAATTTTTATAGATCATGTTGGGAAGTAATTGGGGCAGATGTGGTTAAGGCAGTACAGGAGTTTCATGGGTCTGGGATTTTACCGAGAGGGATAAGCTCTTCTTTTATTGCTCTCATTCCAAAGGTGGCTCGACCAGCAGGTTTAAGCCAGTACCGACCTATCTCTCTAATATCGAGTGTGCAAAAGATTATCTCGAAGTTACTCTCTGAGAGGTTGAAAAAAGTGTTGGTGGGCCTAATATCGGCCTCTCAGACAGCTTTTCTGTTTGGAAGATCAATCTTAGATGGAGTAGTCGTGGCAAATGAGCTTCTGGATTGGGCAAAAAGGAGACGACACCTGTGCTTCTTGTTCAAGGTGGATTTTGAGAAGGCTTACGACTCGGTCAACTGGAATTTTCTGGATTATATGCTGGGTAGAATGGGGTTTGGAAGGAGATGGAGATTGTGGATGAGTGCTATAGTCCGGAATAGCTATGTGTCAATCCTAGTAAACGGATGTCCGACTCTAGAGTTTAAACCAGCGAGAGGGTTGAAGCAGGGAGATCCGCTATCGCCTTTCCTGTTTTTGATAGTGGTCGAAGCATTACCAGCACTGTATACAACAACAATCCAAAAAGGCCTGTACAAAGAACTAATGGTGCAAGAGGATGTCAAGTATTCAGTGCTACAGTATGCGGATGATGTCATAATGATGGGTGAAGCGGACTTGCAATCGGTATGGCATTTGAAGGTAATTCTAAGGGGGTTTGAAATGGTGTCAGGATTAAAGGTAAATTTTAGTGAGAGCAGTTTTTATGGTCTAAATGTGTCAGAATCCTTCACATTGGCGGCCACTGGAATGCTAAACTGTAATGGTGGATCACTACCGTTCAAATTCTTAGGGATACCGGTGCGAGTCAACCCTAAGAGGGAACAACTTTGGAAGCCGGTTATTAATCAGTTCAAGAGGTGGTTGTCAGGGTGGAAGGCAAGGAGTATGACTTTTGCTGGGAGGTTGGTATTATTGAACTCTGTGCTAACTTCGCTTCCTCTGTACTTGTTATCATTTTATAAGGCTCCCAAGTCAGTGTTGAAGACACTCAAGAGGATGCAACGTACTTTCTTACGGGGCGGTAATGATAGTCAGTCAAAAATTGCATGGGTGAAATGGGAAAAAGTTTGTAGACCAAAAGATGAGGGAGGGTTAGGAGTGAAGTGTCTGGAGAAATTCAATTTGAGCTTGTTGGCAAAATGGAGGTGGAGAATATTAACAGATGAGGCGGCTATTTGGGGACCCTTGTTGAGAAGTCGGTACAGGAAGGCAGAGGGTTTTGTGGTGAGGCCCGCGTCTTTTGGCCAAACATCGCAGTGGTGGAAAGACATATGGGCCATTGATGGACCAAATGCGACCTTGCCTGGATGGTTCAACAGGATTAACAGGATAGTAAGCTCTGGAGAGGGGACGTTCTTTTGGGAGCAGAGGTGGGTGGGAGAGACAGCCTTCAGTGAACTTTTCCCTAGATTGTATACTCTGACAGAGGATAAGTTTATTACTATTAAGGACAAGCGCGATACAGAAGGCCATCTATCTTCATGGAAATGGGTCTGGCGGAGGGAGTTATTCGTCTGGAAGAAGCAATTGCTTCGGGCTTTACAGGAGGCGGTAAGCGAAGTCGTATTGGTCGAGTGGGATTTAGATGTGTGGGGATGGAATTCAGGAGAGGGGGGGATACTCAGTGGCCGAAGGATATAAGGTGTTGAATGAAGGAGTATCTGATATAGGAATCAACGTTGTCGACTCCCAGGATCTACGTAGGCTGTGGAAGCAGAAGCTGCCGTCAAAGGTACTGTTGTTCTCTTGGAGATTGCTAAGGGACAGATTACCCACGGTTGACAATCTGCTGAGGAGAGGGATTCAGGAACCGGTGCTCAATTCTGTGTGTGTGTTTTGTAATAATGGGATAGAGACTAAGGATCATTTATTTTTACAATGCCCGATTATTCAAAGGTTGTGGTATAAAGTTCTCAGCTGGGTAGGGGTACCGACACCATTGCCAGAGGATCTGAATCAACTGTTCCTATTATCCTCTGCCTGGGTGGTGGGAACGAGGAAGGAAAAGTACAGGTATGTCTTCTGGACTTCAGTATGTTGGACTATTTGGTTATCAAGGAATGAAGTTATTTTTCAAAGGACCAACGCTGAATCCCTTGATATGTTAATGTCCATAAAAATGTTTTCTTGGAAATGGTTGTTGTACTCTTTTGGTTTCAAGGCAGGGTGAGTATTTTCTGACTGGTGCTTCCAACCGAGATTATCTATGCTGAATATTAAATAGATTTATAGGTTACGTGAGTATTGTAATACTATACTATTTGTACATCAGGTTGAAACATTGTGTTTCAGCTTCCTATAATAGAATAAAATTTTGCTGTTAAAAAAAAAACTCAATAATAGTTGGTACGGGGTATTTGGCCAATAGTGTGACCTTGTTCAAAGCCCGACATGGAGTGCGAATTGTCTATTCTTGTTTAGGGAAAGTCTGTTGTTTGTTTGTGTCCCATATATTAGTGGCGGATTATTCTTTTAGACATAAACTCTCGCACTTATATATCTTGTGGTTGTGATGATAGGCATATGTATATATAAGGTGTATAAATGAGTGGTTTGAAACTTGGGAATAGTACGCGTACCGCACGCGTCTAACCAATGTCAGGTAGAAATTCCTCTCGACAAAAACTCCTTTAAACTTCTGCTCCATAAGCATCACGGATTAACGTGTCAAACTAGTTTAATATGATAATTAACCAATTTAAACATCATTAACATAGCATTGATCTTTATTAACCAGACCCATGGATCTCAATCCCTATAAATACAAAGGTGATTTCTGCTTAAATATTGACTTGAATTGAATGTCAGAGTAATATCTACAAGTCACTCAACTTTCACACCATGGCTTAAAGACCTCATCTCAAACTTATATTGGTATTGGAATAGGAACAATATGTAATGGGTGGCATGGTGATTGTGGATGCAGTCCCTTTAATGACAATGCTACAACACAAAAGGGGAAAGGAGTTGGGAGTTAACTTAGATGAAGGGTAGCATTCTGGGAGAAGGAAGGATATACTTAAAGTGATGACCATTAACATTAAGGCAGATGGTTTTATCCTTTTCCAATTCCCATTACCAAGTCCAACAGTCCCGTGCAACAAAGTTGGTAACAGGAGAGCTCAGCAATCCTTCCATCTCCAGCTTCAGCTTCATGGTTTTGGATTGGGCCCCCACTTAAAAGCAGAGATGAGGTTGGGCCTAGATCGTGACATAATGAAGAATTTCAATGTTCACACCTATTTTTATATAAAAAAAAATGTTTGTAAATTTTCATTCTAGTCCAAATTTAATTTTCCTACAAAAACTCTCCGAGAGCTTGTCAAAAAAAGAATTTTTGTACCTTTCCGGGGGGTAGAGTTAAAAGAATTTTGTTAACACCTTGCTGTACTAGGCATGTTTCAATACTGAAAAATGGCAATGGAAATTTCTGCAATTGGTTTTGAAGGATTTGAAAAGAGGTTGTGAGGCAGAAGGAAGGGGTCTGAGGGTTGGATGAGATTCTGACAGTAGCTGCATGCACCATTGTTTGTTCAGTTAAAAATGACGATGTTGACTGCTATGTTCTGTCTGGGTCCAGCCTTTGTTTATGCGTACAAGATCATCATGAAAACTTGTGGGACTAGTAAGTTGCTGCTTTCTATCCCACCCAATATTGAAGTTTCTATTCTTGATGGCAGCATGGCTTATATATTGAGCGGCCAAGACAAAGCACAGAATTGGCATGTCTACTCTGCCTCACCTGAATCCTGCAAAAATTCACCTCAAGTTGCCTTTTAGTTTAAAAAATTTCAGGAAAATTAAATTTAAAATAAAATAGAAATTTAGAAAAAAGTGCGACCGCATTAACAGAGGAAAGTGATTAGGTAACGAGATAACCATTTGTGATTTGTGATTTGTGATTGGGATTTGGGAGGTTCAAATTTCAAAACTCAACACTTCCAAGCGGATGTCTTCGACGGATAAGCCTTTTAATGTGCCATTGGTACCATAACTCAAACTCGAATGCTTATCTTTATTATCATATTAAATGGAAGCAGCTCAGGGCATTATATTTATGGGTTAGCTAATGAGTTCAATCACGCAATTAACCATCTTATTTATTAAATTACTCCACCTTTTTTCTATTTTTCATTATCACCCCCTTTTCCTTCTCTTAAGACATCATTTGAGAGAAAAAAAATTGTAAATAAATATATTTAAAATATTTGTTTATGATATTTTTATTTTTTTAATATTGATTTTTATTTTGTCTTTGTATATTATATTTGAAAATTTTTCAATTTAAATATCATTATAGGTAATTAATTATTCCATAATTATATTGATTTTTTATTTTAATTTATAATTTTGCAATTTTTTTATTCTTTTGCTATGGGTTATCACAGAGTAAAATAAGTTGTAATTCTTTTTTACTCTCTGGCAACCATTTACTAACAAACAGTGATAGGAGAGATAAAAAAAAATAATAACTATACTAAAAATATAATTTATTAAGAAATTAAATTACTCTACTTAAAAATAAGAAAGTAAATGATTATTATAGAATTTAGGTTGATTTGATTTAATTTAGGTTGATTGATTTTTATAGGAATCTAAACGCATGATTTGAAACGCTTCCGAATCAATTTAAATAGTTTATTTTTAGTTATTTTAAAAAAATTAACAAAAAAAATATATAATTATTCATTAATTTATACGTTTATATGATTGGGACTTAATTTTTAATTATTATACATTAATATGTATTAGTTTTTTTATCATATTAATTGATGAATTAATTTTTAACAAAATTATTTAATTTAATTCGCAATCTGATAATAAGTAATATATATTATTTAAAGAATCGATTGTTTATATTTCAACATTAATGATTATTTTAATATAATTTTGATAAGAATAAATAAACTTTCATAGAACTTAGAAAATAAAATTTTGCAATGTAAAATATTAATTTGATTTAATTTATATTTTATAATTAATCTAAATTAAAAAAAATTGTACTTTTTATTTTTTAGTCTAATTTAGATTAATTTTAAATTTAAAATTACACCAAACTACACGATAAATGGCTTTAGACATTACGCATATTATTTGTGGGCTTTAAATTACTTATGGGAGATTCATCTAATTAAAAATTTATTTTTTAAAAATAATTAATTAATTATATTAATAATTTTATTTTAAATATAATTATTTAAAAGTGAATTATTGTGAGATTCTTTTTTTTTTTAACCATAGTTCAAAATTGTATATAAATATTTTAAAATTAAAATAATATTGTAAAGACAAAAAAAAAATATTTAATATTTTTAAATATCTTAAACTTTAATCATTGAAGTTGCTTTATTATATTTTAACGCATGCTATGATATAAAGTTACATCATTAAAATCAATTTAATAAGTAGTACATACACAAAAAAGAAAATGTTTAAATATCAAATCGATACTTAAATTAATTAAATATAGAAAAGAAATTAACATTAATAATGTGTCCGATCAGTGAGCCAAATAATGTGATGGTATATATATAGGACAACTGTAAATGATAGTCGAATCATGTGAGTTTTAAGTAACCAAAGAATGTTCATTATAAAACAGACTTAAAACATTGGCACAGGACCAAGTTAGGCACGCGTCCACGTTTCCACTGGATGGGTACATATTTAATATTTTAAGATCGGTAATTGCCTAAAATTAGAATAATGGCATAGTTTTATAATAATGTAGTAAATATCTGAAAGAATCTTGAAGCCGCATCTTTTGAGAATCGTTTTTCATTATAAAAACAAAAAATTGTAAATGTATCTTAAAGCAGAAGTTAAAGGATAAAATTAAAGAAAGATTTATTTATGTTTTACAATTAATTTGGAAGAATGATAAAAATAATTAAATATAGGATTGGGCATGTGTTGCCACGTAAACCTAGGATAGGTAAAAAGATGAGTTTGTAACTGCGAGTGTTGCTGTGTCGTACTAGTGAGTCTTTAAGTGTGAGGCTTCCCCAACTTCCATTCTCTCTGACTGTACTGGATGGATACCAAATACCACGCGCTGAGTGCCTCATTAGCGAGGCGCGTGTTCTTCCGCGCGTTATTCCTGGCATCTGCTGTTTCCTTGGTTTCCCTGATTCGCTTCGTACCCAGCAGCCTCCATTTCACTCCCAACAGCTACGTTCACTGCGTGCACCACTCTGATTCCCATTCCCATTCCCAAAACGCCACTTTAACCGCTGGCTCCTACTTGTTCCAGAGCCGAATCCTCAACACCTTCTGGGGTTCCTTCGACTCCGTCAACTGCACAAACCACACCGCTTTAACTTCCACCGTTGTCACCTTTCTGATGGGTAAACGCCTCTTGAACTATGGCGCCAACACTCTCTGCATTGGAGAAGCCTCTCCCCTCATCGCCTCCTCTTTGCAACTCTTGGGTTTCTCCAGAGTCTTTTCTCTCCACAACCACCCCTACAAAAACCACTTTCCCTACAAAGACTCCTCCTTTCACTTCGTCTTCTCCACTGATCCTGTCCCTGCATTGCTTGTGCCTGAACTTGAGCGCATTCTTCAGCCTGCTGGAATCGGGGTATTGCTTCTTGCTGCTTCTTCTTCTTCATCTTCTCTCTCTTCATTGTTGACATATTCCAATGTGGTGCATGTTGGTTATGTTCATGAGCTTAGCCTTGTGGTTTTCAAGAAAACATCTGAACCCCCAAACACAGGCTCGCTTTTTAAAAATCCTGTACTTCCTGCACATTGTCCAAGTCTGGCATTCACCAAGCCTTTTGTGGAGTTCATGGAGCCTCTTGTGGAGCAAAGACAATATCTCAATTATCCCAAAATCTTTTCCTATTTGCCCAAGTTTGTGGACGTTTCCAGTGGGAAGAGATTGGTGTATATTGATATCGACGTGAGGGAGTTGGTGAATGAAGATGTCAATGTCACTGACTGGTTCCCACCTTCTTATCCCATTGATCACAAGGCTTTTAGTGTGTATTTTGTTCACTACAACGCTTCTGTGTTGTTGTCCTATGTGAAACGGCCACGTGTCACCTTTGTTTATCATCCCGGGTTAGCTGGGAAGGTTGCTCGCAGGAGTCGTGTGGATGGAGATATGGATCCTTTATTGGGCGAGGAAGAGTTCGATTTTCTCGTGTGGTTCAAAGAAACTGTGCAGTATGCGGATTTTGTGGTTCTCAAGATGAATGCTGGGGAAGTTGAAATGAAGTTCCTGATGGATATATTTGAGGATGGAGCCATATGCTATGTTCATGAGTTGTTTCTTAGTTGCTCCGAGAGTGGGGATGGTAAAAGTGAAACTATGAGCAGCAGGGAACGCTGCATGGATATTTACAAGGGTCTCAGAAGCAATGGTGTCTATGTTCATCAATGGTGGGATGCAAAATTGCATCAAGGGCCTCAAGTGTCGTATGCACAGTGATTGTCGAGTGAGAGAAATTGTTCTGCTTTGTGTGTTTGATGTATTGGATTACATAACTATTTAGTGTCGTTGGTTTTCTTGTCTATCAACAGCTTTATAAATAAGCTCCCTTTGCCACTCGTCTGCAAATAAAACCACTGCACTCACTGGTTTTTCTTTCTTTTATAATGTTCTGGGATTTAAGTAAAATTTGCAACGATCAAAACTACAGCTACGAATTCAAAATTGAATGAATCAATTTTAACAATGGAACTTGAATAGTAGCCATTCTTGAGCCATCAGGCACCGTAAACATGCGCGTAATTTGTAATTCTTTGATTTGGTTTGGTTTATGGTGTCTAGCTGATCGGCGTGCAAAATCTTGCTTCTTTTTTTTTAAAACTAAAATTGATACCAGAAGATTTCCAACTACTCACCTACACCACTCATCTAACTGAACCAATCACCTTAACCTTAGTTCAGATTTGCTTTAATGTTTTATAAAGAAAATATCATATAAAAATAAATTCATTTGGCGTCTTAAATAATAAAGAATAATATTTAACAAATAAGATCAGTAAGAAAATGTTACAGGTAAATTTAAAATTATTTGTCTAAGACGTGATGTGCATATGCTTATTGTCCGGTCGTACATGGTACAGTAATTTTAATTTCAGAACCGTGGATTCTCCGCTTGCTTTGAAGATGAATTATTGGGATTCCGGACAAAGGGCAACGCATGCGAAGTAATTTAAGGACTGCTTAACCAATTGCTAACGAAACATGTGCTAGCTTACCTCAAATTTGTGTCGAGACGTGTTATCTAACAATACTTTTCATAAAAGTATGAGTGGTGGATGGTGGGTTTGTGAAGAAAAAAGCTATTCAGTAATCATTTTCCTTACCAAGGCATTGACGAAATATGGCTCACAAAACCTTTGGCCGAAACTAGAAAAATCCCACCAGAAAGCAAGGAAGTGGTTGATAAAGTTAAATAAATAAACTTTCCAATATGATGCCAACCTGACAACAAGGCTAGATACATGATCAAGGCAACTTAAACCCATATTTCCTTGTCAAAACTGAAATGAACCACCTTGTTTAACTATTCGCCAGATGGGCAATTGCATAAAAGCAGAATACAGCAACTCAACTACTTGATCTAATCAGATCTATATTGATTCCTTTTTTGTACATGCACAAAAAGATAAAATTGACGCTAATTTATAAATTTTGGAACTCAATTTGCTGAGTTATTGTGAACTACAAGAAATTTTCTGCAACTGACCTAAAGTTGGATGGAGTTACGTGAAATTTTACTGATTTAGACCAAAATTAAAAAGATGTCATCTGAAGAGAAAACACATACACCTCTAATTATGATTCTGAAGGGAAAGCTACTTTGAAATTAGAAGTACAACCAAACAAGCATGACGGAGGCATTGGCTTATAAAATAATACAAGTCAGGTGCAATGCCAGCCTGTTGTACATGTTAAATATAATGTCATACACAAATTCCAATTTCTACTTTTGGGATTATTGGGAAAACCTGAGAAGCAAGTGAAGTATTAACTATAACAGTTGGACTGTACAGGAAGCTTGTGTCACTAAAATTGTATCTTCATTCCTCAGGCTCAGGCCCAACTTTGATCTCCAAAAGTCTCTCAACTGGTTGTCTGCAGATTGGACATCTATTTGTCTGGAACCTCAAAACCTTTGCACATCCGCTACACATACACTACAAGGAAATAAATCCAGCCAAAGCATATCAACAATTAAAGTACAGAAAAAATAATAATCAGTTTGTCAATATTGATTACTGATTAGTAACAGACTAAAGTTTTAAACATGTTGGGTACAAATTATTTTTGAGGAAATAATTGCTAAGGCCATGTTTGGAAAAAGGTTGGGCTGAAGGCAACCCATGTTTTTTCCAATCCATCAAGAATTACTTCTCCGTTTGGAGCTTTGGATCGTGTGAACGGCCATTTGCAAGGTTACAAATGGTCAAACTAACATGCACTGAATTTTTAAAAGATCTTTCATGAAACTGACAAAGCTATGCAATTGTTCCTCCAAAATAAGCCCACTAAACCAAACGTACAGGAAACAGAAAAGCAATAACAAAAAGTTCTGATTGTTGATGAAATTCTGCTTTAACACTCAGAATACTCAGATTACCGATTACCATCAGGCATCATTCCACCAAACAATTAAAAAGAATTAATTTAAGAAAAAGGAAAACTGTAAATACCATGTGGCGACATGGAAGGACAGTCGTGTCTCGAGGCTCTGACAAGCATATAACGCACTCTTTTCCTGGGTCATTCCCATCCACATCACTCTCCACTGAATTTCCAATACCATATATCTCCTGCAATTCATACCTCATTTCATTTACCCATAAGATCTGCTTAACAACCTTCACCTGGAATTCTCCTTTCTCCTTCTCAAACACTGCTTGAGTTATCTGAGAATTTGTGTTACCAGATGATGGAGTTTCATCTGATTTTGATTCATCATGGTCACCAGAGGATGCATCTGCTTTAATTGCAACAGGATAGACATCCATGTCCCCTACATTCAATAGCTCAGACTCCTCAAATATTGAAAAATCAATGCCAGTTCCTGCTGGCTGTTTAAACTTCTGGCCAAGACCTTGCTGGAAATTAATAGTCACAGGTGGAAGAATATTTTCCTTCATTGGGGTTAGGGTGCAACCTTCGCCTTCTTTTGCAAAGAAAAGTATAGTGATGCTGTTATGTAGATAAAAGGAAACGAAACTTCAGATCAAACAAATAAAAGAACTATCCTACAAAACATCCATATTCTTAGTCCTTATCCTGAAATTGTGAGCACCCAGCTTTCACTACCCACAAAAAATTGGCTATTTAACCTTTAACTACACAAAGTATTGAATGCATAGTCTACACTAGACATGAATGGAGTCAAACAAAGGTAGTGGAAGGGCGAAAGAAACCTTTAAGGTGCCCTGAAATTAATGCCTTCATACAAGAAACATCAAAATGCGCTTCTGACTAAAGAAAAGCACTAATATTAAGAATAAATAGTAAAAAATATTTAAATAATTTTGCATTGGTTTTCCATAAGAATAAGCTACTCGGGCATAACATTTTGCTCCCCTCCGATATTGGGGGGAGGGAGATGATTTAAAACATTTTAATTATAATGAATAAAATATCCCTATGGCCATATCTATATTTTGAAATTCAAAATTATAAGGGATACAAGAGTACATTAATTATAAAATCCCCTTGTGAACCAAACAAGAAAATAGTTGCCTCCCTTCCCCTCTATTAAAATCCCTCCCTTCCTTTGAACCCAAACAGTGCGTAAAGCTATTTGCTGCTAAGAGTGCGAAAGTCCAACAATCAGTTATTCTTTTAACATTCTGACTATTTTACCCCTTTAGCATCACGCTGGTCTTTCAAAGATTATTTTAATGACATTCAGAAAGGCACTCCTAAAGTGAAAAAAGAGGCTTTTGACCATATCTAATGCATTTTCTCAGAGCCTTACGTTCAACTTGACTACACCGTGTCAACTACACCTCATGTATTGATACCACTTTCAAATTATCCTTAATAAGAGAACCCAATAAATACATATAATACTTTAGTAACTTATTGCCTTCAAATGTGCTAAATTTGTTATACAGCTTTTAGACAAAATTGAAATTGCTCATGTAAAAAATCATTGGACAACCATTCAGACCCTCAGTAGCGAAAAAGTAGGTTAACTGCGTATCTCGTTATAGAAATAATTTTCATATTTTTATTGCTACTTACTCAACCATGATGTAGGCAGAAATAGCACCAAAATCCAGTTGTTACTATTCTATTACCCAAAGTTGGATCTAGATATGATATCAAGACTTCAGAGCATAAGGTACCTTTTAATCAGAGTAGATAATATAGATCAGTTCTACTTAAAAGGCATTGATTCTCCTACATGAGAGGGTCAAGCACATAAGAATATGCAGAAAATTATTTCGGATAATATTTTGAACATGGGAATTTCTTCAAAATTAAATGTAATTTTTCCAGTAATTTAACCAACCCACCACAAACACAAAATAAAATAAATAAATAAATAAGGGACCACAATATCCAACAAATTAATTGAAATAGCAACCTTGTTTTGTCATGTCACTACACATATAACCAACAAAACAGTCTCAAAACAGTCAAACTATATTAGAACAACGACTTTTTACTCTATTATGGCCTCCTTCCATTCTTAGCGAAACAGTTATTGTAAACAAAACTACACTTAAACTGACACAAATAACACTCACTCTAGGAATAGGGATTTGACAGCAATATAGCAGCTATTAGCACAAGTATAATAAGAAACTAAATGATCTATAAGCGGTTGTTTAGAAACAAATAACCTCAGCTTTCAAACTAACTAATGTGTAATGAGCTAATGAACTCACTTGCCATTAATGTGTACTGAGCAACTTTCACTTTTGATTGCTAAAAGGCAACATTAGCTAATGTAAAATAGAATAAGTAATTTCTTTAACACCCTAAGAATTGAATAGGGTAAAAAAGGCACTCTTGAAAACTTCTATAGACATTCCCAATTTACCAAACAAATAGACGCAAATTTGGTGTCATACTGTCTAGTATGTGATCAGATAAAAATCCAGAATATATTAAATGGGGGGGAAAAAATAAGTGTTTATAGACAATGTTGATCATTAAATGACAAATGAAGATAACCTGACAAGCTGGGAATCTTTATCAGCAATTAACTTTGCTTTTCAATCGGGCTTCCCAGAATGATCGTGAAAGAAAATTGAGCCCCAGCAAGACATGGGCAAGCTTATTCCGTAAATAATAAAATGCACACAAAACAAAAAGAAAAACTGCCACTCTGCCGCCAGAAAAGACAATAAGAATATACACTCTAAAGTAATAAATTTATTTGCACACCCCGTAAGGCATGCACCCCTTTACTTATCAGAATCAATAAATGCAAATGGAGCAAAGCAATTAAACCCTGCATGGACTCAATACAAGCAGCACACGATTAGAAAAGCCAGCAAAGAATCACCGCAACATCCTCTTGAAAATCTTGCATAAGACAGACACATAATTAACATTCACACGACACCACACATCAATTAATAGTCACAAAAACATATCAACCTCATTAAATAAAGGAAAACGTTACCTCCCCGAAACGGTGGCATCAAACGTAAACGACACGAGGAAACGGCCAGGATTCTCATCATCAGGCTCAATTCTAAGCGTCTCCTTCTTGATGTTCACATCGTTTTTTATAGTGACCGCCTTCTGGTGCTCCACATACGGCGCCGGTGCCGCAGCCGCCGGGTACCGCCCCCACATCGGATCCACCGTCTGACGGTGGTGGTGATCATACGGCGCCGGTAATGGCGCCGGCATGGTGGTCGGCGGTGGGTAGTATCCGGGGTAGTTGTGATACGGCGTGGCGGCGGGAGGGTACACGAATCGGTTCGCCGTGACCTCCGGCGGAGGCATGACAGGAGGAGGCGGAGGCGGCGGGTGAATCCGCCTTCCGCTGCCGGTGCCACCGTGTCTCCGGCGGCTGTTGGAGCCGCTGCTTCCTATGTTACCCATGAAAAAAAGAAATAAAATTACGAAATTGACCCAGAAAAGGTGTTGTTGTATTTTGTGTATTATATTTTCTGGAGTGCAGATATTTTGGCGGAAAGAAGAGAAAAATCGAAACTTGAAAGCTTTAGCGAGAAGGAAAGTGGGGTGGAGGAGATGGGTTTGTTATTTTAGTTGCGGTGGTTCAAAGAGTGTTATGAGACAGTGACAGAGAAAACCGGGGTAGAGAATGGGATGATACAAATATAATAATAGAAATGAAGAAAATGGAGAGAAAGAGAGTGTAATGGGATTGCGTAAAGCTCCACCTAGCAAGAGGATGGGATGTGAAGTTTTGTTGCTAAAGTCACCCACTTTATTTTTTATTTTTTTTTCCTTTTGTTTGGTTTGTCATTTTTCTAATATAATGGAAGGGTATGGTGCAAGAGTTTTGAGAAATTTTTAATAGATTTGGGAATTGATTATTTTGCCTTTAACAGAAATCACGGTCAGATTTCAGAATCGCATTGCCATTTTTGACACGCTATTCATCTATTAGTAGTTTTAGGGCCTAACTAAATCATTACAGGAGATGAACGTTTTCTTAAATTTGGACTGAGCAGGGCTACAACAAAATCCAAACAATCGTTGTTATCAAATTTATTATAAGGGGTTATAACTTATAAATATATGTTTTTTATTTCTATAAATAAACTCTTAAAAGGAAATGATTTTTTCTTTTCTAGAAATAAACAAAACATTTAGTATTTTCATATATAAAAAATTAAAAAAGGATTTATTTGTTATTTTTAAAGGTTTGAAATAAAAATTTTCATATTTACAAAAAGTAATAACATATTTTATCCTAATAATAAATATAGCAATAATTAGCTATTTTAGTTTAAAAAAATAAAAAGGAGGTTTAATCATAGGTATTGATGATTTAACCTTTTAATATTAGAGTTTGTGGATTTCATCTTTAGTTGATTTTGATTTAAAATGCATGAATTAGGTGTAGAATCATTTGACATGTTGAGGAGTAGAAGAGAAAGTGGAAATGAAGGATGGGACGGAAAACAAGTTGAATGGTGTAGAATCATTTGCTATCCCTTAGGTTCCGGTGTCCAATCAACGAACCTAATGCTGCGTTTGAGACATAACTAATGTAGAAATAATAACAGAAGAGAATACATGCTTTATTTATTTTGTGTTTTCTTTACCTTTTTTTCTTATTACATAGCGCCTCAGAGAATAATTGTGTCTTTATTTGAGATTTTCCTCGTTAAAAAAACACAAGTTTTGAAATACAGTCAAATAGTCAAGGTTGATTACTTTGAGCACAAATTTCAAATCCGTTTGATACAACACATTTTCCTCTCTTTTGCAGCATTACCTTTGTAATGTGAGTTAAGTGTGTGATTTTTTAAATAATACTTAAATTTCACTTTCAGCCTCTGTATTCCCCCCAAAAAATCATACTTAAATTTAAGACCAATGCGATGTAAGGGACAATAAATAAGAATAAAAAATGAAATTTTATTTTAAAATTTAGATTAAATCTTGCATGAATCCAATTAAGTAGCTCTAACTCAATTATTATGAGTGTAGCATTTAAATTTATTGATTAAAATTTTAAAAATTTTCATATCTAATTTAATATTTTTCATAAATTTTTATACTTTTTAATCAATTTTAAAGGATAAGCAAGTATGTTAAAAAACTGTGGAAATTATGAAGTTTTATATCACCAGATACCACCTACGTAAGCTTAAAGTCTCTTTTAGAAAAAAAAATTAAAAAAACAAATCAAAGTCTTGCACTTCAGCACAAATTGGTGTTGATAACCTTCCAAAAACGGAGATTTTTTTTTTTAAGAGAAAAAAGGCAAAATAATAGCTATGTCTAGAGCCATAAATTCCTTGAAAATTGAAATGTACGGAATTTAACTTGTTTAAATTAAGGGTTGGGCTTAAAAATTCCTTCATTTGAAAGAATTTAAAAAATATTTTTATTCGAAGTAATTCATTTTTCTTTTTAAATTTTTTTATTTTATTCATTTGAAATATAATAACATTGCAAATATTTTTAACCGACATATAATCAGATTTTTGTAGATGATAAAATCATCTTATTTTATAATAATTATTTTAAAAATTATATTTTGAGTAGCTTTTATTTCATTATTAACAATATAAAAACTTTATATTTTTTGTACGAACAATATATTAAAGAGTTTAATTGGTAAAGATTTTTACACTAACATTCAATCACAACCCTTCATTCATGGTAAATTTGTTGACTTTACTCACTACTATTTTAAAGTTAATATGAATGAAGAAGAATTGTGATTGAATATCAGTGTAAAAATCTTTTACACTGACAGTTTATACCAATTAAACTCTATATTAAAATTATATTTATTAAAAATTTCAAATATTAAAATTTATTGAAAACCAAAATACGCACTTAAATCGTAAATGGGCCAGCCCAAATTAAACTTGTCAAATGAAAATATTAAAAGTAATTTAATTATAATTGTCAATAAAAAATATTTAATATAGGCTTAAACAAGTATTTTGTTCTTAAAGTTTCACAAAAAATCACTTTTACTCCTTAAAATTAAAAAATATTTTTTTAGTCTCTAATTCACTTTTAGTCTTTCTTCTCTAGTTAACATCTTTAAAAAATTGGTTATAGAAAACATGTTTTTATATTCGTAAATCACTTTCCTTCTCTCTTCTAATTCCCTCAATCTTCAATTTCACATCTGTCACAACAAAATACGCCAAAACTTATAAGCAAACAACATTAATACAAAAAACAAATTAATTTTAGGGACTAAAAAAATATTTGTGAATTTCAAGGATCAAAAGTGACTTTTAGTAAAACTTTAAGGATAAAAACTTATGTAAGCCTTTAATTTATTTTTTTTGGAAAAAGAAAATTATTTTATTCAGAGTTGCAAGACATTTCTTAGTCACAAAATATGCTTGAAAGATTCAATTCACATGGACAAATATTCTTACCTTTATGCTTACATTGTAGATACTTAAGGCTTAAAATTCCTACATTTCCGGTTGCTTAGTCTATTAATGGAGGGTTTCCTGTCATACCATTAAGTCATAATTATACTTCTTTCAATATCAAAGCATTCTGTACAGGCCAAATTGACCACAGAGTAGCTACTCAGATAGTTGTCAACACATTTTTCATTATCTTTCCATTTACATTCATTAGATGTTGTCACAAGTGAGAAAAACATTCACAGGAAAAGACCTTTAAATATCCTAGCTAGTGGTAGCACCTCATCCAAACTTGATATGCATGCTTACAAGAGATGAATAATACGTGAGATACTGATTTTGGTTCAGCATGATAAATAAATGGGGCAAATATTTCCAACTAGAAGAGCAATCCCTCCCCCTTTTTGCAAGCTTCACCTTTGTTAAGATCTGACTATGAGTTACCTTCCAAGTGAAGGCAACCACTTTGGATGGAACACATGCTTTCCAAATTGCTTCATAGAATGAGGAGTTATCATTATGGTTGTTGAACTGATCAATCGACGTGCCTCTTCTACAGAAAAGCAAACATTAGTTCCATGATTGTTACCCCATACCCAACCATCTTTTTTTATCAGAGGAAATATGTATTCCTTCCAGAACTCTCTTTTGAACTCTTCCACCCAATGAATCTCCCAATTGAGTAAAGACCTTCTTCAACTTAATCTCCATTTCCATTTATTATTATGCAAATATCTGACCTCTGAAATCAAAGACTTTTTTTGGTGTGAAAAAACAAATAGTATATGGAAAGTGTTAAGAGTTTTAATAAACTATTCTACTTCTAGCAAGTGCACCATTCATATTGTATATAAATTTTGATGAAATCAAATCGTCTCTATAGAGAATTGACAATTATATATGATATTCAATATTAAAAGTCAAACTTTATAAAATTCATTAAAGTGTATAAAGTTTTAATATGAACAAAAGTAAAGATAGATAAAATATTAATAATAGTATAGGTTTGAAGAAATTCAATAGAGATAAATGTTAAGATCTCGATTCTTGTTCAAATGTTCATAAACTTTAATAATCGAATCTTTGGTTATTCTCAAACCTCCTTTTCCCACCAAAAGTATTCAAACATCGATACCTCGATGAGAGAACCTTAATATAATAATCAATCCATTGATTCCTTGATTCGAAAGATTAATATAGTTAGAATATCAATTAAGGGGCAAATCGAAAGACGCATAAACACTGCTTTATTCCTAGATTCAATGATGTTTATACGGTGTTTTCTAAAATCATTTGCTCAAAATTCTTTTCCAATTCATTCAAACATATTAAATCAAGTTAAAGGTTGATCAGACAAAAAAATAAGCATTAAAACAATAGAAGAACATGAAATGTGAAATAATCTTTGATTGCAAAATAAAGTTTAGAAAAATTGACACTACACCAATCTCCTAACAAAGAAATTTAGCTGCTCATTGTCATGATCATCTTAAAGAATAATGAAGATTATAGAAGAATTTGAAGATTGATTGCATCTCTGCTCCTACTTCGACATTTTCTCTGTGTTTCTTTCTTTTCTCCTGCTATCTACCTTCAAAATATGAAGTATGATAATTGATATTCAGCAATTTCCCCCTTGAGTCTTTTAATTTCTTTGGCCAAATCATGAAGCTCTCGCGCAGTGACGTATCTCTTCCAGCAAGACCTTTATACTTTCCTTCCAAGTTGGATAATTTTCTTGTTAAGTGACATGTCTTCACTAGGCAACGTTCATTTGTGCTCTATTTTGTCGCTAGTAGCACCCCTTGCTGGGTCCAAATTAGCTTCTGTCAAGGAGTTTTTTTTTTTGTTGGATGACATGCCTCGCCCAACTAACTCTAGGCTTTGTCTACAAATTTCTTTGATTTTCGCCCAACAACACCTCTCATTTGGCAACCTTCGATACGCTATAGTTGCTCTAGAACTCCTCGTTGGATGAGGAAACTCTTATCAAACTTCATATTTCTTTCCAAAATTGGTATAAACCTGTCAAAATACCTCATATTACCTATAAATTATTACAAAATAATGTATAAGTATAATATGTAGTAAATATATGTATTTTCAACTAAAATAAGTTCAAAACTAATGAAAGGTTGAGGAAATAAAGATAATTGACGAATTTTTATCATTGAAATAATCTTAAACTCGAAAATTATCAAAAAACTTATTTGAAGCTTTCTTAGTCCTCCCAACCTACTTTCCAAAAATTGAACAATGAACCATCTTCAATAATTACCTTCACGCTCCTCCTAATCTCTCATCCCTTCATATGATGTAACCTTCACAAGACCTTTTCATCATTAAGAGTCTTCTTTCCACTTATTAAAAATAAGTGTGCTTTTAATGTTCCCATATTTGGTTTTAAGAACTTTTATCTATGTAACATTTTCCCATTAAGGATCCTCCATTTTCATTTTCCAAGAAATAGTTTATTAAAGTTCTCCACATCTTTGATGCCTAAGCTTTGATTTTTCCCCTTAAACACCACCTCTCATTTAATCCATGCTAGTTTCTTGAGATCTGCAGAGCCACCCCATATGAATCTTCTCTATAACACTTAATTTCATTTGCCACCATCTTCATAATCAATAAAAAGATAGGGAAAATAAAAGAACAGAGGAATAGAAGATTTGATAAGTCCTCCTCCTAGAAATAAGTTTTTTTTTCTATAATGACATTTTAGATCTCAATTTTTTCAACACTAGTATCCAAACTCTCTCTCCTTACATTAACCTAACAGAAATACCTAGAAAAGAAGTACATCCATTATTTTGCAATTCATAGTTCCTACAAAGAATTTTATTTTTAAAGAAATTCCTACAAATAATTCTAACTCTTGTGAATTCATCCTACCGCACACATATTGTTCTTATGAAAGTTGACATCAATTTAATACATTCAGATACCTCAATTTAATATATAATAATATAAAAATATTTTTATAATATTATTTAATCACAAAATAATATATTTGATAAATTTATTTAATAGATAATCATAACTTTATCACTTTAAAAGTAACATTAAATCTGACTTTTAATTGATTGAGAGCGTAAAATCTTTTATAAAGAACATATACATATCCTTTGAACTTTTTTCGAATATAACACCAGCCACCTTTATTTTCATTTGATGATGTAGAATTGTAGATAGCTATTCACTTTTGTTTCTCCAAAACATGAACATCATGCACAAGCAAAAAAGTACTGTTAAGATTCAAAATTTGAGAGAACATCTTTATAAATTTACGAATCTTAATGACTGTATTAGTAAATAGTAATCTATTCTAGTATCAAGTGTATGATTTATAATTATAAACCTACATTTAAATAACCAGTTAACATTATCACCACAAATAATGACAATCCAGTCCTTGTTAAAAACAAAATAGTATTTAATTATATTCTAGTAATTACTTCAATTATTGGTAAAAGATTGTGTAAATCAGAATTTGGTGTCCTTTATTGTTAAAAAACTTACATTACTTTTGTTTAGGAAAAAATTTACATTATTTTTTGTTTGTTTATTACGAAATGGAAATGTGGGGAGGAGAAAGATTGGGAACATGCCGTACACGTGTATCCCACTCTGACGTCAATCTATAAAAGACAACTTGTTGTGCTGCATAGACCATAGCAAATTATTGGCCTTATTAACCATTTTGATTATTTTTATAAATTATTTATTAAAATAAATTTGTTTTTGTTTCCGTGCACAGGAAATCCCACATTATTTTTATAAACATTTTTCTTTTTTAATCTCTAACGTGTATTTTTATAACAAAACTCGTGAACGAGAAACAAACTCCAAAATTAACTATACCTCAAAACCAATTACTTTATGATCCGAAACTTGCAGTAACATTTGTTTCAACTGTGTAGAAATTATTTATCAGTTGGAGTTATTTTTTATTAACTAGTATTTGTGGTTTCATTATTATGTTCTTTTTAAATGATTGTTTTTTTAAGAAATGCTAGCATTTAAATTTGTTTAATTAATATTAGTGTTAGATAACAACATGCCTTACCAAAAAAATTTCACTTTTAACTTGTGGTTTAACATTTTGTACATGTAATGACAAGACAATAGTCTACGGACCAATGTTCCCAAATAGTGTAGTTCTGACGTGTGATTTTACTAACATTAATGTTTGAAACAAATTACTGGCTTTTAAAAACCAAAATTTTACATTTTAAGACGGTAAAAATAATCTATGTTTTAATTGAGCTTACTATGCAAGTGGATTTCAAACCAGAATTGTGTCTTTCTCTCATATCTATTCAACATTAAAGAAATTAGATACGTTTTAATGTTATTTTTTCCAAATTTTAGTATCATAGTTAGTCAATTAAAATAAATGTTAATTAACAACTAAAAACGTAATTAAGAACAATAAATTTATCTAATATGTTATATTTAATTTTAATTTTTATCAATTTTTTATCCTAAATAAATTATATTGAATTTTTTTAAAGAAAATAATTATATTGAATAAAAACTGCAATTTGACTTAATTTTCAATAAAAAAAATCCATATTTGATAAATAATTTTATAACATATCTATTTTAATAAATAATTTATAAAAAATGACCCAAATAAAATAATAAGCCGGACCATTGCAAGTGCCTCCTAACTTCAACATTGCCTTTTTCTAATTTCCTTCAAAATATTGATTTCAGAAAGTTATATAAAGACTTAATCATGTGTTTTAAAATACTACATTAATTATATTAGTATCTAAGATACAACTCTTTCTGGTAAGTCGTAAACACAAATTATAATTGACTTTATATTAAAATGTTTACCTATCTTATTTTTAATTATTAAAATATAGTATTGGAAAAATGTTTCTTTAATTATTATTACTTGATAGTTTAGTTATGCATTGATGTAAATTTATTTTATTTTTTATATGTAATTTATAATTATAATTTATTATTTATTTTTATGTCATATCAATGAAATAGTTTTATTTTTTAAAAAAATATCTTAAAAAAGGTAAAAAAAAATCTTTTAATAATTCAATTTTTTAAAAGAAACATTGTAGTCTAATTAACCAAACTCAATCCAACTCATTCAAAGGCGGAGTTGGGTTGGGTTAGGTTTAATGAAAAAAATGAAAACTCAACCCAATGTGTTACATATAATTGGCAATTTGGGTGGGTTGACCTGGCTCAGCCTAACCCATAAGATTTTTCAAACAATTTGGTTGAGTCGGTCCATGTTTTATTCAAACTACATATTTCTAAGTCTAGTTTAACCTATATAGGGTCACATACCTTTTAAAAAAATCAAAATTTTTATAAAAAATAAAATTTATTTTATAATACAAGCCCAAATCAATTCAAAATAATATTGTAAATCAATAAAACACACCACAAATAAGTTTAAAATAACATAAAAATATATTTATACATATATTTTAATTTAATATATATTTTAGAACAACATAATTTTTATTTGTTAAAAATATATTATTAAATAAACATCAAACGTACTTTTATACGTAATTTTTATAGAGTTAATTGATATACACTGTAGTGTAAAAGATTATTAAATCGAAGATTATTAAGTAAAGTACTCGTTGGTTAAGTCAACAAACTTACCCTGAATTAAGGGTTGTAATTGAATGTCAGTGTAAAAATCTTTACACTGAAAAGTGTATACCTATTAAACTTTTTTTATATATATTAACAATATGTATAAATTGAATTCACATCAAATATAATTTTATGTGTATATTTTTAATAATATATTATATATATATATATATTATTAATATGTAATTTTAAATTTTATATATTTGTATTTGTATTTGTATTTGTATTCAGGTCAACTCACCCTAAGTACGTTTACATAGTTAGGCCACGCTCCTATCTGAATCTCTATTTTTAAGGTCTAGTTGATCAACTTTGATGTTATGGTTGGATTAAGTTTTAAATTTGTCTAACCTCAACTCAACTTAACCGGTGTTTATTCTTATGAAAATCTTCGTTTCACTCTGAATATGAAAATTTGTAAATAATGTCAAGAATATATATATATATATATATATATATATATATATATATATTAATTATATGATTAGAAGAGATCATATTGCATCAAAACCCAAGTTGTTAATTCTTTATATATTATTCATTCGTTTGTTTTATTAACAAATTTAATAAATAATTTTTAATCTTATCTTTATATGATTTTTTTATATTTTAACATATATTTAATAAAAAAATTGAGCACATTTTCATAGAACTTTAATTTTAAAATAAAATTAATATTCATATCCACTTTATTCAATCCAAATCAACTTATTTGTTCT
The DNA here is from genome assembly GCA_037954015.1 of Psophocarpus tetragonolobus. Classification (NCBI taxonomy): domain Eukaryota; kingdom Viridiplantae; phylum Streptophyta; class Magnoliopsida; order Fabales; family Fabaceae; genus Psophocarpus; species Psophocarpus tetragonolobus. Next base: position 37,981,058 of record CM075692.1, read on the forward strand.
TGGATTAAATTTCACTAAACAAATTTTAGAAATTCAACCCACCCAACTTCATAAAATTAATTGGATTAGGTTATAAATTTTAGCTAGACTTTACTCAACCCACTCTTAAACATGAGTAATTAATTTTATTTTAGTATGATGTCTATTTAACATGAGCTTAAAATTAAATTAGCAAATTTATTTATTTTTATCATATAAAAATTTTATTGCGAAGTTGCACTTCAGAAACGATATTACTCCCACAAAGTTTTAATTTTTATCTAATGCAATGTATATGTATTTTTATAAATTATTTTCATAATTTGAAATATAATTTAAAAAAAAGTAATTTATGAAATGAATATGAGATGTAAGAGGAATTAAATGCTATACCGGAAGAAAATACCATTAGATTAATTCTTATTTTTATTATAAAATGCAAGAGAGTAGTCATGTAGAAGCACTATTTGAAAGTCCGGATTTGTTCAAATCTAACATTGTGCACTTTTATTCTTAAAATGATAATAAAACATAAAGAAGTCGCAACCATAATTCTCGATTTTTATAACAGCTATTAAATGTTTAAATTAAGGCTTATTAAAAGTTGAAATATTTTTCAAGAAAACTAAAATTAAAATTATTTTATAAATATAAGGTAAATTGAAAAGTATGTTTAAAAAAATTGTTAGAAATGAAATTGATAGTGCAACTAAATTATTTTTTTCACTTTTGCAAGGTTTTATATTTTCACTTTTCTCATTTTATCTACTAAATTATTTTACTATTTAGATTTTGACATTTATTAGATAATTTATTATCAATAAACTAGATTTAACTTTAATTAATTAATAAAATCAATTAAATATACAAGAAAGTGGAGTATACTAGTTAAATAGGAAAGTGCAAATAGTAATTCTATATATTTAGATTCGACATTTATTATTTCCACTTCCTCTCTTTGCTACGGCACTCTCCTATTTTTTGTTCTTATTACTATAGATATTTTCTGAACCAGAATTCTCCTAATATATAAAAAAACATACATAAACCCTATTTTATCTACGTTGCTGACTAAACCTTTCTTTATTTCTTTTTTTTCCCATCTTTTATGCCTAAATAATTTTCCTTTATTATTTCATAAAACTCTTATTGAATTTTATAAAAAAAAATACCATAATTAAAAATTTGAGCAACTAAGTACTTGACCCGCAACAAATACTTGTCACTCGCAACCGGCTAAAAAATTCGTCGGGTACCAGTTAAAGAAATACCTGCGGGTCTTTTAGTACCCGCAGGTATCTACGGTTACCCCGCTAGATATTTTAAAAAATAATTTTTAGAATAAAATATTTTTTATAAGAAATTTTATCAAATAAATAATTTATTGTTAGAAAATTTAGAGATAAAATTATACTAGCTTCTATAAGATTAATTAGATTTAAAATAGATTAATATTTAACACAAATAAAATATTTATTTTATATTATTAGAATTTTTGTAATACATAATTTTATTAATTGTGAAATTTTCATAAGAAAATAAGATTTATATCAATGAATTTAGATAATTAATATTTTAATTTGATTTATTTTTAAAAAAATATTATCTTTTTAAACTAATATATATAATTCCAGTTTAGTGGGTAGCAGGTACCCGTGGGTACGTTCCCGTGCCCGTTAAGGAACGGGTAAAAAAAACTTGTACCCATGAGTAGCGGGCGGATACCCATTTATATGGATTTTATCTATGAATGCGGATACCCATTTATATGGATTTTATCTATGAATATTGGTGAACGTGAATCTTTTTGTCATCTCTACTCATAACAATTCACATCACACCTCATACCACACCAATTCAATGCATTATCTCATTCAGAATATTCATAAATTCACCAACATAATTATACTTCACACATACACATTACCAATCAATCACAATTTCTTTCTAAATGAAATGATTCACAAAATTCTCATAACATAATTAAATTTAAAACACAAATCAAAATTACAATCATCCACGTATAACTACTTTTAAACCCCCAAATCAAGGTTTCTTTAAATCATAATAAAATTCAAACTCTCCTTACCTATTCTCCTTTCCAAAACTAACTCTCAAAAGAAAACAGAGAAATTCATCTGAAGAAATTTCACAAAAACTTGATATAAACTTCAAATTAAATAGGACCTTAAAAATGAGGATTTTCAAAGAAATTCTTTCTTAATGAGAAGGACAAAATTGAAAATGATTAGAAAAAAAGTTCATTAATTCATGGTGAGACACTGAGGCTTACCTATGATAACAATAATTCATAACAGTTGTTTATATGTTATTTTTAATTAATTAAGTTCCTTATTTTTTTAGCCAAAATTAAATTAATTTGTAGACTATAAGTAAGTTTCTGTTTTGTTAAAAAAAGTTTATAACAAGAATATTTTATTAATCACCTATAAATGATTAAAAAAATGTACAAAATGGTAGGTTTTCAAAATTTAAAATTTATTTTTTAATATAAAAATATTAATATTAATTATAACAACAATTTAATTGAAAGAATAGACAGTAACTTCAAAAGTATGCAGTTGTAAATAACGGTTAGGATCGAATTTTAAATAATAATCATGTTTAAAAATATAAGATGAAAATTTGTTAAAAACTATTAAACAAGATCCATCCATCTCTGTACATGCACTGACCTGAACAGTTTTTAAATTTAAACAATCCATTTTAAAATAACTAATAATCATGAAATAGGTAGTTTTGTTTTAAATAGGAAAGACCAATCCACATTTAAATTTAAATAATCAATTTATAACAAATAATTATAAAAACAGGTAGTTTTCTTTATATTATCAATCAAAGAAACAACAATTGTCCAAAAAAAAAAGTGGATACTAATAAGTAGAATTCCTTTTATATATAGATAATTTTAAAAATCTATTTAAAATAATAATAATAATAATATATACACCACTTATAATTTAAATATTTATTTAATTTATATTTGAAATATAGCTGTAAATTATGATTTAAAAAAAGAATTGATTTGGTATGTCTAGAAGATTGGAAAATTTCTTTTTGGGTCATTTATGCATGGAAGTGGATTGAAAACAAAATTACCTGATCCGAAAAAGAAAGCTGAAAGCACAATTTCTCTTGTTGGATTTCATTGTTCATATTAGAATCAAATGATTTGTGCGGTTCCAAGAGGAATGGGTCGTCACTTGAGACCAGTGAGTAAAAAAAAATTCTAAAATGGGGAAACATAGAAAAGAAGAAAGTGTCAAAAAGAACAATGAATGCATAACTTTACCGTGTATTCTCGTTTCTCTGTTTACTGAAACATGGTCTTTATTATTTTCTCCACACGCTGTTCCTCACCAAAACGTTCATATATTATAAAGCTCAAAACCCCAACAACCAAGGGACTGTTACGCTTATCCAAAAAACATGAAGATTTCTTGTTTCGCCTGTTTCTCGCCATCACCCATTCAACAAGGAAACATCATCGGTACACAACACATCACATTAATTCAGCACTTTGGTTTTTGTTCATTCCTCTCTTATCTCTTTGACTTTCACTGCAGACTACCCAGAGGAAGAGATCAACGATGGCAGCTTTCGTTTGTTCACTTACAACCAATTGAAATTAGCCACTCGTAATTTTCATTCCTCGGAGAAGGTTGGAGAAGGTGGATTTGGCTCTGTCTATAAGGTTTTACATTCTCTATTCTCGTCAGTTTATTGCTTAATTGGCACTCACATTGTGAGAGACTGATTTGGGTTTTGACTTGTATAGGGGAGGCTTAGTGATGGCTCTTTTGTGGCGGTAAAAGTGCTTTCGGTGGAGGTGGAATCCATGCGAGGAGAGAGGGAATTTGTGGCGGAATTGGCCACACTTGCGAACATCAGACACCAAAATCTAGTGAGACTAAAAGGGTGTTGTGTGGAAGGAGTTCATAGATATTTGGTCTATGATTATATGGAGAACAATAGCCTCTACTACACTTTCTTAGGTAATTAGTTTTGTCACAATTTCTGTGCTTTTGAATTTCCAGTTAAGTGTTTGAAATTAATGGTTCTCTTGTTGTGGCCTTCTGATTGATAGGGTCGGAGGAGAGAAGGATGAGATTCCATTGGGAAACAAGGAGGGACGTATCCATAGGTGTGGCTCGGGGACTTGACTTTCTCCATGAGGACCTTAAGCCTCATATCGTACACAGAGACATCAAAGCCAAAAATATACTTCTTGATAGGAATTTCACCTCAAAGATTTCAGATTTTGGTTTGGCAAAATTGCTGAGAGACGAAGCTTCTTACATCAGCACTCGAGTTGCTGGGACATTGTAAGTGTAAAAAAAACCACTAACTTTATTCATAATTTGAATCCTTTTTTTCTTATACCAAGACTAATGGGGTTTCTATATGCTTTCTTTAAATCAACAGGGGTTATTTAGCTCCAGAGTATGCCAATTCTGGACAGGTTTCACGAAAATCAGATGTTTATAGCTTTGGAGTCTTACTTTTACAAATTGTCAGTGGCCTAGCAGTGGTGGATGCATATCAAGATATGGAACGTTTCATAGTGGAGAAGGTATGAAATTTTGAAGTATGGAAGTCAAAACTCACAATAACTTGTAACTGTCTAACTAGTATAGATCCACCCTCACTTATTGGGGGATAGAATTAAAACTAGTAAGCAAACGGATAAAAGGGTTTAAACTTTAAAGTCTAAACCAAATGGGGCTAATTAAAATTAAAATTGCCTTTTTCTTTTGCTATGATTTAGTCAAATTGAAGAAATGTGTGTTTGAACTTTGAAATTGAACATGTTTTGCAATTGCAGGCGTGGGCAGCGTATCAAGGTAACGATTTATTAAAATTGGTGGATCCCATGCTTAATATGAATTTTCCCGAGGAAGAGGCCATAAAATTCCTTAAGGTGGGGCTACTTTGCGTGCAAGAAACCGCAAAGCTTCGGCCACGAATGTCAGAGGTTGTAGAGATGTTGACCAACAACGATGATATGAAAGATGTTCAGATTTCCAAACCAGGGTTCGTTGCTGATCTTAGGAACATCAGAATAAAGCAACAAAACATAAATTCATCTCCCGAAACAAGTTCTGCTGGAGCAACCTTTGCGAGCTCCATTTGGAGTTCGGCCAATATAGGCCGTTAGTTAGATGATTGATTTAGCATATTTGTTATCTTAGGATTAGGATCATGCAAATTGGTCAGCCTGTATAGCTATGACAAGGATTGATCAAGTGTTTATAGTCATTTTTTTGTTCTTTCTTTGAATAGTTTCACCTGCATAGGTTGATTTTTTTGTTTTATATTTTTGGTTAAATTTGTTCCTGGGAGAATTTTGTTTCTGCTAGGTGGCAGAGGATCACATTGGGCGTGCTTAGTGCAAGTGCAAGTGTAGATCCTATCCTCAAGTCTATAATTTTTCATCAACTTCCAAATCAATTGGATGCTGTCAATTTATTACAGATCAGAGAGAAAATGCTAATGAGTGTTGGTGAACTCTGTTTCAAAATTGCCTCTAGTTTCGTAATTAGTTTTCATTTCACTGAAAATGTAGATTAATTTTCACACATTCAACTTTACTGTATTGGTTAATGGTTGTCAGAAAATCAATTAATGGTTGTTAGAAAATCAATTATCAATTGTTAGAGACAAATTCAAAATATTTCTGTCGCTGGTAGTGAGTAGTGACCTAAGCTGAGTTCAGTAGCGGCGGCGCGGCGGTTTATTTTTAATTTTTATATACATTTGTCATGACAATATAGTGTTTTACTTTAGGGAAGAAAAATCCTTTCTCACTGAAGGGTGTTGAGGTTTGTATACATTTTTTGGATAAGAGGCACACAAGAAGATAAGACAAAAATAAATATGTCATGTGTATTATGAAGAAAAAAAGAGAAATATAAAATACTGTAAGATGGTTATAAAAATAAGACGCCAAATTTTTTATTATTTTATTTAATTACATCTATTTTTCACATAAGCTAATTTTGTTTGATTAAATTGGAACAACTCCTTGCCAACTCATTTCATTTATATGTTGTAGTTAAAAAAAATATTTATTTCTATGCAATGAGGTTTAACTTAATTGTTACATAATTTATTGTAATTTTTTACTTGTATTTAATTATTTTTTATAAAATAATCCATCAATTTGATTAGTAATTTTGATTAATTGTTGAAAACTGAAAAAATTACATTTCATAAGATAATATTGTATCCATAAATTTCAAAGTTTTGAAAATTTGACTTATCAAATCGATTAAGACATTGGTTCAAAATTAACTATTAAATCGTAGTTGAACCAATAATAAAAAAAATAATATTAAATAAATAAATATCATAATTTTATAAGAGTAAATAATCATTTTTATAGTAAAAATACACCTAAAAAGCTAAATAAAATATATCAGTTAAGTTTAAATTTTAATAATTAATGAAATATAAAAATATTCATTAATAATATAAAAAATTTTATTTAAAATAAAAATTTTTTTTATAATAAAATTATAAAAATTAAGATATAAAAATTTGTAAATTACTATAATGAATATATTATATATTTATAAAAAAATGATAAAATAATATATATCTATTTGTAATCTCTTTTATTTAATTAAATCTATAAAAAATGATAAAATAATTAAAATTAAATTTAAAAATTAATTAAAGACTGCTTTAACCGATTTTAAGAACTAATTCAACTAATTCTTGAAGAATTTTTATAAATTTTAAAATTTTTTAATTCTATATATTAACGGAACCAATCATGAAACTGATTTCTAGTCCAATGAACGATCTCATCCAGCTTTGAAAACTGTAATAAACTGTCACATGGCTGAAGGCCATACAAAGTGTTCGTAATCTTAAATCACTTTAAATAAAAAATGGATTAATTTTATTGAGGAACGGAATTGGCAAAGGCCACTAAATCAGAATGTAACAAGGGAATATTTGTTCAGGAAATTCCTCATTATATTATATGTAATATTCATTAAAATAATTACAATAAGTTAGTGATTTAAATTTTTTTAAAGATAATAGACTAAAGTTGACTTTAAAGCACTGTAGCACTAATAAACTAATCCCTTTTCGTAAGGCAATCAATCACATACATAACCTAGAATAAATTAAATTCTAGGTCAACCTGATCCAATCAATATACATACATATATATCGAGATTAGATGAGAGGTTTTATCGAAAAGACTTAAATAAACAAGTATTTTTTTTTTTGTGAAGGTGACGGGCAAAACCCGCAGAAGCCCCACCACAAAAAAAAAAGTGTTATATTCATTATATTATTTTCATTAACCTAAAAATATCACTTTAATACCTTAGAAATAAACATTAGATAAAAAATATATATAATTATTTGAAAACTATTAAAAATATTCTATATTTTAATAGATACTAAAATTAATAAAAAATAGTCTAGAAAAAGTTTAGAGTTATCTAAATATTTTAAGAGTTAATTAAAATATGTCAATAATACAAATATTTTTATACTGTTATTTGGCTATAAATTTTTATGTATAACAGGACTGTTAGGTTTTAAAATAATTATTTTAAAAATTATATACAAAATAATTTAGTTTAATGTTTTTTATGGAAAAGTTGGATTGAAATTAAATTCATATTTTATTTATTGGTTTAAATTGAGGAACGTAATTAAGTTGAAGGTTATTCCCTTACATTCCATTTTGATAGGAAGAGAATTTAAGAGAAAATAAGTGTAGAAGAAAGAAACAAAAAGGATATTAATTGAAGTTATTTTAGGATAAGATTTTGAATTATTTAGATTGATCATGGATGGAATTAGGAAGAAATATACGTAATATAATAGAATAGAATAGAAAATAAAAAAATAAATGAAATATTTATGATAAAAATGTAGAGTTTAATGACTTTTGAGGTAAATAAAAACAAGTTTACATTATTCTCGTATCATAATCAATTATTTATTCGATTTTTAAGATACCAATGAATAAATAAAATTAACTAATTTTTAAGATTATAATTATAGTCATCAAAATCATGAGATAATTCATAAAAATTGTTATAGAGTTACATGTTTATAAATTGCTAAGTTAAATCATAAATAAAATTAGAAGAATAACATACTCGAAATGGATTCTGTAAAATTAGTAAACTTGAAGCAAATTTAATAAAATTGAATAGACTTTCAATAGACACATGTAAATAGATGGTGAACATATTTGATCTAACTTTTTGAATAATATTTGTTTATAATAATTTTAATTTTAAGTGGTTTGATTCAAATTTATTTTTATATTTAAAAAAATAAAATTTTTAGTCGTCTAGTTATAAATTAGATTAATTTTAAGTAATTTAAATTTATTAGATGGATTTAATTTAAAGTATCTACCAATGATTAAAAACTGCCCCCATCCGATGCTATATATTTCATTTAACCAAGCAGCCAAAGCTTTACCGACAATGTGGGCACCGGGCTGTCCTTTTCATGCTCTTTCTTGATTTTCTTCTTCTTCTTTTTTTAGTTTAAAAACTTTAAATTTTACCATATAATATTTGCCTTTTAATATTTTTTGCCTATGTTGGTTTTGTTTTATTATGGTACCTTAATTTGAAAGTTGAAGCTTTGGTTTTCTCGTGCCGATAACATCTTTTGACTCCGGAATGGGAAACAATAAGATTTCATATTTATTATCGAGCTAAATAAACTCCAGATCATATAACTACGGCGCTGAAAGCAAGGCATTAATGGAAGGAAGAATACTATATACTGGCATTATTATTATATGCTATATACTGTATACTAACAAGTGTTTTCATATTTCTATTTTGTTAATATATATTAACAAGCTTTTTATATTATATTATCTAACAAATAAATTAGTAAAAATATATATAAATGAATAAAAATCAAATATTTTTTGAAATTATAAGAGAAATATGAGTGCAACAAGAGTGTTAATAGTTGGGCAGTTATAATTTATTACTAGTTAGTTAGGAGTATTTAAATTAGAATTTAATTGGTATATATTATCAGTCTAAAAATATTTACACTGACATTTACTCATAACCCTTTATTTATCGTAATTTTTTTTTATTTTAATTATTACTATTTTAAAAGTTACATAAATAAAAAATCATGATTGAATATCAGTATAAAAATCTTTTATGCTGTCAATGTATACCAATTAAACTCTTTAAATTACATCTGTGAAAAGATAAAATAAAGAATAAGAAATATGTACACTAGAAAATAATTATTTATTTTGCATTGTTTTAAGGGTTTAATTGGTATACACAATGTAAAAGATTTTTACACACTGATATTCAATCAAATTTTGTATTCATATGACTTTTAAAATACTGATTAGTAAAGTCAACAAATTTTTCATGAATGAAAAGTTGTGATTGGATGTTAGTGTATTTACATTGACGGTATATACCAATTAAATTCTTGTTTTAATGTGTTTTTTTTTGTTCGTATGAAATTTGTTTTTCATGTTTGCTAAGTAAAACTAACTTTTGTAATAAGTATTTTGTTCTTTTATAAGACATAATTGGTGTTTAACTTATTCTACTTAATATTGTCATGAAAAATAAATTTATCAATTTAAAATTTAGTTTTACAGGTCATTTAAGTAGAGGAAGTATAAAATTATTATATAATTATAATTTATTTAACATTTCATTAGTTAACTTCACTTTAATGTATAATATTTTAATATTAAAATAACTATTAATTTACTGTAATTGCATATGAATGTTCAATTTATACATAATTTGATCTAAATCCCTTACACATCAAAATAGTTAAATTTAGTAATAGATATGTTTGGGAAACTAAAAAATAAAATAGATACATTTTAAAAAAAGTTTACAACTTTTAAAATCAAATTTTATATTCGAAGAAAAAGTTTGGAAACCAAAAAATAAAATAAATGTATATACTTAAAAAATTATAACTTTTTAAAAATCATACATTTGCTCAAAGTAAAAAAAAATTTTGAAAAATCATGAATCTCCCAACTCCTATAAAAATTCACCACGGATTGAATTAATATAATTTTATATACAAAACTTACGAATGCAATTCACTAATTATTGACACACTCCCTACCCCTTAGCCTGATAAATCTTAGATTTGCAAATCTAAGTGAAGGTCAATACTTCATTAGTGTGAACCAACTTTTGGCTTGCTATATAACAAGTTGATGAAAGTTGCAAGCATGATTGAATTGAAGGCATTACGATTGCATTTATGACAAAGATTTTGACAAATGGTGCATTATTTGAATTATATAAACTTCAAATATATTCAACTTGCTAAAGCATGTATTCACTTGATTGTCTCTTTTATCTTAAAAACGCATTGATATAAGTGTGGAAGTGTTTTTACTTTTTATATGTAATATGTAATTATCACCACTGGTCCATCAACAGTAGCCAATCGTCAATTATTGAGTCCTTGAAAAAGTCTCTACGCGCCCCTTCTGGCTTGCATCTATGACCAAAAGACGTGAATATATCAATGGGTCCATTTCACATGAATCTGCAAATAATATATATGACTGTATTGGTCCATCAAATAAATGAACCTCCATAATGGTTTTAGTTTATGCACGCTTACCCCCACATACCTAGCCTCGTGGGTTGGTGAGCTAGTTCATATGCCTACGCAAAATATTTTAGAACATATGAAAAAAACTAAATTAACAATTCTACTTTCATAAATATTTAATAAGTTTTTTTATTATGCCTTGTAGGTTAAATGGAGTTTCTCGTCTTCAAATTCTGTAGACCAAAGTGGTTTAATTCAAAAGTTAAATGAGTTAGCTTATATAAATCTACATTCATACATAATTTAATATATATATATATATATATATATATATATATATTATAACGAATATTTTTTATATGTAGTCTTAATGTTAGAAAATATTGTGATTAGTATCACTCAATATCTAATTATCATTAACCGACAATATAAGATATGATCATAATATCAATATGGTTATTTTAACTGAGATTACAGTGAGATTGACTCTGTGATGGGTTAGGTCAATCAGATAAAAAACCCAATTAAGAGAGGTCCCTGATTACCCTGGGGGGTTATAAATTTGTCATCCCATTAAGCAAATTTACACATAAGAATTATTCTCTACAATAACTCCTCAGAAGGTAGCCAGAAGAACCTCCTAGAGTTCTGTTCAATAGTGTTCATGGACATGAATGCCAATTCAGGTACACATTCATTCTCATTCTATCAATTCAATATCAATAATTGGCATACTATAATTTGTGTCTGGTACATTATAATTGAAACCTACTTTATACTTTCATCAATTGGTATCAGAGCTCACTAGATACATTTTATGGTTGTCAATTGAACAAACCCTATTTTAATATTAAACACGCATATTGAGAGAGAGACCAAATGATACCTGAGCATCTGCGAAGGGGCGGTTGAGTCATCCGCCGACAGTCGCAGCCCAGAGCCGCTGGCCCCGGTCCTGCCGTGCCGCACCTTCGGCGCTGTTCCACCGGGATGAAGGGCGGAGATCGGAGAGAGAGGCGGAGATCGCGTTTCGGCGCTCCACCGTCGCGCTTCGAACCTCGCCCTCTTCGCCGCGTTCCGCCTGCTCCAGCTGCTCTTCGCCGCGTTTCGACCGCCCAGATCGCGTCGCGGCTGAGATCGCTTCGACCGCCGCATTCTGATCTGAAGCAGAGAGGGGCGGAGATCGGCCCAGATCGCGTCGCGGCGGAGATCGCGTTTCGGCCGCCCGCTCCAGTGGCTCTTCGCCGCGTTTCGACCGCCCAGATCCCGTCGAATCTTGGGGCTTCGGCGCTGTTCAACCGAGCCGCCCGCTCCAGCGGCTCTTCGTCGCGTTTCCGCCGCCTGTTCCAGCGGTTCTCCACCGCGTTTTGGTCCCAGATCCCGTTGGATCTTGGCGTTTCGGCGCCTCCAGGGCCGCCTGCTCCACTGTCGTCCCGCGCGCTTCGCCTCGCCGAGATCCCATCGGCGCTGGTCCGCCGGCGCTCCAAAAGGGAAGGCGAGAAGAACCGTTTCCGTTTGGCGCAGAACCGTTTCGTTTCCGTTCTGGATCTGCATCTTGGCTTCGTTTTTTGTTTTTCGAAGCCCCTAATTATTCAATATTTTTAATAATATATATATATATATATATATATATATATATATATAAATTTTGAAATTTCATAATTTTGAAATTTATTTAATTTTGAGACGCAATTTCGAATTATTTTTTAGCATATTACTCTCAAATTTTGAATATTGAATTATCACTTACAATATTATTTTTCTATTAAATTGCATTGTGATGACCTGCCTATCGTGAGCATGATGATATGAATTTTGTTTGTCATATTTTAAGATGATTAAATAAACATGATTTATGCTATTAATTTACATATTGTAATTTCACCTATCGTGGATGCATTTGTGTAAATTTATGAAATAAATATTGATTCATTATATTAGTGATAATTATACCCTATCGGTGTGTTATTATTAGTATAATTTGTTGTTGTACAATGCATTTCTCTTGACTTATGTTAATATTTTTTTTTTGGTACCCTATCGGTGCTAGGATTTATTAATTTAAGTTATAATGTATTGTAATTTGCTTAGGGATTTATTTTAAGTTGAACTTTTAAATCACTTTTTTTTCCTTTATTGTGATGTTCAGTTTTCTTCCCTAATTCCGTCAAAACTCTAAACGGAACAAATTATGAGGACTGGAAATAATCATTAGATCTCTACCTAACCATTGGCAATCTGGATTTAGCATTAAGGACGACGAGGCTTGCGCCTCTTACAGATGAGTCTTCTGAAGCTCAACGAATTTCTCATGAGAAATGGGAACACTCTAACAGAGTGTGCCTGGAGGTGATTAAATTCACCATGGAGAAATCTATCAGACAGAGCATTCTAGATTTTGATGATGCCAGTGCTTTTCTGAAAGCAGTCGGTGAAAAATTTACAACTTTTGATAAGGCACAGAAAAACCAATATCTTTCCTTATTTGAAAAAACCAAATATGATGGTGTTAGCGGTGTAGTGAACACATTATGAAGTTAGTACATTTCTATAATAAGCTGAAGTCTCTCAAGGTTGAGGTTGGTGAAGACACTTTAAGCTATCGCATCTTGGAATCTCTGCCTTCGCAGTTTGACATCATGAAGACTTCATATAACATTCAAAAGCATGACTATGGAGTGGATGAATTGATTGCAATAATCACCCAAGAGGAGGAGTCAATGAAGAAGAATAAGCCTAATAGCATTCAGTTCGTATAAAGGAAAGAAGAAAAAGGGTACAGAGAAAGCAGAACGACATTTAGAACCCAAGAAGAAATTCTTTAAAGGTTCTTGCAAGTATTGTAAGAAACGTGGTCACAAGGTGGAAGATTGCTTTATCCTGAAAAAGAAAGAGGAGAAGCGAGGTAATCTGCTAGCACTAACTTGCTTTGAATCTAATATGGTTGATGTTCCTCCAAATTCCTGGTGGTTAGACTCAGGGGCTACTATTCATGTTGTGAATTCTTTAGAGGGGTTCACAAGCCTGAGGAAACCAAGTGATGTTGAGACAAAGATTGTTATGGGAGATGGAGCTGGAGTACCCGTTGCTGACATTGGAGTCGTCTCTTTATGTTTATCCTCTGGACACACTTTATTATTGCAAGATGTTGTTTATGTCCCTTCCATGAGAAGGAATTTGATATCTATTTCTGTTTTAGACAAATGTGGATACAACTTTTATTTTGGTGATGGAAAATTGGTGATTTATTATAATTCAACTGTTGTTGGTTCAGGAGTTTTGCATGACAGACTTTACATGTTAAACGTAAGTGATATGTCAGTTAACTCCATTAGTAGGAGTAAACGTAACAGGATTGATGAATCTTCCTCTATGCTATGGCATAGACGTTTGGGGCATATTTCTAGGCCTCGAATTGAAAGACTCATAAAAGAAGGGATTCTGCATGATCTTGACTTCTCAGATTATGACACTTGTGTCGATTGCATCAAGGGAAAGTTCACTGCCAAAACCAGGAATAAACGTTCAAACAGATGTGACGATGTGCTACAATTAATTCACAGAGACATATGTGGACCTATTACTCCCACTGCTATGGGTGGATATAGGTATTTTATTACCTTCATAGATGACTTCTCTAGACATGGATGGATATATCTTCTTCAGGATAAAACAAGCTCTCTGGAAGCCTTCAAAACCTTTAAAGCCTTTGTTGAGCTGAAAACAGAAAAGAAAATTAAGTGTGTAAGGTCTGATAGAGGAGGAGAATATTATGGTCGTTATGACGAGACAGGAAGAAATCTAGGACCATTTTCTCGATTCCTTGATGAATACAGAATTGAAGCTCAATACACCATGCCTGGAACTCCTGAACAAAATGGCGTTGCTGAGAGGCGAAATCGAACACTCATGGACGTGGTGAGATGTATGTTATCACATTCATCTCTGCCAGAATTTCTTTGGGGAGATGCCTTGCGAACTGCTATGTACATTCTCAATCAGGTACCTAGCAAATCTATGCCCAAAACTCCTTTTGAGCTAATGACTGGTAGAAAACCGAGTTTGAGACATTTCCATGTATGGGGTTGTAAGGCAGAAGTAAGACTTTATAATCCTAAACAAAAGAAACTTGATCTCAAAACTATTAGCGGTTATTTCATTGGCTACTGCATCGGTTCTAGAGGATGTAGATTTTATTGTCCTTCTTACTCTACACGAGTTATTGAATCTGACAGAGCAGTTTTCTTTGAGGATGATTTGGACAGTGGGAGTTACACACCTCGAATGATGACCTTCAGAGAAGATCGAACCATGCTTCAATTACCATCTTATTCTCTTCCTACAGACATCTCAATCCCAATGGTTCACACAGATGAACAAATTTTTGAGAGGCAAGACAGAGCCACAAGTTGATGAACCACAATTCAATGATCAACTTGATGATGTTGATGTGGCCCCATTAAGACAATCTCAGAGAATACGCCGACCTTCTATACCAAATGACTATGTTGTATACCTTCAGGAGCACGAATATGATCCACATGATGATGACGATCCCATCACATTTCAGGAAGCACTTTCTAGTTCTCATGCTTCTGATTGGCTAAAAGCTATGCATGATGAATTGTCTTCCATGTCTCATAATAATGTTTGGGATCTTGTGGACTTACCAGCAGGTTGTAAGCCAAAACGTACTCCAGATGGAAAGGTTGATAGGTATAAGGCTCGATTGGTGGCTAAAGGTTATAGTCAACGCGAAGGCGTTGACTACAAAGAAACTTTTTCACCAGTTTTAATGAAGGACGCACTCCGAGTTGTCATGGCTTTAGTTGCTCATTTTGACCTAGAGCTACACCAGATGGATGTAAAGACAGCTTTTCTGAATGGAGATCTTGCTGAAGATGTCTACATGGTTCAGCCTGATGGTTTTGCTGAGGCAGGCAATGAGCATTTGGTGTGTAAACTTAAAAGATCCATTTATGGACTGAAACAAGCATCTAGGTAATGGTATTTAAAATTCAACCAGGTTGTCACTATTTACAATTTCAAGGAAAATGTTGCAGACCAGTGCATTTACTTGAAGACTAGTGGGAGTAATTTCATCATTCTCGTATTATATGTCGATGACATTCTCCTTGCTAGTAGTTGTATGAACCTATTGGTTGAGACAAAATCAATGTTGTGCAGACATTTTGATATAAAACACCTTGGTGAAGCTTCCGTTGTTCTAGGTATCCAAATTCTTCGTGATAGGTCACGTGGCATAGTTGGATTGTCTCAAAAGGGATATATCGAGAAGATTCTCAAGAAGTTCAACATGAATGCTTGCTCCCCATGTGCTGCACCTGTGTAACGTGGTGACAAATTATCTAACAAACAATGTCCTCATAATGATGAAGAAGTGGATGCTATGAAGAAAATTCCATACGCTTCCGCTGTTGGCAGTCTGATGTATGCTCAAGTTTGTACTCGTCCTGACATTGCTTTCATCGTCAATGCCTTAGGCAGATACTTGAGCGACCCAGGTTTGGGTCATTGGAAAGCCGTTAAAAGGTTCATGCGATATTTACAGGGAACCAAGGATCATATGTTGACTTTTATGAAGTATGATCAACTTCAAGTCACTGGCTATTCTGATTTTGATTTTGCAGGTTGCCCTGATGATCGTAGATCTACTTCTGGCTTTATTTTTATGATGGCAGGAGGAGCTATCTCTTGGAAGAGCGTTAAACAGTCTCTTACAGCTACCTCTACTATGGAAGCAGAGTATGTTGCTTGTTTTGAGGCCACTCGCCAGGCCATGTGGCTTAAGAAATTGATATCTGACTTTCACATAGTTGAAAGCATTTCCAGGCCACTTGTGATTTACTGTGACAATACTGCTGCTGTGAGTTTCTCTCGAAACAACAAAAGCTCTACTCGTTCAAAGCATTTTGATATCAAGTATCAATTTGTTAGAGAGCAAATTCAAAGTTTTCACACTCGGATTGAAAATATTGATTCTGAGGAGATGTTAGCAGATCCACTGACTAAGGCCTTAACTGTTGGAATTTTTCTTATTCATGTAACTCACATGGGTTTAGTCAAGGCTTTTGATGTATTAAGTTAGTGGGAGTCTGATTCTCTATTTTCTTTAAGAGACATGCTCTAGTTGACGTCATTTTGTTCATGTTTCTTATTAGCATTTTATTTATGCTTGGACCATTGTAGTGTCATTTATGGGACTGCATTATGCCATACATTTTATGAGAAATATTAGCTAAATGCAAATGATTAATATCCCTATCGGATATTTATTTTGTTGCTCAAATTTTTTTCATATCACTAATTAATATATGATATATCGGCAATTGTCGTTTTAGCTTAATGATTTGTATGTTGATTATTGATTGACACTATCCAAGTGGGAGAATGTTAGAAAATATTGTGGATTAGTATCACTCAATATCTAATTATCATTAATCGACAATATAAGATATGATCATAATATCAATATGGTTATTTATCTTTAACCGACAATATCTTAAAATATCAATATGGTTATTTTAACTGGGATTACAGTGAGATTGACTCTGTGATGGGTTAGGTCAATCAGATAAAAAACCCAATTAAGAGAGGTCCCTGACTACCCTGGAGGGTTATAAATTTGTCATCCCATTAAGCAAATTTACACATCAGAATTATTCTCTACAATAACCCCTCAGAAGGTAGCCAGAAGAACCTCCTAGAGTTCTGTTCAATAGTGCTCATGGATATGAATGTCAATTCAGGTACACACATTCATTCTCATTCTATCAATTCAATATCAATAATTGACATACTATAATTTGTGTCTAATACAATATAATTGAAACCTACTTTATGCTTTCATCAGCCTTACTATCCTTATTGTCTTATTAGTTAAGTACATTCTATTATTATTTAATTTCCGGTCCCATGCCAGATTGCCAGTTGATATTTTTTTTTCGTGGAATAGAATATGTGAAAATGGATAAATTATTAGAAAATTACTGTCAATTAATAGTTATTTTAACATCGATTTTCTAACATGTGCAACTTTACATAGCAGAATAAACTCCAACAAATGCACGTTACAATATATATTTATGTAAAAAAATGCAAATTAATTATTTAGGATAGACTCAATCCCAATAAACTCTAAATTAATTCGAAACCATGGAGAAATCTACATTGTACAGAATAAGAGAAAATAGTGAAGTCTATCCCGGAAAACATGGATATTGTAATAAGTTCAAGTCCTTCCTTTACTAGGCTGTCAATAAATTATTACAGGCCTACAAAACTAATACTATTAATGATTATGTTAAATAAAAGAGTTTAATGAGTGTCAGGCTAAAACATTGAAAAGAATGGCCAGAGTGAACAACTTAACTATAAATGATTATCAGTCTAAAAGATTGAAAATTATTAATTGGTATATTATAAGACTACATCACTTTGTTTTTTTATTTATGTGATTTTTAAAATATTAATGAATAAAATAAATACAATAAATAAAAAATTATAATTAAATATTAATGTAAAAATTTTTATATTAACGATATATACTAATTAAACTTTAAATAAAATAATAATCTAAAATTTTCTAATAATTTCTTATAATTCACACAATATTTAGTGAAAAATTTTATACCTACACAATACAAAAGCTTTTTTTTTTTCTTTTTTATCTTTATCTATACGGCTGAACTTCTTACATGTCTATCCTTTTCGATGTATGACATAGACATCCTTTAATTTATTTCTATCCCTAAAGTAAATTGAAATGATTTTTTTTTAAAATATTTAAAAATAATTTTATATTTAAATTATTTATCATAGATTTATATATTTAAATATAATAATTTATTATGAATTTGAATATTTGAATAATAATATATTTATATTAAAATCTTAAACTTATTTATTATCTTTTAAATTATACGTTTACATTATAAAAAATTATGATATGAAATATACAAATTAAAAGAGTAATTTATATATAAAAATAAGACTTAAATAAATTTTTTATTCCTAAAATTTCATAAAAAAATATTTAGTCTTTAAAATTAAAAAAAAAATTAAAAAAAAAATATTTTTAGTCATTCTTTTCGGACCAATGTTATTAACAAATTGTTGATAAGAAATATATTTTTCTACTCATGAATTACTCTTCTCTTCAAAAAACAAATTAATTTCATAAATAAAAAAATATTTTTAAATTTCAAGAACAAAAATAATTTTTGAAATTAAAAAAAAAAAACTTATATAAGCTTAAAAATAACCTTGAACGTAACGAAAACTTTTCCATCCATGGATCAGTGCCGAAATAGTCCAGTAACATTAAAGTACAGGTATAGCATGAATGTTTTTGTCTAATCTCCAAAGAAAAGCACCTAAAAGAACAAATATCAAATATGGGTGGAATCAGCCAATAAGCTAACCGAATCGACAGAAACGTAAGAGGGAACTTAAAAATCAAAATAAATAACACTCACTAACTAGTTCAAACTTCAAACCACAACTCTCAACTACTCA
Organism: Psophocarpus tetragonolobus; assembly: GCA_037954015.1. NCBI lineage: Eukaryota > Viridiplantae > Streptophyta > Magnoliopsida > Fabales > Fabaceae > Psophocarpus > Psophocarpus tetragonolobus. The sequence continues at coordinate 38,000,159 of CM075692.1, forward strand.
ACTTTTTTTTTTTCTTTTTCTTTTCTCTTTTTTTATGCTGTCAAATGTCAACTACTCAACTTTAAATTAACTATATCTTAGACCATCGTCCATCATAACATTTCGAACGTGCCTCAACTACCAAAACCAATTAAGCTTCAAAATTAATTATTTAAGATACTCGTGGTCAATAATGCGTAATTTGATTACTGGTTTCTAACTTTGCTTTGGCTAATACTCCTCATACGAGATACGTATAGTCATTCTACTTTTCTTTTTTTTTTTTTTTTTTTAAAAAAAGAATATCTTCTAAATATTCAACACCATCTTTTGATGTTTACTTTACCTTTATATATGTATTTAATACCTATAAATATGCAATTTCTATTTTTAGTTTCTATTTTTATTTTTAATCCTATAAGTTAATTAAAATGAGTTATTTTAATCGCTTAATTAATTTTCAGTAAATAAAACTAAAGAATATATTAATTTTCACAATATTTAGGATTAAAAAAAAAGTTTTCTTTGTACATAAAAAAATTAGTCAGAAATTTACAATAACTTACACATTAGCTTAACCAACTAAAGTAAATATCCTTAACCTTTCAATAAAGAATTTAAATATATCTATAGATTTTTAATAAAATTCTTTTTAATTAATCACTATTTAAATTTTTTTTTTTATTTTTAAAATAAAGAAAATTATGCACTTTTAGTGCTTGAGGGAAATCTTAAAATTACATTATTTTATTAAATATAAAAACTAAAAATGCATTAAATTTTCATAAGAATCAAAATAAGAAGGACCATTTAAGGTAAAAATATATTCAAATTAAAATTTAAGCAGGAAACTAAAGTAAATACATAAGGATTCAAAATATATTCAAACTTTGTACCTTTAAAGTAAATAGTTCATAATGGATAATGTATAATTTTTATACTACTATCATTTGATTAAAATTGTCTTGCACTGTAAATTTGTTAAAATTTTATAATGATAGCCTTAAAAATTTTGTAAAAAACTGATAAAAATTCTGAGAAATAAGCTATACACTAATGATAAAAATCTCACATAATCACTCAATTAGAAATACTGATATAGAATAAATTTATTGGTTTTGTAATAATTAAATTAATATCATACCAATAGTAATTTATAATTACAATTGATAATGTAAATATTTTTATACTAATAATAAATAATTATTAAACCATTAAATTTAAAAATATAAATAGATTTTTTTTCTATAATTATAATTACTTTAAATAAAACTCACAATTTCAAATCCACCTATTCAAATGTAGTTTTTTATAAGTTAAATATTAATTATTAATATATTAGTTTTTAGAAAAATTTAAATCTATAACTTTTTTTCTACAGGTGTATTCAAATTTGATATTTGGCTAATACTGCATAAGAGACATTGCATACTCATGGTTAAATATGATATTTTTAACCAAAATCATATTTATAATTATGAATTAAAATGTATTGATAGTATAAATTTTTATTCTTGTCCTTCAATTACATTTATGATTTGTGTGTAATTAATTTATTTATTTCTAGATAATTAGTAGATATTTTAAAAGTTATAATAGTTTTAAAAGTTTAATTAGTATACACCGATATAGTAAAGAGTTATATATCGGTATTCAATTACAACTTTTCATTTATGATAAATTTGTTGAATTTACTAATTAATTAATACTTTAAAAATTATATAAGTGAAAAATTAAAATTAAACATTAGTGTAAAATTTTTTTACGTGCATACTGATCAAAGTATGGTTTTTATTAGTTAACAATATAAATATATTTAGGATGTTAGGGCGGAGAGTCCCAATAATGAAATGATATTCTTAAGGCAACCTCGGGAATGGGGGATTGGTTTGAAAATAATGTTAAGCTTAAGGCGGAGGATGAGATGTTATTCTGGTATTGGGAGGATGACTGAAAGGTGTATGGGGGGCTTAAATCTAGGCTCCTTAGATTGTATGCTTTTTCGAACCAGAACACATCCACTATTTTTGAGGTGGGAAGTTTGGAGTAGCATAAATGAAACTGAAGTTTTAAGTGGAGAAGGTCTCTATTTAGCAGGGAGGAGTGGGTTAGGGAGCTAGTGGATGTCCTGGGAGGTTCACTGTCAGAAAGATGTCAAGGATGGATAAGAGTGGGCTAAGGGAGAATGTTACCCTAAACAGTATTATGTGAAGGTTGCCTACCTATCGGTTAGTTTGTAGGGGGAATCAGGTACTTATTTCTGAATTCTTTAAAAGGCTCTGGAAGGCAAAGGCACCATAAAAAATCTTGACATTTGTGTGGAAGGTGACCCATGGAAGGATACCTACAAGAGTAGAAAGAGGAAGATACTTATGTCTGCTGAGACACAATGTCCGACTTATAATGTGGACCCTGAAACTGTAGAACACTTGTTGCTTAATTGCTCAACTAGTCACCAGGTATGGATGTAATATTATAAATGGCTGGGTTATTTGACTGCCACACCTAAGGATTGTGAATCACACTTTTGACACCATCTAGGTGTATCCTTATTACATGGGAAACTCATTAAGGATATTCTCTGTGTAATTTAGCTGGCAATTCTGTAAGATATTTGGTTAGCCAAGAATGACCTCATTTTTAAGAGGCATCCGTTTTTTGCAGAGGAGGTTTGGCAGGCGTCCCTCAAAAGGGCATGGTACTGGATCAAAAGTGTCTTTGTGGCATCCTCTGTGTTGGAGTGCAAGTGTGAGTTGAAGTCCCACATTGGTTAGAAATTGGGAAGTTGAGTAATATATAAGTGAGAAAGACCATAACCTAATGCCTTAAGGTTTTGAGTTGAAGGTGGTGTCATGTTCTCTTATATATAGGCTCGTGTCCCATGGTTGTACATCTCCCCGGTGTTTAACCCCCTTGGTTTGTCCCAACAACTGGTATTAGAGCCGATGGTTGTGATCGGCAGGTTGACGGTGAATTCCCTTCATCAAAAGTCCTCCTGCTAAGGATTTCAGGGGGCGTGTCCCCTTGTGTTTAAGGGCAGTGTGAATGTTGGAGTGCAAGTGTGAGTTGAAGTCCCACATTGGTTAGAAATTGGGAAGTTGAGTAATATATAAGTGAGAAAGACCCATAACCTAATATGCCTTAAAGTTTTGGGTTGAAGGTGATGTCATGTTCTCCTATATATAGGTTCGTGTCCCATGGTTGTACATCTCCCCGATGTTTAACCCCCTTGGTTTGTCCTAACACTCTGTCGTGGTCTGTTCAACCAAAATTGCAGGTGGTGTCATGTTCTCTTATATATAGGTTCGTGTATGATTACTAATAAATACTATTTCATAATATCTAGTTGCTCCGGTCATATCTTATATATATATATATATATATATATATATATATATTATTTCCTTCTTAAAAAAATATAAAAATATTTAGGACTTAAATATAGCCTTGCAAATTAGAATTATAACATGAATCCACGGTTGAGTTTGAGTGCCCAACACTCTGTCGTGGTCTGTTCAACTAAAATTGCGTTTTTGTAGGATTGTTAAAAAGAACCTGTAGATGTGGTGATTTACCTATTAGATATTACCTGCTATGATAGCAATATGGGAGTTAATGTTGTCTAAATGTGAGACGAGTTATTATGTATGATTGCTAATAAATACTCTTTCATAATATCTAGTTGCTCCGGTCATATCTTGTGACTTGAGAAAAATTTTGTCCTACTGACTAATATATATATATATATATATATATATATATATATATATATATTATTTCTTAAAAAAAATATAAAAATATTTAGGACTTAAATATAACCTTGCAAATTAGAATTATAATATGAATACACCGTTGAGTTTGAGTGCGGGAAGGAGGAAGGAGAAAGGCCCCACGAATCTATTTCCCCGCTGAGGCAGCGGTTCTGTTTTGACAATCTAAGATTCCACTGTTTGCTTCAATTCAAATTCCACGGCCCAATTTTGACCAACGTGTATAGTGTTCATGCTTTCAGTCAAATCGCTTCTTTCCTTGTTTTCACTTTTCGGATATATAATAACAAATAAAGGATCCCATGTTTCTAAATTTTAAATAATTTGTTCTTCAATTTTTTTTATAGGCTAAGTATGTTAGTTAAATTAATGAAGAGATTTAAATTTATAATCTCTTTGTCTTATATCTTATTAAATTATTATTAAACTAATTTTATAACTTTTATTGTTGAAAATTTTTAATTAGATATTATTTATAAATTTTAAATATAAACTTTTTAAATTCATAAGGTAATTATTTAGCGATTATATCACTTATAAAATAATGTATAAAATATTATTTTATAGTTAATACATAGACACAACTTTTGAGAATCAGTGGTATTATAAATTTTATTTATCAAATTTGATAATTTTTATAATACTATGGATTAAGTGATGATCCTATTTTGTACGTAAAAATCAGATGCAATAAAAATTATAAGTAGAATATGTTTTAAGTGAATGCAATTGGTATCACACTATTTAGTTAATGTGATGATGACTAAATATAGACACGCACACTAGAAACGATTAGTATATCCCACAAAATGAATATTATTCTACTGGTTTTATTAATCGTTTAATATTTTCTAGCATATAATAAGACACGACATTAAAAATATTTTAGATAATATAAATATTTATTTAGGATAATATCGAAATAAATAAGTAATAATTATATTTTTTAAAAAAGTTAAACAAATCATAAAATGCAACCGAAGGGAAGTGATAAATAATATGAGTTACAGAAGTTTTAATGTTAGTAATTTCTATAATGTGGAAATTACAAAATTAAGAGTTACGATATTTGAATTCTTAAACTACATAAAATTTTTAAAATGAATTAAGAATAAAAATACTTTGAATATAAGTAAAATATGAGTGAAAATATAGAGATTTTATTATAAAATAACATTAGTATTAAATAATTCTTCCTAGAAAACATCCCCTTTTTTTTTTGCTCTTTTAAGATTTTTTAATTTGTTTATTCAAATATTTATTTTTTGATTTTTATCTCTATTAGCAGGTAACATTTTGTTGTCTTAGTTTCTATTTCAAAAAACACTATTAAATTGTAAGTGATTTTGACCAATAGCTTACTATTATATTCGTAAAAAAGGGTTCAAACATCTGGATTAATCTGGACTACCATGAATACGGGTTGACCGAGCCAAAAAAAGAAAAAAGAAAAAACGAGTTGCAATAGCTAAAAATCAACTTGACCCACACAGGTTCAACCTGGGTGCGCTGGGATACCTGTATGAGCCGGACCAGTCTGTATTCAACCCACTAAATATTTATTATTTTAATATTTTATTATTTTACTAAGTATTTATTATTCAACCCACTAAACATTTATGATTTACACTATTATATTACATAATCAAATACAAATATTTTTCTTAATTTTAAATAAAGACTTAATTAAATAATTTGTTTTAAAATTGTAAATAATTTCAATTTTTTATTTTTTTATGGATTGGTGGGTTGACGCGTATAACCTACCAACCTGGTGGTGGCCCGGGTCAAGCTGATACATTGAGTAAGAAACTTTAAATGTGTCAGGTTGGGTTGACCTGTTGTTCTGGTGGATCAAAGTGGGTTGACCCATATGGATCGGATAAACCCGTTTTAACAACTATATGCTTACTATGTCATCATGGAGTATTAAGGGAACAATTACTATAATATTTTAGGTCAAATTATATTTTTAATTTCTTATTTATTTAAAACACTTTATAATATCAAACAAGTTTATAATTAATTAAAATAAAAGAAATTTACATTGGGCTATAAAAACGAAAACCAACATTTAATTAATTAAAAAAAAATTTCCCTGCACGTCCATAATTTCTCCTTACACCTCTATAAAGGTAAGAAAAGTCTCAAATACTCTAGGTAAAACAATAATTTTAATCTTAGTAAAAAATTTGTAAATTTTTTTTACAAGTCCACACAGAAGTGTTGGATTTGAGAAAAACATTTGAAACTTTTTTTTACAAGTCTGGACAAGGATTTCTGGACAGGGGTGTCCGAAATTAATCTAGATAGGGGTGTCTGGACTCAGTCCGGACAAGAGTGTGTGTGTGTGTGTGCGCGCGCGCATATATATACACACTTTTCAGTTGGTTCGGGTGAGGTCTGAATTTTTAAATGTGAAAACTATAAACCGAACTGAACATGACTAGTTCTAGTTGGAATTTGGTCGGATCCAGACCCAATAAAAAAAAATCAAATCAAACTAATTTATTCGTTTGGTTTACCAAATTCGCTAAGTTGACCAAACTAACTAACACCCCTACCCTCTAACATCTAACTCACAAACTTCCACTAAGTAACTTAGGAGCTTTTAGAAATACCTTGAAACTCTCATCCTCTGAAAAACCCAATTTGGCCAAAGCATGTCCACACAATGATTACCCTCACGAAATACATGATCTACGTACCAATCCCAATATCTAGCTAACAGTTTTCTATTGGAGTCTATCTCGTTTGGATATCTACAAAAGGGAGACACCCCTCCTTAACAATTGTAACCACACATTGTGAATATGAGAAACGATGTACTCTCTGAAATCTTCTATCCTAGCATAATTGAAGTCCATGCCACAAGGTCATCACCTTCCTAAAGAGAATCTCCACCGTCTCAACCCTCCCATACTTTAGGTCATGAAGGTATATATACAATTTAGTTTTTATTTATTTTTCATTTAAATTATAATATCTAGTAAGACATAATTGAAGTGATTGTTGACTTGCATACACCAAGAAGCCACTAACTTACAATAATTACTGTCATTGGTGTTCCATTATGAGTAGAGACAATTAATATGTCTTAAGACAACTATACATATATCAAATTTTACTAATGCAATCACACTGGATTTTTGAGAAAAAATTGGATTTTGATAATTGTGAAAATTGTGTTCTCTCTTAGTTCTTAAGAAGAGCCTTTTTAGATTGTTATTTTTTAGGACGAATTTTCCTCGACCTGTCAATTTTACAAAATTGTGGCGTAGTTTCTATCAAATTTCTTGTTTCAATCCATTTTTTACTTCTGCAACTTTTTCTTTTAATTTTATTCTTGTCTAATGCTGAATTTATGGATCCAAAAATGGGATCATATGATTTGGTAATCAGAGCTTAAGATTCAACATCAATTTCTTCACGTTGCATTTGTTTTGTTCGTGAAATCAGGTGTGAACCTTGAATTTTTGCTTGCTTTTAAACTTGTTACTGATTGTATCTTTGCCCAAGTACCTGTGTGCGTTACTTTTATTTAGGTTGCCTTCGGTATATATATGTGTGTTTTTGATAATTTGGAATTCATTAATTGATCGGATAGTTGGTGAAATTCAAAGTTACCTTCCTTCATGTATAACGCTGATTTAATATTACTTAAATTTGTTCATGCTTTTGAGCCTGCTTGAAGCATTATGTGTGTGGACTGATTTATACATGTGTGCTTCTCACTCACTTCTTGCTAAACTTTGACAAGTGGAAAGAAATGTAAATTATCATGAGAAAACAAATAAGTTTTATTTTTTTCATGCATAACAGATATAAGTCATAATTGCATTAATTTCACGAAAGAATTCAAGATAAACTTCCAAGAATTCAAAATTTTAAATGACTCTAATTCTTTTTTTTAAATTCTTTTGTTTTGATATTAAAGGAAGAGATATTTATAGAAGAATAATGAGTAAGACAATTTTGGAGAAGATACTTCGATGAACGCAACCATAAGATTTTGGATCATTTCATTTTTATACCTAATATTTGTTGTGAAAATTCAACATATATTACAAATAGGAAAAATCTCACATTGCTTAGATAACTTGTATAAGAAGGGTATATATTAAAATAAGTTAACAAAATTTAGTAGAGACTAGTAATAGGGGAAATCTTACACCTATGAACTTGGGTATTGATGGTTAATTACCTCTAATTATTGTTTCATTTTGTAAGTTCTGTAACTTAAAAAAACAATTTCTAGTCCTTTATACTGAGTTTCCATGATTTTGATTATATAAAACATATTTTAATTGATAACTTGCGTGATATTTTTGGTTTGCATGATATTCTTTTAAGTAACGGTGTCATGTCCTTAAAATTAGATATTAATGCATAACATTGGGACTTTATGTGATCCTGAAGAATTTTATTCTATGTGCGTTGATGTTTGTAAACAAAGTGAGCAGATGAATTCTTAAGTAAAGGGAAACATTTGTGTAAAAAAATGACTTTTTGTATGTCTAAATTTGCACTGCATGATTCATTCATTAGAGGTACTCATGGAGAGGGCTTAGTGAGACATTGTTATGTCCCTCAGCATTACATAAAGCATGATGTGTTTGAGTCTTATGATAAATGGATTGCATGGGTATCGTTGTTTGCGCATCAATTTCATTGGCTTGACTTCATTGTGACATTTGAACTTAAGAATTATGGTTTACTATTGTTTGATGGTTTCTTTAGGTTTGTCTTTAACTCAAGCATGATTTGTAAATATGTATGTCAATAATAACAGATTTTCTATTCTATTTTTCATTCCATATTTTTTATATAAATAAAAACTAAAATATGTCTCTTTAGATATTTTTAAAAAAAAAGAGGGAATGATGAATTATCAATAAAGATGTACAAATTTGTATTACTTATTTTTTCTAAGATATATAATTTAGTTTTTATTATTTTTAATTAAAATATAATATTTTGTAAGGCATAATTAAGGTGACGGTTACTTGCATACAAATTAATAAGTGATTAACTTAAAATAATTACTGTCATTACTATTCCATAAGGAGTAAAGACTCTTGATATGAATTAATAACCGTAAGAGTTGTGTTTTCACTTGATTCTTATAGAAGAATTTATATTTTTTTAGTAAATCTTCCTCAACTTATAAATATTTCGGGATTGTGGCGTTCTATCAAATTTCTTGTCTCAATCTATTTTTCTTTTTTTTTCTTTTAGTTGTGTTCTCGTCAGAAGCTAAATTTATAGATCCACAAGACTGATTTATATCAAGATGGAACATAACAGGACAGTGATACACAATTAATAAAAGAGAAAATAGGTGAAAGAAAATTTTTAGATTTTAAAATGGATTTTAAAAGACTATAATATCTTTCATATAAATGATTTAAGATAAAAACATTTATTTTTATGCCTTATACATTTTAGTTTAGGTGGTTAATGACTCCAACTAAAAATTGCTAAAAATTGTATTATATCTATTGATATGATAATATGTATATTGTAATTAAGGGATGAAATTGTTTTATAATACATATTAATATATTCTTTCGTGAGAAAAAAATATTAATATCTAAATCATAAAAGTAAATAATGTAAATAATTAATTTACATTAGACGATAATAATTAAAATTTTACAAAAGATTTTAATATTTAAATTTGAAAATGTATTTATATTTTATTTTCAGTTACGTTTAGTATATTTATTTGTAATAAATTAATAATCATATAAATGTCATCTGTCAAATAAAATAATTATATAAAATAATCATATAAATATCTTGGCCATGCAATATTATTTTAATTATTTTTTTGAAAAAATATTATGTACTCTAATCATTTTAAGAGCATTTCAATAAAAATTCTTAGATAAAGTGTTAACATTAAAATAATAGTTTTAATATTATATTATTATTTAAACAAAAATTAAAATAATAGTTCATATAAGTCTCACAAGTTTCTTTTTCACTAAAACTAAATTATTTTGATAATCTAATTATTCAAGAATAGTAATGTGACAACATTCTTCATATATATTGAAAAGTTATATATTTATGTAAAAGGAAAAGGGAGGCCGGGCCACTACTCTCGTAAGAAAAAGGAGAGTTCAAAACCGGTATATATCCATCCAAACAAGAACTTTGCTGAAGAAAGAAGAGAATAAAGAGACCGGATTGATTGTTAATTATTAAAGGTTTTTTAGCTTACAAGAAATAAATATCAACAACAGTTGAGATACCACAAGCATAGAGTTTACAATCATGTTCCTCGTAATCGTGCAAGAGGCACGTTAGTGTTGGAATACAAGTATGAGTTGAAGTCTCACATTGATAAGAAATTAAAAAGTTGAGAAATATATAAATGTGAAAGACTCATAACCTAATGCTTTAAGTTTTTGAGTTGAAGGTGATGTTATATTCTCCTATATATAAGTGATGAAGTTCCCGTTGTGTAACCCTATCAACGATTATGTTTTAACCCCAGAGTTTAGAATATGGAATTTACTATTAAGTCATTTAATCAATACATTAAGTTGTTCTGTATGTATTTAGAGTTCAATATGAGTTCAACATAATTTCATTTAATGTATTGATTTTTAATCAAAGAACACTTATATCTAAAAAAGCTAAATCTTCATTTTTTAACAATACCAAAAATTGATGAAAATGTTTTATCATTATTATTATTTTTTTCAATTTATTATTTGATTGTGATACACTACTAGGCTTTAATTATTTAAAAAGTATTGTGAAATGTATAATTTATTATTTTGAGATATTATATTGTTGAAAAGTCATTTAATCAATACACTAAGTTGTTTTGTATGTATTTAGAGTTAACATAATTTCATTTAATGTATTAATTTTTAATCAAAGAACACTTATATCTAAAGAAGCTAAATCTTCATTTTTTAACAATACCAAAAATTGATGAAAATGTTTTATCATTATTATTATTTTTTTCAATTTATTATTTGATTGTGATACATTACTAGGCTTTAATTATTTAAAAATTATTGTCAAATGTATAGTTTATTATTTTGAGATATTATATTGTTGAAAAGTCATTTAATCAATACACTAAGTTGTTTTGTATGTATTTAGAGTTCAACATAATTTCATTTAATGTATTGATTTTTAATCAAAGAACACTTATATCTAAAGAAGCTAAACCTTCATTTTTTAACAATACCAAAAATTGATGAAATTGTTTTATCATTATTATTACTATTTTCAATTTATTATTTGATTGTGCTACACTACTAGGCTTTAATTATTTAAAAAGTATTGTCAAATGTATGGTTTATTATTTTGAGATATTATATTGTTGAAAAGTCATTTAATCAATACATTAAGTTGTTTTGTATGTATTTAGAGTTCAACATAATTTCATTTAAAGTATTGATTTTTAATCAAAGAACACTTATATCTAAAGAAGCTAAACCTTCATTTTTTAACAATACCAAAAGTTTATGAAAATGTTTTATCATTATTTTTTTTTCAATTTATTATTTGATTGTGATACACTACTAGGCTTTAATTATTTAAAAAGTATTATGAAATGTATAATTTATTATTTTGACATATTATATTATTGAAAAGTCATTTAATCAATACACTAAGTTGTTTTGTATGTATTTAGAGTTCAACATAATTTCATTTAATGTATTGATTTTTAATCAAAGAACACTTATATCTAAAGAAGCTAAACCTTCATTTTTTAACAATACCAAAAATTTATGAAAATGTTTTATCATTATTATTATTTTTTTCAATTTATTATTTGATTGTGATACACTACTAGGCTTTAATTGTTTAAAAAATATTGTGAAATGTATAGTTTATTATTTTGACATATTATATTGTTGAAATGTTAATGGTATGTTATTTATATATAAATATTTTTTATCATTTTAATATAAAAAAACTCTTACATCCCTTCAAATTAAATTGATGAAACTCTCACAATTCTACATAAATTCTGGAGTTTCATATCTTGAAACCAACAATAATAAAATTATTCAAGAATTCATTGAAAGCTAACGATAGGAAAGAATGTGGAAGAAGCAATGTTATAATTAATAATTGTCACAAATATAGCCATTATTCATATATACTAGTTAATTTTGTTATTAGCTAAGAAAAAATAAGATAATAAATTCTTATGTTATCTTGATAGAAGCACTTGCAACCATCTGAGTAGTAATGAGTGTGAGAGAATTACTAGAAATGGATTCATATCCATTTAAAAGATGTTTATTGTACTCTGATAGAAGAGCACGTAATAATAATAAGGATGCATGTCTCTCAAAGAATAGAATTTTCAAACCCTTGAAGATGTCTGTAAAAGATTTCTTTTCTTTCAGCTTCGGAATACGAGATTTGACCATCTACAGTTTGTAGGATTAAATTTATTATAGCAACGCAGAACATGGAGAATCAATTAAGAGTGAGTTGCCCTAAACCCAATCAATTATGGGAAAGATGTATCATTAGAAAACAAGTGAGAAATTAACCCTTTTCCATTTTTGTGCAATGTCGATGTTTGTGGCCCAACCAAACCATCTTCATATATATGCATGCAACACAAAACAAACTATTACTTTTCATTGATGGTTTTTCTTTTAATAAAATAAGGCGAAACTTTGGTGTGTTTTCTAATAGTTCCAAGCCCAAGATGAAAAAGAGAATGAATTTTTCATCAAAGCTTTAACAAATTCTGAGAACTTAAATGCACTTTGCTTCTCGACAACAAATGGAATTTTGGAAAGCAATAAATTCATTCTCAACATGACAAACAGCATTCTAAAAGCAATAAACCTAATTGGGTCAAATTAAGCCTTTGCATTGTATAGTTGTCCAATGTTAATGAATTGACGTCTTAATTAAGAAGCTTGGAGCAACACAAGAAGCTCATTTGTGCTTGGAAAGCATAGCATTAGCTCATGTTCCCAATTAGATAATAAGAGAACCTAGCTTTTGGTTAATATTGACCATGAAAATCTTTTGGCAAAATGGTTGAGATCTACTATGCACATGCTTAGTTGGCAGATATAAACATTGCTACATTTTTTTTACAGTAAGTTTACATGCATCCATTTAGTGAAACATATAAATTACTATTTAAGAATTACTGCAGTACACATGACATATAAATTACATTTAGTTAAACACGCATCCATCTAAATTTTTTGTGTTTAGATGATATAAATTTCCAATAGGAATATTTTAAGTGAATTTAATTTTTAGTTTTTTTTTTTGTTCACATAGTATTTTTTTGTGGTATACGCAAATGCAATGTTACATTACTTTTAAAAAAATCATCTATAAGTTTGTTACAATGAAAGAAAATTTAAGAAATTTGCACTTTTATATTTTTAATTCTGACTTAATTATGGTTGATGATGATAATGCAAAAAGATATATTTTAATGTTAGGAAATAGTTTCGTGTATAAAAAAAAAATTATCTTGTACAAAACAACTCATTCCCACACATAGACTTCCTCCAACACAAGTTTCTTGTTAAGAAATTGATTTTTCCTACTAAAAATAACATCAAGCAAATCCTTGAAGATGGCCTAAATAATATAAAAATTATTCTTTTCATAGAGATTGTACATTTCACAAAAAGATAATTGCTAATTAATTGAAATTAAATTGGAAGAATAAAATTTAAAATGATAATGGATCAAATTTGATAATTCCAAAATTTAATTTAATTTCAAAGGCAAGAGATTACATAGAAGATAAAGAAAATTATTAAAAGAGATTAAAATTAAAAATTAAAAATTTCCACATTTATATGGTTTTCACCCATCACTTTCTTTGAAAGTATTTTAACTTCCATGATATTAAATCTTCTTTCATTATTTAATACCTAAGTAACTTATCTATGATTTCAACATATAGGTTCACTTTTTGTTTCTTTTCTAATCCTCTATATCACAAAAATATTGATCAAACCTGTCGCAATGGTAAAAATAAAAGAAGTTTAGCCACACATAATCATGAATACTAAAACAAGAAAATTAAATAGCATTAAACTTAAAATTTAAGAGGGAAGAGAAATGAGAAATTAAAAGTTTTGCTTTCTATCCCGTTAACAAAGTGTAGGCTCTAAACTGAAATATGAAGTTTTTACTTAAAATAATGAACTAAAATAAGGTTTACTTAAGTTCAAAGTGAAAATAAAAATAATTAAAACTAAAAATGAAAAAGAATGATATTCTTGTATAGGAATGTGAGATTTTTGCAACTTCAAAAATTAATATTATCTTTTGCTTTATTAGAACTTCAAACTTCAAAACCTTAACTTCAAATGTTCTTTAATGTTTCAAATCACTCCAAGAATGAACAATTCAATTCATAGTGAGTCATCCTAAAACATTTTTAGAATAAAATAAAAAAAACATATAAAATACAAAGATTAAAGTTTAAATGACATTTAAAGAAATAAAAATCTAATTAAAAAGAGACTATTAAAAATAATTAAGAAAAAAAAAACTATTAGATTAGTTTATTTTATTTAAAGTATTATAAAATGAATTTCACACAAGTTTTAAAAAAAAAAAAAGAAGTTGAAGATTGGAGTCGAAAATCTAGCGTACTGTATACTAAGCAGATGGCATTGGTCTGATATTCAAGACCTAAATCAGTTCCTGGTGTATGAGTCCAAACACAAAAGGGGGCGAGGGAATGAGAAAATAATGGAAAAGACAATCACTAGCGAGTGGCAAACATATCAAAGCACAAAACAAAACAAATATATATTATTATAAGAGTTTAATATTTATGTACGAATAAAGTTACATATATTAAAAATTATAATTAATTATGAGTGTAAAATAATGATAGTGCGTAATTATTTTTCTTTTATTTGTAAAGATGGTTGCTTGTTAAAGCATGTAATTAACGGTGAAGTCTCGGTTAATTAGCTTCTGTTCATTTATTATTAATTAGTTATCATACTTACGGTGTAGATTTGATGCTGCTAGTTTTCAATGCATCTAAACAGTGTATAATTAAAAAGCCTGGCGGCGATTTTGAATTGATTTTATAGTTTTGTACTGAATATATATATATATATATAAATATAAATAAACAATTAATGCAATGCGAGTGACGCCAAGACGTTAACCACTCAGTTACAACAAAAATGACAACACCACAACGAAAATGATTTGTGACTACGTCCACTCCAAGGTAATAATGATCCTTACTCCATGGAGGATAACTTCAAGTCAGTTTGCTGCTAAATACACGATAAGATATGCAAGAAATTTATTTAGTATAAAAACATAAATACAAAATATTTATTTCTAGCTCATCTTTAAATATTTATTCAGAAAATGAATACTTTTTTTTTCAAACATACTAAAAACAACATGAATATTTTCATAATTTCCTATATAATTTTTAAAATAAAATAAAAACGAAAAAAATAATATTTTTTATAATACTAACTAATAAATATAAATTCAAAAACATTTCTCACCAACTCTCGTAATTTCTTTGCTTCATGTACCTAATAAAACCTACCTATCTACTATCTAGCCAAGTCAATGCCATTTTGGACCGGGAAGGCTCAATTGGACAAACTAAGTACTTGAACACATATATATATATATATATATATATATATATATATATATAATTAAGGGATTATTAATTAATTAATTAGAGAGCAAAAGATGAAAGATATTGGGTAGACCTAGCTATTGACAACGAAGCTGGGCATCCATGGCTATATGTAAGAAATAAAAAAAAAAAAGAAGAAGAAAAGATTTGTTTTTGTAGAAGAGAGAAGTTGCAGGCCTTTGGGGATGGAGCTAGGTAGCACCACACAGCATGCATGACTCCTCATACGCCATTTGATAAGGCCATCACCATCGTGATGGGGTCTACAAATGGCATACAGGGAGCCAGGCACACAAAGTATGCAAACAGAAAAACAAAAGCAATAATAATGTAATAACAAGTGCGAGTTCCATCACCAACATGGATCGGGAAGGTGACTAGCTAGATATATAGTTTGATGTAAAAGGCTAATAATTAATTAAAGAAAAAATGTTTACCCTTAATATGTGATCCTCATCCTCATCCAAGGTAGCATGATATATAATATAGATAGCATAAAGTGGTGGATTTAAAGGGAAGGGACCCGCATAGGTTACTGGGACATATATATGGAGTTTGAACAGAGAGGGGAGATGAAGGTGGATTACAAGCAGAGGCTTTTCCTGTTTCCTGGACTCTATCATTTACTCTTGGGGATGCAATGCTTCAGAGTTCAATTTGTTTTTCCATTCCGCATAAAGGGCAATTTTCTTTTTTCTCTTCTGCAACAGATTTGTCTGCAAGTGCTTGGATCACCTTAGATTCCCATCACTCCAACATCTTCAAACTCTCACTCCCCTTGTCCTTTTCCATTTATACTTTCTGTTCCTTCTCTTTTTTCTCATTTTCTTACACGTCATCTTTCAAATATCATTACGTTATTCTCTTCTCCCTCATTTTACTTCCCTTCCTCTTCCTCTTCCTCTCTTATACTTTCTGCACCCATTTCTATCACCCGTGATGAATAAAACACTTTCCTTCTCTACCAACTACATTTTCATCCAACATATCACTACAATACAATGCCTATCATAAATTTTTAAATAATAATATCATCATATATTATACGATTATAAAGTCATCTATATAATATAACAACTAATATATAATTTACGTAAAGTAAATATTTTCAAATATAAAACAATTCATGTTTTTTAAAGTGTGATTCATTATAATAATTGCAATAAGTATCATGTAATTTTGTGAAATATTGGCATAAGTTAAAAAATAAAGTAAATACATCCTAAAAATATAACGTATGCATTTTTCATTTCTCACATGAAATATTTATTAATGCTATAAGTTAAAAAATAATTAATAACCCTTTATTAGAAAATATATAGTAATTAATATATAATATGTAATAAAATCATATATATATATATATATTACAATATAAAAAATTAATTATAATATCAATAAATAAATGTTTATCAGTAACCTTTGTCCTCTATAAAATTAATCTTTTAGCTCTAGAGTATATGATTCTAAATTGACACGAATACTATTTAAAAAGTGTGCGGTTCAGATACCTTAAAAGAAAAGTGTGTGGTTCAGTTAGTTACACTTTTCACCAAATCTTAATTCGTTAATTCCAATATATATCACTTTAATTCGATAAATAAATGATTCAAATAATAATGAACATCTGGAAGAACTGCAATGACGCAACTTTATCTCACATTAAGAGAGCCTAGAGTTAATGGAAAATGTAAAGGGTTTGTAATTTCTAATTGTACTTATCTGTCCATTTCCCTGCCAAAATGCTTGAAGCAGATGTTGTATCCGTGTAATTAACTATTGATTTACATTGGAATTTCCAGTGCTGAGCACGTGGCTACTTTTTACCTGGTTTAACTTTGTTTTTAAGAGCATCAAATTAGTGTAATTTCGTATCCATAATCTACAAAACACGAAAGAACTTCTTTTATATCTACTAGTAGTTACTGAAAAAGTTACACGATTAGTAGTTACTTAAAGCAAAAAAAAATTCCACAATAAGATAGTGAAATGGGATAGTTCTTATAAAGCAATTTGTGAACAGTCTAACATTTTTCTTTTATTGAATGTAGACCGCACAAATTAATGTAGAAGTCATATTCATGAATGAAATACGAATTGCTTTACATTAGTTCGATAATTTTAAAACATATAAAAGAGAACGGCACGAAGTGATCTATCATCTATGCACTCCCCAATGGCATAAAAATGAAATCAAATAAACGTATCAACCTGAAAATAAAAAGGATAATTACGAACCTAATGTGATAAAAGAGCTCAAAGATCACAGAAACTGCTGATCGATCCAATGAATAATAAAAAATAAGGACAGGGATACAGATGGCCATTGGTTTCGATTTTTGCGCAAAAAGAAGCCACTGCAAATAGGGTTTCATATTGAAGTAATTAATTAAGATTTTATTTATCATTTGTTACCTCCTTCACGGAAGATTTTATTTTTCTTTTACTCCCTGTTCGAATAAATTTAAAATTATATTTAATTATTTTTTACATTTCTTAAAAAGTTTTAAAATTTTAAAATAATTTCAATAAAAAAGAAAAAAAATTACATAATTAACTTCTAATATTTTAATGCGAATATAACTTTTCTACTCTTTTACCAAGAAAATAAAAGATAAAAAAATATAAGTTAAAATATGTTAAAAAATAAAACTTTTAACATATAATGTTATTCTTATGTCTATATTTTTTTAGAAATGATGTTTTAATCATGAAATACATTCGAAGTAGAAAAATATTCAAAGATTTATTATAATCATGTCTCCTAAACATCTAAAAGAAAATATATTTTTTAATTATTTTTTTGGAAATCAAACACCTTTTATACCATGTACATAACAATGATCACGCCCAAAGGGAAAGTGGATACTCTCCCATAAGTCAAAAGAGGAGAGTGTCCAATTTAAAAAATATGAAACGTGATTACGATAACCAGATATAAATTACTCAGAATAGTCACATCAACATAAATAAAACTCATCCTTTTGAAACACGTTGCATTTTGCATGATGAGGTTGAGTTTTGAAATTGCAGTGTGCAAAATTATCATATGATTTTAGCTAGGAAGTTTACAAATTGTCTATTTTTGCCTTCCAGAAGTAGTTTTCTTTTGTCAACGAAATAAAACTCTTTTTTCTTTTAAAAAAAAATCTTATTCAAAATTAACTTTCTTAAGATCTACGACATTAATACACGAGACTTAAACTTGGCAAATACCTTAATAACTTTTTTAAGATATGGATCAGTAGTTTTCTATTTAATGTTATATACATATATATTGGTGAAATTTACTGTTATATATATGAAAAGGTCAAAAGCATATAATCCTATTGATTAATGAATAATTCTAAAACTTTATGTAATATTCTTTCATTTTTCTAAATAGTAACTAAGTAAACTGTCAAATATTTTCTTATTTAAAAAAGTATTGGATATTTTAATCTTTTTAAAACATTCAATAATAAAAGTATACATTATTTTTATGTTTTTGAAAGTACTGAATATTTAATATTTAGTAAAACAAATTTACTAGTTACTATATTTTTTATTTAATATTTTCTTTATAGATAGTATATTATTTATCCAAACATTATACAGCTGAATCAGTTGAAAAATTAAAATTTAATGAAAAAATATAAAATTGATTATTTTATGTATTAGTTTTCTAATATTACAAATATAAGTTTTAATTTTTAAAAATGTCCACAAATTCCTCAATTTAAATGTGTCATATAAGTTTGATTTGTGAAAATATATAGACTTTTAAGAGAATGTATCCAACCTATGAAACCTAAAAATTTAATGGACTAGTCTGCAAGTATATACACATATATATTTTTTAAAAATAATTAAAAATTGTAATATTTTTAAAATGATTAAACTATATTATATCATACTAAGAATTATATAATCATTTATAATAATCTAAAACACTAAATATTTTCAATACTAAAAGTCTAAAATATTACCAATTCACAACAAAAAATCACAAAACTAACATAAACCAATGTTATTAGACTCAGTTGGCTCTCTAACTCTCCTATGGCAAGGAGTCATAGGGTCAGGTCAATACGAGAGGTCGACAATTGACTTGCATGATTTGGATTACATTAAAAAATATAAATATTTTATAATCTATATAATTTGATACTATAAAAAATCATAAAATAATTAAATTATACAAAAAATCAAGAACATAAATTTAAAAAGACAATGCCAACACTAGATTTATGGCTTATTTGATGCTAATTTTTAGTACAAGTCAGAGAAAGGTAGAACCACAGAGATTAGAGGAAAACGCAAACACAATGCTCGATAGAGAGTGAAGACTAAATATAAAGAAGATTATTAGAGGTTTTTTTCCCATTTAAAACAACGTCATTTTCATCCATTAAGAAAAAAAAAATCATGACCCCCTGAGTCACCGGTTCTCAGTAGAGTCTGAGCGAGTCACTCCAAATAAATCTTGTTCTAATGTATTTCTGATTCAAATGGTGGTTTGGATTGGTTATATGGTCGGTTTCCGATCGAATCAATTGAATCGGCCAGTACGAGTTGAGTTTAAAACATTGACACAAACTAATAATATACATGACACGTAAGGTTAGGTATTGAACCCAACTGTTTGTGTTTAATGTATTCTTCTCTTTTATTTGTTGTTTAATATATTTTTCTCTTTTTATTTGATGTTGTATCTTTGTGAGATGACATTTCTAATTCTTATTGCATTTTTCAGCAACATAAATAAAATTTTGTTGGCTTATAAAAAAAAATTGGTATTATACAAGACAAATTTATCCCTTTAAACATTAGTTAATGGAAAAAAGTTGTTTAATATGAATAATTAATGAACCTCTTACAACTTACCAGCTTGAACAAGTGAGAACAAAAATATAACGTGATAATTAGTCCATTACAAGATGATAAGTTTAGCTGAATTCACTTAGTATTAAATTGGTAGCACAATTACTATTATTACTTAAAAAATTAATGAGTTATTTAAAGTAACTATTTTATAATTGAAGTAATTTTATGTGACAGTTTAAGTTATTTAAAAAGTAGATGAGTTGTTTCACCAAATCATTGTTATGTTATTTATGGTTAAAAAAATAATTTTTTCACCCAATCTATACAAACTAATAACAATATACAATTAAAAAAAATTAAAAAATTATGAGTTTTTTGAATTTGCTTATAATTTCTTTTATTAAAGTAAAATGAGTACGAGTTGTTTAGCAATGATATTGTAATAACTACCAAACACTTCTTTAATGCAAGTAAGTGATGATAGTTGTTCCGGTTGGAGATGTCATTAATTCTTAATGCTTAAAATGTATTAAGTACAACAATAAATTATTTTCCTTGAAAATTTTCTTTATCTTTGTACATTTTGAGTTATGTACATAAGTTTAATTCAATTCTATGATTATTAAGTATTTCATTGCATAATTCATAGTTTGAATTGGCATCCATGATTCAATGTGTTTTTTCTTTCTTTCTTTCTTTTTTTTAATATAAATTCAGATGGTGCATGTGCATTCAAGCAGATAGAGAATGAAGGATTCCCTGACAAGAGTACCTAACCTAGTCTGGCCAAAAAATGCACAACAGAGGTAGCCAAGAAAATGGCAATTTAGGTTGCTGGACTGAACCTGGAATTACTATCGTTATTAATATTTCTTGGTTGCAGATAACAATTAATTGATGTTGGAATATATAATATTAATGACTTTATTGATAGAATATTGACTGTTTAACGTACACTTCTTTACATGCTTCAAGCTACCCACGATCGATGTAGTTTTATCCCTCTTGGCAAAGGAAGCTAATTAAGATACAGAGAGCAAGTTCTCAAATTGAAACAACGATGTTTTGCTGAATACGAACAATAATGTTATGTGTCATTTTGTACATTCAGAATTCTTTCAGGACCTTGATCACTCTCTTCTGTAGATGTGAACGATGAGTATGATGATGACTAAAGTAAATGTTAAGCAAGTATATATGCAGAACAATGAACTGCGTATATTTTTTATTGCCTTCACTATGCCCTATTAATCTAAATGCTTTTGGGACAATTATAGCAATGTATAGATCAGTTTTATGCTATGGGATTATCAATTATGTGATCATAAAAAATAGCTTAATCAGCGGATGGTAACGGTCTAGGGTTAATTTTGGCAGAAAAAGCATAATCTTTCTTAATTAGAGTCTGGCAGCATTGTTGGTTCATTGCATATCTTTAATTATCGGGCTCAAAAATTCATGGATTTTATAGTAAAGATTTGAACTCACAATCTTTTTCTCTCCAAATGTAAACTCTGCCACTGTAATAATATTATAATCTTAAAAAAAATTACTTTAAATAATTTATATACACAATTGTCAATTGTCTTATTATCTTTGGTCTATATGTATAATCAATCATCTGTAATATTATATTTTATATTTATACTATTAATAAAGAGAATTTCTCTTTTAAAAATGTTCACTTTTCAAAATACTTATTCTACTATTGTACCTATTTAAAAATTAAAAAATAAACTATTTTGCGAAAGAAGGAATTTGAACTCAGAACCTCTACCTCCTGAAACGTAAAATTTTGTCAAAAGAAAGATTCAAGCACATGGCCTCTCCTCCCCATATATGTATTTTCCTAATTGCCACAAGATCAACCTTATAGCCTTTAGAAAAAAAAACTACTTTAAAATATTTATATCCAATACATAAATTGTCCTACTATCTATAATATATAATATTATATTATATCTATACTATTAATAAAAGGAATTTCCCTTTTGATGTTCACTTTTCAAAATACTCATTCTATCCTTTTTATAAAAGAAAAAGAAAAAACTATTTTGTTAAAAAAGAGATTCGAACCTATGACATCTTCCTTCCCATATATGAACTTTGTTAATTGCTACGTCAATCTTATAACTTTTAAAAAACTATCTAAAACATTTATATCCAATATACATAATTGTTCTATTGTCTATAATATATAATATTTATACTATTAATAAAGAGAATTCCTCCTTTTGATGTCAACTTTTCAAAATACTCATTCTACCATTTTTAAAAAAACAAAAAAAAATATTTTATTAAAAGAGAGATTCAAACTCAGGATCTCTCCATCTCCATATATCGATTTTGTCAATTGGCACGAGATCAATCTTATAACCTTTAAAAAAAGATTGCTTTAAAATATTTATATCCGATATATATAATTATCTTATTATCTATAATAAATAATATATATACTATTAATAGAGGGAATTCTCCCTTTTTTATGTCCAATTTTCAAAATACACCCATTCTATCCTTTTAAAAAACAAAAATAAAAAATTATTTTGTTAAAAGAGATATTCAAACTCATAACCTCTCCTTCTCCATATATGGACTTTGTCAGTTGCCACTAGATCCACCTTATAACATTTAGAAAAAAATTACTTTAAAACATTTATATCCAATACATATTTGTCCTACTATCTATAATCTATAATATTATATTATATTTATATTATTAATAGAGGAAATTTCCCCTTTTGATGTTCAATTTTTAAAATACTCATTCTACCCTTTTTAAAAAACAAAAAGAAAAAACTATTTTGTCAAAAGAGAGATTTAAACCCACGACCTTTTCCTCTCCATATATGGACTTTTCCAATTGGCACTAGATCAATCTTATAACCTTTAGAAAAAACTACTTTGAAACATTTATATCCAATATATATAATTGTCCTACTATCTATAATATATAATATTATATTATATATTAAATAATGAAAATATGACATTTTGATGTCCATATTTTATAACTATTTTACCTTTGTAAAAATTTTATAACTTCTCATACTCTCACAAATATGACTTTTCCCATATTAATATATGCATATCTTGACAAGTTCTACCTTATCATAAATCAATTTTTCGTACACACTGTTAATATATATATATATATATATATATATATATATATATATATATATATATATATATATTTGATCATAAATATTTTTAATAAAAATGTACATACATTTGCACAACAAAATTTTGAATTCTATTCAAACCTCTCATCTCTCCATTTTCTTGAATTCATTGCAATTCTGTTGTATTCATTGATGATATAACATGTTTCTATCATATTAATATAAACAAAAAAATATACTAAACTAAAATTATCGTACACAAAATTATAAGG
Organism: Psophocarpus tetragonolobus; assembly: GCA_037954015.1. NCBI lineage: Eukaryota > Viridiplantae > Streptophyta > Magnoliopsida > Fabales > Fabaceae > Psophocarpus > Psophocarpus tetragonolobus. The sequence goes on from CM075692.1 coordinate 38,023,770, forward strand.
TAAATTATTTATTTTATATCATATTATTAAAAAATATATTAAATTAAAACTCTAAAATAATTATAACATTTTTCAAAATAAAAATACAAATACAAATACACAAATGCAGCATTGTATGTGTTTTGTTAATCTTAAAAAAGATATAAATAGTTTTTTAAGTCATTTTTAATTTATTCGTAAGTAGTCTTTACGCTAACTTCATCAAGCTAACAATTAACCTAAATATTTTTTAAATATCAAGTCCCTCTTTTCTAAATCATTTAAGATATATAAATGAAAGAGAACTTAAGTTTTTAAGAAGAATTAGCTTTTAACTTTTTACAACAAATTTTCAGAGCTTAGATCTTCTAATCTTATTAGCAATTGATACTCTTTTAAAACAATATTTTTTTCTTCATTTTAATTCACCGTGAATTCTTTTGATTTTTTATTAATTTATTATTCTGTTTAAATTAAACAAGGCAAGCACTAATTCCACAACTTCAAGTTAAAAAAAAAAAAAAGAAGAAAAAGAATAGAATATAGATTTATCTATAATTTCTGGGACGCAATAGAACTTATGGCTTGTAATAGAACTTATGTTTTCTTTTTTAGTCTGTTTAGACAACAAAGAACGACATAGGAGAAAGACTAATTGAAAAGGTAAATAATTCATTTAATGATTTTCCTTCTTTCTACTCTTTTTTAGTCTAACAATACCCTTTTTCCTTTTCTTTTAACAATTTTTTTTATTGAGCGTTTTCTTAACTTAAAAAACTTCACGTCTTTATGTATATATAGTCATCCTAAAATTAGTATAATTTTTATTAATATATTGCACAAATATCTCTACTTAGATGACACTTTATAATAATTAAACATATTACACACACGCAAGTAAAAAATGAATATAAATGTGATTTTTATTGATGTATATTCTATTAGCAATTTTAGCTTATTCTCCCATATTTTACTTGCACTTTTGAACTCACAACATCTATATCTAGCATAATTCAAGATTATGTATAAAACATAAAAATTTAGAAGAAAATTCCCACTAAAAATAGTCAATTAAATTCTTAGTAAAAAATTAATTTTCAACAAATTAAATCGATAAATATTTTACATTAATATGAGAATAGCAAAAAATACAAATTTAGAAGTACAAATATCAAGTTGCTAACCAAGTAGCAAGTATAGTAATCTAGTATATGGTTGTAAACCTCTATCGACAATTAAATAAATAAAAAAATTACACTATAATATAAATTATACTACTATAGTTTACCTGATAAAAAAACATTATTATAATTCTATGGGACATTATGAGCAATGTCAGATATCGAAACTGAGAAGAATGGAAGATGAGAAGAGAAGAGATGGAAAGAGAATGAACTTGAAGAGGTCAAAGAGACAAGACTGTCACGAAGGAAGGGAAGAGGTGAAACCCAAAATAAAAGGTTCTAAAAATATATCAACTATTGTAATAAAATGTGGTTAATTTGCCAATTTGCAACGACCCAATAGAAATATTCCTCTCCCTAGCTAAGCATTCTTCCATCCGAATAAAGCTTCATTTAAATATAACAAAGAAATAACAAAAGTGTTACTGCTGAAAGTTTGACGAAATTACAGTTGTCAATTGCTAAAAGACCAAAGTGAACATTTATTGAATCACTAAATAATGCCTTGCTAAATACAGTTTCCAGAAAAGAGCAAGGTTGAGGTCGCACATTTATTGAATGTCTAATGTGTGACCAAAAAAATGCATGTTGTGACTACCATTTTGTCACTGTTATACACGTAAATTGATTCTACTTGTATACTTGAGATGGGCTTAGGCTTATATGACATGGAAAATTTTCACATAAGCATGTACAGATAAAAACAAATGTGTATGTTGTAATAATGCCATGTCCTTCACTTCGTGAAGATCAGGGAAAGAAAACCCAAAGAACTACAGAGGAGATAAGCAATCTACAACAAACTCAAAACAATTTACAATCGCGGAAGAGCCTTTATTCACAGACTTTTATGAAAAAGATATTGTGGATGGATCAAAATTCAAAACAAGTTTCTCAGAGCACCGGCTAATGCTATAAGATCAATCCGTCCTTCTCAATTTGCTCCAACCAAGATGCTATATCTGACATAGATGGACGTTCACTTGGATTCTTTCTCACAGCAAGCTCTGCTATATCAGCAAGCTTAAGCAAAGGTTCAACATTTCTGGGAAGAGCCACGTATCTATCAATTGTAGCCGCAGCCTTCCCTTGTTTGATCAAAGGCACTGCCCACTCAACCATGTTGGGTGGAGTATAATCCCTATCATAAGCTTTTCTTCCACTTAGAATCTCTAGCAACACTATCCCAAAATTGTAAACATCGCTTTCTAGGTCCCCATTGAGATCTTTGTCACTAGAAGCAAGGAGTCCAAAGTCCGAAATCCTTGCCCCCCACTCCGAATCCAAAAGAATGTTTGAGCTGTTAAGATCCTTATGAACAATAGGAGGCACCAGCTCCTTGTGAAGATACTCAAGCCCCTTTGCAACATGCATCGCTATCTTCAATCTGAGGCTCCAATTAAGTGGAGAAAGACCACCATGAAGATGATCATAAAGTGTTCCATGAGGCATATACTCGTAAACAAGCAACCTCTCCCCCATCTCCGCGCAATACCCCAACAAATTAACAATATTACAATGACGAATTTTGCAGAGAACTTCTAATTCCATTTCAAAATCACGGTTATTAGTGTGAATAATAGTGGCAGCATTTGCTCTTTTAACAGCAACCACTCTCCCATCAGCCAGCATAGCTTTGTACACAAACCCATAACTCCCTCTCCCAAGTTCATTAAACTCCTTAAACCCGTTAGTAGCATCCTTCAGTTCAGAGAGCCTGAAAACCTGAGGCGCACCAGGACAAGAATTAACAGTAGGAGTAGAATGAAGAGCAACATTCACTTGAACATCCTCCGGATCCGGTTTTCCCATGCAAGACTTGGATTGTTTCTTTGTCCTCTTTCTAAACATAAAAAGACACCCACAAAGAAAAATAACCAAAAACCCCAACACGGGACACCCAACTAAAACCATCCATTTACGTAAATCATGCCAATGCCAATGCAGCCCCGTTGACGAGTGAAGTCCACAAACACCATAACAAGAACTGTTTTGACAAAGAGAACAAGCAGTGCAAACTCTATCAGCAGTTAGAGTACATTCACTAGATAAGAAGAAGCCTTTGGAACAATTGGACCCACAAGGCGAACAAATCCTCAAATCGTCTCTAACACAAAGGCTGGTCAAAGCTAGCTGGTTAAGCACACTCGCATTGAAAGCAAACTCACCAACTCCACACGAACTAGCCCTGCAGAGTCCTGGGCTCGAGAGCTCCAATGGAGGATCAAAATCGGGTTTTGAAGCATTCACCGTCCAACAATCGAGAAGAAGATCATCTTCCCTGATCCCGCACGTGGTGAAATCCGAACAAGCAATGGCCATGAAGCCGTTACCTTTCGGAACCACTGAGGTATTCACATCACCCCAACATTCTACGTCGTGGTTATCCATTCTAATACCACAGAAGTGGCTAGCGCCAGCGGATAGAGACACCAACCGAACCGAATCTTGTGGAGGACCCGAAAACGAAAACGGGTCGCCCCAGCATTTCAACTCGCCGGAAACGTTGAAAACGCCGCACACGGCGGTCGGACCCGCCGCCAAAACCGCGAAACTATCGGATACATTGGAAACTCTTATCCTCCCTGAATTGGGTCCCCAACAAATTAGCCCACCGTCTCGGACCTGACCGCAGGAGAATCCATCGCCGGAAACAACACTGTTCACCACAAGATTCATCACTTCTTGATCGAAAAACAAGTCACTCTGTTTCGCTGATAAAGTATTGTTGGCAGTGTTAGCTATTTCCCAGCAATCAACAAAGCCGGAATCGCGATCGGAGTAGTAGGAACCGCGGACGGCGCAGACATGGTTCTTGCCGGCGGCGATGTGGGAATAAGGAGTATTCCGGTAGAGAGGAGGCACGAGATCTGCGGTGGGTTTGGAGACAGCGGCCCAACAAAAGGCGTGTGAGGTGTTGGCGAGAATGCCGCAGAGAAAGCCTTCTCCGGCGGAGAGTGCTGACATGGCAGGAACAGCACTAGCGATGGCGGAAAGCGACGCTGAGGTGGCGTTGTTCCCCCAGCAAATGACGTGCTGCTTCCCACTAGCATCGATGGAGCAGAAAACCTGGTCTTCTCCGAAGGACGCAGAGATTGGTCCCATGGCGCCAAAACCGTGGGCAGCGCCGCAGAGGAACAGTGGAAGAAATAGAGAGAGGGTTCGGTGGAGAGTTTGCATGGTTGTGTTGGTTTCATTGACTCTGCGATTTGTTATTGTTGCTTCCCATCATAACATGTTCTTTCTGTTTGCTGTTTCCTCCACTCACAGACTCATCACTCAACAACGTGGCTGTCGCCATTTTTACAGCTCCTTCCGACCGTTACAAATATCCCCAACTTCACTCTACTTTCATCTTTCTTTCTTTCACTCCTCTTTCACTCCTCTCTCCCTCCTTTTTTTATCTTTCTTTTATTTTACTCTGTTAGCCTTCTTCAATATTAAATTATAATTCATCATTAGTGTAATGCTTATTACACTATATCACATAAGTTTTTTTCAATTATGTTTTATAATTTAATATATTATTATGTCTTATTATATCATTATTGTATCCATATTTTGATGCATGTAAGATTAATTTTAATAAGATTCATTTTGTAATTTATTGAGTTATTAAACAAAGTTATGCCAGCTATTATAGGGATTATAACTTTATATCCTTTTAATAAAATTAACACACATTTCTATAAATAGTTTTCTAGAAGGTGGAAAATACTCAAGTCTTTCATATTCTACATACAAGTTGCACAAAATTTAATCCCCTTCTTCACATGTTTTATTTTATACATGCAGTGATATGAATATATTGATTTTATGACTATTTTAATTTCATCAGATGTTACTTTTTTTTGGGGTTGATAAAACAGTCCTCGTATTTTTATATTAATTAATAGATTTAATTCTCAAAATTTTAATTTTTTTATTTTAAAGAATTCATCGTCTTTTAAAATTAAAATATAATTTATGTTTTCTAACATCTTAAGATTAAATTATTAATATAAAAATATATAGACTTTGATTACATTTAACTAAAAATATGTGAATTGCAGACATAATATTCCTTTTCTTTAGTTAATTTAAAAAAGAAACTAAGTTTACTTATTCTTAAAAATATGTTTGACCCATAAAAAATATGTTTGACCGTAAAGTGAAAAAACTATAAACTTAGCGTTGACGTTATTTTATTTAAATTTTATTCCAATTTTTTAACTGTTTGAATTTCGTGTTGGCGGTGAATGTTTTAATTTTAATTATAAATAGTTTATAAAATTAAAAAAAAAAATCGTCTGGAAAAAAATCACCCAAGTATACTAATAGTAATTTTTTTCCTCAATATAATTTTCTATATTATTTTAACCTTGAATTTTATAATTTGATGCACACTAGCTTGTTCCTTAAGTGACAGGGGACAGCCACATTATTGATTTTTTTTTATTTAGAAAAAAGGTGAACATGGTATTTTAAATCTAACAATCACATAATAATTTATCAAAATACAAAAATCTATTTAAAAAGTGGATATATTTGAACAATTTTATATACAGGGATTTGAAGATAAAATTTGTAACTAGAGAAATTATTAAAAATAAACAATGGTTATACCTTTACAAGAAAATATTTGATAGGGAACTAAATAAGAATAAGAAAGAGAATTATAGTTAAGAAATGAATTATGTAGTAATTATGGAGAATCTAATCTTGTGCTGGGAAAGTAGCGTGTAGCATTAAACATTGGCGTCCCCGAAAAGGCGAAGGATAAACCATAGTTTATTTGTATGTGTCTGAAAGAAGTGGGTTTGGCATGAGTGGTGGTATCTATGGAAAGTGGTATGGGTGAGTGTGAATCTCCACTACTCACCCTACTTCCAAATCCTTCACTCATCTTTCTGCCTCACCACTGAACTATCTTATCTGTTACTTCTTACTTAAGTGAATCATCCCCCTCTTCTATGCGTTTAATTAGGACAATAATACGTTTAATATATTACCAACACTCCTAACTAAATTTATAGTACATGGTCAACTACGAGATAGAAGATAATAGAAATACATAAGTTATACTAGAATATGTAAAATTTGAGTTATTTATTTTAGTAATATCGTTTTTTAGTTTTTTTTTCTTTTGTTTATCTAACAACTTTTTATTATATCTTTCTCTTTTCTTTTCCTTAATTCACCACTTTTTATAATTCTTTTATATTTACATTCTTTATTATTATCATTATTATTACCACTTGATGAAAGAAGTTTTTACTTCACCGTGGTAAAATTTGTTCTTACAAAAGAAAAAAAAATTTGGATGGCTAAACTTCTCCTCAAAGTTATTTATTTTAACTTTCCCATATTAAGTTTAATTAATTTAAATAATTAAATACTGAAGTCTTTTATTATTTGAAATTGGTCAGTCTTCAAAAATTAATAACATCGGAAAGCAAAAAAAAAAAATCTTAATTATTATTACAAACAAATAGATAAAAGGATCATTTATAATATCTGAAAATATTGAAAGGGAGATTCTTAATGTTTACCCTCTTTTTCAAAATTGCGTGTAAAGTTAAAGCAGTGTCATCGTGCATACCCATTTTGATTTGGTTTTAGCGAATTGTGATCAGGTGAAAAGCAGCATGCATAACATCCCCAAGCTTTTCAATTTGGCTTCTTTCTTCGTTTCCTTTTTGCTTTTCATGTCAATTTCTAAAGTATTTTGTCTTGTACCAAATTAGATGAATAAATCATTGTTTAATAAGAAAATTTGTCTTATAAAAGAATCGATCATTCTTTAATTTACGGGAAAGTGAAAACAGGGTAATACTTCATAAGTAATCTTCTAATTAAAAATGTATACAACTATCATTATATCTGCATAATTTTCTTTGAATTTATTCAATATCAATCTAATATCTTAAACACAAAATAATTTTAACAAACAACGTACTTTACATATATACAAGCAAAAATATATATAATTACATATACAAATCAAGTCTAAATTAAATATACAAATACGTTAAATTAATACTGAAAAGAAAAAAAATCTTAATGTTCCTTAATGTTTCATTTTCTTTAATATTAGTAGCAACATAGAGTTCTCCCAAAAATGACATTAAAAGATATAAAATATTTCAGTTTTTATTTTGGTTTGCTTGGGTTGATATAGATCTAGAGCAAAAAAACTCCCGGTGAGATATAGATGCTGTTAGAATGACCTAGAATATTGGATCATGTGGGTGCCCAATCTGAGCTGTCTCTGATTGTTCCTTCAAGAATAAAAAAATAATATAGGCAAGAGGTCAAATAATAGACATGTTTTAACTTGAAAATTGAACGGTCCCTGTGGGGTGTAGCCACCATCCCAATTGGGGTTCTGGCCTGCTACAGCATGTGCATTACCCTTCACTTTTATGCTACATCTCAGTCAAACCCTAATAAGAAGGGTCTCTGTCCCTTATGTGCCTAGAAACCAGTCCAATTAGTTTCCATGGTACGTATTTTTTGTGGACCCCGTACGAAGATCTTCAACCCCAGCCAGCCAGGACCATTACCAATAATCTCGTCTACGAACCTCATTTTTGCTATCATTAAGATTCATTTTATACTTTTTTAATTTGGTGAACTAAAAGATTTTACAACAAGTTGCACCATTTATAATAAGGGTCTTTCTGTTTATACTAATTTTTAATCAAGCGATCATTGATTCATTATAAAATTGTTTTATATCTGATTTGACGTCCCACTTGATATTCTTTTGTTCTGTACTCATGCTATTGATAAGATTAATTTAATTTGTTGAAGAAAGTTTGAGGGTTTTTTCTTTGGTGGGTAAAAAACAATACAAAAAGTTTAGGAAGTATGATAGAGATGGGGATGGGATAAGATATATGGGACGCATGGATATCCCATGGCTTTGTCTCTGGCTGAATATGGGATGGTGCACTGCCACCGACGTGATTCTGATTCATGTCATGCTATGAGTCACCCTTCAACTACTCTAATGAATGTATAGTCATGGGTATATAATCTATTTCAAGTTGGGAAGGGATTGGACAGAAGTAGAGTTGGTGAGGAGAAAGAAGGTCCCATTTTTTGTAATTGTTATTTTGTAGGAAATGATGTAGGATTGGGGGCTAGCACATGTGTTGTCCATTGGAGTAAGAGGCTAATTAAATTGAAGTTACCTTATATTTCTCTTTCGAATTATCTCTCATTCTATGGTAGTGTAAAACTATGATACAATGTGGTCGGTGATGATACAGTAAGTATTGGGGACATGTAGGGCACCACTGAACTGCAAAAGAGTGTCTCATTACAAGGACAACCACAAACCACATTAAGGAAAATTCTCTTCGTCATTGCTTCTATATCATCAGAAAGACATGAATTTCCTAGGTCGTGGTACTAATAAAGTCTTTGGAATATTTCATCTATTTCTCTTCTTTTTATAATGCATTGTAATTTAATTAAGTCATTTATAAAACGCACCCCGTACTAGTATATTTTTTTTCTTAACCCTTTAAAAAAACAAAAAGAAAACCTTGAGCTCAAACTATTTTTTTCTGGATAAATGTTTTTTTCATGACAATTTTTCACAGTATTTTTTCGAAAAAAAAAAAAGAATGAACAAAAATTATAACAAGAACATTATATATGATACTAATATTAAAATGGGTTGGTTACTAGGCAAGATGGTTAGACTGCACTAAAAAAAAATTAATCCTACAGAACTGAACTTATTTCAATCTAAACATTACTTAATTTTTAAAAATTTTATATAATTTTAAATAAATAAATAAGAAAAACATGTCAATTTGATAGTAAAGGACAGTGGATAAAAAAAATCCAATTTCATAAAAAATATGAATCTAATGACCCAACCATTTTCAGCTTAACCCACTACACTAGGTCAGGATGGGTTGCTGAGCTCTAGTTTCCATCACTAAGGGTTGACCACAAAGGTAAACCCTTTAAAGAGTTTGATATTTTTTTATTACAGAGCTTGATTAGCAGAGTTAGCTCAATGAAAGTTGTGAAAAGTTTTAAGTTTAACAAATACTACAATAATTTTATTTTTATAAACAAATATTACTTTGTACTGATAAAAAATATTTGAAGAGGACTTCTCTCTCCTTTTCATGTAAAGTTTTGACCAATCTATATGATATTATTATTGTAGGATTAAAAAATAGTAGAATAATAACATCAGATGAGCCAATGTTGGGAGGGGCCAAGGGAAATGAAAACAGAAGGACAAAGGGTGATATGCGGTTCACACATGATATGGAAGAAGTGTCAAAGCTTGTTAAAACAGATTCAGCTAAAATTCCTGTTCTCTTCTCTTAGCTGTTTACTGACATACCTTAATTGCCAAGGCAATAGCTAATCAGAGACCTAGCTATGTATTTGATCAATGCTGTCTTCTTTTTTGTGATTTTTTACTTTTCTACTTTCGCCCATGCTATGTGCATTCAAGTCCCAAAATTTGAGGTTAAATTTTCAAGATTTAAAATATTAATGAGTTTATGACTACCTAAAAATTTTAATAAAAAAATCAACTACACACTTTCTAATTTTATTGGAAACTATATAAAATGGTGACTAAAACTCATTAATTTATTTATTTTTAACAAAATAGTGTGTTTTTTTTTACAAGAACAAATAGTATGTTAGAGAGTTTTTCTTTTTATAAGCAGAGCGTTATTATTCTTATTTTTTCCTTCTTTTTAGTAACATAAATAAAAAAAATTATTAAAATATCACAACATATTTTTATTTTTATTTTTTGTTTTAATGAGACGAAACAAAAGTGTAATTAAAATACACGAGTTGCAAATAACTTACGGATGCATGTTTCAAACTGCAGAAAAATAAATGAAAAACTATTAAGATAATAGTATTTTCACACTTTTTATCTAATCTAATATATATGATAATAGTATTTTCAGGCTTTTTATCTAATTATATATTATATATAATAGGCTTTTTAAATTACTTTTTACTCATTAATTTTCCGACAAGTGTATTATATTATGATTTTTTTTTTGTCTTTTAAGTTTTACTTTTCTTTTTTAATTTTTTTATTTGTTTTTATCTTTTAATTTTGTATTTTAATTACATTTTTTTTATTTTTATGCTTTATATTTTAATTTTTCTATATTATTTAATTTTTAATTATTATCATTCTTATCATTGTATTGTTTATATTTATCCTATATTATTTTATTTTTAATTATTATATTTTTATTATTTTTATATTATTCTTTTATATTTTTATGTTTCTGTCTTTGTATTTTTTATATCTTATTTTATTTTATGAATTTTTATTTTTTTTGTTATTTAAGTTTTTATATGGAAATTACTCCTTTGGGCATTTTAATTTTGACAAGTGATTATTTTTATCTTTGTTGCCTTTTTAGGTAAAGACTATGAAAATTAATCATTTGTCCATTTTAATTTTTCACAAGCGTTTCTTATTATTCTTTCTTGGCTTTCTAGGTAAAGACCATGGAAATTACTCTTTCATTCATTTTAATTTTATATTTTATTTATTATCTTTTATTATTTTATTTTTGTAGGATATGTTATTTTTTATTTTTTTATTTTTATATTCACATATTTAATATATTAAAAATTATTATTAAATATTTTATTATATGACAAAATAATTTTAGTGTATGTTAAAAAATATTTTCTAAATATATTTTAATATATTAAAAAATAATTTTAAATTATTTAATAAAAATATGTTAAATATTTTTATTTTTTCAGAAATTATATTATTAAATATATTTAATATAAAAAATTAAATTATTTTAAAAAAAGTAACTTGAATTAATTTTTTAATTTATTTACAGTATAAAAGATAGTAGTATCATTCATGGGATTGAAAAATTGTGTTTGATTAATATTTATAGATTTTCATCTATGTGCAATTTTTTATTTGATAAAAAAAATCATTCTTTCTAAGTGAGATTAGTATACAACTCAATAGGTTTTGAGATATTACCTATAGTCTCTATTCCAAGAAAATAAATATAATATATAGATGTTAATTACTAAATATAAATTATATTTAATATATTAAAATTTAATTATTAAATTTTTTATTATATGAAAAAATATTTTTATTGTATACTTTTAAATATATTTTAATATATTACAAAATAATTTTAAATTACTTTAATAAAAATATGTTAAATATTTTTAATTTTTTAAAAAAATATCTTATTAAATATATTTAATATAAAAATAAATTTAAATTACCTTAACAAAATTATTTTGAATTAAATGTTTTAATTTATTTACAATATGAAAATAGTATCATTCAAAGGGATCGAGAAATTGTGCAAATTTTATTGAACAATAAAGAATTAATTCATACATCATAAGTGAAATTAGTGTGACTCGATAGGTTCGCCGAAACATTATTTTTAGTCTTTGATCTAAGACAAAAAATATAACATATATGGTAAAAACCAGAGAAATAAAGAGGAATATTCACATAATGAATTTATTTATAATTTTATTTCATAGGTTATACATGAGTATAAAAGATATGATTCCTTAAAATCTCTAAGATATTTTTATATATTTAAAAATAAGATAATATAATATCAAAGATAATATAACATCAAAATAATATAATATCTGATATTCTTAGCAATCCCCTTCAAATCTAAGATAATACAATATGAGAGTCATGTTGAAGGAATACTAAAATATAGTGTTTCAATATCGTTCTTTTGTCTAATGTTTCAATATCGTTCCCCTACCCTTATGCACGGACCTCATCTTTGTCCCAGCTATTGTACCCCTAATTGTCCCTGTTGCACTAGTTTCAAATATGTTCCCGTAAAAATGGTAGTCCCGTTTCAATTTTGTTCATTTTGTCTCCATTTTTTTCTTCAATAATGACTTCCATTGGCTCGTTTCTACCATCATGCACTGATTTATCTTTGTCATAAATGCACTAGCCACGATTTTATGCCAAATGCATTAACTGTTATCTTTGTCTCAGATGCACTGATCCCATTTTTTGTTGTTGCACTAGTTCCAACTATGTCCCAGTAGCAATGGTGGTCTCATGTCGATATTGTTCATTTTGCCTATATTTTCTTCTTTAACTCAGATCTATTTTATGTACTGACTTCATCTTTATCCCAGATGCACTGACTCCTGTCTTTGTCCTAGATGCACTAGTCTCAACACCTTGAGGAGAAGTATAAAAAATCTTAGATATTATATTCTCTTGATATTATATTGTTTTGATATTATATTATCAAATTATTTTGTTTTATATAATAGGTAAAAATAATATCTTTTAGATTATAGAGAACATTCTTTTATACTCGTGTATAACTTATGAAATAAATAAATAAATTCATTCTGTGAGTTTTCAAATTTAAAATATACATTTTTCATTATAATATTCCTCTCTATTTCTTTGATTTAACAATATAGATGTTAATTAAAATATAAATTTTATACTTAATACAATTACATTTAAAAAAATTTATTTCTACTTTAATATCTATAAAATTATTTCAATTATGTGTTTTGTTAGATATTTTGTTAAATAATATTTAATTATGTGATTTTTTATGTGAATTATTTTATTGATTTATTTTTCTAGAAAATATAATTTTATTCTTTCAATTATTTTTATTTTTCACTTATAATTTAAAATATATTAATTTTAATTAATCTTATAACTGTGAGTATACACGGTTCTATGCTAATTATAACAAAAATGTAGGACAATAAAAGCAAATCTGTTAATTTACATTTGTTTTCACAAAATTTAACAATTATTATAATTATATAGGGTGTGTTCTTAAAAATCCAGTTGAAAGTTGAAAGAACTAGCTATAAGTATTTGGTAAGATTGACTAGTTATAAGTATTTGGTAAGGCTGAAAAAATTCAGTTGAAGGCTGAAAAAACTAGTTACAAATAGCTGAAAGTTATAAAATGATAAATAAGAATATCATTAATCATTAGATCAACAATGATGTACTTAAAATAATTATAATATATTTTAAATAAATTAGTGAATATTTAAATTATAAATTTTTATAATTATATATTTAAATTATAAATTTTTATAATTATATATTTAAATTATAAATTTATGTAATTACATATTTAAATATAAATTACTATAATTATATATTTAAAATATAATTTTCTATAATTAAATATATAAATTTTAAATTACATATTTAAATTATATTTTTTTATAATTATATATTTAAATTATAAATTACTATAATTATATTAATGAAAGATAGAAATGTTGTATGTTGTGAGAAGAGAAAATTAATAGGAAATAGTGAAGAGTAAAATTGTAAAAAAGAAAATGGGAGATATTTGAAAAAGCTCCTTGGAGGAGTTTTTTGAAAAAATTAATAATTCCTAAAACAAAACAAATACCTTATCAAACTTGAAAATGCCTAACTAAGAGTAAAAACAAAATATTACCATTCTTATATGTTAAAATTGTAAACAATAACCAGCTAATATTAACTGTTTTTTGCGCAGTAAAACAACGGTACAATATAGTGGGGGGAAAAACATAAGCAAGGAAGATAAATAAAAAATGTCATCACTATCTAGGATTTTATAATAATATTGATTATATATAGTAACTAAGATTATATATTAATAATAATTATTAATTTATTTTTTTAATAGACTTATTTGTATTTTGTGTTTCTATTTTTTTACATTGTGTCCTTCACATGGCCATGTAATGACATTTTATACCATTTATTAAAATTAGAATGGTTGAATTTGTGTTCATGTTGTTGTAAATTTGGCGTTAATTGATTGTTAAATAATAAAATATTAATTGATATATGATAATAATAATTTGATATCACATTGCGGTTAAACTATCACCTATTAATAAACGATTTTCACTTAAGTATAAACTTCAGTAATTGTTGGATATAAATTAAAATTTGTGAAACATAATACCATGATGTAAAAATTAGAAATCACAATATAAAAATTTGAGAACTTAAAATGTAATTGAGCCTATTTTTTATATATAGTTATAGCAAAGAATCAGTTTTGTTTATTCTTTTCTGTTTGTTTTTCTTTTTCTTTTTCTTTTTCTACAAAGGAATAGAACCAATTTGAGGCAGGATTGATGAAGTGGACCAGGTGAGCCCAACGCTTGGTTTTAAAAGGAATACCAATTTAATTTTCTTTTTATTTTATCTTATTTTCATTTTAACACTTCTGTTTGAGTGACTAAAAAAATACTTTTATTTTAGAACACGGCCAACACATCTGTCATCTTTTTCTAAGTTTTTTTACCTTCACTTCCATATATTTTTATTGCATTTTTATAGTATTACAAAAAACAAAAGTGTTCTTAGGTTAAAAATATATAAAGTATTTTTTTTCTTTTTTTCCTTCTTTTATTCAATGTGTTGTAACAAAAGTGTGTTTGGTTTATCATTTCAGTTAGTTAAAATAATTTCACTTCTATTTGGATAATAAAAATCTAAGAGTTTTTTTAGGAGCTTACTAGCTTTTTCAAAAAAGTTACTCCAATTAGTTTTTCTAAAAAATCTCCTGTTTTCAACTACTAGATGATTTTATTTTTATATGTTTGTGTTTGGTTTATCATTTCAATTAATTAAAATAATTTCACTTCTATTTGGATAATAAAAATCTAAGAGTTTTTTTAGGAGCTTACTAGCTTTTTCAAAAAAGTTACTCCAATTAGTTTTTCTAAAAAATCTCCTGTTTTCAACTACTAGATGATTTTATTTTTACATGTTTACCCTTCATTAATTAATGCATTGTGCACAACTAATTCTCTCTCATGACATTATACAACCTATCTACTTCATTTCTCTCTCTTTCATTAATGTAATTATAGTAATTTATAATATAAATATATAATTATAGAAAATTATAATTTAAATATGTAATTTCAAATTTATATATTTAATTATAGAAATTATAATTTAAATATTAATTATAGAAATTTATTATTTAAATATTTAATTGCATAAATTTATAATTTAAATATTTAATTGCATAAATTTATAATTTAAATATATTATTATAGAAATTTATAATTTAAATATATAACTATAATTTATAATTTAAATATATAATTAATTTATATTATTAAAATATGTTACAATTATATTAAATACATCATTGTTGATTTAATGATTAATGACGTCCTTATGTATTATTTTACAACTTTCAACTAGTTGATCAATTAGTTTTACTAAACACTTACAACTAGTTTTTCAATTTTCAGTAAGTTTTTCAACTTTTAGCAAACTTTTCAGCTTTCAGCTAATTTTATCAAACATACTCTTCATCTATTAGTTTTTGCATTTTATTTTCTCCAGTTTAATCCGAACTCTGTTTTGCATCTCACTTTGTCTCCTTGACACAGTGGGTAAGTGGTTGCCTAGTTTTATTTTGCTTTCTGCAATTAATCTAGATTTAGTGAAATTTGAAAACACTGAGTTCATTAACAATTTTGGATTAGCTAATCTAGACGTTGAAAAAACAAGTTTTTAGCAAGTTCAAATTAACTTATCCAGACTTAAAAATTTTTTTACAAGTTCGGATTAGAAGACCTGTTAAACAAGTTTTTTAACAATTCCAGATTAACTAATCCTGACACAAATTTATTTACAAGTTCGGATTGGCTAATCTGAACTGACAAATTATTTTACAAGTCTAGATTAGCTAATTCGGACTTATTAAAACAAATTTTTTTTTACACGTCTAAATTAGCTAATATGGACTCCTTAAAAAATGAAAATTTTTTTCGTGTTTACTCTATTATAATAATTTAAGTATTACTATTCTAAACACATATCTATATGGTTCATAATTGCAATGGATGATGATTTTATTAGTAAGATGTTGGATGAAGTAGATATGGAGTCTCATATGGAACTTCTTGTGGACCACCATCACAAGCCTCCACTACAAGTGGTGGTGGTACTAACTCTGGTTGTTCTTTATAATGATCATCATCATGAACTTCTTTAACTCTTTAACGTAGTCTACGTCGTACAGATGTGGTTGGTCTGATTCGTTCTACATTGTCACAGTTTTCCTGAAGTTTGGAACCACCACCTCTAGTTCCTACCATGTTTGCTTTACAAATATGAATGAGATGGTTAGACGATTGAATTTTGAAAAAAAAAATATAATTTAAATGAAATTAGGACTAGCCATTTTGTCCAGAACAGGCAATCCAAACTTAGTCCATAATAGGAAGTTCGGACTTAGTCCAGAACAGGAAGTCTAGAATGGACAATCTGGATTTGTTGTAGAATGCCAAGTCTAGATTTGTTGCATTAACAAACAGTCCACATTTAACTATCTACACTTAGCGATTTGGTCATCCGAATTCCTAATCAGAACCTAATCTGAACTACTAAATTGCACAAATTAGAACCTAGTCTAGAGCAAGAACTAAACTCATTAGATATAATATGAATTAACATCTCTACAATTCAGAATGCTTGTTTCATTGTATGAACAGATGGAGATTAAACAAGAAGCACATACCTAATGATAGGAGATGGAAGAAGAAAACACGCGGCATAAGGAACGAATCCCTGTCTTAGAGTTCAAATCGGCACAGGCAAGCGAAGAGCGAAGAAGGAGAAGAACTGCGGAGAAAGAAGAAGGTTTTTAACTTTTTTTTACCTAAGAGCATTTTTGCCATTTTGAAAAAGTATGGAGATGAAGTGAGAAAGTATGAAGATGTAGAGAGAAAATCTATCTTTTTTCTTCATAATATTTTAAAATGTACCTCTTTTATGTTTTTCGGAATAAATTAAAGGCTAAATTACTACCTGTATAGGGGTAGCTCACTTTGTGTCCTCTAATTTATTTATTTTTGCACATCTTTAACCCTCCAACTTTTTCGAAAGTTTAATTTTTGCCTCCCATGAGATTTAGGTCATTGACGGTTAGAAAGAAACGTTGACTTGTATAATTTAGTGACGTTACATCATTATTTCGTTATAAAAGTTAATTAAAATATAATTAATAATTTGTAAATGTTAATTTTAAAATATAGAAAAATGGGACTGTCTTAGGTTTGAATCTTACTTTGTTAAATTTCTCTATATTTTAAATTTAACATTGTCACATAATTAGTTTAACTAAATTTGAATTTTACAAAAAAACTAACAATGACTTGTCTAACGATATGGGATTAACACTTTTATTTCTAGGTCTGGTTCAAGTCCTCCCTAGCCCAAATTTTCTGTATTTTTAAAATTAATGTTGCCAAATTATTAGTTTAAATCAATTTAATTTTAGAATGAAATTAAGGTTGGCCTTTGGTTAATGTTGCCACATTACGACCAGCTTGGTCCCATTTTCTATATTTTAAAATTAACATTTACAAATCATTAATTACATTTTAATTAATTCTTAATTACAAAATAACGATGTCACGTCACTAAATTATGCAAGTCAACATTCCTTTTTAACGATCAATGACGGGACAAAAATTAATAATTTTGAAAAAATTGAAAGATAAAAGGTGTGCAAAAAAAAAATTAGAGGACACAAAGTAAACTACCCCTAAATAGGAAGACACCGGTGGTAATTTAGCCTAAATTAAATTAAATTTACTTAAGTAACCTCATTATCTACCTCTTCCATACAAGAAACATCTAAAACACATTTTATTTCTTCTCTTCTGCTTATGTGTGGATTGGTTGAGGGCCCTCGTGCATTTATTTCTCGATGAATTATTTTTCCTTGATGTGTTTTCACATTTGTTGGTAGACAAATAAAGGCTATGGAAGCCTCGTTACTCCACAATGTAACACTGGTTGACGTTTTCCTTACTTTTTATAGTTTTATTTCTTGTGTTTTCTTATGTAATTTATGTTTTTCATATTGAAATTAAAATTTGTACACATAGAGACCATTATGTATTATCTGTCATGAACCTACAAAATATCACGATCCAGGAGGTTTCCATAAAATAACACTATGGACTTTCAAAACCACTGTACTGCAATCATGGAAGGTGAAGGGTGGAGTAGAAATGAGGACGTGGACAGAAAATGATTTACGCTTCATTTCATTCTTTCAAAAGGAAGGATATAAGGATCAGGCCTTAGCTAGTTGTCCAGGAACCTTGACATAAAGTTGGTGGTCCGTATTGTTGTTAGCATTCTCCTTACTTTTATCATAGGTGTCTGTGCGTTGGGAGGAAGAAAAATCACGAATTGAACAATCAGTGGGTGACTAAAAATCTAACCAATTGTTCATCCCAGTTCTATTAGCAGTTTGGTTAATTCGCAAATGGATTGGATCAAAACAAAGGCCAATGGAGCGTCCAAAGAAATCAATAGACATGTTGTATTATGCGTCATGCTTTTGTAGGTATTACCCTTTATCATGCATTTCGACTTTACATTTGTAATATGCAGGTGAGGAACTAAGCATAGTGCACGCTTGTTGAAATGCCAACACAAACACACGTCTTTTAATTCTGAACTGTTTATTTTAACAAATTTGAAGTTATTTCTGACTCTCAGTACAGTGCTGCAAGGTACTAAGCATTGTAACCGAAACAAGAATCATATCCGCATCAGAATATCTAGAATAAAAAATACACTCAGGATAATAATCACCATAACTTACGAGTCCTCTGCACCAATATATATCAAGGGTCCTAATTTTTCACACTTGTTACATGCTTGAGGAGCATGGCAACAACGTCATCAGATATTCTTGCAGCCTCATATTTCAGGTGATGGATTTTTTCTTCAGTCTCTTGCTCAAGACGCTGGACATTAGCTCCAGAATCTCCAGTACTCTATATGAATAAGAAAGCACGCAGACAAACATGTGAGAGTAGGAAAAAACATCATAACTTAGAATTGTGGGATAGTCCTAACAGGATAAAATATAATCAGACTTACCTCTGAAACTTTCCTTTGAAACTCCTGCTCTAGTTGAGCTCGGTATTCAGCAATCTCCTTTTCAGCCTCTTCCTTGGCTTGTTTCAACCTAGCCGATTTTTCTAACAGTAGACATGCAGAGGACAGCATTGATTAGTGTACAAAATAAAATAATTGTGATAAAATACCAAGAAAAAAAAAAATAAATGAGAAGGGGTGGCTGAAAGTTGGCTGTTTGGCACTAGTATATCTTTGCAATAATTCTCAATCTGAGAATTTGTTCTATTACACATGTGAGGAGGCAAACCAACCCATGCCCATCATAAAACCAACATTCGTCCTCCCACTAAATATGAAAAAACCAATATAAAATTACTGAATTGAAGAACAGACCTCTTTAGACATAAATAACTTACAAAACCATAAAAATCTCAATGAAGACACATAAATAGATGAAACTAAGGCTAAGATGTGAAAAATAATGAAAGATAAAAATACCATTTTTTGCAGCATTCACAATCCGCTGTGCCTCTTGTTCAGCAGCCAACAACTGCTGAATTCCACCTTGACCCCTGTTGGATGCCATTCTGTGATAAATACAATTGGAAACTATTACCAAATGATTAATTGGTTGCATGAAACTACGCAAGTAAACATAAATGAAGTCCCTGGGCTAGATATGTAAATAATTAGGCAAACAAACCAAAACCACCTTGTTTGTCACTTGGAGTTCGGAAAAGAGAGAAAGGAATGCAATAGTAACAAAGAACTATCTTTATCATATCCGATTGAAGTTTTGAACTAAACAAATAATATAGCCAATCAAATTTAGACCAAGGAAAAACCCAAATACTCTCCTCCCTCCAAACAGAGAGTGGGGAAATTTATGATATAAAATGGAAGCCTGCAACCACATACAAATTAGAGTAACAACAAGTTTCATGAGAACTAGCTTGAGTTTGCAGACGGTTTTAAATTATAGTTGTGGTTGCGATTGACGACCTTGCAAATAAATACGAGAAAGAAGGGACAGTGAACGGATCATCCGATTACAGAATCAGAAATTTGACATAGAGAAATTGGGATCTGAAGTGAAGAATTGAGTTTACAGAGTAATGAGTATGATTTGATTAAAAAATCAAGTGTGATGGATGTTTTGGAATATGAAATGAAGCATGTAGTTTGGGAATTAAACGAAAAGGGGAAAAACAAGGAGACTTAAGAAACGGCGTTGAATGGCATAGATCTGAAGGGAAGAAGAGAGAAGCGTACCTGTGTCCTGTTTGTTGGTAGATTCAGAAAAATAAGGGTAGACGAAGAGATCGCCTGAGATTTCCAAGTGCTGTCAAACTCCACCTATGCCCAATTCTTTTGCTTCTTAATCCTTTTTTTTCTCATTATATTTATTTATTTTCGTAAAAAACCTCATTCTCACTCTGCATCTTTAGTTATGCCTATATTTTTCTAAAAATAAACTTATTACCAACAAATCAATTTTTATTTTTACAAAATATGGAAACAGATCAAATCACATTTCTGTAACACTATTAAATAACTACCAACTAAATATAAAAATTTATAGTTGGATTTAAAGTTTATTTTACATAGGTTATATTTATTAAATTTTAAATTTACTTCAAAATTATTTTCTATCTCATTCATGTAAATCAAAATTTACTTAATATCTTCTTAAAATATACTAAAATGAATATAATTTAATTATATTTTTATTGTGTCCAATTTTTATAAAAAATTGTATATATAATTTATGTTAAATGAAATTTTAATTCAATGGTGACTTTTGAAAAAAAAAATGCTCAACTAAAAAATTTATACTAATATTGCGTATGTCTTTTCTCATATTCATATATATATATATATATATATATATATATATATATATATATATATATATATATATATATATATATATATATATATATATATGACAAACCATATGAAAAAAAATTATAGTAAAAAATAAAAAAACTTAATAACAATCGTAAAATATCAATGAATAATTAAGATTAAGTTATTCATTAAACAAACTTCAATGTTTCTCTCACAAAAATAAAACTCTAAATCTCCTTTCTCTAATATGTGCAAATCACCTCTTAATAGCGCATTCCAACAATCCAATTCTCGGTCCCATATGTGACCCTTCAATTTTTATGACTATTAACATTAACATTAGAGACCCTTGAACTCTTAATCTTGTTATAGTAGAGGAGCGTTCAAATTGACAACACCAATTGCAAGGGGCAACTTAAATTAGCTGTGGTTTTGTGGGTGTGTGTCATTTGGAGAGGTGATTTGTGCATACGAGAGACGGAAGCTAAAGTTTTGTTTTTATGAAAAATTCTTTATAAAAAAATCACATGAGTCTATTTAATGAATATCTTAATCTGAATTGTTTATTGATATATTATAATTATTATTAAATTTTCTTATTATAATTTATTTTTTTCACCTGAACTATCCTTTCTTTCAATATATATACACACGCGTATACATAGAGACAAGATCCAATTTATATAAAATATAATAGTTAATCAACTACATCTTTAATAACTTTCTATGCAATGCAAATTTTACTGATCAAACCCTTGAATATTATGATATTGTATCATGAATATCAATGTTCACATATAATAGATATAGAATTTAATTAATATACACTCAATTTTACATTAACATTCAATCACAAACTTTATATATATAAAAGTCTTTTATATAACATATCTATTATGTGAAAAAAACAAGTTAAGTTCGATTCATATCTATTATGAAAAAAAAAAAACAGTTATGTAAAAATCGAATTGTTTAAAATTGGAATTGTTTGAAAACCAGTTTAAAACATCCATATTAAGTTCCGATCAAGTTTTTTGTAAATGTATAAGGGTGTGTAAAATTCGGTTTTCAAAAAAACATGAACCGAATTGTTTTAAACAATTTAATTTTTAAATAAAAAAATTAAATTGTTTTAGAAAACTAGTTTGAGATCGTACTTCTTTTAAAAATCAGTTCTAAATAGATTTAGAATGAATTTGAAACAACTACAAATTGAACTGATTTTGAACATTTTTCATAACCGTGTGAACACGATCATGGTAGTGTGAAAAACTTGAACCAATATTTTTTAACTATCTTTTAAGGAGCACAGCCACTATATTTGGATAATTCTGTAGCCATACCGTTTTATACTCAGGATCAATGGCATATCAGGATAAAAACAAGTTATAGTTGGAGTAATTAATTGTACATTAAGATAACTCTATCTTAAAGAAGAACTGAAAAAACTCTGCTAAATAAGATATCCATGAGATTGATTGCTGGAACGAAGGTCTATATCAGTACATATTATATTTATGCCACTGCCAGACCTTGGATGGTATAATTAAATTAACAAGAGAATAGAACACCAAAACACACGGACATAAACTTTGCAGATTCAGCATTTCAGGACACTCATATCTCATCATGTGGCATAATTGGAAACTAGTTCTTATCAATTATCAAGTTAGTTAGTTGCAAACCACTTTCCATGAGGCCGTGAGTGTGCTGTTGAGCGGTGACTCCTAACTGCCTCAGTGTTGCCTACTGGCTGTGACTTTGCGATCATATGAGCCTGAGCCAGCGACTAAGTGTCCATTCAGTTTTGATTTTTAAAGTTGCAAAATAAAAATAAAAATACTAAACCTAATTAGTTTTCAAATCAGTTCAGTTTGCAGTTTTAAAAGAACAATTCAATTAAATTTTATTAACTTAGTTCAACTTAAATAAGTTTAGTTCGTTTCAAAACAAATTCGATTCAAATTGATATTTTTGTATACCCGTATCTTATACACTAACTACTAGATATATTAATAAGTCATGAATATATACACATTTTTAAATATCATTTTATACATTAATATTAAATGATATGTTAAGCTATTAAATAATTTTGAAATTATTTACAATTTTGTTATTTGATATAATTAACAAGAATATAAAAGTCAACTGTTGAATTTGTACAATTTATATTCTATAAAAAATTATTAAATGTATAAATTAATTCATGTATTCGAATGTAAATGGATTCTTACTCATATGTATATGAGAAGTATTATCAATACATTTTTTCTAACATACTCTTTAAGAAATGTTAAAATTTATTTAAACTATAAAATTAGGAAAGAGATAGATATAATTACAAGAGAGTTTAATTGGTACATCCCATGTGTAAAAGATTTTTACACTGAAATTTTATTATCGTCATTTATGTGACTCGTTTAAAGTAATAAGAGTAAAGTTAATATTATCATTTATCATAACAAGTTGTGATTGAATGTCAATATAAAACATCTCTAATTATAATTGTCACGTTCATACATTTCTATTTGTAAATAAATTTCAACCAATTACATATAGTATGTTTAAAAGAGAATATAAAATTATTATATATATATATATATATATAAATATATATGTTCATCTCAAAATAGTAAATAATTTACTCAAGTTAATTACATCTCGCATTATTTCTAGATATATCTTCTTTTTTGTTTTTTTTTTAAGTTTCCTAAAACATTTTTTAATTCATTTTTCAAATCGTTTCTTTCCTAAAGACAATTAATCCTTTTTTAATTTATAGTTTTTTTCCCCTTCCATTGCGGTTCCTCTAAAAATCTTATAAAAAACTTGAAAGTATTTTGTGGAAGTATAAATGGAATGAAAGATCAATTTGGTCTCCAAAAAGCTGAGGCAGTAACACACGATTCCTTCAATATTTTTGGAAGCAAGTAACTTCTAAATTTTTCTGACATTTGCATGTGTCCTTATTACTAACATTGTTAAAAATTAATACTGATTATATTAATGGTTGATGTGTCACCCTCTTTTTTTATTTAAATTAAAAAAAATTGTGATAATTTTTAACCATGAAAAATAATAAAAAATATAATTAAAAATTATCAATTTAATTACTTTCTATTTTACTTATAATAATGTCATGATGAAAAATGATAGTAATACACTTTTAACAGTACGATGGATTGAAATTTATAAAAAATAACAATTATGTAAATTTCACTTATCATTCACTCAGTTTTATAATTTAAAATAAAAATAAAAAAAGTGATAGCAATCTTCTACTTTTATTTGAATAAAAAGTGTTTGGAACATTCCTTCAAGTGAATGTGATCTTCCCCAAACACCTCTTTTTTTATTTATCTTTGTTGTTTAGCCACCATACAACCTCATTCTTTCTTTCATCTATTTCCATGGCGACGACTTCATCCTTTACTACCTTTCCTCCCTCATCTTCCATGGCGTTGTAGACTACGAGCTTTCTGCTTTGTTCTTAACCTCATTTGAAAGCACTTCACCTTCTCATACCACATTCCGCGTTCACGTCATGGCACTTTCATGCTCATCTATAACCTATATAAAAGACAATTCATGGTCTACACGTTACATTTTCAATTTTATTTTTATTACTTTTTTTAATAACTGTCCATTTGAAAATAATAAAAGGAAAAAAATTATTTTTATAGGTAAATATTAATTTGTTAATAAGAGAATTTGAACTTATAATCTCTCTTTTCTCATTTATTTACATGTGAATTTTATCACCAGAACAACTTTATAATCTTATAACAAAATTTAAAATATTTATATCTAATATACATAATTATTTTATGATGTGAATGCGGAAGACAATGACTTTTCATTTTTTGTAACATTTCATTAATTTAGGAATTAATGTAACATGCAATTAATCATGTGTGATAATAGAGTATTTAATTTTTCTTTTGGGAGTTAGGATTTTGAACAGTCACCTAATTCTATAAATAGGGGCTGAATGGTACTCTAAGGAGAACCATTGAATTAGTGAAATTATATTTGGGTTTTACCCTTTTGTGAGAGATGAATTTCTCTTTAGAATTTATCAAGGAATTTTTCCTTGTGGTGTTCTCCTAGACTTATCAAGGGTAAATCACCACCCTTGTGGCGTCATATGATTTATCTTCCATCCTTGGAAGTGGTGTCATCTATCTTTTCGTTAAACCATTTTCATCCTTTCCATTTTCTTGTTTACCCAATTCTCATTGTTTTGTTAACTTATTACCTGCCAACCTAGATAGATCCGCAAAACGTGTCATCTATCTTTTCGTTAAACCATTTTTGTCATTTCCATTTTCTTGTTTACCCAATTCTCATTGTTTTGTTAACTTATTACCTGCCAACCTAGATAGATCCGCAAAACGAATCCAAACCTTTTGGATTTATATCAGTTGGTATCAGAGCTTCGGCTCTAGGTTTGAAACTATGGTGGATATTTTTTATACGAGGTGTTTAATCGAAGGTCATTTGTGTTTATTTGCAGTTGATGGAGGAAGTTGTAGCAACGTCGTGAGCGAAAGATTGGTGAATAAACTCAACTTATCGACGAGTCTTCATCCTAGACAAACTAAGTTTAAATTCACTGTTGGAAAATTCGTGGATGAAGTGACATGCGATATTGCTCCCATGGACTCATGTCATTTTCTTTTAGGGAGATCTTGGCTAAAGGATAAAAAGATTAATCTTGAAAAATTTTCAGTTTTTTTGGTGCATGAAGGACGCAAGCTTAATTTGAAATTTCTGGCACCAAGCCAAGTTTGTGATGATCAACTTAAGTTGAAGGAGAAAATAGAAAAAGAGAGAGAAGAAAAGAGAAAAATAGAAAAAGAAAAGAGTGAAGAAGAAGAGAGAGAAAAAAAGAAAGAGAAAGACAGAAAAAGAACTATAAAACTTTAACTGCTATTGATATTATAAATGCACAGGATCATGAGTATACAACGCACAAATGATCATGGGTAAGGAAGAAAAATATTGATATCACTCCTAGAGCGTCATTGTACATCGAGTCCACTGTTGAAATTCAAACTTATGAGAAAAATTTTCAAGTCTGGGTCTGGGCACCAAAAAGGAGAAATTCTTTTATGCATGATTTTTTACAAGTTGTATTTGATCCTGAAGGTTGTTTTGTTCGTTATAAGTGAATAAAATTTGTAGGAAAATAAAGTCATAGATTTGGGGACGAATCTTTTCGAAGAAGGAGGCAATGATGTGAATGTCGAAGACAATGAATTTTCATTTTTTGTAACGTTTCATTAATTTAGGAATTAATGTAATATGCAATTAATCATGTGTGATAATTGCGTGATAATAGAGTATTTAATTTTTCTTTTAGAAGTTACGATTTTGAACCGTCACCTAATTCTATAAATAGGGGTTGAATTGTACTCTAAGGAGAACCATTGAATTAGTGAAATTATATTTGGGTTTTCCCCTTTTGTGAGAGATGAATTTCTCTTTAGAACTTATCATGGAATTTTTTCCTTGTGTGGTTCTCCTAGACTTATCAAGGGTAAATCACCACCCTTGTGGCATCATATGATTTATCTTCCATCCTTGGAAGTGGTGTCATCTATCTTTTCGTTAAACCATTTTCATCCTTTCCATTTTCTTGTTTACCCAATTCTCCATTTTCTTGTTTACTCAATTCTCATTGTTTTGTTAACTTATTACCTGCCAACCTAGATAAATCCGCAAAACGAATCCAACCCTTTTGGATTTATATCATTTTATTATCTATATTTCACATAAAATAAAAATTCTACTATCTATATCTACTCCTTATAAGATTCATATTTTAATAAACAATTATGTCACTTAATTATAATAATAATTAACATGTCAATAAACAAGAAATATATTATAGCTATATATATACTTACGTATAATCTTACTTAAAAATGACTATTTTTTTCAACCAAAGTTAATAGGATGAAAATATGAATGCAATTACGGGATTACATGTGTTTTCACCAAGTTAAAATAAAAGAAAAAGTTAATGTTACGATAACATAATTACAATTATTTTTTAACCGCATTAATAAAAAAGGACAAGTGTAATGACAAAAAAATTTAGAAACTTAGGTACCTCTAAAAAAAACTTGTAAGAATCTATTTTTACAGTTGAGATCAAAATAGTATTTGCCTCTCCACAAATATCATTTCGAAACATACTTTTTAAAAGTATGTTTAAAAAGAGGACAACTACGTTTCAGTGAAATTGTAGAAGTGCACGTTTTGAGACAATACTAGAGACGACCACAAAAGTAAGTCCCGCAATTCACACATGTATCATTGTTAGAAGTATCATTCTTAATAGACTAAAATGCAACACAAGAAAGGAGAAAACATGCCTCACTGTAATAAAAGGCTTTGCTTGCCCTGCCCATCACCTATTTATTTGATAGAAAATCTTGGTATATTATGTATTTATTAATATCACCATGTATTTTTTATCCAATGCATCACCATATATGTTTTCAACTTAATAAAATTATGAAAAAGTATTATTTTTATAGAGAAATCTAGAGAGAATATCAAAATAGAAATAAAGAGTTGAGAGTGATACAAAAATAAAATTTAAAGAATAATGAAAAAATAGTAAAAAATATGGCTTAAAAAACAATAAAAACACTCTGGTGCAAAATTAAAGTTTAAAAAATACTAAATATATAATTAAATTATAGTTTACATCAGTTTTAAATTAAAAATATATTTTAATATTGAAAATATATTTATTAATTAAGGAGATATAAATATCAAAATAGTGAAAATGTATATCTTGCCTCATCTTTATAAATTCGGCTCATCTCAAGTTCTCAACAAAATAAGGTCCCGTTCACGATGATTTTTTATTTCCAGAAATTTATAAAAGCAACTATAAAAGATTTAACGAAAGCTAATGAGTTGACACAAGGTCTAGCAATCCATAACTATTTCTTTCTGACCTTTATCTTTCAATTTTATTAGACAGATTTCAGCATAAAAGATTCAAAGTACATATAGAAATATAACCACATAGTTCATCACTATCAAAATACCAACTCTTAAAAAAACAACGAGTGGTGCTAATAGCAAAGCCCTAGTTCGGATTTTCTGATTATTAGAAATTTCTTCATGGATTGAGTTTTTACTCTTTCGTTTGTTCCTTTGGGTCTTTGAGTCCTTTTGTACTACTGAGTGAATAAATTAAAGGCTCTACTTTTCAACTTGTTTAATTCATTAATTTATTTAACTAAAGCTTTTGAAGTAACGAGAGTTGGGTTTTGACAAGGATTAAGGGGATCTAACTAACCAAAATTAATAAAATTATGTGTGATTATTAACGTTAACAAAATTAATTTTGAATATAATTGTTTTCTAGAATTAATTATTTTTAAAATTCATTTTAAAATGATGAGATTTTTGTGGTAAACATGAATTAGAAATAAATATTATAGAATTCTTGATCAAAACACAAGTTATTCTAAGTTTTTTTAACACAAAATCAATTATAGCCTATAATTAATTTTAAATTTTTTATCGCAAATCATACGATACAATCAGTTGATCTTTCCTGCTTTATATGTTTCAGCGTTTTGGCTTTGGAAGTAAATGGATTGGCTGGATTCAAGGGTGTCTTCAGTCGTCATCAGTATTGTTCTTTGTTAATAAAAGTGTCACTCAAGAGTTTTGTATGCAAAGAGGCTTAAGATAAAGGGACCTATGACCCCCTTTCTCTTTTTATTGTTGACTGAAGGGCTTGATAAAAAAGCCTCTCTCTAGTAATCTCCTCAGGTATCAACTTGGGGGAACATCACCTTTAGGTGATGATACAGCAATATGCAGATGATACTACTTTTATAGTGTCTTTGGAGCTCGAGAATATCTATACTTTGAACAGTACTCTTAGATGCTTTGAATTACCTTTAGGACTAAAGATCGATTTTCACAAGAGCAATTTGGTGGGTGTGGGGCTAAAGCCACCGAAGTTGTCTTTTGCGAAAGTTCTAAACTATGAGGTATTGCAATAGCCATTCCTATCTGGAGGTTCCAGTGAAGACCAATGTGAGGTGTGAGCATGTGTGGAAGCCAACCTAGATAGAATGAGAGGGAAATTAACGTCGTCGAAAAGAAAAAAACTTGTCTCTGGGGGTGGGTTTGTTTGATCAAATCCACCCTATCCTTTATACCATTATATTTTTTCGTCTTTTACAGGGTTTCAAAGAAGGTGCTCATTCCATAAAGGTAATGCAAAGGCAATTTTTGTGGGGTGGTTCGAAAGACTACCATAAAGTAGCTTGGATCAAATGGGAGACAATGTGCAAAGTCAAAAATAAGGAAAGTCTTAGGATAAAAGATGTGGAGACATTCAACAAAGCTCTTCTTAGAAAATGGCATTAGGAGATTTTATAGGGAGGTAATTCCTTTTGGATTAAAGTTCTAGAGGCTAAATATGGAAGGAATATTAGGCAGGATCTAGTAGTCAAGCAGAATAAAAGGGGATCACAGTGATAGAATGATATCCTGAAAGTAATGTTTGATAAGGAGATGGATAACTGGTTTGTGGGTATGGTCAAACCCCTGGTAGGGAGTATGTCACTATTCAAATTATGGGAAGTGGAGTGAAGGGTTTCAGAAGGACTCAAATCTTTATTCCTAGAATTCCAACTCTCCAATCAAAGAGAGAGTGTTATATTTGATGTTAGTGGATGAGGTGATGATGGTTGGGAGTAGAGGTTTAGTTGAAGAATGACGTTATTTAGATGGGATGAAGATTAGGTGAAGGAGTTGGAGAGAGTTCTTGGAGGAGTTTCTGTAAGGCGAGAAGTGGAGGATGACCGAGGATAGGAAGGTAATAAGGGGAGCTCTACTCAGTACTCTGTGAAGGAAGCTTATTGCTCATCTTTTTTAGTCTCTCAAGTTAATGATTCTCCATTTTTAAAAAATCTATGGAAATAAAAAATACCGTCTAAGGTGGTAGCATTTTCTTGGAAGGTGGCTCATAACAAGATACCTACAAGGGTGGACTTGGCAAAGAAAAATATTTCCCTCCCTTCCGATGATGTTTGTCCAGTATGTTAAATGCAACCAGAATCAGTCTATTATTTACTTGTAAGTATAACTATTTAGTCTAGATGAGATGCTATAGATGGTTAGGGTGCTCATTTATGTTGTCATTCGGGTGTCAAGTTAGTTTCTGGTAACATCTGGGCATCCCTAAAATTAAATGAAAACTATCTTATGATATTTTATTTTTTTTGAAAGCCAAAAAAGTATGTATAAAATTTCATATGGCTGAAACAAAGGTTTCAGCAACCTGTACAAAAATCTCAAGAAATCAACAGATGTAACAAAACATATGTTAGTCAGCCTCAAAAGAAGAAACCAAGAAACCCTCGCGGTTCCATAGTTTCCCCTCTCTATACCCACCTACTCAATCCCACCACTACATAGCATACATATCAAAGAGTTGTTACACAATAAAAAAAACTGCAACCCTTATTAAAACCAAAAAAATACAACAACCATTTCCACAACATAATTTTGACCGACATTAAGATATCTAATAACTCTAGAGTAATAGCATTAAAAACTATGGAGTTCTTAGATATCCAAATACACTAACAAACAACATTCTAGAATAAAAATCTACATTTAGACCTATATTTACCTACAACCAAAGAGCTAGACAATAAAACCAATTGAGACAAATCAATAGGAAAGGGTGAAGAGATGTCAAGTCAGTTCAACACCTTATACCACAAGGCCCGAGAAAACAAGCATAATAAAAAGATATGTTTACAGTCCTCTGGATATTCATTACCCATAACACAATCATATCCACACAGCTGAGAGTCCACCCCTCTCTGTACCAGATTTTCAATCGTTGGGAGTCTGTTAAGAAGTAGCCTTCATGAGAACGCTAAGACTTTGGATGGTAACTTATCTTTCCACAACTGGTTAAAAACATAAGATTCCATCACTACCGTATTCCCATTAGGAGGACTGTTGCGCACAAAACAATAAGCTTCAGATACTTGATATAATTTGGTTAGCAATACTGGGGGAATTTGGACTGTTAGGAATGTTGTAGTGTTTAAGGGAGAAACCTTTGATGTAGAAGATGTATGACAATTGTTTCTGCAAAGGGCTTGGAAATGAATTAGAGGCTTTTGTAATGTCTGGTTCGTGTCTCTATATTGTTTACCTAGTACTATGCTTTGATAGGATGAGATTAAAATAGTGTAAATCATGTGACTTTGGTAGGATTAAAAATAGTGTAACTGCAGAAGTATGGCAATTTGAACTCTCGAACCATGCTTTGATAAGATTAAAAATAGTGTAACTGTAGAGATATGACAATTTGGACTCTGGAACTATGTTTTGATAGGATTAAAAATAGGAATACTTAGTTGGCCACTTGTTGGAGTTATTTATTTGATTGTGGAGTATCTCTATCTAATAGTTAGGTTCATCTTTCTATTAGTTTTCTACTGTTTGGATTGGTTGGTTGACCTTATTTATATTGTATTTGTGACTTCTCTATTACATCTTGTGACATGGATAGGTACTGTAATTGTTGAATAAATTTGTCTTCTTAAAAAAAAAATTAAATATATTAAAATTTATCTTAAAAGTAATTTCCGGTGCTGAAAACGCTACATGAATAATGATGCAATTATAGCTAGGCAAATTATCAACGAGGAAAAACTTTATTACCACAAATCGACAAGAAAAACTTTCAATCGATTGTGAAACTACATGATGCACAAAATTACAGTGAACAACATCGATCTAGGGACAAAACTGTTGGTCGCATTCTTGAGCCTCTTCGGCAATGGTTTCCAACATCGGAGCATGAGAAATCTTTCTGACGCGAATCACTGGAGCGGGTGCAAACTCAGTGTAGGATGCCAAGAACTTACTGATTTCCTTTGCCATCACAACACTTGCGAACGTGCCAATTTGTCTATTTCAAAAAAGTGTTGAGTTCCTTCCTTGAACTAAGAGGATTGGAGTTGTGTTGTGTGTAAGGCTGAAATGGAGTTCTCACTTCTCTCCACTTCCACTACAACTTCTGAGAGGGATGCCACTGAGGTTGCTCTTTTATAAGGGTTTAATTTGTCTATTATAGACACCACACAATTATGAATCTCAGGGTGGAAAGTAATCATGCACGGAGAAAATATGCTTTTCTTTTATGCCAACCATTGCTTAGGACATGGGGAAGGTCACTGTCACAGTCGCGCAACCATTACTATTTTTAAATGTTTCAAATAAATAATCAATTCGCCTTACCCTTCACACACACAAAAACTATATTCTTCATTTTTAAGTCCGGGCCTTTATTTGAAATTAATTAAAAACATACATAAATTAAAATTTTCTACATTCTAATTATTGTGAACGACTAGTATTATTTATGCCACGCAGCCAGGACTATTTCTCGGAAAAGATGTGCAATAAAATCAATATCGACCGACACAAAGAGAAAATGCTATATCAAAAGTTTTCCCAATACAAAGTTGTCGTTTATGTAGTAACTTAACCTTCTTCGCTAATGCTAAACGTGTTTCTCGTGCTAGTGGTAGGTGCCTAGGTGGAGTTGGTGAGGAAATTGTACGGTGGAAATTGAAACAAGAATACAAAATGTACAGTTGCCACTTGCCATTGCAGTCAGATAAGTGGATCCACCATTCATCTAATTAATTGCGCACACAATATTATACCTAACCTAAAAGACTTTCTTTCCCTACCTTAAGCTCGTATTAATAAAGTACAATAAAGACAAAGATTCCAAGAATCAAGTTAGGACAGTGTTTAAAATTAAATAAGTAATTACTATTTTAGACAACTAGAACAAATTAGTGCTTTTATATAACCCAAGATTTTCGTGCTATTAAATTCACACGAACAAATAAAATATATAGAATGGTACAAGCGGGCAAAATTCAGAGATTCAGATCCATACAAACCCTAAAATGCACTAGCACGATTTATGAAAGGAAAAAGTCTTATTAAATCAGTTTATTCATTGTTTAACCACTAAACATGTAAAGTGGGCCTTCAATTCAGTTTTTTTCTTTTAAAAAATAATAGTTGTTTTAGTTGTTATGCACACATACATCACCTTCAGATTAATAAGATATTATTCATTATGAACTCATATTCTCATGGTTTTTCTTTTAATTACCTCTTAAAAAATATTTTACTAATGAAGATATTCTTGTTTATATAAATACATATTCCTCCTCTTGTTTAAACAATGTCCATTACACACTAAATCTCTTAAGCTTATATATTACTTGCATAAAAAGCAGTCATTTTAACCTTTTATAAATATCATTAATTTTAATATTTAGTCTAGTTTCCTTTTAACTTTAAAAATCCTACTTCAGAATTAAGCCTCTATAAATTAAAGTTGAGATCATTCAATGCCGTTTGTTTTCAAGTTTAGAAATAATAAAACGAAAAAGATTATGTTTAACTAAATTTAAAATTGATTAGGATATATTTTTTATATTTCTTAAAATGTTTTTGAATTTTTAAATAATTTAAATAAAAAAATAAAATTTATATATGTATTTATAAATTACTTTCAATATTTCATGAAAGTCTAACTTTCTCACCTTCTCCCATAAAAATAAAAGATAGAAAAATAAGAAGTTAAAACATTTGAAAAATAAAATATATTAAAAAATTAAACTTAAAACTTCTAACAAACTTAAAATATTATGTGACATTTGTTTTACGTGTTTTCTATTTTCATCTTCACAAAAAATAGAAAATAATACTGAAAATATATTTACTTACAATTTAGAAAATATTTTTTCTAGAAATATTTTCAAAAAATAATTGAAAACAGAAAATAAAAAAAAAAGTATTTTTTAATGTTTTTAAAAGTTAAAACTATGTAAAAATTTAATAACAATATTGTAATTATAAAAAAACTATGTATATATGGATTTTAAATTATGCATATAAATATTTTATATATTTTTACTAAAATTAATTAATAATATTATTTTTTTAAAATAAAACATATCAAATAAAAATAAACCTATAATCTAAAGGTTAAATACTTGAAAATAAAATCTGTTTTCAAAAAAAAAAAATCTCAAACCAAACTTAACATTACATTATCATGTTTATATTTTCAAAAATAATGTTTTAATTGTGAATAAATCGTGCATTAGATTGTTTTTTATCTCTTTAATTTACCTCTATCTTCCATCATGCGTTTATTTGTTTACTTGTTGTTTTCTCTGTGTAGACACAAAAGTATTGGAGACAACCCGTTTTGAACAGTAAGTTTTCTTGCATGTCTGGTCCCATGTTTGGGATGTGATTTCATTGTTCACATTAATTAAGAAGCAATAGGTTATCATTACTCTCATGTTTTAAACAAAAAATTAATGAGAAATTTGTTGTACGTAAACAAAAGTGAGGTTGTCCGATGAGATCTATCCTTACAAGCATAATGTTTTTAATATTAATGAAAATGAAACATATTTTTTATTTTGAAAAAAGAAAGAACATATATAAACACCCTCCTTCAAATTTTTCAAAACCACGACAAAATGCAATTTGCCATTTCTTAAATCAACCTCTGCCTAATTAACAGTGGCAGGGATCAACATGATTGAAAAGAAGAAAAAAGCAACTACATATTTGACAAAATTAATTAACTATACAAAGTTATTGTGATTATTTTCACAACTGGATCCTCTTGATAAGTTGAAACTTGGAAAAAAGGAATGATGATGCTACTTGAGGAGGGTATTCATGGAAGCTTTATCATTGTGTTCCTCAGCAACTTCTTCTGTGATGGTCTCTAAAGCAGGGGAATTAGAAGGCTTGGTTGGGAAAATTATTGGTGCAGGGGCAACCTCCATCCATGAACTTAAGTTTCTGATTCCCTTAGCCATTGATGATTGTTCAAATTAGCAACAAAAGTATATGTGAATTATGCTCCCCAATTTGATGATTCTTTGAAACAGACAAATGAATTTCTCTCCTCCTCCTATGTCTAGAAAGAAGAGAGTCAGAGATATGTTTGGTCACAAGAGTATTTGAAATAGGGATTTACTTAAGTTTGTGAGAGACAACCAAGGACCTTTTGTATATTTATATGCAATGCAGAGGTTAGTGCAAGCAAAAAATAAGGAGCTAAAATCACGAGTTTTAAGGGGGCACCACACGTATGTTAGAACTTAGAACAAGATCTAAAAGTGATTGTTCACATATTCACAGGAAGCTTCCAAGAAAAAATGGTGCATGACCCTAATCTAATTCTGGAACTACACACAAGTGTAGTGCGTAATTAAAGGCCTTCCGTCCAAATAGTCTATAATTAATTAATCGTTTCTTTTCATTTGAGGGAGAAAATAAAAGGTCACCAACCCTTCCTCCACTCTTCATCAAATTTTTTATTGTTTTATTTAATTTGTTTTCTAGAATTGCAAGAATATGAAATTTTAAGTTGGCATGTTATAACCAATTTTTATTCTCCATTTTATCATTAAAAAATATTATCTTTCATCGTTACCAACATGCATTATGCCAAATAGCTCTTAAACAGGTGTCATATATTGGATGATTTACACTATATGAAATTTAAATAATTATTAATAAAGGTCAATAATTGGATGATTTACACTATATGAAATTTAAATAATTATTAATAAAGGTCAATAATTGAAAATTCTAGACATTTCCTGGCATAGTCATTGCCTTAGCAATATAAGTAACCAATAAAATTTTCTCACATTTGACCAAATAAATAGATTAATTTATCCTATTGCAACTAACAATTTTTATGATTAACCTAGCTCATCACAAAGTCAATCATACTATAATCTCGTTCAAATAACTATACAGATATGTTAATCACAATATCTTAAATTGCTAGATCATGATAAAAGATAGTTGATTAATATTAATCCATAATTATATTCAACACCTATAAAGTGATAGATTGATGGTTAATCAATTGTTAGGGAAGAATAGTTGTTAGAGGTGCTAGTGAAAAAGGTGGGGGTGTACATGTGTCTTTAAAGGTACCTGACAGATGAGTGTGAACCCTAGAAAAGTCGGGAGTATATTTTGTATTTCAACTTACAGGTTTTTATCATCAAATCTGAGAGATGAGGAAATTGTGTTCTATAAGCAGGTGTGGGAAAAGGCGTCCCTACATAGGTTCAACTCTTGACAAGGCAACTTGAAGCGGATAGCTTGCCAACACAGAATAATTTGCTGAAATGAAAAATCTTAATAGAGTGAGAAGAAATTTTTAAACTCTGTAGCAAAGCAATAGAAACATGGGTCCATCTTTTTCTAACTCGTGATATGTCTTATAAGGGTAAGGTACCTATAAAAGATAATTGATGCTCAAGTTAAAGCAAGTCGGCTCAGAGCAACAATGAGAAAAATATAGTAATAAATAGTAATCTCTTGCCTTGAGATTCATCTTATTATTTATACCTATTTTATTGGGTCTTGGACCTTGTGGGCTTTATCTAGTTATTATCAATTAGGTAATCTATAATTAATTTGAGTTATCTTTTTAAATGTTTCCTAATTGGTATTAATTATAACTAAATGGTAAGTCATAATGGATTATTAACTAGGCTTCAAACCAAAAATTACACGAGTATTTAGTATCATAACTAAATGAATACTATTAAAAGTACTCAAGGGTATACTTGGCTGAATACTCATAGAAGTGGTTTGTATTGTTAGTGTTTTAAGGTGTTTAATTTTATAGATGGAAGAATAATATAGAGTATTTGGTTTTAGACAAGGTTGAACCCTTCATGGCCAAAGGATATTCTTCAAAGTTTGGTACTCCTCCAATATACATGCGCTCAAGCCTAGAGAATTTTTATGGCAAAAAGGTTTTAAGTTTTTATTTAATACATATCTTGGGCAACATTAGGCTTCATTGCATTTTTAGATGTTTTCTACCATATGGGGAGCCATACTTTATTAGAGGATCAGGGAACACTCCTAACATTTTTAGATTAGGGCCAACATACTTTTAGATTAGGAGCCATACTTTATTTTTAGACTAGCGCCAACATACTTTTAGGTTGTGACCAAGAGAGTTATAGATGGTGACTGAGGTAGAATTTTTTCAAACATAACTTTTTGTGATTTATGTATTGGTCAAAATGTGTTTGGATATTTGAGGATGGTCTTATGCCCTGGCTCTCCATCCAAAGGTGTGGAGATCTAGTTATTACAAATGTGTAAATGAGTGATTGTTTGTACTCATAGTGTCACCCTACATTCTTATAGGACCTCTTATCTGCAGTCTAATGTGTTTACCAAGTGTTTGATGAATGAACCTTCATTTGATAAGGAGATGTTCTTACCTAAGAGTACACATGTCCCTAGGCATAACGTCATGTAATGATGTTAAAGATTATGCTAAGAAAGAATAAAGCATAGGTAAGTTGTAGCTCGAGTTTCAATTTAAGATGGGAATATAGCTTGTGTAAGTGGTTGATTTTTAGAAAAGGTTTATGTAGGTGTCAAAAAATGTGATTGTTGTCCTTTGGGCAAAATGGGTGTTGATATTAACGAAATAGGAGACATATTGTGAGATGTGAAGTTATGAGTTGAGTCCTCAAGCACGCACACCTTGAAGGTGAGGTGAAACGGGTGCAAATACCTCGGTAGTTTGGGGACCATGGCGAATTAGACTTTGGGATAGAAAAAGGCCAAAAAGGTGTGAAAAGTATTGACTATGAGTACCTATTATGCACAAAGAGCAAATCTCTGGGTGCAGATAATAACCGTAGGTTACAAAAAAGAAAATCCAAAGAGGTGTTAAGACATTGATGGTTAGGACCTAGAATGTATGATTGTGTCTCATCTTGGGAGAAAGAACAATGAAGGGGTTTTGAAAATTACATTAAAGGTTCAATAAGATATTATAAGACATACCGATAGTAATTTCATGTTATAATAACTTAATCAAAAGGCATTCGAATGCATAAAGCAATTTTGAAGGTGTGCTTGGAAATTGAGGTTTTGAATCAAGGTGTGATTGGATTTTTGGTATTAAAAAATGTACATATCCATGTTCAAATATAAAATATTGGGAGGGAAACATTAATTGAGAAACTCATTATTAAATAAAAGGGTGCATCCATGATTGAGGTGTACAACTTAGTTAAAAAACTCTTAAATGTTAGTTGTTAATGTAGTAGTTTTGTTAGTAAAAGGATTCAAAGTCATGACTTTTCCCTCTCATCTTCTCTCCATATATGAACTTTATCATTAGACGAACATTATAACTCCTTAAAAAACTCATTATTGAAGCCGAAGGGGGTGCATATACAATTGAGGTGTGTAGCTAGGTAGGAAAACTCATTGAAGCTTAAGGGTGTATCCATGACCAAGGTGTATGACTTGGTTGGAAAATTTGTTGTTCAAGTTGAAGGTTGCATCCATTTCAAGGTATATAACTTGGTTGGAAAACTCATTGTTGATTCTAAGGAGTGCATGTATAACCAACATATACCTTAGTTGAAAAGCCTATTATTGAAACCAAAGGGTGCATTGATGACCCTTCATTTACGAGACTTTTAAAGTAGTAACTTATTAGGCCATTTTAAAAATTAAATCATTTTGTAATGACAAACCTTTGATGCTGCTGAATAATTTTATGTTTAACTTATTAGACTGTTTTTCAAAATTCAAATCATATTATATATCACTTTTACCGTACTAAAAGACAATCAAATACTTCAACCAATTTATTTTTTAATTTTCAATTTTTATAAATATTAGGATTTAATAGAATTTTTTGTTTATATAGTATTTATATAATGAAGATATAAGATTAATTTAAAAGTTTAACACTTATACACTAATAATTAAAAAAAATTATGATTAATCACAACCTCTTCTAACTTATAACTTTTAATTTAAAAGTTTTTCCAATAACAATATATGTTTTTCACTTAATTTCATGATTTTTAAGACGGATTGATCAAGGATTAGGATGATCAAGGATTAGGAAAATTTGGATATTTTATAAATTTAGTAGGTGTGGCAGATGTTAGTAGACGAACCCTATATGTTATAAATTTAGTAGCGCAAAGAGAAAATTGGTAGATGTAAATGAAAAACGCCTTGTTAAAAATTTGGATATTTTAAAAATATTGAAAATAAACTCGTTTTCGATTTCTCACCCTAAAAATGAAACGCCAGCATAAGCTGCGCTCGACACCTGGTTATCTTCGATGCCTCCTCCATTGTAGCAAGTTAAGACGCCAATGCAAGGCAATAGCGTGGTGGCATAGTGTGGTGCTTAAGGACTGGTGATATGTTTCAACTGTTACCTGTTTAGTGTTGTCACACCAACGTTTTCGGGACTGCTCCTATAAGCATTCTCATGCTTAAATAGAGAATTTGATTGACATAGAGTGATAAGGGAATTTTGGGAGCTGTATCCATTTGTGTATGATATAGAATTTACCAACTCAAATGCATCACAGTAGACATGCTTGTATAGTGGAAGAAGAAATTAATTGGAAATAAAAGATTGCATATGGTCTTGGATTGAACTGCATATATGTTATCATATGCCCCAATGATGAAGTTACTTTGAAACTAACTTTATCTTTACCATAAATAATTCATTTTGGTATATCACTCTTCAAATGTTTGTTTTTTATATATCACTCACTCTCCAAATGTACCTCCTCACAAAAAAATTAAAAACCACAATTAGTTACCACTTTGTATATAAAAAAGATTCCTATGATCCGCGCAATTAGTTACCCTAAACCCTAAAAACAACAATTAGTTACCCTAAACCCTAAAAACAACAATTAGTTACCACTTTGTATATATTCATTGCAAAATTACTCAAACTCCAACCATGCGTTATAAATAATTAACATAACAACATTCCTATGATCCGCGCAAAACAATTTTCTTTATCCTTTAAAATAATCCAAAATTGCTAAAATGAAACAACAACATGAACAAAATGAAAATCACAGAAAATGGATTAACATCAGTTAAGAGGAACCTCGACGTCTCCATCAGTAATCTCCTGCTGCAGATCCTTGGGGTCCTTACCATCGACCGTACAGCCAACGGAGACACAAGTCCCGAGAATCTCCTTAATAGTTCCACTGAGATCCTTCGCCATGGAACGCGAACTCATCACTCTCGCAATCTCAATCACATCGTCCAGCGAGATGTTCCCATTGTGCTTGATGTTCTTTGTCTTTTTCCTGTCCCTCTCGGGTTCCTTCAGCGCTTTTATGACCAGTGCGGCGGCGGACGGCACCACCGTCACCTTCGCCTGACGGTTCTGCACAGTCAACTTCACCGTCACTCGGAGGCCCTTCCAGTCCTTCGCAGTCTCCTTCGCGATGTCTTCTCCGATCTTCTTCGGAGAGAGTCCAAGCGGACCGATCTTCGGAGCCAGGGAACTCGCCGCGCCGACCTCACCGCCGGTGACTCGGACGAACACGTCCACCACCTGCGACGGATCGAACTTCGGTGGCATCTCTTCGCTCGAGTTGTGTGTTAGGGTTTTGCAGAAGGATGAAGAAGGAGTTAGGAATATAAAGTTGTTAACTAGGGTTTTGTTTTGTTGCTTCGGTTTCTGGCCTTTGAGAGTCCAATTATTTTATGTTGGGTCTGGCCCGTTTATTCTTGGGTTGATGGGACAGTGTTGCTTCTTTAACTTTTTCTTAAATTCTAAATTATTTTCACATTATTTTAAATTTTGGAACATCAAATTTAGATAATTTTTTGTTACCTGAATTGGATAATTTTGAATAAAATATTTATTATGATTTTTTAAAATTTAATTATAAATCACCTTAAATGTTTTTAAAATATGAAAAAATTTTCAAAAACTTGAAGACTTCTAATACAATTTCATAGGAAAATTTCTAGGTACAAGTTTAGAGCATAAGACTAAGTTTTTCAACATTATGAAATTGGCAATGAAAGTTTATTTTTAAGTCATATAAAAATATAATTTCTATAAAAAATTCAAAAACATTTTAAGTCAAAATAAGATTAATAGAAATGATTGAGTGAGAAATATTCAATTTATTCAAATAATTTAAAAATAATTATAAATATTTTAATTTTTAATTTATAACATTAATAATTTAATCCTCTTGTAAAATTAAAACTCAAAATAAGTTTAATTGGTTTAAAAGATAACATAATGTTATCTGCATCTTCATCTTCACTACTAAACGGCTTATTATAATAAGGGAAAGAGTGATATTTAACCTTTTTTATTAATGTTAATAAGCTTATGTATTTTTATTTATTGTATTTATAATTTTAAAACTATTTATCACTAAAGGTACTTAATATATTTTCTTCCTTGTCGATTAATGTATTTTTTAGTTATATACGGATACATTTTAATTTTCATGTTTAATTATTTATTCGATTTACTACTGTCTTAACTTTTATTCTTTTTTTCTATTATTTTATGTTGTGTTTAATTTGTAACAGATCTTATATACTTATTTATGATATTGAACCTCCTTGTTTTCTAACTAAAATCCTAATTTTTATATTGTTTATTTTTTCAAAAAATATATATTATCTATCTAATTTCAATATTATCAGCTTGGTGAAAAAATTATAACGTAAAATATTAAAGAAAATTGATATTGTAATATTCTCACATTTATAAATATATATATATATATATATAATTGTATTTATTTAGTAAATTGAATCAAATTAAATAATATTTAATTATAAAACAATTATGTTATTTTAAAATTTCAGACAATACTTTTATACGTGTTTGTTTGTTTATATATATATATATATATATATATATATATATATATATATATATATATATATATATATATATATATTCAGAAAATTTTAAAATAATATAATTATTTTATAATTAGATATTATTTAAATTTGATTCAATTTACTAAATAAATACAATTATATAGATATATATTAATAAACAAACGTGATTAAACTTTTAGTATAATATTATATTACTATATATGAATATTTAATATTTAATTTTCAATTTTAGAATATATGGTATAAGGAAAATAATATAAATAAATTTATAATTTATTTTGAATTTTTAAAATATAAGTAAATAAAAATAATAATACTAATAACTTTAAAAAAATAACAAACAAAACAACGTCAGTAAAAAAAAACTTTGATAACTGCATAGAGAAAGATAAATCTTATCACTAAAGTAATGATAATGATAACTTAAAAAAAAACTAACTAATCAAAACTTATCAATTTCAAACGTGTATATCTATAACTAATGAAAGTGAAAAAGAATTTAGTAACTAGCTAGTTTTCACAAAAAAGTGTAATCATTACACTGGCATCTATAAATAGTATGGCAATGTAAAGGTTGGAAAGGAAAAAAAATTGAAAGTGAAGCAAGCCAAGAAGTGAACTAACGTGACATCTATAAATAGCATGACGGTATTTTGACAACAAAAAAACATTCTTGTATTGTTCTAATTACTAAAGTAAAAGAATGAAAAATTTATTATTTTTAAATATTATATTATTATATTTACTTATTTATTTTATGTTATTTTTAGTTATAATTATTTAGTTAGATATTTCTAATCTTATTTTATATTATTTTTAATAATATTTATTTAGTAAGGTGTTTCTATTCTTGTCTTGGTTAATATTTTGTGTTACTTTTAATTATAATTATTTAATTTGATGTTCGTAATCTTATTTGGTTTATTAAATTAGTTATTTTTAAATATTGATTAACCATTTTATTTTAAATATAATGGTTTCTTTCTTTCATATATAAATAAAAATATTATAATAAAAATTTTAATTCTTAAATAAAAGTTTGAATTAATTTGTAGTGGAAGGTTTGACCTTGGAGATTTAAATTAGTAAATATTTAAGGTGAAATATCTTTGTATCCTTTAAAAAACTATAGTGAAAAAGTTCATTCATCTTGACTAGTCACTACAAAAATAATTCTAATTTCTCTAAAAAAGATATATGATTATTACAAATAAATTTGCACACACACACACATACATATATATATATATATATATATATATATATATATATATATATATATATAAATGTTTGTATTTATTTTATTATTTAAATTATTTACATGATAATTGTTCTCACTCTTTTACTTTCTTGTCTTTTAAAAAAATATGGAAATGCAAATTTAAAATATGGAAGCGCCCAACTATCCATACCCTTTTCTCTGCAGTAATTTTAGCAAGGTTTCCAGGCACAAGATGGATTACTAACGTGATTGAAAATTCAGTCACATTCAGGGGGACTAATGCCTCCACTTTAGTGTTTCTGAATGATCTGGGAGGACCCCTAGTAATTGAAGGACAAATAGTTGTCACTTTTTATATTCTGCCAACTAACTATACAAATTTGTTATTGAAGATTTTTCCACCAGTCATGTAAATATCGTAGTAGGAAAAAAATAAAGGGGAGATTTGCACATAAATAAATTTTCCTTATCTATATATATAAAATGAAGATATGTAATATTGTAAATATGACTTATGTATATATATAATAAAATATGGGTTTGCTTATGATTCTTTTTTTAATTTAAGTTAAAAAAATGTTAACATGAATTTGGGATATATATATATACACACACATATTGTTACCTTTAGATGGTATCAGAGCAACATTTCATGTGAGACTTGGAAAATGAGCTAATCATATCACTAAGTTTTAACTTGAATAATTTCATATGGCAGAGAGAAGAAATACTGAATTAGCAGAGGCATTACAAGCTATTAGGGACACGACTGCAACTTTGATAAGAAACCAAAAGTCAAAAGGAACTGTTGAATCACAAGGTTTAATTGAATTTAGAAGACACAAACCTTGACAATTTCATAGAGGTTACAATCCAGACAAAGCTGAACTATGGATTAAGGAAATAGAAAAAATATTTTTAGCAATGAATTGTCTTAATAATCAAAAAGTATATCATGTTGTGTTTATGCTAGTAGGAGAAGCTGAATATTGGTAGGATAGTACTAGAAGATTATTAGAAGGAGAAGGAATATTTATTACATGGGAAGTATTTACCACTAATTTTTTAGAAAAATATTTTCCTAGTGATGTGAGAAGAGCAAAAGAAATAGATATTATGTAATTAAAATAAGGGAACATGACAGTAGGAGAATATGCTTCTAAATTTGAAGAATTAGGTAAATACTCTGCTTTTTTCTATCACCCGAATGAGAGAATGAAGTGTATTAAGTTTGAGGATAGACTTAGGCCTGAACTAAGGAAGGCGATAGGGATACTAAAAATTTCTAATTTTTCTACATTTATTCACTAATGTCACTTTTTGGAAGGTTTTAAAAATAATCAAAATAATAAGGCAAAGTATTTTGGCTCTCGGCCAAGTAAAAAGACAAACCATGAAGGCAAACCTTATAACCGTTCTCAAGGGAAACCTCAAATTTCTCACTTTTCTTCAAGAAATTTCAATAGACCTATGATTAATCAGGTTAGGTGTTTAAGTGTGGACAAGGACATTATGCTAAAGATTATCATCTCGAAGGACTTTTTTTTTAAGTGGGAAAAATCTGGTCATGTGTTTTCTGAGTCTGGGTAACAAAAATTGCATTCCAACTCTTCTGCACCCAAGTCCAAGTATATTATAACTGGAAGAGTTTAGACCATAATCAGAACCAAA
Organism: Psophocarpus tetragonolobus; assembly: GCA_037954015.1. Lineage (NCBI taxonomy): Eukaryota > Viridiplantae > Streptophyta > Magnoliopsida > Fabales > Fabaceae > Psophocarpus > Psophocarpus tetragonolobus. The sequence goes on from CM075692.1 coordinate 38,068,441, forward strand.
GCCGCCCAAAACAATGATCTAATTCAAGTACATGTTCCATTAAAGGTAAAACTTTAAATGCACCATATGGCAGGCGCAACTCATCCTTTTATCTCTGATGATTGTGTTCAAATTTTTTAACTGTCAAATTCTTCTTTAGATATCAGTCTAATTGTTTCAACGCATACAAATAAATTTGTAATTACTAATAAATTTTGTTTAGATTGTCCTATTTTCATTAAAAATAGCAATTTTTTTGTAAATTTGATCTGTTTACCCTTATCACAATTAGATGTGATTTTAGGGATGATCTGGTTATCTTCCAATCACATCTTCTTCAATGGTGCATAGAAGTCTGTAATATTTTCTAATTCTGATGATTTGTTGATTTGATCCATCAAACCAATAAATAAGTATTTAATTAATGAAGTTCAAGGATATTTGTTATTACCTTTCAAAGAAGAAAAAGGAAAGGAAAAAGTAAATTTGGAAAACATAGCAGTTGTTCAAAATTTTCCTAAAGTTTTTTCCAATGATATTCCTGATTTGTCACCTAATAGAGAAATTGATTTTTCAATTGATTTGTTGTCTGATACAGGACCAATTTCATGGCACCTTACAGGATGTCACCTTTTGAACTTGTCAAACTAAATAAGCATCGGGAAGATTTTCTTGAAAAACAATTCATTCACCTTAGTGTATCACATTTGGGAGCCCTTGTTTTGTTAGTTAAAAAAAGACGATATGTTATAGTTGTGCGTAGATTATCGTCAGTTAAATAAATTCACTATAAAAATAAATACAATTTTCCTATGATAAATGATTTAATGGATCAATTGAGAGGGACAACTGTTTTTTCTAAGATAGATTTAAGATCAAAATATCATCAAATTAAAGTGAAAGGAGAAAAATTCAGAAAACTGCTTTTAAGACAAGGTATGGTCATTATGAATATAAAGTAATGTCTTTTGGTGTGACTAATGCTCTTGTAGTGTTCATGGATTTTATGAATAGGATTTTTCGTCCATTTTTGGATCATTTTGTGGTGGTATTTATAGATGATATTCTTATTTATTCTAGGACTCGTGAAGAACATCTTTATATTATTCTTCAGATTTTGAAAGACAAATAATTATACGCTGAACTTTCTAAGTGTGAATTTTGGTTAGATGAAGTTAAGTTCCTAAGACACATGATTTCCAAAGACGTAATATTTGTGCACCCAACCAAGGTAGAAGCAATTTTAAAGTGGGATACACAAAAAGTAGTGCAAAAATTCGTAGTTTTTTAGGTTTGGTTGGATATTATAGATGACTCATTGAAGGATTTTCTAAGATAATCATGCATTCAACCCAACTCACCAAGAAAGGACAAGCTTTTGAGTGGAAAGATAAATGTGAAAATAGTTTTCAAGAACTTAAGAATAGGCTAACCACTTTAGCTATTTTAGTCGTACCCGATCCCAATTAACAATTTGTAAGATTTTGTTATGCCTCCAAAATGAGATTAAAGTGTGTTCTTATGCAAGAGGGGAGGGTAGTGGCATATGCTTCTGGACAACTGAGAGCACAGGCGAAAAATTATCCAACCCAAGATTTAGAATTAACTGTTACTGTTTTTCACTAAAAATATGGAGAATTATGTGTATGGTAGTAAGTTTGAGGTTTTTAGTGATCATAAGTTTAAAATATTTATTTGATCAGAAGGAATTAAATATGAGACAAAGAAGGTGGATGGAATTCTTGAAAGACTATGATTTTAAATTACATTATCATCTAGGAAAAGCAAATGTAGTAGTTGATGCATTAAGTAAAAAATCATTACATGTTTCTTTATTAATGGTGCATGAGATGAATTTGATTGAAGAGTTTAGAGACATGAGTTTATCAGTGGAAGTAAGTCATGATAGAATACAATTGAATTTAGTTCAAATTACCAGTGACTTACAAAGGCAAATCTATAAGGTTTAGAGGATTGATGAATTTATTCAAAATAAAAAAAGTTGTTGGGAGAAAAGAATGGTGAAAAATTTAGTTTAGATGATGATAGAGTCTTGAGATTCAACAATAGAGTATGTGTACCTAATGATATAGAAATTAAGAAAATTATCTTAGATGAGGCACATAAGAGCAAGTTTAGCATACATCCAGGTACAACAAAAATGTATCAAGATCTTAAGAAAATATTTTGGTGGCCAAAGATGAAAAATGAAGTAGCTCAATATGTGGCCATGTGTTTGATTTGTCAAAAGGTTAAGATAGAACATAAAAAACCAACAGGAATTTACAATCTTTAGACATACCTGAATGAAAATGGGATAGTATAGGAATGGATGTTGTAGTTGGATTACCACAAATAATGCACAAATTTGATTCCATATGGATTATCGTGGATAAACTAAAAAATTTTGCTCACTTCTTACCCATTAACATTAGGTATTCATTAGAAAATTTGGTGGACTTGCATATAAAAGAAATTGTAAGATTACATAATGTATCATCTAGTTTAATATCTGAAGAGATCCTAGGTTTACTTTCAAATTCTGGGGGAGTTTATATCCAACCTTAGGAACCAAGTTTCGACTTAACTCAACCTATCATCCTCAAATAGATGGATATTATGAAAGAATCATACAATTATTAGAGAATTTGTTGAGAGTCTGTGTGCTAGAAGATTCAAGTAGTTAAGATTGATACTTATCTTTGACTGAATTCACTTACAACAACGGTTTCCATTCTAGCATAGGTATGGCACCCTGTGAGACTTTATATGGAAGAAAATACGTAACACCTCTATGTTGGTTTGAGACTAGGGAAAATTTGATCTTAGGTCTTGAAATGATGCAGCAAACCACAGAGAAAATCAAAATGATTTAGAAAAAAATGAGAATGACTTAAGGCAGACAGAAAAGTTATTCTGATAAGAAAAGAAAATCACTTGAGTTCCAAGAAGGTGATAATGTATTCTTGAAAGTTAATACAAAAACTGGAATTGGTAAGGTAATGAAATCAAGGAAACTCACTCCTCGATTTACAGGTCCTTATCAAATTCTTAAAAAGATAGTTCCTGTTATTTACCAAACTTCTTTACTTTTTTTCCTTTCTAATATTCACAATATCTTTCATGTGTCTTAATTAATAATATATATATATATATATATATATATATATAAAACTCTTCTCAATAATAACACATGATATAGTACAATTAAAGGATAACCTTAAATTTGAAACAATGCATGTATAGATAAAAAACAAAAAGTCATATGGGATGATGTTATAGGAGATGCTACATGAGATTTAGAGCAAAATATTAGGAAAAAACATATCCTTATTTGTTTAGTTAACAAAAATTTTGAGAATGAAATTTTTATAAGTAAGGAAGAATTGTAATATTTCCAAATTTATATATATATATATATATATAATTAATTGTATTTATTTAGTAATCGAATCAAATTTAAATAATATCTAGTTGTAAAATAATTATGTTATTTCAAACTTTCAGGCAAAATATATATATATATATATATATATATATATATATATTAATAATAAACAAATGTTATTAAACTTTTAGTATAATATTATATTATTATTATATAAATATTTAATATTTAATTTTAAGTTTTAGAATATATGGTATAAGTAAATAATAGAAATAAATTTATAATTTATTTTGAATTTTAAAAAAATAAGTTAATAAAAATAATAATAATAACTTTAAAAGAGAAAAAAACAAACAAACAACGTCAGAAAAAAAAAATTGATAACTATGTGGAGAAAGATAAATCTTAGGCAATTGCTTTTGATACCCCCTCGCACCCCCGAGGCTTCACAATTTTTTTCAAAACCCAAAAATACCCTCCCCTTTTCTTACCCTACTTGGCTGACAAACACACATCATAACAGTTGTGCGCGCCACCACCGCACCTCTCCAATCATTGCTTCGACCACTTCTTTAGTCACTGCTTCGAGCACCTCTCAGCAAGTATGTTCCGAACAACATTATCTAAAAGGCAAATGGGATTCAACAAGTATATTTCAGACAACATGATCCGAAAGGCAAATGAGGTTCAACAAGTATGTTATGGACAAAATGACCCATAAGGTAAATGGAATTCAGCTAATATGTTCTGAACCACATGATCCAGAAGGCAAATGAGATTCAACAAGTATGTTCTGGATCAACTAATCCGGAAGTGGATCAAATACGTATTCCAGACTAGGTGGTCTTGGGGGTAATTATCGCGAGTTTCGGATCAACTAATCTGAAACACTGTAACACTTGTGAATCGACTCTAGTATGAATAAAAAATGCAAACAAACCCTAAACCATAAATCCTAAAGTGTAAACTTTTAATCAAAAAAATCATATCTGAATAAAATTGTGTTTTCCTTTTCAAATAGTGCTTAAATCAATGAAAAATACTTTAAAGACTTATAAGAATGATTAGGAATTTACAATAGGGCAAAATATGACAGTTGGTGTTTGACACATAAAAGTAGCAAGATAAAGTACAATAAGACAAAACGATAAAAATACAAATTCAAAAATTTAAAATTAAATAAGGATAAGAGTATATTAGGAATTTGCAAAAAAAATATAAACTTTGGGGAGTGCAAATAGAAAATGGGGGGTGTTAAAAAAATGCCTAAATCTGATTAAGGGTGTTCATTGAATTGGACAATCAAATAACTCAATCCAATCCAAAGTAATTGGGTTTGATTTTTTTTAGATTAAGTGAAACTCAACTCAATCCTATCACACCTGAACAACCATATATGAGGGTATGTTTCATATTTGAATAATTTTATTTCAATTATTATTATTATTATTTTTCTTTTATTTTATTTAGTTTGATTGATATTTTGCTTTATATGATATTCATTCTTTCTTTTATGCAAGAAATAATCATACTAATTGTTTAAAATACTTTATATTTAATATGCAGTAATATTCATGCGAAAGTAATATTATTTATAATGCATAAAATATATTGCTATATCAAATAAAATAATTATCATTAATGATACCTTAATTAAAATATCAATATGAATTATTTTAGTTCACAATAATAAATAATATTCTCATTTAAATTTATAGTATATTTAAGTTAATATGAATTTAAACATACTTATGATAATAAATTTATATAATAAATATATTATGTGTTAAATGTCTTAATATTTCCCTGCGCAATGCAAGTGAAGGATTATTATACCAACTATTATAAATGTAAACATAGCTATAATATATATAGGGCGGAGGTGGGCGTGTGTGAGCGTGTGGGGGTATGTGTTGTGTGCGGGTGTGTGGGCAAGTGTGTGGATAGATGTGGGTGCGTACATGTGAATGCGTGTGACTGTCTGGGAGAATACTTAATTAGGCTTTTAAAATGTAATAAATATAAAAATAATTAATTTTAAATTTTTTTCGATCTCTTTATCACCAAATAAAAATAAAGTTGTTTTCTCACTCATATATCTATTCAACCAAACACGACATATGATAAAATTTTCTCTCATCCTTTTCCTTTCCCTCCATTAAAAATCTTCCCTTCCATTTTTTTTCGTTAAATCAAACATAACCTAAAGGATTCTTCTTGATCTAGGTAGAATAATTTGATATTACAGATATTTTTTTGTTAGGTTTTTAGGATAATCATTAATTTATATTAATTTCATTTTATAGCATGCGATGATATGACGAGTAAACTTTATATTTTAATTTAGGCTTATACCAACTTAAAAAGGATATATCAACTTAAAAAGTCTTATACATATAAATTATTTAGTTAGCGAAAGAAATTCTTTATTTTAATTTGATGTAGTTTAATTTAGGCTTGATTATTTTTGTTGCACTATATTTTTTTTTAAAATATTTAATTAATTTTACTATTAAAATTTTTATACTCACATTCAATTATAACTCTTCAATTATGATAAGTTTTTTACTTTACTAATTAATATTTAAAAGTCACATATTAATGTCATATTTTTGTCAAATTGAAACTAACATTGTTAATCCCTATAGTTAACAATAATCTTATTACTGAAAAAATGGTTGTTAATTAGCCATGGTTTTAAACTATCAGTCTCTAAGAAATATGATAAAAATACTTTTAATGATAATTATTAACATTTTTTTATTTTATCAATATTTGAATTTCAGTATATGGCCATATTTTAACGTGAGACTATCAAAAATGTTTTTATGCGGGATTTTTAAGATTTGTATTTGAATTTGAGTATATGGAGATTTGAACTTTTTTGGTTTAATGAATTAAAGAATAAGAAATTAATTGACTTAATTTAAAAAATATATTAATATATAAATAATCATGTTAGTGAATTCTTATAATTCATAATTTTTTGTTAATATTATGAACATTTATATAATAACATAGAGATGAAAGTTATTACTGTTCGACCATGGTGAAGTTCGGCTCGGCTTGGCCAAATTGTTAAGTTTTGTTTTTTTTTTCTTTTCTTTTTTTCCAAAAGCTTCTTCCAGAAAAGGAATAGAAGTTAACATAGAACAATAGAACATAATTAAAATAAGAGAAAACATAACAATTTAAATGTAAAATATTGAATAAAATACAAGCACAAAATGAATTTATCATCTATAAATTAAATAATAACAAAATCCTAGATTTTGCTTGCAAGAAATTTGTACGACTTAAGGGTGAGTCCTTTAATGTTAAAAAAATTTAGCAATTATTTTTACAAAGTTCTTAGATATGAGTCAAAGAGATTTTGTAGAGTATTATATTTATCTTTCTGTGAATGGGTCTTCCTATTCAATATTATGTTTTGCTAGAATAAGATAAAAAAATGTTTAAGCTTAGCTTTTTTTTTTACCTATGTCAGATATTTAAGTAGGTGATACGTCTTAAATATATTGTCTGTGTTGATCTTTGAACTAAAATGAAGAGCTTTGTAAAATATTATTTGTGAGAGGCTTTATCGTAAATTGTTTTAATTTATATCCATTTACTTGTAATCTACAAAATCTTCATTATTATTTCTTGTGACATATGAGAGTTTTTCCTAAACAAATTTTGTCTTTTATAAAAAAATAACAAAAGCCAATTTAGAGGTGTGTTCTATTTTATAACATTTTTTTAATAATATCTTTTCAACAATGTAAAGATTCTTTATAAATATAAAAAGGTAACAAAATCTATTTCAGCGGTTTACATTACTAATTTTTCTCAATTAAGAAAGAAAATTTCCACCTTCGCCCATAAAATATAATCTTATATATATATGAAAAACTAATAAATAAATAAATAATCTCAATTCCTTTCCATTTTGATATCGGGGAAAAACTAATTATACTTGATTCTCATAAGTGTATCTAGTGTATCCGTCTCGAATCATGCGAGCATATTAAATTAATGATAACATATTCATAACTAAATGGGAAACGATTGTCTTACTCAAGCAGTATCTAAAAACTATCATTCCCAAAAGATGCGGTTCATAATTTCATATCTTTCAATATTTTGGTGGTACAAACATATCATGTACCTTTATTTCCAAAATTAATAAATAAATAAATAAATTAGTAATTTACAAAATTAATCTTAGTATTAATAAGTATTAGTTAAAAAATAATTAATATTACATTAAAAATTTTAATGTAACACTTATTAATGTAACACTTATTTTATAGTAAATACTCATTTTATGAATTTTAAGAGGATAATTAATATAGTAATTATATTAAAAATGTACTAAAATTAATTATATTTATTTATGAATTTCAAGAAATGAGTATTATATTAATTATAGGATATAAAAATAATTATTTTGATTCCATTATGTGACTTTTAATAAATAATTAATATGCTAATAAATCATTAAGAAATAGGAGTAATTATTATGCTAAGACATAAAAAATATGGTATTTTTTTAAGAAATAATTAATATTCTAAAAAATAAAAATCTAACACTTAATTTACTCATGTGTCCAAAATGAATGTCACATTTAAAAATGTATTTGTTTCAAAATAAGAGTTGCATTTGATTTTTCAATAGAATATTAATTGTTTTTTACTATCCTTAACAGTGATGCTTTATTTTTTCAATATAATATTAATGGTAAGATAAATTTGTAAAGATATTACTCTCTTATTCTTTTATTAATTTTTTATATGTATAAAATAACATAGTATAACATTAGTTTCAAAACTTCCATGTTTTAGTTATATTCGAGAAAGTTTATACGGATAAATTATTTTAGTAGATTAATTAATTGTGACTAATTTTTAGTAGAGTATTTATGACTTTAAAATTTACAGTTTTTTTTTTTAAATTACTGGTATGTCGTAATCTAGTTTGCTTGAATCATTTAAAATTTACTACAAAACTTTAATTCTAAGTCATTAACGCAGTTATATATTTAAGATTTTCCTTCTGTGTATTTTATATCATTAATTTTAACTATTATATTATTTTCATTTTTTTTTCATTATACTTGGCTGCATTATAACTATTACACTTGAAAACAATGAAAAATTGATGTCAAGGTATGTTTATTTTATATATTTTAAAATTTGATTAAATATTTTATAAAGTATATAATAGAATACACAATATGATAAAACTGAGAGTAAAAAAATTAAAATAATTTTTATATAAATAAAATTATAAAATATAATACTAATTAAAAATAAAATATAAAGTTATAAGGTTGTCTGTTAATAAAGTGGAGAAATGAGGATGCAGAAGTTGTGAGTTCAAATCCTTTCACTAACAAAAACTAACACATTAATAACTAACATTTGATCTATAAAAAATTAAAAATAAAATGTAATTAAATATCTCATAATATATTTTTTCAATAAATCATAATTTATATTAAAATGCATATATTTTTATCATTTTATATTTACCGGTTAGTTTAACATAATATTTTGTCAGACACTTGTAGTTTGGTTAGTTTACATCCTCTAAATATAATTTAAATTATACATATTTCGTTGTAAGTAAATAAAAATTAAACATTTTTTATAAAAAATTAGAATCAAACATTATTAAAATTTTAGTTAATTCATTTTTTTCTTGAATGTTAATAATTGATATAATCAGTGAGCATGTGTTATTTAAACAATTTTAATTTATAAATTTTATTTTAAAATTATCTTCAATTTATTAACTGATAATAAGATATATGCAAGATAAATCTTTTGGATTAGTTACAGAAGACTTTAGTCACATTTCAATAAAGAATACCTTGGTAAAGGTGTTTGCCATGCAGTTTGCAATCGCCTAAATTTGTAAGGTCTTGTTTTTTTTATAGTATGTTATAAGTGTTTGAATTAAATAGAAAAGGAAGACTAAATTTAATTTGAATTTGATTAACAAATTAATTATGAAATAATTGATTGTGATATTTGTATTGTTATTTACACAAATATAATTGAAATAAAATGTGGAAATTTAAGAGAATGGAGATTAGAAAAATGGGAGGTAAGTTTAGTGATTATCTTTTTTAGTTGAAATTGTTGAATTAACTTTATGAGAATTATTCATAAATATGTTTAAAAGTAGGGTGCAAATAGCAAGTAGAACTTACTAAATACACCCCTGACCCCATCTCTTATTCTTCCTTTTTATTTTCCTTCTTCATCGCCGCCATTTTTTTTCTTGTTGCATGCTTGACTTTTAGTTGACGAAATCCAACGGGATCTCTTTTCATTATTCCTTATTTTGAACATTGATCATTATAGGTATGTATGATCCTTTTAGTCTTTTTTGTTCATTTTTAGTTCAATTGTTTTCACTGAAGGGGAATTTTCTTTAAAATCTCATATTCTTATGTTCCCTTTTTGTTCTGTGAATTTTTATTTTTATAGGTTTTGAGTTATTCATACGGTCAAGTTCTTATTTCTCAACAAATTCGGCTTTTAAGGGAGAAATAAGTTTGAGAAGCTTAATCTCTGATTAAATTATAAAGACTTAAATTGATGAAGTAAAAATGTTTGTGTGTGGTTTGATTTGAGTTTGAACATAGATTTCAGTTTGAAGTGTTTTGATGATTAATTGCATGTGTATTAAGATGGTTTGTTTTGTGAATTGAATATGTTGAGATAAAATGATGATTTGATGAACTAATGCATGTTTTGTAATTGGTGAATTGTTAAGAATGATAATTATTTGGTTGGGTTGTGGGCTATCACATGGAAGTCACAGAGTGATTGTTGTGATACATTGAATTAGGAATACAACTAATAATCTAAGTGATGTTGGGGCTAAGGTCTGGTTAGGGTGATGATGCAGTGCAAAGGTCCAATTAGAGAGATAATGCACATGTTGTTAAAGTTTGGTTAGGGCGATAATACACTAACAAGATATACTCCGGTAGCAATTAGGTGTCAATATTGGGTCAGATACACATTAGACATTAGTTGAGAGTCAACTGAGGGTTAATATTGGGTCCATGGGACGCTAGAGTTCTGTTGAAAGTATAAAATGAGTACGACCAACTTTGGTTAGTTGTTAATATTGGATCAGGTAGATACTAGACACCAATTGTGGGAAGTCAAATAGGTCACCTAGGTATTCAAATTCAACATATTTGTTTCTTGGAAAATGTAACATCCCAAATTTATACTTCTATTTACACCATAAATTTTCTTAATAATTGTCTAAATTACTATTATCTATATTCTCGAATATTGAGATATAAAATTATCATTATATTATACTCAATATTAAAGTATACACTACAACACTTTCAAAGTTGAATGCAAAATATACAATGGTATATACAACCATAGCTCATGCAAAACAACTACATAACATGACATGTCTCCATTTAACTTAACTATTAAAAGACTCATACATAACATAACTCCAACTATAGCATCTTAGTCATTCTTAGTAAAATTTGTACATAGTTAGAGCACAGGTACTAGTTTCAGTTAATCCATACATTTATCTTTCTCAAAGATTCAACTTATATACATATACATATATATGTTATGCTACATAACTTAAACTATTTTCTATACAAAACATAGTAAGTTCACTGCTAACCCTAAACCACCACCAATCTTATTAATTTCGATCTCCACTGCCATCACTGATATTTGCTCCCATGCAAAGTATGATCATCATAGTCATACACATATAATGCGAGAGTAAGTTAATGCATTATAAATTAACATAACATATAATTACATTTATATCCAATCTTAATTGCAATAATGATAACTCAACTAATGTATCACCTTATGATCCACCAGAGTAAGAACTCACAACCAATTAATCACACTTATGGTCCACCTAAACATAAGCACTAATAACCAATCAATCACATTTATGTTTCACCTGTACATGACACTAACAACCAATTAACTACACTTATGCTCCACCTGAACATAAGAACTAACAATCAAACAATTACACTTTGTTCCACTTGAACATAAGCATTAACAATCAAACAATCACATTTATGATCAACCTAAACATAATTACTAACAATTAATCAATCACATTTATGCTTCACTGGAATATAAAATGCGTTCCAAAAAGACTAACAACATAAAATTCAAATACCAATGTAGTGCCCTTCTGACTTCCCCTATATTGGTATCTAGTATCTAACTGACCCATCTGATACCTGATTGAATTTTGAGCATACTCATATGATACCCAACCGATGTATCCCAAATTTGACATCCAGTTATTATCTGAGTATGTTTTGTTGGTGTATTATCACCGTAACCAGACCTAACACTAGTGCATTATCATCATAACATCCTAGCACCGCATTGTTGCCATAATCGAGCCTAGCACTAGGATCACTTGCCTTGTTGGAGTATTATAGTTGTAACCAAGTTTAGTATCACATCATCTCCACAACACAATTCATTAATATTCATTATTAATGAATTGCAAACTACAACATTCGAATCACAATTTTAACATAACATCTCATACGCAGACACACACATACACACACACACACATATATATATATATATATATATATATATATATATATCACCACAACATGGATCATAGCATAATACATCAATAATCATCTGCTAAATTCTCAAAACATGCATCATCTCAACATCATTATTATCACTTGGAACATTAACATGCATTTCATCATAGTTTCAATTACCCAATTATCATCAACTATCCATTTATCATCGAAATAATTAATAAACATTCATCATCACCCAAATTATAAGCAAATATCAAATATCCCCAAAATCTTCAACAAATAACAATACCTTCAAAATCATCATTTTCACTACATAAACAACTCATCATGATAATTAAATTCATACATTAATCACCTCGAACTATCAATTTCATATAACATCAAAATTCAGATCAAAATGTTAAATCAACCATAATCTATCAATATTAACACCTTTAAATCATAATATTTCAAAGTTAAACACTCTAAATTACAATTCAATCACAACTCATTTCAAAAACAAAACTCAAATCCTCAATCACCAAAAACACCTAATTTTGCATAACACTCAAATCATAATCAAAAGTCCAATTGCTCAAAATCAATTAACTTTTCAATTATTAAATCATAGTTTCTCAATTTAAAATCAAAGATTTACCTTCCCTTGCTTGTTTTTCCCTTTAAAAACCGACTCAAATAGAAAGGGGATGATAAAACCAAAGAAATTTCTTAAAACTTGACAGAAATTCCAATTTCAATAAGAACCTAAGAGATTAGGATTTTCAAAGGAAATCTATTTTTTAACAAGAATGAAAGGATCGAAAACAAACGTAAATTTTTTTTAGAAAATTATTATCAAATATACCTATATTGATAACCTTTCAGAATCACGAGCAATGGAAGAGACCACATTCGATTTCGTCAATTCGAAGTCAACTATCCAAGAAGACAAAGATTCCATCAAATAGAGAGAGAGATGAAGCGACGATTAGAAGAAAAGAAATAATCATGAAAGAAGAGAGAAAAAGAAGAAAAAAGAAAGTGGGGGTGAACTTAGTGAATTTTGACTTGCTATTTGCACTTCCTCCTAAACATATTTTGGAAAACACCTCAAAAATCAATCAAAATTCTTCCAAATCATTAATAATAATTATATTTCACTTCTCACTCCCAACTATTCTATCAAATTAATTAACTAATATTGATATTATAAATAAACTTAGTTATTCCCTCACTACTATATTAATCTAAGATAATTGAACATTTAATTCTCTGTAATATTTATTTTCTTTTCGCTAATAATCTATTAATTAAACTGATCGTTACAGAAAACCTCAAGTCATAAGATTATGTTGTAATTATTGCTTATGTTCATAAGGGAGATAAGCATGTTTGATGATTGATGTGTGATTACTTGATGATTTTGGTGAAATGTTCTATCCTTGTGATTATAATATGCCTTTAATCATATTTATTTTATTCTAGTAAACTTACCTTTGCATTGTGTGTGTTTTATCTATGACTATGATGATCGTGCTTTACACGGGAGTAGATGACAGTGGTGATTTTGGAGACAGGAAAGCTAGGATTGAAAGTAAATGGAACCTGATGTGAAAGTTGAATATGTTTTGTTTAGACCTTTGTTATAGTTGTATGATTTTTGCTATATGTATGTGTAGAAAGTCACTCATAAGACCTGTTGCTGGATTATGTAAACATATAATGGTCAAGGACTTATACAACTATTATTTTGCGTGTGTATCTAAATCTATGTAGCAATGAAACTAAACCATGCTACAAAATATAGATTGTTATTTGAATTGTGTAGAATCATGTGTTGGAAGAATTATTGTAGAGGTATAGACTATTAAAAATAGATTAAGTTTTATGTATATGAATTCTAGAAGTGGTTGAGTTGAAAATGAAAATGGATAACATGTTTGTGATGGGTTTCTTGGTTTAGTTTAGCAAGTTTAGTTGGTTCTTGCAGTATCTGGCTTTGTGCCCAAAAACATGTCTTCTGCCAACATTTTTGTGTTTTTTGCCCCTGGGCGAGGTAGCTAAGTTCCTCGTTTAGCGACATGTCCCACTAGATGAGTTGTTTAGTATATAATTTTTTATATTATTTGTAAATTTTTGTGTTTTGAATATATATTTATATGTAAATAAATGTATTGAGTTTGTGTATGACAATAATGATATTGAAATTTCTTGGGATGGGACAAAACCAAACAATAAAATTAAGTGCAGTTTGGTTTGGTTCGATTTAAAATTATTATAAAATTTGAACCAAACCAAACCAATTGTTAGCAGTTTGGATTAATTCGATTTTTTAGTTTTGAAAATATGTTATTAAGTATTATTTGCTATGATTTCTAATATTTTTCACAATATTATAAATAATTGTTTTTATTTTGAGAATTATTTAAATATCTATTGAGAATTTACTAAAATCAATCTCACTCTAAAACTACCTAGAAAATAAAATTTCATCGCATATCTAACTAATAGAAATATAATAGTTCTACTAGCCATTATGTATTTCTTGCGTAACTATGTTTGTAACTTAAATCATGTCATGTCTTATAAACTATACATTATTTAGAGAAAAAAAAAATAGGAATTATGTATAATGTGGTTTGTTCGGTTTTGGTTGGTTTTCAAATCTTAAACTACAAATTGAATCGAACTACTCAATTTAGATTTTTTTTAAAAAACCAAACAAACCCAAACCTTTTTGGTTTTTTATCAATTTTTGAATTTTTAAGTGGTTTTCAGTTTTTAGTTTGGGTTGGTTTGATTTTAAACACCCCTACATCTCAATAACAACTCAACAAAGAACATTTTAACAACATCTCAATAGAAAACATCTCAGCTGCATTTTGGCAGAACACTTCAGCAATGATCATGCCAGAATAACTTAGTAAATTTTTGCACACCAAACAACATCAAAGATAATCTTACCCTAATTAAGATTGTCTTTTATAATATCTTTAAAAGATTATCTTAACCATAACTAGAAAATCCAAAAAATATTTCACACTTATAAATAAAAGGTAATTAAGTATAATTTAATAATAATAATAATAATAATAATAATAATTATTATTATTATTATTATTATTATTATTATTATTGTTGTTGTTGTTCCTTCTCCCAAAGCATTATTATTATCACATTATTACTCTAAATTGCAACCCTTTTGAAGGTTGAAGTGTCTTTTGGGGTACTCTCACTCTTTCCTAATTTGAAGAATTATATTTCACTATATCGGACAATGACTTCATAGGACACATAAAGTGAGATTCATCAGTCCTAGAAGATATTCGTGTGTATATATATATATATATATATATATATATATATATATATATATATATATATATATATATATGCAAAGAGAGAGAGTTTAATTATTATGCAGTTATGCACTGAAAATGTAAAATAGTTTTACATTTACGTTTGATCACAACTCTTAATTTATGACTTTTTAAAGTAGTAATTGGTAAAATTAATAAACTTACTTTAAATGAAGAGTTGTGATTGAATGTTATCAAAAAAATTTTTACACTAAAAATATATATGGGTTTTTCTCATATATATATATATATATTATTAATAGTAAAAAGGTTATACTTTTTAATTCATTTTAAATTTTTGACTTAAATTTAAAATTATGTACAAAAAATTGTTCATCGTTATATAATCACTATCTTCCAACATCTTATTATAAAATTATCTTATGTGTAATCTTTATTTTTATCAACATATGATAAAACTAAAAAAGACATTTCGTATTTTGTCATAAAATATAAATCACATATATAACATTTTTAAAAACAAAATAACATGATAATGTTTTTACATCAAAGATATATAAAAAGGAGTAAAATATCAAGCAGGTTCCTAAAAAATTGAATCGTTAAAAAAGGGTCTCGAAAGAATTTTTAGAACCATTTATGTTCTTAATTCTTTCTGTCATTTGTACTGTAGTTCTTATGTTACTTATGATGCCGTTTAGTAAACGTCAAGTCAATTCTTAAGTGTCTGAGAGAGTCACTCTTTCATATATGACATTCCAAGTTATTGTCTATGTCAAAGAGATCTAAGTCAAAGTGAAAACATCATTTGTGCTGACCATCCCTTTTTTTCATACGTGACAGTCCAATTGTTGATTGACGCTGCCACTTCTTTTATTTATTTTTTAAATTAAAAAATATTTATGGAGGTTTTCAGTCGTCAAAAAATAAAAAAATTTCCCCAACTTATGTTCCTCTCTTTCATGTTCCGTTCTTCATTTAAAAAGAAGGAAGAAAAAAAAATCAATGCAAAGAAAATTTGTAAGCAGTTTGTTAGCATCAAATAAAAAAATCTCAAACTAATATGAATTAGAAACTTCAATAGTTTGATTGTTTGAAGTTCTGATACTTTCGTTGAAATATCAAATTGATACATGAGATATGGTTTCTATAATCATTTAACAACTTTGCTCTTTGTCCCCATTGGAACCTCCTTGCCCCCCAACACAACCTAGGTCCAACCACTCACCCTTGCAGCCCAACCGCACACCTTGCAACAACCCATTTTTATTTTCTAATAAAAACCTTTACAAATATTTTTTAATTTTAAAAAATAAATAAAAGAAAAAATGAATATATGTAAATAGTTAGACTATCACAAATGAAAAAGAGAAGAATTTTCAACACAATAATTAGCTATTGATTATGTAGTTACTTAATACTTTTAAGAATTTAGAGGTTTCTAAAAATTTTTCAATCACTATTTTAATCTTTTGAAAATCAAAATTATTTTTTTTAGTCTAACTTAAATCATGTAACATGAAAAATAACTTGAAATTCTAGATATAAAAATACCCTCAGCGTAACTTCACACTTATTAAACTGTGTTAGTCATTAAATAAATACTTTTTGAGACCCAAATGTCTAAAAAATGGTAAAATTCTTTTCAAGAACTTAGAAAGTTCGATCATGTTTATTATTTTATTTGTTATTATTAATGATGATTGTTTATTTTAAAAAAATAAATAAGGGATTTAACAAATGATGTGACATGATAATTAATGAGGGTAGATAGAAGTAGAAGTTTTGTCTTACTATGGGCGTATTTGATAGTGTGTCTCTGTACTAGGTGTTCTTTGAGAGAAGGAACAGAGCATTGTGTTGGTCCACGTGTTAGTTTTATAGAAGTGGATAACTTTGCCCCTTGGCCCTTATCCGTCTCAAAGACGTGAACTCTTTGAACAATGATGATGAGACATGGACCACTAAGTTGCCTACGTGTTATTTCTCGGATTGGCTCTTCAAAATCCATTTATTCTCCCACCACACATTTCCATCCTACATGTCATTTTTTCCTAACCAGCAAATTTTTTACTCTAACCATAGTGACCATCCCGTGGCACCTGTCCCACGTTTTTGACATGCACACCCTCCCTCCCCATCCTAGCTACTTCATCATTATTTTAATACTGCTAATCAATATTACATTAATTATAATCTCACAAACATTCAATAATCAAATCACACTAAACTAATCTAATTATACATTTTTTAATTCAAAATTACTTTTCAACAACCTTCACTTATATACATTTTCAAAGACATAGAAAATATAAAAAGAAAAATTAGTAATTAATATAATTATTAATATCAGGTTCTTGCACAGAGAAATTAAAACTCTTGGTAAGTTATTTGTAAATTATGACTGTTTAAATTCCATTTTTTTTAATTACACTTCTCTACGATTTTTTAAAACATCTTTTGCATTCTTTAAAGCTAATTTATGTGTCAAATTTTAATCAGAATCTTCATTAAGTGCTTGGATCAATTGCTTAGGAAAAAAAGTGAATGGATTACTTAATATAATATTGTCATAATTTAACCAATAACATTAAATTCATCCTTCAATATATAACTATATTAAAAAATATTTCTTCAAAGTAAATGTGAACATTATCTAACTTGTTTTGCTTACCAAATTCAGTACGATGTTGATGTAGAAATGTTTGGATTTTGAATTTGGATCCTGTGTGTTTTAAGGATAAATTTGAGTTATTCTTCAAGTCATTCTAACTTGATTTAGTTTTTGTATTCTCTTAACAAGTTAATTTTTTTAACAAATTATATATTGTATAATTTTTATTTGATAGATAATATTTTAAATATTATAATATTATATTTATAATTATATTATTTATTTTTCAAATATAATTTATTTTAAATTCTTCAGCACATCATCAAGGTTAAATTTAGATGAATGGCTCACTCAAATTTTAATTTAATCACAATAAAAGTAAGTTCATTCTTATCCGACCATTAATAATTACTTGTAATTGATATATACTACTTTATCCTTAAAATGCGACTTTTTCCAAAATTTATTTGTCTCATTTTATAATACAGTACTATTAAACACAATATTAATTTCAAATTTATTCCGCATGGATTATATTTTGACCAAAATATTTTTAATTATTTTACAATAAATGTTACTATAAATTACTATTTTTTATGTTTGACTATAAGAAAAAAAATATTACTAAGCTCAATGAAAAAAATATTTTTTAAACTAAAAAAATAACTGGAAATAAAATTAATTAAATGAATGATATATTAAAAATATGATAATTAAAAAGCTAAAAGTAGTTGAAGTTTTTTTATATTTAAAACTATAAATCGTGTGATTTTTGTTGTTTATAATCCACTAAAGAGAGTAATAAGAAAAAATTATTTATTCTCTAATGAAATAGAAGAAAATGACCTTAATTAAGTAAGAGTAATTAAATAAAAAGAAGAAGACGATGATTCTCAATTATTTTAAGAATAATTAAAAGAAATAAAGATGATTAAATTACATATGTTTTTTAAAGTTATGAATAAAAAAAAAAAGAAAAGAAAAGAAAAGAAGAAGAAGCTTTGTTATACATAGAGTATTAAAATAAAGCGTTTGATTGATTATTGTGAAGGAAAGATAAAGCAGATCAAAAGGGTGCCTCACGTTAAAAGAAGTGAGGGCAATTACACTGAATAGAGACATAGGGGTAGGGGTTAGCTTTATCCATTACTCCGAAAGCAATATAAATAAATGTAGTAGTAAGTAGTGTGTAAGACTTGGGAATTGAAAACAAAGGCACAAGAAAGAAACAAAACGAGAGAGAGAGAGAGAGAGAGAAAGAAGTTGTGGGATCAATGGCGTCAAGGAAGAACTTGGTTTCGAAGGCGAGTCGTTACATATTTCCGACAACCTCCGAAGAGAGCCATTTGAGGCAAAGCGAAGAGAGCGGGTTGGAGATGGAGGAGGCGGAGATATGGAACTACCAGCAGTCTTCGGGGGCGACGGATCAGAGCAAAAAGGGGTTACCTTCGCGATCCGTTGTGAAGAGAGGGTCGAGGAGTAAGGTGGAGGGTGGAGGAGTGAGAGTCACACCTGCGTCATTGCCTGTCAACATTCCCGATTGGTCCAAGATCTTGAAAGAGGACTACAAGGAGCAACCCAAGTGGGAGAGTGATGATGAAGAAGATGATGAAGATGAACACCACCAAGGCCTTAGGATTAGGCTACCCCCTCATGAGTATCTCGCTAGGACCAGAGGGGCTTCTCTCTCTGTCCATGAAGGTGTTGGGAGGACTCTCAAAGGCCGGGACTTGCGCAGTGTCAGAAATGCCATTTGGAAGAAAGTGGGCTTTGAAGATTAATTATTTCATTATCACTCCTCCTCCCTATTAGACCTTTAGTCTCCCTTCTTCTTTCAACTATACCATATAGAGAGACAAATTAAGATAACATATGGATCCCATTCCATATTTCATTTCCAGAATTTTTTTTGGGAAAATTTTGGTTTAGGTGACAATTTAATTATTTTAGTGACTGTTAGTTAAAAGTTATATAGTAGCTATGTTGTAATTGTTGGTGTGGATGATCATAAATAGAGTTAGGGGGGGTTCTTTTTTCAAAATGTGACTGTATTGTACTAAAGGAGATGATGATGGTATCCTCATTTTGGGTGTCTACTGTTTTTAAAGAAGGACCACTCTCGAGGTCTTGATTCAACTTTCTTGTCATTGGATGATATTTAGTAGCTGTTTATGGATATATAACCTTTTTGGGTGTATTGGATTTAATTTGATGGCCCTGGAGGTTTGTTCTTTCCTGGTGTTTTTGGTTCGTGGATCCTGTGCGTTTAAATGATGAGAGAGCAAACAGCAAAGCCGAGTTAAAGGCAGAAAGAAGAGGACAAGGCGTGTAGTTTTAAGCTATAATGTGGATAGGATTGTTTGAATGAGAATTGAGAATTGAGAATTGAGAAGGAAACAAAAGGAAGCGAGAAACGGGAAACGTCGGTGGTTGGATTATTCCATGGGTAAGAGGTTAGTGGTTAACTTACTAGTTGGTGAGAAAGGTACTGGTTTGCTAAATTAACATGACTTTGAGTAACATTCATGTAAGAATCAATCAGACTCATCTTACCATTCCTTCCCAACTTTTTTCCATTCTCTCAAAGGACACAACTTTTTCCTTTCTTCAAGTACCATCATCTCTCATGCAATCAATATTTATTATTATTAATATTTTTTGCCTGCTTCCATTTTCAATTTAGTCCTCATCATCGCTGCCCTAAATTAATAGCTAAACTCCTTTTTTTAATTACCAGCTTCTAGTGAAAGACTTGAACAACTTAGGTAATGAGATCATTTAAACTTCATTATCACCGTCAAAGTTATTCTCCGCCCCTATAATAGTATATTTGTATCAAAAAAAATATTACCCAGTATTTTAATATTGAATCAGAACATTGAATTTTATAATCTACACTTGCATTATGTGGATAGATAGATGTAGTTGTAGTTACCAATATTATACAAGTTTATATGTTCGATAGGTTTTGCTTAACGTGTGACCGTTAAATGCTAACAAAATAATTTGTTTCAAATACTCCAAAAATACTGTATATGCCACTTTGGGGAAAAATTAATTTAAAAGGAGGAATAAATAATATTCTTTGGTCAGTTTGGTGTCTTTGAGGTACACTACTAAAAAATATCCCACACTGCCAAAAAAAAAAAAGAAAAGAAGTTTGGTGTCTTCGATTTGAAGGTTTGTCAAACAAATATAATTAATCCATGATATCAGTCAATTATATATGGATCTGCAACATAAGTTGAATTAACTATTCATTTGTATGTCGTTCAAAAATGTTAATTATCACAATTCACAACCACTGTCCGCTATTTCTTTTTCTAAGCCCCACTGTCTACTATTATGAAACTTAAATCAATAATTCAGATAATACATAATCTCTAAAACATAATTTTCAGCTTCAACATGGTTAATTAATTAAGGTTTTGGACTCAAACATAATGCATAAAATGAAAAGAAAAATCCAATTGAGAATAAAATTCTCTATATTGTGAAAATTTTCAACTTCAATATAATTAACCCTCATAAAAATTATCTGTGATTCTAGAAAACAAATTAATTATGTCGTACAGAGAATTAAGAATAGCGTAAAAGTTTGACACAAATAATACACAAATTTCAACATATTAGTTGCCGCAATAACGTGTCGTCATTAAATTATGATAATCCTTTACATCAACATTTTTCAGAAGGTTCTCGGTAAATTTACCAATATTAGCTGAAGCCGGAAAAGGTAATCGTAAATAGATGATAAAATTAATTGAAAGTTGTAAAACAATAAATAAGGTATTATTAATTATTATTTAATAGTAAATTATTTTAAAATAATTATAATATATTTAATAATATAAATTAATTACATATTTAAATTATAAATATTATAATTATATATTAAATTATAATTTTTTATAATTACATATTTAAATTATAAATTATTATAATTATATATTTAAATTATAAATTACTATAGTTATATATTTAAATTATATTTTTATGAATAAATATATAAAATTTGAATTACATTTTAAATTATAATTTTCTATAATTATATATTTAAATTATAAGTTACTATAATTAAATATTTAAATTAATAAAGGAGAAAGAAATGAAAGAAAGAGATTATGATATGTGAGAAGAGAGAATTAGTAGGTAACAATTTGATTAATGAAGGATAGAGTCGAAAATCTATTAGGAACTGAATAGGAGATATTTGAAAAAGTTAAGTAGACCTAGAAAAAACTAATATACCATTTCAGCTTGTTAAAAGGTGAAAAATTAGTTGAAATTATTTTAGCTCTATTTGGATATTAAAAAGCTTGGAAATTTTCTAAGAGTTACTAAAGACTTGGTTGATTTGATTTTGTTTTTTAGGTTTTAAAAATAGTTTTCAAGAATAGTTTTTAAAAACTGTTTTTGGGGGAAAAAAAGAAACTTGTTTGGTAAGTGCTATTTGAAAATTGTTTTGAAGATGTAAAAACGAAAAAACTTGTTCATATTTATTTAAATTTCATTAATGAAAAGGAAAAAACAACATATTCTGATTGTATTATGAGTTTTCAAAACAAAAATAAAAAACTGAAAAACAAAACTACTTTTACCTGTTCCTGTTTTTTAGTTTTTAAAAACTAAAAAACCATAACTATTTTCAAAAACTGATTTTAGAAAACACTATCCAAACAAATTTTTTTAGTTTTTAAATACTAAAATAGTGAAAATATTTTTATAAAACTGTTGCCTAACGAGCACTCAACTTTTCCAAGGATTTCCTATTTTCCGTTACTATTTTCTTTTACAAATTTATCCTTCATTAATAAATGAATTGTATGGTCTACTCACTAATTCTCACTCCTCATATTATAAAACTCTCTAGTTCATTAATGTAATTATAGTACTTTATAGTTTAACTATATAATTATAAAACATTATAATTTAAATATGTAATTATACAAATTTATAATTTAAATATTTAATTATAATGTAAATATGTACTTAATTTATATTATTAAAATATATAATATATAATATTATACTTATTTTAAATACCTCATTCCCAGTCTAATGATTAATGATATTCTTGTTTATCATATTACAACTTTTAGTTAGTTGATCACCTACTTTTACGAAACACTTATACCTAGTTTAGTTTTTCAAGTTTTAGCTATCTTCTTAGGTTTCAACTAGCTTTTAGTTTTCATATGGCTTAAAAACTAAAATAGTAAACCAAATATACTTGTAGTGTACAAAATTACAAATCATTAAAAACTACATGGATTGCATGAATATTATTATAATTTTTATTATAAAATTGTAACACATTTAAAATAATAATATTAATTATTTGAGAAAAGTGAACAAAAATAAGAACAAATCATATTTAAGAAAAAGAACAAAGAACAAAATATAGAAAATCATATTTAAAAAATAAAGAGTAAATAAATAAAATATAAATAATTCTTATTTAAGAGAGAAGTTTTTAATAATTTGAATATAATTTATATGGGTTCACATAGTTACATATTAAGAAATAAGATAAAACAATAATCCAAAATATTTAATTTTTTATTTTAAAAGTTAAATTTTGAAAAATAAAATAAATTAAAAATTTAAAATTATAAAAATGTTAAATATTGATAACAATAAACATTTTAATATATATAATAAAAAATCCACTCTTAATTCAAGAAAAATATGGATCGAGTCTTATAAAAAGATTAATTAACACTTTTAATAAGAAATACCGTGGGAATTATAAAATCTATAAAAATAATTTTAAATATTAATCCAAAATTCATAATATATAATTATATATACATACAAGCTAGATAATAGGTAATGTATATTCAAAATATATGAAATTACAATGTTAGATTGTTACAACTACTAAATAATGTGAATTGAAAAGATATGACATGATAGGTTGTTATAGAATTCAAATGCAACTATTAAAATAGTGAGGTATATGTGTTTCGAATATTTGTATTTGAGATAAAAAGTTATCCTATAGTTTTCTAAATAACAAAAGTTGAGTTTTTATCCTTTAAAGAAAAAAATATACAAAATATATTGAATTAAGTATGTTTCAGGTTCCTAATTTTTTTCACAAAAAAACATATTTGTATCTTTAAACATTTTTTATTTCAGTTAACATCCTCCATTTTTTTTTTCCATATTATTAATCTTAGTTCTTATCGATTGAAATAATTGTTAAATGACTATTTTGTAATATACATGCTAAATAAATGTGAACCATTGATCCATCATTTGTGATTGTATTGCACAACTTCAAATGGGATTCTCGTGTTTTGGGGCAAACATGAACGATTATTTTTGTAAATAGAACCTTCAATTTAATAGTTTTATTTATTATTTTAAAATACTTAAATAAAATTAATAAATTTATTAATTACCACATGTCAAATAAACAAATATCTCATTAGCATATCATATTAGTTTACATGACATATAAAATTAGGACACTTATGTCACCAAATACTCATTATAATGATGTAAAACGAGAGAAATTAATAATACGGACAAAAAAACTATATAAAAGGTTTAAAAAAAAAATGAGTGAAATACTAAACGTTTTTGCTGTTTACATTCAGACTAATTGACGATATTAAAAATTGACCTAATCAATTGTTAAATGCCTAGCTCGCAAAACTCCTATTTCATAGATGACAATTAGGTGACATTCACTTATTTTTTTATTTAATTTTTTAAAATTAAAAACATTTACAATAATTTTTAACCACTAGAAAATTAAAAAAAAAAAATTCAACTTTCGCCTGGCCAAACTTAGATCTCGTTTTCCTTTCTCATCCATGAAATCTTCCAATTCCCCACTGCCTCCTTCCACAATGATGAACACTTCTGTTCCATTAACGAAATTGCCACTCTCAATCTATTTGATTGTTTGTATTCTTCTTCTATGACTCTCTCAATCCAACTCTGAAGCTGAACTCCACACCCCTTTCATCACTTGAATTCCAAGACGAATCATATGATTATGAAGAATGTCTCAACTCTCAGCCTAACAAAAATTTGAAAGCCATACGAAATGGAAATGCATATATTAAAACCAGTGATACATGTGGGCACAACACACACTAATTCTAGGTTACAATTTCACAATTGAAAACAAACGGGAAGTGCTTATAAGAAAATTTGCAATAAAAAATGAATAGAATACAAGGCAAATGCAAGTTGATCAGAACATCGCAACACACAAAAAGGTTTAATATTTAGATATCTACTAGCTCTAGCATTTATACAAATAAAGAAAAACACAAAATACACCAAAGAATAACGAAGATAACCATGACGATGCAATATGCAAAGGAAAGAGTTACAGAATAATAAGAAAACAAGTATCTCTTAAAGAAGAAGAGAATGAACGAAAAAAAAAAGTGAATGGAAAGATGAGAAGGGGAAATAAGATTAGGGATGTAAAATGACAAAGGAAAGGGGAAAGAGGATTTCCTGAGATAGGGAGTCCCATTTGTTTTCAAAAGTGGGGAAGGGAGAAAAAGGATCTAATGAGGTAGGAGAGTTTTGTTTGTTTTCAAAAGAAAAAAGTTTTTTATTTTTTTTAATTTTTTGCTGGTTAAAAACCACAAAAAATATTTTTTATTTGAAAGACATAAATAAAAGATCAAGTGAGTGTCATGTAATTAGTAACAGGAGTTATGTCAACGGGACATTTAACAACCAAATAGATAATTCTTAACAGCGCTAGTTACATAAGGATCTGGATGCAAACTGCAGAAATATTCAAGAATTTAAATAACTCTGAAATTCTTTTAAAGACCTACATACTAGTGCTCAATCTTTCAAAGACTTATTTAATATTTTACTCATTTAAAAATTACAAATACCTTCTATTAAAAAGATCGATTAGTAGCTCAAATAGATTATTTGTTTTTAACTTAATGTAAAACATTTTAATATAAGAATAAATTATATGCATCCTGACATGCAAATATTTCCATAACAATGATATTAGTTTTTTTAAGGTTAAAATATATTTTTAAACTTTTAGTCATTTATATTTTAATTAAAAATCGTTTTAATCTTTTTCTAGATTCATTTTAATTATTTATTTATCAAATTTGGATAAATCAATATTGTCCTTCCAAAATAGTATTTGTTTTGAATTTTGACTATGATTTTGATTTTTTTTTACTGATGTAGATAAAAATTATTCCTTTAAATTATATTGAAATGATGGAGCTAAATTAATATTGAAAAATAAAGGAGATAATCATTATGAAAATTAAATGAAAACTTTGAAAAGTGAGTGTTATCAACGATAAAAAAATCCAAATTAAAATAATTTCATACCAAGTCTCATAATAAAAAATAACCATAATTGTGAAAGGACACTCACAATATATGTGGTCAATCATTTCAATAGTAAAATTGTAAAAAACACAATTTGTATTACCATTATAAAGTTGGATATCTATTTGAATTAAGTTCATTTAGTGGGAAGCCCATCAATTAGGAGTCTCCATTTGGGGGTCCTTTGATCCTCCAAAAGATTTTACCTATTAGACTTCTATTCTAACAAAATAAAATAAGCAAAGTTAACAGAATATATTCCTAGAGGGTTAGGTTCCTATATCTACGTGTCTCCCACCCCAGCACTCAACCTGACCTGATGGATTAGCACCCATAACTCCTTAATCATGCCCTCCTCCCAAACAAACCACTATCTCCTCCACTCTAAATACCAAACCCAAATATCCTTCTCCCAATGACCAAAGCTTCTAATAGGTTGGTTTTTGTGTTTTGAATTGAGGTATAGTCTAGGAAATTTGAGCTTCAACGACTTGCCACCCAACCAACAATCTTCCCAAAATTGAAAAGATGAGTCATCTTCCACCTTCCAAGTAAGTATAAACCATCTTTGGCTATCGATGATACCACAACATTTCCTTAAGTCCTTCCACAATATTGACATATGATTGTTATCTTCACCGTATGAGGTCCTTCCATCCATTGTACCTTGAGTCTAGAACTTGACCCACAATTGATCTCTTTATGATGCCATGACCACCTCCATTTTTCCAACAAAGCATAATTAAAAGTAAAGATATCTTTGAAGCCTAACCCACCATTGTCTTTTGATTCACATAGGAACTTCAGCTCACCTATGGGATTTTCCCCTAATCTAATTGATGGTCCCAAAGGAACTTTCTACGAATTTGAGTTAATCTATTCCGCACCTTAATAGGCAATTTGAAGAGGGAGAGGAAAAACATGCATAGTGGTGTTGAGAACATAACAAAACTTATAAGACAAATTCTTCCAGTAAAAAACATTTGCCTATATTTTCAAGTAGTCAATTTTTTTCATCTTATTAAGAGTAGAAAATACAAGTGAATTATACAGAATAACAAACAAACCTAAAGCAAAAGAACGAGATGCGTATGCATTGTATAAGTTAAAATTTTTGGATCGTTGTAATATATTTTTAAGTTTTAAAATAATTTAAATGAGATATTTTAAAATTAATTATAATAATAATATTATTTTTATATAATTATTTTTTATAAGAATTAATATAAATAAAAATAAAGCTTTAATATAATTAATTATGATATATTTTTATTAATTAAACTAATGAATAATTTTTTTAGTGAGAGAATAAAAAATTATTAAACATACAAAAATAATAAAAACAAAATATGAATGTTAAATTTTTTTAGAAAATATCTAAAGCAAGAGCATTATTTGCTTTATGTTTGGGTCGGTCATAAAAATTTATCATATGTTTTTTCACCTTTGGTTTGTGTTTTTCTTTTGCATATTAAAGTTGTATTTATTTTTCACTTATGAGTGTGTGTAAAAGGGTGCATTTCTATCATTCTTCTTTCAAATATTTACGTTTACATCTTCATGTATGTATTCTTAAATTGCTTCTAATTCTAGAATGATTTTAATAATTTCTTTAAACACGACAGTTGTAATTTCAAGAGAATTATAAAAGTTATGCTGAGGAGATGCATTATATTAATTTTGCATCCAAATTGGCCTTTCTTCTTCATGATTTCAGTTTTGAAATTTAATGAAGGATTGCTAAGATGGCAGCAAAGATAATATTCGGACTTCAGAATTGACTATTGATGGATCGGGATTCCTGAAGCTAACATGGCATCAAATAAGGAACCCATGTAGTTGCTTGATTTTGATGTGTTCCTTTTTATTGTTTCTGTACATGCATGGCTTTGTAACTCCTTATTGCAATTATTCCACCAACTTAATTGCACATAAAATATTACAAACTTGCATAATCTATATTGTTTAATATACACGACTATGTCATGTTATTTTTTTATTTTTGGTGGAGTAGTGACGATGCCATCTTACAATTAATAACAAAAAGTCACAAATTACATTCAGAATTGATGAAACTTTCTTTTCATACGGGGGTGGACATTCAAAACCTTCTAATATATTACCATGCTTTTATTTATTTATATATATATATATATATATAAATAAATAAAAGGATAACTAAGGTGAGAAAAACATATTATGATGAGAAATAAAAAAACATAAAATAATATATGATTAAATAAATGGTTTAAAATGATTCTCTTACATAGAGATATTTCCTACAAACATCTAATTCACTGCTTTTTCATCACTTCTCACATCCCCACTCCACCCCTATTGTGTCAGTATCGCTACCACTGTCGCCAACACGAGTGATGGCAGTACTAACAGTGGTGACAGCGGTAGTGTCATCCCCATTTTTTTCAGTAGCTTAAAATGTGAAGAAGGAGCAAACCCTAATAATGTTCTAAAATAAATTCAAGAGTATGAGTTATAAGGTTGATCTGATGGTAAAGTGGAGAAATGGAGGAAGGAGAGGTCATAAGTTCAAATCCTTTCACTACCAAAAATAAATATATTAACAACTAATATTTGATTTATAAAAAAAGTGCAACAGTATGAACCAATGACAATAGAATGCAGGGTCACAATTTAAAACCATGATTAGCAACCTAATTTAGTGTTAATGTGAAGAATTCAGTGTATGTTATTGTAATCACGTCAATGAATGAATTTCAAAGCAGAACAATAACGTTTATTAGATCATGAAATTAGCCATAAAAAAAAGAAGAAAATGAGCACTTGATGGTGTTATTGCTAAAGAGAAAATTATGATCCCCGGAGGACATCACAATGTTTGGTGTCGACAACTATGTAGGTTGATCTTCATGAGAAGAAGAGGTAGTTGTTGCAACTCTTGATCCTTCCCAACATTTTCTTAAACTCATATATATATACATTTATTTTCTCATATATATTATACTTATTAGAAAATGCTGAGAGAATTCTCCAACAACTGTCTTAATTGTGTCGTAACCGTTGGTTTGTGGCCGCTGCAATAAATCCTTTGGGATAGTCAAACGTTAAGGCAAATGTAGGGGATCGATGTTGTTGAAGTTATCAGGGGGCAATAATTATATACATAAATTAGGGAACAAAATTCACATTATACGTTAATTATTACACTATATTTTATATTGTGTGGGTAATTTATAAATGTTATATACACTATATATATATCTTACCAATATGGAGGTGATGTGTGTGTAGATATTATCCGTTTTTGCCCTAAGCTCTCATGGCTTTTTCTTTTGGCTATCTCCCAAAAGGCCTCTTATCAAGGGAGGTGTTCCAATGTATATAAACTTATATCTACCCTCTTATTTAAACGATGTGTGACTTTGATTACATCCCAATAATCATCTTGTTAACTTAGTAGTAAAGCTGAAAGTTTATACAATTTTTACAGAATATACTAATTTTGATAAATACACGCAAGGAAAGATCCACTTAATACAAGCGCACTTGCTTACTAAAATTGAATAATTAAAATTATTTATTTTATTTGTTAAATTTTTTAGTTTAAAAAATAATTTTAAATTAAAAGTTGTTACACAAAATATTTTTTAATAAAAATATTTATAAACTGAAAAATATATTGAGTTTCTTATAAATTAAAATACAGTATAACTCAACTTTTTTTTTTAAAAAAATACATCGGACTAAATGCAGCCTTAATCACTGTTTTTTATTTTTTTATTTTTTTTACATATCTTAGAAAGTATAAACACCGAACTATCCTCTTAAAAAATACCTAATTTATTATATTGAATTAACTATTAATTTTTTATTTCGTATATATATATATATATTTATTATATTGAAGTTAATTTTTATTTGATTATTTTATTTATTACAAGCATGAGATATACATTATGTTTTGCAATTCATTTATGAGTTTAATTGGTATACACTGTCAGTGTGAAGATTTTTACACTGACATTCAATTACAACCTTTCATTCATGGTAGATTTGTTGACTTTACTAATTACTACTTTAAAAGTCACATAAATGAAAAGTCATGATTGAATGTCATGTAAAAATCTTTTACACTAACAGTGTATACCAATTAAACTCTTTATTTATTATGTTAATTTTTTTATCATATATTATGCGGAATTTAAATTCATTTATATTTTCTTTAATTAAAACACGATGACATTATTAGATTGTTAATTCATGTAGTCACATGTTCTTTGGCTTCAACAAGGTTTTTTTTATGGTTCGTAACTTATTGAAATTCACCCCATTATGTGTAATAGTTTTTTAGTTTAATTAGAATGTATTGTAAGTGTAAAAAGTTTTACACTAACATTTAATTAGAATATTTTATTTATGGATAGTTTGTTGATTTTAGCAATTAGTACTTTAAAAATCATATAAATTAGAAATTATGATTAAATGTCATTGTAAAACTTTTTTATATTAATAGTATATACAAATTAAACTCATAGTTTGTAGTTTTTTTTTAACATGAAAGAAAAAGAAAAAAACATAAACAAAAACAAAGGACTAACAAGCCTAAAAGACTCGAAGGATATAATTTCTACCACATGTGTATGCAAGTTGTGTGAAAGAGTAGCATAACCTAATTTAGCACCATTGTTCCTTCTGAAGTTTATGATTTTATCTTCAATAGGTGATTTACATATTGGTTGACATCCCTCCAGTATCTCTTTGCCAGTTGTTGAATCATGTAATTATATTAGTATAGAGATGACATTAAGACAAGTGCTCTCTTAACTAACTCTAGTACTCTAGTGTCTTGAGGGAATCCAAGTAGCATACCGTCTTGTCGTATGTAGTTTTTCCTCGAACCTGAATGCCCTTCAAGATAGTCAAGAGTTTTACGTACAGAATGTCAATGTGCATTTCAAGTCCGTAAAACTTTAAGAGGAAGTTTTTCTCCCAATTGCAACATACACATCTAAACGCTTTGAAATACAAGTCTCAAAAACTGTATCTATGTTTAAGGACACATCATTCATATGAAGTCTTTTCCAACCTACTAGAGCCTAAGTACCAAATAGGGTTTGTACTTTAGGTTTTTTGTAAGCCTTTTTTGTGGCATCTACTAAGCTCATTACTTTGGTGCAAATCTCTAAACCGGGTTTCCTTCACCTCAAATATCAATGTTTGTTGCTAACCAGATGTTTAACATAATAATAGGAACTAATATTACATATACATGCATATTGTTTTTAACCCAAGCTAGATATTCATTATCCTTCTCAGACAAATGCTCAAGATCGAATGTCATCGTAACTCAAACTACCTAGATATATATGGTGACAATTAAAAAAGCAATATGCAATATTCTCCTACACTAGAAGACATATCTAACATGTTTCATTTTCACTAAGGTTCTTATCGAGATGACTAGTTGAAACACTTGCAAAAGAAAAAAAAAAGATTGAACGTTTGTTGCAACCTTTAACTTCTAGATCCACTCGTAGGATGTACCTTTCTCCGTATGCTCATCACCACCTAACCATTTGTAGTTTTTTGCAAATACGTGTAAATATTTTTTTGGAAATAATCTTAAATTTTAAAGTTCATAAAAAGATCATCCGTTTATAAGTGACAAATTCCCTCTAATAAAATAAAACATGTAAGTATAAAAGGGTTTTCTATTTTTTTTATTTCATCTTATAATTTTAATCATTGGTATTAATTACAATTAAGTTTTGAACACTTTTTTCTTCTTGCCTATATGTACAACCCTTTCTGACTCGTTTTAGAAATAACTAAAAAATTTGACTTTACTTTTCTCTAGTTCCTAGGTTTAGATTTGGATTTTGCCTTATTAGGTAGAACAATTAAAGTGGGTCAATTTGCTTTATTGGGCTCGACACATCGTAACTCACTATCTAAACTAGCCAGCTCAACCTAACCCATCTAGCATTCCTCCTTGAATTTTTGAACCAAGACTGGCCCATTATTAGTTGGTGCCAACCCACCTAAGATTTAAAAATATTTTTTTCATAAAAAATAAGGATAATATGAAAATAAAATTTTTATTTAGCAAGAAGAAACACTAAAATAGTCGACAATAATAACATTTTATATTCACGAATAATGAAATTTTTAACAATAGCGAGGTCAAAATTTTAAAATTCTAGCTGAAAATACATGAAAAAAAATTTCAAATATTTTTAAGTGTAGAGTTTTTTTTAAAGGAAAATTTATTTGAATTTACAAATCACAATAAAATAATCACATATAAGACATTATATAAAATGAGTGAAAAAGTTTAAAAGTTGAGATGACGTTTAGTTTGAGAAAATGTTTCTATTTTTATTTTCTAAAAACTGTTTTCATTGTTCAAGTTTTCAATATTTAAGAATTTGTTTGTTTTTGCTTGATATTTTCTATTTTCAAAAAATAATATTGTTAAATTTAATCAATTTTATTAAAAATATTACAAATTATTTATATATAGTTTAAAATACATTTTATGTATTATTTTTTATATAATCACAATATTGTGATTAAGTTTTCATAGTGTCAACTTTTAAAAACATTAAAAACAATTTTTTTTCCCGTTTACAGTTGCTTTTTGAAAATATTTTTAGAAAAAATATTTTCTAAATTGTAATTAAACATATTCTCACTACTATTTTTTGTTTTCTTTAAAGATGAAAATAAAAAGCATCCAAAACAAACATCACCTTAATTTTAGGTGGATTGAATGAGTTATAGTCTAGTGAGTTGGTTTGTAAGTGGATCTAATTATAAATTTCTAACTATTAGAGTTTTTTAATTAGGGCTAATTCAATGGAATTTAAAATGTCGGTTACCAAAATTTGAAATGGCACCTCCATTTTAAAATTCCTATTTTATCCCTAAACTTGAATTATTTGTTTTACTTCTGCAGAGATCTCTACAAAATAAAAAAAATTCAAAACTTTTTTAATCTTTCTAGAGATCTCTACAAAGAGTTAAACTCATGTTATTCAAATTTTTCTCTATGGAGGGATTGTTACTTACCTCTTCAGCTTGAAAGAGACAACTCATGTTATTCAAAACCTACATAGAGTTAAATTCATGCTATTAAGATTTAGAAATTGGTCACCGTTCTCAAATGGATCACCATTTTGAAATGAATTTTGCAACATCTTGCCCTAGTCAAAATTAAAAAAATTCTCATAATGAAAAATGCAAGTGATTTAGTTAAAGTTATTTTTCGGAGAGTTGAATTATTTTTACTCTCTAAAGATATTTCTATGAAAACTAAAAAGAATTTCAAATTTAAAGATAAAATGAAGTGAAGGTTATATAAATATTTTTATACGATAAATTCAATTTTGAATTAGCCTTAAATTATAACTTACTTTTGTCGGTTTTATTTATTTATTTATTTATTTATTTCATGTCAACCGACTTTCTTATTATATCTTTGAAAACTTATGTAATTAAGTCCTTTGTTTCAGGTGTATTCTTAAAAGACATTGTTTGCGACATTCCAACATAGTCATTTTTTTTTGTAACTTTCCAACATAGTAATTCATGTAGCACGTCTCATTATGACTTGTTAGCACAAAATTCATGCTGCCCTTATGCAACTGTAAGTTGGTTGAAAAAAAAATCTAAAATTCTAAAAATCCAAAATTCGCTTGATAGTTAGACCACATCATCCTGGCCTATTTTTCTTGGATAAGCGTTATGACTTGTTGTTGGACAGATAAGAGAAGATACTGTTTTTCTTTTGGTATTGCATATCTGTTTGTCTAAACCAATAAGAGTTTCTTGTCGTTTGGTACATGAATTTGTCGCGTTGGACTAGAGTTGTAACAGGAAAAATAATGTATCATGTTGGTTTCAATACAGTTTTAGTTAGATGGATTCTACGGTTGAATAGCTTGGCATATGGTCTACAGGTGTATTCTTGAAATGTCTTTATATAACAGGTAAGTCATGAATAGTGTCGATGTGCTACAGTCAATAATATTATTTTAATAAAAAATATTTTAATTTTTTAGGGTTTAGTTACATTACCTTCAATTTTTTAAAATTTTGATATTTTATTTCTTTTTAGATCATATCATTATATTTCCTAATTCTTAAAATAGTTGAAGTTGTAATTAGTCATTAAACTGACATCTAACATTAATTTAATGACATAACATATGTTAATTGTGTATTTTAACTAATTAAGTCACTATTAAATAGTAAAATAGAATTTATCATGTCATTAAGTTATATCAATTAATACTTATTATTTAATAATTAACGTTAGTTCACTGTAAACTGATTAAAAAGGTACAAATTCAATAATTTTAAAAATTAAAAAAAATAATGTTTTTAAAAATAAAAGAAGAAATGTTAAAGAGTTCTAAATAAAGAAACACACAATGTCCTAGGGGAGGGATAGGCATGAGAGAGAGGGTGAGTGAGAGAATGAGGGGGATTGGGGACTTTAGGAGTTTGGGAATTGGCAACACAAGCTCAGAAGGGTGCAGTAAAGGATCTGGCACCTTTTTATTTCTCTCGTTATTCAGATAACTTTGATCAGAGAACTCTTCTTAAGATTTTTTGAAGGTGGGGTGAGATTGGGGAAATTTTCCTAGGTAGGCATCGGCGGAAGGATGGGGCACGCTTCGACTTTGTTCGGTTCTTCAACGTGAAGAATCCTCGAAGGTTGGCAAAGAAGTTGGATTAGATTCTCATTGGAAAGGATAAGTTGTGCGTTAATGTGCCAATTTTTTAACCAGGAGTTGTTCGGAGGGGCCTGCTTTCTGGTGGCTTTCAATCGGAATTTCAACAAGCACGAGGTTGGAAACCTATGGAGTTTAGGCAGTCAGGTCAATCTAGATCAATCAAGAAGCCGATTGCCATACTTATAAAGGAAAATTCAAAATTCTTGGCATTGCAGGAGAATGGGAGTCCTGAATGGTTGATACAAGAATCTAATGTCAAATGGCTATGTCGGTGCGCCATCGGGCACCTTAGGGACTTAAATCAAGTGTGTACTATGGAGGAAGGATTCTTTATGTAAGGGTTGGTGTCTGTTAAAGTAAAATCTGTGGGCAGTGACAAAGTATTTTTATTTGGATTAGAGAATGTAGATTTGGAAGACGTTTGGGAGTGAGACGATAGTTGGTGGAAGGAAATGTTCAAATTTATTCAGTTGTGGAACCCGTCTTTCAGCCCCCGAGAATCATTTGGTATGGATAATGTGTAGGGGTCTGCCATTGCACTTTTAGAATTGGGAGGGTTTTTCAAAGGCTATCGAAGAGGTTGGATTTTTAGTGGACGTATCGGAGGATACTCGATTTCTGGAAAACATGGAATTTTCTCGTTCATTAATTAAAACATCATCTATGGTTTCGACTTCGTGGAGCAAATCAGGGCAAATTAACGGAATTCTGGTGTTCTTATCTATATCAGAGGTTATGGACTACGTTGCCAACTTTCCTAAAAGTATTTGTCAACAATGCAGAACAATTACAAAGGATAGAAATGGAGGATCTGAGAGTTTTGCACTTTCCCAATAGGAAGAGGCATTTGAAGAGTGGTCGGAGGATGATTTAGAAGGTACTCTTGATGGCTTGAGGGATGGTCTTGGTTGGCATTCAGGAGAAGGCAGAGTAGCTGAAAAGTCTAGATCAAGCAAACCAAGAAATGGTGCTCAATTGCCATCAATGGCTCGAATCTCTTGCTTTGCTCGATAAAGGAGTAATGAGGATGGCATGAGGCTTTAGGAATTGGGGTATCTGTCGATCCAATTATTAACAATGAATGCAATGGTTCCCTCAATAATTTGGATGTGGGTAGAAATTATGACAATCACACATGGGAAGAGGAAGAAATGATTGGATCGGATAATGCTACTGTCCAATTTGGGAATTTGGAGTTCCAATTAATAAGGAATGAAATGGCTCCAGTAGTTGTGGACCGGGAGGGTGGTAATAAGGTTCATATTGTTGGCCTATTAGGAATTGAGCTGCAGAATGAGTTTCAAAAAGCGGGGGCCTATATTGATTCTCATGAGGGAGGTAAAAATATAGAAAGTGGAGGTTCACTTGTCAAGCCTTAAAACACGGTAGCCCATATTGATTCTCATAAGGGAGGTGCAAATGTGGATAACAAATTTTCTCCAGATGCATTAGAAATTCAGATGACCCATATTGATTCTCAAAACATGGTGGCTCACATTGATTCCCATAAGGGAGGTGCATCTAGCCTATCTGGTGGCATCTTTTCTCCAAGTACATTAACAATTCAGGTGGTGTCTTCATCATCTTGCCTTCAAGTGGTCTGTAAAGGTGAAACAACTGGTAATGCATGACAAGAGCATGGGATTCTCGATGCAGTAGAGGTCACACCTTCGGTGCAGGGGACATTCATATCTCATGAGTTAAGTATACCTCTATTCCATATATATGAGTATGGAAATTCTAAGAAGTTGGACGTTCATCCCCCGTTGACTGGAGTGGAGGGGGAGTGCGCCTTTTGGGCGCCGTAGGTATCATTGAATTCAGAAAGAGTGGTAAGCACTGATGGCAGGCGGAAGTTACGGTAGTTGGGGCCATCAGGTTTACAGGGGTTAATTCATGTGGTGATGATGAATTAAGTAAGCAGCTTGAACTGTTGACTATTGTTTCAGATGTTTCCTTGAGTGTTGGTCCCAGAGTTGTGTTGAATGTCGAAAAGAAAGCCATTGATGGGTGTATTCCAGATAATACGCTAATTGCGTTCTAATTCTATAGGGGTGTAAGGGAGAAACCTTCAGGTATCTCAAACTGTGGATGGGCAAGTAGGTGTGCCAGATAATACGCTAATTGCGTTCTAATTCTATAGGTCTCTTTACTCCAAGTCATGTTGTGCGCTCACTGAGGAAGAGGCCTCTATCTGTTAGATCATTTCCTCTTGGTCCTCCTGCTCAGTTACGTGATGTGCCAATTGTACACGCAGGTGAGGAGTCTGCTTCGAAAGTGAGTGGTTCCCAAAATGGGTGTGGGAAGGCTGGTAAGGCTGCAAACAGGAGTATCAGGTTTTCACATGGGAATGTAAGTGATAGGCAGTTTCTATGAACTATTGGGAAAAACATAAGAGCCTCTTCTATTGTTCTTGAGGAAGTAATCATGCAAAGTCTGATGAGGTTCGAGTCCAGAGATAGAAGGAACAGGACATCTAAGAATAGGTTAAATGCAGGGTGGGGGCAACTCATTTAAAATGATAAATTATCTATCTATAATATCAGGGGAATAAAGGGAAGGAGAAATGGCAGTCAGTGTAGAAATTGGTATCTAAACAATGGGTCAACTTTATCTGTATCCAAGAAAACAAGTAGCAACCATAGACAAAAATATTTGTTGTGCTATATAAGGAGTCTGTAATGTAGAATGGTGTGCAATTCCAACAATGAATTTGTCAAGAGGGTTTTTGTGCTTATGGAGTGCTATAAATTTTATCGTGTCTGAGAGATTCCAAGAAATGGGTTTCTCGATGTTAAGGGTAGGTTCATTTCAGAGGTGTCTGAAAGATTTTTGTTAATGTATATACCCCCTGTAATTTTCTTGGGTAAAAGGAAATATGGAAGAAGTTGCTTGAATATAGACATTGGTTTTCTGGGTGTTTATGCTGTGTAGCTAGTGATTTCAACGCAATCAGGCCACCAGAGGAAAGAATAAGAGAAAATGGGGGGGGGGGGGATACGCTCATTCTTTAGAGGTGATATTGAATTATGGGAATTTATCTGTAATATGGAGTTACTGGAGGTTCCTATTGTCCGGCATCGCTATACATGGTTTAGCTGCAGAAGTAAAGAATGTAGTGTATTGGATAGGTTCTTACTATCTCAAGAATGGTTAGATGTTGCGCTCAATAGCCTTCAACTGAACCTGGGTATTCAAACTAGTGTCCTATTATCCTGAAACAAAGAAACGTAAATTGGAGGTTAAACCCTTCAAATTTATTAACAGTTGGCTTGAGTGTGAAGGCTCTGAGGGATCTTTGAAGCAAAAGTACAGTAATACTGAGGTTGAAGGATGGGCCACTTATGTCTTCAAAGAAAAATTAAAGGCTCCTAAAGTTGCAATAAAAGGATGCAATAAAAAAAATATTGGCAAAGTGGAAGATAAGATCCGTTAACTAAAGAGTAAAATTGCTTATTTCGATCAAAAAGTGAAAGAAGGAGATTTTGGGGAAGAGGGGATTCGAGCAAGAATGGAGGTTATTGGTGAGTTAAAGCAGTGAAATTCTTTTCAAGAAACCTTACTGGCCCAAAAAGCAAAGATCAAATGACTAAGAGAAAGAGATGCAAACTCTCGGTTCTTTCATGCTACCATTAACCAGAAAAAGAGATGTAATGGAATATTTGGTATGTTGGTCAATTGGGAATGGATTGATTACCCAGGACAAGTCAAGCATGAGGTTAAACAATTCTTTTAGGTTAGATTCCAAGCCCAGGATGATGTAGGGGTGATATTGGATCCGGTGGATTTTAATAGGATTTCGGAAGCACATAAAAATGAGTTAGAAAGAGAATTCTTGGTAGAGGAAATTAAAAGTGCTATTTGGGAGTGTGATGGCTCAAAAGCCCCAGGACCAGATGACTACAATATGAAGTTTGTGAAACATTTTTTGTGCTTGTTGAATGTGGATATTAAGGTATTGTTGGATTTCCATAAAAAATGGGAAACTCACTCGGGGCTCTAATGCCTCTTTTATCTCCTTGATTCCTAAGAAAGATTGCCCAAGCGAACTTAGGGACTATATGTCAATATTTTTAATTGAGGTCATTTACAAAATTATTGCAAAGGTAATGGTTCACAGATTACAAATGGTGTTACCTAGGGATGGTAAAAAAATTCGCGTCTGCGGATACTCGTAGATAAAACCCGCAAAAATATCTGCACAGATAGTATAAATGGATACCCGTTACCCGTTGGTACAAGTTTTTTTCTACTCACTCCTTAACGAGCAAGGGTACGGGTATCATAGTACTCGTACCCGCGAGTACCCACTACTTGCTAAACAAAATATATATATATATATATATATATATATATATTAATTATCAAAATTCATTTTTGGAAAAGACAATATTAATTATCAAAATTCATTGATATCAATCTTATTTTTTTATGAAAACTTCATAGTTAATAAAATTATTTATGATACAAATGTCGATAATATAAAATAAAGATTTTATTTGTATTAAATATTATAATATATTATATTAATCTACTTTTAGATCTAATTAATTTTGTAGAAACTAGTATAATT
The DNA here is from genome assembly GCA_037954015.1 of Psophocarpus tetragonolobus. NCBI lineage: Eukaryota > Viridiplantae > Streptophyta > Magnoliopsida > Fabales > Fabaceae > Psophocarpus > Psophocarpus tetragonolobus. The sequence goes on from CM075692.1 coordinate 38,107,942, forward strand.
TTATTTCTAGATTTTCCAAAAAATAAACGATTTATTTGATAAAATTTCTTATGAAAAATAATTAATTTTAAAAAATTTATTATTTTTAAAATATCCATGGATATTAAAAAAACCCGCGGGTATTTCTATAATGGGTACTCGATAGGTTTTTAGCGAGTAACGAGTGACAGATTTTTGTAGCAGGTCAGGAAGCGGGTAACCACTACTCATGCCCGCCCTACCTGTTGCCATTTTTAGTGTTACCAACATCATTTAGGAAACACATACGACTTTCATCAAAGGCCGACAATTACTGAATAGTGTTGTGATAGTTAATGAAGTTATTCAAGAGGCAAAGCAACATAAGATGTCTCTTTTGGTGTTTAAACGGGATTTTGAAAAGCCCTATGACTCTGCAAGTTGGCCTTTCTTATTTTATAAGCTTAGGAGCTTCGGATTTGGTGAAAAGTGGATTTGATGGATTCATGGGTGTCTCCAGTCTTCGTCAGTTTCTGTATCGTAAATGGAAATGCTACACAAGAATTTTGTATGCAAAGAGGTTTAAGGTAGAGAGATCCAATGACACCTTTCTTATTCCTAATTGTTGCTTTAGGGCTTGGGGGACTAATCAAGAAGGCATCAATCAGTTAATCTCCTCTCTAGAATCTCGTTGAGTAAAAGTGACCTCTGGGTGGTGATTCAATAGTATGCAGACAACACTATTTTTATGATGTCTCCAAAACTAAAAAATATATACTTGCTGAAGACTGCCTTTGGGTGCTATGAATTAGCATAAATTTTAAAGATCAACTTCCATAAGAGTAGGTTGGGGGGAGTAGCGGTGATGAAGGAAGAGCTATTATCTTTTGCATCCATTCTTAACTGTGAGGTATTGTAGATGTCATCTTCCTATCTAGGGGTTCCAATGGGGGTTAATGTGAGGTGTGAATGTGTCTGGAGGTCAATAATTGATAAAATAAGAGCTAAGTTAACATCGTGAAAAAAAAAACTGTCCCTAGGAGGGAAAATTTGCCTCATGAAATCCACCTTTTCCTCAATTCATCTTTATTTTTTGTCTTTTTATAGGATTTCGAAGAAGGTGGCCAAAATAATTCAATTGCTGCAAAGGCAATTCTTGTAGGTGCGGATTAGAAGATTGCAATAAAGTAGCTTGGATTAGTTGGAAGCAAATTTGCAAAGATAAAAGCCTTGGGGATGTAGTAATCAAAGATGTGGAGACATTCAATAAAGCCCTTTTCTCGGTAAATGGCGCTAGAGACTTCTTCAGGGGGGAATTTCCTTTGGATTAAAGTGTTAGGGGCTAGGTACGAGAAAGATATCAGATGATCACTTGAAGTGAGGCAGAAGACTAAAGAGTCCCAATGGTGGAATAACATTCTGAAGGTAACTTCTATAGATGGAGGGGGAGTGGTTAACTAGTATGGTCAAGCCCCTAATTGGTGATGAATTGCTGTTTAAATTTTGGAAAAAGGACTGGAAGGTGTCGGGAGGTATTAAATCTATTCCCTAAGCTTTTTGCTCTGTCAAGCCAAAAAGAGGCAACTCTATCTGAGGTCGGGAGTTAGGTGGATCACATATGGCTCTAGAGGTTTAGGTGGCGGAGGTCGTTATTTAGTTGGGAGGAAAAGTGGGTCAGAGAATTGGAGGGGGTCCTGAAAGGAGTTCTTATGAGATGTGAGGTGAAAGACGGTGAGGGTGGGGAGATAGGAGCGGAGTCTCTGCTTTGTACTATGTGAAAGAAGCGTATCAACTTGTTAGTGGAAAATATCATGCTCACTTGTCACTATTTCTCAAAAAGATATGGAAGTCAAAAGCGTTGTCTAAGGTGATGACATTCTCTTAGAATGTGACTCACAATAGGATCTCTACAAAGGTAGAACTAGTAAAAAGAAATATTATTCTCTCAACTGATGTTCAGTGCCTTATTTGTAGGGCAGACCCCGAGATTGTAAGCCATTTGCTGTTTACGTGTAAATTAAGTTATCTTGTTTGGATGTATTGCTATAGATGGTCAGGATATTTGAATGTCTTGCCCTCAGTTTGTGAGTCATGTTTCTAGTACCATTTGGATATCTCTTACTCAAAAGGAAAATCTTCTTAGGAAATCCTTAGTGTAAATATTTGGCTGACTATTCTGTGGGGTATTTGGTTTGCAAGAAATGTAATTATATTCAAAGGACAATCCTTCACTGTAGAGGAAGTCTGACAGTTATCCCTACAAAGGGTTTAGATGCGAGTAAAATGTTTCTTTAATGTTTCCTCTATCACTTTTGTCGAATGGTCTTCTAACATGGAATTGTGTTTTACTAGGATTGGTAACAGAATTGCATAAATCCTCCAATGTTTATTTCCCTTGTATGTATTTTGTTGTTCTTTGAGTTGGAGGGGGATTAATTAGCAATTACTTGTAGGTGAATTTCTATCAGTATATTTTAGTTTTACTATGTACCCTTAAATAACATATTTTTCACTGTTATCTCTTATGTTGTGACTTGTAGGAATTTGTTCTTGATGTGTTAATAAAATTTTACCCTTTAAAAAAAAACAAAGAAAGAAAAGAAACACACAATGTAAATAAGTTTTTTTTTATTTGCTATAACATATTAAAAATAATTAATTGATAATTTTAAATTAATAATAATAAAAATATTAAATTTTAATTAGAATTAAATTATTAATAAATGTTAATCTATATATCGATCATAAGCTTTCTTCAATAAAATCTTTAGCTTATAAAAAAAAACCTATATACCACCGTTTTTCTAAGTATCAGGTAACGCATATCCACCGTAAAATGTTAAACTAATAAATCCAACGCTTTTCAAGTCTTGTTCCACCTGCACAATAGAAATTATTATGATTGTGAAATTAAGCCCCAAAACTTCTGCATCTAATCAATAATGACGTGTTGCTCTCTGGGACTGGTTGTTTCATTTTTGCTTGGTCTGCGATTTAGACTTTTACGTTTATTATTGAATTTTTTGGGTGGTCCATATGCAATTTATTTTGAGTCCTATGTTTCAATATAGTTAAATTTTTATTATATACAATTATTTAAACATATAAATTCTAATAAAAATAACTATTTAGTATAATATGTTTTAAAAAATGTTTATTATTTTGTTTGATGGGCCAAAAATGTTAATTATAAATTATGTTAAATAATATTATGATATATTATAAAAGTATTTTATTTAAGTTTTTTAATGTTTTATGATTTTTTTTAAATAGTTTATTTTACACATGTAGAAATAAACAGGGTAGGATTGTGCAACTTTACTCTTCCCAACCGTCGCCCACTCCTCCTAAATCCTAATGTATTTCTGCCCTGGCCTTCGTTCAAGGTTGGGGTTTTATCCATAACTTTTTTAAGTCAATTTTTACCAATTCAACAAAAAAATAATTACATAATCTTAAATTTACAAATATTTCTATTTGGTAATTATTATAATTTAAACAACAAAATCATATATTTATTAAGAGCTATTCACTCACATTTTCTTATAATTCTTGGTAGGGCAGAACACTAGAAAAAACTGATTGACTAATAAGACTGAAGTAACAGTAATCTTTGTTTTATGTGTACGCCTCTACCAATTATGACTAGTTAACATGCTACTTGTGATAGTGGTAACCAATTTTGATGAGAATCTTTAAGGTGGAATACATTGTGTAGTAACATATCAGCAAGCATAACACTTGAGATTGGGATACACATTCATTGAATAATCATAAAGAAAACAAACCATAAATTTTGAAAATGCTCCAATTAATTAAATGACAATTAATTGAGACACGCAATCCCTTGTTTATAAAGCCCATGAATCAAAACGTTATAGGTGCTAAGAAAAACTCACCGGAAGTTACATGAAATCGTTGGAAGCGAGCGGCTTAACTTGTGGGAAGCTGGCGAAGCTTAGTGACAACGCAAGAGCAGAAGTGAGCGACATTAGGATTTAAGCTCCGAGGAAATGAGCGGCGGCAGGATGCGTGGCGTGAGAGAAGACGAGATTCAAGCTTCATGGTCATGAGTAGCGGCGGGATGCATGATGTGAGCGGTCGAGGGATGTGCAAACATGATGCGACTCAACCACAATTGCTCTGACTTGTGTCACCTTTTTTGCATTTTTTAGTAAATATAAGGGTTTAGTTACTATGTATGGCAAAAAAGTTTACATTTATGTTTTCATAGGATTAAATTCTAAATAAACCATGATTATGGTATATTAGTTTTCTCCATAAGAGTCTATTAAATTCATTGTCATTAAATAAATTTTTAAAATGGAAAATGAAAGTGGTGGATATTCCAACTTTTAGAAAGTAATTCTCTTCAATTTTTTCATATGGGGTCGCGTTCAATAGGTTGGATAGATTCCTGATTTTACAAGTTTTGATTGATGCTTGAAATGTTTGCTCTCGGTAGATAGGAAATAGGAAGTTTTCTGATCACGGTTGGATCCTAACTAAAAATAATAATTTGAATTATGGGGTCATACTTTTCAAGTTTTTCGATCATTGTTTCGAATATCTTTCCTTTTATGATGTGGTAAAAAAATTTTTGGACATCAAGTTCTGGATCAGGTTGACAAGCCTATCAATTCACAAATAAGCTTAAGGGTTTGAGGGGGTGATTAAAGAATGGAACTCACAGGTTGTGTTGAAGGGGGAGGAGATACTGGCGGCAAAGATAAAGGATTTGGAGGTGGCTGATAAGAATTTATTGGAGGGTGTCGTTTTGTTGGGTATGTTGTGAAATGAAATTCTATCTGATTATTGGGGTAGAACGAGGGTAATTGAAAATTCCATCATTCAGAAATCTAGAGTGTAGTGGGGCAGTGCATAGTGACAATAATTCTAAGCTTTTCCATAATTGCTTTAAGGCGATGTGTTCTAAGAATGCATTTTAGCTGTTCAAGCTGATAATGGCTAGGTGGACACTGTTGATGAAGTAAAATCACTAGTGGTGCAACACTTTTAGGATTTATTTTTAGAGAAAGATAATGTTACTAACCCTTGATGGGGTACATTTTAGCTAGATATCAAACGCTGAGTTGTTATCTCTGGAAGATCAATTTTCCGTTGTAGAGATCAAGGAAACAATTAGAGCTTATGAAGGAGGGAGAAGTTTGAGGCCGGATGGTTTTGTCATGAATTTCTATAAATTTTGCTGGGACATTATTAGGGACAAAGTGGTCAAGGTGGTTCAAGAATTCCATGGATCAAGGAAGCTTCCCACAGGTGTTACATTATCCTTCATAGCTTTGATTCTCAAAGTGGATAAACCTCGTAATCTATCTCAATATCAGCCTATCTCTCTGATATCGAGTGTTCAGAAAATTATTTCTAAAATTTTGTCAGGGAGACTTAAAAGAGTGTTAGGGGAGCTTATTTTTTAGTGTCAAGCAACTTTCTTACCTGACATATCCATCTTTGATGGAGTTTTGGTTACTAATGAAGTCATTGATTGGGCATGTAAGCTTAAAAATTAGGCTTTTTGTTTAAGGTGGATTTTAAAAAAGCCCATGACTTGGTCAATTGGCAGTTCTTAGATTACATGTTTTGCAGGTTTGACTTTGGGGATAAGTGGAGAATGTGGATGTCATCTATAGTCCAGAATAGTCACATTTCTGTCTTAGTTAATGGAAAGTCCAATGTCAGAAATTTAAACTAGGAAAGGGAATAAAGTAAGGTGATCCTTTTCTCCTTTCTTGTTTTTGGTGGTGGTAGAAAGTCTTGCAGGGATGAACAAATCGACAATTCAAAAAGGTTTTTATAAAGCCATCAAAGTGGGAGAAGAAGCAAATTTTCAATATTTCAATATGCTGATGACGCTATTCTGATAGGGGAAGCAGATTTACACACAATTTGGATTATGAAGGCTATTCTTAGAGGTTTTGAGATGGTATCCAGGTTGAAGGTCAATTTCCATAAAATTTATTTTTATGGGCTAAATGTGGATTCATTTGTCATGCATGTGATGGGTTTTCTTCTAAATTGCTCGGTGAGTTCTCCACCTTTCAAATTTTTGGGAATTCCTATAGGGGTTAATCCCAAGACAATGACAACATGGTCACCCGTTGTAGATTTGTTTAAAAAGTGACTTTCATCTTGGAAGAGGAAACATTTGTCAGTTAACGGTCATCTAGTAATGTTAAATTCAATTATTTCAAACCCTCCATTGTACTATTTTTCATTTTACAAGGTGCCTAGGAAGGTGATTAATATTTTAAAGGGATTACAATGTAACTTTCTGTGGGTGGGAGTGTAGATGATAGTAAACTTGCATGGGTGGGTTAAGAGAGGGTATATTTGCCTAAGTCTAATGGGGGGTTGAGAGTGAAGTGTTTGCTGAAATTTAACCTTAGTCTGCTTGCTAAATGGCGATGAAGATTCTTGATAGATAAAAAAAGCTATTTGCAGTTCTTTGCTTAGTAATAGATATGGAGACTACCAAAATTTTCCATATAAACTTGCACAATGGTCAAAATGTTCAATCTGGTGGAAGAATATTTGGTCAATAGATGTTCCTACATCAGAAATTCCAGGTTGTTTTCAAATGAATATTAGAAAGCAGTTAGGGGATGAGGAGGACACTATGTTTTCGAAACATAATTGGCTAGGAGGTGGATATTTGAGAATGTGTTTTCCTAGAATGTTTGAGTTGGCAGTGAACAAGAATGTAAAAGTTAAAGAGATGTGTGATTTCAGGTTAGATGCATTGCGATGGAATTGGGAATGGAGAAGAGTTTGCTTGCTTGGGAGGAAGGGGTGCTATTGTCCGTGAAGGGGATGCTACAAAAGTCTCTTTTTCATATCGACAAGTGGGATTGTTGGATTTGGTACCTGGACAAAAAATGTGAGTTTTTTGTAGCTCAGATACATAGGCTCGTAAGTGATAACTTAGATCAAGGAAATAGATCGACCATAGACTCTTAGTTGTTTAAATGGCTTTAGAAGGATAATTTGACTTTCAAAGTTATTTTTGTTTTCCTGGCAGCTACTTCTTAACAGGTTACCTACCATTCACAGCCTGTTGAGGAGAAAAGTTCTTATTCATCTTGATATGCAGAGTTGTGTTATGTTCAAAAATCATGTAAACGATTAAACATGTATTTCTTTCATGCTTATTCGTTTAGATGGTGTGATACAAGGTTCTGAAGTGAATTGGTAAAGAACCACCTTTACCAAATAAAATTTCCCATTTTTTTCACTTAGCTAGTTCCTAGATGGTAGAGAGACATAAAAGAAAATGTAGGTATTTATTCCGGCATGTGATCTGTTGGAGTATATGGATTTCTAGAAATTTCATTATTTTTAAAAGAAAATAATGGAGTCTTTGGATATCATAGTACTATTCAAGTCACATTTTGGAAGTGGCTATTGTATAAATTTGACTTTAGTAGGAGATGTGTTTTCTCTAATTGTTTTATTAGTCTTCGTTTATGTCTTCTTAATATGAAGTACTTATATAGGGTTATTTTTTGGAGGGGTGAAGTCACGTTGGGGAGGAATGCTTTTGAGTCTTATTGCTGGAATAGGCTTGTTTCCACTAAATGTTAACCCCATATTTTTTGTGTTGACGGGACAGGGTTCTTGAAACATTTTGTTTCAATCTTTATCTTAATATATTACCTTAAAAAAAATTCTTAAAAAACAATGTAATTAACACACATTTACTTTTGATTATCTTGTTCACCTTGTTTTTCTCAAACACAAACAACAAATTGTAGATATAAAATTTATTATTGGAAAAATTAAAACAATATTAACACAATCTTTTATTTTTCTTAATAGTAATTTTTTAAACTTTTATTTAATATTCTCAAAGTATCTTGGTGGGGAAAATCTCTCGCCATCTTCAAGATTTTCTTCATGCCTTTACACAATTTAACTTTGTGTTGTTGTTTATTGAGGTAAAGCAATTCAAGCAATTTTTTTAAAAAGAAAATAGGATAATATAATTATTATATTGTTAAATTTACAATAACTAATTTAATATTATTATAGATTTTTATTTTTAAATTGAAAAAACAAAAATAATGAAGTATAAAAATAAATATAAAATAAGACTAAAAGGAATTAATTAAGAGAAATATTTTTTATGTAGTTATAAAAATAATATGTGAGATGTCTACGAAGAAATAAGAGAATGTTGAGAATCTCTAATCGAAAAAGTGTAACAAGTTAAAGTTTCACTCTTCTAACTTAAAATTATAATTTATAGTTTATGAGTAGATTGTTTGAGTTAATTATATAAAATTTAAAATATTAAATTCTTTACACTTATGGAGATGCATTTATAATTGATTAAGGAGGTTTACATCCCACATAGAATAGGAATAAATGGCCAAAGGTTCGGGTTTGCATGTTTTAGGGAGGTGAAGGATGCAAAACTACTGGTTGTTAAGCTGGATAATATCTTCATAGGAGAAATAAAACTTTGGGTTAATATGCCAAAGTATGGTCAGAGGGAAGCTTAATCGAAGTCTATTAGGTCTAGGAAAATAATCCGGCCAGTTTTACAATAGCAATATCAAAGAGAGGTAAATAGTCCAATCGAAACAACAGCTAAGGCAAAAAAGGGAGTATCGTATGCAAAGGTGGTTAGGAAGATGGAGGGGACGCAAAGTCTTTACAGGGGAAGGGTGGGGGGAAATGGTATAAGGGCTGAGGAAGATAGTAAGTCGCATTTCGTGTATCAAGCAAACCAAGAGGATGTGAGCAGGCTTAAAAGGCATATGTGGGGCAAGTCTTATGCAAAGGAAGTGCTTTTGGGATGCAACAATATTGGTACGAACAAGGTGTATTCGAAATAAAAGCCACGCCTATGAGAGGAAAGTTGGTGTTGTTGGAGGCCGAAAATACACAGGTATTTGAGGAGTTGTTAAACAGAAGACAGGCATGGACAAAGAGGTGGTTCCATGGGAAAACTAGGTGGGGACCTAGAAGTGTGGATACAGAGAGAAAAGTGTGGGTAAAATGCTATGGTATCCCGTTGCATGTGTGTGGAGAAGCATTCTTTGAGCAGCTGGTGGCTCCTCTTGGCGAGATGTTAATGGTGGGTGAACGGACAGTGAGAAGAGAGAGGTTTGATGTGGCACGAATCCTTATCTCGACGAAATCCATGGACTCCGTTTAGGCGGTAATGAAGGTGAAGATAGATGATAGGATTTTTCACATAAAGTTAATGGAAGATGGAGATGAGCAAGACCAGAGATCAACTAGTAAGGTCCTTTTTAGTTCTAGGATGGAAATGAGCTTGTCCCAAGGTATAAACGATTTCGATGAATTGTTTGAGGCGGGGCTAAGGCTAGCAAAGTTGAAGGAGAAGTGGCTCGGTGGTCAACGAAGGGTAGGGTCACCGGGAACGATCGGAGAAACAAAAGGAAAAGGCTATGAGGTAGGATCAAATTTCAGCGGATATGGCGCTGAGGGAAAAGCTGAACTGGCAAGGTAACAGTCCCAGAAAGCCCAAAATAGATATACAGAGCTACCAAAAGAAGGTTAAGAGAGAAAGGGGTGTGTTTAGAAGGCTCAAAATGGTACAAGTGAAAACAGCACTGCATCATTTTGTCTACAAAAAGCTGAGAAAACTCCTAATGAAAGAGGCTGCTACACGCCAAGCTCTCCTATCAGAGTGCAGGAGTTCAGTGCCTCGAGTAGTGTGCAGTAGTTTGTGCAGGAATTTAGTGCAGAGTGCAGGAACAATCGAAGTCAGGAAGTAGATTGTTATGAAAGACATGGACCAGCTTTGGGGCGCACAGGGGGCGTTCTGCTGGCTAAAGGGGTGCACGAGATAGGCCCGAAGATGAAATAAATACAAGGGGTGGTAAAGGCGAGATTAAGAAGAATCAGGTACTGAAAGGGCTGGTGGGCTGAGGTACTAAATTAAGCCAAATTGAAACGGGGGGAGGTGCAACTAGGATATATCCTCACGAAAGGAAGGGCATGAATACGGAGGGGGAAAAATGGGAACTACCGAGTGATCACTGAATCAAAGGGGAGGAATGCGGAAAAAATAGGTGTGGTAAGAGTAGATGAAAATATAGGTGTAGAGTCTAAGGTTAGTGATAGTAATGATGCAAGAAGGAAGTCATGTTCGACAAAACTATATGATTATAAGAAATGGGAATATGTGAGAAGGGAAGAGATTTTTAGAGGAAAAATGGGCAAAGGAGGAGGTGGCTATTTGGAGAGAAACGAGAAGACATAGTATTGATGGTAGTGAACTGGGAGAGTTAGGGCTAAAGGAGGGGAATGACCAGGTTAAGTGGGCCAACGTGGAAATAGGAGAGGAGATGGGCACAATATGGGTGACAATGAAGGAAATTGGTATTATTGGGAGGCAATCTGATGAGGTGTATATATAAGAATTAGGCAAAATGGAAGAGAGGGACAAGACAGAGAAAAATAGGAGGGTAAGGAGGTCAACTATGATAGGGTAAATGAAGATATTGTCATTAAATGTGAAGGGTTAAGAGATCAGGTGAAAAGGAGGAGAATCCGAAGGATTGTGACTAGAAATAAATTTGATATTTGTCTTTTTCAAGAGACCAAATGTAGGCACCTGAAGGGATGAGAAATTAAGGAGGTGTGGGGAAGAATAGATTGCGAGTGGAGGGTACTACCATTAATAGGGTTAAGTGGTAGATGTGTATCTATTTGGAGGAAAGGTCTAATGGAGGTATTATGGCAAATTCAAGGTCAAGGGTTTCTAGGGGTGGGGTTTAGAGGTGCAAATTCCAATGCGGTGAATTGTTTGGTGAATGTGTACTCTCCATGCGATCCAGAAGGAAAGAGGAAGGTATGGTCGGACCTATTGATGACTAAGAGAGGATTTCCAGAAGTCAAGTGGGTACTGGGTGGTGACTTTAATGCAGTCTTGGGAAGGCATGAGGTTACAAGTACATCCAATTATCACTCAAGACTATAGATAGAGGAGTTCAACTTCTTTCTACAGCAGATGGGGTTGGTGGACACTCCACTTATTGGGAAAGGAGCGACATGGATATCGCCAGGTGGTCAATCGTCTAGTAGATTAGATAGATTCTTGTTTTCTCCAGAATTAATGGAGGAGTGGGGTGTTTCTGCATAAAAGGTAGGGACAAGGGAGCTTTCTGATCACTGCTGGATATATACATGCGATAACAAGCAGGAGTAGGGACCAATTCCGTTTAAGTTTTTTTATTATTAGTTACAGGACTCGACGTTTATGAAGGTGGTGAAGGAATGATGGAGTTCTTCACAGAGCCCAGGGTGGAAGATGTACCAGCTGACTCGAAAGCTAAAAGGCCTCAAGGAAGAGATAAAGAAATGGAAGGAAGAGGTATGGAGGAAGGATGACAAATTTCTTGCGGAAAGGGTGGGGGAATTGGAAATGGTTGACCAACAGTTGTTGCAACGGGGCCAGACGATATCTCGGTCAAGGCATGACATATTGTCAAATTATTGAAGGCAAGCAAGGTTGATTACAAAAATCTAGGGTCAGATGGGCTTTGAGTAGGGACAATAATACAAGATATTTGCACAACTGCTTCAAGGCACGATGTCATGCGAACTCCATTTTGGTGGTCCAGTCAGAGGAAGGGTTATTGAAAAGTGTGTCAGATATTAGAGGCGTAGTCTTCAAGCCTTTTTAGAGTTCTACAAAGAAGAGGAGAAGGAAAGATTAGTGATGGATGGAGTACAATTCAACCAATTGTCAGAACAACAAAGGTCCTTTTTAGAAGAGCCTTTTTCAGCGGAGGAGATTAAGGCGACAGTGTGGGAATGTCAAGGGGGTAGAAGTCCGGGTCTTGATGGTTTTGGAATGAATTTTTACAAATCTTGTTGGGAACTGATAGGGGAAGATGTGGTGAAGGTCGTACAAGAATTCCACGAGTCAGGTAAATTATCGAGAGGGGTAAGTTCTTCTTTTATTACTCTTATTCCAAAGGTAGCACAACCTTTGCATCTTGCTCAGTATCGGCCCATCTTATTGATCTCCAGTGGGCATAAGATCTTATCTAAGTTGTTGTCTTTGAGGCTCAAGAAAGTGTTGGGGGACTAATATCTAGTAGTCAGACGACTTTTCTGCCGGGAAGATCAATACTAGATGGGGTGGTGGTGGCTAATGAAGTTGTGGATTGGGCTAAGAGACGTAAAAGATCATGTTTTATGCTTAAGATGGATTTTAAGAAAGCATACGATTCAGTTAGCTGGGATTTTCTACATTATATGCTGAACAGAATGAGGTTCAATAATAAGTGGAAAATGTGGATACATAACATCGTTCGGAGTAGCAATGTTTCCATACTGGTGAATGGGTGTCTGACTAATGAATTTAGGCCAGGAAAAGGGCTGAAGCAAGGAAATTCACTTTCTCCTTTTCTATTTTTGGTGGTAGCAGAAGTGCTATCTGGATTGTTCAGATCAGCAATTAGCAAAGGAAGCTACTCGGCTTTAAAGGTAGGTGATGAAGCAGAATATTCAGTGCTCCAATATGCAGATGACGTGATAATGATGGGGGAGGCAGATCTGCAAACTGTGGGGTTCCTGAAGGCAATTTTGAGGGGTCTTGAGATGTCATTGGGGTTAAAGGTCAACTTTAGTAAGAGTCAATTCTATGGTATAAATGTCTCTGACTCATTTAGTGGGGAGGTAAGCAGACTACTGAATTGTATATTAACCGCGCCCCCATTCAAAGTCTTAGGGATACCGCTGGGGGTGAATCCTAGAAGAGCAAAAGTATGGAGGCCGGTCATTGAAAAGTTTCAAAGGACACTATCAGGAATTCAATTTTGTCGAGTCTTCCGTTATATTTCTTCTCCTTCTACAAGGCGCCAAAAAAAGTGTTGGATGCCCTCATGCGATTGCATCGATCGTTCTTATGGGGTGGTAATGGCCAAGATCAAAATATTGCATTGCTAAGTTGGGATAAGGTGTGTCGTCCGAAGGATGAAGGAGGATTAGGTGTGAAGTGTCTGAGGAAGTTCAATTTAAGTTTACTGGGAAAATGGAGATGGAGATTTTTAACTGATGACAAGGCTTTATGGGGACCGGTGCTAAGTGTAGGTATGGGGAACTACAGAAACACTTAGAAAGGCCTACATCATTCACTCAGGCTTCGCAGTGGTGGAAGGATCTTTGGGGGAATCGATGATCAAAAGGCATCAAAACCAGGGTGGTTTCAGAATTGTGTCGTGAGGAGGGTAGGGAGCGGGGAAAATACTCTATTTTGGGAGCAAAAGTGTAATATTTTCTAGGCTGTACAGAATAGCTGAGGATAAGTCCATTTTAATTAAGGACAAAAGGGGAAAGGAGGGTGCGCAACCATCATGGAGGTGGACGTGACGAAGAGAACTCTTTGGTTGGGAGCAAGATATGCTTCAGGCTTTGGAGGTGTTGCTAGATACTGTTGTGCTTGTCGAACAAACCGTTGATAAATGGGTTTGGAATACCAACAAAGATGGGCGGTTTTCAGTGGCGGAGGCTTATAAGGCCTTGGGATAAGATGGGATTGTCTCTGCAATCATACCGGTAAGACCAAGAGTTTTAAGGCAAATGTGGAAGGAGAAATTACTGTCTAAGGTAATTGTGCTTTCTTGGAGGCTATTGTGGGATGAGCTACCTACAATGAATAACTTGGCAAGGAGGGGAGTAGACAATCAACGACTCAATCCAGTTTGTGTTTTGCAGGAATAATGCAAAAAATAGGGATCATCTCTTTCTAAGGTGCCCGAAAATTCAAAGGTTCTGGTATAGTGTACTAGGTTGGGTAGGGATACAATTGCCTCTCCCGGGGGATGTGGTCCAACTTTTCTTACAATCCAGTGGTTGGGTGCTTGGAAAATGAAGGAAGAAATGCATGTATGTCTTCTGGCTTGCTGGATGCTGTTGCATTTGGATTACTAGGAACTCTATTGTTTTTGACAGGGAAGTAGTAGAGTCAGTGAATTTGTTGATGTCGATTAAGATAATTTCATGAAAATGACTATTGTATGCATTTGGTTTTCATAAGGGGTGTGAGTTTTCAGATTGGTATGTCAATCCAAGTTTGTGTTTATTGAACTTGAAGTACCCTCTGGGGAGGCCATAATTTAGTAAGTTGGAGGGATTATCTATGGGCCAGAATGTGACATGATGAAATGTTTTGTTTCATCTATTTGATTAATTAATATAATTTCCTTTTGCTCTTAAAAAAAAATAATTGCCATACTTGGTTTGATTTTGCTTTTGCTAAAGACTAGATGTATCTTTAATTCTATTTTATTTTTGTTATTCTTTTTATTTTAATTCTATTTTATCTTTTTTATTCTTTAAACTAAGTTTTGTCCCTGGAGGATTATTTTTAAGTTATCCTTTTCCAATGCTTTATTTATTGTTTTTTTTTTTTACAGCTTAAGTTATCTTTTGATTATTTATTATTCTCTCAATATTGTATCTTTAAATTTTTCTTTTAAACAATTTCATTGAAAAATGGTTAGTATATTTATTTTTTCCTATTACAGTTAGGTTTTATTGTTTGATTGGTATGATGAGCCCAATCCAAAGAAATAAATAATAAAAACAAGTAGTAATTAATTTGTAAATTCGAAAATGAGGTAAAGAGGTTAGTTAGGTCGAATTGAAGGCGAAGCATGAGCATGGTCCAATTCCAATGTAGGTGACAGTCACTGGCAACGTTGGTTGTTGGTAGCCCAACCCCAACAACGTTATCGGATTTACATGGAGTGAGTGAGGAACAGAACAAAGAAAGGGCATCACATCACATCACATCACAATCGCAGAGGAGAATGATGGGAGCGAGGAGAAGGTCGATCTTAGCCACTCTTGCTTTTCTAATGTTAATGGGCATTGCTGTCTATTTCAGACTCTGGGCTATTCACTACAACCTTTCCTCTGATGACACCCAACTCTTACGGTTACCTACCCCTTCATATTCTGCCTTTTCTATATCAATTTTCCCTTTTCTTTTTTTTTGGAAATTATTGCTGCTATGTTTTTACACCGATTATATTCAGCATAAATTGTTCTTTGTATGTGGCACATGTTAATGTTTATCACTTGTAGTTGTCATATTGTTTAATCAAAGGAAACTTCTAGCTTTGGTTACAATTAGTTTCTATTCCCTGCAATGCCCATGCTTTTAATTGACTCTGCTCTAACAAATATTGTTCTGTGTTTTGGCCGGCTTTATAGCATTGCTTCTCTTATAGTGGTGTTGTTTGTTCTACTCATCATTATGCAGGCACCAGTTTGATATTGCTAACAGGGAGGCAATGGATGAATCTGCTGAGTGGAGGCTGAGATATGATCAGGAGGTAGTTAGAACAAAAAATTGTCTACATGAGCTTCAAGTGGTAAGCTTTCTTTCATAGTTTCATTTCAATTTTACTTTCTACCTTGCAAAGTGAATTAAAAGAAAGATTTAGGGTGCCTTTTATTTCAATTTTCAGATTTTTTTTTGTTTTTTATTTTTAAATAAAACAAAGAGAATATACAGTATACATTCACACCAAGCTCATGCTTCAATGCATTCAGCATCACTTACGATGATCCACATCTTCCATCTGTTTCTCGTTTTTTTGGTTTTAAACACTTGTTTGGAAACAATTTTCAAAATCTTAAGTAGATTTTGGATGAGAAATTGATTGTTGAGTAGCATGGAATTATTTTAAAAAACAGTTTTAAAACCATAAAGTGAGAAGAAAATCAATCATGCCTTTAGCTTCAAGTTCTCTGTTATTATTTGGATGGCATTGTTTCACATCTTAGCCTTCTTAATTTCAGTAGGTAGGGGGTTATGATATATCTTCTGCACCAAGATGATAGAGTTGGTACTCAAATGAAGCTGACTTGTAAAAACCAATACTTATTTTTCCAACCAATTAAGTAACAATCACCCCCTTTGTCTTTCCTGTATCGACTGTGTAATCCTGTGTTTTGCAGTTGCGGGAGTCCACTCAGAAGGGGGAGGATGTTTCTGGTATTAACCATAAATTGGCAATACTGCAAAAGGTATGTCTTCATAAAACATCAATCAAAACCTCATTCTACTTCAGTGTGATATCCTTCTATTCTGCATCTTATGGAAAGAAGAATAAATGTTAAAGCGTAACCACTCTCACCGCTAATTGTGCCAGAGATACTATGTTAAAGCATAACCATTCTATTTTATTGCCATTGATGCTGATTTGATTATATCAAATGCTATAACTTCATTTATAAACTACAGTGATTACCTACCCTTTCTTATTAAGATATATTGGGTGAAATTAATTTTTGGCTCTCTTTGGGTGGTATGCATAAGTTGTCTGTTTTTCACGACGTTGTTCGAGTGTTCTAATGACCCTTCTACCATACCAGGAGAATGCAGTCTTACATGAAAGGTTGGAAACATTGAAAAGAGAGCTTGACGAGGAAAGGTTGAAGCGTGGTTCACGGTACACGAACTAATCATGAAAGCATTGACGAGAATTCTATTTTGTCATTTTATCGATAAGTTGTTTATACTTGAGCACAAGTGTTTCAAAGATATCTGCAGCTTACAATTACAATACAACCATGGAAGAATCTTGGCTGTATGATTTACGGTCTCAACTTTTCATCTTAGAGACTCAGTCCATTCAGGGAATAGGGGAATACACGAGTTACACTAATCATTTCTTCTTTTCCCCCTTTTCAAAGGGGATTGCGTTCTCCTTTGTACTTTATTATGGGCAAACATATAATTTAATCTACGGATGTATACCTGACAGTTACATTGTTCTACTGTCCTGTGGCTGTGTAATGTGTATGGCCCCAAATTCCCAATTGTTTATTATGGGCTTAGTATCTAATTAATCCAATCTGTCTTTGGTAATGCCCCCATTGGATCTCTCCAGGCTCCTGTACAATTTTCAGCCATAGGAGGGATATATACCAAAGTTGTCCATAAAATTTTTAAAACAATCACGGCTAAAAAAATGTCAATTCTTGGTGAATGTATTCACGCTCTCCATAAGAGAATTTCTACTGCACTAATTTCACACTGAGAAATATTTATATTGGAAAATTTAAATATATAATTAAAATAATAATAAATAATTATTTTAAAATGTAATAGTTATATTTTTAATTACTATAAAGAAATGATTTGAGATGATCAAGTTTCTTTTTCTTTTTGAGATAATAATTGTTAAAGTTTAGTGGTTACCATGTTAAAAAAATTTCATTCTTAATATAAAAATTTTATGTTTTTTATAGAAAAAATTATGCTCTTAAGTTATAATTGTTAGTATATTTTTAATGTAAGGTTCAACAAACTTATCACATAGATCAATTTCTTTTGACAAAATATTTTTTTTTTATTAAATAACTGTAGAATTTTTTTATTATAGTCTATTTTTTCTCTGTTAAATTAAATTAAATTTAAAAGTAAAATTAAGAATATATATTTGAAGTAAATAAAAAACTAAATACTCATTTGCTACTACATGCTAAATACGGTTGTATTCAATAACAACTTCTAACATTTAATTATAAACTAAATTTCAATCATTTTTAAAATAATTTCTCAATAATTAAAAATAAATAAATAATATTACATTATATATAGAGAGGAATGCATTTTTAGTTGGAGTGCATTAATTAGCAACTTATATCAAAATATTTAGGACATAAAAACTAATATTTTTTATAATTTATATCAAGATGTTATAGTCTAATACTCAATTTTAAAAATTAAAAAAAAAATTCTCTCACCTATTTTCTCTTTCGTGTATCAAATCTTAAATTTTCCTAGTAAATTATATTTCCTTTTTTTTTCAAGAAATTAATATTTTACTTGAAATATGATATACTTCATTGTTTATATGTGTTTGTTTAATGAGAAACCATTTAAACTAATGCATAATTATTTTTTGAGTTTGTTTTTTTAAAAAAATTATTCTTTGAGAAGGTTAAGGAAGACAAATGGATTCAAACCCCAAGTATATGCAAAAGTACTCTCATGCACGGCAAGATGGATTTGAATAGAAGTTGGAGTGAATCATAACCCACAAAAATATGTGAATATATAGTACAACTGCCCAAACCACCTTGCCCCACATCTTTTATATATATATAATATTATTTAATATGATTACATTATACAATACTACATAATTATAATTTTAAGTGGAAATATTACTAATATTATTTGCCTTATAATCTATGATAAATAATATAATTATAAAATAAAGAGACATATATTTTATACAAATTTAGTAAGATAAAAACCCAATTTACAAGAAATTGAGTTATTTATAAAATAAATTTTAATAAACTTACAACATTATTTAATATTATGATATAAAGTATAAGTTTATGTGTAATCATGTCACACTTTAGATTATATTGTATAATTTATTTTAGATTTAATCAAAGTTAAATTTTTTTTTCATATTATATTTATTTATAGGCATAAAGAGATTAAAATTACTACCGGAGAGATATCAAATCAAGTATTGGTACATTTTTTTTAAATGAAGGGAGTAGGGACCGGGGCGGTATAATGGTACAGTACCGATTGGCGATTGCCATCCCTAAGCCGGAAAGGATCAATTTTGGCTGCCTCCAATTATTCAGACTCTTTATTCGCTACTATTATGCCATATGACAAGATCTAACTTGAGCATTTTTAGGATTTTCATTTTATACGTAGTAATGGTTGCTCGCATGATTACCAGAGACAGATAAAAATAAAGTATTGCTTTCTACCAAAAGTGAGAACCACATGGTTGAAATTACCGTTACAAATTACAATGTGATCATCTGGACCTAAAAACCTTTTACGTAGGTTGTGGCCAAAATTGCAGTGGTAGAACATTATTTAAAATCTTAACAGTAGCACAAGTGTTAAATGTCATACATGCTGCATTGGGAAGATTTATGTCATGTTGATAATGGTAATATATGTGCATGGGCATAATAAAAAATATAAAATAAAAGGAAGATGGGAGCAATACTATTGTCTACTTGCTAGCTTTGGCCACTAGGTGCATCGATGTGTATCGTGCTTTTGTATTTAGACTTACATTTGGTGACTATAATAATTAATTTTGATCTTTACACGATATATAATTACCACTCATGTATTCTTGGAGCAATCAGGATCTGTAGGATTTGTTTTCAATTCACATAAAAATCTGGTTACTGTCTGCACTAGTACTTCATTTTTGTTTGTCTGTATTAAGGAAATAGAAGCACTCCCTCTTCGACTCTATTTGCAATGTATGAGAGAAAAGTCAATAAATAATATATAGGAAGTATGATTTGGATATATTAGACTAATGAACAATGAAGTCATGAGATGATCATTAATTAAGTGCATGACATTTTTTTTGCTATATATATATATAATTATGCATTAAGCATGAGTAACCTAATTAGAAGATCTTAAAGATTTAAAAATGTACCTTTTTTCGTTTAGTTTTTGATATTGCAGTTCCATTACTCATTAAGACCACCAACTCGTCAAACTGAAAGGACAGTGATTATGTGAATTTGTAAACTATTAAGTTAAAGGGTTAGATCACTCCTAGAGTTGCGCATGAAACATGAAATGATACCTGTTTGACTATGGTTTCATACTTTCTTGCACATTCGTATAGCCTTCTATCATCATTATCATCCTCAGATATTATCCTTCCAACTTGGTGCTCTTGGTGGGCCATGTTGTTCGAGGTTAAAGAAAGTTGTAGTGTGCAAAATTGGGCAAGAGCATGTATTATATTATAGGGTATTTATAGAAGAAGGGAAAAGAAAGAAAAACAGTTAATAGCTTGAAGGGTCGGTTGGGAAGTTGGAACTTGGAGTTTGTTTGTTACAAATATGATCCTTGTGACCGACCTTCGTTGTTCTCGTGAAAACAAACCATTGTCAATACCTTTTCATTCACTCTAATCAAAACTCCTCATTGGTCGGTGTATGCGCCTTAGATTCCGAGCTCAGCTTAAAAAACAAGTTTAATCATATTAGTTTTATTAGGAAACGATTTTGAATTCTTTAGACTTCAACAATGAATGTAACTTTTAGAAATGGGACCACTTGTGTGATTTATCAAACTTAATAGAGTAAATGTAATTAAGATAAATAAATAGAAATATTTGAGAAAATAAAGAAGAAATGAAATATGTTTGTTGAAGAGAAATAAAAAAAATGAAAAAATAGATAAAATAAATATATAAAAAATAGTAGATCAAGGAGACAAATATTTTAGGTGATGTTCGTTTTGAATATTTTTTGTTTTTATTTTTATAGAAAACCGAAAAATAGTACTGAATAAATATATATATATATATATATATATATATATTGGTTACAATTTAAAAAAATATTTTTTAAAATATTTGAAAAAAATATTAAAAACAGAAAAAAATATTTTTAGTGTTTTAAAAAATTAAAAAAATACAAAAACTTAATAATATTATTGTAATTATAAAATAAATATATAAATGTATTTTAAATTATATATAAATAGTTTATAATATTTTAACTAAATTTGATTAAACTTATTAATATTCTTTTTTGAAAATTATAAATGAAAACATAAAATATTTTCTCAAACTTATGACATTTGTTTTGTGTGTTTCATGTTTTTATTTTTACATAAAACAGTAGTAAAAATATATTTGATTATAATTTAGAAATATTTTTTCTGGAAATATTTAAAAAAACAACAAAAAACAAAAAAAAAATTTCAGTTTTTTCAAAAATTAAAACTAGGTAAAAAATTAATAAAAATATTTTAATTATAGAAAAAATATATATAAATATATTTTAAATTATATATAAATATTCTATAATATTTTTATTAAAATTGATTAAATTTTAAAGTATTAATTTTTTAAAACAGAAAATATCAAATAAAATCAAACATATTTTCTGAATGTTGAAAACTTAAAAATGAACCATATTTTCAAAAAAAATAAAAAATTAAACCACGCCACATTGTCTAACCAAATAAAGATAAATTTATTTCACCAAAAACTTTTCTCGACCAAACAAATAGCTTAGGAATCAAACTGGGCACTAAGACATGATTTTGTAGCTAGCTATGGAAAAGAAAATAATATTCTTGTACTTAATTACCAAGCCTAGGTTCGGTGCCTGATGAAAAGTAGAAGTAAAAAATTACTGGTAGAGGAAAATACTAAGAAAGAAAAAAATTCTATAATTCGGTATCAAAGAAAATAATAAAATACCAATAATTGAGATCTCTCTTATTTTTCTTTTTATTTCAAAATAGATACGAAAAAAAAAAAGGTGTGGATATCGATATTTCCAAAATTACTTTTAATTATTTTGCTAATCACTTTAATTTATAATTGTTCTTTCTTTGTATGCCAATTTCTTCTCAACCTAATAGCAGAAAAAATATTTTCAAGTGATCTGCTATATTATTACGTTTTTAATTCATTTTCTAAATAGATTTAATATACATATTAAAATTATAAAAAATATTGAATATGTGACATTCCATTTCTTTCTCTCTAAAAAGAATAGTTATTACTAAGTTGTCTTAATTTTGAGTAAAACTATCAATTTCAGACAGGTCGTTTGATAAAGATTAATCACTAATAAAGTATAAATACTTCTCACCAATAATAATATCTCTCCCAGAAGAAAAGAAGCGATTGTAACCTAAACAAAATGTGAAGTAATTATCTTACATCAAATGGAGTAAAATCTAGAGTTTTGTATCTAAAAGTTATATAATTTGAATTTTCAATTATCTTTCTAAAAGTGAGGTATACAAATTTTTTTAGTTGGAAACTATTCCTACTTTAAACTATCACGCTATCTTTTCCTCCTATATATTTTTTTTTTAAATAATCACTGGTGAAACATTAGATTTTAGTTATTTCTATATTGATAATAAGTTGCACAAGATATTAAAAATAGACAAATAGTGCTTTACTAGTTTTTTCCCTTTACACTGGCTGCTTTCTTTTAGTGAAAGAAAAGAAAAATAGTGTTAGTGAGCTTTGCATCTATATATACGTAAAAAATAAAAAAATAGGAAGACAAGCTGTATCGTTAATGTAGTTTTATCTATCTCAATTTGAATTAGTCAAATAACTAATGTGGTATCTGAACTAAATAAAAAATTAGAGAAAATTGTTTTAAGTATTTCTGGTAGTTTTAATACGTATATGCTTGTAAAGATGAATTTAAACTATTACAAATTAACTCATAATAAAAAACTTCTAGAAATGATGAAGAAATTGTTGATGGACTCGCATTTGGATTCTTTGAGCAAAATTTTGCATTCGAGTTTTATGAAAGAAAATAATGGAATGGAATGAACAAATCTGATTGAAGGTCATTAACCATCTAGATTCTAATATATATAACAATAACAATAATAATAATAATAATAATAATAATAATAATAATAATAATAATAATAATAATAATAATATTAAATACTTTACACTGATATTATGATAATAAAAATATTAAAATTAAGTGAATGTTTAGTTTGCTATTTAATTAAGGTGCTCCAAATTGAATTTTGTGATATAGTTGGTTACCTTTAAAATATATTTTCACATTAAAATTTAATCTAAAATATCAATTTTTTAAAAGTAATATTGGATTGCATTTGCAAACTCACTTTACAAACTTAAGCATAACCCATTGTTAAATTTGAAAAATTCAATCTTAACATGGGTAATTAATAACAAAGAAAATCGAAGAAAGTAAGATTGTTTTTAAAATAGTCAAATATATTAGATTACTTCGAAAATTAAATATATGAATAATTGATTATAATTAAAATTACTTTTTATTTAGATAAATATTTTAAAATTAATTTTAAAATAAATAATTTCGTTTGAGTGCAACAAAAAATATTCTTTTACATAGTAAAACAGTATAAAATTAATGGAGAAATAAACTATTAAAAATAATTATAAAAAATGTTCATATTATAAAAAGGTTTTAAAAAAAATCAAATTTAACTTGAAAATCCCAACATGTTGATTCTTCTAAAAACAGCTTTTTTGAAAAAAAGAAAAAAAACTTGAAATGTTGAGATTTTAGTCAAAGTCGAAAACATTTAACATATGAGAAGGTAGGTGTGTTTGAATTTTTGACTCGTCAAACGTAACGGCAATCCAACACTTTCTTTCCTTTTATATTTTTGCTTTGGAATGTGCGAAATCGCTTTGGAACGATGAATTCTTCCCATGCTCAAACATATATTTTGAAACATGGAGAGTATTGGTTGAGTCAAATGATATAATTTAATTACTTAAATATTACATTAAAATTTAAAACAAAAATCAATGAGCTTATTCCCTTAATTAAGACCAACTTAAATGTTTTTTTTAAGAAACGGAGAGACCAGCCAACTTAAGTCTTAAAACTTAGATCGAGTTGATTTTGTTTTTTAATTTTTAAAAAGGTTTAGAAGATTGTTTTAAAAATTGTTTTGAAAGAAGATAAAGAAAAATTTATTTAATAAGTGTTACATAATTTTTTTAATATTTGAAAATAAAAAAATTATCCATATTTACAAAAAAAAAACTTCCTTTTTTTAGATTCTAAAAATTAAAAAAATAAAATTGTTTTTAAAGATTATCTTAAAAATAATAATTAAACAAGTTTTTAAATTTTTAAATACTAAAATATTAAATTTTTTATAAAACTGCAACACTTATACATGTGCACTTTCAATCTTTTTCTCTTTGAACTGATTGCCACTTTAAATCTAACTCTTAAAAAGAATAACTTATATTTTTGCTCTGAAAGAAAAGAATAAAATAGCTTTAAAAAAAAAATCAAACCTTAACTATTCCTCTGAAAAAAAGAAAAAAAAAACAAACCCCTAGTTTTTTTTTTATGAATTTGGTTAGTTTATAACGAATGGGTGCATTTATACTCGTGTTGTTAAACTCAACAAGTTTACAAAACTTCTAGAGTTTTTTTATATAGACTCGACTCATAAATTTAATTAAAAAAGTAATGACAAAGTATATATAAATAATATAATAATTAAATATTTTAATAATATAATAAATTAAAACATTAAATAATAAATTATATAATATTTAAATAAATAAGTCTTTCAATTAATCACTGTTAGATAATAATTAGTGAAGGTGAGGGTAATTATAGGTCATTCTCATTGAGTGTTTAATGTTATTGAAAAAAAAAATTTGATATTTTTTTTAATATGTTAAGCGATAGTGTTGTTAGTAATATTAATTTTTGTTAGCAGTGAGTATTGTAAACTAATAAAAGTAAGCTGGTTAACATAAAGTTTGATAACCGTTAATTTAAAAAGTAATGTGAAATACAAATTAGAAAATAAACATTTTTTTAATAAGGATATATAATTTGCTTATAGAAAATTGTTTATTTTAACTCAAAACAGTTTCTAACACATTGAAAAAAAAGCCCAAAAATTTACTGATTTAATTAAAATATTTTTTTTTCAAAAATAAATTTAGCCGATGCAACCATTATCTCTGTGAAAATAATCAATTTTAAAAAATATACTATCAAGCTAAAATAATAATAGAACTTAATGATCATATCCACTATTAAAATATTTTAAATCCTCAATAAATTAGAAACCACAATTGATAATTTTTTTAAAATAATCATTATAATAATCAATAACCTTATCTTATATTTATTACCAACAAGAATTTGAAAGAATAATTTACTCTATACGTGAATAACTATTTTCTAGTATAAATACAAGAGTTTTTAAAATTGTGCGGGTTATTGAATTGGTAAAGACATATATTAAGATTTAAATGTTTAATATTTTTTTTTTTCATCTTTTACTAATATACAGATATAATCATTATATTAAATTAAATATTCTTGGCTTGGTAATATCATAAAGAAGAAAAAATTCACATTGACTAAAATGACTTTTTAAGAGGTGTTTATATTCTAAATTGTGATTAAAACATAATAAAGGGATTAGCAATTAAAGTGAATTTTATACACATGAAGGTGGACTTCATAGACTTTTTTTAGTGCAAATCCCTCAATTTTTCCCTCACATGCAATTAATAGTGTAGTGAAATTTTTGAGATTTTTTATTTTATTATTTCTTTTTTTTCACACATAGTCTTGACAAATTCTCTTTTGTTGTCTTCTATTTTTCTTTATCGTTGAGTATGAAAAAATTAACTTGTTTTTAACAAAAACCGAAAAAACCCATCCATTTGTTCTGTTCATTCGATCTAACTCCAGTTTTGTGCCTCCCCAGTCTCTTGAGAAAATGGACCGGATCACTGACCAGTTCTCGGTTCAATAGATTGGTCCAGTCCGATTATGAAAACACTGATAAATACTAACCTACCTGTTTTAGATAAATATAGAGAGACAATCACACAACTACTATTTTTAGTTTATTCAAAAGAAAATTATAACTATTAAGAAATTAGAAAATTACATCAAAATAAAAAATAAATAAAAAGAAAATGGATACAGGACGGACCTTAGGCATGCATGTTGAAGTTTGACTGTTAGGACTGCAGAAAACTCCGCAAAAGTGCTTATGAACCATCCAAATGGCATTCAGATGTTTCAGTGATTTGTCATATTGCTTTAAATCCGTTACCTTATCCCAAAATTTCATAGAAAAGAGCACTGCTAATGAAGCCAAAGCGTGTTTTGGTCTGTGATTTTGTGCCTTTCGGTATAACAAACAAGGACTATTTTCTGGAATATGTGTATTCTATCCACATACTAGAAACAGAAAAAGGTTGTCACATTTTTCTCTTATATAGCTCCTTCAATTGTTTGTTATACCGAAAGGAACAAAATCACAGACCAAAATTATATGAAGCGTGGAAAACTTTAATTATCTGGCAGGGGTCAAGGTTTTGATTTTAATTCACCTATATAATAAAATAAAATTTAATAACTATGAGGGATAAAATTATATTTTTATTCATTTAAAATATCAAATTATTATAATTAAAAAAAATCTTAACTGCTTACTATTTAATATTAATTACTTTCAAATGAATCTTTATATATATATATATATATATATATATATATATATATATATATTTAATTACATGTTTACTTTCTTTATTTGGAACTAGGTGGCATTTTTTTTTTGTGAAATACTAATTTTATGTGCCGTTTCTTTTACTGCATAAAATCCTTAAATCCCTTGTTTTCGTCTAAATATGTTGCCATGTTGGGGGTTATAATGAATGTGGGATATATGAAATAATTATAGAAGTTTTGGAAGCCAACCCTTTGGAGAAACTTTGATAAAACTTAAAAGATTTTATACTATGAAAGATTAAAAATTTTTTCCATGAAAAATTTTTTTAAATATTATTATTTTAGAGAAATTTAATTTTGATCAGAGATTTAACAAAAAACAATATCTAGAACACTTTAATTAATTTAACTTATAAATTTTAATTAACTCATGAGCGCGATAGAAAAGTATTTTTACTCAATTTATACAACTACTAAATTATTTTTTTATTCTTTAAATTTTAAAACCTTTATTTTAAAGATAAAATTCATCATGCACTGGAAATATAAAATGACAGAAAAATATATTTTTATGTTATCATCTAATTACAAATCATCATGTATATTATATATGATAGTTTATTGATGTTTATAAAAAAATAACTTAGAAATAGAAATAGTAATTTATAATTGAATGAAAATGTAAACTTATATTTTAACCATTCATTTATTGCGATGAATGCTTATAAATTATATTGTAGGGCACGTATTGTTTTTTAAGCATTCATTATTTACCTTGTTTGGTTAATCGTAATAATTTTATTTAGAGTTTAGTTATATTTAAAGAGTTTAATTGTTATACACTATCATAAAATAGAAATTTTTGCACCACAACTCTCTTCATTTAAAGTTTGTTGACTTTACTAATTAGACCTTAAAAATCACATAAATGAAGTTATGATTTAATGTCAACATAAAACTTTTATGTATATCAATTAAACTCATATTTAAAACGGTAATCATTTTACACCTACTCTATTTCATTTAACACCTATTCACTTAAATATATTTTGAAAAACCCAAAAAAAATTTTGAACCTAATTCTCACTCTACTCTTCCTTCTCCCGCCACCCGCCTAATTCTTACTAAATGAAAAGTCATAATTGAATGTCAGTGTAAAAATATTTTACTTTTACACTGACAGCGTATACCAATTAAATTCATAAATTAATCTCCATAATAATTTTTTTCCTTCTTCGAACAAGGCTGTTTAAAGAAAGAAAAGAAATTTTTCTTCTCCACATAACCTCATTAAGAGAAGGAAAATTTTATAAACTTTTATATTTTAAAATTTTATTTTATTAAAAATTTATTTATAATATTTATATTATGTTTTAAAAATTTTATATTTTAAAAATGTAATTTATTTATATATAATTTATTAAGATTTTATATTATAAAATATAAAATAAATTAAATATAAAAATTTATTACATAAAACCTTCTCAATAATAAACTTTTATATTTTAAAATTTTATTTGAATTATAAAATTTATTTATAATATTTATATTATATTTTTAAAATTTTATATTTTAATAATATAACTTATTTATATTATAATTTTTAAAAAATTTATTAAAATTGTATATTATGAAATATAAAATAAATAAAATATATTTTATTTAGACTATCAGACACCTCCCTCCGTAATAAACCTTTTGTGAAAGGAAAAACAAATTATTCTCCGGACAAGGTTATTCAAAGAAGGAAAATTTCTTTCTTTCTCTAACTAAGGTTGTCCGCGAAACATGTTATTTTATTTTTTAATTAAATAAATAAAAGTATATTTAATAGTGAATAGGTATTTTATGAAATTTTGATAATTGTGAAATAAAAATCCCTAGGGCCCAATCTAGGCCCAACGACAGAACCCGCTCCAGCCTCTTGCATGTTATTCTCCTTCACCGATATTACAGTAGGCAAACATTTGGCCCCCTTTTCCTTTCTCTCTTGTAATTTTGCCCTTCTCTCAATAACAATAAAATTCAAATGCAGTAATCTACTCCAATCTATCCTCAAATTGAAGCCACAAAATAGAACATTCCCATTCTTGGTCTTATATTTTACAGGTTCAGGGGGAAGAAAAATAAAATTCCTCACTCGAGCAATTTCCATCCAATCAATTCATAATTTGAAGCCAAATTCTAGCAGTCACGGTAATAAGAAAGCATTGCAATATGCCTATATATATGTATATAAAAGTAGGCATTACAACAATCGGGTTTGAAGGTGAACATGATTGATAGATCATAAGAGATTCATGACGAGTTTGGTCACATTAAGAAGTTCATCACATATTTGAACACGTCAACAATGGTTATTGGGTACCAAGTTATTCCCATAAAGGTCCAAACTCCAAGCCCCACACTATAGTCAGCAGTGAGAGAAACGGGGAGGAATAAATTAAAAGTGTTATTTAAGATGAGTGATATGTACGAGAAAGAAAGAAAAATAAATTATAAGTATATAATTATTTATGTTGTAACAGAGAGGTGTCGTTGATAACACGATTTCAGGTCACATGATCCAACTCAAGATCTGGTCATTTATAGGGATCCTCGTGCTTCGGATTTTGTATTCTCAATTGGCAGAGGGTCGAATATCAATTATATTTTGCTATGAACATGGAAGCTTCAAGCATGCATTGTTCCACGGGTTGTTTAGCAGAAAACATTGACACCCATTAAAGGACCTTGTGCCATGTGATCAGTGATCACAAATAAATACGAGGCTAAACAAGGGTGTACATGTTTCGCACTCCTCACCTGTAAATGTTTCTACCCAAATATATATATATATATATATATATATATATATATATATATATATATATATATATTAATTGTTTTTTTCAAAATAGTACAATCAATCTTTTTCCTTTAAAAAAATAAAATCCTAGGATTTGATTCTTCAATTCCTTCTCTGTACGTAAATAAAATCTCGTGATTGAGCAACCATAAAAGTTTGAAAATGGATCAACCTAATAAAAAAGGACAAGATAAGCTTATAACAGTGAATAAGATCCAACAACGTTGCCTTTTCTTTTTTTTTTCTTAGGGATAAATTCTAACTACTTTATGTTGCAATTTTGTCTCCGTGACTACTACAGATTGAATTTACACCATTAATTCTTCTACCCTCTTCTCTACTACTATTATTATTATTATTATTATTATTATTATTATTATTATTATTATTATTATTAATAATATTAAGTAAACCACCGATGACTCTCCTACGTGATCTGTCTGTCTCTTTCTGTGCATTTAACATTTTTGTGTCAAACAGTTAAGGGATAAGGGAATACAATTACAGTTGGACCTCCCTTTCTTTCTTCCCCCAAAGTTGTACTGGCAAGACACATTTTTTTAATATAATTTTATAATTAATTAAAATTTTCTGAAATTTATAAAAACACTAGTGAGACTCATTATAGAATGTGACCCATCTAATTTCATTTATTCAATGAATTTTAATTTATAATAAAAATATTAAAAAATAAATTATAATCTAACAACGTAAAACAATAAATTTATCATATACATTTTTTTTAAAGACAAACTATTTATTCAACAACAATAGACAAAATTATCATAAGATTGTGATATTATTTGCAAACATCAACTCTTATTTGGGACAACATCACATCTTGCAATGATTTGTCCATTACTCTTGAGTAAATAATGTTTACCTTTAAAAACTTGTATATGATAAATTTATTAAGTTTTATAAGAATTATCCTAATTAAAAATTTTCTTTGTGGATCCGTGCAAAAAATTATATCTATAAAAAATAATAGATAAAAAAGTTAATAAATTTTTTTATCATGCACAACTAATAACACTTAGTCTAAGGATCAACGATGGTAGGTTTTTCAACGAAGTTTGATTTATACATAATTATGAGTCTAATTATCTTACAAAGTTTTTTTGTGGATTCGTGCATAAAATATATCTATAAAAATCAATGGATTAAACAATTAATAACATTTTTTAACATGTACAATTAATAAAATTGAGTGTAAGATAATCGGTGGTGATAATTTTTTCAACAAAGTTTGATTTATACTCAAAGATCGTGACTCAAATTTGGACTCTTTGATAAAGAAATATGAGAACTTATAATTCAACCGTGATAATTTATGTCGTAAGCATATTTCAATATTAAATAGCACTGATAATTCAATGATAAAATAATAGGACTTATAATTTATAAAAGTATTTAGAAATTATCTAGAAATAAAATCCATAGGGGAGATTCAAAGTCAGATTTGTATAAGATATGGATACAGTTTTTAACAATTGGATTATGTATTTGAGTGATAGGTTCTCTCTCATGACATGACACTTACACTTTAATGGGTTTTAAGTGTAGTCAAAGTTAAAAAATACGATGAGGTAGAGGCAACAGCAAAACAGCCCGGTCGCCAACACGCCGCAACACATGCACCGTTGATGACGTCACCCACACGTGAACCTATTATTACTTTTCCCTTTACTTTACCATGGCCCCACGTTCTCACGTGCGGCATCTTAATATATGTCCATATTTTTTAATTGCTTGTTTTCTTATGTGGAGTCAAATAGGAATGTGTCCTCCTTTGCTTTCCAGCTCTTTCTTTCTTGTTACTATAGTGTTAGTTTTTTTTTTTGCTAATAATATTTTATGGGTGGTGTCACGCTCCCAATCTAATACATTATTGACTTTGTGTTTGACAAGTCTGTTTTTGCAATCCCGATCATAACCCATAACTTATTATATACTATAGTAACAAGATTAATTAATTGCACTATTAATTATCCCCCACACTTTGCGGCATCAGCATGGGACCTATGTTTGCTTGAATTTTCAATTTTGATTTTTGGGTGAGAAAAGTTCCATGTTTGTGATCTTCCCTCTTGTTTCATGCCATTGTCCTCCATGTGGCACTTTATTACTCGCTTCGAATCATGGCTCATAATCTTTCTACCTGTTGCCGTGTGAAAAAACATTTGGTCCAGTGCTGATTAAGTCAACTTCATCCATGTTTCTATCCCGTGATTAGACTTCCAACCAACTTAATTAATCTTGTTTTTCTTTTCTTTTTGGATTCGTTTTACTTGTTCTTCTCCCGGGTCAAGCAAGAAAAGTTTTATTGGGAAGATATCAACCGCTCATCACAAACATGATGTCTCTAGATTGGAAACTAGTTCACATTTTCAAGCTCATTTTGTCATTGCTAATGTCATGCAAAGAATGATCCAACCGTGCACCAATTTCCTACGACCATAACAGGACCGAGACCCCATCTATTAGATCGTGTTTTTTCACATGAGAAACCGAAACCGTACACTACACAAGGAGTTAGCAAAATAAAACACACGACTCTTTTTTGTGGCCATGAGTAATAACTTTACAGGTATTCGTACATATTTTTTTCAGCCTTGGAATTGCGTTTAATGCAAGATTCAATTGTAATTGAAGATAATTTATTTTTAAGGCAGCTACAAGGAGAAGATTTACAGTCTCTGAACAGGTGAAAACATAAAAAGCAAAAGCAAGAATAACTCTCCCCTTGTTTCAACAAGTATTCAGCTTGAATGCTTCTTTTTTACTGCATACAAACCAATCATATATATAGGATATCTAACTTCTCTCCTTGTCCTCCACCTTTTTCCCCAGCAAAATTTGAAAAGGGAACTCAAGTAGGCAAAGATAAAGTGAAAAAAAAAAAAAAAAAAAGAAGAAGAGGAAAACACGAGTTATGATCACTCCAATCAAAATTCCAAAATCCAAACATCCCCTTTGAGATGAAATAGGAACATTTATGTAGAGAGTTTGATATTCAAAAATTAGATCAGGGCGCCTCCTTCCGTTACTGGAGGAAGGGGGTAAAGGGTCAGAAAATGGGAATAGAGGACTTGATGAACCATCTGTACAATTGAAAGAATGGCTTATTATCGTCCACTACATTCCTACATTGTTGCTGCCAGAATCCATTAGAATAGTCAACCTCCTGGCTGTTCTTGTGAAGTCACTGCAACAGCATCAAAAGAGATAAACAAGTCAGGCTCTAGAAAATGGACCACATTTTCCAATTAAATAGGCAATGAATGATTGTTATTATTCCTACCTGAATGGTTCATCACCAATGTGTTTGACAGCTCCAGTTGTATCGCGGTAGAGCACTTGACTTACCATCTCAGACTTTTCTATACTGAACATGTCTGCCAGCTTTCTGTAGAGTTCATCATAAGACCGTAGCACCGAGAGGTCCATAGTCCGACCTACATCTTCTGACTCCATAAAAACTTTACAGTGACCGGTCTCCAGCCCGGCCTCGGTTTCTTGGTGGTTATCCCTATACCACTGGAACCTCTCACAAGAGGAGCGTTCGTGTAGGCCCTGCTGAAGAAGAGCTGATCCAGAACCATCAGAAAAATTTGTCACTTTATCCACATTACCATCAGACGAACAATTTCTGGTGATAACTGGGGAGAGTGTGTCGCCTGAGCTGCTCAGAGAGATTTGCTGCTCTGTGAGAATTTTTTGCCCGAAGAGGACGAGCTGTGGTGTCTTCCCATCATTCAATTTCTTTGAAGACTGAGTAGAATTTGCCATTGATAGTAAGCAAGATACGTTCTCACTCATGCTGGGCTTTTGCAATGTTACATTATTTGAGATCCTCATTGGCATAGCAGTGTGATCAAGAGGCGGGAAACCAGCCGGAAATAGACCTGACTGCAGTTTACTGAGGTGGAGATCTGATAAGGATAGACCATAGTGAGCATGCCTGGCTCCCTGCATGCCAGCAGGAGTACTTTCGGGTAGACAACCAAATTGGTTGATGTTGCTGGGACCTAGAAGGTTGCCCGGAAATGTTGGCAAAGGAATCTGGCCATCAAGGGGGAATTCTGGGTGTTGAGGCAATCTCAATTTCTTTCTTGGTGGTGAGAAAGGGGAAAGATGAATGGCTGGCATGTTTGAAACCAATTCAACTAGCCATGGGCTCACCCTTCTCACATTTTGAAGTAAATCTGGTTCATCCCATGTAACCTACAAACACAGCTTCAGCAAATTAGTCAGAATTGATGCACAACAGAGAAATTTAAGTACACCAGATTTTACTTGTCTTAAACAAATGAAAAATGCTATCATTTGCAAGACAGCAACACAATCTAAGTCAATGTACAAACAACATAGTAGAGTAAACAATAATCTAATTCTCCGGAAGTAAATTGAACTAGAATAAGCAATTTTAGAGTTCAATTCTCTAACTTGTAATTAACTGAAGGCATAGATGCCAACATGTTTTAACATCAACTCTACATGTATCCATAGTCCAATGCATAAATGATACAAATTAATGACACCACAACATTTGAACCAAGTTCCCTTAATAGCTGCGCATATTATTAATGCTAAGGCATTTCAGGCTAAAATGAACTAATAAATTACCATGAATACAATTTATCTTATTGCAGTAATACCAGGTGTTCTATGCTAGTTCAAAGGCATCAAGTATAACGAATATGATATGATGTTACCTGGAGAAGCCTCCAAGGTGAGTTGGGCCAGTTAAGGGGATCAGCAACTTGAACCGAAGATATTGTTCCCATAAACCAACTTATCCGCGAGGAGTCCTCAGTTTCAAAGGCCATCTTGAACCTTATTCCAGAACACCACCTAATCTGCAGTGCTGCTTCAACTAGTGCGGCCTTCACACAAAACTCTGGAGTACTTGCCCGAGGATAGTAAACAACCTCAAAGGATTGCTTATTAGCAGCAAGATTAGCAGCTTCAATAACTGCTTCGGGCCTGACTTTTCCCTTGCCCATCATACTCACACTTGGGTTCAACCCACTGCCGTTACCATTTCTGAGGATTCTATTATCATCCTCCCTCAAAAATGGTGAAAAGCCACCATAGGGAACATGACAATTTCCTCCTGCAGGGTTCCAGCCTGAGGAAGGCTCAGGTCCCCCACCAATCCCCTTCTTAGCTCGTCGAATCCCGACACACAGATCACCATTTTCTGCCCTCAAAAACACAATTGAGTCACCAGCAACAAGCTTCTTGTGATTCACAAAAGTACTCCAACCGGTAGTCAAAAGATGCCGCCTGGGCGTGCCCCTATAGATGTGTCTGAATTTCCATGTTTCCCCATGAACATCCTTGGCAAGGATGTTCTGAACAGGTGGGTCGGCGGAGTAGTCCAAACGAGGGAAAATAGTCTCAGCACAGTACCTAGGAACAGAAAACCCCCCACCATTGTTGGCATCAGATTGGGTCAAAGTTTTTGCAAATGAAGCAGGCTTGTCCTGAGTTTCAGCCCCAACAACAACAGCATCACGGTCAAAATCAGCATCATTGGCATTCAGAGGAACAAGCCTGAGTTTGGCATAGACCTCATCAGTCTCAGGATCAGCCATGTATTTGATAGAAGCCACTCTGCATGGAACCAAAGGCGGAACCTTAGGACAAGTCCTGAAGTTAACTGGTCCACATGCATGCTCAGCATGGCCCTGAGGGAAGTAATAGACCTTAGTGTTCACTGCAGGCATCTGCACCATACCACCTGCACACGCATGCCATAGCTGAGGATCCAAACACCTCTCCACCTCCTTCGATTTCTCCTTTGAGTCCATGAACGTAATCATCTCACTCAACAACTTTCACTGCAAGTGTCAATTTTGAGCATGACCATGAATCGTTAAAGAAAAACATTTATTTCTGAATTAAAAGATCACCTCAGTTGCATTTTATGAACCTCTTCCTTACCTTAAAAAACATATATATGATCGCACCAACGCTGAAGCCTGAATCAAGAAGAAAATTTGCTGCCACGTGTCCACAGCAATTCAGAGCATCCTCACAAAGTGGTTGCAAATTATATTTCCACTGAGAAAGAGAATCCTAGTCGCCCACAGAATCTGAGTCCCAATTTTGCTGATTGACCAATTCAAATCCGAAAAGTCTCTCTCCAAATAGATGTCAATAAATTGCTCTGTCTCCACAGCTTTGACACCAAAAAAACCCTGATGTCATGGATAATTGAAGGTGTGAAAATGGTGGCTTTCATGGAAGCAGAAGTGGTATGTCTAACAAAATTTGAAATTTGAAGGAAACAGCTGAAGGGCGGAAATTTTTTTGGTGTTCTCTGAACAGAGGATGATAGTTCAGTGAAATTGAAAAACAGAGAATTTGAAGAGAAAGATGGAGAGACAGTGATAGGGATGCAAGTGAAACACGAACATGAAGATGTTACAAAACAGAGTTCAAGATCTAGGACACAACACAACAGTCTGAGTCGCTGTCTTGTCTATGAGGTTAAAAAAAAAAAAAAAGAAATGAGAAGAGAGGATAGAGGATAGAGAATAGAGGATAGAAGAGAGAAAAATCTGTAACTGCCCACACAAGAATCTCTGCTGGAAGATCTCCAAAATTGAAGCTTGGGCGCGAAAAGGAAGAGAAGAAAAAAAACGGAATTCACGAAAGCGAATCTTTGGGGTTCAAATATTGGAAAACCAAACCACGAAGTGTGTGGCCGACATGGATGCACAGATAAAAGGGGAGGAACAGACCCACACTCTTTGCAGAGCAGAGAAAGGCTTTTGTTTTTTTGGCTATGGATGATGCGATGCAATGCAAGACTCCAAAAGCACACACGCACGATGACACAACACACCAAACAAACCAACACTTAATTCATAAATAAACACCCTTTCTTTAACAACAAAATATCAAACGCTGTGGTGCCAGGGCCATCGACTTCCTATTAATAAATTAATTATATTCCACCCCATTTTTTTTCACTTCAATTTTCTCGCCTCCTTTTTATTTCTTTACTTTTTCAAACTTTATGTTAAAATTAATTTCTAATTATTTACAATGGACCATCAAAATTCACAATTCTTTATATAAGTATCAAACCATTTTAACCTCATCCTTGATAGTTTGTTCACGCCTTTTTCGTCGGATCTGAAAAAGTAAAACCCGTATCTTGAGTACCCACCAAAACAACAAAGATATGTTGAGCAAGCTGAGTTGTGAGACTTGCTTTCAAAATATTATTTTTAGCTTATGGCTTTTTATAAATATAACGAAGAAACTCATTATTTTTCTAGACAAAGTTTAATTAGGGATGTTTAAATTTTTTTATATTATTTATCAAGTTAAAAAATATTATTTTATTTTTAACGAAACATTAACATAATATGATGTTTTATTTTATAAGGAAAACATATTAAATTAACATAAAAATATACAGGAACCAACGTACCCATTTTCTGTTAATATTTTAATAATATTAAATATTGAGTTTATTAAGTAAAGTGTGCCGATCAATCAATAAATGACCAATGTGTTTGTATAATTTTTTTTTATCATCGTGTGTTTATATGATCTAATAGCAAACATATTAGATCTTCTTTAAAAAACATCTACAAACTTTCTTAATTATATTTTTTTTCTTTTGTGCTTGAGATATTTTTTAGATACTTGTTATTATAATGAAAGTATAAAAAAAAACATTTTACATAAAAATGCTTTATTTTTTTACTCGGCAATCAATTCACCCAATATATAGGGTAGAAAAATGGTAATGAATTAAATTGTTAAAAAAACCAATACCCGGTCTATGCAATTTAACATTTCAATATATTATTAACAGACTAAAGATTTCTATTCTCTAAATCAATTAGAAACCATTTTAAAATAATGATTATGAAAATGAATAATTATAATTATACAATAAATCAGAATAAAATGAAAGTGATAGTATATAAATAAAATGAAATTATTTAAAGAAATGGTCCATGATAAAGTTGAGTTCAGCTTTTAGTTTTTGGTCGAAGGAAGTAGTTAGCTTAGCTATATATGTGGGTAAGGGACTGAAACATAGGTAATAGGTTGAACCCCACGGAGTTAATTGGACATTGCTGGGGTTTTTTTTTTTTTCATTTGCTGAGAACACAAAAAATGCTTCATAGGTTAACTTCACTCTCTTTTCAGCATGTGAAGACACACATGCAATTCAATTTGACTACGCCCCACGAACTCAAATCTCAAAGGTCGAAGCATGAAGTTGGCCTTGGATCCAAAACAAGAGAGCATGCATTGGGTGGTTCAAATTAATCATCTCTTATTAAACTGCGTTACATTCATAATTTCAAAACCTATGGTCTAGATGTGATATTTGGAATATAAATTATAACATTGTGTATGTGTGTTTAAAAATAGAGATAGTAATAAACATAGTGTTTGTGAGTGTGAGAAGTTTAACTGTGGGGCCGTGATTCGAGGGTAACGCAATCAAGACCGGACTTTTTATTGTCTTCGTGGTGGATATGGTTTCAGATACCAAATCGTGCCTCTCATACATCCTAACTTCTTATTCTCCTCTTTTTCTAGAAAAAAATATAAGCATATTTGTGTTTTGTGTTTTGTGTTTTAAAAATAAGTGATAATGTATTAAAAAAGTGATAATTTAATGGATAAATTTATTAATCAATAATTTATTGCTTCTATAGTTTATTAATAATTAAGGATTAAGTATGTTATTCATCCTTTATTTTTTTTCAAAATTTTATTTATAGTTTTAAATTTTTTTAAACTTTTTATTTTTATAAATTTATTTTTATAATATTTTTAGTTTTCCCAATTTCTCTATTCACCAAACTAATACACTAATCACTCACTGACATTTATTTATAAAAAAATAATCATAAACCATAACCACATTCTAAGATATATGTCAAAATTTATAAATTTTAATTCTAATAAATTAATAGTAGTTTTTATTTTCATAAACTTAAGAATATATTATGATAATCTTAACATATTTCAATGATATATAAAATGATTTTATTCTAATATTTTTTATATAAACATGACTTATAAAACAATAATCAATAGTTTTAATAAATATGTCTAGTCTTCAAAATTACTAATCCATGTGTTAGTATGATATTATTTAATTGTCACAGGTCACTCTTTTTTCCTTCACCTTTTCTATTTCTATTTTTTATTAAAAAATAATATATTATTTTCTATTTATATAAATAATTATGAAAATTTGAAATGTCATTATAAAACTATATAGTACCATTCTAATAAAATAAATTATCATAGACATAAATTAATCTTTTAATATTTTACTTTTTAGCTTAATTTTATTTATTATTATCATTTTAAAGAAAAATATTTACACTGTATTATGACACTTCTTCTACTTGTCATGCTAATACATATTTTTTCCTTTTGTTTTTCCAAAGAAAAATATTTTTATTTATAATTTTTATCTAATCATTATTTACAAAATAATTATTAAATTTTATCGATTAAATTTTTAAAATTTAATTATTTATTATAATTATTATCCAAACCATTTAAACAGTGTAAGAATTTGGGTATGTTGAACTGAATTTTTTTAAAAGAAATTTTAGTAAAAAAATAAAAAAAAAATTCCATAATCTAAAACTAATATATCATAAACTAATATGTAAAATTTCTCATATATAGTTTTTTTTTAAGTATATAAGATTTTTTACCAATTAACCTATGAAAAAATCTTATATCTTTTTAAAAATTATGAATTTTTTAATATTTTTTTTAGAAAAATTTACCGATGCTCTTCTTGTAATTTATATTCATATAAAGTGATCCCACATTCCATCTTTCTCCTTCTCCTTTTATGTAATATGTACACGGGATGGAACTGATTCACACCTACACTTGTTAAAGCCATTTTTACCATTACTCCGTTAAATAATTTTCTGGTAAATAAATTTGCCCTAAACAATGACTAGTTTTTTTTTATATATATATATATATGAAATTATTGAGTTGTATAAGGATGGTAAGTGTTGGACACTTACTACAACTTTTTTTTTACTAGGACTAGGATACAAAAACTATATATTCAATCATGTTTCCTCTAAATAAAATTCAATAAGGAGATATCTATTTTACGCGTAATATTTTCTAAAATTTAATAAGAAGTAATTTGAAATATTTAATGAAATATATTTACTTTTACACTGTATGTTCACCCCGTACAGAACAGATAACCCCATTGAAACCTGGCTTGATGATATTTATACTGATTTGCCAATTACCAGATTGGAGTTACGTGGTATAAATTTTGACACTCCGATGAAAACATTTAAAACAACTATATTAATTAGCCGTAAAATTAAAAATTTTACCATTAAAATTTTTGAGACTCAGTTGCTTTGTGACTTGGCAACCAAAATATTAATTCTATTCGGCACTTATGTAATATAACACGCGGATGATATAAAGAAATTGAAATGAATTTGTTAGTTAAAAGTAAAGAAAAAATGGGGTTGTTGAGTATAGCAGTATCCCCCTAAACAATGATAAATAACCTGAGGACACGGGAAATGTGAATTGCATAGGTTAAATTATGACGTAAGACGTATGTGTATTGTGTAGTATTAATTTTGCAAACTTGTATAGCTGTAATTTAAGTAAAGTGGTGGACCTGGACTGATCTACTTACCCAACCTGGTTAAAGGGTAAAAGCACACCATCATTCATTTATTTTAATTTCCAACATTGATTTAAAATTTAAGCAGGAAAAGAAGCGATCCATATGCGAATAATAATTTACACCGCACTATACGTGGGATATATACTATTAATTGTAGCATAGGATGGTCCATTCCTACCTGTTCAAGTTAAAAACAACTAGTATTGCCAAATGTGGCGGCACTAATTTTTGCCTCTTTCTCAGGCCACATTGCAACAATAAAGATAAAATCGACTCTTGTTATGCCAAAACCTATATACCATATTCCCTTCAAGGATTAATTGCTACTATCATATTTATTTATTTTTTGCCAAAACATAAATATATTTTAATTAATTTTTGATACGAGTGAAGAAACATCTTTAAATGTATAAAGAGGAAGGGTATCTGTTAATTAATTAATCAAAGTAATAAATGGTAATAAGAAGAGACGTAGATGGATAGAGGGGAAGAAAAAGACTTGGTGAAGAAAGCAAACAGAAAGAAGAGGTATAAGAAGATGATAATAATAAGGAAGAAAGAGATGGGGTAACCACCAAAAAACAAAAAAGCTTGGTAAGGTCCAGCCCTGCAGTGGGCAAAGAGATAAATGAAATTATAAGTGGTGGGGAATAAGATGAGATTAGTTAGGTCATATCTGAGGGAAAGTAGAAAGTAGAAACTACAAAGGTGGTGGTGGCATCATTGAAAACACATGGAGCAGGCGTCAAATTTAGGAACTTGTCGTTCCTCTTTCGATTGAAACTGGCCAGACCAATTACGGGCACCCAGCCCACCAACACTAAATACAACCTTCATGACTTGTCTCATGATCGATGTTAACACTTCTTAGTTTTTTCTTTTCCTCTTTTTTTTCTTTTTCTTTTTTTTTTTTTTATTTTATTCATCTGCTTTGAGGATGTCACCCTTCCAAACCTATTTCTAACAGTGTTTTTCCTCCTGCTTTTGTTGCACTATATTACTCTTCCTCAATCTCTCCAACTCTCATGTCGGCTAAATTATACCTATATCATTTCATTACGTCAATTTACCTTCTTTCTTTATAAATATATCCTTTATTTTCTTTCATTTTTTAATTACACTCAATTTTAAATATTTTCTATTTTTTTTTCTTCTCACGTCTACTTTCTTTCATAAATATTATTAAATAGTCCAATATGTTTTAGACACAATTGCCTATATCTTTTGCAGTAAAGATTTTGAAAGTTAATTTTGTTGTGACAAATCACTCTCTTCTACTGAATTCAATCTTATATATTCATTAAAAATTAATAAAATATCTATATAATTCAATCTTATATAATTGTCGATGAATATCTATAAAATATTTATAATTGTTTTAATGCAAGATATTTATAATTTATGAAGATGAAAATTAATAAAAAAAAAGAACTAAAATTATTGGTAAAGACTAAAAGTATATGGAATTCATAATATATTGGATATAGTTGTAACTCCGTTCATATATTTTATTTCAATTTTGTGCTTGGTGAAGCCGTTTCTAACATCTAATTAAGATTTAAGAAACGGAATTCTCTGATCAATTGAACTGAAAATACGTATCTTGATTAGTCACAATTAATTGTTGACAAGTTCATGTTTAACAGTTTTTTTTTTCAAAGATACAATAACAGTTTATTATCAATTTCTAATCATATTAATCAATGATATTATCTGAAGTTGTAACCTTGTTTCGTTGATTTATAATACTATATGTCTTATGCAATTTTTATTAAATTGATCCTTAAATTTATTTGCATTAATCTTAACAAAGCATATTTAATTTATATTTAATTATAATTCATCTCTACTATTACTTTTTTAAATTTAAAATATAAATGTTAAGTTATTTTCTAAGTCTCTATATAATTTTACTAAATTTTAAACAAGTGTTTTATAATTTATAAGGATTAAATGAAGTTCCTATACTTAAAAAATGATATAAAATACAAATGTTGAATTCCATTAAATTTAGTTCATGATAACTACAGGTAAAATTCACACACACACACAAAAAAAATACAGGTAAACATTAAAAATTAACTAATATTTTCTAATAAATTCTCATTATATAAGAGTTTATATATGCTTATTTATAAGTACTAAATTTTAAAAAAAATATTTGTGTTTTAATATATATATATATATATATATATATATATATATATATATTCAAACACAAATATATTGCTATATAAATAAATAAATGATAAAAGCTTATACATCATTAAATTAAATTTGTAGAGGTGTATTGCTATATAATTACTGCCTCGTTTCAAAAACTAAAATACAATAGAATAAAATTAAAAGTAAATTAAAATTTCAAAATAACTTAATAATTAATATTTTCATAAAAATAAATAATTAATATAACATATATGATTAAAATTTGTAATAAAATCAAATGAATATAATACAAAATCTAAAATAAATATATAAATAAATTAAAGTATAAAAAATTAGCAATTAATTATTTAAATGTGATAATATATTTATTCTAATTAGAAAAAAATTTTCTCGTTCATTTCTTATATATTGGATTGGATGCATTCCCAAAATTCTAAATAATTAACCATTACTCTGTTTATATTTTTGTAAAATTATTTATTCCAGGAACCTTTTATGATAAATATTATGTTTTCTTGAAATAATTTCAATTTTCGGTTAAAAATTTTAGAACTAAAAAAATTAAAAAAATTGAAATTATTATTTTTTATTTCAATGTAAATCTATTTTTTGACAAAACAGAAAACAGTAATTCCACATCCATTCCCCAAACGGTTAAAAAACAAAAGGTATATTATTTTGAATTTTTTTTCCTAAAATATTATATATATATATATATATATATATATGAAAATAATATTTTCAAACATAATATTTCTATAAATATAATTTTTAACCGAGGAGTGATAGTAACATTTTCTCTATAATACACTTTTTATCAAGTCAAAGACGAATCAATTTCTTCAAATTTTAATATATTAAAACAAATTATATGAATATTTCCAGTCATAGTTTTCAGTAAAATAGACAAATAATTTTGTATGCTTAATAATATTTACACAAAGATAAAAGTACCTAATTGTTAGATGTA
Organism: Psophocarpus tetragonolobus; assembly: GCA_037954015.1. NCBI lineage: Eukaryota > Viridiplantae > Streptophyta > Magnoliopsida > Fabales > Fabaceae > Psophocarpus > Psophocarpus tetragonolobus. The sequence continues at coordinate 38,150,605 of CM075692.1, forward strand.
ATAATGTCTGTAAACAAAGACAGACATATGCGTGTGAATGAATAAGAAGACGATGCTTGAAAAACATACAAATTTTTTACAATAAAATAATATTTTATTATTAGTCTAATGTATTCTTAATATTTATAATATGCAAAAGGACAAGCAAAACAAATATTTTTATAAAGTTTCAATATGAGAAAAGCAAGTTCTCACATATCAAAAGGTGTGTCAAGGCGGCTTGATTAGAAAGTCATATATCATAATCGCTGAAAATTCATTGTTACAAGTCAACAAGTATGACAAATAAGAGATAAACAAAAGTTGATGAAACACATTTCATTTTGTAATTGATGTTCAATGGTCCCCTTAGAAGACAAAACATAATAGCATTTTTACTAACAACAATCATGTTTTTTTATACACTATATAAACTAGAAGACTTGAAGATTTCTAGCGACAAAGTCTTCAATATTCTTCGCTATATTAAAAAAACTTCGAACTTGTAAAAGTTAAAAAAGCTTTGTTGTTTTTTTTTTAAAAAAAACTCTCAAATTGCTTGTATACGCTAAGAGTAAATACTTAGAACCTTCTTGTGTATGTATGTATATATATTCATTTGTTATATGTTAGACAAGTTTATGTGTCTTGTAAACCTTCTAAATCTTACAATTTGCACAAAACTTGAAGATGCTAGGTTAAGAAAGACTACTAGTTTGAAGAGACTATTATAATATTACTTGAAAATAAATTATAAGTATTTAAAAAATTATTGGTGTCTTGTTGATAGTGAAATTTTGATGATTGTCATAAAAATGGACATAGTCTCAAGATTATGTGAATCAATATAATTGTATTTCTGTGCTTACTTTTATTAATTATTTTGTATTCGTCTGATTTATTAAAACTTGCTTTTGGTAACATTAGTATCAAGACAAAATTTTGCTTATGAAGGTTATTTGTGAAAATTTTCAATATACAATTCAAGCTCTCTTCTTATATTATTTGTTTTTACACTCCTATAATACACTTAGTAAGAATTTATTAAAAAATCACATTATTAGAAGAGAGTAATTTGATCATACGTGAAACCATATAAGTCTGTGAAAATGGATATTTCTATTCTCAATAATATAATTTTATATTTAAAAACACTTCCCCTAAATATTGTACCTAATAGATAGTCTCCGTAAATACATTTAATATAGGATATACATGGTGATAGATATATTTAGGAGAGCAAACTTACTTATTCCTATACATAGTATTGTACCTTCTTAGTCTACTTATATTTTATGAGAATTGCTATAGGTTTTTATTTTTGTTGGAAATTTGTAATTTTTTAAAAATTAACATGATATTTGTTTAAGGGATTTGAGTTCAATATCATCTCCTTCTAATGGTATATTGATGATGAAAATTTGAATTTGAACTATCAAAATGTTAATTTCTTTAAATTAAATTTATAATTAGATAAAATTGTTCATGTAATATAAAAAAAGAGTTAGTTATAGATACACATCTAAGATTTAGTAAAATTATAGATTTACGTTATCTTTTCTTTTACATTGTATATAATCCTCTTATTTTTATGTATTCATTACAATTGTATCTCCTATATATTTGAAAACATTACACTAGTATTTAGGGATGATAAATAAATCCGCACTCGCAGGTAATCCTCGAACTTACCTCGAAGTTAACAGGGAATCTCCAATTTGACTGAATATATGTACGGGTATGGGGGAATACCCAATTTGTTAAGTCAGGATGAGGATAAAGATAACGATATACATACCCACCTCATTCTCGTACTCGTCTCACCCCAGTTTTATTTTAATGAGTATAATATTCATTTGTCTTAAAAAGAGATAAAAGGTTTAATATTTAATTAACAAATTATAAACTTTGGGTTTATTAGATTGTTTTTTAATTAATATTATTATATTCAAACAAATTATTTTTTACTAAATTATTATTGTAAATTTTTATGCAGGTGTAACTGTATGAGAGGGGTACAAGTATATCCCATACCCAACGAGTATGGGAATAAGGACATAAATCTCATACTCGTTAGGTATGGAGACGAGGATGATGATAAGTTTCGAAAGTAGGAATAAGGATGAGAATGTCTTACTCATTTCCACCCTACCTCATTGTCATGTCTATTAGTACCTTTCTAAAACATTACTTAACACCCCCTAAGGGAAGCGAAAAGTAATGTTTAAAAAAGTATGGAATGCATGTGTAATCAAACTAAACTTCAAGAGCTGTATCCGTAATTAGCTCTAAAAAAATTATACCATCATCTAATTAATTACACTTCATAATTTATGATAAATTTATTAATTTTAATAATAATTATTTAAAAGTGATATCAATGATAATTTATCATTAGTTAACATTGTAAAACTAGTTTAGATACTTATTGGTAAATCACTTTTAAACTCTTGTACCTGTGTTGTCCAAGGTTATGTTACGTGTATCATAAAAAACTATTATATAAATATATAAAAGAATAATAATTCTATAAAACAATTCTTAATATATTAATATTATATTAAAAAAACTAAAATGAGATTACTAGAGAAATTAGAGGGGGGAAAACAATTAATATTATAATAAAAAGTTAAATGTTAACTTTTGTTTTTATATTTTTTGTAATTTTAGAAAGTATATCTTGTGTTTTTTATTGCTTGATAAAAAAAATAAAAAGTGAAATATGAAATTTATTTTAGGAAAAAATAAAATGGATGGAATGAGGTGGAGAATAATTATTATTCTTGAATTTTCAGTAATTTAAAATTGCAACAAAAGAAACGTTTGATATTGTTGAGTAGAGCATGATTGTGTGTGTCGTGGATAAGAGGGGGAACAGTGAAAAAAGAGGAAGTGACTGATAAATTAGGAGTTAGGAGTGAGGAGTGAGGAGTGAGGAGTGAGGAGAGGGAGGAAGGGAAGGCAAGCTGTCATACGTGCATGTGATGTGGATTGGATTGATTAAGGTTCATTATTTCATTTATCTTTAATCCCATTCCCATTCCCAGGCTTCATAAGGGGACGCTGAAGTGAATCTCTGTCCCCTCTTCTTCTTTCCAATGAATTTGTCTCTGCACTTCACTTCCACTCTCCATCTGTCTCCATCACCCCACCCCCTACCATGCTATTAATATCAACCCTATTTCCTTTCATTTCTAACCTCATCTTTCTCTTTCTTTTTATATTTTTTATTACCCACCCCTCACTTTAACTTATTCAATTAATATAACCATTCTTTGCATTTCCATTCAAACTATATTCATACATCTCACCTAAAATCACACACATCTAACATATACATGTACACTGCACTTTCTTTTTTTTTTTTTACTCAACATATTTGTTACACACGCCTATAGTCCTTGCATATAACTTCTTAAATCTTAAGCTCTAATTAGAGTAACAGATATAAATTGTTTAAATTTAATTATTCAAATTTAAGTTTTGAGCTGTCACCCACGATAATCTTATAAAACTTAAACATGATTATTTTCCATGAAAAATATAAGATACATGTGGTTTATAAAAATAAAATAAGTTAAATAAAAAAAACATTTTTTATTGATGAAATCTTTTAGTATATTATTTTTTTAGAATTAAAATTTTGAATTATTTTTTGCAGCTGATTATGCCTACGTTTATCATAATAAATATTTTCTTTTAATTTATTTTGTAAAATTTAAACCAAACATATTTACCTTGTAATTTTAAGTTTTTGTTTAAAATATTTTCACTTTATTTTTATATAAATTCAAAAAGTGATACACTATCAATATAAAATAATGTTATACTGTCAATATTCACAAGTCATCATTGGTGAAAATTAAGTGGTGACATCATCGAAACATGACCTTTAGATTTTATCAGAAAAAGAAATAAAAAAAAAATAAGGGTGGGATTGTTAAAAGATTGTAAGAAATTATATTAGTTTTCCATTACAAATAATGGACTCAGATCTTCAATGTGAATGTCATGAAGAACGATATACTGTAAATGTATTTTCTCCTATGGAGAGAAATTAAAAAAAGTAGTTTGGTGAGGAATAATTAGTATAGTTAGTTAATTAAGGCGATGAAAGAAGTGACAAGTGTGAGGGTGACACGTTTGTGTTAATTTGACAACTACAAGACAAGAAAGGAGGCAGTGCGTGGACGGAGAGATGCTACGTTTCATTATTTGGCGTTGCCTTGTGTTGTGTTTTTGTATGGTTGGATGGGATATGTTTTTAGAATTGAGGTTGATGTCAAAGGGAGTGACAAAACAATCTTCCACGCGTTGGAATGTTGTGTCCCATTGACGCCATTACCACCCATCATTCATCCCTTTGAATTTATCAACTTCCCATTACCACCCTCACTTCAACTTGCAATACATTTTCACTCTTTTTTCAAGCTATTTAGTTTTTTTCTTAAAACTCACCTATTTACTTTCATATAAACTATTATAGTTGTTTTATTGTTGTGTTTTTTAAAAAAATTTCAAAAAATTATTCTATGAATACAATAGTTTAGAGACCCAATTTAAAAAAAAGTTAGAAAATGGAAAACTAAGAATATTAAAAAACTATTTAAAGTAGTTATTCTTTTAAAAAATTGGAAAACACATTTTCAATCATATCGAATTCTCTTATCTTTTATGTTTCTCCCGCATCATTCATCTTATTATTCTATATTTTTAAATTAAAAAATTGGATTGCGTTAACATGTTTTTTCAATTTTTTATACTTTTTTAAGAATTAAAAATTTAAAAAATTTCTTAAAAAACTAAAAGACTTTTCTCCAACTAAATACAAGAGAAAAAAAAACATTGCTAACTTTTTTTTAACACTTTCTTTTAGTTTTTAGTTATATTATTTTCTTAAGATTATGTTTGGTTTATAAAAAAGTAAAAAAAATTAAAAAATAAGTCAAATTATATTTATATTATTTATAAAAATTTAAATAGAGCAAAAAAAATTATGTTTTTTTATTTGGTTGTAGGAAAATATATATAATATAAAATGATGTAGAAATAAGAGTGACTAGTATTTTCAATACATAAGATAATCTTTATTGGCTACGGTCCAAATGAGAAGAAATGCAGCAATATTGGGCCCACCTACTGTTTATGTTTGTTTGCTTCGGTAAATAAAACTAGATGAAGGCCAGTATGGAAAAGGGGACCACATCCTTCACATTGGGAAAGTCTCCTAAGACCGTTAGATATTTATTTTAAATCGATGGTTCAAAATGCTTTCTTTTTTACTTTCTCTATTTATTTATTTTTGTTACATGACCAAACAATGAAGATGATGAACAGTTTGATCCCAAAATTTTTAAAAAATTTATATTCATAATAATAAATATCAAAACAAGAAATTAAAAAAAACTTGTAAATAATAAAAAAATTGAAATTAGATTTACAAATAAAATTAAAAGGACGAGTATGAATGCAATATCATCAATAGCACTTCTAACTATGCTTCTCGGTACTGGCGAATCAAGAATCTAAGGGAGATAATTTATTTAATATATATATATATATATATATATATATATATATATAAAATAAAGATAAACATAATAAAAAAAGATAAAAACAAAAATGTTTTTTATAAGCATAAATACAAAATGTTAAAAAATTAAAATTCAAACACATAAAATAAGAAATATAAATATTAAAATAAGAGGTGTAATTATTTATCTTTATATAAAAATAAAGGAGAAAGTTCAAAGATATAAAATTAGAAGTGTAAAATATAATTTTAACACACATACATGTGAGTTTATTAAAACAAGAGAGTGCATTTGTCCTTCTTGGATTTAATTAGGTCTGTCTATGCCTCTCGAATGATGACATTATTGTGATGATAAATTAAAATTTGAGTAAATCACCACATTTGTCATAGAAATTTTTTCTGTAGCAAATTAGTCTCTCATTTATAAAATTGTTTTGCACATTTATCCTTACATTTGGTTTTGTTTCTAAAGTGTCTTACTAGTAGTTATCTTCCAATGTGACACACACACACACTTTTTCTTTTTACATGGGATGGTTCATTAGATGATTGTCCAACTCAGGGAACCAAAATGTTAGGTTTCGAAATTGTGTAAAAGTAACTGTTTTCTTCCTCACTTGTTTTTTTAAAATACCATCTATGTTGTTTGCTACAAGTTTGTGGCTTGTTGTTGTGATTTTGTAGGTGAAGCAATTGACAATTGTTCTTATTGTTGAATTTTGTCTCTCTTATACCATGATTCTTCCATGTCCTTTGGTTATGCCCTTCTATTCCTCATCTTTTTTGTTATGCCCTTTTACTTAAGCCTATTTTTGTTCACAACCATAACTTCGTATTCACCTTTTCTCCTTTTGGTTGTAAGCCTCCCTCTTTTTTCTCTTTACATTTAGTGGATCTAGCTTCACATATGGAGTCCCCCCCTAATACTGTGAATTTTGTGTTGGTTGAATATAGGGATGACAATGGATGAGGAGGGTATGAGTTTCATGGTCTTGTCTCCATTCTCGATACTCGGTGGATATGAAATTTATGTCTCATCCTGTTTCACATGTATTAGGTATACTTATCATTTTCGCCCTATACTTGATAGAAAATAAAAAAAAATTACAAAACAATGTAATGAAATAACAATATAGCATATGGTAACCTAAAGTTATAATGCACTTAAATGCATTATTAGTTAACAAAAAACTAATCTAAAGTTTGAAAAAAGCAAAATGAGTAAGGGTGTTTTAATTATGAACAATTTAAAAAAAATGAGTAGTCTAATAAATTGAAATTGTTTTAGTAATTTAAAAAGGGGATACACGCATGGACAGATATGAGACAAGTAAGTATATCCATGCCTCGACTTATAGGCAAATTGACAAAACCTGTAAGAGCAAATGCTAGTGCTTATGTTGATATCTAAGTTATCAATAAAGGGTTGGATTTCATACCTATCTCTATTTGAATCCCCTGCCATATTGGGGTCTAAATGTTGCTTTTACTTTTTTCTTCTCTATGTTGCATTAGAGTTATTATCAGAATCCTAACAACTAATTTCATGTAGTTCTTGTCAATGGTTCTCATTATATAACATATAACCTCTTGCACGCATATCAAAATTAGTTTCCCCATGTACTTTATTATTTTTGCATTGAAAACCTCACAATTATTGTTAACAATATTGTTTGCTTTGCATTCTTCATTAAAAAAAATGCCTTTGACCATTTTTCAAGACCATTATCCTTTAGATAATCATAAGCTTCTTGACTTTTTTGCTTTGATTTTTTTATATGCTCTTTAAATTCACTAAATGTGAGGATCTTGTAGATTGTCATACTAAGCTTCTATAATCCATGTTCTTTCACTGTTTATAAATTTCTTTCAACAATGCATGACAAAGAATCTATGAAATGCTCTTAGCATGACTTCTTGCACAATTGGTATAAGTACTATTTTAAAAATAAAACCTAATCATTTTAGACCTTCATTTATTCTACAAATATTTTACAAATAGATCATTACCATATATAAAAAACACATGCAAATTGGTCCATAATAATAATGCATATAGCTTTTGCATGTTATTCAAGAATTTTCACTTGTTGATCACATGGTCACCAAGGTCTTCATACAACAAATTCAGACTATTTATGCTTATTTTAAACATCTACTATAGCATAAGAAATAACAAAAATTTGGTTATTAGCGTTTTGTTCAACTTCTTATAGCAATTGTCCAACAATTTTACTAAATTGTTTTCAATCTTTTAAATTTTTTATAATCATATAGTGTTCTTTTGCTTGTGAATTTCACATTTTTACATGAGTTTTATTAAATAACTTTTTGTAAAACTCGCCTATGGATAAAAATTTGTATATATCATTCTAACACACGTCACAACGTTGTGGCTATTCTTGTAAATTGAGGTATATAAGGCCCGCTGAAAAAAAAAATGTATTAAAGATTTGCCAATAGCATGATGGCACAATCGGCAAACATGTGGGAGATACACTATAGTCTAGAGAAGAAAGTGTATAAGATATTCATCTACAAGAAACTAATATGGTCTACATAGATGTGGAAGAGACACTAGAAAAGAAAATATAATCTACATAGTGAGGACTTGTCACATCATTCTCAAACATAAAATATAAAATTTATTAAGAACTAAAAAAATAAATTATTAAGAACCAAAAACAAAATTTAATAATTTATTAGGATAAAAAATATATTTAAATTATGAAAAAATAATTTAATTTAAAATCTCTTTGGTTACCTTCTGAATGAACAAAATTAGAGTTATTTTCCTTTCCTATTTTCCATAATTGAGCACCCGTAATATATAATAAATCTATCACCCTACCTGCATTAAAATCTTTCTCATATTTATAACTTATAAAACATCACTGAATTATTTTGAGAATAGTATATAATAAACTTACAATAAATTAAGGGTTGTAATTGAATATCAATGTAAAAAGTTTTACACTCATAGTGCATACTAATTAAACTCATAGTATATGGGTGATAACGTGAATTTTTATTTATATTTTTACCATAATTAATATTTGTTTGTAAGTATAATGATGACACAATTATTGAAAAAATTCACTTTTTATTGTTTATTCTTACTATAGATAGATGTTTCCGTTATAGGAAGAAAAAATGGCAAAATTAGTTCTTTTCAGAGCAATTATTGAAAATCTAGATTAGTATAGTCATGCTACGTGGGTCTTAATAAAGACATTAAAAAGTATAAACCTCTTATAAATAGGAGAAAATAAGACACAAAAATGGGACTTACGTTGGCTTAGAAAAGGAGTTAGGTTTGTGATCCAAGAGACGAAAAATAACGAGGAAAGTTTTGGTTGAAATAATTAAGAGTGATTCGTACACTCATATAGTAGTAATTATTTATTTATTTGATGGCCTTCGATAATTAATTTACTTCTTTGTGTTACATATGTATATCCAATGATTTGAATAATCATGACAATTGATATTTAAATATTAGTTGAACCTTAATTATTTCAGCAGTCATAATCATTGATGTTTAAGCAATCGATCTCAGAAGTAAAGAGGTTAATGTATTCTGTTTGTTAATATCTTAATTGTTTGAATAGTTATGATCATTGATATTTGAATGATTGATTTTTGAAGTAAACAAGGTCTTCTCCTAGTAGAATCAACCAAATTAATCAAACAAACCTCTGATTGGGTAAAAAAAATTCGATCTTAATTTGAAATCTTACATGATCAAACTGTGATGACATGTTAGGATTATAGTGTGGTGTGCACGATTAAATTTACTATAACAAAATGTGATAGATTATCAGTAATAATTGAATAATAAAGAATAAGATTACTTAGTAATAGAGAGCAAAAACATTGTAGTGAAATCACAATTCTAGGTCTTATCCATTTCATTCTAAACCAATATTCTCTCTTGTTTTGCTTCCTATTTTGATTTTGAACATTGTGACTCACTAATTAAACATCACTCTTTTCGTTCAATTGTTCTTTTATCTTTTAAATTGAATTAATTGAGAACAAAACCCCTTGTGTACGATATTTGGACTTAATCCACTATTACTACTGCGTAGGGTACACTTGCCCTTAAACGATGGTATTTTACACATCAAAAACTTTAATTAGTATGCACTAACAATGTAAAAGAATATTACATTGACACTTAATCACATCTTTTCATTTATATAATTTTTAAAATATTAATTGGTAAAGTCAATAAACTTACGATGTTGTGATTGGTTTTATACTAATAGAGCATACTAACTAAACTCAGTATATGCAATATGCAATGATAGTATAAAAGAATATTACACTGACATTTAATCACATATTTTTATTTTTATGATTTTTAAAATATTAATTGGTAAAGTCAATAAACTTACGATGTTGTGATTGATTTTACACTGATAGTGCATACTAATTAAACTCAGTATATGCAATGACAGTATAAAAGAATATTATAGTGATATTTGATCACATCTTTTTATTTATTTAACTTTTAAAATATTAACTTCTTATATATTAACTTCTTTAATTAGAAAAATGTTATATCGTGTGTCTTTACAAGGCGAATGTTGTAAAACATTAATGTAACCAATGGAAATATAAAAACTGTCTAAATATAAATTATAACTCCATGTGTGGACAAATGTTACATTTTAATTTCAAAATGTGGACCATTATTGTTTTGTTCAGTGTCTATGCAAACTGGTACAATATTCTAGTTTACTCTAGAATCAAAGACGAAACAATTTTTTTGAACTCTTCTCTTTTCATCCAAAATCATTCCACTACCGTCTCTTAGTTCCCAAAACTTTTGCGATTACATGATTTTGGCCCCTGATTCTAGTTACTTTTTTCCTTTTTAATGAAAGCGAGCATGCAGAGATCTAATTACTTCTATATGGATTATTTAAATTTTATCGCATTTTCAATTTAGACCCTTTATTCTGATTCCATTCAATATTTAAATTGGACATGACATAGTACTGAGTAAACACAACGTACTAGCTAAAAAATGCATGATGGTTGGACTAAATAACCTAAAAATGCATTATAAGTTTATAATTGTATTGACTTTATTGTCATGTAGATGATGTTGGGAAGTAAATTATTGTTTTAAGACAACAAACAATAAGCAGCAAAAGAAAGGATGTAAGCAAATTAATGAGTCAAATATTAAGTAAAATAAAGATTGAAGGACTTAATATTTTGTAGAGCATAAAAGTGTTTTCCATTGATGAGAGGAAAAGAGGAAATGGGATATGGGGAGGTGGCAGGGCAGAGTGTAAAGTGTGGACCAATGTGTTGTGGGTGAGCAGAGGGCAGAGGGCAGAGGGCAGAGGGGCATACGCATGGTGGGTAAAGTAGGTCAATTGGGCACTCTGGCAGTGGCATAACCACAAGCAAACCTCTTCTTCTCACTGCACCTTTTCTGGGTAGTGAAAGTGCTACACCAGTACATCTAATCCAACTGCAACAAGAAACTTCTTCACACAATAACCATTTTTAAATGCATGTCTCCCAAGGAATAAATGGTCCTGTCACGGTAAAAATGGAATCAAGGCCTTTATATCTACATTCTACGTTCTCCATTCTCCATCTCACTCTTCCAACACTAACTTCCCTTTTCTCTAACTTACAAATTGCAATCTTTTCCTTCTTTAATTTCATTTTTTTTCCATATGCATGTTTTTTTGAAAAAGGAAAATTTTATTCTATAAGACAAGACATTTACATCTCACAAGAAATGACATATAAGAATTTACAAAATACAAATATAACAGAGACAGAAACATGTTACAAAGTTTCAATATTTCTCTTTGGATGTAATAATTAATTATAATTAGAGTTAATTTTTATATAAATAAGCTTGTCAGAAAATAATATGAAAATAATTAATTTTGTTTGGATGTAATAAAAACTTTTATAATTAATTAACTCTGATTCACAATTTTATCTTAAACTCTTTAGAAAATAATTAATTTTTTATAAAATAAGCTTGTGAATAATTAAAATTGTTTCGATGTAATTTCTTGTGAATGATGAATTATTTTATAATTAATTATAATCAGAGTTAATTTTTATTTAAATAAGCTTGTCAGAAAATGGTATGAAAATAATTAATTTTGTTTGGATGTAATAAAAAATAGTTTTTTTATAGAATATAAGAGTGTGAAAATAGTTGAAAGAAAAAATTGTTAAAAATAATCATAAATTACAAATTTTTAACTTTTTTTAAAACAACTTATTTTTACAATTTTTTAAAAATTTAATCTAAACTTTGAAAGATCTTTGTTTTTACATAAACCACTAGTTGTTTCCAACGACAGGTAAATATTTAATAATGAATTAAAATCCTTTTGAAAATAATAAGTGATGAACTTGAAACAATATGCGGATGATACCATCTTCATAATATTACTGGAGATCAAGAATGTGTATACCCTGAAGATTGTGTTAAGATGCAATGAACTAGCCTCTAAGCTTAATATTAATTTTCATAAGAGTAATATGAAAGGTGTGGGGGTGAAGATACAAGAGTTGTTACACTTTGCTAAGATACTTAACTGTGGGGTATTGCAGATGTCATTCTCCTATTTGGGGATTCTAATGGAGATGAATGCGAGGAGTGAGCATGTGTGGAAACCACTATTGGATAGAATGAGAGCAAAACTAATGTCGTGGAGACAAAAAAAATTGTCTTTGGGAGGACAAATTTACTTGATTAAGTCCACGCTTTCTTCCATTCCACTTTTCTTCTTGTCATTTTACAAGGTCCCAAAGAAGGTGTCTAAGGATATCCAATTAACACAAAGGAATTTCCTGTAGGGTGGTATGAGGAAGAGAAATAAAGTGGCTTTGATCAAATAGGAGCAGGTGTACAAAGCTAAAAGTCATGGAGGACTTGAAATTAAAGACGTGGATGCATTTAATAAGGCTTTGCTTGGGAAATGGCGTTGGAAGTTACTTAAGGGAGGTAGTGCATTGTGGATCAAAGTCCTGGAAACCAGATATGAGTAAAACATTAGAAGGAGTCTGATAAGGGAGAAGCACAAAGATAGGTCCCAATGGTGGGATGATATCATGGAGATAACTTCAGGTGTCGGGACAAGTGAGTAGTTCCTCAATGAGATCAAACCTTTGGTAGGGGATGCATTTTTATTTAAATTTTAGGAAGGGGGTGAGGGGTGAATGGTGGTCGTAAAACTTTGTTCCCTTGATCATATGCTTTGTTCAATCAACGAGAGAGTCTTCTTTCAGAGGTTGGGGGTTGGTGCATTAACATATGGGAATGGAAGCTTACATGGAGGAGGTCATTATTTAAGTGGGGGAGAGTGGGTGAGGGAGTTGGAGGAGTTGCTAGGTGGGATAACTATGAGGAAGGATATGAAAGACAAATGAGGGTGGACAGGAAGTATAGGTAATCCTAGGGAGTATACTGTAAAGAAGCATATTGCTTAGTAAAGGGGGTTTCTCATGAGTTTAACTCTTTTTTTTTTGGAAGCCTTTGGAAATCGAAGGCTCCATTTAAGGTTATGGTGTTTGCGTGGAAGAAAACATTGACCATAATTCCTATTAAGGTTGAATTGACAAAGAGAACGATTATTTCGCATAATGATGAAATATGCCATCTTTGTGGTTTGATGCCAGAATTTGTAAGTCATTTGCTATTTTCTTGTAAATCAAGCTGCCTTGTCTGGATGCACTGTTGTAGATGGCTTGGTTATTTGTCTGTCTTACCAGATGATTATGTGGCTAGTTATTGGCACTTTCTGAGTTCTCCTTCTATAGTTGGTAAATCTAGAGCGGATATTTTGAGTGTTATTTGGTTGGCTGTTTTGTGAGGAATCTGGATTGCAAGAAATGTTGCAGTCTTTAAGGGAAAATATTTTAACACAGAAGAAGTATGACAAACGACTTATACAAAGATTTTGGTTGTGACTAAAAGGAATGTTTAAAGTATCAGCAACTTCATTTTTTGAGTAGTTTTCTCAACCAGTTTTATGTATGATAAGGATTCGAAGGGAAATAGTTTGATTCAATGAGGGATTTATTCAGTTTGTAGCTTTTAGGGTACTGTTTCTTTGTGGGGTTTAGTTTTAGTTGCAGTTATGGTTGGAACTATGTAACATCTTTCTGTCCATCTTATATTTTGTATCTTGCAAACTCTTATATGTCATTTCTTGTGAATTTATGATTATTTTGATACCATTTTCTACCTTATGCTTTATTTTCATATATTTTGTGAATTTTAATTGTTGAATGACCTCGATAGAGGATTTTGACTTGTAAAAAGAGATTAGTTCCCAATGGGATTTATATATTGCTTTAGTAAAACGTATTGGTCATCTTAAACTCTTTTTCTTAAAGCAAGTTGTTTGATTTAGATTATGCGAGAGATCGATAATTTAATACTCAAACAGCTTAGTCTTTTATTTTTCAAAGATTGAGGTTAATAGTATTTTTATGGGGGATGAGAACGTGAGTGATAAACGATGATTGGTAGTGCATATATGCATTAGAGAGATTATATAGTGAAATAAAAACTCTATCAAGCTTCTCTCACCAACAATCTTTGATTAAGTCTTTTATGCATTATTTACTTTGTTAATCAGTAGTTAGTAGAAATAATTTCTTTATTTGTTACGAGCAATTAATATTGAGGTTCCTAGAGTATAGTCGTAGTCTCTTTGGGATTGATCAATATTTAACGATTACTACATACTATCGATACACTGCCGAGAATATAGTAGAAAAATTACTTGTCAAATAACTAAATCTATTTTAATGATATTATTAACCAATTACCCTTAAATTTTAATATAAATATTTAAAAAACATTATAAAGTAATAAAAATATTAATGGAGTTAAGTAGCATTTTGTATGCTGTAAATAATATTTTTCTCTATCATAATTAAACTATTTAGTTAATGATATTCTTAGATAATTATATTTAAATTATTTTTATTATATATTTAAACATAAAATTATAAAGTAATCACATTAAATTTTGGAAATAATTGCCTTGAGCATTATTTTATCTCTCATAATAATATGTGTAGTATCTGTACTAACAAAATGTTTTTAAACATATGATATTCTTAACTAATTATATTTAAATATGTTATTTATAATACTATTTAAAATAATTATTTTATTTTCAATACATTTAATAAATTTTATTTTAATGCATACCATAAGTCTTGAGTTTGAGTGTTGGGTGTGCAACTCCATTAAATATTAATAGTTTGATTGATTTAGGTTTATTTTTTAGTTTTTAAAAATAACTTCTAAGAATTGTTCTCTCAAATAAGTGGAAAAAAAATTATTCAGTAAATATTATTTCAAAACTATTTTACAGATGTGAAAATAAAAAAAGTTATCCATATTTACTAAAGTGTCATTAATGAAAAAAAATTATTTTTCTTGTATTTTAAATTTTTAAAACAAAAATATAAATTAAAAAACAAAAATTACTTATACGTGCAACTTTTTTTAGTTTTAAAAAACAAACTATTTTTAAAATTATTTTAAGAAAGTACTAAAAATAATTTTATAAAACTCTAGCCAAATAAACACTTAGAGATAGTTTTGTCATCCATTAGGTCTTTCCTAGTCCAACCAAGATTTTTTGTGGTCTTGAAAAAATATACATTTATTATGTCTTTATATTATTTTTTAATATATAAGATTATTTAATAAATTAGTTTTGAATTTAAATTAGTTTTTTTAAAGATATGAGTAAGTACAACTGAAATTAATTGCTAAAATCAATCACCAATATACAACTCAAATTTATGTGGTAAATCTCACATAAAGATGAAAGTGTCTTTTATATTTGATAGATAGTAGATAAATTATTCTTAAATAATAACTCAAAATATTGAAGAAAAAAGAGTAAAAAGATATTAAAAAGTAAAAAAATAAAGAAAAAGAAAAATATAAAAAAATTAAAAAGATAAAACACCCTAATTTCAATGCTTATCCATGGATTTCAATAAACAGATATGTCATTTCCATAGCCAAAAATTCTCTTTTATATATAGTAGATATAACATATGTGATTCCATGACGTTATTTGATTTATATGATACTTATTTTAAAAATTAGGTTTAAGGGAACTTTTATATTTATTTTTTAAATTTGTTCTCATTTTAAAAAAGATGATATTGTTTTCTCCTATTTTTAAATTCAATAAATTTATGTCTCATTTCTTAGATCGAAAATGTTGACAGGATAAAATTAGCCTTAAATACCTTATGTTATGTTATTATTAGTTAATATGTTTGTCAAGTTATTAATCATAGATACATGATAGTCATTAATGTTAATTCAATGGTTTTTCAATTTAACGGGAAGACATAAATTATTGACTTTTAAAAATAAGAGGATAAAATTTACAAATTTGATAAAGTAGGAAGACAAAAATATAATTAAAATTAATTATACTAAAAGTATTTTTAATTGTTTTTATATTGATAATATATAAAACTATACTACTAATTTTAATAAATACTTATTAAATACTACGTTAAAATATTTTTATAAAAATATTATTTTTAATTATATAATGATCTATGATTAGATAATAATATATATTATTACTATTTTTAATTAAATTCGTATATATTTATTATATTATTATACATAATAATCATTTAGGTGGTGTAAATAACCATTTAACATTCTTATGTTTGTTACATTTGTCTAAGTGGATGAATATATTGGTCTTTGAAAATTTCTTATAGTACCCTCCTTTTTCTATTTGCACCTTCTATTTTGTTTTTTACTTTTTGATTTTTATTCTTATTTTCTTTGTATTTTATTAATATATTTAAAATTAATTTATTCCATATATTTTATATATTACAAAATATTTTTAATTTTTATCTTCTTAAATTTTAATTTTTATTTTATTCCTTTTTTTTCATTTCATTTTATGTTTTTTTTATTCTTAATTTTTTGTTTTATTTATAATATTTTATCCTTTTATATTTATATACTTTATTAATATGTTAAAAGGACAATTTATTGTCAATATCCGACAACTAGTTTATCCTTTATTTTTTATAAATATAATTAGTTAATAATATCATAAAGTAAAATATATTTAATCAGATAAAGGTTACAATTATTATTTACCAAAAATCTTAAGTTTGCTCAAAAATAATAATTTTTATATTATTTTATAATTTTTAGTTAAATATTTATACTATAAAATTGACTATAATAATTTTTTTGTAAGCCTTGACTATAATAAGTTAATAATACAACAAAGTAAAATAGAGTAAACAAACCACAAGTACTATTTATAGGAAACAGAAATTATGCTCAAAATTATTACGTTATATTTTTTAATTTTAATTTTTATTGCACAAGTAATTGAACTACCAAAATAGATAGTTATAAGTTTATCTGAATTTTTACAAAAAAGTATTTTTTTAACAAGGAGGTAATGTTAGGTATATTACATGATTCTTAAAATGGAAATGGGAATGATTATATTTTTTTTATAGACAAACGAGAATAGCTATCTAACTACACAATTAATTTATTAAATTTAATTTAATATAATAAAAATTATTTTAAATTTCTTTAACAAAAACATCTCAAATTAATTTTTTACTTTTATTTATGGTTTTCATTTTTTTTTCAATATTAAATTATTATTTTAAATGTTAAAATAAACAAAAATTTAGAGACTAAAAAAACTAGATTTGAAAATTTTTAGGAATCTTGACTACTCAAACTAAAATTTAGTGAAAAAAAAAATTGAAAAAGTTAGTACTAAAAACTTAGTTAATAATTAGAGTTTAATTGGTATACACTGTCAATGTAAAAGATTTTTATACTGATATTCAATCATAACTTTTCATTTATATGACTTTTAAAGTAGTAATGAGTAAAGTCAACAAATTTATCATGAACGAAAGGGATTATGATTGAAGGTCAGTGTAAGAAGTTTACACCCACAATATATAACAATCAAACTCTAATAATTATTATATAAAAATTTATAAACATTTATCAATTAATTGTTATTATTAGAGTATTAAATCATCTACCAATCACAATTCTCTATAGTTAATATTTAAGATATCAACATTATTCATGTTTTATATTTATCTCTTCTTATTATTGTGTGTAATAAATTCTATGTATATGTAGTTATTTTTATGGTTGTTGAGAAACTAATGCTTATTCTAATTCACATTTTAATTTGTATTCATAGAAAAGAAATTGTTCCATTCACATCTTAATGAAAGTATACAACCATTCAACTAACAGGAGTGTATGCACGGATATTAGTTATATATTAAATCTTTTACACGGATGTATTATTTTCTCCGGAATAACAGAACATACCTATAAAAAAACATCTCCGGAATGTTCAATCTGAAAGAGGTTTAGGAAGAAATTGCGGCGTTTGGCCCGCACCCAAATCCATGAAAAGGCATCAAGGCCCATATATAGTCCCTACAATGCCAACTAAATCCTGTGTGTTTTGTCCACGGTGCTCCTCCTTTTCCAATTTTTGAACTGCATTGAATTTCACTTCTAAGGAAGATTATGGCTGGGAATTTCTTACTTGTCTGTCTGCTGTCCATACAATGTATCATCCATGAAAGTTTCATATTCCATCTCAATTTTTGAAACCTCTACACCACACCACACCCAGTATTATTTATGGTCTGTTGGGTTCAGTCCAATGCAGAAAATTGCCTCGTTTTCACAAACAGAAATATAGAGATATTTATTTTATACTTCTTCCATTCAATAACAATTTAGAGTAGACAAACAAATTTCTGGGGGAGAACAAAACTGTGTGATAGTTATTAATGATCTTAAGATTTTTTTTGTAGATAAATATTATTTTTTTAAGTCGAAGAATGTTTATTAATTTTAAGAATATTTTATAGATAAATATTAATTATTAATATATTAGATTTTGGTGAATTTAAAGAATAGCTTATATATGTATAAAAACATTCAGAGATTTCATCTTTATTTCTCTTATTTTAATATTTTAAGGGAATAATATTTTATTTTAATTTTTTGAAAATAACTTTTAAACATATAATTATTTACTAAAATTAATTAAAATCTAACCAATTTATAATTGCCTATTAAATTCATATGACAATTAGATAGCTTCTTGAGCTTACAAGCTAATAAAATTACTTTCGGCTTTAAAAAAATGACAATAAGATAGAATTAAACTTTAATATTAAAAGAGTTTAATTGGTATACACTGTCACCATTAATCATGACTTTTTATTTAAGTGATTTTTATAGTAATAATGAGTAAAGTCAACAACTTTATCATGAATGGTTCTAATTGAATGTCAGTATATACCAATTAAACTCATATTAAAATTGTTAACATCATAAATAAAATTCATATTATAAATGGAAGCATGAAGAGTAAAACATACAAAAGCTAACATAAAAACTAAAATGTAACATTTTTTAGGTATAAAGACAAACGGAAAATTAAATAGATATAAGACTAAATAATTAAACAAACTACAACTAATTTACCAAACAATCTAGATTTGGCTTTATTAATATTAACAATGTGGTATATCACATAAATATTATAGGTCTATATATGAACAATATGGTATATCATATTAATAGATATTTACTCAGTTAGTAAAGCAAATTGATATAATACATATAATTACATTAAATATTACTATAATACTTATATCATATTATTAATATATATTCAATATCTATAATATTTTTTTTTGGAAAGCTATATATTATCTTAATTTTTTTATAAGCTATATATTATCCTAATTATTTATTTATTTATTTTTGTTAGAAAATTATTTTATTGATAAAAAATAACCCTAAAATTTAATATTTCTTTATGTTATACGGTTCATCATAATTTTCAATATACCAAAACTTAATTTGTAATATTTTTCTATTTATTATTTCTCTAACCAATATTCTTAAAACAGTAATTATCATCACCTTTAAATAAAAGATATATATTGTATCTTGAGAATTAAAATCTTAATAACTTGAAATTATGTCCCTAATTGTTTAGGGTCATTATGTTCCTAATTATTTTTGTATGATGGAAAATAAACTCTTGCACTTATTTAATAATTTAGACATGTCACTTATTTACATTAAAAATTTTAAAATTAATTTTATATTAGAATATGAATTCCAATTTCCATCTACCCAACTTTAAAATAAATAGGTTATCTAATTGAAAAGATACAATGACATGGTTTTCACATAAATAAAATTAAACTTAAGAGGTTAAAAAATATATAAAGATAAGGAAGAGGAGAGAGATGTCATATGTCATATGATTGCACAACCATGTATTTCGCTTATTTCAGTTATCATCTGCATTAGACTCGCTACATGTTTGTGTTGTAGACCATAATCATTAATCACATACATAATGCAAAAAATGTACTCTGCTCTCATCCCTCACTTGACAATTTCTCCAATTTTCATCCTTTACTACTTTCTCATGCTATCTGCATCTACATTTCTTTTCCTCATACAACATCCCTAAATGGCTTTCATGAGACTTGGATCAAAAAATGATGTATTTCATCATGAAGGCCAAACATGGTATACATTTTTTCATCAAAATCAAACTAATATATGTTAAAGTTCCAAAGGGTTGTGTAACTTCTTGTAGTGAATCCAATTTTTTATTATTTATGTGTATTTGTATTGATCTACATGTCTTTTGGTTTCATTTGTGATGTGCATAATTATATGTCTTTAACGTGAGTTTGGAATCACCATGTAGATATTGTCTCTTTACAAATCATAAGTGTTTTAGATACTAGTCAAATCATAAATCATGTGTGGTACAACCCAACAAAGAGGAAATTAAAAGTGGTGTATGTCATGCTAAAAGCATATCACTACCCTATATCCTTGGATAATAGGGAAACAAAACAATTGGGCCACACCAAATTTTAGATGAAGACGGGAAAATGTCATTTATCAATTGTTGATCCTTTCAAGCATAATGATTGAAAAAAGAGAAGACATGAAATTAATAGCTAAGCTGGTGAAGGGTTCGGGTGTAATATTTCTTAAGAATTCAATTCTTATAACATTGCATTATAATATAGGATTTGTATATAAGGTCTTGCATTCTTTAGTCTCTTCCATGTTTGTTTTTTGGAAATTGATTTTACTGTGCAAAACATAAAATATGGTGAAGGTCAATGCTCTTTAATGTTGAGCCACTCATTATCCTTCTTAGACATTGATCTTAATTGTTAAATTTATTTATTTTTTATGCCCAGGAATTGCATAACCGGACTTCCAAGTGATGTTACTATTAAAGTTGGTGAAACATCATTTTTTCTCCACAAGGTGCATGTCTGAATTGAACTTTTATTGAAAATTATTTTTTAATGTACACACTATCTGTTTAAGACTTTATTATTAATGAGAAGTGTTAGCCTCAAATATGCATCCAAGCATATTTTGAGCCTTGGTTTGTCTATGTAATTATGATTTTGATGATGCAGTTCCCATTGCTTTCTAGAAGTGGATTAATGAAGAAACTCATTGCTGACTTTACAAACGAGGATGAATCAAATTGTGTTTTGCAACTTCATGATGTGCCAGGTGGAAACAAAACTTTCGAGCTTGTGACCAAGTTTTGCTATGGTGTAAAAATAGAAGTTACTGCATCAAATGTGGTTAGTCTAAGATGTGCTGCAGAGCACCTACAAATGAATGAAAATTATGGTGAAGGGAACCTAATTGCAAAGACAGAGACATTTATTAATGAAGTTTTTGGTAATTGGTTAGACTCTATAAAAGCTCTCCAATCATGTGAGGAAGTTAAATCTTGTGCAGAAGAGTTACACATTGTTTCAAGATGCATTGATTCTTTGGCCATGAAGGCATGTTCTGGTCGAAACATGTTCAATAGACATGTGGAAGGACAAGATTACAACAAGAACTCAACTCAAGACCCTACCTTATGGAATGGAATTTCTTCTGATACTAAATCACCATATTCTGGTGATGATTGGTGGTATGAGGATTTGTCTATGTTATGCTTACCCCTATATAAAAGACTTATTTTATCCATTGAGGCAAAGGGAATGAAACCTGAGAATGTTGCTGGATCCCTTATACATTATATAAAGAGGTTTATCCCCTTAATGAATAGGCAATCAAGCTTCAACGATAAAAATAGTGTCAACCAAGGAACAACCACCAATAGTATAACCTCTGAAGCAGATCAGAGGGCATTGGTGGAAGAAATTATGGGATTGCTTCCTAATAACAAAGGAGTCATACCCTCCAAGTATTTGCTTAGATTACTCCGTGCAGCCATTGTATTACATGCAAGTCCATCATGCATAGAAAACTTGGAGAAAAGAATTGGATCGCAACTTGACCAAGTTGAGCTTGTGGATCTTCTTATTCCAAATATGGGGCAGTCAGTTGAGACTCTCTATGATATAGACTCTATT
The DNA here is from genome assembly GCA_037954015.1 of Psophocarpus tetragonolobus. Lineage (NCBI taxonomy): Eukaryota > Viridiplantae > Streptophyta > Magnoliopsida > Fabales > Fabaceae > Psophocarpus > Psophocarpus tetragonolobus. Next base: position 38,172,629 of record CM075692.1, read on the forward strand.
CAAAGGATTATTGATCACTTTATGTCTATATACCTCGCTACTACTGCATCAACTTCTCCATGCGTAGCTGAAGAGAGGTCGTTGATAGTTGGAACTAATGCCCTTGCACCTATGACAATGGTGGCAAATTTGATAGACGTATATCTTGCTGAGGTGGCTGTGGATGTTAATTTGAAATTGCCTAAATTTCAAGCCATTGCTTCTGCAATTCCAAATTATGCTAGGCCACTAGATGATGCTTTATATCATGCCATAGATGTGTACCTTAAGGTGAGACCTTATTGGAAACCTATCTTTCCCAAACTTTACTTTATCTATATTCTAGTTAATTTGACATATAATAATTTTACTTAAAAGAAGACCCTAAAATATTTGTAGGAGAAAGAAAAGGGGATATAGTAAAATTTTTTAAGAATTTGATAATTATAGTTTAAAGTTAACAATTTCTTATTTTAAAGTTATCATTATTTTATTCACAGCTAAATAAGGTAAGAAGATAAGATTTCCACTTATATATACATTTTTAGTACTCATTGTAAATACAATGAGTCAATGAGATGATTTAGTATCTAAAAAGTTTATTAGTTGACTACTAGAGGTTTGTATAATTTAGTGACAAAACTTCATAGTTAAGTCTGAAGATGACAATATTGTTTTGTTTTTCTATCTCAATTGATAATTCTAATTATAATGTGGACGCATTTATGACAAGGACAGACTCATCCTTGGCTTATAGATTCTGAAAGGGAGCAATTTTGTAGACTCATAAACTGCCAAAAACTATCATTGGAAGCAAGCACTCATGCAGCACAAAATGAAAGATTACCACTTCGAGTGATTGTTCAGGTTCTCTTTTTTGAACAACTTCGACTCCGCACATCAATTTCTAGTTGGTTATATGTTTCAGAGAATCTTGAGAACTCACAAAACCACAGTAAAAATCTTGGTCTCCCAAGGAACAATGGCAATGGTCAACAAGACCCTACACAAAGTTATGAAAACTTAAGGGACCTTGTCTCGGAGTTAGAGAAGGAATGTTCATGCATCAAGAGTGAGCTCCAAAAGTTGGCTAAGACAAAGAAAAGTTGGAGAATTATCCCAAAAATATTTTGTAGAAAAAATTCCTAGTGTTTCGTCAATCCAATAGAATCAAGTGGTTGCAATATAAGCTCAAGTGTGGAAATCATCTTCAACCACATCTTCCATTTTTCATTTAATTAAATGTCGTTGTGAGTTTGGAGTTGATAATTAAAAGGCCCATAGATATCACAAATAACTAGTAACTTGTAAAAAAAGTGATAAGTATTTTATTGAGTGAAAATGTTAATTGTACATCAAAAGTAGCATGTGAGAGAAAGTTGTAAATAATGTTATTAATTGCTAAGAAGTAAAAGAATAAAATTTAAAAGGATGAGTGTAAAGGCTTTCCATTTTTTTTATTAGATGTTTACTATTTACTAAACAACTTGATATTTATAATCTTAAGCAAATTATGTTTTACATTAATAAGGGAGGATATAGAGTCAAATCAACATATAAACTAGACCCATTCTACCAAATAAAAACTTATAAACTTAAGGTTTTAGTTTCTTCATCCATGAAATTGGTTATCCTTTTAATAGATTTCGAATTGGCTTTTGAAAAGTAAAAAACATGTGTGAAAATTATTTTTACTATTAGTCTTGATACACTGTTAGGGCCAGGATCACCACACGCAAGCTATTTTCTAATTTGGAGTTCAATGATTTCATCACGGCTTTATACTAAAAAAGCATCTTCGTGAGTTAAAATAGAAGGATATTCATAAACCACTTGTTGCTTCAATTCTTAAACGATGTGAGTTTTGGTTGTATTGGAATAAAAACTAATTTGCTGGATGCAACAACTATTAGAAATGGTTTCAAAGAGAATAATTTCGATGTAACTTTTATTTATAGAATCAAGAAATATATACACCATATTTCCTAATATATCTTCATGATCATAGGAGATATTAAATAGGAAACAATTCTCTTAATGACTCACCTTGATTCTAGGATATATGAATTAAAAACAAAAATATAAAACCACAACTACACAAATCTTCTAATACCAAAAATATCTCTATCAATAGTTGTAGCTATACAATTTGACTTATATTAACATACCTCCTCAATAAGTTGGTGCATGGATGTCCAACTTGATTATAAATTCATTCAACACTTTATTTGTTACTCCTTTAGTGAGCATATCAACTAATTGTTTTTCAGACTTTACAAATGGAAAGACAATTGTTCCAACTTCAAGCTTCTCCATGATGAAATGTGTTAGTAGTCGTGGTCAAATTGCTAAGAGTAGGCTCAAACTTAATGCTCAAAAACCCTCATAGATGAAAGACTATGTATAAAACCTAGTTAAGGGTTGTATCCTGATGACAATTGTAAGGCATTTAGGTCTTTCCTTATTTCCCTAGAAGCTTATGTGTGCTTATTGTGTTGGCCTTGCTTTTCGTTCTATTGCATAAATGACAACTCATAATTATACTCATATATAGGCTCAACAGTGCATACATTGTTATTTGGAGTGTAATATTGCTCAAAACCCAATCCACTAATAAGAATATTACTTATTGACACAAGTTAACATGTTGAAAAAGAAGTAACATGATTATAGTAGTAAAAAGTAAATTAAAAAAGTTTTTCAACACATTAAGTTTAACATTCCTCCTTATTGAAGACTTCAAACCTACTCTTTAGCTAATTAAACTTAACACATAGAAGTGCATTTGCTAAAATGTTTGCCATTTTCTCCTTATATTTGCAATGCATCAATTGAACATCTTCATTCTTCTCGACTTCTCTTATAACATGAAATTTAACATTAATATGTTTCTTTCTTCCATGTTGAATTGGATTTTTGGCAATAGTAATGGTTATATTGTTGTCACACCATAAAATAGTAGATTTTTCTTGCATATGATTCAAGTCTTTCAAAACTTTTCTAATCTATAAAGCTTGATTTTGATTTGTTGCTATAACAACATATTCAACTTCAGCTGAGGACTAAGCAATTACATCTTGCTAGTTGGAATTCCATGAGAGAACACTCTACTTCCAAGTAACATTTCAAATATCTCAACACTTTTTTGCCTACACCAAAGTGAGTTAAACTTGGAGAGTACATAAACCTTGAAAGCAAACTGGTAGAGAACATCAAATTTGGTCTAGTTGCAGTCAAGTAAAGAAGATTGCCAATAAGCTTCTTATTGACTTACATAAACTTTTCCATCATCATTCTTGAACAACTTTTCATTTATAGTAAGAGGAGTTGAAACAAGATTACAACTCTTCAACTTGAATTTTTTCAACAAATCATTAGCATAATTTTGTGAGAGAAAGATTTCATCATTAAATTGCTTTAATTCCATCCAAAAAAATATTCCATCTCTCCAAGATCTGTCATCTCAAAACTTGTAATGTGCTCTTCCTAAATTTGTTGATTTTATCAACATCATCACTTGTAACAAGCAAATCATCCACATAAAGTGAAACAATAATTTTCTTCCCTTTGCGACAATCTTTGATATAAAGAGCTAGTTCATTTTGGCTCCTCCTGAAATCATTTTACAAAAAATGTGAGTCAATTCTACTCTTCCAACCCCTTGGAGCATATTTCAGCCCATACAAAGGTTTGTGAAGCTTATAAAGTTTGTTTTCATAGGTTGTTCAACATAAATTTCCTCCTCCAAATTCGGAAAATCTTATTTGGCATCCAAGTGAAAGATTTTTCATCCACATTTAACTAATAGAGCAACAATTAATCTAATTTTTTCATGTCTAGGAACTAGTGAAAATGTATCATCATAATCAACTCGAACTCGTTGAGAATATCCTTTCACAACAAGTCTAGCCTTATGCCTGTGAATGGAACCGTCAAAATTTAACTTTGTTTTATAAACCCATTTGACACCAATTATATTGACTCTACATAAAGAATATGGTAAAGTTATTAAATAAATAATATGGTGAACATTCTTTAATAAAAATTTGTCCATGATACTTTTATTAAATAATATTAACATTTTTTATAAAGAAACTTTCATTACTAGTTATTTTTTTCCTAAGTAAATGGCATAATAGAAATATAGATAATACAATTAATCCCTCAAACAACCATAAAATATTAAAACACAAATCAGTAAATAATAGAGAAATAAATATACTTTATTAAACATATATCATTAAAGTTTAGTTCAATATATGTATCAATTTTAAAAACACAATCTAAAATCCAAATGAAACTAAGCTATAAGCACAAAATCATCCAAATAAAGCCAAAAAAGTATCGTTTTGATTGAATTTGTTGTGTTTTTTAAACTCCTTGAAGTATCTGTAAGACAATATTTTAAAAGTAGTATTTATAATAAAGTTTATTACATTTTCTGCACTACTTTTTTTTATTTTTTACATTGTGTCTCCCAATTTTAAATTATAATATTATGTCAAATTTTTAAAATCGATGAATTTCTACCATATATTATTAAATTGACAATGATGATTAATTGATAAATGTTTAGGACAAATAACAATAAGCTAATGACATGCTAGGTTTTAATTTTATTATTTAAAAGTAATTTAATTAATTACATGTACTTCTTTATTTTAAATCACATAATTAAGATATATGATGATGTTATATTACTACTGAGTTAATATCTAAAAGTTAACGATTATTGTCAGTTTAATAATAGCTAAATATAGATTCAATAATTTTAAAACTTAAGAAACATAGTTTAATGTTTTAAAAATTGGAGTACAGTATAAAAAATTAGAAAAATTAGAGATATTCTTATAATAGTCATTTAGAAAGTTGACCCTTTCAACCTATGGCCTTCTATAAACTCTTAATTTAAAATAATTTGAAATTGGATACAAAAATATTTTTCTTTGAGATTAAATATCATATATATTCTCAATATAAAATTTTTTAATCATTAACTAATTAAAAAATATTTTAGATATAATTTTTAAAAAAATATTATAAAACCTATTATTATTATTATTATACATGAAAATTAAATAATCGTATAAAAATCCTTTACATTTTAGTTATATTCTAATTAAATTATTTTTGTTTTGTTTTTGGACAATGATAAAAATTTATTGGCGATGAAATTGAAAAATCAATTTAATGTACTTAAATTTACTGTCATTATTATAACAAGAAGTCTAGCACAATTCAACACGTGGCTTTTGTTCAGAAAATTAAAGGTGATGGATCTGTAAACAAAAATGGATAAATTGCAGACGAAAAGAAGGAATAATTCCGACATAATTAGAAAATAGCTTTCAGATTCAAAAGCTTCTTAATTTCTTGATATGGTGAAGCATGCAGATAAGATAGACCCTTGACGTGGATAACTTCCTTATCAATCAAACAGTAACATTGATCAAGAACTGTCCCATGTAGGATGAAAGTTTGACAATGTTATGCCACAGGCCACAGCCAGTCCTTTTAACTTGTGAAAAATGAATGCGAGCCATAATATGCAAACCATGTTACCTAACATGAAAATAGTCCTTGAAAGGTGCTCCACAGGTTAGTGGTCCAAAGATGTGGATGTTTGCCAAAACTAGCACTGCATAGCACGCAGTAAACCTTTTATTCCTTAGTTAGTTATTAGCCAATACTTGATTTTCCAAATTATAAGACAACTTGACTGATATGGAGAAGAAAGCCACTTCCCCTTCATCCTCTCTTTCTTCCGTTATAGGGGTAGCTCTTACATTTCCTTCAATATGAGCTCTACTCAGTACTCATCAAGTTCAGAATTAGATCACTTTTTTCTTAATTTCAAACATTTTACAGTGAAGTGCTTAAAACGAAGAAAAAGGGGGACTTTATCATGTGAATAATTTTTTACAAAGCTGTATCTAAGTACTAGGAATTTCTAAAGGGAATTGTCAAAGGCTAGTAATCTTACCTTACTGGTAGTTGTGTTTCCTTCAGTTCCCCCTTTGGCGTGCCATCCATATTTCAGCCAATATTTCAAAGCAATGCATCATTTAGATGACTATGCAACCACTCAAACCAAAACACCCAACTTTCAACCACTGGCAATTGATGGATGATACTTGGACTAACCGTGGCCATCATATTGTCCTCAGATCCATGCATCTGGCACATGATCCATTAACCGAGGCCTACATGCATATGGCCCCTCACATATTTTGAGCTTTGATCCCCACATAGCCCTCTGTAACACATGGCAATGTCACATTTGCTCGGCAACTGAGGGGCCCACAAACTGAAATATCATATGTGCATGATGCGATAAACAGCATCTACCTTACAGTTCTTATACGTTGGTGTTAAATTTTGGTGTGAGTGGTTTACAAACGGCAGCCTTTGTCCAACTAAGTGAGGAAATGCAATCCAAACCTGCCATTAAAATTGCATTCAAGAATTCGATGTTTATGGGCTAATATTGTACTTTGTCTTTAGCTCGCCGAAACATAATTAAACTATAAAACCAGCTCTTTCAAGAACATGCCATTTACATAATTGGTCCCGTTCTTAATTATTAACACTTCACTCTAGTTAAGTTGGACCATAGTCCTTTGTCTCTGTTCACTAGCCCGCATCAAGTCATGTATTTAAGCGGTTTTGTGTGTTTGCTACTTTGCTTAGCCAAATCACATACTAGAGGTTTCCCATGAAGGCAACAGAATATAGAGACAAAGTACATCAAAGACCATTTAACGTAACATTAGTCGTAGTTGAGTAATAAGTTGAGAAAGCCCTAATACTTACAACTTAAAAAGGAAATTAGTTTCACAAGGGAACAAAGTAATTTCACATATTCAGGTCAATCCCAGTACTTTACAAAAGAAATTTCTTCTTTTTTTAGAGTAAAAAAAAAAACAGAATACTGATATTCCACACTAGTTTCTTCCAACTCCAAAATTCTATCTAGTGTCATCTTCCGCGCACAAGAAGCAAACTCAGCTACCTTGACATGTCATACTCTTCAGGATAAGTGAGTTGCTGCTCCATTTGCCAGCTCAACTTAGAAGCAACACTTTCGTGACAGGGAACGTAATCCTGTGAGTTAAACATTTTTGAAAAAAAATATTTAGTGCTTAATTCTGCAGAAGAAAAAGTGTTGACATGGACAATTATCTTTTATAATATAAATGAGCTAGTAAATGTTGGTTGATTGATGCCATCCTATGAAAATTACCTCCAATTTCTTTACTAACTCTTTTGATGTTGGTGCTGACACAATTATGTGGCGAGCATTAGGACTAATAAATCCCTCTTCCACAGCTTTGTCAATAAATGATAGCAATGAATTGAAGTATCCATCAACATTTACTAATCCCACCTGCAAGTTGTGAAATGTCAAATTTAGTAAGAGTAAGAACACAGGGAACCTCCGAAGAATAAATTAATCAATGATATAGATCCCCAACAAAATGGTACAAGTCAATTACCGGTTTGTCATGGATCCCAAGTTGAGCCCAGGTTATGACTTCAAGAAGCTCCTCGAGAGTCCCATAACCACCTGCATGTAACTTGGATAAGTTTATCGATAATTGAATGCATAAAAATAAGATGAGCTATCTATAATTGAGATGGTAGTAGAAAGAGAAACTGCAGTTTATTTCAACAATTTAAGAACAATGTTTCATTGTTTGGTTTCATTTCAACCGTGTTGTGTTGTCTTTTTCTCCACAAGTTTGGGATTTAACTATTCCATGTTGGGGTGCATGTATAGTGTTTACTATTTAGTACCCTTTGGGTTGTGTCAAAAAACGCCATTATAGATGTTACAGCATGAAGTGAGAGGTTGTTAAGGACATCTATTGGTTTTGTCTTCACACCGTCCCTCTTGTTCACTCTTGGAACTTGGGGAATCCACTTTCAGACGAGGGATCCCAAGATAGAGAATGATTGACAGCTTTGTCTTTGCGTGCCTCCTCCATCTGTCTCTAATTTTCAGCACTTAATTACTCTGAGAATGATTACTAATAAGAAATAAAAAGTCTTTGAAAAGGGTAGGGCATTATTTCATGTCAGGTACAGGTGCTAGTTGGAAACGTTATCATGTGATAGTTCTTCTTTTTCTTTACGTTCCCTTCACTATCAAATGCAGGAAGTTTGGTACAAAACACGTCATGGTTCCAAGGAAAGTAGAGGCAAAAATGGTATTCAACCAGAACCACAGTTGCTCAGAGCCGCAGAAGCTTTGAAATTTTAGCCACAGATGTTAAGGGCTCAGAGAAGGTCAGGATCAGCTATTTCTGAAAGGTCGCTCTCTAATCATCATAGCATTGGGATGTATGAATTGTTTATGAAAGAAAAGTCACAAGCCGATTTTGCAGCACTGTCAAATTTTATTGCATAAAATTCTCACGCTAGTTTATTTGATACTCCTTAAAATTGCAAAATCACTGTCCACTTGTGCATACTCAAATTAGATGACCAGTCCATATTATTACGTAAGGCTTCAAAGTCATACATAGACAAAGTACATAATAGTTAATGCCAAGTCAACATCAACAAAATTCATGATTAGGCGTGGTAAGTAAACCTTTAAATAATGTTTAGACAAAAAAGTTTAACAAAATGAAAAAACCAGTTTGTTGAACGCTGAATAAGAAAATAATACAGGGAGATCAATGGGAATATTATATTCTACTATTATTCTCAAAAGAATAAAACACAGAGATATGGTCAATGGTACATGATAAAACTAGAAAGCTTCAAGTACCTTGATGTTTCCACTTTTTCTAATGCAACCAAGTATTCTCAGTTCATGCTAACCTGGTAACGCAATAAAGGCATCTGAATGCTTGGCCATCTCTGCCTTCCTTTGGTGCATATCAGCTACAGCCTTTACTTCTCCCACTGTTTCACCAGTTAGCTGCAAAAGGAACCATTGCACAGGGGATGGAACAGAAAATAAGATAAAAAAAAGTAAAGAGAAAAGGAGCGGCTAAGCAATTATGAGAGTTGAAGGGTGGATTGTTATCCCATGCTTTACCTAGCTAGCTATACAGACATCAAATATTTATAATCCAAGAGATTGACACTAAAAAATAACAAAAACTAGACAATAAAGGAAAACCTTCACAGGAAAGGGATGCTGATTGCTGAACATATACAGATTTGATTTGCAAAAGAAAAAGACATAAACCAAAGCACGTAAACCTCGGCATAAAGAAACTTTAACCACAAAACTCTGATACACTAGGCTTCGAAATTGGCAATAAACATATAAGAACTAGGGAGTAGTTTAAGGCTTTACTGAAAACAAAAGTTACAGAACAAGGAAGATATAAACTGTGGTAATACAGAGATACACAAGTAGAATATGATAGAACCAATAGGTAAAGTGGAGAAAAAGATAAAAGAGAAATAACAAGATCTTTGAAGAAGAGAAACAAGTAGAATAAAAAAGAAACAACATGCAAAATTTATTAGAGATGAAAAAAAAAATACAAGCTTTTTTAGCTGGCTGAAGCAGACATACCTCTCGAGGCATGAGTGTCTTGGGAATAACTCTGCAAAAGACAATAACGTGCCAAATAGCGTCAATGGAGAAAGATACCAACGGAAGCACAATTGTCTCTGATTTCTTGATCCTCCTTTCACCCAAAATCCTTGGGAGAAAACAGAGAAAGAGAACACTTAACCGAAAGAAAAAGGGATGAGGAAAAGAATGATACCCTATGACATGCCGACCACCATCATGAACAGCTTGGGAAACCAAACCCATTAAGCCAATGCTTCCTCCTCCATAGACCAGATCAATGTTCCTTGAGACCTTAAGAGACCATTAACAACAACATAAGCAACCTAGCAAGCCTAGAATAGCAGAAGCAAATAAGAGTGACTATGATAACATGTTGTCAAAACACTAAACACAAAAGCAAAAATGATGATCCACTCGAAAAAGAAAAAGAGCACTGAAAATTATTCTCCAACGCTCAATCAGCAGGAAGCACTTGTAAGGTCCGCGTCAAGTGTTTAGTTCGGAGCTCCTGAGCTTAAAAAAATTCAAGAAACAAAACTAAAAAATGGATACTTTTTATGCTAGAAAGGTTAAAGGCGCCATAGATATCCAAAATCATGACCCAAAACAATGGGCAGGTTACTGATTGAGTGACCTTTTCTTAGAATGATTTTGGTCTTTAGGCTTTTGGTAATAATGAAAAAGAGAAAAAAAAAAACTACATAATTTGCATTAAATAGATGCTAGACACGAACTCAATCAAGAGAAAAAGAAGCAAAGTTTGAAGGAAATTAATGTGAATTTCAATTTTTCGAAGGCCGCGAACAAGTTACAAGCCACAAACATGTTATGAACACAACAAACCTACCCAACTGAAATTCACAACGGAACTAGACCATTGAAGACGTCATATAGGATAAAGTTTAACCATTTCCACCTAATCCATTAATTCAGCTATGTATAATGGAATAAAAAAACCACGGCACAAAATCAGATTAAACCCCCAATAAAACAAAAGGGTTACTTACCCTTTTGTTCCAAAAAAAAAAAAATAGAAAAAGGGAAGCAAGATATGAGAAAGAAAAGCATAAAAGCATAACGAAGTGTATATATACCAATTCATTGCCAAGTTCAATGGCAGCATCTTGGTAGCTTCTCTTTTTGCCAGGGCTACTCCCACAGAAGACACAAACCCTCTTGAACTTAGACAACATTATCTCACCGTGTGTCTCCATTTGTTTGATGTTTGATGTAACAAGTTAGTATAGTAGCAGGCTACCTAGTTTATATATAAAAAATATGGACGCACAGTGAGTGTGTGGTGTGTGAGTGGTTATGTACTGCAATCTCCAACAGCAACTGCAATGCTTTGACGAATTGATTTAGAGGTAGCTTCCCTTGTTGAAGAAATCTTAATCATCCATCCATGTGTCATGAGTCATGACTGATGATCAACATTCATTCAACCAGACAGTGGCTATTTTGGTTTGGTTGCTTCACCACCACTCTTGTTCTGTGAATGGGGTTTGTATATATAGAGAACAGCACCACCCCATTGGGCGTCGCACGTGAGTAGTGGCTTAGCAGCACGCGCGGACTACTGTTGTTGTGCGGTCCCAACCTACGGCCCTTGTGTTCTGTTCTGCCTAATCAACATTGTCACAACATTCTTCCAATTCCAATAACAAACAACATTACGTCTAGTGTAATCATCACGTTTTCCCCTAAAACATCACCAACACCACTTCTAAACAACCTTAATTACACTGTGGCTTTTCCTTCTTCTATCATAAATAATTCTACATTTTTTAAAAACTTATTTGATGATGCATATTATTTTAGAGGTTAAAATTTAGGGCTTCTCAAACTTTTATTACCTTCAATACTTTATCGCTTCCCTCTCTATCTCTGTTTTTTTTAAGTTACATCTGCATTTCTTACGTTTTGCATTTGTTTGAAAAAATACATATACATGCTTTATATTATACAAAATTCCCATTCAAAAGGTGTTGGATAAAGAACGTTACCTTTTGAAGAGGCTAATGAAGTGTATCATAGTTCCGTCACAAGTACTTTTCTGCGTATTTTAATTTTAACACTTAAATTCACAATTTATTTATTATTTTATTTAAGTTTTTCGTTGTAAGAAACGAATTAAATATATTTTTACTTTTTTTAAGTCTATTCAAATGAAGTAATATTTATTTTTGGCTTAGTTAGCTTTTTGGCTCCAATATTGATTTTACTCCTTTTTAAATTTTGAAAATTATTTTGTTTTTAATCCTTTGAAACTTTGATTTTTATAAAGTTTAATATACTAATTTTCACATCTATCTTAATTTTAAACTATCATGAATAAACCTTTAATCAGACTTAAAATACCACAGATTGGATTATGATGTAGGTTACGTTACCATAGAAGTCTTTGATAATATAATCGATTAAAATCAAGCCACATTTTTAAACTAAGGTTTTCGTTTTTGCCTAAAAAGAGTTTAGCTTGACCAAATCCATTTTAATCTTTATTATGGAATTGTGTCATGTGTATAGTTTATATTTCCATAAGCATGGATGAAGAAGAATTTATCCATTGTGTAGTGCAATTTTTATTTTTAAAATAATTAAATACCTTCAGAGTTTATAATTATTTATGCATCTTAATCAACTAATTAAGTCTCAGTTCGTGGTAATTCTTAGTATTTTTGTTTTAAAATTTATTTTAAAAATTGAAATATCTTAATAAATTAAAATAGTTGTAATTTAGTTTCTTAGTTATTTTAAAAACAGTTTTCGATTCCATTTGAAAAATAATAATTTTTTTAGATTTCTATATTTGTTTTGACTAAAAATCTCTGCTTCTAATCACTTGTTCTCATAATCTGTTATTGTCGTTATCCGTTGGTATCATGGACCACATATCAACTCAACTACCACCATTGTTGGTCATTATTATCAATTGTCATAGAGGAGATATTTTAATGAAATTAATATTTGACAACATTATTTTAAATGAAAATAATTTTTTTTATTTTTATAAATTTAAAAACACAAAACCAAAAATTATTTGAACCTAAGTACTATTATGAAATATAATGACCATATAATAATTATAGATTCTATTGTTTTGCCATTTTCTTTTGATTGTATTTTGTTAACGGTAAGTTATTGTAAATTTTTTAACATATATTTAACTTCTATAGATAAAAAATAATCACACTCGTCATATATCATATTTATAATTTTACTTCTAAACTTATATTTTTCTTTTAATTCATTTTCATTCTTTTATTTTATGTTTATTTTGAAAGAATTCTATAGAAGTGAAGTGTCTTTCTTTTTCTTTATTTAATTTTCATAATTAAGAAACAAAACTATGCTATTTAGTTTAGAAAAACTAAAAGGAAACATTGTCTTTTTAAGAAAAAAACTAAAAACATATTTAACTTGTGAAGTGAAATAAACATGCATGCACATAACCTGACCAAATTATTTAGATGTCTAACGTACTTATTCCGCAGTACGTGTGAAATATTTACTAAGGTCACATACAAATTTTTGTAAAATAAATATAACTAATAATCTTTGTGATTGTCTACTCTCAAAAAACTTTGATGAATACAACAAAGCATTGTTAATATAAATTAGTGTAAAAAATTATATATTTAATCACAATCACTCATTTATATGAAATTTATTGATTTTATTAATTAATATTTTAGAAATTATATAAATAAAGAGTTGTAATAGGAGGTAAAACTCTTCCATTAAAGTTAAAAACATTTTTTCATTTGTTTAAAGGATCTAACAAGTTCTATTCCATTAAACAGCTAGTTGGTAAATATTTCTATGTTTGAATATTGGAGTCATAGAATTAAAAAAAAAAAAAAACCCAAATTAAATAAAGCATACACCTCATGTGTGTTGATTTTTTTAGTACAAAAGAATATACCTTTAACATGTGATTTGAAATTCGTATTTAAGAAAGAAAAAAAAAATGTTGAAAGGTGCCGCGTGAGTATAATGGAAAGAGAGTGAAAAGAATAAAAAGACATATGGCTATAGGAATGAAAATTGCTTATTAATAGTAGCAAGTGAAGGAAAAGAAAGAAGAATGAGGGGCAATAATAGCTTTATATAAAAATATCAGTCCTTGAAAAGAAAAAAAAAAGAAAAGGAATAGTAGCAATAATTCCACCATATGAAAACTTTGATAATTGGGGCGGTGTGAGTGTTGATATTAATGGGAAAGAGTAGAATGGGGCTTATCCAAGAAAATAAGTTGTCACGGCCAGTCACTAGCCATAATAGTGCCAATTATGTGCGCAAGTGCAACACTGCCATTTTGGTTCCCCTCTCTTCCATTCCACTTCATCTGTTTTGTATTGGTCCTTTGCCCAAAAGTGTTGAACAAATCACTTAAAACATTAAAAAGGTTCCTATCTTGAAGAGGACTACTGCATCACTCACCAAATGATTCATCCATTACTTCCCAACCAACCCCCAAAAGGAAAAATGAAATTTGTTACTATTATAAACAAGTGAGGATGGAGCAATTAATTAATCCTTGTGAATGGGCAACCCTGACAATCATTTTTATTTTATTTGTGTTTGTTTATGCTGAACAAGTTATGGGTAATAGCAGAAGCTACTTAAGATGGTGCTCTAGTGCTGTTGAGCAATGTGCATTGATGATTGAATAAGAAAACATTAGTGATAGTGCCCCTATAACACATGTGCCCTCGTCCACCCTACCTTACTCGACACACATGTTATACGCATAGGAAACATTTGATTTTTATTTCACACGCCCCTTTCCATTACCCATTTCCTCTCTTCCACAATTCTTCAAGCACCTTGTCCCCATCCCCGCCCTCTTCCATTGCGTCCTCTCTTTCTCTACCTATCAAATTTCCTTCTCTACATCAATTTTTATACCCTTCTTATGATAACCCATTTTCCTATTTGGGATTTCTAAACACTTTTTTTATAGGTTTTGGCTCATTCACATGCATTAGTTAACTGATGACATTATTTATATATAGCTGTTTTGTCAGGATTGCAGCAACTGAACCCATGCCTTTATGCTAATAGTCATGTTATGTTATGTTGGTTTTGGAGCTCCAATCCCAATGCTTTCTTCTTTAGTTGTATTAACACCTATATTTGTCTACTTCCTACCCTCTCACGTGTTTAGAGATTATAAACTCATAATCACTCCTTTGTGATGGGATTCAACTTATCTATATAAAAATTCATGTCTAGTTCCCCCATGCTTGCATGCGCGTTTAAAAGCATATTTTTGTGTGTTTCTGATTTTTTAAATCATTTTTCTATCGTAAATGCCCTTAACCAATGTCTTAAGAGTATTGGTTTAAAAAAAATTAAAATTTCTGAGATACATAAAATTATAGTCATTTATTATCTTAAATTCCGTTTATACATTATTTCTAATAAAGAAACATTTTCTTTTAATTCATTAAACATTGCCCTTAGACACTTTAGCAAGACCCTTTTTCTATTTATTATATCCTGAACAAATTAGTGAATGTACTGTTCTATTAAAAATTACAAGTTATATTTGTACTACCATTAAATAATATATTCTCAATAAAAAATATTTTTAATTAGCCATTACTCTAAAAACAGAAGATACCAAATCCATTTTTCAAATATGTACGTATATACATGATTAAGAAGTTTAAGGGTTATACAAAATTAAGTTAGTGTTAAATTGTACTTTATTTGAGAGGGAGAAGGGGAAGAGGGTAAGGGAGGGGAAATCATAAGTTTGAATTCTTCTAATGATAAATTTAACATACTAACAACTAATATTTGTCTATATAAAAACATATACCCAATTTATCGATGGTAGATTTGTGTCAAACACAACACACTAAGAATATTGCATTGATAAATGTCATTTTTACTTGAAAAACTTCATTTTTATGACATTTATCTAACTAGAAATTAAAAAAAATATTTGTAAAACTAAACTTTGATTTCAAAAAATAAATTTTTTGTAAATAAGTTTTTTTTAAGAGTTATAGATTATTACACTTAATCTAATAATCATGAGTAGTTAATCTTTTCATGTTCACGCTCTTGGAAAAAAAGTATATGAAATTCATTTTCTTTCGTCTTTTATTTGAAAATAGATTGCTCTAATAATCATGAGTAGTTAATCTTTTCATGTTGGGATTGAAACTCATTTGAATCAATTCACCTAATGATATTTAATGCTAGGAGAACAAATCTAGAATTGTTAGTTGGTTAAATTCATGATCATAGCGCAAGGTTTCTAATTAGATATTCAAGATTCAAGAGATTGACTATTAAATTAGGATCTTAGAATTTCCATGGAATCAATTTGAAATAATTTAATGAGTTCAATAATTATTAAATTAGTAATGAAAATCATATATTATGAATTAAAGGATTGCAAAAGAACAAGATTGATGAAATTCGATATTTCTATTTAAATTGTATTCTAATAATTTTATTTTTTGAACATTTATTATTTACTCTTTAATGTTGAATCCTAAAATCTATGAATAATTGTAAATTATTATTTTACAAAATCTATTTAAGATAATTAAAATTATATAATATCTTACAAATGAGAATCCAACTCGTATTCATTAGTTACTAATTATCAAATTGTCAACATGCATATTGGTAGGATTTTCTAAATTTCTTCTTTAATGTTCTCATATTTTAATGTTGGGTTATAACAAGTTTTAAAAACAAACAGAAGATCAAGTCTTATCTTATTAAAGAAGGTCAACTACTAAATTGCCTTCCAAAAACTTCTTTTGGTACTTTGTAATTATTTTTTTTCAAATCTATAAAACAATATGCAAGTCTCTTTCTTAATAAAAACCATATGTTGTAAAACATAGATAGTTTTTTTTGTGTGAATATTCCTAGCATAAAACAAAATTGATTATCAATAATCTTTGTGTACAGGAAAGGGCAATTCAAATAAAGGAAAAGACTAAAATGCCCCACCAAGCATAAAGAAGGACTTCAAGACATTTCAGATTTCGATTGACCAAAATCCGAAATATTCTAATAGAAAAGAAGAGACTCACTGAAAGACAAATCATAATTAAATAAATTAGAGTATCACTATACCCAATAAAATGTAGGTAAGCAAAGATAATATTCACTAAATAAGGGTAATATCCTTCTTAAAAAAGGTAATAATCAACAGGTAAAATCCTATATACTTGCTATAAATATCAAATGATGCCAAAGTTAAGGTACTTTCATTCACTAGCAATAATATTTTTTTCTGTATGATCCGAACATCACTTAACTTGAGTGTCGAAATCCTTTTTGCAGGTTCTCCCCCTTTATAGACTGACACCCAAGGGCATTGTCGTCAGCTTGCATAAGGAACAATGTTCAGCCTTATCCTGGTAAGAACATTTTGGTGCCCACCGCGGGGACAAAAATAAAACTTGTCCCCAACCTTGAAGATTAAGTAGATATGGCGATTACAAGAAGTCATGGAGTTGTACCGAGAGATCAACCACTAAACGAAGACAAAGAGAGAACACAAACTACACCTTGACAACTTGAGGTCGTGGATTCGAACAATGTTACCAAGATCCTCATACTACTTGAGAGAAGAGATCGTGGAACTCAAACATGAGAATGCCAAGTTTCGAAATGGTTGCATACAGGGAGAAGAAACTAGTTAGAGAAAGAGTAGGGAGATTT
Organism: Psophocarpus tetragonolobus; assembly: GCA_037954015.1. Classification (NCBI taxonomy): domain Eukaryota; kingdom Viridiplantae; phylum Streptophyta; class Magnoliopsida; order Fabales; family Fabaceae; genus Psophocarpus; species Psophocarpus tetragonolobus. The sequence goes on from CM075692.1 coordinate 38,189,853, forward strand.
GCACAAGGGGAAATAATCAACCTCGTCTTACAGTGTTAATGGGGCATTCGGCAAGGCCATCGTATAGTCAACCCTTGTATAGCCATTTAGCTTGCCCGACCCTTTAGCAGGGTCCTAAGGAGATTTCTCTACTTGTACGCACTATATCGTCACTTATATCTCCACCAGTCCCAACCAGCGGAAGTTAGACCACATCATTCTTTTACGCTCGAAATCATGGATGTACCCTTACCAGAAAGTTGGACGCATGTGACATCACGAACCCCGATTCCCATTTAGCCACTTTCATAACCAGTGGGAATATACACAAAGGATCAAATGACATTGTGCAATTCTTTTCCGATGTCCCTCAAAGGACAAACCTTAAGTTGGTTCATCTAATTGCCGCTAAGTTATGTTGACAGCTTGCAAAGCCTAGCTACAAGGTTTGGAACTCATTTTGTAACGTCTTGACTGCACCGGTTCACATCAATAGTTCTCACTGATGTCAAACAGGAGAAAAATGAGCCCTTAAAAGCATACGTTGATCGATTTGGTCAGGATGCCCTCACCATTAAGAATCTCCAGCTAGATGTAGTATTACACACTTGTATGACTAATTTTCAGCCCGGAGATTTGCCACTAGCTTAATCGATTTCTCGCCTTTGGATATGTATGAACTTCGAAGAAAGGCAACGCCATTCATCGAGGTTGAGGAACTTAATGCCTTTCAAAGAAAAGCACAATCTGAGGTGTATGGCAATACCGAAAAAGACAAGGAAAAAGGAAATCCTAATAAAATGAGGGACCAATATTTGGATTGACCTCCAAGAGAACCTAGATACAACCATTACACCCCTCTCAATACTACAAGGACCAAGATATTAGAGCAAGCATTGGCATTAGAGTTATTGACCATGTCAAAGAAGGCACACACACCTCAGGAGCCGATACAACAAACACTGCAAATATAAGTGGAATATAGGGCATTTGACAGAAAAATGTACAACCCTCCAAGACAACATCGAGGATTTGATCAAGAAAGGATGTCTGAAAGACTTTGTTTACAAGGCGGATCACAACCTCCATCCAACAAAACAAGAATATTATTGAAAAGACTATCGCCCCAAATACAGAAATGATGATCATTTGAGAAGGGATAAATATAGAAGCAGAAGCCGAAGAAGATCTAAAGAAAAGAGAGGTGATGATCGTAGTGAAGGCAAGAAGGTAATCAATACGATAGTTGGGGGATTCGCAGGAGGAGGATCTACCTCCTTAGCCAAGAAGAGGCATGCAAGGACTGTCCGCTTTGTTAATTCAATAGGCCCCCAAGTTAAACAAAAAATGACAGCCATTACTTTTACCGATAATGATATCCAAGCTATCGATCCCAAACAAGTAACCCCATGGTGATCAATGTAGAAATTGCAATTTGCATAGTTTGTAAGACATTGGTGGACTAGCGGAGTTCGACAAATGTTTTATAAAGATTTTTAGGGAGTTGGATTTATTTGAAGATCAATTAATGCCTTATGATGCGCCTTTAATTGGCTTCACTGGGAAAAAAAGTATCTACCCAAGGTTGCTTTGATCTATACACTAAATTTGGAACATAGAGAGAATCTAGTAGTATTCACATAATATACATAGTAATACAGGACACCACTTCTTACAATATATTGCTAGGATGAATTGCATTGAATAAACTGGGAGCGATCATCTCCACACCCCACCTAGCCATGAAGTTCTAATCTATAGAAGGAAAAATTCTCACCATTCATGCAGACCAAAGAGTAGTAAGAGAATGTTACTTGACAAGTTTGAATTCTAAAACCTATGAAAGACAACTCGAATCAAACAATATAAACATAGTAGCCTTGGGGAAAGAGTTGAATATATATATATATATATATATATATATATATATATATATATGCCCTTAGAGTGAAGAAATAGATAAAGCAAAACCAATAGAAAAGGTTGAAGTTTTTCAACTAGGAGAAAAACCTAATCAGATTACTTACGTAGGCTCTTCTATTTCGAAATCCATGCAGATGGGAATAATTTATGCCATTTTGGATAAGGCTGGCATATTTGCATGGACGGTCATAGACATGTCTGTCATAGACCCCAACCTTTTGTGTCATCAGTTAGGAGTTTGCAAGAAAGCCCAACCTGTAGCCCAAAAAAGAAGAAAGATAGGGGCATAAACGATGAAAGCAGTACATGAAAGGGTTACCAAACTCCTTAAGGAAAAATTTATCCAAGAGTTCCACTATACCACTTGGTTGGCTAACTTGGTAATAGTTTGCAAGCAAAATGACAAGTGGAGAATGTGTATAGATTACATGGATTTGAATAAAGCCTGCTCAAATGATGCATATCCCTTCCTTAGCATCGACAAGTTGATGGACAGAGTGGTTGGGCATCAACTATTAAGTTTTCTAGACTCATATTCAGGATACAACCAGATACGTATGCATCCAGAAGACGAAGCCAAAGCAACATTCATCACCAAATCCGCTAATTTTTGTTATAATTCATGCCTTTCAGCCTCAAAAAAGCAGGAACAACTTATCATAAATTAATGGATAAAGATTTTAACAAGCAGAAAGGCAAGAATTTAGAAGTTTATGTAAATGATATAGTTGTACAATCAGAAAAATCACGTGAAGGACCTCCAGGAAATATTTTCAACAGTTTGAAAATATTTCATGTGCCTTAATCCAACAAAACGTGTCTTTAGAGTACAAGGAGGAAAGTTCATCGGCTTCATGCTCAATAATCGGGCAATTGAGGCGAATCTTGATAAATGCCAAACAATGTTGAGCATGAAAAGTCCTACAAACTTGAAGGAAACACAAAGAATGATGGACAAGTTAGCCTCTCTAGCCAAATTCTCCCTTGGACGGCTGAAAGTGCAAAACCAATAATCCTTCTTTTTCAAAAGAGCAAAAATTTTGTATGGACAGTCCAATGTGAAGAAGCTTTAGCCTCTTTAAAAAATCCATTGCATCTCCCCCAATTTTAGCAAAGCCTAATATCCACAAACTATTGATGTTATATCTTTGTATATCTAAAGAAGCCATTAGCACTGTCATAGTCCAAGAGATGACAGAAGGACAACAACCAATATACTACATAAGTCGAATGTTGCAAGATGTCGAAACCTGGTGCTAGTTGGTGGAAAAAGCAGTTTTTACTTTAGTCAATTTGGCAAGGAGACTTTGGCCTTATTTTCAAAGTCACAGGTGATAGTCCGAACTGACTGCCCAATCTCCAAAGTTTTAAGAAAGCCCAAACTAGCAGGTAGAATGGTGGCATGATTCGTAGGACTATCAGAATTTGATATCAAATATGAGCCAAGAGGCCCTATCAAAGCCCAATGTTTGGTTGATTTTTTGAATGAACTCTACCCTCTACCTAATACACAATCTCCTTGTTGGACTTTACACATCGACGATTCCTCTAACAACAAAAGAAATGGTGTCAAGATCATCTTAGAAGGACCAAATGACATTGCCATTGAACAATATTTACGCTTTATCTTTAAAGCATCCAATAATCAGGCAGAATATGAGGCTTTACTGGCTGGGCTAAAACTCGCCAAAGAAATGGGGGACAACATGAATAAAATCTCTCACAAACTCAAAAATTGTGACCGAATAGGTAAACAACTCTTATCAGGTAAATGACCCAAAGTTCCTACAGTATTACCACACCTTTGTAAAGGCCAAAACCAAATTCGACAATTTGGAAGTATCCCATATACCCATATAACAAAACACAAGAGCGGACTAGCTAGTCAAACTAGCTAGTTCTCGAAAGTATGGAAAATTGCATAGTTTCTTACAACAAGAATTGTCTTTACCAAGCCTCGTCATGTTTTCGGTCACTTCACCTAACAAAGATTGGCAAGTCAAAATAAAAAAATACATACAAAATAGAACCATTCCCTCATATCTTATCAAAGCTAAAAAATTTAAAAACAAAGGCAACTTGTTTCACTATTTTCACAAGAGAAATCTACAAGAGAGGTTTGTCGGTCCCATTGTTAAAATGTCTGAACAACAATGAAGCCGAATACGTCCTCTACAAGATACATCAAAGGCGTATGTGGATTCCATTCCAGATCTAGATCCATGGCTACCTGAGTACTGTGTGTAGGTTACTATTGTCCAACTTTGCAAGAGATTGTGTGGAGTTTGTCAAAAAATGTATATAGTGTAAAAAACACAGAAATTTGATTCACTAACCAGCCGATGAGTTAAAGATTGTTGTTGCACCATGACCCTTCTACACATGGGGCATGGATATCTTGAGTCCTTTTCGCCAGAGGTCAGTGTAAGTTCCTTCTAGTTATTGTAGATTATTTTACCAAATGGATTGAAGTCAAACACTGGCAACCATTTCGGCCCAAAACTTACAGAAATTTGTATGGAAAAACATTATAACTTGGTTCGACATTCCTTATTTTGTTATTACAAACAATGGTCCTCAGTTCAGGGATAAGAAATTCAACATCTTCCTGGAGGGACTTGGTATTAGTCATAGGTTGACCTTAGTTGAACACATCTAAGCTAATGGTAAGAAAGAAGTAGTTAACAAAGTCATTTTGACCGAACTTAAAAAGTGATTTAAGGTGTAAAAGGAGGATAAGCTAACTAGTTAGCTGAATTATTGTGGGCATACTATTGTACCTCGCAATCTTCCACCCAAGAAACTCCTTTTCTGCTAATGTATGGGACTGACGCGATGTTCCTGGTCAAAGTGGGGGAACCTTCCTTTAAAGAACACTTTTGCTCCAGGGACAACTTAGAGTTACTTAGAGCAGACTTGGATTGCGTCGAAGAACTTAGAGAACAAGCATTAATAATAGTAGATGTCAGTAAGAAAAAAATGTCGTGATGTTTTAATTCCAGGTTTTGGCCATGAAACTTAGGTGACTTGGTCTGCAGAGCAACTGGAGAAGCCCAAAAACACAAGCACGAAGGAAAGCTTGCTGCCAATTAGGACAGGCCATTCCACATCAACCAAGATCTCGACAATTAAGCATATAAACTTGAAGAACTATCAACAAAGCTGATCCCCAGAACATGGAACTCCACACATCTTAAACCTTATTATAGTTAAGAGCATGTACTTCTTTAGGACACCTTTTTCCTTATTCAGTTTTTTATCCTACCCTGGGATCTTTTCCAAAAAAGGTTTTTAATGAGGCCTCATACCCGCAAATAAAAAGAACATTTTAAGCTCTATTTTTTATTAAAGTATTTTTTCAAAATGTACCCTTCTGAATTACACAATTCGGCTTAGGTAGTACTAAAATAATTACGTGTTCGGCATAAAGCATTTAAACCTCGTAAATACCAAAGTCCCTAAAAAAAGCATGTTATTCTGACAACCAATATATATATATATACACATACATACACCCACACGCAAAAATGGGCACATGTCTATTTCAGCCCACATCAAAACAAATTTTTACATGTAAAAGAAAAAGAAGGAAACAATCCTAAGAAGTAGTTTCATCATCTTCGTCTTGGTCATCTACTTCTTCGGACCCTACATAGGCAGTCTCCTCGACTTGTGTGTCTTCTTGCTGCTCAGGCTCTAAAACCTCACCATCCGATAATAGGTCATCAGGGCATCATCAAGATGTTTTAGCTCACTTCCAAAAACATCATGAACTTCAAAAATTTCAAAACTATCCGACATGGGGCAAAAGTGGCGAGTATAGCGCATTGCATGATAAAAACCAACCAAATACTCCTGCATCACATTTTTCTCTGCCCATTTTTTATACGCAAAAAAGTCTTCAAGTAGCTAATCGTTTTTCCTGCCTATAGCCTTCTCAGCTTTTCTATGCATCCAGGCTCTTCACCCGTTCAAGGGCTCCCTCCAGCATCTCTTATTTCTTATGCAATGCCTTATTCTTTTCAGCCAGAAATACATCTTTTACCTTCAATACCTCTTTATGTGATTCAACCAAGACCATCATACTAACATTCTCTTCTAACCTTTTTAAATTATCTTAGAGCATTATAAAAACATCTTCGGCCTTAGCACAATGTTGCATTGCACCCACCAATTCATCATAAGTGTTTCCCTAGGCTTGTACAAGCTCCTACAGCTCGTAGTAATTTTGCCACATGAAGGATAACTCCATCTCCTCCAAAGTCGCCAAATTTTTCCATCAACATCAAAGTGTTGAAATCCTTAAAGAAGAAGCCACGAGGCAAAATGGAAATGTTAATGGCCAAGTTGAGAGGGAGATTAGCTTTGGCTTTTTTGGATTTGCTGGAGGAGGATTTTTTCCCCTTTTCCTCTTTAACTCCTTTTGTTTCCCCTTTCCTTTTTCTTCCTCCCTGGTTTTCTTTTCCTTTCATTTTTTCTTTTGAAAAGTCGAAATCAGGGGCATTACATTTGTAGTAGGGGACCTTGACTGAGGGTTTCTTTCAACTACCATTTTAGGGATAGTGGTCTCGCCACCTGGCAAGTGAATTCGGCGCAACTTACAAAAATCCACTACTTTCACTCCAACTGACATAATGATATATGAATTCAAAGTGCAAAGTTACAATTAGCAACACTTCGGAGCATAAAGATCAAAACATTCACAAAATCAAAACTCACCCTTTAGATCCCCAAAAGGATTAGACAACTTAAATAACTGAAGCAACCTCTCCACTGGAAGAAGGTGCGACAATGAATCTAAATAAGCAATTTTGGCCCTCTTCTCAGTAATAAGAAGCTAATCTAGGAAGTTAGTATGCCGTCTTGGCACTCGCTCCCAATAGAATGGAAATAACTTACCTCCATCACAGTCTTCAAAATGATTTCGGCCAGACTCGGGGTTAATCATTACTTTGAAGTACCTAGTCTTAAACCCTTTAAAGGAAGTAGTATAGGTTACAGATAAAGGGTTTTCGGCCTTTCGGTACAAAAAAACCCACTTACACCTCTCATGAGGTCGACTACTAAAATAACGTAAAAAAAAGCTCGAGGTAGCCTTAATATGAGTAAACAAACACAATGTCTGAAATGTTTGTATATAGCCTCAGGCATTTAGATGAAGCTGCATAGAGCACAGTTCAACACTCGTAAAACCCCCATAACAAAGTCATCAAATTGAAGACTCATATGAAAAACCGAAAACATACAATCATGTACATAAAAGAAATCTTGTTTGTCCTCTTCGGACCGACCTAGGAATAAAAAATCTGGCTTCGCAACGGAAAAATCTTTACATCGCTAAACAAGGAATGAAAATTCTTCGATGTCATCAAAACAACACATGTTGAAATTATTAACAAAATGACTCAACATCTATTGTTGTAGCAAGAAGAAAAAGTTGCTACCCCCTCATCTACCCATTGGTAGTTGGGGTCAAGGATAGGGGGATAATCCTTTTTTTGAATTTCCCTTGAATTTCCACTTAACTACTACTTTCGCCAAAATTACGATCTTCTAGTGAGGAAGGGACTTTGGATCCAAAAACCCTCCCCTCTTAGGATGTCATCGACCTCACATTACTACATAACCCAAAGAACTAGAAGTAGAAGACTAAGACCCTAAAGACATCTCGAAAGAAGGAATGGAAGAAGACATTGACCGAACAACAAAGAAAAGTTATGAGGCATACCTGACTCTAAAGATTTGGAGATTCAAGCGATTTTGGATTTCGACAAAAGAGGAAGTAAAAATTGGCAAAGTGAAATTGAACCCTCCTATTCACCCCTTTTTATAAAAGCTCTACATGGAGAACAGTACCTTATCACGATCGTTTGGATCCTCAGATTCAATGGACCAAATAACGCGATTGTTCACCTTCATAGTAAAACTACTAGGGTTTTACTGTTCCTTCCCGCCCTTGGCTACTCTTGATGAGAAAAACTTTTTTTGCAGCACATTCCCTCCTACATCTTGAACAACATTCAGTGTAAATAAATAAATCATTTAAAAATAAAATTATTTTTCTTCAATTGTGATTATTATTATTTTTTATTCCAAAAATTAATGTTGATATAAAACAATTTATAACGATTTATATACATTGTTTAATCGAGATATGAAAATTCATATTCTTTAATACTTTAATTAATATTAGTTGTAAAATTTAAATATGAAAATAAATTAATTGTAGTTTTTAATATCATAGTAAATGAAGCATACATAAATTTATATATTTTTGTAGATTCTTATTCTACAAAAATTTATTTGATATTGTTTACATAAAAATGAATTTATTATTATTTTTCATGCCATATTAAATGAATTGTCTTTTTTAGTTATATAAAATTAAAATTTTTTTAGAAGCTAAAAATTATAAAAAATATTAATTAAAAAATTATTTAATCCATTTATATTTATTAGGGTTGAGGAGATTGAATTATCTGGTTTGATTAAGTTTTGACTCATGAAACTACATTTTAAATAGACGAAAAAAGTACAATTTATTAAATAATTACTTTTTTAATTTATATTTAGCCCTATAAACTACAATTTATTAAATAATTACTTTTTAATTTATATTTAACCAAAGTACGCTGACTAAACGAAGCAGTATCCAAATCCATACAGATTATTTAAAAAAAAAAAGAGTACATAATATGGTTTTCTAAGAATGGTAACAATTAACGATGTGTGTGGAAATGGGTCGATATTTATAGTTTTTGAAGTCATTAGAAACTTGTTATTCATTAAAAATGGCAAAATAAGAACATAAAGCAAGTATTGGAGGGTATATATGCGAGTGAGCGATTAATTGATTGAGGAAAAAATGTCATTGGTGCTAAGTGCTAACATGTAGAGAGTGGGTTGTTGAAATCTGCCTGAGTGATGTGACTAGTAGGGTTATTAAGGATGAGTGGCTTCTAACTTGATAAAATTGGAGCCAAAAAACAAAAACTATATTGGAGGGTCCATAAGGTGAAGGTGAAATACATTGGAGTCAAAAACAATAATGATAAACTAATAAGTTTAGATATGTGCTTCGTTCGTGTGTAGTGTCTCTTTGCCCAAATAATACCTAGTCACGTCTGAATGTTTGTTTGGCAACCATTTTGTCTAAACATGGGAAAGGGAGTGTTAATTTTGAAAGACAATTATGCTTAACTTTCAATGTCTAATGTTTACCGGACAAGACAGTGGTAACAACTTGATGCTGCAAGTAAAAGTGACTTGCAAATTGCTGTCACCAAATCTTGCCAAATATATATACATATATATCACTAGAACAAAGTGAACACTATAGTAGACAGGATTGTGTAAACTGTATTCTGAAAATTGAAGAAACATCTAAAAATATTTGATATCAGGTATTAAATTTAATAGAACCAAACCTCAATAATCTTTTATTAAAATTAACTTTTATCTGATTAATCGTTTTTAATTTCTAAACTTTTCAATAGTTGTTTGAACAAAAATTTACTCAATTAATTTTTTAAAAAAAGAAAATTACTCATCATCCTATCAATAAGGGACATAGAAAGGGGGGAAAAACTAAACGCTACAGCCTCAGTCTAAATTTATTTCCCTGGCCTCTCTTCCTTTCTTTCGAATTATTCTTTTTGTTTTCCCTTACTTTCTTCCGTACATAAAAATATGCTCTAATGAAAGAGCGAGGCATCGAACAATACTTAGTCACGCCCATCCTACATCCTTACTTCCACTCGACCTATTTATTTATTTATGAGTGAAATAGTAAATAGGTTTCTGAAAAATTAAAGCGTTTACATTTAGTATTTTGAAAAAATTTTAAAAAATATCTAGTTCTTTGAATATTTTTTTTATTTGCATATTAGTTCCTACATTATCGTTTAGTAAATACTTAGTCAACTATTAAGTGTTATGCTGACATGGTTTTTCTCTCACATATGACATTCTACGTCATTGTCTATGTTACAGGGATCTAAGTTATAAGAATGAAAATATCATTTTGGTTCTCGAAAAATTAAAGTTATTGCATTTAGGTTTTTGAAAGATTTTTTACGGCATTCAGGTTTTAGAAAGATTTGTAGAAGTATCCAGTTCCTTAAAAGATTTTTAGAGACATCTAGGTCCTTGAATTTTTCTAGCATTTGCACATAGGTTCCTAAATTACTAATTATATTAGACAACTATATAGTCAACAATCAACTACTATGTTGTTAGTCTTTTTCTTTTATACATATAATTCCAATAACTTATGTGATATCCACTTTTCTTTTATTTAATTTTTTAAATTAAAAATATTTATAGAGATCTTATGATTAAAAATAGTTGTGTGCTTCTATGTATTTAGTTTTTAATGAAAAACGAAATAGGAAGAAGATATGAATTGGTCGTGTTTGATTTAATTTATTTAAAAGGTATTGGGTTATTACTTTTTATCAAATTTTTTATAAAAGATTTTTTTAAAAAAAAAGAAGCTATTTTTGAAACGTTTTTATAACCAAAATCTTATTCATGAGAAAGTACTGGAGGCATATAGGTTAATTGGAAATTAACCCAATGCAATGCAGCTTTAGATTACATTACACTGACCAATATATAAAGGCAGGCAGTCGTACTCTTTATGGTGGGATCTCAGTCTTCTTTATCATCATTAATTTACAAATGATTGCATTGGTAATCTCCTCAATCCTCAGTTAACTTGCAGACATACAGACATATATACCACTCTGCTGCCATAAAAAGTCACAAGTTTCATCACCTAGTAAAGACACCCACTCAATTATTAGCCTCTGCTTCTTTCAATCTCTCCATCCTCAAATCTCAATATACTCCTAATTTCTTTACTATTTCCCCCTTTATAATATTGCTCTCTATTTGTTTAGATTTTACAAATTAAGTGGGTTTTCATTTTTAATTTGGTCAAAATTTTGAAAGTATTCAATCAACATAAACGGATTCCCATATAAATCTTCACTCAATGTGTTTAAATTTTTAAAAAATAATTATAAAAAGGCATAAGTCGTTATGATAATAAGTTCAAATCACGTTTGGGATGGAGGCAAGTTTTTGGTTGATTTTTCATTTTTAAACACAATTATAAAAGCAAAATTCATTTGAAACAAATGGAGTTGAAATATTTTTTAACTTAATTTTGAAAACAGTTACATTCATTTTTAAAATCTATAAAAAATGTTTTGATTTTACTATTTTTTCTCAATCTTCAATTTGCAACAATTTTTCAAATATTAAAATATAAATAAATTGAAACTAAAAACCAAAAAAAATTGTTTTGATTTTTAAATATCAAAATTAAAATGAAAAACCAGTAACATGCCTTACATAAGCATTTGCTTTCCATTTTGTTTGGATGAGAATTTTATAAATGTAAAGAATTTAAAATATATTGAATTTGAAATTCTTTCAATTCAAATGTCTTTATTTTTTAAATGTTTTATTTGAATAAGATAATTCAAATTATTAAATTTTAATTTTCTTGTTTGGATAAAGTATTTCAATCCTACTAACAACAAAAATTTATTTTATTAAACAGTATTTTGAAAAAAAAAATATGAAATTTCCCTTAAAAATAAATTTTTAGTTTCTTGAAAAAGTCATGCTTTTATAAAAAAAATAGAAAAACCACGAAAATTAAATATTATATAATTAGTTTTATTTTTTTGACAATATTATGTTTTTACATAAATAAATAACAAATAAATTCACGAAAAAATTTATTTTATTTTCTTAAAAAAATCATTTTTATAATTTATACTTAATAGTTTATTTTATATTTTAATTATTATAATTATTTTATTAGTTTATATAGATATTATAATTTTTTTAAAATAAATATAATATTGATAAGTTGGTGGACTGACCCACCTTGTCTTTGGTCTGCCAAATTGGTGGGCTAGGCGGGACAGGTCAAAATGGCCCAACAGACTGGAAACACTAGTTTAACCTGCCCAAATGAGGTGGGCCTGCAGACAACCCCGTTTGGTCAAAAGTTTTTCCCTAACCGATGTCAAGTAAAAAATAATATCTGTCGATTTTAGTAAAAAAAAAATAGATTTGAAGAATTTCAAATTCTTACTTTTCTTAAGGAATTTCAAATTCAACAATTTTAACTAATCAAAATACTTTCCAAAAGGCCAAGAATTTAAAATTCTTTTGAAGTTCTTTATTCAAACAAAGTATTTAATCACAAAGCAATTGGAATTAAAAAAAATGAATTACCATTTTAAAATTCTTCATCCAAACACACTTTATTGTTTTCTTAGAGATTTCTTTCATTTTTTTAGTGTCTCTCTATAATAATAAGTGTCATTTTATAATATTACTTAAATTTTGCATTAATAATTCTAATAATATTAATTATGCAACAAAATAAAAAAAATTAATGAATAAGATTAATTTAATAAAAATAGTATACTTTTTATTTATTAATATTTCTGGGTTTTTGTAAAAGAAATCTAAAATGATAAGACAGAGGAAGCATTTTTTTTTTAAAAAAAAATAGAGTGGCTACTATGGTATTCACATTCATGAACTCATGTATTATGATTTCAACCTTCCATTACTATAGTAAATTTAATTTCGTTAAGTTTTTAAGAAATAAAAGGAAAGAAAGTGTGAAAAAATAAAACAAAAAAAGATAAAATAGAACAAAAATTGAAGTTGTTTAATTAAGTAGAGTGAATAGTTATAAATTAAAGTTGTTATAATTACAAAATTATTCCTATATTTTAAGACTTTCTTTTATAAAGACAAATAATTTTGGAAGGGTCATTTTTTTTGTACTTTTCTTCCTTTTCATGTCTAGTTTGAGTGGAAAGTTAAACATATGAGATTCATCCAATTAATAACACTTTTCTTGTTGCTTTATTTGCTAATGAACAAGAAAAAAAGTATAATTTTCCTCTTATTTTCCTGTACATGCAACTTTTCACTCTTCATTTTCCTTTTAACCAAACTGGAGATTAATGTGTTACGAAGAAAAGTATATGATTAGACAAAGAAAAAATATGAAATGATTTTGTAAAATATTATTCTGCCAATGTCGAAGAATGATGTTTATCTATAGATGTCAATAGAAATTTGTTTTAATCAATGTTGATCCTAATTTCTTTTACAGACTTAAGTTGAAGTTTTTTTAATGTGGAAGTGGATCATGATTATTGTTCTTACTGGGTTTGGCAAAACTTGTAATCTCTTGTGTTTTTGACACCGGGAGCTTTGTGACGACGAGTGAGTATCTATAAAAGAGACTCTGACACTCAAGTCAATATCGAAATAGAATAAGATACCTAGAGGTGGAGTTTAGCTATCCTTTTATATTTGTTTTTTTAGGGTTTTGCCCCTAGTTACTTTTTTTAAGACGATGAGTTTAGGCTTATGTCGAGCTAGTCATGATTTTAAGGTGGACGTTGAGTTCTAAGATGTGGTGTTGGGGTAGGTTTAAGGTTGCAATCCTAACATGAGGTCGAGGTGTAGGGTACATATGTCCTTCTAACGTCGAGGTTGACTGGTCAAGGAAAGACCGAAGAAGATATGATAGTATGTATGCGAGGTAATGAGTGCCTTTTTTAGGCAGAGAGTGAATGTTAAGCGTGTCTCCTGTGGGCAAGGAATGTTAAGATGCGCAAAAAGTGTCCCGTTGGACAAAGGGTGCCAAGTTAGTTAGTGCATAATGGTTTGTTCTCTGTCGTTTGCTCGTGATTTGCTGGGTGATTGTTCCGAGAAGTTTTGTCGTTGTGCTTGCCTTGTGTTGAGCTCTTTTATGGCAATGTTCGACCTTGCCATTGTGGGTGTCTTATGTTGTTCTACTGCGAGGGTGATGCTTTGTTTTGTCGTTTTGGACATTTTGGGTCGAGCTGTTCCGTTGGTGGTGTTCGTCTCTATCATTTCCCTCTTTGGACTGTTGATTATAGAGATTGTGCAGTTGGACTTCAATGGTAGTGTTTTCCTCCCTCAAGGTGTGGAAGTCAGCCTTGTGGTTTTGGGTCATGTCTTTCATCTATTTCCTGAATTCCTTCATGATGTTGGACTCGTTCATGGTGAGTCAGGATGTGTTGCTCTTGGTTTATACCATATATTGTCGAGGGCATAGGAATTTTCACATCCTCATAAACAACGCCAAATCTTCTTATCGATTTGGAAGAACCTATAATCTCTCGGGTCTTGGGCACCGAGGGCTACATGACAATAGGTGGGTACCTACAAAAGAGACTCTAACGCCTAAGTCAATCTTGAAATAAGAGAGAGTGATTGAGAATGAATAAAATACGATACCTGAAGGTGAGGTTTAACTATTCTTTTATATTTGTTTTGTAGATGTTTTCCCTTAGTTACCTTTTTTAAGAAGATGGACTTGGACTTGTGCTAAGGTGGGCATTGGGTGCTCAGGTAAGTTATACAAATGTTCTTATCAGGTTTCGCAAAATTTGTAATCTTTCGAGTCTTGGGCACTGGGGGTTTTGTGGCGATAGGTGGATACCTACGAAAGAGACTCTAACGCCCAAGTCAATATCGGAATAAGAGAGAGTAATTGAGAGTGAATAGAATAAGATACCTGGAGGTGGATTTTTTGTAGAGATTTTCTCTCTAGTTACCTTTTTTAAGAAGATGAGTTAGAGTTTATACCGAAGTAGGCATTGAATGCTAAAGTATGTTTGGGGTTACAGTCTTGCATAAGGTCAAAGTGCGGGAAATAATTATTTTTCTACCAATGTCAATAGAAATTATTTTTAGACGATGTCGATCGAAATTAATTGAAATTATTTTTTGACAGTAAAAATTGACTTAGGATATTTTTTTTATTGAGCAAGATTATTCTTTACTAATATTGACCAAAGTTAATGATGTTCATTAGTGAAAGTTTACCATGTTTTTTCCTATGTCAATCCAAAATTCTTTCATGTAGAAATTGAATAGGTTATATTTTTTATTGACATTGACCAATATATTTTGAATTTAATTATTATGTATCAGTTATTTAAAAGAGTTTTATATTAATATTTAATTATAATTTTTTATTTATATAATTTTTAAAATATTAATTAATAAAATTAATAAACTTTCTAAAGATTGAAATTAAATTTAAAAATATTTTTCGGTCAGAAGTTAATTTTTAGCGAACATCAACTATGGTTGTTTTTTTACCAACATCAACCAAGGTTATTTGTTGTCTATGTAGGCTAATGTTAGTCAGAACTTCTCGACCAATGTTAATAGGGTTATTATTGGCCAACGTTAGCCAATTTTCGGTCAAGGTATTTTTGGGTGGCGTCAAACATAGTTATTTTTCAATCAACTTTAGCCAATGTTTTTTGTTGGTAACGTTGACTAAGGAAGTTTTTAAGACAGCAGTTGGCCAAACTCGTTTGGGACTGTTTTGCCAAAGTCACTTTAAGAAATTTGTCGGCAACATTAGTAAAAAACATAGCTCTTATCATTATCAACAAAAAAGTAACCTTGAACGATGTTGGTAAAAAACAGGCAGAATTAAGAATAACAATGACTAATGTTACCTAAAAGTCTTTAAGAGATGTAAAAGAAAACGTTAATTTACATTTGTTGAAAAAACTATAAAAGATATCGGTTAAAACAACTCGGACAATGTAAAAAAAAAAACTTCATCCATTAATATTTTTGAATCATTAAATATTATTTAATAATTTATTTTATATTTGTAATGAAAAACTTTATAAAAACAAGGAAATAACTTTAAAATGTCTTATTAAAATAAAACATTTGACAAATGAAACAATTTGAATTGGAAATGTTTGAATTCAATATGTTTTAACTTTTTATAAAATTTTCTATCTAAACACAAGAATTTAAAATATCTTAATCCATTTAATTACGATATTGATATTATTATTATTATTATTATTATTATTATTAACAATTTTGTTAAAAAAATAGAATATACAAGATATTATAAGCCTCTAACAAGTGTTTGATTCCAAATGTGATAGTATGTTTCAGACTATTTATTTTATGAATAAGTTCTTTCTTTTACATCTCTTGTAAAAAAGATATTTTTAAAATATTAGGATAAATTTAGGTAACAATAGGTAGTACAATATTTGATCGAGTAACAATATAAGTATATTTCTCTAATTTATATACCTTATCAATACTTTTTATTCTTTCTATTTCTTACATCCTATTATATCATAAATTCTATCATATTTATATATTTTTTTCTTTTTTCTTCTTCTCAGATGTACAATAGCACATGAGGTATTCATGTATCTTTCTCTAGTTGACCTACACTCTCATATTTACTTCTTGAAGAAGGTGTCCAATACTAAATTCGAAAGTAACGTCTCAGTCTCATGTTGTTTAGGTAACTACAATATCTATAGGTTATTCAATTGTAAAATATTGTTTAATATTCATTTTTATTACAAACATATTCACAAAAAGTAATAAAAGAAGAGTTTAATTGGTATATACTGTCGGTATAAAAAATTCTTACACTTACATTTAATTATGACTTTTGATTTGTGTGTAAGATAGTAACAAATAAAGTCAACAAATTTATCATAAATGGTTGTAATTAAATGTCAGTGTAAAAATTTTTAAATAATTATTACTAATTTGACATTTTTATCTTATTAATACACTATTATCAATACAAAATACAAATATTTAATAAAAAGAATATAACTAGTGAAAACAAAAATTAAATGCCGTATAAAAATGATAAAAAAGATCACCAATTTTTTTTAAAATAATGTCTTATAATAAATATCATCTTAATTATAAAAAATAATAAATAAAATACGTAACTAAATTAAAATCAAAATACAATCGCAGCAGAAATGATTATTTGAAAAATATAATATATCTGCAATGCTTAAAAAAAAAAATAATTAAAATGCATTCAGAAAAGAGCAAAGAGCACAAATTTGATTAAAAAAGTTAGAGGGTTAAGCAAATGGTAAAAATAATAAAGAAATAGAAATAGTTAGGATTATGAATTAGAGTTTTGTAAGTTGAGTAATTAATATTTACATGTAGTAATGAATTAAAACGCAAATGTTGTTTGTTGCGAATGGAGAATATGTTTGGATTGTAGTGATGAGTGAAGAGCATAGAATGAGACAGGAAGCAGCATCAGATAAAGATGAATGCTCGGTCAGATTGAGATGCACTCATTGGTGTCTGTGACATTGTGTGCTGCTCTGCTCTGCTCTGCTCTGCTCTGCTCTGCTCTGGCCATCACATATATTACGTTTCTCCAATCACACGCATTATCACTTTCTTCGCTTCTAGGCTCTTGACACGTGGCCCTGCTTCTCCAATGCTAAATTCTACCCTCACCATACCAACCGGATTCACATACGTATATCTCTCAAACCCCACTACATTTTACACTTTTTCTTTTTTAAAGAAACATACTCTCAGAAAAAATTAGTTTTCATTCGCCAAATAGGTGACCTAAGGTCGTCTTAATTTTTTTTTATTTTTATAGTTTGAAAATTATTTTCATTATCAAATTTTAATATTTAGAAAATATACTTATTTTTATTTGATATTTTTTATTTTTAAAAAAATAATATTATTAAATTTAATCAATATTTATATATAATTCAAAATACATTTATCCATAGTTTTTCTTATAATTAAATATTGTTATTAAGTTTTTTCATAATTTTAATATTTGAAAACACTGAGAATATTTTTTTTCTATTTTCTATTTTCAGTTTTTTTAAAATGTTTTCTAAACCATAATGAAACATATTTTTTATTATTATTTTCTATTTTCTCTAAAAATAAAAATAAAAAATACTTAAAACAAACATTACTTAAGTTTGCGAAATCACGAACTTGATTGGTTGCTCGTATAAAAGGAAAACTTGTTATTTGAACTATTAGTTTGTTTTAATATTGTAACTTTTTTTTTTAGAATTGTGATATTTTATACTTTTAATATTGAAAATATTTAGTATTTTAAATGATTATAAATGATGATATAATTAACTCGACCACTTCATTTATAGTAGTTTTTTAATGTTACCAATTAATCTTTAAAATAATATAAATGAAAATTGTAATAGAACGTCAATGTAAAACTCTTTTACACTGTTTGTATATACTAATTAAACTCGTATTTTAATTATATGTGTATGTGTGTTTTGGTTTATGAACTAGTTCTTTAAGTTCGTGAGTTTCGCAAGCCGGATACAAATTCTTAAAAAAAATTCATTTACCTTTGCAAATCAGGGTTATTCGCCTTATTTAAAATATAAACTTCACGAGCAAAACTTAAACAGGTCAGACGGGTCCATTTACCAATCCAGTGAAGGAAATTTCTTTTAACACCCCCTATTTTCTATTAGCACTACCAAGTTTTATAACTTTTTGTAAATTCTCAGTATACCCTTACTTTTATTTGATTTTTAAACTTTTAAATTTATCTTTTTTATCATCCTTTTGTGCATAATTTTTCTTAATTGTTCTTCTTGTGTGTCGAACATCAATTGTCACATTGTGTCCTATTGTATATTCCTAATCATTCATGCAAATATTTAGGGTATTGTTCATTGATTTAAGCATTTTTTGAAAAGGAAAAATATAATTTCGTTCAGGTATGACTTTCTCAATTTAAGGTTTATGATTTATGTTTTAAGATTTTTTTTTTCATTTTTTATTGATTATAATTAGCTTAAAGTGGTTTCGCATGATAATAATGGAGGTTTTGTAATACAAAAAATATCCTTCCGAACCACTTCTTCTGGAATACAAATTTGATACACTTCTGAATTTATTGATCCAGAATGTATATAATGTATTCCGGATCAACTGATCTAGAATATATTGTGTATATTTTGGATCATCCTGTGTGAAACACATTTGCTAAATCCTGTTTGCCTTCTAAAATGTAATTGCCAAATCTATGTTTTCCTTCCTGATCAAGTGATTTGGAATGCTTTATGTGAATTTAAACAATTGCATTCCAAATCGGTTTATCTAAAATACATTATGTACATTTCAGATTAAGTGATTCGAAAGGCAAACAAGATTTAGCAAATGTATTTTGGACAGGATGATCAAGAATGTACGTAATCTATTATGGATAGATTGATCCGGAACACTACAAAACATCCAATATCGTCTCGCAAAACCACCTTAAGCCAATTATAATAAATAAAAAACATAAAAAAATCTTAATGCTAAACCATAAATCTTAAATTGAGAAAGTCATACCTTAAAAAATTGCGTTTTCCTTTTCAAAAAATGCTTAAATAAAAAAACAATACCCTAAAAGCTTGCAATAATGATTAAGAATATAAAATATGACACAACGTGACAATTGATGCAATTGATGTTTGACACACAATAGGAATAATTGAGCAAAATCATGCACAAGAAGATGATAAAAAAAGATAAATTCAAAAGTTTAAAAATCAAATAAGGGTAAGGGTATATTAAGAATTTGTAAAAAATTATAAACCTTGAGAGACGTAAATATTGAATGGCGGGTGGTAAAAGAAATTGTCTCTAGTGAATCCTTTAACCTAAAATGTTTTAACTAATATATATATATATATATATATATATATATATATATATATATATATATATATATATAATTAAAGATTGTACTAAAATTATAGTTTCAAAATAAAAATTAAATAAGAGATATAAAAAAGCCAATATCATAAAAAAAAATAAAATTTAAATAACTCGTAGATTAAACTTCAATTCTAACCTAAAGTGAAGTGAAGTTTTATTAAGGATCAAACAATAAGAGATATAAATAATTTGCATATTATATGTATCTCTATACAAATAAATAATTTATTATAATTATCAAGTTTGGGACTACTTTGAAAACATATTTATTGTAGAAAGGATATTTATGAACATGAGCGGATCTACATGCATTCGAGATAGATAAATTTATTTCTTGTTTTAATAAAGTCACATGTATATATGTTAAAATTTAATATTTTGCACCTCTTAATTGTATATGTTTGATCTCTTTTTATATTTTTATGTAAAGATAAATAATTGTACTTCCTATTTTCATGTTTATACTTTTTATTTATGTGTTTAAACCTCTTATTTTTTATATATTTATTATTATTTTATTTATATCTAATTTGAAAGTTTATTTTTGTCTTTTCTTCAAAATATATATATATATATATATATATATATATATATATATATATATATATATATATATATATGTGTGTGTTAAGTATTATTAAATTTATTTTTTTAAAATAAATTGTTCCACTGGTCTCAGATCCTAGATCTGTCACTGTGTATGAATCTAGGTAATAGATAGATCCAAATCAATACAAAGAGTTTGAATTTTTTTAAAGATTATGATTTAAACACAATTAATACTTATTCATATACAATTAGGATAACATGTCCATTTTCTACTTGTAACTCAACCCAACTTGATCCAACAACAACAATCTACAAATTTGTATATGTGTTTGAGTCTTTGCAATGATGGTTTTTGTTTTTTTTCAAAGATGTTAAAATTCTCAATTTTTAAAACTAAAAGATCAAATATTTAAGTTAAATTCTAAGAGACCAAAATTACATATTCATAAAACAGGATAAAAAAATATTTTATCTTTTATATATATATATATATATATATATATATATATATATATATATATATATATATATATATATATATATATATGAAAAAAATACCTTAAGAAAAATGTTTTGAACCCATCTAAGCTTAGTAAAATTTAAGGAATAAATCAAGAAATAATTAAAAGATCAATAATTAAAGTCAAATAAAAGTCCAATAATTAAAAAGATACTCAAATAATACATTGATAAATGTGTTTAGAGCCGCAAAACAAAAATGCACCTAAGTTTTGCAGCAGCAAAAATGTTTATAACATCTTATCTAAGATAGATAAGAAAATAGATGAATTGATGAAAAAAAAAAAACATAAAATTAGAAGTGTTTGTTTAGTCAAGTGATTCAAAGACTTATTTGGTTCCAAACAGATATTAAATCACCCGATCCAAACCAATTGAACCGAATTTGTTTAGCAATTAGTTAAAATTCAATTCAATCTAATAAATTGCAATATGCAATTACAATTGTGAGCAGAAAGAAAAGGTTTTTTAGTTATATTAGTGTGGGATTTAAAAATAACGTCAGTGTAGGTGTTGTTAGCATGAATATGGAAGTTGCAAGGAGGTGGCTTATCCTATATGGAAGACAGTTTTGGGAACATGTACATGCAGTTGCTTCGTCTTCAAAACTTACGGGACAATTGGAACATAGGCCGCGGAAGTTTGTTGAAATGAATTAAAAGAATGATAGTGTAATAATAAAAAGTATACATAATATAAGGATGCCCCAGGAGTTGAAGATTGGGAGGGGAAGAAACATGAAATAAGAAATTTGTTGGAGAGGTCTTTTCTATCTTTTCCGGAGAAGATTCTCAAATATAGGAGTGGTCGTTTTCCCTCTCTGGGTTTAATGCTCCATTCGAGATTCTCATAATGTGGTTAATTAATGTGCCCTGCTTGGCCGGCATGGATGTGATCCAATTTGTGAATTCCACCGATGGATCTCTTTTGTCCCTTGCAAAATTTCAACTTGCACTCGTGGGATTGGGGAACATTCAACTTCCCTATACCCTTAATTAACTAACTAGTTGTAGCTCCTCAAGTGATTGTAGAACACTAATGGTGAGGAGTTTATATATGTGATTGTGTTATTAAGATTGAGGAGGCTAGGGGTTGGGAAAGGGGAGCACGAATCCCAAAAAGTTTCCTGAAAAATATTTGGACAAAGATAAGGGGTGGGAAAGTTGTTTGGCATGTAGTAAGTAGCAGAGAGGGTGGGGGAAGAGAAGAAGACAAAAGGCTGCTATGGGCATTGAGTGTTTTGACTTTGAGGTCTATATCTGGACTAGAGTGAGTATATGCCATTCCATTGGGAAGGGTAAGCATTAAACACACAGCCTTCTTCAACTTGGATGCTACACGTGGCATCATACTATGATACCCCTATATATGCAACCCTATCCCTGTCCCTGCCACTCTATCCTCATCAATTACACCTATCATCATCCTTCATTATTATTCCTGTTTTTTTGCATGCAAAATGCAGGCTACGACCCTCTTCATTTTCATGCAAACCAAACCCTCTCCTTCGCTCTCATATCATCAATCCATTCTATCATATGCCCTTTACCCTTTACCCTTTACCCTTTACCCTTTACCCTTTAGGGAACAAAAGTTATACTCGCATAAATGTACTTTTACCCTCAGGAATTCATTATACAATTTCACATCAATTCATTTTATATCAAATTTTACTTTCAGTTTCTTTTTTAATAAAAAACCTAAACATAAATCACATGATTTAAAAAAAATCTTAATATAATTCATTTTTCAAAACCAATTCTATTTAAAATTACTTTTTTCAACTTGGATACAAACACACACTAATTTCATCCATTGCTGTTCGCTACCAGTATGCCAAATTACTACATTGGATATATTTCGTAATGCCACTCACACAATAAAATAATCATTTGTATTTTGAAATTTTAAATCACCAAAAATTCTAACATGTGTTGCTACGTCGAATAGTATTTAGGTTGGACAGTTTTTTATAAGTATGGATGATACCAATTAATATCTTTAATGAAATAGTAGAATAAGGAAAAATTACTAAAAATAAATTACTTTTAGCTACACAAAAGTTGTTTTTTCTCACAATGTAGACGGATTAAATATGTAATTCACTTCTACAATTTGTTTTTCTTCTCGTTTTTAGGTGATACCAGAAAATTGAGGGAAGAAAAATCTTTTCTTTTTCAATTTCCTTTTCTATTCCTTTTACTTTCTTGATTTTTAAGCATACCAAAAGTTTTTAGGATCTCTCTTTACTATATCTATTTAAGGGTGTGAAAGGACTATTTTCTTGAACTATAGAGAATAAATATTTAATTAACTTTGCTTGATAAATAGTTTATGTAGACGAATTACTTTACTTTTTTAACAGAAAAATATGAAAATAAAAATAAATACAGAACAATAATTAATTAAAATGAATAGTATAACAACATAATGTTGTTCAGCAAATATTACAATGTATCCAATTTTTTGTGTTTAGCCCATACCTTATTTAATCTAAGAACGACTTTCGCTAGGGCTCTACCGCATTTTTTGTTGTGTTTATACCCATGTTTATGTAACTTGTTTTTACACTTCTTGGAAAGCATACCTTGTGTTTTTTTATTTTTTTTATCTAATAAAATTTCTTTAGCTTATAAAAAAATAAAATTGGTTCAATTTAATTAAAACATTAATGCAATATAGCCTTTAAGACATTAAAGATAGTATACACTGAATTTAAAATAGTTTTACAAATAATTCTATGATAGTATTTTACAGGTGAGTATATCACCTACCTTGTCTTTAACTAAACAGGTTAATTAATTTGGTTGGGAGAAATCTCCTGGTGATTTCACTCAAACCATTCATCTCCACAGATCCTTTGGTGCCAAATGATTGGTGGATAGAATTAGAAGGGTTGATATGCCAAAGCGTAATTTCAAGGACTTCCCTTTCCTTCGAATTGTTAAGTGAGAACATAATCCGGCTTGCGTTGTCTTTTGCAGCCACATTGGTCAATTTTGTCTTCATGTTAAATTTGATGCTCTTTAAATAACCAAAAGCATAGACTTTTACTAGCTAGCCACTAATTCTTATGTCAACCAAAAGCCTTGTATTATATTAATTAGGTAAATTAATTAAAGTTTGAGTTGCGAACTTGCGATGAGACATTAAACCAAATTCTAAAGTCTCTTTTTATTTTTACTTTTTTAATCAATCGGAATGCCTTTGCCTTAAAAAAAAAATAAATTGGAATGCCTTTAAGAGCAATTTTGTTCCCAATTCTTGTTTCTATTCTATTCTTCTTTGGGAAAGGGTAAAATTTAATACTATCGATAGCTTCTCTTTGAATGATATGCAACAACCACTTTTTTGACGAACTTGAGAGAATTACATAATAACACTATTCAAAAGTTTCTTTATATCATGGAAACTTTATGTGGGGACATATGTTTTTTTTCTTCTCTATTCAACAAATTAACAGTTTTATATAAGAAAACGTGAGTGTAAAAAGGATTCAAGATGGGTTACCTTTTCATCTTTTTCGCTTTCATTTAAATTCTCATATATGAAACTGCCAATTTTGAACTACGGTCAAACAAATTTTCCAGGAACAATGACATAACATGAATTGGGCAGCATGTGCATCAGATTGTTTTCTTTAGAGAACATTTGAACATATAGAATATTCCAAACACACTCACATTTTGGATCAAACTAAGTATGACCCATGAAAACTAAGTTTAAGGCTACGGTTCCATATTCCATAGCCAAGTATCTTGTGTCCTCTTCTTTTATTTCTAAATTTTCAATAAACATGCGACTTTCGAAGTTTAGGACTAAACAACATCTTTTCTTAAAGATTTGGATTAGCTTTATATCTTGACCTTTCCAATGCGATCGATATATATATGGCATTAGAAGATGCAATGGTTCTTAATTTTAAAAGGAGGCATGTAAATCTACACCAGTCTAACATATGTTGGCAGAAGGAGTGGTAGAGATTTGTTACAAAATAAATAACTAATCACAACTGAAACCATTCGTGCGTGTTTTTTTCCCCAGGTAAACCACGCGGAAATTGAGATTGAATAATGCAAGTATTTCATTGTGGAGTAAATCTTGTATAGAAAAACTTAACACATCACTCTTACACACAACTAATCACAATTCAACAATTAATTAAAATAAAAAAATAAATTCTTACTCCAGAAACATATTTATTGACATGAATTATGTTTGATCAATTTGATACAAAATAAAATTCATGTAAGATGTAACTTTGTATTTCTTCCATCATAGTATTTAAGAACTCATTTCATTGGAAAATGAAATCTTTCCTATTTTTAAAATATTTTCATAAACAAATAAGACATTTTAGAATATTACTAAGCGAAAATATTGGTATATTAATATTTTTTTATTAAATATTGAATAATTCACCAATTCTATTTCTCTCAATGTTTCTTAAGGAGTATCCTTTATTAGCGGTATGTATATTAAAAATTTAATTATTAAATAAAAATATTTTAATAAAATTTAATATTATTAAATATTTTTAATTTATATAAAATAACTTAAATATATAAAAAAACAAAGAAAGTATTTGCAATTAGATTAAGTGTGTTTAGATGAATATTAATAAAATTAATTTTGATTTAAATTTATTTGGTTAAAATTGATTTTGAGATAATGTGATTTATGATAAAAATCATATTCTTACTATAAATATAAATAAAATTTAATATAAAATTATTTTATATTATTTCAATTCATAATAAAACCCAACCTCAATTCTTTTTTTTACAAAACTAAACATATAAAAATTCATCAGTTATCATCGTTAAATAAGAATAAATGTGCATAATTGTGATGGAAGACAATTTGTTTATGATAGAAGAAACATCATTTATGCTCATATAAATACGTTTCTACAGTGATATTTTAATTTTTTTTATTAATTATGTAAATGTGATTGATGAAGTCTAAGAATAATGTGTTAGGTGTGTACTTATTCTAAAAGACTAACCAACCCTTTAAAAATTCATAAAATAAGCTGCCCAAAATGACATTGATCCTAAAACTATAAACAGTATAAGGTGCACCGAATCTGTTATAAAGGAGAAACATGGCAAAAAGGAGAAGAAAAAGATCTTATCATTTTAACAAATTAAAGTGACCATATTTTAATTTGCTTTAGGTATCCAATACTAATTTTCTTGAATACTTCACCATACATGAAGTATCCAAACTTTTTTAAAAAAAATTAATGAAAATTCAATATACTTCACCATATTATTTTATGAGTTTAATTGGTATACATTTTCAGTATAAAAATTTTTTACACTAACAGTCAATCATGACTCTTCGAGACTTTTAAAGTAGCAACTAGTAAAGTCAATAAATTTACTATAAATGAAGGGTCATGATTGACTGTCAGTGTAAATATTTTTACACTGATAATGTATACCAATTAAACTCTTATATTATATTATATTATATTATACTATACTATATTATATATATATATATATAATATAATATAATATAATATAAAAATATAAACATAGAAGCATGTCCTTAAATTTGATGAACCAAAAATTAAAATATCCTCATTATGAGATAATAAGATTGATTCTATTTTTATTTATACAAATAGAAAGTAAGTTAGGAAATATTTATAGTTTCCATTTTGTTTCCATAATATCCAATTTATGTCCTTAATTTGGAAGTGGAAAATGCTCGCAACACAAGAAAATACTCTCATTCTAACACTCTTTGGTGATTCATTAAAATTACAATTTTTAATTTTTATATATCTTACTTTTCATATTAATAACTTCCACTTTCTATTCTTATTTAAAAGTGATACCTAGCAAAATTTTAAAAGTGAAACCTAGCAAAATTAACAATTTATGTATATTAATTTCAACTGATCGTAAATCCTAACCTTCCTCCATGTTTTATGAATTTGTATACTATCTTGATTAATAGATATGTATCTTTATGTATTTCGTACATTTTTAAAATAATCATATAGCTATATCAGACATGTATCGTATCATATACAAGTATCATATCTCTACATTGAATATGATTTACGTTGACTTAATAGGCACAAGCGGAAAAAAAGTGTGAAGATCACGTATATGCATGAGAAAAAGAGATAAATTGTGAAGAAAAGACAAAAAGCAAAGGGTTAAATAGCATTTAAACATGAAATGAAGCTGACATGGCTTTCTTGGAGACTATTTGTCAAGTATTTTTTCAACAAAGTGAGACATCCAACTGACATTCTCAGCCTGTTTTTTCGGAACTTTCCTTGTTTTGTTTTCTCTAGCTTTCTTAATTATGTTAATATTAATATCAACATGTTTAATGTTTCTAGCAAACAATTTCTCTCTATTTTCAAACTCTTGAATTAATAGCTTACTAATTGTGAAGCATAATATATATATATATATATATTACGATAACGGTGGTGGAAGAAGACGAGGCATTAATATATATTAATATATAGATAGAACAATCCACTTGCAAACTAAATGGATGGTATGAATCATAGCATCATAAACTATATTATTAATTTTGATCATCGAGATGCATGCAAGAGTTTTAGTTTTAAAAAGTTGAATAGATATATGATCAAGACAAGCATGCAAGCACATTGTGATATCAAAGCATAGCTTGACCATGCTAGACATGATAGTGAATGAATGAGTTTGATGCATCGATTAGCGAGAAGAAAGCTTCAACTTCGATTTTTGGTTTTTTAGAATTTTGTTTTTGGTTTGTTTAATTTGGCTTGGCTTGCAAGACAAAATTCCAATGGTATATGATGTTAGGAAGTTAGCTAGGATATACTCTGTCCCTAACATGCACTATCTAATCATTACATTTACTCTATTTATTCAAAACTTACGGCTGTGGCCACTTTGATTTGCACAAATTTGCATGATAAGTACTCATATGAACTCGGAATTGGGTATGATTCAATTGTGTTTATACATAATAAACTAATAAAAAATTTAATTTGTTCTCTCTTGGGACACTGCTTAAAAGAAATAAATTTAAAATTACTATTTGTTAATTATTTTTATTTAATACTTATTGTTTTTTCCTTAACAAGAGTACTTCTAAGTCTTCACTATCAAATCCAATCTTCCTAGTTATAGAAATGGAATGAATGAATTAGTAGAATGGTTGAAAAGGGTAATTAAAAAAAAAAGAAGAAAAAGTGGAGAGAAGAAAAACAGCACGCCAAGTGGACTTGTTGACTGTTAACCAAGACATAAAGATGAAAAGGACTTTTTTATTTTGTTTGAAAATATGTGTTTCACAACATGTTTGAGATGAAATACTTTATATTGAAAGAAACAATAATATATTTTTTTAAAAATCTCTAAAGACGTTGATGAGAAATGACTAGATAATTTCTTCAAAAGAAACTGGACCAATAATTTTGATTTGGTAAATGAGTTTGGAATATTCTGTGTCGTCCATTAAGCTTTAAGTAGTGTTGGTCAAAAAATATGCTGATTTCCATGAAATTGTGATTTCAGTGTTTGTGGCTTGTCGAACTTCTTGTCTTAAATATTCTTTGGGACCCCCTGAGCTCTTTCTTAAATTTTCATCATATGTGACATTTTTAAGACCGGTCACATGCTGTTGAATATGGCCAAACACTGGGCTTTTTACCCTCCCCTCTGCCATCTAAAATATGCCCAAACACCAATAAAGAAGATGATAATAAGAATTGAAAAATATCTCAGGAATGCTCCAAGATCCTCATGCATAACTTATCTTAAAACTTTTCATTTACTTTTTATAAATACTAAATAACCTTGTTGAGTTATAATTTAACATGAGATAGAGAACATCCATCTCCCTCTTAGGATAGCATCAAATAAAAGTGTGGAATGAACGAAGCAATATAGGCACGTTCAGTTTATTATAATTTGATGGAATTTATTTATTTGGATACATGGGAAAAATTTACATTGTTTTTTCAATTTATTTTTTCTGTTATTAATCCAAAACTAAACTATTATCTTGAACATATACGCCAACGTATAAAGTTAATCACAAATATTCGTTTGCAAAATATATGTTCTACATACCCAAAGACGAAAGGCAATTGACAATTTTTTTAGGTGGAAGTTGATCCACAAAATTGGTTTTTAGACTAATTTGTATATTCCGGAAAGTCAGTAAAAAAAAACCAATTTTATGAGTATAGGAACTAAAATCTTGTTGGAATTATGAAAAAGGCAAACATTGGATCATGCCACGGCAGTTACTTTAATCCAGGCCTTTCCTTCAATTCATTATCTCGGGCCAGCCCGACTACACAATTAGAGGCTGGTCAGCTCAAATCTCGAAAATTTCTCTTAGGACCTCTGATATACTATTCACACACAGCATTACAATACTTTCGAAAATCCCAACATACTTTTATCTTTATTGATTTTTAAATTCAGGAATTTATCTTTTTTTTATCGTGTTGCTATGTTTATGCATGATCTTACTAAGATGTTCCTCTTGTATGTCAAATATCAACTGACATTGTATTGTGCTTTATTGTATATCTCTTATGAGGTGTGGGGGTATTTGCCACCACTAAATATTTGCTTCGTTTTAAAATAGTGCATAAAGATTATATTAATTTTATTTTTTTTAAAAATATTATTTCACCATTAATAAATTTTATTATTATAGAAGAATATAAGTTATCAGATCCCTCTATAATTCTATTATCTTAGTTCATGGATATGCTAACTTTTTAAGTAAAAATATTTTAATATTATATTATTAATTTCTCGCATGTTTTTCACTTATCTTTTTATCTATCTTTTTATTTATATTTTCTTTAACTATTTCTCACTAAATACTTTCATTTTTATTTTATATCATTTATTTTTACATATCTATTTTATCTCAACTAGTATATTTCTCTTCTCTCTATAAAAAATATATTATAAAATAATTATGACATGTATTTATTTTTAAAATATTATATTTTATGGTTACAATTATGACATTATAAAACTTATTATTGCGACTTAAACATGTTTTTTTCCTTAACGAATTTATTAATTTTTTTGTTGTCTCTATTAAATTTTTCATGTGTTTGGTTTTGAATTGTTTTTTTTTTTCATAAATTTTTTTAAACAATGCTTTAAAAAGTTCTAAAAATGACTTAGATAGTGTTTTAGAACAAAAAATAAAATTAAAATTTATTAGGGACCAAACACAAAGAAAAGAAAATTTATTATAAATAAAAAACAAAATTCATTAATTTAAGAGGACCAACAATGTATTTAAGTAAAAAATTATTATAGTTATTGCCCACTATATTAAATTTTGGATCTATAACTACTTGCAAGTCTTTAAAGTATTGTTAGTTGGTTTAAACATTATTTAAAAAGAAAAATGAAATTTCATTAAGGTATCACTTTTTTGACATTTCTTGTTGATTATAATTGATTTGCAGTGTTCTTAAGCGTAAGATTGGTTTGTAATGTTTCAAATCAACCAATCTAGAACACAAAAAATTAATGTTTTGCATCATTTGATTAGGCATACTAATTGTGCACAATTTTGGATGAATCAACCCAAAATACAAATTTGTTATAATTTCGGATCACCTAATTCGAAATGTATATAATGTATTTTGGATCAAATGATCTAGAATACATTATGTACATTCTGGATTAGCATGTTTGAAATACAATTGTTAAGTTCAATGTTGCACTTTGGATCAACTTGTTCAATAAAATTGCCATGTTCATTGTTGCATTTCAGATCACCTAATCCGAAATTAACATAATTATTCTGGATCATCTGGAATGCATTATGTTAATTTTATATCATGTGATGTAAAATGATATTTAAATTTTTGGAGCCATAGAACTTACTTATGTAAGTGTATATACAAAGCTTTATGAAAATCCATATAATTTTTTTTATAATTTTATTCTTTATTATTGTTTATTGATGACAACTATATCTCAAAATCAGGCAGGGTGATTCTTAAATAATAAAGACTAATTTTAATCTTTTCCAAGGGACTTCTATAAAAATTTTACAACTCTTTAAGTACTAAAAGTATAATATAAAAAGCTAGAATCATAAAACAAAAATTTATAGGAAACAAAACAAAAATAATTATAAAAACTAAAACCATAAATAAATATATTTATTAAAACTAAAAACATTTTTAAAGATAAATCTTTTATTCCCATAAAATTACAATGTTCATTTAAGAAGTTATGATTGTTAGAGATTTTACTTAACCAGTGATATAATCTTCAATTTACAAAGTTTTATGGGATTGAGTTAGTTCAATTTCAAAATTTCTAACAATAATCTTCAATTTACCAAAATATAATAAATTCAGGTTATATATATTTAATTTTTCTTAAACAAGGTTTTAGGTTGCCCAGTTATGCATGGAGAATCCATAAATGGCATGTGATCAAATACTTAAAAGCCTGGTGGTGGTTAGAGTATATTAAGAGTCAGGAATCATTTACAACAAAGGAAACCGGTGGTGCCATTATGGCAGCAGTAAAATTGTTTATTGGTACAAAAAATTTGGCTCCTATCTACTTTATTTGCATCCTTTGTCCTAGTCTAAAAGATGAGGATTCCTTTACACAGTTCATTGTAATTAACAAGAACCACATACATTTGAAAGTCCTACCATACTGAAATGAACTACTTTTGAATGAATGCTTTTCAGGTGTCATCATCAGTAAAGTCAGGTTCAAGGGGCTTCCTCAATGAGCCAAGAATGTCAAGTTCAGGTCCATATCTCAGGCTCCTTGGGCTGGAGGCTAGTTTTGCAGCATACACTGTGGCCTGCAAAGGTGCAGAGAAATGTTGATTGCCAATTGTTCCAGGCACATAGGCCATCATCACATTCTCCTTTTTCTTCAGCTCACTTGTCTCCTTCATTCTCTTATACCTGAACCATGCTGCTTGTATGAAGCATGCAGCCCAAGTCCTCCACTGATGTGAGTGGAACCTGAAAGTATGCCTCAGTTGCTTGCTGTGCAACCTTCTGAACTGTGCTGCCACAAACGTGAGGTCCTCTGCAATTAGTGCAAAGGCTTCCACTTCGGTTATGGCTTTCACAGTTCGAGTCGACGAAGGAAGAACAACCGTTGGACGAGGATCCAAGGCCCATGGCAAGAGCTCTTCACCACAGAAGTCACCAGAGCCAAGTCTGCAGGAGTTGAAGAAACCAGTTCTTCCACCATTTGTCGTGCAAGAATCTAGGCGTCCTCGAACAATGAAAAGCATCTCGTTCACAAGGTCACCCTCTCTTACCACACATGCTCCTGGAGTGAAAAGAGAAGGTTTCAGCCTTTCACATATTGCATCTAGCATCCTTTCATCCATTTGATCAAATAGTGGTACCTGCCACGCCCCCATTAGTCCTTCAATTTTAGTTGCTTCTTTTCCAAGAACCTTAACAATATAAATTCTTCTTGTCATCAACCAATTGCTAAAACTTAAGCTATTAGTGGAGATACGTTAATGGATTCTATGTTATTTACTTATCCATCGAGGATGCCCTTTGGACGAGCTTGTAACATAGGGAACAAGGATCAAATCTAGATCACTAAGACGTAGAAGCTTTTAACTTATATCTCTAACATGAGAGACCAATTTAAAACTTTCACAATTTACAGAATCTGCATAATAAATCTTTGCATTAAAGATGAATGTAAGTTATCAAGTAAAACTTAATTCTGATTAAAAACCAATACTAAAAGTACCTAAGAAATTGCATTCAGGTTTTGTCCTTCACAAAACTATGTCAAAGAAAGCAGGTGTAGAAAAGAAAACAGATTTACTTGTCGGACTAGATTAAGACAAAGGTGGCGTTTAATGTCACGTCTTAGATCTGCGGGAAGGTCTCTGAGAATAGTTTCCTCGTCAACTCCCCTTGTAGCAACCCATCTGAATTGTTCATGACGTCGCACATTTTGCTTTAGGTAACGAGGGAGCTGCCTGTGACGCATCCATCTTTCTGTATCAGTCCTTCTTATTCTCCATTCTTCTAGCCGCGTAGTGGAGGATTGCAGGTAGGTCTGTTAATTAGATAAAAATTTTAGTTATATCAAAAGGATGAAAATTCAAGATATGTAGATCTGAGTTATGAACTTATTTAATTACCACGCATATTCATGCAGCATGATTTATCCCCTATTTAAGGTGGCTTCGCTAGTAAGCTTGGATCAAGGTCCTAGTTAGTACCTCAATAAGCTTTTGCCAACAAAGTGTCAACCATCAATGAAAATTTCAAACTAAAGATCATTGTACGCCTAATAGTTATATAGGGATGATCAATTCATTATAAAGTATGACAATATGTACGACTCGATGAACTGAAAATCTGTCTTATAATTAAAATTCAGAAATTTTATATTAAACTCTAGATAATCACAGTTAGACAATAGGAAATGCTGTAAGTAATCCTGATGCTAAGGAATACTATCATACCAACAGACTACGAGTTTATATTTGTAAATTATTATCAAGTTCTGAGACTAGCAGTCGAAGAACATTTCAAAACTGGCTACTGCTAGACTTACTTGCATATTGCCTATAAGCAATGCAAAAAGCACCAATCCAAGAACTGCAATGATCACAGCAAAATTGATCTCTGCAACCCGTGTGCCTGTTAAGAGATTCTGTCCCACAGAGCTGCAAATTTGGCATAGCATTGGTTATAATATCGCAAACTCTAGTGTGGACAGAAAATAAGTCAAGGAATAATAATGAATGGATGTTAAGATGCAAAGACCATAAACATAATATTTTCTTTAAACACATGAAGGTCTTGATATACACGAGAAAGGAAATTGAGTGAGACTTTTTATTTTTTCAAACTAACTTATCATTCACTATATGGTTTTATTAGAATCTTTAATAATAAATAGTATTTCTGATATTTCACTGAAGTGATGATTATGCTCTGAATTATGGTTAGTGACATGCAAGAAATTGTTCTTTGATGAATTATTCGGTTTTTAGATGAAAAAGTTAAAGCTACCTTAGATTCCTTAGACCCCACCATAGACAGTAATAGTATTTGTTGAAGAATTTGGAGGCCGTAATTTCCAAATTTAGAGCATCAGTAAAGATGCCAAATTGAAAGAAATCACTGTTCTGATCACATAGACCTGAGAGATTGCTTGATCTTAACCAAGCAATCCTATTTGGGTCACCCATGCTCTGACAATCAAGATAATGATACTGGCAGTGTGGGTACTGCAGTGTACAAGCTTTCTTCCAACATTCATTTTGGCGTTCTATTGATAACAGGTACCAAGAGGATCCTAAAACCTTTTTAAAATAGAGGGACGGTTAATAACTGAAATAGAATATCAGAAGCAACAAAAAAATAGATAAAGTAAATGGAAATCATAAAAATATAAGACAAAGGATCATGATATTCAAAGTCCACCTTAAGTTCTTATGCAAAGAATTACTTGGAATAGTGACTTACATGACTAGCCAGCATATAGAGCATCAGATTATATGCTGCTCCAGCCCATGCTTTTTCCATCATTACTCCATTTGCCTTGATGATTTCAGATGACAGAGGATAAATAAGATACAACCTCAAAAGGTACTGGAAAATGGAAACAAGGCGCAAAACATGCCTCGAAGCTATCATTTGAGACCCTTTTAGATTTGGAATTACGGCCCAAATTAGTACCTAACATGTATATGAATTATAAAATTGTTATCCTGCTGCAGAAGAAAAAGAAAAAGGGATGTATAAAACTGAGGCAATGACGTTTTCGATTGTCACATCAATTCTATTCAGCTAATGATCCTGAGAAATGTAGCCAGTGGTACAACTAAGTAGAGACTTTTAATATATTAGTATGTTTTTGTTTTATCATAGCACAAAGGAGAGGCTTTCTGGATCTGTGCAGAGTGTAATTGAGTGGGGGGAAATGAAATTGCTTTGTGAAAAATTATAACTATAAATAACTAACAATGAACAAATATATTTTCACATCATTCAACCAAGCAGATAATTTGTAGTATTTATCTTCTCTTTATCCCATTTGGCAGAATGTGAGCATTAAGAATTAAAATGAAGGTAAAAACAATCACAGAATTAAGAAGTCTTATTAGTCGCAGATTATCTAGGTACACAAGTTTAATATTGAAAATCAACTGTTAACTTTACCCTCGTTTTGCTGTATCAAATTGGGAAAAATTATCAATATATAGAATAGGGATAATAATAATGCATGAGGTAATACTTTTATTATGGTCAGTATCAATTTACACCTAAGTTTATTAAGCTCGTTTAGAATATTAAGATGTGCAAATAATATTCAATAGTTAAGCAATCCTATTGGATGATGCCAAGCTTCGATTAAATTTGCCAAGTTTGGGAGTTATCATCAATTTCAATTTAATATGAACCAACCCTTCTCTTATCTTTCTTCACAAACAATTTTTCAGAAATTTTGGGATTAGAGAAGAAATGAAGGAACAATTAATATCAGGAACATACCTGTGGAAGTGGTTGAGCAGCCACTAGATCAAGCCAGAAGTCTCTTCGCATGTACTTCGATGCAATTTTTGAAGAGTCTATAATAAGCTCTCCTCTACCAGAAACACGAGAGGAAGGAGCAATATAAGCAGTTTGAAACCGAAAATAAATCTGAATAATGTAAAATGCATCAATTAATGACCGGATAATGGTGAGGGACACTTCAAGGCCAACTGACATATCAATGCACTTGTCTTTCTTAGCCACCGGTAAGTAAAAGAATAGGGGATCCACAAATAACGAAAGCAAACAAGCTGCTAAGAAAATTTTGTTCCATGTATTTACTATAGGTCCCCTCGGATCCAATACCAAAATTTGTGCTGCATCATAATCCTCAGAAAAGACCCTTGAAAGTTCTCTTCCATCAGAAGAGGACCTGCTTATTGCATCATTCCCAACCTTATGTTTGCCATTCATCTCATCATAGGCTACCATTGACAAGCGACTTTCTTTGTTGTCCGTTAACTTATTTGTCTCAAGTTCATCTTGAAATCTGGATGCACATGTAAACAACTGAATTTCAGCACCGAAACCAAATGAAAAAGAAATTATGAAAATAGCCAAGTCCTACAAAATAGTAATCACATATATTGACACATGTCCTATAACATTAATAAGTTAATAGAATCATTGGCATAAGTAACATTGGATTCTAGTTATGTACAAGTTTTTAGCTCAATGTCAAAAGGGAAAAACCGGCAAACCTCACAGATCTTGATCTATCAGAACCCATAGTTTGCAAGTTCAACTTAATTTTTAGTTTCAGTCTTCAAGTAGACACAAGAGATTATATATGTACAGGCTATTAACCACATGAAAAGATTTGATAATTACGTGCTCAACCACAAAATATTGAAGCTAGTTTTCACTACAATTTTTCCCAGAGATCATGTGACAGAAAAGTTGTACTATGTTCTACAGTAATCTTTTTTGTGTTTCTTTCATGAAAGTGCAGGAAAAACCTGTGAATTTGACACTTCTAAAAGCTTGTGGAGGATTCAAAGTCGTCGCTCCTTGGACTTAATGGTCAACTTGTCATCATTTTTCTGACATGAAAAATGAAACCAGCTAAGTAAGAGCCTGAAATGAAACATACATATGAGGTCCATGCATGTAGAGCCACAAAAACTGCCTTCATCTAATTCATCAGTTTTAATATCCATGCAAAATTTTAAGGTTCAGTTAGGGGAAAGTATCATTGAAAAACATCACATTAAGTTCAATTATGTGGATAAATAATAGAAGTAGAAAGAGAAATAACACAAGCTAGAAAATGAGAGAAGAAAAGAAATAGAGAGAAGAGAAATTTAACAAGAAAAGCCTTGCTGTCAATTCTACTTTAAAGCTAATAAGTTATCTTCGAATTTTGACCTATACCATGAATTTTAATTCCAATATCCTGATTTGTCCTAATCAGTGAACAAAACTAAAACATGGACTATGGAGCAGTCTCATTCTACTGTGAAACCACTTTGTTAATTGTTCCCCCACTTGAGTTATATGACTTGGACTGTACCGTGTGAGATGTCTACAAAAGTAAATGGAAGATTAAGTGCCTACTACCCCGAAATTCAGATAATGTCTTATTTGTTAATGGAGCATTGAAGCTTTCCAAATGACACATGGATTTGTTTAATGTTTTTTATTATTCATGTCATGTGTGGAATAGAATCCTCCACTCAAAGGAGAGAAGAGGATCATTGCATTGCAAACTTCTGTTTTCTTCTTTTTATGTCTCACATTTTGATGACATTGAGAACCTTAACCAACATCACCGCAGAGACTGATCATTGATGTCAAGCTCGTACACCTTCTCAACTGCATGTGTTGGCTGGAGACAGCTATGCATTAATATTGGGAACGTGTGTAGAATTATGCAAATATGGCTTATAGTGAAATAATAGCAACACAATCTCTAATACTCAATTATCACATAACACAATCTTTACATTCTGTTTAACTTCAACTAAAAAAACAGTGTAATTGAAAATGAGTGTCAAAGTATATTGCTGTTTTATTTTATTTTTTGTTACAAAAGGATATTGCTAATTTGAAAATCTTGCTTTTTTGTCTTTCAATGAAATTAATTTTGGTGTGATTATTATTTTTATTATAGTCATTTATAAAGCTTTGGAAAAAATTATATGGCTTATTATACTACCAATTTTCATACATTAATTTCTCCGTGGAAAACGTGAATTGAATTGATTTTTTTTTTTTTATCATTCAGAAATGTGAAGACAAGCTAAACCCTAACAAAAGTGACTTTCTTGGAATCTTACAACAGAAATGAAGCTTAAATTTTTTTATGTTTCTATATTTTTAATTATTATGTTATAACATAAATTCAATCTTATTATGTGTTTTTCGAACCGTATTTTGTCATTTATTGTTGTAAAAAGTGCTAATTGAGAGAAAATTTCTGAGGAGTTACGTTAAGTCTAGGAGTTGCACTCATTTATTTTAGTGACATGCAGTTAAAAAGAAATGATAAGTGATTAATAAGTCCAATTGTTTGAACCACAAATAGTGTGAAATTGAACAAAATATGAGCATGACTTTGAAGTGGATCATTAACTGCTTATGAAGATGAAGGAGGCAGAATAAGCGTGACTGGGAGAGTGAGACGAAATGGAAAGGGCGAATTGAATATAGAGAAGAATGGAACGGAAGCATATTGATATTACAATTTGCAAAGGTGATAGCATTAAAGGCAAAGCTGGTTTGCGTCAATAACAATCATATATTTCAACTACCCAAACCAAACATGCATGACGGGATAGCACTTGCACTTGCGCCTATTTATTTAAAATAAATGCACAAAACACAATCTTATTTTTATACTATATATTAAGCTTAACTATATGTTTCTATTCCTATAGTTTATTTATTAAAGGAGTCATTATACTCACTTTAGTTTTAATTTCTGAAATTAAGTCTTCATATTTTAAAAAGTCTAAATCTTAACTTTTTGCCAAAATTTTAACGTGATATTTTAAGTGACATGAATTTTATTTATCTATAATACTATAAAACTAAATAAACAACAATTTATATTTTTAATATTATTTATCTTAATTATAACTTAATCACTTTGTATTAAATAATATTTTTCATTTTATCTTTTGTTAGCTTATGCTACGACCACGAGGGTTTTCTAAATTTAGGCCTTAGCCTTTCTTGTAATCTTCCTACTTATAAAAAGATTACTTCATATTAAATAAATGATCATTTCTTATTTCAGTAACAAAATTATAAAAATAAAAAATAAAACAACGTATTTTTATAAAAAGAATACGACAAGTTTTTTTATTTTTTGAAAGGCAAAAATATATAGTATATATATTATATATAAGAAAAAGATGAAACAAAAAGATTCTAATACTTTGTACAAGCATGATTGTAAAACCAATCAACATCTATTGTATGTAAGTATACTCGAAAATGATGTACTCAACCCCACCAAAAACCTCCTTAGAGAATTACTTGACACTGCACCAATAAGAGAAGACAACACCTCTGTTAAAACCAAATTTGCACATTAATCATTTTCAAAAAATAACCTTAATAAAGCTAATAATATTCAAAGACTTCACTGTTTTATTCTTGAAAACAATGAAGTTTCTCAATATCCAGATACACCAACAGATCACATCCCAAAAAAGATACCTATATTTACTTTTATGTTTACCTACCACTCAAGAGCTACCTAAATGAAACAACTGGGGAATTTCATCAAGTAAAGAGGACTCAATACTAATCCACTTCAAAACCTTGTACCACAACCTTTGAGCAAAAGAACAAGATAGAAAAAAATGTTTACTCTCATTTGCATGAGTCTTGCACATCAGGATGTCTGCAAATCAGGATGAATGATGAGTCTAAAACTTTAGACGACAATTTATCCTTCCAAAGTCACTTGAAACATTGTGTGTCATCGATATTTGTTATGACTTGATTGGGGCCCTCACATACAAACTCATAAGCATCAGCAACTAAAAAGTGACTGTTACTATTCGAGTGCCATAATCATCGATCCCACAACTGGTGATCAAAAACTACATTTTGCAAAGAACGCTTTAGCGTTTACAACACCTCCTCCTCTAATCCCATCTCCATCCATGTGAACCTGATCCACTGTCACCCATATCTTTAGTTGTTGCCTACTTATTTAGTATCAAATCATACATTTTAGGGAAAAACACTCTTAATGGACTACCACCTAACCAATTATGGTTCCAAAACAAAGTGTCTCCCTCATCTTCTATGTGCCTCCTTACATTCTTTTCAAACCACCATAGTGACTGTACCATTAAGCCATTTAATGCCCAAATATCTTCCCTCCATATTGAGCATTTGGATCTAAGTGCAATTTGGTATGGTAAAAATTGGAAGTCTCCATATCTATTACGAAGCAAAGAACTCCATAAAGGATTTTCCTCAAATAAGAATCTCCATCTCCATCTCCAAACACTTAGATTAAACTTCGTTAAACACTTTACTCTTAACCCCCATCACACTTAGGCTGACACACCCTTTCCCAATTGACCTATACAATTTTATTTTCATCTGCATTTCTTCCCTCCAAAAAATTATGTTGCAAACCTTTAAGAATATTCACCACCTTTCTAGGGACCTTATAGAAAGAAAAATAATACAACAGAAGTCTTGAAAGGATTGAATTTGTTATTACTATACGACCTCCAAAATACATATTCTTCACCTTCCATTCTAACAGCCTCTTCTTAAAGTGATCAACTAGAGGTCTCCACATTCCTGTCGACCTAGGATTGACCCTAATAGGAACTCCCTAGAATTTGAAAAACGGTGAGCTCACAGAATAGTTGAGTAGACACCCCATCGCATGCATAAACAATGGATCCACATTTAGTCCATAAAATTGACTTTTATGGAAATTCAACTTCAATCTAGATGTTAGCTCAAAACCTTGCAGGATTACCTTCAATAACCAAACTGACCTAAAATCTTCCTCTCCCATCAAAATAGCATCATCGGCAAACATAATTTTGCTTGATCTCCCACTCTGATCTCTTTATAGGTTCCTTTTTGAATTCTTATCTATATAACCTCGTCAGACCTGTTGCCCCCACTAGAAAAAGGAAAGGAGAAAATGAGTCTCCTTGCTTAATACCCTTCCTCGGTTGGAATTATGATGTCAGGCTTACATTGACCAAAATAGATATATGACTATCCCAGATTATATTAGATATCCATGTTTTCCATTTGTGACCAAAACCTAACCTGCAAAAGATACAATTTAAGATCTGCTAGTTGATCGAGTCATAGGTTTTTTCAAAATTCACCTTAAACAAAAAGCAAGATTTTTTAAGCATATAAGCCCAATTAATGACTTTGTTAGTAACGAAAACTCTATCAAGAATGGATATGTCAGTAGAAAAGTTGTTTGACACTCGAATATGCAGCCCCTAACACTCTCTTTAATCTTATAGATAGAATTTTGGATATTATTTTCTTAACACTCATTACGAGAGAAATATGCCAATATTGAGATAGATTATGAGGTCTATCCACTTTCGATATCAGAGCTAGAAAGGAAGGCATGACACCTCTATAAAGCTTCCCTAATCCGTGAAATTCTTACATCACCTTGACTACCTCTTCCCCATAATCTCCTAGCAAAATTTATATAAATTCATTTTGAAACCATCCAGCCCCAGACTTTTACCACTTTCACAAGCCCAAACGCTTCCTTGATCTCTTCTGTAGAAAAAGGCATTTCTAAATATAGTTTATCAGTTTTTATATTTGATCGAATTTAACCCCATGTAAGGTTGATCTAAGTCTTCCTTTCTCTGAGAACAGATCCTGAAAATGATGTACCACTATTGATTTAGCTACATCTACTGTATCCATCCATCCACTGCAGATTGAACAGTTAGAAT
Source organism: Psophocarpus tetragonolobus (assembly GCA_037954015.1). Taxonomy (NCBI): domain Eukaryota; kingdom Viridiplantae; phylum Streptophyta; class Magnoliopsida; order Fabales; family Fabaceae; genus Psophocarpus; species Psophocarpus tetragonolobus. Next base: position 38,230,926 of record CM075692.1, read on the forward strand.
ACTATTCTTAGAGCACCTCAATTTAAAGCAATTATGAAAATACTTAGAATTATTATCACCATGCACTGTCCATCTCACTCTAGATTTTTAAAGGATAGTATTTTTAATGACCCTAGTTCTTCTCCAGTAATCAGATAGAATGTCATTCCTCATTGAGACTGCAAATTCAATTCCTTCCAATAAATTTTGGTCAGCCACCTCCAATTCCTTTACCTTTGCCACCAACACCTCCTCGCTCATATTCATCACCTTTGAGGTCCACTCTTTTATCACCCCCTTTAGACCCTTCATATTGTTGACAAATTGATAATTGTGCCACCCCAACCCCATATTAGATTGTGAAAAATTTTTCACCACCTCATAAAAAAATGGTTGCTCTAACCAGTGATCAAAGAACTTGAAAGGTTTGACCCCCCAGTTGAGCCTATTATCTTTAATTAGAATCCAACTATGATAAAAAAAATCCTAGAATCTATACATTGGGAACAAATATTCCTCTCATCCAATAAAGCTTGTGAGATAAAAAATCTATCTAACTTGCTAAAAGTTACTCCATCAGGAGAAATTAAAAAAAAATGCCTAGCATACATTAGGATATCCATCACTTCCATTTGACCAATAAATTGGCAAAACTCTTCCATCCTAGAGCCTAACTAATAATTTGAAGATCCTATCACTTCAACCTATTAGCCACAACATTAAAATTTCCCCTTATACACCACAACACCTCTTGAGACCCCTCTTAAACATTAATAAATCACTCCATAACTTTCTTTTACCAACCAAAGAACAAGGTGAATATACATTTAGTAGACAACCCGTAGAATTCAAACCTGGTACTGAGAAGCTAAGCCCCAACAAACCTTCGCCTTGAATATGCCAATGAACTTCGATCAACCTTTTTCTCCAAATCATCAATAATCCTTCACTTAGACCATTGAATGACATGAATTTCCACTCACATTCCTTCACATCCCACACCTTTTTTACCGTCCAACCAGCAATGATAGTGCACTTAGTTTCTTGAAAAAAACATATATCAATTTTATTTGACTGCAACATTCTCCTAATGCATATGCGCTTAACTTTATCCCAAAACCCTTTTACATTCAATAAGAAAATCTTCATTCAGGCATTAATCAAATTGTTTCCTTCCCTCCCTTCCTTTTCTGCTTTATCTCTGAGTTCCATCCGATTGATCTCCTCCTCATATAGTTCATCATCTTCATTCCCTACTACCCCAAGAACTTCTAGAGTTTCCCACATCCTACTAAAATCTTATAGCGCCTCTTTTTGTGCCGCCCGTTTAGAGCCTGCGCTTGACCAAGGTTGCGTGACCGAAACTCTCTGAATTGGATAAAGAGTTGGACAATGCCTCCTTTATACCATGATCTTTCCACCTAACACTCTCCAAATCACTCCGATCTATATTGCATGCCTCAAAATGGTAAGTTATCATCACATAAGTAATTTTTTTTTCTGGAGAAATAAGATAAGTAGTATTTGGAGTTATGGATGTGGATTATTTTTTGTAATTATTAAGCATGAGAGACATGAGTGTTTAGCTTAATTAGGATAGAGAAAAAGATACAGATCATGTTTTCTAGGAGAGGATAGAAATAATTATGAACACATGGTAGGGATTAAGTTGTTAACTTACTTCAATTAGGGAATTTTTATTTTTATTTTTTTGACTTAAACAGTATTAGTGCATTTTGAATTTAATATTTAAATTTAAATTTTTTTATTTTAATAAATAAGATTTTTTAATATTGAAATTAGTACATGTTATTAAATGTTTTCTTTTATTTGAAGAAGTGATAAGTAGAAATATCACATTTATGCCATTTATAGTTGCTGACGCAACAGCATTTTTATAAAATGTATTTTCTCAAAAATAAAGATTTGTTAAGTACCTAAATAAAAATAAAGACCCGTTACCAAAATAAAAAATAATTAAATAATACCAAAAAATTATTTAAAACTTAAAAATTAATTATATTATCGTATCACATATTTTTTGTTATATGATGAGACCTTATCTATCTCAATTCATTTTATTTTGGAAATCTTTTTGTTGTTGGTTGATAGAGTGTTGATAATAAATTCATTAGAGAAACTTGTAAAAATATGTGAAATAACTATTTAAATGATTATTTTTTAAATATTAATACACTAAATGAGATCGTTTTGTTTTTTATGGGTTCAAATTGAACGTGTATTAAAAAAAGGATAATTTCTTTTCTCAGTTTTTATTTGCACTCTCAATATTTACATTATTCTGTAAATTTACAAGATACTATTATTTGTTCTAACCAAAGTTTTATTTTTTCACAAAGCATTGAAACCAAGTTTTCACATTGCGTGCACCTCTGCCAACTCTTTCAAAGAGCACTTATTGGCTTGTTCATTGGTTTTCATCAAGCTTCATCTGTTATGTTTCCTCACTTTAAAGACAAAAAAAAATTATTTTTTTTAAACTCACAAAAAGCATTCCAAATCACATGAATTTACATAATGTATTCTTGATCAATTACGGAATAAATTATGTACATTCCAGATCAGGTCATCCAGAATACAAATGCAAACTTGACAATTGTATTCTAGATCACATAATCTAGAATGTACATAATGCATTCTAAATCAGTTGATCCATGATACATTATGTACATTCTGGATCAAGTGATCTAGAATGCAAACATGAATTTGGCAATTGTATTCTAGATCAGTTGATCCGGAATGCATTATGTACATTCCAGATCAAGTGATCCAGAATTGTAAAAAAATTGTATTCCGGACAATTCATCTAGAATTATAATTTTTTGTATTCCGAATTAGTTTATCTAAAACACTGCAAATCAATCTTGAATACTAAGAAAGATGCGCATGAAACACTCTAAACCAATCCTAATCAATAAGAAACACCAAGAAAATTATACATGAATGAAATCCTTTCTAAATGATGTTTAAATTAACAAGCAATACCCTAGAGACTTGCAAGAACATCCAATTATTAAGGATATACAATAGGGTACAATGTGACAGTTGATGTTCGACACACAAAAGGAGCAACTAAGCAAGACAACACACAACAACACAATAAAAAAAAAAAGTTCCAGAGTTTAAAAATCAAATAAAGGTAAGAGTATGTTCAAATTTTCTAAAATATTATAAACACTAAAGGGTGCGAATAACAAATAAGGAAAGGGACAATGTTGAACCTACAAATAAAAATAAATTATGCGACCAAACAATATGTAATTTTTAAAAAATGTTTGACTTAAATATTTTTCATATTATAAAACAAAGAATTTAATTAGTATGAATTGACAAACTTATCATAAATGAAAAAGTTGTGATTGAATCTTAATAAAACTTTTTACACTATTCGTGCATACTAAAATAATGACAATTTTTTACTTTGGTAGGATTTGTTTATCTATTGTTATACTTGGCAAATTTTTATAAAAAATGTATTTACCATAAAAATGACATAGATACACAAGTCAAACGTAAACTTAATGAAATGACATTTTCGATAATTATGTCACCAATTAACAAAAAACACTAATAGATACCAATTTCAAACATTACAAAAATATTAAATACTAAAATAAAAATTAAAAAAATTTAAGTACTAAAATCCAACACTCGATTATTCATATACTAAAAAGATATTTAAAACATTTTTATTCACAATATTGTGAGGTCCTGCGTAAAAAAAAAAGTAGAGACGTTTTAAATTTCTTAACATATCAATACGTAATAAAATGTACACTTGATGATCTACTATATATCATTAATGTTTATAACTTGCTCCAATGACAATGTAATTTGGATTCATTAGTGTGGTTGCAATCATACAATTAATAGCTTGAAATTGCTACATGAAGAAAAGACTACTTACATTTTGTCTCCATTAACCAGACTTAAAATACATTTTTCTTCTCCAATTATTACAAAATACAAATATATTAGGCCCTACACTGAATCAAGTTTCACTGAACATGAGGTTGACGCAAGAGATTAAAATATTAAACCCTATGCAACAATTTTCCAATTGATGATTTCAATCTAATAGTTTAACAAGATAGAATAGAATCTATAGAATTTATTTTTAAAAATGGAAGTATGAACATCTCATAAAAATTTTAAATTATAAAAGCTTGAAAAATTAATAAAACTATAGAAACATTCAATTTATAATAAGCATCTTTTTATAAATGCAATTTATAAGCATTTTTTTTATAAATGTGCCTCCTTAGCTTTGTCCCCGTTGCAAATTGACCGCAACAATGATTGTCCAAAATAGACTTCAAGAAAAGGGAAAGGGTATTTCGATGTTCTTAAGCTTAATTTTAAATCTGTAAAATATCTTCTATTTGAAAATAAGTTTAAAATATGATGAATTATGTTTAAATTTTTATTTTAAAATGTAAATTAAAAATAAAACTTAGTATCAGATTCTTAACTTTATCCATAAATTACTCTTTTCTTTTACTTTTAAAAATAAAAGCTAGACAACCAAACATCTTATTATTTTTTTTTAAACAATGGACATGCCAGGACAGAATATTTAATAAAAGTTACAGACATATACCATCAGCTGTGATCATAATTTTTACTCTTGTCAACCTTATAGAATAGCTACACAAGATTAATCCTGTTTGACATCTACGCTTCCAGGTTTAACAGGATCTGCTTGAGTTGGTTCAACATCTGCCTCAGCCTGCTACAACATTGCCATTTTTGAAATTTCAGTTCACATTAGAATTCATGGAAATACGTGAAATCATCAACACAAAATTGTAACCATGCACATACGTCAAACAAGCATTATACACTGCATGCATGATGCAAACGCTAACTAAAAATGAAATCCATCATGTCATGTGGGACTGGGATCACTCCTTTATGCAAAATCCATCTTTAAGAAAAACAAATAATTGACTGACGAATAGATTGTTTCTCAATCGGGAGATGCATATGATCATCGGAACACAAGCCCTTGTCAGCTAAACCAAATATATTACTGGGCAACAGACAATTCAATGCCGCTAAAATAGTTCCCGACATAATACTGCCTTTGTAAATGACCAACCCCTGGCAATGATCTATCAAGTAACATAGGATAAAAAGGTAGCAGAATATATATCACTTCGAACTCGAAATTATTAATTTCACCGGTCATACTTTACTATCTGTCAAAACAAATTAAGTAGTATCAATTATCACAAGAGTTTAATTAGTGTGTAGTCTTATATTCAGTAACAACTATTCATTTATAGTAAATTTATTGACTTTATCTTGTCATTATGTACTAATTAAACTCTTATAATAAAATGGAAAAATCAAAAGTTGAAAATAATACAATTAATTCTTCTCTCTTTTTTTACAGTCTAAATCTTAAAAATATCCCCAGTCCTCACAATAGTATTAGTAGGCTAGTCCACAATATCCTAAAGGCTATTACAGATACTGAGATACTACAGGAACTCCACTTAAATCACCCTATTCCTCTATTAGAATTGGGTTTTCCTAATTCTGTAGGGTTTAGACACAATGTTGAACCTCCTAAAACCTGAGTCATCAAAATGAAAATTTTACAGAATTCCTATTCTAAATCACATTGCTGGTGACAACTTTCAGAACAAATCACCAAGAAAAAGAATATTTTTCTTTTTCTTGAACAAAAAAATAAACAAGAAAAGGCAGGGTCACTTAAATGCTAGTGGGATCAGAATACTTGGAATCAGATCTCAGTTATCCTATAGTGCAGACTCCTATAGTGGAAATTGGTGCAAAACAATCATATATGCAACTGCAACTAAAACAGCTAAGAGAGATGATATTTTTTTTTTGGATAAGCAAATGATAATTGTTAGGGCGTTAGTTTTGTTCCATGACCTCTCCCTCCCCCTTCATGTGATCTAATTGCATAATACAAAAGATTGCCTCCAGAAAGTTATTCCAAAAGTATGTCCCCAACGAAGACTTCTATAAAGAGCTAATAAAAGGATTAATGCTTGTGACAGCACAATACTCATAAATAGTGCTCCATAATCCATATTATAGTATTGATCAAATATCCTACTTTATTTAAAATTTTGCTAGACATAAAATCTAAACTACGGAAAGCACCTTGAACGTTTAAGTGCAATGAAATGGTTATTCCAAAACATTTAGGCAGACATTAGTTGGTTTTGGTTAATGGATTTTTAATGTGCTTTAACTAGTCCAATAGCATCTCACATCCCTGCACCTTCTGACCTTCTCCATGTCCTCAAAAGTTTAGTTTAACCATGTCTTGACAGCCATGATTCACCCACAAATCACAATATCCAGAATGATGTACTAAGCGCCATATTTGTCAGCCACTGCACAAGGTCATGTTACAACTAACAACCACATATTAACCATGGGATGGCCACATTCTTAAGATGTCACGGCAGATGATACAATGTGATCCACTCATGAAAGCACAGCCATAACTGTGGACAGCTTCCACTTTGAATGGATGTTCCAAGTTTCACACATAGGCAATAGCTGACACAGGACTAACACATACGACTGACATAGGCCATGGCTTACATACCAATAATTGAGCACTAATAAAGTCTGTCATTGTTATCCGGTCAAACAGTTGTTGACTCCTACTACTTAAAATCATACTTATCTTGGTTGATGGAGTAAAAGTTGACTATGCATGCAAATTAAACTCTTATAAAAACAATGTATTTTGCTAACCAATGCCCTCTTGTACAAATTCATGGAGTGAGTTTTTATTTGAAATCATATGTAAGCGAAATTTTACACGTCCCAAAAAAAAACTTAACCCTTTCAGTTCCTTAACCAAGGGCACTAGTTAGCATTATCCATAAACAATTAAGTTGTGTAATTCACTTACTTTACTTACCCTGTTGGTTGGAGGCTTGTATGGACATGCAGGAGGAGCCCTCTCCGGTTTCCTGTACTCCCAACCAAAAACCCGATAGATTTTCCCCTGTAAACACAATTACATATGAACAATCACCCAAACATATCATATAGCTATGAATTCCATTTGTTATTATTATTTTGGTAAAACAAATATAATATAAGGGGGAATTGAATTCACCATTATAAAATCGAAGAGAAGAGGGAGGATGTTGACGATCGGGACCAAAAACAGGGGCAGCAAACACGCCAAGCAAACCTATAGTACCACATCATTCAATTTCATTTCAAAATGTAAAGAAAACGTAAAATTAATCGCAGAAAAAGAATCATAGGTAACACTACCATGATGTGATGAACGAGTAGTGTATGCCAAAAACCGAGATCGATTGATTCAGCAGCGCGATTCACAACAGCGAGGTTCGTTCGGGAAATCGAGACAATTTGGTAATTTCCATTCGATGCCAAAAATTAGATATTATGTATGCATTGAATTATAGACTATTGGGCCCATTCATTATTTATAGCCCATGGGCTGCAAGAGGGAAATGAACGCTCCGTTTCATCAGATAACAAAATAATAGTATAGTCAATATAAATTAATAATCTAATTTCATATCTCCGTATAAAAAACGATACCAATGGAAATTATAATTATAAGTTCTTAATTTTATTTACACATGTTAATTTTAGAGTTATTTTATACTTTTTCTCAATTATATTTTAATTTTAATTTTATTTTTTTAGTTAAAAATTAACCGTATAAATTTTGTCAAAGAAAAAAAAGAGTTAAGTTTTGAAGAGAGGAAACTAAAAAACTTATATGTTCCTAGGTGCATGCTTCTTTCTGCACTCCTCTATCGTAAAACAAGATAATGTTTCTTCTTCTTTTTTCTTTTTTTTCATTTCTATACTGGACCGAAGTCTTCCGTCGAGGTCAATTCGGACCAAAGTCATCTCAATCTCAATCCTAAAATGCAACTACAACAATCATAAAGAATTAATGTAACAGATTAATCTAAAATGATAATTAACTAGCTTAAACACAATTAGTACATTATTGGGTCTTTATTAATCAAGGTCCATGGGTCCGAACTCATTTCATTGCATATAAATACCAGGCAAGTCAACAGGTAAAGGTGGTTGTTGTTACTACATTTATTGCACCTTATACTAGCTTTGAATTGACCTCAACAAAATATTTACTTAAGCTTCAAAGTGACTTCTATAGGTCACCACCTTGCTGGACTAGAACGTAAGGGAGAAAGACCATCTCGGACAAAGAAGATCTCATCCCAAACCCCCACTCCAATCTGAGCACTCTTACCACTGGTTCTTGAGATGAGAATATTAGCACCCATTGTGGGCCCAGTAGAACTATTCCTTAGACCACATGGTCACCACTTGAAGATGAGTAGTAGAAGAGATTAACCCCAATCAAACTAAGTGCACAACATCTCCTAGGGAAGAAATATCCGAAGACATTAGCCCTAATATCTTGATCATCCAACTCTGATACGAGATAGAGAGGATGAGACAGCACAATGAATAAAAACTAGAAGCATTAAGGAAAGAGAATAAAGATATAAAAAATCGGCTAATTCCATCTGAGGATGTCAGTGATGGCACATACTAACCCTCCTGAGAAAACCAGTACATTGTTGAGTCTAGTCGACCATCTTGAGGTTAGCCCGGAACTCGCTAAACAGTGACCTGTCGAACCCGAGCTCAGAATGCAATGGTGGTCCTACCTCAACATCCATTTGTAAATGCCATAATGGATGTTCCTTTGCCAACTAGCTGGAAACCATTCATCATAAGCTGTTATGATGGGACAACCGACCCCAATAAGCATTTGGATGTCTATATTACCCAAGTGGGTTTGTACCCCATGGATGATGCAATTTTCTGTAGAATATTCCCAACTTCGCTAAAAGGAGGGGTATTGAGTTGGTTTACTAGACTCTTGCCTAATTCCACTAATTGTTTTGAAATCTTGACAACTAAGTTTGGAGTATAATTTGCCTCCAGCCGACCTCATCAATTCACATTCATAGCACTAATGGGCATCAGACAAGAAAAGAAAAAGCCTTTGAGAGCTTTTATGGACCAATTTGACAAGGTTGCCATGAATGTGAGAAACCTCTACCCTGAGGTCACTTTCCACCATATGGTAATTGTGCTCTGACCTGAAAAATTCACAAATAGCCTTTGTGAAAAGTCGCCACGAGCATGGACTAGTTGAGAAAAAAACAGTTAAGTACATGTAAATGGAAGAGCTTGCTGAGTTTCGTAATTAGACTTGAGCTGAATAGTTTGAGAAAGATTGAAATGATGATAAGAAGGGAAAAAGAAAGTGAGATCACTCCTGTGAACCTAGACCTCCCTGATTCACTCATTACACCTTGTTGGTCACAAATAGGGTCAGGGTACTTGACGAAGCTCTTGTTTTCGAGCTTATCCCCACTCTAAAGAAACTTTCTACGTTACAGAATGATAATCGTAGTAAGCACTGTCTATATCATCAGAATTACGAGCATACCACTGACAAATGTCTTGCTTTGAAAGATAAAATTGAAGAATTAATTCAAGTTAGGCGCTTGCAAAGATTCGACCAAATAGGAGAAAGACGTAGGGATGATAATTGAGAATCAGAAAGAGACAAATCCCGGAAAGGAGAAAGATCTCGGGACCGAGAATGAAGGGATGATCATCGAGCACCGCAAGCCGACCCTCCTCTAAGAGGGGCCATAAATACCATAATCGGGGGATTCACTGGAGGAAAAGTGAGCAATTCAACTTGAAAAAGGCATTTGCAAGCTATTCAAAATATGAGTGTTGTCTTCATAATCTTATCTTGACATCAACCACACTATTCGACCATTACCTTTACTAATGATGATTTGAAAGGTATAGATCTGCAGCAAGACGATCCCATTGTGATAACTGTGGAGATAGCCAATTTCACAGTCCGAAAAAACACTTATAGATCAAGGTAGTTCTGTCGATGTGCTATATTGGACAACATTTAAACAATTAGGGGTTCTAGAGCCCTCGGTCCAACCATTCAATGACTAATTAGTGGGATTTTCAGAGGAGCAAGTTGACACTCAAGGATATGTTGATTTGTATACAAAGTTTGGTACAGGTAGTCAAGATTACAAGATTATCCTAGTTCACTACATTATAGTGAATGTTAATACTTCTTACAATATTCTAGTGGAGAAATTTTCACTAAACACGTTTGGAGCCATAGTTCATCTAATAACCATTTAGGCAGACCAAAAAACAGTTAGGGAATGCTACCTTACTAGCTTGAAGATGCTCCCCATGAGTGACCCTTTGAGCATGCTGACAAGACCGTGGGTAGATATGGTTGCAATGATATACTTGGACCCTAGAGCTGAAGATACCATGGGTTCAAGCCGATTGAGAACACCTGACCTTTCTTGCTAAAAGGAGAAGATCGAACAATGCACGTAGGAGCATAATTGACCGAGGAAAACAAGACTTTGATTCTTAATGTCATTAGGCAGAATGTCGACATCTTCGCGTGGAAAACTGTCGAGATGCCTAGGATCCATCCTAAGATCCTGTGTCACAAGTTATTTGTACCTTTGCAAGCTAAACCTATCTCGCAGAAGAAGAGGATGATAGGTGAAGCGAAAAGAAAATCACTCATGGTGGAAGCTAATAAACTCGTAAAAGTGAGATTCATCTAAGAAGTTCTCTACACGACCTGGCTGGCAAACGTAGTAATGGTTGTTAAGTTGACCAGGAAATGACGCATGTGCACTGATTATACATACCTAAACAAGGTCTATCCCAAAGACTATTATCCTTTGTTGAGCATTCATTGGCTTGTGGATGGAGTCACCCGACACCTAGTTTTGAGTTTCCTTTATGCATATCTCAGGTACAATCAAATCTGGATGTTTTCCCCTCATGAAGATAAGGTTGCCTTTATACCGACAATGCAAATTATTGTTATCATGTGATATCTTTCAGGCTAAAGAATGTCGGAGCAACCTACCAAAGGTTAATGGATACAATATTTTGAGATCAGATCGACAGAAATGTAGAGGTATATGTAAATGACATGGTGATCAAATCTGAGAACAGCCAAAAGCATAAGACCGAACTTGAAGAAATGTTTGCCTCGCTTAAAAAATACCACATGTGGCTTAATCCTGACAAGTGCATTTTTGGGGTTAAAGGTGGAAAGTTCATGGGCTTCATATTATCCCAAAGAGATAGCGGGGCAAATCCTGACAAGTGCTAAGTTGTTATCAGCATGAAGAGCCCTCGACATAAAAAAGAAGTGAAAAGACTAGCAGAAAGGTTGGCGTCGTTGTCAAGGTTCCTACCAAAGTTGGTCGAGAAAACGAGGCTGATGGCTAAATTAATCTATAGGACAAATGTTGTTACTCTCATCGAGTTAGGGGAACCCACACTTCAGTGCGAGCTATTCGAATAAAGTCGAAACTAGCAGGAAATGATGGTTGATCTCGACCTCGCCCAAGAGCTCATAGATAAAGCCCAAATTAGTGAAGAAGCTTTCAAGAAGAGAACTTCTAGAAAGTTCAACAGCAAAATCGTGCCAAGGAGATTCAAGGAGTGGGACCTCATTTGGAGAATACGAGCTGAAGCTAGGAAGGAGCATACAGAGGGGAAATTTTCATCTAAGTGGGAGAACCCATTATGAGTACATTAAAACCAGAACAATGAGGCGTACAAGTTGGAATACCTCTCAAGGGTACTTGTTCCGAGGACATGGAATGCTACTCATCTTAAATTTTACTTCATATAGATGCTTGTGTATCATTAGGTCAAATGCATGTATGTAGACATGTGTACTATTTTTCTTACCATCGATCTTTTTCCCAAGAGGATTTTGGCCAAAGAGGTTTTAATGAGGGGCCTCGTTTTATAATGAAATGTCTACTATATTAACTCAATCTTCTTACTCTTTATCGAGATTATATTAGGAGAATAAGCCACGTAAATGCTCGTGCATTATAAAACTTGTGTAAAAGTTTGCACTTACCAACCGAGAATACATCGGATAAAAAGTTGCAAAATACCTGTGCATTATAAAACACATAACAATTCACACTTATCCACCAAGGATACGATGGATAGAAAGTCGTGTAAGCACTTACGCATATAAAACTTGTATAAAAGTTCACACTTACTAACCAAGAATATGTTGGATGAAAAGTTGCGTAAACACTTCCACATTATACAACGTATAACAATTCGCACTTATTTATCGAGGATACACGAATAAAAAGTTGCGTAAGCACTCGCACCCTATAAAACACGTAAAAATTCGCGTCTATTATTCGAGATGATGTCGGATTAAATTTGCGTTAAGACTTCACAGAATTAACCAAGATATTATTGAATCAATCTTACATAAAAATTCGTATTAACTAGCCGAGAAATTGACGAATTAATCTAACATTAGAATTAATCTAACATTAGTTAGTCGAGATATGATTGGAATAAAATGCACTACAAAACTGAAGTAAATATTCATTAATATAAGGCCTGATTACAAAAGGTGGCATGTGTAGCCACCACTTACAAAATAAGGTCATGTCAGCCAACCAAAAAGCAAAAAAGTACCTGAGGCCTATATTTATAGCCAAATAGAAGGTCAAGCAACGGTGGTGTCGTCGGCAAAAAAAGGCACCTCGGATCTAATCCCTTTAGCAGGAGAAGGTACCTTAGTTCCAGCAGTAGGGATCTCCTTCTCGGGCATTATTTGCCTTTGAAGACTATCTACATCAAATTGTTGGTCCAAAATGTTAAAGAGCAAGACAACTTGTTGAACAACCTTATTGAATCCTTGAATATGGATACCCTCCACGACCATTTGGGCTTTCTTAATAAGAAAGACTCTGTCAGCAACTACCTGCTCCTTTTCATCCTCCAACATCACTACCTCCGTTTTGAGTTTGACCACCCTTCTCTCTACCTCGGCTGATTTATCCTTCGTTGACTTCAACTGTTGTTCCAAGAAGAGCTGGTTGTTCTCTTTTGACTTCAATTTTTTCTATAGAGTTTCGTTCTCCTTGGTTAGCTTGGTGCAGGATTCAGAAAACTTCGTCGAGGCATCTAAGGTTATGGAGAGAAAAGTTTAGGTGTCTGCCAGCTCCTTCTTTATTTTGGCGAAGTCGTGGGACTTCTTTGCTTCCCGGATGAGTCTCTATGTGAGCACCCAGGCTTAGGTATGTAACTCATTGAAGCTTGGAGTCATTTTGTCCATGCTTGCAGAATTGGAGATCGCATTTCCATTCGAGGATAAATTGGTGATCCTTATTTTCTTTTTCATTCTCAAGTCCCCCCGAAGGAAGGACTCCGGGCTTAGGGCATCAGAATCTTCCTTTTTGTTGGAGTTGGACCTATGTTTCGACTTCTTCACTACAGGCTCTTTGGCCGCTGACATTTGGTCGGCAAAGTGCTTATTCGTTATGTTGCGGCAGCATGTTTATCCAACTGGTCTTTGGTTGCAGTCTTTGCCTTGCTTTTGCTTTTTGGATTCTTGGGAACAGGGGGGAGTAGGTAAGGTTTTCTAGTGGCCACAACACCGATGTAGACCTCCTCATTTTGGCTCTCCTCTTCTTGAGTAGAGCGGATGTTTTTGAAGTCAAACAACAGGTTTGGAGGGATCTTCCCGGTCATTAGAACTACACATAAGAGAGAACAAGATTCAACTAAGTTAAAAGTCTGATATAAGCAAACAAGTAATGGACAATAACGTCAAACCCAAAATGTCCTTAGTTAGGGGTGCTCATTTTAACCAATTAACCACTATTAACCGGTTATATAATAACTAGCTAAATTAAAATAAGTTAACAACTTTAATTGTTTTTTATTTGAAAAACAGTTAAGTTATTTATTTTATTTTAACCAAATAGAAAGGGTTAGGTTAGGACTTATATCCAATTATTTTAACCGGTTATATAATAACTAGTTAAATTAAAATAAGTTAATAATTTTAATTAATTTTTATTTTAAAAACAATTAAGTTATTTATTTTATTTTAACCAAATAAAAAGGGCTAGCTATGACTTATATCCAGTTGTTTTAACTGTTATATAATAACTAGTTAAATTAAAATAAGTTAATAATTTTAATTGTTTTTTATTTTAAAAATAGTTAAGTTATTTATTTTATTTTAACTAAATAAAAAGGTTAGGTTAGGACTTATATCTGGTTATAAACTGGTTATTCTTTTTTTCTCTTTTACGTTTATTTATTTTGTTTCTTGCATATTTTTTTCTCAGTTTTGAGCTTCTCGCGCGTTTCTCTTCTTCTCCCTTCTCACTTTTTCCTCTCCTCTTCCCTTCTCACTTCTTCCTCTCATTGATGGAAATAAAAGGAAACCTTAAATCAATAGATACAAAATTATAGTATGTATAGAGAATTAAGTATAAAAAAGATAGAGGAAAGAGAATTTGTGTACCTCAAATATATTGAATTGAAGTTCTTGATCTTCAAAAACAAAAACCCTATGAATGATTATTGTAAATATATAAGTTCAATAAGAACTCTTGAGAGTTTTACTACCTACTTTCTAGGGGATTATTCTAGAGAATGTGTATTGTTATAGTATTGTTGTTGTAATTTGCTTAATGGGATGACAAATTTATAATCCCACAGGGTAGGCAGAAACCCCTCAAATGAGCTTTTTATGATTGACTCAAGCCATCACAGAGTCAATCTTACTATAATCTCATTCAAATAATCATAAAGATATTATAAGATATGATTATCACCATATCTTAAATTGCCAGATAATGATAAAATATAATTGATTAATATCAATCCACTATTATTTCCAAGATTCTCCCACTTGGATGGTATTAATCAATAATACAAAGATAAATCATTAAACTAGAATAACAATTATAAACAAATCTTATATTAGACAATGAGAAATTTGAGCTACAAAATAATATCCGATAGGGATATATATCATGCATGTTAACAAATATTTCTCATAAAGTATATAGAATAATGTAGTTCAATAAAATTATACTACATTGTCTCAAGCATCCAAAAATGCTAAGAGATATGTTATTAAAATGATATTACTTCACACATATCTCATAACAGAGTTTTAGACTCCCACTGATCTAAGACATCAAAACTTAACCAAAGCATATGAGTTATAAAACTCCACAGTTAAGTATTTGATCAGTGAATAAAAAAGTGTTTAATTAATATAATTTTTTTACTTGGGTCCGAAAAATTATATAGGTGAGAAAGCATAATTTACGTGCATCTAATTATTCATCATAGCCCAATAACATATGTAATTACATATAGGCTACATAAATGCTCTATAATATTTGACATTTAACTAATCCGAGTTTCAAAAATGAGTGATTATGTAAGCATCCAAAGATAAGTAGGAAATCCATAATTTCCCTACTAAAAACACATAAACACCTAGTTTATATAAAATGATACTCAGATTATTGTGGCCACAAAATGTCAATTGAGCAAACACTTAGATAATTGGTCCAAACAAAAAAATTCATAAGTACTTCAATAGTGAAAAATTGTACTCAATAGGAGTACTGTCATAATAAGCACTTTTTTACAAAGTAGAAAATCATACTCGATAGGAGTATTGCATCTACAATATACTTATAGAATTTTGACCAAACAAAATGTGAAATTTTGGGTAAAGAAATGCACAATACTTAATTGCATACCAAAAGAATTAATGAGCAATGCCCAACAAAATGCTCTTAACATCCATTAAAGATGTCTATTAAGATACAATGAATTATATGTATCTCAATTAAAATAGGACAAAAATAAATAGTCAAGTCCTATAAAGTATGTCATATCATAATTAAATGTGCACAAGAATATATGACAATACAGATAGATAAGTCTCGAGACATAATACAAAATTATATACTTCTAAAATTTTAATCAATTAAAATATGAAATTTGGGTAAAAGAGATGCACAATGCATAATTGTATGCCAAAAAGATTTATATGCAGTACCCAACAGAATGACATTAACATCAGTTAAAGATGTCTACAAAGATACAATGGATTTTATGTATCTCAATAAAATTAGGACAAAAATAAATAGAGAAAATATTATAATTAAATGTGCACACGATTATATGACAATAAAAAAATATAAGTTTCGAGAGATAATACAAGATTATTTATACTCCCACTAATCCTTAATATACCAAAAAAATATTAGGATTATCATTAGGGTACACTAGTATTAAAAGTTCTAGTGATAGTGGAATGATGACTTTATAAGATAATAATAAAAGTGAATTAAAATTCAATATTATTCTACTTAAGGAATTAGAAAGTAGTAGAATAACAAATGATTAATGAGAGAAGTGGTTAAAATAACAAGAATATGAAACCTACAAATTCATCCATAAGAATAAATAATTCTCACAAATGGTTTCATAATTAACCACATATTAATCAATCTTTACAAAAATATTGACCCCTATGAGGATCTTGAAAAAATAATTACATGAGTGAGAAATTGAATCACTTGAAAATTTTACATAGAATATGAGATCATAAGCAAGTTCTCAAGTAATCATAAATAAAAATCAAGTGCTACAATAAACAATATTTACACACACTTGAGAATAAAACATGATTACACGTAGCAGAAGAATGAGACTTATTCTTACAAATATTAAAGATATAATAATAAATAGTCTCTAACTCTCATCATAATTTATAATGGACATAGGTTTATTTATATATCCTGAAATAAAGTCTCTAGCTTTTACAAGAATAGCATTAACAATATTATAAAATATGGTATGGAGAAATTAATCTCTTCAAATTTGGGATTCCGATATTGTCTTTACAAGAATTGCATAATAATATTGCAAATCAATAGAAAGTTTGTTATACAAGAAAATATTTTACAAGAGACCAATACAAAATTCTTAATATAGATCCCAACAATGTGATAACAAATAATATGATAAGAAAAAATAATTTTATCAAGAACATTTGTTTTTGCACATGTATGATTAATTGGACATTTAAAGTAAAAATCTTATATCACAACAATTTATTTTATAAGATATTAATTAAAATTCTAATATACAAAATCCTTCCACTTGATAAAGAAAAAATAAGTTGACATAACAAAAAAATACCCAGAGGCTAAATAAAATTCAACTATTTCTTTATCAATATATATATATATATATATATATATATATATGTATATATATATATATATATATATATAGAAAATTTGCACCACAAAAAATGCAACATTTTTTTTTGTTTTGAGGGAAAAAATGTCCAATTAAAAGTTATAAGTCATTATGCAACAAAAATAAAATGAGAGTGTAAATTTTGGTTCCATATAAATATAACTAAACATGATCAAATGAGGGAAATAAACTGAACATTACAAAAATAGGGAAACATTATGTAATTCTAAAAGTTCAGTTAAAAGAGAATCCCTAAGGAAATTACAATGCACTATAACTTATATCAATAAAATCCTAATACCGATAGGGTATAAAAAAACCATTAACATAAGTCAAGAAAAGTACATTGTATAACACCAAATTACATTAATAACAATACACCGATAGAGTATAGTTATCATCAATGCAATAAAAAAAATAATTATATCACAAAATTCACATAAATGCATCCAAAATAGTGAAATTATAATTATGTAAATGAAAAAAAAGAAATTATGCATATTGTCCAATAAATTTGCATAATTTTAATCATATATATTATATGACCAACATACAAAATTCACATTATTATACCCATGATAGACAAGTAATAATAATGCAAATTAATAAAGAAAAGTGTGCTCATAATAGAAGGACAATTAAGATTGTGCATAATTAATAAAATAACCTAAAATCAATTTATAAATGATAATTCAATATTAAAGAGAGCACAGTATAATTGGAGAATACAAATACTGTAAATAATTATCACAATGAAAATAGGTAAAAAATTCAAGATTATAATAGTAAAAAAATTTAATTTAATCTTGAATTAATCAATTTTTTTTATACTAAAAAATACCAATAATATAAAAATATTAAATAAATATGGTATTTGTGAAAAAATAAGAATATAAAAAATTAGCAACCACATTTAATGCTTCTGAGAATGAATTTAACACACGAATCATCATACATGATCTTATCAAAACGACAAAGTTCTCCCTTGACCTAATCACAAAAATTTGGGTATAAAAATGAGTCTATGCAACCCCATTAACACTTTCCAAAGTAAAGTTAACACAAATATATTATGTTGCCCACACAAATGACTCACATTGGTCAAACATAAAAAAGGAAAACCATTAAGTAATTTTGAAAAAAATTTACCCCATAATTATTTAAAATAAAACTAGGTTTTAAAGGGGTAGCACTTAAAAAGAAGTTTCAATATATAATTTATCCATGTAAGAGTAAGGGAATGAACCTTTAATATGTTATTTTAACAATAACAAGTACCGTAAACCCTCATTTTTTTTTGTGAAAAAGATAATAGTGAACTATATTATAAAATTTCACTAATAACACAAAAAAATCTTCAATTCAAATTTAATTTTCTAATAGAAAACAACCATAATTCTCTAATAGAAAACAACCATAATTCTCTAATAGAAAACAACCATAATATGTATCTAATTTGGCTCTGATACCAATTGATGGAAATAAAAGGAAACCTTAAATCAATAGATACAAAATTATAGTATGTATAGAGAATTAAATATAAAAAAGATAGAGGAAAGAGAATCTGTGTACCTCAAATATATTGAATTGAAGTTCTTGATCTTCAAAAACAAAAACCCTATGAATGATTATTGTAAATATATAAGTTCAATAAGAACTCTTGAGAGTTTTACTACCTACTTTCTAGGGGATTATTCTAGAGAATGTGTATTGTTGTTGTATTGTTGTTGTAATTTGCTTAATGGGATGACAAATTTATAATCCCCCAGGGTAGGCAGAGACCCCTCAAATGGGCTTTTTATGATTGACTCAACCCATCACAGAGTCAATCTTACTATAATCCCATTCAAATAATCATAAAGATATTATAAGACATGATTATCACCATATCTTAAATTGCCAGATAATGATAAAATATAATTGATTAATACCAATCCACTATTATTTCCAACACTCATTTCTCATGTTGTACCTCTCCCTTGTTGCAATTCTTTCCCTTTTCATTTCGATCGAAGTGGTTCCTGGATTAAGCTTTGAACTTTCAAGTGAACCCTAATTGGTTTGTATTTGCTTTACTTCTCTGTTAGGTTTTAGTTATTTTTTTGTTTTTATTATGGTTGATAATGTTAATAATATGTTGTATTGAACCTGTTCTAAATTTGTTGACACTATAACTCCCTTTTCTTTTTTTTCTTTCCTTCATGTCTCTACTTCACTTTCTCACTCACTCTACAGGTCAAGGAAGTGGCGCCACGTGCAAGAAAAAGGAATGTCAAGCTCTCCTTTGCCTTTGTATTTCCTGATAAAAACGGTCGTTTCAAAGTTCAAGAGGTCTCTCTCTCCCTTTTTCCTTTTCACTTTATATTAACATTAACTATACCCTGCATATCTCAAAACATGTTCAAACTTAACAAAACCATTTTAATTATATCCATTCTCAACTTTGTTGCTTTCAAAGGGGCACTAGGAATGCCTTTGTCAACAAGAGTATTTGTTTTTATACAAAATGATGATGGAGGAGTATCACTTTACTAATGCAATATTAATCAAAACTTGGAATTTTCTCGAAGTTCATAATTGGTTAAATTTTTGCCATTTGGGTTTCCTACATTTGCAGCAGCATGAGTTTACTAAAAATGCATTATGTATATATCATGATTATTAACGATGTGCACGCTTTTCAAAATATTGTGTTTTCTAGACTTAGCTACTATATGATAATGTTAAATTATTGTTGGTCAATTCTTTGTAAGTTGTTTTCCTAGTTTGCTTGTGGCAGATGTTCGAGTAATAAGATTTGGCACTCAACCAATATTCAATATAATCTCAAGTTTCTTAATTTCACATTTTAATAAGAAAAAATTATTTTAAAAAGACAAGTTTTTTTTTATAATCCATTATATAACTGATTATGGATAAAATAACCGGTTTAATATCCATAACCAGTTATATAACCAATTTTAGATATAATTGTTTATGTAACCAATAATAAATTTATAACTGGTTATATAACAGTTATTTATAAAGATAACCGGTTATACTAAATTATAACTCGTTATAGATAAATGGTTATAATTATGGTTACTATAATTACTTGTATTTATAGTTATTTAATAGTTACGGTTAGGTCGCGAGCACCCCTATCCTTAGTCGACAATAATGTCGAATCCAAAATGTCCTTAGTCGATAGACATCGGGGAAGTTTGTCAAGAATAGACAATAGAACACAACTTCAAGTCAATGTCCATCATGGACGACCTCAGCCACGAGTTGTATCGTCGAGGTTCCCGTGTCGAATAAAAGGGAAACCCAGCAGCCATTCTTGTCGTAAAAATGACGACTATTTTTACCTACCAAGGCTTTAAAGAAACTCCCTTTAAATTCTTTCAGGGACGAAATATAGGGAGAAAGAATGCAGTATTGGGATTGCCCGGTCAGTGACACCTATCTCGATGATTCACTAAGTCGAACACAATAATGGTACATGAAGATCTGAGGGTTAGGCTCGATGTAAAGGGTCTTGTAAAGAAGTCGGAAGGTTTGCAGAGATGCCCAACTATTAGGGTGAAGTTAGGTTGTGCCATGTTCAAGACTTGCAAAACCGACATGGTAAACTTGTTGAACGACAACCAAACATGGAACTCAGTGAAGAGGCGCTCGTACATGAGGAAAAAATCAGCGCTTGCATCCTCTCACCCACAAAAAATATGATCCAAGACTAAGCCCAAGATACCATGATCAAGTCTTTACAACCGTCATCCCTCAAGAGATCCACATTGTCCAGCACCTACTGCATGTCGCGGTTCCTCTAGATGTCGGGTTCGTACTCTAAAATTGTCAAATCCACCCAGGAATAATCTACAGCCGGAACCACCTCGACATCAAATTTGACCGCTAGGGGTTCTACATCCAGATGCAATCCTACTGGCTCCTGACAAGAGACCTCTATACTACTTGAGTCTCCTACCCTAGAGTTTTGAGAGATAAAACTACTTTCAAATTTGAATTCCTTAGCAAAACACTTATGAATTGAAGAGCTTAGGGAAGACATTGCACCAACCTTAATGAGAAAGCAAAACTGGGCCACGACACTTCGGATGCAATAAGATGAGATGAGCTCGAACAAAAATCTCAGCAGAAGGAGACGAGTGATGTATAATAGGCACACTCCTATTGATAGGTGTGCAACCTATGCGACCCAACACGACGAATCATTTACATCGTCCAATCACGCACGTCCAACATACAATATTGTGCCACGTGTCACTCGGTGGTTGTTCGTGTTTGGCATTCATATATATATATGGTATATCTTAAAAAAAAGCATTATAATACATGATAAAAACATATTTATATTATATATTTGACAAATTTTGCAACATACAAAATGAAAATGTATTTTTGTTAAGTACATTTTTATTAATTTATAATATTATATTTAAAATCATGTCAACCATAATTTTTAGAAAATAATTTCATGAAAAAAAATATAAAGTTTAACTTGACCTAAAAAAGAAATTCCATTAATAATACACAAAAATTAAACTATAAACTATTGACAATTGGGGTGGCACGAGTGTTAAACTAAATTAATAAAAATGTGTGATACCGAAAATAGTGCATAAAAAGAAAACATTAAAACTACTTTCAAATTTGAATTCCTTAGCAAAACACTTATGAATTGAAGAGCTTAGGGAAGACATTGCACCAACCTTAATGAGAAAGCAAAACTGGGCCACGACACTTCGGATGCAATAAGATGAGATGAGCTCGAACAAAAATCTCAGCAGAAGGAGACGAGTGATGCACAATAGGCACACTCCTATTGATAGGTGTGCAACCTATGCGACCCAACACGACGAATCATTTACATCGTCCAATCACGCACGTCCAACATACAATATTGTGCCACGTGTCACTCGGTGGTTGTTCATGTTTGGCATTCCTATATATATATGGTATATCTTAAAAAAAAGCATTATAATACATGATAAAAACATATTTATATTATATATTTGACAAATTTTGCAACATACAAAATGAAAATGTATTTTTGTTAAGTACATTTTTATTAATTTATAATATTATATTTAAAATCATGTCAACCATAATTTTTAGAAAATAATTTCATGAAAAAAAATATAAAGTTTAACTTGACCTAAAAAAGAAATTCCATTAATAATACACAAAAATTAAACTATAAACTATTGACAATTGGGGTGGCACGAGTGTTAAACTAAATTAATAAAAATGTGTGATACCGAAAATAGTGCATAAAAAGAAAACATTAAAATAAAATGGATTACCTACTACAGTCCTCCGCTCTACCAACTGAGCTAAGGTCGGTCTTGGTATTTGACAACCTAACTTCCAATTTAATTCTAATATTTTAATCTCTAAATCTCACTGTCCTTGGTACTTTAGTCTCTCCCTTTCGCTTTTATTCGTTTACAACTTAACTTTTCAATTTTGATAATTTAGGTTTCAATTGTAATAAATAATTTTTTATTAAAATTAATGATTTTTTAAAATTTCTGACAACTCACATAAGACTCTTAGAAAGAGAATTTGATCACTTCTCTTATCTCATTTCATACTCCTCAGATTTTATTTTTTTTTGAAAGACTCCTCATATTGTATTAGAATAAAATGCCTTGAATGTTAGATATAAATAAGTTGTAATTAATTTTATATCATTTTTAAAAAATATCCTTTATTTAATTTAGTTATGGTTCTTAATATTATTGTTTTCGTATTGGTTTTAATTTTAAGGACAAGTAATTTAGGAAATGAAGTTATTTTTTAAATGAAAATCGCGCACAATTAAATAGTATTAATTATTTTTTAATTAAGCATATGATTTATTTTATTTTTAATGACAATTATGTTAACATTATACTACCATTTTGTTGTTTGTAAACATAATCGTGTTTCTTGTATTCAAATCTCATATACTGTAGTTAAGGAGTTTAACTTGATAAATTAAGCAAGTACGTGAGTTATTACAAATTTCATAACACTATTTTTAACTTCTATCTTGAGGATAAAAGAAAAAATCTCATACGGTCAAAATTTTGTTTTTGACGTCTCTTATATTTATATATAGTATTCATCAACTTTAGTATAGATTGTGTTTGCTGAAAAAATTATTGATCACTTTTAATATGATCTCAATAATTTAAAATCTTATTTAAGTAACTTATTTTAGTATCACTTATTCCAACAAACACTAATTTTATAATAGAAGTTCCACTTTCAAACTTTTTTCTTTACTAAAACAAGAAAAATCAAAAGGATGTCGAACGTGTTATTAAACATCTGTTTTATATTATTATTATTTTATGTTTTGAAATTTTAAAAACTAAAATTTGGTTTTATTTTCAATTTTTAATATTGAATTTTAAAATAAATCACACAAATTTTACACACACACATATTTGTATATAAGTATATACACATTAAATTTTTTTAATAATTTTATTTTATTTAATAATAAGTTTTAATTTATATTTTTCAACAATTACTAGAAGTTACTAAAAAATTGTTACCAGATAGTTTAATTTTTTTTCATGTAGTATGAAAAAGTAGGAAAATATTTCAAGTTATGTAGTTTCAATCTTGGGAATAACATGGCTAGAATGCTTTACCAAACATAATTATAATAGTTATATATTTTATAGGAGAAAGGGGTAATTTATTTATTTTTATTATATGACAACACTATGGTATTTTTTATAAAAGATGAGGATAAGATTGATGAAACTATAAAATATTAATAGATTCCACAAAAAAGAAGATATATTAGTAGAAATATATGAAAAGTAAAATAGAAAGTGTTTAATTGAAGGGAAGAAAGAGATATGAAGAAAGAAATAAAAAATATATTATAATTCTATTATTTTTAAAATTATTTTACCTTCCTCCAAACATCCAAAAGTATTTTCATCCACTTAGAGGAATAAAAGTATTTTAAAATTAGAATTGCATGTGTTGAAGTTCTATCTATCAAAAGTAGTCAATTTTGCTAACTATTCACATACATAGATAAGAAAATATCTCTAGTCAATCATCTAATCTTGATAAATAAACAGTAAACCCAAGGGAGGACAACGACTATGAGATAGGCACCAGTATGCTTAGCCAAATCTATTTGTTAACTACAAAACCATTTCATTTGTTTCACTTTGTTAATGGAATAGCGGTTTGAAATCTCCCCATAAGCTATTGTGAAATGACATTCTAAGATATATTTATCATGATTACAGGAAAAATAAATCATATATGTAGAGCAGTAGAGAGAATATATCTCTGGAAACAAAAAACTGCCCAATCCCTATAATTAAGTTAATCCCTCTAACTAATCCTGAAAATTAGCTAATGCAATAAATCAACCTATATTTGGTAATTTACTATACAGTGAATCAATTAGAAATCTCTTTGGTAATTTACTATACAGTGAATCAATTAGAAATCTCAACATTCTCCCTTAAGTTGGTGCATAAATGTCAGTCAGGCCCAACTTGCTTAGAAATTTGGAGAACACTGGTTTTAGAACTGCTTTAGTGAGAATATCAGCCTATTGATCTTCTGTTCTGATCTTAGGCAACTCTAAAATCTTCTTATCCAACTTTTCCTTGATAAAAAATCTGTCTACTTCAACATGCTTTGTGCAATCATGTTGTGCTGGATTATGGGCAATATCATATGAAGCTTTGTTGTCACAATACAGCTGGATTGGTTGCCTAGGAGGGTATCCCAAATCTTCTAACAATAACTTTAACCATAATGCTTCACATAGACCAAGTGCTATACCTCTAAATTAAGCTTCTACACTTGAGCGGGCCACCACGTTTTGTTTTTTGCTTCTCCAAGTTACAAGGTTTCCTCCTACAAAAGTGAAATAACCTGAAGTAGACCTCCTGTCATCTTGGCTCCAGCCCAATCTGCACCTGTATATAGATTTATTTCTTGATAATCAGTGTGTTTAGTGAACAAAATACCCCTTCCAGGTGCATATTTCAAATACCTTAAGATGTGCATGACAACATTCATATGTTTTTCTCCTGGGTTATGCATGTACTGACTAACAACACTTAATGCATAAGTAAGATCTGGTCTAGTATGGGCCAAGTACATTAATCTTCCTACAAGCCTTTGATATCTTCCTTTGTCAACTGGTATTTAATTTGGCTCAAGACACAATTTCAATCCTTCTTCAATAGGAGTAGTAGCAGGACGACACTCTTCCATGCCTGTTTCATGCAAAAGATCTAGGATATATTTTCTTTGGGAGAGAAATAGTCCTGTTTTTTATTTGGAAGCTTCTATCCCTAGAAAATATTTCAGGGGACCAAGATCTTTCATTTCAAATTTTCCCAATAAATAGCTTTGTAGAGCTTTCTGTTCTTTAGGGTCATTTTCAATAACAATCATATCATCTACATATATGATAAAAGCAGTAATGTTACCGTGTTGTTTCTTTAGAAACAAAGTATGATCGGAATTGCTCTGATGATAGCCAAAAGCAGTCATTGCCTCAGAAAATCTTCCAAACCATGCCCTTGGAGATTGCTTTAAGCCATACAATGATTTCTTTAATTTACACACCTTTTGACTATGCTTCTTTGGAACCATACATCCTGGTGGCAGTTCCATATAAACTTCTTCAGATAATTCTCCATGGAGGAAGACGTTCTTTACGTCAAGTTGTTGTAACGGCCAATCTAAGTTTACTGCTAGAGATAACAACACTCGAACTGTGTTGAGTTTAGCCACAGGAGCAAATGTCTCTGTATAGTCTACCCCATAAGTTTGAGTGTAGCCCTTTGCTACTAACCTTGCTTTTAGCCTTTCAATTGTGCCATCAACTTTGTACTTTATAGCATAAATCCATCGACATCCAACTGGTTTTTTTCCTAGTGGACAGTCAACAAGTTCTCATGTTTCATTTTGTTGCAAGGTTTTCATTTCCTCATTCATCACATTTTTCCAT
Source organism: Psophocarpus tetragonolobus (assembly GCA_037954015.1). Classification (NCBI taxonomy): domain Eukaryota; kingdom Viridiplantae; phylum Streptophyta; class Magnoliopsida; order Fabales; family Fabaceae; genus Psophocarpus; species Psophocarpus tetragonolobus. Next base: position 38,257,099 of record CM075692.1, read on the forward strand.
CGTGGATCAGCCAAGGCTTCCTGTACATTGTTAGGAATAGCAACAGTAGATAATTGATTTACAAATGACTTATTTGATTCAGACAAACGGTGGTAGGAAACAAAATTATTCATGGGGTATCTAACCTTACTAGAAAGAGTGGGCTCATAAGTGAGTTTAGGAATACCTCTAGTGTGTCATTCTGGTAGTTGTTTTTTTGTTGGCACAAGATTAAGAGCATCCATGACAGTAGATGATTGGTTTGGTGTGTCATCAAGAGGAGTCATACCAAGTTCTGTCACCACCTCATAATCTGAAGTCCCATTTATTTCATTTTCCATCTCATCCGTACAACTTGATTGTAAGTTATCTGCACAAGAATTATCGTTGCTGCAATTTACCTCTAAATGGTCTTTCTCAAGATATACATATTCTTGGCAATTATAGTCTAGAGTCTGCAGTTCTTTATGGTTTTCCCCCTGAAGTGCAGATTCTGAAGAGAAATACATTATTTGTTCATGAAAAACAACACCCATGCTTATAAACATCCTTTTAGTTGGAGGATGGTAACATCGATGCCCTTTTTGGTGTATAGCATATCCAAGAAACACACATCGTAAAGCCCGAGGTGCCAATTTGTTTGGGTTCTTTTGAATATGCACGAATGCTACACAACCAAAAACACGAGGAGCCAAATTTGTACTACCAAGGGCAACCACTTTGTTCAGGAGAGTCTGCAGTGGCGTTTGAAACTCATTAGAGCTAGAAGAGATACGATTTATGACATATGTTGTCATTATAAGAGTCTCTCCCCAATAAGAGAAAGGCATATGGGCCTCTAATAATAAAGAACATACTACCTCTAGTAAGTGTCGATTTTTTCGCTCAGCAACACCGTTTTGTTGCGATATATTAGGACACGTAGTTTGATGAATAATCCCATGTACTTCCAAGTACCTCTTGAGGTCTAAGCTTTGGTATTCACCACCATTGTCACTACGAAGAACCTGAACCTTTGTGTTGTATTGGGTTTCAATCATTTTGTGAAACTTTTGAAATATCAAGTTCACTTCTCCTTTGGACTTCATTAACCATAACCAAGTCATTCTAGTGCAGTCATCTATGAAAGTAACAAAACCAACGTGATCCTCTTAAAGTAGAAATCTTAGAAGGACCCCAAACATCCGAGTGTATAAGCATAAAAGGAACAATACTTTTATTCAAACTGATTGGAAAAGGAACACGATGACTTTTTGCTTGTTCACATACATCACAACGAAAAACAGAGATGTCAATCTCTGCAAATAATAAAGGAAACAATTTTTTCAAGTAACTAAATGAAGCATGTCCCAGGCGACGATGCCATAGCCAAATTTCAGTTTCTTCTTTCTGTTTGGTAGAACTCTTCACGATCAAAGCGCTTTCTAACTTCCCAGAATCTTTTGACACCAAGTCCAAATAGTATAATCTTCCTTGTTTAACACCATAACCAATCGTCTGTATGGTCTGAATGTCCTTAAACACACAAAAATTAGGCCAAAAAATAACAATACAATTTAGGGATGTAGTAATTTTTGATACAGACAAAATGTTATATTCTAGAGATGGAACAACTAAAACAGAATCCAAAGTAAAATTATTAGTAAGAGTTAAGGATCCTTTTCTAATAACAGAGGTTGTGTCACCATTGGCAGTGGAAATCAATTCTTTTGAGGATGGTTTCATGGATGAAATTTGTCTAGAATCAAAAGTCATATGATCAGTAGCACCTGAATCAATTATCCATGTGCTATTAGTAATAGGTACAGAAAACTCACCACCATTACCTCTAATTGCCATCAAAGCAGTGGACTCTTTGGAGGCTTTATCTGCGTTTTTTGCCTCAACAGCTGCTGCAACTGGATTCTTTCTTCGTTGATCCCGACTGTGATCCCACCACTCTGGATATCCATTAAGTTCAAAACAACGACTCTTAGTGTGGCCCTGCTGATTGCAGTGAGTGCATTTAAACTTAGACTTATCTATAATTGAGTTCGCTTTAGGATGGTTTCCTTTTGTTTGACCCTGCCAGTTTCTGTTTCGAGCTATCATGGCTGTGCTGTCAGAACTTTCTGATTCACCTTTCAAAGTCACTTGACGTATTGCCTCTCGACGAATCAATGCATAAGAATTCTCCAACTCTGGGACAGGTTCTTTGCGTAAAATCTCTCCACGAATTTGTTCAAACTCACCACACCCTTAGTCGGCCAATTGATTTCTTGTAAGTTGTGACATCTTCAGGATCTTTCATGACCACCTTATCACGATGATCCAATTCCTGAAAAATTTCCATCAATTCTCCATAATACTCCGAGAGAGGCCTACCATTTTGTTTTGCAGTAAATGCCTTTTGATTCAAAATAAATACTTGTAACTCATCACTTCCATCATAGAATACCTTAGATAATGCATTCCAAATTTCATGGGCTGTGGCTAAGCATAAGTAACGCTTCATAATTTCTGGGCTCATGGACAGCAACAGCCACCTCTTCACCTTTTGATTTTCTGCATACCATTTTTCATAACCAGAATCTTGCTCTGCAGGTTATTTCTCCTTGCCACGAATATATGAGAGTTTCTCCCTCTCTGCGATATGCATTTCCATTATCTGTGACCATATGTTGTAATTTGTTTCACTCAGAACGATTCCGGTATTGAACGTACTTTCAGATTGAATAATGACAGGAGTCAATGTAGACCCTGATTTGGGTGCAGAATTTTTATCAGACATCTTATGGGTTCACAGGATGTTTAAAAAAAGGTTAAGAAAATGGTGGATCAAGGTTAAGGAACCTAGCTCTGATACCATATTGTGAAATGACATTCTAAGATATATTTTTCATGATTACAGGAAAAATACATTATATATGTAGAGCAGTAGAGAGAATATATCTCTGGAAACAAAAAACTGTCCAATCCCTATAATTAAGCTAACCCCTCTAACTAATCCTGAAAATTAGCTAACGCAATAAATCAACTTATATTTGGTAATTTACTATACAGTGAATCAATTAGAAATCTTTTTGGTAATTTACTATAGTGAATCAATTAGAAATCTTAACATAAACAACCCTATTTCTTTCATATTTTTATTAAGAAAAACAAAGATGATGTCGTGTCTTTATGTGAAAGAAAAAAATCATAAGAGAGTTACAAATAAGTTATGAATTATGTTTTATAATTATATAATTTGAGATGATTACAGGTGGTTAGACGAGTAAAAGAAAAAACAAAAAAAATGTGTGTACATAAAAAAGATTATTCTTTTTATTAATGGTTATAGATCATTGTTATGGATTATGGCATCCACCTTCTACATTGTTATATTGTCCATACTGCCATGCATCTTCACAAGAAATCTTGCTTGTTAATTTGGAGGAATAATTGCCATCTCCCAATTTACAAAACGCGTTGCTATTTTGTTGTTTGTAATGACAATTTTCTTTTTGCCTTTTGTTACTATATATGTCTGGCTAGATTGCCAGGACCCATGTGATGAATAAGTGTACCTTATCTTCAACAGCGCGTTATAAAGCGTAAATAGTACGAACATGAATTTACCATTATTACGCCAAACTTTTTCTTATAATATGAAATTTTAATTTAAAAAAATTGTGTAATTAACACATATTATAAATATTGAAGTGACGACAGTGAATTCGAAAGTTTAAGTAAACTTCTTATAAAAATAATAAAAAATATTTATAAATAACATAAATTAAACATTTCAACAATATAATAAATCAAAACTTAAAATAATAAAGTATACATTCACACTACTTAAATAACTAAATTTAGTAATATATAAATATTAGATAATAAATTGTAAAAATAATAACAATAATAAAACATTATTATTGATGTTTGGTATTACTGAAAAATAAAAGTTTGAAGTTCTTAGACGTGAATATTTTTTTATATAAAAATGATAAACTAAATAAAAACATTTTAAACTAATTATTTATAAAACAAAATATTTGTAGTAAAATCGAAACTTTATAGAGTTTACAGAATCTATTAACTAAAATTTACTAAGAAAAGAGTTTATATTTAAATTAATTCGTAGAGTGTGCAAATAGACTACTCGTAAGAGTTAAAAAATTAACTTAAAAGTTTAATAATCATGATTTGAAGATCTTTTTTTCACATATAGACTTTGTATCAATGATATAATTTTGGATATATATATATATATATATATATATATATATATATATATAAAAGGATCTTATTCTATAGATCTATTATGATCTTGAAACTTTATAATTTTAATAATGGAAATAGCAACCTTAATTGTCATCTCTATATCTAGTTTACTTGTAAGTTTTATTTTATGTATTGCTTTTGGACAATCTTCCGAACAACTAAAATATCCATTTGAAAAACATGGGGATTAGTTGAAGTAATGAGCCCTTCATACTTGAGACTCATTATTTTAATTACGTTAAGATCATAAAAAAATTATTTCATCTTTTTAGTTGGAACTATAAGAGGTTCTCTAAAAAATTATATATATATATATATATATATATATATATATATATATATATATTTATTGACATGAGCAAAACTGAATTTTATCGTCTTAATAAAATCCTGCATTTGATTTTGTTAAATATTTTTGTGATAAAAAAGATAGAATGAGAAGAATAATTTGTTATACATCTATTGTCTAGTCATCGAGTTTAGGACTAAGTTCACAGGACAAATGACATTATGTCCTTGATAATTAGATCAATCGACCAATTTGAAACCAGAGTACTATTGTTAACACATTCAAGCAGGCAAAGAATGGCAGTTCCGTGCTGAGAATACGCTGAAATGCTGTCAAGTTTCCTTGCAATAAATTAAAAGTCAATAACCCATTAAACGTAATGATTTGTGATTGTATAATTGTATAAAACAAAGACAAGAACACACTTAACACAAAAAAGAAAATTTCCATGTTCATTAGAATGATAATAGCATTATTATAAAATGAAGAATGTGCTTATAATATTCCCACTCATGCTGGCTGCCTGTCCAATACCACTAGGCCTAATCTCTCTTCATTACACATTAATGTTATAATTTCTCTTTCTTCCTCCTTTTTCCTTGTTCTAACCTAGAGAAGAGAAAGATAACAAAGCCAAAAATCTACACAATCTTACCAAATTTCTTCTGTTTAGGAGAACCCTTGGACTCGTACACTTGCATCGATGTAGTTGTCAAGGAATGCCCCCATATCATGTTATCCCCATAAAAAATTGACTTTCTAAAAGATCACACAACATATGTAACAAAGCACACAAAGAGTAGTGACTAGAGAGACCTTGGTTCTTCTACGCTAAAATTATGCAACACTCAAAGTGGTAAAAATCATTGTTCCATATAAGTAAAAAAAACTATGCACTTTGTTACACCAACTCCGGTCTTACTTTAAAATTTACTTTACCAGATTAAACACATCACAGTTAGTCGGATTTGGTGTAACGAATTACATAATTACTTTATTCATATAAACCAACAAATAGTTTAGTATTCCAAATATGGCAGAATTTTATCGTAGAAGAGTCAATTGATTCACTTTTGAAAGTGTTACCCCCTACACTCAGGTGTTAGTCTATGGTCTCTTTTGGGGTCTTGGCAATAGTTATAGACCATGTGGTATTTTTGCACCCATCTCATGGCCCAATATTGGCGTCTGGTCAAACCACCAGAACGATATGGTGAGGCTGAGACTGGACGACACCAACGAGAGGCATAGGCTGAGCAACCACCAGCCTTGAAGTTGGTGTACTTTGCAACAAAAGGTTGATATCTGTAATCAGCTTTGTACTTTCCATCTCCTGTTGCCCACGATGAGGCATCCCAAATTGAACCATATAGCCACATTGGTCTCAGTGGAAAGGTTGCAGCACTCTTCCGTGGATACCTCCTTATAGGAATATCATCAACAAGGAATCTGAGATATTAATTCTAAATGTCAATAAAAGTAGTCAACATAAATCACTTTTAATATGACTGTCATTGTATAATTAATGTCATACATAATATACTTTCTCAGTATAAATTATAGTTAATGTAAGAGTATAGAGTATATCAACTTACACTGTAAAATATTCTTACATTATCCTTTAATAATCATATATTGACACTAATTAGTTTTTTGAGTATTACAGCAACCATTTTAAAAATAATATCAACACATGTTACCATGTTAGTGTCCACTCCTAGCTAGCAATTTAAGTGTGAAACAAATTTTATATCAGTGGTCTCAAAGTATATAACACTAAATTAATGTCATTTTATTTGTTTGGAGTGAGCTAATTTTTAATTTTTCCTCCACTTCCAATAATTCTATTTTCATACTTTGTGTGTTGTTCATGTAAGCTTTATTTTATATAAATATCTCTGTCATCAAGTGTCTCTTTTCCTTTCCTAAATTTCAGAAAAAACTAAATTCTTTTCCTTTCATCACCCAAAATATCACTTTCACTCGTTAGAGCCTATATCTTGATACTTTTTCATAAGAGCCTGTCAAATCAATGACACAAGTATGGAGTCCAGGTTTATACTGTTGATTCCTTTTTTTCCTCTCTTGTATATGCTTCAGTGGAAAATGGGATGATGTCAATCCTTGTAATTTATTTTTCTAACAGAACTGACAAATCTAGCCAATTCAAACACTACCTTACCTGTACGTAGTAAAATGTAGAGTGACTTACATTATTTCCTTAGGACTCCAAAGTATAGCATAATGATGAAAATCTTGGGTAGGATCAAACCAAAGGTGGAACTTTATTTCTCTGCCAATAATTATGTCATCCCCACTCCCTCTTATATAAACATTGGTTTGTAAAGTATAAGGTTTTCCAAATGTTGTCCCAAGAAACTCAATATCCACTTCATCATGGAAGCCCGGATGTGCCTCATTATTAGAAAGCTGTCATTAATCAAATCATTAGTAAACTAAAACAAAAAATAAATGTGCAAACTTCCATCAATCAACATGTACTTTTGCAAAATTTATTTGACTATATCTTGCATAGAAAGTTGACATTAATAAAATCATCAGTTGACTTAAACTAACAATGAATGTGCAAACTTCCATCAATCAACTAATACTTTTGAAAAATCATTTGACCATCTTACATAGAAAGCTGTTATAACTCCCGCAGTATAGCCAGGATGGAGCTTAATGGAAGCCCCAAAGTACCCGGATCGGAATGGACGAACTGATTTGAAGCCACTTCCTGTTAACCAAAAGAAGTATCCCATTACAATGACTTAAATATATAGAATTAGTGCATAGTAAAGCATTGAAAGTCAATTTACACTACTCATACCTGAGGTTCTATCAAGCCATAATGTTAATACATTTTGGTCTATGCTTTGGTGCTGAGGGCCCCAAAGATTTCTAAACCCTCTGTAGAAGTTAACAGGCCTGAATTTGAAACTAGGCCAGTAACCAGGTGAAGGGGGCCGGTAGGCATTGCTTGAGGAGGCCATTAAGAATAAAATAGCAAAAAGAGGTATGAGAGCCATGAAGGAAAATGTTAGTAAGCTAAACTGCAAGTAGGAAGCAAAATGCTGCTGCTATTATAAATGCAGTGTATGAGGGTGAAAGGGAGAGAGACTGTTCAGAGAAAGGTGCATATGAAATAAGAGTATGGCAGTACAGTTTGATAAAAATAAGAAAATTAGTGGGTCCATCTATGAAGAATTAACGGTGAAGCTGAGGATAACTGCCTAATTGGGAAGGGGTTAGAAAAGTAAACATAGCAATAATTAATTATAGATCATTACAGACGAAATGGATGGTCTTCAATTGTTGTATTACATTCAATTAGAATTTGCAGGGTCACTTAAATTATGTCATTTTTTTTTTCCCAATGCAACTACTTTCCTTCTTACTATTAATGTCAGATAACCTTTTAGTGTGGTAGGAGAGCATTAGAAAAGCTGATGGCATGCAGAAGAGGTGGTAGACAGGGTGCCTTAAATGCTGTGTTTGCATGGCTCTCTAAATAAATAATTCTAAATACAACACAATGATGTTATTAACACTCAATATTCCTTACATTATTTTACACTTCCCTTATTAGTACTAACAAATAAATTAAGAGAAAGCGTGTTTCAATCACACTTTATCTTTCTTTTTTTTCCTAGCAGTAAAATTGTAAAAATGGGGTATGCAATTTGGTGCGCAGATACCACAACCCTTTCTGGCAGATGTGTCAGAACTCTGAAAGCACTTGCTGGATTAACCCAATATTTTGCACTTTTCACCATACCATCACCCTCTTCATTATGTCTGAACTATATTCAAGGGAGCATAACTGTAAGTGGAGGCCAAATCAAGCGAGTAAATGAATGCATAAATAATAAGTTAAAGCGAAAGAGGTCTGGGCCAGATTCTCATACAGTCAATTTTTATCAACCCCAAGTGAGTAATGATGCATTTTAACCTATGAAAACTTCATGAATGAGGTGGGTCAAGAACTATTTCCTAATGGTCCCCAAAGCTTGATATCAGGGGGCACACAGTCACACGCATAATTGATTGACTCGTTGAAACAACTTCTGTTGGGTAATTCATATAATCTTAGGAGTTGAGATGAGCAATCAAGAAAAAGAATCCATATAGATTGAAACACCAAGGAGGTTAATCAAAGTCCATTTTAAGGCTAAATATGAGTAGGAGCAAGTTGTTGGAAAATACTGCTCCAAATTTTTGTACTTTTTTATTTCTTTTGTTGGAACAAATTCCTGAGTTTAATCTTCTGAAGCAAACCTTCACAGTTCTCAGTAAGATGTATAATGTTATTAGGAAGAAGAGGACCCGGATTTTTTATCATTAGAAATTTAATACATGCTGCGAGTCATTTGAAATCATTAGATGAAGAGTAGACAATTTATATTTTACCTCATGAATCAAACTTAAAATATTAGACATTTGAACTGTCCAATCTTCATCTAACAACACCGATTCATTACTATATAAATGCATGACTGTAGAAATTCATTTTTCGAACATTTATAGAGGATAGGTAAGTACTCTGAGTTTTTTCTTTATGAAGATGTATGCTTATTTAGCCAAATTTAATGATACAAACTATCCAAATAAAATATTATAACCCCCAAATAAGCAATTAAGTAGATTTTGTGATAGTTTGTGAGCAATTTCCAAAAAAAAAACAATGCTAAAAACAGATGGGTTAGTAGTCACCTTAGTGCCTCCTTCAAACCTTTGGTGTCGTGGACCCCTGACTGTCCCACGAATCTAACAAAATTTAGAGTCTAGGGTGCCAAAGAGTACAAGAAATTAAGACATGGTTTCCCATCAACAAAACCACAAAATCGCAGTACAAAAATTATAGACTAGAAGACACTGCCAAGTTTCCGCCACAACCACCGCTACACAATGTTTAAAATAATAACCATAAAAATAGTATCAAAGAATACATACACAATAATACAACTCCAAATCATGCAAATAATAAATGTGACATGAAAAAAAAATGTTTACAACTTGCAATAGCTTATTTTCTTGAGATATACATGAAGACAAATTCACATGATTGGAAATACGCAGTACTCTGTCGGTAACACAGAGGAAGAGAACGATTAAGGACACGATGGAGACTGCAGTAGGGCCACCATGGCTTAGCCGACACAGATCACAAAGCTCATATCATATGAGACGATTTGGTTCCTCTCCTATATATCAAAGGAGTTGTACAGTCCATAGGGACACGTAAAATAAAGTTGTTCCAATGATTCTGAATTAATTAGACCCTTTTATTGGGGATGCATAGTTGCTCAACAATTTTGTTTTACCTTATTGTGGATACGATCCTAATTGCTATGTATGTTGCATTTCTTACATCAGTTGCTACCTTGGCATGAAAAATACACCTTGTTCATTTTTGTTGAAATACTAGTCTAAATGGTTGATGTAGCTGTCTTTTGAGATAACTTTTTACTAGATTTGGACAAATTTATTCCACCGGCCCCTTGACTTTGTCATTTCTGAAGATTGAGCAATGAATACTGATTGTGACTGCAGCATTTACGGATTACCTCGCAAGTTTCAAGTAGAAGGGCTAAGTTGTTTCGTGTGGGAGTGTGTCCATGAATTGATGGCAAGCCAATTAAAGGTGGAATGATTTTTTTTTTTGTCTGGTAATAAAGGCTAACAATCCCACAGTTGGAAACAAGAGAGGTAGATTTACCTCTGAAAATAAAATAATAATTTATAATATCATATAAAAAAAGTGGCAGACTTTGGTACAAAGTCCCCATACCTTGTTTGCATACCTCCATATGGACCATATATATATATATGCATTTTTTATAATATTAATATGTAATTGAACTAACAATAAATAAAAAGCACATTAAAGTTTATTTATTGAAACTTAAGAAATTTAAAAGTCTGAATGGGGAGTTTTAAGTTTAAAAGTCACTGCATTTTATAATTTTAAGAGTAGGAAAATAATGCACCTTTGGAATGAGTGTGGAATAATCTAGGGTTTGATTAGTATGCAATTATAATGTAAAAGAGTTTTATACTGACTTCTATTACAATTGTGATTTTTAAAATATTAATAATAAAGTTAATAAATTTATCATAAAATAAAAAATTGTGATATAAAATTTTTTATATTATCATACTAATTAAACTCATAATTTTAATTGTACAGATATAAATTCGCTATTGTTTTAAAGAACTTAAATTCTTTATTAGATATTATATTTATTGGTGTTTTGACCTATTGCAAAATCATTAGTTTTAAAAATATATTTTATATTTACTTTAAATAAAGAATAACTTATTTTTTAGTACGTGGAAAAATATATTGTCTAACTACACAATAATTAGTCTTTTACAAATTGTTAGTACAATTTATTTAATAAAAATGTATTTATTTTTATACTATTCATATAATTTTAGTTAATTACTCGCTTATAATTACTAAATTCACGAATAAATGCTTTTAAGTATAAAAACCACATATGCTAATAATCAACATTATTTTCATTATTTTTTTCTTCCAAAATAGTGAAAGTATGTTGCACTCATTAAGACTTTCTTAAGTTAATTTGTTACTCACACTACATTAAAATCTTTTGACTTAAAACAAGTAATTACATTTTTCAAATTCAATGTTTCTAAAAAAAAGTAAAATTTTCTTCTTGTAAGTAACCATTAATCATAATAGTCACATGTTTACATCAAAATTATTTATTATTCATACTTTGAGAGTTGAGATTACTAATAAATTGTTTGCATATCAAAATTATTCTTTTATACAATAATATGTTATTTAACTGGTTTTTGTGGTGTACATAAAAAATCTCTATTTTTCCCTTAAAAGGTTTTAAATAACCTTCCTAAACTCAATGGCTATAAGCATAATTGAAGATAATCTTAAAAGTTCATAACAATTAGTATGGTGTGAGCCATAACAATGCGACTATATCCACAAACGTGTGAGAAACGCAATAGAAGTGAAAGTGTATAAGGAAATCTCCCACAATGATGTGGCTATATCCTCAGAGGTATGGGAGACACGTAAAAAGAGAAAACATATAAGGGATTTTTTATAGTGTTGTGGTAGATAGCATAAAGGTGTGGGAAAGGCATTAGAAGAGGAAGGGTATTAGGGGCTTTTCCACAATAATGCAGCTATATCCCTAAACACGTGGGAGACTTGCTAATAGAAAAAGCGCATTAGCAATTTTACCATAAAGATGTGGTATATCCCACACTTGTGTGGAAAATGCGCTAGAAGAGAAAGTGAATAGGGGTTTTTTTCCTCAACAATGTGGTGTTTCCCACATAAGTGTGGGAGAGGTGTTGAAAATAAGAGAACATCAGGGGTTTTTTCATAGTCATGTGGCATACCCTATAGAGATGTGGAGACATGTAGAGAGAGAAGTAGCATAAAGGTTTTCTCACAACATTGTGGAGCATTCTATAGGAGTGTGGGAGACATACTAAAAGACAAAGCAAATTAGGAGATTTCTTACAAGATGTGGAACACACCACAGAAGTGTGGTAGACACATTGAAAGAAAAAGCACACCAAAAGCTTTCCCACAGTGGTGTGGAACATCTTTAGTCAGCAATTTCTTCAATATTTTATTTTCAAAGTATCTTACATTCATTAATACATTCTCGAGTTCATCTATTACTCACACTACATCAAAATTTTTTTACTTAAGTATGTTTTCAAAAATTTAGTCAAGTAGAATTCAACTTTTAAAAAAAAAATAGTTGTGTTTCTCAAATTCAATGTTTCTCATATTATATTATATTATATATTATTTCATATACAATTAGAAACAAAAATAATTCATTCACCTCCGTTATTTGGTTTTTTGTCAATTACATTAAGTTAAGTTTGCATATTAGTACCCTTAAATGTTTGTTTCCTTTTTATGATTCTTTCCTTGCATAACTTTTCCAACAAAATATAGTTTGTTATTGGGTATCATTCAATCTTGTTGCATACCATCAATAGTTGGTGAACTTCTGCATTGAAAAGTTTCTTTCTTTTTAATATGTTGTTAGGAGTTGCAAGATTAATCAAGTTATTTTCAGCTACAAAAATATGATAACAACCTTTAGTTAAACAATATGTGGACAAAAAAAATTAATTGGTAGAAATATAAAAAGATGTAAGTTAACATTACACAAATCACATAAAGGTTTTCAAACTATAACATCAATTCTTGCATCATAAATAACATGGTCATATGACACTTGTATTTTGTTCTCATATGAAAAATAATATGTGAAGAACTTCCAAAAAATATGAAAATACTAATTAATGTTAACTTATTCGAGGATCTTTTTTACTTGACTTGTTCCTCAAAATCATCTTTTTTATTATTTTAGTGTATTTAGAAGAGTTTAACTCTATCTCTTACAACAACAAATATGTTCTACACTAAAAAGTCACTTTTGGGAATATTTCAAAATTTCTTTTGCAAGGAACTATTTAGTTGGCTACAAAGCATATCTATTCTTTAAACAATGTTTTTCCTTTCTTATTTTTTGCTATATGTAAGTTTACCAAATGAAATGATGATAACATTAAGTTAAAAGAGAAAATAAATTTTGTGTGAAGAACTGTAAAATAACATGAACATACTGAGTACATTTTTACAACTCAACTCATTTAACAATCTTCCTTAATGGACTTGTTCCTCGAAACAATGTTCCTTCTCATTCTAGCACATTTATAAGACCTTAACTCCATCTTCCCCGTCTATTACAACAATAGAGTATGTAGTGCAATGAAAGAACCCACTACTATGAAGAAATGGTGTTTTAAATCCTATTTAAGAGGTTTTTTTCATAGACTTGTTTAGTTTCCTCCAAAGATTGTCCACTATTCAAATGATGTTATTTTTCAATGTATGAGTCATTCTAAAAGTTGGTCTTTGCTATATCCGAAAAAGAAATTGCAACAGTTAACAAATAAAATTTGTATCTGATCATATATATTTTTTAAAGCACACATGTTTGTTAAGCTGACTTTCCTCTTACATGATTGCATAGAAAGATGTATTGCGTGACTTTTTCATTGAATAAGGTGCATCTTATATGTTATTTACATTATGCAATAAACCAACCTGCAAAATCAATTCACTTTTTTTTATATAAACTTGACATTTGTTTAAATGTAATTAACATTGTCTGTAAAAATTAATTTTTAAGCTACTTGCACTCATTAATTTTATCTAAAGTTTAAATTTTATTCATATTACAATAAATATATATAAATATATATATATATATATATATATATATATATCCACACAAAATTAAGTGTAATTATTATTCTCTGAAACAATTTTGTTTTCAAATTACCTTTATATTGACAGATATATTATAAAGTTGAACACCATTTTTATTCTATAATTTTTAAATTATTTCAAACTCATAATTTAATGAGATTTTAGAATATATGAACCTAAATTCTTTCAATTGAATGGATATAAATAAATTTAGATAGATAAATAACCAAAATTAATTTAAATTCACATAAAATTCAAATTCGGTACACATTGTATGATAGCAAGCAAATTCAAGTTCCCACAAAAACCACAACAAAAAACAATATAAGATTGTAGAACAAATGGTGAAACAATCACCACCAAATATAAAACAACAAAACATAACCTCAACATCTTTAGCTTTTATTTTTTCTCAATTTTAATTTTTTTTAACAACTTGCACAAGACATTAAGCTCTCCTACTACTTTTCCACTGCCAACTTTCAGATTGAATCCACCTCTAGGAAGGGCTACTTGTAGAATATTTTACACCTAAGATACACCATCAGGTACAACTTAACGCAAATCTGAAGATACATATCCAACAATAACACACTCAGCGTATGCAATTTTTTCTACGTTCATTTTTGTTGCAGATCCAAAATGAATATATAGGATTCTTGCTCATAAATATTTTCATGAAGAATCCCCCTAAACAATTGACGCGTCCTTGGTTAAAATCTCAAACCACCCCATTCTCATAAATATTTCTAACACAACCTTATGTTCGTAAATATTTGTTAAAACCACCTTATTTTTGTTTTAAAAAAACCCACAAAACTATCATAACATGCTCTTGAAACATACAACGTTTAATATGTGAGTCTACCATATAACTTTACTTAACATCTTTCTTTTCAATCCCCCTATCATTCTTCTACAAGCAACACAGCCACACCAACAATGTGAGTTTACCACGAGCCACCACACCTTCACCTTATACTCCAATCAACTCGTTCGATTAATTTGGCCCAACAATGAAATGGATATCTCACTTACAAGCATTATTCACCTTCTATGTCATAAACTCCATATGTTTCACCACTTCACACAGTTGCTGCTGTTTAGAGTTCCAATGCAACTCATCTTTGCTGCCCCATAAAATCCATACTGTGGCAAACCACACCACTTTGCCATCACTTCACTACCTTTCAATAAAAATTCCTCAATCTCATTATATATATATATATATATATATATATATATAAAGGAAATCTACTTACTTTAAGAGTAAGTTTAAGAGACTTACTCTTAATCTCAAAATCTATTTTCTTAAAATTTAGTGTTTGTTATAAGTAATTAATTTTAACAATTAGATTTCAAGAAAATGAAGGGTTAAGATTTGGAGTAAGTCTTTTCAACATACTCTTATATAGAGTAAGTGGATCTCCTCCCTATATATGTATATAGGGTGAGAAATGAAAAAACTTAATAATAATCCTAAGATTTCAATAAATGATTTAGATTAAGTTCTTCATTAAACAAACTCATGTGCACAAAATTTCCCACACGTAAAACTTCTTGACATTATTTCCATTCTTCTTCTTCATAATTCTCTTATCTCATATTCCTATTCTCTTCATACTTCAAACTCCCCTTACTCCCTCGTACAACCCTCCCCTATACCCTATCAACTTCCCTTTTCCTTCGCAGTCCCCGCTCACCTCTAATGCTGCCATGGGCTCTGTTTAGTACTTCTCGGACCTCCATTTAGGGTCCCCGCCACAACTCCTCGTCCTGGTCGCCGACATGAGGAGACCTTGTCTAGGTGAAACGCTCCGCCTGCAGAAACTTCTCCATAACTTGATCCGCATTCCTCCCTCGCCAACATGGCACACTAACTTTCTAATGCATTTATTTTGACCGAATCTTTGATGGTTGCACTTGATAATGATAGACCCAAAACCCGATGTGTGTATCAAAGAAAGTTTCATTAAAATAATTTTATAATAGTAATAAAAATTACAAACATATGTATCATGTATAAATTCAACATACCATGTGCTTCTATGTTGAGTTTTATTTTGTTGAGTTATATTTAAAAAAATTGTTTTTAATGATAAAAAATAAAAATTAACAAGCTAAATTACTATTGCAGCACGGAATTTGAAACCATGTGTCAAACTCAGCAACAAAACACTTTCTTCCTAACTATAATTTGCTCAATTTTTTTCCTTTATAAATCCATCCAAACATTATCTCCATTCTCCATATTCCATATTATATCTTATAATATCAATAATGACGAAAGTCATGACCACCAAATTCTGAATATTTTTATTCCTTTTAATCTTTGACTCTCTCATACAGAGGGGTCACATAAATGCATATAAAAACAAAATCCTCCATTTTCCGGACTGATGCTAACAGTAACAACAACACTGTCGTCGACTCTGGCCCATGCTAAGCTTTTTGGTTGAACCTGCTTATCATCTAGTTCTTACCGCGTGTGGCTTCCCATGACCGAAAGTTCTACCTTTGGGTTTGATATTTGTGTCAATATTTCTATCACGACGCAACCGCAACTTCCATGCTTGAGATTCCTATTACCCGGGAGGGAAGTCGCAAGGGTGTGAGGAAGGGTGGTGAGAGAGAGTGAGGAAGGGTGGTGAGAGAGAGTGAGAAAGGGTGATGTGAGGGAGTAAAGGGAGTTTGAGTACAAAGAGGATGAAGAATGTTAGAGGATTAAGAGATTAATGAAGAAGAAGGAAAATAATGTCAAGAAATTTTATGTGTGAGAAATACATGAGATTGTTTAATGAAAAACTCAATTTGAACATTTTATTAAAATTTTATGGTTATTATTAAGTTTTTTTATTTCTCAACCTAACATTTTTTCTCACCCAAATTGTCCTCTCTATATATAACCCAATATTAAATATAAAAGACCTATTTCCCATTTTTTTTTCTTAAAATCTAATAGCTGATAACTTTTTATGTAAATAATTTTCTATATAAGTCTCATAACTTAGTATTTTTTAATACAACGATTACTTAAAATTTTAGGACTTTACATGGATAAATAATTTATTAGGACCAATAAAAATAGGTAAGTTAATTTTAGTTAATAATGTCAAAATTTTAAATATTATTTTAAAATCCATAAATTAAAGTTAAATAATTTAAATCGTAATAATGTATTTTAATAAAACTACACGTAATTCAAGGAATATTTTATTCTCTAGATTATATTGTTAGTAAGATAATAAATACATCAACTTACCGAAAGAGTAAATAAAAAATATTAATAAATTGAAGAGATAAAATAAAATCAACAATTATTAATGTACAAAGTAATTCTATAATATATATATATATATATATATATATATATATATATATATATATATATATATATATATATATATATAAAGCAACTTACACTATTCTAAATAAAAACTAATTATTTTGTTAATAATTAAACGTAAAGCGACTCATTTTCCCTTATTCTCATAATAATAAAAAAATTATTTCTTATATAAAAATTAAAAGAAGTATTTTTTAATAAATTTAATAAGTAATATTATTAGAGTAATTTTTTATCTTGTTAATTAATTAGAAATTATTTGAATGTGTCAACTTATAGTAATTGTTATAGGTTAGCTAGAAATTTTAAGTTTGAATCTTAATATACAATTTCAAAGAAAGAGGGAAGGAAGAATTTAACACTTATACTAATTTATCAGAAAACATGTTCTCGTTTATTATAAATAAAATATAAAAAATTATAACGTTATTAATGCATATATTATTATTTTATACTTAGTTGTTTTATATTTAGTATTTGTAACTCGCAAGTTACTTTGATTCTTAAAAATAAGTGAATGTATAATTTGAGTTTAATATAACAAGAAAATATGTATACATTAATTTTTAAAATAATATTTTATATTATTATCCAATCATACTTAATTAATGGTTTACTACAAGTATCTATATTTTTACGATAAATAATTTAAAATTTATATAAATAATATATATATATATATATATAATTGTTTTACATGGTTATGATTTTTATACTCCAATATAATTTTATTCTTATATTCTGTTCTATTCACAATTTTGGTTTTTCCAATTTAAAATAAACGCGTCTAAGTTTTTATTTTAAAAAATTCACAATTTGGATTTTATCTGCTTTTTATTTATTTTATTTTGATCTAGTGGAATCTAGTGCTAACATATTCATTTAAATATAAGAAAAATAAATAAATCTAAATAAATCTAAAGATTGAACCAAAATTTTGTATTTTTTAAAATAAGAGTACCACATGTTTTTATTTTTGAATGGGGAAGGGGACGAGACAAAATTGCATATTTGGTAAAAAAGGAAGATTAATGTTGTGTTTAAGCCTATAATTTAACCCTCAAAAAAATTATTTATCACTTACTAATTAATTTTATATTAATTGTTAATTAAATATAGAACAGATGCACTATCAATATAATTTTTTCTTTAATATAGAAACTATACATGCATATTAAACTTTTATCAATTTATAATTGGTGGAGAAGAATTAACCTTTAATTAAGATTAAATTATTTTTATAATTACAATTACATTATACATTAACTCTTTGAAGATTTCCAAAAAAAAAAAAAAAGAACTCTTTGAAGATATAAATAAAGAAGAACAAACGAAAAAAAAAAAAAAGAACAAACTAAAATTTGAAAACAAAAGTAGGGTTTCAGTCCAATTGTTCCTATTTAATTTCTTCCCTCTTTTCTTCCCCAAAATACTGGAATCCTTAGAGGGATCTTCCCTTTATCGTAGGCAAGCACCAAACGTGTAAAATCTTGAAGATCAAATTGCTCTGACTTTTAAATCCCTTTGGTAACGATTTTTTTTCTTTCAAGACACGTATGCTTGAGGTTCGTTCAATTCGCTGTTATTCTATTTTATTTTGTTCATTGCCTTACGCCCTTAGCCCAATGGAGAAAATAGAAACCCGATTTGATTTTATTTTACTGAAGAGCAATCTGTAAATGCCTACGCAAAAGAGTGAGAGATTGCTTGGGACACAACTTTGATGAAAAAAATCAATGATATTTTGTTATTTAATATGAATTGAAAACTGAAATTTGTGTGGAAGGGAAGAAAAGGTCCTCGTTATTTGATTTTACCTGATAAAGTGTTCCTTTCTTGTTCACCATGATTAAGATGTTAATGTTGTGATTGCGTATCAGTCAAACCCATGCTTTATGACAAAAAATGAGATTTAAGCATAGCTGTTCACCTTCTTTGTTGTGTGCCACATACTTCTTGTGCTCCCGTACCGCTTCTTTAATAAAATTCTTTAGCTTATAAAAAACAAGCATAGTTGTTCACCACTGATGCATTGTTCCAAACAGTGATTCATCTTTGGTTTGTTATGCTCATTACTTTGAGGTAAGTCATGCCTTTCATGAACCGTAAATAGTTGAAACAAACATTTTGGTCAATTTCCAGGATTTCCTAGTTGTTTGGTTGCCCCCTCAGAGTAAAGCATTCCTTTTGAAAGTTAATTTTTTTCCCCTTGTGAATGATTTTTTTAGTGCCTTGAAAAGTGCAAAACAGAGATATATTTGAAAATATTATTAGTTTTGAATGTGTAATAAAGATCAATTTGCCTGCTTTTTTTCAATTACTTGAAATTGAAACTCTCTTGATCAGGATTTTCTCTAACAAAGATCCTTCGACTTACTTTCTTTCTTTTGTACATGTATTAGTAGTCCAAAGGCATGTTGAATCTTCCATAGAAGATGGAACTCAATGGTAGTAGTTCAAATGCCCACCAGAAGCACCCATCAAAGGGTTCACGTGATGTCAGCAAGGAGAAGTCCACTGAGAAAGAAGTCTTTGTAAATCATTGTATGTTTTTTTCTTACATTTTATCTATAACTTAGAAGACAAAAGAAGTGGTTACACGTGTTAAGTGGTTTTAGTTATTCAAGTGTGTTGTAAGTGTACATATGTAATGCATAGTAGTGAAACATTGACCTTATACTGCATATTTACAAGACTTATGTATTCTATTTTAAGTTCAAATTAATATATTTAGCATAGGTTGAATGTTTTATTGGAATAATTTTTAAGAAGTCCATAAATACTGCTTCATTTCGTATGAATGCTATACTTTCTTAGGATAATATTGTTTATTTGACTGTTTGAAGCTTGGTTTCACTTTCCATATGTAGTCTGAGGTACAAAATGTGAAAAGTGATTCAGGTAAATAATTACTCATCTGTATTTATTGATCTCTAAGGAGTATGATTCAAACATTGACCTTACACTGCATATTTACAAGACTTATGTATTCTATTTTTAGTTCAAATTAATATATTTAGCATCGCTTGAATGTTTCATTGGCAGAATTTTAAGAAATGCCTAAATGCTGCATTGTTTCTTATGAATGTTATACTTTCTTAGCATAATATGCATGCAAAATATCTGTATAATTAAATAATTGATTTAGATAGATGTAAACAAAGATCCTGCGAACCTATCAGGCACTAATTCTTTTAGGTCTTAAAACCTTCAGAAAATGTAAAGTAGATTTGTATTTTTTGAATGTTGACATTGTGAGATTCTTTTTAGTGATTGATTTCTCATCAAATATTTTTCACTTTAGTACCCCTTGGCAGAAGATCTCAAGTATATCTGATGTCCTCTTGCAGCTGAGAGAGCATGGCATCAAATCAGAAAAGAATGGGTTGGTAATCGGTCAAAAAAATTGGAGAGACCACCTAAAACTTCAATTGTGAGGTACATGTATACTTCTGACTTCATTTGTTGCAACAATGATATGGTGGGTAAAAAGTGAGGGATCCTTAGCAGAATTGTATCATAATAAATTCTATAAGGATTTAATTTGGATCTATGGTATGAAGAGTTTAGCACTGTTAATAAACCATGTGATACCATTTGTCATGTTTAAAACAGTTGGAAAATTGAAGTTAATCCAATCCAATGATATGATACAATTGGGAAGATCAAATCTTGCACATTGCTTCTGTATAAATTTGATATCTATACTGGAAACCATGCACCAATAAAAACAAAATTTGATTCAAAAAAATAAATTAAGTAAAAAATACTGAGAAAGGGATTTGTTGATGAATAATACATCAATCATATGAAGTGCGAATAGAAGTGGGTCTCCAAAGCATTATAATGGATATGCTTGCCAACATTAGATTGTATTGGTGTCCTGAAATTAAAAACTCTTATTTAATGTTTTACTAAATAACTACTTTTCATAACAAATTTACATAAACCATGAACATATTTCAGTATCTCTGGCAGTCTGTGGCATGTGTGCGAAACTTTGTGGCCACCTATGCAGAAAAAAATTGATTGTATACCATTTGTTGTCTATCTACTGTCAATGTACAATAGGAGTATAAACACCGAGTAGATAAAACTACTATTAAGAAGTTTTGCAGCAAATTTATTAACCATTTTTGAAACCCTATATATTGACGTTATGTTTGTCAAATGTAACCTGGACATCTTTTGCAGCTTGACAAGAAGTTATGAGGATCTGCTTTTATCTACAGAACCTTTTCGACAGCCAATCTCGTTAGCTGTAAGTTCTTTAAGATACACAGACTTTGTTATAAATTTGGAGATAACTTATGTGAAGAAAAAAAATAATGATGGAATGATGGTTAATGCTCATGCAGGAGATGGTGGACTTTTTAGTGGATTTTTGGCATGAGGAAGGTCTCTATGATTAGATAGCACATATAATTATATTATAAGCAGATAAGCTTCAGTAAGAATTTTACTGCATTTTGTTTGTGCTAATTGTTGCCCTGGCCAACTCATATGGTGGACAATCGGTTTATCATTACAATTGATTAACTTACAGTAATGTTGATTCCCTTGGTAACACTCAGATTTGTTAATCATATTGTGGCTGCTGTTGCCAAGAATTCATCCATTTAACCAAAATTTTGTATAACGGTTTCTTGTAATTTTTTGAACAATCAGTGTTTTTGGATCTCTTTGGTTCAGTAGTTTAGTATTTCTAGATCCTCTTTGGTTCAGTATTTTGAAAAAAAATTATTCTAATTATACACATGATTTAATAGTTATGATTGAGCACTGATAAGGTAGACATGTGAAAAAAAATGCAATAGGAGGGCAATTGGTGCACTTATAATTCCTAAATAACTAAACTTCGAATCCGCATGCATCATCATGCCATGAATCATGTTGCATAATATCTAGCTTTGTATCCTTAAAGAGTGAGTGCTATTAACAAGATGCTGAAAAGTTGGTGCATCATCATTGGATTTCTGTTCAGTTTAACTAAATGTGAATCCAATTTCCTTCTAACTTTCGAATGAATGTATTTACTTTGTAATTGACTTGGTTTAATAATGTCTTTCTAATTCAAATCATGGGAAAAAATGGGGTAATTAAAATTTAAGATAATTTATTAAATTTGGAACTATAGAGGTTTATTTTGGTTGTGCAATTGTGACAATAAAATTAGAATTTATTTGAAGCCCCCATCACTAGACCAACTTTGTTGATTTGCTCTGTTTTGTTTCAGGAAAGTTTATTATAAACTTTAATATAATGTATATTACACTTAATATAAGATATTATTAAATGGATTACTAGTGTCCTTAAAATATTTGGGTTAAGTGTGTTTCCATTTTTGACATAGTGACTTAAACTAAATCATACATCCTTCACTTTCTCTTTTTTCCTTCAAATTTTTCATCTCTTTCTGCCCATATATTTTAAAAATGGAATGTACGGTAAGAATTTTCCAACGAAATCCGACTAGTCAGTTTGGTTGTAAGTTGGAACATGATATTCGAATCTGTCATTTTGTTTATCTTGATAGAAATTAAAGAGTGTAACAGATTTACAATAACTCACTGTTTAACCTGAGCTAAACTCCGGGAATATATCATTTAAAAAAAAAAAAAATCTAAAACGTTGAGTAAAAAAATCGAAAACAAAAAAGTTAGTTAACTGGCTATTGGCATTTTTCAGAGGAGGAAAGGGACTAGACTTTTTCAGAAGAGCTTTGAATTTGGTAAAAAAGTGAAAAACCGAAAAAAGTGACTTTTATACAGTGTGTTGAATTCAAGAATTACGATAAGACGAAGAAGTAGTTATGTTTTTCTGTAACGTAATTATGGTTGGGTGTGGGAGTTGGGAGCAAAGCAAATATGTGACGAAGTAGCAAGTTAATAGTTATGATTAGACGAGAAAGAGGAACATGCATATTAAGAAAGGCAAAAAATGAAGGGTTTGAAGACAGTGTTAGCATCATGCAAAACCATTCAGCAAGCCCTCCAAATCCACGCCCAAATGGTGGTGACAGGGCGCCGCCGCGACCCATTCCTCATGACCACCCTCATCTCGTTCTTCGCCACCGCTTCCTCCGCCGGCCTCCGCCATTCCCACATTCTCTTCTCCCAATTCCCCAACCCTGACCTCTTCCTCTTCAATGTTATGATCAGAGCCTTCTCTCTCTCCCACACACCCCAATACGCTCTCTTTCTCTACAAACAAATGCTCTCTGCCTCCCCACCCATCTACCCTGACACCTTCCCCTTCCCCTTCCTCCTCAAGTCCTGCGCCAAGCTTTCTCTTCCCAAACTCGGTCTTCAGCTCCAAACCCACTTTATTAGAAGTGGCTTTGCCTCTGATGTCTTTATTTTCAACGCCCTCTTGCACTTTCACTTTGTTTTCGGGGATGTCTGTAATGCCTGCAAGGTGTTCGACGAAAATCATGTCAGAGATTCTGTTTCATATAACACGATGATTAATGGGTTTGTGCGTACGGATCGTGCAAGTTGTTCTATAAAGCTTTTTGGGGAGATGAGAGGACTTCGTGTTGAGCCTGATGAGTATACCCTCGTTGCCTTGTTGTCTGCCTGTTCCTCGTTGGAGGATCATGCTACTGGGAGAGTGGTGCATGGGTTCGTGTATAGGAAATTGGGTTGTTTAGGTGGGAATGAGTTTTTGATGAATGCGCTTGTTGATATGTATGCGAAATGTGGGTGCTTGAAGGCGGCTGAGAGAGTTGCGAGTAGTAGGAATGGGAAGAGTGGTGTTGCCGCTTGGACTTCGTTGGTGAGTGCATATGCTTTGCGTGGGGAAGTTGAAGTTGCTAGAAGGTTGTTTGATCGAATGGGGGAAAAAGATGTGGTTTCTTGGACAGCTATGATCAGTGGTTACTGTCATGCTGGGTGTTTTCAGGAAGCATTGGAACTGTTCGTGGAGTTGGAGGGTTTGGTGATGGAGCCTGATGAGGTTGCTGTGGTTGCTGCTCTTTCGGCCTGTGCACGGTTAGGTGCCCTTGAGTTGGGAAGAAGGATTCACCACAAGTATGACGGTGAGAGTAGGCTGTGTGGCCATCACAGGGGATTCACTTGTGCTGTGGTGGATATGTACGCCAAGTGTGGAAGCATAGACACTGCTTTGGATGTGTTCTGTAGAACAAGTAATAATATGAAAACCACTTTTCTCTATAACTCCGTTATATCTGGCCTTTCTCATCATGGCCTTGGTAAACATGCTTTGACTTTGTTTGGAGAAATGAGGTTGCTGGGATTAGAACCGGATGAGGTCACATTTGTAGCACTTTTATGTGCTTGTGGGCATAGTGGTTTGGTTGACGATGGCAAGAGGTTGTTTGAGTCTATGTTGAGTGTATATGGTGTCAGTCCTCAAATGGAGCATTATGGTTGTATGGTTGATCTACTTGGTAGGGCTGGGCATTTGAATGAAGCGTATTGTTTGATTCAGAACATGCCGTTCAAGGCCAATGCTGTGATATGGAGAGCCCTGTTGAGTGCCTGCAAAGTACATGGAAATGTGGAATTGGCTAGACTTGCCAGCCAAGAGCTTCTTGCGATGGACCATGATCATGGAGCCCGTTATGTGATGCTATCTAATATGCTAACTCTCGTGGATAAGCATGATGAAGCTGCTACTGTGAGAAAGGCAATTGATGATGTTGGCATCCAGAAGCCACCTGGTTGGAGCTATTTGGAAATTAATGGAGCCCTTCACAAATTTCTGGCAGGTGACAAGTCTCACCCCGAGGCAAAAGGCACCGAGCTGATGCTCAAGAATGTTAATATGGGACTCGAATCTATTGGGCCATTTATTAGTGCATAAAAATGGTGTTTGATATAGATTGAGAACGTATTTAGGCCCTCTAAAAAAAAAGAAAAAACTTGTTTAGGTAGAGTTTAATTAATTCTTCGTTTCATCAAGTTATCAAATGCCTGCATATATTGATAGGATTTTTTGGTTCTAATAAGAATTAATCAAACACAAGTGTCACAACAAGGTAACACAAGCCTGACCAGTTGAGTTTAGTGAAATAAATTAGAAAAAGTTTATACTTGTTTTGTTGAGAAGTTTAATAAAATAATTTTAAAAAACTTTTAGATAAGTCAAAATATTATGGTTAAAACAATATTTTATGATTAAATTATTTTTAATTTTTAACTTAAAAGTTTTGTTAATTTTTATTTTTATTACCAGCAAAATATTGTTTTTTAAAAATTTCTAACATTTGTAATTTTTTGGTTTTATTTACGTTTAAATTGTATACGTGTAATTTCTGGGTTAACAAAACAATCTCGATGGTAAATTTATATCTTAGATCTTATTGCTTTGACATTTACCCTAAATATTTTAAATTTTTACTATTATTTTATTTATTTATTCTTTATTCTGTCATACAACAGTAGTTAAAATTAAGTAAGGTCCACGAATACAGTGGACTCAACTAAGTTTTGACTTTTGACAAGCCAAAGAAGAGGACTAATATACGGTGTTTTTAACTTGTTTGTGCTTAACATAGTACACCTTAAAAAAGCAGACTTTATTTTGAGAGAAACAAGCACACGACAAATTGTATCCTAGAAAATTGGTTGCGCTTTAAACACGAAGAAAAGGGGAAAAAAAAAAACAAATACAACTCTAAGAAGCAACAGCACACCTTGGCTGCTACACAGAATGAGTGTCTCCAAGTCCAAGCTAGCGATTTTAACAATCTGCTATTAAGTAACAATAATATTTTGATTATCTGTTAAGCAAGGATGATAATATACAAATAAACTATCATATATTGCGGTTAGGTAAATCAAACTGAGTTCGTAAATTAATAAATAGAAAAATTTAATTAATTTTCATATTTTATCGATTTTTAATTTTTTGAATCAGTTTTTTATTTTGAATTTGAATGAAACAATCATAGTCGAAGTGGAAGTTGGTGTGACAGGGTTCAGGTGCAATCTGAAAATGAAGAAACAACTCTTAATTGCATTAGAGAAATGGAACACGTGTCAAAATCTGGATAGTTTGATTTATGAAATGATCGAAATTTAGGAGTAGCAGGGTAACACTAGACACCTTATCTTTGAGTGACTCTGTGGGTCTCAATTTTGTTGAACACTCTGAGACTCTCTTCTCTTCTGCTCCCACGCACCACGCATGCATACCGCACAGTCACGGAGAAAACCCTTAGGTAACTGCTGCTAATTGCTAATATCTATTTCGTAATTTACGCTTTCCAAACAATTTTTCATTTCTTTAGTCTGAGGAACTGTGCTATATTTTGAAAACTGTTTATTTACTATTTTGTTTTGTACCTTGTAAAATTGAGAATGTTAATGTGTTACTTTGTTATGTCTAAGCTTCACGTTAGCTCATCCAGTTCTCTTGATGTTTGCATATGTAATCTGATTTTTTAATTCTAAAAAATGGTTCTTAGAGTAATATGGAAAAATCCAGCAGCCATAACAGCGGCAGCATGATGTGGTTTTTCAAAGATAAGGGGTTTGATGATAACAGTGTACAAGGAATGTTCCGAAAGTGCAGGCGCCTTGAGGGTGTGCATCAGGAAAGAGCAAGTGAGAATTGGGATTATTTGAGAAGCATTGGCATTGAAGAAAGGAAACTACCTTCAATTGTTTCAAAATGCCCCAAGATTCTTGCGCTGGATCTTTACGACAAGATTGTGCCCACTGTTGAGTGTCTCAGGACACTAGGAACAAAACCCCATGAGGTTGCTTCTGCAATAGCCAAGTTCCCTCACATACTCTCAAACAGTGTGGAAGAGAAGCTCTGTCCCCTTTTGGCCTTCTTTCAGACTTTGGGCATCCCTGAAAAGCAAATTGGGAAAATGATACTGCTCAACCCTAGGCTTATCAGCTACAGCATTGAAACAAAGCTGACTGAAATTGTGAACTTCCTTGTTAGCCTCGGTCTCAATAAGGATGGAATCATTGGAAAAGTTATAGTCAAGGACCCGTATATTATGGGTTATAGTGTTGAGAAAAGGCTCCGCCCTACTTCTCAGTTTCTTACATCAATAGGTCTGAGTGAGGGGGATCTTCAAGTGGTGGCTATGAAATTCCCCGCAATCTTGAGTAGAGATGTGAACAAGCTTTTGGTACCCAATTATGCGTATCTAAAGAAACGCGGGTTTCAAGACAGGCAGATAGTTGATTTGGTAGTTGGTTTTCCTCCTATCCTTATCAAGAGCATTCAGAATTCATTAGAACCGAGGATCAAGTTTTTAGTAGATGTAATGGGGAGACCAGTGGATGAAGTTGTCGATTATCCTTGCTTTTTTCGTCATGGCCTGAGGAGAAGAATAGAGCCACGGTACAAACTTATAAAGGAGAAGAGTTTAAATTTTAGTTTGAGTGATTTGCTGAATTGTAATAAGAAGAAATTCTTCATGAGGTTTGGCTTGTTAGAAGGACATGCCCTGAGTAACTAGGTTTCATCCCTATTTTTTTTTTAATGATTTTCATAATTTAGGTAAATAATTTATTAATATTTCTGTCCTGATGTGGAGTAACATAACTTTCAAAGATTCTTGTGATTCCATATGTCTGATCCTTTGTTCAATTTCATAATGTTTCCATATGTTGTAACTAAGATGATGATATGCTTGCCTGGAATGGATACTGAGAGTTCCTCTGTTATCTGATGAAGCTGCATTTCCGTTCACCAGATGAAGCAGCTTTTGTACTAGCTGCAAGGGAGTTTGGTTTTGAGTTTTTTCACAAAAACACAAACAAGCATATCATTGCATTGCATGTATTGAATTATGAAAGTGGAAAAAAGGTTGACAGGGTGGTTAGCTCCTTTTATCTATTTTTTGTTATAGTTATACATATCTGCTGATGCGCTCCAGAAATTTTGGTGGCCAAAATTGTCACCTCAGATGTGAGATATTAACTTTTCTTTAATAGAGTAGTTCAGCTACTATTGTCAACAAAATTTGATCTGGCTTCTCGGTAAAACAAAATTATAATGGGAATTTTTCTGTTATGATTTACTCTTCCTTTCTCATCTTCATATATTTATTGAACTAATTTCATTGTATATGAGAACCATAAAAGGAAAAGCCCAATTACTGCTTTATTGTAATTTCTTGGATGATATAAATTATAGTTATGAGGAAAATTTCCTTTTGCAAAATAATCTGTAAGGGGAAAAAAATTCTGAAACTGTGTTCTTAAATCTGGTTTTAGGATGAAGAATTGAGGGGAAGAAAATTATATGCTTAAAGGCTTTCGTGTTGTGAAGAAGATGAGCTGAAAAGGGAGTGTAGTAAAGGTCATAAGAATTACTATGAGCCTTTCATGTTGTGAAGATTATGAGCTGAAAAAGGAGTATAGTAAAGATCATAAGAATTAATATCTAAAAAAAGAAGCGAATAAATGTAAAAAAATTACCCACTTTAAGAAAGTCATTTTGTAACCACTAAGAAAATTCACCTTGAAATTTTAGAAACCATTTGGATTCATAATTGAGTGGTATGTTTCTAGTTTGTATTTTTTGTTTTAAATTCTGCCAATAGTTTTTAACCTGATTGATATTTTCGGTCCATACAGAGAGAGAGTGATTTAAAATCCATTGAACAAGTCGTTATATATATTCCACTTCTCAGTTGGATATAACTACATTAACCGTGGTAGAAAATATTATTCAACTAGTATTGACATTGTTTGGCTCTCTTACTCAAATGCAACATTTGGTAGTTGACCTCCTCATGCAACAATTGTTTTTCGTATTTTAGGTTATAAAGTAACTTAATTGGTTAAGAAAGGAGGAAAGTAAGGAAAAAAAACTGACATTACTTACAAATTAACATTTGGTGTATAAAAAAATATATATATATATGAAAAAGTGATGCATTTTCTTCTTGTTATAAATGAACTCCCAATAGAGCAGGAAATAAGGTTAAGCACACTGTAGACAAGACCCTGTAATGACATAATCTCACTTGAATGGAGAAGTTTTTATCAGAAATCTATTTTGACTTTATTAAATGTTTTCAATAAGTGAGAGGATTCACTTACTTCAAAAATAAGTTGAAGGGATTTACTCTCAACTCTAACCAGAGTTATAAAAATTGAACATGCAGTTGGTCCAGTGTGAACCGGCTGGGTCAAGCAAAAACTAATGACTCGAACTGGGTTGACCCAAGTTGGTTTAGTTTGATTTTTTTTAAAAGAGAAAAATTATTTAAATGATGACATTTCTTACTTTTTTTTTATTTTTATGTAATTTGCAGGTGTAGGAAGTGAAAATTACAATGTTACTTTTTATATATATTTTTTATTTTTTTATATATAGACCGGGTTAAACTGGACTAACCGGTTCGACCATTAACACATTGACCCACTACCAACGGGATCGATTTTTACAACACTGATCTGAACTCTTCATTTTTATGAAATCTAATATTTAAGATTAATTATTTATAACAATTATTATATTTTAAGAAAATAGATTATGACAATTGAAAGTAAATCTCTTAAACTTACTCTTAAAATAAGTATCTTTCCTTTAAATATATGATGCATTAAAAACATAGTAAAAAGAATTTATACAAAACTATTTTTACTAGACTTTCTAATAATATTACAAGTAACTAGATTGCTAAACTTAGCAAAATTGTTAATATACTTAGGATGAGAGACTAATTTTATCTATTTTTAAAATTTTGAGCATCAAAATCATGATTTTTTTTTCGAAGGATTAAAATTATATATAAGAATATCTTTAATTAAATATACTTTTGTAAATACATAGAAGTATATATATATGAAATTCATTCTAATCCAATAAATAAAGTTTTTAGTTTTTTAATTTTCTGAAATTTGATTTTTAATCCTAATAAAAATTTTGCTTATTTTTAGTACTTGTCAAATCTCAAATGAATAATTTTAGTGCTTCTAAAATTGTCTGCCTATTTTTACTTTATTTTGAGCAATAAAATAATAAACGAGACGAAAAAAGGATAAAATTTGTAAGACGACTAAAATTAATCATCTAAAAATGGGATTTTTTGGGGGTTTAAAATTTTTATTATCGAACAAAAATTCCATAGTTCCGTGAGCGGCAGGATTCGAACCTGCGCGGGCAGAGCCCACATGATTTCTAGTCATGCCCGATAACCACTCCGGCACGCCCACATACCATTTCTATAACTTGTTTGGAATTATTATTTATAAATATTTAATTCGGAAATGATTGAATATATCAATTTCAATTTTATAATTACAAAAGCTACACAAACAATGAACACTCTATAGAGCTTTCTAACTCAAAAAAGTATATCACACAGATACGAGAAAGAAAGTCTATGCAGATGTTTTATGATTGGCTTATAAAGAATGTTTTAGCTGCAGTGCATACATAGATTAAAGTTAAAAATGTTTGTTATGTGAATTGCGATATAAATTTAATGGTTAAAACTAAAAATAAATATTATGATACTTTTGCTTTAAACATACTTTTCTACTGAATTTCCAAATATGCATGAAGTAGCATCTAAAACGTGACTTTTTGCAATTATGTTGATAGTGAAGATGTTGTGTACTCTCAGGGATGAGATAACATTTTTTGCAGTCTCCCCTGCCTGGCCTTTTGCAAAATGCAAGCTCCTCTATTGTGCTTTGCACTTCAGATTATATACTACTTTGTTGGTATACTGGCATTAAATATGGAATAATCTTAAGAAAGTATAATCTAAGACTAACTTAAGATAAAATAATGTTATAATCAGTAAGAATAAAATATATTTTTAATCACAAATTTTACTAATTTTTTCTTATTTAATTTAATCAATTTTGATCCTCAATCTTTTTTGTAGATTGGTTATTTCTTGAACATGTATTGATGTTCCCTATAACTTAATCCCATCATATGCTAATAAAATATCATCTAATCAATTTAATATTAAAAATTATTTTTTAATTGACTAAGTTATAATTTAAATAAGATTTTAATTTCGCAATTATTTTTAAATCTTATTTATAAATATATGTTAGTCGATATAAATATCAATGTTTTAAAAGTATATTAAGATAGTTATGAATATATATATATATATATATATATATATATATATATATATATATTATCACATATTGTTTAATTTGATTATATAATATCTCGTCGTATTTGATTGGATTAGTTTAATTTATTTAAATAAGGTCACAGGTCAATTTATGATTTGGTAGAGTAAATTACGATGTAATAGTAAAAAATTTAAATAAAAATAAAATTAACTCACTAACAATTTTATTTATAAAAAAATAATAAAAAATTTAAATTAAAGTAAGGTTAATGAGGTGTAGACTTGTACTAATTTTTAAATCTGTTTTCTTTTTCTTGTTACAGTAGTTGCGTCCAGAGGTTAAATCTATGTTTTGGATTAATGATAAAAAATAAAAGAAAATAGATTAGATAGAGTACAATAGAATATAAAATTATGAAAATATCATTATTTAAATAGTTATAATATAATTAAACAAATATTTTATTCAATTATTTGAAAAGAGAATAAATAAAATAATTTTCTATTTCCCATCTTACTCTAAATTATGTTTAGATTAATAATAAATAATGATTAAAATTTAAAACAAAATAAGATAGGAGATCAAAATATAATTAAGAGTTGAGATATTCTATGAAATGAAATAAAAATAAAATTTGAGATATCTTTTGTTTTTGGCGTTTTGTTTTTAATATCTTTTAAATTGGTTGGGAAAACGCGGTTGGGGAATAGAGGAACGCAGAATCGAGAGTTGACCCACAACACTATTCTTTCGAAGAGTTTGAAACCCTAACAGTAACAGTAACAGTAACACCACCAGAGACCTCAAGCTTTTATTGGTCTCCCACTGCTGTATAAACTACAAATTTTATACTTTTTTTGTTCACCGAGGTAAGTGTTTTTTTTTTTTTAAAAAAATTGTCTGGTTTTGTGGTTGGTGTGTCTAATGAAGTCATGTGGGTGGGGTCAGTGAAAGGTTCGGAAAAGTTTGTCGTCTTCTGCTTGCATTGCAAATTTGCAATATTGCATGTATGTGTATGTTTGTGTTAAGTGCTTTTTGTTCAAGGTTCTTCGTTTTGTGCTCGTGTTGCTTTATATTTTAATAATAGTAACTTAATTAAATTATAATTAATTGATAAAATAATACTATTTTATTTGTTTTTTTTTATTGTGAAAATATTGTAATTTGCTCAGTTGTTTTGGTTTAGGGATGTCGTTTACTGTTGTAATACATCACGGGGGTTGTTTTTGCAAAGAACCCCATATGGTGTATAAAGATGGAGAGGTAGATGCGGTTCACAACTTGGACATGAACAAGTGGTCCTATTTTGAAGCAATTACACTGGTGAGGGGCTTGGGCTACAAAATTAGTGACTTCAGGTTGTGGTGGAAACAGAATAATGTTGAAGAGTTTAGCGAATTCTCACATGATAAGCATGCAATGGAATTATGCATTTATGCAGTGGGAAACAACACTGAAGTGGATTTATATGTTGAACATTTGTCTGTGAATGAACCTAAATTCTTATTGGATGAGGAACTTTTAACAAGTATTAATGATGGAGGAGCAAAAGCAGGTGTAGAAGATGGTCTTGATGCACGTGAGAAAAATGTTTCAAATGCTGAGATGAATGTTGGTGTGGAAACAGAGGTGGATGAAGAGTGTGTTGAGACCAGCAAGGATGGTAAGGTGAATGTTGAGACTAGTAAGTGTGGGAAGTCAGCTGCTGTTTCTGAAAGTAGTGATGAATCATTCAATCCAAGCAACTTTGAAGATAGTCTAGTAGACATGGATCTTACTAATAAAGATGACTCTGTAAGAGAAATGGATGACTTGGGCTGTGTTAATAATCCAGTAATATCAATTGATGTACCGAATTTTGATGCCTCAGAACATGACTCAGAGGAAGATTATTTGACTGAGGAGTTGGATAGTGGCATTGAATCAGAATCACATTTCAATTCCAATGGGAAATTAAGGAACAAACCTCTGATGTACAAGGAGGAACAAATGTCCAAAAACTTTGAGTTCAAGCTTGGAATGTTGTTTGCTTCTTTGACACAGTTCAAAGATGCCATAAAGGAGCATTCGATATTGAATGGCAAAGAAATAACATTCATAAAGAACGATCTTAATAGAGTTAGGGTAGGTTGCTCACAGCACTGCGGCTTCAAAGTGTTGGTTAGTAGAGTAGTAGGCCTTCAGACATTCAGCATTAAAACACTCATTGATAAGCATAATTGTGGGAGAGTGTTTGCAAACAAAATTGCTAAACCTAAATGGGTGGCAAGACATATAGTGGATAAGCTGAAATCAAATTGTAAAATGTCCATCACTGAGGTAGTTGATGATATTAGTAATAGGTTCTCAACTTACATTACATCAGCAACCGCATATAGAGCCAGACAATTGGCATTAAAAATGATTGATGAACCTGGAAGACCAAAAAAACTCATAACTACGGAGGCTGATGAAGGGTCCAGCAGAACAATGTTGAGAAAAGCTAGGCAGACGGCTATAAAAATAATTGATGAACTTGGTTTGATGCCACCCATTCATATGGATCCTGGAACACCAAAAAAACTTAGAAAAAGGGAGGTTGATGAAGGGTACAGCAGAACAAAGATGAGGAAAACAAAAATTTGCAGGACATGTGGTGAAACTGGTCATAATAAAAGGACATGCAAGAAAGCAGCAGTTGATGAAGTGGAGACTGAAATTGCATTGGATGGCCAACAACCAATTGCCCAGTTTACTCCAACTCAACAATTTGGTACCACAGTTAAGGTAGTATGTATTGTCAATGTTGTGTTCCATTTGGATGTTCAGATATGTAATAATGTTTTGTTCCCTGCGTAGGAAACATGTGTATCCCAATCGGCCACACTAGATGCACCAATATCTGCAACACTTGCCGCACCTCAATCCCCTACACTTGCTACAACAGCAGCTGCATCCAACTGTGCAAAACCTGCTGCTGAATGTACTTCAAAAAGTAAGGGAGTAGTTTCCAAAACCTGTTGCTTACATAGTTCATTTAAATATTACTTACAATGTAGTGACATATATTAATAATTTTACAGGCTGAGAAATCCAAAGGGAAGGCACACAAAAACAGCATTGAACTGGTTGAAGCTTACAAAGCTTGTGTGGATGCTTATGTAAGTTGTAAGTACACTAAACATTAAACTTTGACTTTAGTTTAAAATCACCATGTTTATGACCTGGGCAATTTCCTTACAATAAAACATATTGTGTGCAGGAAACATTTTCAAGGTCTAAAATTTCCTTACAATATCTCATATTGTGTGCAAGCAATTTGACTATCTTTTGGAGTTCTGTTTTCTGGATTGTACATTTGGGTGGATTTATTTTGGACTGTTTAACTGATGTTTATATGGAAAGTAGTTCATTTTATTTATGGAATGTCCTGGACACGTTGGTTTTTTTTTTTTTCTTTTTAAGTATGACATTCGGATATTTTAAGATTTTACTTTAGTAGGTTTTTTTGGTGTCAATGTTATTTTAATTCAGGTCATGACAGATGTATTGGTTAAGTAGTAATGACATTCAGCAAATACTTTTATTTTAAATCTGGGACCAAGTAATTTCAATTTTCTTTTTCTTATGGACGGACTTCAATTGTTTTACAGGTTGAGCAAATTATAGTAATATTTTTTAAGTTGTATTTAATTAATCATTACTTTCGTATTTTTAAAAGGTATTAGTGTAATGTTTTAAATATATAGTAATATTAGTATAATTTAATAAAAGTTGAAAAATATTATTGTAATTTGTTCTTTATTTTACTATTAGCTGCCACAGTATTCCCTAGCAAAAACTAATTTAATGATATTGTTTATACCATTGTGATGGCAAATGTACATGAAACATTTATTATATATCATTATAAATTATGGTAACACTTGTTGAAGTTTAAAATAATTACATGTATTTTTTTTTAATTATTACTTTTATATAATTTGAAAAGATAAAGGTATAAGTATAATATTTTTAAACATATAGAAGTGATAATATAATGTTTTTAACCTTAAAAAGAAGTTCAGGTGGAAAATAAAAAATAGTTAAACTATGTATAATTTGATAAAAATTTAGTGATGATGAAACTCAATATAAATTTTCTAATAAAAAGTCTATTATTTAAAGTTGTTTCAAGTTAATTAATATCATGAAACGAAACATGTAAATATATTATAATATATATATATATATATATATATATATATATATATATATATAAAATATTTAGTGTTTAACAATACTTATCATGATTGTCTCTGAGAAAATAAGGAAAATAAATAAACTTTTAATTTTTTTCAAATATTCATCCAACAATTTCTATGAATGTCAGAATAAAAACCTTACCGCTGCTGCACCCAATAGAAATTATAAAAACAATCACTCAAGTCTTGAAGATGGCGAAGAGTATAATAAAACAAGAGTGACAAAAAAGAATCAAATAAATAACAATCTACGTTTACCCCAACCACACAAGTTTGGTTGCAAAACAATCAACAAAAAACAACAACAGAGGGACAAAAAGGTGAACAACCAAGAAATTTGAAGATAAAGCTAATGCTGCATGCTCCTACTGTGCGAACGCCTCCACTTAGGACAGCACATTTCCGCTCCCAATTCTCATCCAAGCCGAAAAACACATCTTAAATGAAGTATGTACTCACGGAAGCTCTCCTTTATTATTATTTTCCTAACCCAAAATCAGAAAGATGATTAGATGATAACCACCTTAAACACCATGGCCAATGAATCAAGATCAAGCACTAGGCTTGAGTATCTTCACGGTCTCCCATGTGAAATCAGGATCATCTCGTCCAAAATGTCCATAAGCAGCAGTCTTCTGATACCTGAAGTTGCCTCCTTTCATGAGCTCAAGATTGATGGCAATCATTCCAGGCCTGAAATCAAAATTCTCCTTAATCAAAACCAGAATATCAGCGTCAGAAATCTTCCCTGTTTTGTAGGTATCCACAAACACAGACAATGGATCAGGCACTCCAATGGCATAAGAAACCTGCACAATACAACGACGAGCAAGCCCTGAAGCCACCACACTCTTTGCTGCTTGCCTAGCAATGTATGCACCACTTCTATCAACCTTGGTTGGATCCTTGCCTGAGAAGGCACCTCCACCATGAGCACCCCACCCACCATAGGTATCAATGATGATCTTCCTCCCAGTGAGGCCTGCATCTCCATGAGGTCCTCCAATCACAAACCTACCAGATGGGTTGAGGTGGAAGATGGTCTTGTCATCAAGGTATTCAGCTGGTATCACAGGTTTTATGACATGCTCTTTCAAATCTTTGGAAATTTGATCATTTGTGACAGTTTCATCGTGTTGGGTTGAGATGAGGACTGTGTGCACACGGATGGGGACCATGGCCCCATTATCATTCCTGTACTCAACAGTCACTTGGGTTTTACCATCAGGCCTCAGCCAGGGACATGTCTTGTTCTTTCTGACTTCGGTGAGCTTGGCGCCGAGTTTGGTTGCAAGCACATGAGTGAGTGGCATTAGTTCAGCAGTTTCGTCTGTGGCATAGCCAAACATGTGGCCCTGATCACCGGCTCCAATTTCCTCAGGCTTTTTGGTCAAGTGACCGTGAACCCCCTGGGCAATGTCTGGGCTCTGTTGCTCAATGTTGACAAGAACGTTGCATTTGTCAGCATCGAGACCAACATCAGCAGACACGAACCCAATGCCTCGGCAAGTGTCACGAACTATTTTCTCGTAGTTCACCTTGGCCTTGGTTGTGATCTCGCCAAAGACCATAACCATGTTGGTTTTTGTACAGGTCTCGCAGGCAACTTTGCTCTCTGGGTCTTGCTCCAAGCAAGCATCCAGGATGGCATCAGAAACCTGGTCACAGATCTTGTCCGGGTGTCCTTCGTTTACAGATTCTGAGGTGAAGAGGAAGCTTTCCATCTGTCTTTCAAATGGAGCATGTGTACATGTTAATCCACTTAAAGAAACGTGAAATAATAAGGCAGCTTCTGTGTGGCGCACGTTATATATATCATGAAAATTATCAACGTTCCTAAAACGTCTTACAAGGAAGACGTCTCTACCAAGGAATGAAAGTAATTCACACTTCAAATATAAGCTGCTAAGCCAGTCTAATTGAGTTTGGATTAACTAATTTAAGGGGAAAAAGACAGTTTTTTTTAATTTATTTTTCGGAAACAATAATTCTTAAACATGCATGAAGCAGAATCAAAACAACGACACCTTGAGATGCTTTTAAATATCCACCATTACATGAAATTAACAAAGTCTTTGATGTTAAAGGGTTGGGATGGTTGGGGTAAAAAAGTATCTAAACAAATATTTATTCAATAAAAAAAATCTTTAATTAACCAACATTTATAATAAAAAATAACGAGAAGTCGAGAATTAGAATTTAATAGGTGTGTATTCACAATACAGGTGTACTGTCATTTGAATAAAAATTAATTTATCATACACAATTGTTTGTAATCTATTAATTTAAAACATATATAAAAATTATTATTATATTAATTCATATAATAATATTATTCATTCTTAATGCTA
This sequence comes from Psophocarpus tetragonolobus, assembly GCA_037954015.1. Classification (NCBI taxonomy): domain Eukaryota; kingdom Viridiplantae; phylum Streptophyta; class Magnoliopsida; order Fabales; family Fabaceae; genus Psophocarpus; species Psophocarpus tetragonolobus. The sequence continues at coordinate 38,294,875 of CM075692.1, forward strand.
AAAACATCTTTTAATGACTTTTAAAATGGACTATAATATTAATCTTAACCTTTTATCTTAGAGTTTGTATATCAATTAAATTCTTCGTTTTAACAATATATAATTTATGTTTCAAGATATCTCATCAACACATCGTATTTTTTGTAAATAACATACACTTATGATGTATATATTAAATTTGGAAAGATAAATTCAGAGATATTTAACCAACCAAAATTATTTATATTTTTTAATAAATTTGTATGTGTTGGTGAGATTTATCTTTAAAAAAAAAAACTTGTCAATGGCTTTTATGTGAATTTTGTACAAATTTTTTTATTGATGATGAAACATGTAATTAATCTAGATTTGAATGTTACAGTAGAAAAAGACATATATATTTCTTCAATTGGCTGTTTTTGTGAATAGAGACAAAATCTTACTAGATTCCTTTAAAAAGAATGTGAAATAGAAATGGCATGTATAACAGAAGAACCAATAGATAAGGGAACAAGGATGAAACGCGGCGTGGAGAATGTGGAAATTGGTAATTGGCAATGGTAGAAGAAAGCAGAGGAAGATGGATGTGTAAAAGAAGAATAAGGAAATGATAGAAACGAGATTCAAATAAATATCGAATGAGAAATTAAAATAGCAAAAGAGAAGAGCAGACATTGTGATACGTACCGGTCTTGGAGTGAGAAGGAGAAGGATATGCGAAATTGGAGAGGAAGCGGAAGAGATGAGATCAATATTGTTATTTCTACATATATTGCAATCTTTGGTACTTCAAAAACCGATTAGATAGACGCAAGACTCGCTCCATCTTCCGCCTCTATCTCTCAGTTTCTCTCTATTGTTTTATTAATTTATCACTCATCTCTTTGTTCTACATTTTTTTTAGTTTTTATGCCTACGAAATACAAAATTTTCAAAACTCTTAATGTCAATAAAATTAAATCATTATAGAAAATAATCTTATTTAAATGTTGGCTAGGAGTACTACCGGTATCCAATCCTTAATTTAGTTTATGTACATATTTCCAAAGTACAAATTCTTCAAAACTCTTTAATGCCAATAAAATTAAATCATTATTGAAGTTATGAATACTATTAATATTCAACCCTTATTTCAGTATATAGTTATGATTGTAACTTGTATACGATGTCAATGTGAAAGAGTTTTACCTTAATAGTGTATATCAATTAAATTCTTCGTTTTAACAATATATAATTTATGTTTCAGGATATCCCATCAACACATCGCATCGCATCACATTTTTTGTAAATAACATACACTTATGATGTATATATTAAATTTGGAAAGATAAATTCAGAGATATTTAACCAACCAAAATTATATATATTTTTTAATAAATTTGTATGTGTTGGTGAGATTTATCTTTAAAAAAAAAAACTTGTCAATGGCTTTTATGTGAATTTTGTACAAATTTTTTTATTGATGATGAAACATGTAATTAATCTAGATTTGAATGTTACAGTAGAAAAAGACATATATATTTCTCTCATTGGCTGTTTTCGTGAATAGAGACAAAATCTTACTAGATTCCTTTAAAAAGAATGTGAAATAGAAATGACATGTATAACAGAAGATCCAATAGAGAAGGGAACAAGGATGAAACGCGGCGTGGAGAATGTGGAAATTGGTAATTGGCAATGGTAGAAGAAAGCAGAGGAAGATGGATGTGTAAAAGAAGAATAAGGAAATTATAGAAACGAGATTCAAATAAATATCAAATGAGAAATTAAAATAGCAAAAGAGAAGAGCAGACATTGTGATACGTACCGGTCTTGAAGTGAGAAGGAGAAGGATATGCGAAATTGGAGAGGAAGCCGAAGAGATGAGATCAATATTGCTATTTCTACATATATTGCAATCTTTGGTACTTCAAAAACCGATTAGATAGACGCAAGACTCGCTCCATCTTCCGCCTCTATCTCTCAGTTTCTCTCTATTCTTTTATTAATTTATCACTCATCTCTTTGTTCTACATTTTTTTTAGTTTTTATGCCTACAAAATACAAAATTTTCAAAACTCTTAATGTCAATAAAATTAAATCATTATAGAAAATAATCTTATTTAAATGTTGGCTAGAGTACTACCGGTATCCAATCCTTAATTTAGTTTATGTACATATTTCCAAAGTACAAATTCTTCAAAACTCTTTAATGCCAATAAAATTAAATCATTATTGAAGTTATGAATACTATTAATATTCAACCCTTATTTCAGTATATAGTTATGATTGTAACTTGTATACGATGTCAATGTGAAAGAGTTTTACCTTAATAGTGTATATCAATTAAATTCTTCGTTTTAACAATATATAATTTATGTTTCAAGATATCCCATCAACACATCGCATCGCATCACATTTTTTGTAAATAACATACACTTATAATGTATATATTAAATTTGGAAAGATAAATTCAGAGATATTTAACCAACCAAAATTATAAATATTTTTTAATAAATTTGTATGTGTTGGTGAGATTTATCTTTTAAAAAAAAAACTTGTCAATGGCTTTTATGTGAATTTTGTACAAATTTTTTTATTGATGATGAAACATGTAATTAATCTAGATTTGAATGTTACAGTAGAAAAAGACATATATATTTCTCCAATTGGCTGTTTTCGTGAATAGAGACAAAATCTTACTAGATTCCTTTAAAAAGAATGTGAAATAGAAATGGCATGTATAACAGAAGATCCAATAGAGAAGGGAACAAGGATGAAACGCGACGTGGAGAATGTGGAAATTGGTAATTGGCAATGGTAGAAGAAAGCAGAGGAAGATGGATGTGTAAAAGAAGAATAAGGAAATTATAGAAACGAGATTCAAATAAATATCAAATGAGAAATTAAAATAGCAAAAGAGAAGAGCAGACATTGTGATACGTACCGGTCTTGGAGTGAGAAGGAGAAGGATATGCGAAATTGGAGAGGAAGCGGAAGAGATGAGATCAATATTGTTATTTCTACATATATTGCAATCTTTGGTACTTCAAAAACCGATTAGATAGACGCAAGACTCGCTCCATCTTCCGCCTCTATCTCTCAGTTTCTCTCTATTCTTTTATTAATTTATCACTCATCTCTTTGTTCTACATTTTTTTTTATGCCTACGAAATACAAAATTTTCAAAACTCTTAATGTCAATAAAATTAAATCATTATAGAAAATAATCTTATTTAAATGTTGGCTAGGAGTACTACCGGTATCCAATCCTTAATTTAGTTTATGTACATATTTCCAAAGTACAAATTCTTCAAAACTCTTTAATGCCAATAAAATTAAATCATTATTGAAGTTATGAATACTATTAATATTCAACCCTTATTTCAGTATATAGTTATGAGTGTAACTTGTATCAGATGTCAATGTGAAAGAGTTTACCTTAATAGTGTATATCAATTAAACTCTATATTTATATACATGTAATTTGACAGAGCCGATTAGACATCTGCTTATAAACTTGATGAAAAGTAAATTTAATTAACATATGATAAACCTTTAAATAATCATCGCATCTTTTAATATTTATTGCTTAAGGCATCCGAAGATACTTTAGGAGAAAACTACTCCATGCGTAAAATAAAAATATGAGCAAAAATTAAAAAAAAATACTTACAATAGGGAGGAGAGGAAAGGGGTTGCAGAGAAACTTCTGATTTTATTGAAGAGAAGAAATTTTTACATGTAAGAGAGAATGGGTTTAGAAAGAAAGAGGAGAGGACCTAGAGAGAGAAGTATTTGGGATCCGCTAAGCATAAGAGACTTATGGTCCTTTTATAAACAAATTTGGTAGCTGGAAACCGGTTGAGAAGGTAACCTAGTGACTGGTGACCTGCTGTATAGGTTACTTCATGACTGACAACCTGTTTTGTAGGTAAATTTTACCCTTCAGTCTATTACTTCAATAAAGAAGTAAAATCACTTTGTCGCAGGTAAAATTTTAACTTGCTCTTCCGAGTCGAGAGTGTAGACACATAAGCTATTTCTTCCTCCATCTGTTCAGGAAAATTTTTGCTCATATTTTTATTTTACGCATGGAGTAGTTTTCTCCTAAGGTATCTTCGGATGCCTTAAGTAATAAATATTAAAAGATGCGATGATCATTTAAAGGTTTATCATAGGTTAATTAAATTTATTTTTCATCAAGTTTGTAAGCAGATGTCTAACCGACTCGGTCAGATTCAGTAGCTTATAAATTTATTTTTATCAATATTATACGAAGATGTCTAACCGACTCGGTCAGATTCAGTATCGTATAATGTTGATATGTTAATATGAAAATTTTCTTTTAGTTTTCTCACATTCTTTCTCATCTTCTTCCTCTTTTTCTCTTTCTCTCCTTTTTACCTGTTAATAAAATTAATGATATAGTCAATTTTTTCTGAACAAAATACAAATTTTCAAAATTCTTAATGCCAGTAAAATTAAATTATTATCGAAAATAATATTATTTATTTAAGTGTTGATTATGAGTAGAATTGGTATCCAACCCCTACTTTTAGTTTAGTTTATGTAATGTAACATTTTTTGCACAAAGTACAAATTCTTTAAAACTTTTAAGGCCAATAAATTGAATCATTATCGAAAATAATCTTGTTTAAGTGTTGGTTATGAGTACTATTATATACAACCCTTACTTTTATTTTAGTTTATATAATAAATACAAAATACGAATTCTTCAAAACTCTTAATACTAATAAAATTAAATTATTATAAAAAAATAATCTTTTTAAGTGTTTTGGTTATGAGTACGATCGGTATGCAACCCTTACTTTTTAGTTTGTATACATTCAGCATTTTCTGTACAAAATACAAATTCTTCAAAACTACTCGTAATGCTAATAAAATTAAATAATTATAAAAAATATTTTATTTAAGTATTGGTTATGAGGAAAATCAGTATCCAACCCTTACTTTAGTTTATATACATAAATATTTTTTTGTAATAAATACAAATTCTTCAAAACTCTTAATGCCAATAAAATTAATTGTTATTGAAAATAATCTTATTTAAGTGTTGTATATGACTATGATTTATATATAATTTTTGTTTTTTATTAACAATACCGTATTCATGTTTGCTTAGCTGGGATAATCATAACACTCTTCACTCCTTCTCCAAGAGTAAGTATATTCTGTAGAAATCAAACTCAAGTTCTCCTATACAAACACCGTGTTTCAAAAGTTAACAAATTTTATTTATGCACTTGTTTTTCAAATATGAAAACTTAACAAATGCGTAAAATGAATTGTTGACATAAACTCTTAAATTTTCATCACAGTTAAGATAGTGTTTGGAAATATGTTGAGGTGAATGTAATGTCAATTCATCCTTTAACCTTTCTTTTCTATTTTGAGCGTTGGAACATCAAAACATCCCTTAGGGCAAATTGTCCAAACACACTTTAAAAATTTAAAAATCCTGGTTGGTGATAATTGAGCCTATTTTAATTAATTAAGGGTAACAATGCTAATAAAAAATACAAAATTTCTTTCCTATAAGGAACATGAAAATGAAAATATTGATTGTGGCTCGTTAATAGTTAATATTGATATTGTCTTATCAGGCCCGAGAATGTAGTCAGCTAACCTTTTTATGTTAGAGTTTTTCTCCGTGCATGCTAATATTTTCTCTATGCACCTCATAATCTTATGAAATGTTTAAAATAGTTTTGGGTAAAAAAAAGGGGTTAAACCTCGTTCTCTCTCCTCACACCTTTCTTCATCTTCATATTTGATTTCTTTGAGTCTAGACCGTTTCCTAGGAGCTGTTTGCATTTTTCAGTTTATATCCAAGAAAAGTTTATTTAAATTAAATTATGAGAGTGGTTGATGGTGAGAATAAGTAGAGCCATAAGAGTTCATGTTTTATTTTCAAATATGTCACATCAAAACTATGTGTATTATTTTTAAGTAGACACACCTTGTCCTTATTGTCTAATTCTCATATGGTAATAATATCTCTTTAGCTTATAAAACAAAAAAAATTAGTGGAACAAAAGAAAATAGTTATAAATTATAACAAATTGATGCAAAGAAAAGAGGGATTTAACGATTTTCAATGTAAGAAAACAAAGGAAGCAGAATTATAGAGTTCAAATTTGGAGCTAAGAACCAGTGCAGGAAACAATGTACACCATAGCTAAAATTAATAACCTCAATATAACAAGACAAGTCGAACGGAAGCTGTAATTAGTAACTGAAGCCTAGTTGAAGTCCAAGGGCAAAATGAACCAGAAAAAGGGTCATGATACCACTACCCAAGATACCATGAACATTCCTTAGTCCAGGATTTCCCTGCATATCATTCAAGTAATCAAGAGTAAGGGTAAGGACGAACAAATAGAGAATGTAAAGGTTTTAATTCCATTTCCGACTTAAATTAGGTTTACCAGCTTCTCGACAATGTTCATAAAAACACTGCGATTGATTGCTCAGTTTTATTTTCATTAATAATAAACCACCAATTTCATGCTCATAGTATTAACTTTCTGAGTGATCCCTAAAGTAATAAAACTTCAAGTAATCCTCAAAATATAGAATATTCATTAATTAAATCCCAAAATTTGATATATTTTAGTTAAGTACAAGGATCAATTTGAAGAATTTTTTTTAAGAGTTTAATTAGTAATCCTCAAGATATAGAATATTCAGTCTTTTATTTATGGTAAATTTTGTTAATTTTACCAATTAATACTTTAAAAATTAAATAAATGAAGATGTATGATTTAACGTCGGTATAAAACTGTGGTGCATACTACTTAAACTATTTTTTTAACTTTACCAATTCTTACGGTAAGATTTTTAATGTTACTAATTAATACTATAAAATTTATATAAACGAATAGTTTTAATTGGACTTAACTGTAAAACTTTTTTATAACGCTAATGCATTCCCATTAAACTCTTTTTTACTGTTTACTTAACATGATTTTTAATATAAGAATAATTTATATACACAAAGGGTGTAAAGAAACTTTACATTGCCATCAAATCACAATTTAATATATTCTAACATCACTCTCAATTTTTTATAAAACTGTGATTAGATGGAAGGATTCTCAACTTTGATTGGATGTGAGGGTAAAGTTTCTTTGAGCTAGCTGAACCTGTATACTTATTATTCTCTTTTAATATTTCTATATTTTTTTGAAGACCACTAAAAGAGAATAATTCTCTAAGGATGAAATTGATGTATTGTAAACCCATTTCAAACTCAAACAAATTTCAGTTTTTATTATGGCAAGTTGTGTATGGGGAGTGAGTGAGGGAAATGGGTAAACTAGCAATACCCGATTGGAAAAACAACGGTGAATGCAAAGAGGAAAGGAAAATTAATACAAGGAGGAAGAAATAAGAATTACCTCAAAAAGTGTAGGCAGTATAGTTTGTATTGTCAACAAAGTAAGGCCAAAGACGCCTGTAACAGCATGAGGACTGTGCGTGCGAGAACAAGAAAAGAGCAACACAATGCGACGCAAGAAGTAGCCAGTACATAAGATTTTTGTTTTCTTTCATTTTTTAGTTTTTGCAATTGAAAATTATTAAACAAGACTTGGGATTTAGTGGATTACCTCTCAAAAATGGACTTATCCGAAGTTAGAAGAGCAGTTATTCCCCCAGTAGCTCCAAGGGCAAAGAAGAAAAACATACCAGCTAAGAGCTTTGGATGCAAATCCTTGGCCTTAGCCTTTTCTTCCTGCAAAATATTAAAAAAAAAAGAATCTATACTATTATGATCAACGTCAAAATTAATTTTGGATGAAATTGATTTTTATTAAAATTAACTTTGAAGTTATGTGATTTATGTATGAATTCATCTTCAAATTAGGAGCAAAATTCATTACAAAATTTTGAATCAAACACAAAACTACAGCTTTAAGAGCAACTATAGCACGGGATATATGGTTCTTAAGGTCAAACTTTGTTCTTTTCAAGACATTCCATTATGGAATACAGACAAATTTTTAAGGTGAAATATCTGTTTTCTTTTAAGGGACCAATTTGAATTCATAAGAAAATAAATAGAGTTCTTCTTGGAAGTGTAAAACCAAAAGAAAAAAACAAAAAAAAACTTTACAACATGTGTGAGTTTGTTAATCTGAAAAGTGTAACTAATTCTGGATCAAAAATAAAATTCCAAATGATCTCCAATGTGAAATGAATACTTAAAAATATATCCAAAAATGAATACTAAACTGAAAATGAAAATTAGAAAGAAGTGAGAAGTAGGAATTGGATGGCATACGAGATTATGAGAATAGCGAATGCGGAAACCGAGATAGGTACCATAGCCACCCATAGCAAAGAGCACAACAGCCTAAAAAGGAAAAGAAAGGACAAGTAATTTGTTTGTATAATGAATGGATGCAATTATGAAGTGATTACATACCATGTTGGCAGGGTGACCCCAATGAACGAGCCACTCTGGAAGGTTCCAGGACTTGACGAGGTCAACGAAAGGGGCAAAGATAGATGTTACGGCTTCAGCTGAAAATGAAGATTGTGAATAAAAGGAGAAGTAGAGAAATGGTTGAAAGAAGAAGAGGTACCTCCGGGTAAGAGAGAAGTCGCCAACAATAATGGGAATGGAGAGAAAGAGTGTAAGACAATTTGAGTGTGCTGTGTGGATTTGAGTTGTTGGGGTTGGGATACAGCCACGCCTTTCGGTGTTATGGGTAACAGAGCTGAAGAAACAGAAAGAGGACGGAGACCCACGCCAATGGAAATCGAAGCAGTCACCATTGCCATTTTTAAAAGAACGCTCTTGAAGCGTGAGTCGATGCTTATTCAGAAAAGATATAGACTGGAAAGGTCAGGAAACAAACACGCCACGTTCTCTCCACCCTTCTTCTCTCTTCTCTTTTTTCACTACTGACAGTCATGGCACTGATGGTTGTAACCGCTAACACTAACACCATCACTTTTACCTATTTATTTTTAAGTTTAATATTATTATATTTTTATATTCTATTTTATGTACTGGATACTATTAAATTCGTGCTTATGTAAATAGTTATCAATGTTATGAATTTTTAATATTTTTTATTATTGTTATGATTAATATTTTTATATTCTATTTTACTTACATAGTTATGAGTGATATGAATCTGGATACTATTAAATTCGTAGTTATGTATATAATTATGAATATTATGTTAAGAGATTTAATTAAGTTGTTTGAGTCGTATCCATCAGTAGTTGTTGAAAACTTCTAATACTGTTTTTAATTTTAGAAAAAAAAATTATCAATGTTATAACAAAACATGATAGAAAGTCTCAAATGATTAAAATAATTATTTAAACTTAAAATCATGATTCATAGAATAAAATATAAGTAGAAAAGTATTATTAGAAATTTAAAGACTTCTAAGAAAATTTTATCCAACATTATACGTAGTCTCGTTATAAGTTAGGAAGAATAAGTTTTAAACATCATGAAACCAACAATAAAATCTTATTTTAAAGTGTGTGTATATATATATAATTTCTATAAAATTTGAGAAAAATTTAAATTCAAGATAAAAAATTATAATTCTATAATATTATAATTTCTATAAAATTTATTAATGACTATAAATGAAGTGTGATATTAAGAATATATTATTGCATATAAGTTTTTTTTTAATTTGGTTACTTTAATAATATGCTTAGAAATCAATAATAATTAAAAAATATTTTTTTTCATATAGTTGGCTAAATTTATTTAATTTAAGAATGATTACTTTCAGTTAATAAATCATGAAATTTTTAATCTTGTTTAGGTTTTAATCGTTGTTTAAAAAATATTTAAATATATAAATATTTTTCTCAAATTTTATAAGGAAGTAGGTAAGTTAAAGTAGATTAAATCTATTTAACAACTATGAATACTATAAGCTTAATTTTATTTTTGAAATTATAAACTTAATATTTTAATGTTTTTTCCCTAGAGGTGGCTGGTAACAACACACTCAAACATGCCATGAAACTTGAATATATTTTCGTCACTTTTGCCTTTTGGTTTGCAGGCTGTGGCTGGCAGTGGCTTTGCTGATCAGCTGCGGCTTACAGAATTAACATTAGTAACTTGTCTTCAAGGATTAGCAGTTTTAGTTTCTCAAAACATTTCATCACTCATTTTCAAAATTCAGCAATGTGCTATGGTGGCTGGTCTAAGCCTCGCCAAGATTTTCTGAAATGTAACACCGATGCATCTTTTGGAAGTATTGTTGCTGTACGAACCTTACTTTGCTGGCTCACTACCAAAAGATAGGTTTATTATTACATTTGTAGTTTTCTAAAAGAAATTCAAGTAGTTAGTTTTCCTTAAACCACATCAAATTTATATTTGAACTATTAAATGTATCTATCATAACTGCACTTTTAATCTAAATTATGGTGTGTTGTGAAGGGGTTCTTACGTACATTATTGTGCATATAATTGTGCAAACGGTTTAACGTGCCAGTTGCCGTTCCCGCTTGAGTTTAGGTGGTAAAGGTACATAAAATCCTGCTATCCCCTCCATAACTTTTTTATCCAATAATAATGCACTCATCAAATATCACTTGTAAAATTTTCAGAACCAAGTAAAACTAACTTTTAGTTCTTGTAAGTGGTCTTGTAAAAAAAAAAACCACCGAAAGAATAGCAAGACATGAAGAATACAAAAACAAAAACTGAGGCTACAATCTCCTTCCATTGTAATGATCTCTAATTTTAGAACCAAATGTACATACAGGATGGAGGTAAAATACACTCATCTAGACTCTGCTCATTCTTGCACGCTCTGTGCCTCCTATCCACATTGCCGTCAAATGAAGTGATGTTAGAAATCTACAGCAAACCTTTTCTTCAATTTTTACGTACCCTATATTAGTTCATAATAATATTAGGGCACTGTAATCTAAGTCGAACACAACTTCAGTATTATTCAAAATTTAGGAAGTTATAATGAGTATGCTGAAATTAACAATAAGTGCAAGTCCTGACAAGTGATTAAGAACAAGGCCATAACTAAATATTTAAATGCATCAACTATTTAATCTTAGACTGTTACCACGTGTCCACGCTTTTCAATTATCACTTGAAACCCATGGTTCGATTGTTTTTCGCTTGGTCTCTTGCACATCTAAATTGATGATTAAGAACTGTCAAGAAGAAAACCATCATGTTACCATTTTATATACATCTAGCAATTGTGACCAGAACCCGAAAGGATTATCTATCTACTCTGAGAATGTTGTTGCATATGTGACCCCTTGTTACTGACTCCCGTTGGGAATCCGTTAACCATTTGCCATCAACAATAAATTTTATCTACAAGAAACAAATACAGTTATCAAATCATCTTGAGGTATTCATGCTTTATAAGTCAAAAGGGTAATAGAAACAAATAGGTAAAAACAATCCACCAATTCCAACTGCTACACTAGGAACCAAAAAATACAATAAAGGAAAGTAAAGTTCATAATTTAAAAGAGAAAGAGAGAGAGAGAGAACCAGAAAACTGGAAAATTACTGACTGAAGGGGAGTTCTGATAACTATTGATTCTAATCATTAATATTATTGAAGTTGCACGCACCTCATATACACCAGGATAAAGCCACAGCATTGTTGACCAAACTCTGGATCTCCTGAATATTATGCCATTGAACAGCATATATCAATATTTATTATTAAAACAGGCTAACTGGTATAATATTATGATGTTGCTACTTTATCAAGGTATGCAAAGAGTTTTTCATTCTGTGTTGGCTGATTCCAATAACAATCATTGAAATTATACTTTCCATTTAAGCCTTGGCACTAACTGCCATCTAAACAAAAAATCATCTGTACATTTAGTCGTATAGGATCAACAGACAATAAGTAATCAACAAGAACAGAATGTCGACGTTCAATATGAAATCAGTAACAGTAACTAGTTGCACATGTTCAATCAACAACCTTGATCCATCAAGGTCTATAGCACTAGTTGATGGTTGAGGATCCAATTTTATTCGCTGATGCCAACCATTGAAGCTACCAGCCACCTCCACAACATCACCATCACCATACAACTCAATCTGAACCTGGAATATAAGGGAAACAGAACTCTCAGCATGTATCTAAATTTTAATAATAATAATAATAAAAAATTATGTTTCATATTATTGATATAAAGTTATGATTTCACATATTGATTACCAAATTACATCATATACAAAATCAAATAGAAACATGTCTTCCATATAAAAAAGCACACTTCTGTCACCATACATTCATTGAGGTTAACCAAATAGCTGGATTAACATTTGAATTCAACTAAAGATTTTCATAATATGAAAGATGAATTTGCTGATCAATTATAAATCAGTCCAGTGATACTTGAACATCCAATAGCTGACATAAACACTCAGCCAAACCTCCCTTAGTCCTACTTACTTCAAAAATGTTGTCTTGTGATGCATCCTTTGTGTATAGTGCAAGGAATATGTATACAGTTTCCAATAAATTATAGTATATTCAGGAACAACTAAGAGAACTTTCTGTACAAGGGGAGTGTGAAATGGTCCCAGTTGCCCTTGAACACAGAATTAACGATGGTGTTTGAAGTGTTTCGTAAGTACCTAAGCACTTGGGGAACCCATCCTTAAAATCTAGTTGTCAAAGGAAGAGAACCAAACACTTGGTGCTTGTTTAGAAACAATTTTATAAAGTTGTTTTATAAAACTCGCTTGAATACTGTTTCTTAAAACAGTTTCAAAAAACAATTCTGGTTTTTAGTTTTTAAAAACTAAAAAACAGAAACAACTATAAGTAGTTTTGCTTTTCAGTTTTCTATTTTTGTTTTGAAAACTCAAAATACAATAAGAATATATTGTTTTTTGCTTTTCATTAATGAAATTTCAATAAATATAAACAAGTTTTTTTCATTTTCACATCTTCAAAACAGTTTTTAAATAATACTTGTCAAACAAGTTTTTTTTTTTTCTCTTCTTTCAGAAAACAGTTTTTGAAAACTAATTTTAAAAACTCTTTTCAAAAACTAAAAAACAAAATCAAACCAATCAAACCCTTAAATACTACACGAAGCATCTCATACAGTCATACTACTCAATGAAGGACTTAGGCACCCCATAATACCCAAGTCCCTATCCTAGCACACCCCTAAGAGCCAACATCTCGACACTCACTTTACTGCACTTCATTCGATAACATTTCACTCAACTTCCTCATTTGTTAGAACACTCCACAGGTAATCCTTTCTGAGACATCAACAGCCTGCCTATATAACAATTAATAAGTACCTAATTACTTGGCCAACTCACCCTTAAATGCTAGTAGTTAAAGAAGGAGAACCAAGCACTTAGATACTCCATTGATCATCTCATACTAGTCAATGTGGGACTTAAGTATCCCATAATACCCAAGTCTATCATGTTTATTTCGGATGAAACTCCGTTTGATATATGGTACCAGCTTTGATGTTTTGCAAAAGTAGAAAACAACTCTATAAAGGCACAGATCAGGTGATCTTATGGTGCATTCATCAAGATTGTTTTGTAATCATAGGTTTAGGGAATGTTGAATGTTCTAATCTAATGTATGAATAATTTTAAACAATTACTCTTCAATTTCATAAACAGTATTTCTATCTGAAACTGTTTAAATTTTAAAAAAGAAACCACTAGATTAAGAATGCAAGATGCGCTGAATACATTACTGGATTCAAAGTCCACAAGAATACATGCCATACCTCCTTGAGTCCTGAAAGACTTTCTTCAGCAACGTGCAACTCTGCATCTTTTGCAGATATAAGTTTTCTGGCTTTGCTAATTTCTGCCTCTGCCTTTGTTTGCAAGACAGACAAAGCAAGCTGAAAAACAATAACACGTGATTGAGTTGTATGGATTATGGAATAACTCTCATACATTGAAGAGAGAGTGAGAGAAAGGCTGAACAAGTGAACATTCAGTTGGTTTCGGTTCTAGTATGCTATAAATCCTATTATCTTGTTTACACTTCTGCACTGACAAAATAAGTTGAATTTTTAGAGATTTATGACACAAAGTCAGATTGAACTATGCTTAACTTAGAATTTATTTTTTTTTACTTGGTGAATCAAAAGTGCCAAAGCCCAGTAAAATGCTATTTTGATGCAAACAATTAACATGGTGATACCAGAAAATATAAATAAGAATTGATAATTGATTGGGTCAAACTCAAGCATCAAAGGTAGTTCAACAAAGGATGATTGCTCAAATAACAAGCACTTTGGCACCTAGGCAGCGTAAGATCTTATCAACATACACACACATCTTGTAGTGCCAGTTTTCCGATATTGCTCACTTACCTTTTCCTTCTCAATCTGTCCCTTCAGTCGAGACAGTTCCAACTCCTTCTGATACTGAATAAATAACATTTGCAAATGCAAGAGGAAAAAGCATGATAACAGGTTATATTCATACATATTCTAAACAAATTATTTAGCTTTAGCAACATCTCAACCACAAAAGAAACTTCAAATATTATTACCAGCATGAACTTGAGATGATTTATCTCACTTTCATTTTGCACTTTTGGAGCCTGCATAATGAGAATAAGTAAAAAGCAAATAATTAAGGTCACAGGAAGCTGCCAATTGAGATAGAATTTTGGGAAATTTATACACAAAATTACCTCAATTTTCATGTCCTTGTCAAAATGCGTAGTTAGATCCTCATGTGGCAAGTGATCATCCCTATATATGATTTGAATACAGGAAAAAAAAAAAGGAGGGTTTAGTTCAAATGAAAACACCAATGAACTTCCCACAGTCCCAGTTGGTTACTAGCATACATATAATACAAAATACTGACCCAAGAGGCTGATCCAAATCCAATAGTCCAGATTCAACAACTTGCTCGGATGTCAATGATTTACCATGATCCAAATCCAATGAGTTACCATGATCCACGACACTATTATCTTCAGGGGGATGGGTACCTGGTGGTGGCATATACACAGCAAGTTCAGATTCAATAACTCTTTTGCTTTCCTCAGGATCTTCCCCATTTAAAATGCTAGAGACATGAACTAAGAATCAAACAATTAGGGGCATTGCCAAAAAGGAACAAAAAACCTGTGTCTATAAAATTTGCACTGAACAAAGAAATTTGAGTTCAGACAAGGTAGATCATCTTTTTTGGTCATTGTCTTCTTTTTTACTCAATATGTTGAAACTGAAATCAGTAGCTACTGTTGTCAACGGTATAGCTCTAGCCATTCACGATGACAGTTAGAATATGCAAATATGTCTTCTCATATCTTAAGATTATTTTATCAGATTAATTTTCCTATTTCTTGTTATCTCTTAGGATGCTTTACCATATTTCCTTATCTTTAAATGATTTTGTTTCCCAAATTAGTTGGGATTATGATTAGCAAAAATACAGGTTAGTGCTTTATGTTTCATGAATATATTAAATACGTAAATACGTTGTAATTTGTAATACATCTTAGTTAATATTAATTTAGTGTTTTATTTTTCTTTCATCTCACTTCCTCCCACTATATTTAAAACTCCATAATTTCAGCAACAATACAATATTACATATTACAGTTACCTTCAACTGGTTCCAAATCTCCATTCTGAATAAAAGTTGCAACCTTTTCCTTCAAAGACAAGTTGGCCGAAGTGTCAAGATTAGTAGAACTGCTCTCAATAGAATAAAAAATTGAATCAGGTTTGTCATCGGCAGAGAAATTTTCCGTAACAGAAACTTCAGAGGTTGTGGCAACATCTTCAACAATATCATCATTGTCATCATCTAGACCTTCTAATGCATCCAAGTCCTTTTGCTTCAACAGAGATTGCTTTTCCGTCAGTGACAAGGTTGTCTCTCCAACCATTTTTCCTACTAAACTCTCCTCAGACTCAAAATTTTTAGTAGACACTGACTTAAATGGTAATTCACCAGAAATTTCTGTAGGCATGAGGGAACTTTGGGCACCGAAGTTAGGATAAAGACCTTCTCTTGAACTAACACTATCATCATCCACAACAGTCACTTCAGTCGGGTAGAAATTCTCCTCTGTTACATTGTTGACCACTTTAGCATGATCTTCGAGTTTACTTATACCATCCTCAACATACAAATTAACCAAGGGTTCTTCAGTGATGGAAGTACCTTCATCATCCATAACAGTCACTTCAGTTGGTAAGAAACTCTCCTCTATTACATGGTTGACCACTTCAGCATGATCTTTGACTTCACTTAGATCATCCTCTACATACAAATGAAGCAAGGCTTCTTGAGTGATGGAAGTATCTTTATCTAAAAGTTGAACTAGAGTCAAAATACAAACTACCAGAACTGTTTCCTAATTGAAATTCCGTTGAAGCTTCAACATCGTCGACCAAACTGTCCACCTTCTCACTCTGACCTTTAAATTGCATTATATTAAGTCATCAGTCATTATCACGACTCACGAGCAACACAAAATAAGCATCCATTCAGAAAGAAGAAATTTAATTGACCTGCTAAAGGATCTTCAAAACAATGAACATCAGCATTTAATATGCTTCTTGAGAGAAGCTCTTGAATCTGTTTATGCCCTCTCCTTCTGACAATGTTTGCCAAGTCGTTCCTATAAACAGGCAAAAATAATCCCCCTCCAACTATTAAATGGTATGGTCCCAACTAATTTGCATAAAAGTGTTATAAATTTGATCTCATAAATAGAACATGAAAGCTATTGATTATCCTTAAAAGGCAAGAGAAGAGTTTGGAGGGAAAGCGAAAGAACCATCCGTGGAGCAAAAGTTCCTTGGTAGATGGAATGTGGTCCTCCGGGAGGCCAACGGAAGCGAGGAATTGGCGAATATCGATGCAGATCTCAGCGTCAGTTTTTCTTCGACTTTTCCTTAATCATGCAGCGAAGGAATTAGAAAACGCAATAAAGAAGAAAAAAGGAAAGAAAGAAATGAGAGAGGGCGAAACCTTGTGGAGGTTCTTGTGGTGGCGGTTTGAGAAGAACGCAGGCGAAGAGAGATAGAAGTAGACGGTTGAAGAAAGCGCGATGGAGAGACATTGCACTCGCCACAGGGAAAGGTGGTGCAGCTTGGGAAGTAGCACACCCACACACTGCCCATTTACACTTCCTCTCTTTGTCCTTTCTCCCTATGCCTCACACTCACCCCAACAACAACAACAACAACAACAAGAACCACTAGGATCACTCTTCTTTCTTTCTTCTTCTTTTTCTTTTATGTTGATAATTGCTACCGCTTCATCATTCGATCGATTGTTGAAGGGTTATTTGGTCTTCAATCAGGACCGTCTGCTTGCTCCTGAATGTTAGAAGCGTCTCACCTGCTTGCTAACTGAACGTTTGATCCTTTTCCAAAAAACAAAACTGAATGTGTGCTGAATTTATTTAATTAGTTAACGTGTTATTAAATTAAATCTTTCAAAACCTTTTTTGAAAATTTCGATATTATCAAATACCATAAGGTTTTGTATAGTGAGATAGAGGGAAGGAGATGAATTATCATGAAGAAGAGAAGAGAAATTTTAATTATATATTATGTTTGGTTTTATGAAAAGAAAAATAACTCTCATTTTGATTTATAAAATAAAAAATATTTTGAAGTTAATTCATTTTTATCTTTATATATAATAATATTATATATAATATATAATAGTACTCTTATGTTTGGTTTTATAATATTTATATAATATATATATATATATATATATATATATATATCATAATGACGTGATAATCTCACAATAATGTAGTTAATTCTAATATGTGTTTTTCAATCTAAGTGTTTCTCATATTTCTTAGGATTATTCTACACTCTAAAATATTCCTGTTTAAATTTCTATACTAGCACTCCTTCCATCGGTATTTATGAGGTTTTTCATATCATACTAAGAGAACACTAGGTTTGATTGGTTTAGTTTTACTTTTTAGTTTTTAAAAAAAGTTTTTAAAAATAGTTTTCGAAAATAAAATTAAAAAAAAACTTATTTAATAAGTAATATTTGAAAACTGTTTTGAAGATGTAAAAATGAAAAAATTTGTTTATGTTTATTAGAATAAACAAAAAACAACATATCCTGATTGTATTTTGAAACAAAAAATAGAAAACTAAAAACCAGAACTGATTTCGAAAACTGTTTTCAGAAAACACTACCCAAACAAGTTTTTTAGTTTTTAAAAACTAAAATACTGAAAACAGTTTTATAAGACTGTTGTCAAACATAGTTGAATAAAACACTTAATATACTTTTTTGTTCTAATGCGCCTCCTATACCACTTTATCCACTATGATGCATTTAATAATAACAAATACAATTTTATCCACTATGATGCGTTTAATAATAACAAATACAATAACTTGAAACTCTATGATAGATTAATGTTAAAAGAAAAGAAACATAGTTGGATGAAAATTAACAAGAGAAATAAATCAAATGCAATTATGAAAAAGATTGAGAAAATTTTAATAAAATTATATAAAATTTGTTAAACGATTTTTTCCACTTCAATATGGGAGGAAAATTAAAATTTGGTGAGAATGAATTTTTCTCTCTTCTTAAAAATTAAAACAAACAATA
Source organism: Psophocarpus tetragonolobus (assembly GCA_037954015.1). Taxonomy (NCBI): domain Eukaryota; kingdom Viridiplantae; phylum Streptophyta; class Magnoliopsida; order Fabales; family Fabaceae; genus Psophocarpus; species Psophocarpus tetragonolobus. The sequence continues at coordinate 38,313,467 of CM075692.1, forward strand.
TTTTTCTTTTCAAAATTCTTCCTTCCCCTTCATAAACAGATGTAACTCTTTTTATAAGTTCTAAAAATCTTAATTGAATATTGTTAGATCTTCTTCTCCTTAAAAAATGTTAAAAGACTTAATTAAATATTACAGTACTTTTTTATGTTCCTTAAAATTTTTCTTGAATACCACGAGCCTTTGCTATTAATAAATGTGTTACAATCCAAAATCCAAATACACTCGCCTTAAATCAAACTTTATCTCTATAATGATGTTGATATTATATTTTTTTGTTTTAAAATACTTTTTTATTTTAAGAAATGTCCGATTCCATATCCCCCAACGACATTTAGGTATCATGTCATTTACAAAAAAAAAAAATAAGGTATCATGTTTTCTTATAAGATTCAATACATGTTACATTTTAATTTATCTTAATACAAGTAGCTCTTAAAAAGTGATGAATAATGTTTTTTTTTCACCGATAATCTATTAGAAAAAATAGTTGTGCACTTGTAACACTAACATTCAATCACAATATTTTATTTATTGTAAATTTATTGAATTTGTTAATTAATATTTTAAAAATCATATAAATAAAGAAGTGTAGTTAAACATTAGTGTAAAATTATTTTACATATATTAGTAATTAATTTTTTTTTCTATAACTTTTAATGACAACTAATTCTAAATACCATGTTATTCTAAATACCGATAATCTGATAGAAGTTTAAGACAATATCACATAGTTTATAACAATTCACCTTACTCAATCAAGTAAGTCAGATCTCTTAACTATTTTATTTCATTTTTAATACTACTATTTCTTCAAAAGATAGAATAAAATTTAAAATACCTTTAATGTTGGCTTTTCAGTTTTATCTAATACTTTTATTTTCTTTTAAAATCAATATAATGATAGTATTAAAATACACTCAAATATAATAAACATGGATGTAATTAAAGAATAAAATGCATATGATAAAATAAGAGCAGAAGAAAATATAAATAAGGATATCATAAGAGAGAAAAATTTAGTTATCTATTATTTTTATTGTTACCAGCAAAAACACATATGATCTGAGTTTTTATGTATTTTCATTTTTATTATATGAAATTTATCATTTGAAATTTTGACTTTATGTTCAGCATTTTATGTGTATTTACTTTTTTACAGAACTATTACATTTTAAAATTAATTAATACTTTAAAATTTATATAAATAAAGAGATATAGGATAAACTTTTTTTCACCGTGCATATTAATTAAAATTTTAAAATTATTTATTTATTTTAACCAAATAATCTTCTACTAACGCATGTATATTTCCATCCAACATGTATATAAATGTATCATTAAGTTAATATAACTTATATTTGTTTTGTTGTATAGCCTATTACATCCACATTTCTACTATATAGTCCTATTTCAATGAAAATAAATTTGATATATTGTAAGATTCATTCTATTCTTTGTTTATAGAATATTTTGTGTACTATGTATTATTGTTTAATTAATTTATTGAATTATTTATTTTGTATCTAAAGAATGTTTACTTGTAAGCTTTTTTCTGTGTTGTTTTTAGTTTATTAGTATTTTTTTAGAGTTTAATTAGTATGTACTATCACCGTAAACATTACACTGACATTTAGTCACATTTTTTTTATTTATATGAATTTTAAATTATTAATTGATAAAATCAATAAACTTACCATAAATAAAAAGTTGTGATTGAATGTCTACATCACTATTTTTATACAATTTATATTATTTGGGTAAAATGATAAATTCAATATATTATAATATTTTTCTCAATTAAGTGTAACACACTTTTTTCTGCAGATATTCTTAATTGAAATTTATTGAAAACTATATCTTTAAAACATAAAGGCAATAAAATTGACATGTGACCACTAAAATTTGTGATTTTAATATGCTTCTACAAATAATAGTCTATTATAAAGTAATTTAATTTAGATTAAGAAAACATGATATATTTAATTTTGCTTTTATCTATTTAATTTTGTATTTTTATTATTTTTATTTAAAACACAAAATTAGTTTTTGAAATAATGTAAATTACTATAATTTAAATTTAAAATTGGTAATTAAAATAAAAACTTTTATCTATTAAGAAATAACTTAAATAAATTATTTTAATTTCTATGCATAGATAGTATAAAAAAATTTTACATTAACGTTCAATCACAATCTTTTCTTTAGTTTAAATGACTTTTAAAGTATTAATTATAAAATCCATAAACTTACTATACATGAGAAGTTGTGATTAAATGCTAATATATAACTTTTTTTATATTGATAGAACATAAATAAAAATAAATTTAAAGGTTAACATAACAAATTAAAAAATAAATAATTATTTTTTAAAAAATAAAGGTGAACCAAATATATAAATTAAAAAATAATAAATAAATAAATAAAATAAAAGAAAGGAAAACATAACAAATTAAAGAGATAGACACAATAATTTAAAGGTTAACAAAAAACATTATTTTAAACCTGAAAAATTAAAATCAAAATAAAAAATAAATCATTTTTTTCTTCTCCTCCAAGGTGTGGATGTGCACTTTGACAATTTTTTATAAAATAATAATAAAAATCTTACAGAAAGGTGGTTATAAATATAAGAATTTAATGAGTATTCATCAATCATATATAAAGTTTTACACTAATAATACATAATAATTAAGTTCTAAAGGTAAATGATCGATAGAAATAGCAAGAATAAAAAACGACCCAACACACTTAATTATTTTAAGTTTTAAAAAATTAAAATGAAAATGAAAAAAAAAAGATAAAATATGATGAAAAGAAAAAAAAATATAAACATGAGAAATTGTTGGGAGATAATATGGAGAAACTAAGATCAAAGATGAGGTAGTTTTTTAATACTTAAATGACAAAAAAGAGATGAGGAATATGGTGGTTGCATAAGAATTAAAATGGTAGTTATGTTTTAATTAAATATAATTAAAAATAAAAATCATATATAATTTCATAAAATAATGATTCGTTGGAAATCATTAATAAAATCATATATAAAAATACAATTACAAAAAAAATATAAAATGAATATAAAAAAGATCTACATCTAATTTTTATCTCATAAAAACACAATTAGAATGAAATAAATGTAAAATAAACTAAGAATGTGAAAAAACAAAACTAAAATCCAAATTGTGAAATTAGAGATCTTAATTATATGAATAACATGTGAAAGAGAAAACTTTACAGTTATTCCTTTTACAGATAGGAAAAAACTAAAAAACAAATTTGAATACTGAGTTCACATTTTTTTTTCCAATTGTATCCATGAATTACTTCACTTTCATGTATTGAAACATTGAGTTTACATCTTTTTTCCAATTGTATTAATGAATATTTTTGTGTATCATTGAAGATAAAAAGGACAAATTTGAATACTGAGTTCACTTTTTTTTTCCAATTGTATCCATGAATTACTTCACTTTCATGTATTGCACCATTGAGTTAACATCTTTTTTTCCAATTGTATTAATGAATATTTTTATGTATCATTGAAGATAAAAAGGACAAAAAATGTGTTGAAAAATAAGAATTGTTTTTTATATATTTTTTAATCTTAATACCACACATAGTACAGGAGTGTTTAAAGCATGTTGCAAGGGTTCAATGACCGAACAAAATTTAATATAATAATTATTTTCACATTTATTAGTTAAAAAGAAAAATAATGTTAAAAGATAAGAACAATTAATTAAAGAGGTGAACTCAATCTCAGTTATTCTACAAATAAATAAGGAAGGTAGAATGATAATATCTTTTTCAACCACCATGCGAGGTTTCTTTTTTAAAAAAACACTCTAAAAAGTTAAAAATTCCATCTTCCAAATCCAAAATAAAATAACAGACAAAGAAAAAAGTTGAGAAATAAAAAACACGAGTACAATTGAAAATTGGAGAAAGGAAAAAGGTACGAAAGAAGAAAACACACTAAGTAACTATTCATTGGGAGCAGATTCAATGGTGTTAGTATGAAGGAGTTGCAGTTGAAAGTTGAGAGAAAGATATCCAATTGGGAGAGAGAATGAAAGAGTTAGTTAATACAAGGATGTTAATTCAAGCTAAAGGGTAATTTTGATATAATAAATTGTGGACAACAAAACACTAAAGTTTTACTCGAACTTATTTATATAATGATGATATAAATAAAGAAATATTCCATATAGAGGAAAATTTTAAGAAGTTTTACTTAGACTTATTTTTACCATATGACCCCTAAAACATGTATTTTGACTAAGTTTATAAGCATGCTTATATATACTCTTTCGTAACGTATAGGTAAAATATACTGTAATTTTTTAGTTTCTTATTGTTTAAATTGATAACTTTAAAAACCTGTCAATTTAATTCTGTGTTTTTAGTTAAGTTTGGTTTTTAAACTTGATATTTAAAAATACAATTTATGTCACCTATAAATAATTACAAAACATACTCCTATAATGTATTTAAATTAAATATCTGTTGACGTTTATAAACTGTTATATACAACATACTCCTTTAGGATAAATTTTATCAAAACAAGTTTATTAAACCAACGCTTGAGTTGGACGTATCATATGACGTAATGAGAACAAAGAGCATACAATTGGACTTTCAAGGACCAAATTGACATTTGCTTTCGAAGACTCGGCGATGGGTAGAAAAGTGTGTAGCAAACTAGCAATAGAAAATATATTGAAAAAAAAACTTAAATGGTTTATTTTACCTTATTAATATTTTAAAAATTATATAAATAAAATATTGTAATTAAATATTAATATAAAATTTATTTATACGACTAGTTATAAGTATTAAAATCTAATATTTTTTTAATGAAGTATTCTAGCTAAAATATGTTTTACATTTTAATTATTTTTTTAAAAAAAATCGTATTTAATTGGTTACTTTAATTTTAAAATATATTATTTTTTATTATTTAAATTTTTTAAATAGTTTTGTAGAAAAATAAAAATTATTTAAATATTAAAAGTGATATATTTAAAAAATAAATACAACCAGATAATACAAAAAAAATAAAATTAAAGAGATGGAGAATTTTCTAGGTCCTAAAGCAGATTTACTCATTATTCTTTATACAAGTCGGGGAGCAGACTTTCTATACTTTATATGCAAATTGTGATAGCAGTGACCAATTTAAACTTTGCAAGAGGGTCGGTCCTATATTTACTATAACTATACTCTATATAACGATGGAAACTTGGGTTATTTAATTATGAGTTTAGGAGTCGATAGTGATGAAAATTTGATCTGTGATCTATTGAGCCTGTTCCTCCGTTGACTTATGCCATATAAATTTCTTCTCTGAATAAAAGTTTGAGTGTTGTGTCCAGCCTCTGAGTAAGGAAGCGTGTGTGTTAGGAGAGAAAGAAAAGATGGGTAGAGCTCCTTGTTGTGACAAGGCCAATGTAAAGAAAGGGCCATGGAGTCCTGAAGAAGATGAAAAGCTGAGAGAGTACATAGAGAAACATGGCACTGGAGGGAACTGGATTGCCCTCCCACAAAAAGCTGGTTACTTTTTCTTTTCACTTTATTCTCCAGCTATTTTGTTTTGGTTTGTCAACTGCTGTGAAGTTTTAACAAATCAATCATAAGGTTTTAAAATGGTCTCAACTGTGATTTTGGCTGAACATCAAGGTTTTTTATGTGTTCACAACTGCAACTCAATTGCAATTGTGGTCGTATCGGCTACATTTTTCCATAATTTTCAGTAATTTCAAAGAACGCTAGCAAACTGCAGCTGTGACTATAATTTAATTACTCTCTTCAAGCTAATGAGAGTAATTATATTTATAATATGTTGACATGCAGGGTTCTTACCTGTTCTGCTTTTTCGTTTATCTTGTGCTCCTGATCTCAAACAGGTTTGAAAAGATGTGGGAAAAGTTGTAGACTCAGATGGCTCAATTATCTCAGACCAAACCTTAAGCATGGCGAGTTTTCTGAAGATGAAGATAGAATAATCTGCACTCTCTTTGCTAGCATTGGAAGCAGGTATTCTTTATTTCACTTGATTTCAAGTTTTTTTCTTACCAACCTTGGATGTACTTCCTAGTTCAGAGACTAAATGATGAAAGATCGTGTATCGTAGAGTTTGTTTTCACATCTGTTAAGTTGTCAAAGTAGATATGATATTGATACATCATTCATGTACTTTTAGATCTGCTACATGTTTCTTATTTGGGAACTCGTTGTGACAAGTGTAGATGGTCAATAATAGCATCTCAGTTGCCAGGCAGGACTGACAATGATATCAAGAACTACTGGAACACCAAGCTCAAGAAAAAAATGATGGGAGTGAATAACTCAGCACCGAAGAAACCTCACCAAGTTACCCTTTCACCCATGCTTCAAAACTCAGCACCATCTTCATCTTCCTCATCATCTTCACCAATATCGTTCAAAAACAACCACAACTCTTGTTACCAACCCCATGTCCCCATGACAACTTCTGAGTCCATTTCATACTCAACTCTTTTGAGTGGCAATTCTTCTTCTACTTCTGCATATTCCACTTTTGAATGCCTTCAGAATTACCAAGTTAACAGTGCCTTTATATTAGGGGGTGAAACAAGTTGTAGCTCTTCTTCAGATGGAAGCTACAATAATAAGATCAGTCATGTCAAAGAAGCAGAATTTGGGCATGGTGACCAGATAGGGGGTCTTAGTTACCTCTCTAGTGGGGTGGAAGATACCCAAAAGTTGATGCCATCCAATGCTGGTAGGGTTAGTGGATGGACAGGTGAACAAAGTAGATTATGGGAAGAAAGTCCATTAGATTATGGTCTAGAAGAAATTAAACAGCTAATAAGCACTAGTAGTTGCAACAACTTTATGTTTGATGACAGCAAGACAGCGGAAATGGTCATGTACTACTGATGCTGACGGGTGAAATCAAGAACATTTGAAGGGGAAAACCAGTAGAACGAGAAGATTCAGTTTGGACTTTGGTGAGGGAAAAGTAGTGCTTAATTGGTCCACTCACTTTTTTTACAGTACATGTTGGAAGTTTCCTTTGAATATCATTTACTTGGTGCAGGTATTATTAACCCCACCATAACTATGGATGTGTCCAAAAAACAAATCAATCAGAAAGGAAATAAGGAAGGATGCCTTGTAAAGTAGAGCACCCCTCAATCTTTCTTCCACCCGATTTAGAAAGAGGAATGCACCAGCAATCCACTACTATTATTTAATATTATGTAACAATTTTTCTTCCAATCATGCACCTTTAATTTTCCTTAACCATCATGGTTTTATATATTATTGTTTCTCAAATGCAGATTGTGCAGGTCATTATTTCTTCCGTACAAATTTTACTTTACTTAATTTTTAGACAACAGATTATTCACTCATTGCTTAGTTAATGTCATGGAAAATGAGTCATTTTTATGAGGTTTTGGATTTTAATTCTTATTACCATTAATTGTATATGATTTTTTTCATCATTTTAACTTTTTTGCATGAAAAAAATTACAAATAAAGGTTAAACCAGCATATAAATGATGATTAGTTTTAAATTGACAGGGTATATGGATATTATTATCTCATAAAAATAAAAGAAGAAATTAACAGTCATTTAATAAAATTAATTAACTTAAAAATTAAAAATAATTATTTTTTAAATCAATTTATTAACATTCATTGTATAGAAGTTTCTTTCATTTATTATTTATTTAGAAAAATACCTCTTTGATTAAAGAAATTTTTCTTAGTTTAAGTACAATGTCGGAAAATAATTTAACACAAACTGAATGCTATCACCTAACTAAGGTAATTGAGTTTTATAAATAATAAAAAAAAAATATGTAAATAGTTTTACATTTTCATTTGATTACATTTCATCATGTTTTGTTTAATAAATTTGTTAACTTTATTAATAAATATTTTAAAAAATTATATAAATAAATGATTGTTATGGCTTATTAAAAAAAATTATTATTATGATTTTATGATTAAATATATTGATGACTCACAAGCAAAATAAAGGATAATTTTGAGAATACAAATTTCCTTCATATTTTTCTGGTGTTTTATGACTCTTTTTGAATGAAAGGAAAAATGGATGAGACTCACACTAACAATTTTTTTCTTGTTATTTCTTTTTATACTGAACTAAAAAATATTTTTTCTCATTTCCCTATCTTAACCATCAACAGGCTTAATCACTTATAAAATTTTGAAACATTAATACAATAAATTCTACATTTTAAAAACTAATTTAAAGGTGGTCAACAGTATAAAACTGAATGCATGACTTATAATTAATCTCCTAAAATTTTATTTAATTTTTTAATTCTATAAACTACTACGATAAAGTCTAGAATTAACTAGTCATCCTAGTGAAATTGGATTGGCCGGTTAAAAATAAATCAAATTATGGAAGTATATATGTATAAAGCAATAATTCAACGGTCACTAATTGACACGAGTCCCTGTATAAATCCTTTGGACTGTTTTCTGAGATTAATTTATACAATTTTGTAATAATGGCGAGAACTAAGCGTAATTTGAAATTTAACTGACCTAGCAAAACAATAAGAAGAAAATCACAAGTAGCCACGTGATAAACTTGCTTACAAAATTATCAATGGTGAAGGTAGTCAAAATAGACTAATTCGGTCAAACTAAAAGATGATCACTGCACGTAAAAAATAAAAAAGTAGACTAATTGGAAAAGAAAAAAAGATTGGATTTATTTTAAATTAAATGTAAAACTAATATAATTTAAACCAAATTGAAATTTAATATATATTTTAAAATTCAAATTTACTGCAGATTTTTTTATATTAGTTGTATTTATTTGAGACTTTTTCCATTATATGTGGTGATACTTCTTCTTCTTCTCCTTCTCCTTCTTCTTCTTATTATTATTATTATTATTATTATTATTATTATTATTATTATTATTATTATTATTATTATTATTATTATTATTATTATTATTATTATTATTATTACTATTATTATTATTATTATTATTATTATTATTACTATTATTATTATTATTATTATTATTATTATTATTATTATTATTATTATTATTATTATTATTGCTGCTGTTGCCTGTACATGATACCTATTGTTAAGTTGACATAATTGAAATCATCAAACACGTGAATTAATTGACTTGAAGTTATTTAACTTTGATTAATAGTATAAGTTTAAGTCTTAGATATATAAATGTGTTAAGTATTTAATTAAATAAATTTTTACCGTTCACATACTTAATTTAGTCGACCAGGATTACCACTAAAAAAATCATGTTTTGTATTAAAAAGAGAGAGAGAGAAATTAAAGCATGACGAATATTGAATCTGGATTTAATTAAGGCGCGTCTACGAGGAAAACATGCTTTGGTTTGTCGTGGCAGAGCTTCTGAACTTCATAATTAAGTTAGGTTCCTTTTGTTTGATATACTCCTCAATAATTTACGGTTAGATTATGAATTTAAGCACACATCGTCCTCGTTAAATAATTTTTAAAACCCCTCGAGCTATAGGAATCACAAACAATATGGCCATAAAAATTTATTTGAAAGTGAGTGAATAATAAACAAATCCAACGAGGGGACAAAGATTTAAAAAGATAGTATTTAATTAAAGCATGCATTACGTGATGTAAGTAAGAAAGAATCATAGTGGCAGATTGGCCAAGAGGCTCCAAAAATATATGACCATAAGATATATAATGGAGCCTTAGATAAGTCTTTGATTGGTGGCTTGTACTCATTTGTTTATAATAAAATATCCATTAAATTAGTTTAATTTTCCCAAGGAAATAAAGCTGATGGAGAAGTTGAAGCCAAAGCATGCATTGACCTCACCATTTTGTTTGCATTTCCCACGAGATTAGACCAACAACAAACACCAGCAAGTGGCATCATATTATAGACATGGAAAATACAGCTAAATGTCCTAAGTCTTAGCACAAAGGTGGAACTTGTTTACTATTCTACATATATAATGCAAGTGAATATGTATGAATGTCAAAAAAACACTCTTTACTCCCTCCCCCCCGTTTGACTTTGATCTTTTTTTCATACTTTACAAAATGCTTTCCAGCTTTAATATTTTTTTTTCTTTTTCTTAATAAATCCAGCTTTTATATTAACGATTTCTATCTACGAGAGGAGAACACTACTAAAAAAAATAAAAAATAAAAATTAAACGGTTATTTTTACCTTTTAAAGCGGTTTTAATTCGTTCTAAAAACTTCTGTTTTAAAAAGTCTGATTTTCGAAAGATAATTATTTGAAACACTACTAAAAAAAATAAAAAATAAAAATTAAACGGTTATTTTTACCTTTTAAAGCGGTTTTAATTCGTTCTAAAAACTTCTGTTTTAAAAAGTCTGATTTTCGAAAGATAATTATTTGAAGAATTCCTTATATTTTTTCTTTTAAATTTTTGTGCTTGTACAAAGTAATCCAAAATGCTTTCTAATACTTTCTAAAAGTATGATTTTCGAAAGATAATTGTATTCTCTTTAATCTCTAGTGATAATTATTTTCTCCTTTTTTCACTAAAGATAAAGATATATATATATATAATAAAATAATAATAATAATAATAATAATAATAAGTAAAAATATAATTAATGTAATCTTGAACATTACAAATAAAAAATAAATAGGAAAAAAATACAACACATGTTTTTATGAGCCATTAAAATTTTAATTACTTAAGAAAATTGGAATAACACAAGATATGTCATCCTATAGAATAAGGATACACAAAAACAAGGGGATAAGACTACTTATCAAAAAGCAAGGACTCAAATCCAACCCTAGGACACAACGAAAAAGAGAGTCACACCCCTCAAATACAGAATGATGAGGTCATAACCTATTCTGAAAAATTATGAGGTCATAACCTATTCTGAAAAATTATGAGTAGTTAACTTAACTACCTTTGATTATTCCCTAAAAAATCAATTGAACTGCTAAGACAATAGTCTAAACCTTCCGGACAATCTTGAATATTGTAGGGTTATGAGCCTTCCAAAGATGTCAAAGATTAGAAAATCACACAAAAAACCATATTTGATGAGCTTCTTTGTTCCCAACTAGATCCAGAAATTCAATATCATGCAAATGATTATTAGTGTTATGTAAAGCAGTAGAGATGTCTTACCATACACATAACTTTAACCACACTTTGACTAAAGGACAAATCACATAAAAGGTTATTGCTTTGAAGTATCTCACACTTTTACCAGGTTCTCCCTTGTAAGTATTCTATCAGCATTCAGTTGTCAAGACTGGAATTAAACTCTCAGGGGTACTCCCTTCATTCATAGTTTTAAAATACTAACACTTAAGGTACTCCGTTCATACATAGCTTTAAAAATACCAACACTTAAAAAACATAGAGTATACTTAAAAAAATATTCTTACAAGCCTTTGATAATTTTCAAGAAAGGCACAAAATATGAATAAATATTATTAATAACTTTTTACAATAGCAATTATATACAACATTTATAAAATGTTACAAAAAATTTATTAATATATATTTTCTTGGTTTCTTTTATAAATGTTGTTTAAGGTTAAATCGGAGAAACGGAGAAAGGAATATTATTCATAATTTATGATATTTTTTTAATGTTTCTGTTTTAAACAATATTTTTATTAAGTATTGTGAAAAAAATATATTAGTAAAAAGATTACACATGGATAATTAATTTTTGTATCAATTAAGTCTTCCACCATAATTAACATTTAATTCCTAGCGTAGGTCAATCATTGTATTTTTCACTACTGTTTAGTACTATTTAACGTACCAAAAGTCAAAACCATAGTCTTTAGTTTTAAATGTAAATTTACAACATGTTCACTTGAAATAGAGTTAATTATATAAATTATAGTGTTAGCAAAGTTTTGGTGCAAGTTTTAGATGTGAAAAAATAAAAGTTATTCTAAACTGTCAAAAGGTGGGTATTGCTGGATTTATAAAATATTGACTTGAAAGAAAAAAAAATTATTAATTTAGTCGAGTGATTAACAAAAAGAAATATTCTTCAGCATAATTAATTATTAACTCTCTTTCAAACATAATGAAAGTAGCATCAACATGGTATTACATGGTTTATAGATAGTCGTCTTTCTCATACTTTAAGGTTTGATTTTTTATTCTTGTGTATAGAAACAGTTTTTAGGAAATTAATCACTTAAGTTGATTTCAATACCTCTATTAGTTCTTAACTTCTAATAAAAAACACAAAATGAAAGGAGTTTTTTACTCAAAACTAAAATTGTAATTTTAAGAAGAACACATTACATATCACATTCTTTTGAAAGTTAAATTACAATTGTAACCCATGACAGTTGGTACATTTCATAATACTTACTAAATAGTTAATTATGCATTAAGTTATATAATTAATAAAAATATTATAGTATCATTAATATATAAGTTAACCAATTAATTATTATTTTTATTTATTTCTATTTCTATTATTTTTCTAAACCAAGTATTATGTGCTTAAGCTAGAATAACTCTACACTATTTGATCTACACATTTTATGGTTTTTATTTGTATAAATGCATGATAGAGAAATATAATAAGTAAATACCAAATTTGTTAACTTTTATTAAATTCATTTATTTTCCATAAATTTTATTATGCATTTATTTTCTCATAGTTGAATAAATCAATTATTATTTTTATTTCTATAAGTGTATGATAAAGTGATATATAATAAATAAATATGAAAATGTTTTATTAATTTTTCATAAATTTTAGTAAATATTTCATTTTTATCAATAAATCAATTACTATTTTTATTTTTATTGTTCCAAATACACGACATGACACCTAGATGCAAACCTAAGATATTGTGTATTCATTTTTATTTTTATCACTATAAATGTATAATATCTTTCTTTAGATAATGAACAGATACAAAATTAAATTACTTTTTTACTAAATCATTTTCTATCATAAACCTACATGGTGTGCATGCAAGCCACGTAAACCTAGAAGGCTATTGGAATCTTCTCCTCCCTTTTCTTTTGATGCAAGTTGAACAAACACACATATACATGTTTTGTTTCAATTTTTGTCATTAGGAAATGTCGTATTAGTTGTAGGTTTTGTTTGTTTGTTTTTTTTTATCATCATCACCACTTGCGTAGGTTTTGTCATTAGGATATGGTCATTTAAGAGAGAGTTTATTTTAACACGTAATATATCTCTTTTATCACTTGGAATTAATATTAAGACTAAATTATAATTTGTCTCTTATTCAATTTTGGTGTTTTGTTTCTTATTTTTAATTACTTATATTTTATCTTCTATTTTATAAATAAATAACATTTGAATCATCCTTTAAATCATAGTTGTTGACGGTTAAACTATCAGCAATAACTTTTTATGTGACATAATTAAACGGCATGTCTAGAATGATTTTAGTTAATTGAGGGGTTTAAATTAAAATTCTCATGTTGATTTAGGGTTTGTAGAACCTCAATTTCTAAAATTAAGTATCAAGAGTAGGAGAGAACCTAACTCAATCCTCATCATGGTGTTCATCCATTGCTTGGTTGTGTTGTTCATCTACATTATCTTCATCTTCATCATCTTAGGCTTCATATGTGGCTATAATATATCGGATGATTCAAATGTCATCAATTTATAAAATAAAGAGACAAAATGTGAACTATAAAAAATAGGGTGTCAACATGTCAGCAATTAATAAATTGATAGATACAAATTATAATTTAGCCTAATATTAAATATCTAAAATGATCTTCTTCTTAATATTGTCCGAAGTTGACCACAATGAATCTGGATCAATTTGGAAAAATTAAAGTTTAACGACTCCAGATTAAACAATCTAGATATTTGAAAAATATATTGATATGAACCAATTGATCTGCATTTTAAGGTGATAAGATTTACGAACCAACTGATTCGTAATAGGTGAAGACAAAATGTATTTCAGGTTACACGATTCAGATATGTTGACTTCAATTGATACAAATCACCTAATCCATATCTAAGTTTCTATTTTCTAAAATATTTGACTTCTCTTATAGACCAACAATCCGGGAATAAATAAAAGCATAGAAATTAGAACGTTATGGAAGAAAAGGGTGTTTGAATTGAGAGGCAGAAGCAGAAAACATTTCATCTCTTACCTTCTTCATCTCTGCAAAATAAAAAGCAATCAAATTAAAACATATCACCCCAAAGCTTCATTTTTATTCTTAAATTTTTTCCTTATGTCTATTCATCTATGCCAATTTTGTGTTTTTATCTCTTAAATTGTTAGTCTGCTTTATTTTATGCTGCGTGAACAGAGGGTATCAAATTGAGTCTTAACTCTTAAGCTTGAAATATATCTTTCCTAAACAGAGGGATGCAATCCGGATTTGGAAATAACATTTCCCATGTTGATTTATACGAATCAATCGATCCAAAAAAAGGAGGTACTCAGTATAGATTAGATGATCTATATAAATTAAAGTCAACTAGATTGTCTATTCTAAAATGTGTTTGACTTCACCTATTATGGATCAATAAGTATGTAAATCTTTTTGTGGATGAGTTGGTTCGTCATATTTTTAAAATTTTTGGATTATCTATTTGGAGTCTTTTAAATTTTAACTTTTCCAAACTTATTGATTTGAATCGTTATGGTCAAATCCAAAAAATATTGAGATGAACATTTTGAGTATTTAACATTAATAATAGGTGTTAAAAGAAATATAATAGGTATTAAAATAAATGAATTTGAATTAACACTCCTCATTATTTGAATTGACACATATTCTCAGGTAAAAATACTTATATGACATTAGGTGCCTTTAGGTGCCTTTATATGGTAGTTTAGACCAATCTAGTTTTTATAACGACTTGCCTCCGTCTTGATGAATGAATAAGAGTTATCCAATCTAGTTTTTATGGTAGTTTAGACCTTTTTCTCTGTTAATCGATTCACAATCTTACATTGGTGCCAACTCGCAGATTGACACTCATTCTCGCCCTTTGGAACTAAGGTTTGACCCATCTACTTACGTTAATCACCAAGCAGAATTATTCAAACTCCATCAAACAGGAACAATATCTAATTACCAAACAACATTTGAAAAACTATCTAATAGAGCTACGGGTTTAGGCCTCATGCTATGCTTAATTGCTTTATATCTGGGTTACATGAAGATATCCAGTGAGAACTAACTCTTCTAAATTCCATTCTGTTGCCTAAGCTATTGGTGTGACTAAACTAGTAGAGAATAAATTGCATGACTCCAAACCCCGTTACCATAAACCCTACTACATTGTCCTCAACAATTCCCCTCACCTTACTTACTTAACATCTCTATCAGCTCAAAACCACCCATATCACATAACCTACTAATGCCCCATTACCCATCAGACACATTTCCTCTGCCCAAATGCAAGAACATCATACATAAGGCCTCTGCTACTATTACGGCAAAAAATTCACCACAGGTCGTAAATGTGCTTTAGGAAAATTTCTGCCACTTTAGGATGATGACCCAAATGAAGAGGTTTCCCTTATGGATGCTTCCTTATACCATCCACCAGACCTTATTCACTCACAGTTATGGTGTTATTGGATACAATCAGTACTCATAACATATTATAACCTAGAATTGTAGCCATTTAAAATTACCTATTCAACCTACCCCAAATTTTTCCATTATGGTAGGTGATGGTGCTAAATTACAATGTGCTAGTTCTTGTGCCAAGGTTCCTCTATCCCTACAGAACCACGAGTTTGAGATCCCAAGCTTCCTTTTTCACATTGAAAGTGTTGACATTGTTTTAGGCCTAGAATAACTCTCCATTTTAGGCCAAGCCTCTGTTGACTTTGCCATTCCACAATTCTCATTCCATCATTTGAATGAATGGATCGTACTACATGCAACCAACCTTTGTAACCCTTATTATCTTCTTCCCTAGAAATTACCCAAGCCTTAGATACTGATTTCATAGCCTCCTTCTACCTCCTCTAATTGAACACCACCCAAGCCCCAACCCATACCACAACTGCAAACATTACTCAAATATCCCAAGTTCCTAACCTTAAACCTTCCATCCAAACCCTTCTACACTCCTATAAATCAATCTTCACTAAACCCAGAGGCCTACCCCTACCCCTACCCCCCACACATGACCACCACATTCCATTACTTCCCAATACCCCACCTATTAATGTCCACCCTTACAGATATCCTCACTTCCAAAAGGAAATCATGGTTAGTGTATACATGAAATGTTACAGAATGGGATTATTATTCCTAGCACTAGCCATACTCTTCACTTGTTTTGTTGGTTTAAAAGAAAGAACTTGGGTCAGCTATCATTTTTACTAAATTGGAGCTACAGTTAGGTTACCACCAAATTAGAATTCATTCACCAAATACTCACAAGACTGCCTTCAGAATTTGTGATGGTCATTACGAGTTTTTGGTTATGCCTTTTGGGTTGACTAATGCTCCCTCCACCTTTTAATCTACCATGAATGACCTTCTAAGACCATATCTACATCAATTTATTCTTGTTTTCTTTGAAGACATTTTATTTCACAGTGGCTCTGTTGATTCACATTTAATCCACTTGCGCATTATTTTAGAGTTACTTAAATCTAATTTTTTTTTCCAAGTTATCTAAGTGTCTTTTGACTGTTAAAAATGTTCCTTATTTGGGTCATTCAATTGGATCTGGCAAAGCTACTCTTGACTCGACTAAAATCCAAGGAATAATAGATTGGTCAAAGCCACGATCACTCACGGCTCTCTGAGGTTTCCTAAGCCTCACCAGATTTTATAGAAGGTTCATAAAACATTACACCACTCACGTCTCTCCCTTCACCGATTTTTTAAAGTGCACGGTTTTTACATGGAATACAACAGCAAGAGGCTTTTCAAACATTGAAAAAAAAAGTCCCCTCAAAATGGTGGCAAATAACACATCAATTTCCCTATATTCAAACCGCATTCCTACACAATTAGAGAAAGTAATAACAAGCCAAAAGATCCAGATTAGGCTTGTACTAGAAACTTGATACAACATTAAGTTAGACCCGATTCAGGAAATCCAAAACCAAGCCCGACCCAGTTGAGGAAAAGGAAAAAGAAACCAACCCAGAAACACAAAATCCAAACTTGAACTTCAAATATGTGGTGAGACAAAAAAGTATGTGCACGTTGCACCACAACACAACAACAGAATAGTAAAGAAGAGAGATAAGAAGGATAACAAATAGTACCAAGCAAAAAGAGAGGCAGAAAAAGAAGTGCATGGTGCAACCGAGAAAGAAAAATGATAGCTTGAACAGACATAACCTACTTAGGCACAGGCACAATCGTCTGACCTTATAAAAATCTTATCCAAAGTCTAAACATGTCTCTATCAGTCCAATGGATTGTCCCAAAAAGACGAGCATTGTGAAGGCTTTCACTTGTTAATGAAGGCTAACTATTCAGTGGGTGAGAACCAATATTGTCGAGAAAAATATGAGAATTTAAATTAACACTTCCCACATTTTGAATTCATACCTACCATTTAATTTTTTTTAAAATACCCAGTTTACCACCCCCATTTGCATTAAAGATGTTTTTATTAAATGTTTTAGCCCCAACAAAACCAAACTTCATTAGTACTTGAGGCCATTTCTTTCTCAACATCATATACCTCAACATCATCCATAACTTGTTTGTCATCTTCACCAAACCCAAATCTGCTGAAGTGTTCAACTAAGAATTTCCACTCACCAGTAACTATGTTAAAGGAAACAAATTGTGCTTGTTGTCTCTTTGTAATCTGTTTTAATTTCCTTACTATAGCATCTTCTTTTCCCTCCTTAGACTTTAATAATTCATTGTCTAATACCAACACTACTTCAGCTGCCTTGTTAAGATCTTGACCAATTGCAGGCTTATCATTTTCATCATTGTAGACAACTATCTCATGCCTATGAAACTTGACAATTTTATTTATATATAATCCCCTCACACCAGTCTCATTAAGATAACCAACATATCCATAACCAAGTCTTCAAATAGTGAAATCAAGAACACCACCACAATAACTAGGTTCAATTAGCTCCTTGGACACTAATTGCCTATGCGAGTTGCGAACTCATGACTAGTTTGTTGAAGTTGATAAAAATAGTACATCTTGAAAGTCTTACATTGTTCAAGGTGTGTTGAAGGAAGTTCCACATTGTCTAGGATGAACAAGGGAATGAGGTGAATTATGCTATATAACGGACTTAAGTCCATGGTATCAAAATGCACCAGTCAAAGATACTTTAAGCTTATATTTGAATTTTCTTATACTCTTGTTATAAAGTGTTATGAGGTTTAGTTAAGTTGTAAAAATTTTCACATAGTGTTATTCTCTGATTTAGATAACAGTCGTAGTTTTTCTCCGATTTTGGGGTTTCCACGTTATATTCTTGTGTTATTGTATCTTACTTCTCCAACAGTGGTATTAGAGCTCATGGTTTGGTAGGATATTCTTAGTATGCTCCGTGGTTGCAATCTAGTTTGATCTTCCACATCAGAAAAGAGGAATTCCTTGTTGTTGAAGAATCATCCTTAGTTGTGCATGCAATGTCTTTTGTAGGTGCTTTCAAATATTACATAGAGAAGTTTGATGGAAGCATGAATCATTGCTAGCAGATCCACAGTTGCACACAAGCATTGGCTAATATTGATGCAGGATGTATTTTGATTGTACACAGGTATTGGTTGGCATTGATGCAAGGTGAGGCATGGAAAAGGATGAATCATTGCTAGCGGATCTATAATTTCACACGTGCATTGGCTAACATTGATGCAAGGTGTATGGTGATTGTACATGGACATTGATTGACATTAATACAACGTATGTGGTAAAAGGAAATTCTTGGAGTGGTCTAATATACTCTTTATGGTAGAGTATGATTGTCGATATAGATAATGATTACTGATGTAGGTAATGAAGAAAAAAAATTTTAGAGTGGTCTAATTCCAAGTGAGTACATATACTCTTTATGGTGGAGTATGATTGTCGGTACAGACAATGATTACTGATGTGGTAATGTAAATCAAAGATGTGTCTATTTTAATTATGGTGAAAATTGTCGAAGTTGATGAAAATAGTACATATTGAAAGTCCTACATTGGTCAAGATGTGTTTAAGGAAGTCTCACATTGTCTGTGATGAACAAGGGAGTGGCGTGAATTATACTATATAATGGACTTGAGTCCATGATATCAAAATGCATCAATCAAAGACACTTTAAACATGTATTTGAGTTTTCTTATACTTTTGTTGTAGAATGTTGTGAGGTTTAGTTAAATTACTTGCTTTGGAGAGTGTGAATATACTAGGGGCAGGGGAAAGTAATCCATGTGTTATAAATATTTTCAGATAGTGTTATTCTCTGGTTGTCATTAGACAACAGTCGTGGTTTTTCTCCGGTTTTGGGGTTTCCACGTTATATTCTTACGTTAATTGTTTTATCTTACCCCTTTGTTCAAAAGAGGATAATTCTCAAGGGATAATGACGTCGTCTTTTATCCAACACAGTTGCATCGTGGACATAGATGGTCTCAAAACTTCCATTATGCTTTTCTCAATTTTTTATGACACCGACACAATCTCTATTCCTTCTGCTGGTGACCATGACAACATTTACCACATCGAAAAGCAAATTTTTTTACTCTCTCCGACCAACCATTGTTGGAAAGTAAAAAAAAAATTGCAAATTTTTTTTACTCTCTTGCCAATTGTTGCCTACTCTGTATCAACTTGCTCGGAGAATAAAAAAGAAAGATAAAGTGAAGGGTATATACGTCTCTTTATGTTAGTAGGTGTGAATCCAAATACTACTGGGTGTTAATTTAAATTCCCAAAAAATATTCATATTTGATGAACGCAAATAAAGAATTAGTTCTACAATAAAGAATTTTTATTATCTATAATAATTTTAAATAAAATTATTTACCATAAGTAATATTGTGATTTGTACTTTATATTTTAAATAAATTTAAGCAAATTTGTTTTATACTTATAATGATATCTAGTAAGATTTTTCTCATAAATTGTGTATTTAAATTTAAAAATATTATTAAATATTAATTTATATTATTAATAAAATATAAAAGAAAAATGGAAAATAAAATATAAAATAAAAAAGAAAACAAAAAAAGATAAAACTATTATTAAATAGTAATTTATAATATTAAAGAAAACTATTATCTATATTAATATTAAACAGAGGTATAAATAAAGAAAGTTTTTTTACTTTTATACTTCTTTTTTTTGTCTTCCCTTGTAAATTTTTAATTTGATTGTATTAAATATGAAAAAACTTTATTAAACATGATTTCTGAGAACCATCATTCCCGGACATGAAAAAACTTCTCTCAGACGTGCTCTTGAGCTAGAAGTATTACACATTGTACTCCTGAAAGGGACGTCATTGTAAGATAAAAAAGTCTCAAGTATTTTGTGAAATTCGACTAAATTTCAGGTGTCAATATAATTTCCTCAATAATGAGTCAAATTTCAAGTTGAAAGTTGAGAATGCCAGAACTAACTGTTCATTGCGGCCCAAAGAAGGGACAATTGGATACTGTTATGACTTATGACAATAGTTTATTGTAAGTACAAAGATACATTGGCATTAATTTTTCGTATGCATATACAGAGATACAATTTTATGTACAGGGTGCAGAAAGAATGGTTAGGGGACCTACAATATGTATTTACAGAAAGTCCCATTGCCAATAGACCTTCTCTACAATCCCTCCACCACTTTTAACAGCTAGGTGAAGCGTCTCAGAAGCTGGAGGAACTCCCCATAATAATGGCACTGCAACAGTCATGGTTAGCTTTTCCTGCAAATCACCTTTGCTTGCCTTCTCTGCGGCAATAACCTGCCATATAAGATTGGCTCTAATTGTCAGAGACATCAGAAGAAAAAATCTGGATATCATGACACATTTATGGGAAAATAGCTAAGTATTTCTACATCTATGTATTTCACGGAACTTGACCTCTCAGTAGGAGGCATCAACCAACCTAGCTAACTTCTGGGATTTTCCTTATATGTATGTAATCATCCATAAAAGTTCCAGTTAATGATTGTTATTGGCGGGAGAATGGTCTTCCAATTCAAACTTCTATGTTTGTGTAACTTATTCTTTCACTTCAACAAGATGCTATGAATTGAAAGTTATCTGAAAGGAATTGGTATATTTAAACACAATATGCTAAGTAGATATTTGTCAGCAAACAGAAAAAGACAATTAAGCATGCAGAGCCGTTGGTTTGTTTGTGTATATGTGCAAAAATGTATTGTGACCCTACAAAGATCTAGGGTGCATTGGAGTAAACAACTTAATTAAGCTATTATTAGTAAGTCACACAAGTTTATGTCATGAATTTGTCCATAAAAAATATTAAAATAAGTTTGAAAGAACTTATTTTGATAAGTTTAACCATGAAGCATTGAATTAAGTTGAAAAGAGCTTATAGAAGTCATAAGCTATTTTCATAAAGGCCTGTTTGAGTTACTGTCGACCAGTCTCAAAATTACTTTCATGAAAGGAACCCATTCTTTACTTATATGTTGCCCATATCAGAATAAATACTACCAAACTTTTAATGGTAAAACAAACACGTGCTAAATAAGTTCCATAAAAGCTCTTCCAAATATCTCTGTAGAGGTAATCAAATTGAAGGATACAGATAGTTAAGAGTTTTATACCCCTAATTTTTGTATGTAGCATTCTTCTTTAGGGATTATCCTCAGTACAAGGCAGTTTCAGAAGCAGAATATTTCACGATATTTTAACAAAGCTTGCAATTTTAACAATAGCTTTATTGAAAGAAGTATAGCCTACCTCCCCACCGTGCTCCAAAACAGTGTCTTCCACCACATCACTAAGCATCTCAATGGAACGGCAGAAACCAAAAATACAAAGTCTTCTGCCCATGTCAAGTCCCTAAGAAGAGGGAAATTCATATTTATGAAACAAGAAAGGATAACTCATTTTGGAGGTTTAGTTAAAAGACTGAGTACTTACATTAGTAGCTGCAATATCAAAGAGGGCACCCAGACAAAGGCCTTGATTGGGATCCATGTAATCGCTCTCATGAAACCGTTGAGAATTTTTAGCAGTTTTGGATTTCCCTTGCTTCTTCTGTGAAGCATAACAATATAAGACAATCTAAAAGAATATAAAAAATTGAAATGGATCAAACATAACCAACTAAGCAAAGACAATCTAAAAGAATATAAAAAATTGAAATGGATTGTAAACAAGACGAGACAGATCAAACATGAGAAAGGTTCAAAAGCTGATTCTATGGCTAAGTATTCAATATGAAGCACCAAGATACCTTTTAACACGAGGAATAAAAGAAGAATGGATCTAACTCTACAACAATATGAATTATACACATGTAGCAAGCACAGAATGAAAACCTTAGAAACATTTATAAGGAGCTTGACTTTTCATCAAAACAATCTAAATTTTAAGGTTGTTGATTTCTTGGCCTACTAGTACCAGAGCCTCTTCAATAATGCAGACGTGCCCCTCTTCTAATGGAATTAAATTTTCAAAAGAAGTTTTAGGAGGACATCTGCTTTTTTTGGCTAAATTCCAAAGAGCTTTTGTGTGAAATTTGAAAAGATGCGTGAAAGTTATCACTTATCAATCAAAATAACTGTTCGATCTTCATATAAACCAACATATTACAGACATCAGAGAACAGTTGCAATGTACCCAAGAATACATGTGGACTAAATATAACCAACTAAGCAAAGATCATTACAATTAAGCTTCTCTCAATGTTTTAATTTATTAACTTCAAAACTGAAAACAGTATGAAAAGCCATACATCTAAAGAGCTGACGCGGCGAGGAACCATGGAGCCACCAATCTGGATCAGTCCATCAGCAGTGAACAACGTAATTCTCTCCTCAGGAAACCATTGAATTTCTGAGAAGTAACAAACATATAGGGAAGCAACTCAGAATATACACAAGTGATACCACGAAGGCATAAATAATTCATGAACCTTGATATTGATCAAATCAAAATTTGCCTTTGCTTTAAAAAATGCAAACATTAGGATAAAATCATCTCAACTAACGACAGGTAAGGCAGAATACGCTTCAAATCATAAAAGCATGGCATCTGCGCTCATAAAAATCTCTAATCTAAACAACAACAGAAATGTACATCTTTGGGGTGAACAATCGCAAAAATTAATTATTATTCAAACTGATTTTTCAAAATTATTTTTTGTTAAAATTGGTTTGGAAATTATTTAATTTATGATAGGATGTTTTTTATACAACTCAAAAGCTACTTAAAACTGGCTCAACCTCAAAGCAACACGTGAACATTAACCTAAAATCCCGTTAACAGACATTTGAACATGATTGTGGATGATTAACGTGAATCCAAACACGGTGCTCAATTTAAGCACAATAAAGAGAGAAACAATTGGAATCACAACATTGAAAGAGGAAGTCCAAAATTTGAATTGCGTACACGTTGCACAATCAGCAACGTTGAAAAATGAGGTGAAAAGGAAGAGCGTACCGTTGTCGGAATTGGACCAAGGAAAAAAGAAGGAATCGTCGCCGGAGAGGTTACCGGAGGGGATTGCTTTGGGAACGAAATGGAGAAGACAAGGGTGAGGGGAAGAAGAAGAAGGAGAAGGAGAAGGAGGGAAAAGGAAAGAGTTGGTGAAGTTCTTGGAAGGAGAAAGTGAAGGAGCAAAGGAGAATCGGAATGTGGAGAAGCATAGTGCAGAGGTTTCCGCCATTGGAACGGAACGCGTTACGTGAGAGAAAACGGATCAAAACCGGTTTGGATTATTCATTCAACTCACCGCGCTTTCTGACACCTTTCGTCTTCGTCGCCAACTTGCTTTGCTTTGCCCTTTGAGAGGATCTTATTTATATTTATTCATTTTTTATTGCTTCAAGTTTCCTGCTTTTCTTTTTTTTCTGGCTCAGAACTTCACAACGATACCGCACACACGTTGCTGCTATTTTTATTTCTATTGTTATTTTATTATTGCCAAGACACCAGGAAGAAAATACCAACCCTCCTCACTCCACTCCTGAGTTTCCCTCAGAACTCAAATGGAAGTTGAATTGAAGAAAGAAAAATATATAGAAAGAAATATTAACTGACATCGTAGAAAATATATGAAATTAATAAAATGATATAAAAACAGAATAACTGCTTATAATTTTTCTTTCTTCAAATGGAAAATTTCACGTTTCAATTTAGTTCACTGTCAAATTAATTTTTAAAATTATGAACATTGATTACTATTGAGGATTATCATACTTTTATTATTTATATAATTTTTAAAGTATTAATGAGTAAAGTTAACAAATTTATTATAAATAAATAAAGATTTTTTAAGAGATAAATATTATTCAAGATTAGATAGTTTCATGTCACAAGATGTGACAAAAAAAAAAAAGAATTATAGAAAAATAGCAAATTACATTTTAGAACCCTACACCATTTAATATGATTTGAAATGAATCCATCACCAATTTTTCATCTCCAAGCCCCTCTAATAACGCCATCAAAACTATATGTCAATGATAGAATATTTCCACACAATTCCCACCAATATGACAGTTCATCTGTCCTAAACAGACACCCTCTTCATACACAAAAACCCCAGTTGGAGGACCACTTAGAGAATGAAACTGTTGAAACTCTACAATACCCTTTATTCCACATCTACTATCATTGCAGGGCCAACTGTCATACTTCTTCACCAGGAAAGGCTTAACATTAAAGAGTACATCGTTCCTTGCCAGCCAAATAGCCCACAACATTGCCATCTAGATAATATCATAATTTGATTAGTCACCATGCCAACTGAAATATAAACTCCTTGCATTTTCCAAAAGCTCATTTCACAATCCACTGAAAGGCCGGACATAACACCTAGCCACCTATAACACTACATCCAAATAGAATAGGTATAGAGGCAGGAAAAGAGCAAATGAGTTACCAGTCTCTGGATGTAACCTACATAGGGGACAGGATACCGCAGATATCGGAAGGATGTTCCTTCTTGCTAATTCCACTTTAAGGAGAATCTTCTTCAGGGTCACCTGCCAAGAAAATGCCAACACCTTTGAGGGAGCCTTAGATTTCTATAACCTGCTAAAAAAAGAGGAGGGACTAGGATGAGCCTCTTTTACTATTAACCGATAAGCCTCCCTTACCAATAAGTCTAAAAAATCCTCAAACTCACCTCTATTTCCGTTTTCATTCACCTCGTATCTCATAACAACCCATTCCAAAAGACTTTCTAGGGCCTTCACCATCTCCACCTCCCACTCGAACAACTCCTTTCTCCACCTTAAGCCCCATGACCAAACATTATTCTCCCACTCCCCAACTTCATATAGGCGCGCCTCACGTTGAGTAGACAATCCAAATAGCCTTGGGAACAATGTTTTGAGACCCCCGAATAGGTACTTTCCAACCCCCCTCCCATAACTTGAACAAGGAGCCATTCCCAACTATTGGTTGAATCTCTCTTAAAAACCAAAGCTCACTCCCGTCCTCATCTGTGACATGTAAAGACATCATTCCCCCATGAGATCTTCCAATCCTACTCATGTCAGCTAAATTCCAACAAATATCTTTACCATACTTTGCCTTCAACACTTTTATCCATAGAGTTCCCCCTCCTTGAAGAAATCTCCATCACTATTTGCCAATAAAGCCCTATTGAACGCCTCTACATCTTTAATGCCCAACCCTCCACATTCTTTTTCCTTGCACATTTGCTTCCAATTAACCCATGCTACTTTTGACTGCTCCTACGATCCTCCCCATAGGAAACTCCTTTGTAATGATTGGATTGCATTCATCACCTTTTTTATGAATCTTGAAAAAAGACAAATAGAATAGAGGAATTGCAGACAGGATGGATTTTATCAGGCAGATTCTCCCCCCCAGATGATATATTTTTCTGCCTCAACAGGGAGAGCTTTGATCTTATTTTATCAAGGACTGGTCTTCATGCTCGCTCACACCTCATATTTGCCCCAACTCGAACCCCCAAATAGAGGAAAGGCATCAACACCCCGCAGTTAAAAACCTTAGCAAAAGAACATAGTTCTGACTCCTTCACTCCAACCCCCCTATAATACTTTTATGAAAATTGATCCTAAGACCAAACGTCAATTCATAGCGTCTTAATATACTCTTCTGAGACAATACATTTTGAAGATTAGGAAACAACATAAAAATGGTATCATCTACAAATTACTGACTCACTACTTGAAGGTTGTGGTTTGCCACTTTAATACCCTAGATTGATTTGATTGTGATTAAATATTAGTATAAAACTCTTTATACGTATATCAATTAAACTTTTATATTTTCATTGTTATATTTTTAATTTAGATATCAAAAGCAAGTTGAAAAAAAAAACCATGCACAGTAAAATAAAATTTATGCAATCATATTTAATCACAGCCAAATGCATGACACAACAGCAGATGGTATCTTTGATTCTTAAGTTAATGATAGTAGGATACATTTGGATAAATTAAAAAAAATGGTAAATTAAGTTTTTGGTGCAAACGTACTTGATGGTAAAAAGCATACCTTTTAGTATAAGTTTTAAACTTTATAACTTGGACCAATATTTCAAGGATTTGGTTGACTTTCATTGTTATCCAGATCGCCATATTTTATGTATAAAAAATAAAATAAAGAAGATTATTTTTTTTAAAAAAAAAATTGATTCTTAAATTTTATCTCATTACAAATGAATAACAACAATTTTAATTTTATTACAATTGATTTTTTTAATAAAATAAACACTTTTAACTTCATTTCATTCTAATTCATCTTTAAATTTTACTCTCGTTACAAATGTTTTTTTTATATCAAATTAGAGTTAAATTATTTATGTTAAATGTTAATATATATTTTAATTTTACTTACTTTTTATAAAGAATTATAATTCCACGTGCTAAAATTTTTTACAAAATCCGCGTGACCCATTTCTTATGTAAAATAGCTTTAAATTAACCGAAGTATAAGATGACAATTATAACAAGATGGAAGGGATATTTTAGAACTTATATTTTTCCTTCAAACACTACAATTATAAGGAGATGGATGGAATTTTTATTTATTTTTACTGAAGAGAAGTAGAAAACTTATATTAATACCATCAAATTAATTTTATTAAAGAATCTAGGCACGACATATATTTAATTTTTTTGTCCATATATTTGATTAAATACATAAGAATTCTCAAAGAGCAAACAAGATGAACCAATCCAAACATTTGGAAGTGGACCAGCCTAAACCTTTATCGTTGAAGATTGGGCCAATAGAAATAATGGGCTTCTAATAAGGGCTTTTGTTTTAGCATGTAACTTTTTACTATTGGAACCTTCCTTAATATGGATTTCTAAGTGCCCTTTCGTAATAAAGTGATCCAGAACACATACTCATTATTATAAATTAGTTGTTAAGAATGTTAAAAAAAAAAAGTTATTCGATCTATCAATCAAGTGATCAAAATGTACTCAGATTATTTTTCTTTCTTCATCTCGATTTTTTCTGTGTGGGGGTCGGGGGAGAAGGGAAGGTCAACTTAGTTATATGGTGGAGGGGGCCTTCATTTTTGTGGGGCTGAGTGGTTTATGGGACTGGTGTGGCAGCACGGAGGTCATGGGATGCAAATGAATGAGGTGAGGAAGAAGAGAATATTTTGGATTCTGACTACATGCCGATAGTAAAATGGTAAGTTCAAAAAGCAAAAACCTATAATAAGATTAAGGAGATGATAACAATTTGGTTGTCCATTAGCTTTTGGAACTTTGATTGTTTAAGTTTTAGATTTAATTACTAACCCAAAAAAAGCTTTAGAATTAATTAAAACTACTTAAAATAAAAATGTCACATATAAAATAATTTATGAAAATTTCATTTAAATAAATCTTATTAACCATTAATGGCATGAATCAATGGACACATAGTTGTTCTAATTTAACTAGTAGTCTCATATTTAAATTTTGGTATGCAATTGCGCATTAAGTATTATAAGAAAAAGTTTGTTACTCGTACTAATTCTATAAGCTTCAAACAAAATTGACTTTTAGTAAAAAATACTTGTAATTAAAAAAAAAACAAATCTAATTAGAAAAAATTGTAAATAAATTCAAATTTCACTTTTCATTTAAGGGATGACTCAGCATTAAATTGGACATAAGCCCACTGCAAAGACAGAGAAGATGAGGTACAAAAGTGAACAGAATGGCCCAGTTTAAAGTTTACAGACAAAACAAAGTTTCAACTTGCTTTACCTGATGTCATACTCAAATATATCTGAGACATCCAAAGGATACTAAACTTTGTACCAAAAAATAAAAACAAAAGACATTAAACTTATGAATTGTGAATTCCTTTATTTGAAAGATTCTTACAAGGGACTTAACTTATTTGCTCCGCTTCAGAAGCAAACCCGTTGGACAAAAAGGAAAAGAGCACAAATTCTATGCGTTAAGGGTGGTGATAGTGGCTTGATGGTCTATGAGCTGGTTTCATGATCCAAAAGGAAACAATATTCCATCATGCAACAAAGATTGAGAGAAGAAAAAGAAGGAATTAATTGTACGTAGTGATGTGCAGTGAGACTAATAATTATTATGATCTCCAAAACAAAAAAGCTGGTGCAATATGTCGGAGAACTACATATGCATTGAAAGCAAAAGTGATAGAGAAGGCACATATAACATGCTCTTTAGTCTTTACAATTCTGACTTGCGTTTGGAAGTACCCTCTTCTTTAGCATGCACGCTGTCATTCCCTGACACTATCTATATATCGCTAATCTCTCACCATTATGTTACATTCATCATATATGATATATGTGTGTAGTTGTAGTGTGTACATCTCTGTGCATGGCAGAATAAGAACAGACCAAATTAACAACATACGAGAACATACAGATATGTCTTAGAAGTTAGAAGCCATCTTGGAAAAGCTGAATGAACCTTGTCTTTTAGCTGGCTGTCTCTTTTTTTGCGCTAGCTACCTGTCCAGTGGCAGTGCATGTAGACAAGGCCACATGCTTCTGCATTTGTTGTCCTTCTCTTTCTGTTTGCTCCTTTTTCTCTCCATTGGTTCGCAGGGTGTGGAATATATCATAATATCTTCTCAGTCACCCTATAGAGACACATTTACAAACTATATTCTATTGCTTGACTTCAATGTTTGTGAATGGGTAGAATTTGACTCTTGTAACTTTGTAAAGCTACATTATTCATGTAAGATAAAAAAAGGGAAAATATCTTTCTTTTATATATTTATCCAATTCTTCATTTATAGCATCTTGGTATATAAATTTTGTTCTTCCATAAAAAAAAAATGGAACTTTTGAGTCTGGGCAGTTTTGTTCATGTTGTAATGGTTTAATTTAAATATTATGGTCAGTTAATTTAATTTGGAGAATTTCTCCTTTCACCTTTATAAAGATAGAAAAAGTCTTAAATAATTTAGATAAAAAAATAAGTTTAATCCTAGTAAAAAATTTACAAAATTTTTTACAAGTCCGAACAGGAGTGTCCGGACTTATAAAAAAAATTGTAAATTCTTTTACAAATCTGAAAAGGGGTATCCAGACTTGTACATTTTTTTTACAAGTCTGGATAGGGACATTCGGAAAAAAAATTGCAATTTTTTTTATAAGTCCGAACAGGGTGTCTAGACTTGTAAAAACAGCTAATGTACTGAGAGAATATCAACGCAAAGATGAACCACAAAAAACAAAGCAAACGCAAAGGGTATGAACAACAATGCAAGAAGAAGAAGAAGAGAAAACCACTGATTTAGTGAGAAGAAAAACGAAGTTGTACAAGAGAAGCTAACGAGAGACATGCGAAAGGAGAGAGAGGTACAGATGAAAAAGAAGAGAAAGAGATGCGTGGTAATTAAATTTTTAGTGTTTTCATTAAGGATTTTTTTTCCATTTTGAAAAATTATGGGGGTGTAGAGAGAACTTATTGAGGTGTAAGGAGAAATTCTCTTTAATTTGAACTATTTTCTCCTAAGTTAGACTAATTCAAGTTTTGGGCTATCAAATAATTGTGTTCCAATGAAATTTGTTTTTCAATTCACGCCTACTAAATCTTGAAATCCTACCTACTTCTATAAAAAATATTAATATACTCTCAATTTTTTTACTCTCCGACAATGGTTTGTTAGAAAACAAAAAAAAATTGCATATTTTGTTGAAACCATGTCTCATTACATTGCTTATTTGGATTAATAATCACAGAACCAGATAGAACTAATTTTGGTTATTCGATGAACAAAAGCTCGAGACGAGGGAAGAGAAGAAATAGATGACAATCACTGTTGAGACAAAAGAAAAGAGTTTCGGAGTTTGATGCTGTGAGAAATTGAGAGATGAGTGAAAATGCTCATACAAAATACAAAATGATTCACCAAAATCAATTTGATTTTCAATGGCAAATATTTAGTAGTCTTAAATATTCTATAAACATACGTTTGTTCTATGTGTTAGAGTTTTGCTTTGTATAATTTTCTTTTATTTTTGTTTTTGAATTTATGTATATACTACAAGTTAGAGATGCAGGTGAATCGGAGTAAGATTGATCAAGTGTGTTATCCTTGAACTATTTGTAAACAATATTTAACAAAAATAAAATACCTGAAACAAGAAAAGAGAAGATGTAAGAGGATGTGAGGAAGAGAGACAACTGGAAAGAAGATGCGAGGAGAAAGATAAGTAAAAAAATATTTTTAGAAAAAAGGTAAAATAGATATTTAAAAAAAAATAAAAACAATAAATAAGAATTCAAACAAAAGTAGGTATTAATTAAAATTTCCATGAAATCACTCTCTACTATCTACTCTAGAGATGTCTTATTGTGTAAGTGGACTAGCTGCCAATTGGCAATTTGAAGTACTTTATAATGTCTCCATTGACTTTTAAATTGTTCTATGAAGCCCTCTTTCTTTTATATATCCAAGTCTTTAGGGTTCAAGATGCCCTTGGTAACATTACAAGTTGATTCCTAAGGCCAGCCAAGAAAACAAAGTCCAAGTGGTAAATCATGGTGGACACTTTACCCCAACCATGCATGTTGAGATTTTGACATAAGATTCAGTTTGGTTTGGCCAGAACCTGTAAATGGTTCAATAATTCAGTTTAGCCTTTTTCTCCTTTACTCTCTTTCAGTGAACCTATTGCAAAAAATTGTCCACGCCCGGACCCTTCCTTTTCACCTTTTCAAACCTCGGTGCCGCATTTAATTGTGAATCCCACTCTAACTAACTACTTCTTTCACCCTTTTATTCTACTTCCCTTTCACTTGTTTCTTTGCCACCCACAATAACACCAAATTTTCCAAACTTCACACTTTTTTCATTAGTAAAATCAACTTGTGCTACGCGATAAAAAAAAAACGCTACGTAATTAGTAGATATCAAAATTTCTTACAATATATATAGTAAAATTAACTTGTGCTGGTAACTGTTTTGCTTCTATCTGCTAGAGACCTTTCTATTTCAAGCCTATATGAAAAACTGCCGACTATTTTATCAGAGCATTTTTAGGAAAGCTTTTGAGGTTTTAGGAATCCCGTTTGAGTGGAAAGCAAGAGATTTATAAAGTAATTAGAAAACCACATTGATATATCAATAATTCAAATTCACAAATAATCTATTAATAACTCTCATTTTTCTCTATTCTTTTTTCATATCATTAATTTTATCCATCATTTAACTCTCTTTTCTTCTTATTTCTCCCTAGTTAAAAGACAACTTTAGATTGTACAAAAATATAAAAAAAAAATTGATTATTAGGAAATTTTAGTAACATACCCGAAACTCTTGTTAACGCACCTTTTATGGATTTTGATTGTTATTAGATGATTCTTTTTATTTTGTAGTTTTTAATATATTCTAATCAATAAAAGAGTGTGTATTAGAAAGTATGTTGTTAACCTTCCTTTTAATTATTTTAAATCGTTTTTTGCTTCTTAAAACATATTTGATCAAAACTAAAATTTTTAAATGAAAATTTAAAATATATACTAACTTTTACTATAAATTTTAGAAATGGCTTTACTTCAAAATTAAATTAAACAAAATTAAATTGATTTTTATAAAATTAGGATTATTTAAAAAGATTAATAATTATATACTATATTAATTTACAAACTTCGATTCCATTAATCAATAAAAAATAATCGCTAGCTAATATAAATTTAAAAATATCAATAACCACATTCAAATATTACTACTTTATAATTAAATGACGATAACTTATATTATTTTATTGAAATGGAATTTACAAGTCTCACTCCACTGCGAAAATACATTGATTCTTTGGTAACAAAACACTATTTATGATGAAAGAAAAAACTTGAAAAGGTACTGCTCACTTCTGCTACAATGCTACGTACATGACATCTGAATTAATTGTTGGATAAACCTAACAAGTTAAGATTTTTCAGCCTTTTACGTAACGCAAGATATACATTTGGTAGAGAGGAGGCAGGCCATTTTCATTCTGTCTAGCAGTAACCCTTTTCAATCAAATCTTGGTTTCGTGTATCACCCTTTTAACCAATTACCAAATGTTAAACCACGTCTTTCCCAACCCCACGGTAATTAAATTTATCTCATTCTTAAATTTGGATTAGTTCATTGCTATCTCATACATTTATATTTTAGTGGATATTTGGAAGAAAAAAAAGTAGGGAGTTTGGATAAACAGAAAAAATAAGAAAAGAGAAACAAATTTGTTTGAAATTAAAAAAAAAAAATCTCTTTACAATGGAGAATTTTCTCAATTCTCACATTCTTCACAAAAACAAAAAAGAAGTGAAATCGATATAAAAAAACAAAATGACATATTCATAACTTTAGTTTATACTATAAATATTTTGTTAAGGATAAATATATTTTTATAGTACGTACGCATCTATTTTTTTCTTTTTATTTTTTTTACCTTTCTCAATTTAAAATTTTAATGTAAAATGTATCTCTTCTCCTTTTTTTTTTTTTTTTTTGCTGCTGCTTTTTCTATACTACACTTTCATTCTTTCTTCTAAAAATCTTTCATCATTCAAATAAAAACATGAAAGTGACTTGGAAAAAAACAAATGCGGAAGGAAGGCTTTCTATTATAACCATCCTGCATGGGTATAGGAACCTTATCATGATTTTGCTGGTGATCATAACCAACACAAAGTACTCTACTTGTCCAGTTATGTTATCAATTATGTTTTTGTGTTTTCAGACATCATTTTCATATCAAAAAACCTCGTTCACATAGGCATTGATCAAATATCTCCCACATTTAAGTCGTCGACCCCCTAATTTCTTCTTTACCCACACGATTTTTTTCTTTACCAAATCATGAGTGATAAGTCGCACGTACGTGTGTACCATACTTAAGGGCCACCCTTATTACTTATCTCGTTAATGATTTGACAGCTTGCTAAATATGTCAAAACAATTAACTTCAGTACGAACATGTAGACTTTGGAGTTTTGATTACATAAAACCATATTTATATCATTATCAATTATGTACTATTCTTTAATATAACTCTTTGAATTATGAAAAATCAGTTAAAATACGACACTTATGTATCAGCTATACAATAAATATGAGGCTCTAAACATATAAACCTTTCAAACTGAGAGATTTATCGTGAAACTTTGAATTTAATTATAAGTTCTTTTAAGAAATAAGTTATTTTTGAGAAGTTAGAAATTTGTAATTTATGATTTGTAATTTGAAAGGGGTAGAGTACTTCTCTCATTCATTAGGATGTCATGGTTAGTAACTAACGGAGAGAATAACAGACCCAAAAGAGATTTTTGAAGGTCAACCAAATATGATGATTTCATCGTGTGATTTCTATGAATCTGGGAAGGATTTGCTTAGATTTATTATAACTGATGAGTTGTTTGCATTTGTTTGAGTTTGTTATTTTGCTAATATACTTTCCATTCTATTACTCTTATATAATATGTTGTGTTGAAAGGAATGCAATGAAAAAATTCCGTAAAATTTCTTATTTATCTTCTTTAAATTTCATTGGAGGCAAGTTCCTAGTTTCGAATTTAGTAATGAAATTTTAGCCTTATCAACTTATGTTTGAATGTTTTTAGCATAAACTGAGTTAAGAGTAAAATCGTATGTAAAATTTTGAATCTAATGCAAACGCTACTGAAAATTCCATGGGAACAAACTTCAATTTGGACAAGGAATTACGTTGAAACATTTTGCATTAAACATTTTCATCACAGCAAAATCAATTTTGGCTAAATCAAGTTTGACAATTTCAGACATCATTCCAAATACACACTTAATAATATATTAATACATAAAAGAAACAAAGAAAAATTATTACTTTAAAAGTTAAAGGCGCATTTTGTAATATTTTCAACTAAATTTAAATATGAAACATGCACAAATTCATATTTACAAATAATCGATCAGTTCTTTAAAATTAATTTCACTCAAGCAATTCTACAATACAATCAAATATGAAAACACGCTGGAAGAGATATTACTATGATTTATGCGTTGTACCTGCAAAACCAACTACAATATATTCTTTTCTTCTTTTGACAGCCCTTCTCTTTTGGTTAACAAGACGCATAAAATCATCACGTAGAGATTCTTTTTGTCTAGTGTGATGCATGCATTTTATGCGACGGAAACATATTTTATTGGTTGATTGTAGGTATTTTGTTTATACTTAGAAAAAGGTGATTAATGTAAGATTAACATAGGATTTGCACCAGAAGTAAAAAAGATGACGGAAATCTCAAGCTAAAAGGACTAAAAATAAAAGCATCTGTATCTGTACGTGCAACTTTGTTCCAGGTACCCAGCAGAGCCGCCTGGCCCATTCTTAGAAGTGGGCTCCATCTCTTCCCCACAATCAAATTTAGGTTGCGTGTAATGATGCCTTAACAAAATAAAATCCAACTAAATACTAAGATATCACTTAATTATATAAAAGTTTAATTGATATATATTATTTGATGTAAAAGATTTTTATACTTTCATTCAAATTATAATTTTTAATTTATGTAACTTTTAAAATATTAATTAATAAATTTATATTAAATAAAGAATTGTGATTAAGTTTCTGTATTTTATACTTACAATATATATCAATTGAACTTATTATTAATTAATAAAATTAATAAATTTATCTTAAATAAAAAATTATAATTAAGTATGTATATAATTTTATAGTATATATATCAGTTAAACTCATCGTATTATAAGACTTACTATTTTGTTCAGCCTTACCATTTTGTTCAAAGTACCACAACCGCTAAACTTATTTGTTACTTCTCATAAAACCAAGTTCGGAATGCAAGTACTTCCTATTCAGTAGAAAATTTAACAAGCTATATGCATTTGTTTTTTCGTTTGACCCATTATTTACTTTTCAATTCACGTTAAACTCAATCCTCCTCCCACACTGAACTAAGTGATTTCCATTGTGTATGGATAAACATATGTAAAATTGATTTTAAATGAAATTTATTTTATATGATTAATTATAATTAAAATTGATTTTGACGCAACCTAATTTATGTGTGTTTTTATTATAAAAATGAGTTCAAATAAAACTAACGTAAATTTGTAATACATTACAAAAATTACTCTACTGGACATTTTAATAGATTTTTTTTTAATAAACAAAAAATTGCATTGATAAAATCATAGAGCACAAGTAATGCCTAATTCAAAATCAATTTTGAGATAAAATTAATTTTTCAACCGAAATCAAACACGCATGTAATCTAATTAAACAGAATCTTTTTACGTGTTTTAACGTTACTGGTCATCAGTCCAACATTCATATTCTTTGTGTTTTTGTCTTGAACATATTTATAATGAAAATCAAACACGTCATAAGTAAGTTGCGCATTTGTTTGTTGAATTAATTTTAAATTAATGTAATTTTATAGAATTGATTTTAAGTAAATATAAATATGTAATAATGTGATTTTTGTCTTAATAAGAAATATTAGAAAATTGATTTTTGTATAGCGTAATGTTGTCCAAAAACTTGAGATAAAAATTTATTATAAGCAAATAATTATCGAAATCTCTTTTGACTTGCTATTCGTTAGGATAACATATACCAATGTTAAGCACACGACTAGGGTTGGTACAAATCATATTGCTCAAGTTAAAGGTAATGTAAAAGTTACTAAATATTTCAACGAAACTCCAGTCTAATATTGAAAATGATCGTATTTTCAACACACGTCCAAGTATTCTTCATTAATATAAGAATGATGTTTGATTCATCCTAGACTTAATTAAATCATATTTTTCAAACGCTAATCCAAATGTGTTCTGTTAATAGAAGTATTTTTAGTTTGAAAATAAGAATTTATTTTTTCATTTGGTATATTGAAACTTGTTATTCTACATTAGAATTTATAAAAGACCTTTTCAAACTGTAATCTGAACATAACCTATAAAAGCAACACTATTTTTGGAGGCAATCTATATTTTTTTTAATGGAATTGGACTCAACAATCATTTAATTTTAATTAAAGTAACTGTATTAGATTGATCACTAACCTCCATAGTTTATAAGTACTGCAAAAGAAAAAGCCTTCACTGCCAGAAAAATACAGGAAAACTGCATTAAACATAAAAAACAAAAACAAAGAAAAGATAGAAAGTGGTAGGAAGAGTTAAAAATTAAAAAGAGGAAAGTGAATATAGGGAAAAGAACAAACGAGGTAGTGAACGGACAAAAAGGGAATGGGCCCTTAAGCGTGCTATGGAAGATGCAAAGTAATAATATTGAGGTTAATACATGCATACAAGTGCTAGCATGAATGCCAAAAACCAACTTCCACTATTATTGTTTTTTAGGCCATGAACCAAAAGCCCCAGTGGAACAAATAATTTTTCATCATTAGAATGCTTAACACGAGCACCGTTTTTGTGATGTAAGTCACTAAAGGTCAAACATGCAATAACCCCCCATGGCATGGTTATTACTCAATGACCGTTGCATTGCCTTTCCCAACCTTTGGTCAAATTCAAATTATTTTGTCTCACCCTCGTAGGACTTCTGCTATCTCCATCAACAAGCTATGCATGTCAAACGTTATTTACAACTGTTTTTGTTCTGAACTTCACTCCCTTCACTTTTTAGAATTTATCTCCTAAAGTCCTAAACCAAGAAAAGCACCAATAAAGCATTGCCCTTTCTTTGCTTCCAAACCCATTTAGTAATTTTCAACAGCCGATCCGAGGATTATAAAAGTAAGATTTAACATTTGCATCGGTAATCACTGCCCCTCCTTTCACGCTTTTTATGAGAGGGTAATCATGTTATTAACATGGAGTATTTCATTAGAATTAGATCTACAATTAATACTAGTATTATCCAGTAGTTTTGTAGCTCAATTAACAAAATCATTCATATATGAAATGAAGTCATAAACCATTCACGATATTATCCAGTAGTTTTCCAGCTCAATTAACAAAAAGGAATGGGGCGAATAACATCTATTTATTTCACTCATTTTTCTGAAGAGTATATGGCAAAAGATATATGGGAGATCTTTGGGAGATATGCTAACATTCACGATGTGGTCATTCCAAACAAAAGGAATAGGAGGGGGTAGAGGTTCGGTTTCGCTAGATTTAAGGGGGTAGAGGATGTGAAAATGCTAGTGGTAAAACTGGACAATATTTTCATTGAAAAGGAAAAGTTGTGGGTCAATCTACCACGGTATGAACAGCGGGCTGAGCAGAATCAAAGGAGGATTAACAGGTGGAGGAGGAAACAAGTTCAAAATGTTTATCATATGGTTGATAGGCGAACGGTGCAACAAATAGCATCTAATGAAAGCTTGAGGAAATCATACGCATCGGTAGTATGTGCTCCTGGGGGATTTAAACATATGAACGAGCGAAAGGAGGCAGGAGAGACAGAAGATGTGAAAATGCAGATGGTGTACAAAGCACCAGTGGAGGAGGTTATACGGCTTCAAAGAGCTTATGTGGGAGAAGTACGAAACAGAGAGAGTGCTTTTAGGACGCAATTTTTCCTTATGGCTCATGGAATATACAGAGTACGCACAACTCCCATGGGGGCAAACAAGGTACTGCTAGAGCTGGAACAGGGGGAGATACTCCAAGAGATCATGAAGGGCAAACAAATGTGGTTCGACCAATGGTTTGCCGGGATACAGAAGTGGGAGCCGGGATCTGTTGACACGGAAAGGAGAGTCAAGGTGAACTGTTACGGTATCCCTTTACATGTTTGGGGGGAAAATTTCTTCTATAATAAGTCGCACCATTTGAAGAGCTGTTGTATGTGGAGGAAGCTACTTTAAGGAAAGAGGGGTATGATGTAGCACAGATAGTGATTTCTAGGAAGGATATGAAGCAAATCAATGCGGTTATCCAAGCGAACATTGATGAGCGGATGTTCCATATCAGAGTGATGGAGGTGGAAGATATGGATGAATCAAAGCTAAGTCGAGATAACAAAACTAGTTACGGTTCGGAAATGAGATCCTGTCAGGGGGAGGAAGACTTTGACAAATCGGTCGAGGCGGAAAAAAGACTGGCTGAGTTGAAACAGGAGATGTTCCAGAAAGGGAACTGGAAGGTGAGCGGTGAGGTTGACGGCAGGAGCGCCGAACGCGGTGGTCCGGTATTTCGGCAAGGCAGAGAAACGGTGGTCAACGACACACATGGGTCTAACTCCGGAAGAAAGGCTTCAGAGGTACGGATGATGCAAATAGGCTTAGGGAAAGGTTACAACAGGAATGCTACTGAGCAGGATAGTCAAGAGGGGCTGGTAGGAGAGAAGAAACGAAAGGAAACAAGATCCCAGCTTTTGCGCGCAGGATTAGGGTGTGAGTCGGAAACGAAGCAGGGAGTAGTTGGGAAGGGGTGTGGTAGGAGCAGGGTAACAATGGAGAAAGAAGAGCAATTTTCTGAGAAGAGGGCGGTAGGGTGAGTGTAGGTGTGAATGGTGGGGAAAACAAGATGGGCAACGAGTTTCAAGGCATGGAACGTGCTGCACGGAGCTCGATACCTGACAGCTACGTCATGCGGGATAATGATGAAGCAACGGATACGGAGCATGGGAAAGGCCAGCTCAATCGAAGTTTAAATGCGTATATTGGGTCATCAGGTAACATGGGTTGGGCTGTGGTATTTCAACACCAGGTGCGGAGCGGCAGTGGAACAGAAGCAATATGGGCCCAGAATGAAGAAACGGACTGGGCTCGGAAGATGAATTTCGAAGGACAAATCATGGGCCCAATTTTGGAAAGTAGCAATGGTCACATTCGGAAAGGGGAGTTTAGGATGAATACTGAATACGAAAATAATGAATCTATTTCTACACAACCATATGACTACAAGAAATGGGTATTGGTTGGGGGAGAAGAGGTGTCCGGAGGAGGGGAAGGGCAAAGGAGGGAGGTAACCATATGGAAGCAAGTAAGAAGAACTAGTTTTAATGGGAGTGAATTAATGAGGCGAAGGCAACAGGACGAATTAAAGGACGATGAGAAGGGAAACGAAAATGAGGAGGATGAAACGGGTAAAATATGGAAGGCTATGAAGGAAATCAGAATTTCTGACAGGCAACCAGACGAAACGTATATACAGGAATTAAGAGAGATGGAAATGAGGGATAAGGGGGAGAAGGAAAGAAGGGATACGAGGATAATTCGGAATAGCTAAATGAAGATTTTCTCATTAAATGTGAGGGGGTTCCGGGATCGGGCCAAGCGAAGAAGAATCAGGAGAATTTTAAATGATAATGACATTGACATTTGCTTATTACAGGAGACAAAATGTAGGATGGTGAATGAATGGGAAGTTAAGGAGACTTGGGGGCCAACAGGGTGTGACTGGAGAATACTTCCATCAACAGGGATCAGTGGAGAGTGTTTGACAATCTGGAAAAAACATATGTTGGAGGTCGTTTGGGATATACAAGGGCGGGGATTTCTTGGAATTGGATTTATAGGAAAGAATCCAACTGAAGTTAATTGTGTGGTCAATGTATATGCTCCATGTTCGTTAGAAGGGAAAAGTAAGGTATGGGATGATCTGATTATGACAAAGCGAGGATTTCCGGAGGTAAATTGGGTACTTGGGGGAGATTTTAATGCTGTGGTGGATAGGCATGAGTTCAAAGGGAGATCAAATTATCACTCTAGAACTAAGATGTCTGACTTTAAATTCTTTATCCAAACAATGGGTCTTTTGGATATTCCAGTCATCAGGAAATGAGTAACGTGGATAGCCCCAAACGGAGAATCATCTAGCAGGTTGGATCGATTTTTGTTTTCCCCAGATCTAATGGAGGAGTG
Organism: Psophocarpus tetragonolobus; assembly: GCA_037954015.1. Taxonomy (NCBI): domain Eukaryota; kingdom Viridiplantae; phylum Streptophyta; class Magnoliopsida; order Fabales; family Fabaceae; genus Psophocarpus; species Psophocarpus tetragonolobus. The sequence continues at coordinate 38,353,938 of CM075692.1, forward strand.
GGGAGTTATAGCTCAAATGGTGAGCACAAGAGAGTTCTCATATCATAGTTGGATCTTAACAGAAGTGAATAAACAGAATTAGGGTCCTAAACCTTTTAAGTTTTTTGATCATTGGCTGCAGGAGCCAGATTTTATGGAATTGATGAAAGAGCTTTGGACATCAGAACAGAGTCAAGGATGGAGGATGTATCAGCTGGCAAGCAAATTAAAAGGCTTGAAGATAAAGATTAAAAAGTGGAAAAAAGAGAATTGGGGTAAAGATGAGGAATTCCTGGCAGAGAAGGTATTAGAATTGGAGACGGTGCATCAACAGTTAGGCGAAGGGGTCAGTAGAAGTGGTCAGCGAAGACAAGATATTTTATCAGAGTATTGGGGGAAGGCAAGGAGAATGGAACAGTCCATGTTACAGAAATCTAGGGTAAAATGGGCTTTAAATGGTGATAGCAACACCAAGTACTTTCACAAATGCTTTAAGGAGAGATGCTATGCAAATTCCATACTGGCAGTTAAATCATACACGGGTTGGCTGGAGGGAGTTCAGCATATCCGGGATTATGTGTTAAATCACTTTTCAGACTTCTTTACTGAGGAAGAAGAAGGGAAACCAAAGATGGATGGGGTGCATTTTAATCAACTAAATGAGCATCAGAGAGAAATGCTGGAGGAGCCTTTTGCAGCGGAAGAGATAAAGGAGGCAGTATAGGCATGTGAGAGAGGGAAAAGTTCGGGCCCTAACAGATTTGGTTTCAATTTTTATAAATCATGTTAAGAAATCATAGGGGAGGATGTGGTGAAGGCAGTACAAGAATTCCATCAGTCAGGCACACTACCAAGAGGAGCGACATCATCTTTTCTTACCTTGATTCCCAAGGTGGCAAGGCCGGACAGGTTAGCTCAGTATAGACCAATCTCTTTAATTTCAAGCATCCAAAATATTGTTTCTAAACTGCTGTCGTTAAGAATGAAGAGAGTCATGGGGGAATTAATATCTAAGTGTTAGTCAGCATTCCTGCCAGGTAGATCGATCCTGGATGGGGTAGTGGTAGCGAATGAGATAATTGATTGGGCAAAACGGAAAAGGAAATCCTGTTTTTTGCTTAAGGTGGATTTCCAAAAGGCTTATGATTCGGTCAATTGGAATTTTCTGGATTATATGTTGGCTAGGATGGGGTTTGGGAGAAGATGGAGAAAGTGGATGAACAGTATTGTCAGAAATAGCCATGTGTCAATTCTAGTAAATGGGAGTCCAACTGATGAATTTAGACCAGGGAGAGGTTTGAAGCAGGGAGACTCACTTTCACCCTTTTTGTTTCTAGTGGTAGCTGAAGCTTTACCTGGACTATTCAGGTTAGCAGTTGATAAAGGGGTGTTCAAAGAGCTCAAGATTGGTGACGAGGCAAAGTTTTCAATATTGCAATATGCAGATGATGTTATTATGATGGGGGAAGCCGATTTGCAATCAGTATGGTACTTGAAGGTTATTCTTCGTGGTTTTGAAATAACATCGGGGTTAAAGGTGAACTATAGCAAAAGCCAATTTTTTGGATTAAATGTAGATGATCCATTTAGATGCGCTGTGAACAGTTTTTTGAATTGTGAGGTTTCTTTACCGCCATTTAAATTTTTGGGGATTCCGGTGGGGGCGAATCCAAGGAAGGTAGAAATGTGGCCACCAATTATCGAACAATTTCAGAGGAAACTGTGAGGATGGAAGGCAAAACATATGTCGTTTGCAGGAAGGTTAGTTATGATTAATTCAGTTTTTTCTAACCTTCCATTGTATTTCTTCTCCTTCTACAAGGTGCCCAAGAAAGTACTGAAAGTTATCACCGGATTACAACGCTCCTTTCTGTGGGGGGAAAAGACCAAGAGACCAAAATTGCGTGGGTTAGTTGGGAAAATGTGTGTCGGCCTAAGGAAGAAGGGGGTCTGGGGGTAAAGTGCTTATGGAATTTTAATTTGAGTCTGCTTGCGAAGTGGAGGTGGAGGATATTAACAAAGGAAAATGCAATATGGGGGAGTTTGCTGGAATGTGGGTATGGTCAGTCATACAAATTCAATAAAAGACCTGCAAATTTCTCTCGATCTTCTCAGTGGTGGAGGGACTTATGGGATATTGACGGACCAAAAGCAGCGATACCAAACTGGTTTGGGAGCAATATCATTAAAAAAGTAGGGAATGGAAAGGACACTTTATTTTGGGAGCATAATTGGTTAGGAGATGGACCTATCATCTTAAAATTTCCCAGGTTGTATGGGATATCGGTAGATAAGTGCATCACCATTAATGATAAAAGGGAGCTTTCACTATCATCAGGGGGGTGGAAATGGGTATGGAGAAGGGAGTTATTTGTATGGGAAGAAGATCAGTTACGTTATTTAGAAAGTTTGTTGCAGTCAGTGGTCATTCTGGATCAGATGTCGGACATATGGAGATGGAGGTCTAGTAAGGATGAAGGTTTTTCAGTGGCTGAGGCATATACGGTTCTGCGCGCGCAACAGACTTCATCGATATTAATTGAGGTGGAGCTTAAAGAATTGGGACGAATGTGGAATGATAAATTACCATCTAAGGTAATTGCTTTGTCGTAGAGGTTATTGTTAGATAGACTACCAACCATCGATAATCTATTGAAGAGAGGAGTTGACATTCCAATAGCGGATGCTCTGTGTGTGTTTTGTAAGAGTGCTATTGAAAGTAGAAATCATATTTTCTTAATGTGTACCAAGGCTCAATCTATGTGGAACAAAATGATTAGCTGACTGGGAATTCAAGGACCAATTTCGGGGGATCTGACACAACTTTTCCTCTCATCGTCTGCATAGGTGGTTAGAAAGCGAAAGAAAAGGTGTAGGTATGTTTTCTGCCTTGCGGTGTTGGAGTATCTGGATTGCTAGAAACCAGATTGTTTTTTATAATATTCTTTGCGTTTAAAAAAAAATGAAGTCATAAACCAGGTTTGAGAATATTTTGTTTCAGTTTTTGTGTAAAAAAACCCTTATTTTATTGTTAAAAAATTTACTTTTTTAGTTTTCTATACATTTGTTTCAATTTTAAAATTTGTAAAAAGGTAAAAAGAATCTAAAATTTGATTAGAATAAAAAAATATTTTAAATAAATTCTAATAAAATTAATTGTTTCATTTATAAAAAAAAATATGTTTTTACTGTAAACAAACATAAAATTAATTTTTAAAAAATAGTTAACTGACTTATTTTATATCATAATCACTTTTTTAAAAATTTAAATTGACCTAAATCATTATCTTGACATCTAAACATCAATTAAAAATCCTGTTTATTTTGAATTTCGTTACTGAAAGTTAATTAATGGCGTATTTAATTTATCACAATATAGTTGTCATTGTCAAACACCTTTCCAAAAGGAAGTACAAGTGCTGGTAGTTAACAGCTATATAAATAAATTTAAATATTACAATTAAAAATAAGGAATTGGAAACTGATGTCCATAAGCTTAGAGCAAATATCCACAAGTGTGTTGTTGAGATTAAACAGATCATTTGCATACAATCCAATATTAAACAATTTAAACACTCATTTAAAATGAAACAACTGTACTGAACAGGGATTAAGATGCCTAAACCATGTGGCTTCAACATTACATTAATATATTTCAATTTTAAAAATGGGAAGATATATAGTGGAGGCCACATCACTTGAAGTGAGGGAATGTATATAATTAAATATCTTCTTGGGGATTTTAAAAAATATTTTTCAATTTGTGTAAGGTTTGCTGCCTTTAAGGATACCAGATGTACAAAAGGAAGGTCTCTCTTTGATTCTTCCCGGTAGGACTCCACTAAAGCGTTTTCGGAGTATCTGAAAATACAAATCAAAAGCCTAATCACAAGTGATCAATATTTTGTATGGAAAACTAACAAGTGCTAGAGCACAGAACAATTTTATGTACGATTACATTAATATATGTAAGACTCGTATCATAATTAACCTCGCTGGAAATTGCATTGCTACCTAAGAATGATTCTTAATTTGACATGAAGCACATGCATATCCTGACAAATGGAAGGAAATGAATTGGTAATAATGCGAAGCACTTTTTGCAGATACAATTTCTTTACTTACTATATCTGCTTTAATTTATATGTGGCAGCTATCTAGGATGTGGCAAAACATGGAAGCTCAATTAATATATTATCTTGATTGATCAAGATATGTATAATGTATCCTACTTTACATTACCCGTTTCTGGGTGAGCCATTGGTGGTTTATTACTTGAGGCAGCTCACTACAAGCTGGAATAGTCCTTTACTTGCTTCATTAATTCATTGCTTCTTCATGATGATAAAAGTGATAATAAAATGAATTTGCACGTCTTGTACATTTTCAATAAACTTAACTTGTGAATCTTGTTTACATAGTTTAACATTGATATATCTCTTGAGAGTGTACCATTTTATTTATGTTTTGATATGTTGTTACGATTTTAGTTTGTATTATATTTGTACTTCTTTATATGTCTTAAGTATTTTCAATAAAGTTATCTCATTGTTGACTAATTAAAAAAAATGAATTTACATTATATTATTTTTCACTCTTATAGGATCATTATGTTTTTTTAAAGGAAAATTTTTTCAATTAGCGATTGAACACCAAATCACAATACATAATTTAAGGTTGCCAATAGTTACATAGTTCAACTAAATAAGTAAATAAGTGATATTTTATCTTAAGAGACTAACAATCTCTACATAAGTAATAAGCTATCCATTAAAAATACTACTGTTAACACACAGTACTCAGGTTGCATTAATCACTCATAGAAAGAAAATTAACTTCTTTTTTTTTTTTACATTAGCTCCTAACTTAAAGCTAAGATTTTTGGAGGCCATCTACCACATCAATGACATACTTTTGAACACTAAAGCATTTTTGGCAAGCCAAATTAAGCAAAGAATAACAGGGCAAATAATAGTTTACAAACCTTTCTTAACAACTCAATTTGCATTACTAAGATATTAACATAAATGAGTGAACCCATCAAGAGGTAGGACTTTTAGATGGCCAAGGCAACGATATCAGCTCATCTAAATCTGGAAAATAAGCTTACAAGAGAACAATAAATGTGACATGCACTTAGGTTCAGCTCAACAAATTGAGCAAACATCACCATATATATATATATATATATATGTGACATTCTTTTTTAGCAAGTTCCACTTTGTAGGGATTTGATTGGGCAATACTTTCCATGCAAATGCACCACATTTGAGGATACTTTTGCTTTGTAAGGATCATTATAGATATTTGGTTACGAAATTATACCATTGATTCATAATTAGTTGTTTCCTTTTCATCAAAATTTATTTCAAGTCAGACACTCATTTATTCTTAAATATTTTTTTATATCTCTTGATTTTTTATACTATCTTTAGTGTTTTAGTTTTAAACTCATAACATCTTCCTTTCCTTTTTCTCTACTAAACCAACTTTATGAATTTTAATATCTTCTTAAATATAACTTCAGTCTCATCTTCTAAAACGTTTTTCATATGGACACAAGATAAATTATCCTTGTAAATTTTACAATGTACTACTTCTAGATCTATTATTAAAGAAAGTGTTGTCATTGTTGATATAGTAGATAAAACTACGAATTGATCCTTATAATAATTTAATTTGTTATAAATTAACAAAAGTTCATAGCACAAGACATGATTCCAAGTCATACAGAAGAGAAATGCTAGTGAAACTCTTTATTATTAGTTAGATATTCTCTTTTTGAAGTTCTCCTTATCATTAGTCAGATATTTTATTTTTTAAATCTCTCTATTTTTAGTTAGAATTTATTAAAAAACTCTAAATAATCATATGAAGAGACTAAAAAAGTGTTAAAATTTAATTTGTAAAAATTTAAGTTACATGATAACACAAGAATATCTTTTTCATGTTTGATTTTAAAAGTAGTCACATGCAAAAAAGTGAAAAACACAACAAACTTGAGGATAACTTTTTATCCGCTAAACAATATATTAAAAATTCAAAATTATTCCTTATTGTAATGCTTCTATGTCGATTCTCCATCAACTTACAAATTTATAAGAAAATTATCTTAACACACGTATCAATCTCTCTTTAATAATTTATTTAAGATGCTATACCTTGACGTAAAAAAACTCCAGCAATAAAAAATGACCTTAAATTTACTCACCATTTCTTTTAAAAAAGTTTAAAGTTCATATTCAAGTAGTATTTTTACCCTTACATCATTTAATTACAATTCACTTATTCATTATATTTTTTTAAAAGAGTCATAAATTATTGTTGATGTGACTTTTTAGATGATTATTATCAAAGTTAATAAACTTATCTGAATTATAAATTATAATTAGATAATTGGATCACAAAATAAAATTATTTATGATCTATTTTTTCTATAAAAATTTATACTAAGTAAATTAGACTAAAATATAAAAAAAATTAATCAATTCTCTCCTTATTTAATAATAATATTTTCAAAATGACCTCTATGTATTTATATATTTTTATGTCAATTAAAATTTATTTTTTACTTTGTAATTTTTTAACAAAAAAGTATTTTTATAAAAACATTATTTAATTTTTAAACAATACTTCATATACAATTAACAATTTCCAATCCAAATCATAACAAAAAAAATTTCATGTATAATTTTTTAATTTCTTAACGATAATAAATTTGAAAATTGACAAGTTTACATATCCACCAAATCTACACACATTTTGTACTACAAATATAATTTGCATTCTGAGTTAACCATCAAATGATAAATAAATCAGTTAACAAGTTTACTATAATCATACATACATGTAATTTGCTATATCACCTTTTTCCCTAATTTCATTGTAAAATCACTGGTCTGAGATAGAAATATGTGAAGAATTCACTATCTGAACTGTGATTTTCCGCTACCTAAAATACAGTCACTGTGTCAAATCAATATCATGTCTACGTGACTTGTGATTGTATGAGTCTCAGACGTTTTCTTCTTCTACAAAACCTTTATATTCTACCTACTAACCTACCTCGTTAAATCACTCAGCCATATGACTTCCTGTTCCTAACTTTTATTTTAGCTAGGCGTCTTTAATTTTTGTTTGACCTGGAGAAAAAAGGATAATAAGAAGTAAGATAATTTAAAACAGTTAATTGTTTGTTAATACCATCAAAACTAAGAGAGATATATATATATACACACTTCCGTTGGTACATAAGTAAAAAATATTTTTAATTTAAAATTGAAAAATGTTAATTAATTCTTAATTTCCGTATTAGTGAATTAAATTTACTTGATATGGAGGAAGTATATAATAATAGTGTTGATGTTGCCAAATTTAATCTTTTTAAAACAGAAAAAACCTTATTTTATTTCCTATAAAAAATTAAATGGCCTTTTTTTTTATTAAAACACCTTGTTTATCCCATGGATAAAAAAACCATATAGGAAATTGTTAATTTTAATTTTTCTGCTGCGTATTATAACACCAACTCCAATATAAAATTAAAATTATTTTAATTTTTTTTCTCTAAAATTATAGCTATTTTAAAAATTTAAGACATCATTCTGAATTTTTTTCAATTATATTTTCATTATATTTCCTAATACATTAAGTTTACAAATATTTAAGTAAATGATTAACCATTTTTTATTCTTCGATAAGAATATTGATGATCCATGTTAGTTTAAATAACACAATGTCTATCAAATATGGATATTTTAGTATATAGATATACTAATTAATGTTTTCTTAACCGTGGATTTGCACTATTCTTAAACAGCTATAATTTTGAAATGAATGAAGTATTAAACTTGAAATTCAAAAAATGCAATTTCATTAGTCTTAAAATAATTATCGTATTTGAAAAAAAAATCATTTCAAAATAGGTGTTGTATTTTATTTTATTTTTGTATAAAGAAAAAATTTTATTATGTAAATTGTAGCAGAACCTCCCATGTCATAAGATATAACAGAGGGAGAATTACAGTACAGAGTCACAATATTCCAGACATAAATTCCCCCACAATTCCCCATACGATAGAACTACCAAAAGAGAAGCTACCCCTGGTTTTAAAACTAACTACCCTCATACACCAAACAACATTTTATGATATGAGATCAATACATAGAACCCAGACACTAACTAGTACTTTTTGATATATGAGCAATACAGATAGTCAGATTAGATGATCAATCAGAAAAAGATATGGCAAAAGTTTTGTAAAACCTTTTGATCCATACCCATGACCTTTGGAGATCAAAGGTCCAAAATTTTCCAATAATGAAAGACTTCCATTTGAAAATGACGTCATTTCTGACAAGCCAAATTTCCCAATATACTACTAACCAAATTACACTAAGGATTCCTTTGCTTAATTTACCCTTTAGTTAAATAGCTTTCAAATGTTGTCAAAAGCAAGATTGGCACTCAAAAGGCAACATAGATAGAAGTCTTTATCATCTATAGCAGCACATCCACACCTGATAACTAAAAGGATAAGTAAATAGTAGGTGACTTGCTGATTTAGGCTGACAAGAGCAAATCGATCAGAACACGCCTGAAGGAGAAAAAATATTCCTCTTGACCAGTTCAACCCTAGAAGGAATTCGATTATGAGTTACCTTTTAAGAGAATGCTACCACCTTTGATGGAACCTTTGAGCTTTAGAGATAGGAGAAGAATGGAGAAACTTTCCCTTTAGAAACACTGATAGCAACACGATATCCATCCTTAACCGAATAATGATCAAGATTACCATCGCCCCCTCCCCACCCCCAACCATCCTTCTCACCCCTCTTCAACTAAGCCTCTTTTAGAACCCTTACCAACTCCCTTACCCCTTCCTCCTCCTAACTGTATAAGGCCCTCCTCCAACTAAATCTCCATTCCCAACCATTTACCCCCTAGCCCCCAACCTCAGAGATACTAGACTCTTTTTGGTTGGATAATTGGAAAGTCTAGGAAATAGAGACTTTAGCTCGCCCAACACCCTTCAGTCTCTCTTCCCAAAACTTGAACAATGTATCATCCCTCAATAGAGGTTTTACATTCCCCAAGAACCACTCCCCCTCTTCTGCCTAACAACCAACCAAATCAAGCCTGATAATAGTACCATATTTAGTTTCCACGACCTTAATCCATAGAGAATACCTTCCCTGTAGAATCTTTCAGCGCCACTTCCCCGGTAAGGCTTTATTGAATGGTTGTATTTGAATTGTTAATGTAATATTAATTAGTTTTTCACCAATACTCTTACTATCATTAGGGTTTTTTTGTTGATCTTTTTTATAAGAGTTGAACACAATGCCAAAGATTTTATAATTCACGCACTCTGCTCAACCAACTGAGCTATACCCCCTTTATCCTACTATCTTTAAGTTTTCAATGCAATATTAATATATATATTAGTTTTACTATTCTCCTTTAATTTATTTATTCCTTACTCTTTTAAAAATAAGTGTCATCTTAGTTATTTTACACAAATCAATAAAAAATAACAAATAAATAAAAATGGTAATCATACAAAATTAATTTTAATATTATATTAGAAAAGGAACCAGTGAAAAACAAATATTATATTAAAATTAAACATAATATTTATTTTAAAAATATACTTTTGAAATACGACATTCATCTTTACACGGAAGAAGTAATTTTTTTCGCTGTAAAAATAATTTGCATGCAAGTGGGCGGGTAATGTGATTGGATAGGAATGCTATTATTTTTAAAAGATTTAATTTAAAAATTTGGGTATTTATCATATTAAAATTTTGACTTGGCAGCAGTATGTTTAAAAGGAGAGGTAAATTTGATATACTTTTCTCTTTATTGATGATGAATCCTTTATCTTGTTGCTGATGTTTGTATTAGTTCATTTTTCAGGGGGTTGTGCAGAAACAAAATAGTATTTTTGGCTTTGTTTGATGTACTTCTTGTACAATTTATTATTTTATTATATTATGAGTTTTTTTTTTTTAAAGAAAACCATCTACGCGTTTAGTGGTCTTTTATATATTTAAACATCAATCAATCAATAATAATAATAATAATAATAATAATAATATTATTATTAAAATGAAATTAATAATAATTAAATCTTTTATATAAGAGAATAATAATTATCTTCACATTGCACAAATTGGAGTAACTCTTGCCTAGAGCATATTTGTCACATGAAACCTCTTAGAGAGGATATGGTGACAGACTATCCTATCTGGGAACAAGATGCATACAACAGTTTTTCAACTAAAACAACTTATGATAGTATCTTAACTCGCCCCAACATGCAACGTAGACTCGTTTTCTCAGCCCTGTGGAAGTGGGACGGACTTGAGCGTATTCGAGTATTTCTATGGAAGTTGGCTTGTGATATTCTTTCCACGGATGAATTGCGGTTTCGCCAGCACATGACAACCACCCCTAATTGTCCCCTATGCGACCAGTAGACGGAATCCATGATGCATACTCTACAGGATTGCCTACATATCACAAAAGTGTAGAGAAATATAAGCGTAAATGACATACGACAGTTTTACTCCCAACAGAATTTTGAGGAATGGCTCCTGTTAAATTTAAAGGCAACACCAAACTGAAGCAGGTGGCCTCAAGTTTTTGGCCTCAACCTATATCGAGTATGGTGGAGGCGAAAAGAGTTCATCTTCAAAGGCAAATACAAATCTGACATCCAGGTTATCCATTCTGCAAGATCTCTACATCATGACGTTGATTGTATTCAAAACATGAAAGCAATCATGAAAGACCTATGAATTCACTACATGGATATAGATTCTAAAGTTGCTTGAAGACCTTCGAGGAAAGGCATGCTGAAGATTAATTGTGATGCTGCTATCCTTATACCCCATCGGAAGGTTGTTATTGGAGGTGTAGTCTGTGACTCCAAAGGTAATTTCATCCTTGGGTTTTACTTCAAGATACCTTATGGGGATATTGATAAGGCTTAAGTAATGGTCATTCTTCAAACAATAACATTGGCTTACGAACATGGATTTCGCAATATAGATATTGAGTTTAACTCTCAGTATGATTAAGCTTTTAGGCAAAGGCTGCACCATTGACCATGCTCTCTTTTCCATAGTAGATCGTATATACAGGAGGAGGGGAAAATCTCATAACTCTAGTTTTAATTATATCCCACGGGAGGTGTGACTGATAGTTTTGCTAAATTAGGTCTGGAGTCTAGTTAGGATAGCTCCATTTATAGATCTGTTTTAGAGCTACTGGCTTATATTTACTTTAAGGATTTTAGTTCTATTATGAGTTCTGATTAATCTATCATTTAGTTGGGTGCTTTGTGCATACCTTCTACAAAAGAAAAAATCTCCACATTGAATATTAAATATATACATGCTATAGTAATATAGTTTTATAAATGGAAGGAAAATCCTATAAACTTATAATAAATGCTATAAAAAATTATTAAAATGTTTTATTAAAAGATAAAAATAACACATAAATATTATTATTTTTACAATCAAGTTTTGTGGATAAAAATAATTAACTATAACAAACGTTAAAATTTTTAAAAATATACACGTTAAAATACTATATATTACATATTAAAAATTTTATTTTTATAAATATTAAAAAAATGTTAAGTAATTTTGTTCCTTTTTTTTAAGTCGTAACATATTATTAATAATAATTATTAGTCTAAAGCACAAGAGGTGCCTAACTAATATCATTTTATACAATAGAAGAAAAAATGAAAGTTAACACATAAGCACCTATATTACACATACCATAGGATTCAATACTCATTCTATATAGGAATGTAATGATAGCTTTATTTTTTTTTTTTTTTTTAGAAGGCATAATGATAACTTCATAGTGTAACACCATTCCCAGGTTTTCAATTAAACTATTTGAACTACATCATCTAACTTTTGTGAACTACATATTTGTTTATTATTATCTAAATTAGTTACTTTCCTTAATCATATTAAGCATTGTATGTATTTATAGCTATGTAATAAAAAAATACACTTCTAATTTCATATTCTAAGGATAAAATCATTTATGTAATGTTCCTATAGTGAAAACAAATGATATAAAGATGAAAATTTGAATTAATATAGAGTAAAATGATAAATTTCACAAAATGATAATGTTCATTTTACTTTTTTTTTAACTCTATTTAAAACAATATGGCCTTAAAGCATTGGCAATCGAGTTGTTTTTTGTCTTTCTTTTCTTTTTGTTTAACTTACTTCTTTCTCTTTTTTTTTCTCTAGGGAAACAATTCTTCCAAAAAGCATGATGCTTCAACAATTATTAAACATTGGAAACTCTATTCTTTAGTTGTTTTTTTTTTTAAAAAAAAGGTAAAACTTATTTTGTAATAGTAAAATTCCCTCGTGTGACAAGATATAATAAGGGAGTCTACAAAGTAGCATTATATTACAAATCAGAGAAGATAGTCTGTTACATATAATCACCCACGAACACCCTCATTCAAGAGTCGGATACCCCAAAACATACATGAAAATAGTTAATAAACAAAGGATTCCAAATTAAATATAAGCCCCAACCAGAACACAGTCAGACCTTACGACTTGAGATCCTACCAAAGCATAACAACGGCATAGAAAAGCATTCATAAAATGACATTGGTGAAGCATTACAAAACCCTTTAGTCTAGACTCAACACCTTTGTAGAAACAATTGCCATACTTCTTCAACAATAAAGGACTCACCCTTAAATACTACAACATTCCTAACAAGTCAGATTCCCCACAATGTTGCTAACCAAATCATACTAAGTATATAACTTGTTAATTTTCCTTTGGATTTAACCACACCCAAGTGTTGCCAGAAACTAGGTTGCACTCTGTAAGGAAAACAAACATGTAGCCTAACCACCTGTAGCATCTCATCCAAACTTGGTAACTAAACTTACAAGTAAATAACAAATGATTTACTAATTTCGGCTGCAAGTAGCAGACTGGGCAAACATCACCAGAAAGGAGATGAATATTTCTCTTTGCTAACTCCACCTTTGAAGGGATCCTGTTGTGAGCTACCTTCCAAGAAAATGTCATCACCTTAGACAACATCCTTGATTTCCATAACCTTCTAAAAATGGAGAATTAGTACTTGTTTGGCAACAATTTTATAAAATTGTTTTCAATATTTTAGTTTTTAAAAACTAAAAAATTTGCTTGGGTAGTGTTTTCTGAAACCAGTTTTCGAAAATAGTTCTGATTTTTTAGTTTTTAAAAACTAAAAAACTGGAACCACTGAAAGTAGTTTTGCTTTTCAATTTTCTATTTTCATTTTGAAAACTCAAAATACAATCAGAATATGTTGTTTTTTGCTTTTCATTAATGAAATTCTAATAAATATGAACAAATTTTTCCATTTTTACATCTTCAAAATAGTTTTCAAATAACACTTGCCAAACAAGTTTTTTTCTTTCTTTTCTTCCTTAAAACAGTTTTTAAAAACTATTCTTGAAAACTTTTTTCAAAAACTAAAAAATAAAACCAAATCAATCAAGGTCTTATTGTTCTGAAAAACTCTAAAAGTTGAATAATACGCTTCCTTGATAGAATATTGGATAAGATTCCCCTTATTATCACTCCACCCCCATCCATCCTTCACTTCCTCCCTCACTTGAACCTCTCCCAAAATCCTCTCGAACTCTCTCACCAAATCTTTCTCCCAACTAAATAAAGCTCTCATCCAACTAAGCCTTCAAATAACACTTGCTAAACAAATTTTTTTCTTTCTTTTCTTCCTTAAAACAGTTTTTAAAAACTATTCTTGAAAACTTTTTTCAAAAACTAAAAAATAAAACCAAATCAATCAAGGTCTTATTGTCCTGAGAAACTCTAAAAGTTGAATAATACGCTTCCTTGATAGAATATTGGATAAGATTCCCCTTATTATCACTCCACCCCCATCCATCCTTCACTTCCTCCCTCACTTGAACCTCTCCCAAAATCCTCTCGAACTCTCTCACCAAATCTTTCTCCCAACTAAATAAAACTCTCATCCAACTAAGCCTTCAAATAACACTTGCCAAACAAATTTTTTTCTTTCTTTTATTCCTTAAAACAGTTTTTAAAAACTATTCTTGAAAACTTTTTTCAAAAACTAAAAAATAAAACCAAATCAATCAAGGTCTTATTGTCCTGAGAAACTCTAAAAGTTGAATAATACGCTTCCTTGATAGAATATTGGATAAGATTCCCCTTATTATCACTCCACCCCCATCCATCCTTCACTTCCTCCCTCACTTGAACCTCTCCCAAAATCCTCTCGAACTCTCTCACCAAATCTTTCTCCCAACTAAATAAAGCTCTCATCCAACTAAGCCTTCAAATAACACTTGTCAAACAAGTTTTTTTCTTTCTTTTCTTTCTTAAAACAGATTTTAAAAACTATTCTTGAAAACTTTTTTCAAAAACTAAAAAATAAAACCAAATCAATCAAGGTCTTATTGTTCTGAGAAACTCTAAAAGTTGAATAATACGCTTCCTTGATAGAATATTGGATAAGATTCCCCTTATTATCACTCCACCCCCATTCATCCTTCACTTACCCCCTCACTTTAACCTCTCCCAGAATCCTCTCGAACTCTCTCACCAAATCTTTCTCCCAACTAAATAAAGCTCTCATCCAACTAAGCCTTCATTCCCAACTATGAACCCTTCACCCTCCCACATCAGATATAGTTGCCTCCTTATGATTGAAAAGTTGAAATAATTTAGAGAATATAGACTTGAGCCCTCCCGACACCGCCTACCCCCTATCCCAAAATTTGAACGCTGACTCATCCCTTACCAAGGGCTTGACCTTACCCAAAAATCACTCACTCACCCCTTCATCAGACGTTACCTTGAGGATATCATTCCACTACTATGATCCCCTTTTTTTCCTTCACAAGCAGATTCCATCTAATGTCCAACCTATATTTAACCTCCAGAACTTTGATCCAAAGGGAGTTACCCCCCTGAAGAACCCTTCAATGCCATTTTCCAAGAAGGGCTTTATTGAATGTAGCCAGATATTTTATCCCAAGCCCCCCTTGACTTTTGTCCTTGCATACCATCTCCCATTTGATCTAAGTTATTGTGTTGCACTCTTCCGATCCACCACATAGAAATTGTCATTGCAAAGCCTAAATTGAATGAGTCACTTTCTTCGCAACCCTGTAAAAAGACAAAAATAAAGTGGAATGGAAGAAAGAATGAATTTGATCAGGGAAATTTGCCTTTCCCCCGGTGTTGGTTTTTCTCGCATTTTATCTAAAACTAGCTTCTAGACACGCTCACACCTCACATTAGCCCTAACCGGAACCCCTAAATAGGAAAATGACATCTACAGCACCCCACTATTGAGAATCCTCGCAAAGGATAACAACATTGGCATCGTCACCCCTACACCTCCTAAACTACTCTATGGAAGTTGATCTTCAGCCCTGAAGTTAATTCATAACACCTAAGACCACTCTTTAGAGTATAAACATTCTAAAGCTCCAAACACACCATAAAAATAGTATCATCCGCATATTGCTAAATCACTACTCGAAGATCATTTTCCCCCAATTTGACACCTGAAAAGAGATTTATAGAGTGTTTTTTTATCAAGCCACTGAGATCTTCGACCACAATGAGAAATAAAAGAGAGCCATGAGACTAGACTGATTTAGCAAGCAATTAAAAAAATAACAAAAATATAAAAAAAATGGTTTATATGAAAAATTGTGAATAAGTTGGTTGAATATATGGCAGCAGTTCTTTGTCTATGAATTATGTGAAATATGTTGATTTATAATTTTATTTATCATAAAAAATATTAGTGATAAAAACAATAATAGATTTTTTGTATATGAATAGACAAGTATGTACTGTGTGAATGAGTGTTAAGTTTAGGTAGTGAAGAATTAAAAACACAAAATTATTTATATTTTACCATTTGATTGCAACAGTTATTTTCTTTTATCTTTTTATATAAATAGGGGTGGTTTAAAAGAAAATTTTCACAAAGCAAAATGACATTAGTCATTTTTATCATTTAAAATAAACTATAATTTAATTATGTTTTTAGTTTTATTTTTATTACACCAAAAAATATTTTACATAATTATACTTTAAATTATGGTTATCAAACTCTCGAGTTAACTGTTAAACTCTTAAAAGTTTATAAGTTCACTTACTCATTGCGAGTTAACTCATATATATACTCTGTTTTTAGTAAATTGGGTAAACTCTATGTAAACTCTTGTAAATTCTCGAGTTTACTATCAAGTTAACAAATTGGTTTGTTTTGTATATGCTTACAGTTCAATATACTTTTATTTAGTGTGTCATTCTTAAATCGAAGAATAAATGCCTCTAAAAGCATTAAACCTTCATTTTTTAAAAATATCAAACATCAATGAGAATGTTCTACTATTATTATCACTTTTGAAATTTATTATTTGCGAAGGATGCATTGTTAAACTTAGTTATTTAAGTATTGTGGAATGTATGATTTACTATTTTGATTTATTATGTTGTTGAAATGTTTAATTGTATATTATTTATAGATATTTTTTATTATTTTATATAAAGTAAACTCTCACAAGTCTACATAAATTTTTGAGTTTGATAACCTTTCTTTAAATAATTAATTTATTAATTTTTAAACTTTAATTAATTTATAAATAAGATAATTATAAATTAATAAATAAGCTATTAATAAAATATAATGATTTAAGGTTTTTATTAAGACTCATTGGATGAAATTTTGAAGAATTGCTACTATTGTAGAAAATTTGTACTTAAAGTTGTTTGTATTGAGAAAAGTGAAAATAAGCTATGTGTCAAAATGGATCCTACTAGAAGCAACAAAATGGATTGCTTCTCTAGTTGTCCATTGTCATTCTCTTATTCGACCAATCAAGCTTTTATTTAGGTTGGGTATCTATATGAGGGTGGAAAGCAGTCACCCAAGAGAATAGATAATCTAAGTTTTAAATACCACATTATCTTATAGCAAATATTAGTTATTGTTAATTTGTTAACTTTGTTAGTAGAGATATTTGAACTTCTGGTCTCTCTTTTTCTTCTTTTTCATGTGTGAAATTTGGTACTAGATCAATCTTATAAATACCACATTTAAGTTACTTAATGTGATACTTCTAACATTGTCGTTCTCTTTACACTCTATGAACATTGTTTCAATGGTAGTCCTTTTCATTTTTTATAGTTTCTCTAATTTATCAGTATTTAAGTTATTACACCTTAATCCAGTTTATAAATAACGTTTTCCATGGTCTAAACTAAAAAATAGTCCATTAAATTAAAAAGTCTCAAAGTTTAAGGGTATGTTTGTCAAAACTAGTTGAAAAGTTAGTTGAAAGCTGAAATAGTCAATCAAACAGGCTTTAAAACTAATTTATCACTTAGCTGAAAAGTTGTAAAATGACAAATAAAAGTAATATCAATCATTAGATCAATAATAAAGTATTTAAAATAATTATAACTTATTTTAATAATATAAATTGATTACCTATTTAAATTATAAACTATTATAATTATACTATTTAAATTATAAATTCCCATAATTACATATTTAAATTATAAATTACTATGATTACATATTTAAATTATAAATTACTATGATTATATATTTAAATTATAAATTTTATAATTGCATATTTAAATTATAAATTACTACGATTATATATTTAAGTTATAATTTTATATAATTAAATATATAAATTTTAAATTACATATTTAAATTATATTTTTTATACTATATATTTAAATTATAAATTATTATAATTACATTAATAAAAAAAGAATGAAGGAAGGCATTGTGTAACAAGGAGAGAGAATTAATGAAAAATAAAATTATAAATAAAAAATCAAACTATTAATTTAAAATAGGAGATATTTTAAAAAAACTGATAACTATTTAAAAAGCTCATAATTTTGTACTAACGAAACAAAATTGAAATAATTTTAATTAGATTTTTAATTTTTATCTAGGTGAAACAATAAATCAATCATACCATAATTAACAAATATAAATCATCCAATATGTAATTCTTTAACCTTATGTATTATTTTGTTGGTATACATCACACGTCTTGTGCAGGCAACTGCTTACTAATATATTTTCTTTTTTGGCCTTGCAAAAGAATTTGAGATTATGCTTTTGACTATAACATTTTTTTTTTCAATTCAACTCAAAGGAATTTAAGCATTTAACAGTGTCAGAAGAGCAGAGCTTATCTTATTGTTTTTAAGCCTAATTAAAGCCAAAGCATGATAGTAAGACAGTCTCTGAAACAGAAATTAATTTAAATTATGAAGCTTTATTGTAATTATTTTTCTATCATTTTTAATTCGACTCTGACTTTAGATTTATCCCTTAAACAAATCATTCAATTTGCCGTCATTTTCAATAAAGAATCAAATTCGGAGGAATCCCCAGATATGTCGAGGATTGCCTGACAAATTCCTTGAATTGTATACTTTGATTTAAGAGTTTAAAGAAATGACTTTAAGAGGTTTAAAGCAAAAGTTTCTGTTATGCTAATTGCATTGCGGTCAGTGATAATTCAGATTTTAAAACCACGTTTTAAAGAGTTTAACAAGTATGCACACGGTAAAAGCCTAAAAGAAATTTACATTATTATGATTTAAAAATTTAAAAATGTTATGATTAAAAATGTTAATTAATAAAATAAATCAATTTACGTACATAATTATGATTAAAGTGTTTTTCTCTATTAAGGTAATTTATAATTTGCTAACTTTTGTAAAGCATTTTAAATAGAATAAAAAAATTCATGACAAAATAGTTGTATTTATTATGACGGATGAAATATTATTTGAAAAAGTAACTTGCTTTTAAACAAATATCTAAATAAATCATTAAATCGTGTTATAAAATGTTTTTGTATCTAACTTAATGCATATCATATTTTTATTTAAATTTATCTTTGCAAACTTTACTTGGATTATAACTATATTTGGGATGCGTGCAATCAGTATCATAAGCCTTTCAAGACCGATCCGAGATACGAACTCAAAAGTAACGTGCTTAATTTTTTACAAACATAATCTGAGAAATTAAATGAAGGTTTTTCAAATTCCAATATACAAGTAAAGGGAACTTTAGATACAGATTTACGTTAAGTTGGACTGAACTGATTTCTCAAGTTGTGATTGTGAGTAACATTAAACATTTTTCAAAATAACATGTAAGTGAAAAATTGATTTTGATTAAATGTTTATATTTCAAGTTACGAGTAAATTACTTCAGTTTATAATTAATTATTATAAGTTATTTCAATTTATAATTATTTTAGACTTTAAATTAATTTTAAAATTTTATCTAACACAAAATTAAATAGACTTAAATAAGTTTTTTCTTCTTAAATTTAATAAAAAATTATTTTTAGTCTTTAAAATTTAAAAATATTTTTAACTCTCTGATTTATTTTTAGTTTTTCTCCAATTAATATGATTAAAGAATTAATAACAAAAATCATATTTTTATATTCGTAAATTTTTTTTTTATTTTAATTTTTCAATATTCAATTATAATTAAATATACAAAAACTTATAAATAAATAACATTGATAAAAAAACAAATTAATGTAAGAGATAAAGAAGATTTAAATTTCAAAAACTAAAAGTAAATTTTTTTTTAAACTTTAAGAAAAAAACTTATCTAAGCCAATTAAATATATCATAATTTTTCTCCTACAATGAACCAAGCATATAAAAAAATTCTGGATTAGGACAAGCAAATTGAGTGGAAGGCCTTGTAAGCAGCAATGGAAATCTATTAACATCCCTTATTTAAAAATCAAACAGTTAAAATATAGTTTTCTTCACCTGGTTTGAATCTTTTCCCAGTCAAAAACTCACCTTCAAGTTTTCACACAGTGTTTTTTGTCGGGCAGAAAACCGAAGTTCCAAACTCTCTCTTCCCCTGTTTCTCTCTCGGTGTCTCCAAAATTTCCTCTTCGAGTTCTCACCACATGTCGCTTTCCCATTTTTCTTTTCTCTACAGAACAAGCAAACTGAACATTAACCCACTGAGACATCATCTGTTCCCACTCTTACAAGATAAGACTCACACACAACACAACAATACTACTACTAAATACCAACACCAACGTTAGTATAGCAACACACACCCCCCACGCAGTATTCACATACCCCCAATCACAAACAACAACAAGAATGAAGAATAACCATAGAGAAAGAGAGTGAGTGAGAGTTACAATTCAGATTAAATAAGTCAGAGAGAGAACAGAAAGATAAAAAAAGGTTGGTACTTGGAAGCAGAGTCATGAGCTCCATAAAAGTCAGGTAGAAGAACAGTGAGAAATGATAAAAGTGTAAAGGAAGGGTGGTGAGAAGGTTGTCATTCATAAAGCTTAGGAATTTTTGTTTTGAGTTTTTTCAATGTCACAGAATTCTGAGGAGATAAAGACAGTTGAGCAGTGGAGATGGTCTGAAATGCAAGGCCTTGAGCTTGTGTCTCCTTCTGCTCCTGTTTCTGACTCACATGAATCCAACCCAACATTGGGAGAGAAAAGAGAAGAAAGGGTAATGGAGGAGGCTTCAGTGGCTAAGAAAGATGCTGTTTCCAATGGTACTTGTAGTGGTGGGAGTGGGGAGAAGAAAGATAAGAGTGTTTCTTCTGTTGGGTTTGGTGAGCTTTTCAGATTTGCTGATGGGTTGGATTACATCCTAATGGGAATTGGAACTGTTGGAGCATTTGTACATGGCTGTTCCTTGCCACTCTTCCTTCGTTTCTTTGCTGATCTTGTGAATTCATTTGGTTCCAATGCGAATAACTTGGACAAGATGACCCAGGAAGTGGTGAAGGTAATGATATTACAATAACAAACTCGCAGCAAGTTCAGTGTTTTATGGTTTTGAGAATTGGAATTGTTTGTGGTTGTGTTTGCAGTATGCGTTTTACTTTCTGGTGGTGGGAGCTGCAATATGGGCATCCTCGTGGGCAGGTAAATTTCTCTCTGAATTTAAAAAATCCACTCTAAATTTGGAATTTCGTTTAGAATTTAGAGGGTGCGAATTTGGAAAGAGGATTTTGTTTTGTTGTTGCAGAGATTTCGTGTTGGATGTGGACAGGTGAACGGCAATCAACGAGGATGAGGATCAGGTATCTGGAAGCAGCGTTGGACCAGGACATTCAATTCTTTGACACTGATGTTCGAACATCCGATGTTGTTTTTGCCATTAACACTGATGCTGTCATGGTTCAAGATGCCATTAGCGAGAAGGTGAAGTCCAAAAACATGAGCTTTTTTTTTTTTGCATTAGATTAGACTAGTTTTTTTAAGGTATCCCCTTCCAAGAGGCACAAAGTAATTCCTGATCACGTGTTTATCTGCCAACTATACCACACCGTATTGGTATGGTTACTCACTGGTGTTTAATATGGTTACTGATTCTGGTTCCTTCATATGCAGTTGGGTAATTTCATTCACTACATGGCTACATTTGTTTCTGGATTTGTTGTGGGTTTCACTGCGGTTTGGCAATTGGCACTGGTGACCCTCGCAGTGGTCCCTATAATAGCAGTGATCGGAGGCATTCACACCACCACCTTGGCCAAGCTATCTAGTAAAAGCCAGGAAGCTCTTTCTCAAGCTTGTAACATTGTGGAACAGGTGAGACTTAAGGGACCCTTTTGTGATCGTTGTGTTGGTTTGTATTTTTTTGGCATCTGAGTGGTGTTGATGTTGGACTGAATTTGCAGACTGTTGTTCAAATTCGAGTTGTATTGGCCTTTGTTGGGGAGACTAGAGCACTACAGAGCTATTCATCTGCATTGAGGATTGCACAGAAGCTTGGCTACAGGACTGGATTTGCCAAGGGAATGGGATTGGGGGCCACTTACTTTGTTGTTTTCTGTTGCTATGCTCTTTTGCTTTGGTATGGAGGCTTTTTGGTTAGGCACCACTACACCAATGGAGGACTTGCCATTGCCACCATGTTTTCTGTTATGATTGGTGGATTGTGAGTACTGTTTATGCTGCTTTTTCATGCTTTACCAAACTTTAGTGGTTAAACTGTTTAACCTTAATGATTGAGAATTTCATCCACACAGGCTTTAGGTCTGAAACTGACTGGTGAAATAAGAATTTTGTTGTTTATTGTTGCTATAGGGCTTTAGGCCAGTCTGCACCCAGCATGGCTGCATTTACAAAAGCCAGAGTTGCTGCTGCGAAGATTTTTCGTGTGATTGATCACAAGCCGAGTATAGACAGAAAGAGTGAATCAGGTTTAGAGTTAGACAGTGTTTCAGGACTAGTAGAGCTGATAAATGTGGACTTTGCATACCCTTCAAGGCCAGAGGTTATGATCCTAAACAATTTTTCCCTGAGTGTGCCTGCTGGCAAGACCATTGCTTTGGTAGGGAGCAGTGGGTCAGGCAAAAGCACAGTTGTGTCCCTCATTGAGAGATTCTATGATCCTTCTTCAGGTAAAACTTGAACTAATTCAGATGTCTTTGAAAAGCAATTATAGATTAGACATTCAACTTGTTTATGAGAGTTTGAAATTGAAATTGTGGTAGTTACTAGTCAATGATCTAATCATGTGATTTGTTTTACTAACCATAAGTGTTTCTTTTTTCAGGAAAAGTATTGCTAGATGGGCATGATGTTAAGACATTGAAGCTCAGATGGCTGAGACAGCAAATAGGACTAGTGAGCCAAGAGCCTGCTTTGTTTGCCACCACAATTCGAGAAAACATACTTTTGGGTAGGCCTGATGCGCACCAGGATGAGATTGAAGAAGCCGCCAGAGTGGCTAATGCTCACTCCTTCATCATCAAACTTCCCGATGGTTATGAAACTCAGGTTAGTCAACTTAGACTAATGTTGCTTTGTGAAAATGGACCTGTGAAAATGCATATTTGTGATGGTGGTTCATCTTGAACATCACACATCAACCACCGTAATGGCCATGTAAAATCAATCACATCTTTCACATCAAGCATGCCTTGTTTCCATCATTGCTAGCCACGTTGGATAACAATGTAATAATGTAATATAATATTATTAAATATATGGCTAAATGGTAAAATTGGAAAACGCAAATATATAGATTTCATGTGTCACATAATTATTACAGTAGATAACTAACTTTTCATAGAAAGAGGATAATGTCTCTAGAATTTATGGCAGTTGCGCAAGGTACAAACAAGAGTGGAGTACAGCCAATGTGAACCCCAAGTATACGGATCTTGACTTTACCACATATTAATGTTTAAAATATCTTAGCAAAAAAACATGTTTAAAATAAAATACTCCAATGCTAAATAGAAAAAAAAAAGGAATGCAGCAATAAACACGATGTGTTGATCCAAAAAGAAAAATGAAATAGACATAATGTATCAAGTAATTATTATAGTAGGTAACTAAACTTTTGTTTAGAAAAAGGATAATGTTTTAGACTTTATTGCTGTTGTGTAAGGTACAAGAGACTAATGAGGAGTAAAGTTTATCATAGTAAAATGTGAAACCCACAAGTATACGGATCTTGACCAGGTTTCTTGTTTGGTTAGACAATTTGGGAGTCTATGATTGCAGCCTCTATTATTTTTATTAGGACAGATTTATTTGGTCAACAAGCAAAGCCCATTATTTTTTAATCGACTTATTAAAAGTCAAAGCCAGAAAGTGATTGGTCATAAAATGCATTTTAAAAAGATCCAGAAGGTAACATGGTTAGGTCAACAATGCATGTGCAGGAATACAGTGGAATTGATATCTATTATTACTTATTAATATTAATTAATTAAAAAAAGACTACCAAACCTGGAGATGCCCAGAACATGAAAACAACAAATGATGACTGACATTATACTTATTCTTCAAAACAGATAAATACTTTGTTTTAACGTTACTTTTCCATACCCTACAGAAAAATCTGCATTATCTACTGCGTACTCATTGAGAAGCTCTCCAATTTGTCATTGAATTACTTTTAATGAGAATTTCAATTTATTATCTTATTAATATTAACAGAAATATATTATTAGTACAATTCATATTCATCAATGGGTCATCTTTACATCCAGAAGGAACCATATAATAATTTGATTGATATAAAAATATATATAATAATAATTTGATAGTTTATATATTTGAGACAAGGTGGTGATAGATTTAAAAGAAATTCTAGTACTGGAATGAAATCTCCTTAACTAGTTACTACAAGACTCTTGAAAATAACATTTGTTGAGCTAGTAAATATATGGTATAAAAATGCAAATTATTTGAAATTACAGGTAGGGGAGAGAGGGCTGCAACTTTCAGGAGGACAAAAGCAGAGAATAGCAATTGCAAGGGCAATGTTGAAAAACCCAGCAATTCTTCTGCTAGACGAGGCAACAAGTGCACTGGACTCAGAATCAGAAAAG
This sequence comes from Psophocarpus tetragonolobus, assembly GCA_037954015.1. Lineage (NCBI taxonomy): Eukaryota > Viridiplantae > Streptophyta > Magnoliopsida > Fabales > Fabaceae > Psophocarpus > Psophocarpus tetragonolobus. The sequence goes on from CM075692.1 coordinate 38,378,386, forward strand.
CTGGTTCAGGAGGCCCTTGATCGGTTCATGATTGGAAGAACAACTCTTGTAATTGCTCATCGCCTCTCCACAATTCGCAAAGCTGATCTTGTTGCCGTGCTTCAGCAAGGAATTGTCACTGAGATTGGAACTCATGATGAGCTCTTTGCTAAAGGTGAAAATGGAGTGTATGCCAGGCTTATCCGGATGCAGGAGATGGCACATGAAACTTCTATGAACAATGCCAGAAAGAGTAGTGCAAGGTAGCTTTCACCAATATTAAGCATTTGCATTCTTTGAAATATACTCATGTAATAGATGTCTTAAGATGATGGTGTTTTCATGTTCAGGCCTTCCAGTGCAAGAAACTCTGTTAGCTCACCCATAATTGCTCGGAATTCTTCTTATGGCCGATCACCATACTCAAGGAGACTATCTGACTTCTCTACATCTGATTTTAGCCTGTCCCTTGATGCATCACATCCAAATTACAGGCTTGAAAAGCTTGCCTTCAAAGATCAAGCTAGTTCCTTCTGGCGACTAGCAAAAATGAACTCGCCTGAATGGTTATATGCCTTAATTGGTTCTATAGGATCTGTTGTTTGTGGATCCCTTAGTGCATTTTTTGCTTACGTTCTTAGTGCTGTCCTCAGTGTCTATTACAATCCAAACCACAGACACATGATCCGAGAAATTGAAAAGTATTGTTACTTGTTGATTGGACTTTCATCAGCTGCACTCCTCTTCAACACATTGCAGCACTCCTTCTGGGATATTGTTGGTGAAAATCTTACAAAACGAGTGAGGGAGAAAATGTTGACTGCGGTGCTTAAAAATGAAATGGCATGGTTTGATCAGGAGGAAAATGAGAGTGCTAGGATTGCGGCAAGGCTATCTCTTGATGCCAACAATGTCAGATCAGCCATTGGAGATCGGATTTCAGTAATTGTGCAAAACACTGCACTTATGCTAGTTGCCTGCACAGCAGGGTTTGTATTGCAATGGCGCCTTGCCCTTGTACTAGTAGCCGTCTTCCCTGTTGTTGTTGCAGCCACTGTTTTGCAGGTTTTCTTTCTCACATTTATCTCTGGCACGCTTAGTAATCCAATTTTGTATTAGTAACTTATTCTTTCCACTAAATTTTAACAGAAAATGTTCATGACTGGTTTCTCTGGTGACCTGGAATCTGCTCATGCCAAGGCCACTCAACTAGCAGGAGAGGCTATAACCAACGTAAGGACAGTTGCTGCTTTTAATTCAGAAAAGAAAATTGTTGGTCTTTTCACCTCCAACCTAGAAACTCCGTTACGGCGCTGCTTTTGGAAGGGACAGATTTCTGGAAGTGGATATGGGATAGCTCAGTTTGCACTCTATGCTTCATATGCTCTTGGTCTTTGGTATGCTTCTTGGCTTGTAAAGCATGGTATATCTGATTTCTCTAAAACAATCCGAGTTTTTATGGTACTCATGGTCTCTGCCAATGGTGCTGCTGAAACTTTAACCCTGGCTCCTGACTTCATCAAGGGTGGTCGTGCCATGAGATCAGTCTTTGATCTCCTTGACCGAAAAACAGAGATTGAGCCAGATGATCCAGATGCTACCCAAGTCCCTGATCACCTTCGTGGTGAAGTAGAACTTAAGCATGTTGATTTCTCTTATCCTACTAGACCTGATATGTCAGTGTTTCGTGACCTTAACCTTCGCGCCAAGGCAGGTAAAACTCTTGCCCTTGTAGGGCCTAGTGGCTGTGGTAAGAGCTCAGTCATTGCACTTATACAAAGGTTCTATGATCCTACATCTGGACGGGTCATGATTGATGGAAAGGACATAAGGAAATACAATCTCAAGTCTCTTAGAAGGCACATTGCTGTGGTACCTCAGGAGCCATGCCTATTTGCTACTACTATTTATGAGAACATTGCATATGGACATGACTCAGCAACTGAAACTGAGATCATAGAGGCTGCAACACTTGCAAACGCTCACAATTTCATATCTTCTCTGCCTGATGGATACAAGACATTTGTTGGTGAGAGGGGAGTTCAACTATCTGGAGGACAAAAGCAAAGAATAGCAATTGCTAGAGCTTTTGTGAGGAAGGCAGAACTTATGCTTCTTGATGAGGCAACAAGTGCACTTGATGCCGAATCTGAGAGGTCTGTTCAGGAGGCGTTAGACCGTGCTTCCTCGGAAAAAACTACTATCATTGTTGCACACAGGCTATCAACTATTAGGAATGCCAATCTCATTGCAGTGATTGATGATGGGAAGGTAGCAGAGCAAGGCTCCCATTCACAGTTGTTAAAAAACCATCCTGATGGGATCTATGCACGCATGATTCAATTACAAAGGTTCACAAATAACCAAGTCATTGGGATGGCTGCAGGTTCAAGTTCTTCTGCAAGGCCAAAAGATGATGAAAGAGAAGGCTAGCAGCTAATTATTCAAAAGAAAAAAGGAGTATATGCCATATACCAATTATAATTGTTGGCATTTTTGTTTTGACCATAGTATAGTTTGTGTAACTTCCCCCAACTCCCATTTAAGAATGTATCTTCTAGTCTTCATGAATCTTACTCAGGAAGAATTATTCAACAATGAGATTGAAACAGATAAATACATGTCCATCTTTGTTAAATTACATGACCTCCTTTTTGCATTATTATTTCAGCTAGAGAATACGTTGGAACTGGGGTAGAAAAAATAATGAATTTTGCGATTGTGATATTACTACAACTAATATATAGTGGCAAATATAAATTAAAGTATATCTTAGTAAGAGGCTTCAAAACTTGGCTTCTGTAACATGCTGACTAACGGAACTATGGCATTATTGTATTTTGTAATTATAGTCATTTGATATGTGAGTGTGTGGAGGGTGAGAGGAATTAAAATTAAGAACTCTTGTTGTATAAGGATCAATTAAAAAATAAGTACTATCACATACAATACCAAAAAAAAATACATTTTAATCAACAGGATGATTCTTAATTACTATCATGGAAAATATGAACTTGGATGTTACAGAGTGCCTGACTAATTACGAAGTTTGTTAGGGAAACAGACATTAATGTCGAGTAATATAAATTTTCTACGGGAATGTAGAATTTTTCACATTAAACCAACAATGACTGCAACTAGATGTTGGGTGAGACCAGGAACACATTAATTGTGTCACTTTCAGATACTGATAAAGCAGTAATGAGGGTGGTGGTCGTGAATTAAGATCATGGAGCTGGCATTGGTGCCTCTACACATTTTCATACATGTTGCAATCAGATACTTATCCTGTCATGGCAGTTGTAACTCTCCTGGTCCTGTGACCTCAACTGGGTGCATGTGTCTATGCAGTTTGTGGCTTGTAAGGAACGATCATTATTAAGTTCAAATCTTATGATTGCGTTCATGACTTGAAGGTATATAACAACTGGAAATCGGACAAGGATATAATGTGGGACGAGTTTTATGGACAAGCATGGGTCATTAAAGAAGGAAAGGATGATGAGAAAATGACAGAAGAAAAAAGACTGTGCTATGCTGCTTAGGTAGGTGCTATCCGTTATGGGGACCAAACCGAAGAAAAAGCATGATTCAAGAATTGAATAGTGGCAAAGGAGGTTCACAAAAGTCTCTTTCCATATACCTACATGCCTTGATGGATGGGAGCAAGAAAAATACTTGTGTTGCTCTTTGCTGCTGTTGGAAGAAACACAGGGAGCAACAATGCTATTAGAGATTGCATTAATTTGAATGTCTCAGCAATCCTGTTTAGGAACTGGGCTAGGACCAAGATTTGCAGAACTTTAATGCATAAGGTAATAGTATTTGTTGTATACAACCCCTGCTCATCTATTAAAAACGAGAAAATATGAGTGGAATTGAGCAACCTATCATCCTCTACTTACCACCAAAATGAAAAAATTTAAGTCGAGTGAGATAGTAAATTTCAGTAATAATAAATAAATACTTAGAGAAGCATAACTCGTTAGATCGTCTGCTTGAAAAAGCTCAGTTTTTGTTTAAAGTTAACTAACTAGCATAACGAAAATCCTCAAGTATTTGGGTTTGTTGTAATTAAATTCCCAGAAAACCTTGTGTTTTATTTCCTATGTACTTTTCTTTTTAAATCACTACTCATATGTCAAACAAGCATATGATCAAATATAATGAATTGAAAGTAAACAAACACACAAATACAAAACTAGAGGTGAAGGAGGCTAATGACATAGAATCAATTGATCTAGGACATATGTTAAAATAATTTATGAATCATTGATTTGGATAACATAAAGTTTACAATTAATTTCATATAATTTAAAAGTCTCATATAGATTCAAAATAACAAATAAATTGTACCGTGGGAGTAAGCATGAGGAAGAGAAAAAGGGAAGGAACAACTAATGAGGTATGAGTAAAAGTTATGAAATATTAGGTTAAAAAGGTAAATGAATGTTTTAGAATTATTAAAAATATATTAATCCTATGGGTGTTAAAAGAAAATACTTTTATTCAACTCATCACAATCTTATCATAATTTGTTCAAATCTTCCAATAGGAATAGTTGCTAGTTGATAGGTTGTATGCTTAGGGATGGGATATGATATAAGTATAATTTATTAGTCACATTTATAGTTTGAATTTGTAAGTAATGGAATTTTACCAATTGAATTATGAGTCAAAGAATTAATAGTAAGAATGTATTTGACAAAACTAACTAAAAGCTAACGGAATGTTCAAAGCTGAAGGTTACTTGTAAGTGTTTGTTAAATTTAGTTTATCAATTAAATGAAAGTTGTAAAATAACAAATAAAAACATTATTAAGCATTAGATTAACACTGAGGTATTTAAAATATTTATAACATATTTTAATAATATAAATTAATTACATATTTAAATTATCAATTATTATAATTATATATTTAAATTATAAATTTATGTACTTACATATTTAAGTTGTAAACTACTATAATTATATGTTTAAATTATATTTTTTATAATTAAATATATAAAATTTAAATAGATTGAATTATAATATTTTATAATTATGTATTTAAATTATAAATTACTATAATTACATTAATGAAAGAAAGAGAAATGAGGGAGAGAATTTGTGTCATGTGAGGAGAAAAAATTAGTGGAAAACAATACATTAGTTAAAAAATAGTAGGTATGTAAAAAAAAAAATCAACTAGTAATTGAAAATAATAGATTTTCTTAAAAAGCCACTAAGAGTAGCTTTAAAAAAAACTACTTTGAGTAGTTTAAAAAAAATCTAGTAACTATCTAAAAAAATTCTTAAATATGTGCTTACAAAACCAAATTGAAACTATTTCACTAACTGTTTAACTTTCTAACTAGTAGCTAAAATGATAAGCCAAAAAAGCAAATACATTCTAAAACTTGAAAAAGCTACTTTGAATAGTTTTTTAGAAAAAATTAGTAGCTACCTAAAAAAAGTCTTAGATTTGTACTTATCAAGCGAAGTTGAAATTATTTCAGTTAACTTTTCAATTTTTAACTATCTAAAATGATAAACCAAATACACTTTAAAACTTAAAAAATTAGGCTTGTTGCTCTATAAATTGACAATAGGATTAAAATTATTCTCATTCTCAAGGTAAAATTAATTAAATAATTGATTGAAAACTATTTATACATGATATTGGTTGCTTGTAAAGTCAAACACTAGTAATGTTCTCAAAACTAGTTGTTACTCTAGACTTTACACAACAATTATATGATAAATTGCTTTTGAATTATTGTTTAATTTTCTCTAACTTTTACACAAATTTGTAATTTAGGGGATTCATTATAATTAACTTGATTATTACATAATTTCATATGAAGATGACTTGATTATATTTCCGTCGATATAAATTATTTTTGTTGTAAGTTTTATTCAATAAAATGACATTGTTAGCGGGGAATTATGTTTCAATAACTAGGATAACTCTAGTGCAATTTGTTAGACTTTAAAAATTTTTTCTTTATTTAATTTATTGTTTTTTTATTTTTATTTTGTTTTATTTAATCGGTTGTTGCTTTCTTTATATAATTTAATTTTTAGATGACAAGTTTATATATTAATTAAGTAATTAAAACATTAAACAATTGTCATGTTTATCTTTAGAATGTTTTATTGGACAAAGTGATGTTATGTTTTGTTACTTTTAATATCATGTGTATATATGTTTTCAATGTTGTGTTTAAATTATTGAGAATGGATTTTGCTATAATTGTAGTAATTATTTTAATTATTTTTTATTAATTTAATACTACTAATTGTATACGTAATAAAATGTGGATTACGAACACAGGTGTGAACCATAGGTATCAAACAAATATGAGTAACTATTAAAAATACTATTCATATATATATATATATATATATATATATATATATATATATTTAAACGTAGATGTGAGACAAATATTATGATACTTTGATTATACTCTATCAATTATCATTCCTAGTTACAAGACATATGTTGTTTAAGACAAATATCAATCACTTTAATTTCAAATCTAGGTCACAGTAAATGTTTTGGGAAGACAAAAAAACCTTTCTTTTATTTTTTAGGACCTCTTCCATGAGCAACCTTTCATACAGAAACATAATTAAATTTAACTGTATTAGTATATTAAATTAACAATTAAATTATTAACATTAATACTATTTATATATAATTTTATGGTTAAAAAATAATTTTAATATCAAGTAATAATATTCTATTTATTACACAACTTTGTTTTAAAATAATAATTCAGGTTAGAAATTACTAAATAAACTATTTTTATTATATCTATTAGAATAGGTTTTTTTTCAATTTGATTTTATTCAAAATTTAAATACCAACTTGTTGTTTTAATCATAATAAAGAATGTTGAATTCAGGTTATAACTTATAAATATACACTAAGAAGAACTTTTGCTTGAGTGAAAATCATAAAAGCCAAATATAGATGTGGTACTAATTATCTACCTAAAATATCATCAAAGAAGATACAATCAAACTTATGGAGAGGAATGTGTAAGGTATGGGAGATAACTAAAACAAAAAATCATTTGGCCTCGAAATAAACAAAAGTTAAAGAATAATGATACGTATCAATGGTAAGTGTGGAAAACTACTTATATATACTCTCTACGTGTTTAATATATTTTATTTAAATAATTAGAAAAATAAATATTACAAAACAAACGTTAAATTAAGAAAAAAACCTGGAACATAACATTTGAATATTTTGAAGATAAAGTATCTCCTCCTCTACTATAACAGAAGTTATAGTGAGTGACGTACTGTCTCCTTCTTCCTCCTCTTGCATTCTCCCGTAAACAAGTATTTTGTCTTCCTCCTCTCTAATAACTCTTGTGAAAACAAGTAGATATGTTATAATAAATTAAAATATTAAAAAAAGACACTTGTTAAAAATAAAAAAAGGGAAAAAAGATAATTTTTCTAGCCTAATCCTTTCTTATATATAATCTTTTCTTATATATAACCATAAACCGTCTAAACACTTTTGGGAGTGTTTTGAATTAATAACAATGTATTTGTCACTACTATCTTTCACCTGATTGTGTGTATTTAAGTCTAAAAATAATAATTAAAAGTAATATTCTTATAAAGAGACAGAGCACCTCTCTTATCTCAGTCTTATAAATAGAACTCAAGAAAATAATAATTTTATATTATTAAGTTTTTGAAATTTGATTATCTCCTTGAATAATATTTTTAGCTTTTTTGTTAAAAAGTTAATTTATTATATTATTGAGTAAGTAATTTAAGACTATTTAGTGATAAAAAATATTTAATAATTTTTTTAAAACATATTTATTGTATTATTTTTTTTTGTCTTGACTCATATATCACAATGTGTTTATAGCTTATTGAATTAAAGACTGGTTTCGCTCATGGTGTGTGTTTGCTCTTGTTTTTTTTTATGAAAGGAATCAATTATGACCTCTCTCACTACCACGATTTGGAAAATATTAATAAGTAAATATTAATCAAATATTATTTATTTTGATATTATATATTGTAAGTAAATTAGAGCAGATTTAAGAGTAAAATATGTTTTATGTTCCTAGAAAAATTTCAATATATTAAATATATCCTCCAACTTTTTTATATTATTTTGATCTCTTTATTTTTAAAATATATCACTTTTGGTCTTCCGAACCTTATCTAAATAAAATTTTATCTTTCTAAAAAACGTTATTCAAAATACTTGGAGGATTAAAGTAATGCATTTGAAAATTAGAGAGGTCAAATAAATATGAAAAATGTTTTTTTAGGACCTGAAACATATTTTGCTCTAAATCTAATTTAAGAGACTTTTGTTAGAGTAACTTAAAATTATTTTGTGAAATACTAAAACGTACTTAATAAATTAATTTTCAACATATTAAATATATAAAAATATTAAAGAATAAATAAAAATATAAAATAACAAAGTAATTAAGATATAAATATGAAATGGCAAAAAGCATAAAAAAACTAACTTAAGATGTTTTTCTAAATAGAATCATGATTACAGAATAGTTTATCAACCATAATGGTATCAAATTGAATTGTCTCATACGAACAATATTTATTGTTTTTAATAAATAATTAAATTTAATTTAATTTATGATTTATTGAGTAAACAATTTAAGTTTTTTTCATAAACCAAACAATTTTATTAATGGAAACCAAAAGTACAAGAAGTGTCTTCTATTATTTCTACAAAATATAATTAGAATTTTTCATCTATCTAGATTTATTCAATACAAAAAGATAGATTCATAATCCACTCTGTCAGAATCTGACTTGTTACTTGAGTAGCAATAACAATCTTGTGAACCTCCGACATACTTCCTAGAAATGCAGTCTCATTTCTCTCCTTTAGAATATGTCAGAGTGAAGCACAACACACAAAAGCCCACTTTGTTTGACTCTAAGGTTCCCCATACCAAACTCAAATGCATGGTTTATGAAATGAGGCTGGAAAAGTTGAACTCACCCCCCACTAGTCAAACAGTGCATCCCAAACTCTACCAGTTATATCACACGACAGAAAAAAATGATCAACTGTTTTGATCACTCTTCCACGCAAACCACACAATGTTCAATCTCTGAGGATGATACCCTTTGTGTAACACCTATATTTTTATAATTAGATTATTATATGATATATCTTGAAAATTCTATATACAATGTATACAATAACAGTAATTATGCATGTGAAAAACTTAAATAAGTTAATTTAATATATATATATATAAGCATTTTTACTAAGATTTAATTTTCTTTGAAAATTCGTAAAGCAAAAATATTTTGTTCAACAACCGACCCTCCTGATCTAAGTGGTCGCTTAGCGAAGCTCCATCACTAAGCCATGTGAGACAGAATTACAAAAAATTTCATTTAGTGAACATTTGTCACTAAGCGAATATATTTTTTTGTATTAAATTTGCTTAGCAACCAAAATTCACTCAGTGTATTCATCTCAAAAACAAAAACTAGATTTTTAAGAAGACATTCGTTTAACGAAGGATTTTCGCTAAGTGATAACCCAAAATTTGCTTAGTGAAGCTTTATCGCTAAGCGGTGTAAGACATAAGTAACTAAAATACATTGACAATCAATTAGCAACCAAAATTAGCTCAACGACCAAATGCATGTTTTGGCTATAAATGATAGAATTTATATGCAAAAATGGAAGGGAAGAAGGGAGAATTTTTGTAAGTGTTGATATTAAAGTCCAACAGTTTTTCACCACTTTTCATCAAACTCTTATTGAGGTAAGAGAAGAGTGAGATTTATAAACTTTTGTGGTGTTAATCTTGAAAAATTTATATGTATTTACTATTATTATTACTTTTGATCTTTTGTTGATTATTATTATTTGCAGATATTACTTTGGGGCATTTCTGCATTGTTTCCAAATATTTATTCTGGTCAATTTTTATTATTTCCAAATATTTCTTCTGGCCAATTTTTATTATTTTCAAATATTTTTTCTGGTCATTTTTTTATTATTTCTATATATTCCTTCTTGTCAACTTTATTCTTTCCAAATATTACTTTTGGTCATTTCTTTTTTTCTGGATATTACTTGTGGTGATTTCTTTATTTCCAGATGTTTCTTTTTGTCATTTCTCTATTATTTCCAAATATCACTTCTGATCATTTCTCAATTAACTCCATATATTACTTTTGGTCATTTCTTTATTATTTTCATATATTACTTCTGGTCATTTCTTTATTGTTTTCGTGTACTGTCTTTTGGTCCTTTGTTATTTATTTATCCTCAAAATATCATAGTTCGATCCTATATTATTAATCACTAATTATTCTATCCTTTGACTTATTTCTGAAAGTTATATTTGGGTAATATATTTCATTCAAAATATCGATAATTATATGTTGAATATTTATGATAAAATATATTAATATCTTATGAAATTTTTAAGGATTATATGTAAAATTTAGTTTTGTAAAATTCATAATAAAAAGGATATTTCTCAATATCATATTTAAAATTTTGTAAGAGATAATATAAGTATGCTTTTTTTGTTGTAATCTAACCTGATATTCTACATTAGAAAAAATGTCCTTAGTGTTACTAATAAATCAATTTTATATTATATTATCATTATGATTACTATTCATGAACTATAAATTTTAAGATGAGAAATTAATTTGTATATTTATTGTTATCTTTAATTCTTTTAGGCTGATTCATAAATAATCATGTGAATTATGTTTGATATATGAATATATTAACGTAATTGTCAAATTTGGTAATTTTTTGAGATTATGATGAAATGAATTTAGCAAGTTCTAGGTTTCATTGTAAAGATTCCATACAAGTACATGAGTTTTCGTGTTTTTGAAAGTTACAACCTGATATATTGTGAGATGAAAGTCAAGTCCACGTTAAATTCTAAGACGATTTTAAATATATGAATATTCATAATCATCCCATGATGATACTCGGGCTAAGGATATTCATCAAGGTGAATATTTAGGGTAGTCCATATGAGTACTTAGGCTGAGGATATTCATTGTGTAAGTGAATATTCATGATAGTTCATGTTGGCAATTGGGTTGAGGATGTTTATCAAGTAGGTGAATATTCAGAGTAGTTCATGCTGACACTCGAGATGGAATGTTCATAGATCTAAAACTTTCCATAAAATTCATTATGATTGGAGTTGATCATTGTTGGTTACAGATCCATATATAGGGTCAAGTGAGATTTAATTGAGTAAGTTGAGTTAAGTGAAACTAAATTATAGGTTAAACCTTAGGTCTCATTGTTTGCTAAGTTTTATTAAGATCAACATTGATGGTTTATAAAAATCTCACTCATTTTGTATGTTTTCTTTCATTATTTCTATTTTTATATATTCATGGTACGAATAGACCAAAAGAAAATGATGCAGAATTCATAGGATTTACTTTGAATACATTAAACTCTTAAGCAAGTTACTATTTTGATGCTCAAATAATGTTAGAATTACGAGGAGTTCACTGCTTTCAGTTAGAACTTTTAAAATAATAGCTATAATAATAAATGTATTTATGTTTTGAATGAAGTTTGTAATAAAAATATATTTTGGCTTGAAATGTTACAAAAAGATTATGGTTCTTTATGTAAGATCAAATTTTGAAAAATTTCCACATTTTCACAAATACTTTTGTTAAGAATTAAGGGCATTACACCTTCTTGCTAAATTCTAGTTTGTAAGTAATCATTCAACATTTAGCCTCATTACCAGCATTTGAACTTTTTGTGGGACCCCTTTCTTCCACATTAAATTGAATAAATCATTTTGGAATTGAGTCATTTTTTAAGCCATCACCCTGTATGTTGAACACACGAAGTATAATATGGACTCATCTACTTTCCACACCCACCTATCATGCACCATTTTAGTCAATGCTACCCTTTTCACTTTATTTTGTAAATTAACTAGCACTCAACCTCCCAACCAAATAAATTCCTACGCCAAGCCCAATTCCACCGATGACAATCATGGTCCCATATATACTTCCTTAAGACATTGCTTTCTGTAACACCCTTACTTTCATAATCAAGTTAGCAGATGATGTGATAAAGTTAGTTTTGTGTGTAAAAAATTATTAAAATAAACTAATAATAATTTATAAGGCGTTCTACTAAAAGTTTCTTAAATTTTCTTTTGTTTGGAAAATTGCTCAATGGAAAACATTTTGCCCAACGAATCTTGGCAGAAACAAATGAAGTTTAGCAAATGAATTTTTCCCAACAAAATCCATTTCGCTCAGGGAAATTTATGGCAATGTAAGTATAACGGTTTGGCGGTGCCAACTATTTCGCTCATGGAAAGGAGCCTAAACTTTCCTATAAATAAGGACCACCAAGGTGTGATTTGGAAGAGAAACATAGAGAGAAAAACATGGGAAGTAGAGAGAGAGAAGCTTTGGTAAGGGAGATTTTTAGAAAGGAGGGAGAACTTTTGAGGGAGATTAGTTTCAAAGATTTTTCACCACTCTTCATCAATCTCTTGTCAAGGTAAATGAGAAGTGGGATTTATAAACTTTTGTGGTGTTAGTCTTAATAAACTTATGTGTGTTATTGTTTTTGATCCATTATTGCTTTCTCCAAAATTTACTCTGGTCATTTCATTATATTTCTTTTGGTCCTCTGATTATTTTTTCCATAATTTACTCTGGTCATTTTATTATTTCTTCCAAATATTGCTTTTGGTCCTCTGATTATTTTTTTCCATAATTTACTTTGGTCATTTTATTATTTCTTCCAGATATTTCTTTTGACTATCTGATTATTCTTTCCAAAACTTACTCTGGTACTTCATTATTTCCTTTAGATATTCTTTTTGGTCAATTGATTATTCTTTCCAAAATTCACTTTGATAATTTGATTATTTTTTTCAAAATCTATTCTAGTCATTTTACTATTCCTTCCAAATGAATCTTATGGCCCTTTGCTTATTTTCTCTATATGTTATTTATGGCCCTTTGCTTATTTTCTCTATATGTTATTTCTGGTCTTTTATTGTTATCATCTTAATACTATTTCTGGTCCTCCATTTATTATTTTAGTTATTGTTTATGGTTCTTTACTTGTGTTACTTTGATCCTTACTAATTGTTCCTAATCACTGCTTTGGATGCTTTGTTTAATTACAAGTGGATTGTTAATACTATCATATTGGTTTGCTATAATAATCGTTCTATTAACCAAAGTTTTCGAAAGTTATAATAGTGAACTTTTTATAAAACTACTATTTTTCATTGTACAATTTTTATTCCTTGACATTACCTATTCAGGGTTGGTCTTAAATAAATACGATTAACTTGGTTTCCTTAAAATTTAATTATCCCTCTTCAATTGATTAATAACCATCTTAAAATTTATCTATGTTTTCAAAGGATGAATAGCTAAATACTCGACCAGGATTTTTTTTAAATAATGTTATGTGAAAGTGATAAAAATGTAATCTAAGTGTGTTATGTGGTTGTAGTTTAGTATGATCCTCAATGTTAGAAAATGTCTTTCAATAATAAGAATATGCTAATATTGAAGTTGTTGTTATCATGGATTTTTGTTCTTGAAATAGTAAATTTGAAAAAGCAATTTACTTATGTATCCATTGTGTTCTTTTATTTAAAAATGATGCAATGCATAATGATTGAAATATAAATGCTATAAGATATGTGATGGATGAATTGGTAATCCTTGGGGAATGTGTTGAAAAGTCATAAGGTGAACTTAGCAAAAAGTCATAGGTTCCCTATAGAAGGTTAACTATGTTTAGGAAGTCACAATTTGGTACATTGTAAGATGAAAGGTAGGATTAGGATAGATCCTGAGATTGTTTTAAATAAATTAATATTTAGGATGATCCATATTAACACTTGAGCTGAGAATGTTCATCAGGTGGATTATCCAGGGTAATCCATGTTGGTACTTAGATGAGATATTCCTAAATTTAGAACTTTCCATAAATGTTAAACATCTCATGATTAGTAGGGTATATTTTTCTCGAGTTGAAAGAGTGTCCGTTTGTGATATGAAGGGCAGAGGGGCGAGATGTGAATTGTGATGGGCAAAAGGCCCAATTGTAGTTGGCAAAATTATTGTGATTGGCAAGAAACCCTATGGGCAGATGACCTGATTCTCGATAAAACTATTATATCAACTGGGGAAAGATATACAACTACCAATCACTCCTTAAATAGATCCTTGATGATTGGAGTGTATCATCGTGGATTGATTATGGATCCATACATAGAGTCTAATGGGAATAAGTTAGTTATTAAGATGAGTGAGATTGAGTTTGTATGATGAATTATGAGAGACTGAGTCTTAGGTCAAACCCTAAGCCCCATTGTTTGTTAAATTTATTAAGATTAACACTTATGATTTATAAAAATCTAGCTCCTTTCGTGTTTTTTCTTCTATGTTTTCTTTTCATATGTATTTGGGTACGAACAAAAAAGGAACCATACCAGCCAACCACCATGAGAGATTCAAAGAATTTCCTCTGACTACATGAAGTTCATACTAAACTATTATTGTTATTCGACTAGTTTTAAATTTGTCAAATGTCCACTACTTTGAATTAAGTTTATTTAGAGTAGTGGTAATAATTGATATATGATATGTTTGAAGAATTTTGTAAAACAAGGTTGTATAATGAATACTTCTTATTATGAGAAGATTATGGTTCTTTATGTAATATCAAATTTTTAAAATCTCTCATTTAAGTAAATAACTTTGACAAATCTTTTTCGCATTTTTATAAATATGTTGGTTAAAAGAGTTGGGTTGTTACACCCTTCTCTCAGACCTCATTATAGAAAGCTATGCATCTTTCATCCCTAATGCTTCGACTAATATTACGAGATCACCAAATCAATTTCCCAAGCTCCTTATCCCCGCTCCCCATTGCTTAAGAATGCAAGTCCACCCACCATTTGGAGCATTGGGAACCTCTACATTCCCAAGACCCATCGATGCGCATATATTTAGCTTTTAACAACTTAAGCAAAAAACTTTCCCGATTGACGTACATACACCATTTCCACTTTTCTAGAAGCGCTAGATTAAATGTTTTCAGATTTTTCAATTTCAAACCTTCTTCCTCCTGCATGCTTTTTCCCGAGATACCCACACCACCTTATTGTTTGACGCATTACTACCCATAAGAATTTCGAAAAGAAAGCATGCAATTAATAAACAACACCTTTTAGAGTCTCAAAAAATGCAAGAAAATAAATTAGAAGAGCTGACAAGCATAATTGAAGATTATTTTTCATAAAAAATCTATTTAATAAATTATATTTCATATATTTATTATATTTTTTCTTCGCGCTATAACTAACATAGAAAAACTTTGCTCATATAAATAATAAAGAACATATTTTTCATTAACAATATTTGACAAAATATTAATCAAATATAAATTTCCTTTTATTGTTTATAAATATTAAAATATATTTGATAAATAAATTTTAACATATTAAATATCAAAATATAAGAATATTGAATATAGAAAATATAAAAAGAATAAAATAAAAAAGAAAAATAATAAAAATAAAATAACATAAAATAAAAAACAATTAGATAAAATAAGAAAATTGAAAATTATAAAACATAAAATAAAAATAAAAAAAAAGAAAAATTGAAAAAAGAAGAAGATAAAATTAAATAAAAAATATAAAAAGAATAATATACTAAATAAATATAATAAATAAATAAATAAAAATATTAAAAGAAAAAAAAAGAAAGAAGAAAGAAAATTTTAAAATGAAAAATAAAAAAAGAAAAACATTAAAGAAAAAATTAAAAAGAAAAAAAAATATTAAAAAGAACACATGTTAATTTAATTTAAGAAAAAAGACAAATAGGTAATTTAAACAATATATTCTTTTCTTATATATATATATTTATTAGAACAGTAGACTAGATATGTTATTTTAAAATAATATTGATTTTTATAATTAATATGTTTAAAATTATCAATATTAATGATTTTTATAATTAATATATTTAAAATTATCAATATTAATTATAAACACAAAATATATTTAAAAAATATATAAAAAAATACTAAATATAAAATAATTTTATAGAGAAGATAAAAGATTTATATTAAGCGAATGCCAATGTGTGCATATTGCATAGCACATATTTTAAAAATAAATATTAAGTGAAAATAATTATAAATATAGGACTCAGAAGTACTAAAAAAAAAAAGAAAAAGCTTCAACGTTATTTTATTTTCACTTTTTAGCGCCAAGTCTCAAAAGCCTGAACACTGAACCCTGCTTCACTTACACTAGGGTTTTGCTTCGCTGCAGCGATTCCGTTGGAAGAAAATGGGAACGGGTTCGACCTTGGCAGGGAAGGAAGTACCCATAGTCGGAAGCGACGCCGTTCGCTGGATCGATCTCTCCGTTCCTTCTTCGTCCAACATTTCCACCGTTGACGGCGGCGGCGCCACTCCCATCACCGACGACCGAGCCTCTTGCTTCGTCATCGGAGATCCTCCCACTTATCTCATCTGGTCTGGTTCCTCTCTTTTCCCCTCTGGAATTTCAATTTCCGCGTTCCAAAAACTCATTCACTCATCGCAGGAAAATTCACAAGGCTCAACCTCAATCTTTGGAGTTGCTCGAGCTGTCCGCTTCCAAAGAGTTCCCGCGCGTGGGACTCAGATTCACTTTCCCCGGCGTGCTTTGCCCTTTCGCGTTCATCTGCAAAAACGAGGTTGCTTACCTCTTCACCACAATCGATTGATTACAAATGTTATGCGTTTTTTGGTTTTGCATTCGCAATTCATTTGGCTGTGTTTTTCGTCGATGCAGATTTCTGGTGCTTCTAGATTCCCTTACTTGCTCTACGTGTTGACTGCGTCTGGCGTGGCTTACCTCTTGAGAATTCGAAATATTTCTGCTTATGCCTCCGTTTCTATTTTCCCTGTGGACGAGCTTTTGGAGATTAATGTACGCAGTAATATTCCCAATCAAGCGGCGGCGATAACTGCTGTGACAGCAACCGTTGGGGGTCTTATTATTGGCACGAGTGATGGTTCTGTTTTCTGTTTCCAGCTTGGTGTTGTGGACCCGAGTGATCCTGGTTTGTTTAACTTCGCCGTTTTCTCTCTGGTCACGTGTTTTCTCTTGCCTGTGTCTGCTTTCTTAGTAAGTTGTAGTTGTATTGTTTGAATGTTAAATGGAAACTTAAGATTGCATTCAAACTGCACCCTTAGGCTGGTTTTGATGGTGGACTAGTAAATAGGGATGGATTCAGCTGTATAGCAACATAAGTTTGCCTTTTAATGTTTTTGAATTTCTTCTGTTTGAAATTTGGATGATGTCTCTTTTATCACTTCTCAATGGTTTGTTATGAATTTGGTTTTTATTGAAGGTTTTGTGCATGAGTTGAGAGATGAAGCTGGACTTAGCCGCTTGTGGGGTTTAATATCACGGTATTTCTTTTAAATTTTAATATTTGATAAGTATGTTTAAATATCTTCTCCTATTTTTGAATTTATTGTCTCTTTCTTGGATTGAACCTCCCTCTAATACGAATTATAAGACATGCATTGAATGTTTCTTCTAGGGGGAAAATGGTGGGTACCGTACAAGAGTTGGTAATTTTGGAGTTGCACAAGAAAAAGTTTGTGTTTGTGCTTCATCTGGATGGCACAGTACGAATTTGGGATCTTGCATCTCGTAGCAGAGTTTTTAGTCACAACATGGGGATTATGACAATGACAGGTACTGTCTACCTCAGATTTAATTCATCCTATATTCTTTTATAATTGTCCATTACCATGTGGGCCTTCACAAACATTAAAGAGGTCTGTTAATTTGATTTCTATTGCGTTCATGTTTAAATGAATGGGATAAATAAGAAAACTTGACAGTTTACGTGGAGGTTTCAGGATTCCATGATTTGACTTGAAGGTTTATGAAATTTAGGGAAATTGTATGCATTGCGTTTGCATCATATTAGGTTATTAGCAGATAATATGGGGGTGTTCAGGGCAAAGCACTGCCTAGCTTTGATATTATTCCAGTGGCTTCTGGTTCTGGGGAACCTGTTAGTGTTGAGAAGTTGGATGGGTTGCTTGTAGCTAATTTGGATTGATGACTGTGAAAATAGGCTTCTGGATTTTAAGGTTTTGTCTGTGATAGAAAAATTATTGTTTCATGGCCTCCTCTAATACGTTTTATGGGACATTAAACTTGGATAAAAGGCAATTGGTGGGTGAAACTTAAGTGAGGTCACATAGTGCTAATAATTTTCTTCACTAATTCCATAATTTCGTATATTTGGTGGAAAGGAAAGAGAGAATAATCTCATACCAGTCAAATGCTTGATGTTTCAAATGATGCATATATTATTTCCAGCATAATTCACCTGTCCTTCTATCTTAGTTGGATTCTCTATTTCCTCCCAAATTTATTATTACCTTTTATTCTGTTATTTGTTTTTTCTTTTCCTTGTAATTTAAGTTTGTGAAACACATTTGCTTTTTTGTATTGTTATAGAGGATCTATTATTCCTTCATGTCTTCTTTAAGTTTTTTCTCAAATTTATTCTTTTAGAAAAACAAATTAATTTGCCTTTTCCTTTTGGTTTCTTTGTGAATGTTATGAAAATCTCCCATAAGGAGACTCTTTAGTATGCTTAGTAATAGTAATTTATGGTCAATTCCCATTTGACTAAATATATGAATACAATACATTTCTCCATGGACTCTTGATATTACTTAACCAGAGTCTGTAATATTTTTAATATAATATTGTAAAAATAACTATACTGTAATTATTAAATTAAACAATTAATAGAAAAAATTTAATCTGTTTTATACTTGTGAACCAATGTTATTGATGACGGATAGTGGACCATGGTGATTTGCCAAGAAACGGCCATGTTTCAATAGTGGATGGCAATTAGATCCCTTTTCTGTGCTTATTGATATATTATGTGATTTATGTCCTCCCATTTCTTTTGTTTTCTTGTACTCACAAACACAGATCTGCTCTCACACTTCATTGTTTGTTCTTCAGGTGCTACCTTTGTAAGGTTATGGGTGGGTCAATCTAACCCAGATTCAAGTATAATTCCTTTAGCAATTTTGTACAGAGACACATCGGTATGCATTTAAAGACATTGTGTTTTCTTACTCATTTTTCAAATACAAGTATAGAATCTTGATTATGTTTAGCTTATCTTCTGTTTACATGTACCCTTGAAAGAAACTTCAGTAGTTTCTGAAGTTTGATAATAGCTGGGAATGTAATGTAAACTGTTTCATTTAAAAAGTTAAAAGAGTACATGTATCTTATTTAGGGGTTAACAAATGCATATATGGATTGAAGATTTCCTGTTTTAATGTGTTTCCCATAACAGTTTAAACTAATAGCTTTACAGGCTTATTCTAACATTTAAGAATCCAATTTGGTTTCTTTTGATCAATGCCTTAACTTGGAAATTAGCAAAGTCAGAAGAATATGTGAAAAAGTAGTTGAAGATAGATCTGGTAATAATAACTTTATAATGATAGTTATTATTTAAATTTGACTTGGAAAGGACTGCATTTTGTAACTGATTAAAATTTAAATGTTATGTTTAAGCATTTAAATTTTTAACTAGTAAAAAGGGAATAAATATGACAATATATAACTAGAATTCATATGAAATATTAAATTAGCCTATAATTTACCCCCTTGTTTTGTTTTCAATAGAATTTCAATTTATTTGATAGAGGGTGATCAATATCCTTAGCCCTCTCCTTTAATAATATTAAAATTCCATATTCAATGTGTCTGCATAGTTGCATACCTGTTTATTTCTTTATCCTTTTATATGCTATATCCAGCCAATGAGTCAAATGAGTTGGAGTCAATAGCTCAATCTGAACTTGTTTAACTAATGTCTAGAAGTTGTGGATTGTGGTTTGCTTATTTAGTTCACAACATTTCCTTTTCAATCAAATAATTGATAAAAAATTTGGAATTCTCCACTATCTTCACTTTGTTTGTTTCGACTTGAGGCTTTGTGCTTTCATTTTTGTCATTTTCTGTCCCTATACGGTTCTTTCATTTTACCTTTTCTTTCCCTTTGTCTCCCCTTGTTAGGGTTGAATATGCTATCTTATATTATAAATTTTGGTTGAAATGGAAAAATTGTTGTTTACCTAATGTGTACAGTTCATAACAGCCTACTTCTGTTGTGACTTGTTAGAGAAACCCGAGTTGTCCATTAAAGACAGTATAATCTGTTATTTGTTGGAGCATTGACTGTTTAGTTGATGTAATAATTGATATTACACCTTCGTTTGTTATGCTTGTGTTGTTTTCTTTTTGTAACTGAGATTTTAGGCTTAATTGTGAAGGATGAAAACTTGGAGATGGTCTCTTTATATAGTATCCTATATAATTTTGGGGACAGAATTGCTTTCTCTATGGAGCCTTCAGTGCAAAACATTCCCTTGGAGGAGGTAATCTGTTAGTTTTTTGGTTTAGTTTGAATAAAAAATGATTTCCCTCCTAATGTGAGACTGCTTTTATTCCATCCAGGGACGATGCCTTGATGCTAAATTAACATTGGATAAGATATGGATACTGAAGGATGATGAATTAGTCTCACACACATTCTCTACGAATATTGATGAGTATGCAACACTTTCAGTTCTTTAATAATACCAGGATGTTCATTTGGTCATCTTTTCAAAGTAGTTGCACTTTAAAAAAACATGAAAAAAACACTTTCAGTTGTTTTTGAACTCTTGTATGGCTAAAATTTTGCCATTGATAGTGATAGAACTAGTCATCCATAAATCCCATTGGCTGCAAGGAAAGGGTCTGTGCTGGTGCTGTTGTAAAAGTTTGTACTCTTGCCGCATAATTTGCTTTTGAAAATGGTTTTCATCTCCAATTGATTTACAAGTAGCAATCATGTTACAATTTATGTCAAATTTCTGAAAATTAAGATATTATAATCAAATAGTTGCTAACTTATTATAATTGAATTTGAAAAAAATGTTGTACGTAAACTTTATTATCAATGCAGTATAAATCAATTTTGGGCTAATATGAAACTCATCTACAGATATACAATGATGGGAGCTTGACTTTAGGAAAAAATTTATTGCATAAGAAGTTATTCAATGGTCAAAAGAGTAATTTCATTTTACACGGTGTTAATGGTTCCTAACTCTATATTGATATATTAAAAAAAGTTTACTAGTCAAATGAAGATTAAAGGTCGTAAGCATACTATATATGCAAATCCAGACATCTGAGTGATTGTTCTTGCTTAATTGTTATCTTGTGTTTTGTCAGGGTAGCAGCATTTTCTTATGCTTTACAGGAAGAATTTGTTGCTGATCAACTATTTCAAAGTTCAGAGCATCTTGCAGATGAAATATTGCAGATCTCGCATTCAATATTTTCATCTTCAAAGGTATTTGGTCATGAATAATTTTCATCTCGAAAGGTCTTGTAGGCTTTTTATTCCTTTGCTATTAGTGGATAAGAGGTGTACATCACAGTTCATTCAAGTAAAAAAGAATAGTTGATCAGTATTTGAGTGTATACCCAAATGCAGTGCAAACCACCAGGGTCTGTTATATTGATAACATTGATTGCTTCTAAAGGTTTAAAAATAGAGGATGAAATATTTAAAGTTTTGAACTACCTGTGCTGGACTAAAAAGCTTTTGTAGTATCAAGTAGCACATAAATTGTTAGTATGCTGGGATTTTTCATATGTTTTAAAAAAAGATGTAATATTTTTTTATTAATGAAAAAAAAATCATCAAGAGGAAGAGTATGCTCAGTGATTTCTTTTTTGCAGGATGATATTTTGCCTTTTGTATCTTCTATCTTCTTAAGAAGGCTGCTTCTTCCTGGGGTTCATCATAATTCTACTTTGTATGCAACTCTTGTTGACTATAGCAGGCATTTGGGTGAATCTGAGTTGCAAACATTAACTGCTGATGGGCTAAAAAAGGAGATACTTTCACTCATGGAGCATGAGGTTATCATTGTCATGATGTCATATTTATTAAATCTATCTCATATCTCCTAAAATTTTCCCTCTTTAATTTTGGGAGGGGCAAATTGTGGTAAACTAACGAGATTAATCATGTGGTAGGTTGGATCTGAAAAAGTGTCTTTATTGCACTGCTGGAAATGTTTTTTCACCCGCTATTTCCATAATTGGTGCAAGAACAACGCATTATATGGCTTACTTGTTGATTCCTCTTCTAATGCCGTTGGTTTAATCAGAAAAAATTCCATTTCACTTTTTCGGTCTTTGGAAGATATTGAACGGATTGTGGAGGGTAATTAATAATTATGGATACCTTTATCACTTTCTCTCAATGAATTCTTATATTATCAAAATATTTATAGCTTTTTCTTAAATGGTTTTTTAATAATTAACTTGCTCATTATAATCAGTATTTTTTTGCTATGCGTTCCTTAATAGGGACTTTTGTTCATATGCTGTAGGATCTTCTGAAGTTAGTGAGCTCACCACCAGCCTTGTGGATATATTTGATGATTATCTTGAGTGTGAAATTCTAATTGAATTGCTAAGAAGTGTTACAAGTTTCAGCCAACTGTTGGGCAAAACTGCTTCTTCTATATTTTATGAATCACTTTTAACTAAGCCAGCGATCTCTTCTGAAGATATTGTTCGCTATATTGTGAAGATTCTAGAAACTGGATATTCTATGTCAGGTACAGTGCTCCAGACATCTACTTCTGGGGATCATATAGTTTTTCTGGAGAAGGAGCTAGCAGATCATAAAAGTTTGCGCAAACTTTCTGTTGATATGTTTTTATCACTTCAAGGCTTGCACAGAAAGGCTTCTGCATGGGGCAGGATTTTAAAAGTAATTGAGGGTTTCCTGAAATTTTTGGTTCCACAGAAACAGAAAGTAATACAAAATTTTAATACTGAAGCGTCATCAAACATAAATTCTTCTGTTATAGTGCATACTACTTATCAGATTGCAAAGGTGATGTTTGAATCTGCCTGGGACTTTCTTCTATTTTTAAGCTATTTGGTGGACATCAGTGGTCAGGTTAGTTTATACTCGTATTTGTATGTGTTAGAATCTGTTTTATTAGAATATGTTTTATTACTTGTTTTATTCCTGTCAGGATCTATGTTTTATTAGTTGTATTGTTTCCTTATTTAGGAGATTACAATTATAATGTATGATAGGAATATCCCTGAATCATAGGGATATGGTGGTTATTGTTATTCTTTCCTATTAGCTTCAGTCTTGTATATATATGAATTGTATTCTCAGCATAATAATAAGGGAAATGATTTCACCCTTGTTAAATTAATGTTAGATGTTGGTTATTAGTTGTTAGTTGAGGTATATTATGTTTCATTTATTATTGTATGTCAGAGGTTGGTAGTAGTTGTATTCACCACTCTGAGTTTCTAAATTGTATTGTATCTCTGTTTAATAAGAGATTCAAAGCTGAGTAAAGTTATCTCAAGCTTTTCTATATTCAAGTTGGTATCAGAGCAAGTTCGATTCTGCTCTTTATCGTCCGGAGTCACACAGTAGGCTGTCCGCCACTGTTGCCGCCGTCCGCCGCTGCCCGCTGCCGTCTCTGGCGACTTTTTCTCCGGTGAGCATAGATCCAGGTGCGCCTCGATGTGCGTGTTCTACCCCTGTAAATCGCTCCTCCATACGCCGCTCCACGCGCCTCCACATGCCGCCTCGGTCACGCCAAACAGAAAGCGCGTGAGCTCCACGCGCCGGCAAAACGGTCTCCGTTCACCGTTGTTCCGGTGCCGTCTGACTCGCCGGAGCCTCCTGAAGCCATTGCTGATTTGCGTGGTTCATTTTGAGCAAGATTTAGTGGATTTAAATCAAATCTCTCTCTCGGTCTCTGTTTTTCCTCTTTTTCAGATCTGGAAAAATGTCTTCTTCTACCGCAGTCAACTCTGGTCCCATTCTTCCTATTTTTGGATCTGCCGTCATCACAACAGAAAAGCTCAATGGTAAAAATTATTTAGCTTGGGCTGATTCTGTGGAACTCTGGTTCCTTGGTCAAGGACACCATGAGCATCTAGAAAAGGTAGATATTGAGGGATCAGCTGAACAACAAGCTCAGTGGAAGAGACTTGACTTTCAGCTTTGTGCTCTTCTATGGCAGTCAGTGGAGCCTAAGATATTGAAGAACCTCAGAGCTTTCAAAACATGTTACTCGTTTTGGAAGAAAGCCCAAGATATCTACTCTAATGATATCCAACGTTTGTTTGATTGTGTTCAAAAGCTAGCCTCCTTAAAACAAAATGATTCAGATATGGTATCATATGTTTTCGAAGCTCAAGTCGCTGCAGAAGAATTGAAGCTTTTCTTAGAAGCTGATTCTATAGAAGAAATAAGGAAACGACTTGATAACCTCTATATGGTTATGATTCTTCGTGGTATGAACCCGACATTTAATCACATTCGTGATCAAGTTCTGACTAGTCAAGATATTCCTTCCATGGAGAGCTTAACTACTTGTCTCCTCCGTGTTCCTACCTTGAGCAATGAGGGTACCTCCCTTGAAAATAATATGGAGTCCTTTGTTATGATATCTTCAAGAGGAAGAGGAGGACGTGGAAACAGAGGTCGTGGTGGAAGAGGTAATCGTCCACAATGCACTCATTGCAAAAGGATGGGTCATACTCATGAGACATGCTACTCTCTGCATGGTTTTCCAGATAAGTCTGCTCATGTATCAAGGTCTGAGAAGCCGGAAGAGAAGAAACTGTCTGAAGAAGAATATCAAGGATACCAAGAGTATTTGAGGATGAAATCTAACAGCCTTGCTGGACCTTCTTCTGGACCTAATGTCTCAACGGCCTGCATTTCTCAATTTGTGGAAGGTCAAAACCCATGGATTGTTGACTCTGGTGCTTCAGACCATATCTCTGGTAATAACTCCTTGTTTTCATCTTTATTACCTCCCAAATTTCCACATCTTGTCACATTAGCCAATGGGTCAAAGGTTTCAGCTCAAGGAGTGAGTTCAATTTCTATTTCTCCCTCCTTAAATTTATCTTCTGTTTTGTACATTCCTTCTTGTCCCAATTTACTTTCCTTGAGTCAATTAACTAAGTCCTTGAATTGTTCAGTTACATTTAACTCTGACTCCTTTGTCATTCAGGACTGTGGTACGGGCAGGCAAATTGGCGCAGGACATGAATCACGAGGTCTCTATTACCTGGAATCTAGCTCTTCAGTGTCTTGTCTTGCATGCATCTCTCCTAAATTGTTGCATGATCGGTTTGGACATCCTAGTCTTGCCAAATTAAAGATAATGACTCCTAGTACTCAGAAAATCCAAACTTTAGAATATGAAGCTTGTCAATTAGGCAAACATGTTAGGTCTTCTTTTTCAAGTAAAGATAAATCAAGAAGTAATTCAGCCTTCTCCACTGTTCATTCAGATATTTGGGGTCCTAGTCGAATTACTTCTTTTGGATTTAAATATTTTGTCACCTTTATTGATGAATATTCTCTGTGCATGTGGCTTTATTTAATAAAAGAAAGGTCTGAACTTCTATCCATATTTGCGTCCTTCTTTCATGAAATAAAAAATCAGTTTGGAAAATCAATCAAATGTTTCAGAAGTGATAATGCAAAAGAATATTTTTCTTCTGAACTCTCGTCATTTTTGTCCTCTGAAGGTATATTACATCAGTCCACTTGTCCCTATACTCCTCAACAGAATGGGATAGCCGAAAGAAAGAATCGTCACCTTGTTGAAACAGCTCGCTCTTTAATGATTAATGCAAAAGTTTCATTACATCATTGGGGAGATGCGATTCTTTCTGCCTGCTATCTTATCAATAGGATGCCCTTTTCCTCTCTTGATAATCAAATTCCTCATTCCATCCTATTTCCAGCTGAACCTCTATATCATGTTTCACCTCGTGTATTTGGTTGTACTTGTTTTGTTCATGATATGTCTCCAGGCCTCGATAAATTGTCAGCTAAGTCGATCAAGTGTGTTTTCCTGAGATACTCCCGCCTTCAAAAAGGATACAAATGTTATTCTCCTCATAACAAGAAGTATTACATGTCTGCAAATGTTACCTTCTTTGAAGATTCTCCCTTCTACTCATCCTCCACACCTGACTTCATTTCCATCCAAGAGATCTTGTCCTCTCCCTCCTCGAGTCCAGAGATTGTCATTTCTCCAGCCATGTCTCATCAATCTGACCACACCAATATTAGTCCAATGCCTATCTTATCTGAAACTGATCATTCTCCCTCAACTTCTCCTCATGGCATGACACCTGAAGCTAACCCCAGTATTCCTGATGACTCTCGTGGCTCATGTCCATCTCTGTCTGCTTCTTGTACAACGGCTCCTAATTCTCCTCCCATGGCCAATGACAACTCATGTTGGCCTGTTGCCCTTCGAAAAGGTATTCGCTCTTCTCGAAACCCTCATCCTATTTACAATTTTTTGAGTTATCATCGTCTGTCTCCATCTTATTTTTCCTTTATAAATTCCTTATCATCCATTACTATTCCCAAAAATGTTTGTGAAGCACTGGATCACCCTGGATGGCGACAAGCCATGATTGATGAAATGCAGGCCCTTGATCATAATGGAACATGGGAATTGGTTCATCTTCCTCCTGGGAAGAAAGCTGTCGGTTGTAGATAGATCTATGCTATTAAAGTTGGTCCAAATGGTGAAATTGAACGCCTTAAAGCTCGTTTGGTAGCCAAAGGTTACACTCAGATATATGGACTTGATTATGGAGACACTTTCTCTCCGGTGGCCAAGATCACTACTATTCGCCTTCTTCTTGCCATGGCAGCTATTTGCCATTGGCCCCTGTATCAGATGGACATTAAAAATGCATTCCTACATGGTGAGTTAGATGAGGAAATTTACATGGAGCAACCTCCGGGCTTTGTTGCTCAGGGGGAGTTTGGTCTAGTGTGTAAACTCAGGCGATCTCTCTATGGTCTTAAGTAGTCGCCAAGGGCTTGGTTTGGAAAGTTCAACAATGTTGTCCAAGGTTTCGGAATGAAAAGGAGTGAAGCAGATCACTCTGTCTTCTACTATCACAAATCTGTTTGCAAATGTGTTTATTTAGTTGTTTATGTCGATGACATTGTCATTACAGGAAATGATGAAGTCACAATATCTCAACTAAAGTAACACTTATGCAATCACTTTCAAACAAAAGATCTTGGTCATCTGAAATATTTTCTGGGAATAGAAGTAGCTCAATCCAAAGAAGGCATTGTAGTTTCCCAGAGGAAGTATGCCTTGGATCTTCTGAAGGAAACAAAAATGTCTGATGGTAAGTCAGTCAATAGTCCTATGGACCCATACAAGAAATTAGTAGCTGATATGGGAGACTTATACTCAGATCTAGAAAGGTAAAGAAGGCTGGTTGGGAAGCTCATATATCTCATTATTACAAGGCCAGATATTTGCTTTGCAGTTGGAGTTGTAAGTCGATTCATGAATTCACCTTGTGTTGATCATTGGAATGGAGTAATGCGTATTCTCAGGTACATAAAAAAGGCTCCAGGCTAGGGTCTGTTGTTCGAAGATAAAGTAAATAGCCAAATTGTTGGATACTGTGATGCTGATTGGGCTGAATCCGATACAGATAGACGCTCGACTACTGGGTATTGTGTGTACCTTGGTGGTAATTTTATCTCATGGAAGAGTAAGAAACAAAAGACTGTTGCTCGATCTAGTGCAGAAGCTGAATATAGATCTATGGCCCTTGCAGCTTGTGAGTTGGTGTGGGTTAAACAACTCATACAAGAATTGAAGTTTTGTGAAATTTCTCCAATGCAACTTTATTGTGATAATCAGGCAGCTATCCACATTGCTTCCAATCCGGTATTTCATGAAAGGGCTAAACACATTGAAATTGATTGTCGCTTTGTAAGGGAAAAAGTGTTGTCCAAGGAAATTAGGACCGAATTTGTTGGTACCAATGACCAGCTTGCAGACCTATTAACCAAACCTTTAAAGGGTCCTCGGATTGAATACTTGATTTCCAAGCTTGGAACATATGATTTATATGCTCCAGCTTGAGGGGGAGTGTTAAATTAATGTTAGATGTTATTAGTTGTTAGTTGAGGTATATTATGTTTCATTTATTATTGTATGTCAGAGGTTGGTGGTAGTTGTATTCACCACTCTGAATTTCTAGATTGTATGGTATCTCTATTTAATAAGAGATTCTAAGCTGAGTAAAGTTATCTCAAACTTTTCTATATTCAAGTATTGTATTCTACAAGAGTTAGCTATGATACTGTACCATGTTGAGCTCTACTGTAGATCAAGTTCTTAAAGCATATAGGTGTTTGTATTTTTTTAGCCTAATGCTAGTACCTTTTTGTAGATGCAGATTAATGTCTTGTATTTTTAACTCATACATTGTGAAATGTTTTTCGTGCAGGTTAAATTGTCACATGATGATATAAACAAAATACAGCTTGAGTTAGTCCCAATGCTTCAAGAAACTATTTTTGAATGGCTAATCATCATTTTCTTTACTATCACACCGTCTGCACCAGCTGTAACTGAGGACTTCAATTCTAAACTTTCATCATTACAAATAGGTAGGTTTTTGGTGTTTTTATATATTGTATCACTTCACACACCAATTTACTTGTTTGACATGGATATATCATCATATGGGGATAGAGGGTCACATGATTATTCCCTTTCTGAATTTTGAAAGAACAAAGTGAGTTTCCTATGCATAGCTCAGTATTTTTAAATTTAATTAAACCTAAAAATGAAAATGAGATTAAAATATCATGATTGCTATATGTTTTCATGATCAATAATGTGGATTCCATTTTATAGAATAAAACAAATTAAAGATATTTAATTTATAAAATTAATTAAGAAATTATGGAAATATATTCTGAGTCTAGAGCTATCATTTGAACGTCTTTAAATTTGTTGTCAAAATTTAATTTTGGAGTCTAGTTTGAATCGACTAATTTAATCAATAGATCTGCATTTGAGAGAAATAAAATGTGAAATTCTTGATATAGGAGAAGCCACAAGGGGATTATTGAGAGAGTAGATCCTGAAATTCATCTTGTCCAAGAATGAGCACTCAGATTTGTGGTGGTGTATTAGATTAGGATTTCAAAGGATTTTAAAAGGATTCTTTTTTCTTTTTTTTTTAATAAAAAGTCTTGTAGTATTTAATCAAGACTTCTACATGGTGTAAATAAGTTTTATAATTATATTTGTTGAGAGTCTTAGATATTATCTTATTTTAATATTATATTATCATGCTTTTAAATATAGTAGGTAAAAATAATATCTTTGAGATTATAGGGAATCATATATTTTATACTCATGCATAACCAATGAAATAAAGTTATAAATAGATGCATCCTGTTCGTATTTATACGAACAGTTTCATTCCAATATTCATGTCTATTTCTTTGATTTTAAGAATGTTCAATTTAGACTTTTAAAGAGGGCAATCAAATCTTGTGGTATTTATTATTTAATTAAGATTTTGAAATTTATAAAAAAAGTTTTTTGTTATTAAAAATATACAAATTTTGATGAATTGATTTTAAGATAGATTTCAATGGATTTCATGAGACTTTTTAGTAGAAATGTATAAATATCACTCTCCTTAAACAATCTCATCCAAACTCTTGAGATTTTGTTCGACTTACATTTTGCACTAATTGTTAGACTTTTTTTTTTGTCTTCCATCACACAATTTATTTTCTCTTCGTTGAAGGAGATATAGACATTCATGTGTAACACATCATAGTCTTCTTCATAAAGAATGTTAATTCAATGAATTTTCAATTGAATTAATAGACAAATCTTCATCATCAGTGGTGTTAAACCCAAGGTTGTCAATAAGGTTATATGGCGGATGGCGGCAAGGACCTTTAAGCGTCTGCCATGGTGGTCTATGGCAGACACCACGGCGGACAACAAAATATATATATATATATATATACACACACACACACACAAAATATAAAATATGATGCAAAAATAGCAAAATAACAAACATATATTAAAACAAACAATATAACAATCTAAAATTCATGCCATGCATAATCTAGTAATAGTCATCATAAGAAGGGCATAAAATCTTAATCAACAAAAGGATTAAATAGACATAAAAACAAAGAAACAATGTTAAAAAACAGTAAAACACAATGACAACTATTTTGAGGATCTTTTTTGTTAGATTTTTAGTATTTGTTTCTGCATCTTAAACTGAAAATTTTTTGAAAAATATGGCTTTTACAAAAAGAAATTCAGAAAAAGAATATCTTTTATAAAAAAAAATGAGAACTTGCCTAGAAAAGGAGATTAATAAAGAAGAGTAGAGAAGAAGTGCAAAGAAAGAGCTCACGACCCATCTTTTTATGATGGCTATAGAAGAGAAAATAAAGAAGTGTAGAGCAACAACTCCTGACCTTGCGTAGAAGAGAAGAAGAAGAACAAAAAGAGCTCGTTGTTGGTGGTAGCGGCATTCACGGAGGCTGTTGTCGGAAGTGTCAGCGTCAACAGAAGTCGTCGTGATGCTGTCGATAGAAGTCAGTGTGGAAGGGCACGGTGGCAAGAGCTTGTCGCGAGAAGAAGTGGGTTCGAAGGAAGAGGTACAATAGGTTCACAAGAAACCAGACTTTGTTTGGCACGCACTGGGTTGGGTCGATTTGAGCCCAAAACATGAAAAACGAACAAAAAACCCAAATTGAGCGCCATGTCTGCCACGCCTGTTACGTTCTGTCATGCCGTTACTGCCACGCCTAAAATGGCGGAATCGGGCCATACACAGGCCAAACGACCATGGCATATTGCGGTGGCCAGTGCCATTGGGTTATGGCGCCGCCATAACTGTTACCTGATAGCACTAGTTAAACCCTAAAACATAATTTTAAACCTATTGTTCTAACTCATAACTATGATCGAGATATGCTAATGCATGAAGAGTTAATATAGCAGGACATGAAGCTAGAGTCAATTAGGTATTAACTTACTAAAAAAGTTTGTATTTGTTTTATTTTTTTCATTGACACCATGTAACTTTGAATTTATTCTGAAAGTTGATGGAATATGTTCAAATCTTTTAAATCTATGAAATCCTTTCAAATCTTTTGAACTCTTTAAAATATAAATATGTTAAAATCAAAAGTGCAAAATTAATCATAAAAGTCTTTTAAAAAAGATCTGATGGGTCATAGCATTCCTATTTTTCAATTACATGAACTATTCTATGTGAAAATAGTTCTTTAAAATTCAATCCATTATACCCTTCTTATATTTTAAAATTAAGGGGTGGTATATAGATTTAACATTCGTTTTAATTAAACTCCATTAAAATACTTTCACTCTACCCTGGTAGAGTATCTTATATAGTGTAGTACATGCTAGTGCTCCAATCCCTGTAGTAGGTGTTATCATTCTGTATAATTGTATATGT
This sequence comes from Psophocarpus tetragonolobus, assembly GCA_037954015.1. NCBI lineage: Eukaryota > Viridiplantae > Streptophyta > Magnoliopsida > Fabales > Fabaceae > Psophocarpus > Psophocarpus tetragonolobus. The sequence goes on from CM075692.1 coordinate 38,409,875, forward strand.
CAGTTATAAGTCTCTGCTAGTGTTGACTAAGCATTAGGTCTTCAGCTTGCTCAACACTCTTTTTAGATTGACTGTAAATATGTAATTCATTGAACAATTTCATTGAGTAATAATATTAATGTTAAATATAATTTGTATTTAATGTTAATTGCTAATTGAGTTGTATTTTATCTTTCATTTATGATTGTATTTCAGAGGTAAGTAGTGGTTGAACTCACTCTTTGGGTTTCTTATGTACTCTTTTTTATCTCTATTAATAAAATGTTCTGAGTTGAGTGGATGTGAATAACTCAAGATTTTCTTATATTCAAGTCGGTATCGAGTTTAGGGTTAAGTGCGCCTCGACGTGCACAGTCCAACCAAAGTAATCGCTCCTCCAATGGAAGCGTCATGCGTTCTCACACGTTGCCATACGTCTCACCTTCCAGAAGGTGCGTGAGCTCCATGCGTCGGCCAAACACGCTCCGTTCGCCGCCGTTCTGTAGTTGTCTCGATCGTTGGAGCAGTTGATTCTACTGTTGTTATTCGTTTTTCAGTTTGAGCAAGTTTCATTAGATTTAGCTCAAATCTCTCTCTCGGTCATCTTCCTTTGCCTTTTTCTAGATCTGAAATGTCTTCTTCTACTCCTCTGGTGTCAGCTCTGGTCCTGTTCTTCCTATTTCTGGGGCTGTCATTATATCAACAGGGAAGTTCAATGGTAAAAAATTATTTATCATGGGCTGACTCTGTGGAACTCTGGTTCCTTGGAAAGGGACACCATAAATCAGAAAAAAACAAAGATACTAAGGGATCAGTTGAACAGAAAGTTTAGTGGAAGAAATTAGATTTTCAACTTTGTGCTCTTCTATAATAGTTAGTGGAACCTAAAATATTAAGGAACCGTAGAGCATTCAAATCCTGTTATTCCTTTTCGAAGAAAGCTCAAGATATTTATTCTAATGACATTCAACACTTGTTTGATTGTGTTTAGAAACTAGTCTCCTTGAAGCAAGATGATTCAGATATGATGTCTTATGTTTCCGATGCTCAAGCCGCTGTAGAAGAGTTGAAACTTATCCTAGAGGCTAACTCTATAGAAGAAATAAGGAAACAACTTTATAATCTCTACATGGTTATGGTTCTTCGTGGTATGAACTCGGCATTCAATTACATCCAAATTTATGTGAAATTTCTCCAATGCAACTTTATTGTGATAAGCAGCTCTGCATATTGCCTCCAATCCAGTGTTTCATGAAAGAACTGAACACATTGAAATTGATCGTCACTTTGTAATAGAAAAAAGGGTTGTCCAAGGAAATTAGGTCTGAGTTTGTTAGCTCATATGATCAACTTGCAGATCTATTAACCAAACCCTGGAAGGGTCCTCAGATTCAATACTTGATTTCCAAGCTTAGAACATATGATTTATATGCTCTAGCTTGAGGGGGAGTGTTAAATATAATTTGTATTTAATGTTAGTTGTTAGTTGAGTTATATTTTATCTTTCTTTTATGATTGTATGTCAGAGGTAGGTGGCGGTTGAACTTACTCTTATGATTTTTTATATACTCTTATTTATCTCTATTAATAAAATGTTCTGAGCTGAGTGGATGTGAATAACTCAAGTTTTTCCTGTATTCAAGTATTAATAAATTCCTTCTCTTCTTTATATTCTCTGAAATATCAGAATCTAATATACCCATAATGTTTTTCATGACATGATAGTTGGAAAGATGGTTAAAATCAGCGAGATTTGTGTTGCATTTATATTTATATATATATATAAGATTGTAATGTTAACTGTAAAAATATTCAGCACAGTACAGCTTTTATGCTTAATGGCTGAAACAATTGTCAACATTACATTTGTTAGCTGCTACAGAATCCCAAACATTAGCAGTTAGTAACTTGTTAGATATGCTAGAACATTAATAGTTAGAGAGGATGGAAAGACTGGTATAGCTTAAATAGGAGGAATTGTAGGGAGTGGGATTAGAGGGTAAACAGGGTAGTCGCTTGGTTGCGAAGGAAAACATTTTTATTGGAGATCTTTCTCCCTGTTCTGCTCATTTTCAGTCAAGCAATAGAATTTTTTTTTTCTACATTTCCACCATTTACAGTTGTGGCTTACTGAATTGTATTCATTTAAGTAAAATACTTCTGATATTGTGTCAACCTTTTTGGTCATGATACAGATAACAACATGGGGAAACGGTTATGGAATGAGAAGCTTGGCAGATGTGATTTTACTTTGGCTTTTATATTCTTGCTAAATGTTGGAAGTTCATCCTTAGACCATAGCCATTTTTCCTCAGAGCATTTTTCAAATATGCAGAGCTTTAATAATAGGACTAGAGACTTCATCAGTTGGATCATTTGGGGCCAAGCTGGAGCATCATCTACTTTCTTGAGCCGTTCTATTGATCTTGCATTTATACTTTTCAAGCATGGCCAGTATGGTGCTGCTGAGGTTATTTACTTATCCTTTTTTACCTATCATAGGATATAGATCCCTTCATTTCTTAGTACGTAGTTATCTTCACTGAAAATATCTTGTATTCCAATTTATAAATGTTTCAAAAGCAATTGCTTTTGATTGCGGAAGCACATTTACTAAAGGAGAAGACATCCCAAAGTATTCAAGATGCTGATGGTGGGTGGTGCATTCGTCATCATCTTCTAGGATGTTGCCTACTTGCACAGGTACAATGTGGATTACACGCAACCCAGAAGGATAAAAAAGTTTCTGAGGCCATTCGCTGCTTCTTTAGGTATCAAACTCTCCATTGAAATATTTCTCTTTTTATTATTTGCATTGCATGGTCGTACATAATTCAAAGATGCAATATTGATTTAACCTTTTCAGCCTGTTAGTTGATTACTGAGTTAAGTTATTTTGTTTCATTTCCACTTTATTGAGTTTTTTAACTTTAATTTCATTGAGAATATAGATGTCTAAATGGAAGCTATCTCAGTTCCTACCTAGATCGGAGAAGGCAGACTGTAAACTGTATGATCATTGCTCATATGACATATCGTATAATCTTACATGAAGTACAAAATTATATTTGAACACATACATATTCATATAAATTATAAATTATAGAATAGCATATATAGAAATGACCGTAGAATCACAATCACAATAGGATGTACCGACAGATCCCCTTCACGATACAATGGATATCCTTGACATTGTTTGCACACCCACATCAAATATATTGTTAATGGCAGTTTAAAGAGTAGTAATTCCCTTAATTCTCTCTGCTCGCTAGGGGAGGAAAGGGAATGATTTGAATGCAAAGAATTTGGTGAGTTCTATGTTTATGTGTTTTTTTTTTGCATGTAGATTAGTTCTATTTATATACCATCTTATGTGTTTTAGTGAAGAGTCAAATATCATTATCCTTGGTGAGTCACGTCTCTTTACTCTTGATGAAGAATCTAGTCCCATGAACCCTAGATGAAGAGTCATATAATTTCACGAAATGATATATATAATCTTTCATTAATTTTGAAAATCTCTCACATTAGTCTTGAAATCACATGTTCTTAGATAAATATATCTCGTTATTTGAACCTTTACTTGGTAAGTCATGGGTTTCACTCATCCTAAATATTGTGAGATTTTATATGTACATTGTGAGAGATTTGAACCTTTACTTAGATGGTCTGTTGTGAGATTTTCAAAATTAATGAAAGGTTGTACCCTTTCATGAAATTATGTGATTAGGGTCATGATATGTGACTCTTCATCAAGAGTCATGAGATGGGTTTCTTTAAAAGGTTAAATCTCTTTGCTGAAAGACTTGATCCCCCATTTCTTGTTTGGCTTTAAAAATTAGAAACACAACAATCTCACCAGATTGTGTTTTGTGGGTGTAACCTGTTATGCTGGGTGTGGTAAAAATTGTTCAATCTCATGGGTAGTATGATTTCAATTTTAACTTTATTGATATTACTTATATTATGTCCTTGCTATTGCAGAAATTGCTATGTATTAGATTTAGATCTCAATTCTCAAGTGTTGCACATATTGCTGAAACAGATGTCAATGATATAAAGTATAGACTACAATAAATGGAGGAAAGTTAGCAAGGAGAAGGAAATAAAAAGAAATATTGGGATATCAGAATCAATTTGTCGACTTAGAAATTTGATACGTAACACTCTTCATGTGTTTGTGGTGCACATTGGGTTTTACATTTTTATGCTGCATGTGTTCTATGCTCTATGAATATATTTGCTTATGGTTGCCTAGAAGTATGACCCATCACTTTTGGTGTTTTATTTAGGTCCTCATCTGGAAATGGTGCATCTGAGGCTCTGCAGAGTTTATCTGATGACTTGGGAATTCCATATGTTGGTTTTAGTGAGTATTGGCTATTTGGCTTAGCTGAATTTTCTAATCTTAAGCAAGTGGATAATCTTAAGTGTTAATTGCTTATTACTTTTTATGCAGGTGGTTGTACATCAATTGCTGCATGGAAGCTTCAGTACTATCAATGGGCAATGCAGTTATTTGAACGTTATAGCATTAGTGAAGGTGCTTGCCAGTTTGCTCTCGCTGCACTTGAGCAAGTTGATGAGGCTCTACATATGAAAGATGACAAGTGCACAAACAACTCAGTTAAGGAATCAGTGACAACCATTAAAGGGCGACTATGGGCAAATGTTTTCATATTTGCGTTGGACCTTGGTCGATATTATGATGTGTATTGTGCAATTATTTCAAATCCAGACGAGGAGAGTAAATACATCTGCCTGAGACGTTTCATAATTGTTCTTTATGAACAAGGAGCTATAAAGGTTGGACAAACTATGAAAAACCCTTCTGATTTTTTTTAGTTAATTGATCTCTACTTAATGATTTCTGTTAAGAGAGAGAAAAATGGGAGTAGATATGAGTTAATTCAGTGTGTTAGAGTACACAGTGGATGCTTGTTTATATAGATATTACAATAAATAATAATAATGAGAGAATAATATTTTCTTCCACAAAACCAGATTATATTCCTACTTTCCTACTAATAATAAATATATACTAATTTATTATGGTTTTGAACATTCTCCCTTGGGTGGATGCTTGTTTATATAGATATTACAATAAATAATAATAATGAGAGAATAATATTTTCATCCCCAAAACCAGATTATATTCCTACTTTCCTACTAATAATAAATATATACTAATTTATTATGGTTTTGAACATTCTCCCTTGGGTTGAAGCTTACTAAGTAGTCAACTTGTGATAGTATAAAAGCATGTAGAAAAATAAATAAATCAAAATTGATAACGTTGCTAAATAGCCAAAATACCCATTGGTCTAAGAAAATTTGTAGCAAGTAAAACAGGTTCTTACTTTCTTAAAACCAATATTAATATTTAACTTGAAACTAAGCCTATTGCTTCTGAGACAGAGACAATAGTGAAACTGCAAGTAGTGGGACTAGCGTAAGTGAGATATAAATGGGGTCTATGCATCTAGGACAAAGACATGGGCCAATGCGACTAGGTCAAAGTCAAGACCTGTGCATGTGGGCAAAGATGAGCTAGTGGAAGTCATTATTGGACTAGAAAATGAAGGCATAACATAGCCAACACAACAAAAAGCATCATAGGTGGCTGTTGTTTGGTGTGTCGAAAAAGGACATGAAATCATCATAGGTCAGTTCAGATCAACATGGCTATCAGTTTGAAATGTCAATTGAAAGAATTGTTAATGGTGGTGTTGTGAAAAATTGGATGATGATAGCTGGAAAAAGGCTGACACATAAATGATGAACAAAAAACATACATAGTTTGCCAAAGAAGAGATTTTTATCTCTGGGGAAAGCAGTGTTATCAAATGTTGGTATGGCGGCACCATAACGCCGTGGCAGCAAATGCCGCAATCCTTGATGGGGGTTATGCGTGGGTATGGTGCGAGTCTGCCTTTTGGTGTGTGGCGGGCGTGGCGGACGAAACGCCTGTCGGGGTTTTTTTTTTTTTTACGGTTTTTGGACCGGGTCGACCCAACCCCGATGATGCCAAACACTATGTTTGTGCATGCCCTAGCCACCAGCTCACTTCACTCACCTCACAAACAAACCCCGCCGACGACGCGTGCAGTTTCCGACGAGTCCTTCGGTGCCAACGACAACGACAACCACCTCAAGACGCCTTTCCTCTTCCTCGTGAGTTGTGTGAATGTCTCTCTTCCTCGCTAGCACTGTTCCTCTCTCTTCCTCGCGAGGCGCTATGAGCACTTTTCCTCTTCTTCCTCGCGAGTGCGTGCATTCACTGTTCCATCGCGCCGTGTTCCTCCCTTCTCCCAAAGCTTCTTTCTTCCTCTCGCAGACAGGTCTCTCACCCCTCTAATATCTCTTTTTTTGTAAAAGAGATATTAGTTTTTTTTTCTTTTTCTGTTTTTTGTTTTTGATTTTTTTTATTAAAGCTATTTTTCAACTTTTTTTTTCCAGTTTAATAATCATGTCCGGGGCAGAAACAAACACCTCAAATTCAATTAACTCTAAAAGGACTGATGTGGGATGGAAACATTGTACACATGTTAGAGAGAATGATACAAATGATTTTTTTTGTAATTATTGCCGAAGGTTATGAAAGGAGGTATAACAAGGGGAAAACAACATTTGATTGGAAAAGCGGGAAATGTTACAGCTTGTTTGATGGCTCCTGAAGCTATAAAGGTTGAGATAAGGGCAGCTATGGATGGAAAGAAGCAGAAGCAAACTGAAACGTTTAAAAAAGTAATGCAAGATATTGAAGAGCACTTTGAAGAAGGGTTCATTGAAATGGGAAGTTTTGATGCTCCATCTCACTTACCTCTTGTTGGTGATTTGAGATTGAAAGATACAAGGAAGGGACCTATGGACTTTTTTACTCAAGTTCAGTCTACCGTTGCAAAGAATAGGAAAGAAAAACTAGTGCAAGCAGGCATAAGAGAGCTTTTTGATAAAAAAACTTTAGAAAGGGTGTATCAATACATAGCTTGCTTTTGGTACCAAGCTGGCTTACCTTTCAACTTAATAAAATTAGAAAGTTTTCAAGATATGCTTCACGAAGTTGGGAATTTTGGGAAACATTTGAAAACTCCTTCCTACCATGAGATTAGAGTACCACTTCTTCAGGAAGGTTGAGTACGAGTTAATGCAACCACTAAATGATCAGTGGGAAATTTTTGGGTGTTCGTTAATGTCAGATGCTTGGACAAATAGAAAACAAAGAAACATCAAACTTTTTGGCGAACTCGTCTTCTGGGATAATGTTCTTAAAATCTGTGGATGCATCTGACTATGTAAAGACCGGGAAAAAGATGTTTGAGTTATTGGATTCTATTGTAGAGGAGATTGGAGAGGAAAAGGTTGTCCAAGTTATAATGGACAATGGAAGTAACTATGTTCTTGCTGGTAAGTTGCTAGAGGAGAAAAGACCAAAGATTTATTGGCTGCCTTGTGCTGCACATTTTATAGACTTGATGTTGGAGGATATTGGTAAGCTGCCCACTATAAAGAAGACCATTTAATGAGCTATCTCTCTTGTTGGCTTCATATATAGCCATTCAAGCACGTTGAGCATGTTAAGATTCTTTACCGGTGCAAGGGAGTTAGTGAGGCATGCCATCACTCGATTTGCAACATCATATCTTTCCTTGGAGAGACTTCATGAAGAGAAAATCAATCTTAGAAAGATGTTTGTGTCAGAACAGTGGAATGAAAATAGGCTAGCAAAGGAGGCCAGGGGAAAGGAAGCCACTAAAACTGTCTTGATGCCTAGTTTTTGGAAGAATGTGGTTTTTATTCTGAAAGTGATGGCTTCTCGTGTGAAAGTGCTTATTTTCAATCTTAGACTTGTGGAAAGTGAGCAAAAACCAGCTATGGGCTACATATATGAAGCAATGGACAAGGCGAAGGAAACCATTATGAAATCGTTTAAAAATGGAAGCAAATACAAGGATGTGTTTGCAATCATTGATAAAAGATGGGATATTCAGCTTCATCGCCCTTTACATGTTGCTGGTCACTTTTTGAACCTTGAGTTCTTTTATGCAAACCCACATATGGAGTTTAATGGTGAGATTATTAGGGGTTTGTATGATTCTATAAATAAATTGCTAGAAGATTTGGAAATGGAGAAGATTGTTCATAAGGAGTTAGCTCAATATAAAATTGGGAGTGGTATGTTTGGATCCACAACTACTAAAGCAATGAGGGGTGGAATTGCACCAGGTAAGAGACAAAAGATTGCAACTTTTGAACTTTTATTCTTCAAGTCATTTGCTTAAGTGTCTGAGGTTAACATATGGTTGCATTTGTAGCTCAATGGTAGCGGATGTAAGGTTTAGTATCTCCTTATTTGCAACAACTTGCAATTAGGATCCTTAGCTTGACATGTAGTGCTTCGGATTGTGAACGCAATTGGATTGTGTTTGAGCAAGTAATTAATTTCTTATTTAAAATCAACAATCAATATCTTCCTTATAGTCATTCTGTAAATAATGAGTATTTATTTAATTGTTTTAGGTTCATACTAAGAGAAGAAATAGTCTCGAGTATCAAAGACTACATGACTTGGTATTTGTCAAGTATCATCAAGCACTCCATTGAAGGTATAACCTTAAGGATGAAATCGATCCAATTAGTCTCATTGGGATTGATGATTGCAATGAGTGGCTAATTGAAGAGATGGATGGAGAAGAAGGTGAAGATGAGAGGGTTCATGAAGGAGATGATGACCTTATTTGGAATCAAGTTTATGAAGTTTCGGGGCTTAATGAGCGTAGACAATACACTAGGCGTCATAAAAAGAAACAACTTGCAATTGGAGATGGGCAAGTGGGAGCATCTTCTAATCCTTCTAAGAGAGTCAAAGGAGTAGCTTCAAAGGAGAAAGGAAAAAGGGTTGTTGTTGAAGAAGCTGAATCATTAGAATATTTAGATTCTAGCAGTGAGGAAGAGGAATTAGTCTCAAATGCTAATTTGGCACATTCAGATGGAGAAGAAGCTGAAGGATTCTTGGATGAGCAGCATCGCCCGGTTGAAGTTAACTATGCAAACATTGATGAAGATGAGGAGAATTAAATAAAATAGTTTTAGGACTTGCCATTGTGTTTACTGTTTTTAATTTGTTTTGATGGTTGTTTAATCCTTTTTGTTTTGGTTAGGAATTTATGTTTTTAAGTTTTAATGATGACAATATCACTAGATTATGAATTCTATGAATTTTAGATAGTTAAATTGTTGGTTTTGATTAATCTAGTTGTTAGTTTGTTGTTTTTGCATTATATATATATATATATATTTTTTTTTTTTTTTTTTTTTGTCAGCCATAGATTGCCATGGCAGTATGGCGCTTAAAGGTCCTAACTGCCATCCGCCGTATAACCTTCCTGATAACCTTGGGGGAAAATGAGTCCACGACCCAACACAGGAATAGGGAAATTGCTAAACAAGTTGTCACTTGTGGCAAACGAAAGGCCGCCTACCGATGATAAACAAGAAATGTCTTAGACCCTCAAACTCATTAGGCTCTAGATACCAGTTAAAGGAGAAAAATGGAGGAAAACTTGAGTTAATTCCCTGTGTTAGAGTACACAACAAATGCTTGTCTATGTAGATAATTACAATAAATAATAATAATGAGGGAATGATATTTTGTATCCTCAATATCATATTCTACTTTCGTACAAATTCTGATTTCAACAATTTCTTTAGGTTGAGGTTTAAAATAGAATGAAAATAGATGTCATTCAAACTATCCTTTTTGTAATAATACTTTCATAATATTCATTAGTGATGACTAGAATTAGTGATATTGAAGTGGGTGTTTTATTTTAATTAAAATATACAGATGATAAACCCTCCTACATTATTTTGTCGGGATTTAATTTGTAAATGTATGTAAATCTTTGCATATGGGTTGCCATTTTATGCTAATGATATTTTTTGGTATATTTCCAATTATTCTACTGTGTGTGTTATCTATTAATATTTAATACATTATGCATGTGTTAATCGTTAAAGGATAGTGCATTTCAATCATTTTTATTTTTTCTATTCAGATTCTTTGCAGTAATAAACTTCCCCTTATTGGTTTAGTGGAGAAAGTGGAGCAAGAGCTTGCTTGGAAGGTATGCTCTAGCTGAACAAATTGAGTGGGGTTAATTTTTAAGTTTTCTTCAATATGCATAATTTCTGTGTGATATGTAGGCTGAACGATCAGATATATCTGCGAAGCCAAACTTGTATAAGTTGCTTTATGCATTTCAATTGCACCGGCATAATTGGCGAAGAGCTGCAAACTACATATACATGTATTCAGCTCGTTTGAGAACTGAAGCAGCTTTGAAAGACAGTGCAGGCAGTTCCTTGATGTTGCAAGAGAGGATGAATGCTCTCTCTGCTGCAGTCAATGCACTGCATCTTGTTCATCCTGCATATGCCTGGATTGATTCATTGGCTGAGGGAAGTTATCTTGTGAATGAACATTATCCAAGTAAGAAAGCTAAAAGAACACCAGATGAACATTGTAAGTAATTCAACAACAATTCATGGTGGTAGTTAACTAGTTATGAAGTTATTGTTTTATTATGGATTTATGATGGTTCTATCAACGTCTATTCTTCAGTTTTTTAACAGATGAAATATGCAGGGTTGAAAATGATTTTTACTTAATATTTCTGTATATTGGATATTTTGTTCTTCGCCATTGTGCTAACATATAATCTTTAAATGGGATTCCTACAGATATGTTGAGGGATTGGGTGGCTTTCTTTCATTAATGTTTTCTTTTGTTTTATCTTTTTTACTTTTTAGGAGGATCGTACCCCTTTACTCTTTATAATAATCTGTATTGATGAATTTCTTCTTTTTATCATTAAAAAAATTTGTACTAATTTGTTTTTTTGGAGTGGTGGTGACACTATTATCTTTAACTTACAGCAGGAGATGATAAGGATGCTGAGCCTCAAGGTTGGCAGTCCCCTATGGATATTGAAAAACTTGAGAATGAGTTTGTGTTAACATCAGCAGAGTATATGCTGTCACTAGTAAATGTCAAGTGGACATTTACTGGTAAGTGTTTTTTTTTTTTCAATTGTCTGTGAAGCGTATGGATGCTTCCAGGGTGACACTGATGATATTAAGTTTCAATGTACTCTGTATTTTATCTGATAGAATTTTGAACCAGTTTTCACCCCTTCGATTTTTTTAAAGGAAAACACAGAGCTCTGTCAGACTTAGCTGATCTTCTTGTCCAAAACAATTTATATGACATGGCCTTTACTATCCTTCTCAGATTTTTCAAGGGTTCTGGACTGAAGAGGTTTACATCCTGAACTGAGTTGGCATGCACCCACACCCACATGCACCAACACATATATGTATATCTGTTTTGTTATGTGTGTATTCTATATATGACTTTGTCTTTCTGTTTAGGGAACTTGAAAGAGTTTTATCTGCTATTGCATTGAAATGTTGTCTTAACAAAATGGAATCCGCGTGGGTTGAGTATGTTGACCTATTCCTTATTATTCTTTTTAAGAACCTTTCTATTTATTGTAAATTGTTGAAATAAGATACCTGATTTTACCGGTCATTCTGATGGCTTTAAAATTTGTGCTTTTCAATTTTTTTCCCTACGCTGTTCCTGTTGGTATGACTTCATTAAATTGTAGAATATACGTTTGTGATTTCAGGGAATACAGTAATTTATTGACATCATCAAAACATGAGATGGTTGTTCATGGTTCTCCTGCTACAGTTTCCACAACTCCACAAACTGACAGTAACAGTAGTTGGGCAACACTCAAGCTTTACCTTGTTTGTATCTTCTGCTACTTATAATGTGTCAGCCATTAGATAATTTTACACTTCGTCTATTCATAACTGGTTTTTTAATCTGCCATATTCAATGAATAAAGAGTATTCCCCTAACATTTGGGCTTTTATTGTATATGTATGATGGTCTGAGAAAGAACAGGGGAAACTTTCATGCAAGTATAGATTGTTATTTGATGTATGAAGTTGAGATGAGAATAGTGCTACTTTTTATCAGTAAGCATTATTCCCAATATTATTGAGAAAGAAACTTATCAAGGAGGGTTTTTTTATCTCTTTAATCATTTGCATTTTGCTAGGAGCTAGGATGTTCTCATTTTCTTCGACTTTCTTTTGATTTATTTATGGAACTTATAGGATAATGAATGTCTTGTGTCTTAAGTTTAAGTCAGGTCTTGAGATTCTACTACTTTTCACCCTTACATTAAAGGGAATGGAAGGAACTCAAAAACCCTAAAAACTTGCGGTACTGGAATCAATATTCCGTTCTCCATATTAGCAAGATGACATTCATTTCAATTTCATTCAGCGTGTAGAAGGTTGGAGATTAAAATTTTACCTTATTAATATTTGCAAGACATTTTTAGTCTTGTACAAGTTTCTTGACAGTTTGTCTTAATCGGGGTAAAATTGTCATTTTGTTGTTTGTGTGCGCTTGTTTAAGTCAACATGTATAGCTTTTATTTAAATTTGAGTCCTTGGTTTACCCTTTCTTTAAAATTGATCTTAAATTGCAGGAAAAGTATAAGGAATTTCATGGTAGATTACCGATTGTTGTTGCTGAAACACTTCTACGTGCGGATCCTAAGATTGTATTGCCTCTTTGGCTTGTACAATTATTCAAGGTAATTTAAATGTTAATCGCTGATTGGTGCTAATCCATGCAAAGAGAGTGCCTGCTATTTTTAAAAAAAGGTCTCTAGCATTTCTATGAAAAATTATATGATTAATATGTCCTGATCTATCTTAACTTTCCATGAAACTCTATCTTAACTTTCCATGAAACTATGTAAACACTAGACTAAGCTTAAATAACAATTTGGTCAGTGAAAATTGGGGATTTTTTAGTTTAGTCCTTTAAAATTTTTTGAGTCCCTGTTGTCAAGTAATGTCAATCATGTTCAAAACTACTGAGAAGTTAAAAATAAAATTTATCCCAAAAAAATTTCTATATGGCTAGTTTGTCTGATTCCCTAATTACATGGTAAGTTATTGAGTTATCAACAATTAATGTTGTTATTTGATAGTAGAGACTAAAACCAAAAGAAGAAAATCTTTAAAGGATCAAATCCAAAACTTTTTTATTTTAAGGGACCAAATTGTTATCTAAATCGGATTGGATTGGGTGCTTCTGCTCTACAAAATATAAGGGTTACTGATCTCCATTATCATGCAACCAGCTTCTATAATAATAGGATCTTTTCGTGTGGCTTGTTCCAGGAGGGTCAAAAGGAAAGGTTGTGGGGGATGACTGGAAGGGAATCAAATCCTGCATCTTTATTTCAGATTTATGTTAGTTATGATCGATATGCAGAAGCTACTTCTCTATTGCTTGAGTACATAGACTCGTTTGCTTCAATGGTAAATTATTTTTACTCTTGCTATTTACTGATGATCCATTTGATGTTTTGTTTGTTCCACTGTTATATAACGATGATGTAAGTTATTGTTATTCTACCCTCATGCGTTTGTGTCCATTATCAACCTTGTGTCTATCAAGTTGACATTCAAGCTATTCTTCCCTTTCTTCTCTTATGTGCAACCAAGGGAGCTATAGTTGTTGTAGGAGACGGGTGCTACCAAGGATGTCACAGGTTTGGGAGCAGTTGTCCCAGTTTTTTTTTTCTTTTTTGACATGGGTGGTACAGGTTCAATTGTTCTGTGTACTGTTTAAGACTGCTGATTAAATGGGCTGCAATTTCTTTTTCTGTCATGTTGATATTTATATGATGGCAACTGGGAAGTTTATGTTGTGCTTGATTCTGCAGTACGGATATTTGTCCATAATGTATTTAATTGTGTTTCTAATATATCCTGCAGAGACCAGCAGATATAATTAGAAGGAAAAAACCACTTGCTGTTTGGTTTCCATACACAACTATTGAGCGGCTTCTATGCCAACTAGAGGAATTAATTCGAATGGGTCACATGGTAGATCACTGTGGCAAACTGAAAAAGATGTTACATGGTTCTTTACAGAATCATCTGAAGATGGTAGGCATAATGTGTTCCCTCCTTTTTTTATGGTTGCTTGGAGCTGATGTTCATATTTGTTCATGCATTTCAGTTGAAGGTGGACTCTGATGATGCTGTTTCTGTATCGTCTTGATTACTTCTTACACTGACCCCTGGGGCTTGTTGTAGATAATAGTGTCCTGTGCTATTAATTTCTCGCCATGTTAGCTGGTTTGTCTCTTTTTTTTATGGCTCTCCTGTCATTTCCTTTTACTTTTGGCTCCTCAATTATGGTCTGTTCCTTTGAGTGATCGTTTCTCCGTTGAATAGCATATTATCAGGTAAAAAGGCCTTGGCAGTATGGCACAGAATGTCGAAATTTTGGGATAAAAAAGTCACGGCAGCGGAGTGGAGGATATTTCCCCTTCTCTTAAAACAGGAACAGGACAAAATAACCAAATGATGGTCATCGCCTAATCTCAGAAATTGTAGATGTAGTCCTTATAGTCCATGTCCACGAATAACTGTGTAATATAAGTTTGTATTTGATTTATCTAAGGAAATTTCCGGTAAGTTTGACTAACTCTTTGATAATGGGTGCTTTATTGCTAGATTGACAGAATGGCAGTTCAACTCATTGCTGGGAGATTCGATACAGAATGACTAGTGGATGGAAATGATGAATTCATATTAGTTTAAAATAACATCAAAATACAACTTCAAATCATTTTAAAATATCCTATATCAATCCAAAACAACAGCAAAGTATATATATATATATTATTAATGAATTTAACATCTATACATTACCAGTATAAAAAAGTTTTACATTATTGATTAATCACAATTCTTTGTTTACATAATAGTTAATAAGCTAGTCATACTTGAGTGTAAAACTTATATGGTTTATAATTATTTTCTTAATATACTTATATTTTTATTCAGTCCGGTGGATGTTTATATTCATAGTCTGACAAAATAGTTTCTGTTTGTGTTTTTTTAGATGTACAACTAAATGTAAATAAGTACGTGAAAAAGGTCGACGATTTGAATGCTTTTGTTAGATAATTGCAATAAAAAGACTAAAAATGTACTAAATATTGAAAACTGAATATATTTTAGTTGAAACATGACAAATATTGTTTTATGTATAACTGAAGCTTAATTTCAAAATAAAAATTATGTAAATGCATAATTACAAAGTTATATTATTGGTTATCATACAACTTTTAATGTTGAATAAAATTGGGGAATTAGAATATGATTGATAAAGTTGTTTGTTATAATTATATGTTAGAGCTTCTTAAAGAATTAGCAATATATTTTCTCTACATGACAAAAAATAAACTTTGCTTCATAAGGGTATTCGTGTTATAGAAAAATTAATATAGCAATTGACAATTCGAAATAATTATAAAGACAATGTAAAGGTAGCAATGATTTGGGTTTGGGGAATTTATGTCATAAGGAGAAGAAGACATGCATATCACATCAATAATTTGCAGGCAATACGTTACTTTTAGCACAAATGGATTGAGAGTCAATAGAAGTCTTCAAAGTTGTATTGCAAAATTTTGAATTATTATTAGAATTAAAGGTAAATTTTTCCAAGAATCAGCTCCTTAGTACAATTGTTTTAGCATTATGGCTAGAAAAGCATCTATTTTGTTGAATTATAGGGTTGATACAATCCCTTATAAATATTTAGGTTTATCTATTAGTGGGATCCATCAAAACTTGTAAGCTGGAGGACATTAGTGGACATCATAAAGAAATGTCTAACATCGTGGGAATATAAATATATTTCTATGGAAGGAAGGATTGTACTTATTAAATCTATTTTGTTTGCATTACCGATCTTTCTCCAAGGCTCCAAAAGACATTATCTTTCAACTAAAATCTCTTTTCAAAAAAATTTATGGTGTAGGAAAGAGTGTAGTAAGAAAGTGAACTAGTTATCATGAAATAAAGTGTATTGAGAGAAAGAGGAGAGAGGTTTGAGTCAGAGAGATATACATAAGTTTAATATCGTGTTGTTGGGAAAATGAAAGTGATGATTAAAGGTGGATACTAAGAGTGTGTGTGCAAGAATATTGAAAGCCAAATATGAGAAGTGTGATAGAAACTAGAAAGTATAAGGAAGTCTTGGGAAAATGAAAGTGACGGTTAAAGGTGGATACTAAGAGTGTGTGTGCATGAATATTGAAAGCCAAATATGAGAAGTGTGATAGAAAGTAGAAAGTATAAAGAAGTTCAAACTGCGAGTGGTGGATAGACCTAAATTCCATTTAAAGGCAGGAGAAAAGGGATGGTGGTCACGAGAAGTTAAAGGATGTCTAGGTGATGGGAGTTGTATAGTGTTTTTGGAGGGATAAAGGGTTGTAGGAGCAAAATTTATGTGATGAATATAACATGTTATATAGGTTAGAAATAGACTAAAATATATTGGTAAAGGAGATGATGAAGGTTGAATTGAGGTGGAGGAGGGTATTATTTGTTTAGGAAGAGAAAATTCTTAAGGAGTTGAGGTAAAGGTTGAAAGGCTATTAAGTTGAAAAAGGGATCTTTAGATAGCTGGTTTTGGAATGCAGAAGGGTTAGGGCAGTAATATGTAAGTTATGTATGCAGGGTCTTGGCAGCAAATGCAAGACAACATAAGCACCCTATTTACAAGTTACTATGGATGAGAGTAATACCATCCAAAGTACAATGCTTAGAGTGGAAGTTGGAAGCAAACAAGTTATTGACAAAGATGAATTTGTGAAAGAAGGGATATTATAATAGGAAGACAAAGGGTTTGCACTTTGTCGTGAGAATGTAGAAACATTACAACATATGTTTTTGACCTATTTAGTTTCTACAACAATTTGGAAGACATTATGCGGTTAGTGGGAAATGCACACAACATTTCACAATAGAGTTCATAGCCACTGCTATAAATTTGTAGGCCTAGTCATGATCACAAACAATGAAGCGAACATGGTCTTTTATTTGGTTCATAGATTCCTAACACATTTTTTTTTAAATTAATCTAAAATACTTTTTAGAAATTAAAAATAGATATTTAAATATTTCACGTAGACATCAATTATTTTGCTTATTATTATTATTATTTTATTTAGTTATCTTAGTTTTATAATTTATAATTCATTAGAAAAGTGTCTTAATTAATTAACTAATGATTTTATTAACCATTATATTTTATCTTTTAGTTTAATTGAATTTTGCACATGGAGCAGGGGCTTGTGTCCTCTTTATCGAGGACTATATATGTTAACAACTTACATTCTATAATTTTTTTTATGTCTACTTTACAAAATACTTGTTCTATCCTTACAAATATTCTAAATTAAAAAATAAAGACTAAGTTAACATAGGTGCTCCCCTGTTCAGGGGGTAGTCACTTCCATCAGATTTAGGTTATTGGCTGTAAAAGAAACATGACTTGCATAATTTAGTGACGTGACCTCGTTATTTGATAATTAAGTTAACCTAGGAGGTATGAGAGTGCTAAGACGATGCCACTAGATAATAGGTCCACATTGGTTTTATTGTGTATTTTTCTTTGTTTTGTTTTACTATTCTAAGTCATTTATGTTGTAAGTTTTTTAAATAGATTTTTTTTTAATTCTAAAAACTACTTAGCTTCATTTTATGTTAAATCTATTTGGAATAAGATTTTATTTTTAATTTTATATTTTAGTCTTAGTTGTTACTTTAATTTATAATTTTGAAATTTTAATTCTTAATTTTAATTTCTATCTTTATTTTTAATTAGATTTTATATTTTATTTGTATATTTTAATTTTAAATCAATTCTAGGTCATTTTACGTTACATATTTTATGTGTTTCTGAAACTAAAATTAAGAATTAAAAGTTAAAATTAAAATTTAATGTTAGCAACTAAAACTAAAATTTAGTTATATTAACAACAATATAAAATTTAAAATCTAATTAAAGATAAAGACAGAAATTAAAATTAAAAATTAAAAATTAATATTAAAATTAAAATTTCTCCATTTAGGAGGTTGAGGACGAGAGAGATGTTGATGGGGTCATTGAAGGTGGGATTTAAGGGAAGGATTATGGGTAGATATGGCAATACAGCACAACAACTCAGATCTATCCCTTTATTTTAGAATTTAAAAACTTCTCTATTAGAATTTAAAAATACATAATAAAACCAATGTGGGCCTATTGTCTAATAACATCGTCTTAGCACTCCTACACCTCCTAGGTTCCAATCTTACTTTGTTCAATTTCTCTATAATTTTAAAATTAACATTGTCACATGATTAGTTTAACTAAATTTGAATCTCAAAAAAAAAATGTTAACTTCCGGTCTAATGGTATGACCTTAGCACTTTTATTTCTAGCTCCTAGATTCAAGGTCTATCTTGTCCAACTTTTCTATATTTTTAAAATCAATGTTGTCACATTATTAGCTTAAATAAATTTAATTTCAGAACAAAAATTTAACATTAAGGCAAAATTTAAACTTTTGAAAAAGTTGGACTACAAAAGTTGTGAAAGAAAAAATAAATTTGGGGCTCACAAAGTGAGCTACCCCTAAATAGGGGACACCAGTGGTAATTTAGCCAAAAATAAATTACTTTATCATATGAGAGACTCGAAAATATAACCTTTTGGTGTTTATATTTTATGACTATTTTACCTTCTAAATATTGTATCATTGTTCCTATTTTCGTAAATGTAACTTCTCCGTATTAATATAATGTAAACTTTATTACTAGACCAACTTTATAACTTTAAGCAAAAAATTACTTTAAAATATTGATATCCAGCGTACATAATTGTCTAACTATATCTATAATATATGATATTATATTATATACTATATTTATACTATTAATAAAGGGAATACCCCATTTTGATGTCTACTTTTCAAAATACTTATTCTACCCTTACACCTATTTTAAAATTAAAAAAATAAACTAATTTGTCATAAAAGGGATTTGAACCCATAACCTCTTATTTCCCAAACATATACTTTACCGATGGACCAACCTTATAACTTTAAGCAAAAAATTACTTTAAAATATTCATATCCAAGATACTTTAAAATACTAATTTTGGGTTTGAGTGGTTGTAGGTTCAAGTTCCTAGTATGCCAAATTGATTTATTTTTTAATTTTAAAATAGGTACAAGGGTAGAATAAGTATTTTGAAAAATGGACGTTAAAAGAGGGTATTCCTATTATTAATAGTATAGAAGTATAGATATAGTATATAATATAATATCATATATTATACATTATAAATATAAATTGGACAATTATGTATGTTGGATATCAATATTTAAAGTAATTTTTTGTTTAAAGTTATAAGGTTGGTCTAAGGGAAAAATATATATTTAGGAAATAAGATGTTATGAGTTCAAGTCCCTCTTATGACAAATTAGTTTATTTTTTAATTTTAAAATACGTGTAAGGGTAGAATATGTATTAAATGAGGTATTCCCTTTATAATACACAGGTGCGACAATATTTTGAGTTCTATTGAAACCCTCATCTTTCCATTTTTCATATTCATTGCATATTTGATATATCCATTGATGATCTTACATGTTTTTATCATGTTATCATAAACAAAAAATGTAAAATTAACAAAATATATTTCAAAACATGTCATATAACAATTTATATTTCAAATTATATATTTACAAAAGATATTAAATTAAAACCATATAATTGTTATAATATGTTAAAATAGAAATACGAATACACAGGCGCAGCAGCGCCTGTGTTTTCGCTAGTATTATATAATGGGAATATGATCTTTGATGTCCACATTTTGTGTATTTTACCTTCTAAACATTTTATGATTGTTCTCACTTTCGTAAATATAACTTCTCCTATTAATATATGCACATTTTCACAATTTCTACCTTATCACAAATCAATCTTCTTTAAAAATAATTAATATATATATATATATACATTTGATGATAAATATTTTTAATAAATATGCAAATACACAGGTGTGACAATATTAATATTTTGACATATCCATTGATCTGACATATTTTTATCATGTTATCATAAATAAAATATATAAAAATTAACAAAATATATCACATAATAATTTATATTTTAAAATATAAAAATTTACAAAAGATATTAAATTAAAACCTAAAATTGTTATAACATATTAAAATGGAAATGTGAATCCACATACGTTACTGTGCTTATGTTTTCACTAGTAAAACTATAAGGTTTTTTAACTTTTTACATTGTCATTCAGTAACGATCTAATACGTTGCCATCCATAATAAAAATTGTCAAACAGCCATGCTAATTTGTAGATTATTATTATTAACATCAATGATGAGTCTTTATATGCTAAAAATATAATTTTTTATTTTGTTACATAAATTTCTACATATTATAACCTTAATAAATAGCATAAATATTTTGTTATATTTACATTATAACTTTCAATTTTTTAGCTTAAATATTTACATTATTATTTTATAATGGATGGATCAATGCTCAAAAAACAAAAGTTAGGGGTAATGGATGGTAGAATTAAGAGTAAAATAACTAAGGTAGTATCCGAAAGATTAAAATGTTGATACTTGAGTTCTTAATAGAATTTGAGGCGACATCCAAACTCTTGAATCTTTCTATTGTTTACTCGTAAATTAATAAGAATTAAAAAGTTAACTCGAGAGTTTAATAACCATAGTGTCATTAGTAATTGAAGGATTTATATGTAAACTCCAAAA
Source organism: Psophocarpus tetragonolobus (assembly GCA_037954015.1). Taxonomy (NCBI): domain Eukaryota; kingdom Viridiplantae; phylum Streptophyta; class Magnoliopsida; order Fabales; family Fabaceae; genus Psophocarpus; species Psophocarpus tetragonolobus. The sequence goes on from CM075692.1 coordinate 38,430,616, forward strand.
AAAAATTTAAAAACTTATGTCTCTAAAAATCTTTCAAAAACCTAAATGCCTCAAAATTTTTTAAGGATCTTAATGGTTCTAAAATATCTTTCAAAGACCTAAATGACACCACTTTAATCTTTCAAGGACCAATTTAATGTTTTTACTTTGATTTGAATCCCTCTAACGTGAATAATGACATTGAATACAACATAAAAAGACTTTGTCGGCATATCACTTAAACACTTAATAGTTAAGTAAACACTTACTAAATGACGTCAATATCGTAAAAACTGTAAATAATATAAATATTCAAGAACCTATTCCTCATAGTTGCCATCTCTAGTTGCTATCTCTAAATGTGAAAATATTCTCAATTACTAAAAAATTCCAGAAGAGAAAAAGACTTAGGATGTGGAACAACAATTTTGAAGTTCGTTGGTTAAAATTAACTGGTTAATCGTTTATTCTTTTATATATGTGTAGCAATTTATTTAACTACAAGACTAATTATTGCAAATAATTTTTCTGTTGTAATTTTATTACAAAAAAATAATTTGTATTAGATTATTGAACCCAAATAAAATTATCTTAAAAATCACTTTTTTAGTTTTTGCATAATATATACATACACTACTTTTATATTTTAAAATCAACAATAAATTCAATTCAAATACACTAAAATGTTGCATTTCAATACTTCATCAATAGAGGAAGTTAAAAAAATAGCATCTAAAATATAATATTGCTTATGTTGGAATATAACAGCATGCACTGTATATCTATCACTACCAAAAAAGAAGTTACATGGACATTAGCTTTGGTCCATTGTCTGGCATACCCATCCCTGCAGCTAATTCAGCATCAAGTTGAGTATGTGGTGCCGGACCCATCATTTGTTTTACACTGCACAAATAAATTGTAATATAAGAAGCAATATCATCGCACCCAATATATAAACTATGAAGTGAAGAAGATTTCAACAATGGCCAGAGTGCTATAGTTCTATTGCCATTGATTTAAGTCCTTTAAGATTCTATGCTGTAATATTCCGTCATAGGTATAATCTTCAAAAACATTACCTTTATCCCCCTCCTTTATTAGTTTAAGTCAATCTCTCAGCAACCTAACACCAACTTATAGGGAGCGAAAGCTTATTAAATTATTCATGACTATAACATATGCATCTTTTATTAGTGATTTAGTAAAAGAGAAATGCTAAAAACAATCCATTTTTAAAAAACTATTTGTATTATGGAGCAATGATTGCTTTAGAAATTGTCTTTTCTCATTTATCTTATCGACCAAGTATGTGATGCATTTGATAATAAAGTGTGTTGATTACATTACTTTTAAGTTAAACATGCAAAGATTGAGTGTTTGAAAATGTTTGTCTTATCATTTGATAATTGAGTTATTTAACTTAATTTATATATATTTCTAAACATTTACACAAAAATAAACATATAATACAAATTCACACATTAGATCATCAATATAGTTTAGAAGTAATGTGAGCAGGATAAACTCATTTTAAGAAGGAAAAAATTCACAAAAAGTTAAGTTAAATAATTAGGACTGAGATAAATAATCCAGTCATCGAACCGAAGAAAAGATGACCACATGCATTACTTCATTATCCATTTTTTCCTATGTAACTTATAACTGCCATATGCAACCTATGGCAGGACTTCCAGTATGTAACTTATAACTCCCATATGCAACCTATGGCAGGACTTCCAGCTTCTTTATTTCTGCTTTTGTTACAAAGGCTCGAAGGATTATTCATTCTGATTAAAACTCAAGTTCAATATATTTTATTTTAAAAAGTTTGGATTTACTAGTATTCTGTTAAACTCCTTCGTCATTATATCCCTGATTCTCTATTAAAAGATAGGTTGCTTTCATAGGAACCAACTGCTTTATGTGTGTACGCATCTGAAAGCTCACACATTAAAACATTAAACATGAGTCGCCTCAAAATTCAAAAGAAATTCTATAAATCTAATAAATCTTCAATATAAAAAATGGGAGACTGTAGGATAATTCAAGACAACAATAGAGTTAAAAGACAGAAGCTGACGCAAAAGCAGCATACCGCTTCTTGTGTCGCTTGGTCTTGAAATGCTCATCCCTCACAGTTACATTGGGAAAGTAACGACTGCAAAAAATAAAAACAATTCCTCATATCAGATAAAAAACACAACCAACAACGAAAGAAGGGAACTGGAGATGAATGCTTCAGCATCCTTAACAATAATAATGAAATATGAACCATAAAAATTAAAGAATTGGAACCACATTATTAAAAAGATGAAAACCTAATCAATTGGAAAGAGAAAGTAAAAGATGCCAGTCATGCTAATTAAAAATATATTAACTAACAAGGAGTCTTACTGTGCAAAAACAGGGTTGCAGCATTAACAGGGATATCATCTTACAGTAGATCCACACTTCTCACCCAGGAAGTCAATAATCAGAATAATAATAGTAATAGTAAAAACTTTGTTTTCTGTCCTCTCCTCTAGTGTTAGTGTGTATATATATTCTTCCGATAACTCTTTACATGGCAATGTTTTAGAAACTTTTCATACATGAATAAAGAAGGCAAAAAAAATAAAAGAGGAAGAGAAAGAAATTACTCGCAGTGAAGGCAATAGTACTGGCCCATCCCAGGCAAATCTTCATCTAAGGGTAAAGGGACTCTCTCATCATCGGGTTTGATTAGCTGCGCATAAACCAAATCGTCTCCTTTCAACTCAAATTTGGTTCGGCGCGCTGTTTTGTGAGAATATCTTCTCTTCTTCACGCTCCTGTGCGGACATTTGCCTCCCATTCTCAAGTGTTAGGGTTTTCAGCCCCGATTCCCACCACTCAATTAGGGCTTTTCTTCTGTTGATGAAGGATGGTGCTATCGCACTTCTTATTTTTTAAGCCCCGATGCCTAGAAAATAAGATGGGCCTGTTTTATGGATTCGCCTTGCTATACTAATAAGTGGATTCCTTTTAGTTTTGACACCGCTCATTCCGCTTTTCTCACTTCCCTTCTTTTTTTTTTTTTAAACATACCCTTCCAATTCTCATACATATTTATTAATATTAATATTATAGTTTTTTTCCTCTTTCACCTCCTTTTCTATTTTTATGTTTTTTTATTTTTTTATATTTTTCTTATAATATTTATTAAATTTATTTTAATATATTATCTACATCTTTAACTTCTCTAGTACATATTTATTAATAATATTATCCTTTGTTTAAATTTAAAAAATTAATTAAATTAAATGTTAGCTGATTCTCTTCTATTTAACAGACATGTATTAAAATTATAGCTTTTTTTCTCTTTCAGCCTCTTGTTATTTGTTTGTTTTTGTTGTATCTTTTATTTTTTTGTATTTTCTTCATCAATAAAAAAATTATTTAAAATAATATTTCTCAATTTAAAATTTTTTATTTCTTTATATTTTTATTTAACATTAAAATTATAATATAAGAATATTTTCATTCAAAATTAATTTATTATATTAAAAAATATTTTAAATTACTTTTATCTTTTATATTTGTTCTTCAACATTAAAATGACTATTTAAAATAATATTTATATATTTATTAAATACATTTTAACATATTGAAAAATAATTTTAAATTATCAAAATTATTAAATTAATTTTTTATGTTTTTTCTTATATTTTTATTCAACATTAAAAAATCTCATTTAAGAATATTTTAATTAAAAATTAATTTAATAAATATATTTAATATATAAAAAATAATTTTAAATTAGTTTAATAAAAAATCTGAAATCAAATATGTTTTTATTTTAAAAATTTTAAATTAATTTAACAAAAAAACTTAAATTTACTTAGGATGTATAAATATCTTTATATATACATGTTTTTAAAATTTTTCTTAATTAATATTTATATAATAATATAAAATATTTTATATAAATAAATTACTCTTTAATTAATAATATAATAAATTAAAATATTTTTAATTTAGCAAGAGATAATTCTACTCAAAACCCTTGATAAAGTTTTTTACAAATATTTAATATAATTATATCTCAAAAAATCTACAATTATAAATTTATTATTACAACATTAATAAACTGACTTTATCTTTAATAATTTAATATACAAAAATTCAAATATTTTCACTAAAAAATAATTAAATCTAATTAGATAATATTATATATTATTTATTTATAATGATATCTATATATTATATGTTATTATTAAAATACTATCATACTTATCATATGACATTGTCATATAAAATTACTCTTTTACTTATTAAATTTATAAAATATTATTTTTAAAATTAAAAAGATAAGTTATTATTATTATTTTGAAGGTTATAATTACTATATATAAAAGAATCACACTTCTCACAAGACACTCTTTCACACAAAAATGATTCTCTTATTTAAATTTATAAAACATTATTTTTAAAATTAAAAAAAAGTTTTTATTAATATTTTTAAATATTATAATATGATATATTATTTATTTATAATGTTAAATGTTTTTCTATAAAATATTGATTTAAAATTAAAAGAATGTTAAATATTTATCTATAAAATGTTAATAAAATGTTAGTTTAGGTTTTAAATAAATGATACATAAAATGGTAAAATAAAATGTTTAAGTGTTTATAATATTTAATTATAAGAAATAAAAGAGTAAAAATTTAGTTAATATCATTTAGGAAGTTTTAGTTAGAGAAAAAAAAAGAAAAAACATTCAAACATCACTGAGAACATGTATTATATCATGTAAGACTGGGATAGAACCTCCTATATTTGATTTAATAATAATTATATAATTAAATTTAATAATATTAATTACGTTTTTTTATAAGTCAAATAATATAATATATGCTCTGTGATACAAAAGTTTGAAAGCCAAATTAAAAATAAAAAAACAATAGAACTAATTAAAAAAATAAAGAAAAACATACGTCACATCAATATATACAAAAAGACAATTTCAACATTGACCCGGAAAATTATGAGTAACTTTGAACATACATGTAATATCGATTGCAATGTACTCAAAATATATGAAAAAATATTTTTGAATATACATACTAATACTATAGGTATAATGTATATTAAAATCTCTTCACAAAGGAAATATTGTTACTTGAAGATATCAAATAAAAAAAATTAATTATTGTATTTTTATTTTTCAAAATGAAAAGGTAAAAAAAGTGTATAAAACATATATGTAATACTTAAACAATAATTATCAAATATAAATTAAATAAAATTTAAAATGAGCAATAAAAAATATCCAGTTATATATGTGAAAAATAAGAAGAAATAACAAAAAATATAGATATTAATAAGAAGAAATAATAAAAAAAAATATAGAGATTGATTGTTAAATAATAATATTTGGTTTTCGATCGTTGCTATCTATGTTTCACTACTTACATAATTAACTTTTATCTTTTTATTTATACAAAATTAATAATAAACATAAGTAAAATATACTAAGGAAGAAAATAAAGAAAATATTAAACTAAGAATATAAACTCTAGACAAATACATAAAATAAAAATAATGATATTTTTAATATATAATAATAATAATATAATTATTATTATCATTATAATAATAATAATTATTTATTATTATTATTATTATCATTATCATTATCATTATCATTATTATTATTATTATTATTATTATTATTATCATTATCATTATTATTATTATTATCATCATTATCATCATCATCATGATCATTATTATTATCATTATAATTATTATTATCATTATTATTATTATTATCATTATTATTATTATTATCATTATTATTATTATTATGATCATTATTATTATTATTATCATTATCATTATCATTATCATTATTATTATTATTATCATTATCATTATCATTATCATTATTATTATTATTATTATTATTATCATTATCATTATCATTATTATTATTATTATTATTATTATTATTATTATTATTATTATTATTATTATTATTATTATTATTATTATTATAATAAAGGAAGTTCAGATCCTCCTGAACAGTTGATTGAATTTTTATTTTTAACTGTCATTCAAAGCTTAAACAATCTATATTCATTGAATGGTTCTTTAGTTTCATAATAGTCATTGATTTAATTTAAAAGTTTAATTGGTATACACTGTGAATGTAAAAAATTTTTACACTGACAATCAATCATAACATTTCATTTATGTGACTTTTAAATATCAATTAGGAAAGTCAACAAACTTACATGAAGGGTTGTGATGGACTGTTAGTGTAAAAATCTTTACACTGACAGTATATACCAATTAAACTCATAATTTAATCATACTTAACTTAATAAAGAATGAGTTTAATTGGTATACACGGTCAGTGTAAGACATAGGCTGACATTTAATAATGACTTTGCATTTATTTACGTGACTTTTAAAATAGTAATAAGTAAAATCAACAAATCTATTATGAATGAATGATTGTGATTAAATGTTAACGTAAAAATTTTTACACTGACAGTGTATACAATTAAACCCATAAAAAATTAAACTATTCACATAATATTAATTATCAGAGAGTTTAATTGCTATACACGGTCAGTGTAAAATATTTTTACACTTACATTCAATCACACTGACATTCAATCATGATTTTTCATTTATGTGACTTTTAAAGTAGTAGTAAGTAAAGTCACAAATTTATCATAAATGAAGGGTTGTGATTATTACACATCACATCTATTCATAATTACACTGATAGTGTGTATGCACTGACTGGTATAAAAGAATATTATACTATATTTAAAACTTTGAATGTCAGTATAAAAAATTTTACACTGACTGTGCATACTAATTAAACTCATAAATATATTTATAATTTATAATCATCAAATCACATAATTATATAAAACATCTAAAAATTGGATGTAATGAAATTGTTAATTTACATTTTAAAATAAATTAATAATTTTCCTCTAGTGCATAAATAATTAGTAAATTATAATTTAAAAATTATTTTTAAATAAATAAAAAATTAATTAATTAGTTAATTTTATTAGATAAAGTGTTTCACACGTTAATTTAATTATTTCAAACTAAAAAAAAAGAGAAAAATGAAATTTAAAATAAAAAATATTTTTTAATAATTTAGTGCTTTTTTAAAAATAAAAAGTATTGATTAGCCACTAATTTCATTTTTATTTTATAATCTAATGTTTTTAAATGAGTATTCATGCAAAAAATTTTAATTTTAAGTAATACTTATATATAGTCAGTCATTCATTAAATTTTTATTTTTACCATAATCGTGAAAAGTTTCAACCATTTATAACTATTGATTTAATTTAATCATATTGAATATTATAGAGATTAAACTATTCTAGTAATACTAATTAATATATATTTATAATAAACTTATATTTATAATACTAATCTATATCCATACCATTATATAAAAGAATTATTTTTTTGTGTACATGTTTATTAATTTTAATATTATCATTTGTTTAACTTATAATTTTAGTTTATCTATAAAATAAAAGTAAACAAATAAAAAATTGAGTAATTAAAAACAACCACACATTCAGTTAAAAATTGTATATTTTTTCCTATTAAAATAAAACTAAATTATATAAACAAAATGTAATTTGGTTGTGTCAAATATATAACGAAAAATTATATTTGTTATATATAGAAACTCTTATGTGTAACTGAGACTTTTTTCTGCAGTGTATTTCTTTCAATTATATAAGGAAAGTATGTTGAAAAAAAGCATTTTCTTCAAAATAAAATACAACAGGGCGTTCAAGAGTTTAAGTTGCAAAAGGGGGAACGCCATTGTGCCAAAAGCAACCCTCTAAAAAGGGATTTTTATTTCACAGATGCATTATTTTTATTTCTCACCTATTAGTGAAAAAAATATTAATATATAATTTATTTTGTACTCTCTGACGGTATTCTGTTGGAGACTAAAAATATTTGCAAATTTTTTTGTTTCTCTGGCAATGAACAATAAGAGAAGCAAAAAAATTTGCAATTTTTTTTACTTCTCTGGCTGTGCACAGCCAGAGAACAAAAAATTTGCAAATTTTTTTGTTCCTGGCATTTCAACGTTGGAGAAGAAAAAATTTATAATTTTTTTTACTTCTGTAACTGTGTATAGTCGGAGAAGAAAAAAACAAGAAAAATTATTACTCATAACTGTTATTAGTGTCAATTTAATTATAACGAAAAATTAAATTACTCATAAATATTTCTTCTCAATTTAATTATAACAGAAATAATACTAGTTAGAGTAGTTAACATAATAATAATTAGAATAATTAACACCATTGTAATTAAATTAAATAGACTCAAAGTAATTAACGTTATGTAATTAGATGAATTAGACTTGTAACGAGAGTAGTTTACAAATATTTTTACTTTTTTTGTTGTGTATTGTCGAAGAAGAAGGAAAAAAATTTAAGAGAATATTTCATAATAAATTTTATATTTTATTTATTTTTATATTTTATCATATAAAATTTTAAAAGTTATATTATAAATAAATTATATTATTAAAGTATGAAATTTTATAAATATAATATAAATGTTATATATAAATTTTATAATTAAAATAATAAAATATAAAATTATAAATATAAAAGTTTATTAGGAGAAGGTTTTCTGTAATAAACTTTTATATTTTATTTATTTTATATTTTAAAATATAAAATTTTAAAAGATTATGTTGTAAATAAATTATATTATTAAAATATAAAATTTTATAAAAGTAATGTAAATAGTTAAATAAAATTTTTAATTAATTTTTTCTTTGTTTGAAAAGCTAATTTCATAGAGTAACTTATTTTATTTTATACTGTGAGTGAAGTTTATTTATTAAAGTAAGTGTTCAGAAAAATAAAATTAATTTATTATGGTAGGTGTTAAGGTAAATAATTAGGTTAAATAATATTTTTAAGTTTTTAAAAATTATTAGATAAATAAATATTAAAAAATAGGTAGTGTGAAATGAAATTCCTTAATCAATTACTATGGGTTGTTTTATACTTAGTGATGTCAGGATGAAATAACAGCCCAACACATTCAAAGCCTAAACCTTTGACTACAATAGGCCTTTCAATGAGTTAAAAAGATACACAGCTGACTACAAAAATTACCATATAAGCTAGAGTTTTGGGTCTTTTTTGTTTTATTTTTACAGAAAATAGAAAATAACAATAAAATATATTTGGTTGTAATTTAAAAAATATTTTCTTTGAAAAAAATTTTAAAAAACAATTGAAAACAGAAAAAAGTTGTTTTAGTGTTTTCAAAAATTAAAATTATGTAAAAATTTAATAATAATATTGTAATTAAAATACTATATATAAATATATTTTAAATTATATATAAATATTTTATAATATTTTCAGTAAAATTGATTAAATTTAACAATATCAATCTTTAAAAATAGAAAACCAGTGAAAATAAATATATTTTTTGTATGTCAAAAACTTGAAAATGAAAACAGAAAACATTTAAGAGATGGACAAAGAAAAATAGAGGAGCAAAAATAAAATTCACATGCTCATTAAGCCTTAATAGCTATTGGAGAAAACTTTAAGTCCTTGGAGACTCCAAAATTATATCAACTGAGTTTTCTCATTCTTAAAGATTGATTTTAATACATCATTTCTATCTTATGTTGATAGTCTACATTTGCGTTTGGATAAGGATTAAACATAAGACTATGAACCTAAATTAGGTCATCAACACTCCTCCCATCGTATTGTGGAATAAGCCATGATTTTGTGACTAAAACTTTATATCTTTGCATGCCACATTGGTATTCAAAGCCGTGTTAACATTAGCCATTGGAGAAAAATTTAAGTCCTTCTAGGCTCCAAAACCATGCCAACTCGGTCTTGTCATTCTTAAAGATTTTAATACATTATCATTTCTATCTTATGTTGCTAGTCTACATCTATCTTATATTGTTAGTCTATATTTGTGTTTGGATAAGGATCAACCATAATACTATGAATCTAAATTAGGTCATTAACACTCCTCCCATAGTATTGCGGAATAAGTTATGATTTTGTGACTAAAACTTTAGATCTTTACATGCCACATTGGGATTCAAAGCATCTTCCACAATATTATAAAATATTCTATATATGGTGTTATGAATGGTTTAGTAGAGCTCTATATGTCTCACACAACTCTCACAGTAAGATGAGATCAACCACAAGTTGATGGCTTATGCTTTATAGCTTTGCATGCCATGTTAGAGTTTCAGAGGATTTCCCACAAGTGTGTTGAGTAGGCCACAAATTTTTGACTGACACATTGGAACTTAATATATCTCACACATAAATTGTACAACATGATGGCTTGACCCCAAGAGAATGGATATAAAGTTAATCTTAAACATACCTACAATAGTACTCTTGAGTAAGACAAAATGTTATGACTAATATTCCAAAATTTTACATATTGAGAAATACCTTTAACCAATATTAACAAAAAATATGATCGACATATCTTTAAAAAAATGTTGACAATAATAACTTGGGCAATGTTAATCAGAAAAAAATTTTAGTCAATGTCAAGTAAAAATATAACTTCAGTTGACTTTAGTAAAACAAAGAGTAGGTTTGCAGAATATCAAATTCTTAATTTTTTAAAAGAATTTAAATTCTACAATTTTAAATAATTAAAGTACTTTTATAAATGACTAGAGTTTCAAATTCTTTTAAAATTTATTATCTCGAGTATATATTTTATTACAAAATATTTAAAATTTCCAAATAAAATAAATTTATCGCTTAAAATTTCGTATTTAAACATAATGTAGGGCTAGTATTGGGTCTATCCATTTAAATGGGTTAGAAGCTTATGAAAATTACTCAACTCAACCTTCCTTTTAATATATTTTTATTGACAATTAATATTTGTTCCCTTTCTTCGTTTATCTATAGTTCTTTACATGTATATTATTTATGTTATTATTCAATTAATTGAAGTTTCACTTTAATATTTGGCCTGATAAAAGTTTTCATTAAAGGTCAATTTAGATTATGAGATAAAAATTTAATTTTAACTAAAGAACAACATTGAAAGTATTTAAAAAACTGTATTTAATCTATTTTTGTTAGTTTAGGAAAAAAAATTGTTATCTTTAAAAAACAAATTAACAAAGAGTATACAAGAATTTACGCACTCGATATATCGTTTGAGTTTAATTGGTATACATTGTCAGTGTAAAAGATTTTTACACTGACATTCAATCATGACTTTTCAATTATGTGACTTTTAAAGTACTAATTAGTAAAGTTAACAAATTTACCATGAATAAAGGGTTGTTGTGATTGAATATGAGTGTAAAAATCTTAACACTAATAGTGTATACATATTAAACTCATATCGTTTATCCAACGGAATTAAATTTCCTTAATTAACTTTTGATGATTTCCAAATGATACCTATACTACTCCATAAGAAGAATAATTAATAACTAAATTATTTTGTAGATTACTATAACTATAAGTTACAAATGAAATTTGACTCAATATTAAATGACATTTTTGTGAATGTTAAATAACTGTAATACTTTATATACTTAACAATGATTTTTTTTTTCTCATTCAAGAATGGATCTTGCATTAAGAACCCGTTTAAAAGAATTTATTTATAGTTTTTTTAGCTTATCTTATCATACAAACATTTATATATGTGTTTGGATAAATTTATGAAAATGTTTATATAGAGTTATAAGTTATTGAAAAAAACTGTTTTAAACTTATTGAAAATTTACACTGTTTGACTCTCTTCTCTTACTTTTTTGTGTCTTTTATGATTAAAACTTACTAATGAATCTCTCCCTATTCCTCTCCCCCTCTCTTTCTTACTGTCTTCCACTCTCTCTTCCTATCCCTCCCTCCCTCTCTCTCTACTCTCCTCTCTCTCCCTTCCCCTTTCTTTACATATATTTATATATTCAAACACTTTATTTAGTACAAATAGACTTTGTAAGAATTGTACGAAAATATCATCAACAATTAGCGGTATTTTTTAAAAATAAATATTAATTAAATAAAAATAAAAAATAAGAGTCAAAAGAATATTACCTGGGGTTAAAAAAATATACGCTTTCCACAATTTTTTTGTAACGTTAACTTTGGTTTCACCTAAAGTGAGATTAAAAAAATGAAATAAACAATGGGACCATACTTTAACTCTATATTTTAATTTAAAATTTTTATATATTTCCTTTCCACTCTACTCAAGTACAATAATAATTTCCCTACTTTGTTTTTTCACATTTAACGCTGGTTACATCATCAACAAATTAACATCAATGGTGCGCAATATGTGAGTTTATAACATTGTCCTTCCTTAATCGAACGAAAACTTTCTTTCTTCATTACCTTTAATCATTCCTTAATCGAACGAAAACTTTCTTTTTTCATTACCTTTAATCATCATAACTTACATACATAAAATAATTTTTTTATCTCATCAGAATTTTCTGTTACCAAAATCATTATCGTCTTTTCTCCTAGTTAAATTTTTTCGTGAGCTATTTTATCATATGCTCCATATAGTTGTTTCGCTTCATACTCAATAAATAGCAATTATCAGCAAGAATGCAAGATGTAGCTCTATGCAGAAAGAGATTGCATATAATGAATGATAGAACCCATTTGGACAATTTGCTGAGGGAGGAACCTTCCTACTCTGCATACACCGTACACAAGCGTAACATCAACATTATTGACTCTCACATGCATGCGATGAGACAAAATTTGGTATAAACAGCACTATGTAACGTGTTTATTCATAAACTAATTCTATAAAGGTCAGTGAAAGCATGATATTATACACATTAGCATGTGCTGCATGCTGTCTGCTCCCAAATAGTGATATTGCATTAATTTTTTTGGATAGACAGATATTGCATTAATTTAATTCTCATACTATAAACAAGTGAAGTAAATTACACTTTAGTCTACTTTTAAGAAGTTTCAGAATCAAATCTTACACTTAAAAATATTAAAGGGGCACGCATCTGTACATTTTTTATGATTTTAATTAATTGCCTCCTTTTATAAGGCTATTAATTATGCATGTCTTGCCATAAACTATAAAAACTGTAAGTACAGTGAAGAAGAAGAGAGTGGACTAAATGTTGAGGACAAATTATAAAGGAATTTACTCATTTTCCATATTTTTGTTGCATGATGATGGGAAAAAGGGTTGGAGACGGTGTATAAATGTATGTATCACTCACATCACAATCATAAGATAAATGTTGGCGGCACATGGGTTCCTCGAAGTATCGTTTGGTCCGTTACCACTGAGACACACACCATCATTGTTTATACGTACAAAACTCATGTCCAAGTCCAAATTCTCATAATCTTCTCCATTCCATAGTAGTCAAATTTGGACTCTTCTCTCTCTGATGCGTGAACATCCCTCTCTAGTCGCCACCCGTAGTTCCTTTCTCAGTTTTCTTAGTTGGACAAAGTGAAATGTGGGAGAAAAAGAATAAGTTAAAAAAAAAAAACAAAAAGAGAAAATAATTAAGTAAAAAAATGGATCTACAAAACACGAGGAAAAAAATCTTATAAAAATTAAGTAAAGTACATTTTGTAAGATAACAAAGTTATATTTATAATTTTGAGAATGGGTATTGCACTTTTTCTCTTCTTCCTCCATTTCTTTTAATCATAATGAAAGAAATTTGTATACATTCTAAACTTAATTAAGAGAGATAAATCGGAACAAGTTGTGTCATGTAATTCACACAACTTGAAAAGTAGCAAAGTTTTTGACTTACGCAAATTCTAACTTAATTAACTTAATTGTATTTAATGTTAACATTTTCTAAAAATACTTTTAATTAACTTTTTCAAAAAGCTAACTTTTCAAGCTCTTAAAAAATAATTTTCTAAGAAAAATTAACTCTTGAGTTAATGATGATAACTTATAAGTAATATATTTTTTCTCTTTTCATTTATCTCTTTTCAATCTCTACTGAATTAAGAGAAAAATTAAATAGACTATACATTCATAATTAATATAACGTAATTTTACAATGTCAAAAAATTGAACCCATTATATATTATAATTTTGTTATTATTATCATAATTATTTTAAAAGTTATACCAATAAGAATTTATATTTAATTGGTAGATAGTATTTAAAATTTTATTTTATAACGATGTTGATAACAAATAACTTGTGAACTAAACAAAGGGTTTAAGTGTTATTACATGGAGTAATATTCAAGGACATATAAGTTAGTTTAGTAATAATCTCTACAAGAAGAAAAGAGGAAAAAACTCTCTACAAGAAAAACGAGGAAAAGATTGTGGATTTGAATATCTTTCATTAAACAAAAATTAACAAACTAACCATTAAGAAATTATAAGGTTGGTCTGGTAACAAAGTGGAGTGATAAAAAAAGAGAGGTCGTGAGTTCGAATATCTCCACCAAAAGAAACTAACACATTAACAACTAATATTTGACTTATAAAAAAACAAACTAACCATTCATATTTGGCGATAAAAAAACAACAACTTATTTAGTCTTGTAAGACTATAAGTTGGGAAAAATTAACTCTAAACAAATTTTACTATTTTAAGGTTGCAAGTTTTTGAATTTTTGTTACCAAAATATAACTTTCAAAACAAAAATACATTTTAAAAAATAGAGATTAAATGATTTTTTATTAACTTCAAAACATTTTCAAAATCAAGAAAAAATTTTGTGAATTTGGTTTGAATTTTGGAAAAGTGTGTACACTCTTGTACATTTGACAAATAATTTTTTCATTATTGTTGTTATTATCATTATCATCACCACTTTTAACACAAACAACTATCACAATTAACTTTATCACCATTGTTACAAACACTTGTACCATAATTGGTCTTATTACTGTACTATAATTTTTTTATATATTATTGCTAGAATCATGGTTTTGAAACTCGTAATTTAATTACAATTTTACAAGTTTAAGTAAGCAAAATGAGTATGTAAACTCATTTATAATTAAACTCGGGTAAACTCAAATAAATTTGGATAAACTCGGGTAAACTCAATTTTAAACATCGTTTGATGGGTTTTTTCTCTTCCAAATGAATAACACGTGTAATTGATTTTTATTATGTTATTATTTTATTAGTATATTGTTCTTATTTTACAAGATGATATTCTAGATGATTTTCTTATGAAATTTGGTATAAATTTAGTTAGTTTTTTATAATGTCGTCAAAATGGGTCGAACCTACGTTGTAATAGCAAAAACATGACTAGACCCACTTAGGACCCAACCCATACGAGTTTAACCTGAGTGGTTGGGTCAGCCCATATTAAACTCACTTTTAATTATATTTTATTTCAATTATAAATTTGTACTTTATATAATTGTTTTTTGAAATTTAAATTATTATATTACATAATCAAATAGAAAATAATTTTTTTTAATTTTAAATAGAAACATAATTAAATAGTTAATTTTAAGTTTTTTAAAAGATCTCCTTTTTCAAAAATAACATTTTATTTTTTGGCAGTTTGGTGGGTTAACCCGTATAACCTACCAACCCGTAGTGGGTCTGGTCATACCAGTAGATTAAGGAGGAAAGGATAAACAAACCGGATTAGGTTGACCTATTTTTCTTGTAGATTAAGATGAGTTGGATTTTGTTGATGATATTTTATATAACTCTATTATGAACTAATTCCATTTTAAAAATTTGACTATTTATAGATTTTGATGAAATTTGTTGATAAATGAGATAATATTTTCCTATTTATATATTATGATATAGAAAAAAATAATTTTTTAATATTATTTTAGCATAAATTAAACTCTTACACATTTACAAGTTAAATTTATAGATTTTCCACGAATTTAAGTAAACTTGAGTTTAAAAACCATGGCTAACATTAACACTTCCACCACCTCTACTACTCTGACGGCTAATATCATCACTAAAAACATTTTGACACCACAATCATTTAGTACTATAATTACCATTAATGCTCGCAACCACTAATAACACCTCCATTTTTTTCATTATTGTCCTTGACGTCATTGAGTGCATGGTCATTAGTAGCTAGCACATAGCTAAGATAGAATCTTTCAAAATAAGTTTATTTTAAAATGATAAATTAGAAGAGAAAAAACAAAAATCAAAATTTTAAAATTAAAAACTAGTTTTTATTTTAAAAATTTTTAAAACTCGCAACTAATTAAAAATTACCCCTAAATGAGTCCTCTGAATTTTTTACAGAGAATTACCTAAAAAAAATTTATAATTTTTTTATAAAAATTATCTTAAATACAATTTTTATAAAATTTCATAATTTTATTATATACGAGTAATTCATCGAGAATGTTTATAATTAATGTCAGTATATTTTAATTGAAATTCCTCTATTGCTAGACATATTAGTTTATGTACAATTTTGTTAAAAAAAAGAATGCATTGAATAAAAATTGAGTATGTTTAAATAAAAAAAATGTATCTAATGTATTATACAAGTATATACATAAATAATTTAAGCTGAATGTTAAAACATGATAAAATAACAATTAAAAAATAATTATTCATTAATAATAATATAACAATATTTACAATATAATATATAAAAAGTTAATTTTTATCATAAAAAATACAATATACACCACATATATCAGATGTATAAGTTACGCTTTAACTCAGTTTACTTTATTTCTTAAAAGTTGCTTGTAAAACCAAGTTTAGTGAAATAATATTTATACTTATAATTTTTTTAAAAAAAAGCTTCTTTGGCATGTAAAATTTTATTTTATATATAAGCTTTTTATTAAATAATAAAAATAATATCAATACATCTAATTTAAAAAGGATTTTAAAAAATAAAATTTGACAAATATTTAATTTTATTTTAATTTAAAAATAAACCCAACCAAAGAAAGCCTAAATATATTTTCTGGTAATAGAAAAGGTCTTAAAAGTAGAGTTGGATTCTTAATCATTAATGCCTTAATGGTTGGTTAATCAAAATTGGGATTGAAAGGTAACGTCAGCAATGTCGTAAGCCTGTTGAACCTCGCTTTTGCATCTGAAGTACGTTGTTGCCCTCTGGAAGCCTCTCCTACTCTGCCGCCACACAAGGGTAGTTAGAGTACATTTGTGAATTCAACTAATTTACGTACCAGTTGTAGACTTTATAAATGATTTTACATTTGTATAAATAAAAAATAATTGTGTACTTTTTTTACTTTTTATTCAATTGTCAAATGATATATAATTAAAATTTTAAAATTATTTACTTTAGTAACAATTAATCTCTTTTTAAAATTTTTTTATGAGAATATTTTGGGAAATAGTGTATAGGCCTAAAGAGAAAAAAGTTTGAGTTTGAGGGATCTGCATAAATTTAATATAGCACTACTAGGTAAATGGAAGTAAAGATTGATTTCAGAACAAGATAGCTTGTGGGTGCACATTCTGAGTTATAGACGACAGGAAGGTCAATAGGAATCGAAAGGTAAAACTTGCTCTAGGTGAATTTAAATAGCATAAAAGGGAGAGGTGGGCAGGATGGTTGGTGGAATCAGAATGTTAGACGTCAAGTAGAAGATCGAAGTGAAGTTATTTTCTGGGAGGACAATTGACTTGGGAGTTAGAGTCTTAGAAGTTTTTTCCCTCAATTATGGGAGTTGACAATGGATAAGAATATCATGGTGAAGGAGATGTGAGAGGGAAGCAAGTCTAGATGGAAATGGAGGTGGAGACGACATTTATTTGTTTGGGAGGAGGAGAAGCTTGAGGAGCTAGGTAAAATGTTGGAAATCGTTCAGAAGTTGGTAGAATCCAATGACAGATGGGTCGTGTCTCTATTCTGTAAGATCAACTTACAAAATACTGGATGGATCTCACCACAAAGATGAGTTCTTCAAAATTATCTAGACAAAAAGGGTACCGGCAAAAATTCAATGTTTTGTATGGAAACTAGATGAAAATAGGCTACCAACAAGATAAAATATGGGGACACATGACATACTGAGAAGGTTGTGCACTCTGTAATGAGGTAGTGGAATCAAGCCAACACCTTTTCTTCAACTTGTGTTACCCAATCAGGTATGACTCAATGCTTGGTGGGGTATAATGACGACTCTGCAAAATATATTTCGTGATCGTGATTGTGAGCAAGGACGTCAGTTTATGGGATTAGTGAGTGGTTCATGGATCTACGACGTGCTTCGCCTTTTATTTGGTTTCTAGGACTCTGAATTATTTGGAAGGTTAGAAATGCAAAAATCTTCAATAGATAGACTCAACAAGTAGATGATGTTCTACAAGTAATTCAATTTTCAACATGGGAATGATGTCATGCAGTAAATATGATTTCCCACTCTTATGTAGAGTAGGTGATGAACCATATGCTATGTATTTTGTCATTGTGTAAGGTTTATTGTTTTCTGTTTTCAACTTCTTATTTCAAAATGTTTGTGTTATTGCTAGGTAGACAATTTTTGTGCTTTATGCTTATTTGCTAATAATATCCTTTGCTTATAAAAAATAATAATTATCTGTCATATTTAATGTGATTTTCAATTGATTAAAAGAATAAAAATGAATTTAAAAACTCATTAAAATTCAGTTGCAAAGAAATTTCTCATTTTTCAATACATAAACTAAGAAGAAAGAAAAGTATTGAATTCACATTCAGCTCAAGTACTTAGAAAAAAATATCGAACTCTGAAATTTAAAAATAGGCAATGTATAAAGTATAAACCTTATTGTCACCCGTGGAAAGAAACCCACTATCACAGTACATTTTAAATTTTTTCTAGCTGAAATTATATGCAGTTTTTCTCTCTCATCATATTAAGTGGTTTGGTCAGAAATAGTAACGCAATAGGTTGAATGGTTTTCACTATTAGTTAAAGGGTTAAAAAATCCAAAAACAAAAAATAAATAGTTGAAGGGTTAAAAAGTCAAAAAAAAGTTTGGTGAGTAGCTTTCATTAATAGTTGAAGGTAAAAAAAGTCCAAAAAATTATAAACATCCACTTTATAATATATCATAATACTGGTTGGAAACAGTTGGTGCCTCTTTTATCTTTATTTTTATTAGATTTAATTATATTTTGTCTCGTATTTTTTTTAACAGTGTTATGATATTGTTTCTTTAAGTTTTAAGGTTATTAAATTTGTGTTCAATTTTTTTTATAAGTTATTAGAATATTATTAAAAATAATTTTCTTTTAAAGAAAGCAAGATGTGCACTATAGAAAGAAAAGTTTTAAATATAAAATGATGAGTTCATAACTATTTGTTAAAGGAGTGTATGATAGTTTTTTTTTGTGCAACAATACTTTCAGGAGTTCAATTAGGTTGCATGGATGATATCGTTCACTTAAAAAAGTTGATTCTTCAAAATAGTTGTATTTTTACCATTCCAAATATACCATAAATCTGCATATTAAACAAAAGATGAATAATTTGAAAATAATTCAATGACATGAAAAATTCTAATTTTGTGATTTAAAGATAATTTAAATAATAATAAAATATTTGTAGCTACTTAAATTTCTTTTAAATAATATAATTAGACTTGTCATGTGATTAAAATACTGTTAGGTGTCAATAAAAAAATTTTATTTAATAGACAACAATAATTCAATAATGATTGAACACATTAATTTTTTACATTAATTTTTTTTAAATTGAACACATTAATTTTTATTTTTATAGAATGTTTTAACTAAAAACAAAAGGATGGTTAACAGATATAAATAACTTCCATGAGGAGGAGCTTCTCTTTTATAATAACCATCTATCTAAGTCAGTCATATGTAATACTTATAATTAATTAAAGAATAAAATACTCTAAAAATATATATGTATATGAAATATGAATATTTTTCATGAGGGTAATTAATTGAATTATAAAAATACTTTTGAAATTTATTATAATTATATATGTATTTCTACTTTTTTTTTTTACTATATAGAAGGTGCTAATATAATATTTTCAACCATATATATAGCTGGTAATATTGTAATGTTTTTAAATTTAAAGGAGGGTTACTAGTGTAGGAAAATAAAAAAGAGCAAAATAATGTATAATTTAATAAAATTTGAGTACATTTTTATGTAACTTGCTTTTTATTACTAATTTAGATAATAATTTAATATTTTTATACAATAAAAATACTTTTAAGTTATAATTGTGAGAATTTTCTTATTTTAAGTAATTTTAATTTTAATTTTTTATGGTATTTAAGAAATCTATTTTAATTTTATTCAAAATATTAAATGAACA
This sequence comes from Psophocarpus tetragonolobus, assembly GCA_037954015.1. NCBI lineage: Eukaryota > Viridiplantae > Streptophyta > Magnoliopsida > Fabales > Fabaceae > Psophocarpus > Psophocarpus tetragonolobus. The sequence continues at coordinate 38,450,915 of CM075692.1, forward strand.
CATTAGAAAGTTTCAAAATATAATTTTTTCAATAAAAATCACAAACTAAGATTTTTTTAATTCAACAAGTCTCAAATTTAAATTCTAAATACATATAAGATCATAAGTACTTGTTGTCTATAATAATCTTACTTATGATCTTATATTTTTGCAAAAAAAGATTATATTGACATTTAAATAAAATCAAATTAAAAAATATTACTATATAAATTATTAGATTATGTAGTTTAAAATTTGTTAAAAGCTACCCGTTATCTTTGGCTGAGTGGTTGGGAATTATAATATAGTATATACACAAGTACTTAGCTTTGATCTCATTGTTTCTGTTGTACAAAGAAGTCATTAAGCTTAATTAAACTCATTGTTTAACTCAAGCCTCCTTTACTTTATTATTAATTTAATTTTTATTTTTTATTTTTTAATAGAGTAATTTAACAATTTTAATTTATATTAATATGTGCAATTGTTATTTTCTAAATTTATTTTATTTTTAAAAATATTTTAGCTTAATTGCCCTTTTCGTTTTGGTCCCTAAAATATGACACTTGTGTGAGTTTAATCCAGATTTCAATTATGTGAGGTAGATCCTTCACATATCGCATATATACGAACTAAATAAAGGAATTGTGTGATTTTAATCCCTTTGATTATGTAATTGTGCCATTTTAGTCTCATACATATGATAATGAGATTAGACAAATATAATTTGATAATCACTACAACAAAAAAAGTTTTATAGATTGGTTAAAAATAACATTTTATATAAATTATAAAGGTATATATTAAAACCGATAAAAAAATATACTTTTTATATAAGAATCAAATTGACACATTGAAATTATTGAAGTTAGAAAGCTAAAATCAGCTTAATTTGCAATACCCAGGGATTAGGGATTAAATTAACATAATTCAAATCTACAAAACTTTAAAATTACAATATCCCATACCAAAAGTGCTATTAAACTAAATATCTTAAAAGATAAAATAGAAATACGTATAGATTTCGTAACTCAATTTGAATTTTGTTTTGAGTTGCTTGAAGTGTTTGTTAGCTTTTTTTTACTCAAATTCAATCGAATCCAATTTTTTAAGTTTTATTTTAATTATTTATTTTCTTGAAACCGGACCTCACCCGTCGAAGAGTACTTCACATAGTTAGAAAGCTAATTGGGTATTCAGATTTGCAAGAGTATATCACATTGGAGGGTGCATTGAAAAAACAATCATAAAACTAGTTAATGAAGTTATATAGGAATTAGGTGTGCCCATCGACAAATAATATAGGAATTAGGTGTGAATCCTTATCCAGGTCCGTGAATATATATGAAGATTTTAGAGTATAATTTGGACACGCAACCCGTAATTATCATTCCGCTAAAGGAACGGCGTACGATGACAAATAAACTATCTTTTCTCAAACAATTGCTTCTTCCATCAGAAATTGGTTTAAATTCTTTCCTATACATAGATCCAATAATTTGAAAGCCATGCATATAAACCAAAATGAAATGCGTTATGAAGATGACGTCCATATTTGGACGACCCAACCCAGCAACTTGGTTTTTCAAATTATGGAATTCGGCAAAGTGGTCCTCATGCCTTAATGTTTACGTAGCTCACACTCCTTAAAATTTTGCTGACCAAATTAAAACGTATAAATCAATGCTCCTCAAACTTTTCAACCATGCATTGTATACCAGAATAAAAAAATGGATTAATGCTATTTTGCTTAATACCGTACTCTGTTGGGGGACCAAGAACGCAGCTAGCTGATACTTATTTCTGAAAGTGTCAATAGTTTCGTTATCACTAGTGATTGAATATCTAAATGAAATAGAGAAGTATGGGCACATAATTTAGGTGCACAATTGATGATGACTTTCAAGATAAGCCAGTATAGGGCTCTCCGTAACCTTTTTGTTTCTTTTCTCTCAAAAAAAGCAGACTGAATTTTTATTTCTAGCGATGGTTAAAGGATCAAATGTAATGTAATAAAGTCAGGGTACTGGATATACTGAGCTGAGAACAAACTAAAATAATACTACTCAACTAAACCAATAAGCATGATTCTTCTATGATTTTGCAATGAATCGGCGTCATTGAATTTGAAGAAATATATATATGGAATTTAATGTAACTACTTTTTGCACCTAATTAGTTTATGAGTACATCTAATGAAAGTATTTGAAACCTATATGATTAATTAAATAATCAATTAAGTTTAATAGAGTTTTAGACTAACGTTAAATTATCATCCTTGTTTATATATATATATATATGATTTTTATAATATTAATTATTAAAGTAAATAAACTTGTATGATTATGATTTAACTTTTGTATAAAATTTTTTACACTTGTAATGTATATATGTTTTTCTCTAATTAATTTGTACCTAATTATAAGGGATTTAATTGATTGAAACATGTATTCAAGTTTCATAAAAAATTACTCTTTGAACAATTTTTTTTTTTTTTTTGTAGAAAGTAAATATTTTATTTAGCAATAGCAAATAATGCTTACCTATTGACAAGGATTTACAAATAAAGGAGAATCCCAAAAAAACTACTACCCTACCCATTATGTAATCTATTAATACAATAGTGTAATTGTACAAACCTTTCGTAGAAGTTAAAATAAGAATTCTTTGAATGAAGCAATCTAGATGCATGTAACTCAATTATCTTAGTTAGCTTTAATATATAATTATAGTTGTTGTTTTGTTTGATGACTTAAATATTGCTAGACTATCTATATAAAAAAGCTTTCAAAAGCCAAGATTTGTTAAAAAAAAAAGAATCTAATATTTTTTTTTAAAAAGGCAAAAGAGAATATATAATATTCGTATAACTGAAACAAAGGGTTTTAGCAACTTGTACAAATCTTAAGAAAACAGCAGATATAACGAGACATCTGTTAGTGAGCCTCAACAGAAGAAACTAAAAAACCCTCTCTAGTCCACAATCCCCCAACTATACCTGCCCACTCAAAACCCCCACTACATATCTAACATACATATCAAAGGGTTACTACACCAATCAGAGAATCCATAACTCCTATTAAAATAAAAAAAAATATAGCAATAATTTCCACGACATAATTTTGACTCACATCAAGATATCTAAGGACTCCAAAGTTTTAGCATTAAAGACTATGAAGTTCTTAGATATCCAGATACACCAACAAACAACATTCCAGAATAAGAATCTACATTTAGATTTATATTTGCCCACCCATACCCCCCCACGATGTAGACAATAAAGCCAATTGAGGACAAATCAGCAGGAAGAGGTGAAGAGATGTCAATCCAATTCAACACCTTATACCACAATGTTCAAGAAATCGGGCATAATAAAAAGCGATGCTTACAGTCCTCTGGATGTTCATTGCACATAACATAAACATGACCACACAACTAAGAATCCATCCCTCTCCGCACCAAATTATCAATTGTTGCAAGCCTGTCAAGAAGTAGCCTCCACGAGAATGCTAGGACTTTAAATGGTAACTTATCTTTCCATAGTCGCTTAATAATATAGGACTCCAATGCTACCCTACTCCCATTAGGAGGACCAATGCACACGACCTGATAAGCTTCAGATACTGAGAAGGTTCCATTTCTACTTGGCATCCAAACCCATGAATCCAAAGTATCAACCTGTAGTGTCACTTCCATCAACATCCCTTCCAATGATAGAAGGGTTTCTTCCTCCCACGTGAAAAGATTTTTCCGCCATAACCATCGCCACCTAGAATGTAGCCCAGGAACCATTTTATCACCTACCTTGACATCTTTGTCCATCGCTAAGCTGTACAATCTAGGGTAGTGTTGCTAATGGGCCTCCTCCTACCCAATTATGCTTCCAAAACCATGTGCCTACTCCATCACCTAGCTTCCTTCTAATTTTATTCGAGAACCAACCTGGGCATTCTGCCTTGGTCCATTAATAGACCAAATGTCCCTCCACTACAAAGATGATTTGGCGTAAGATAAAGGATGATTAGGGTAGTCTTGCACCTCACTATATCTACTTCTTAGTAAGGTAACACACAATGCATTTTCATCATTTAAGATTCTCTACCTCCATTTAGCAAGCAAACTCAGATTAAACTTCGATAAGCATTTAACCCCCAGGCCCCTTCCGCCTTTGGAGAACATACTTTCTCCCAACTTACCCAAGCGATTTTTAATTCCTAGGCATTCCCCCCATAAGAACGTTGCATCCTTATTAGAGAATTTAACACCTTCTTAGAGGCTTTATAGAAGGAGAAATAACACAGCGGCTAGACAAAACGGAGTTCAACATCACCAATCTTTCAATAAAAGGCATATTCTTCACCTTCCATCTTGAGAGTCTCTTTTCAATTTGTTCAACCACCGGTCTCCACACTCCCTCTACCCTAGGGTTAACACCAATCGATACACCCAAAATTTGGAGGGCGGTTAGCTAATAGAGCAATTCAAAAGACAACCTGCCACATGAGTGAAATCTTGCCCTACATTAAGGCCATAGAATTGACTTTTGTAGAAGTTTACCTTCAATCCAGAAGACATCTTGAAGCTTCTCAGAATAACCTTCAGGTACCACACGGTATGGAAATTTGCCTCCCCCATCATAATTGCATTATCAGCATATTGTAGTAGGGAGAAATTTTGCCTGTCCACCTACTTTAATCTCTTTATAAACATCCTTTTGGACAGCTGATCTGAACAGGCCTGCAAGCCCCTCAACAACCACCAAAAACAAAAACGGAGATAGCAGATCACCCTGCTTGATGTTTCTTCCCGGGAAAAACTTCTTTGTAAGGCTACCATTGACAAAAATGGATATATGACTATTACTTATTATGCTTTGAGTCCATTGCCTCTATCTATTTCCAAAACCCATCCTATGGAACATATAGTCCAGGAACTGCCAACTGATCGAGTCATAAGACTTTTTGAAGTCCACCTTAAACATGAAATAAGGCTTTTTGAATCTATGTGCCCAATTAATTAATTCATTTTCCACAAGAACCCCGTCAAGGATTGATCGACTTGGTAAAAAAGCAGTTTGACAATCAGAGATAATTCCACCCAATACTCTCTTAAGCCTAATTAAAAGTAGTTTGGATATGATCTTTTAGAGATTTGAGATAAGTGTAACGGGCGATATTGCGAAAGATTGACAGGACAAGCCACCTTCAGTATCAATGTGATGAAGGAGAATGTCACCCCTTTGAGCGGCCTACCTGGCCCATGAAACTCTTGGACTGCCTTCACTACATCCAACCCTATAATCTCCTAATAGAGTTTGTAAAAAGTCATCTAAAACCATTGGGACCCGGGCTTCTACCTCTTTCATAAGACCATACTGCTTCCTTTATTTCCTTTGCTGAAAAAGGAGCTTCTAGTGCTTCTTTGTCTGCAACAGGCAATTGATTGAAACTTACCTATCCAAAACCAGCCTATATTGGAACTTCTCTCGAAACAATGCCTCAAAATGATGCCACAACTTAGCTTTGACTTCATGTGTAGACTCTACTCATTTTCCATCAAACTCTAACACCAAGATAGCATTCACCGCACATCTTGCCTTAGAGAAATTATGAATGAATTTTGTATTATTATCACCTTGAATGATCCAACATGCCCTTGATTTTTGTAGAACAACATTTTCCATTATCCTTACTTTTCCCCAGTATTTCGAAAGGATGACACTTCTTGATTGTGATAAGCACTTAACACTTTCCACCATATTTTGATCTGCCACTTCTAGTTCCTCTACCTTTTTTGCCAAAAAGATCTCGTCCTTCTTCAAGGTATCTTATTCCACTTTTTTAATCACCCCCTTCAACCTTTTCAGCTTGTTAGAAAATTGAACCACTTGCCATCCTGACCCTGTATAAGAAGCCCAATAAGATTTCACCATCTCAAAGAAAAAGGGATGACAGACCCAATGATCAAAGAACTTGAAAGGCTTAGCCCCCCAATTCAATTGATTATCCTTAGTAATAATCCAACAATGATCCGAAAATTCCCTAAGCCCCACCCATTGAGAAGTAATACTCCACTCCTCTATTAAGGCTTGTGAAGTTATGAATTTGTCTAGCCTACTAGATGCTACTCTATTGGAAGAAATTCACGTAACCTGTTTACCAATAGTTGGTATGTCAACCAAGCCTATCAACTCAATAAACTCTCTAAATTCATGCATCTCTGTTCTTATGTGATAATTTGATCTCCCTATCACTTCTTTAGCATCAACCAGCACATTAAAATTGCCTCCTAAACACCACCTAACATATGGAAGTCCCCTCCTTATCATTTCCAAATCAACCTTGACCTTGAGTCTGCCAGAGAATCTCCAACAAGCCTTGCCTCCAGATCATTAAAAGACCACCACTGAGACCCACAAACGGAAGAAGCCTCCATTCACATTCCGCACTCCCCCAAACCTCCTGAACTTCCCATGGATCAATATTACTACACTTAGTTTCTTGCAATAAATAAATATCCATTTTTTAAACTGTAGCTTTCTCCTAATTTTGTGCCTTTTTGCTCTATTCCAAAATCCCTTCACGTTCAAAGAAAATATTTTCATTAAGACTTGTACAAATTCCCTTCTATCCCTACCTGCCTTCTCTATTTATCTCTATTCATCATTTGTTCTAACTCATCTAAATATACCCCTTCAGGCTCCTTACCACTTACCTCAATTCCCTTCATAGCACCCCACATTTTCCTACCTTTATATTGTCCATCCCCTATGATGCCTTTGCCTGAATTTACTATTGAACCATGATGCAATACCAATATTCGAGATCAGTTCACTACCATCCACACTACGCCTATGAGCTTCCTTCCAAATACTCACCAACCGGCCTTGAGCTTCGTCTCTTTTGACTCTGCCAAACACTCACCTTTTGCTCTCTATTGGTTACGTCGAAATTGATAACCCTCCTTTGCCACCTTCTTTTCCGCCATTGTAATTCACTTCATCTCCCGAGATTGGATAGGTAAGGCCTTAACCGTGACATAGCCACTCCTCCTTACTTCCATGCTCCTTCATTTCCTGTTGTTGTATGCAAAGAAAATTGTTTACTCTCATGTAAAAATTGCTCAAACAAAGTATAAATCATATCGTCCTTGTCTAAAAGCTGGTGTGAAATCACTTTTTCTTTACCATTCATCTTCTTTAAACCATATTGAAGGGGCCTGGACCAATTAATTTATCGTGATACCTCCCCACTTATCTCTACTATTGGGCTTAAGCCCAAATAATTTTTGTCCACTTGTGCACAACGGCTTTGAGCAGGAAAAGCGAAATCTTCATCCCTGCACTAAGTAGAAAGAATCTAATATGAAGGATATGAGAAAAAGTTTTTTTATTTTTAAATTTAAAATTTTAATAAAACATAAAAAAAGGTTTTTTTTAATTAGATATATTCTCTATAGAAGACAATCATGTTTGAACTACCCCTGTAGGATCATTATTGGGAACAAATTTGAGATATCTAGAATAATCCCTATCGATCAATTCATGATTGGTAATACTGTTTAAGAAAATTGCAATGAAATAAATTTTGAATATCCATTGAAGCATTAAACGTCTCCACATGCAACCATCGAGTTAACTCTAATAAATTTTCTAAACTATGTTCTTACATAAAATGTGTAAAAAATCAAACAATAATTTAAAGTACATTTCACTAAATAGTTAGCATATCTAAAGTGTAAATTCACCAGTTGAGAATGTACTTATGTTTAACTTCCCAATAACTAAATTCCCCAAAATTCATGAATTTAAATTATTAACAAATAAATTTAACGTGAGAATTCCTCCTTGTATTAGGTGTCTAATTTAAAGTTTTTTATGAAGTTCAAATTTTAAGTTTCTCATATTCTAATTTCTTAAAAAATGTTCCCATATTTTCTTTTTAGTTCTTTAAATTAGGGTCAAAATATTTTATTTTAAAATATTTTTTTTAGTCTCTCAAATTTAAAATAAATTATTTTAGTCTCCAAATTTAAAAAAAAAATTACACCCTTAATTTTTTAAATAAATTTTTTCCTTAAATTAAAAAAATATGTTTCTTACTCCCTTAAATTTAAAAATAATTATTTTAGTCCCTCAAATTTAAAATAATTTTATAATCCTCAAATTTAAAGATAATATTTTTGGTCTCTCAAATTTTAAAAAAAATTACTCCCTCAAATTTAAAAATATTTAAAATAAAATTTCTAAATATAAAGACTAAAAAATAATACTTTTGAAATTGAGTGACTAAAACATGTATTTTAAATTTAAGAACCAAAAAATTATTTCTTAAATTGGGGTAAAAGAAATCATGTAATATTAAATTTCATGTGATGTAACCTTCGTAAGTCACATTAGTACATTTGTGAATGATAATAGATTTAAAGATTCAGTGTATTTTTTTAATATTTTATCCATTACAAGTACTTATCTTTTATGAATTTAATTGATATACACTGTCATTGTAAAATATTTTTACACTTACATTCAATCATAATTGTTTATTTATGTGACTTTTAAAGTAATAATGAGTAAAATAAATAAATTTACCATGAATGAAGAGTTGTGATTAAATATCAGTGTAAAAATCTTTATACTGACAGTATATACCAATTAATATAATCTTTTATTTATAACAAAAACTAAATATAGTTTAGGTCTCAAACAAAATGCTAAAGATAATATTAAATTCTAAATGATAAAACAAATGCAAATTTAATAATATAAAAATACTTGTATAATTTTATGTAAATACCACTTTTTTTTTATAAGATCTTCTAAATGTGATCATCCAAATATTAAATTAATTTATTAAAAATAATTTTTTCAAATTAGAGCTTTAGATAAGCATTTCGTCTAAATATTCCTCTACATATGCATAACAAAACAAGAACAAATTCACTGACTCCACGAATTAAGTGATAAAATTTCCACAACTTTTAGGTTGTAATAAACTTACACAACACCATAATTTTTGTTGTAAATATTTTCACTTTTATACTTTGTTTAAAGTTAGAGAAATTTAGAAAAAATTAAAATAAATAAATAAATAAAAATGATAGAAATAATTAAAAAAATAATAGAATTTTTTGAAAATATTCTCTTTCCAATATGGTATATTCATATTCAACCACAATTTGAGTTCTAGACAAGTTGGTTAAGGGACATAAATCATTACCATTTATGTTAACTAGCATTCATATTTTTTCAGTTTATTAAAATGAATAAAAATAGAAATAATAAAATTATAAAATTATTATTATTATATTAAGCAAAAAATTAAACTTACATTTAATAATAAGATTATAAAAATTACAAATATCTAAAATTCAACTTTAACTATATTCTTTTAGTTGCGCCAAATTCAATATCGAAATTGGGGGACCTACTAAATTGGTCTCATGCTTAATTAGTATAAGTAATTGTTTGCAAAAATTATAGAAATGGAAGGACGCTAGTAACAGTATAATGTATTATACTAATATTTAATATGCTCATAATATAAATCATTATTAGTAGCAGAATTGCATTTAGTATAATAAATCATATTATTTTTTCAAAAAATCATATTATTATTGCATAAATTTATAATGTCTATACTAACAATTTAATTTTCCTTACAGAAATGTGATATTAGCAAAGGTTTAAGTTGTAGCATACAATTATATTTTTTGTAGTGTTGTCAGTCATATATAACTACTTCATAATTAATATATGAAATCAAACTTATGATTACCTACACAAGATACGTATAAGGATGTGTGTTCACTGTTTAGGTATTGACAAGGTACGTATAAGGATGCATACTAATGATACCTACACAAGATATAAGGATGCCAGTGATACTCTTACGCAAGTATGAATCACGGAATGAATTTTTTAAAATTACAAATATAACAATACATATGCTATATTACCTTTTTCTAAACATAGTGTTATCCCTTCCCTACCTTTAAACAAGGTTACAAAACTACATTTACATGGCCTGAATTTATGCATTGGTCAATTAGAAAGCTTAAACTTTTGAGTAAATTAAATTCATCATTATCTAATTACAAAATATTACAGGGAAAATTCATATATTAATATTATTATATTCCTATAGATTAAATTTATTATTATTATTTGCGTAAATAAGAATAAATTTAAATTCGTAAAATAAACTAATTTTTAACAATATTTTGAATTTAATTATTTTTTACAATATTTTATTTATTAATCCTGTACTCGCCATTTATTAGGATGAAGTTCTACGAACAGTCCATCAGAGAGAATGTAACTGAAGTACTACAAATAAAACTCTTATGATTTAAGTTAGTAAATATGATGTATTAAACTTAATAAAAAAATTTACAGTACTCTTTCTACTCATATAATGCTGGGAAGTCTAGTTTTGGTTTTGTAATTATGGTAATAAAGATAATTATTTATTTTATAATCAATAAAAAGAAAAGTTAATATCTAATTAAAATATAATGAAAAGAGATCATATTTAGATTTATATAGGATAAAGACGGAGTAACGCAAAGGTAACTAGTTACAAAGGTGCCTTTAAAAAAAAAACAACAAAAAACTAGTTACGAAGATACCGAATTGTTGAACTTCGACCCTGTCTCGGTGGTACAAATCCAATTAAAATTTGTATCTCCGCTGCAGTACTAAAATAAATTCACGTGTAAAGATATAACGAACTAGAATTGTGCAGCTTTTCGAAATCCTCAATTAAATGCGTCACTTTGTTTGGTTAGTGATAGTCCGGTCAAAATTTGATGAGTCAAGAGTCACGAAGCAGTCTTTTGTCAAAACATCGAGTCCTACTCGGCGGCAACATTAAAAACTTCTTTTACATTCATTTTCCATACAACAAATTTATAATCCATTATGTTATTGTGAGAGAAGAGGTGAGATTTTTAGGAAAGTTCTTCAAGTAGTGTCATTGTGTATATATGTAATATGGATTCCCACGCTCAAATTAGAGAAACAATGTAGGGTATGTGATTCTGTACTAAGATTTCCTTAATAAAAACAAAAGTTAGTATCATATTTTAGAAAATAATGGAGAAGGATAATATATAAATTTATATTTAATAATAAGGTTTAAATAATAAATGTTGTTGATTCTGATTTGTATATTGTTAGCTGTCTTTGGGGTATACTTTTGATTGTAAGCGTTTTTTGTAGTTGTTTTTTAAGGTTGATTTTTGAGTTAAAATATGTAAAATCTATCACGAGAGTAAAAAGAGATTTCAATTTTTTATTATTTCTCATCAACCTAATATCTAAGTACTGTACGATTTACAAAATAAGATCATAAAATGTAATTTTGTGTGGTTGTAAAAAATGAGATAGATCTTTAAATTATAATATCTACTTAAAAATGAATTAAGATAAAAAATTTAATCTTTTATTTGAGATGCTTTAAGTTTGAATTGTAGATTGTCTTTGATATGTGAGGAAAGCTTTGTGCTAAATTATTAAGTTCGAAACTAGGTGTACACATTATATTATATCATTATACTAATATTATTATTATTATTAATATTAATAATAATAAATAATATGAAAGCTTTGTGCTAAATTATTAAGTTCAAAACTAGGTGTACACATTATATTATATCATTATACTAATATTATTATTATTAATAATAATAAATAATATGAATAGATGTTAATATGTCAACCTTTTATATATATATATATATATATATATATATATATATATATATATATATATATATATCACTATACATCACAAAAGAAATAATAAAAACATATAATATATGCATATTTGTTTGGGTTGCACGCCCACAAACACCATACCACATCATAATTATCATTATATATGCATGTTATGCATACATAACACATACCCCTACCCGTCGAGCTTAGTCTTAGCCAACAAACCCATTACCTCACCCACCCTTAGTGACTTGTACTCTCCGTTCTTTATATATAACACTCTTGGTTGCCTCTCTTTCCACTCTTCAAATAAACCAGGAAAATCATATCTTAGCTACCCCATCGATCACAACAACCACAATAGTATTTGTCATACTCTATTACCCAAATACCAAATGGGAGAGGTTAGTTTTAGTTTCATCCATAGTCTTGGAATTCCCTTTTGCTCCTCTTAAATTAGTTAAACACGTCACTCACAAGTTTCTAATTAAACTCGTATCGTTTATGCCAGGAAAAAGAGCAGCCAAAGAATGAAACCGAGAAGAAGCCCCAAGACGGCGGGGCCAAGAAAGACGACGGACCTGCCCCTGTCGTTTACAAACTCGACTTGCATTGCGAGGGATGCGTCAAGAAGATCAAACGCACTGCTCGACACTTCCAAGGTAATTCCTTCACTCTACATATGCATCATTCAAATTAAATCACCCTCAATTTCGACCATTTTTTCTTCATCTATAAATTAGAGATTCCATATATATATATATATATATGCAGGTGTCACAACTGTTAAGGCAGATCTATCAACGAACAAAGTGACCGTTACCGGTACAATGGACGCCGAGAAGCTGCGCGATAAGATCGCCGAGCGAACCAAGAAGAAGGTTGAGATCATCTCAGCTCCACCCAAAAAAGAAGCCCCCGCCGCCGAAAAGCCACCGGAAAAAAAGGCGGAAGAGAAGAAACCTGAGGAGAAAAAATCAGAAGAAAAGCCTAAAGAGGTAATTAATCTTCATTTTCTCTAACTAACTCAATTTATTAAGCGTAATTTCACTAGCTGACTTACTATTAATTAATTTTCGTTTCGCTACAGAGTACGGTGGTTTTGAAGATCAAACTGCACTGTGACGGTTGCATTGCGAAAATCCGAAGAATCATTCTTAAATTCAAAGGTGAGAGAGTTGACCTAAATTATATATAATTCACCTAATTTATTTTTTAATTTTTAATTAACAACATTTGATAAATTATTGATGTGGCGGTGAAGTGGCTAAGGATGATGACGGTGGTGGTTGTGTTGTGCAGGTGTTACATCGGTGAACATTGACGGCAGCAAGGACTTGGTGACGGTGAAGGGAACGATGGACGTGAAGGAGATGGTGCCGTACCTGAATGAGAAGCTGAAACGAAACGTGGAAGTGGTGCCGCCGAAGAAAGATGACGATAAGAAGGAAAAAGAAGGAGGCGGCGGCGAGAAGAAGGAGAAAGCAGACGGTGGCGATAAGAAAGAGAAAGACGGCAGCAGCGAGAAGAAACAGAAGGAGGAAGGCGGTGGCGAGAAGAAAGAGAAAGACAGTGCTAGCGCGGCGGCGGCGGCGGCGGCGCCGAAGGTGGAGGTTAACCAAATGGAGTATATGTATCGCATGGCACCTCCTTCTTACTGGCACGACGCTCCTTCGTTCTCGTACCATGATGGACACTTTCCCGGTCAAACTAGTCACGCCATGGAGTTTCCCCCTGCGTATCCTATTAATCGTTACGCGGAGCCAGGCTTCGTGAACCACGGTTATCCTATGCAGCCACCTCCACAGTTTTACATGAACCCTCACGCTCCTCCTCCGCAGATGTTCAGCGATGAGAATCCCAATGCTTGTTCCATCATGTGATATGATGACGCGGTGATTAATTTTCGGTGTACACTTACACACGGATAAGGGATACGGAAACGGAATACGCATTTGTAAATAAAAAACTGAAAAAAAAATTTGATGTGATGGATTCCGTGCTGTTAAAAATTAATTAATATAGAGAATTTTTATGATATGGTAGAATTTTGATACTATATGATATATGGTATTAAATATGTGTAGGTTAGAGAATAGAGATAGAGGATGGCCGGCTGGCTGGAGAATCCTGTCCAGAGTTTAGAATTCGAAAGAACTCACATCACATGAGCTGTTCTAATTTGTTTTGTTTATTTTTTTAATATAAAAATAAATGGTTATTATATTTCAATGAGCTTTGTTGATCTTATCAAAAACATTTCGGGATTGGTTCTGAATTGCCGAGGCCGTACGTGGGAAAGGTGATTGGTTACTTATTTGTCTCATTTGAGATTTTTTTTTCCTTTCTGTTTTTCCTTTTGGGTACATATGGAAGAGAATTTTCATTTGTGATTCATAACGTAACAGTTCTGTTACAGTGTTACTGGGTGTTCTTTTTCTTTTTCAAAAATAATTACTCGTTGAAAATCACATGTGTTTGGATTTGGTGGGGAGCGTTGACAACGTCTTGCCAACAGAAAAATATTCGAAAAGTAAATTGAGATGGCTGATGATTGCCGCAGTTCAAAGTAAAGTGAATTACCAGCAGAAGAAATTACTTCCCTTAGTATTGATCATAAATTGCAGTGCACATTTCAACTACAGGGGCAAGCAATGTCCATAGAAGAGACTTTGATAGGAGGGTAGGGGGGCCTTTTCCTAATTTTATTAGGAATTTTGATATAGGGCTAATAATGCATCCATAGTCGTCCAAACGTATAAATCAATATTTTTTTTGTAAAAGTATTATGATGATTTTGAATGATCTAGTTGCGCAACAGTCCCACACTAGATAATGAAGATATCTTTCTTTCAAAATTTGTTGTTTCTTTCCCTAAAGTCGTCCTTTTAATTTTATATTTAGTTTTTATTTTAGTCCGTATATATGTCATTGCACTTGGATTTTAATTAACCCACAACATTTTTCAACCTAATTTTTATGAAGAACAAATTAAATAACAATACAAGAGATAAACGAAAGATCCGGTTTTGTTTTGTTCATGGACATGGACATGCCACCAAATGGTTTACATTAGTTGGTGAGAGAAGGTGATTATATTCTACATTGTATAAAGATTGTTAAATTAACATTAAAATGACATTTAAATTGTTGGTACAAAACATACAGTTGAGAACTTATATGGTATCCAATTCAACTTGATGATTCATTTCGATTTGACCTAAAAAGCAAAAACCCTTCATAAATCTTCTGTGTGGTCCTTGTGAATAATTGAGCACTTGCTTAAGATAGTGCTGTCTCTTCTATCTTTTTTCTTCTTCCTTAGCCACACCTATTACTTCAAGGTTTGTGAGAGGTCCATTACTGGGTCCATTCTTTTTTTCGTGTCTTATTTCAACGATACAACGCCTTCTTGAGGAAGGACCTTGTTAATCAAGTTGATAAGTCGTGCGCAGCCACACTCATTTAACAAGGGGATGTATACATATTTTGAAAATTTTTATTTCTAATATTTCTATTCGTTAGCTTTTGACAGGTACCGCCTATTTCTAATTAAAATGCATTTGGAGTAGTAAGTCAATGTGATATTTTAAATTTTTCTATCAAGTGCCATAAAGACTATTACTTTAAAATTATTTATTAATCTCAAATTACTTTCAATTATATTAAATAATTAATTAGTGTCATTTTTTTCTATAATCGGAAGTTAATAAATTAGAATTCGCTATAAAACTTGTTCTAATTAAGAGATTAATCCTGGCAACACATGCATTCTTTATTAAAGGGTTTGTTTCTAAAAAAAAAAGTAGTTTAGTTGTGTGTAAAAGAGATACTAGCTTTCTAAAGTAAATATGGACATTTTAAAAATAAATTAATAAAAAGTAAGTTAAAAGGCTAATATATCTCTACTTTTGATGTGCTTATAAATCAATGAATGTTTTCAAAATTAAACTTTTTGCTGGTAATTTCCAAAAAAGTTAATCAGCTTTAATAATTTAACAACACTACATGATTGCACAAAAGTATTACAAAAGTTTTAAACTCATAATAAATCAAACTAATTAAATTTATATATATGTCACTCTTTCTTTAATTGTTAAAACATATATGTATGTATACTAGCTATCTTCTTTTCAAATATTGGATAGGATATATATGGTTCTTCACTTACTGCCTTTCCCAAGAAAAAATATATAAAAACAATATGGAAGAAAATTATTCTCGGCAAATATTCAATTCGACGGATTACTTCCTCATGTTACTAGAAAGACCTGCAAAACAAGGGAATACAGAGCACATACAACACAAGACCTGAGTGTAAGTGGGATAAAGGATTGATAAGAGTAAATTAAATTGTTGGAAAAAAACGTATAAAAACGTAAAACAAATTAAAAATATGAATTAATATTTTATTAAATTATAAATACATCAAATAAGTAATAAATTAAAGATAATTAGTGCAATTATATAAAAATAAGAAAAAAATATAAACAAACCTAGAATAATGAGTTTACATATAAAAATTCAATCCAGAATTTAAAGAGATAAAAATAAAAAATAAAGGTTCAAAGTATAAAATTAGAGGAGACAAAATATTAGATATTTTATATGAATTTTTTTAGGATATTCTAGAATTGAAAGTCTAATTTTGAGGGACAAAGATTTAAGTACGGTTAACCTCTCCTACCAAGCATTTTTCTATGCCTTCAAATTTTTATTTTATGTTTAAGAAACAAAACTACAGAGTATATTTTTTTCAAATTGAGATGCAACCCATGAAGACTACGTAGATCTACCCCGGCCCTCCGTGAATAAAGAGAGACAGAAAACGGAAATATACAAACGACAAAGCGCAAATTAATTAATTAACGAGACTTTGCCTATTGTTATCTTATTAATTTTTTGTTGGAAGGTGGTAAAATTATTATTATTATTCCATTAGAAAATCTTTAAAATATGACATATAACCCACAGTCCATAACAGCCACATATATAATTTAAGCTTTTAAGAATTCCATCCCTAACATACACGAATAGAACAAAAGGGAGGGAGATATATACATTATTATCTTGTCACAGCCTTTTTAAAAAAATCTTGTCTCAGAATTAAGTTTATAATTAACTTAAGATGTTCGTCGATATGGCGCATGCGCATGAAGTTGATCAAACGTGTAAAGATTCATTAGCATGCAATATGCACGCCTACACGACTCTCGTCAATTATTTTTAATTATAGATTGTTAATTAATTTAGGATTGAGAGGGAAAGCAAGTTTGTTCTTTGTTAAGCGTTGACTATTTGAGTGTGTACGTAGTTAGGTTTGTGTGTGTACGTAATGACCCTTTAGAAGTATACAAAATAAGAACATATAGATAATCATAAACGTATATGTCTATTTTAGTTGAACTACATATAGCTGTTTTGCATTAGTCAAGAGGTGAAGAATATTTGCTGGAGGAGATGAAATCTCAATAGAGATCTTCAAGTTTTAATTTTTAGGTCATATCCAGCATGTGTTATCTCAGGCAGGGATTTTGATACTTAAATTAATCAGGACCATATAAGAGGGTAGAACTAAAAATTAGAGTGTACGTGTATCTTTGTCTTTTACATGAACGATGATCACTATTGTTGAGAGATATTTCTTGAATTGTATTTGTATCGTCTACTTTCATGTTTTGCTGGATCTTGTATCCATCGCTTCCACTAATTAGACCTTATTATCTATAAAACAATGTTAATATATAATATATTTTACCGCCGATTAATTTTATTAAAAATTATAAGATTAGAAATTATTAAAATCAGAAGTATAATTTATCCAAATTTATAATTTCAATAAATTTCAATTAATAACAAAATAAAATCCTACTCAGTACGAAATTTAATTTCATAAATACTGCAAGAAGGTTGTTATCTCTTAAATCTTATTTTAGATTTTTATTTTTATAAATCTGATTTACTTTAAAAAAATTATATTAGTTCACGTGTTATCTTGTGCTGTTTTTTTTTTGTTTTTCATAACAAATAACAGCCTTCATAAAAAAATAGTGTTTATAATATAAGACTATATAGAATTGCTAGCATTTTATTATTATTTATTCATCTTACTTGGAGGGAAGTGTTTACTTGAAAATTATAAGCATAAGATGTCGACTCAAAACAACGGCAAAAGGACATAAGTTTTATAGTTAGCGTGCCTTTAATTTTTCTTCTCCTTTATATGTTCTTCTTACATTCACTATTTTATATATTATATAATCAAATTTAATTATTTATATAGGACGATTATTTGATAAGGATTAGCTCAAAATAAGAACACAAGATAATAATCTAAATTAGGTTTCTTGTATCTATTGGAAACAAAGAAAGACATTGGAATTTAAAAAAGATTCCATTTGACAAACGTCTAAACATTCACATACATTCTAATGAATATAGACTATGAATAATGACCTAATGACATAGACACTTAAATTCTCCTTTTGGGAAGACAAAAGAGCATGCCAATCATTTTAGTCTCCCTCTTCTTGTTAGCTATTAATTTAGAGTTGTATCTTAAAATAAATTGTTAATGATGATTTGGAATATCTAGAAGGTGAAAACATTTTATAGTGTCCAAATGAGTTAAATAGGAGTTTTTGTTTGGGGTGAGAGCATTCTGAATGTTAGTTGGGTAAAAGCTTCCATTGGCAGGTGAGAACGTCCCGTTACAACGTTTTGTGAAAGTGTATCATGAATAGTATTTGGTGGAGATTATATAATGAAAACATTTGGAGTGGATTATTACATGTGTGTAGATCATTTGATGTATACTTTAGATCAAACCTTCAAGTGTACTCTTTAAAACTTCTAAACATTAACATCTATTCCCTGTATAGGGGCACATGTGTTAGTTAGATAGTTATGCCACATGTCATGTTGTAAATCCTATATATACCACTTTAAACGGTTTTCTATTAATAAGAAACATTTACGTTCATTCAATTAGAAAGTTACTTTCATTTTCTCTTGTTCTTACTCTTGATTCTTTGTTTCATTCTTGCGTTCGCGAATCACTTGACCTTCTTATTATTTTGTGTGTTTTTGAGCTAAGAAACCTAACAAGTGGCACTATCTATTGGAAGAGGAAAAATAATCAAGAAAGATTAGGGACGATGGCAATGAAGGTCAATATCGAGAAGTTTTTCAGAGGCTACAAATTTCGACTTTAGAGGACCAAGATAGAGGCAAGCTCGATCCAGCAAGTGTGCAAAGGAGCATTGAAGGGGAGGTGAATATGTCACCATCTTTGACATCGATGAAGAAGGAAATATGATCAATAGAGCAAGAAGTGTGATCATGTTGTGCCTTGGAGATAAGACACTGAGGGAAGTTGCCAAAGAGACAACAATCACTAAGATACAAGAGAAGCTCAAGACCTTGTATATGACAATGTCCTTGGCTCACAAGCTCTACTTGAAGGGTAAATTCTACTCGTTCAAGATGATAGAGTTAAGAATGATAGAGAAGAAACGTGTAGATTTCCATAAGATTGTGAACAATCTAGAGAATATTGATGTGAAGTTCAAAGACGAGAACAAGTTTATCATTATCCTCAGTTCATTATCAAAGTCCTATGAGTATGTTAAGGATGTTTTGTTGTAAAAGAAAGACAAGACGATCACCCTAAAGGAGGTGACAACCTCGATTCAGACCAAGGAGTTTTAGAAGCTCTAAGATTCGAAGGTGGGTAGTGAGGTTTTTTTTATAGCCAAATATTAGTTGTTAATGTGTTAGTTTTTGTTAGTGGAGGGATTCAAACATACAAACTTTCCCTACCACCTTCTTCCCATATGTGGACTTTGCGACTAGACTAAGCTTATAACTTCTAAGGTGGTTAGTGAGGTGATTGGTCTGGCAGTGGCGACAAATACGAAGGGTGAGGAGAAAAAGGAAATGGGCAAGAAGTACAAGAATAGTAAAAAAGGTAATGCTGATTGGAAGAACCAAGTGAAGTGTTTCTGATGTTGGAAGTTTGGTCATATCTAGAAGGAAAGTCCTAAGAATGGAGAGGAGGATGTTAGGACGATTTCATGGCAAGTGCACCAATCATATACAAGTAGTAAAATAGGAGTATTGAGTATCATATCCACATGATTGGTGTTGTATTAGAAAAAAGTTTACCAAATTTACTAAGTGGTTTACGAACATAAAGCGGTAAAAGCATGAACTTTAAGTGAGGTTTTGATTGTGAAGAAAATTAATAAAATAGATTTTTAAGTAAAAAAGTAATGTTTTTGTGATTTCATATGAAAAGAAAGCTGAAACAACAAATATTTTTCAATAACAAAGGCATTGTTTGGGTTAGAATTCACCAAACGTCACTCTCTTCTCAACTTGAAAGCACAACATGAATTTTCATACAAATCAATGTTAAAATCAATCATTTAATATATTTTTTGCCCTAATCCCTTAGGTGAAAAGAGTCATAGTTCCTTCATTAAGTCTTGATCCCTCACAAACTTAATAAAGGAACTAACTTTATATTTTGTGACTTTAAGATAATCAATGAATTATGTTCTATTCCTAGCAACAAAGCCCAATGAGTATTTTACTTCAGATCAAGATAATGAAAGTGTTTCCCAACTAAAACATGTCAAAACAACAAATTTATGGTTGGTCACTCTAGAACAAGCATTAAGCATAGAAGAAAATACTAATGTTGAAGATAACTGGAAAATACATACATATCATATAAAAAGATATAAGAGAGTTTGAGTTTGGTTATATCTAACTCTAACAATAGAGAAAACTAGCTACTCATAGCCATGAGTATCCCCAAAATACATGAAGAAATGGAAGAAAAAGCAAAATATGGAGAAAGAAAGGAGCTTTGGAGCAATAGGATAGTGATGAATCGTCCAAAATATCTTAGCTCTCTTCATAAATGGTCATTTTCTCCTTTGATAGAGGAGAAAATTTTTCATTTTAATTAATCTTTGGCATAACCATTTTGAGGTGGCTTCAAGCAAAAATATACTTATTTGCGCTTTGTTTGGTTTTCGCTCAGCCGCTCTAAGATGACTTAAAGCCAAAAATTTCAAAAGGCTCTTAATAGTTTGATTTTTCTTCAAATTTAGCAGTGAACTTCAATAATGATTTCTACACCAAAAAGTACACAAAATGAGTATATGTAACCTAAAAACTAATTTAACTAATTGAAATTTAAAAAATTACAAACTATAATTAAAATTGAGGAAAACATCACTTACAAACTTAGAAAAGTAAGATAATTTGTCTGATAAACGATACAAAAATTAAGTACTTTAGGTAATTATCGTAGCTGTTTCAAAATTTTGAAGAGACTATTGATGTTGCACAAGAATTAGAAGGTTATGATCATGGTGGAGTTCTAGTGACATCTTCTTGTGACTCACAAAGGAGCTAAGTCATGGTTTTAGGATGCATTTATTCTATGTATCCAATGAAGAACTACTTCAAGACTTTAGAACTGAAGGAGGGTGAGATGGTCCTCCTTGGGAACAATAATGTCTATAGAGTGCAAGGAATAAGAATGATTAGATTGAGGATGTTAGACAAACATAAGATGTTGTTGTAGGGGTGGGGTTCGTTTGAAGCTTAGTAGGAATTTGCTATCCATAAGTGTATTTAACGTTATGGGCTATTCCACTGAAGTAGAAGGTGGGATGAAAAAGGTGTTTAGAGGAGCATTTGTAGTTGATAGAGGTCAAAATGATAGTGGGTTATACATCTTATAAGGATTTTAATAATTATATAATAATTTTAAAGTTATATATTTAATTAAAGATTTTAATTCTTAATTAATTTATAATTTCTTATTATTAATTTTTCTTTATATACTTTTTAAATTAAAATATAATTAATAACTTAATATATATATATATATAATTTATTTAATAATAAATAAGTAAATTTAAA
The DNA here is from genome assembly GCA_037954015.1 of Psophocarpus tetragonolobus. Lineage (NCBI taxonomy): Eukaryota > Viridiplantae > Streptophyta > Magnoliopsida > Fabales > Fabaceae > Psophocarpus > Psophocarpus tetragonolobus. The sequence continues at coordinate 38,472,555 of CM075692.1, forward strand.
TTATAAAATTTCATACCTGTTTTTTTATACCGAACCTGCCTCACACTTTATGGGAAGGAGGACGAGAAGGGTCAAACCTGCATCTGCCCTACCCATTGCCATCCCTAAATTTGATGAAAGGAAGAAGTAATTTCTTAAAAGAATTCAACAAATGCATGTATTACTTTGATGGTGTTGTTGAGTTTGAGGAGGCTTGGACCAAATTGATTGCAAATTATAATGTACAATAAAACAATTGCGTAATCAATTGATGGTTTAAAAGAAAAATGGGCCTCTTGTTGCATGAAGGAAACATTCACTCTTGGTATGGAAATTATCCAACCAAGTGAGCTTTAATTCTCATTTCAAAGCATATATGAAGTTGAATATGGATATTAAGAAATTCTTTAGACTTTTTGAACAAGTTCTCGAGGAGAAGTGTTACAATGAGCTAGTTTGTGAGTATGACTCTCGCCACAAACTAGTTACTTTGTGATATGAGATGTCTCATATATTGAGACAAGTATGCATAGTTTACACCCACACCTTATTTGAATTGTTGTAGAAAGAATTTTCATCATTCTTAGCTTGTTATATATCACAGAAAAATGAATCTCTTCCTTTGTTTGAAATATTACCACAATGTTTAACCATGAAAGATCTTGAAGAGTACTATATGATCATGCTTCAATATCCATATGTTGCAATTTTAGAAAATTTGAAATGTGAGGTATACTTCGTTCACATGCACAGAATGTTTTTGAAATAAATTATGTAAAAGTTGTTCTTGATAAATACATTTTGAAGAGGTGGACTAAAGAGGGTTGTACTGACATTATACATGATCTTATAAGGAATAAGGTTGAAGAGGATCCTAAACTCTCTACCAGACATAGGTATTGACAAATGACATTTAAAATGCTTAGGGTGGTAGTTGATGTATTTCCCAATGAAAAAAACTATGACATAATAGATAAAAGCTTAGATGTCGTATGCAAGAAAATCAAGGAGTTGCACTTACAAGGACAAGACACTAATGATGATGGTCCTACATTAGTGGTCAATGATAATACGCAACCTAAGTGTTTCAAGTGACGACATAGCATAAAGATGAATAAGTAAACACAACATAAAAGTTAGGTAGAGTTGCAATCAAAGGGGAAAAGAAAAGCTCCAATTAGTTGTCAATCACAAAGTCATACCACTCGGGTATATATGTTTATGCATAAATCAATAATTATTGTCCTTTGTTATATTCATAACTAAGTTCATTGTGAATATTTTAGGACCATGATTCAAGAAATAGTGAGACATCTGAAATTCATTCTTCAACACCTTTTTGTTTGGATTACTCTCAAGTAATTGATAATCAATTTAATTTCACTACATTGTTGATGGTAAAATAATATAATAATATTTTTTAATTTTTATTCCACCTTATAGTGTTTGGTGTTTTGTCTTATTATGATGCAAATGTTTCTTCATGATGAACAAAATTTCACATTAGATGACATGGATTATATCAATATTTGATTACATTGCATTTGATTAATGAATTACTAGTAGATTTTTTTTATGGATCACTCTTATTATTAAAGGACTATTAACATTTTTTGGACGAAATGTATATATGATAATTTTTTTATGAAATGTATTTAGTGATCATATTAACTAATGATTTTCACTAATATTTTCTTGACTGAAATGTAGACATCAACAACGCCTTTTATTTTCAACTACTACCTTCATTTAATAAACAAAAAATAATTACATATATAATGAAAAAAAGATAAAGTAATCTAGATTTGCAAGTTGTTATAAGAAAATTCATTTTCATTGCAATATCATTGACTAGTACAAAGTCACAAAGTTAGTCAATTCTGTTTCTATTTTATAACCTAGTAGATACAAATTTTGTTCTTGATATTTTGTAGATATACAAGTTGATATAGATTCTAGTCCTACTTTATAACTCAAGAGATACAAGAAACAAATTTTATTTCAATACTAACTCTAAAGTTACAAGACTACAAAAATCTTAGCTAAAATCTTAGCAATGCTGCTACAATCTTCAATGCAATTACTGAGCAATATAGTGTTGGCATGGTGGGCTGAAATCCTAGACATCACAATCTACATAATTTGTTGCAAGTACTTCAACCATTTGGTTTGAAACAAAATTGTTTTCACGTCATCTTTCAGTTTCATTTTCCAGTTAGTAAGATAGGTTTCCTCTTGAGGTAGTTTGATCTCAATTTTGTAAGAAAATAATACAGTAATTTTTTCATTTGTACGATCATCTTCACAATCAAAGATTTGGGAGCTGAGTATTAGCTGTCTTACATAGCTTGTAACAACACTTGGATGTCTTTTATAACTTGTAACAATGATTCTACATTTTTAGCTAAAAGGATGATTTTAGATGAAAATTTACCAATCTCATGGAGGGTCTCATCCCATTTGCAATAGACAACGGAGCCTAAATACACAACAATAGTCATAATAGCACTAGTTACTAAATTTTTTAATCGAGAAATAATGTTCAAGAAAAGTTATATAGGAAGGGTTTGAGCTTTTTAACATGGGTATGCTGGAATTAAGCACGATAGTGCGTGTTTTAGTGTTTTTCTCGTAGTCTTGGTAAGCACAATTGTGCTTAATTAAGTACAGTCATGATTAATTGAGCACGGTCGTACGCAAGAATTTGTAATCGCAGCATGATTGTGCTAAATTAAGCATAATTACGCTTCTTTTAGTTAAGTTTTGGGATTTGTTGACATAGTGCAATCGTGCTTAATTCAGTACGATCATGTGAACCTGAATCTTCAATATAGTTGCTTTAGAAAAGCTTGATTTTACCCTTTTTTCTTCCCGTCTCTTAAATATATGTCTAAAATGAGAATAAACACTGAAAAATGAGTTTTGCCAATAAATATGCATTTCTTTCCTTACAAACAAATATTAAACATGATAAAAATCAGGCCAAAATTCAGTTTTTCAACACTTGCAATTTTTTATTATTAATTTTGAACAACAAGAATTTTGAGTAGTTTCTATCATATTTGAGAATTTATAAGAATATTATATTATATAAACTATAACATATTGGTGGGTTGGTCACTAGACACCACTTTCTTAGATTTGAAACACTAACCGAAATACACATGTCTTTAATATTTGTTTAGTAATTTAACCAAAGACAAGGAAGAAAATAACAAAATGTCTTTTGAAAAAACTTGAAAGAATGATAAATATTACTCACCTGACTTTCAAGCTTATAAGGATTAGGCAATTCTTTTTTCTCTCACTCCTGGTGAGGCCTTGAGCTTAATCCACACCTAGGCCTATCACATGTTGCAACTGTGCAATTACTTTAACGAGCTAGAGATCCCATGACTTCTTTAATGAATTATATGCTTCCTAAAGGAAATTGAAGCCTTTCCCTCAATATGGAAATTTATAGTGAAAACATAAGATTTCTTCGAAAGCAGAACAATTGACAGAAAGGAGCAAAAAGTCACAATTTCAAGGTAAGGGCCATGGGAGAGAGCATAAGCATCACAAACAGAATAAACAATGAGACATACATTTGAGACATTGACGGGGGTAAGGTGTTTAAGTGAAATATATGTTCTCATAATTTAATCTCACCCACATATTTGATCCAATGATTACCGATCCTTCAAATTGTAAAATCTATAGTTTTTTTAATGGGAGACGATCCATGCTCGTCCCTCCTCCCCCGTATCTTTCTCTATATAGAAAATTACGGATACACCCTTGAGTTTAGTGAAATTACATATGTATGTCTATGTTTTACTATGTTTAACTCTATGTATTCCTCTATCCGTAGAGTACATTGAATGTACAAAAATGGCTATAACAAATTTTTTGTTATTTATATCAAAAGCTATTCTAGGAGGAATGTTTTCATGCAATCCTAACAAATTAATAACCATTTTTGTAGCTGTAGAATATTTCAATTTATTCTCCTATATATTATCTGTATATATACCAAGAAAGATGTATGGTTTGTTGGAATTGAAGGATTAGAAAGCTTGAAGAAGCCATCAAGTCCTTTGAAACTCTTTGAAGTTTTGGTTTTGAAGAATTAGTTTTATCACTTGGAGTTTTGTTTTTAAGTTTTACTCAATTCATTTTTATGGTACCAAATACATTTGATAGGTGTAGTACATGTACTGTGTGTTTAGATAGACATGAGAATATGTTTGAGTAGCTAAGGGATAGATTACATAAGCTGGGAAAAGATTAAAAATCTTCAAAATGAGTTTTTGTAGTAAGGTAATCGATTATCTTATTATGGTAATCGATTACCCTTCGAGAAAATTGGGTATTCTTATTCCTGCTCTTGGGAGTAATCAATTACTTGAAAATAATAATCGATTATACTCGAGACCATGCTTTTTGGGCCTGTTTTATAGCGACAGATCAGGTAATCTACTAGGTAATCAATTACCTTACTACAAAACTCATATAAAAGCATTTTTAAACCAAATTTTTTACAACTAACAAAAGGTCCAAAGAAAGTTTCCTTATTTCTAACTGTTTTTACCCATTTTCTCCAAGAATGAAACCCATAATTTGATGATTTAAAGGATCAAGAATTGGTTAATCAAAGGGAAAGAAAATTGTGAGTTTGATCTCTATTGCTTGGATATTCATCACAAATCAGGTGATATTATTCTATACCTTAATATTTGTGTTTTTGCACAAGTCTTGATAATCTATTGAGGGGATCTTGAGATTATTGTGAAATTTTACAACGGGGAGTTGTGAGTGAAACATTGTGAGTGACGGGGAGTCAAGGTTTAGCGAACTCTTGTGGGGAGCAAAAGGAAGCCATTTTTGTTGTGTTGTTTTAAATATTTTTGGGATTAAAATCTATATGTGTGGTGTGTATGTATGAGATTTTAGTGGAAAACCGATTAGCGGGACGTTAAGTCTGAAAACTAGATGTAGATCAGGTTGACCGAACCAATATAAAACTATTGTGCAAATTCCCTTTCCTTACACTCTTTATGATTGTTTGAATTGATTTCTTTATTGATTTGTGAATGGGTTTCTCTGCTGAAACTTTATTTTGAATCTTTATGCAACAAAATTGATTCTATTGATATTGATTAATTGAGATGGTTATTGAGATCTTTGATTGAATTGTTGAGTCTTGATACTACACATTCATTACCCATAATCTTTGATTGAAAAGAATTATTATTGGAATTCATATTGTGATTTAACTAAGTTCAAACTAAAAACCATCATTGAATTAATTTTTCTTGATCAAGCTCGATACCCAAAACATAGGAAGTGTTAAATCTTGATCCTTGTTTTCAAGCCTATTTTGAAAACCCATTTTTTTTAAAACACTAAGGTAGATTTTGGAAATTTCTTAAAGGGGATGTTTTCGAAAACTCTGATATTATTTTTGAATAGAAAAAGTTTGAAAACTATATTGTGAATCTATTCAACCCCTCTTCTAAATTCTCCCCTGGGACCAAAATGGTCTAATTGACTACTACGAAATATTTACTCCTGTGTAGGGTAAACTCTTTTATTCTAGTTCATGGTTTCTCTTGGCTATATGGTTTATCTGGGGGAGAGATTGAATTTCAAGAAATAGTGAATGGTTTTATCAATATACAAATGTATAACTCTACTGGAATTTTAGTAGCACTTATATTCATCATTATAGGAATTGAGTTTAAGCTTTCCCCAACCCCTTCTCATCAATAGACTCATAACGTATACAAAGCAGTGTAATTTTCTCAATAAATGCCTATCTCTTTATCTATTTCTGATATGTTTGGATGTTTTGAAAACTCCATGGACATGTAGAGAGAAATGTTATTGCCACTCAAATGAAGACATAACTTTACTTATTTAAATAACAATGAAGGTGAAGCATAGTCAAGAAGAATGAATCCCTTTTTTATTAACAAATTCATCTTGCAAGCTTGTTATTATAGTAGTTCCTATAAAGGATTAGACGAATGACATATAAAATACTTGAATTGTCGATGTAGATGCTATATATATAGTTGGTTCTCATCATTCAAAGATTACAAGTATAATAAGAACATTTGTAAAAAAAAAAAAAAAGATCACCTTAAGATGATCGTCTTATGGCTATTGAGAACGAATAAAATTAAAGAGTTCTATATCTTATTCTTAATGTTTTCGATCTCGGTTTTGTAGGAACAAATCATAAATTCAGATTGAGAAAAACCAATCATTCAAACCACTAATGAAGGATTCCTCAAAAGGTTAAGGATTAGTAATCCTGATGAAAATTCAAAATAGAAAAGATTTGATCTTATTCATACACGGGGAAGTATTAAAAAAAGAAAGAAGAATTCATCCTCTTTTTTATCTCTTTATTTCTCATTAAACGAATGATATCTTTTTTTTTTTTGGAAATCCTATATATTCTTAGTATTATATTGGAAAATCTCATTGCTATTACCCAAACAAACATGAAATATAAATGTTTGCATATTCATTTATATGTCAAATCGGATATGTAATTATTGAAATAATTGTTGGAGACTCAAATTAAACAATAGATATGCAATATATCTCTATAAATCTAGGAACTTTTGCTTACATTGTATCGTTTTGTCAAAAGTAATTTTGAGTCAAATAGATGCAAAAATAAGTTTATTTTAATAGACTAACTAGAGTTGTCAAATGGGTTGACTATGTTTAACATAACTCAATAGGAAAATGAATGGAATTTCAGTTTGTTCAACTTGGCTAAAATCTCTTATAAGTTATATTTCTCATCTACCTTGGCTTTTTGACTCATCAGATTTGGGCAAAATTTACTTTTATTTTTAATCTATATTTATATAATTGTAATAGAGAAAATAAGTAATAAATAATAAAGGAACAATATGTTTAAACTTAAAAAAGAATATAAAAAATGGTTTTTAGATTATTAATTTTTTACAAACAGAAAATTTTTCTTTTTAAAATTAGTAATAACTTTTAAGTGAAAGAAAATTTAAACTAACTTATTAAAAATTAAAAAGAATGTTTGTTTTATTAAAGAAGCACTTTTTCTTTAAATAAAATTTGAAACAAACTAGGGCAATATAAAACCAAATAGCTTTAGTACTTTATGGACTAACATTGTTTAGATTTAGCTACTTATTTTATATCTACTTAACCCAATTTATTATTTTACAAGTTTAGTGTGGTCGATTGATTAAAATATGAAGTGATAATTTTAAACACATTAATAATTAATATCTGTCTATAAAAAAATTATTAATTTCACAAATTATAAGAATTGAATACCGAATATTAAAAAATTGATAACAGCTATTTTTCAGCAATAATAAGTTGATCGTAACATGGTATAGTGGAGGCAAAATGGCAAACCATCAACGCTAATTAATTAAAATTGATTAGAAAGTGTCCAGTTTCAAACACATTAATTATTAACCGCTTACATAAGTTTGTGTGGTTAAAGTTTCATAAAAATTTTAAAATTTAAAAATATTTTTTTAATTCTCAAAATTAATTTTTTTTATATTAACGATATCAGTTTATAAATTTTGGTATATTTATTTGTGTGAGATATGAAATTAAAAATTAAGAAAATTAAAGAAGAGTTATTCATAAATACAAAAATATGTTTTTTGTCATTAATATTGTAGTAACAGTAACAAGAAGAATGACAAAAAGCAAAACAAAAACTAAAAAAATAATTTTTATTTTAAATATTAAAAATTATTTTTTGTGAAACTTAAAAAAAACTTATTTAAACCATTATTAAGCCTATAAAACGGTTTGATTTTTCGCCACCTAAACTCGTGCATAACAAGTTTTAACTGTTGTTTGATTTAGAAAGGTGAATTATTCATCCATAGATAATCGATGGACTTACGTGACATATTAGGATTTAACCTTCCTAAAAGCATTCCACTAATTAATATTCAACATCGAAAAGAAGCCCATGACTATTTATTAATCATTATGACAAAATTTGCACCTTTAAAGGCCTAAAGCAGAAGATATTTCCACCAAATATTTCATTATTACGTAGTCTTTACGTGCAAAACGCCTTCACATAAAGCCGTCACCTTGAAGGTTCCCCGAAGCAGCATATCACTCACTGCCACAGACTCACTTCTCATTCCATACGGACCGCATCGTACAATACAACGTTGCACTCTCGTTTTATTCCCTCGTCGGTCCCACAACGGCACAGTCTGAGTTTACGCCACACACCCATCAACCATCATCCATCATCCATCATCCATCAGCCACAAGCAACAATTAACCTTATGTCTCCAACAGTCAAGTATATTATATTTGGTGGGTTTTAAGAATACGGTAAATTAAGGTATGAAATTAAAACAATAATTAATACGTTTTCATTTTACAGTAAAATTAATTAAGAATAACAGAGCATATTATATCTTATTCTATGTCAAACGGTATTATTGGTATTCCAAACATTTTATCATATTAATTCAAGAACATGTTTAAAATTTAATTAACTAACGTACAAAATAGTTTGCAGAAATAAATAACGATTTATATGTATATATATTTAAATTAATTAGCATTGATGTTTTGCCATTTTGCCTCCACAATGTGAGCTTAATCGAGATAAATTATCAGGAAACTTGTTTCTTCAACATTATAATTAAATGGTTATGAAGTTGATTTAAACATGACATAAGCGTGGGAAATGGGAATCTTTCAGGTGATGGTAATGTCTTTCTATTAATTACTAACATTGTGAAATAAGGGAAAATATCATACGCGAACGCAAGCAGTTCAGTAACATATAATAAAATACTAGAAATACCACTTTAAGTGTGTTAGGGAGTTAGTATATTAATTAGTTTTTTCTTTGTCATCATGTGGCTTTGTTGGCTTAGCTGAGTCATGTTAACTGTTGATGCCGTTTTCCACCACGTCACTTTTAGGAAGAGCTCAAGGGGATAATGAGAATGGTCTAGAAGCCTAGCTAGCTAGTTCAGGCGTGATTCATATTTGGGTATCTGGATTTTATGATAAGGTCACAACAACTGTCCAAGTTCACCCAACCCACCCACCTTCTCTCCTTTTTAAATCAAGATTAATTATTATTATTGTTATTATTTTACTAATTGTAAGCTTCGTCCAAGATTATCCTCTTCATTATGATCACAAGTGAGTCTTTTGCGGGTGCCACAAAGCTGGATCCCTTTCGTCACTGCCCTAATCATTTAATTAGGTGACTAATTGAATATAAAGATTTGAGATGGATAAAGTTATAAATTGGTAATCAATAAGGGATTTAGCTACAACAAAACAAAGAATTATAGTTTTCTAAATACCTCAGCTGCCATTTATGGCTTCATCACATTCACGTTGTGCTTCTCCTTTTTAAATTGCGCTCACCACTTACTTGTAGATCACCTCAAAATTATAAATGTGTAAAGTTATACGCATATTACACTATATGCACCAACTACTACTTATTAACAATTAATACTCCAATGTTCTATAATCTGCGTGCGTTTAACCAAGCAGAAGGTTATCACATGTCTAACATAGAACAAATATATCTTTGCATGTTACTACATTTTATTATTACGTTTATGTATCCGTACGTAGAGAGAATGATGGTGGAAAAGTAATATCTAAATATAATTAAGACATATACGTAGAGAGAGTAATTTTAAGGAAGATTTAAATAAGTTTTTTTAAAATTTTCATTAAAAATTATTTTTAGTTTTTAGAATTTAAAATTACTTTTTTTAGCCTCTAATTCATTTTTATTGATAGAAACTATGTTAATTACTTTTCTTTCTAATTTTAATTTTTTTAATCTTTAATTTTATCTTATTACAGCTAAATATATTGAAACTTATAAATATACAATATTAATAAAAAATAAATTAATTTCAGAAACTAAACATATATTTTAAATTTTAAAGATAAAAAATAATTTTTAGTGAAATTTTAAGTAAAAAAAAAAGTTATGTAAGCCAATAATTGTTCAAACCTATATATGTTATCGTACGTATTGTTCAACATGTTGTTTTCAACGGTTAGTTTCAACTTTCAAGAGATAATTTAATTTAGGTATAATTTATTTCCATCTGTACGATCTACTGTGAACAAAATATTCCATATCTTATCTTTAATAAAATTCTAAGCATACATTTCAAAACCCACGGCAATTACCATGGTTTTGAGATTTGATAATTTAATATTAAAAATTCAAAAAGAATCAAATTAAACTGTTAATATATTATAGTACAAACTTAATTTCCCACGGTAAACCCAAATCGTGTTGCAAAATTTGTCATTGAGCTAATTATTCATCGAGAAAATTGCAAAACATGATTAATGCTCCGTGAATGGAGTTGATGTGATATCATTAAATGTTTAATTTTATTTAACATTATTTGAAATGAACCAATGCATCCTTTAGCTTATGGGCTTTATTTTAAAAAAATGCACGATTAAATAGAATAAACAAAAGTAGGACAGAGCTTACAACTGCAGTGATATATCATATTTTCGTGTAACGAAAATTTGTACTGCATATCGTTTTTACTTCATGTGTTGTACCACATTCGAATTAATTGTAATGGAAAGTACAACAATCATCTTTGGTTCCATTCTCCCAACGAAACTATAGGCACATTAAGTTTCTCAGCTGAAAAAAATAGATGTACTAGTTATTTAGATATTTTCAATGGGTGGGTTTGTTTAAATTGAAAATGAAGTTATTTAAAATAAGTAATTTATTTATAAGTAATTTTTATGAAAGTATAAATTTTTTATGTTTGAATATAATTATAAAAGTGATTTTTAAATGCATTAATTTTTTTTTTGTTTTTTTAATTAATTAAACATCTAAAAATTACAATAAGTGTTGATTTTATTTAAATAAATATTTTTTTAAGTAAAAAATTGAAACAAATTCACTAACTATGTTTTTTAACAAGATTAATAATTTTAGTAAGGTGGCTCAGTTAAAGAAAAAGCGAAAAAGATTCTGAGTTTAATTTTTATTGTTAATAAAAATTAATATTATTAACAACACTAGTATGTTGTAAAAAGTTCAAAACAGAAATTCGAGGACCCTTGTGTGTTTGTGGTGCTTTTGAGTTAAGACTCTATAGGGGAAGGTGAGTCATGAACGTGGACCCCACTCTCCATTTCTGACTCAGCCGTGACTATGATTCGCACAAAAATGTGTCGGCTACTTAAGGATCATGGGCCATTTACAGGTATAACATGATATACATCTATGACATGCATAACATGAACATACATCCATCATAGATCATGTGAATGCTCGTGGATTATAACCATAGTTATTAAACTCGTATTAATTAATACTAATTGAGAAACTTCTATTAATTAATTAAGCTTGTCAGTTAGAGCGGTGTAACCGGTTTAACTGTTTAAGTAACATGTGAATTGATTGTGTTCAAGAATCGATAGATATGATGTCACTCAACCGCATTTTATTAAAAACAGCCAAAAAACTGGCCTGTCATGCACTCCAGAAACCAAAACTTGAAATGACGTTCTTTTTATCTACATCGAAAATTTTCTGTGAAATTTTAAATTAGAACATAAACAATTATTCTAACTTATTTTGAAGTATAGAATTTTAAATGTGTGTATATATTAATAATGAAAATAATAAGAGATATACAAATTATATTCTGTATAACATATAATAATACTATCATCAATTTTCAGCCTTTCAAGATAAAAAAAAATATCAATTTTTAATATTTAGATAATGAAACTGATTTGGTTATAAAAAGGATGATGAAACTGTTATTTAAAATAAAAAAAAAATCAAAATCTCAAATATTATAAGCTTTGAAATTATTTTCTGAAAGAGGGAGTAAATTTGGCACAATTCCAATCATTAAATTATGAATTGTAAACTTGTATATGTAATTCGATATCGTAAACTTTGACTGTTTAATTGTTGGTTTGCCTCAGCTCAAAGCTAGCGATGTGTCATGAAATATCAAATTTAATTTAAATAGTGCTACCCTACCTATATTAAAAGAAAAAATAAATTAAAAGTCCAAAAAAGACAATGGCAGGTAAAACATTATACGGATAAAATAAATTGACAACTTTTATAATTATTTGATGCAAAGTAGAGAGAATCTAACCTGTTAAATATAATTATGGATTACAAACTAGTGAAACTACGATTATTTTAATTGTTGTTTCAACTTAATTATAATTTTATGTTGTTTATTTTTTTTATAAGATGTTGTCTATTATATATGAGTTTAATTTGTCATATTTTTGGATTAAAACTTTTTTATGTTTTAAATAAAATTTTTAAAATAATTATTATTAAATTTAACTATTTTACTGTACACAGTAATAGTAATAATAGATTATTTTAGAATTCTTTTACATTATCATTATATTGTAATTAATTCACTGTACATATTAATTAAAATGTTTTATATGAGTATAGTTGTACTATTTTTTATTGTACTGCAGTACAATATTTTAAAAGTGATTAATGGCTTAAGGATGTGCAAGATAGACGACCACCTAAGACCCCAAGTTTAGAGGAGAACAAAATTTTATGTAACATTATGAATATTTAGAGCAAAATTTATATATTAAAATTAAAATTATATAAAAAAATAAAATTATCAGTCATTAGTCAATTTATTATTAATGTTGATGTTTCTATTTTTCATTATTTCAAAAAAATAAATAGATGATAGTGTATGTAATTGTGTACAATAAATATTAACTTAAAAGTGTGTAAATATATACTATATTATTTTATTTTTCATAAGTCACAATGTATATCAATGTTTTTATAACAAAAAAGGCCTAAACTTTTTTATTTGACTCTCCGCCTGGTAAGTTTAATTAAATCTTTGTGCGTCTATTTTTGAACAATTTTCCAATTTTGTTATTTCATTTTCAATTTATGGTTTTTCAACTTATAAAAAATTAAATTTAAATTAAAATATTAGTATTGGCTAAAGTAATTTTGTCGTTGTGTCGTGATTTCAAGTCGAAATCAATTTTTCGGTTTGCATAACAAAAATAATCCTAGTAGCGGGTCTGAATGGCAGTGGTTACTACCAAACTGCTGGTTTTGGAGTATTAACGTTGGTCGTGTTTGGGTTTGAAAAAGGTTCAAGTTAGGGCCATGTTTTTGGTTGTTTTTTGACCCGTAACAATGTGGTTAGCCAGCCTTCAAAATTCAAAGAGTGGGTCCATTCCACGTCAACAACACATGGCTCTGTGTTGGAGTTTGAATTTGTAAGTCACGAGTGTGTCTTACCCTTACATGAACACGTCTCTTACATTTCACGACTTGATTCAAGGATTCCTCTTTCACTTTTTTAAGCCAAAAAACACTTTTAGGACACAATGATATTAAAATTCCGCGCTGAATCCCATAGTCAAGGCGTAGAATACTCTTAAAATATAACCCAATACTGTGTCGGTTCAAAACCCACGTGCACTGCACTCAATTCTTCGTCTACTGCTTTCCATCATTTTATACACATGCTCATGTTTGTCTACTTTTTTTAGCTTAAGTTGATCGCTGTACAAAATTCTTTTTATTTATTTCAAAAATCACGACCGCGTTTTGTTTCATTTTGAATTTTGACCTGTTATATGGAGTTTGGATAAGGATAGCAATCAGGATCTCAGATATTCAATCTTTGTTAAAAAGTTCAAGGCTTTGACGACCGTGTAAAAAGTTCAATGGTTTTATACCTTCCCCAGTAAGTTGCATTTGGTAGTATTGGAAGAATATAAAATAAATACTAACATTATTTTCTTTAGCATATTCCTTAATATATTGTTTTATTAGTGGATATATATGTCTCATTAAATTACAACTGAATTAAAAATAATGTTTCAATCAATTATTATTATTGTTATTCTTTAAAAGTTAAAACCATATCAATGTTTTGACTGCTATAAAATCCAATGCTTCAATTGTGTAATTGAACAATTGTCAAGCTTATAATAATAATAATAATAATAATAATAATAATAATAATAATAATAATAATAATTATTATTATTATTATTATTATTATTATTATTATTATTATTATTATTGAAGAAAGATATTATAAATTGATTTACTGCCCTTACTTTAAAAGATAAATAGGTTATTTCCTTGTAGTAGTCTTTTTTTATAATTAAAATCTCATTTGAAGTAAACCAAATACACCTTTCAAAGCCTTACATGTATATTATAGGCACAAGGATGAGGAGAGCTAATTGTCATAACTCTCTCTAATTTCAAATGAAAAGGCCCCATAATAATTTAGAATCAATCTTTTGAAGAATGTACACATATTTTGATTGATGCATGCAAGGGGCTATCACAAAATTCTCCAAAAATGAAATAAGAATGAAGTATAAGAGAAATTCTATAACAAGTAATCACGATCATATAAATGATAAAAACATATGGTCAAATGGAGTGCCAGAACAAGAACGATCTATAGGACTATCGCCCACCGAACGTTAAATCACAGTTAGATGTAGTAAACACAAGATATATAGGATAAGAAGCATTAGAATATGAAGAGTTGGTTTAAATAGCATTATTGATGTTGCTGACAAAGAATCGTTCTGACCTTTGTCTAAATATTTAACGAAGTTTGTGAAGACGAGGTGTCAATTATTTTTAGTAGTATTGCTAATTTGCTATCATTACAACCAGCGAGACAGTATTAGAGCAATCTCATAAGCCATACAATGCTGTCTTTTAGGTGGCCTGTAACATATATATACCAAAAATATTGTAAAAGTAGCACTATAAAATAAAACGAATCTAGATGCAATTGTAGAACTTTTGTAAATGAGTTATGCTTGATGCACTAATGTATTTAAGTTACTAAAAGAATACAGGATAAGTGATTGAAAAAAAAAAAAATAAAAGAGGCATTTTCTTTAATATTCCCACAATATCTATTTGCACCTCCATTGAATTAGTGAAGTTCTAAGGGTAGTCTGGTAGTAACTTGATAAGATCAGAGAAAGAAAGATCTGGGTTGAAATCCTTCTATTAACACACTAACAATCAATATTTGCCTATAAAAAAACAAAACCTCCATTAGATTAATATATTTTTTAAAAATCCAAAAACACCCCTAATATCTTTTAACCTAAGATTCTATACTTTTACCATGCCTTACTCATATCTCATTTTTTTTTGTTCTTATTTTGTCTTCTCTGTCCAATATGCTAACTTTCATAGTACAACTTTAATAAAATATCCCTCTATTGCAGCACAACCTACAAAAATATCCCAACAACCATTTATAATCTTCCTTTTGTAGTACACACTAAATACGTCTCAAATTGATATTTTTTATTGCTTCATTGTTATTCCAGATCAATTTATATAAATTTTATTCTCTGCGCAACTTCCAAATCAATTAATAAAAAATTATTTTGAAATATGTTACGAATCAACTAATCTGAATTGAATATTGATTATTTTTTTGATAAGTTTGTTAAAAATGCATAAAAACATAATTAAATTTTTAGATCTGAATCAATTGATACAAATTTATAATTTTATGTATTTCAGATCAATTGGTTTAAAATATAAGAGTATGTTGTGTATTTTTATTGTGAAAGTGCAAATAGTAATTATGGGATGCCAAAAAACATTGCCAATAAAAGAATATAGGCCAAGTTTAGAATTTAACTGAATTCAATTTAGGCCCAGCTGAGCCCATGCCAAATTTTTACAAGTGAATAATGGATTAAACCGAATAATAGCCTAATTTTTATTTCTTATAAAAATTTAAAATTAGAGTTTAATTAGTATATACTGTTATATTGATATTTAATTATGATATTTTATTTATCGTAAATTTGTTAATTAATTAATTATTACTTTAAAAGTCATGTAAATAAAGAGTTATGTTTGAACGTTAAATTATTTTAGGACAACATAAACTAATTAAACACTTAAAATTATTATAGAAATTGTTTACTTATTCAGACTTTACTTTTGGATTAAAGGTGAGTATAACCAAATTTTTAAACACTTTAAAAACATTAGGTTTTTTTCTGCCTAAATGTTAATTTTGATCTTAAAAAAAGAAAGTTAATTTGGATCTGTTTTAGATTTATTTCATTTTAATAATATTAAGTTTTAAAATTTTTATTTTGATTCTTTATGTTTTTTGAAATTTTCATTTTGGTTTTTGATAAAAAAATGTGTACAAATTCATTTCCTTCTTATTTGATATGTGTGAGAGTCCACCTTTATGCACGGAACTATGTATAAATGGGTTAATCTAATAGATTTGTAAACCTAAATCGATATAGAACCAAGCTATTTGCTCCCTATAGACTATATAATTTTATTTTTTTATTTTTTTACAATTACTATAAGAAAAAAAGGCCTATTTAGGTTGGCTCAACATGTCACTAGACCCGGATGGACCAAAGCTAGATAGCCCATTTGGAAGCTTTAGTGAAAAATACCAACATACCCAAGAATACAAACATAACCTCCACACATATATATATATATAACTTATCAACTTGAAAGATTAAGAGGTGTGTTTGGTTACATTATTCCAACATATTTCTTTTTTAATATTTTAATAAATTATCTAGTTAAATTATTATTTCATTAGGCATAATATTTTATTATTTATTTATTATTAAAATTTTCATGTTGATATGTTATTTTGAATCATATATATATATATATATATATATATATATATATATATATATATATATATATATATATATATATAGTATGCTCTGTGGTTGCGACTAGTTCGATCTTCCACATCAGAAAAATTTTTCTTGTTCAAAGATTGTGAAATTCTGCATTCTTGATCTTCATAATTAACTGAGTTTTCAAGATCTCCATCTTTAACTTATATCATTTTCTTGAATTCTTTTCAAAGCAGAGTTAATAATCTAGAAATCAATCTAGTAATTAGGATGAAGCGTTGGTCAGCCGGTAAGGGTGGTCCCGGTAGTCAGTCGTAAGAGACGCAGTAAATCCGTTGGTTTAGCCTGGTGGTCCCGATTCGGTCCTAATTATTTTAGAAAAATGTCTAGATTAATAAAAATGCTTTCTAAAGGAAAAGAAAAGGTAGATGTTAACAATGAAGAATCTGAAGAAACTAAGTTAAATATGATCCATCATGAATTAAGAATTCCGCAAATAGAACATGAATTAAATAAATGGAATATACCGAAATTAGATATAAAAACTATTTATAAAACCTCTTTTAAAGATATGTTTAAATCAGAATATATCATTAAAACGGTTGAAAAAGAAATAGATTTAAAATCTACCCAACAAGAAATTCCATTAATATCTAATCAATTAATTAGGGAACATATAAAAGATTATAGATGTTTACATATAGGGTCCATTCAAATAGCAATTAAACCCCTGTTCAGACTAGGTATGGATATGCCCTTACTAGCCATCCTCAGGGATAACAGACCCAAAGATTTTGAAAACCAAACCCTAGCCTTAATGGAAACTAATCTACATCAAGACCCGGTATATATTAATAATTATCCTAATTATTCCATCGCTCTAAAAAGTCTTCATGAAACAAATAATAATATAATTTTAACCATTAAAATTCTTGAAGAAAAATGGAACCATAGTTCATTCCCATTAACTATAGCATATCGATTATACTATAAAGCAATGAAGACCCAATTAGCTCCAGGAGCCCTAATAATGTCCCCTAAAGATGTAACTACTATGTTATTAGTAAATCCAGAAAAGGTTAACGCCACTGTTCCAAGAACTTTAAAACATGAAGAAATAACTTCAGGATTAAAATGGAAATTAGAAGAAATTCTTCCTCCGAAAAGATTAGAAAATCCTGTTTTAAATAATATTATTGAATATAGAGATGGGGCGGTAGAAGTAGCTTTTGCCCCCTTAGGAAGATCCCTTTCATATCGATCTCCGCAGACCTCTTTTGCCACAGCAAGAAGGTCAATAGATAGATCCGGGTTCTCTATACCTAGGTCTTTGCAATATGTGGGAACAAGGTCGGATCCTACTGTTCCCCAACCAGAATATGAAGAAACAGAACATCAACCTAATTCTCCCCAATATGAATCAGCACATGGTCCGTCAGAATTTAATCAATTAAATGTTATTAAAAAATTTGAAATAAATAAAGATTTATTAAAACAAGAATTTTTAAAGCCTGATAATAAAGAAAAAAGAGACTGGTTCTTTAAAAATTTCTCTCAAATAGAATTACGAGAATACCGAGAAAATTATTATAATTATTTAAAAGAAAAAGAAGAAAATATTCCCTTTTTTAATTGGTTCTCGGAAAACTGTTTTAATAAGCTCCAAATAAATGTTTTAAAAACCGCTGAAAAAATATGGAAAACATCTAAAGGAGAAATTATCAGTATAATTCCCCCCTTAGAAGAAGTAAAATTTCCTAATATTCAAAATCACGAAGTAATAGCCTCCCCTTTTAAAATGATAACTGAAAAAAGGGATATTAATATTAAAGATATTCAAAACTTGCATACTCAGTTAAATTATACTAATCAACTTGTTCATATAATTGCCACAGAAGTAATAGATAAAGAATTACCTCCTAAGAAACTAGAAAGATCTTTAATTAAACCATTTAAGTTCTCAGAAGAGGAATTAAAACATATAAAATTAGGAAAAGATTCTATGTTAGACGAAATAAATAAAAAATTGGATGCTTTAAAAATTAATAAAGTAAATACTATAATAATACCCGATGAAGAATTAGGAGAAATAAATAGAGAACAGTTTGACGATAATTTATTTAAAGTTAATAAATTAAGAAGAAATGCTAGGAGTAGCTCTTCCTTAGGTCCTACCCCTAGACTCACAACTAGAAATTATTATAATAGGCCCACTCTCCCTGATATTCAGTTTGAAGAATGGGAGCTGGAGTCACCATCCTCTTTTGATGGCTCTAGTATCTATGAATGGAACATAGATGGGCTAACTGAAATGCAAATTCTAAGAAAAACAAATGAAATGACCATGGCAGCCTCAGCATATAGAACTAAACAAGATGCGGCTACTACGGTTAAGTTGCTAGTAACCGGGTTCACTGGCCAGTTAAAAGGTTGGTGGGATCATTACCTCTCCGAAGAAGAAAGGTTTAATATAATGAATAGTGTAAAGCAAGAAGCCGATCAAGTAATGCCTCTTATGGTAGAAACCCTAATTTTAGCAATTATCCATAATTTCGTAGGAGACCCTCAATTATTTGATCAACGAATATCATTAATTCTTCACACAATTAGGTGTAAAACCCTAGGGGATTTTAGGTGGTACCACGATAATTTTATCACCTTAGTCTTAACTAGGCCTGATTGTAGAGAAGCATTCTGGAAAGAAAGATTTCTGGCTGGACTTCCTTCTACTTTTGCTGATAAGGTTAGAGAAAGTCTACCTCGATTATACAATGATATCCCATTAAGAGATTTAACATATGGAAGATTAAGTACAGCTACAAAATTAATAGGTTTAGAAATATGTGACACTCTTAAATTACAAAATCAAATTAAAAGAAATCAGGAAATGGGAATTAAAGAATTAGGTAATTTTTGTAGTCAATATGGTTATGAAAAACCTATTCCTCCCTCTGAAAAAAGAAAACGACAGTTGAGAAAACAAAAGAATTTTAAAAATCCTCAACCTACCCAGAGAAGTAACTTTAAAAAATTATCTAAAAAAGTAAATAAGCCTAATAAACCAAATATAGTATGCTATAAGTGTGGAAGAATTGGCCATATGAAAAAAGATTGTAGGGTCAAAGAAAAAATAAAAGCTTTAAAAATGAGTGAAGAATTAAAAGAACAAATAGCTAATTTATTAATATTAGAAGAAGAATCTTCTGAAGAAGAAGAAGAATCGTTAGTTGAAAATAATGAATTAACTGAAAATTCTGATAGTGAAATTGAAGAAAATATTCACACATGTGAACATACAGATACTTGTAATTGCTCGTTCAAAATCAATATGATTAAAGCAGAAACTAAATTAGCACTAGAAATGGTGGATAAAATGGCTAATGAAGAAGACAAATTAGAACATTTATTAAAATTAAAAAATATGATGATAGAACAAGAAATAAGTAAAGACTCTAAAGACAAAGAAAAATTCACGGGATACAATTTTTCGGAAATTTTAAAAATGGATTCTTTAAATAAACCAGTTACAATAAAAGATTTGCAAAAAGAAATAAAAGATTTAAAACAAGAAGTACAGGAATTAAAGTTAAAATTAGAAAATTTAACAGAACAATTTAAAAACAATATGGGTTCAACCTCTAATTCCAATAGCGAAGAAACCGAATTAATTAATCAAATAAAAATTCTTCAACAAAAATGGCAAATTAAAATAGCATTATCCATAGGAAACTCCTTTCATAAAAATTTTATAGCATTAGTTGATTCGGGAGCAGATTTGAATTGTATAAGAGAAGGATTAATTCCTACCCAATATTATGAAAAATCCTTACAAAAATTATACACTGCTAATAATTCTAAATTAAAAGTTCAGTATAAACTATCTAATGCTAATATTTGTAATAAAGGAAAATGTTTTAAAAATAGTTTTATTTTAACTAAAGATATTACAGAAGAAATAATTTTGGGTACTCCTTTCTTAACTCAAATATACCCTTTTGAAGTATCTACTCAAGGAATAAAACATAAAAATTATGTTTTTGAATTTATAAACCCAATTAAATCAAAAGAAGTCTTAACCCTAAAAGATTTAACTGAAAACAATTTTATAAATAAAATTGAAAGTAAAAATGAGCAAATTTACAAATTACAATTAGAAATAAAATATCTAAGAATTGAAAAACAAATAAATAATAATTTAATAAGAAAGAATTTTGAAAACCTTCAAAAAGATTTTGAAAAAGAAATTTGTGCTGAAATTCCCTCGGCTTTTTGGGATCGAAAGTATTTCACTATTAAATTACCATATATAGAAGGATTTCATGAAAATAAAATACCCACTAAAGCAAAACCAGTACAAATGAATAAAGAAACTCTTAATTATTGTAGAAAAGAAATACAGCAATTTTTGGATAAAAAATTAATTAGACCAAGTAAATCTCCATGGAGTTGTTATGCGTTTTATGTCATGAATGCTTCTGAAATAGAACGAGGAGAACCTAGAATGGTTATTAATTACAAACCCCTTAATAATGTCTTAAAATGGATTAGATACCCACTTCCCAATAAACAAGAATTAATAGGAAGACTATATCAAGCCGTAATTTTCTCAAAATTCGATTTAAAATCAGGATATTATCAAATTAAAGTAGCCGAAGAAGATAAATATAAAACTGCTTTTACAGTTCCTTTTGGGCATTATGAATGGAATGTAATGCCTATGGGACTTAAAAATGCTCCTTCTGAATTTCAAAATATTATGAATAGCATATTTAATCCCTACTCCGAATTTGCCGTAGTATACTTAGATGATGTGTTAATATTCTCTAATACTATAGAACAACACTTAAAACATCTAAGAATATTCAAAGAAATAATAAAGAAAAATGGTTTAGTCATTTCGAAAAGAAAAATAAAAATAGGCCAAACTAAAATAAGATTTTTAGGCCATGAAATATTTCAAGGAAAAATAACTCCTATAAGTAGAAGCATTGAATTCGCAAATAAATTCCCTGACGAAATAAAAACTAAAAATCAATTACAAAGATTTCTAGGATGCATTAATTACGTAGCAGACTTCATTCCAAACATAAGAATTACGTGTCAGCCACTTTTTACTAGACTTAGAAAAAATGCAAAACCTTGGACTGAACAACATACGGAAATAATTAAAGAGATAAAAAGTCTAGTCAAAATTTTACCCTGTTTAGGAATCCTTCATCCTAACGCTAATATCATTGTAGAAACTGATGCGTCTGAAATAGGATTTGGAGGAATCTTAAAACAAACCTTTTCGGGGGAAAAAGAACAAATAGTAAGATTCCACTCAAAAGCCTGGGCAGGAGCTCAAATTAATTATAGTGTCATTAAAAAAGAAATTTTAAGCATAGTATTATGTATTAATAAATTTCAAAATGATTTAATGAACAAAGAATTTCTCTTAAGAATTGATTGTAAATCAGCTAAAGAAGTTTTAGAAAAAGATGTTAAAAATATTGTTTCTAAACAAATTTTTGCCCGATGGCAAAGTATTTTATCCTGTTTTGACTTTAAAATTGAATTTATAAAAGGAATTAATAATTCTATTCCAGATTTTCTAACTAGAGAATTTCTTCAGGGAACTCCCTCTCCGCAATGAAACCCTCAGTAAAAACCGCCCTAACAGAAACCACCTCTAAATCAAAACCCTTAAGTATTGCAGATTTAACCCCTTCATACGCAATGAAGTCCTCTTTAAATACCCCCGATAATACCCGAGTATTACCCTCCTCTTTAACTAAAAAGACCTCAGCAGAATTATCATCAAAAGGTAATTTCCCTCCCCTAAAGACACAGACACCTAGCCCCTCTAAAAATCCAGATCCCATAAATGCTCAGAAAGATTACCATATAAAATCTCCCTGTACTCCTGTTCTACCTATCGAGCCAGAATGGGAAGAAGACGAGCCCTTCAACATAATTGACAGAATAAGCCCTAAAGGATGGGCCTGGATTCCAGATAATTTTGAAAAAACCATAAATTTTTATCAAATGATTTTGCTGGATACTAATTCTGTTGAATTAATTCCAGAAAAGGATCCAAAAAATCCTCTCATTACTAATTACTCAAAATTGAAAATTTTAAATGTTTTGTGTCCAACTGATTGGAACCAAAATTGGTTGACTCCGAAAGGCTTTTCTCGACCTTTTAAGCCAACCTCTTTTAATTACTTTGATTATCAAGAAGCTTGGAGTAAAATTCTTCTAAATACTAACCCTAAGCATTCCTGGTATATAAGTTTCAAAAATGAATTACCAATTCGATTACCTTCTTGGTTTATTAAATGGGTAATTGATTTTGGTCCAGTAAAAAGCATTTTACCCTCCAGAATTGTGAAAATGTACGATACTTTTAAAGAAATATCTCCATTAATTCCTTCTAAATACAAATTAACAAGTTTTTTGTCAAAAATGGGAATTGGTTGGCTGATGCAACCCCAATACCAGATACATCATCACATGGGTGACCCGTTTCCGAAACAAGTTTGCCTAACTGTGAAAGTATTTTGGTGGCAAAAGTTTAATGTTGACTACGTTGACACTAAGTTTCGCCAGTTCAAGAATTCTCCACCTAAAGCTTCTCTCCCTCCTGCTTCAACTTCATCTTCTCCATTAAAGATTGAAGATTTGGTAGGCCCTACCAAAGATAAAAAAGAATCAAAAAAGAAACTGCTTGAAGTATTATCCTCTTTGGATTCTGAAGAAGAAACCGAAGAAAACGAAGAATTACTTTCAGATGACTGTTATGCCATCCAAATGGCACAAGACCCTAATTTAGACTCGGACTAGCAATTATTGACAGAGCAATGCCTTTCCTGCCAGAAAATCTTCAGCTTGGTAAATGCTCTTCGATAATTCCAAACGACGGTTCTGTGCAAGACAGCTGTTCGCAAGTACGAGGACCCATCCAAAATAATTCTGTAGGTCAGATGGTCAGGAATCTTTGATTTTTCAAAAGAGACGGTAAAGTTTGTCGGCCTCTTTTAAAGATTCGAGATAAAGACAAGAAAGTGGAAGACAAAGTGGCGAATTATCCGGAAGACTTTACGGAAGACAAAGTGGCGAAACATCCGGAAGACTTTACGGACTTAATTAGTTTTAATAATTTTGGATTCCGCTTGTAATTTATTTCAATTCCGGACTTCGCATCCGGCCCTTGTAACTCTATAAATAGAATTGAAGAAGAGGGGATAGACACAGCTCGGCAGAGCCTTAAATTTCTATCTCTCTCCTTCCAACCCTCTCTCCCTTGTAATTCATCCATCCATCAATAAATCTCTTTGTATAACTCTTTCCTCTGCTGTGCCTCTGTAAGTAATCTTAATTCTTATACTTAAATAACTCTTTCAAATTATACACGCTTGCAAATGGTATCAGAGCCTAACGAAAAAAGTTTTGCTGAAAATATATAAGTATGCTCTGTGGTTGCGACTAGTTCGATCTTCCACATCAGAAAAATTTTTCTTGTTCAAAGATTGTGAAATTCTGCATTCTTGATCTTCATAATTAACTGAGTTTTCAAGATCTCCATCTTTAACTTATATCATTTTCTTGAATTCTTTTCAAAGCAGAGTTAATAATCTAGAAATCAATCTAGTAATTAGGATGAAGCGTTGGTCAGCCGGTAAGGGTGGTCCCGGTAGTCAGTCGTAAGAGACGCAGTAAATCCGTTGGTTTAGCCTGGTGGTCCCGATTCGGTCCTAATTATTTTAGAAAAATGTCTAGATTAATAAAAATGCTTTCTAAAGGAAAAGAAAAGGTAGATGTTAACAATGAAGAATCTGAAGAAACTAAGTTAAATATGATCCATCATGAATTAAGAATTCCGCAAATAGAACATGAATTAAATAAATGGAATATACCGAAATTAGATATAAAAACTATTTATAAAACCTCTTTTAAAGATATGTTTAAATCAGAATATATCATTAAAACGGTTGAAAAAGAAATAGATTTAAAATCTACCCAACAAGAAATTCCATTAATATCTAATCAATTAATTAGGGAACATATAAAAGATTATAGATATTTGCATATAGGGTCCATTCAAATAGCAATTAAACCCCTGTTCAGACTAGGTATGGATATGCCCTTACTAGCCATCCTCAGGGATAACAGACCCAAAGATTTTGAAAACCAAACCCTAGCCTTAATGGAAACTAATCTACATCAAGGCCCGGTATATATTAATAATTATCCTAATTATTCCATCGCTCTAAAAAGTCTTCATGAAACAAATAATAATATAATTTTAACCATTAAAATTCTTGAAGAAAAATGGAATCATAGTTCATTCCCATTAACTATAGCATATCGATTATACTATAAAGCAATGAAGACCCAATTAGCTCCAGGAGCCCTAATAATGTCCCCTAAAGATGTAACTACTATGTTATTAGTAAATCCAGAAAAGGTTAACGCCACTGTTCCAAGAACTTTAAAACATGAAGAAATAACTTCAGGATTAAAATGGAAATTAGAAGAAATTCTTCCTCCGGAAAGATTAGAAAATCCTGTTTTAAATAATATTATTGAATATAGAGATGGGGCCGTAGAAGTAGCTTTTGCCCCCTTAAGAAGATCCCTTTCATATCGATCTCCACAGACCTCTTTTGCCACAGCAAGAAGGTCAATAGATAGATCCGGGTTCTCTATACCTAGGTCTTTGCAATATGTGGGAACAAGGGCCTCTCTCCCTTGTAATTCTATTTATAGAGTTACAAGGGCCGGATGCGAAGTCCGGAATTGAAATAAATTACAAGCGGAATCCAAAATTATTAAAACTAATTAAGTCCGTAAAGTCTTCCGGATGTTTCGCCACTTTGTCTTCCGTAAAGTCTTCCGGATAATTCGCCACTTTGTCTTCCATTTTCTTGTCTTTATCTCGAATCTTTAAAAGAGGCCGACAAACTTTACCGTCTCTTTTGAAAAATCAAAGATTCCTGACCATCTGGCCTACAGAATTATTTTGGGTGGGTCCTCGTACTTGCGAACAGCTGTCTTGCACAGAACCGTCGTTTGGAATTATCGAAGAGCATTTACCAAGCTGAAGATTTTCTGGCAGGAAAGGCATTGCTCTGTCAATAATTGCTAGTCCGAGTCTAAATTAGGGTCTTGTGCCATTTGGATGGCATAACAGTCATCTGAAAGTAATTCTTCGTTTTCTTCGGTTTCTTCTTCAGAATCCAAAGAGGATAATACTTCAAGCAGTTTCTTTTTTAATTCTTTTTTATCTTTGGTAGGGCCTACCAAATCTTCAATCTTTAATGGAGAAGATGAAGTTGAAGCAGGAGGGAGAGAAGCTTTAGGTGGAGAATTCTTGAACTGGCGAAACTTAGTGTCAACGTAGTCAACATTAAACTTTTGCCACCAAAATACTTTCACAGTTAGGCAAACTTGTTTCGGAAACGGGTCACCCATGTGATGATGTATCTGGTATTGGGGTTGCATCAGCCAACCAATTCCCATTTTTGACAAAAAACTTGTTAATTTGTATTTAGAAGGAATTAATGGAGATATTTCTTTAAAAGTATCGTACATTTTCACAATTCTGGAGGGTAAAATGTTTTTTACTGGACCAAAATCAATTACCCATTTAATAAACCAAGAAGGTAATCGAATTGGTAATTCATTTTTGAAACTTATATACCAGGAATGCTTGGGGTTAGTATTTAGAAGAATTTTACTCCAAGCTTCTTGATAATCAAAGTAATTAAAAGAGGTTGGCTTAAAAGGTCGAGAAAAGCCTTTCGGAGTCAACCAATTTTGGTTCCAATCAGTTGGACACAAAACATTTAAAATTTTCAATTTTGAGTAATTAGTAATGAGAGGATTTTTTGGATCCTTTTCTGGAATTAATTCAACATAATTAGTATCCAGCAAAATCATTTGATAAAAATTTATGGTTTTTTCAAAATTATCTGGAATCCAGGCCCATCCTTTAGGGCTTATTCTGTCAATTATGTTGAAGGGCTCGTCTTCTTCCCATTCTGGCTCGATAGGTAGAACAGGAGTACAGGGAGATTTTATATGGTAATCTTTCTGAGCATTTATGGGATCTGGATTTTTAGAGGGGCTAGGTGTCTGTGTCTTTAGGGGAGGGAAATTACCTTTTGATGATAATTCTGCTGAGGTCTTTTTAGTTAAAGAGGAGGGTAATACTCGGGTATTATCGGGGGTATTTAAAGAGGACTTCATTGCGTATGAAGTGGCTAAATCTGCAATACTTAAGGGTTTTGATTTAGAGGTGGTTTCTGTTAGGGCGGCTTTTACTGAGGGTTTCATTGCGGAGAGGGAGTGCCCTGAAGAAATTCTCTAGTTAGAAAATCTGGAATAGAATTATTAATTCCTTTTATAAATTCAATTTTAAAGTCAAAACAGGATAAAATACTTTGCCATCGGGCAAAAATTTGTTTAGAAACAATATTTTTAACATCTTTTTCTAAAACTTCTTTAGCTGATTTACAATCAATTCTTAAGAGAAATTCTTTGTTCATTAAATCATTTTGAAATTTATTAATACATAATACTATGCTTAAAATTTCTTTTTTAATGACACTATAATTAATTTGAGCTCCTGCCCAGGCTCCTGAGTGGAATCTTACTATTTGTTCTTTTTCCCCCGAAAAGGTTTGTTTTAAGATTCCTCCAAATCCTATTTCAGACGCATCAGTTTCTACAATGATATTAGCGTTAGGATGAAGGATTCCTACACAGGGTAAAATTTTGACTAGACTTTTTATCTCTTTAATTATTTCCGTATGTTGTTCAGTCCAAGGTTTTGGATTTTTTCTAAGTCTAGTAAAAAGGGGCTGACACGTAATTCTTATGTTTGGAATGAAGTCTGCTACGTAATTAATGCATCCTAGAAATCTTTGTAATTGATTTTTAGTTTTTATTTCGTCAGGGAATTTATTTGCGAATTCAATGCTTCTACTTATAGGAGTTATTTTTCCTTGAAATATTTCATGGCCTAAAAATCTTATTTTAGTTTGGCCTATTTTTATTTTTCTTTTCGAAATGACTAAACCATTTTTCTTTATTATTTCTTTGAATATTCTTAGATGTTTTAAGTGTTGTTCTATAGTATTAGAGAATATTAACACATCATCTAAGTATACTACGGCAAATTCGGAGTAGGGATTAAATATGCTATTCATAATATTTTGAAATTCAGAGGGAGCATTTTTAAGTCCCATAGGCATTACATTCCATTCATAATGCCCAAAAGGAACTGTAAAAGCAGTTTTATATTTATCTTCTTCGGCTACTTTAATTTGATAATATCCTGATTTTAAATCGAATTTTGAGAAAATTACGGCTTGATATAGTCTTCCTATTAATTCTTGTTTATTGGGAAGTGGGTATCTAATCCATTTTAAGACATTATTAAGGGGTTTGTAATTAATAACCATTCTAGGTTCTCCTCGTTCTATTTCAGAAGCATTCATGACATAAAACGCAGAACAACTCCATGGAGATTTACTTGGTCTAATTAATTTTTTATCCAAAAATTGCTGTATTTCTTTTCTGCTAAGAGTTTCTTTATTCATTTGTACTGGTTTTGCTTTAGTGGGTATTTTATTTTCATGAAATCCTTCTATATATGGTAATTTAATAGTGAAATACTTTCGATCCCAAAAAGCCGAGGGAATTTCAGCACAAATTTCTTTTTCAAAATCTTTTTGAAGGTTTTCAAAATTCTTTCTTATTAAATTATTATTTATTTGTTTTTCAATTCTTTGATATTTTATTTCTAATTGTAATTTGTAAATTTGCTCATTTTTACTTTCAATTTTATTTATAAAATTGTTTTCAGTTAAATCTTTTAGGGTTAAGACTTCTTTTGATTTAATTGGGTTTATAAATTCAAAAACATGATTTTTATGTTTTATTCCTTGAGTAGATACTTCAAAAGGGTATATTTGAGTTAAGAAAGGAGTACCCAAAATTATTTCTTCTGTAATATCTTTAGTTAAAATAAAACTATTTTTAAAACATTTTTCTTTATTACAAATATTAGCATTAGATAGTTTATACTGAACTTTTAATTTAGAATTATTAGCAGTGTATAATTTTTGTAAGGATTTTTCATAATATTGGGTAGGAATTAATCCTTCTCTTATACAATTCAAATCTGCTCCCGAATCAACTAATGCTATAAAATTTTTATGAAAGGAGTTTCCTATGGATAATGCTATTTTAATTTGCCATTTTTGTTGAAGAATTTTTATTTGATTAATTAATTCGGTTTCTTCGCTATTGGAATTAGAGGTTGAACCCATATTGTTTTTAAATTGTTCTGTTAAATTTTCTAATTTTAACTTTAATTCCTGTACTTCTTGTTTTAAATCTTTTATTTCTTTTTGCAAATCTTTTATTGTAACTGGTTTATTTAAAGAATCCATTTTTAAAATTTCCGAAAAATTGTATCCCGTGAATTTTTCTTTGTCTTTAGAGTCTTTACTTATTTCTTGTTCTATCATCATATTTTTTAATTTTAATAAATGTTCTAATTTGTCTTCTTCATTAGCCATTTTATCCACCATTTCTAGTGCTAATTTAGTTTCTGCTTTAATCATATTGATTTTGAACGAGCAATTACAAGTATCTGTATGTTCACATGTGTGAATATTTTCTTCAATTTCACTATCAGAATTTTCAGTTAATTCATTATTTTCAACTAACGATTCTTCTTCTTCTTCAGAAGATTCTTCTTCTAATATTAATAAATTAGCTATTTGTTCTTTTAATTCTTCACTCATTTTTAAAGCTTTTATTTTTTCTTTGACCCTACAATCTTTTTTCATATGGCCAATTCTTCCACACTTATAGCATACTATATTTGGTTTATTAGGCTTATTTACTTTTTTAGATAATTTTTTAAAGTTACTTCTCTGGGTAGGTTGAGGATTTTTAAAATTCTTTTGTTTTCTCAACTGTCGTTTTCTTTTTTCAGAGGGAGGAATAGGTTTTTCATAACCATATTGACTACAAAAATTACCTAATTCTTTAATTCCCATTTCCTGATTTCTTTTAATTTGATTTTGTAATTTAAGAGTGTCACATATTTCTAAACCTATTAATTTTGTAGCTGTACTTAATCTTCCATATGTTAAATCTCTTAATGGGATATCATTGTATAATCGAGGTAGACTTTCTCTAACCTTATCAGCAAAAGTAGAAGGAAGTCCAGCCAGAAATCTTTCTTTCCAGAATGCTTCTCTACAATCAGGCCTAGTTAAGACTAAGGTGATAAAATTATCGTGGTACCACCTAAAATCCCCTAGGGTTTTACACCTAATTGTGTGAAGAATTAATGATATTCGTTGATCAAATAATTGAGGGTCTCCTACGAAATTATGGATAATTGCTAAAATTAGGGTTTCTACCATAAGAGGCATTACTTGATCGGCTTCTTGCTTTACACTATTCATTATATTAAACCTTTCTTCTTCGGAGAGGTAATGATCCCACCAACCTTTTAACTGGCCAGTGAACCCGGTTACTAGCAGCTTAACCGTAGTAGCCGCATCTTGTTTAGTTCTATATGCTGAGGCTGCCATGGTCATTTCATTTGTTTTTCTTAGAATTTGCATTTCAGTTAGCCCATCTATGTTCCATTCATAGATACTAGAGCCATCAAAAGAGGATGGTGACTCCAGCTCCCATTCTTCAAACTGAATATCAGGGAGAGTGGGCCTATTATAATAATTTCTAGTTGTGGGTCTAGGGGTAGGACCTAAGGAAGAGCTACTCCTAGCATTTCTTCTTAATTTATTAACTTTAAATAAATTATCGTCAAACTGTTCTCTATTTATTTCTCCTAATTCTTCATCGGGTATTATTATAGTATTTACTTTATTAATTTTTAAAGCATCCAATTTTTTATTTATTTCGTCTAACATAGAATCTTTTCCTAATTTTATATGTTTTAATTCCTCTTCTGAGAACTTAAATGGTTTAATTAAAGATCTTTCTAGTTTCTTAGGAGGTAATTCTTTATCTATTACTTCTGTGGCAATTATATGAACAAGTTGATTAGTATAATTTAACTGAGTATGCAAGTTTTGAATATCTTTAATATTAATATCCCTTTTTTCAGTTATCATTTTAAAAGGGGAGGCTATTACTTCATGATTTTGAATATTAGGAAATTTTACTTCTTCTAAGGGGGGAATTATACTGATAATTTCTCCTTTAGATGTTTTCCATATTTTTTCAGCGGTTTTTAAAACATTTATTTGGAGCTTATTAAAACAGTTTTCCGAGAACCAATTAAAAAAGGGAATATTTTCTTCTTTTTCTTTTAAATAATTATAATAATTTTCTCGGTATTCTCGTAATTCTATTTGAGAGAAATTTTTAAAGAACCAGTCTCTTTTTTCTTTATTATCAGGCTTTAAAAATTCTTGTTTTAATAAATCTTTATTTATTTCAAATTTTTTAATAACATTTAATTGATTAAATTCTGACGGACCAGGTGCTGATTCATATTGGGGAGAATTAGGTTGATGTTCTATTTCTTCATATTCTGGTTGGGGAACAGTAGGATCCGACCTTGTTCCCACATATTGCAAAGACCTAGGTATAGAGAACCCGGATCTATCTATTGACCTTCTTGCTGTGGCAAAAGAGGTCTGCGGAGATCGATATGAAAGGGATCTTCTTAAGGGGGCAAAAGCTACTTCTACGGCCCCATCTCTATATTCAATAATATTATTTAAAACAGGATTTTCTAATCTTTCCGGAGGAAGAATTTCTTCTAATTTCCATTTTAATCCTGAAGTTATTTCTTCATGTTTTAAAGTTCTTGGAACAGTGGCGTTAACCTTTTCTGGATTTACTAATAACATAGTAGTTACATCTTTAGGGGACATTATTAGAGCTCCTGGAGCTAATTGGGTCTTCATTGCTTTATAGTATAATCGATATGCTATAGTTAATGGGAATGAACTATGATTCCATTTTTCTTCAAGAATTTTAATGGTTAAAATTATATTATTATTTGTTTCATGAAGACTTTTTAGAGCGATGGAATAATTAGGATAATTATTAATATATACCGGGCCTTGATGTAGATTAGTTTCCATTAAGGCTAGGGTTTGGTTTTCAAAATCTTTGGGTCTGTTATCCCTGAGGATGGCTAGTAAGGGCATATCCATACCTAGTCTGAACAGGGGTTTAATTGCTATTTGAATGGACCCTATATGCAAATATCTATAATCTTTTATATGTTCCATAATTAATTGATTAGATATTAATGGAATTTCTTGTTGGGTAGATTTTAAATCTATTTCTTTTTCAACCGTTTTAATGATATATTCTGATTTAAACATATCTTTAAAAGAGGTTTTATAAATAGTTTTTATATCTAATTTCGGTATATTCCATTTATTTAATTCATGTTCTATTTGCGGAATTCTTAATTCATGATGGATCATATTTAACTTAGTTTCTTCAGATTCTTCATTGTTAACATCTACCTTTTCTTTTCCTTTAGAAAGCATTTTTATTAATCTAGACATTTTTCTAAAATAATTAGGACCGAATCGGGACCACCAGGCTAAACCAACGGATTTACTGCGTCTCTTACGACTGACTACCGGGACCACCCTTACCGGCTGACCAACGCTTCATCCTAATTACTAGATTGATTTCTAGATTATTAACTCTGCTTTGAAAAGAATTCAAGAAAATGATATAAGTTAAAGATGGAGATCTTGAAAACTCAGTTAATTATGAAGATCAAGAATGCAGAATTTCACAATCTTTGAACAAGAAAAATTTTTCTGATGTGGAAGATCGAACTAGTCGTTTCACAATCTTTGCACAAGAAAATTTTTCTGATGTGGAAGATCGAACTATATATATATATATATATATATGACGCTAAAAGCTTTTGAAAAACATTTATCCTAATTTATCCCAATGGGATAACGGGATAGTTTTTTCAAACATAAAAAACTTTACTTATTTTTTTATTAACAACAGAAAAATGACTTATTTACGAAACAGACGAAATTTTCTTCTTAAAAAAATAACATATTTTAAAGTAAAAAATAATTTAAATAAACACATTTTTTTAAAAATTTCTTATGTTATTAAAGGAAATCACTTTTTCTTTAGAGAAAAAAAAACCGAGTCCAGTACTTTGTGATTGTAATATTATATTTATATTTAAAATAATTTATATTTTCTTTAAAATTTAATTCTTTTAAAGTACATATCCGATATTTAGAGAATAAAATGTATTGATAACCATCTATTTGTATCTCAAAATGATAGTTATCAATGCTCTTATCTTATTTATCTTGTAAAGTGCATTTTTTACTCTTCTGAGATGTCTAATCCTTATGTTTATTTAGTGAATAAGTTAATTTGTTACCGATTTTTATAACTTTTTTTTTCATTTTCTTTTTTTTTTTTAAATCTTGGTGATAAACTCATCTCTTGCAACCATTAAAACAAAATTAGGTTGACAGTTTTAATCTAATATCAAAATGACTTGAATCCAATCTAACTAGTTTTTTAGTGGATTAAAAATGAACGGAATTGATGGTTTTTAACATGTCTAACAGTACTACTTTAATAGACAATTTTCTTAAATGTATCATAGGCCTTCTTTTATTTTGCCAACAAAATTACTTCTAAGTGCTTAATAGGGTTACAATTTTATTTGAACAAATTGGTATAAATCTTTATAAAGTAAAAAGAAGTATATACGTTTGAAAACTTGAATAATAAAAAACAAACAATTCTTATTATATTACTTATATTTGTTGAAATAAGTTGAATTGTTATACTTATATTTTTGTTAACTTAGACCAACAATAATCTTAAATTTTGATGTTTGAAAAAAATAATTATATAAGGGTTAAAGTATTTATTTCAAGAATATGAACGCACAAGTAGAATAGATACAAAAACATGCAGTATAGAAACATTGCAGTATAGAAACATGCTTATTATAAGGAATAAAATGTGTCTTTTGATGTACGCATGCTTAAGTAGATGAAGGATTAACATAAGTCTTTAAATATATATGAGTAAAATTTTATCAATATGTACTTATCTTTAGTAGGTATTTTGTATTTAAGAATGTTTTTCATTGATTTATAATGAGACAATTTTCAACAGATAATAAGAATTTAAAAAATATAAAGAAATACGTCCAATGCATATAAAGTTGAGACTTTTCTTAATAAAAAAGATTTGACATATTATTTATTGGAAAAGAAATCAATTGGTACCGAAAAATATATATGAAGTGCTTTATTACATCAAATATGATTAGTTGGTGAAAAATAAATAATGTTGCATTATGCATCAAGGGATAGATCAAACAAAGATACTTAAATATGCAAAATTTAATCTTGATGAGTCACAACTATTCACTTTCAGAGACTTTCTATGAACAGTCTTACTTGATATATATATATATATATATATATATATATATATATATATATATATATATATATATATATATAATGGAATCCTGAAATTTTCAAATAGAGAGAACACATTTAAATTATTTCTATGTGCTAATTTCATATTTCATTCTCTTTGTAAAGTTTTCTATATTTCTAAGCAACAATTCTTAAATCATTTATGTGTCCTGAGAGTTAAATTTTAACCTTCATTGTATATGGGTCTTAAAAACATGACTAAATAACTTTGTGTCTTGTAAAACTTCTAAATCATTTGATGTAAAAAGATCTTGAACAACCTTGATATAAAAAAATACTTGAGTTATTAGTTTGAAAAAATTAGTAAAAGACTATTTTTGTTGAAGTGAACTAAACCTTAATTGTTATGACATTGAACATAATCTTAAGACTAAGACAACCCAATATAACAATAATACTTTCTTTCTTTTATCCAATATTGAGTTGTTTTTATAAAAGTTTCGTGACACATTTAAACAAATTGAGTTTTATTTTTTTTATAACAAGCTTTTAAATAGTTTAACAATTTCTTGTGAAAAGTTTGCGAAAAAGTTTTAAATAGAATTCAACCCCACTTATTATGTTTTTGCACACTTAAAATTTTTAGTAACTTAAAATTTATTTTCTTTGATTATATATACTTTTAAAAAAAGAACTAATTGTATTTAGTAAGAGACTCACATGAGTGCAACTCAAAATAGCACTTCAGTATTAATTATTTAAGGGTCTAGGTTAACCAAATAAGGATTTGAAAGAAAAATATTAATGCTTTTAAAAACATATCAGTTACTAATTAATAATTTATTAGTTTAATTGTGATTGAATTAATAGTTGAATCGATTTTAATAAAATAATATTATACAAAATAATATTTAAAAAACACTAACATAATTTCATAATGTTAAAACTTAAAAGTGTCATAATTTCACAAAAAAAAAACACCTTAAAAATGTCATAAATCATACTTCATAAGTCATGAATATTAATTAAAAAAAGTCAAAACATACAAAAACAAATTACATATATATTGTGAAAACAATTATCAAATACATAAAAACAAAATTACTAAATATATTCCGATTTTAGTAAGGTAACGTCACTTTTTTTTTCTTTAAATTTGGAATTAAATAGAATGGAGTTAGTAAAATAGGTGTTGTACTTAGAATATCTGAAAAAGTTAGAAAAAAAGTTGACATTTAAAGCAAGCCTAATTGTGAAATGATCGAACCAGTTCAATTCGATTTTGCCAGCTTAAGGCATAAGTGATTGATTATAGGTCGATTCAATAGATGATCGATTTTAGTGTATTTTAAACTGACAAAGGAATATTTGCCAGTTTAAATAGTTGAATCAACTAGTTTTTAAAATATTAAAAAATATATTTAATAAAAATAAGAATTATATGCTAATACAACTTAAAATATAATAACACATGAGCACAAGTTTCATCTTTTTAATAACATATTGCTCCTTACCCAATACCTTTAGGAGAATTGTTAGCATTTTCCATCACTTAAAGTTAGGTACATCTTAGTATAAGAAAAACGAAACTCTTAATTTAGGATTTTAAAAATAAAATATTTAACATTAATATTTTTATAGGTTTCATAAGCTTACTTGACGACTTTGTTCCAATAATAATTTTTTTGTTTTTTTTATTTTAAAATTAATTTCTGATTATTTTAATTAATAAAAATATATCTAACTTACTACATGAAAGAACTATTTTTAATCATAATTTTAATTCAATAAAATTTAATTTAAAAGACTAACTTATTATGACTAGAAATATGTTGGTGGCTATTAAAACAAACAAAGAAATATATTAGCGGCTGTTAAGGATGGAAAAATGGATCAGGTTGACTTGTTTTGCCTTGTCTAGTTTGTAGTTCGCAAAAAACAGAGTGGAACAGACTGATCCGTCATGTTAATCGTAGGCTAAATTATCAGGTTCATCCCACCTACAGGTGGGTCAGTGGATTGGCTTGCCAATTTTTCCAAATTTTTTATTTTTTCTAAACTAATTTTTTTGTTTGCCAAATTTCAAAATATCAAAATAAAATATCTTAACCAAAACTAGTCTAAAAATTATAAAGTAAAGTAGTAATATTAAAGTAAATTTTTAATTTTTATTTTTAATCTAAATTAAATTTTAATATAATTTGATTAATTTATAAAGTAAAATAATAATACTAAAGTTTGATTATTTAATATATTAATTCTCATACTTTTAATTTTAATTGATTTAATTCTATTTTATATTTATAATATAATTAATATAAAAAATATTATTAATATATTATAATTAGGGTGGGGGGTTATTTTGCGCCGCATCTGGCCCAACAGGTTGATGGGCTAGGCAGACTGACCAAAACAGATTGGCGGGCCAAAATCTTTATCTTGTCCCACCAAAAGACTTTTTAATTTAACACCTACCATTTTTAGTTTCACACCTACTTTCTTTTAATTTTTTTTTTAAATATCTATTCTACCCCTCTAACTCTAACCCTACCTTTATATCCTCTCTTTCTCCTTTCCCACCTACTACTTCTGCGGCCTCTCTCACCTTCTCTCTCTTTCCTTTTCATTTTTTCCACATTCTCTTTTGAGCAACCTCCCCCCTCACAATCCACCACGAACCTCCCCACCCTAAGCACCACAACCTCGCCACCACCCATAGCCACCACAACCTTGCCCCATCTCCCGTCGTTGCATCGATAAACATGCCTCCTAGCCACTGTTACCCCTTGAGTTGTTGGTTTGACCACCTTAAACTCGACACCTTCCTCATAGTTTGACCCAAAAATAGTAAGGTGAACACGTATTTATTCTTCTCTGGTGAGATATCGTCAGAGAAGTAAAAAAATTTCAAATTAAAAAATTGCAAATTTTTTCTTTCTTTAGCGGTACACTTCTAGAGAAGAAAAATTAAAGGACAAAATAGTTTTTTTTCCATCACTAAGTAAGAAATGAAAAATAAATAGATATTAAACAAAAAATCTTACAAAAATTGTAATGAATTGGCGGGCCAGCTTATCGGGCCTTACCCACTCTGCTTAAAACTGGAAATAAATTAATAAGTATTTTTGTTAACATAATTGAATAAAGGCGTGAAACTGGAAATAAATTAATAAGTATTTTTGTTTATCGGGCCTTACCCACTCTGCTTAAAACTGGAAATAAATTAATAAGTATTTTTGTTAACATAATTGAATAAAGGCGTGAAAAAAAAAAAATCCAATAAAGAGGACTCTGAAGAGTAACGAGTTTAACGGTGTCATATCTAACGAGTATCATACTTGCATTGGAAAAAAAAAAAAAAAGAAAAAGAAGGAGAAAAAAACACGCAGATGCAAGAGGATTAAATAAAACACAAAAGTAACAACCTCATTCGTATATATATGTTTGACTCTAGGAGTCAATGCGAACCTGATCATCGGCGACGAGAACCTTGACGCCTCTGTTCCTGATGGTGTTAACCACTGTCCAAACCTTATCTCCGTTGTCCACACTCTTCTTCTCGATCTCACTCTCTACGTTAAAGTGGACCCCACCTCCCATTCCCAGCTCCGGCGCCTCCGTCTTCACCCGCATCGCCAGCACCTCCCCGACGGACGCCGCCGCCTTCGCATCACATCCTCTACCCCAATCGAACGCGCTTCTCAGCGCGTGTTCCACTGTGGACGCACTCGCCACCACCCTCCCGTTGCTCCCGTCCACCACGTTGGCCGTCATGTGCTTGGCCGACACAAACACCTTCAAAACATACCTCATTCCCTTCCCAATCCCTAAACCCATGGGCTCGCCTAATATAAGTTGGGCCTTTCTCGGTCTTGGCCCAATACAAATACAATCCAATAGAAGAAAATAACGGAATCCCATTTTTAATATCACACGAATATGGCAATGACAACAATGGGAATGGCATCAGCTACGATTCCGCTTATTCTCGCGTGTAGGAGTAGCAATAGTGTTAGCGCTGCTTCCAGAATCTTCTTCCCTTTACGTTCTCCTCTTTCTCGTTCCATCTCGGCGATGAGCACTCCTCAAAGCTCTTCCGATTCCACTCGTACCAAAACGGTGCGTTGAGGCGAATGAAATCCTATTGATTCCTCTTTTCTATTTGTGTTGTGATTGGAGATTGGGTGAATGCAGGAGAGGGTGGTGATAAAGGGGAGGGTGCAGGGAGTGTTTTACCGGAACTGGACGATTGAAAATGCGAATCAGTTGGGGTTGAAGGGGTGGGTCCGGAACCGGAAGGACGGCTCAGTGGAGGCTCTGTTTTCCGGGAGCGTCGACGCGGTGCAGGAAATGGAGCAGAGGTGTCGACGTGGCCCTCCCGATGCCCTTGTCACGGGGCTTCAGGCTTTCCCCTCTGATGATGACCCTGGCACTGGATTTCACCGCAAACCTACTTTTTGATCTTCCTTCAATCCAGGTTAATTCCGTAATTCCATTCAAATGTTTCTGTATCATCGCCCTGCAAATCCAAGTTTGCCTTTGCTTCCCTCACTTATGTTATGAATAACATTTCTAAGCATGCCAGCTTGGAAGTTGGAAATCGAATCTTTTTTTGACACTGTGTTAGAGTATAGTATATAGACTCTATGGAGAATAATTGAATTTAATTTGTTGTGCTGGAACCGTGTAATTTGACTACTTAAGCTCTATCTTTTTTTGGAACTTCCTTCCTCTATAGAGTTAGTAGTCTGTAGTTATGGGTTTGGTTGATGTGTTAGTTCCTTATCCCTTGCAAATTTATGTGGAGTTATTATACTTTCAAGTTTTAACTTATTTTGGTGTTTGCTAGTTAATGAGAAATGGCTGCTGAGAATTATAACTGGTTTTCAAATTGTACAATCTGTTTTTCGATTATTAGATTTGATCTATAATCTGTTAGACTGCGGAATGTGTTGGGAAGAAAGTATATACATATGGCTAAATACATCATCAAATATTGTCATGATTATGGACGTTAGCAATTCTAGTAGGTTAGTGATATAGGATTTAGGTGGAAAAGAAGAACAGAATAGAAAAGAGAGAGAGATGAGAGAAACAGAGATATCAAGAACTGACTGGTGTACTTGTATTATCATATTATTCCAGTCCCTCTAAAATACAAAAATCATGCTTTATTTTATATTTATATTTACGTATAAATTTTAGTGTGTAGACATAATTGATGTTTGGGACGGAAATGATATATATGAAGAGAGATAGTCTTTCACACATTGGTGTATTTGGATAGAAGTTAATAGTATGATATCGATTTCATTAATAAGTAACCTGCGGAGTCATATCCTAGGGATTTAGTATTGTGGTTCACATCATGTTGTGTGGTTTTGTTTTCTTTTACATTCACATAGTTGTCTCAAATTTCAGCCTAAAGCTTGGCATGGGAACATAAAAAAGGGAGGGGTAGGGTTCTCACTTTTGGGCCAATATAAATTATAATGGGCTATAAGTTCAATGGTAAAGTGCACTTCTCGTAATTGCGTTGTTAGTCCTGTGGATTCTGAGGGCTCGTGCTCATCAACACTTGACCCTAAGATGTGTGGATCATTCAATGCACATTAAGATGTCCTACTTCTCTTGTTTGACACTAGGTTTGGAAGCAACCTCTCCAGAAACATTAGTGGTGTTAGGAATGTGGGACCCTTGTGCAATAAGTTTGGGCTCCCCCTTTGTTTTTTACTTTTGTATTTTCTGTGAAATTTATAGCAATGCGGCTACAGGTAGAAGAAAATGGTACCTCTCATTCTTCAAACCTGCCTTTGAATTTGATTTGTAGTTCTGTATTACTGTCTTGTTTGGATGTTAATTAAGAGAAATCAAACCATTGAATAAGTGTTGTAAACTTCTTCCAATGCAGGAATTGACTATAGATTTCACTTAATAGCCAATTACATTTATAAAGAATAATATAAATTACTGTTAATGATAATTGATTATTTACATTATGGAGTAATCCGTAGTAAAATTTCCTTGTTTTTTCTTCTAAGAGGTTGTTTTGCATTAATTATTTTTTAATTTTATTACTAAAATATTTTTATTTAATTTTAATTCATATAATTAAATGTTAATCTTAATTTTTTCTTCCTCCCTCTTATCTAAATCGGAGAAGATGAATAGTCAACCATTATTCATTCCAATTCTTTTGTCTTCAATGATTAGTGAGTAATTAAGTTTTTTTTTTATTTTTATAATTAATGATAATAATGTAAGGGTAATTTTTTTTTTTAGGAACCACATCTTACACCCACTTATATTTTTTAATAAGTTAGCAAGTTAGTTAATTTTACGAGTATTTGACAACTTAAACTCACTTTAAATTTTAGAAAGAGTAATATATGCTTTAAAGTGAGGTAAATGTAAGTTTTTTATATTGAAATTTGGTGTTTTCCTTATATATTGGAATATTATCTACTTATCCTAAAATTTTTATATATAAAAAAATGCGTACATAGCAATTGCATTCATCGAGTAATTAAACATTAACCTTTTTAGAAGTTAATTACAAATTAGTGAATAATAATTATTTGTTTTTTAGGGATCATTTGTTTATACTGAGTAACTAACAATAATAATGAAAAAATCTTTTTGTAAAAGAAATTTGTAATAGTTCTCATTCTCATCAAACAACCACTGATTATAAATGATATCATATTGATATCAATGGAGTTATGAATAATTTTGTAACTATTTAAGATATAAATTTTGTAACTATTTAAGATATTTTTTTGCAAATGTCAAAACCTTACAAAAAACGAATTTTTGTTCACTATAATGAATTTATTTAGATCGCTTAAGCAATTAAAATCTGAGGCTGTAAGCTCGTAATTAACAGTCAAATCAATAGATTCTGCAAAGAAAAG
The DNA here is from genome assembly GCA_037954015.1 of Psophocarpus tetragonolobus. Classification (NCBI taxonomy): domain Eukaryota; kingdom Viridiplantae; phylum Streptophyta; class Magnoliopsida; order Fabales; family Fabaceae; genus Psophocarpus; species Psophocarpus tetragonolobus. Next base: position 38,513,611 of record CM075692.1, read on the forward strand.
TAGTTTTATTGCGTCTTATTATTTGTCTTGTAGCCGTCTCCCTTCTTAAAATATTACTTATTAAAAGTTCAATCCGTGAAAAACCCATCTAACTTTTTCTATATTCTTCATCGCAATGGCAAGCATTTAATTTAATTAATCAAGTAGAATTTGAAAGTATGATGCCCTTATATATATATATAATATCAGCAAAAATATAAATATATTTACCAAAAAAACTGAGAATCAAGTATGTATTGTAACCCCAAAAATAAAATCCAAGGTTATCTCACATTTATACTAAAATTAGCATAATTGAAGACTAACCAAGGAGTACCCAACGGAGAAAGTTAACTGCAAATCCACCTCACATACAATTAGCCTTCATGTGATTGGTTTAGCAAGCTCGCATCCCAAATAAATGCGACACATTCGTATCAACTATCAACTGTGGGAAATGGTGTACGACTATTTTCATCTTTAGACGAAGGTGTGCGCTCATCAGCTACGCACTGATGATTTGTTCAACTCGAAGGAAATTCGATGTATGAGTACCTTTCTCATATTAAAACCATTGTGGTGAACTCAATTTTTTTTAAAAAAGAAATTTATTAAAATCAAATCATTTACATGTGACAAGAAATGACAATGAAAATATATGAATTACAAGAGTAAAAGAAGATAAGTAAACTTTTAAAAGAATCCCTTCACAAACAGTAACTAACTAATACTTCCCTACATAAGAAAACATTAAACAAATAAAACATTGTTCTGCCAAGATACCTCAACAAGATTGCGGATGAGCTTATTGGTGTTGGTTCTCTTGTAAAACATGAGGATTATGTGGTTGCACTTTTAGTCATCTTCCTCTAGAATATGCTCTACTGATCGAAGGATACTCTATCATTCCACCAGTGAACAAGATTGAAATGCAAATATTGTCGTTCAAGTCTCGCACAAATCGCTTCAAGCAACAACAATTTTCCTCTATTAATTGTACTTCTTGTGATGCTCTTTCCTATCGTGACAGTTCCTTTAGCTATTGCAGTGACTCTGTTAACAGTGGAGGCAGTCGTTAATTGCGCCTTTGTTTATGGTCGTGGATGCTATGCTAACTTCCAACGCTAGATTTGCTTAAAGTTTGGTCATTGCTAATGTGTGCCACTTCCAATGTAATGAATCTTACCAATCGTTTAACTCCTTAGCTTTTTATGAGCCGACCACAAAGCAATCCCTTACATGTGGTTCAAACACATGGATTAATCCTAAACTCAAATCTGCTACACAAATTGATACTTCTCCTAATGCTATGCTTACTAATACTTCTATTCATCACTCTGCTGAAGCCAATTCCACTTGGATTCCGACTTAAGATCTTCATATCATGTCACTAGCTCTTAAAATTTTTTATGGTCTGGACAAAATCTTTATAGGCAATGGTCAAGGTTAGCATATATCAGGAACTGGTGTCTTGTCTTTTTGCTTTCCCTTAAACTACAAAATCTCATTTGTTCTTCACAATTTGCTTCCTGTTCATTCTATTACTAAAAGTCTTTTAAGTGTGAGTCAGTTTACTAAAGATAATTCTATCTATTATGAGCTTCATCCTCATTATTGTCTTGTCAATTGTCAAGTGACACATGATGCCCTTCTACTTGGTCATGCAGGTGCTAATGGTCTGTATTCATTTTTGCATGTCAATCTTCATCTACCTTCACTGTTTCTTTCTTATTCTAGTTATGTAGCTACTTTTTCTTTTGCAAATAATCTTAGTTGTACTTCCACTTCTACTAGTGAATTGGTCAACAATGTACCTAGTACTAGCTTTCTTTCCGGTAGAATTTCTAATTCTACTACTCTATGGTATAACATATTAGATTATAACTACCTAATTAACCTATTTTTACATAGGTAAAATAGAATAATTATCATAATTCTTTCTTATTTAAGGTCTTGTTTTCCTCTAATTTCACTTAAAATTAAATTTAGTTATAAATTTAGGTTTAAATTTATGTTTATGCATATTTTATATTAATTTTCTTGTTTTTAGTTATTTTGAGTCAGGTTTTGGAAAGGACTAAAGAAGCGAGAAAAAAATTAGAAAATTTGGTTCAGCGTTTATTCATGAGTGCCTAACAACCGAGTTAGGAGCGACAACACTCATCATTTGAAGCACTTGCATCTGATGGTGAGCGCCCAACAACTAGGAATGCCGTCGCCCAACGCCCGCTATTCGAAGTGCTTGCGTCTAGCGCCCAACGCCTATCTGCCCACTGCCTAATGCTAAGGAAACTTAACCTCGATGGAGACTTATGGCACCCAATGACCATTTTTTGACCGCTGAGTGCTTGTGTTGCAAAATGTAAAATTAAAAGGCACAATTTCAGTCAGTTAAAGGGGTTCCGTTTAGGAGTTCCACGCTCTCTCTTAACTTGGGGTTGCACATCTGCTGACTTAGGGCACACTACAGACCATCTTTATCCATCCTCAAACTCATTTGTCCCTATGGTTAGCTAGGTTTTGTATTTAGTTGGGTTTTGATGTAGCTTTATCTAAACTCTTTTGTATGTTTATACTTTTAATCTAAGTTTACTTTCCATTGTTGGTGTTCTTCTTTACCTTACTTTTTATTTCTAAATATTACATGGGTTTTACTTGTTGAATGAGTTCGAGAGGGGATTTCGACTTGCAAAGCGAAAAGAGCTCCTAATGGGTATTATTGCTCGAGAGAGAGTAATACCCATTGATCATCTTAAGCTCATTTACTTAATGCGAGTTGTTTGATTTTAGAGTATGCGCAGAAGTGATAGTCTAAAACCCAAATAACTTAGTTCCTTACTTGCGAGGGATTGAGGTTAAAGATACTTTTATGGTGATGGAAACGCACGGATTGAACGAAGGTTTTGAGTCCATTTATGCATTTGAGAGATTGTTTAGAGACTTAAACCCAATTGAATCACATATGTGTAACTGTTGCATTTTTATTTATTTTAATTTATTTACTTTATGTTTGGTAGTTTAGTTTATTTCTATCCTTCGTTTGTACAAATAGAAAATAGTTATATTTCTGAGTATTAACAAGTTCCTGTAGATTGACCTGATATATTTATCAGTTACTACATGGTGCACTTTCCGTGAGTATTGTAGAATACTTTTTGAGCTCATCATTAGACTTGGCCATCCTAACTCTTATGTTATTAGAATTGTAGTCAATCATTGTAACATCCCATTTACAAATAAAAATATTTCTGACTTTTGTATTTCTTGTTGTGTTGACAAGTTTTCCATGCGTATCATCCCTAGATTTGATACTGATATGAATCTACTATGTAGATCATCTTGAAAACATGTAAAGTAAGAAAAAGAGGAACTTGACCCTAATCGCGACCAGCCGGTAAAATCAATACTATAAAATTCTTATACAAAAACAAAGGCAAAGTTTTTCACAAAAGAAAATCACTAAGTTAATATTCTAAATTCTATTATTGTATGAAAAACTTACTAGAGACTCTTATTTATAAGTAAAGATTGAAAACTTTGAGAAAAGAAACATTAAAACTCCACTAAGGCATTGATTTGCCACTAGCCTTAGTTTTTCACTAATTTTCTCATTATCGCATTATTTTCCACACATAATTTATTTCCCACTTGGATACATAATGACTTAGGAACTCTAAAAACTTGACAACTTTCTAGAAAAACATGAAAAGTCATATGAAATATAACCATAAAAAAAATATGAAAATTACATAATAATTGGGCTTTAAGGAAGTCCAGCCCATAAAAAGTTTGTTTTTATATGAATTTGGGCTTCTTTCTCTGTAGTCTTCAAGTTGAGTTGAAATCTTCATCCACTTGTAGGAAGATTGTCCAATATGGAGGAAACTTTAATGCTTCTTTCTTTGACTTGATCTATATTATCAGGCCTTGTAAAGCTTGCTTCACTGTCTTAGCCATAGATATAGTCATAAGATCTTGAATGTCACACAAAGCATCCTTAGATCGACTTGTCAGGTCTCCATAAGATACCATCTTAGATAACATGAAAGAGAGGAATGAAAACATAATTCATCATCTTGAAGAGAAAGGATTACACACTATCTATAAAGAAGTTTTACATCTTATAAAAAAGATTATGTTATAACAAACTAGCCAAGTGTGTAAATACACATTTACAGTAATGCCCAATAGAGAATAATGATCTAAGTTATTATTAGTATTGTAATATTAAGTATTAATTTTTTTTGTAGTGATCTCAACAATTGCAATCACCTATTTGATTTCTCTTTCTTCAAAACTAGGCAACAAAAGATTATTATCAAATTGTAAAATCTATTCAAAATTTAACACATCCAAATTAGGTCCATGCTCCATACTTTCCAAGAATCTAGATTGAAATAATCTTTTAACCTACTTTTTTTTACCAAGATTAGCTCATGTTGCTCTAAACCTTATCAATATTAACCCTCTTTAAGGGATTTTTTCTTCCTCTCTGATTTACTGACATATGAAAAGATTTGAGTTTTGATCTCCATTCATAATCCACTTCGAGTTTTGATCTCCATTCATAATCCACTTCGTTCTTATCTTTTGTCTAGCTAAAGACTCTTAACTTCTTATGGCTCTCCTATATTCCTCTTGAAGAGAAATTTTATGACTTCTCTATTTTCCTTAAAGTTCTCTTTAATTCTCTATAGGAGTGATAAAATAGATCGACTTATCTCACCTTTGACTCCCCAAAAATGGTTCGGAACAATTTGATATGCTATAATTAAGATGGACCATATAGCTTAGCCTATTCCACCAAATTTGAGAAAGATATTTTTATTAAAATTTAATTTTAACAACAAAACATTTTTATTTTATACACAAATTCATTATTTTACAAAAGTAGATAGGAAGACTACAAAAGATTAACCTTGCACCATTTGTTTTATTTTTTTTTACAAGGTTATGATTTTAAAAAAATAAATGACAAAACCAAGACAAATTTAATTTTATTTGCTTAGTTTTTTTTTTACAAAAATTCTACTTAAAAAATTTATTTTATGTTTTAATCATTGTAATTATTTTATTGATTTATACAAATAATATAATTTTTTAAAAACAAAACAAAATATTGATAAATGAGTCAGTTAAATTGATAGGTTAGACACATTAAATTATAGGCTTTATGGTATCCTCCCAAAATAATAATGGCCTTGAAGGTCCATTTTACCATCTCTATTCCTCTTATCACATCAAGTATATTTAGTTCACTATCCACCTTTATTCTTGATTCAATTACGCCAAAGTTGTCCCTGTTTGACGACCTCTTTAGGGCTATCTTTCAACTCCTTTCAACTTCTCTTTGCAAACAAATGTCCCCACTCCCCTGGATGTAAAGATTCGCTCTCCTTTTCTACAAATTCTTTGAATGTTTTGTCATGAAATCAACAATCAATATCCTAAACAGTTTATGTTCCCAATCGAATCAAATATATATGTGTTTCTTATCTTTGTTTTAGGAAAAAAAAATTTAAAATTCGAGACTAATAGCCATACATGATTAGCGGTTTTACTTTACAGAAAGATTATATCTTGTAGGAAGCAATTATTTGTTGCTTTTACGTTACTGTAGTTCTTTCTTTTATGTGAAATTGTTGGGGACAGATGTGTACATTTAACACGCTTCCGACACTACATAAACACATATTTGATCAGATATGCACTTGCAGTTTTACTACTGTTACTTCACCGAAATTCCCTTGAGTTGGGGTGTACGGTGTACCACAGTACCTACTTTGTAACAAGTATCTACGACCTCTTCCATGTCACTATATCGAAGAACATGAAACATTTTTACTATCATCAAGAGAGCCTTTAAAAGCTTGCTTACTTTCTTTTTTTTTCCTGTGTATTATATTTCATTGAATTTGCCAAGCCGAAGGCGTAAATGGTATTGAGGTTCTGTTGCGGTCCAATTCCAGTTTTTATGGTAATTGCAGATGTATTGCAGCAATTTTTATGACTATACATTGTAGGGTTGTTGCCATTTGCGAGTAGTTTCACTGCTGATGCAAGCCGCAATTTAGAACCCTAAACACACAGTACTATAAATTGGTTAAGAGAAAGACAAGGACAACAAATTGAGGCCCTACCTCAAAAGATTAGAGGAGAGGACCCTTTAGATAATGGTAAATTGGTTATAGATGCAATGTCAGCAACACGTCATCCATCCGGTGTTTGACAACTAATCCGCACATGGACTCAAGAAATTCCGCGTTTGTTCTTCGCATAAATAGCCACGATCGAAAACTTCCAATTAAGTCATTAGCAACTTATTTTCTATCAGAAGAAAACTTAACAGCACAAAGTAGGAACGAGATGCTTAGGTCTTTGGTTAGGAGGATACAAAAGAGGCTCTCATTGTTTGTTCCACCTAGAAGGCCTGCATTCAGCTACTTCAGTGAAGCAGCAGCAGATTATGTTATTAGGGAAGGTTATTTTGTTGTTCATGCAATAAAGGGTGAAGAAACCAAAAGGTTCATTGTCGGATTAGACTATTTGAATGTTCCTGCGTTCTTGAGACTTCTTGACCAAGCTCGAGAAGAGTATGGTTTCAGACAACAAGGAGTTCTTGTACTTCCTTGTCTGCCTCAGGAGTTACAGAGGATTCTAGATGCTCCCAAACGTAGAGTAGGGAACCAAAGATGAAGAAAGATGGAGATGCTATTCATCTTCTAATCTTAGAGAACAATTATTAGAAATTAACCATAGTCTAATTAGGTGATACTTTTTGCATGTATAATTTCCTGTTGTTTCAATTAAAGGAAATCAATAAAAAAAAATTAACTTCTTTCCTAATTGTTTTTATTTCTATTTTAAAAGTTAAGATTTTAGTTTTAAAATAAGCCAAATAATAATAAAGAAAAGTTGAGGAGAAACGCTAAACATGTTTGCACTTAGTGGAAGAAAAAGTGAGTGTAGCTTGCCAAAAGCATACAACCACTACTGCCAACATAATTATAAAAAGGATATATGGTACTGTTATAAAAAGAAAACATCAGGGGTTTTAACCACACCCAACATAACCAACTCTATATTCCGGCAAAATGAGTTCAAATAACTCTTTAGCAGTCATAACCTATTTCAACCATATGTATTAGTGAATATATATGTAAATTCATTCAGTTGACAAATGTTGTTGTTATAGACATAACCCATTGACCCCATTGGTTTTTAGGAAGCAAAATAAAATTTATTAATGAAAGAGAAACTTGAGAATAGACCATCTAGCTAGGATGATGATCCTCTTATCTACGTCAACCTGTCTTTTTGGAAACCATTTGAGTTGAACTCAACCGAGTTCCAAAAAAAGCTATATTGACAAACTTGTTTTTTATAGGATGGAAATCTTTTATTTTAAATTTGTATTTTATTTTTTGTCCTAATTCATCATCATATGTTATGTTATTTAATGATTTTTTTATAGTTTTTTTTATATCACATGATGTTTATTGATGAGATGAGACAGAAAACAACACAAGAACTTAGCACAAAGAATCTTTATCTCTTTCTTATATTATTAAAAAATCATTTTTTATTAAATTGTAAAAAAATAATTTTATACCTCAAACTAACCAAATTCTTTAGTCTACTAAATTTATAATTTTATAACATAATATCAAATGTTTCATATATATTAATTTAGTCAAATTAAACTATTAAAACAACACAATACAATACAAATAATAAATTATATAAATTTAAAGTATAAAATAAATTTACTAACTTAAAAATATAAAATTAAAATAGGCTCAGGTGAGAGTTTTGAAATGCGAAATCCTAAACAAAACAATTACTAAATTTACTAGCTTAAAAATATAAAATAAATATATAATAATAATATAATATAAATACTTTTGGGTTGAGCAAGAGTTTTGAAATGCAAAAACCACGAATCCAATCAGACAGGGTCGGGTCCAAAGCCAATCAAGTGAAAAAATCGAGCCAACTAATTAGTTTGGTTCAGTTTACTGAGTATTCCATCAGGTTGACCCAAATCGAAGAATACCCTACTTATAAGCAAAAATACCTAAATCAATCATTATTAAGAAAACTACTTATCATAATTTAATTTCTCTAATTTCAAGTATAAAATAAAGGATATTTCTAATTAGAACTTGATATTATGAATAAAAAAGAATTATGATTGTAAGGATATTTTAGAAATAATAGTATTAAATAAAGAAAAAAGTAGTTGAATTTGCTTATATTTAAGTCCAAAATAAAATTCAACTTTTTTGCTTATATATAAGTGTAGAGGGATTATTATTTAAGGTTCTATTTGGAAAATAGTCAATTTTTTGTTGTTATTTTAAAATGCATCTTGAAAACAAAAATATGTTTGACTAAAATAGTTTTTTTTCCAATTATTTTGACACGTACTACCCAATTGAAATGGATAAAAAAATGGTTTTGATGTTGTTTCTTATTTTTTGTAACTTAACCTTCTTACTTGTTATCACTTATCACTAGTCACCATTGCCCCATAATTGACCCATGTCAACGGTTGGTCATTTGCTACCACTATAGGATGTTGTCACTAGCTTCTATAACCATCTACTAGCCTCTAACCATTATCGCCTGAATTTGATGTCAGTCACCGGTCGACCATTGCCATCATTGTCGTGTTGAAAATAATAGTGGATTGGTATTAATAAATTATATTTTATTATTATCTGGCAATTTAAGATATAATGATAATCATATTTTATAATATCTTTATGATTATTTGAATGAGATTATAGTAAGATTGACTCTGTAATGGGTTGAGTCAATCATAAAAAGCCCATTTGAGGGGTCTCTGCCTACCCTGGGGGATTATAAATTTGTCATCCCATTAAGCAAATTACAACAACAATACATATTCTCTAAAATAATCCCCTAGAAAGTAGGTAGTAAAATCTTCAAGAGTTCTTATTGAACTCATATCTCTACAATAATCATTCCTAGGGTTTCTTGTTCTTGAAAATCAAGAACTTCAATTCAATATATTTGAGGTACACAAATTCTCTTTCCTCTATCTTTTTATATTTAATTCTCTATACATACTATAATTTTGTATTTATTGATTTAAGGTTTCTTTTTATTTACATCATGTCGCTCTCTAATTATCATCGTCGTCATTAGTCTCTAACTATATATCACTGTCAAATGATGTCTTTGATCTTGGTAGTAATTGTTGGTCACTCACTACTACCACCAACTTTCAATCTTTGATCCTCATCATCAGTTATGAAGTTGAAATTTGACAATAATATTTTAAAACTTGAAACAAAAAATATTTTTATAAATTTAAAACTTAAAACCAAATTAATTTTTATTTTTATAAATTTGAAAATGTAAAACAAAAAATCACCTCAAACAAAATCTAAATTTATTGTTAATTTTGATAATAATAATTTGAAAAGTTATATCAACGTATCACTTTTTACAGTGTTAGTTTATGACTTTTAAAATTTAATTTTAATTTAATCCTTTTGTAAAAGTATAAATAATATATTGAAAGAGTTTCTATACAATGTCATATGGGTTATTTTTTATATATTTCATTTGGCCTTAGGCTATCGTTCCTTGGAATTAAGTGCTACATGCACAATTTATATGGGTGTGATCGGGGCATTCATGTGTAGAATAGTTCAAATTCGGTAGTCAAAGCTGGGATCGATAAAATTAACGTTTTTTAAGTTTCACAAGATTCAACATATCTTATTAAGTTAAGTGTTGTTGGAATATTATAAAAAATGATTAATTCTCATATTGTTTAAAATAACTCTTTTAGAGATATATATTTTTAAAAATTATCATCAAATCTCGATAAAGAGACTAGTAAATATGAAAAATATTTTATTTATGTATCTAAAATTTCAAAAACCACTATTTCTCAGTTTTTATAATTTTTTTATCATTTTTCCTTTAAAAAAAAACAAAAATCTAACTTATGAATCGACCGGTTCTCCTGATTCTTCCTCGATTTTCATTTGGTTTCCTAAATACCTGGTTAATTGGAAACAATAGATTGGACACTAGTCTAGTTCTCTGTTGAATTGATTGGTTCAATTTTCAAAATCATGATTTTCACTAATTAGGGAGAATTAGGATAACATTATTTTTTACTTAGGAGATATTAGGTAGTGTTTGCTTTGAGAATTTTTTTTTGTTTTCATTTTTATTTTTATTTTCTGAAAATTGTTTCATTTTCAAGTTTTCAACATTCAAAAATTATGTTTGTTTTAACTTCATATTTTCAATTTTCAAAAAATAATATTGTTAAATTTAATCAATTTTAGAGAAAATATTATAAATTATTTATATATATATATATAGTTTAAAATAAATTTATGTATTATTTTTTATAAATTACAATATTATTATTAAGTTTTCTTACAGTGGGAATTTTTAAAAGTAGTGAGAACAAATTTATTTTGTTTTTTATTTTTAATTATTTTTTAAAAAATATTTTCTAAATTGAAATCAAACATATGTTTTCTTTACTGTTGTTTATTTTCTCTAAAAAAAAAAAACTGCGCAAAATAAACATGGGTGTAATGAAAGTAAGCTATCAAGTAATTTGTGTGGATTGAGATTTTATGACCCGTTTGAACCCGAACATAAATTAATTATGACTAAACGCGTTGAATATGACTCAAATGCGTGTGGATCCGATCTCAAATTGGGTTGAATCAAATCTATACATGGGCTATTATTATCAACACCCCAGGTGACGACTTCAATTATGTGTTTTTGCATAGCCATTAATTTGAATTGAATATGCTAGAGTCATTTACTTTTAATCACTTATCATTAACTATATTTATATATATACATAATAATCACCTATGGTGATATTTGAAGCGTAAACTTTTCTAGTGCAGAATATCATGTTCCTTTTCTTTCTCTAGCTGTCAAATATATATCGTGTTCCAGATAACTGCCTCTGATTTATTTGGGATTTGGTATGGTTTCCAAGTTTCTCACATATTTGGAAGTTGCATAATTTCTCTCTTTTCAATAGTAAAAAATTATAAATAATTGCTATAGTACTTGCAGTCAAACTTTGTTTTGTAAAAATGGAGTCGAATTGTAAAGTTAATTTTTCATACTTCTACAAAGTGTGTGATGAATCCAATTTTTACAGGAATGGATATGATGTTTCATCTTTTTGTTATATAATTTTTTTATATATTTTATTGATACTCTTTTGTACCTCAATTTTAAAAATATGTTTTATATTTCTCCAATTTTTGTTTGTTTTATGTTTGGCTTATAATATTCTCACTGACCACAATCACAATTACACGTTTATCACAATCCGTTAGGGGTGTTTAAAGAATTATTTTAAACTAAACTACTTTAATATATACTAAACTATAAAAAATATATCTGTTTTATAAACAAAACTTTAAACTGTTTTTTTAAGTTCAATTTTAAAAAATTTAAACTGCTAATTAATAAACTTGTTTATGATACCGTAACTAAATGGTTATTGGTTAATACAATTTTCTTTTACATAGTCTTAGTTACAAGTTATATTGTTTACTACATAATGTTATTGTGTATTGTATGTGGAGTAATATAATTTTTATATGTATAAAGTTGTTATAATTTTTTTTCTTTATCATAATTAAAGTTAATATCAAAATCAGTTTTTATTATATTTAGTCATATAATTTATTTGATTGCTACCAAAATAACTATTTATCATATTAATAATAGCTAAAAGCTTAATAAAAAATAAAGTTTAAAATTTGTAACTACTATTAAGACACCTCACTTAGCAATATGACTATGACTATGTTCACATAGATGTGAGAGATACACCAAAACATAAAGAGCATCACCAGTTTTTCTACATTGATGCAGAATATACCATAGAGATATGAGAGACAATTAAGCATGCACTTTTTTTTAAGCATATCTCCTAAATATTTATAAGTCTATCAAACCTATGTGGGAGAACATTGATAGTTTTTTGTCATTCAACCACACTTTTGTGGAAATAGCTTTTTATAGGCTAGTCAAGTATATTTCTACACTTTAACTTCAAGGAAGGAGAAAACTTAAGAGCTAGATAGAGAAAATAGAAAACTCAACTATTTTATAATTAAAATGTGCAAAGAAATAATAAACAAATGTAAGTGGTGTGAACGATTATTAAAAAGTAAAAACAAATTAAATATTTCATAAAATACATTTAATATGATGTTTCATTTTATGCACATAAATATCTATGTAGGAAGGAAAAAAGAGAAAGAAATAATTAAATGTCATCCATATTCTCACTAAATCTTTATATTTATAAAGCAAACAATAAAAAAATTACATTATATTGGTGTGAAAATGTATTAAAGAACAAATAAAGGAATATATATATATATATATATATATATATATATATATATATATATATATATATATATATATAATTGCAATTCAACTTTTCAAAATCTTACGTTTAATTAAGTTTTTGTAAATTATTTTATAATTCAATTTAGTTTGACAGGATAAACTAAACTATAAACATTCCTAGCTACTAACCGCATGTGCTAAAATATCTCATCTTTTAATGTCATAGCAAAGAGTCAAACTCTTAGATTGGTTGAAGAGGAGTGTTAAAGAGAACTCCATAAAAAATTCTTTTTTCATTCGTCAGAGTTTATTGGAAATTAACAATGAGAGAGAAAGTCATGATAAGTGGAATTCATGCTGAGTGATTTTGAATAAATTGGTAATAGAAAGAGTTTCAAAAAAGAGAATTTTTGAGAAAATTTACATACTGCTATCCTGAAACAGATGTAGTTATCCATGACAAAGAGAGGGACAACAAATTCTAGCCCCCCTCAGACAAGGGACCCTTCAAATAATAGCAAATTAGCAATAAATGCAATGCAAGGGAACACGTCATGCACTGTTTGGCACTTCTCACAGAGAGTGAATACCGCGTGTTTCTCCGCATAAAATAGCCAAGTTCTGCACAAGGGGACTCCAGATCTAAAACTTCCTAACCGTTATTTCACTGCTCTATCCGAATCAGAAGAAAACTTAGAACACAGAAAAATTCGAAATGCTTAGGTATTTTGTTGGAAGGATTCAAAAGGGTCTTTCAATGTTGGTAACTAGAAGGCCTGCATTGAGTTACTTCAGTGAAGATGGCGCGACAGATGATGTTATGGAAGGTTATTTTGCTGTTGTTGCAATAAAGGGTGGGGAAACCAAAAGGTTCATTGTTGGGTTAGACTACTTGAATGATCCTGCATTCTTGGGACTGCTGGATCAAGCTCGAGAAGAGTATGGTTTCAGACAGCACGGAGCTCTTGCACTCCCTTGTCGCCCTCAAGATCTGCAGAAGATTCTAGATACTTCAAAAGCTTAGAGTAGGGAACCACAGATTATGAACGAAAATATTCCATCTGCTCATCTTTCTGTTAATTGTAGAGGAAAACTTGAAGACATTAATATTCTTTCTATTATTTTGTGTATCTTTAGTATAATATTCCTCTCAATAAGAATTATAAATTTATAAAAATGAACACGTAGTATGGATCTATGTGGCCTAATTAACATCTTTGTTAAGTTTTTTCCTTTAAACTTACTTATTATATGTTTGGTACGTAGAAAAGAGAAATAGAGCGGATCAAATTAAATAAAAATGATACGTAAAAATAAAGTAAAAATTAAAATTATCTGGTTAAAGAAAAATAAAAAGTGATAAGAGAGAAATGAAAAAAAATTAAAATTAATACTAGGATATAGTAAAATTAATCTCACAATTTTTAATTTCTTTTCTTTCAACCTTTTTTTTTAATTATCCATTCAAAATCCTTTTTTTTTATAGGGTAAATATTAGTGATTAATGTGTTAATTTTTTATAGTAAATGAATTCGAACTCACCATCTCTTCCTTTCCCATCTTTCAAAATGTAGATTTTGTCACTAAACCAATCTTATATCTCTTATCTATTTTCAAAACCTTATGAATGCATTTCGATAGAAATAGCAATTTTTTATATTACTTATTACAACATTTTATTTTAGAACACTGAAAACCAAACAAATTACATATATGTAAGGTTTCATGTTGGAAGATTTACAATGATTTGTTGAAATCATTATCAAACAAAATTAGATTTTCCTACGCAATATACGATATAACTTAGGTAATTTCTTCATAAATACAAATCAATTATATGACAAATTCTATCAAACTGTTGGAGTATGGTGGATTTTAATAGCAGAAAACAAAATAGTAATACAAAATATAAGAATCATATTTAATAACAAAAATAGAGAATGAGAACATCAAAATTGGAATTCTGCAAGAACGGGAGAGGAGAGGAGAGGAGAGACATAAAATACAAAAAAGATAAAAACAAAATTAGAATTCTTTCTCTATCATACAATCACATTGAAGATCTCAAATCAATTTAGAATTTAACCTTCATGAAAATCAATTATATAAACTTTGATCGAAATTTTGTTTGCTGAATACAATAACCCAAACCCATCAAAAGTTAAAGTAAATAAAACTATATTTTTATAATTTTTAGTGGGATTATAATATTAGTTTATTCACAAAGTTCCTATTATAAATGGTAAGTTAAAATCTTTCACGGATAAAATTAATATATTAATCATTAATATTTTTTGGTAAAAAAAGTATTTTTATAATTTTTAAACTAAATTATAATTTACTGAGTGTATTATTGTAATTAAATTACGGATGTGAGTTGGTCGTACAATAATTGCACCGAAGAGATGTATAGTGCTGGTATTCGTATAAAAATATTTTACTGATAGAAAGCTTGATAGAGATGGGAGGGAACAAAAACAAAGAGATAATAAAGGGACAAGATCGAAAATGTATAAAGGTGAGGTGAAAGAAAAAGCTGAAGGAAAACTCTTTAGAATAGCTTTCTTATTTTCAAAGTTATTTTTTAGTTTTTATTTATTAAAAATAAGTTACTTTTTAAAGATCTTTTAAAATAGTGTTTTGCTCCTATATATTTTATCCTTTAAGAAAAAGAGAAGCTAAAAAAATTATATCAATTTTACTTAAGAAAAAAGAAAGTATTGTACAATAAAATAAAAAAGTTTAACATATCTATACTAATAATATAAAAGAGTTTTATATTAATATTTAATTATAATTCTTTTTTATATATTTTTTAAAATATTAATTAATAAAATTAACTAACTTACTATATATAAAAAAATTAACTAATTTATTATATATAAAGAGTTGTAATTTATAATATAAAACTTTGCACACTGATAATATATAATTTTTTTTTTCAAATAAAAATTCATGATAAATTATATCTTTCGTCAAGCTACTAGGAAAAAGACAACAAAAGCCTTGTAATATAATCTGAATTCCTGTGATTGAACAACTATATACTAGCTAGTATCCAGGTACAGTGGGATACCATGGAATAATGAATAGATTGTTTATGATCTTGTGATTGACCTATTATTTACTTAAAATTTTTTATTTTAGGCATTGTATAATGTATTTTATAACTTTGACATTATGTATTTGGATTTTAAAAATGGGTAAATTGACATCTTTTTTATGAATTGTTAACCTTAACTATTAATTATAAGTGTATTGATTGTTACGTGTAAGAAATTAGGATTTACATGAGTATTATATGCCACGTTGTTTTAACCCCTAATACCCATGTAAACCTTAAAATGTTAATTTATTAAGCAGTAATTTTGTATCACATCAACTAATTTTTTACATGTGTCAGTCAACACACTCACGATTAATAGTAAATGTCAAGAATTCCCATAAGGGGTATCAATTCACATATTTTTAAAATTTAGGGTGTATAATGTTACAATTTTAAAATATAAGGGCACAATGTCTAAAATTGAAAAATTTAGGGGCATAAATTGTATTTAAGTCTGAATAAAAATATATGATATTAATTAGTAAAGTTAATAAACTTATCATAAATGAACAATTGTGATTGAATATCAGTATAAATTTTTTTATACTAATAATATATAATTTTTCTCTATTTTTTATTGATCATCACCACATATATATATATATATATATATATATATATATATATATATATTATTGACTAAACAATCTATTAATTATTCCATGGTATCCCACTATCCCAGGATACTAGCTATGGTATATAGTTGTATCATAGGAATTCAGATTACAAGCCTTTTGTTGTCGTTTTTCCTAGTAGCTTGATGAAAGATATACTTTAACATGCACTTTTATTTGAGAAAACACTTATATACGGTTAGTGGTTGTAAAAAGTTTTATACAGTTGTTTAGTCATAATTTCTAATGATAAATTGATTGATTTTAATAATTAATATTTTAAAACTCATGTAAATTAAAAATTATGATTAAATGTCAGTGTAATTTATACTATCAATATATAGTAATTAAACTTTAAAAATGATGTATTCTAGTAAAAAAAATTAAATTATGTATTATTGCATTAACCAGACTTGAGCGCATCACTAATCTTTAATTAGGAAGGTAATAATTGTTTTTTTTATGAATGGTATGGACAAGAGCCCAACCAAAATTAATTAATAGTTGTTAATAACATACAATTCAAGTCTCTTTGATGCACCTTGGACAAAGAGCCAAAACAGTAATAAATCTACATGTCTTCTGATTCATAGTCAAACCTAGTTTTACAAATTTATCCGTCAACACATTTACCTCGTGGGGGCATAAATAAAGTTGCACGACAAATTTTTACGTACCACTCCTCCTATAGATTTGGTCAACAATTTGGTAGCACTCATTTCAAATGTCGTATCCCTCCTCTAGTATTTTAATTGCATTGAACGAATAAAATTCCACTATATAACCATGGTCATAGGTTATTGTGAGAGCTTGAGCAAAAGCCAAAAGGTCAGTCTTCCCTATATCACAGTAGGTTATCATGTGAGCAAAACCCACAAGGAAAGTACCTTTGTAATCACGTACAACACCCCTAATAGTGACCTTCCCACGATTCTGGTGAATTTCGGCATCGCAATTAATTTTGAGAATGTCTCTCCTAGAAGGCTGCCAAGTAAATCTCCATTGCATATCTATATATTATGCATTGTTGATCTTTAGTGTTGATCGCAATTGCTGAATATCTTTAAGATCATTGAGGAGGACTTTGACAGAGAAAACAACCTGGTTCTTAGATTGCCATCACCCTTGAAAAATAAACTCGTTCCTTTTCCCCACAATCGGTCAAGCATAATACCAAAAGTTTGGCTCCACATGTAACCACCTTGATGGAAGTTAGAGTGTAAATTTGATAACAACCATAGGTCAAAATTATTTTGAGCAAAGAAATTTGGCAATTTATTCGAACCAATCTTTCTCCAGACTATATGTGCATGACCACAGTCTCGAAGCGCATGCATCTGAGTTTTCATATTGTGGCCACAGAGAGGACACCTGGGGATTAGGGGTCATGTGCCTGTTGAATCTCAACTCGTTTGTAGGGAGAATCACACTAGCTGCCTTCCAAAGAAAGAGTCAAATTTGTTTTGGCCCTTCCTATCTCCATAGAAACATGAAAATGGGCTTACTTTGCGTCATATGTTGGCTCACTAGAGTGTGATAGTCAGACTTATTAGAAAAGGAGTCATCCACTTTGCCCGCCCATCTTGGGTAGTCAGGGGGCATATCTCATCTAGGTGCATCAACTTGGCAAAAGATCTCTCTAACCACGTCAGGAAGCAAAAGAGAGGCAAGTTTTTGAACATCTCAAGATCCATCTAAAGACACAAAGAAACACACTTTATTATTAGGTTGAAGGCTAGTATTTTCGGTACATCAATTTGCTAGGGGTCCTTGACCTGTCACCCAATCATCAAACAAAAAATCTATCAATCTGCCATTGCTGACTTGCCAAATAGTGTTTTGGTTCACTTTATGCCAAGACTTTACAATTCTCCTCCAGAAGTTTGTGCCTTTTCGTGATGGATCAATGTTGATTCTGGTAGACCCTCCACATTTGTATTTTGACAGAATGATTTGGACCCATTTATCGTCTTGCTTGCTCATCAACTACCACCCTGCTTTGGAAAGGAAGGCTAGATTGACTTGTTTCATCGTTCGAAGACCTAGCCTACCCATCTGTTTTGGCTAGGAGAGACTCTCTCACCTGAGC
Organism: Psophocarpus tetragonolobus; assembly: GCA_037954015.1. NCBI lineage: Eukaryota > Viridiplantae > Streptophyta > Magnoliopsida > Fabales > Fabaceae > Psophocarpus > Psophocarpus tetragonolobus. The sequence continues at coordinate 38,531,792 of CM075692.1, forward strand.
CAGTGAACTTACTTTGTATTGTTTGAGTCCCCTCATACAAAATTCCTGCATTTTTTATCATTACAAATATAAATGGGTAGAGCTTGCACAACTAATTTAGCCTATGTAAGTTTGCTTGCAAAGAATAAAATCTCCCACTTTCAGTTACTGCAAAGATAATAAATCAAATCATAGATTTATGAGTAGGTCTTGAAAAAAAAAATGACTTTAACTCATTTATTTTAAGATTTTTCTTTTACTGATTAAGTTAGAATAGTTTCGTGTAAATTTATTAATACATCCATTGATATTTATTTAAGAGGTTTAACTCCAAACCTGTTGGATATAACTTATTTTAAAATTAATTGAAGGCTAGCCTGAGATGAATGTTTTTAGTTCATTTATAATTTAATTATTTTTTTATGAAAATATTTTTTAAATTATTTTTTAGCTTTGTTAATTTTTAACAAACATATTAATATATATAATAGTATAATCTAATAGAATGTTCACAAAAAAAAAAAAAAATCTACAAAGAGAATTGTGTCCAATATTTGACGGCTCTCAGAATTCAAACATTTTACATTATTACATTTTCATAATATAAAAACTAAAAAATTCATAATTTTTTACTCTTAAAAAAGAGAAACTTCAAACTTAATTTAATGTTCTCAACATTATTTTTCATATTTTTTGAAAATATATAAATAAATAAAGGATAGTATATAATTAATAAACTCCTCATTGATCTGAGGCAGCAATTTAAATAAATGAGAGCTATTTATAAGTGATTAATGAATAGCAACCTTATAAAACTTTTACGTGGCTAATTTTAATAATGAACCAAACCTCAATTGGATTTTGTTTATTTAATTAAATTCGTGTTTGAACGTAGTCTGGATTAGTGTAGGTGTGTATCTCTGACACATGAATTTCCCTTTCCTTTACAACATGGTCTTGATTTGGTGGTGTTGTTTCTTTCTACAAGTTTGGTAGTGCTGATGCTAGAAATCGAAGGTTTGTGGAGATTGGATTTGTTTACTGATGCATTTTGTGCACCAAATTTATTATTTTTCTCAATATGTATGGTTTTTCTTATGGAGAGATGATAGCTCCAAGCAGTTGTTAAGAGGAAGACAAAGGTTAATTAATTAGAAGCATTTGGCTAGAAATTTATTAAACATGGATGTAAGAAGCCATAAATATCTATGTTAAATGTCTGCTGCAGTCATACTCAGATGTTTGTCCGCGCTCGCACGCCTCCACTTTCTAAGCAGCGTTTATTTTTGTAAGACCCCCATTCATACTGCACATAATTAATGGTACGTAACTAATGAATAATAGCATACAAAAATTCAATCACAGTTGGCTCCAAGTGGAACAGGGTCCAACAAAATACGACACTTCAAATTCTATCTCCAAATTTGCCTCCCCGTACCCATCTTAATCTTGTCGGTATGATTCAAGTCTTTAAGATAACCACTTCAATTGGTCAAAGGAGAAACGTGTCCAAAACTTCAAATAAAAAAATAATTAAAAAGTCATCATTTTTATAACAACTAATTCAAATGTCTTACACCCTGGTTTCAATTTTTTGTTTTTGCTCATCTGTTTTGAAAACAAAAAATGTATTCCATTACGATCGTTGTAATTTAGTTTTTAATTATTTTTAAAATAATTCTTATCTTATTTTAAAAATAATAAAAAACAGTCTAGTGTTTTTTATTTTCGATTTTACTTAATTCGTTTCATGTCGTTATTTTAGACCACCTGATCACTTATCTTTGATTGTTAATCTAAAAATAATAAAAAACAGTCTTGTTAGTTTTCAATTATCGATTATTGTCTTTGTCATTCCTCATCACTTGTTGTTATTATTCGTTATCACTCTTTGTTGAAAATAATAGTAGATTAATATTAATTAATTATTTTTTATCATTAACTAATAATTTAAGATATGGTGATAATCATATCTTATAATATCTTTATGATTATTTGAATGAGATTAGAATAAGATTAACTTTGTGATGGGTTGAATCAATAATAAAAAGTTTATTTGAGCGATCCTTACCTACCCTACGGGATTATAAATTTGTCATACCATTAAACAAATTACAACATACATTTCCTGAAATAATTTTCTAGAAAGTAGCTAGTAAAACCTTAAGAATTCTCATTGAACTCATATATGTACAATAATTATTCATAGAGTTTTTGTTAATGAAGATTATAAACTCCAATTCAATATATATAAGGTATACAAATTTTCTTTCCTCTATCTTTTATATTTACTCTCTATACATACTATAATTTTGTATCTATTAATTTAAGAATTTTTTTTTCCATAATTATTGTCATTGGTCTCTAGTTGTCATCATTTATCATCAAATTTTGGTTTCTATCTACTGTCATTGATCTTTCGTTGTGGTTGATCTCTAACAGTTGCAGAGAAGAGATTCCAATGGGTTGATATTATTTTACAACAATTTTTCAAATTATAAATAAAAAATGTTGTTTTATAAATGTTAAAAACTTAATATTAAAACAAATTTTTCTTTTTATAAATTTAAATTCGACCTTATATATTATTTCTGGACTAATGGAAGTTATTCTTTTTACAAAATTTTTTTATTATGAGTCTTTTATATTTGAGTTTAATCACCTTATAATTAAAAATATGTTGAAAAAATAAAAAATATATCTCATTCTACCTAAATATAAATAAATTTAATTAACTTACAAAAAATTAAGAAAATTAATATAATTTATGTTTACAAACTTAATAAAAATAAGATTATTTCTAAAATATTATTCATAATTACAACTTAATATCTAAAATAAAAAGAGTTATTAAAAATAGAAATTCAATTAATTAAGAAATATTTTAAAATAATATCATTAAATAAAATAAAAAATAATTAATATTTATTTATGTTTGAGTTAAAAATATGTATTTATATTTATAGATCGGGAGAACATTAATGTATATCCATCCAACAATCAAAGTTAATATTACTTTAACAATTATATATGTACTTATTGCTTGGTGCGTGATAGTTATCTTTATACTTTAGAACTGATGTGTTTCCTTTGATATAAAGTTGAATATTATATATATGTTGGCTATTTGTTTAGGTATCAACTGTACTTTTCAAATAACATTTGTGAAGTATATATATATATATATATATATATTTAGCAAAATTTTTTTAAAGTTTGACTCTGATACCATTCGTTATTGTGTGGTAATGAAAAGTGAATGCAATAATATTTAAAGAAATACTTACAAAGGCACAGAAAGGCTCAGGGAGAGTTATAAGAAAAGTTTATTGGTAATGGAAGGAATTTACCAAAGAAGGAATTTACAAGCAAATTTAGAGAGATTTCAGAGAGAAAGATTTAAAGGCTCTGTCGAGCTGTGTCCTTCTTTTAATCCTAATCCTCTATTTATAGATATAATTGTCGGATTTCAAATCCAGAATTTAAACAAATTACATAATGGATTTCAAAATTAAATACATTTCAACTTGCTGCCGACTATTTTGACTTCCAACCTTATTGAGAACAGTTGGAGCTTTTGTTGTCGACAAAATAATTAAAGTCTTCTACTGGCAGGCGCAAAGTCCAATTTTGAGGAGGATATCGGAAGAAAAAGAAGCCGACCGACGTAACCTCAAGGGACCCACCCAAATATTCTTCTACGATTTGTGATTTTTTAGACAATACAGCTTTCCCGCTTGGGCTAAACCGACTTTTAATTTCTCAGATTATTAACTAAGTCAAATATCTTCTTACGGATTTCTTCAGAAATCTGCTGACTATACTGACTTATTAATTGTTATGCCTGGTCCAAGTTAGGATCCTGAGCCATCTGCATTGCATAACAATCTTCTGAGAATAATTCTTCTTCTTCACTTAATTCTTTTTCACTGGCAGACTCTTCAGAGTCCAAAGAGGATAAGGCCTCCAACAATTTTTTCTTTAATTCTTTTTTGCTTGCTGCTCCTTCTACCAACTCTTCTATCTTTAGAGGAACAGGAGAAGATGGAACAGATTTTACTGGAGATTTTAAGGGAAAATTCTTGAAATTTCGGAACCGGGCTTCCACATATTCAACATTAAATTTTTGCCACCAAAACACCTTTATGGTTAAACAAAGTTGTTTCGGATAAGGTTCTCCCAGATGATAATGAAATTGATATTGGTGTTGCATAAGCCACCCAATTCCCATTTTAGATAGGAAACTAGTTAACTTATATCTGGGCGGAATTGTAGAAGACAAGTCTTTGAAATTATCATACATTTTTGCTATCTTCACAGGAAGAATAGCTTTTACTGGTCCTATATCAATTACCCAATGGATAAACCAAGAGGGCAACCTCATAGGCAATTCATTTTTAAAACTGATATACCAAGAATGCCTGGGATTCGTATTAAAAAAGATTTTATACCAAGTCTTTTGGTAGTCAAAGTAATTAAAAGAGGATGGCTTAAAAAGTCTAGAAAAACCCTTGGGAGTCATCCAGTTTTGATTCCAATCTGAAGAACATAAAACTTTTAAAATCTTCAGTTTTGAATAATTGGTTATTTCTGGATTCTTTTGATCCTTTTCCGGGATTATTTCAACCGAATTAGTATCTAAAAGAATCATTTAATAAAAGGTGATGGTTTTTTCAAAATTTTCAGGAATCCAAGCCCATCCTTTTGGAGCTATTTTAGTAATTATGGAGTATGGTTCTTCATCTTCAAATTCGGGTTCTAAGTTTAGAATGGGCACACAGGGGTGCTTAATATGATAGTTTTTTTGTGAATGCAGGGATTCCTGCTTTTTAGGTTGATTTGAAGAGGATAAAGGAGCGAAAGTGTTTTTAGAGGATGAAGACTCTGAGATCTTCTTGGGTTTTAGAGAGGCTGGTAATTTTCTTGATGATTCTGGGGTATTTAGGGAAGAGGCCATTGCATAGGAAGGGGCCAAATCGGAAATACTTAACGATTTAGATTTAGGTGGATTTTCTGTTAAGGCGGTTTTACCCGAGGGTCTCATTTCTGCTGGGGAGTGCCCTGAAGAAATTTTCTGGTTAGAAAATCTGGGATGGAATTATTAATTCCTTTTATAAATTCAATTTTAAAATCAAAACATGATAATATGCTTTGCCATCTAGCAAAAATCTGTTTTGAAACAATGTTTTTAACATCTTTCTCTAAAACTTCTTTAACTGATTTACAATGAATTCTTAAAAGAAATTCTTTATTTATTAAATCAGTTTGAAATTTATTTATGCATAAAACTATGCTCAAGATTTCTTTTTTAATAATACTATAATTAAGTTGAGCTCCCACCCAAGCACCTGAGTGAAATCTAACTATCTGTTCCTTTTCTTCTGGAAATTTCTGTTTTAAAATTCCTCCAAATCCTAATTCAGAAGCATCGGTTTCTACAATAATACTAGCGTCAGGATGAAGGATTCCTAAACAGGGTAAAGTTTTAACAAGACTTTTTATTTCTTTAACTACTTCAGTATGTTTTTCTGTCCAAGGCTTGAGATTTTTTCTAAGCCTAGCAAAAAGGGGTTGACAGGTAATTTTTATATTAGGGATAAAATCTGCTACGTAATTAATACAGCCTAAAAACCTTTGTAATTGATTTTTAATTTTAATTTTATCAGGAAATTTATCTGCAAATTCAATACTTCTTGTTATAGGGGTTATTTTTCCTTGAAATATTTCATGCCCTAAGAATCGAATTTTAGTTTGTCCTATTTTTATTTTTCTTTTAGAAAGAACCATACCATTTTTCTTAATTATTTCTTTAAATATTCTGAGATGTCTTAGGTGCTGATCAATAGAATTAGAGAATATTAAAACATCATCCAAGTAAACCAAAGCAAATTCGGAATAAGGATTTAATATATTATTCATAATATTTTGAAATTCAGAGGGAGCATTTTTAAGTCCCATAGGCATTACATTCCATTCATAATGCCCAAAAGGAACCGTAAAAGCAGTTTTATATTTATCTTTTTCAGAAACTTTAATTTGATAATATCCAGATTTCAAATCAAATTTAGAAAAAATTACTGCTTGATATAATCTACCTATTAATTCTTGTTTATTAGGAAGTGGATATCTAATCCATTTTAAAACATTATTAAGAGGTTTGGAATTAATAACCATTCTTGGTTCTCCTCTTTCTATCTCAGAAGCATTCATGACATAGAAAGCCGAATAACTCCAGGGAGATTTACTAGGCCTAATTAATTTTTTATCAAGAAACTGCTGGATTTCTTTTCTACAATAATTAAGAGTTTCTTTATTCATTTGTACTGGTTTAGCTTTAGTAGGAATTTTACTTTCATTAAATCCTTCTATGTAAGGTAAATTAATTGTAAAAGAATTTCAATCCCAAAAGGCTGAGGGAATTTCAGCACAAATTTCGTTTTCAAAATCCTGTTGAATTTTTTCAAAATTCTTTTTTACTAACATGTCCTTAAGTTGTTCTTCAATTCTTTGATATTTTATTTCTAGTTGTAATCTGTTGATTTAACCATTTTTACTGTCAATTCTATTTATAAAATTTTATTCGGTTAAATCTTTTAAAGTTAAAATTTCCTTTGGTTTTATCGGAGTTATAAATTCAAAAAGATGATTTTTATGTTTTATTCCTTGATTAGAGACTTCAAAAGGATATATTTGAGTTAAAAAAGGGGTACCCAAAATTATTTCTTCCGTAATATCTTTAGTTAAAATAAAGCTATTTTTAAAATATTTTCCTTTATTACAAATATTAGCATTAGAAAGTTTATAATGGACTTTTAATTTAGAATTATTAGCAGCATACAATTTTTATAAAGATTTTTCATAATATTAAGTGGGAATTAATCCTTCTCTTATACAATTTAAATCTGCTCCTGAATCAACTAATGCTATAAAATTTTTATGAAAAGAGTTTCCAATTTTTAAAGCTATTTTAATTTGCCATTTTTGTTGAAGAATTTTTATTTGATTAATTAATTCTGTTTCTTCCATATTATTGTGAGAAGTAGAGGTTGAACATATATTATTATTAAATTTTTCTTTTAAGTTTTCTAATTCTAATTTTAATTCCTGCACTTCTTGTTTTAGATCTTTTATTTCTTTTTGAAGATCTTTTATAGTAACCGGCTTATTAGAAGAATTCATTTTTAAAATTTCTGAAAAATTATACCCAGTAAATTTTTCTTTTTCTTTGTGATCTTTAACCGTTTCTTGTTCAATCATCATATTTTTTAATTTTAATAAGTATTCTAACTTATCTTCTTCGTTAGCCATTTTATCAACCATTTCAAGTGCTAATTTAGTTTCAGCTTTAATCATATTAATTTTAAAAGAGCAATTACAGTTTTCCATATTTTCACAATTATGAAGATTTTTTTCATCTTCACTACTAGAATTTTCAATTAATTCATTATTTTCAATTAGCTCATCTTCTTCTTCCTCAAAAGACTCTTCTTCTAAAATTAATAAATTAGCTATTTGTTCTTTTAATTCATCACTCATTTTTAAAGCTTTTATTTTCTCTTTAACCCTACAATCTTTTTTCATATGACCAATTCTACCACACTTATAACACACTATATTAGGTTTATTAGGTTTGCTGGATTTTTTAGGGATTCTTCTAAATTTACTACCCTTGATGGATTGAGTATTTCTAATATTATTCTGTTTTTTTAATTGTCTTTTTCTTTTTTCTGATGGGGGGATAAGTTTTTCATAACCATATTGACTACAAAAATTACCCAGTTCTTTAACTCCTATTTCCTGATTTCTTTTAATTTGATTTTGTATTTTAAGGGTATCATAAATTTCTAAACCTATTAACTTGGTAGCTGTACCAAGTCTTCCATAGGTTAAATCTCTTAAAGGGATATCATTATATAACCTGGGCAGACTTTCTCTTACCTTATCGGCAAAGATAGAAGGAAGTCCTGCCAGAAACCTTTCTTTCCAGAAGGCTTCTCTACAATCGGGCCTAGTTAGTACCAATGTTATGAAATTATCATGGTACCACCTAAAGTCTCCTAAGGTTTTACACCTAATTGTGTGGAGAATTAAGGAGATCCTTTGATCAAATAACTGAGGGTCTCCTACAAAATTATGGATAATTGCTAAAATTAAGGTTTCTACCATGAGGGGCTTAACCTGATCTGCTTCTTGCTTAACACTATTCATTATATTAAACCTTTCTTCTTCTGAGAGGTAATGGTCCCACCAACCTTTTAATTGGCCAGTGAAGCCTGTTACTAGCAGCTTAACCGTAGTAGCCGCATCTTGTTTAGTTCTATACGCCGAGGCTGCCATGGTCATTTTATTAGTTTTTCTAAGGATTTGCATTTCAGTTAGCCCATCTATGTTCTATTCATAGATACTAGAGCCATCAAAAGAGGATGGTGACTCCAGCTCCCATTCTTCAAACTGAATATCTGGGAGAGTAGGCCTGTTATAATAATTCCTAGTAGTGGGTCTAGGAGTAGGACCTACTGACGAACTACTCCTAGCATTTCTTCTTAATTTATTTACTTTATATAAATTGTCGTCAAATTGTTCCCTATTAAAATGTTCTCCTAATTCCTCATCGGGAATTATTATAGTATTTACTTTGCTAATTTTTAAAGCATCTAATTTTTTATTTATCTCGTCTAGCATGGAGTTTTTTCCTAATTTTATATGTTTTAACTCTTCTTCTGAAAACTTAAAAGGTTTAATTAAAGATCTTTCTAACTTTTTAGGGGGTAACTCCTTATCTATTATTTCAGTGGCAATTCTATGAATAACTTGGTTAGTATAATTTAATTGAGTATGCAAGTTTTGAATATCTTTTACAGAAATATCTCTTTTGTCAGTTATCATTTTAAAAGGTGAAGCAACAACTTCATTATTTTGAATATTAGGAAATTTTACTTCTTCTAACGGGGGAACTATACTGATAATTTCTCCTTTAGAAGTTTTCCAAATCTTTTCAGCAGTTTTAAGAACATTTATTTGAAGATTATTAAAACAGTTTTCAGAGAACCAATTAAAGAAAGGAATATTTTCTTCTTTTTCTTCTAAATAATTATAGTATTTTTCTCTGTATTCTCGTAATTCTTGTTGAGAAAAAGTTTGAAAGAACCATTCTCTTTTTTCTTTATTATCAGGATTCAAAAACTCTTCTTTTAATAAATCTTTATCTATTTCAAATTTTTTAATAACATTTAGTTGATTGAATTCAGATGGACTAGGGACAGATTCAAAATTTGGAGAATCAGGTTGGTTTTCTGCTTCTTCATATTCTAGTTGAGGGACCGTAGGATCCGACCTAGTTCCCAGGTATTGAAGAAATCTTGGCATAGAAAACCCAGATCTATCTATCGACCTTCTTGCCGTAGCAAAGGAGGTCTGGGGAGATCTGTATGAAAGGGATCTTCTTAAAGGAGCAAAAGCTACTTCCACCGCCCCATCCTTAAATTCAACAATATTATCAAGAACAGGATTTTCAATTTTTTCAGGAGGAAGAATTTCTTCTAATTTCCATCTGAGGCCTGAAGTTATTTCTTCATGTCTTAGAGTTCTAGGAACTGTGGCGCTAACCTTTTCAGGATTAACTAGTAACATAGTGGTAACATCTTTAGGTGACATAAACAAGGCTCCAGGAGCCAATTGAGTCTTAATAGCCTTATAGTATAACCTATAGGCTATTGTTAAGGGAAAAGAACTTTGATTCCATTTTTCTTCAAGAATTTTTATGGTTAAAATTATATTATTATTGGTTTCATGAAGACTTTTTAAGGTGAGTGAGTAATTAGGATAATTATTAATATAAACCGGGCCTTGATGAAGGTTGGTTTCCATTAAAGCCAAAGTTTGATTTTCAAAATCTTTTGGCCTATTATCCCTAAGGATGGCCAGCAAGGGCATATCCATGCCCAATCTGAACAAGGGTTTAATTGCAATTTGAATCGACCCTATATGCAAATTTCTAAAGTCTTTTATATGTTCAATAATTAATTGTTTGGAAATTAAGGGGATTTCTTGTTGGGTAGATTTTAAATCTATTTCTTTTTCAACCATTTTAATGATATATTCAGATTTAAATATATTTTAAAAAGAGGTTTTATAAATAGTTTTAATATCTAATTTAGGTATATTCCACTTACTTAATTCATGTTCTATTTGAGGAATTCTTAATTCATGATGAATCATATTTAACTTAGTTTCTTCCGGTTCTTCATTATTAACGTCTACCTTTTCTTTTCCTTTTGAAAGCATTTTTACTAATCTAGACATTTTCTGAGATAATTAGGATCAAAATGGGACCACCAAACTAAACCAACGGATTTACGGCTTCTCCTAAGACTTACTATCGGGACCATCCTTACCGGCTGACTAACGCTTCATCCTAATTACTAGACTGATTTCTATATTATTAAACCTGCTTTTAAAAGAATGCAGAAAATGATAGAAGTTAACAATGAAAACTTTGAAAACTAAATTAATTATGAAAATCAAGAATGCAGAATTTCACAAACTTTGAACAACAATCTTTTCTGTTGTGGCAGATCGAACTAGTCGCAACCACAGAGCATACTCATATATATATATATATATATACTTTCAGCAAAATTTTTTTAAAGTTTGGCTCTGATACCATTCGTTATTGCGTGGTAATGAAAAGTGAATGCAATAATATTTAAAGAAATATTTCTGAAGTATATATATATATACATATATATATATATATATATATATATATATATATATATATATATATATATATATATATACTTGGGAATTTATAATTGATACGAAAGTTAGAAGCTAAAAGAGAAAATGGTTCTCCATATACGACAGATGCTTCTCCACATGACACTAATAGCAATAGTATTATGAAAGTCAACAATTTGGCTAGAGATATGATTGCATCCTCCCCCCAAAAAAAACTCTATAACGGGCACACCGCATAAAATCACAGACTGGTCATGTGCTAGCTGCAGCTACCTGAAACCGTAAATTAACTTCTCAATCTTAGCTGTTCGCCTCATCCATAAACCTATTCAACCCCTTAGCCACCATCAGGAAGAACTGAGAAAAGGAACTTCAAAGAAAAAAAAGGGATAATAACTTCAGTTAATATGAGTTTACCAAAATGAATAATGATTATTATCTTATTATATATATCGTATCAAAATGAATATTTTCTATAAGTTTGACTTTATGATGGATTAATTTAAGCGGTTCCGTAAGTTCTTTCAGTCATCCACATTCATATATATATATATATATATATATATATATTACAATAATTTTTTAAAAAGTAGACATAAATTATCAGGAAAAAAAATTAAAATTTGATCAATAGTGTTTGTTGAGAACTTAAACACTTCATCATCCATTATTTGACATTCAATTAAATACATAGATATACTATGTTTTGTGTGTATTAATCATATGACGAATTACTTTCATATCACATCAACTATTACGTCTCAGTACACCCGCAGTAGCTAAGCATCATAAATTCATAATTAAAATCGTTCAATCATTTTAGCCACAAAGAAAAAAAAAACAAATTCTTGGATAGTAGTAGTTGGAACATACACAATATGAGAGAAAGACAGGGACAACAAATTCCAGCTAGGCCCTCCCTCAAATATAAGAGGACCAGTCAAATAATGGCAAAATGACTGAATGCAATTCAAGGATACGTCATCCACTTTTTGGAAATTAAATACGTCTTGGAATTCCACGTTTGTTCTAAAGCATAAATAGCCAGACTCCGAATACAATGATATGTGTGTAATATATATATATATATATCAAGCTCCAATTCATTAATATATATAAGAAGAACACAATTAGTTAGTCAACATGCTTAGGTATCTCGTTGAGAGGATTCAAAATGAAGGAAGGGAAAATAATTATCTTTTATCATTGTGGAGAACAATAATAAGGATGAAGTAGAATTTACTTACGTGTTAATACTTTGAATATCTCCTAACATTCTTTATTTTAATAAAAGAATAAACACATATCAATAAAAGTTTTTAACATTTAAGATTAAGCTTCTCATACTCAAGAGTTATATGTAAATTTATAAAAGTTTTGTACACGTGAAATTGATTCGTGAAAATTTATTTTATATGGTAATAAAATATCTATAAATAGTATGTACGTCAATTATAATATATTTGGAATATGTTTAAGGGTAATAGATAAAAGTTGGGTCCTCGAGTTCAAATGATTAATTTTGATTTTTTATTAAATAAATTATATTGTAGTTAAGATAAATATTAAGGTTGATTTGCTTTTGATAGAACAAGATAATTAAAACAACTAAAATCTGGATTGTGATTGGTTAAGAAAATTTATAGATTGAGAGGAGTAGAGTTGAATTTCATAAGAATCAAAGTGTTTCTGGTAATTCTAATTTTAATTAAACTCTATACTTTATTATAATGATAATTAACTTCCTTTTATAAATCACTAAGAGTGATACTTGCTAAAAAAATAGTATAAAATAGGAGTGGGCAAAGACTAGTTTTTTCTAAAAAAATGGAACAAAATTGTTTAAAATGATTTACTTTTTAAACTTAAAAAGCAAATTAATTTGCAAAACTAATTCGAAATCAAATTATTTTTATAAGATTGGTTTGAAATTAGTTCAAAATAATTCTAAATTGAGCTAGTTTTGAACTTATTTTTTTTGTCAATGCATTTCTCACAGTGTTGTGGACATAGCCACAACAATATGGGCATCTTGAGGATTGTTTTTCTAGTAAGCAAAAAAATTACACAGCGGTATGGGATGTGAAGAAAATATTTTTTTTATAAAACTAATAAACTGAACTATTTTTAAAATTAGTTTGGTTTGAATCGGATTGATTTAAAACAATTCAATTCGAATTGAACTGGTTTTAAAAATAGTTTGGTTAATTTTTATTAGACCGATTCAAATCAAAACTAGTTCATATCAGTTTGGTTCAAAACCAATTCAGTGCGAACTATTTTTGCACACTCTTAGCATAAAGAGGTGGTTAGAGAATATTTTCACAATCATACAATTTATTGATACCCAATTGTTAACGAATTTTTTTAAGAGAGAATGGTTGCTCCTCTAAATTTTTAATTACCTATATTCACATTTATTAGTTCTAATAACAATTAACTATACATTAACAATTCAGTCGGAAAACAAATAGGAATTCAATTAAAATTGAAATTAGGGTTTGCATGAGTATGCTATATTACAATCCTAACTTTAAGAAGATTAGTTATTCATAGTGTTTAGGAAGTCAATAATCATAAAATAATATATTGAAAGCATAAAAGAATAGAAATCTATATAGAGATCCATCTTCTTGAGCCTTCCAAGTTTTCTACTAAGTCCCACAGCTAACTCTCAAGTGACTCGATCCTCTCAAATATAAAAGATAAAACTAAAGATACGATAAAAAAAACTCTTTCATAAATAAATTGGGTATGTATTTATAGACTTTAGGCTATAGTCCAATTATGCAAGATCGCACTTCTTTAAAACTTGGATTTACTTGTCCATTTTTCACTATGTTTTCATCTTCTTTCCTTGTAGAAAACTTTCTACCTAAAAATAATTAATAATTAATCTAAAACTTAATAAAATAAAGTAAAAGCAAGACACTTGGGTACAAATGTATACATAAAATAGTATGAAAAAGATTTATCGAATTACCAAAATAATTAAATAAAATTAATTAAATAAATCAATAATTCTACAATATTTAGATAACCAATTTAGAAGTACATCACTTTTAGATAATAATATCTGAAAATGATAATAATAGTAGAACATCCCCAAAAGTGAGAGTTTGATCCTCTTATAAGCTGAGTTTGATCCTCTTATAAGCTGAGTGTTCTTTGATTCAGGGATGACACATTGAATTACCCTAAACTTGTAAAAAATGATATAAAATAACCATCATTTTGGTCTAATTTATTGATTCTTCGATTCAATATAGTAAACTTAAGAATATACAAATTTAGCTTATATAACCTAGTTAGAGTTTACTAAAAGAAGTTTAACTCAATTAGTTGAGAAAGATGCGTGAGTTAATAATTATAAATCTCATTACCCCGTCTTCAATTCCTATGATGATAAAAAAAAAGTTTGCATAACTCACAAAGAATAAATAAACTTGTAAATTCAAGTTTGATAATCATATTTAACATAATATTTTGTGTAATTCTATTTTGTGTAAATTCAAGTTTTGATAATCATATTTAATACCCAAAACACAAACAACTAGCAACATTGACACAGCATGAGAAATTATTAGAAAAATGCTAACAGTTTTCAAAGGGTATATAGGATATTAATTGAGTAAGAAGTTAGAAAAGTAGTTTTTATTGAAATATACAAAGTTACGTTCTTTTACAATTTTAAATTGTACACACACATTATATATATATCTCGAATAATTTATTTTTTTAAATCCATTACTTATGACATTAAATTAAAATGGTAATTTTACTGTATTAGAGATCACCTCCGTCTGTATTTTTTATAGATAAATTTTATTTATTAATATATTAGTTAATTTGTTAGAGATCATCCGATCTGTATTTATTTCAATTAAGGTAAATTGTATCAAAATGGATATATAGGATAGATTTTATAAAAATAGATGTATAGGGGCAAATCTATACCCGTACCAAGTGATCGAGCCTAGTAATTTTATTTATCAAATGATGATATTACATCAGAACCGAAGACTTTTTGTATGTTATTCTAATTTCCATTGAGTTTAGCGAAATTGAATATATTTCTTCTTGGTTTGAGTTTTTGCAAGATCAGTTTAAATTTAAATATGAATACTTAGTTTTCCTTTATTAAATTTAATCTAGATGTTGATGTATGTTTTTACTTTATCAAATATTGTTTGACTTATAAAAAGATAATTAATCTTGATGTTACTAATTGTAATTAAATTGTTTTTACGGATGGGAGAGCTATCTCTGATCATACAATAATTGTACTAAAATAATGTAATAAACAGATATTCATAATAAAATTATTATTAGAAAAAAATTTATATATTATTAATGTAAAAAGTTTTAAAATAATAATTAATTATAACCTTATATATAAAATAAGGTTGTTGATTTTATTTATTAATATTTTAAATACGAAAGGTTATACTAATCCGTAGAGTAAAACTTTTTTATAACGTAGAGATATTAAAAATTTAAGGAGATTGGAGAGGCAACAAACAGATAACAAAGGGACACGAAAATGTTCTTTGACGAAAAGTATAATTAGGGTAGCTTAGGTGAATGAATAGGGAGAGGGAAACTCTTCAAAATAGCTTTTCTAAAAGTTATTTTTTCTTTTTATTTGGTAAATCTTTTTCCTGTGATTTTGTTTATTAAAGATAAGTTATTTCATTGGAAAAGCTTCTGAATTAATAAAAAAGTTGTTTTTTTCTTCTAACAAAATTTTTTAATAATTAATATTTGTTTGTTGATAAAAGTAGGTGAATTAATTAATATAAAAGTTGTTTTAATAATTTTAAATTTGAATTTTGTTTATACAATATTAAAAGATTTAGAGGGAGAATTTCCTTATAATCCATAATATTTTTTAAGGTATTATCCATACTGTTTTTACTTAATAAAAATGTCTAAAAAAATAGTACATGATAAGTTGTGAGTAGTTTTTTCTTAAACAAAGGAGAGGCTTAAAAATATAAATCAAGCACTACAAAATTATAAAAATACTATTATGTAAAACAAAATAAAATAATAAATGCCATTACTACAACAATCATGAAAAAGTTTATTTCATTGGATAAATTTTTTTTATATTAATAATAATCATAATCACTTGGTTTAGATGAGTTTATTATGTGAAGATTGAACTCAAGTTCTTTCCCACAAACTTAACCTTTGTTATTGATTAAATTATATTTATTGAGGATCAGATGAAATTGATGTTATATATTAATCATATAATATTATTTATAACAATTAAAGATTAAAGCTTTAGAACTATTATTTAACTTAAAATCTCTTGTTCATTTTGTCCAACATTTTCATGTTTTTTTTAAAGAAAAAACACTTATATAATGTTAGTGTAAAATGTTTTCTAGTAACATTTAATGTTAATTTTTTATATATAAAAAATTTGTTGATTTTACTAATTAATAATTTAAAAAATATATAAATAAATGATTACGATTGAATGTAATTTTTATTAAAAGAACGTATATTAAAAGAGTTTTATATTGAAAATGTATATATAAATGTTAATTTTTTTATTAAAAGAACATAATTTCCTTCTAACTAACGCCTCTTGCATCCTTTTTTATACATTAATAAAAAATAGTAAAAGTATATTTCATTAATAAAGGAAAAAAGACAAAAAAAAAAAGAGTTCAAACTACCTTCCATTACTTAACTAGGAAAATAGAAAAAATAAATAGGCAAAGTGACCTGAAATTCGATAAAAAATATAAAGAAATTATTCCAAAATTAATGGATGATATGATATTTAAATAAATTAAAGAACATAAATATTTAACATACACCAAATTAAGCCAATTCAAATTAATCAACAATTTATCTCAAAATGCCAAAATATTTAACACACATCAAATTCACATATCCACAAGTATAATGACTAGGCTTGACAGTAGAGCACGACGAGGAAGAATATGATATTCTAATTCTTATTTCTATTCTCTCAAACTCATTCCGCCTACGTCCCCGATACTCAATAAATACAAAATTTATGTCTTATCCCTATTCTTGTTGGATATAACTAGGAATGGTAACGGGTCGGGGCGGACACGGATAGTAGTTGCCTACTACCCAACCCGCTACAAAAACCTGCCACCCGTTACCTGCTAAAAACCTGTCGGGTACTCACTATAGAAATACCCGTGAGTTTTTTTAGTATCCGTGGGTATCCACGGGTGCCCATGGGTATTTTAAAAATTAAATTTTTTTAATAAGAAGTTTTATCAAATAAATCATTTATTTTTTGAAAAATCTAAAAATAAAATTATACTAGTTTCTACAAGATTAATTAGATCTAAAAATAGATTAATATAATATATTATAAGAAAATATATAATACAAATAAAATCTTTATTTTATATTATTGACATTTTTATAATAAATAATTTTATTAACTATGAAATTTTCACAAAAAATAAGATTGATATCAATGAATTTTGATAATTAATATTTTAGTTTGATTTACTTTCTAAAAATATTATTTTTTTAACTTATTATATATATATATATATATATATATATATATATATATATATATATATATATATATATATATATATATTATTTTAGTTTAGTGGATAGTGGATACCCAGGGGTACGGGTACTATGATATCTGTACCCATGCCTGTTAAGGAGCGGGTAGAAAAAAACCTTTCTTAATTCAAAAAGTTATTTAATAAACGTAAAATTTATAACTCAAACCTTTATTATCATAAAAAAGATGATAAGTTGTGAAGCAAAGTTTGGAGAACATTAATCGAAAATATTCCTTATAACTGGAGAATACCCATAGATAACCCAAATTTTTTTTGGCATCTTTTGTTCTTCTGTTAGAATCGAACCCAAGTCTTAGACATGGGAATACTAAGTCATTCCACTAGACTAAAAACCAATGTTAGCTATATTGTGAAATTCTAATTTATATAAACTAATTATGTGGCAACATTAATTTTAAAAATAAAGAAAAGTTAGGCAAGGTAGAGTTTGAACCCAGGACTTAGAAATAAGAGTGTTAAGGCTATACCGCTAAACCAAAAACTGATGTTAGTTTTTTTGTGAGATTCAAATTTAATTAAACTAATTATGTGACAATGTTAATTTTTAAAATATAGAAAAATTGGACAAACTAAGATTTAAACCTAGGACCTATAGGAGTGCTAAGAAGATACCATTAAACAATAGACTCAAATTGATTTTATTGTGTATTTCCCTTTGTTTTGTTCTGTTTTACTATTCTAGGTCATTTATGTTGTAATTTTTTTAAATAGAGAAATTTTTTAGATTCTAAAAACTACTTAGCTTCACTTTATGTTAAATCTATTTGGAATAAGTTTTTTTAATTTTATATTTAACTTTAATTTATAATTTTCAACTTGTAATTTAAATTTTAATTCTTAATTTTATTTCTATCTTTATTTTGAATTATATTTTATATTTTATTTGTATATTTTAAATCTATTCTATGCCATTTTATGTTGTATATTTTATTTGTGTTTTTGAAACTACAATTAAGAATTAAAAGTTGAAATTAAAATTTAAGGGTTAACAACTAAAACTAAAATTTAGCTATATTAACAACAATATAAAATTTAAAATCTAATTAAAAATAAAGACATAAATTAAAATTAAGAATTAAAATTTCTCCATTTAAAAAATTTACCAAATAAATGACCTAGAATAGTGAAAAAAAAATTGGATTTTTAAAATTTTGCCAACATTGGCCTTTGGTCTAGTGGAATGACTCTAGTATCCCCATGTCCAAGACCTGAGTTTGATTCTTACCTTCACCCATGTTTCTATATATTTAAAATTAACATTTACAAATAATTAAATACACTTTAATTAACTCATAAAATTAACATTTACAAGGGCAAAAGTACTTTTGAAAAAGTTAAAGTGCAAAAAAAAAAATAAAATTGAGACTCACAAAGTGAGTTACCTCCTAAATAGGGAGACACCCGTGGTAATTCAGCCTAATTACTTAAATATTCAACTAAGCAAAAACATGTATAAATATATTTTATTAGTTCATTTTTGTTTTATTTGGATTTTGAAATTCCAAATCATGAACCAAACCGATTCTAATTGAGTCTCAATCTGTTTGGTTTGGTCCTAGAAAAGACTCCCCAAAAGTAGATTATCCGCTTGTCCACCATTTAAGATTGAAATTTGAACTTTTACAACTATCAACAGGAGTCAGAGATAAAAAAAAAGTTTTTTTCTAGTCAAGTTTCACCCCTTTGATATTCTTGAAGAAAAAATGGGGCATTTATTTCAATCGGTTTGATGATTCTATTTCTAATGTCACCCTGCCTCTCCCTCTTGGTGGTTAGGCACAGACGAAGAAAGGGTGCATTCAAGATTTTACTAACCCATTTAAAGGAGCTCTCTCAAACAAGGAACTTGAAAGCCTAACTTTGAGGCCGAGAAGACTTGCACTCGAGCTGGTGGTGAAGGAAAAGAGGAAAGAACTAAGGTGGGATTCCTAATTGATGGGATGTTTTCTTTAGAGCTTCTTCCCCTCCTTATATTTAAAGACACCTAAAAATCTAAATTAATTTAATTGGTTTGGTTTATATATTTGAATTCTTCATATCGATGTGAACCAATAAATACGCTCCTAACAATTTTACATGATAATAAGGGTTTAACAACATGTTTGGATTTGTTTTCTAAATTTAAATTTAAAACAAATTTAAGTTTGCAAAACCATTTTAATCCTTTTATTTTGCAAAATCCTCAGAAATATTTTTACACTTAAAAGTTGTCTTGAATGTCATGCATATGAAATTAGAATGAAATCAAAGCATGTAATAAATAGATATATAAGGGTAAGTTATATACAAATTGACTTCTAATTACTGTCTCTAAAATATAGGTTTCAACTGTCTATACCTAAACGTTGCTAATTCACATGCACATATAAGTTTTTCACGTTCAGATTAATGGAACATTATTTTTCATTTTTACATTTCCACTCCTTTACACCTCCGTTAACTGCAACTGTTGTTATCAGCTGATATTGTCAGCTATTCATTCAGTCGACTACCAATTGAGTGGCTAAAATTGGTTCCATCAGATACTAAAGAAAATTAAAAGGTTTTGAAACAATTGTGTTTTGGCTATGGTTAAATAAAATTAGACACATAATTAAAAAAAATGAGAGCAGTAGGAAGTAATTAAGATTCTAAATAACTATATTAAAAATCTTAAGATCAGTATGTTTGGTGGATATGATGCGAAAAGTCAATTCAAAAAAATTATTAACATATAATAAAATATATAATAATATATTATATATATTTTTTACTTAACATGTTATCTTATATTTATATTTATAATAATGTTGACACCTAATTTTAAATTATATTATTTATTATTCAAATTTTAAATAACTTTTTATAATCTAAAGCAAATGAGTTGCATAAATAAAATAAATTTTTATATAATTTAGTTAAAATTTTAATTTTTATAATTTATAAAAATATAAATAAGAGATAAATTTTTATAATTAAAAAAATATTTAATTTTAATAAAGTAGCAATTTTATCCTTTGAACATAATGTTGCTATACATAAAATAACACTCAATTGATATACTTAAAACTTTAACTCTTATAATGCTGAACTTCCTAAAATCATTGCATATGATTGACTTGCAAATAGTAATCGATAAAGATCCAATGCCACATTCCCGCGTATAATTAAGAAGGAAGATCAATGGAACGAGCCAAAGGTTGCATTAAATGACATTACCCTTTAACATCGTGGAATGCCTCCTATCTGGCTAAGGCTCCCCATGATGGAGATGTTCTTCTCATCAAAATCATCCTTTGGCTTTTTAATATTCATGCAATACTCTACAGTGAACACAGTTGCAGAAATTCCATATTATTAGAAATCAAGTTTCCAATTGTAACTCACTGGATCATGACATTGTTCTTACCGTGAAGAGAACTAGTTAATTATAATCATAGAGACTCAAAAGAAGATTCTCAAATCTTTGATTGCAAAGGTATTAATTATTCAAGGGTCTTCCACTCTAGACCCGGAAAATCGCTCATCCAAGTGATGTTGATGACGAAAACGAACCAGCAACAGTGGTTCCACTCGCATAAAGTGTTAACTAAGGTAATTTTCGGGTACATGGTAGCTATCATGAAAAGAGGTTCATTTATTTTCCTTGGGTGATGTGCAAAGCATAACTATACATATGAAAAGGATAGTTTGCAGCGCCAGATAATCATGCAGAAAAATAAAAATCAAGTTAAGGGAAGGGACACAAGATGCCAAGGCTTAAAGAAAAGAAATCATAGTGCTAGATTCAATTTATATGAATATTGCACGGGTGATCCTCATGGAGACACCGCGTAAGAAATACACGTCAATTGTCTATATGCGAGTCCAGAAACGTGAAAAAGACTCTCAAAATGGAGAAATTATCGGATGGTCTTAAATTACCATATGATCCGATATTTTAATTAATAAAAGGCAACATATAATAATTAATCAATTTATTTTATAAATTACGCTAATCAAATAATTATAATTATAAATTATATGGTTATTGTATGGAATCGTGTAAGTAGTGATTACGACTATCTAATTTTAGCATTAAGTGTGCATGTTTCGGTACCCATAGGCACAGGCTCCACAGTACTCTCAAGAAATTTCATGCATTGGTTCTTCTTCATCTTATCCACTTCATCATCATTATAAATATCGACACTCTACAATCATGAAACTACAACCTCAGTTCATCTATCAAAACAAGCTTTCAAGCACAGCTTCATAAAGAGTTTAATTAATTAAGATAAAACTACATTACACAGTTGTGATGATGATTAAGTCTTTCTTATGCAAGATACATGACGGTCTCTCAGTAGTCTTTGCACCAATAAGGAGATCACTAACATTTATCAGCAACGAGGATCCGCTGGGCACAGCAACAGAAGTTCCAGATGATGTTTTGGAAGGGCACTTTGTGGTTCTTGCTAACAAGGGTGAAGAAACCAAAAGGTTTATTGTGGAGTTGCACTATTTGGATGACCCTGCATTTTTGGGACTTCTGGAGAGGGCAAGAGAAGAGTATGGTTTCAGACAGAAGGGGGTTTTGGTAATTCCCTGCCACCCTCAAGAACTAGAGAAGATTCTAGAACGACCCAGGCATGAAAGTGCAGGAGATGGAGGCAACAAATTAACAGATTCAATTCAAGTTAGTGAATGTAGCGCCATTTCCTGCAATTAAGATGAAGTGGAAACAAATTTGTTGAATTTTCTGAAAACTATTATATTCAAATTGATTAACTTTGCTTGAGATCCTACTCAGGCAGCCTAAAAATAATTCAATATATAGTTTAAAATTGTTAATTATTGGCTTCATCCACATAATTTCTCTGCGCCAATCACTTGAGGCTCAAACTTCCAGTTAATTTGCTTGGTCTAGCAAGTATTATTTAAGAAAACGTCCCTCTTTTTTCCATATTTGAATTGTAAGTGGGAATGATATTATCCTTAATTAAAAAATCCAGAATAGCTTAAATGAAGAAACATAAAAAAATAAACCTATTTAGGGTTCATAACTTCATATATGAATATAGCCAAGGTATAAACCAGTAAATTAAGCGAATGAAATTGGATGCTTGTGTTTAATTCAGCACAAGAGTATAGTTAGCTTATGAAGAAGTAGATTGAAGAAAATCTTTTTGAAGGTACAATAAAAGGGTCTCTCAATTTGAACTTCAATCACAGGCAAAACTGCAGCAGCAACAGTGCCTGAAGACGTAAGGTGGGCTATATATATAACTTGTTCTTAAAACAAAAGCAAGTTAATTCAGTGGTTCAAATTTCTTGTGTAATTAGCTAATAGCTGCAGAAGAATCTGAATTTGAACAAAGGAAAGTATTACACTTAAACTCACTGGCGGGAGCTTCATTGAAGCGAAGGAGCATGATTCATATATGAGGAATAGTAAAACTAGTTTTTCCAATGAAGTTTTCTATCACATTTAAAATGAAGTTATATATATAGTTCACCTGCTGTGTATGTTTACACTTAAATTATATTGAGAAGAAATAAAATATACTCATAACCATATAAGATTGTCCAATTTCAATCTAAAGACACATTAATTACAGGAAAGAGACTCAGAGAGAATCTTTAATCTAAAAGTATTAGAGGACATTTTCGTTGGATATAATTTTCATTTTTTACAATAAATTTTTAAATTTTACAGTTTACACTAACAAATCAAACACCTTATTCAATAGACTGAATAGATCACTTAACAATTTAAATCTTTACATTTGATAACATAAGTAACTATGGTAAATTTTAAATAATTTTTTAATGTTCTTTTGCACGTATTTTGTTTTTGCATGGAATATTTTTTTCCTATTTTTGTAATTATTTTGTTTTTGCCTAAATAGTTTTAATATATCTTGCAGAATTCTTTTACAAAAATAATTTACAAATAAATTATCTAATATTTTTAATTTATATCCTACATGGCTATAAAATTAATAAAAAACCTAAAAAGGTTATTAATAAAATAAAAAATTAACATCGTAAAAATACTTAATATTTAAATATTGTTATTAAATAATTAAAATTAAGTATAAAATATATTAAAAATTATTATATTTAATTTACATAATATGATATTGGTTACTTTAGTCCTCCAAATTTTTTTGCGGAGCAACACTGCTTGAACTGCGTTACTATATAGTATCAAGTATGTCAACGGAAGGGAGATTTTCAAGCACATAAAAAAAATATTATAGTAAATTATTATAATATTTTTGAAATTGAATATAATTACATTATTTAATCATTACTTTCTATTATAGTCAATGATTAATGTAATGCTTTTAAATATATAAGGAAGTTTTAGTAGAATATTTTTAAATTTAAATAAAAGTTGGTGTAAAAAAATAAATTTATATTAATTTAATAAAAGTTGAGAAAACATTTATATGATACACTCAAAATATTACTATAATACTGTACTAAGTCATTTAACAGAGAGAGAGCGAGCAAAATAAGGACTAGGGTAAAATAAATCTTATAAAGTTTTTTAATTATATTTCATATTGGACTATAAGATGTTAGTGTGTGTATATATATCCCATGGGAAAATACATGCAATCAATTGGCTCATAAATGGGGTTAAAGCTTTGTTATTCAGATATGAAAGAACAAATTATATGAAGAATCAAGAATTACGCATCCTAAAAGAGAAAACATCACGGATTCAAGGAACAAATTCTAGAGGATGAACATAATATGTAGGTCTTCCTCCAACTTATCCACACATTCATCATTTTTTATTATTTAGATCTTAAAAGTTAATGCTCAAGGGAAGATTTTTTATGTTGAACTACTCTTACATGGATCCATGCATCATGCAGTTATGCATTATTGCACTCACATGCTTGTCCCTGGCCCCTTCGGGCCTGCTGCACATACGTACAATGAAAGCGTTTTGACGCCATTAGACATTAGTTTCACACTGCAAGATATATTTTTCTTTCATTAGATTCATTTATACACGTTCATTTTTAACTTTCCAAAATAAACATTTAATAAATACTCAATTTCTCTAATCCAGTATTTCATCTTAAAGTTATAAATAAATCTCACTGAAATTTCACATCTTTATATTTTATCGATTTAAAACATATTTTATTTAAAATGTTTTTTTTTTAAACATATGTGTTTAGATAAACAACCGCTGCTTATTTATTTCTTCCTGGTACATTGTTACAATGGAGAAAGGTTGATAAAAATTTATATTTGTTAAGAATTATGCTACATAAACACCAGGTTGGAGAAGCCTTAGTGCTATTGTATGTTTGAGATAATTTATAATTAAAAGAGAGTATTAAAAACATGTACATATAGCAAGTAGCTAGGGAACAATATGATAATCACAATTCACAAGTCATGAAGCACATCACACGGGCAACACTTTCTCTCCCATCTTGGGATTTTGATTGCATGTTATAATTTTTTTAAAGGCAAAAATAGTTTACTAACATATGCCAATTAATAACCACAAGACATGGTTCAGGCCAGAAAAAAATATATATATCAAAGTCTTCTAACCAATGACCTCACAACTTTTAAATTTGATCTCCACTCAACGTAAGCATGCCTCAAAGGATTATAAAAGGGGTAAATATGTTTTTTCTCTCTATAAAATTAGATAATTTTATTTTTCGTTTTTGTAGATTTTTCTAATTAAAATATCTTTGTAAATTTATTTTTTTTGTTTTATATTTCTGTGTGTAATTAGCTAGTAAGCTTAATTAGTTGACACGTGCTTCTTTTCTTTTGGTCAACACAATCTTACATGGATAAAATTTCAAAGTTAGAATTAACAAATTTAAATTTTAAACTCCATCTCCTTTCTTATATTATAATATTTTCTTATATTATCATCTTCTCTACAACCTTGAAAATTTATATTTGTTTAAGCTAAACTAAAACTTAAAACCATTGTTTCACTAGTAGTCATGAAAGGGAAAAAGATTGATTTTTTTCAAGACAAGTAAAATACTTCTTGTAAGTCTTATTTTTCATCCTTCATTGCGCAAAGGATACTTTGTTCATGTGTAAGATGTATCCTGAATAAATTTTTTCAAAATAAAATTGACAATTTTTTATTCTACGAAGCTATATCAATTTTATCAATTTGACATTTTACTTTGTAGGTTTTTAGACGAAGCAAATTTATGTCTTTCAAATATCTTATAAGACTAAAAACCAAACTTTTATAACCTCTAGCTACATGTCCTATAAATCAAGTTGAAGAAGTAAAATACATACTAAGATTTATTTCAATTTGGCTTTGTAGCATAATGTACCTGTAGTTTTAAAAAAAATGTTTTAAATCAGATATGAATTTTAAGATAACAAAGAAGATGATGACATAAAAGAAAATTATCATATGAGAGAGAAGGTGAAGTTTAAAATTTAAATTGCTTAATTTTTCATTTAAAAATTTAATTTAACATAAAATTATGCTAACCAGAAGAATAAGGGGATACTTAAGTTAATTTACAAAGGAGGTATAGTAAACAAAAAAAAAATTATAAAGATATTTTAATTAAATTTTCTTTATAAAAAAAATTTACTAATTTTAAAATTCATAAGGATAAAAAATATATTTAACTCTGTATAAGAACTATGATAGAACCAAAAAACCAAAATTAATAAAAGCAGTAGACTAACATTAATATCTTAAAAGACTATTTATATTGCAGTGTATTTTGAATCCTCGCTTAACATTCTAAAAAAATCATCCCTCTGGTCTTGACAAGGGACTTATGTGCAGGGATATTACTGCGGTCTTGTTGGTCCATTAAGGAATTCTGCATGTGTCACCTGTAAATCTGTTAAGAAGTATTGCTTCAATCTTCGGAACAAAAAACACTCCTCTACCTGTCCAACCATCTGCCTATCCCACATATCGATTTAACATATGTCTCTCGTGCGTCTGTTGTTGCCAACTACGTATACCTGCCTAGCATCTGACTTCCTTGCGTGTTGCGACTATCTCGCGCGTTATTGGATGTACGTTATCACTTATCAGAATGGTTTATGATTTTGACTGTTGGTCGTATAAGCGAAAAGAAGGAAAACTGGCAATACCCACTAGATAGCAAGTTGTTCAGCATCTAGAGATTCGGGAAATTATACGTTTGCCTGCGTGTTTCATCACTTTCTCGCCATAAATAGGAAAAGGTTTCAATACAGACCCATGCTTTAATTAAAGGCTTGCTTAAAATGGTAGCGGAAAGATATTTAGTTGTTGTTGCTATCAGAGTGAAGAAGGAAAAGGTTTACTTTTTTTATCCTCTATCAATAGAATCCGTTATATCTTTCTCTCTAAATATTAATATATAAAATTAGAATTTAAATTTAAAATTATTAATTAAGTTCAAACTTGTTCTTAATGTGGCTGAAATTGATTAGTCCTTATACGTGTTGAATTAGGTTTGATGAAGATCATCAACAAAATCCTCTATAAGTTTAACCTTTTAGTAATACACTATCTAGTGCCGTCTAAAATCATTAGGAAGATTAAAAAAAAAATTTGATTTGTATCAATTTTAGAACTAGCAAAATCAACTAATTTATTTGCATTTCTAAAAAATCCCTTCTTTCTTAGGAGTACAAGTCAGATGATCCATCGAATCCATTATTAAATTGTTATGATCTATGAAAATTGTTTCATCCTTTAACAGTTGTTTTGTTTTATCACATTATCTCTCAGATGAATATATATGTCTATTCTTTCCATTGAATGTTTTAATTTTTGCCTAGAATTGTTACTAATCACAAATTACAATGCATAGACACACAAGGTATTAGTTTATTCATTCCTAAAGGAATATTTTTTTTATAAGTTAAATATTAGTTTTTATATATTAGTTTTTTGTTATTGAAAAAATTCAAACCTGTGACTTCTGCCTCCACTCTTCTCCCCAAATGTGGATTTTGTCATTGCTTAAACCAACCTTATAAGCCCCTAAAGAAATGTTCACTAAGAAATGTTTCAACCACTCACCTCACTACCAATCATTTATAGAGTAATAAATTCTAACTCCATTGTTGATCTAATTAAAATGGTTTGTCTGATTGATCTTCATATACTAGCATAACCTTTAATCTCATCTGAATAATGGGTGAGGAGAAAAATTCTTAACTAATTTGTAAAATCACATTAAAATAATATTTTTAACGTTAAAAATCCATTTAAGAAATCTTCATTGTAGCTCTTAGTGAGAAGGAAAGAGAGAGAAATTAGAAAATAATTGGATAAGAGAGGAAAGAGGAAAGAGGTGACACCAAAGAAATAGAGAAAAGGTGAGAGATGATAAAGAAGAGAAAAAAAAAGTGTGGATTTCAGGAGAGATAGAGAAAAAAAACATTTAAAGTAAAAAGAAGAAATAAATAAAATATGTCATATGATAAAAGAAAATCTTATTTGTTATACATGTGTCACAAAACTAAAATAAAATAAATGAGTAATTTTCTAGTCCATTATTATTTTTAAATAAAAATGTGAAATTATTATATATTTATGAAGTTTATTTTACAACTAATTTTCTTAGCCTCGTAGGAGACTATAAAAAAATAATTAAAAACAAATTTTAGAAAGAAACGTGAGTGTAATTTATCTTTTAATATTTTTTTTCAGAAAATACGTTCCGGATTTACCTAACTTCAATCAGGGAATAAGTGTAATTTCTATAACTATAATTAGTTTAGTCTTAATTTCTTCTAAAAAATAATATTTAGTTTGGCCTTTTGCCACTGCTCTAATATTGGTATATCCTTTAGTCAGTTTCTTTGTCACTTATTGCAATTAAGAAATGCAACAAAAGAAAATTTATTTTTTGATGTTTATCATTATTAGTAATATATTTAAACAATTATTATAAAAAAGTTTGTGACAATATTATAGTTCGTCACCATTCATATTTTTAACTATAATAGAAACATGTGAACTTTAATTAAGGTGATTTTTAATCGTAAAAATCATTCTTCAAAATGCTAACCATTACAGTAAATGGGTTGTTCTTGAAAAATTTAAGGTCCAAGACAATTTTTTTATCTTATAATATGTAAGACAAAAAGTTTGAAGTTAATTAATATAATATTAATCATCAAATATTTATCTTTTATCAAGTATTACTGCTTGTTATCAGATACTAATACTTTAACAATAAAAATATTGACTCATTTGGATCTTTTTACATCATAATTGAGTTAGACATTATCATTTTCTTTCTTGATGATAGCATAAAATATTTAAATGCATATAGTAAATATTTTGATAACTTTTATTTCTAGAAGCTTGAGTTGTTAATTCTAGTTTCTAATATTTTGAAAGTTTAGATCAATTGTATATCTTATAAATATTATTTTATTAAGCATAGACCTAAGCAAATTACTTAATTTCCTTGTAGTGTACAACCTTAAGGAAGGAATATATCAGGTTTTTTGGAGATGACCTCTGTCTCACATTTGTATCTCATGTCCTGTTCTATTTAATTAATAAATGTCACTTCTGTCTCACATTTGTATCTCATGTCCTGTTTTATTTAATTAATAAATATTACGTTATTTAATGATTTTTTTATATTTTATATAACTCATTAAATAATATTATATTTATTAATTAGTTAAAACTGTACAAATTTAAGATAAAAAATTTTTGTCCAATTTTCTAGTTAAGAGTAGCAATAGAGTTGGACAAGGAAGAGTTTAACCTTCCTACTCGAGGCATCCTATACTATCTTATGCTCTCTTGCCTCTTCACTAGTCTAGGTGAATCTTTTATAATCTTGTGGTGTCATTGTGCAATTATGATTTAATGATTTAAAATATTGTAAAATGATTTTATTTAACTGTAATTACTCATTTTTTGCTTTCAGAATCTCAATTGAAACTATTATTTCTAACAATGATTAATCTATACCATATATAAGGTTGCATGTCGAACTTGGTTAGATGCTAATATATGAAGACTATTTTAGCCAACTCTTCCCTGTCATTTGCTGGTCAATAATATGGAAGGACAGAAATGAGAAAGACCTTTAAATCCAGTGCAGATAGCCACCTGTTTACTTCAGAATTCTATGCTGCAATAAATCACTGAAACAAGCTCAGTAAAGGGTCCCCACCCCCGGTAGCTGCTTAGATCATGTCTGTGAAAGTTGATGCCAGAAATAGAACTATAGGATTTGGACGGAGCCATCATCGATCCGTGTTCATTATGGTTCTGTTTTAGTTGCTACTGCATGTTATCAAATGAAGACTCCGACCCCACTTGAGATTGCTGAATCTATGGCCTTTTCGTTGGGCTCTGCAACGTACTGATCAACTGACAAAGAATCACGAGGTCTCAGAAGTGTTGTTGGCTGAATTTAGAAAACGGCCATTTTGACGGGAACATAAATTTTTTGAAGTCATTCTGACCACAATTGTGCTGCATTTACTATATTTATCGATCTGCAATTTTTCACAATATCAAGAATCATAATAAGAGCGCAAACTTAATTTAAAATCATGTTTTACAATAGTTTAACGAACAACAGTGCTAATTAGTTTTTTATACCATTAATAATTAATGTGTTAGTTTTTTAAATAAAAGAATTTGAATCCGCTCTTTCTTCCTTCGTAATATAGACTATATTGCTTTACTTACCTTATAAATTCCATTATAAATCCAACCTTACCTTATAACTTCCATTCTAATAAATCCATGAACCTAATTAATAACTTTAACGTGTCTGGACAATGTAATATAACAGCTAGCCCATTGAATAGTTAAATCGTGCCAGTTTTGAGATATTTTGTTTAATTAGGCTTCAAATTACAAAAAGTGAAAGATGCATAATTGTAATTCAATCTTGTTGTTCTATTATCTCAATAGAACTATAGAAGTTACTGTTTACCCTAATAAAAGAAAATTAAGCTCTCATTTCTGAACCTGGCAAATATGAATATGCATGTATTTTACTTAGACAACTAACAAAACTAGCATAAGAAAATCTCATTTTGCTCATTTACGAATAGAAGGTGGTAAGAAAATTACTAAGAAATTAAAATTATGCATTAATTATATATGATCAATTAATGTAAAGTTAGTACTGTTTTATTTAGGTTTGCCAAAAACATGAAGTATATCCTTGAGGGAAAAAAAAAGATTTATTTTATTTTATTGCTGTAAATTAAATTTTATAACTAATCATTTAACATGTAGGATTGGCATGTAATACTAATATTATGGTGGTTGATTAAAAATTAAAAGTAAATAAATTTTCAGAATTTTGTGAATGCTTATGAGTCACGAGTTAATTTGACAAATTTGATAAAATTTCTTTTACCCTTTCTTATTATATGTAGGGCAAATATACAGTGTATATTGATGTGGTAGTATAATGTTTACACCGTAGACAACAACTTAATAATAAAAGCCAAAGTCTGAAGCTGAATGCCAGGCTAATATTAAGGAAAAGGCCAACGCGCCAAAGGTTGCAATAAATGAACTTTGGCTCGATCCACTGCAAAAGCTAAATGACTGAGATAAACATGCTTCTCTCCCTTTCTAACTTTATAATAAACACCCACATATACAGTACTCTACATTAAACACACTGTAGCTGAAAATTCCACACATGTAGAAGCTAGTTTCAAATTGTAACTTACTGTATCACAACTTTATTTTTGTCATGCATGGAATAGGCTCAAATCTGTTATCGCGAAGCTCGTGTTGGATCTTTCCCGTTTTTTAACACACGGGAAAGCTATCCAGAGGAACTTATAACACCATTATTCATCGAATGCCTATTCGAATTGATTGTGTGACCCAAAATCATTGTGAAAAATTAAAAAAACAAAAAAACTGTTTTGTTGTTTTGACTTTTAACATATTTGAAAAAAATTAATCCAAGCATACTATTATTGGTTTTGCTTTGCCAACATAACTAAATTAATTTTGAAAAGATTAAATTTAATTAATCCAATTGGCTATGTTTTAAAATGAGGAAGGCTAGATATTGGAAGAGGATATTTTAATCTATTCGTGAGGTTATACTATATTACTAATTAAGGAAGCATAAGAAGTCGATTACTGTGTTTATATATATATATATATAGTTTAATTGGTATACACTGTCAGTGTAAAAGATTTTTACATTGACATTCAATCACGACTTTTCATTTATGTGACTTTTAAAGTAGTAATGAGTAAAGTCAATAAATTTATTATGAATAAAGAGTTGTGATTGAATGTTATTATAAAAATCTTTACACTGACAATGTATACCAATTAAACTCAAATATATATATATATATATATATATATATATATATATATGTGTGATAATTGTTAATTACCATAATATTTTCTGTCTTTTAGAGTTGTTAAGTATATTACAAATTTATCTGTAAAAAAATGTATTATAAAATATAGAGAAATTAATCCTGAATATATATAGTTATGTTGGGAAATAAATACTTCTCCAAGTTTTCTGTGTCTGCAACACCAAGTTTCTTCCATTGTATATCTTACATCTCCAAGTTAAACTAATGTATCTATATCCTTGTGATATCATATCACTCAATGAAATAATATTAGAACTAGCAGTAAGTACGAATCTCATATTTTGAAAAATGTGGATAATATTGTTGCGAAGTTTCATTCTCACAGTCCCAATATCATGCCTTCAACTTCATTTTCCCACCATTCTCTAAATTAGAATGCCCTAACTCTCCATTAGTCTTCAAAGTATCAAACATTGTTTGATCTCTACAAATGTGTTTTTGTATCAGTAAAATTCATTATCCATTTTGATTTAACAACCTCCTTAGTAGTTTGAACCATATCAATTTGAAACTCATCATTTGTCTTGATAAATCTCAATCTTTTAAGGTATTCTCTCATCTTTGGGCACTTGAATTGCATGTGACATTTTTCTCTACAATAGTAATAGTCCACATTACTCATATCCTTTTTAAGATATCATTGTGATGGTGATCTTCCTCTCTACCTATGTTGTATCTATGAATGACTCTTCCCTCGCCCAGACTGCTTCATAGCTAACATATTAACCTCATTAACAATATTTTCATCTTTCATCGTTCTCTCATTTTCTCTTAAAGCTGCAGTTGCATCATCCAACTTCAACGTTGTTGTCCCTATAAGTAATGTCTAAACCAAAGGTTTGTAGGACTTTGGTAGTGAAGTCAATAATAAAACTCTCTGTTCTTCATCAAATATTTTTTAATCTACATTACAAAATTGACATATTAGTTAATTAAAATTATTGATGTGATTGTGAAGATTTCCTCCTATCTCTATTCTGAGTTGATACAACTTCATCTTCAAGCATAAACAATTAGTTAGAACTTAGACATATAATTCTCTTCAACTTCTCCCATAAGACTTTTAGTGTTGTCTCGTTTAGCACGTTGCACTTGATCTTAGGAGTAAGAGCTAACCGAGTCGCGCTCACAACCTTCCTTTGGATTGAGCCCATTTTCTTTCCATCATAGAAGTAAGTTTTTCATCTTCTAAAGTCAAATCAAGACCTTGTTTCACTAAAAGATCTTGAATGGTAGACTCTCAAATAATAAAATTTGTTTTTCCATCAAACAACGAGATTTCAAACTTTTGTGTGTTCCCAGTCATAGCTCTGATGCCACTGTTGGAAAATACACATTCTTTGCATAACAAAATTACTCATTCACTACTCACATAAATGATCTTTAATAGAACACATCATCCTTATTTTATTATTGATGACTCTATATATAAAGTAAAATAGAAATACAAAATTCAAATTTTACATCAATATTCTAATATCTAAAATAAGAAAATAAATGCCTAAATTAATTTGAAAACAAACTAACCAAATATTTAAATCTAAATAGTATCCTAGATATTTGAAACAAAATTAATTCTTAAATAAATCTCTTTTAAATTTCCATAAACTCCACTTATTTAAAATTTAAATTATTATTCAACAAGTTATACCATCAAGTTTCACCAGGTTTACAAAGATACGAAGATGCACCATCCTTTTGTTCATCCACGTTGGATGAAGATGGAGGAAGCCTTATATTGAAGGGCACATTTGTATAATTCATGTTAAAAAAAATTTTACTTCAAATTTAAAGGCATTCTCATGTGTTCTCTCCAATTAATCTATACTCTATATTGAAGTTTTTTTCGCCCTTCTTTAAATATTTAGTTTCTAATTTTTCCTTCTCTTTCTTTATCTGTCTTTCAAGGAAGAACTTTGTTACGTGGAAAGAACCTAATATATAAGATGGAGGATCAAGGAAGACTCAAGGCAAGAATCGAATGAAAACTAATTAAAGTGGGGAGGGAGCTCTACGATTGGAAAGCAAAACATTAACTGCTTGGGACAACAAGGGATACAACCCTTGCGTTAGTGTTTTGTCAATTTGAGTTGATTTCATACTAGTTTTCTTGCTAGGTGGCCTGTGTTTTGATGTTTTCTAAGTTTCAATGTGTTGAATGTGTTGTTAGATTTAAGAGAAGTACCATTTATAAGATTTTGTAATCTTATTAATTTTGTTTTTAATTAGTGAACTATTTATAATATTGTTTAAAATTTGTTCTATCCTAAATTCATACAAAAATAATAAAATTAATTACTTTTTAATACATAAAAATTCATTAAAATACTATAATAAAATTTGAATTTCCTGGTGTATACACAAATATATATATATATATATATATATATATATATATTTCAAATTCTTTTCAAAACTATAAAAAGGAATTAAATAGAGTTTGGGATGAAACGTTTTAAGTTGTAAGAGACTTTCTAAAATAAAATATATGTTTTTCCTGAAATTTATCTAAAATAAATTATTGCTCTAGTAGTGAATAAAATACAAAATAAGAAAAGAGAGAAATAGAATTATCGTATTAAATAATAGTATCAAATTATTTTTATCATATTATATATATATATATATATATATATATATATATATATTTATCAAACTCAAAGTTGACATAAACTCTCACAAGTTTAATAAATTTGACTAGTGAATTTGACTAATAAGAATTTATTTTATATAAAAAATATTTATAAATAATATTTAATTAAACATTTCAATATGATAAGTTAAAATAGCAAATCATATATTTTTTAATATTTAAACAACTAAGTATAAAAATGCATCAAATAATAAATTACATCATTGATAATAATGTTAAAATATTTTCATCAATATTTGATATTATTGAAAAATAAAAATTTAATATTTTCAAAAACAAGTGTTCTTTGATTTGAGAATAAAAAACTAAACGAATATATTTTTAATCTTAAATAGGTAGAAAATAACTTAAATTGTTAACTTGATTTGATAATTTATACATTTTGCATAGATTTTACAAAATTTAACTAAAATTTACTAAAAAAGAGTTTATGCATTAATCGACATGTGATAAATAATAAATTCATAAACACTCGTGTGATGGTGGGTTTTCAGCATTTCTTCTGCTCAGCTCCAGGTTATTTAATAATATATTTAGGTTAATAATTATGTAGTCAATAATATCTTTTGCTCAGCTAGACGCAGTTATGCATTATTGCGGTCACATGCTTGTCCCAAGGTCCTTAATTAGTACTTAAAGTCCAAACTGCTGAGAGTACCCAAGGTGCAGC
This sequence comes from Psophocarpus tetragonolobus, assembly GCA_037954015.1. Taxonomy (NCBI): domain Eukaryota; kingdom Viridiplantae; phylum Streptophyta; class Magnoliopsida; order Fabales; family Fabaceae; genus Psophocarpus; species Psophocarpus tetragonolobus. Next base: position 38,566,782 of record CM075692.1, read on the forward strand.
ATATCACAATGTTGATTTTCGTAACTGCCTATCCTAGTATTCTCATGGGTAAGGACTGTCAATGTTTGGGTATATAGGACTTTATGGTATTTTATATTGTATATTTTTCTATACCCATGTGTATAATAATTTTGATCTTCAGTCTCTGTCCGCTGAGTACTCATATTTTTATATTTGAATTCGTTAGTCATATTTTTTTTTTGTAAGATAATATGTTAATATTATATATATATATATATATATATATATATATATATATATATATAAAAGCATAATATAAAAAATACATTGACATAATATTAAATATAAACGTTATTAAAATTCACAAATAATGATCCAATAAAACAAATAATCATAAAATTTAAATTATATTTATTTAGCAAAAAATAATGACCCGAATTTTACATATACTTTTAGAGTTTTTCACTTGTATATAATTATAAATGTATATAATTATAAATAAAGAGTACGGATAAATTGATTTCAAATTTCACTCTTCATTTTCATTCTTTGTTTTTTAATATTTAATTTTTTTTTTAAAAGACAAATTTATTCATGAATGGCAAACCATCACTTATCACAAGACATGACATGAGAGATTCTGTTATAGGTTCAATACAGCAAAAACAACAAACTTAACTTACAGGAGTCCCTTACTTATCAAATAGTTACAAATAGTCCTCACACATTAACATAACCAGAAAGAAGATTACTAATGTCATTTAGCAAAAAATCATAAGCATAAGTCAGATATCAAGCTATGTTTTCCTTTTAGCAATCCTAGTGAAGCATAATTTCGGTTTGAAGGACCGTTCAAAGAATAAAACTGACGAAGCATTACACAAACCAATTATCCATAACCAAGACCTTCGCATAACTAGGTGTCAAACTTCTTCCATAATGAAAGTACCTCCTTTAAATATAACAGAGTTCCTAGTTAGCTAGATACTCTATAGAGTAACCAACCAAATTACACTTAAGATCTCTCTATTGAATGATCTTTTTGAATTAGAAATACCTAGAAGATGCCAAAAACTAGAAACATAATCAAAGGGTAACACAAACAAGTACCCTAACCACTTATAGTATTTCATCCAGACCAAATAACTAGAATGACAGTTAAACATCAAATGACTTACAAATTCTAATTCCTAGCCATAGATAAGGCATAAAACATCAGTTGATAAAAGAATGTTCCTTTTTGCTAATTTGACCTTCATAGGAATTCTTTTAAGAGCTACTTTCCAGGAGAATGTCACCCCCTTAGACGATGCCTTTGACTTCCATAACCTTTTAAAAAATGGATTGAAATCTTGAGAAACTCCACAAGCTAATCGGTAAACTTCCTTCACAAAATATTGATCTGACTTATCCCCCCACCCTAATTGGCCTTCTTCTCACGCCTCATTTGAGCCCTCTCCAACTCCCTCACCCATTCCTCCTCCCTACTAAACAACTCCTTCCTCCAACTAAGATGCCATTCCCAAACATTGTTATACCAACCCCCAACCTCGAAAAGGAGAGTCTCTCTTTGATGGGATAAAGCAAATACTCTAGGGAAAAGAGATTTTAGTCCTCCCTGTTCCCAAGAACCTCGTCCCAAAGCTTAAATAAAAACCATCTCCCACCACTAGCTTGATCTTACCAGAGAACCACTCCCCCCAAATCAAAGGTTACTTTCAACACATCAGTCCATCACAGGGACTCTCCTTTCTAGTGCCTGGCTACCAAACTCCTTCTAATATCCTCCCCATATCTAGCCTCTAGAACTCTAATCTAAAGGGAGTTAGTCCCCTGGAGAATCTTCCAACGCCATTTTTCAAGGAGAGCTTTGTTGAAAGCCACCACATCTTTAATTCTAAGTTCTTCTTGACTTTTCTTTGCACACTTGCTTCCATTTAATCCAAACCACTTTGCTGCAGTCTTCCCTACCACCCTACAGAAATTATCTTTGCAGAGACTAAATTAACTTAACCACCTTCTTCGAGATCCTATAAAAAGACAAAAATAAAGGGGAATTCAAGAGAGAGTAGATTTTATCAGACAGATCTTCCTATCCAGGGGAATTTTTTTTTTTTGTTTCCAAGGTGTTAATTTTGCTCTCATCTTATCAATAACTGGCTTCCAGACACGCTCATACCTCACATTTGCCTCACTAGAATACCCAAAATGAGAAAGACATTTGCAATACTCCACAATTGAGAATTCTAGCAAAGGACAAGAGATCTTAGTGCTTTATCCCTACTCCCCTAAATTGCTCTTTTGGAAATTAATCTTTAGTCTAAAAACTAATTTGTAGCACCTTAAGGCAATTTTCAAAATATATACAATCCGAAGCTCCAACTGTACCAACAGGATAGTATCGTCGGCATATTGTTCTAACAAAACCCAAAATTCTTGTTTGCCCAACTTGATCCTTGAAAGGAGGTTCATAGCCATTTCCTTCTTAATTAGCCCATCAAGACCTTTAGTTACAATTAAAATAAAAAAGGGGCAAAAGGATCCCCCTGTCTTAGTTCTCTCCACATACCAAACTTCTGAGTTCACTTTCATTAACTAATACTGAGACAAACAATGATTGAAGGCATTCTTGAATCTATCCAATCCATTTCTCCTCAAACCAAACTGCTTTAGCATATAGAACAAAAAAGGTCAACTGACAAAGTCATATGCCTTTTCAAAATCTGCTTTAAAAACCAACAAGGGTTTGTTATGGTGCTTTGCCTTCTGAATGAGTTCATTTACTACCACCATGCTATCTAATAGTTGTTTTTCTTTGATGAATGCAGTTTGAGTTTCTTCTATGATCCATGGCAACACCTATTGTATTCGATGAGTGATAAGTGTCAATTGTTATTAAATTTTCATATAGAATTTTGACACTTTATGATCTTAACTGTATTCATTATATGTTAATTGCTCCTGATTTAAGAATTATTGAATTCAAATGGTTGTTTCCAAGTCTTGCTATAAATGAAGGTATTTGATCCCATTTTTGTATAATTTTTTAGGTAATCAAAGATGGAAGAAGGAAAGGATTGAAAGAATTATGAAAAAATGAAAAAGAAAAGAATCTGCCATTTTCTCACTCAAGCTAGATCATTTTCGCTTGAGCGATATTTATCCAGAGAAGGGAGGTTCATCAAGGCATTCTCGCTCAAGTGAGATAATTTTAGCTTGAGCAAGATTCTCGCTTAAGCGAGATAATTTTCGCTTGAGCGAGAATTGACCCAAGAGCAATGCTGTTTCAGGGGCATTCTAGCTCAAGCAAGAAATATCTCGCTTGAGCGAGAGAACCCTTCTTCAAGATGAAGTATTCTTCTAGCTTGAGCGAGAATCAGCTAGCTCAAGCGAGAAATCACTTAAAAAAGGTCCAGAACGAGAAATAAAGAGAGGGAGCGCATTTATGAGCAGAATAGAGAGGACCTCGGCAAAAAGCTAGAACGAAGAGCTGCGAAAGCTATTTTCTTCAATACTTCTCCATTCCTGATTATCTTATGGCTACCATGAATAGCTAATCTCCTTTTTGGGATTGAATGTAATTGATTAGAACTTGGATGTATTCTGGTGATATTTATATATAGTAATTCCTTTTTCAATTGATATTGGTATTTCATTCTATTTCTAAATGTTTGATTGTATATGACCAATAGATTCTTGAATTTGATTTTTGGAATTAACTGGAAAGTATTTCTAAGAATATGCTCTGAACGAAATTACTTGATATGTTGCCTTACTAGGAATAGATTTCCATATATCGATTGTTTTATATCATCTAATCGTAATGCTGAGTAATCTATTAAATATTTGAGAAATCAATATTTAAGAGATTTTTCTTATGAACTTTATACTTGAGGGATCAGTATAAATGATTTTTGTATGTGGCATCAATATCAATTGTTTCGAATGCTATATCTATTTATTTATCCAGAATACAAATGAGTGAGATAGATGAAAGTCAATCCCAGTTTCTCCCAGTCAATTATCTTTATCACATTTAGCCTATTATTCTTATTATGTGTTTTAATTTATCTTACTACATTCCAACATGATTAAATCCATTACGATGTATATATACTTAGTGAGCATTATAACTTTGAATTTTAATTGAAATTGTTCCTCGTGGAATCTACACTCTTACTTATAAAACTATTAAACTACAGTTGACTTTGGTACGCTTGCCAGAATTCAACAATGAGCTAACCCATTTGCAATAATTTTGTACATAGCACCAATTAAAGAGATGGGTCTATAGTCACCTGGGCACTCCTTGTTGAGGATCAAGGAAATAAAGGACTATTAGAATCACAAGGAAGTTTCTCATTCTAATGGAACTCTTACAAGAGCCTCACCATATCCTCTTTCAACATGTCCTGGAAGTATTTCAAAAATTTCATGTTAAATCTGTCTGGTCCACGACCTTTTGAGGTTTCACACTCCCAAACAACTACTTTGATTTCTTTTATCGTGAATTCTCTTTCTAACTCATCTGGATATCTAACAAACTCCTAAATTCCACCCTATCCAATTTCACCCTCGCATCTCCCTGGGTTTAGAATCTCTCATAGAAAAATTGTTTGACCGCTTATTTGACTTGCATCGGATCTTCAACCCATTCTTCATTTGCCATTACACCTAAAGTTCCATTATAGTTTTCCTCTGCCAATTGATTGAAGTATGAAAAAAATAAGTGTTTGCATCACCTTCTCTTAACTACTTTACTTTTACTCTTTAAGCCAACAAAGATTCTTGAAAGGTACCACATCTTTTTAGTTCCCCGATGGCCTCCATCCGCAGTCTAACCCCTTCCTTTTCAAGTTTGCCTTCCACTGCACTTTTGTCAAAGCTCGCAATGTTGTCCTTCATATTACTAATATTCTCCTTACTCCACTTTTTTTTTCTCCTTTGAGTGCTTTTAGTTTTTCTTTGCACAAAAGCATGTCACCCTTCTACTGATAAATTACTGTATCTTTGTTTTATAAACTCTGAAAAACCCTCACAATGTAGTCAACTATTAATGAACTTAAAAGATTTAACCCCCCAATTAACATTTGACTATTTTAGAATTATGGAACATTGGTCTAATTTAGTTGGAAACTATTAGGGGCATCCTCAATCCATTCCTAAGAAACTAAGAATTTTTTAAGGGCACTTCATCTTTTACTCCTAGTACTAAACCATGTAAATTTATGCCCAACAACTAACATCTCCATTAATTCCATGTTACTGATAAAATTTGAAAATTCATTAGCTCTCCTTAGTTGCGTTGGAGTCATTCCATTTTCCCCAATTCTCTCATTTGGAAATCTTACTGCATTAAAGTCCCCTGCTACACACTAGATGCATCCTTGAAATCATTGCCTATATTCTAGAAAAGCCTGCCACATTTCCTTTTTCCCACCGTAGAGTAGGATGCATAGATATTGATGAATATTTTTAGACAACTCAGAGTCAAACCTACCTTTCACACCCAAGAACCCACACCCTGAAAGGTTTTAGACACACTAAAATTCAAGGTGTTCCAAACACATAAGAGCTCACCTGACAAGTTAACTGTTGGGACTGCAACCTTTGTTTCTTGGATACACATGAAATTAATATAATATTTTATAACTATTTGTCTCATTGACCTCCATTTCTCACTACCCCTTATTCCCCTAATATTTTAAGGCAAGAAATTTATCATTTTAACTTGATTTCTCACCCACAGTACTAGGTCGAATGTTACTTGCCCTCCCTCTGACTTTAAGCTCCATTTCTTCCAATATTTGCACAATTTCCTTTTCAGAAACATTACTAGAAACGCCAATGTTTTTCCCTATAAACCACAGAAATTTCCCTTCAAATATTCTCCCTTCTGCAAAGATTGAATTTCTAATTGGTTTTTCTTCTTCTCTGCCACAATCAACTTGAGCTTGTCCCACAGATGGGACAATCACATTATTTTTTGGAACTATGGGAACATCATGCAGTGCAAACAAACCACTAGTAGAGGGTAGCCCAAACCATCAATCTCATACCTTCGAGACCCATCTCCTTGCACTCCCCCCAGGCAGAAATTAAAGTACCCCCACATTATTGGAACTTGAATTAACCACCCAAATAAATTTGTTTAGATGAAACACACCTCAGCCTATTTGCCCAGGTTGCAATTCATGCTTGAAAGAACACAAAACTATTTCCCCATCCACATCTAAGGTGCAAAATGCATTCCCTAGGCCAATGCCATTGCTTCTTGCCTCTACACCATGAGACTGAAAGCCCAAAGGATCAGTATATGCTTATGTTTATGAATCACTAAGGCGGTCAAGGTTAGTAGCCTTTCTTATCATACTTGAAGATGAAGCTGTCATCAACCTTTGGGATGGACTACCTACTGCATGTAGACCAACGACATTTCCCCCCGACAGTATCTCCCCCCAACGGCAACAAAGTAGCCAAGGGAAAAGGGAGGAGATGACTCTTTTTTATTAGCTACTCCTAAAGCATGACCTTTGAAGAGTCCACCAAAAGAAAATTGTCCTCACACACAAAGCTTGAGACTTCACGGTTACACTAAATGTGTGAAGAGTCTCCAAAATTTTGCAGATGGGCCCCACAGGAAGGATTTCTTCCTGCACCTCCCTAGTTCCTAACAAACTTTGCTAGGATGAAGTAGTTGGACTTGAAATACCAATACTTAATGAAACATCCTTCACTTCTACAACCCTTTAAAGGATACAGCGAGACCATCAAATAGGCTTACCTCCTGTTGTAATTTTTTATGCATGGCTTCACCTAATGGCCTTATCACTTGCACTTTATTAAGGCCCAAACGGCAACAAAGTATATGCTTATGTTTATGAATCACTAAGGCGGTCAAGGTTAGTAGCCTTTCTTATCATACTTGAAGATGAAGCTGTCATCAACCTTTGGGATGGACTACCTACTGCATGTAGACCAACGACATTTCCCCCCGACAGTATCTCCCCCCAACAGCAACAAAGTAGCCAAGGGAAAAGGGAAGAGATGACTCTTTTTTATTAGCTACTCCTAAAGCATGACCTCTGTAGAGTCCACCAAAAGAAAATTGTCCTCATACACAAAGCTTGAGACTTCACGATTACACTAAATGTGTGAAGAGTCTCCAAAATTTTGCAGATGGGCACCACAGGAAGGATTTCTTCCTGCACCTACCTAGTTCCTAACAAACTTTGCTAGGATGAAGTAGTTGGACTTGAAATACCAATACTTAATGAAACATCCTTCACTTCTACAACCCTTTCAAGGATACAGCGAGGCCATCAAATAGGCTCACCTCCTGTTGTAATTTTTTATGCATGGCTTCACCTAATGGGTCGATCACTTGCACTTTATTAAGGCCCAAACGGCAACAAAGTAGCCAAGGGAAAACAAAGGAGATGACTCTTTTTTATTAGCTACTCCTAAAGCATGACCTCTGTAGAGTCCACCAAAAGAAAATTGTCTTCACACACAAAGCTTGAGACTTCACGGTTACATTAAATGTGTGAAGAGTCTCCAAAATTTTGCAGATGGGCCCCACAGGAAGGATTTCTTCCTGCACCTCCCTAGTTCCTAACAAACTTTGCTAGGATGAAGTAGTTGGACTTGAAATACCAATACTTAATGAAACATCCTTCACTTCTACAACCCTTTAAAGGATACAGTGAGGCCATCAAATAGGCTCACCTCCTGTTGTAATTTTTTATGCGTGACTTCACCTAATGGGCCGATCACTTGCACTTTATTAAGGCCCAAACGTCCTCTACCTACACCTCCATTGTCCCAAGTTGAATATCCAAACTGCATAAGAAGTCCGAATTACATGTTGGCTAAGAAGATTCACTGACCTTTGGATTCACTTCACTAATATGTCCTTCACAATTAACCCTTGAACCACTCTTAGACTTTGCATTAGAGTTAGATAGTGCATGCTCATTTAAATTATTGTTGCCTCAGATTATGTTAATTGCTTGCACCTCTTCAACTGCATTGGATTGGAACCCTTTGTCTACTATTGAACCTTTATTCACCCCACCACCTTTTTCCTCCAAGATAACAATGGCAACTTGTAATTCACTCTTCAACCATGCTTTTGAACCAACCTCCCACTTGGACATAATAAAACTTACATACTCTCCATAGCTAAATTTAAATCTTTATCCTCCATGATATTTCCCTATTGATAACACATTTGACAAGAAGGACTATGGCCACATCTGAGTTCCTCATCCATCGAGAGGGATACCAGTTGTCCATTAATGAGAGCTTTTTTGGACCACCTAATAAGATCCATCATAGAGGTCTTCACCAATACCCTTAAAAATTCGAAATTTTCAATTAATCTGGTTTCTTCCACTACTTCACTTAGGGAGCCGAATTCATGTGATACTTTTGACAGACCATCCCAGTTCCAAAAATGAAGATGCAGACCTCTGTGTATCAGCCAAACAAGTTGGCTACTGCAACTAAGCAATGGACTCTACCTATATACTGACACAAACATTTACTTCCACCATTAATCATCCGAAGCCATTATATCTTCATTCTCCATATTCACCAGACAAGAGCACCGATTGCCCTTAAGGCCTTTTACTTTGACAAAGACTAGCCCTTGCATGTAGAACCCTTCCTCTAGCCTTGGGAGTTGCTTTGGATCTCTAAGTTGCTTGATTGTGCACCGACTAAGCCATTCCACATTAGTTTCCCCGATGTTCAATACATAAGACTCATCAGACTGAGAACTAGGACCGATATTCTTTTTCGATAAAACCTCCGTTAAAACAACTTGCTCCTTTACTAGCCCCTTGGACAGACCTTCTTTCACTACCTTCCAGTGATGAGAGTACGATGATCTCCGTCTAGAAGAGCCTGAGGAGTAGCCACTCCAAACTATTTCGAGTTGGAACAAAGGCATATTAACACGCAATTTATTGTTGCCAACAAATATCTAGTCCAGCTTCTTCTTTAGCTTCCTAAGGTTCTTCACGTCGAAAAAACGTGCAAAGCTAGAGCTCCATCCTTCCTAGCATGCCTCCCCAAGAAGATTTCACCAACTGCTCCCCACTTACTCAAAATCCTAAACATTGCCTTTTCATCATAGTTGTTAGGAAAATGAGGGAAATAAAATGTTGTTAAGTCCTTAGAAGATTCCCGTTGAGCACTCAATGCCATTTCCCATCCCCTGGGCTTCACACTCTCTCTACCCCTTCCTCTCATGTGTTAAAATTAAAAATTGTTGATATCTTTTTAATATTTAATGATTTATCTATCTTAATTATTCTATTATTAAAAAAAGGAAGTAGGAAGTTAATTTTCTTAACACTACAATTTTTTTAACACTCAATTAAATTTTACTATAAAAACTTTTTATAACATTTAAAATATATCACCACATTATAATTAAATATTATTAATATATTTTTATAATACTTTATTAATATTGTGTATAATATTTTAGTATAAACCCTAGCTATTGACTTTAACATCATTACCAACAATTTTCCTTTTATGTTTCTTCATGTTATGTCATATTATCAATTTTTTATCACTTATATATTTTGCTTTAACTATTTATAAATATTAGACATAAATTAAAGAGACATGAAATAAATCAGCATTTTGTAACATATAGCGAAGGATAGACAAAATTAGCTTAAAAAAGTACGTGAAGTTGAAAAACTAATTAGTTGTTAAAGGTTGCCAAATTAATTTATTGAATTATTAGTATTTAAAATTAGTAATTGAAATAATTAAAAATGTAAGATGACAAAAATAAAAATAAATTCTTATTTTGTAACATATAGCGAAGGATAGACAAAATTAGCTTTAAAAAGTCCGTGCAGTTGAAAAACTAATTAGCTGTTAAAGGTTGCCAAATGAATTTATTGAATTATTAGTATTTAAAATTAGTAATTAAAATAATTAAAAATGTCAGATGACGAAAAACAAATTCTTATTTTGTAACATACAGCGAAGGATAGACAAAATTAGCTTAAAAAAGTACGCGAAGTTGAAAAACTAACTAGTTGTTAAGGTTGCCAAATGAATTTATTGAATTATTAGTATTTAAAATTAGTAATTGAAATAGTTAAAAATGTAAGATGACAAAAATAAAAATAAATTCTTATATAAAATATTAAAAACTATAATGAATATTCAAGAAAAAAAAAAACATAAAACACTAAAAGTTAAAAATTAACTTTTAATTAAAAACACTCCTGAAACTAATACTTCAAAATAAACACCAGAATCTCCTAAAAAGTTATTTACCAAACAGTCAAATAAACTTTTTAATTAATAAAAACTATCTGAAAAGCCTTGACAAAATAATCTGAAATTAAATTTGACAAAACTAATTAAAAATTAATTAGAAGCTAAAAAAACTAATTGGTAAAAAAAATTGTTAAATTATTAGTTTACTGATAAATATTGATCTTTTGTGAACTAGTTGAAAATTAAAAAAAAAACAAAAAATATAATAAATATTGAAAAATAATCATAAAAATTATAAATATATAACATTTAAAAGACGTTAAAAAATGTGAGCCGAACAGTCAATGAACTTTTGTCTTGGAAAATTAATACGTTAATTACGGCAAATATGGGAATGAAATTATCGCGTAATAAGGTTGCATTAAAAATTAGTTAATGTCTCTCGACATGATTGCTATAAACACTTGCTTTCTCAGCTTTGAAACCCTGAGCAAAGTTAATTTAATTTGTAACATTTCCACATGCAGTAGTCATTGTCTACCAAGAAAGAGCTTGCAGATATGGATAACTAGACATGGAATACGCTCAAATCTTTTGTTGCTAAGGGGGTGAAGTGTTTCCTACTTTAATAACGCAGAATAGCTTTTCCGAGCAATATTGATGATGAATATGAGACAGTGACAGTGATAGTAGTGTCAGAACTTATGACAGATAATTTTGTGGTTGTCTCTTGACGATGAAAATGAGACACTTTATATTTCTGATATCTTGTATCCGTAATTGATTTTGTGCAAAACTCCTATCTTATGTTCAAACCTATCTCAAGAAAACAGCATAATAATATTCTCACCCATTATTATGTGACGAACAGATACATAGTTTTTCACCTGTTTTGTGACCTGGTTTTACCAAATCAAATTATTATTCAACCATGCATAATTGAAATCAAGCAAAGGGATCAAATCCTAGAAAACACTTATAGATGATCAATTGAATCATATTGCAAACCTCAGTATATAGGAACATTTCAACAACCAAATTTTGCCGACACTTGGATCATTAATATAAATTCCAACGACGGAGCTATATAAGGTACCAAAATATTAATAATGCACCAATGACCCCCTCACAAACACTACGTACCGAGTACACACGCCCACTGTCTACACGAGCCCAGAGGAACGAAAAGGACTCTCTAAATTACCACTGTTTCTCACTGAGGCTCCACACTGCCTCTCATATAAATTTCTTGAATATTGATTATTCTCCAACTTAAGAAAGTAGCTTTCAACATCGCCAAATCACTACACATCCTTCAAAGAAAAACGTACTTACTAGAATACAAATTAACACCAATATGCTTAGGTCTTTACCTTAACATCTTTGGCAATTCGTACCATTAATGTTCTCTCAGTCTTTGCTCAGTGGAGATATCTCCTGCAATAATCCCGCTAGAAAAAATATCATCAACTATACATAGTGCATCAATGGTGACAGACGTTGTTATGGAAGTATATTCCTTATTGGAAATTTATACTTCCCTTTGTAAGGCTGTGGAAGGAAATATTATAACAAAAAATAATTTATATTTATTGATTCGAATTAAGTCATATATAATTAATTATGTAATAATCATATTAATTTTATTTAATTTTTTTAAATTACAGATTTTGGTCTAAAAGTATATAGAAAATTAAATGATATAAAAATAAATTGATCAAACAATTGGCATGCTGAGCATAACTTAACAAATAATTGAGAGCCTTATTAGCATTTGATTTTACCAAATTCTAAATACCATGTTCTAAAAATCTTATAATTTGATTAATTTTTACCATCAGAAAAATTTGTACCCTTAAGTCTATACAAAGTGGCTAATCCTCCCAATTATACTCTTAATATCTTAATTCATAAAATTTGGACAATCACATTACTCACATGTAAAGACTCAAAAGTGACTAATAAATTATACCTTATTCATATGCATGCAACCCATTAATTATCCACCATTAACTTAACAAACTCGTGTTATTAATTTCAAAATAGATAATGAAAATTGTAAAAAAACTATAGAAAATACATGGTAAAAGAAAAATAATTCTTTCATCACATGTAATGGTGGTTGTTACATGAAAGTGATCAAACCCAAACAATGAAGGTTAGTAGAGTTTATAAAAAAAAATGGAAGCTTAGTAGAGCTGACAATTTGGGCGAATCAGCCCAGTCTGCCCTGTCAGACTTTTCAAACAAAATGAGTTGGGTCAGATTGACCCATATTCTAATCGGTTACATATTTCTAAGCCTGCCTTGGTCGTATATTTGGCAACGAAGTCAAAACAAGCCTAAACGAACCTTTTAAAAAAATCAAAATTCAAATTTTTATTAAAAATAAAACTTATTTTAGAATAAAAGTACAAACCAATTTAAAACAGCATACTAAATCAATAAAAAAACTCATCATAAATAACTCTAAAATAAAATCAAAATATATTTATATGTATTTTTAATTTAATATATATTATTTTAGAACAACATAATTTTTATTTATTAAAAATATATTATTAAATAAACATCAAACGTACATTTATATGTATAAATTGAGTTCACATCAAACATATTTTTATATGTATAATTTTTAATATATTTTTAACAATATTATATATATATTATTAATATGTATTTTTAAAATTTATGTATTTATATTTGTATTTGGGTTGGCCCGTGACCCACCGGACCGGCCCGACTCAAGTCCATTTACATAGTCGAGCCAAATAGATCAGACAAAAAAGATTTGCTTCTATTTTGGTCTCCTTTTTTAAGGTCTAACCTGACCCATTTTGTAGGATCACAGCCTAACCCAGCGGGCTAGGATCATTTTGACAACTCTAAAGGTTAATTCCTCATGGAAGCCATGAATGTTGAGAACAAGAGTAAGTTGAAGTCTCATGGTTATACATCTCTTAGTATTTATCCCCCTCAATTTTACCTAACAATGAAGGAACGCCTTAACTTGAATAGGATGTGTAGTTCCCATAACATCTTACCTAGTCTCTTAATCCTCAGGATGTTACAAAAAAACCAAAACTAAGATACATACTTCTCAAATTAAAGTTCTATTTATAACTGACTTGTTGGGATAGGTTGGGTTCGAACTTCCTCAAGTGTTTATATATGCTCATTTGAGTATTAACAAGGCTAAAAAAGGAATTAAATTTTCATTTAATTTGCTTAAGCAAGCATAATCAAGTGTGTTTCTTGGCATCTTCACTCTTCATTGCTATGATCTCATAATCTTCACGTATGAGATTTTTTTCCAAAAATAAACAAGTTATTATAGAGGAAAAACTAAGAAGTGTAAATAATTACAAAGTTTATGTATTAAAATACAAATATTCAGCTATCATTAAATATAGATATCATATTTTAATAATAATTATATTGGTTATTTATAGTTATCAACTATATTTCAAGTTATTTGATTAACTGGCTTCATTTAGTTCATTACGCTGCAAAAATAATGTAATATGAATATATGATCTTAATAAATATATACTTTTGTTGACCTATTTTGGAACAATATATGAGAACTTTAATGAAGTCAATAAATAAGAAATTCTAATTCTGGGGTTATCATTCGAAAACTTACCGCAATATTCTATTAAAGAACCATGAGGTTTTCATTGAGGGAGAAGTATAATTAAAAGAATTAATCACGGATACACCTATTTAAGTTTAGTGTAATTATAGAAGTATTTATCATTTTTTTTAAAACATATGATATTATACATATATTTATTAGACATGTAACTCCTAAGTTTTGTATAATACTATATTTTTACCTCTTAAGTATTGTATGATAAAACAATATAATATCATACATAAATTTATTAAACATGTACCTCCTAAATTATGTATAATGTTATACATGTACCTCCTAAGACATGGATTACACATGCATCTCCTATATTTTTTAAACTTTATAGCAACACTCCTCTCACCTCGATTATGCACCCATAGTTACGAAGCTTGAAAAGAAAAAAGTAATTCATATTACATTCATGTAAAATAAAACATAATAATCCAAAAAATAAAAGGAGCTTTGTGTAATTTAAAAAAGAAAAGTACAACTATAATAAATACATAAAAATAAGGGAATTGATATAATTTTAAAAAAACTACATATGTAATTATACTAAACCTGAGAGTGCATCCGTTATTACCTCCAGTTAAATTATGAGCTTTAGTGTTTTAGATTTGATTGTATGTAAGTCTTCTATAGTCATATAACCAAGGATTTGTTCTTTATTTTTTAGCAATGCTAGATGATACGGAACATTTGTATAAGGAAATCATACAAAAACCAAATAGCAAAACATGATTGGATAGATTAAGTTTTAAAAAACAATAAATAGGATATTTAATGGAATTCATAGGTAATTATTATTTAGATATAGAATTTGTGATATACGAATTTTTTTTATAAGCAAAAAAATATATCGATAAAAGAAAAAAGTATAAGGGATGTCTTTGAACGTGTTACAATATAATCTGGCGGTAAATGCTACAAGGAATCAGAATGTAAAAGAAGAAGCAAAAAATTACACCCGATGAATACAAAACTAGAGATTCATAGATTATTCTATAAAGGAATACATTGTGAGCTTAGTTATGCGAAACTTGTAAGACCTTGCTTTTATTTAATAATTAAGTGTATGAAATAATTAACAAAAAAACTAAATTTAAATTATTCATGAGAAATAAATTAATGACGTAATGATTAGTTATGGTATTTATATTATTATTCATGTATTATTTTGATGAGTGTGATAGAATTTAATTAATGAGAATTAGGAGAGTGATGATTAGCAAGATGAGTGGTGAGTATCGTAGATATTCTTTTAAATGGAGGTTGTTGGGTTGGTGTTATGAGAACTTATTCGAAAATCTATCTAAGAGAAAGTGATGCATATAATAAGCCAGAATTACTAAATACTCCTAGTCTTAATCCTTTTTCTTTTTCTTCTTTCCCTTTTTCATTTTCTTCTCCATTTTCTCAGCCTCTCTCAATTTCTATTTCACCGAAAATCTTCTCTTTTCTGCATGTGGCTGCGTTCGTTAATGAAATTCATGAATCTATTCCATCTCTACTGATTTCAGTAGTTGATCATCGTGAGTAAGTCTGATAATATTTCCTTGGGCCTTTTTCATTCTCTTTTTGGTTCAACCGTTCCATTAAAAAAGAATTCTCCTTCAAATCCCAATTTCTCATATTCTCTTTGGTTTTTGGGATTGTTGTTAGTTTTTTAGTGTTTTCCATGACTAAGTTCTCCTTTCTCCTCAAATTCAGCTTAATAAAAGAGAAATAGGCAAAAGGAGACTTTATCCTTGATTTTTATTTTATTAAACTCTGATATGATAGTTTTGAAGTTAATTGATTTTGAGATATTGATTTTTTTATTGTGATTTGAATGCTATGTAAAATATATATTTTGGAGAATTGACGATTTGAAATGGTTGCTCTTTGTCATGTGTTGATATGCATGTTTTAAAATTAGTGATTCATTGATATGATGATTATGATGGAATGGAGCCCTATTTAAAGTGAATTGAGTTAAGGATACCATTAGGTCTTTGTGATCCTGGACAGCAAGTCGAGCAGGAGGAGAATACACCAAAAGGATGTACTCGAATAGAACCTGAGTGTTACTATTATGTCAAGTAGACACCAGACACTAGTTTATGGTTAGCTGAGTGTAAAAAATGGGTTCTATGGATGCCAAACATCTGTTGAAAGTATCAGATGAGTATTTCCTAGACCTACTTAATTGTTATTGGGTCAACTAAACGTCAAACATCAGTTGAAAAATGAAGTTTGATGAGTATTGTCTAGTCATAAGATTATATTATAATGATTGCTTATGTTCAACGGGATATAAGTATGTTTGGTGACTTATGTTTGATTGCTTGATGATTTGGGTGAAAGAATGTATAATTGTAATTATGACATATCTATGATTATATTGATATTTATCTAGTAAGTTTATCCTTGCATTATGTGTGTTTTCTATATGATTATGATGATCATGTTTTGCACGGTAACAGATGACAAAGCTAAGGCAGAGGGGTAGTAAAATCGTGATGAGTGAAGATTCTGATTGAATGAGAAGTTCGCTTGTGTTGGTTCTGATAGATATAACTGTTGTGTACTTTAGGATATAGAAACTTTTGTTTGAGCTGTTTAGAGTCATGAAATGGAAGAATTATTGTAAATATATAGATTAGTGAGATCAAATCAAGTTGTATGTATATGGATGTTAATACAAGTAGGGTTTCAAAGTTGATATGCATAATATGCCCATGTTGGATGTCTCATGGAGTGGTTTAGCAGGTTTTGTAGTTTCTGCATTTTGTAAAGTCTTGTTGGGCAACAAATCTCGCTCAGCACAAAATTGCTACTATTAGGCAATTCTTTATCTTTGCATCTAGTGGCATGTCTCTTTTCGTGCAAAGTACTCTTTGCTAGCATTTTTGTGGGATTTTTTTCCCAACAAAACCCCTTTCTAGAACACTATAGCTCAAATCCCTCGCTGGGCAACACTTTTCGCTAGACGAGGTTTCTCGGTTCCTAGTTGCGTGACATAGCTTGATGGGTGAACTTTTCAGTATATAAATTATGTTATTGTTTAGAAATTTTAATATTTTGAGCATAAATTATATTACAAATAGATGATATAGACTATAAATAGTATTTCTGGCGTTAGATATGTGTGTTGGATGTTATAACACCATTTGTAGACCAAAAATTCATATATAAATTGTTATCATATCATTTTTGGGTTTTTGACACAAAAAGTATTAATTTAATGAAAAATTACGTATTTAAGGAGTGATAAACTTAATATTTATTAAAATAATATAGTTTGAATAGTAAAAGGGCAAAACATTAAATCATTTGACTTATACATAGTGTTACGTGAACACATAGCTAAAACGTCATTTTATTTGACATTTTTTTAATATCTGAATAAAAACACCAATTGATTTGAAGTGTTTCCGAACTTTGAAAGGAATCTGTTCAACAAAATACAAAACACAGCAAGAGGTTGTTGACATCATACACATTGTCCTCTAAAATACTCTATCACGTTAAACACTTGTAGATCAGTAAAAGTGTCCAAAGTCTTTCAATTTTCTTTTCATTTTCACAAATCCATCATCGATCAATGAAGCCACGCCCCCACTCAGCAACAGCACAACACTATTCCATTGATGAGTTTTTGTATTCTTTTTTATGAGAAAAACTCCAAATGAAATGATGTTTTAGTTGCATACTTACGTGATGCTATGCATAATGCGTTAAACGGTTTAACATATTTAACCAGTTAAACTACATTAATTTAATAAATTTTCGGTTGTTTAATTAATACTCTATGTGTCAAAAACCTATCATTTTCCTATTTTTTCCTATTATTTTATCCCTAGATATTTTTAGATTTATTGTATTTATGATCTCTTATCTAAATTAAAGTTCTTAAACTTTTTCCCTTTACTTTTAGCTCTTATTATTAAATAAACAAATAACGTAACAACAATATATATTTACATTCTAGTATCGTGTTATTTTATTAAAGAGTACGATGAAATAGTCACATATTTTTTTTAAAAATTTATTTCAATCTTTCATCAACTATTTTAATATCATCAGTTAAATATTTAATAAATGAGGAATTAAAAATCTGTCTATCAAATCCTGCTAAAAATATCTTGATATTAAATTAAATAGTAAAAAGCAATTTCGTTCGTTCCTTTGTTGCTTTTGAAGTTTAAGTACGTTTTAGTAAAACTCTTGTCCCTTTATCATCATATTAGTTACATGATATTTTCAACTCCAAACCTACGAACTTTTCATTGGGTGTAATAGGGTAAATTTATCTAGGATTAAATATATTTTTAATTTTGATACTTAATTAAGAATATACTTATTTTATTAATTTATTAAAATATACCGAATATTTTTTTTAGTCTCACAATAAATTTGAGGGTTAAAAAAATTTAGCTTCCTTTATTTTAATCATGGAAAGTGAAATTGAAGGATATGATTAAAAATAAGAGTTTAATTAGTATGCAAGACATGAAATTACAATTCTATGGTAAATTTATTGAATTTACTAATTAATATTTTAAAAGTCATATAAATAAAAAATTATAATTGAATATCGGTGTAAAATCATTTTAGTATATACCAATTAAACTCTAGAAATAATACTTACAAAATTTTAGAAAACTAAAAAGAGCTGATTTTTAATTAGGAGGAAAAACTAAACACGTTTTAAATTAGACTAAAATCATATTAAGATCATTTATCTATGTATAATATCTTATGAAGAAATTATTAAATGAAAATGTATTTACACCTAATATATGTATTGAAAGTTAAATTTTTAAAGAGAATTTAATGTTTTCTACATTCAATAAGAGAATGAAATTGCAATAAGACTAAAAAATGTTTTAATGTTTTCTACAATAAAATTTAGCAATCTAATTTGATTGATAGCAAATTATATTGAATTGGATTTAAGAATTATAAAGAATTTTTTAAATTTTATTTTATTTTTTATAAAATATAGAAATAAAATAGTATTATAAAAGTTTTTAAATAAAATATTAAACCTACCATATTTCTTCAAAATAACATATAAAAGTATTTGTAAAAAATAAAACGTAAATCTTAAAGACTAAAAACAGTAAAATTCAATCTGAGGAGATGGAGAGGTAAAGATCATGGATCAAAATTTTGAATTCCTTCGTTAACAAAATTAATACATTAATAATTAATTAACATTTTTTTAAAAAAAAATTAATAACTAATCCTTTTCATAAATCCATACTTAATGTATTTTATTTAAGTTTTGATTTTTTTTCGTATTTGATGGATGTGACCTAAGTGAGAAAACTGAAAGATGTGAATTAAGCTTATATTATTAGATAATTTACTATGATGATGATAATAATAATAATAATAATATATTAAATATTTATTAAATGAATCAATTCATAGATTAAGAATTTATATAGAGTTCAAAATCTGTAAATAGATCTATTAGATGAATTCGGATGATGATAAATTTTATGGATTAATCTGTGAACACTCTTAAATTTTGGAGCAAGTTACATGAGTTTGAATACTCGAAAAAGAAAAAAAAAAAAAAAGAGGGAAGAGTTGATAAAAAAAATATAAAAAGACTCATATTTTTTTATAGATCGATTATCATATATAATTTTTTTTATTTAGATTATTCTCTTCTGGAATTGTGTGATACTGGGCCGAATCCAATAAAAAATAACTAATAGGAGACCTTCGTGCCTGACGTGAGTATATATGTCAGAAAACACCTATTTTCAATTTCCAGCCATTTACAATATTATTTAAAAATTTAGATTGATATTTTTGACAAATGTACGGAACCTATTAATTACTTGCTCAGACTATGCATATTATGAAGGACTGTATGACCTACCATATATCTTAGCGGTGGACCGATCGACCTTAACTCCTGCCCTGAAAGACAGGTACTCTTATGGTGCAATGAGAAAGGTATTTCAAAAAGTAATTGGTAGGTTGTTCGTCAAGCATTAAGCCGACAATCGAATCTTCCATGATTAGAGGTTCTACCTCTTACGATTACCTCATTCCCTCTTTGTTCGACACCTATGCAAAAAATAGAGAAATAAAGAAGTTAAAGAATAAACAATTTATTAAAAAATGTGTATAACACTTCTATGCCAAAGGTTTTCTAATCTTAATTAATTATAATTTAAATGTGTATTAATTTATCAATTAATATTTTAATTATATGCTTACCTAAAAAAGAAATACTTTAACCATATCCATAAAAGATTAAGATCCAACATTAATATAAAACTTTGAAATGTGATGACAAGTGTAGTGAGGATTAGACAAATTTTACATATATCCCACTCAAAGATGTTATGGCCCACGTTTCACTAGATTTTTACTTTATTTGTTTAAAAAATGACTTGAATATCAAAATAATTTATCTTAGCAAACATTCTCATCTTAATCATTTGGATTGAAATATACCAAAACCTTCTTCCTTTTAAAGAGAAGTAATAAATATTTTTTTTCCATCTCTGTGTATAATTATATGTATCTATCACGAAAGATAATACTATTTCAATCTTATGGAACTACATTAGTTGATCTCAAAATCTCTTATTAAGCTGAAATAATTTCGTGCGAGTTGATCTAATTATCAAAATTGAGAATCAATTCGTAAAATTGTATTATTTTATAAGTCTACCCACTCCTTTAGAATCAAATTGGATGAAAATTTATTTTTGGAGAAGAATCTGGTATAATCGTATTGACTCTGTAAATTCATGCAAAATGGCAAGTTTAGCTCGATTTGACGAGTTTGGTTGGTTGTCAATTTATACACAATGTCGTTTTGGGACCATTTTTTTTTTTACAATCTTGCCCATTTGTCAAAGCATACATGAATTAGGGATGAAAAACATCAAATACCTGCACATGAGTATTACTATTTTGATTGGTGCATGTATTATTCAAATGTAATGAATCCGGTATAAGTACGGTACGTGTATGTAATTTAAATTAGTAATTATTTAATAAATTTAAAGTTATATATTTAATTAAAAATTTTACTTATTAAACTTTAATTTATAATTTTTTTAATATTTTTAAAATTAAAATATAACTAATAATTTAATATATAATTTATGTAATAATAAATAAATTAATTAAATTATAAAAAATAATATAATTGATGAATTCAAATACATCCAAACCCAAAAATACATGAAAGAATGAGATGAAATTAAAATTTAGTACCAGTTTTTTAGTTTATTCGAATTCAATCCTGCACCACATATTTTATTTTGGGCCTCGCCTGGTGCCATCCCTAACATGAACCCTTTCCTTCTCGTCGTGAAAGCTTCTTCCATTCCTCTGCAATTTCGGTGTCTCAACACTTCCGCCGTTCCTCTCGGTGAGCTCTTGGCTCTGCTCTTTCGGCGTTTCTTCTAAGATTTCGCTCCCTGAACTTCCCCATTGTCGATCTCTTAGTCTCTGTCGTTTAATATTGCAAGCTCGAACTCAATTTTTCGGATCTCTCAACTCTAGTTTGTTAGTTTCATAAACAGTGACTTCATGTAGGATTGTGTTATGATTTATACTTTCTATAATTGGTTATTTAGTTTTGAAACATGTAAGTGAGCATTTCAACCAAATGCTTTATTATATTATTAAAAATTATATATTTTATTTCTATATAATTATTAAATTTTATATGAATTAAATTTTATGAATTTACGATTCGAATTTATGAAATTGAGTATATGGACTTCTTAGGAAATTAAGTCTATGGAGTTCTTTCAAATTTACGTAAAATTTTTATTTTTATTTTTTATTTGTGCTATCTAATAGTAAAAATTATAAATATGAAAATTAAATCTCATTTGAATGGTTAATATTAAAAGAAAAAATACATAACTTTTTTTAATATTGTTGCGTAAAATTTATGAAAACTTGCACCGACAGTTCATAACAAACCGTCGTATCTGTATCCTCTCCGCACATTTCACAGGTACAACACAACTAATAAAGATCCAATCTACCAAATCTGCAGAGACTTTGCACTTGGTTTAGGAGTTTTATACCATAAACATTCAGCTCAAATCAATCAAAATCTTACACTGAAAGAGTAGAGGAGTCCCTATAGACAAAGGATCATAAAAAAATAAATATTCTTTAGGGACCAAAAGTTGTGGCTGTTAGAAACCATCACTTCAAGCAGAAAACCTAGCACATTTCCGTATTATAGACAACCATATATTGTGCAGTAGTAACAGTAAGACAGGGACAACAAATTCTTGGCCCTCCTTCAGCGATATATAAAACCTGCTTAACGCATATGGGAATGAATAATTGATCTGTCAAAATCATGCAATGTATCTGTAATGGCTACACACTACACCTGCCACATGCTAATGGCCTCTAATCTAGCTACAATCAAAATTTATCGATCATGTGTTTTAAGCGTGTTTTCAATCTCAGTATAAATAGCCAAACACATCATATCGAATCCCAAGCAAATATTTTTTAGAAGCTTTCATTCGCTAATTAATTCAATATATATACATCCTGTCAAGAAGGACACACTAGCATTCAGACTTAAAGATGATGCTTAGGTCTTTCATTGGGAAGATAGAAAAGGGTGTTTCACACTTTGTTCACAGAAGGCCCTACTTGAGTGAAGCCACAAGTGTGGTGCCAGATGATGTTAGGGAGGGATCTTTTGCTGTTCTTGCAACAAAAGGTGAAGAAACAAAAAGGTTCATTGTTGGGTTGCATTACCTGAATGATCCTGCTTTTTTAAGACTGCTGAATCAAGCTGAGGAAGAGTTTGGTTTCAAGCAAAAGGGAGCTCTTGCAATCCCGTGTCAGCCTCAAGAATTACAGAACATTTTAGATGGTCACAGGGTATAGTGCAGACAAGCCCTGGCGACACTTAGGGAGGGAGGATTCTACTTAATTATATATTGATTGATTATTCATTAATTTCTTTTTTTAATTTATTATTAATAGTTACCTATTCAGTGTAATAAAGGTTAAATATTATATTGCTTGAACATTTAAATACTTGGAAACAAATATTTTTGGGGAAAAATAGTTTGTATTTCAAAAGTTCTTCTAAGAAACTAATTAAGAATAAACAAAATTTCTCTAAAATAAGCTAGATAAAATGGATATTCATCCCAATTATTTCTTTGGTATGGGTTGTATTTAAACAACACCAAAATTGCTTCATGTAATAGGAAAGGATTTGATGACACCAAGACTTCATTATTATGTCACATTAACATATATTTTCTTCACAAAAATACCTTCAATGTTTTTTTTATTTATTTAACAATCTTTTACATTGGTTTGAATTTGAGTTTTGATTTTCAGTTTCTTTATACACACCAAAGGATTTTAGAGAAAGAGTTACATTATCAAAGTTATTTTACTTTTTAATTTGCTCTCTCAACAACACTTGTTTCATTAACTACTTTAATAAATTTAGCAAATAGCAATAGCTATCAATTTCGTACTCCGATTATAAAGTATTGGGTATTCATAGTAGTGAACATGCATGCACGGTAGAAGTTTTATCTTCTCATTTACTATAGGCAAGTAAGAACATGAATGTTCATAACATTTTACTGTTTTCCATTTACTGTAATTCATTATTTCATTAGTTTGTAAAATTATTTTGTCTTTTTTTATTTGTTATCTCTGATGAAGTATGAGTCATGTGTTAGAGATAGAGTTTTTCTTTGTAATGTTATCTGAGTTTTGGGTAATTTCAAATTCTACTATATTCAATGGATATGGTAAAGAGTTAAGGTGACATTTCTTGTGCTATTCTTATTTCGATTTTAATATAATACAATTGGCTTATCTATCTTCCTTTAACAAACGTTGATTGCCTCTCGAAATGATCATCTTAATTAATCCTCGCAGTCACCTCACTAATACTTTAGCTAAGACTTTATATATGCTACCAAACTTTACGCTTAAGATTCCATTAGCTTTCCTCCTCTTCACCAATGCACGATGAAAAAATTCATGTTTACATCACCTTACTTCAGCCACTAATGCCTCGACTTTTGTCTTAGAACAGAGCATTTCCTTCCTAACCACATGCACAAACTTGTCATGCACTCAGCATTATCCCATAGCTCATTCTCCTCCCAACCCCCTTCCTCCCCTTTCAAGTCTAATTCACTTAACTTTTTTTTTTCCATTTGACACTTCTCTATCAATGTTTCCAAACACTTCCTTATTCCACCCTTTTAAACTTCCTTTCAACAATTCAAATTTTTCTTTCAACACGAAAGTCTTTCGCCCCTCCACCACTTTCCACACATCTTCCACAAAAGGCTTAAACCTTTTATCCTCGAACCAATAATTGAGAACTCTAAAAGGTTTTGGCCCCCAATTCACCTCTCCTTCTTGCAACATAACTGGGCACTGATTAGAAACACTCCATGATAAACCCCATTATTCTACCTTCTCTCATACCTCAGGAAACGCGTCAGAAACTAAGGAACAAACCAATGAACTCATTATTTTTTCATCATGAATTATATATAACTTAAAAAAAACTTACAAAAATATTAATATTATAAATCATTTGTTAACTCTATTTTAAATTAGGTAAGTTAAATAAATAAATCCTATCACAAATATTAATATAGATTTTAAAATATTTTTTAAGATAAGTATGAAATTTTATAATAAATACTTAATATACTTTTAACATTTATATTTTAATAAAAAGTTATATACTTAATATATTTATATTTTAATTATATATTAATTTTAATATATACACATAATTAAATATAATTATTTAAATAAATATAATATTTAAATATTTATAAACATAACATTAAGTACTACGATAATATTTTAGTAAATAAATTCGTTAATGAATAAAATTAATTTATTTTTATTAAATATAATCAAGGTCATTAATTTAATTAGATCAATAGTTAGTATAAATTTATATTTAAATCTTGTTCAAGCTTCACTTTCAATATAATATATATATATATAGAATTAATTTTTTTATAAGTAATATATGATAAATGAGTTTAATTGGTATAAACTGTTACTGTCAAGATTTTTACACTAATATTCAATCACAACATTTCACTCATGATAAATTTGTTAACTTTATTCATTAGTATTTTAAAAGTCATATAAATAAAAATCATAATTAAATGCAGTGTAAAAATATTTTACAAAAATATTTTATAATTATAGTATATACCAATTAAAGTGATGATAAATATACACTTATTATGTCTTATATTCTTCAAGTTTTTTTTTTTATCTTTGTTAGTTTATTCGTTTCTTTCTAATCATAGATTTTTTTTTTCTCTAGCTGCGATCTCAGTATCCCATTCACTTTGCACTGCCGTAGATGATGATGGTACATACTAAATATAAAATACTTTTATCTATAAATAAAATTTTAAAATAAATATATTTTTGTTTCTTAAAATAATTATTAATCCTGTTATAAAGCTGATGTAGTGATAATGTTCTCATATGAAAGGATGATGAAAGAAAAATGTTTTGAATTCGAATTTCTCTATTAACAAATATAAACCACTAACAACTAATATTTATGCAGAAATTAATTATCGATTAATTTTAGTGTTTATAAAATATACATTTTAAATGTTTACTAATATACTCATAAATTTTTTTACTAAACTCCCGCTCTTAATTAGTTTAATTAATTATACAGAGACCTAAAGTCACATTATTTTTTTAATAAATAGAGACAAAAGTAACTTTTTTTATCAATTAAAATTAAATTATAAAATATTATACAAAATACAAGTATAATTATATTTTTTAATTTAGATACATGTATATATGGTTGAACTTAAAAACTATAAGATAAAACATCCTCTACCAATTAATTCACAAAATTAATTATAGAAGTTCAATGATATAATAATTATTAATTTGATCTCTATATTTGTACCCATTTTACACTTTAAAATTGATTATTTTTACCTAACAAAGTTGGGTCAAAGTATAGTATAAGTATCAAGTTAAAATCCTTCATATATATATATATATAAATATATTATAGAGTTAAAATACTTAAACCAAACTTATTTAATTTACCCTTTGTTTATATATTTCTCATTTCACTTTTAGTGTTACCGTCAAATTCAAATAAAACGGTGGGGGGTCCCAATGATATTCACAAGTCACGAAGCCACAGATCCTTTCCTCTCAACAGGGCTAGATAAATGGATTTGTTTATGACACCTCTTATTTTACTAGCATCTTTAAGAAATTCAAAATACCCACATATTCTCTTTTTCCTTTCCTTCTCTTCTCCCTCCTTTCCTTTGAACATCCATGAAAGCCCTCAACTCTCCGAATGAGTTACTACGAATTTTCCCACCACCACAAAAATGAGATCATAAACAAAAGAAACTTTATGTACATTTCAAATCAATTAATTTAAAAATGATACAAAAATTTTCCCTCCTTTTAAATCAAATTGTTCATAATGTTTATTATGGTTTAAAGGGATAACAAAAATATCTATAGGTATCATCTTGAATTGTCTCAATTATTATGAGGATTATCGGTTTTGACTACGTGTGTGTGTATATATATATATATAGGGGTATTATTCGATGCATTAACTCAAGTATGAGTACGGATATGGGAATGCAACTATCCGCTCTGTAAATGAACATGTATAAATTCCGCTATAATTATGACAATTATGTAATAAAATTAAAGTTATATATTTAATTAAAACCCGAATTTGGGTGACACTTTTCTTTCCAAGGATGAAGACAGGAAAACCAAACTCGTACTTTTGTTACCTCTTGTCATTCCTAGTTCCAAATTACTTGATTTAGTAATAGAATTTATTTTTTTTTTACATTTTGAATCCAGTGTCACGTGATAAGTGACATTTAATTAAAAAATTATAAATTTTACATTTATTAGATAACTTTTGAATTAATATCATTTTATTCAAACAAATTATTTTCTACTAAAATATTATTATAATTTTTTTACTGGTACAGAACGGATATGAGTATACTTGATACCCGATAGGGATAGGGATAGAGACATAAATCTCATATCAATCGGGTATGAAGATGAGTTTCAGAAACAGAGATGAGGATGAGAATGTCATACTCATCCCCACCCTGCCCCGTTGCCATACCTACTATACTCTAGATCAAATTATCCAAAAAGTAAGCATAATTCTGAAGCACTAGATTCAAAAATGGATTATTTCATTATGGATCAAATGTTATAGAATAAATAATTTCTATGTCTTGATCAAGTGATCTGGAACCAAAGTTCTAGATCAAGTATTCACAGTAGTGAACATAGTTTCAAATCACTTGATCCAGAAATGAAATAATTATTTTATGTTATAGCCAGAAATGAAATAATTATTTTATGTTATAGAGCAACTAATCTGAATTATATATTTAATGTTTTTCAAATCAATCTATTCGAAGTAATAAACTTGAATTTTCATCACTTGATATAAAAATGATATAATTTTGTATAAATAACAAGATGTTGTTTACAATTGAACAATATTAAGGAGATAGATCAAGAAGGACACACAACATGAAAGATATGATTTTAAGAGAGATGTAAATATGATGTTTAAAAACAGGAACATTTTTAGTGTTTTATGTTTTTGGAAGGTGCATGTAGCAAATCTAGAGGTTGTTACAGACTTGCTGGTCGACTTGTTTATCCAGTTATACATCCAACACTGATTTTTATTTTATGATTTAAGATTTTGAGGAGTGACCTGTCAAATAATGGCATTAATTACTAATTAATGCAGTGTATATGGCAAGGCCCACAAAGAAGCAAGGTTAATTCGCACACGGTTTCAAGAAACTTCGTGTGTGTTTCCTCATTATCTGTATATAAATACCCAATATCTGCCACCAGATACGCAGTCTCACACTTCACAATTTTACAAGTTCGCTAATTCACTGCACCAAGAAATTAGCATAAGGTCGTCGATTTCAAGATGATTAGGTCCTTCGTTTGGAAGATGCAAAAGGGTGTCTCACTAATTGCGCCCAGAAAGCCTACACTCAATAACTACAATGTTGTGCCCGATGATGTTAGTAAAGGGTATTTTGCTGTTGTTGCAATCAAAGATGGAGAAATTAAAAGGTTTGTGGTTGAATTAGACTACTTGACTAATCCTGAATTCTTGGGACTATTGGATCAAGCTGGAGAAGAGTATGGCTTCAACCAGCAAGGAACTCTAGCAGTCCCTTGTAGGCCTCAAGAGTTACAGAATATTCTAGATGGTTGGAGAATGAGACCAGACACCATCAACGGTGCAGGAATGGATATCTATTTTCCTAAGTTCCTATGACACTAGTATAATAGCTTTTACTTTCTTCTAAGCTTTTTTTCTTTGGGTTGAACACGTCTTTGTAGATATTGTGGAAAATTTATATTTCTTTATTAATGTTGCTCTCTATATATTTTTTATACCAATCTCATGACACCTGTATTTGTATTTGATTTCTTACACATAAAAAAAAAATATATTAATAATAATAGCAACATAAGAAATCTTAAATCTGCATAATTGTCTCTTCCTTTTTCTTTTTGTGTAATAGTTACAAGTGTCCCGTTGCAGAATAAGAGTCAACCAAGAATTATCAATTTACCGACTCACCTAACTATGACTTTAATGGCTAAAAGTCAAGCATAAAAAAATGGCTAGAAAGCATTCTAGATCACCCCACAATTAATAAGAGTTATAAATTTAGATACTTATTTTAATTCTTAACAAGGGTAATGGTAATCATCATTCCTGACATGTAATAATACGTAAGATTCTTAATTATTTATACTTTTTATATTTATAAATTTTAAAAGTTTATCTAATTTTTTTAATTATTTAGAGAAATTCTTATATAAGGAGCAAATTAAACAATGAAAAAGAACAATAAAAAAATGTAAAGGATATAGAAAAATTGAACGTGAGATGTCTCTCACATATCTCGCTTGACTGGTTGTGAGTGAGTCTTGCATATGGACATACTCAAGAGTTATATTGTATTTGTTTAATCGGGCCATTAAACCTCTTAAATGAATCCTGTATAGATGAGTTCCAAAAGCTATTGAGCTTACTAGTAAGAGGTAAATGCTTTGAAAATTGTGCATAGCATTCTATTTGAACTAAGACTTTCTTCTACAATTTTCTTGATAAACTAACCTTCTTTTAACTGTAATTTTATGTAATCACAACTTTCTATCTAATAAGAATATTTTTCCTTTAAATTCATTAATTTTATTTTTCTTTTTCATACAAATTATTTATCTGTTTAGGATTGACAACCTATTGCATGATACTATTGAAGTAAGAACTATTAAGAACAATTGATTAATGACTAGAAATAGAATATAGTTTGTTAGTAATTTAGTCTGAATATGTGATAATGCAATTTTCCAAATTTTACAACTCAAGAGATTGAAAGTAAAATTGAAAAAATTAGGTTTTGTTGTTCTAGAAATAGATTGCAAGAGTAAAAGTTATTCTCATAATAAAATTAATTATTCTCTTGGTTGATATATATATGTTGCATAGTATTTGTTGTTGGAGAAGTCAAACCTTGATAATACTCTTAATCTGATCGTTAATTCACACTTTGGACACCAACTATATATTTAATAATTCCTTTTTTATTATTATTAGATTTTATGTGCACTTTCACACATGGTTTAAGTAATTCATTAGAGATAATTTGATTATTGCATGGTCCCTTTAGAGACAACTTGATTATACTCTGATCAACAAATTAAATTGATTCTGTTATAATAATTTTCTTTCACAGGTAAAAAAGACACTCCTTACCTGAATGGAATTAAAAATTAATTATATTTATTTAAAAATTAAAATAAAAACTGAAGTTTATTTTAAAAATATAAAGAAAGTTAGAAGTTTTTTTTAAATGTAGTTAATTAAAATTTTAAAATTAAACAAAATAGTGAAACTATTCAAAATAATTAGGAATAAAAGTATTTAAATAAAAATAACACTAAATAGAGTTATTAATTTCTTAATGTCACAAATCTAATGTCATTTCTTTTACAATAAGTTATTGTAAAGTGAAGTAGTGAACTAAGGTTAAAAAAATCATTTCTCTAATTGATATAAAATAAGTAACATAGAAATAAGTCAAAATCGAAAGTCTTATCTATTTTACTTTTCATTCAAAATGATATAAAAGTTTAGAAATTTTAATTTAAATAACTTTCTACCTATTTTAATTAATTTATTTTTATCATTTAAAAATTACTTTTATTGAAAAATTTTCTTGCTTTTCATGTCAATTTTTTTTCAACCAAATAACTCCAATTTTCATTTTATTTTATCTTTCTTTCCTTTTTTTTGTTTCATTTTTGTTTATCACACGTTCTTCTTGTTTTCTTTCATGAAACCGATCATAGTCTAAAACTTATCATATTCTAAAGTATATTAATAAATGAATCATAAACTTACAATCATCATGATCATCGCTTCTATGACCACCACATTCACCGCTTGTATATGAAGACTACCATTGCTATACCATCATCATAAACACTACAATTACCATGACAATCATCAACATTACCATTAATCTTCATCGACGATTATTGTAAAAGACTAAATAATTATAAATATATTCTATATTAATCCTTGAGCATGATGGTTATTATAATTTTTATACAAATTGAATACATACATTTCACTTTCTAAATTAATATTTGCACTTAAACTATTTTTTACACTTTTTACTTGTGCTAGAGAGTATAGGAGTGATTGTATCAATGAGCTTCTATGGCGGCCAACATTGGTACGAAATAGTGTTGTAACAGAAGAATATCTATACAACCATTCAAGTGTATGTGAAGAATGTGGAAGTTAGTTACATGGGTTTGTTGAAGTCTCTTTTTTTCTCTAAAACTTTCTCGCTTAAGCTTAGGCTTTGGATCCTCCTTCATTACCGAACTTGATCTACTAATGCAACAACTTTGTGGGTTAGGTTTCTCTAGCTTATGTGTAGCTATAATAGTACTTATATTAGAAGTTTAATAATAGAGTTGTTAAAATAGGCTGAAATCAATGGTCAACCCAACTCACCATGGTTTCAATTGGGCAAACAAACCAAGCAAAATGAGCTAATATATAAAAATAACACTTTCCTCACACTGGTTCAACATGAATGGGCCGGGCCAACTCGTATTCTACCCACATTGTGTTTGCCTCACTCTCATTTAGCATAGCCCATATTCATCTATTTAACCCTAAACCCTAAACCCATATTCATCTATTTGACCTACATTAACAAGCACACGTTAACTAACACTCATAAACACAAGTCTCACACACACGCACACCCACTGACAAACTCAGTCTCTCTCAACTCTAAAGCTCTCACTCTGTCTCAGCCTCACAATCTCAACTCTCTGCCTCTGCCAGTTCACCTCTTGCTCTCTTAACTCACTGAATCTCACTCCCACTCCCAATCTCTCACAAACTCACTCCCACTCTCAAGCACCAAGTCCTACTTTCATCTCTCATTCAGTCACTTGCTCTCGAACCTTAATGTCCACAACCTCCATCCTCGATGACGCGAAGGTAAGGCCATAAGGGCAAGCTATTTTCCTGATTTTGCATCTTCCTTCAAATTTCAATGTTTAGGACTTTAGGGTTTTCTTTTCACATTGTTATTGCTTCTCGCATGTCCAGCATTGGAATTTTTTAAGAAACACCACATCCTCGCCCATTAAAATTACCTTCATAGACTTGATCCCTTCATTACACAGACGTTCCTATAAGTGTATATTATTTTAGGAGATTTGACTCGTCCTAGAAAACAACCTTCTAGTTCCTGTGTACCTTCCTTCATCACAGAAAATGATAAACCTCGCCAATCTGTCCCAATATTGTCACTGTCACCACAAATCATTTTAGGTCGCCACACCTTGGATACCACCTTATCTAACACTTATTCTCTCCCTTGTAATTGTTTTAGCTCTTACCCACGCCAACCACGGAACCTACTGGCACTTCTTCACCTTTGTAGTTTTTTTTTCCTATAATTGCAACCTCACTAGTGTTCTTATCGTCTCATTTGTCGCCTGCCTCTACACCCCTTCTCTGGAGCCTTATGATATTGACCATCGATTTATATGTCCCTATCCAAATTAAATCATGAGTTCTCTCTAAACCCACCACATTAATCACGAACCCATAGGTGACAAAACCAAATTGTTGTCCATATTTATTGACCTTTTTTGGTATGAAAACATCTCACACCATACACCATTGAAAAATATATTCCACATCATACTCCTCGTGCGTTTCTAGAAAATTTGTGAAATAGAAGGTTAGTTGCTCATGCTGAAATTGTTTGTCTCTATTAATCGTCAATCTACTCGCTTTTGCCCTTATTGATTCACCACTGTCCACCCTCCTCCTTCATGGTGTATCTCTCTCTCTTGCCTCCCCATTCGGTTCCTATTGTCTATATGAAATTGTGGAGACAACCAACAATCGTAACTTTATCTTGTGGACTAGAGATAAACATGTGGGTGACTAGAAATGTGAAATATACAATTTGCAAAACTCCTACCCTGCAATCCAATTCTTTTTAGTTAATTTTATCATACTTATATCAAGCACACAATTAATTAATTAATCCGCTTCATTATTCTTTTGGTTCATGGATCCATGACAGTATTTGAACCTTAATTCCTTAGATGGAAAAGTATAAATTTTGCAATTAAATCCTGGATCCTTATTCAATTTAACCACTAATATTGATCCCTAAGCTAACGAACCTTTTTAATTTCTCCCTAGTCGAGATCTTTTATCTATCCTATCTCATTTCTGGATATGAAATCATCATTTTTCAAGTCATTCACATATCATTAGTGTAAGTGATCATGGATTAAAAATAAAAGGTAAAACAAATAAAATTGAATAACAACTTAAATTTAAAAAGTACACGATTCTCGATCTCAATTCATCCAACCTAATAATCATGAGTTTAAATTGTCATGGAAGCTGAATAAAGAAAAACATAATGATAATCTTCATCCTTTCCTGTCGTCTCTTTCTATTCTAAAACTAATGTAAAAATTGCCAAAAAAGGAAATTGACATAGAAAATAAAGGATAATGGAAGGTTACGAAAGAAATAAAATATAAAGCACTTTAGAAGTGAATTCTTTCCCCATTTAAATTTGCATAAGGATTATGTGCATTGAGAAGTCAATTCTTTGCCCCAAATAAGTCTCTTTAACACTTTCATTGTCTAAGGTTCTCCTTCAACTATCAACTTTGTAAGGCCTTTTTTATCATATCATTGGGTGCTTCAATTTATAAATCAACTTCCTACATTTTAAAACTCACAAAAATGTAATAGGAACAACTAATTAAAATGAAAAAAATTAAAATATATAAAAATATAATGAATGTATTATAATTTATTCAAATTTCTAACTAAATAACACCTAAATATACCAAAAGATTTTACACATCAATTTAACCTTGAAAGTAAGTAATTACATTGGTAATGTGATTAATACGTTTTAGTTAATATATTTTTTTAAAAAAATAAATTTAAAAACCAAAATAATTTTTTTAAAAGAACAAAATAAAAAAAAAAACACTCACAAAAACCATGCTGTATGGACTGATGAACACAAGTAATTAAAGCTAAATATTGTGAAACTACTACAGTATGCATTCATTTTTATTAGCGTATGAAATTTTGTCTCCAAGCAAACATGCAAAAGTTTTGGTCTACTATATGGTTGGTTGTTGTTTGATCAATTTGGTTACATAGTATTGATGTCAATTTTAATGTAGATAATGTCTCTGCTCCAAGGCTATTTGATGTGTTGGTTTGGGGTTCAATAAAGCATATATGTTTTTCATGGTATATACTAATGATATGAAGAAACAAATTCCTATTTTGTTTGAAGACTATCAGCTAAACAACTGTATGTTACACGTGATAGAAGTTTTTTTATATCTATTGGGATGATTGTATTACTCATGTCAGTTTAGGATGCAAGAAGGACACAATTCTTACAATATTTTGTATTACGTTGTGTGTGCTAATACTACTTGTACATATGGTCTATTTTGATAATATAGCGCTTTTCTTGTTGACTTAAGAAAAACAGTTTTAGTCAAGTACGGTTTTGTTTATTGAAATTTGTTAAAAAATATAAAATTTTATAGTTATTACAGTTTATTTAATTAAAATGTTGGTATAATATTACCCTTCTCATAGAGAAAATAATAGATGAATAATTATTTTTTTCAAAATGAGTCAATTTAAATATATAATTTATTCGTATTAGTGCATAATCTCTTTATTTATTTAAACAGGTTAATAGGCAAAATTATTTTAGTATGTTAGTTTTATTTTGGAAACAAAAAAAAAATTCTATCTGCTCTACCCCTTTTTTTTTATCAAGTTTTCTCTTTTTTTCCAACCGTAAGTTGCTTGCATCATTAGTTAGATTATCTCATTCAAGTTATCGTTCGTTATGGTGTTGATTTGAGCCTTATGATTTTTCTCTTGGAGAATTGAGGGGAAAAATAGGTGTTTAATTATAAATTGCTTTAAACTTCGATTTAAGTAATATGAGACTTAATTTAAGGTGTACGATACCAGTAGAACCCAGTCAAGACTTATGGGGTTTTTAGAGAGCATGTTAGCTTGCATGCATGTATGACTTATTAGACTTAGATCCTCGCTTCCCACAACCAATATGGCATGTTTTAAGGTTATGGTGAGAAAGATATTTGATGTGCTATACAGTTATTCCAATCATACCATAGCTAGTTCCATGCAAAACTTGCAAGGACTCCCATACTTAATTTAATATTCGATCCATGTGAGAGAATGAGAGGAACTTGACATATATATAATCCGATTATAATCCGAGTTAAGTGTAGGTGTTGACCTTTTTTTATTAATTGGTTGTCTTGTTAGTTTGCTATTTTGGTATGTTGTTGATTGCAGGTGAGAATCAACATAAACTTTCGAATAATTTCTTTCAAGTCGATATTAATTTAGGAAAACAATTTTGATTAAGAAGATAACTTATTTCTTCAAAATTTCACTATTTTACCCGGTCTTTATTTCTTTATTAGTGAAGCAATTAGTCAAAAATGGCTTTTGTTTTCGGAAGATTAAAATGACGGTACTTAGGTTTTTAAAAGAGTTTTAGAAGTATTTAGATCTTTAAATTTTTCTATCATTTAGACATAATGATATTAAGTAATTGCGCAATTAGTAGTTAATTATTATATTAGTAATCTTTCAGTAATACACACTTTTTTTCTTTTATTTAATTTTTTAAGATATTTAGATTTTTAAAAAATTTTTATGAAACATCAAAATCCTTAAATAACAAATATATGTTAATAACAACGCTAAGTAACTACTCCGGTAACTTTGTTTCATAAATGATATTCTATTTGTTTCATACGTGATAGTTTATTGAATAACAAATATGTTACCAAAAAACATTTATAAATACAAAAGCAAAGAAAGAAGGTGAAGTATAAGTTTGTAAAAACATAAACATTCTTCTTTATAACATTTTTTATGATATCATATTATTTATAATATTATATTTATATTTTTCTCTTTTGTCGGTGTTTTTTTTTTAATTTAATAGATATCAAATAAAGTTAGAGTATCCACCAAATCCAATTTTCAAAGTACTGAGCGTAGAAGAAAAAAGATGAACTGATTTCAGCTTAACCGAAAGGTCCAAACATGCATGCACTGATAAGCCCAGCTAAAAACATCTATTTGTCCTCTCCAAACATCTTTTACAAAAGCAATAATTATATATCCCACCTGATAAATATTGCAATCGGAGACTGCACTGCACAGTTGGCTTTGGAAGATTTGTTCTTTCAAATCAATCAAAATCTTGCTTTGAGAGATAAATGATACGTTTAGCTGAAAAAGATATATGAATAATAACATATGTATTTTCATTTAATTAGAAAGAAAAAGGTAATTAAAAAAATTTCTACACGAAATTAAAAAAATATTATTAAATTTTATTTATTTTTTATTTAACAACCTCTCACTACTTTTTATACACCGTTTGAAACATATGAAAAGAGATGACTCCATATTCACAAAGAATTAATCAATTTAAAAAATAATCATTTACGACAAAACTCAGGCTGTTAGAACTAACTAGAAACCTTCACTTCAATGGAAAATTAAATTGTTGGATTTCATAGTACAGCCGTATATATTATACAATAAAACATGGGGACAACAAAATCTTGGCCCTACCTCAACGACAAAAGCTGCTTAGCGCGTTTGATAATTAAGGAAGAAATTAATTACATGGGAATCAATGCACTGTGCAGCTGCACCCACTTGCACTTATAATTTAGCTGTTCCTTACCTATAAATAATCAAGAATTTTCGTGTTTCTGCATTGAATTCCTCAGTACATATGTAACCAAACTCAGCATAAAGCCACAAACTAAAACTTTTAATAATTCACTATATCCCATCAAGAAGATGCTTAGGTCTTTGGTTGGAAAGATAGAAAAGGGTGTTTCATTACTCTTTTTACCCAGAAGGTCCCCATTGAGCTACTACAATGAAGCCACAAATGTGGTGCCAGATGATGTGAGGGAAGGATATTTTGCTGTTCTTGCAACAAAGGGTGGAGAATCCAAAAGGTTCATTGTTGGATTGCATTACTTGAATGACCCTGCATTCTTAAGACTTCTGGATCAAGCTCAGGAAGAGTTTGGTTTCAGGCAAAAGGGTACTCTTGCAATCCCTTGTCAGCCTCAAGAATTACAGAACATTCTAGATGGTCGCAGAGTATAAAGCATCGAAGCATCACAGGTCCAGGAAAGGATGTCCCATTCAAAACCTTTGATATGTTCCTGACTTCCTATATGTGTATGACAATCAAGTCTGTATATGTAGGAAGTGTTAATTTCTAGCTGATTATCCTTAATTGATTAATCAAGTCATTCGCCAATGCATTAAGATGTGTATGCAATTAGTAAATTATTCATATATAATTATATATGGGTCAATTGATATTTCATCACTCTTGTCATAATTAATAAAAGTTATGGGGATGAAATATTTGGGGGCAATTTTTCTTTTTGGAAAAAAACAAAATCATTAAATCATAAACGCAATCTCAAATAACTAGACTTAATTTAAGGCTAGTTATAAAAATAAGATCCATTGAGATAATCAATATTGCTCTACATACTAAAAGAATATATTCTCGTCCTTTAGAATCCACAAGCTATCTATTTTTATTTTTTTTTTGTGCGGTACGTTGAGTTGCATTGATCACTCATGGAAGAAAAATGAGTTTTTTTGGGTACCTCTAACATGCATGTAATCAAGACTTTTAAGAATCTTTTAGTAAACTTTACTTCACAGAATTGAAGTCTTTTAAAAAATTAAGGCATTATAAGCTAGTTAGATGGACTAACGATAACCATAGTCTAAATAGTTTTATTCACCTTGTCATTCGTTATCTTACATATATGCTGCCACCAGAAGATGAAACCGGCAGGACCTGAAGATAAGCAAGCCAGTTGTAGCACCTAATCCAATTTGGGTGCAATACTTGTTTGAAAATCAACTTTATGAGCATCTCAATTGGTGATGCTAAATTACTAGAATGATAGAGATTCTATTAGCTAAACAATAATAGAGTATCCGTACGTGTAAAAACGAGTTGTACGACATCGTAGTACGTTTGGGGTTTTACCTGTTAATTACTACCTAATTAATTATTAGCAAAATTGGGTGGGTACGAATCAAGTATCAACCTATTCTTGGCCACCCCATCCCTACAAAGGTCCAGAAAATTCAATTCGTTGATATACATAAATCAATATCATGTTAATTAGAAACTCCTGAGAGATAAAATTGGAGGGAAATTAAAAACAAAAATATTTATTATTTTTATTATAATTTAATTTATTTTCACATACATCTTGATAGTAATTTATTCTCTATATATATATATATATATATATATATATATTATTGTCAAAACAAAAAAATCATACAAAATATTTTATGATTAATTAAAATATATTCTTTCTGAACTCATATAAAAAAATGAGTTTTTAATATATAAACAAATTCAATTAATTTCGTTTAATTTAATGTTATTATTTTTAAAAAACTTTTTATTTAATTATAATTCTTTTCATTATGATAACAAGTTTCAATAAAAGGTATTTTAGAAATAATTTTATTTTGTATTTGAGATTAGTAAAACTAAATAATAATAAATAATTTTTTTAATATAAGTGTAAAGTTAAATATTTATATATATATATAAAAGATATTATAGAGAGCGAATATTTTTCAAACTAAACAACCCTTAAGTTTTAAAAAGAATTAATATGATTAATTTTGGTACCAATAATCATATTGGAAATGGTTACCTGGATAAGGCCTAATTAAGTTAATATTTCACATAACTGACATAAGTGTGCAAATGGCCTTAGCTAAATGCATGAGCGCCGTGTTCTTAAACGAGGTAGAAAATGGAGGAAAAAATTAAAATTAATTAAAAAAACTCTATTATCCTTATTGACAGCTCTTCTGATTCTAGTTCTATATTCTGAAAGTAACTATAACTTGAACCATTTGTGAAGGTCTTAAACAAGCTAGCTAGCAAAGCATAATCTGATGATGGTGAAGATATATGTGGTTCTTTTTATAAGAACTCAGTTGCTGCCTTTCAAGGTGGCAACAAATTCTGTGTAAGGTGGTTGTGTTGTGATTTCCATTAATTAAAAGAGATCGTGTGTTAGTGTGCAGTGTGAATATATGAAGTCTCAAAATATATATGAATGAAAAGGTGAAATAACTTAGAAATGTATTGTTGGAAAAGAGTAGAGAATTGTTTCATTGTAATAATGACCTAGGAGCTTATGTACTCAAGTTCAAATATGGGGGATGGGAAGGATTAGAATGGGGGAGTGATAGAAACCAAACATCTATATGGTAGAGGGATCTAGGTAAAACATATTAGAGCGATCAACCATATGGGTGGTTTCAGGACCAGAGGTAGCGGAACGTGGGTTTAGGAAACAAAACCATATTATGGACTCACGATTGGGCGGGTGAGGAGTCTCTTCAAAATAGGTTCCAAGACTATGTTAACTTTGAGCAGCAAACAGATAGATTCAAGATATGGGAGAGTGGGTGGAAGATAACTGGATATGAAAACTAACATGAGATAGTGGTTTCAATGGGAATTCAATTCTGTACATAGGTTTTTGGGTTTAATCTTTAACATAATGTAAAGAACAAGTCAGGAGGATGAATGATTATGATCGGTGGACTCGACGGGAATATACGGTACGAGAACAACCTACTCAATACTACAACAAAAAGCTTTAGGGAGAGGAATGCACGTGGAGGAAATGAAGATATTATAGTCATCCAAGGTACCGTTAAAAGTTCTCATATTTACCTTGAAGCTTATGCTAAATAGGCTACCAACTAAAGATAACCTTAGGAAGAGAAATGTAATGTAGAATACAACTTACTTGTTATGTCCTTGGTGTGGGCTTTATAAAGCGACTATTGGCCATCTATTTTTTAATTGAAGGATCGCCACCAAAATTTGGCACAAATGCTACAAGTGGATTGATATGAATATAGTGATACATCAAGATCTCTGAGTAAACTTTATCCAGCATATAGGTTGGGGACCTTGGAGCAGCAACAATCATATGTGGAAGGTGGTGTGGATAACAATAGTCTGGTATCTGGGGAACCAAAGGAATGCATGCATGTTTAGAGAGGAGATCTTCAATTTTGACAAAGTACTACAACAAATCCACCTTTATACATGGTCTTAACTACATTCCTTTGACTCTTCTTTTTCTTTTCCTTTTTTTATTAACATATGAATACTGTTGGATGTATAGTAGCAGTGAATAGGGTGGATTGAATTGGGGTTGAAGATGTATCCAAAGGAAAGTTTTAGTTGTTGTTGGAGGCATAGGAAATTTGTGAGTTGTCCTATTTTGATATGTAATTAGTCACAGGTAAATCTAGCATGTTGATAATTGTAGCCTCTGATGTGGGTAGGTGTATAGGTAAGTCTGGTTATGATGCTTGATGTAAATTATTTTGTGATTTGGAATGGATAGTTGTGATGATTAGTTAATTCTAGTATTAGGTAGCATTACCTAACCATTTTTATCTCATTTCTTTCTAATTATCTAAGTATCTCTTATATCTTTTAATGAATTTCTTTGATATATAAAAAAAACTTACAAATGTAATTAATGGTTTAAAAATTTGGATTGAATTTAGTGAAAAGTTCACTTGTGTGCATGGGACCTATGTTTTTACCCTTCTCTTACTTCCAACACAACCACATGATTTGTGGCTCGGCATAGTATACTGAGAAAAGAAAGCACAACATACAAATGCTAAAGAACCCTGCTAACAGTTCTGATTGAAGAGCTAAGTCACTTGATCTTTTATTTTTTATTTTTAAAAAAGTCACTTGATTCTTGACGTACTTCATTCAACTTATCATTGTTGCTAACAAGGTTCTACTGTTATTTTTTTTTTACCTGTATTATTTACGAACCTGATGCCCTATAGATCACATATATTCTTATGAACCTATTGGATATTGATCTATGCTCGATCGGAACTATGCACTATCAAGTCACATAATTATCCCCAAGCCTCTACTACCTTACTCATAATGTTGAGTGTAGATCCCATTGACTATATTGCGTACGTTGAAGATAATGATAAATGAATAATAACATATGTACACATCTAATCTAAACCACGCCACACAATCACACTAAACTCCAAGAAAGCAGATCATAGAGGTAAACTCTTTGATTCTTACAAGTCACTAAGCATGTCACTCGACAATTCTTTCCATACTTTGATTGGTCTTATCTGCAAGGTTGAACATTTTGACGAATGACCTATCAAATAATGTGGCACTAAACCATTAATGAATGCAATTGGCAAGACTCACGATAGAGTCAAGAAATTTCTTGTCTGTTTCTACATTATCTCACATATGGCCTAAGTAAGAATCCAACGGTTCGGAATACGGGCATGGTTATTTACTATCAACTCATTATAAAAATTTGCTATCCACTGTTGGTTAAATATCCTTTTGATATCGATATACTACAAATTTTTTTAATATTTAAGTATTTATGAGTATATGCAGATATTTTATATGCAGATATTTTACAAAAAGTATTTTTTTGCTCAAATAGAATCAAAGAAATTTAAGAAAATTATGTTTTTATAAAAAATTTATCAAATAATACTTTATTCGTTGAAAAATTTAAAAATTAAATTATATTATTTGCTCAAATAGAATCAAATAAATTATAATAATTGGATCTAAAAATAAATTAATATAATATATATACAAAATATTTAATATAAATAGAATTTTTCCTTTATATTATTGAAATTTTTATAATAAATAATTTATTAATTATGAAATTTTCATAAAACAATAAGATTGATTTCAATGAAATTTGATAATTAATATTTTAATTTGATTTATTTCACAAAAATATTATTTTTTTAACTTATATATATATATATATATATATATATATATATATATATAGTATTTTAGTTTAGTAGGTATGAAACTGGTACCTATGAATACGGGTACTATGATACTCGTATTTATACTCATTAAGGAGCAAGTAGAAAAACAATGTACATGTACCCATTTATACTATCCATACAAGTATTTGTATGAGTTTTATCTACAGACGCAAGTTTTTTTGTCATTCCTAAGCCTAACTCAATCTTCATATAGATAGCCTGATCTCAAATAACATGATTACGTGTTTTGGGTGAGATGCAATTATAAAATTCTAAATAAAAATATATTTAAATTTTTTTATTATAACAAATAGATATCAAAGGAAAGGTGACAATTATTGAAATACATATGGTTATAATTTTTAAAGAAGATTTTAAAAAATGTATGAAACAATTAATTGGTACTCATCTAAAAATGTCATTTACCATTACTATACACAGAAGTTCTTGTTAAAACAAATACTCTAAATTGAGCGATCATGCATATTTGTTGAAATGAAATTATAATAACGAAGAAAATATTTGAGAATAGGAGCAATTCGACTTTGGAAGGAAGAGATTACTTATACTTGATCATTTCTCGATTTTATGTCTTGATACAAACTGTAGAACATTACTCCTGTTTACATTAGTGGTTGTTGTTAAACTAATGGTTAGGATTTTGTCAACAAAAACCTAATCTAATTGGTACAAATAACTTTCTAAAACTTTCTTCACAGATACAATTTCTCTCATATGTTCTACATAATTCTATATTTACTTTAAAACTATTCTATATTTACTCTCTTGCTTGGGGGGGTACTAGGCTCCTTTCTTGCTTGGTCTATCGTTGACTATTGTATGCCATCTTTTTCAAACATGGAAAGAAATTATTGTTTTCATCATCTATCCCCAATCCCATTATCCTTATTCATTAAAAATAACTTCTCAACTTATGATTATATTCTTTGTATTTGGATTATAGAGCTTGTAGCCTTTGAAATTTGAGTCATAACCAATGAAAATATATTTCTCACTTTTGTCATCCAACTTGCATCTTTTCTCATCTAGTAGCTATATAAGAGTAATGCTTACAAAGACTCTTAAATGGGAAATGTTAGGTGGTTTTGGTTTAAGAAAATATTTTCTATTTTCATTTATTATTTTCATTTTCAAGTTTTTAACATTTAAAAAATATGTTTGTTTTCACTTGATATTTTTTATTTCAAAAATAATATCGTTAAATTTAATCAATTTTTTCAAAAATATTATATATTATTGATATATATTGTTTGAAATACATTTACATATTTTTTTATGCAATTATAGTGTTGTTATTAAGTTTTCACATAGTATTAACTTTTGAAAATACTAAACACAACTTTTTTCTGTTTTCAGTTATTTTTTAAAAATGTTTTCTAAATTATAAACAAGCATATTTTCACTATTATTTTCTGTTTTCTTTGAAAATGAAAATAAAAAACAGCCAAAACAAATGTCACCTTAGGTTTCCTTCTACTCCATTAGGGGTGTTTATTGGTTCAAGTCAACATGACAAATCCGGTAAATCGAATTAAACCAATTAGTTTAGTTTGGTTTTTTCACTTGCTCGGATCTGGACCTGACCCAACTCAACTAGAACCGGTCATGTCGTGACCCAATTAGTTTGAAAACTCTGACCCAACTTAAACCAACTCAAAAGTGTGTGTGTGTGTGTATATATATATATATATATATATATATATATATATATATATATATATATATATTATTTTATTATTTTATAGATTAATTTAACTAATTTAGTATATATGAACTATGAAACACTT
The DNA here is from genome assembly GCA_037954015.1 of Psophocarpus tetragonolobus. Classification (NCBI taxonomy): domain Eukaryota; kingdom Viridiplantae; phylum Streptophyta; class Magnoliopsida; order Fabales; family Fabaceae; genus Psophocarpus; species Psophocarpus tetragonolobus. Next base: position 38,610,097 of record CM075692.1, read on the forward strand.
GATATTTTATTATAAATTTATGAATTTAGTAAATTAATAGATTTGACTAGTTTCAAGTATCATATTATTTTTCTGCAATTTAATGAAAAAATTGATTTTTTAAATTTTTTAATCAATTTTCACTGGAACCGACCTGAACCAACCTAACCCAATTAAAATTAATTGGTTCATTTTCATTTTCCTCCAAAATCAAACCAACCTGAACCGTGAACACCCCTATACTCCATGTTTCTTATGATGTTTTTTTCCTACAGACTTCTTATTAGTGATATTGGAAAGCTAACTACACAAGAAATTTCTTTTGCCCAAAACTTCTTTGGAAGTCTCTTACTCTTAAGCATACTCTTTGCCATATCTCTAGATTTGTTCTATTTTTCCTTTCTATATTCAGTTTTGTTGAGAGGATCTTAGCACTGTTAATTAAGGGTTGACAATTTCCATGGTCTTCATAATACTGCTAAAATTCATTTTATGTGAACTCTCCTTCACGATTAGATTTCATTACTTTGATTTTAAGACTTCTCTTTCTCAACAAAGGCTTTAAATTTCTTGAAATTTCCAAAAACATTGGATTAATGCTAAAAAAAATATACACCCATATTTTTCTTGAAAATCATCAATGACAAGAAGCAAATAATTACTTTTACCAAGTGAGTTTGGCTTGATCAAATCATACACATCTCTGAGTATAAGTTCTAATGGTTTTTGAGCTGTTGAGTTAGACTACTTTCAAATTTTTTTCTTGAATTATTTTCCAAGTAAACATCCTTCACACACTAGATTGAGGTGACTGATGCAAGGTAGTCCTTTCGATCATAATTTCTTTCTTTGAGAGCATCTGTAGTAGTGCAAAATTGAAAGGCCCAAATTGTAGATGTCAAAGTCAAGCCACATTCTTATAGAACATCTTGAGACATTTTGTTATATCATTTTGAATATTGAGTATGAACTTTCTATTTCTTGACATGTGAACCTTAGTAATCAAGTTACTTGAATTGTCTTATAGAAAGGTTATTGTCCTTTAGACAAATATCATATAACCATTCTCTAAGAGTTGGCCTACACTTAAGATATTACTTTTTATATTGGGCACATAATAAACATTTGAGATGAATCAACGCTCACCATTTTTCAAACAGATAAGAATGTTACCTTTTCCTTTCACTTCTATCTTAGATTCATCTCCAAAGGTTATATGGATACCCATTGATTTCATTGAGCCCTACAAACATGCTTTTTTTTTACACATATGATTGTTTGTTCTCGTGTCTAGCCACCATTTACTGTCTTTACTTTTTTCATTCTCCACATAAGCCATCAATAAGGAACTTTTGTTAAGTTTCAATTTTTTTTTCTAGGTGTTCTATATTTGAAAGCATAATGACCAAACTTTTCACAATTGTAACATTTCACATTAAAATTTTCATATCTTGATCTTGAGTAGTCTTGCCCACGACCTTTTGTTAAGTTTCCTCCTTTTTGGAAGTTGTTATTTTCGTCATAGGACCTCCAATCACATCTTTGTCCATAATCTCTGCCACAACTTCTTATAGAGTATTTTAAAAGTAATTTAGCCTCATAAAAATAATAACAAAATTAAAATTAAAATACTAAAGTCACAAAATTGACTATATTAAAATAAAAATTGTAATTGTTGGGTCCAGACCGAGGGGGTTAAACATCGGGGAGATGTATAATCAAGGGTCACGAGCCCATATATAAGAGAATATGACACCACCTACAACCCAAAACCTTAAGGCATTACGTTATGGGTCTTTCTCACTTATATATTACTCAACTTCCCAATTTCAACTCACACTTATTCCAACAATCTCCCCCTCAAGTGTGAGTCCCTTCCACATTGTAAACTCTCCCTTAAGCAGAAGCATACATTTTAATGACGACCCCTTATTCACACCGCCCTTAAACACAAGGAGACACGTCTCCTGAAACCCTTAGCAGGAGGACTTTCGATGAAGGGAATCCACCGTCAACCTGCCGATCACAACCATCGGCTCTGATACCAGTTGTTGGGTCCAGACTGAGGGGGTTAAACACCGGGGAGATGTATAACCAAGGGTCACGAGCCCATATATAAGAGAATATGACACCACCTTCAACCCAAAACCTTAAGGCATTAGGTTATGGGTCTTTCTCACTTATATATTACTCAACTTCCCATTTTCTAACAAATGTGAGACTTCAACTCACACTTGCACTCCAACAGTAATCAAGGGCTTGATTAGTTTAGTTTTATTTTTTAGTTTTTGAAAAGTGTTTTCGAAAATAGTTTTTAAAAATTGTTTTCGGAAAGAAAAGAAAAGAAAAACTTGTTTGACAAGTTTTATTTGAAAACTGTTTTAGAAATGTAAAAATAAAAAAAGTTATTCATATTTATTAGAATTTTATTAATAAAAAACAAGAAACAACATATTCTGATTGTATTTTAAATTTTCAAAATAAAAATAGAAAACTAAAAACAAAACTACTTTTAATTATTCTGTTTTTCAATTTTTAAAACTAAAATATTAAAAATAATTTTATAAAACTATTATCTAACAATTACTAAATCTACCTCGCTTAGCATACTCAGATAATAATCAGTCTGAAAAAATAAACATCTACTGCGACTGTGATTTCCCTACCGCTTGGTAGAATTTTGATCTTATCTGCATAGTTTTAATATACGAAAGAGATAACGTATTGTCAGATTTTTAAATCATGTACGCGGCATTGACGTGATAAACATCCAAAATTTCAATTGATTTTAAAGAGTATCGAGTGCGAAAAAAAATTGCAATGCACTAGCCGACACCATTAGCAATTCTGCACTATTGCTGTCACCTACATGTTCGTTGTTCCAGGCCCCTACTCCCCCTTATCCATGATAAAAGCGTTTTGCTTAACCAATTCTATTTGCATTGTTGTAGATAATGGTGATGATGTAACTAAAATGTAATACCACATATCAATACCGCCGTTAACTACAAATTAATTAGATTTTGGCAAATGAATTGAATTCCATCATACTGTTCTTTCTCTTGCCATCGGTTGGGATTTTGATCTTAATTATCTCCACAGTTTAAGATGTTGAAGTCTCCACGTATTTATCTTGACCTATTGTGTGATTTGCACGTAGTCTTTAAAATATAAGTTAGAATCTAATTAATCCCATCCTATTAAATTCAATTATAAGATAAATTAAATTATAAGTTTTGTGGGTGCAGTGGTGTTTTTCTGTGTCTTATTAGTTCTTTTTTAGGTTTACAATCTGTGTTTCCTAAACTAATAAGAAAATATTCTTTTATGTTTTTTATCGTTATTAATATATTTGTTTACTTATAAAAAAAATTATAAGATAAAATTTATAACTCCATTATATATACGTGTATGGAATATAGTATATATATTCAATAATTTTATTTTGAAAAAATAAAAAAAAAATACTTAAATCACTTCTATTGAAATAATGTTAATCTTATTTTTATTATAATTTATAAAGAGTTCCAATTTAAGATTGTTTCGGTACGTATTTTTATATTAGCTATAGATGCGGTATTGTTTATCATAAATTTTATATTTTAAATCAGAGTTTAATTGGTATACACTGTCGTGTAAAGATTTTTACATTGATGTTCAATCACAACAATTCTTTATAGGTAAATTTGTTGACTTTACTCATTACTTTAAAAGTCACATAAATAAAAAGAGTCATGACTGAATGTCAGTGTAAAAATCTTTTACACTATCAATTAAACTCTTAAAATAATATAAGAATGATAAAAAAAATTATTTAAACAAACTTTTAATGATTAAATTTTTTATTATTATTTAGATTTTAATTGGTATACACAGTCAGTGTAAATCATGAAGTTTTATTTATGGTAAATTTATTAACTTTACTAGTTACTACTTTACTAGTATGCACTGTTAGTGTAAAAATATTTTACACTGACAGTGCGTATCAATTAAACTCTATTATTTATATCATAATACAATATTTCATGATGAATTACAATTTGCAAAAAAACGAAGTATCCAAACAAACAAAATTACATAAAACTAATAATTTAATTAATACTAGTATCATAATAAAAATAGGTTGGAGTTGGTTACATGCCTTCATAGATTTAATTTTCATATGTTATAATATAAATATTTTTTTATAAAACTAATTAATTATTTATATATATAACAAAAATTTACCTTAATTTCATTTTTATAAGAAACTATGTTAATTTTAAGGAATAGAATTAGACTAGATGATTAGGTACTTCATATAAATTAAGGGCTAGAGTTAAACTAAATAATTAAATGTTCTATGATACGAGAAAATTCTCAATTAAACAGATGGAATAAGCCAGAAAGAAAAAAAAAAAAGACTTAACAACAACAAATATATATATCCAAATGAACTGTATAAACAGTTGGGATTTGTATCCTCTCCAAACAGTTGCGCGGTTGCACCCATTACTTGTTGCTACAACAACACGATAAAATCTGTTTATTAATTTATTTGTCGTCCCCAGACATCCTTTATGTTGTTTGTCAAATATCTAACACAATCATACAATCATCTTCTTAACTTACCTGGACTCGGGACCGGCTACAAAAACCATAGGCTGAGTTTTGGATTTTAATACTGCTATCAGAAATTGTGCACCTGGTTTTGGTTTAGAAGATTTGTAGAAAGACATTGGGACAACAAAATCTTAGCTCTACCTGCACAACTATAGCGCGTTTTGGGAAGGAAGAAATTGACCTATCAAATATAATGGCAATAAATTAATACACTTATGGCTCCACGTACACTTGCTTCCGCTTGTTAGTGTGGTTCCGCACCAATAATCAAACAATTTTTTATGTGTTTCAGTGTGTTTTCAATGTTATAAATAGTCAAACTCGGATATAGAAGCCTCAAGTTCAAATTAAGAAGCTTTAAGCCTTTAAATCACTAGTTCACTTCACTATATCCATATCAAGAAGAAAAAACAAGCTAGCATTCAGAGTTGAAGATGCTGTTTAGATCTTTTGTTGGGAAGATAGAAAAGGGTGTTTCACACTTTGTTCATAGAAGACCACCATTGAGATACTTGAGTCAAGCCACAGGAGTGGTGGCAGATGATGTTAGGGAAGGATATTTTGCTGTTCTTGCAACAAAGGGTGGAGAATCCAAAAGGTTTATTGTTGGATTACATTACTTGAATGATCCTGCTTTCTTGGGACTACTGAATCGAGCTCAGGAAGAGTATGGTTTTAGGCAAAAGGGGACTCTTGAAATCCCATGTCAGCCTCAAGAATTACAGAACATTCTAAATGATCGGAAAGCCTAGAGAAAAGAAGCACCAAACCAAGTAAAAACCATCAAGAACTCCTCCACATGTGTCACAAAACTCATGAAAACCATCCAAATCAATGATGGATCGAGGGGCAATGGATTTGAATTAGGTGTACGTAGAGACAATTTGTGAGATTTAGATTGTAATTAATGTTTTTGGATGCTGTTTTTGTACGTTTCTTTTAATTAACGGGTAAACTTAATAGTATATTTTAAAGATTTAAATAAATTATAAGTAGAGTTTTGAGTAAAGTCTTTTGCAAATATCTAATTTGGATTACATTTATGTCTCAACTATCAAATTAGACTCCAAATAGATATATAATGTAAGTTTCATAGATAAACATGAATAAATTAAGCATAAACAAGAAAAATCCACAAATTTAATGTCATAGCTGAATCTGCACCGGCTTGTAATTACAATAGGATTGTAAATCGCATAAAATATTATGACAATCGTAATAACTGTTATCGCATAAAATATTACAATATGATTTCAACGTCCACAATGACAATTATCGCAACCACAGCTTAAAATCATATCTAATGCTTTCAAATTTTAACTAGAGAGTGGTATCAAATATTTATCAGTGAAGATTTCCTCTACATACCCCGGCTATGTTGGTAGTTCACGGATGAACAACTTTTATATATATATATATATATGAATCTGTCTTATTACCGTCATTCCTATATCTTTCAAACACTCTGACGAATTCGCTATCCATTCATAAACTGAATCCTTCATATCCTATTAGATAAACATATCTAAGATCTATCTTTTATCAAATCTAATACATGTTCTAAATTGGGAGCCTCGTTCTGAACAACTTAGTTATAGACAAAAGGTTATTCTAAAATGTGATTTGTTCCTTTTATGAGTAATGTGTGGTTGGATTTCTGGGTTTACGGCTGGTTTTTCATTTATGTTTGGGTAAATGGGAGGGGAACTTTTCTGTACTGATTCTTTGCTATGGTTCTGTAATATCCGCTACTTGTAATCATTTTTCGTGACCAGATAGTATCATAAATAAAATTTTGCCTGTTTCAAAAAAAAAAAAAGTTGGGAGCCTCGTTACTGAGAGTATATTACGCCTATGATGTAGTCAATTAGTTATAGAGTCCAAACTACAACAAACCAAATTACCAACCATACTATGTCATCTATCTTTTCGTACAGTCTGCGCAAGTGTAATGTATAACAAATGGCTCTTTACAGGCAGCACCACTAGAAGTCCAATCCATTTATAGCAGAACCTCTAAATCGTTGATGAAAAATTACACGAAACAATAGCTAGTTCTTTGTGACTCTAATTTTTAGAAAGAACAGGAGAAATCCCTATTCATATATAACATTATGGTTTTTTTTTTTAGGTTTGTCTTTGTTTTATCGTGTTAAGTGTTGTTTTCCATTAATAAATTCAGTGGAAAAAGAAAACTAAAAAGACATGTATGCAAGCACATGTCATGTGGCATAGTAGTGTCTCAAAATTTCCGTTGATCCAAATGCTGAAGAACCTGCTGACAATATAGCTCTGATTGAAGAGTTATGATTCACTTGTTTCTTGACTTCACCTTAGCATTGCTTTTAACAAGGTTTCTTTTCTAATTTTTCGTAATTTGTTTCGTCCGTATGATTTTATTTTACGAAATTAATGCATTTTAATTATTTTGGACTGGTGGTATGAACCTGATTGGACCAATCTATGCATACATGCAATCATACACTATTGCATTCACAGACTTGTCCCCAGGCCCCTACATCCCTTACGCATAATGAAAGCATTTTTCTATAGACCTAGATCCCATTCAAAATTGCATAAGTTGCAACTTGTACATATTCATGATGATTATATATATGTAAGGGCACATGTTACATGTGAACCAAACGTCACACTGCACTTCAAGCAGAATAGAAGTATATGTTTTGATTCTTACAATTGAGGAAGCATATATGACGCGGCAATATATCCTTTCCCTATTTCCAATTTGATTGATCTTATCCACGCATGGTTGAACATTTTGACGAATGACCTGTCAAATAATGACAACCAATATTGGCAGCAGACTCACTAGAATTGTTTCTGCAATTAGCAAGACTCAATATATGATTCACTATCACTACATAGATTGATAGTGAAAATTCATAAACTTCACTAATTCATTATCGCAGCTTATATCAAGAAGAAATTATAATACATATAGTTATGACTTTTAAACTTGAGATTTAACTCATCATAAAATTATAAATTTTACTAGTTTAGATAAACAAAATGAATCAACTTGCAGGTAAACTCTTTCACATAATAAACTTAAATAAACTCCGATGAATTTAAAAAAAAATTAGATAAACTTAAGTAAACTTCTCCTTATAACATTATAAATTTTTTCTATTTTAAATGAATAAGAGTTGCATGTAATTCATGGACTATGGTATAAAATCAGTTAGTTTTTGTGAAATTTAATTGATGATATTTTATATAGTTTTATTATAAACTAATTTTATTTTAAATTGACTATTTACGGATTTTAATGAAATTTATTGATAAACAAAATAATACTTTTTTATTTATGTATTATGGTAGGAAAAAAAATAATTTTTTAATATTATTTTAACATGAACTAACCTTTTATTAGTTTAAGAGTCAAATTTACAAGTGTTTCGTGTCAGAGTTAGAAAATCATGCATACAATCACTAAATTAAATATGCTTTGGTCGTTAAGGTTGGAAACCCAAGTATAAATTTCTACATAAAATTATTGAAGTCATTTAATATTTTTTAATTCTTATTTATAATCAATACATAGATGAGTGAAAGACGACGACTATTAATATACTTATGGTGATAATTTCTCAAAAAGAGATTCTCAAAAAGAAAAAGCGATTAAAATAATAATTATCCAAAAAAATTAGTAATTTGGAAGTATTTTACCATTACTATGTAGAAGTTAACTGTGAAAAGAAAATAAACTTTAGACCAAATTAAGGGATAGTATTATATTGCTGAAGAAGTCATGTAGCTAAACATAAAAGGTGTGAATTATGAAGGAAAACGTTATCATTAATTTCTTGTAACTTAAATGGTAGACTCGAATTTATCAAAAAATTAATTTTATATTTTAAGAGCGTATTATCCTAGAAGAGCAAAGATGGTGAGAACATGAACGAATGAGTGAGAGAAGAGGTGAGAGGTGGTAAGGAGGGAGTGAGAGATTTTGGTAATGAGGGAGGCCAAAGCAAGATATTCTAAAGAAGTTTCCAAGGATTTAGGACCACGCAGAAGGAGAAACTAACCATCATGTGGGCACCAGTTAGGAATTGAGACCTGAAGGGCAGGAAGGTGACAACATATTACTTTAAGAAAATTTCCTGATGACTTTGAAGAAAAGCAGATGTGGAGAATCTTCAACAAATGGAGTCATCAACAAATGGAGTCAGGTATGTGAAATATTCATTGGTAGAAGAAGGAATCAGTGTGGGGCAAGGTTTGAATTTGTCAGATATGTGGATGTATTAGATGAAAGATGTTTAGGAAGCAAACTGGATAACATATATATCGGAGACAGGAAACTGATGGTGAATATCTCAAGGTCAAGAGAAGGGAGAAAGAATGAGGAAACAAGAAACTAGTGGTCACCAAGGCTAACAACAACAAAAAATAGGGTCCAACCCAAAAAATGAAAACTCCTTCAAAAAATAGGGACATAGGTGAGAAAGCCAGAATTGCACGCACATCTTATGCACAAGTTGTGAAGAGAGATCCTTGGAACAACCAAGGTAACTAGAGATACAAAAGTGTGACGTCAAGCCACTCAAATACCTGCAAACTACATGTTAACATGGAGGAAAAGGAATGGTTGAAGGATTGTTGGGTAGGCACCTTAAAGAGGTAAAAATGTTTGACAAAATCCCAGAAACACTGGGTAGAGAAGAGATTATAAAGCTGAAATATATGGGCGACGATCTTGTGCTCATTCAAGGGGTAAATGAAGAGGCCATCAAGGAATTATTTGATAACTAGGAAAAGGAATTCCAATACTTCAATGCGGTAAAAAAGTGAGTTCAAAAAGCATTTCCATCAATAGGCTGGTTTAGGTAAAGATCCACGAATTTCCATTACACACTCGGGAGGAGACAACCATCTCCCAATTGCTTGGAAAAAATGGAGTGGTAGAGTAGATTGATGACCAAACATTAAACTTTGAAATGCTCCAATATGCCAAAGTACTCCTTAAGTCTTCTTCCCTTTCTTTGGTGAATTACTCAAAATTCATTTTCATCAATGGTGAAAAGTTCAGGATCTATCTTTCTGAAGAAGTATCCTAGCTAACAGTTTCATGCAAATGTAACCATTGGAAATATGAAAATTGCTATAAAGATAATTCTATGAGTGAAAATAGTGGGGAAGGGTTTCCAAAAGTCTCTAATTGTGAAGCAGTGATGTGGCCTGTAATCGACGATGATGAAATGCTACACCACACCTTTGGGGAAGAAAGCAACAACACTTTCTATATTGGTGAAACTATGGTTCATAGTACGATGGCAAAAGGGGTAAGCTATTACTTGGTAGGGACTAGGTCCATCAGTGTTGTATCACAACAAAGGCACAAAAATGGGGTATAACAGAACAACTCATTGCAAGAGTTAGGAGGGAAAATCACGAGATGATGCAAGAAAGGAAAGAAGATTAAGAGAAGGAAGCAAGTCAAGCCCGTGAAAGAGACAACATAGGTCAAGTAAAGCTTAATGCGAAAAGCAGTAGTCAAGGCTTAACCATAGAAAATAAGGTGTTGGCACAAGATATGAGCATAGGTATTCTTAGAGGTGTTATCATTGATAGCAGGATGTTAGATAGCCAACAATTGGGCTCAAAGAATCTTGGCCCATCACAACAAACCATGGTTCCTTCAACCCAAAAGATGTTGCCCATTTCGAACCTGAACCAAGGCAATGCCATCACAGCATCAGTGGCAAAAAAAATTAAATCCCTAAGCCTTTCTCAACTCCAAGCCCAGTCTGGTAGACTTTGTTGGAGCTTGTCAACCTGACAAGCCATGAAGTAGGAGAGGGAGACCAAATGTACTTGTCCTCCTCACATTCCATTCCGGGAGTAACCAAAGGAAGGTTAATAGAGGAACTGACTCAGTCAACCTCCATGCAATCCAAGCCTTTGCACATTCAAAGATGACCGTAGCCGCCAATAGATCCCTATTGGATAGCACAATCAATGATGACAACATTAAGAACATGAACAAAGTTATCATCCAGAATCATAAAGAAGCAGAAATTAATCAGATCATGGAGATAGGGTTAGCAATTAGTGTCACTCCCAATGAAATAGAGGAAATATATAAAAAAAATTCCTTATAAAGCTAGAGTCAAGAGATGGCCAACAAATCGTAATGGAAGAACAACAGAAGATGAACGGAATGGAACAAGGTCTCTGATGAAGATGTTATCCTATAACGTTAGTGGTATTAAGGGGTCATAAAGGCGAAGTTTGTTCGAGAGTTGATAAGAAAAAAAAAAGGTGGAAATGCTATGTTTACAGGTAACCAAGAACGAAAGTTGGAACCAACAAATGTGTCAAATTGTGTGGGTGGGGCAAAACCTGGAATGGAAGGAGGTGCCATCAAATAACTCATCTAGAGGACTGGTATGTATATGGTCCTTAGTTTACTTTCACTTATTAACTCAATAATTGGCAATGGATTCATACACTTGGAAGGATTTTGGGTAGACAAAAACATTCTGGTAGTGATTGTAAATGTATATATGAATTTTGACATCCAAGTCAAGAGGAGGGTGGGGGAATAAATAGTGGGTTTGAAGAACAATAGTAATATCAAACTATGGTGTATCTTAGGTGACTTTAATTGTGTTAGGAATCAAGATCAGAGGAAAGGTGCTAGTGAAGCCTCATATGGGAAAAGGGAAATGAAAAAGTTCAATATGTTTATCTATCAAACAAATCTAATTGACATACCATTGATTTGGAAAAGGTTCACTTGCAAGAAGTTGGTTGGATTGTTTCCTTGTATCCAAAGAGTGGATTTCTATGTAAGAAGGTTGTGCTCAATATGTTTTTGAACAGAAACTTTTCTTACCACTGTCCAATGCTAATGAAATGCAAAGTTATTAATTGGGGCCCAAATCCCTTTAAGGTACTAAACTGTTAGCTGCAACATAAGGACTTTGAAAAAAATGTAGTTCGAGGTTGGGAGTCACTATGTATTAACGGATCCACATCCCACATCATCAAGGAGAAATTCAAGGGGCTCAAGAGCATTATGAAAACCTGGAATATAGAGCAATTTGGTCACATAAAACAAAATATGAAAAGTATAGAAAGGGATCTAAATGACCTTGAAAAGAAAGATGATGATCAACCTTTATTAGATTTGGAGATAAAAAAAGACAAGAATTGCAACACCAACTTTGGGAATTAGCCACTATGAAAGCAAATGCAAGGTAAAAATCAAGAATCCAGTGGGCAAAGGAAGGAGATGGTAATACAAAATTCTTCCATTTTATGATTAAGTGGAAAAGGCATAAGAATTCGCTAAAACGGGTTCTCATAAATGGGCAGTGGCGAGAAGAACCAAAGGTGGTCAAAGCTGAGGTAAAGACATTTTTTGCAAAGAAATTTGACGATTTCTACTAGTCGAGACCAATGTTAGATGGGTTAAGTTCCATGCAATCTCAACAGGACAAAATTTGGCACTTTGTGCCCTATTTGACAAAGTAAATGTAAAAGCAGCGGTATGAACTTGCGAAAGTGATAAATGCCCTAGGCCAAATGGGTACAACTTCACATTCATCAAGAAATTTTGGGAAATCATGAAGGTTTGACATCTTAAAGTTCATGCAAACATTTCCTTCATCCGGAAAATTAGGGTAGGGTTGTAACTATTCCTTCATTTCCATGATACCTAAGAATGATAACCCTCAATCCCTCAATGAATATCAACCAATTTCCTTATTAGGATGTCTTTTCAAAATCATTTCAAAGTTGCTTGCTAGGATACTAGGGAATGTCCTTCCTAGAATCATAGACCGATCCTAACATGTGTTTATAAAGGGGAGGCAACTACTACGCACTACCGGTGTTGTGAATGAGGCATTAAATGAGGCTAAATGCAAAAGGAAGAATGTATAGTCTTCAAACTTGACTACGAGAAAGCGTATGATTCGATGTCATGGGAGTTTTTAATGTATATGCTCACTAGGCTTGGTTTCTGTTAAACGTTGAGGCAATGGATCTTAGAAGGATTGTCATCTAGCAGAATATCTGTTTTAGTCAATGGCTCCAAAACGGAAGAATTTGTACCAAAGAAAGGCTTAAGGAAAGGCAACCCATTGGCTCCATTCCTGTTCACAATTGTAGCTGAAGGCCTTGCTGGTATCATGAGAGAAACAGTGAAAAAAGGCCTTTATCACCCATACTTCGTTGGTCTGAATAACATCCAAGTTTCAATTCTTCAATTCACAGATAATACTCTATTCTTGGAGGAATGTATCCCTACAAATATAGTCATCATCAAAAGTGTGCTTAGGTGGTTCGAACTCTTAGTTTGCCTCAAAATTAATTACCATAAAAGTTGCTTTGGTGGGATGGGCCTTTCAAGGCATGAAGTGGGGCAATATGTTGTCATGCTAAACTGTAAAGTACTGATTTTCCCATTCAAGTACCTAGGTATACCTATTGGATCATGCCATAGAAAAGTGTCCATCCTATATAATTAAAAAGTTTGGAAAGAAGTTACCTAGCTAGAAGCATAGGTAATTGTCTTTTGTTGGGATAATATACCTTATAAAGTCAATCCTAACTTCATTATCACTTTTCTTTCTGTCCCTATTCAAAATGCCCATTCAGGTAGGGAAAAGATTAATACAAATTAGCAAAGGTTCCTTTAGGGTGTCTAAGAAGGTCACAATAAAATCCCATGGGTGAGCTGGGATCACTATGTGAGTCTAGAAACAAGGAGGTTAGGCTTGAGAAATTTATTCACCTTCAACGAGGCCTTGCTGGGTAAATAGAGGTGGACAATGGCATCAGACAAAGATCAATTGTGGGTCAAGATTTTAGAGTCGAAATACAACAGGTGGAGAGACCTTATGCAAGGGGAAGATATTAGATTAATGTCCATATGGTGAAGGAATTTGAGAAAGTATTGTAGGATAAACAATAATCAAATATGGTTTGACAATTTACTCAAGTGGGAGGTGGGAGATGGCTTGACATTTAAATTTTAGGAAGATTGCTGGTTGGGAGGTGAGTCAATAGAGAATAAATTTAGCATAATGTATTTCAATTCAGAACAAAAACACCAACTCATTTGTAACCTGGGCCATTGGGTGGAGAGTAATTAGGTGTGAGATCTAAAATGGAGAAGAAGGTGGTTTGCATGGGAGGAGGATATGGTAAATGAGTTTTGGGAACTGTTAAATGGGATCAGTTGTGCGAGGGGGTGAAAGATACGTGGGTTTGGGAACAAGACTCCATAGGAACTTATTTTGTTAACTTTTCTTATGTTGTTTTGCAGGAGTGGAAATCTAATGGGCAGGTACTTAAAGTGTTGAGAAAATTTTGAAGGATCAAAGCCCCTTCTAAGTTTCTCATATTTGGATGGAGATGACTAATTGGCAGACTCCGCACAAAAGGCAGTTTGTTGCCTAGAGCCCACAAAATGCAATTTGTTGTCTAGAGGTGTTAAGCTACCACAAGGAAACATTGATTGTGTGTTATGCAATTCTGCTCCAGAAACCAATGATCACATATTATGAGTGCTTGGTTGTATACAAGTTGTTGATGATGTGGTTTAAATTCCTGGAAATGATCTCCGTGTGGCCAAAAACTGTAACAAAACTCTTCTGGCATTATACCTACTGGCAGGGCCCCATCCAAACTAAGGATCGGTGGGTTGTAGTGTGGCTGGCAGTATATTGGCCTGTGGCGAGGGCCAAACATGATGCTATATTCAATAGGAGTCGGGTCAACTTATACAACATTTTTCAGGAATCGGTGTTCCTATCATGAACTTGGCTCAAATATTGCCATAGCGAATTTCAACTGTCTTAATGGTCTTCTAACCTGAAGGCATGTTTTGGGCTTGGTTGAAGTCATACTCTCTTATAGCATTACAGCCAGCGGGTCTATTGCTACGTTCTGTTAGCTAATACTCGATGTTGGTAGATATACTACCTTGATTAGTTTGTTGAATTCTTGGATTGGCATGTTGCAATCTTGGTATTTAGTAAGGTGGTTTGATGGGTCCTAATCAGTGTGGAATTCAGCATAAGGGATTGGGTCTGTTGTTGTCTTCACTTGGATACAACATGTTGGGGCAATCACCTTGTTGTGTCCAAAAACATGGTAGCATTTTGCACTAATTGGTCTGTTGCCGTAGTGGTTTCCTTAGTTGTTGATCTTGCTGTACTGCTGTTGAATACCTGCCACACTTTATTCCTGTGTTGTTGTACTTTGTTATACTACTGTTGGTATATGTTGAGAAAGCAATCCTGGTTTATGGTATTGGTGCTACTAGGCTAATATTGGCATTGGCTTATTAATGGTGTAATTTTGTTGTTTCCTGCTTTTTACGGTTGGGGTTGAAATGTAAATTGCTTTGGAGGCATATCAATTGTTGTTTCCTGCTTGTTGTATATTAAGCTGGAATCTATTGTTGGTGTTAATGTTTTGCTAGGGTAAGGGTATACTGTTAAATGCTATTGTTGGGTTGATGGTGTAAACTGATGGCGCGTTCTACTACATCTGGTGCTACATATTTTAAGTTGGGCTATGTTTATGGTTTTTTATGTTGCTTTATTGTTGGTAGGTGTAGTGATATATTACTGGTGTTGCATTTTAAGGATGATATAACTCTGGTGCTACATGTAAGATAGGCCATGTTTATGGTTTTCTGTGTTGTTTTGGTGCTGGTAGATGCTACAATATTAGTCTGTCATAGGCTTCATAAGTTGGTCTGAAGCCACTATATATTACTGGTGTTGGCAACAAGAAAGCAAAAGGTTGGCAGCTCTTTAAAAACTCTTTCTTTTTTCTGCCTTATTTCAAATGTGCTGATACAAGTATTTATAGGCAAAAAGATTTGCCCCTTCACATGCTGGAGATAAATCAAAAGTTTTGTCTTTTCAAATGCTAGAGATAAATGATGATGCCTATAGGTCTGCCACCTAAAACAATTAATGCTATCTAGGAATACCAAACAACAAGAAAAAAAGTTTCTTAATTTAAGTTTTATAACAAATCTCCCCCTTAAACTTAAATACTTTTCCCATTTCTCATTCCCATAGGCCTTTTGCAATTCTCCAGCAATGTGGTCGGCAGTGGCTTGGTGAGTATATCCGCGGCTTGATCTCGGCTTTCAACATCCTCCAGCTTAACTTTTCCTTCTTTGACTTGTTCTCGGATGAAATGAAAACGGACGTCGATGTGCTTGCTCCTTCCGTGATTAACTGGGTTCTTTGCCAACTCGATCGCCGACTTGTTATCAACTTGGATCACAGTCCCTTCATTTTGGATCACTCCCAAATGCCTTAATAGATTTAAAAGCCAGACTACATGACACACGCTCCAAGAGGTCGCCACATACTCTGCCTCGCAAGTAGACAGGGTTACAATGGGCTGCTTCTTTGACAGCCAAGTGAAACCTGTATTTTAGAGTAGGAATATGTAACCCGAAGTACTTTTTCGGTTGTCAACATCACTACACCAATCGCTATCTGAGTAACCCACTAGTCGATAGTCATCTGATTTTGAATAGAAAACACCAAGTGATAGGGTTCCTCGAATATATCTCAGAATTCTCTTCAAGGCCTTCCAATGTGTATAGCTTGGATCCTCCATGAATCTACTCATTATCCCAACACTCAACATTAAGTCAGGTCTCGTGCTTGTAAGGTACCTTAGATTTCCAATTAAACTTCGATATCTCCCAGAATCAGCTCGTTCTCCTCCATCAAACTTCAAGAGTTTAGTGCCTGGTTCCATTGGAGTAGAAACCGGGTTGCAGTCCTCCATTTTAAACTTCTTTAGAATTTCAGGCGCGTACCTCTCTTGGGATATAAAAATCCCTTCTTCCGATTGCTTCACTTCCAGGCCAAGAAAATATTTCATCAGGCCTAAGTCTGTCATCTCGAACTCTTTTTCCATTACCTCCTTAAACTCCTTAATCAGCTTCTTGTTGCTTCCGGTGAATATGAGGTTGTCGACATAGAGAGCAACTACCATCATATCCTTTCCAGATTTCTTTGTGTACAAAGCATGTTCGTACGGACATTGCTCGTACCCAGTTTTCTTGAAATACCCGTCAATTCTCTCATTCCAGGCACGGGGAGCCTGCTTCATTCCATAGAGGGCCTTTTTCAATCTCAGCACTTTCTTCTCATCCCCTCTCTTCATGTACCTGAGTGGTTGCTTGACGTACACCTCCTCTTTCAGCACTCCATTTAGAAAGGCCGACTTCACATCCATCTGTAGAATTGGCCATTGGTTTTGAGTAGCTAACGATACCAGGAGTCGGATTGACTCCATTCTCGTGACAGGAGCAAATACTTCATCGTAGTCTATCCCCTCTTTCTGTCTATAGCCCCGTACCACAAGTCGAGCCTTATAACGCTCAACCTCTCCCTCAACATTCATCTTCTTTTTGTACACCCATTTTACTCCAATGGGTTGAGCTCCTTCAGGAAGATCAATCAATTCCCAAGTCTTGTTGCGTTCAATCGCTCCAATCTCCTCATTCATGGTTGTTCTCCACTTCTCTTCTTGGACAGCTTTCTCAAAGCTCAAGTCTTCAGAGTCGGCCAGAAGACATACAACATGAACTTCATTTGTAGTGTCGTATATTTCCTGTAGACTTCTCATCCTGGGCTGTTGTGGCTCAGTTTCTTCATCTGAGGACTCGGTGGTTTTTGTTGTTGAAGGTACAATAATCTCCGAGCTAGTTTCTTTTTCGACTAGGTTACTCCAGCACCACTCCTTCGTTTCCTCCACATGAACATCTCGGCTCACCACTACTTTCTTGTTAACAGGATCAAACAATTGATATGCTTTAGAATTTTTATCATACCCGATAAATATGTACTTCTTGGTCTGATCTTCTAATTTTATCCTGTGCTGACTTGGTACTTGCCCATAAGCCACGCTACCAAACACCTTTAGATGAGAGACACTCAGCTTCACACCACTCCAAATCTCCTGAGGCGTCTTTTCGCCTAACTTTGCATGTGGACATCTATTTTGCACATAGACTGCGCATTGCACCGCCTCTGCCCAAAACTTCTTCGGCATATTCTTCCCTTTCAACATAGATCGAACCATGTCGAGAATGGTTCGGTTCTTTCGTTCTGCTACACCGTTTTGTTGCGGAGAATATGGAGCTGTCAAGAAACGCTTGATTCCATGTTCCTCACAGTATTTGTTGAACTTGGCAGAAGTGAACTCGCCTTCTCTATCAGATCGGACTGTTTTGATGACTTTGTTTGTTTCTTTCTCTACCATCACTTTGAACTTCTTGAAAGTTTCAAACACTTCTGACTTCTCCTTCAGAAAGTAAACCCACGTCTTTCTTGAGAAATCATCAATGAAAGAGACAAAATATCTCTTACCACTAAATGATTCTAGAGTTATTGGCCCCACACAAGTCGGTATGGATCAGTTCGAGTTGCTTCTTTGCTCGGTACTCAGAGTTCTGTGGGAAAGAAGTCCTCACTTGCTTTCCGATCACACATTCTTCACAGAACCTCTTTTCAAATTCCATTTTGGGCAAACCGAGCACCATCTCCTTTTTCACCAACTTAGTCAACCCTCCGAAGTGAAGACGACCGAACTGCAAATGCCACTTCATGGCCTCATCCTCCATATTAAGTTGCATGCATTTATCTTGAACTATTTTCAACTCAAGTTTGTACATGCGATTTTTCTTCATTTCTACTTGGGCGATGAGCCTTCCGAGTTTATCCCTCAGTTGTAATTCTCGGTCCTTCATCAGAACCGAGTACCCCTTCTCCATTATCTGTCCCATGCTCAGTATGTTGCTTTTGAGATGAGGTACATAGTATACATCTCTGATCTCTCCGATTAGCCCATTTTCCTGTTGATACCAGATCATTCCTTGACCTTTGATGGTTACTTTCGATGCATCGCCGAAAGAAACGGATCCGGATTCCACCTTTGAAAGTACTTTGAATAAACTCTCGTCACCACACATATGGTTACTTGCGCCGGTGTCCAAGTACCAAACCGAATTATTAGAATAGCTCAGTTTGACCTCGGTTTCTGGAATGTTTGTCACTAGCAGCAATCCTTCATCTTCTTTCTTGGCAAGAAAGTTTGTTGGCTCCTCATTTTTCTTCTCAGACCTACAATCTTTGGAAATATGGCTCATCTTTTCACAGTTATAGCATTTTACCGAGTAACAATCCTTGGCATAATGCCCATACTTCCCACAGTTATAGCATTCAATGTTGTTTGTGTTTGTTCGACCACCTCGAGTCTGACCTCGACCACCTCGGGCCTGACCTCGGCCATGCCAGTTTTGTTGGCCGACTTGCTCATTTCTTCGTTCTCCTCTTCCTCTACCACCTTGGCTTCTGCCTCTTCCTTAGCCTCTGGTACTTTGAGCATAAAACACATTATCCTTTTTTATAGTTGCCTTCGCCTGGAGAGCTTGTTCAAAGGACTTCCCCCTCTTGTTTTTTCGTCTCTGCTCATGTGCTTCCAGGGACCCAGCAAGCTCTTCAATGGTAAGTGTTGATAGATCCTTGGACTCCTCTATTACGCATACGATATTTTCGAATTCATCTCTCAATCACCTCAAAATCTTTTCAATAACTCGGTTTGAAGAAAGAATCTCACCATTTTGATTCAGTTTGTTCATCACGGTTTCTACCCGAGTAATGAACTCGGATACGCTTTCGGACTCGTTCATCCTCTTGTTTACAGTTTGCACCTAAGGGTTTGAAGTCGAGCCTGCTTTACTCGTTCGTCTCCTTTGTTTGCCTTTTCGAGTGTATCCCATGCTACTTTGGAAGATTTTGCATTTGCTATCTTCTCAAAGCCAGATTCGTCAACAGCTCGGTATAACAGATATAAAGCTGCCTTGTCTTTAGCTCAAACGGCCTTCAACGCGTTCAACTGGGCATTTGAATATCCATCTGTGCTCGCTGGTTCCTCATACCCAGTCTCGACCACATCCCAATTATCTTGGGAGCCGAGAAGGGCCTTTATCTGCACCTTCCAGTTGTCATAGTTAACGTCTTTTGTCAACTTGGGTAGCGGGATGCCATTGGTTAGACCTGTCATTTCTCTCAAGTGTTTACACTCAACTCACACACCTCACAAAACTCTCAGTCGCTCCTCTCTCTCTTTACCAGCGCACACCGCGACGTTCTTTCCTCACAAAACTCTCGGTAGCTCTGATACCAAATTGTTGGCAACAAGAAAGTAAAAGGTTGGCAGCTCTTTAAAAACTCTTTCTTTTTCCTGCCTTATTTCAAATGTGCTGATACAAGTATTTATAGGCAAAAAGATTTGCTCCTTCACATGTTGGAGATAAATCAAAAGTGTCTCTTCAAATGCTAGAGATAAATGATAATGTCTATAGGTCTGCCACCTAAAACTATTAATGCTATCTAGGAATACCAAACAACAAAAAATAAAGTTTCTTAATTTAAGTTTTATAACAGCTGGTGCAGAGGTAAGGCCCTGGTAGCTATTGGAAGTGGCGTTTCAAGGCTGCTCTTTATAGACATAGTATAATGCAATTTGTCCTTATCTTTTTATGTTATTTTTATGATATTTGCGTGTATTTACAATGTTCATCGTGATTCTATTTTTATGTTTTTGTTGGTGTATTATGCTATTTAGTTGTATTTTATCCTGATTGTACGGTTCTTGCTTTTACACCTCTGGTGTTCTTATATAATATCTTGCTTACCAAATAAAAAAAGGAAAATTAATTTGTTCAAATGTTTAAATAACTTATAATCTATATATATTTGAGATAATAACTAGTTTTTGAGTCACCTTTTATACATAAAAAAACATCAAAGAGTATTGGAATGTGAGAAGATCGATGGAAATTCAATCGACAAACAAAAAATCAAATTAATAAGAAAAGGTACTAGATCAATTTAACATATTTTTATATTATGATAATAATTTATATATTGATTGAGGTGTTTCCACAGACATAAACTATAGACATCTTGAAATATAATAATGAACTGATCATGTTTTCTTTTTGGTAGATTTCTCTATGGTATACTCTGGTAACGTTAATTTCATCCCATGTCCAATTCCCCCCTTCCTCTCCTCTCCCGGTATACTTTGTGTTTGTTCCATGCCAGACTCCCCTTATAAAGGCTTTTTGTTAAGAACCAATTCATATTGCATTGTTGTAAATAATGATATAAATAGAAAATAATACCACGTATATCAATGACGCCACTGTTAACGACAAATAGATTTTGACGAAGATAATACAAATGAATTAGCAAGCGAGACTTAATTCGATCTTATTTTCTGCAAGGTTTAAGATGTTTAATGTGTATTTCTTCATATTGTAAGGTGCACTACAACGCCCTGCAACGTGGTTAATTAAAATCCATTTATTTGTGCCCCCCGCGACAGATGATGTTAGGGAAGGATATTTTGCTGTTCTTGCAACAAAGGATGGAGAATCCAAAAAGTTCATTGTTGGATTACATTACTTGAATAACCCTGCATTCCTTGCACTTCTGGATCAAGCTGAGGAAGAGTTTGGTTTCAGGCAAAAGGGAGCTCTTGAAATCCCATGTCAGCCTCTAGAATTACAGAAGTTTTTAGATGGTCACCGAGTGTAGTGCAGACAAGTATGTATGAGGTTTTAACTTCTAGCTAGGTTGCTGTTTTAAGCCTTTTGCTGCCGCTTTAAGATGTGTGTATATAGATGATGCATTATATTATTTTTTTCGATCATTTGATTTTCATTATTACAATTAATTAAAATTAGACATTATCCTATGTTCGCATATAATATATCTGTGGTTCATGCCATGTGGGAATGAAATATATGTTTGGGTGCAAGTGCAACTTGTTTGAAATTTCTCTCTAGAAGGCCTCTGTGAGCAAAGTATTATTCTTCGTGGAATTATGAAGTTTATTATGAGCATCTTTGCTCTTAATACTAGAAAGGGACAGTCCAAAAACAAAATAAATTTAGAACATCCCATGTAAAATTTACGAATTGTAAGACATTTTTGGGGACCGGGGAGGATTACTATATTAACTTACTTATATAATTAGCAAAATTAAAAGGATATCATTATAAAAAAGGTGAAAGGTAAAAGAAAAAGATTACGAGTTAAAATTTATTTATTAACAAAACTAATATATTAACTTTCAATATTTACCTTATAAATATATATAGATATATTAATATATTAATTAATATACATAAATTATAAATAAAATTTATATTAATATCTAATTATAACTCTTTGTTTATATGATTTTTAATTTTTATTTATATGATTTTTAAACTAGTAAAATTAATAAATTTCTTAAAAAAAATTGTAACTGTGATTAAATGTTTTAGTAATAAATTTTATAACACAACTTTCTATTTCGTCTCCCACAGACGAACGCCAACCCCAAAAACACGACCGGGCATTGGCTTCGCAGCAGCGGACCGAGCACTGCACCAGCTTGCATCATCTTCGATTCCCACATCTAATCAAATTACCAAGAAAACAAAAAACAAAAACGAACAACATACAAGACAGTCACATAAAAGTTAAATAAATAACCCTAGAAAATAATTGATCGGATCTACTTGGAATTATATTTTAGACATATTAAAAACAATCAGAAAAGAATTCATTGATGGAAGATGTATAAACCAAAAGAACCAGAACGATACCATTAATATGGAAATTGAGGTTTTGGTCTTGAAACAAGCAACGAGTTCGTTTAGATATTTGTGTTAATGTTTTCGATGTTCAAACAGAGTCCTGCATAGATATTGTAAAAAGGGTAAACCATCTTCCAAAATTTTAATTGTGTTCATGTCGTCGATGTTTTGCCAACGCCGGTCACCAATTTGGGCCTTGGCATTTTCTGACTTGAAATCAACGGAGTTGATTATTTTTTATATATATATACATATATATATATATATATATATATATATATATATATTTATATTGTTAGAAACTTAGCATAAGAAGATAAATTTGAAGATCTAATTTGCAAATTTGGGAGAAAATATGAAATAAATAAACATTAATTTACAATTTTTAATGTATACAATTTTAATATTGATAATAACTTTATTATTTACGAAAGACGGTGTAAAATTGTCTCTATATAAATATTAAACTCGTGAATAAATTAATGATGAGTATAATAATACTCTTGACATGTACATATGTATACATGTTAGCTAAACCCTTCTTTTTTTTTTTTCTTTGGTAAGTTAGTGAACCCTCTTAATTGGTTCAATTTAGTAGGAACTGGATAATATGAAAAGAGATTCCAAATGGCGTGTGGTGGATTAATTAGTGTGGAGAAAAGATGGCTCAAATGATTTCCTGAACCAAAATATGAAGAACCTGTTGACAATTGCTCGATCTGATTAAAGAGCTAATTCTCTTGTTTTTTCACTTCATCTTATAATTGCTTTTAACAACGCCGATTAGTCTTGAAGTCTTGATCTTTTCTCTAGTAACCTTGTTTCGACCTACAATCATATATGTATTTCTTTATTTTAAGATTCCGATGCATTGTGTTTTGGACTGATATGAATCTGTTGGACTGATGAGTGATCTATGCATGCACTATTTCAGTCACAGACTTGTCTCCAGGCTCTTACTCTTACGCATAATGAAAGCATTTAATTTTCTGTAGACCTAGACCCCATTGACAATTGCATATGTTGCAACTTGCAGAAGATGATAATTAAATAGTACCTCTTGTAAACCAACTACGTCACACTGAACTCCAAGCTGAATAGAGGTAAACTTTTTTATTCTTACAAGTCATGAATCATACATATCACACCTCCCTATTACGAATTTGATTGATCTTATCCGCTTACATGGATGAATATTTTGACCTATATAGATGACCTGTCAAATAAATTAATGAGATTAATTAATGAATGCAAGGCTAGTCAAGAATTTTTCTTGTTTGCTTCTGCGTTATCTCTATAGATATCAAAACACTGTATAGATAGCCGAAGCTGAAAATTCATAAGCTCTCAAGTTGCCTATTTCACTGTCTTACAAACCAAGAGACAAATACTATGAAGAAACAAACAACTAACATAGCAATGCTTCCCCTCCCGGTTGGAATTTTTATCTTAGCTGTATGGTTATAAGGTATTGAAAGAACAGATTTTTCAAATCACTTATATAGCATTGACGTGATAAACATCCATTTATAATTGATTTTAAGGACTATTAAGTTAGAAAGAAAGAAATCAATGTCATACTAATACTATATATACCGACACAATTACATGTGTGCACTATTGATGTCACCTACTTGCTCCAGGCCCCTACTCCCCTTACGCACGATAAATGCGTTTTGTTTAGATGAACCAATTCATATTGCTCGTCTTAGATAATAATTCAACTCAAATAATAACATATGTACGAATGGCACGTTAACTACAGATAGATTTGGGCAAATGATGATAATTACAATTCATATAACTTGAAGCATCATACGATGCTTAATTTGTATTCTTAATTCCTAGTGAAACTTTTATCTTATCTGCATAGTTTAAGATATTCAAGTATTTCCACGTACGTATATATTTTGTCATATTGTCAATTACACTAATTACAAGTAAAAAACGTGATGAAGGAAGAACAGATTTTTCTAGTTTTGTAAATCACGTGACAAATATCCAAGAGTTTACCTTAATTTTAAGGAATATTGAGTTACATTAGAAAATTAAATCTAGATTATACTATAGAATCTAAACAAGAATATATAATTAAATAAAACCAAATAAACACTACATTACACCTGATACGGCCTGCCAACACGGTTAAAATCAATTTATGTCCTCCAGACACCCTCTAAGATATTAAGAAATAAAATCCCACCAAACATATATTGCAACCAGAAAATGCGGACTTTGTTTAATGATTTGTTCCCTAGGTGAACATTCAAATCAATAAAGTCTTGGATTGAAATATAGAATTCATATTCTCAAAGAATTAAAATTCTGTGAAAAAAACACAGCATCAACTAAAAAGGCTATGTGTTAGATTTTATCTCTATAACCTAGAATTCAGACTTTTGCCTACATTTTGTTTTCAATTTTACTTTATATTATTTTTTAGGAACTATCTATTTAAAAACTAAAAACTAAAAATAAAAAATTAATTTTAAAATATCAATAAACAACATACATAAATATGTCACTTTCCATCTATTCCGAAAAAATTTAAATGTTTCATTAAAAGTGAGGCACAAAGGCTTTATTTGCCCATAGTTATTATTATGGAAAAACAACTTATGGAGTTCTTCTAAATTGCGAAAAATGCACTTCAATATGCATTAATAATCTTTAATTTAAAATTTAATGGTGAAATTATAATTAATTTTAGATTTTACAACATTTGTTTTTTACTGAATGATTTTTATTGCATACATCCGCAGTTTTAGATAAGCCAAATCTCAAAATAACGGGCTTAACTATCATTTGATTCATTGATTCAAGTAAAATAAAACTGTTGGATTTTATTATGACTCCACATTTTTTTAATACACTCTCTTGTTTATTTAAAATTATTAAAAATAAAAAAATTAAAACATGAATTTTACAAAATTTGTAAATTTTTATAAATTTTCAACAAAATAATATCTTCAAATTAATTAATTCGTTTAAATTGCATTCATAACATTTCTCTTTTTTAGAAACCATATGCTATAGAGTAACAAGATAGTAAAAAAATGTTTTTAATACATTTTTTATATATATAAGAATTGAATACAGCAAAATCAGCAGATTTATTCACGGATTCAATTAACTAAATTATTATACGCCTTGCTAGCTTACGCCTTTGAAAAGATCTATCAAATAATGCAATAAATATACTGTATGGGTAAATGTACTTTTGCTCCACTTGTTAGTGGCTCCGCACCAATAATCAAGATTTTTTATGCGTTTCATTCAGTTCTCAAGGTATACAAATAGCCAAACTCAGCATGTTGATGCCCCATGCTCAAAATTTACAACCTTTCAAGTTCACTATCTCACTATATCCTTTCAAAAAAAAAAAATAGCATTCAGAGTTGAAGATGATGCTTGGGTCTTTTGTTGGGAAGATAGAAAAGGGTATTTCAAACTTTGTACACAGTAGGCCACTACTGAGATATTTCAGTGAAGCCACGAGTGTGGAGGCAAACGATGTTAGGGAAGGATACTTTGCTGTACTTGCAACAAAGGGTGGAGAATCCAAAAGGTTCATTGTTGGGTTGCATTACCTGAATGATTCTGCTTTCTTAGAACTGCTGGATCAAGCTCAGGAAGAGTTTGGTTTCAGGCAAAAGGGAGCTCTTGCAATCCCGTGTCAGCCTCAAGAATTACAGAACATCCTAGATGGTTGGAGAGCATAGAGCACAGAAGCACCAAAGGTCTTGGAAAGGATCCATGTATTTGAATTGTAATGCTATATGTGTGTATATAAATGATATACAATAAATTAAGGCTTTGGGTACCGCTTGATCGATATGTGTGTATATAAATGATAGGTCAATTGAATTTCATCACTTCTTGCAACTAATAAAAGTTAAGCAGTCCTCGTGTCAAAAATTTCTTTCATTCTTTGGTTGATGATGCCACCGATCTGAGGATTAAGTTAGCTAGGTGCAACTTGTTTGAAATTCACTCAATCCACACCCTCGGTAGATCACGGAGCAGAAGTATAATTCACCGTGTTATATTAAACTTAGAATCAGGTTCATGATATGTGAGAAAGGATCCTTTCAGTCAAAAATCAAAAATCAAAACGAATAGATTATCTTGTGTAAGACGACATCGTAATTAGTGTGACGAAAAAAAAAATCTCTTTTTATAAAAAATAAAATAACAATATTTTTTAATATAATTCTGATCATTGTTATAAAAAAAACTAATTTTAATAATCATTTTAAGAATATGCCCAAGTAACTAGCGAGGGTTCTAAGCAAAAATCATTAATTAAGAACGCCACGAATCAACTAATATTATTAAATACTTGGACAAGAGTTTATCATGCATAATAATTCCAAAAGACTTGTCTCCAATAAAATATACCAGTAATTAGAAAAAAATTATTAGCAACCCATCATATTGCCAACCTTGTGATCACTTCCTCCAAAATGTTTTGGAAAATTGGCAAGGCCAATCTTAGTCATCCAAATCGATGAAAGAGGATGGATTTGAATTGAATGCAGAGAAAATTTTAAAGATTTCGATTGGAATTGTTTGTTGGTCGTATTTGTGTATGACTAAAATTATATTAATGAAAATGTAAAATAATAAATATATTTTTTACACTTTTATATAAATTTTTTTAAAAAATAATATAATATTTTATAATTAAAAAAAAATTCTTTTAATCCTTCGATCTCTAAATTTTATAATATTTTAAAAAATAATGTAAATTTTCAGTCCCAAAAAATTATAACAAAGCTTGGTCTTATATAGTTAGATACTAGACTGATTTATGTAGGTCCTTTGTTGCAATTTAAAATATATTTTTTTAGTAAACTAATTCATTTAAAAAAACATTTTTCTCTTGCCTTTTACCTTTAATAAGTAAATTTTATTACTTATTCAAAGACCACGTTTATTATATTTTTTAATATAAACAAATTAACCCTTTATTTATGAGGATTGAGAAAAAAAATCTATTATCTTCACCTTTTATCTTTGACAACTCGGGATTACTTGTTACTTCCAGTAGTAACTAACTTCAGTCATTTGTGTAGATTATAAATAAGCAAGTCAATCTATTTAGTAGTCAAGAATTCAAGAAAAACAAACACATTATGATAACTACCATTTCCCTATAAAAAACAATGGTTAAAAACTCAAGAATAATCAAGATATATATATATTATGTAGACACTTAATTCTGCATGTAACTGAATTGCGGATTGATAATTGCCCGCTTAGAATTATACCAAATGTAGAATTACTTTTACCTCTCCTGCTTTTTCAACTTTAGATAAACCTCACTTTTGGTTGAATTCTAACTACCTTAAGATTTAGCGAAAATTCTATTTTTCTGCATAATATTTTTGTTTTCAAAAGAATTGTAATTTAAATAAGAGAAGCTTCTATGGCTATAAAAAGAGCAATTGAACAAGCCAAAAGAGCATTGGAGAATCAGCCATAGTTGGCCCTCAAGTGAAGTTACGCCCTAGGCCAAGTCACTAACTGTCCTCACCATGCATATGTTTGTTATACGTATGATATGATTTTAAGAACATAATTAATTAATGTATTATGTTTTGGACTGGTATGAACTGCTGATTGGACCGATCTATATATGCATGCCATCATGCACTATTGCAGTCACAGACTTTGTCCCCAGACTCCTATATCCCTGTGTGCATAATGAAAACGCTTTGTCATAGACCTAGACCCCATTCATACGTTGCAACTTGCAGTATTAATGATAATAATTGTATTAATAACACATGTAAACCAACCTCACACTAAACTTCAAGCAGAATAGAGGTATATGCATGTTTTGATTCTTACAAGTGATGAAGCATAGCGGCAATCCTTTCCTTATTGCGAATTTGATTTATCTTATCCGCATGGTTGAACATAAATATTTTGAGAAATGACCTGTCAAATAATTGTATTAATGAACGCAATTGGCCAGATTAGCTATATATATAGAGTCGAGAACTTTCTTCTTTAATTGTTTCCTGATTCATTTTCTGCTATTTTCCTTTTCATTTCAAATTTGTTTAGTTAACAAAAGACCAAATTAAGAATTAATTAGTTCTGTGGTAAAAAAAAAAGAATTAATTAGTTCTATATTATTTTAAAAAGAACGCTTCATAACCGAGATTTTCACCTACATTTGCAGAAAAAGTTTCAGAAAAATTATTTAAAATATATAATACTCCTTAAAAAAACATACTTAACTTAGGAAAGAATTAGTGTAGCCATGAAACTCATTTATTAGAAATATGTAACGATACTAAAATAGAAATTCAAATTAAAAGAAATCAAACTAATAAATATTTTTTTAGAAATAATATTTTAAAAATTTGTTTTCAAAACTTCTTTTGTGTACTTAATTATAGTCAATGGTAAGGAATATATATATATATATATATATATATATAAAAAAGATCAATTTATTCCATAAAATTAGATAATAATAACTAATTTTTTAACATATGTAAATTTAATCATATTTGTTTATATATGAATTTAGGTTATAGTAACAATTATATATTATATTGATGAAGTATTTCGAGACATAAACTATAGATGTATTTACCAAAAGGAAGAAGATAAATTTTTTTGGTAAATCCACCAAATTAGTCCTTAAGCAAATACTGTCGAGGAATTTGCAAAGAGACACTCAAATTAGTTAAGGTTATTCGATGAAAGTGTTGAAGATGAATCATAATTATTTTTATCTTATCTTTTATACTTCAAACATATTAATACGGTTTTTAATAATATTTTATTGTCATTAACTGTTTATTTAAGTTTTCTTGTAACTATTGGTTTACGACAGTTGTAATAAATTGTTTTAAATGTATTAATGTTGTTTGTGTATATTAAGTTTCTTAAAAAAGTTACTTAACAAAAGGTGTCAACTGTTTTTTGTATTTGAGATGACTTATAAGTTCCTTGAATACAGGTGAGCTCCTTGAATTCGAATGAGCTTCGAGCTTTTTGGATGGGTGAACTTTAAGTTCTTGGATGGAGACTAGCTCTGAGTTCATTATATGTACAGTATGTGTTTGTTTTCAATGGAATTTTTTTGTTTTTAACTTTGTTTTTCTAGTATACTCTAACTTTGATCCTACGTGCGATTGCCCCCTCCCTGAGTCACCTACTTATTCCAGATCTCCCTTCGCATATTCAAGGCGTTTTGTTTAGAGAGCCAATTCATATTGCATTCTTGTAAATATAATTATATAAATAGAAAATAATACTACATATATCCATTAATGTTACTATTAACTAGAAATTAATAGATTTTTGAGAAGATAATTAAAGATGAAGGGATTCATTTCCTTCCTAGTGAGACTTAATTTGATCTTATTGTCTGCAAAGGTTTAATATGTTCAATTTTATTTTTTTTTTCATATTGTAAAGTACACTATGAGTAAAACATAACTAGGAAGAACTGATATTGATTGTTAATGTTTTGTAAATCACATGACGATGAGGATCAAACTCTAGCTAATTATAAGGAATATTGAGTTGGAATTAGAAAATAAAAATATACGACAGAAACATAAACAAGACAGATCATAAACCAGATGATAAATATCCAACTAATAAACAGTACAAACAGTAGTTGCACTGATACGTTAAAATCCAGCTATTTGCACCCTCCCCCAAGAAGATTTTTTCGGTGAACATTTAAATCAGAATCTTGTAGTGAAAAACAGAAGACTCCATCTTCACATACAATTAATAAATTTCGTTTTGGCAAAAAAAAAAAAAAAAGAGCTCTGTATATTTGCACGAATACTTTTTAATAATATTTGCAAACGTAAGCTAGACATAGCTTGGGACAACAAAATATTGGCTCTCCCACAATGATAAAACTGCTTAGCGCGTTTGAGAATGAAGATATTGACCTATCAATTAATGGCAATAATTACACTGTCTTTAAGGCTACATTTACTCTCGCGGCCTCTTGTTAGTGGCTCTGCACCAACAATGAAGATGTGTTTCACCGTGTTTTCAAGGTATATAAAATAAATAGCCAAGCTCGCCCCAAGCTCAAAACTCAGTCAGAAGCTTTCAAGTTCACTAACTCACTATATCATATCAAGGAATAAACAGCATTCAGAACTGAAAATGCTTAGGTCTTTTGTTGGAAAGATTGTAAAGGGTGTTTCACACTTTGTTCACAGAAAGCCCTACTTCAGTGAAGCCACAAGTGCGGCGCCAGTTGATGTTAGGGAAGGATATTTTGCTGTTCTTGCAATAAAGGGTGGAGAACCCAAAAGGTTCATTGTTGGATTACATTACTTGAATGACCCTGCATTCTTAAGACTTCTGGATCAAGCTCAGGAAGAGTTTGGTTTCAAGCAAAAGGGAGCTCTTGAAATCCCATGTCAGCCTCTAGAATTACAGAACATTCTAGATGGTCGGAGAGCATAGAGAAAAGATGCACCAAAGGTGCAGGAATAAAGAATGTGTCATTCAAATACTATACTTGATGTTCATAACTTCCCATATATGACGATCGACTTACGTACAAGTATATTAAGGAACTAGGAAGTTTTAATTTCTAGTTATCGTTGATATATATATATATTCAAACTTTCGTTACAGCTTGAAGATATTTGTGCATAGATGATTCATTCTATTTTTTAGTTCAATTGATTTTCATTATTTCATTTTATAAAAGTTAAACAATATGTTCGCGTCAAAATTAAAAGTCTTAGGTTCATGTCATCAGGAAATGAAATATTTGGGGCAAGTGCAACTTGTTTGAAATTCTATCGGTAGCAGGGCATCCATAGATCCCTGAGCAGAAGTATTATTCTCCGTGGTATTGTAAACTTTATTATGAGCATCATCTCAGTTCATAACGTATATACTAGCTAGAAAGGGTTTCTGTCAGGCAAAAAATAAAAGGAAAAATTATACTTACCTTATTCTAAATCTTCCTAAAATTTACACCCCTTTTGTTTTCAAAATAACACTCATCTCATCTCGATTTTAATAATAAGGTATTTGATTGATGTGGTAGGATAGGGTATCCTACTCAAAGCAAGCTGCAAATTATAGGGGATTGGATTATATATATAGTCTAAATTTATTTTTTTATTTAGTTTTTTCAAAAATAAAGTCTAAAACTCTGTAGAAATCCTACGTTTTAGAATTTTTGACAAGTTATATAGGCTAAATTTGTATTAGGTCATCCAATCGTGTCTAAAAAACATCTACATTTGATTCGAACTCAAAATTTTGAGATCAATTTTCTTATTTTATCAAACGAATTTATGCCGATCCAAATAATCCAGCACATTTTTTTTATGTATAGTCTTTTGTTACTTAAATAAAATAATAGATGTAATGTCACTTTATTAAAAACGAGAGAGAAGAGTATTTATTTTAAAACTAGACAAAGTGTGATGATCATTTACAAAAAGATCATATATAGGAGAGATAAGTGCGATTTTTTCAAAATAAAAAAATTAGAACATCCCTTTAACGACCTAATTAGCAGAATTGGGAAGATATCATTGGCCACTAGGCTCCAGATCATTTGCCTCGTATATATACATCATGTTAGAAACTAAACATCAGAGATAAATCTGAAAAAGTGAAGGAATAGATACCATTGGCCACTATTGTCCTTAATTTTTGCCTTTGATGACTTGGTATTAATGTATTATTGACGCCTTTTCAACATTTAATTCTATGTTCCAAGATTAATTAACTACCGTGTACGTGCTCATTATGAAGATCTTAAATAAGCAAAACATGCGAAATTATATATATATTAGCGATTATGCAGGATTGCCATATCATTTAAGTGTAAATGCCTCAATTTTATATGTTTCTTTTGTTGAAATTAATTGTGGATTAGTATCACGCAATATCTAATTATCATTAATCGACAATATTAGATATGATCATAATATCAATATGGTTATTTATCTTTAATCGTCAATATCTTAAAATATCAATATGGTTATTTAACTGGGATTACAGTGAGATTGACTCTGTGATGGGTTAGGTCAATCAGATAAAAAGCCCAATTAAGAGAGGTCCCTGACTACCCTGGGGGTTATAAATTTGTCATCCCATTAAGCAAATTTACACATCAGAATTGTTCTCTACAATAACCCTTCAGAAGGTAGCCAGAAGAACCTCTAGAGTTCTGTTCAATAGTGCTCATGGATATGAATGCCAATTCAGGTACACATTCATTTTCATTCTATTAATTCAATAGCATGATTGACATACTATAATTTGTGTCTAGTACAGTATAATTCTGAAAACTACTTTATACTTTCATCAATTGGTATCAGAGCATACTAGATACATTTTATGGTTGTCAATTGAACAAACCCTATTTTCAACATTAACATACACGCATTTTGAGAAGGGGAGAGAGAGATCAAATGATACCTGAGCAAATCGCGGCAGCACTCGAGTCGACCGCCGACAGCCGCGTCACCCACCGTGACCAGCGGCCCTGTCGGTGGTCCCAACCCTGCCGCGCCGCACCTTCCCCGTGCCGCACCTTCCCCGCCCCGCACCTTCCCCGCACCGCACCTTCCCCGCGCCGCACCTTCCTCGTGCCGCACGATCTGAACCTAAGAAGGGCGGAGTTCGGAGAGTATCGCGGCGAAGATTGCGTTCGGCGGACCAGATCCCGTTGGATCTTGGGCTTCGGCACTGCTCAGCACGCTCCTGCGATTCCACCGCCGCCGTCTCGAAGCGCCCAGATCGCGGCGGGGATCATGTCTCAAACCCCGACCAGATCCCGTCGGATCTTGGGTTTCGGCGCTGCTCCGCCCGCTCCTACTCCGCCGCGTCTCGAACCGCCCAGATCGCGATCTGGATCGCGTTTCGGCTGCCGAGCTCGCGGGGGGATCTTGGGTCTTCGACGTTGTTCCATCGGGCCGCGCGCGCGCTCCAGCAACACTCCGCCGTCCGTCGGATCTTGGCTTTCGGCGCTGCTCCGCGCGCGCTCCAGCGACGCTTCACCGCTGCATTTTCGGCCGCCCTTCCCACCGCCACTCCGCCGCGTTTCGGACGTCCCTGACCCCGTTGGATTTCGGGGATTTCGGCGGTGATCGGAGAGAGAGGCGGGAACAAAGGAGATTGGGAAACTCGGGAATGAGACCTGGCACCGATTTTTGTCATTTTTGATTGGGAAGCTCGGGAATGAGATTGACACTGTTTTTTAGCCATTTCGCTGAAGAAAATTTCATACTACTCATTCACAATACAAAACAATTATTTAATATTTTTTAAATTTTTTTTTTTGGAATTTCATAATTTTTTTTTATTAATTTGCATTGTGATGACCTGCCTATCGTGGGCATGATGATGTGAATTTTGTTTGTCATATTTTAAGATAATTAAAATCATATGAAATAAAGCATGATTTATGCTATTAATTTACATAATTGTAATTTCACCTATCGTGGATGCATTTGTGTAAATTTATGAATAAATATTAATTCATTATATTAGTGATAATTATACCCTATCGGTGTGTTGTTATTAGTATAATTTGTTGTTGTACAATACTTTTCTCTTTACTTATGTTAATGTTTTTTGGTACCCTATCGGTGCTAGGATTTATTAATTTAAGTTATAATGTATTGTAATTTGCTTAGGGATTTATTTTAAGCTGAACTTTTAAATCATTTTTTTTTCTCCTTATTGTGATGTTCAGTTTTCTTCCCTAATTCCGTCAAAACTCTAAACGGAACAAATTATGAGGACTGGAAAGAATCATTAGATCTCTACCTGACCATTGGCAATCTGGATTTAGCATTGAGGACGACGAGGCCTGCGCCTCTTACAGATGAGTCTTCTGAAGCTCAGCGAATTTCTCATGAAAAATGGGAACACTCTAACAGAGTGTGCCTGAAGGTGATTAAATTCACCATGGAGAAATCTATTAGACAGAGCATTCCAGATCTTGATGATGCCAGTGCTTTTCTCAAAGCAGTCGGTGAAAAATTCACAACTTTTGATAAGGCACAGAAAAGCCAATATCTTTCCTTATTTGAAAAGACCAAATATGATGGTGTCAGCGGTGTACGTGAACACATTATGAAGTTAATACATTTCTATAATAAGCTGAAGTCTCTCAAGGTTGAGGTTGGCGAAGACACTTTAATTTATCGCATCTTGGAATCTCTGCCTTCTCAGTTTGACATCATGAAGACTTCATATAACATTCAAAAGCATGACTATGGAGTGGATGAATTGATTGCAATAATCACCCAAGAGGAGGAGTCAATGAAGAAAAATAAGCCTAATAGCATTCAGTTCGTTGCTTCTAGTTCAGGTGCTAAAGGTGCTAACAGGTATAAAGGAAAGAAGAAAAAGGGTACAGAGAAAGCAGAACGACATTTAGAACCCAAGAAGAAATTCTTTAAAGGTTCTTGCAAGTATTGTAAGAAACGTGGTCACAAGGTGGAAGATTGCTTTATCCTGAAAAAGAAAGAGGAGAAGCGAGGTAATCTGCTAGCATTAACTTGCTTTGAATCTAATATGGTTGATGTTCCTCCAAATTCCTGGTGGTTAGACTCAGGGGCTACTATTCATGTTGTGAATTCTTTACAGGGGTTCACAAGCCTGAGGAAACCAAGTGATGTTGAGACGAAGATTGTTATGGGAGATGGAGCTGGAGTACCCGTTGCTGACATTGGAGTTGTCTCTTTATGTTTATCCTCTGGACATACTTTATTATTACATGATGCTGTTTATGTCCCTTCCATGAGAAGGAATTTGATATCAATTTCTGTTTTAGACAAATGTGGATACAACTTTCATTTTGGTGATAGAAAATTGGTAATTTATTATAATTCAACTGTTGTTGGTTCAGGAGTTTTGCATGACAGACTTTACATGTTAAACGTAACTGATATGTCAGTTAACTCCATTAGTGGGAGTAAACGTAACAGGATTGATGAATCTTCCTCTATGCTATGGCATAGACGTTTGGGGCATATTTCTAGGCCTCGAATTGAAAGACTCATAAAAGAAGGGATTCTGCATGATCTTGACTTCTCAGATTATGACACTTGTGTCGATTGCATCAAGGGTAAGTTCACTGCCAAAACCAGGAATAAAAGTTCAAACAGATGTGACGATGTGCTACAATTAATTCACACAGACATATGTGGACCTATTACACCTACTGCTATGGGTGGATATAGGTATTTTATTACCTTCATAGATGACTTCTCCAGACATGGATGGGTATATCTTCTTCAGGATAAAGCAAGCTCTCTTGAAGCCTTCAAAACCTTTAAAGCCTCTGTTGAGCTGAAAACAGAGAAGAAAGTTAAGTGTGTAAGGTCTGATAGAGGAGGAGAATATTATGGTCGTTATAACGAGACAGGAAGAAATCTAGGTCCATTTGCTCGATTCCTTGATGAATACGGAATTGAAGCTCAATACACCATGCCTGGAACTCCTGAACAAAATGGCGTTGCTGAGAGACGAAATCGAACACTCATGGACATGGTGAGATGTATGTTATCACATTCATCTCTGCCAGAATTTCTTTGGGGAGATGCCTTGCGAACTGCTATGTACATTCTTAATCAGGTACCTAGCAAATCTGTGCCCAAAACTCCTTTTGAGCTAATGACTGGTAGAAAGCCGAGTTTGAGACATTTCCATGTATGGGGTTGTAAGGCAGAAGTAAGACCTTATAACCCTAAACAAAAGAAACTTGATCTCAAAACTATTAGCGGTCATTTCATTGGCTACTGCATCGGTTCGAGAGGATGCAGATTTTATTGTCCTTCTCACTCTACACGAGTTATTGAATCTGACCCAACAGTTTTCTTTGAGGACGATTTGGACAGTGGGAGTTACACACCTCGAATGATGACCTTCAGAGAAGATCGAACCATGCTTCCATTACCATCTTATTCTCTTCCTACAGACATCTCAATCCCAATGGTTCACACAGATGAACAAATTGTTGAGAGGCATGTTGATGAACCACAACTCAATGATCAACAACATGATCAACAACTTGATGATGTTGATGTGGCTCCATTAAGACGATCTCAGAGAATACGCCGACCTTCTATACCAAATGACTATGTTGTATACCTTCAGGAGCACGAATATGATCCACATGATGATGACGATCCCATTACATATCAGGAAGCACTTTCTAGTTCTCATGCTTCTGACTGGCTAAAAGCTATGCATGATGAATTGTCTTCCATGTCTCATAATAATGTTTGGGATCTTGTGGACTTACCAGCAGGTTGTAAGCCTGTTGGATCTAAATGGGTCTTTAAGACAAAACGTACTCCAGATGAAAAGGTTGATAGGTATAAGGCTCGATTGGTGGCTAAAGGTTATAGTCAACGGGAAGGTGTTGACTACAAAGAAACCTTTTCACCAGTTTCAACGAAGGACGCACTCCGAGTTTTCATGGCTTTAGTTGCTCATTTTGACCTAGAGCTACACCAGATGGATGTAAAGACAGCTTTTCTGAATGGCGATCTTGCTGAAGATGTCTACATGGTTCAACCTGATGGTTTTGTTGAAGCAGGCAATGAGCATTTGGTGTGTAAACTTAAAAGGTCCATTTATGGACTGAAACAAGCATCTAGGCAATGGTATTTAAAATTCGACCAGGTTGTCACTACTTACAATTTCAAGGAAAATGTTGCAGACCAGTGCATTTACTTGAAGACTAGTGGGAGTGATTTCATCATTCTCGTATTATATGTCGATGACATTCTCCTTGCTAGTAGTTGTATGAACCTATTGGTTGAGACAAAATCAATGTTGTGCAGACATTTTGATATGAAAGACCTTGGTGAAGCTTCTGTTGCTCTAGGCATCCAAATTATTCGTGATAGGTCACATGGCATAGTTGGATTATCTCAAAAGGGATATATCGAGAAGATTCTCAAGAAGTTCAACATGAATGCTTGCTCCCCATGTGCTGCACCTGTGCAACGTGGTGACAAATTATCTAACAAACAATGTCCTCATAATGATGAAGAAGTGGATGCTATGAAGAAAATTCCATATGCTTCCGCTGTTGGCAGTTTGATGTATGCTCAAGTCTGTACTCGTCCTGACATTGCTTTCATCGTCAATGCCTTAGGCAGATACTTGAGCGACCCAGGTTTGGGTCATTGAAAAGCCGTTAAAAGGGTCATGCGATATTTACAGGGAACTAAGGATCATATGTTGACTTTTATGAAGTCTGATCAACTTCAAGTCACTGGCTATTCTGATTCTGATTTTGCGGGTTGCCCTGATGATCGTAGATCTACTTCTGGCTTTATTTTTATGATGGCAGGAGGAGCTATCTCTTGGAAGAGCGTTAAACAGTCTCTTACAGCTACCTCTACCATGGAAGCAGAGTATGTTGCTTGTTTTGAGGCCACTCGCCAGGCCATGTGGCTTAAGAAATTGATATCTGACTTTCACATAGTTGAAAGCATTTCCAGGCCACTTGTGATTTACTGTGACAATACTGCTGCTGTGAGTTTCTCTCGAAACAACAAAAGCTCTACTCGTTCAAAGCATTTTGATATCAAGTATCAATTTGTTAGAGAGCAAATTCAAAGTTTTCACACTCGGATTGAAAACATTGATTCTGAGGAGATGTTAGCAGATCCACTGACTAAGGCCTTAACTGTTGGAATTTTTCTTATTCATGTAACTCACATGGGTTTAGTCAAGGCTTTTGATGTATTAAGTTAGTGGGAGTCTGATTCTCTATTTTCTTTAAGAGACATGCTCTAGTTGACGTCATTTTGTTCATGTTTCTTATTAGCATTTTATTTATGCTTGGACCATTGTAGTGTCATTTATGGGACTGCATTATGTCATACATCTATGAAAAATATTAGTTACATGCAATTGATTAATATCCCTATCGGATATTTATTTTGTTGCTCATATTTTTCATATTGTTAATTAATATATGATATATCGGCAATTGTCGTTTTAGTTTAATGATTTGTATGTTGATTATTGATTGACACTATCCAAGTGGGAGAATGTTGAAATTAATTGTGGATTAGTATCACGCAATATCTAATTATCATTAACCGACAATATTAGATATGATCATAATATCAATATGGTTATTTATCTTTAACCGTCAATATCTTAAAATATCAATATGATTATTTAACTGGGATTACAGTGAGATTGACTCTGTGATGGGTTAGGTCAATCAGATAAAAAGCCCAATTAAGAGAGGTCTCTGACTACCCTGGGGGGTTATAAATTTGCCATTCCATTAAGCAAATTTACACATCAGAATTGTTCTCTACAATAACCCCTCAGAAGGTAGACAGAAGAACCTCTAGAGTTCTGTTCAATAGTGCTCATGGATATGAATGCCAATTCAGGTACACATTCATTTTCATTCTATTAATTCAATAGCATGATTGACATACTATAATTTGTGTCTAGTACAGTATAATTCAGAAAACTACTTTATACTTTCATCATCTTTTGTTAAACGATTCGGAAATAGGGTAGTTGACAAACTTGTCAATTTGGCCTAAATTTTCTAAAAGATAATACAGGAATCACCTCACCAGGTTGATTTCCTTCTCCACTCTGATGTAATTGGCTCTTCTGTTAAAAGATATCCAGTTCCTTTCCAATAAAAAAAGAAAAAAGAAAAAACTCATGCCGATGCCTCCAATTAAGGTGGCAACGAACGAATTCTATATCAGGGTGTTGTGGTTTTTTTGTTGATTACTAGTAGTCTAACTTATTTTTAAGTGAAAATTGGAATAATTAGAAAGGAGATATTTGGAATAAATTATACAGAAAGGAATAATTAGAAAAAAGAGTTTTAGAATTACTGAGAGATAATTGGTTGAGAAGGGATAGTTTATTTATTTTTAATCGGAAGAGATATAATTAATATTAAATTTTCCAAAAAAAAATGAAATATATATATATGTTAACTAAATATATTTATAATTAAAGGTAGTTTTTGCATCAATCATCTAATAAGTTATTTAATTTTATTTTTTTTTGGTAATAAATCAAATGTTACTATTTTTAGTTTTTATTAAAGTAAAGATGGAATTCCTAAATTTTCTTCTTCATATTAGTGAACTCTTATTTAATTCAATTAAGTGGAAACTAGAGAAAATGAAAAGAGATTCCAATGGCTCAAAATATATGTTCCTGTAAACCAAAACCTAAGAGTATGATTGAACTGCTAATTCACTTGTTTCTTGACTTCAGCTTAATTAGCATTGCTTCTAACAAGGTTATTTTTATTGTTGTAGTCTTGGTCTTTTCTGTAATAACCATGTTTAGACCTATATAGTCATATGTACAAGTAAGATTTAATTTTAAGAACCTGATGCACTGTGTTTTGGACTGGTACGAACCTATTAGACTGATCACTGAATCACTGATCTATGCATTCAATCATGCACTATTAATTGCAGTCATAGAATTGTCCCCAGGCCCCCTACTCTCCTTACCTATAATGAAAGCGTTTAATTTGCTGTAGATGTAGACCCCATCCACAATTGAATACATTACAACTTGCTGATAATGATATTAATCACAAAACATGTAAACCAACGGCACACTATACTCCAAGAAGAATAGAGGTAAACGTTTTGATTCTTATATATCACGCGGCAATCCTTTCCCTGTTACCAATTTGATTTATCTTATCGGCACACATGGTTGAATATATATATATATATATATATATATATATATGATCTGTCAAATAAATTAATGACATTAATGAATGCA
Source organism: Psophocarpus tetragonolobus (assembly GCA_037954015.1). NCBI lineage: Eukaryota > Viridiplantae > Streptophyta > Magnoliopsida > Fabales > Fabaceae > Psophocarpus > Psophocarpus tetragonolobus. Next base: position 38,650,145 of record CM075692.1, read on the forward strand.
AGTAGGGCTGGATTCACATGCAGCTGAGTCAAGCACTAGGAAGCACCCACACTGCAAAGGAAGAGTGTCTCAGTGCCAAACACACCTTTGAAACCTGTCGGACACGTCTCCAGTGTCTAAAACATTTTCCTTAGCAGTTAGCACCAACATGGTTCCTTGGACCTGACTTTGGCGCTCCTACTTTTAAAACAACTGAATTATGACCCTTTATGAAAAATTCATAAGCTCTCAATTAGTCCACTTTTATATCTACATTTCTAGGTTATAAAAATGGAATTGAACCTACTATTTCAACTGAAAAATCGGTAAATCAACCCTAGCTCTATTCCAATCGACTCTCAAAACGGTGTTGCAAAGAATCAATAAAAAATAAAAACAGGGGTCAAAAATGACCAACCCTAGTAAAAATATTGGTCAAACACTGATTGCAACAATGCAAAAATGATTAATACAACATAATTTTGATTTTTTTAAAAAAAATAAATAATTAACTTAAAATTTTGTTATTTTTTCTAATATAAATTTAAATTCTCTATTAATAAATATTGATGTATATTGTTAAAATCAACTGATATGCACTACGTAATATATTTATTTTAAATTTTGTATGTACTTTAAGCGTTAGAAAAGTGTAAATTATATCAAGTTTTGTTTTTATGTTTTAGTATTATAAAATGATAATATTATATAATATAAATATTATTTTATTGAACTCAAATTAAATAATTAAACTCTTGAACGATTGAACCAGTCCGATTTCAAAAATATTTGCTACTTCTAACTTCTAAGTAGATACTCAGACAAACACTTTAAATATATAAACAATAAAGAACGCGGCAATACATAATTGGTTGTAAGGACTGTTAAAAAAATTAAGAAAAAATCTCCCGTGTCTTTATTAGTATTAGGATATAGATTCTATAATTTTTTTTATTCAATGAAATTTTAAGTCAGTTAAACGTTGACTCTAAATCTTATAAGACTAGACTTTTTTGTAGATTTTATCATTAATAATCTTGTAAATATTATAATCTGTGAGATTTTTAACTTAATTGTATCATAAGATTGTTTTGTCTCCTCTTAAATTATTTGTGTATAAAAAAATTAACTTTTAAGATGCAGTTTCATAAAAAATCTTGACATGATAAGAGATTAGGTACAGTTGTATTGTTATAAAAATCTCAAAAAACAATATAACAGAAAATATTTACAAGATTGGTGAAGATAGAATTAAGAGGGAAAAAAAAAACTCTTTACTATCAATATCCCTAGAACTAATAAAAACACGGTGGATTTTTCCAAAAAATTAAGCTATGTCGTCCGTCCGACACCATTACATTTCTGCACTAAATGTCGCCTACTTGTTCCAGACCCCACGCTATTAGCTTACGCATGATAAAATAGTTTGGTTTAGAACAAATTGCATATTGTTTGTTGGTATTAGGAGTGATAATTTATTTTAAAAAAAATATTTTATTCTGTATTTTATTTTTAATATTTTTATAATTAATTAAATGGATATATATATTTTTAGGGCTCTTAATCCCTGTTCTTCAAATAAAAAATAATTATATAATTGAGAAATTAAATAATAGCACGTGTACCGGACAGAAATCTCTTATCTAGGTCATCTTGATCCCAATCTCATATTGCAGCCAAGATATAGCATATTAACATGATTGATTAGTCTAAATTGATAATTAACCAGCTTAAAAACTGATTAGTGCATTATTGGGTCTTTACTAATCAAGGTCCACATATTCAAGCTTGTGCTCTTGCCTATAAATACCTTCATAAGTCCACAAGTAAAAATTTTTGTTACTATATTTATTGCATCTTATACTAACTTCGAATTGACCTCAGCAAAATACTGACTTGAGTGTCAGAGTGACTTCTGCAGATCACCCCCTGCTGGACCAGAGTGTATGGAAGAAAGACCATCTCAGACCAAGAAGATCTCATCCTGAACCCTACTCTAATCCGAGCACTCTTACATTGGCACCCACCATGGGGCTTGGTAGAACTATTCTTTATACCACATGTAACCACTCGAAGATGAACAATAGAAGAGATTAACCACAATCAAACAGAGCGCACAGCATCTCCCAAGGAAGAAATGTCCGAAGACACTAGCCCTAATATCCTGATCACCAAGCTCCAAGATGAGATGGAGAGGATGAGACATCACAATGAAGAAGAATTAGAAGCATTGAGGAAAGAGAATGAAGATATCAGAAGTCAACTAATTCCATCTAAGGATGCCGACGATGGCACATACAAACCCTCTCGAGAAATCCAACACACTACTAAGTTTAGCCGACCATCCCAAGGCCAGTCTGGAACTCGCCAGACAATGACCTCTTGAACCTGAGCTCAGAATGCAATGGCAATCCCACCTCGACATTCGTTTGTAGATGCCATAATCAATGTTCCTTTGCCAGCGACCTGGAAACCACTCGTCATAGACCGTTATGATGGGACAACCGACCCCAATGAGCACTTGGATGTCTATGTTACCTAAGTAGGTTTGTACACCATGGGTGATGCAATTCTGTGTAGAGTATTCTCGACTTCACTGAAAGAAAAAGCATTGAGTTGGTTTACCAGACTCCACCTAATTTCATTTAGTTTTGAAACATTAACTACTAAGTTTAGGATACAATTTGCTACTAGCCAACCTCATCACCTCATGTCCATAGCACTAGTGGACATCAGACAAGAAAAGAAAAAGCCTTTAAGAACTTTTACCGATTTGGCAAGGTTGCATGAATATGCGAAACCTCAACCCTAAGGTCGCTTTCCACCACATGGTAATTGTGCTCTGACCTGGAAAATCCACAGATAGACTTTGCAAGAAGTCTGCCATAAGCATGGACGAGTTGAGGAAGAGAGTAGCTAAGTACATGCAAATGGAGGAGATGGCTAACTTCTGTAATCAAACCTGAGTCAAACAGTCTGAGAAAGACCAAAATGATGATAAGAAGGAAAAGAGAAAGTGAGATCGCTCCCATGAACCTAGACATCCCTGGTTCACTCATTACACCATATTGATCACGAATAGGGCCAGGATATTGGATGAAGCTCTTGCTTTCAAGCTTATTTCCACTTTGAAGAAACTCCCCACACCGTAGAATGCTGACGGTAGTAAGCATTGTCAATATCATCAGAATTATAGGCATACCATTCATAAATGTCTTGCTCTAAAAGATAAAATTAAAGAATTGATTCAAGTTGCACATTTTTTAAGATTCATTAATAGAGGCAACCGAAGAAAAGGAAAACATAGGGAAGATCACCGAGAATCGAGGCGAGATAGGTTCCGAGAAGGGGAGAGATCTCGAGACCGAGAGCGAAGGAATGATTGTTGAGCACCGCAAATTGACCCTCTTCTAAGAGGGGTCTAAATACCATAGTTAGGGGATTTGTTGGAGGAGAAGTGAGTAGTTCAGCTCGAAAGAGGCATTTGCGATCCATTCAGAATATAAACGTTGTCTCCACGAGCTCGTATCAGCATCGACTACACTATTTGGCAATCACCATTACTGATGGTGATTTCCAAGGCATAGATTCGCAGCAAAAGATCCCATAGCGATAACAATAGCCAACTTTGTAGTCTAGAAAATGCTTGTAGATCAAGGTAGTTTCACCGATGTGCTATATTGGTCAACCTTCAAATAATTGGGGATTCTAGTGACCTCGGTTCAGTCGTTCAAGGACGAGTTAGTGGGATTTTCAAGGGAGCGAGTTGACACTCGGAGATATGTTGATTTGTATACAAATTTTGGTACAGGTGGCCGAGATGACAAGACTATCCTGATTCGTTACATTATAGTGCATGCTAGTACTTCTTACAATATTCTACTAGGAATACCGTCTCAAAACAAGCTTGGAGCAATAGTTTAGACATCCCATCTTGCCATGAAATTCTACTTAGAAAAATGAGATATTGTGACAAGAGAGTTAACAAGTCCCACCCGAAAACAAGGCTCCACGTTTTCGAGGGGGCCGATCCGGAGTGGAACAAAGGGAAGCATATCCATGTAGACCAAAAAACAACTCAAAAATGCTACCTTGCTAGCTTGAAAATACTCCCCATGAACGACCCTCTGAGCATGCCGAGGAGACTACGGGAAAATATGGTTGTAATGATAAACTTAGACCCTAGAGGAAAAGACACCACCAAGGTCAAGCCAATTGAGAACACCAACCTTTCTAGCTAAAAGGAGAAGACCGAACAACAAACGTCGGGGCAAAATTGACCAAGAAAAACAAGACTTTGATTCTAATGTTCTCAGGAAGAATGGCGATCTCTTGGCATGGATAGTTTTCGAGATACCTGGAATCAATCCTAAGATCCTATTCCACAATTCATTTGTATGCCCACAAGCTAAACATGTCTCGTAGAAAAAGAGGAAAGTGGATGAAGTGAAAAGAAAAGCAGTCATGGTGGAAGCCGATAAGCTCTTGAAAGCGGGATTCATTCAAAAAGTTCTCTACACGACCTGGCTGGCAAACATAGTGATGGTTGTCAAGCCAAATGGGAAATGGCGCATGTGTATTGACTATACAAAGTTGAACAAAGTCTGCCCTAAAGACTATTATCCTCTATTGTGTATTGATCGACTTGTAGATGGTGTTGCTAGACACCAAATCTTGAGTTTTCTTGATGCACATTCTGGGTATAATCTAATCCACATGTCCCCCCTAACAAAGATAAGACTCCTTTATCATTGACAATGCAAATTATTGCTATTATTTGATGCCCTTCTGGGCTAAAGAAATGCTTAAGCAACCTATCAACAGTTGATGAACCAAGTATTTTGATATCAGACTAGCAAGAACGTAGAAATGTATGTAGATGATATGTGATCAAGTCTGAGAGTTTCCACCAGCATAAGATCGACCTTACAGAAACATTCGCCTTGCTTCGAAAATACAATATGTGGCTCAATCTCAACAAGTGTGTTTTTGTAGTGAAAGGTGAAAAGTTCATGAGTTTCATGTTATCCCAGAGAGTATCGAGGCAAATCTTAACAAGTGTCAAGCTATTATCAACATGAAGAGTCCTTGGGATTAAAAAGAAGTACAAAGACTAGTAGGAAGGTTGGCATCATTGTCAAGGTTCTAACCAAAGCTGGCCGAGAAGACAAAGTCAATGGCCAAATTGCTGCGTAAAAATGACAAGTTTGAGTGAACTGAAGAGTGCAAAGCCAATTTCCGAGATCTAAAAGTGCACTTGGTTGTGCCTCCTATACTCTGAAAACCTGAGGTCGAAAAAGATCTTCTCCTATATCTGAAAGTCTTGAATAAAATGATCGATGTCATGATAGTTCAAAAGAATTCTTTTAATCAAAAGTCAGTGTACACATTAGTTGCACTCTTCATGGCCTGGAAACTTGCTATCAAACAATTGAAAAGCTTGTTCTAGCATTGATAACAACAATGAAAAGACTTTAGCCTTAAATCCAGAGTTGCCAAGTAATAGTTAAGACCGACTACCTGATTGCAAAACTCCTCTGGAAACCTAAGCTCGCTGGAACACTTATATCATGGTCAGTGGAGATGTCTAAGTTTAGACTTTGCTTTGAACCAAGCGGAGCTATCAAAGCCCAGTGTCTCACCGACTTCATAAATGAATTACCCACAATAGCCAAGATCAAATCATAATGGATGTTGTATGTTGATGGATCATCAAACAGATAAGGAAGTGGCAGAATCGTCCTTGAAGGCCCAATAACATTGTGCTAAAGCAATCTCTAAAATTTAATTTTCGTGCAACCAACGAACAAGCAAAATATGAAGCTCTGATTGTTGGATTAACCTTGGCCAAGGAGATAGGAGCCGAGGAGAGAAAATGTCGAAGTAACTCCCAACTAATAGTGTCTTAATTGAATGGAGAATACCATGTTAAGGACTCACTTCTTTTTTAGTATTATCACGAGTTATTGAATTTGAAATGGTCATTTTCCAAAGTCATCGTCGAGCACATCCCGAGGGAAAGAAACGAGCAAGCAGACTTGCTAGTCAAACTAGCGATCACAAAGAAACCCGAACATCATACACCAGTTATACAACAAACATTAAAAGGCCCAAGTATCACAATAATGTGTGCAACACTTATCGAGGAGAAAACGAATTAGATGATGTCAATCAAAGCCTATATTGAGATAAGGGAACAACCCACTGATGAGAGGAGACAAGAGCTCTACAAACCAGGTTAGCAAGGTTCTTGATTTTAGGAGATGAGTTATTTAAAAAGGGATACTCGACACCACTCTTAAAGTGCTTAACCTTGGCACGAAGAGCTTACATCCTAACAGAATTGCATGATGGAATATGTGGATTCCATTTTAGAGAATGCACTCTAGCAACTAAGGTATTAAGAGCAATAAACTATTGGCCAACTCTAAAGAGAGACGCTGAGGTCTATGTCAGAAAATGAAAAAAATGTCAAGAATACAACAATCTAATCTGAACTCCCCTTGATGAGCTTCAAAGCCTGATCTCTCCTTGGATTTTTGCCATGTGGAGTTTGGATATCTTGGGATCATTCTCACCAACCAAAGGGCAGTGCAAATTTTTTGTAGTCGGGATCGATTACTTTATGAAGTGGATAGAGGTCGAGTCGTTAGCTAGGATCTCAGTAGCAAATGTGAAAAGGTTTCTCTGGAAGATCATATGCATATCTAGAATACCTCACACGATCGTCACCGAAATTGGAACATAGTTTACGGACAGAAATTTTGAAGAATTCTTGGGAAACTTCTCTATAAAGCATGTCAACACCTCGACAAAACATCCTCAGACCAACTGTCAGATAGAAGTAGCCAACAAAGTTATACTTATTGAGCTGAGAAAGCGGCTAGGAGTGTCCAAAGGGAAATGGGCCGAAGACCTAGCCGAGGTGTTATGGGCCTATAGATGCACTCCACAGATTACTACCTAAACGACCCCATATAGCTTTGGCATGAACTGTTCAACTCAAGTCGGAACCAGCTGGAAATGTTAGTCGATCTCGACCTCATCCAAGAACTCAGAGATAAAGTCCAAATCAAGGAATAAGCTTCCAAAAGGAGGGCTATCAGAAGGTTCAATAGCAAAGTTGCGTCAAGGAGCTTCAAGTAGGGGGACCTCATTTAGAGAATGTGAGCAGAAGCTAGGAAGGAGCATACAAAAGAAAATTTTACATCTAAGTGGAAGGGCCCATTCCAAGTACATCAAAGTCTGAACAATGGAGCGTACAAGCTAGAAGACCTCTTAGGGGAACTTGTTCCAAGGACTTGGAATGCTAGTGATCTTAAATTTTACTTCACTTAGATGTTTGTGTATCATTAAGTCAAACGCATGTATATAGATAGGTGTACTCTTGATTCTGTCATTGATCTTTTTTTCCAAGGGGGTTTTGGCCAGGGAGGTTTTAATGAGATACCCTGTTTTATAATGAAATGTTTGATTGCTTCAATCTTCTTACTCTTACTAAGAATATGTAGAGCAAAAATTCGCGTAAACACTTACGCATTATAAAACTTGCATAAAAATTCAAATTACTAATTGAGAATACTTCGAACCAAAAATTGCATAAATACTCGTACATTATAAAACTTGCGGAAAAATTCGCATTACCAACCGAGAATACGTCAAACCAAAAGTCACGTAAACACTTACGCATTATAAAAGTTGCATAAAAATTCTCATTTCCAACCAAGAATATGTCAGATAAAAAGTTGCATAAGCTTTCACACTTTACAAAACTTGCATAAAAATTTGCATTAATTAACCAATATCTCATTGGATCAATTTAACATTAGAATTTTCACTAGTTAGTCAAGATATGATCAGAATAAAATGCACTACAAAATTGAAGTAAATATTCATTAATATAAGGTCTGATTATAAGAAGAGGTATGTGTAGCTGTCACTTACAAAATAAGGTCAGGTCGGCCAACCAAAAAGCAAAAAAGTACTTAAAGCTTATATTTACAATTGAACAAAAGGTCAAGCAGTGGTGGTGTCATCGATAGAAAAAGACACTTGGGATCCAATCTCTTTAGAAGGAGAAGGCACGTTAATTCTAACAATAGAGATCTCTTTCTCAGGCACTATTTGGCTTCGAAGATGTCAGTGTCTACATCAAATTTTTGGTCCAAAATGCTAAAAAGCAAGACAACCTATCAACCGACCTTATTGAATCCTTGAATATGGCCTCCCTTCATGGCCATTTAGGCTTCCTTATTGAGCAAGACTTTGTCAACAGCTGCCTGCTCTTTCTCATCCTCCAATGCCACCACCTTCGTGTTGAGTTCGACCACCCTTTTCTCTACTTCGGTTAACTTATCCTTCGCCTCCTTCACTTGTTGTTCCATGAAGAGTTGGTTGTCCTCTACCAACTTCAACTTTGTCTACAGAGTCTTGTTATCCTTGGTTAAATAGGTGCAAGATTCAGATAGTTTTTTCGAGGCATCCAAGGTTATGGAGAGAAAAGCTAGGAGGTCCTCCATCTCGTTTTTTATTTTGGTGGATGAATCTCTATGCAAGCACACAAGCTTAAGCTTGGATCTCATTGAAGCTTGAAGTCACTTTGTCCACGCTCGCAGAGAAGACCGCCTTTTCATCCAAGGATAGATTGATGATCCTTATTTTCTTTTTCATTCTCAAGTCCCCATGAAGGAAGGACTCCTACATCGGGGCATTAGAATCCTCCTTCTTGTCGAAGTTGGACTTGTGCTTCGACTTCTTCGTTGCAAGCTCTTTGGCTGTCGGCGTCAGGCCTGCAGCACGCTTATTCGTCAGGGTCGTTGCGGCGACATGTTTATCTAGCTGGTCTTTAACCATAGCCTTCACCTTACCTTTGTTTTTTGGATTCTTAGGAGTAAAGGGTGTAGATCAGGCTTGCTAGTGGCCACCCTACCAACCTCAATCTCTTCATTCTTGATCTCCTTTTCTCAGATAGAGCAGATGTTTTTTAAGTCAACAATAGGTTTGGAGGGATCTTCTCGACCATCAGAGTTGCACATAAGAAAGAACAAGGTTCAGCTAAGTTAAAACTCTAATATAAATAAAAAGGTAATGGAAAGAAAGCTCACATTCTAGGCTCAGACCAAGATCTAACAATAATGCCAAATCCAAAATATCCTTAGTCAGCAGACGTTAGGGATGTTTGTTAAGAATAGACAACAACTTCAGGTCATTGTCCTACATGGACGACCTCGGCCATAAGAAGTATCACTGAGGTTCCCGTGTCCAATAAAAGCGAAACCTCGGTTGGTTATCCTTGTCGTAAAAATGATGACAATCATTTCGATCCACTAAGACTTTAAAGAACTCCTTGTAAAGTCTTTTAGGGACGAAGTGTATGAAGAAAGAATGCAGTACTAGGACTGCCTAGTTAACGAGACCTATCTTGGCGATTCACTAAGTCAGACATAATAATGGTACAAGAAGCTCCAAGGGTTGGACTCGATGTAAAGGGCCTTGCAGAAAACTCAAAAGGCTTGCAGAGACACCCAGCTGTTGAGGTGAAGTTGGGTCAGCGCCACATTAACACCAACATGGTGAACTTGTTAAACAACAACCAAACATGGAACTTGGTGAAGAGGCGCTCGTACATGAGGAAAAAATCGGCGTTTACGTCCTCTTGGTCACGGAAAATACAATCTGAAGATGGAGCACAAGATACCGTGATCAAATCTTCACATCCATCATCCCTCAAGAGATCCACGTTGCCCAACACCCACTGCATATTGCGGTTCCTCTGGATGTCGAATTCGTACACTAAAACTACCGGATCCAGCTAGGAATAATCTGTGACCGAAACCACCTTGACATCCACTTCAACCATTAAGGACTCTGCAATCAAACTCGATCCTACCAGCTCTCTGCAGGAGATCTCTATGCTACTCGAGTCTCCTACCCTAGTGTTTTGAGAGCTAAAATCGTTCTCAAACTCATACTCCTCTGCAAAACGCTTATGAATTGAAGAGCTCAAAGAAGAGAAAGCAAAACTGGGGCCACGACATTTCTGATGCGGTAAGATGAGATGAGCTCGGACCAAAATCTCAACAGAAGGAGGTGTGCAATGCACAACAGGAGCACTCCTATTTATAGGCATGCGACTCAACGCAATGGATCATCTACACCGTCCAATCATGCATATCCCACAGATGATATTGTGCCACGTGTCCTTTGCAATTGTTTGACGTTTGGCGTTCCCATGAGAATCCCATCAATTGGCAACCTCGGTGCCAACTCAACACATCACCCACATTAATGTACGATCTTGGTCTCACATCGGTATAGGGCCACTTAAGACTCACACTTTGGTCATACATCCTCATGCGAGCCTCGATGGCCTGTGTATCAGATTGAGGTCTCTTACCGAGGTCATCTCGATTCCGACCCCATAAGACAACAACAACCAAGATATAACAAATTAACATGACGGATTAGTCTAATCGATAATTAATCAGCTTAAACGCGATCAGCGCATCATTGGACCTTTAATAATAAAGGCCTACGAACTCAAGCACGCTTATAAATATCGTGGTAAGTCTATAGGCAAGAGTTGTTGTTGCTGCATTTATTGCACCTTATACTAGCTTCAAATTGACCTTAATAAAATACTGACTTGAGTATAAAACTGACTTCTGCAAGTCACCTCCCTCCTGCTAAACTAGAGTGTAAGGAAAAAGGATCATCTCGAACTAAAAAGATCTCATCCCATATCGCACTCCAATCCGAACACTCTTACATTTACATTTGGTTCTTAAGAGGAGAACAACACGTATATACCAATGGCACGGTTAACCATAATTATAAGCATCACACATCTGGTGAGGACTTCCATTTTATCTCAATATATGTTTAAGATAGTCTAGTTTTCAGGTATATATTTTGTCGTACTGTGGTTTACGAGTGCAAGTTACACAGATTGCTTTTTTAATATAAGCTTGTCAAACATCCTTAGTATTAGATTCTTATAAACATGGTTGTCAACTATAAGATTAATTATAAGATTAATTATCATAGTAGGAAAACATTGGTTTTTTAAGTGTTTTTTTTTTTCAGAAAAACCAATTTTTCATTTAAATTGTGAATTCGTTGTAAAATAATTAAAGAATAAGCTAAGAACTCATTAAAACTTTACAATTAATCCTTAATATCAAGGGATCACAAAAAATATTCTAAGACTATCCATGAGTTATTATTATGGATGTTATTAAATCACATTACAAGCATTAAATTTTAGTTCATTTAAAGAATATTAAGTTAATTATATTAGAAAATTAAATTTCTATGATAAAGATTCTAAATAGAACAGAATAAAACAGACTATATAATAATTCTAAATAAACAATTTAATTAAACATACATTCCACTTGATACTTCTGCAAAAACGATTAACCCTGGTTCAGTTGCAAGAAAAGAAGAAAAGTGAAAAATTACTTGAGTAGGAAAATGAGAAAAAATTATTATGTTTTTAGTTGGATAACAAAAAAATAGCAAGAAATCATGTTGGAATTTTGTACGTGAGCATGTGTTATAACATGCAAAATAAATAACAAACTCATATCTATTCTTAAATAGGAATATTCTTTCTTATACAAATTTTTATTTAATACACTCTCTCCGACCAATTTAGTTAAATTTTATTTAAAATTAATAGAGATATTTATAGACGTAAAGGATTTTCAAAATAATTTTTAGAAAAACATCAATCCATATATAAAAACATCTAACTTTAAATAACATTATATTGATAACATTTCTCATTTGTAGAAACCATAGATATTATACAGTAACACACCAGGATATAGGAACAACAAAATCATGATTCTACCTCAACGATAAAAACTGCTTAGCGCGTGTATGACGGAAGAAATTGACCTGTCAAATAATGGCATAAATACACTGTATGGTTCCACATACACTCACTACCACTTGTTATTGCTCCGCACCAATAATCAAAGATTTTTTGTGTTCTCAAGGTATATATAAATAGCTAAACTCAGCATATAGATGCCCCAAGCTCAAAACTCGATCAGAACCTTTAAGTTCACTAATCCACTACATCCTATCAATAATAAAAAACGAGCTAGCTAGCATTCAGAGTTGAAGATGATGCTTAGGTCTTTTGTTGGGAAGATAGAAAAGGGTGTTTCACACTTTGTTCACAGAAGGCCACCACTGAGATACTTGAGTGAAGCCACAGTAGTGGTGGCAGATGATGTTAGAGAAGGATATTTTGTTGGAGTGCAAGTGTGAGTTGAACACATTGATTAGAAATTGGTAAGTTGAGTAATATATAAGTGAAAAAGACCCATAACCTAATGCTTTAAGGTTTTTGGTTGAAGGTGGTGTCATGTTTTCTTATATATAGGTTCGTGTCTCATGGTTGTACATCTTTCCGATGTTTAACCCCCTCAGTTTGTTCCCAACAACTGGTATCAGAGCCGACGGTGGATTTCCTTCATTGAAAGTCTTGAGAAGTTGAGTAATATATAAGTGAGAAAGACCCATAACCTTAGAAATTGGAAAATTGAGTATTATATAAGTGAGAAAGACCCATAACCTAATGCCTTAAGGTTTTAGGTTGAAGGTGGTGTCATTTTCTCTTATATATATGCTCGTGTCTTATGGTTGTACATCTTCGCGGTGTTTAACCCCTTTAGTTTGTCCCAACATATTTTGCTGTTCTTGCAACAAAGGATGGAGAATCCAAAAGGTTTATTGTTGGATTACATTTCTTAAAATCCCTTGTCAGCCACAAGAGTTACAGAACATTCTTGATGGTTGCAGACTGTGAAGCATAGAAGCAACTTTTTCCAGGTGCAGCAAGGGATGACTCATGATACAAATACTATTATACTATCCATGTTCCTATACATGCATACAGCTAGCTTCAAGATGTATATGCATGATATGATTCAATATATATTCTTTAATAACTCTTGGCCTTTGCCATACCACTAATTACGTGCAATAATAAAAAGTTAATCTGTATTTTCTATTTGGCACTATGGTGTACGTCAATAGTTTCTTTGGCTTATTCCATTAATTTGGGGATGAAATTGGTAGCAAATTGTTTCAAATTCTCTCTGTCCAACAAGGTCAAATGCATCAAAGGCAAAGCCATCCTGAGAAGAAGTGTAAATTAATTAATTTCATTACTTTTTCCTTTTTCTTTGCTACATCCATTAATTACTCAAAAGATGTTTGATTCTAATTGCTAGCCATTAATTATTTCTAAATATATACTGACTAAGGTTGATGGCGCATATTAACGCAGAATATGTCTCTCGTGAATTATTTTGCAGCAAAACGTTAAAAATTAAAACACCATATATATTGATACAAAGAGTGTTCATTGGCACTCTTGTATCTCATTTTAGATGTTGACGCATTATAGTTCTAAAAGATTGTAGCGATACTGATATATTAGTGAGAGGTAAAAATCAAAATATTGATTTCATATGATCCCGTGACCCAAATATCCACATAGACAAAGCATCTGCAATGCATTAGTAACTGAATAATACCTTCAAGACTAACCTCTACAGCAGAATCAATTCCCAACTAACTTAGATTACTTAAGGATCTAGGTTAGTTAATTGAGTTTGTTATGCGTTATCACTGTAAACTCTTTATAATAATAAAGTTTGACTCTTCTCTTTAAAAAAACGTACTTAAACTAAATTAAGATGTAATACTTTCAATTAGTAGACTCAAATTCTCTAGCTTGCAAATACAAAATAAAAATACTATTATATATACTATGAATGATGTATTATTTTTTTTATTTTTCTCATTTTGAACAACAAAATATCAATAATTAATTTGTCTTTTACTATAACATATATAATCTTACTACACTAACATATATGATCTTTAGCAAGATTTTTGTTTTTTTAAAAACTTGATAAAAAAGTTATTAGAAGTCTTTGATAACATTTAAAAATATCATAAATTATGAAATGTTATTAATATTTTTTTAAAAAATTTATTAAATAGTCTAAGTTGCTAACATAGACAGACATGACCTTACATGCCCCAACTTAACATGCTAACATGGTGTACAGTACACATGGAATTTATATCTATGTAACAAGCTCGTCATCACTTCACCACCACAGTAGTGACATGAGCATCTCCATTAAAAATATAGGATTAAAATTATGAAATTAAAAGTGAAGAGATAAATCACATATCCACAGTATTAACATTGAAATTAATCTTCCCTTGGATATAGCTCAGTTGGCAACCGTTTGTGGGGAAGGACATGCGATACTTGTAATTAATCAACAAAAAAAAAATTGAAATTAATCTTACATCGTTACAAGCTCATACAGAGACAACAACTATGAAATGTTGGCGCAATGGGTATGATATATACATACTTGTAATTTATAGTTTCGGTTTCAAAAAGGGTGTACAAACTTTATCAAGCATAAGATTGAGAATTTTTTTTGTTTGCATTTGGTTATTTTTTAGCATTTCTAATCATGTATTAAACTTCACTTTTGTATGCTTAAAAACTGGATACATATTTCTCTATAGTAATTTATACCCTTTTAATATATATTTTATTTTGCCAACCAAAAAATTATAAAGGGTTAAGGGACTAGCTAGCTAATTGATTATAACTCAATTAATTGAGAAGATGTGTCGTGTATAAATTTTAAATCTTTTTGCGCGCTTTTTATTTCTATAAAATAAAAATAAAAAAACAATAACTTTGAAGAAATAATTAAACATCTAAAGGAGTAATGATATTGCTCCCTTTTGGAGTTTCTTATATCTGCATAGTTTTATGATATTGAAAATAGAACAATTTTTTTCAAATCTTGTACATACGGCATTGACGTGATAAACATCCAATTTTAATATTGACTTTGATGAATATATTGAGTTAAAAGAAATTAAACTCAATATGATACGATACCCGACACCGTCAACAATTCTGCACTATAGCTGTCACATTCATGTTCTAGGAACCCACTCCTCTAACGCATGATAAAAGCGTTTTGTTTAGAACCAATTCAAAATTGCATTGTTGTAGATAATGATATAACAATAACAGCACATAAATCAATATTGCCATTGTTAACTGCAAATAAATTTTGGCGAGCAACGATAATTACAAATGAAGCATCATATGTTTCTTTAGTGAGACTTTACTTATCTGCACAGTTAAGATGTTCAAGTCTCTACACATAAATGTTACCTATCATGATTTGCACTTATAGGTAAAAACATGCAAAGAAAACAGATTTTTCAAATTTTGTAAATCACATGATAAATATCAAACTTTAGTTAATAACTATTTTTTTAGATGTTGAGGTCTCCAACACCACGTGTACATTTTCTAGCTATGAAAAACAGATTTTCCAATTTGTGCAAATCACATTATAAAGATCAAACTTTAGTTATAATTACTATAATGAACAGATATGATACATTTATGTATTGGATACGAAATTATACAATACCTAGATATAATTATTTTAAAAACATATAAAATATGTAAGGATATATAAATATAATTATTATATAATCAATTGGTTGTTATTGAAAATGAACTTTTAATTTGAAGGAAATGCATATCTTGTAAAAATATTTATATTATTTTTAAAGAAATCTTATCATGTATATTGTTTTCTGATAGACATTTTTTTAAAGATAGATTATTCTATAATAGACAATTTTTTAAAATTATGATATATAAGAACGTGTATAAAACCCTGATGTAAATGTTCAAATGACATTTCTTTTTTGTCACTCCCTTATTAATATTGTCAATTATTTGATAAAACTTATTAAAAATCACTCATTATAAAGGTTCTACTTAGTTTTAAGGATCTCTTTGGATAATTGTCTTCAAAAGTATTTCTAGAGTAAAAATTATAAAAAATAAATTAATATTTTTTTATAACTTTTTTATATAATTTGAGACTTTATAAGCTTATTTTTAAAAGTCTCACATTTTATAAAAAAAATTATGGGAGTTAACTTTTTAGATATTATTTAAAATTAGGTTGAAAAAAATTTTACATCGTTAAAAAAACTGGTATATATATGAAGAAAATTTTGTAATTTTTCTTTTGTATTTCTTCATCTAGAAATGATTCTAAAGAAACTTAATTACCCAAACAAGTGCTAAATTAAAAAAAAAAAAAAAGAGAGAGAGAGAGAGTTATGTTAATGATAAGTCAATCTCATCAAATTAATAATCAATAATAAATTTTAGGTTTAATTAAAATTTTAACTTTTACAAATTCACAATTTATATCCCTTAACTTTTTAAATTAAGATATTTCGATCCAACTTTTAAAATTTCAGATTGAAATTTTAGTATCAATTGATACTCAAATTAAACTTAATTAATCTCGTGTCTATTTGAGCTTATAAAAAGAAAACAATTTCACGTGTATTTGAATATCTATTATGTAATTTTAAAATTTTGAATCAAAATATCTTTTTTTAAAAGTTGGAAAATATAAAAATATAAATTGCAGATTTATAAAATTTGGAGACTATAAAATATAATTAGACTTAAATTTAAAGCAACCATAAAAAATATGTTAGAAAAAATTAAAAAGTGTAGCTAACATTTTTCGGCAGAAGATATATATCAAAATAAACAGTACACTTCACCAATACCACCACTCGTTTAAATCCATATCTTTTTGTCGTTCCAGGCATCCTTTAAGAAACAAGAAATAAAATCCCACCTAACAAGTATTGAATCAGAAACTGCGGATTTGGTTTAGAAGATTTGTTCCGTAAACATTTAAATCAATCAAAATCTTTGCAATAAGAGCATTTTTGGATGGTTTTCTAAAAACACTTTAAAAAAAATATGTGAGACTTTTAAGAAACTTATTTTTTAAAAAACAAAAATTATAGAGAATCTTTTAATTTCTTTCTAACATTTTGTATATAAATTTACTCAAACATCCTTAAAGGCCAAAAGCTCTACATTGACTAGTTTACAAAGAGTTTAACGTTCATTAACTACTAGAAGAGTTTTATAAGTCAACAAACTTATTAATACAAATAAAACTTCTCATTCACAAATAAACAGTTGAAAAAACCAATATTCATTTAAGTCCGAAAAACAGGCTTAACTAACTTCAACTGAAAATCAAGTTGTTGGATTTTATTAGAAAACCATATATACTAATAATAGGCCAATGAACAACAGAATCTGGCTCCATAAAGATTAAAACTGCTTAGCACTTTGGAGGAGGAAGAAATTGACCTATCAAATAATGGCAATAAATACACTCTATGGTATTGGCTACACCCACTTGCCACATATTCAGCAGCTTCTCACCTATAATCGAGATTTTTTGTTTTTCAGCGTGATCCTAATAAATAGCCACCTATCAAATAATTATCTATTGCCATTTTTCACATTTATTTTTTTCACTTTTATTTTTTAAATATTTCTAATAAAATAAATTTTAATTTTGGTCTAAAATTACTAATGTCAAACAAATACGTTCAAGGGAATAATATTCTCATTCAAAATATTCTTGAAAATGTAATTTCCAAAAATATACTTTTACATCTTGAAACAATCACCTAAAAAAAGGATCCTATGATATTTTTCAAAAAGAAATAATTTAAATATAGCAAATGTACAACACCCTTTGAACTATATGGTAAGATAATGAGGTGTGGGGGAATTATTATGACATAAGAATACTAATATTTTCATCAAATATAGCCAAGTCTTCAAATAAGAAGAAAGAGTCAATGAAATTCGACATATGGATTTTAATTAAGATATACGTGCTAATATCAAATAATATATACCACAATTTATTGCTCATGCAACTACCGCATGTAAATTAATTTGCTGCATATGACATTCCTTTTTTCTTTATTACATTAATTACTGAAAGATGAAAGATGTTTGATTGTTACTGTCAATTATTTCTAAATACTTATAAAGACGAGGGTGGCATGTTAATCTAGACTGTCTCTCATGAATTATTTTGCACGAAAAAGTTAAAATTTGAGAGACTATATTACTTAGTGAGATGTATGATCCACATGCCTGCACTGCAGAAAAAGATTAAAAGCGTGCCCGTTGGAACTCTTATGTCATTTTGGATTATGACATTATAGTTCTAAAAGATTGTAATGAATGATATATCATTGAGATGAAGAGAATCGAAAGATTCATTTCACTGATACTCAGACCCAAATATATACACAGGCTACATAGTAGAGAGATCGACTAACACTGCAATGAAGTAGTAAATGAGTATAGTAACTTCAAAACCATGGGCGGATTTCCCTATTTGAGTTTGGGGCAGCTCCTTCTCATACGTACTTCGAAAATTTTCTTACTATAATATATATTTGTAATTATTAAGAGAAATGTTAGCTTCTACAAATCAATGAGAAGGATTTCAAGACAATAGGTGTAAGTATGACACGGTAAAATTGAAGATATTTTTAAAAAATTATTTGAAACTGTCAAGATGCATATATTTTTAATAGAATATTACTTAAAAACAATTATGCGAAGAGTGACCTTCCAAGAATTTTTTAAGGAAGTGTGTAAGTGAATACAAACCATACTAAAAAGTCTTGTATGTGGAGATAGGTGTTGATCCTTAAAGCAGTTGGACATCTCCCATAAAAGACTTGCCACATCTTAAACCGGTGAAGAAGAGCTGTTGAAACACTAGATTTGGGGACTTTCACAGCAACTACTCTATTGACTAAAATTTATTAAAAATCAAAAATTTGAATAAGTCTCTCTTATAAATTATTATATTTTATTATTATTTTCACTTTCACAAATATAACTTCTCCCTATTAATATATGCGTATATTTCATGATAAATATTATATTTTTAATAAGCATGTAAATACACAGGTGCGACAATATTTTGAGTTCTATTCAAACTCTATTCTTTCTATTTTTTTATATTCATTGTATATTTGATATATTCATTGATGATCTAACATGTTTTTATCATATTATCATAAACAAAATATATAAATTAACAAACTATATTTCAAAACATGTCACAAAACAATTTATATTTCAAAATATAAAAATTTATAAAAAATATTATATTAAAATCCTACAAGTGTTTTCGCTAATTTATATAATGAAAATACGTTACACGACTCCATGTGTATTAACAATGAATGAAGTCCATAAGATTCTTAACACAGCATAATTTACTTATAACATGAAATATATCATCCTCGATATTTTAGCTATTTGTATAATCTATACACCTATCACATGACCAAATAATATTAATCGATAAAATTAATTCACCTCAGAACAATTATTAGGCCCAACAGGTTCTCTCAAGCAACCAGAAATTGCCATAACTGCTGCTTCAATAGATGCATCTTCACCCTGTTTTACTTGATGTTAAGTTAAACCATTAACTAAGTTAACAAAATATAGCTCCATTGAGAAGGAGAGCCTACCTTTTCTTTCCAATAGAACATGTTCCCATACTTCCCAGCCAAGCGACTCCAAAAGCTACGTGGGATGTCCAAATCAACCGAAGCACCAATATTGAAATTTAATATATTGCCTGGTCAAATAAACCCCTTAATTTAATATCTCTACTGGTAGAGATACCAAGAAAGAAGCCAAAATAAAGAAGAAAAAACAAAAAGTAACAGAAAAGTGTAATGGATCCTTTACCAAAAGTGGGATCAGCAACAAAGACAACTGTTCTATCATCTACTTGCCAAAAATCTTTAATAGCCAAACCTGCAGAGTTCGTTAGTTTCAGCATTCAAGTCTGAATAATAATAATGGAAGCCTATCGGTTACCTGAGATCCATATATATTATGCTAAACTGTGCAATGACCATAGTCAAAAACCTGGCGTATCAGGATAGTTTTGGGCCAAAACCCTTAACTTGAATCCAGTATCTGCTTCAAGAGCAGCAATCTCTTCTGCCAGTCTTTTCTCCTGCAGAAGAAGAATCATCAATTGAACATCATTAACATTCTTTCTTCCTCAATTCAAACTCAGCAATTTAGTTTTAAGTGTAAGTTAATTTTGAATAGAAAACAAAAGAATGCTATTGCTAGTTTAAGACCGTCTTGTTTTAGATAACATTTTCTATTTTCATTTTTAATTAAAAAATGTCAGTTTTTACTTTGTTTTTTGCTTTCAAAAAAATATATAGAAAGCAATGAAAACAAAAAAAAAATTATATTGTTTTAACTATTTCTTATATATATACTTTTGCACATAAGAAATGTCGTTTTGTAAGTGTGTATGGAATAGCTGATTTACGGTTATCTGACATAATAATACTTGTGTAAGTATTTGAGAGAGCTTAAGAAAATAAATTATGATCTAGTCCATAAGCTGTTTTGATCTTGAAATTATTTCAATAAGTTCTCTAAGATACTAAAACAGCTTACAATTCATACATAAACACTTCTACGATAAGCATTTTTTCAATAGGTGCTTAATTAAGCTATTTACTCAAATGGGAGTAAAATGAAAAAATGAAATAGGCTCCCAAACACCAAAATGTGTTTTAATCCCTGAGCTTCAAAATGTGTTGTAACATCAACACTTAATAGTTAAGCGTCTGCAAAGATTGTAAGAACACAAGACCTGTCCATCAGAGAGGAACCCGGCAACATCAATGACAGTAGTAAACTCCTTGGGGAGCAACTCCGGCTTGTTCACGCCTACTTTAGCAGCCTCAGCCACTCCAATTCCTACAAAAGCTTGAGTTTCAATTCTAGCAGTCAAGCATTAAAAAAGAAAAAAACAAATTACTGAAACTCCCTCGGATATTGTCGAATTGCACAAAATATCTCTGTTTTTTTACCCTAACTTTCCATATATAGGGATACACATACGTAGAAAATTGTTTCAGGACCAAATTTGATACCAGATACTTTTATGTATGATTTTGCATTCGCAGTGAAAAATAATTCAAAATTGATTTTAGATTTAGAATTGATTATGTGATGAAGAAATAATTAAAATTTTAACTTAATAATACACTAACAATTAACATTTACCTATAAAAAATATATATTTTGTGCTCTAATTTTTTAATTTATGACATTGTGTCCAAATTTTAAATCATGACATTAAGTTTAAATTTTTAAAATGGTTAAATTTGCGCTCACATTGTCCTTAAGTGGCAAACATTAATTTAATGATACCGCAGATCCTAATTTTACTGCTAAATCACCTTAAATAAGTTAACCTTAATTTAACAATTTTAAAAATTAGAAACATAATTTTATATGGAAAGTACAATGTAAAAAATTGAATGAGTACACAAAATATAATTAAATCAAAAGAATTCTACCTCTGTTTTACTCCTAACTTACTTTATAATAATAAATTCTACACAAAAATCAAATCATGTGAAAATCAATTTCATCATATTTTAATAAACATGCACACATAATTTGTTGTAGACTTATAGATCTCAAGGACGTGTATGTCTAATTTTAAAAAACAAAAAAAAAAGTGTAAGCGTGATGTTTGTAAAACAATTTGAGAAATCTGTCTATGAGTAAAAAACAGTAGAAATACTATTTATAATTTAACAAAATTTAGTGAAATGTTAGTGTAATTTGATCAAAAGAAAAAGAGAGAGAGCAGGGGAAATGACCTCCGAATAATAACCCGAGGGAGAGGGCTCCAGAGAGAGCAAAATGAAGAGGTTTGGAGTGGCACGGGGTGGAGTGAGAAGTGGTATACGAACATGATGATGTAGGAAACGAAGAGACACGACAGGACAGCGTCTTAGGTTGTAATGTCTGAACAGAAAGCGAGCGAGCTGAGGAAGTGAGATATGGAGATGATGATAACGATGGAATGTGAAGAAGATAATGAGAATGCGTATGCCCCATCATCTTCCTTCTCCGGAAACGCGCCTGTTAGTTGTTATGGTTACTTTCTCAAAGGTTTCGGTCCATCATTTTATCAAGTTGGGACAAGGGTTTTGGTGGGCTTTTTGGTAATTTGGGTAGTTGCTTTTAATATTCTCATTTCCTATTAACACCTTAATAAATGTTTAAAATAATCCAAAAAAAAACGTGAATATATCATTTGTGTTTTGGATTAACTATTTTAAAATATAAATTTTAAGACATTTCATATTAATGGATCCAAAATACTTAAAATTTATATTTTAGATTATTTGATATGGAATGCATTATGTTAATTTCAGATGAAGTGATCGGAATACATTAGTAGAACATGACCAATTGTATTTTGAATTAACTTGTTCGGAACTATAATATTATATTTATATTTTGGATTAACTGATCTAGAATATTAATATTTTATATTCTGGATTAGTTTTTCTGAAATACTATTAGTCATGTCTTGTTGTTGCATTCTAGATCACCTAATCCGAAACAAACATAATATATTCTAAATCAACTTATCCAAAATACATTTTAAGGAATTTTGAATCAAATGATTTAAAATATATTACAATCTATATTTTGGATAAATTGATAGGATAAATTAAATGTTATGGTAGTGCAAACAGCAATGAGGAGGTATTAAAAGGAATGGCCTTACTTGAGTTTATTTTCATTGTTGGTTGTGAAACAATGTCCAATAAAATATGGAAAATTTCTCCTTGTACCCTCATAACTTCTCCCTACACTTTCATATATTTTTAAAATGATAAAAATGTCCTTAACAAAAAAAAGTAAAAATTTAATTACCACTCACGCTTCTCTCTCATTTTTGTGTCTCTCACCTCTTCCTTTTTTCTCCATTGAATGAGCGTGTTTCTCTTCTTCTTCATTCATGAATCGTTGTGTATTTTTGTTCTTCGTCCTGCTGTTTAATCTCTTACTTTGTACATCATCTTAATCCTTTTACATTTTACAGAATCAGTTTTTCTGCAAATTATTTTACAAATTCAAATTATGTAATCTGGACTTGTAAAATAATTTACAAATTTATTCATAAGTGCAAACATGCCCAAAAAAGTTGAACAATCTATACCATTTGTGAAGGTAATTTTTTTATGGATTGGTTAGCAAGATATAAGAGTCTCTCTAAATAGTCTCGTGTCATTTTAGATGTTTATTTATCTGAACTTGATTAGTTTATATATATAATTTATACTATAAGAATTGTTAAACATAGAGTTCATTTTTCATTATTATTTTCTGTTTGATAAAAAAAATGGAAGAAATAATAAATCACACTATATCAAAGAAAGAAAAGTAGAAAAAAAATGTATATATACATAGTTAATTATCACATAGAGAAAAATATAGGGGAAATTGAAAAAAGAAAGAAAAATAGCTGGCTAACAAAAAAGCATGAAGGCATCAATGAAGAGAGGAAGAATTGAAAAAAAATGCATGCGGAAATTGAAATAGATTGATGGTAATCTTGTAGAATGGAAGCAATTACTGGTTATTTAGGCTTTCAACAAGGAAAGTCGAAAACTAGCTTACTGGTGTCTGTCTATAAATAAACCTGGAGCAGCATGCTCCCTTCACATCCACCATCTTTCATTTCATTTGATTTTCCCCCCTTCTTCTCTTCCAACTTCCAACTTCCAACTTCCAACTCCTATTCCATCAACAAATCTCATACATTGTACCCCTTTCAACTTCAACACTTGAACACCAATTATCTTAATTCTGTTAACCCTTCCTTTCTCACCCACTCCCTTCCCTGCAAATTCCCCACTTCCACCACCCACCTAAGTTTTTGTTTCTTTTATTTTCCCATTTATCACTTTATATTTGTTTTCCGAACGACCCTTTCTCCTATTGCACCCACTCAAACACTCTAATCTCATGGACCCCAAACAATGCCGTTCGCACAAACCCTAATTGCACCTCACAGCCACCATGACCAATGGGGGAGGAAGAGCCTCGCCCGGCGACTTCGGCCGATCCGCCTCGCGCCTCGCTGTCGCGCAGCTCTGCCACGCCTCCGGCTTCCACGCCGCCACCCCCTCCGCGCTCGACGCCTTCGCCGACGTCGCCATCCGCTACCTCCTCGACCTAGGCAGAACCGCAGAGTCCCACGCCAACCACGCCGGCCGATCGCAATGCACCATCTTCGACGCGATTCGTGGCTTCGAGGACCTGGATGCGCCGCGTGCTTTCTCCGGCGCCGGCGGTGTCAGAGAGATCATAAACTTCGTCCAATCCGCTGACGAAATTCCGTTCGTGCAGCCAATTCCGCGGTTTCCGGTCATTCAGGAACGACGTCGTATCCCGAGTTTTGATCAGATGGGTGAGACTCCACCGTCGAAGCATATACCCGCATGGCTACCGGCTTTACCGGATCCTCATACCTATATTCACACTCCAGTGTGGGATGAGAGGGTTTCTGATCCTCGAGAGGATAAGATAGAACAAGCGAGACAGCGTAGAAAAGCTGAGAGGTCGTTGTTGAGTTTGCAGAAAAGGTTGCTATTGCGTAATGGGTCGGTTGAAGCAAAAGCCACAACGTCAGCTTCACCAGATAGTGCCCCTTTGGATCCTCAAGGGGTTGCCAATGATGATAAGGAAGTGGATAAGGATGCTGAGAAGGCTGTTAAGGTTTCAGTTTTGGATGAAGGTGGTAGTGATGGGAAGCGCGTTTCCGTGTTGGAAGCGTTTGGTCCTGCCATCGAGATGCTTGGGTGTGCGGGGTTGTGTGAAGAGGATGATGGGTTGGGAGAGAGAGACAGGAGTGAGCTTCCTGCTGTGAGGCCTACTGTGCATTTTAAGTTCAGGACTGGGAAGAAATTCATTGGGGAGTCGTTGGATATGAGAATTCGGAAGAAGGATGCGTCGCGTATGGCTGCGTTGGCTGGGAGAGAAGATGAGAGGGATGATAAGAAAAGGAGAGCTGAGTATATTCTCAAACAGTCCATGGAGAACCCACAAGAACTCACTCTATTGTAGATTCAAATGTTAACTTTTGAGGTGTCTGCACTGCGTCCATCACATATGTCTTCAATTTCTTGCAATGAAACTGCGACTGCAGTTTAAAACCTTCATTGGGGGTGGTCAGAAATGAAGGGCCTGCTCCTCCTGGTGAGGACTTTGTGACTTACCTGTAGAATCATTCTTAACATGTTTTTAGGGCAGTTGAATTTCCTTCTTTTCTTCCTAGTGCAGCTCTAATTTTCAAAAGGACTTTTTAACATAAAGCTCTTCCATCTGTGGCTCATATTGTAATTTACACACCAAATTCAATTCAATCTATACACTGAGTTTTCTGTGCCTGTGTCTGTGCCATGATCTCCGTGTTATGCTGTAATAATGGATTCTTGTTTTCTGAGGCATCACTCAGTTATAAAAATTGTCTGGAGAGAATCACTCTTTGTGTTTTCTCTGGTTTATGGTGATTATATCATTGGTGATGCATTCCTTGCAAAGGAATACAAACAAGTGTGTACTTTTACCCCCAAATTTTAATTGTAGCTTGCTTGATAGAAAATAAGGAATCTTCTGGGAATTTTGTTATGGTTCGGCTACTTCAAATATTCAATGATTACTTCTTTACTGGAGGAAAAAATAATAGCAATAAACTTAATTAAGGAATATTCTGGGAATTATGTTATGGTGTGATTACTTCAAATCTTCAATGATTACTTCTTTACTTGAGAAAAATATAATAGTCATACAAAATAATGTGTTTTTTATTAGTATTGCAGTAGACATGTGTGTGGGAAAGGTATACTGCATCTGTGCCTGTTATTTTTCATTTAATTGTTTCTTCCCATTTGTTCATCAATGTTTATTTTATTTGTTTCCCCAGAAAAGTAGCATTTGTAAACATGAAATAAACTTACTGTGTTTGGAAATATGGTGGACCATGTGGAAAAAATCATAGTAGCCTTAAAGCTACACTTTGCTGTGGTGAAAAATCATGGTGAGTTGCCAATTGCTGATAACCTGCACTGTTTTCGTTGCTGCTGGTAGTTACATCATGATAAGTATGTATTGTCATCTGTGTGTTGATGGTTTCATGCCTATGAAAGTAAATTACAGGCAATGGCCACGACAGGTAAATCTTGTGTATTCTTATAGTAGAATGTTTGCTTTAGATTTTGTTTTATAAACTTCTGCAAGCAAGATATTTGTTGAATAATGCAGGGTCTAGTCCACTACTCATTGTATGAGGTTAAGTTTCACTGTTCTACTTGAGTTATGGGTGCAGCCAACTACGTACATGTTTGGATTGAAGTTGGAAACCCATGCTTTACAATATAAATCCAACAAATAAAAGTAAATTGAAAGTAAAAGCAAGGGGTCTCATACTTTTGCAAAAGTACTTCTGCCTTGTATATTTTTCCATCATATTTCCAAACATGCGCGTATACTCAAGCTAAACATTTTTCAAATTGGATTATTATAATTTATAATCAACAATATTTATAATGTTCCAAGTGTCACAAAAGGGGCACTTTTTTTTTTATTTTTTACATGTTGATAGATGTGTCCTGTTTTGTTTTGCGGCCCATGCTCTGCTCGTCCATACTGTTCTAGTATAATATATTATGCTACGAAACAGTATTTTAATGCAACTTTAACGATTCACAGTACTGAATTGTTCCTCACTGATGCTTGTTTTACTTTATTGAGTTTATATCATGTTGCTTATTGATTGAGGCACTCTACAAATGCACCTCATCTTATATTGCAATGCATTTGCCTGAGGTCTTCTGCAGCACAATGATTGCTTTTTGTAGTATCTTCATACAAAAATTGGAAAAGATCAATTTGTCATGAGTTTTGTTAATCATGTTATGTATCAGTGGTTGCTAATAAAACCTTTCTTTTTCTTCCCCTCTTTCCTTATATAACTGATAGAAGAGCACTTATAGAAGGGTCTATGTCAGGAGAGTTTAGCAAAGGGTGGAGTACTGGAATTGATACAGATGTGATTAATAACTGAATAACTGATTCTTCAGGGGTGGATAACTACCTAAAAGAATAAATAGTATAAATAAGAGGAGAGTAGGACACGGCCTCTAGTGTTGTACTTGAGACTTGAGAGTGTGAAGTTGAATATATCTTGGAAGTGCAGTTCTCTTTCTCTGGTATCGGAGCTATACTTCATATTTAAGTGAGGTGTCTTTCTTTAATTCTTTGCTTCAGCATGTTCTTTCTTCAATCCTTTTATAAATTATTGCCTTAACCCCAGTTGGACCTACAACCGGTATCAGAGCTACACTTCATATGAGGTGCCTGCCTGTTTGAATTGCAGGATCAATCTGCTACTGTCCGTAACGGATGCAGGAAATCCTTGCAATCTTACTATATCTGATATAAAAACCTGAACAACCTCTGTAGTGGTAACATGGTGAGACAAAGCTATGAAATGCACATTATCCACAATCGCTTGTATGTTATACCTGTCTTGAGTTCTAGGAATGTGACTCCCGATTTGGGTACACGTTGGGAAAGGCTGCAAAAGGCCATCTTGATGCCAAGGCCTGAAATAAACCTCTTGATGTCTTTTTTCATACCCTTACAATGAAAAACCGCAACTCTTGAATGTGCCAAATTGGAACGTGCCCTATCATGGCATGGCAGTAATGTGGAATTTTTGCAGGATTAAGGGTATCCTAGGCGAATTTCTAGCAAGCAATAGCTTGTCATGATATAATATTCCTTGATATGGTCCTATTAATAAATAATATTTTAAGATAATTATCGTAAAAATCAATAATTTATCATAATAACAGTTTGAAATTAAATAATAGGATAAATTTATACCTTGGGGGAACATTCCATTTACTCTATAATGGTGAAGCTGAAAAATTGTACCCTATAATGGTTGAACACTTACGAGAGCAATTGCACATGATTAATGGGCAGTAACAGTTTAATTTGAGGGTCTGACCATCTTCTGTACCGTTGGATAACTAAATATGGTAGAAATAAAAGATACACCATTTTGGATGCTTCGTATAATGAATAATTTTTCAGTTTAATTCTTTATTTGCCTTGCAAATTTTATTTGTGTGGTATACGGTTGGTTAGGTAAATGTTGACCAGTAAGAAAATTCCAAGCATGGGAACACCCACAGGCAGCAGGCGTTTACCAGTTTCGTCACGTCAACAATACTAATAAGAAATAGAAATATTTAGAAAATAATGTTATTAGGCAATTTTAATCTTTTTAATTAAGAGTAATTTACATGTTTTTCATATGAGTAACGGCTTTTAGATGTTTTATAATAGAAATGTTTTTTTATTTTGAAATGCCTAATTAAATTTTTTTATACTTATTTTTATGTTATAAAATATATAAGTAACATTTTATGATTGAGAATTTATAGGCAAAGTTTCCATTAGAAAGATTTTCAGATTTATGAAGTTTTTTTTTTACTTTTTGTAAAAGATGATAATTAGGGAGAGAAAATTTGAAAGAAAATACTTGTGCAAAGATACTTTTGTAAAATATTTTTTAACTTATTTATTATAACATACATCTTTATAATTTTTAAAATATTAATTAATAAAATCAATAAATTTATTATAAATTAATTAATAATATCATTGTAAAACTTTTTACACAAAATATATACTAATTAAATTCTTCCTTTCAAAGTCACAAGAAATACTGACCATTTTTGTTAAAAGAATGGTAAAATTGTAGTTATTCTTCATTTCCGTTCCCTCCACCCTTGTGTTATTTCTTCCCTTTCTTTTCATTGCAAATACATAATATTTTGGGTGCTTCTCCTCAATCCTCTCCAGTGCTGCAACTGTCCAGTGGGAATGATCTACACAGATTTTGTAGGACGTACCTAGATCTCACAAAAGTTGTTTATCTTTCTTTATTGGAAGGTTTCTCCTAATATTTTTAGGGGTCCCAAAAGGCATCACATGCATCTCTGAAATGGTAATTTGAACTCGTTTCCTTAGTAGGTTCTATTGGCGGAAATTTTATTTAATAGTCATTCCATTTTTATTCAATCCTTATTCACCTCAATAATTTTTTAAAAATTTCAAAATACCCTTTAATATATTTCCATCTCCCTTTACTCTTCCTTCGTCACCCCTCTTCCTTCCCCTTCCTTCTCACTCACCCCGTGCCCTCTCCTTTCTCTCCTCTCCTCAACCTTATCTCTCTTCTTCTCCCTCGCAACCTCCTTGTTACTCTCCCTCTCATTTATGTGCTGCAGGTGGGTATTCCCCTCTACGTCAATGTCTCTTTCACTGTATAAGTATGTCGGTGATGAATTGGACAATGATGAACTAATAATTTTTTTGCATTTTACAAAGACACATTTTCATAAAAGGTGTAAACTTTTTTACTTCTATAGAAACTCTTTGTCCTAAAAGAGGAAGAAAAACCTACAAAAAAAATGGTCTCTGCAAAAGGCAATTATTTTGCTTCTACAGACGAGAGTATCCGTAAAAGCAAAATGAAAGCTTCTCTAGAAAAGAAAAATATTTTGCTTCTCAAAAGATACCTCTCCGAAAAGACAATTTTTTTGCTTCTATAGATACCATCTTCCGTAGAAGGGGTACACATAAAATATAATTATCTTTTTACAAAAAGTAACTGCCAAATTGAAATCCCCTGTTGACTGCATGTGGGTCTCGCATGCTTGTCAGACCCATGAAACAAAAGCAGACTAAGCATTTCAGTTCACCAGAGTCCGTCATTTGAATGCTATGCAATGCGAATTAGACCAGAAAACCTTACAGTCATGGGGATCACGTTAAAAGGATAAAAAGGATAGTATGTCGTGCCACGTGAATTCTACTATTGACGAGATAATTTGCCTTCATTTTACACACTACCATTCTATAGTCCTATAATTAACTCAAGGAAGTTGGTCAAATTAAAGGCTACCTTATCATAAATATTAAGAGGCTCTAGTAGTAACATCCTGTCAAAATTATCATGATGGGTAGGTGCCCAGTACAGAAATTTAAGTTATGAAACTGCAAATAAAATCTGTAAAATCTCACAAATCAACCAGCCCTGATATCAAATTCAAATGCACAAATAGATTATTCATTTTTCAAGGAGGATTTTTCTTCCTCGTATAAGAATTGAAGTTACTTGATGTCTTGGTCAAAATATAAAGTCTTCAATGCTTAAGCTTCACGTCCATTTCTAGGGAGAAGACTTTGTATCGATGGTTGAAGGTCATGAAGTCCAGATTGGCAGGTAAAGAAACAACCCTGCATTCAAGGTAACAAACCAGTTTCATCAGGATCCAAATAATTCTACTGAACAAGTCATCGCCAGTACAATCGGCCTAAGTTACTACATTACTTTGTTTATTTCGTTTTTTTTATATTACTTGGTATATTATTACATTATATATTTTTAGGTATAATTAATCTATGAGTACTTGAACTTTTATCCAATTTGCAATTGAGTACCTGAACTATTTTTTTTTTATTGGATACCTAAATATTTTTATTTCTTGTTCAATTGGGTTTAACCACAAACAACTAATTGTTGTTATTTTTCATAACAATAACAACAATTAAATAGAAACATCCATCTGAATAAAAAATAAAAATTCAAGTACCCAATTGCAAAAAATAAATAGTTTAGGTACCTAATTACAAATGGAAATGGATTCGATATAGTCATTTGTATAACTGCATAGAATCTCAACCACAATAATAAATTTTATAATAAAAAACATAATATTAAAAGTTTTAGCTATTACATCGGAACTGCATGTCTCTACAGTCAAAAAGTGATTAGAAAGAATCCGAATCCTTTACAAATTTGGTGAAAGTTCAGGTACATGTGGATTTTTATAGATAATGCCAAAATTGAGCCTATTTGTCAACCTCAGTTACCTAGCTTCTAATCTACTGGATATAAATGAAGAATTAAATATAAGTAGCTTAATGATTCCATTGCAGATTAATGGACCTTTGCCAATACATATTGATATGTATGATAATTTGCTCTGTCTTTGGAACTTAAAGTTATTTACAAGGGGTGAAAGGAAGGGAAAGGTAAGGAAAGGAGTTTAAAAAGGGAATCAATTCCCCTTGTTTTGGTGTTTAAGTTGGTAAAGGAGGGATCTGAGAAACCAAAAACAAACTACATTTTGGTTGGAGGAAAACAGGTAAAATCCCTTCACTGCAGATATGAAGATATTTGGAAGAGGGAGATTGTAAAAGAATAAAGAAGAAAACAGAAAAGGAATGTGCAGGCTACGGATATTGCAAGTGAGGAAAACTTTCCACTCCCCCCAGTAAAAATTCACCCCCCCCCCCCCACCCTCTCCCATTCGTTCATATTATTAACAACTCTGAAACTGGGTTTTGATGAAATAAATATTAAATACTGTAGGAAGAAAGACAATAAAAATTGTTGAACTCAAGAAATAAAAAAACTGGAATTCTGAATAAGTCAGAAAAATAATTTAGTTTCTAGGTTAAATTTGAGTAAAAACACAGGCTTTCCCACTAACAAGTTTCCTCCTTCAAAACGCAAGGAATAACAAGTTGACACCTGAATTGCCTTGTAAAATCTAACATAACATATATATCACTATAACTGTCACACCATAATCTGTGACTTCTTAATCCCAAATTAATATAAAAAGAACAGCCTAATACATAATTATAACTTCCTAATTCTGAACTTGGCCTAACAAAATTGAATTAATTAATCCTTACTTTGAATAAATTATTCCTCTAGTTTGAGAGGAAAAAAAGAAATTAAATTATAAAAATGAAACAAAACCAATAAAGTAATCCCATGTACTGAAAATGAGATTTAACATGATCATTTAGACCTAAAAGAATGAATATTTACTTGTTTACTGTTGCAGTGAAGTTTGTCTATCTGTTTCCAAACTCCTAACAAGCAAGGTGGTTGAAGATGACTTGGAATATTTTCTGCTTTTACCTTCCCACCAATAATGGTAGGTGGAAGTAAATCTTTTGCCAGTCCTATTAACTTCTACAACTACTCTCTTTCCACTTTAACGTAGCTTCACTCCTTGCTATCAAATAGGAGTATGTGTTAAATACCTCAGTGGGGTTTGAAACAGTTAGTAACAGGTATGATTAGACAGCTGTACTTAGTTAGCCTGACAGCTGAACAGTCAATTGGTGGGTTAGTCTTTAGAGACTTATTTGTAAAAATTAATAAAAGAAGAGTGTATTACTAGGAGAAGAAAGTGGGCCTTTAGTTCCGGAGTAGAATTGGGAAATGTATCCACATTTCCTCATCTCTATCCTTATGTTTTGATCTTTTTCAAAACTCGCTTTGCAAAAGCATCTATATCCTTGGATTTGTCTCCAACCTTATGCAGAACAAATTAGAATGAAATCCAAACATTAAGGTGGAAGTTTGTGTCAAAAAAAATTCCCATATCTTTCTTATATTATGATTCAATAGGATTTGTATGTTTCATGACTAAATGAAGGACCAATGAATACAACAGAACTGACAGACATAGTGAGAGCAACTTAAATAAGGTATTGTATATTGTATAATACATTTTGGGCACTATTGCACAAGTAACTCTTCTCAGTTCCACAATGAATATTTCACCCAAGGCTCACAATTTGCAACTCATCCAAATTATAAACCCTCCACCTCTAACATAAAATTATCTATTCCACGATCAAATTTCTAAAATCAAATCTCATCAAAAGTCGTTCTCCACCCAATATCCAAACAACACTAACAAGCACGTCTAGTTTATGACCATGTCAAGTATATACAAAAAGACCAACTCGGTGTGAGCCTGTGAGGCAAACCAAAGTAACCAAACCATAACCTTTCTCAGAACAAGAACCTATTGGACCGTTAGTTTGCTAAGTTCACATTAACCTTTGCAACCATCTTAATTTCCAAACCTTCTCTATCTCCATTCTACTATTTCAGCGCTGTCTACTAAACAACTTGATCGAGGTATAACAAAACATAAAAAAGAGCAACATTATCAGTATCGCATAGCAAAAACAACTTTATGTCAAGTTTAACATTGCTCATAAACCACTATGTTTAATTCCCAAAGTCAAAGGAAGCATATCAGGTTTCTTATTTCTCAAAAATCAGAACGACCAATGTCTAAAATCAAATCAACCACAAGCACAAATTCACATTCACGAGAATCAAACCTTAAAAAGCAAAACAAGGAATATTTACCTGTTCTCTTCAGAGTGAGGGTGGATGGACAAAAACTTCCCTGAAACAGTTAGTGCAGCCCACATGCAAAACACTAACCCTAGAAGCACCTCAATCACCACCTGCAATTCCCAAAACATAAGATTCACAAAGTTCCAATTATACACAAATCAAACTCAGCTTCCCAAAATCAACACTCACATTCAAAGGAGGCCCAGAAAACTCTTCCTCCGTAATCTTCAACAAACCCCTGTCTGCAACCAAAACCGAAATTCAGTTCAGATCCGCGTGCAAAAGACCCATTAAACTTTATTTTTTTTTCTCAGCAAAGTTAAAATACATAAAAAGGAGAAGAAAAAAATCAATGGGAGGCAGAGAGAGGGATGCGTACATTGGATGGTGGAATATGCGGCGTGAGATAGAATGAGAACGCCGAGGAATCCGATGATCGAACCTAAACCCATTGTTTGTTGCGTGCGATGTACTACGTTGGTGATAGTTGACGGAGAAGAGACAACTACCGAAAGATCGGAGGTTTCCAGGAGGATGAGTGAATCATTCACTGATCAAATAGCTCAACAAAACGTGTCAATTGCAATTCTCTTTTCTTAATTCACTTTTACCTTTTTGTAATTTTTTTATTTTTTAAGTCCTTATAATTTAATTTTTTAAATGTTTTTTAGCATTTGTAAAATTATATGTTTTTTTATACTAGACTTTTTTTTTATTTTATATCTAATATTTCATATTGCTATCTCACATTTATGTTTGGTTTAAGGACGGAGCCAAAAACTTTTAATGGAAGCCAGAGGAGAGAATTTTAATTATATTTGAGTGAAGGAGATAAAATATAATTTTATTTTTGTTTGAATCACAAGAAGAGATAAGAGATTTTAAAGTTAATTTTTATAATGATATTATATTTTGAAAAATCTATTTTACTATTTATATATATACAATTTATTATTTCTTACATGATCACACTTGTTTGAATTATGTTTCATTGTAAGGTTTAATGCACTTTTTTTTTCTTTTATATAACTATAAGATATGTCTTTCACATTATGAGTGAATACTAATATATTTTTCTCTATTAGAATTTCTTTCATCTCTTTATAGTTTCAATTGTGACCATATAAGAGTATTTACAATGGAGCAATTCTATTTGGTGTTTCCAATGAGACCCACGTATACATATCATTTATTTTCACTTTTTTCAATATAAGCAACTTTAAACACAATTTCTACTATGGTAGAACTCTTCAAAATTGCTTACCATGAGTCCTAATAAAAATCTTAAATCATTATATTTTATTAATAGCTTATTTATTAATTTATAATTATCTTATTTATAAATTAATTAAATTTTAAAAATTAAAGAAATGTTTAGACTATAATTATGTAAAATATTTTTTTTTGTAATAGAACAAACTAAAAAAGTAATTAAATTATAATTTATTTTAAATGATAAAAATAGTTAACATCACACAAATAAACATCATAAAATATAGTAATTAGAATATAAAAAATTATATAATTAAAACAATAACTAATTAATATAACTAGTAATGTTACTTTTGTTAATTATTACATTCAAAACATTCTCAAATATGTTCCACAAGATCATTTTGAAGTTGGTTATGATGTTTCGAATTATGTACTTCATGTCTCCTTTGCAAGTATGGTTTAAGGGTTGGAAGAGGACGAACATGTACGTTGGCTATTGATACATCGTTGGTAGAATGGTAAAAGAATTACCATTATACATGTGTCGCTCATCGTTGATATCGTTGTTTGAACCAAGAACTCCAAAATATGCATATCAAATCCATAAGTCTTGTGAAGCCACAACTTCAAGCACAATTATAGGTAGGACATTACCATAACAAAATTGACCTTTTCATACAGCAAGACAATTTTTTCACTCTCAATGCATACAATCAATGCTACCTAACATACTTTGAAAACCACATTTCTCACTCATTTGCAGTAGGTATTGAATGTCATTGTTGTTAGGTCTTCTTATGTATTAGATCCAAATATATTGTAGACACCTTTTACAAACTTATCTAAGCATTGTAATGTTGTGGTTTCTCCAATTCGAACATAATCATCGACACTATCAACTGGTGATCCATATGCTAATATGCGAATAGCAACAGTGCATTTCTGCAATGGAGAAAGATCACCCCTTCTAGTTGCATTAATTCTCATATGAAAATATTCATCCTGATTGTCAAGCACTTCTACAATGCGAAGGAAGACATTCATCATCGCATTCTAAATCTTCAACGAAATGGTTCATCTATGTATATTACATTATTGGAGAAATAGTCATTGAACAAGTGATCATGCCCTTCCTCACGATCTATTTCAATGCGTCGTCTCCTACACCTATGTCTCGTAACAACTTCTTGTTGTTGTACCTTTTCTATCATAAACCTAGTGTAGTGTTTTTCGTACTCATCATTTAGTAAATCTTCGATGAGTTCATTTTCAAGAGATGAGTCGCTAGAGTTCATCTTAAGCAACGTTACAAAGTTTAGTAAACTTTACGAAAATTTCAAGGACCAAAAGTTATTTTCAGTAAAACTTTAAGGACAAAGAACTTATGTAAGCCAAATAAAATTATATTGATTTTGGTAACTAACATTTATTACGTCTTTGTTGAATGACATAAACATAAGCTAAACCATAATTAATCAACCAAAAACATTATTACAATTGCACATATGTGTGATGTCATAACTAACACTTAACAATAGATATTAAGTTGAAATATTAAAAAAATATTAGATACTAAAATTAAAAAATTAAAAATTTAGATACTGAAATCAAAATGTGCAATTGCACATGTACTAAAATATTTAAGCCTTTTTTTAGTTATAAAAATGTTTTGAGAGGAGAGAAGCGGTCACACGGGATAGTGGTTTTTGAATATAAAATAGGCGATTGATGATGAATGAATGATTTGTTGATTTCAAGAAGGATGTTTGGGTAGGAGATCAAAGCTTATAGTCACTTTTTCCTCGTCTTGTAAAAGCTAGGTGGGACGTTGGATGTAGGAACTGGAATTGAGACTGACGGAGGGGCTTATTTGTAGGGGAGACAGTAATGGTAAAAGAACTACAAAAACATTTGAGAAAAGTTATCTTCAAAGTAAGGATCCCAGATAGGTGGATTTGGTCAGCAAATGTATCAGGAGATTACTCAGTTTCTTTCGCTTACATGATTTTGTCAATCGAAAACTATCAACAACAAGACTTTTTTTTTAATCACATTTGGACAAAACAAGTACCCTCAAAAGTTTAGGTTTTAGTTTGACAGTTGGCAGCTAATAGATTAACCACAAATGACAACTTGGTAAAGCGTGAGATAGTCGACAGTTAGAGAGTTGGTTGTGGGTTGTGTGGTAGCGAGTTAGAATCAAGATCACAGTTATTTTTGTCCTGCTCATTATCAACGAAAGTGTGGATGAAATAATGTGCATGGTGGGGAGTATATACAACATTACACAAAATTTTGAAGGCAAATATTACAATTTATGGGATTGATCAGTGGTAGTAAAGCAAAGCAAATGCAAACTTTGGCAGTTCTTATGGTTTACAAGTCTTTGGCACATTTGGAAGACGCAAAATGATTTCGTTTTCAATAGTAAAGAATCACAAGTAAATGTCATAGTTCTTGCAATTTAGCTCACTTCATGGGAATGGAGTTGGAATACAAAATTAATCTTCCATAGTTTTGCAAGAGTGGGTCTAAATTTTTATCTATTTCGGTTTTTCTATGTAATTTTTAATGTTCTTTTTGTACCACAATTTGGAAGGCATGTCTTATGCTTTCCCTTACTTATTTTCAATAAATAACTACTTGGCTTATAGAAAAAGTCTATTAAAATAGTATTTTAAAAGGTTTTCTTTTTATAAAAAGTCTCATAGAATTCAATCAATATTTTTAAAGAATCTAAAAAAGTTTCATGTTGTGATATTAATCAAGATTTTAAGCTTTTTCAAGAAAAACAACAAAATTTTGTATCATCTAAAAATCATGATATTCAATTAAAATTTTAAAAAAGCTTATAAAAAATCTTATGTATTAAAAAAATACAAATTTCTTAAAATAGGTTTTGAAAGATTTTTTATAACTTATAATAGAAAATTACTATAAAACAATTTCACCAAATTTGTTAGACTTTTTTCCTCTACTTATTATGATGGACTAACACCACCGTAAGCACTACCATTGGACCTTCCCTATTAACACTGTCATCAAATTATCATTTCTGTTACTATATATTGTTGTCACTACCATCATTAATATTGTCATCATTCCTCTACTCCAACATACAACCTTAAAATTAATTTTGAGACAAAAATTGGTTGTACACTTTTTTAAATTTAAAAATTAATTAAAAAACACCTCAAACATGTTATAAAATATTGAAATTTTTAGAGGGTGTATTCAACTAGGAACGATTTTAAAAGACTTTTCTATAAAAAAATCTTATACTATTCAAACTATATTTTTAAAGAATGAAAAATATTATGGTATTCAATTAAGACTTAATTAGAAAACATTCAAACATGTCATAAAATATTGTATTTAATACATGAAGGATTCATATCAAACAATCTCCTTGAAATAATATGTTAGTTCTAGAAAGGGAAGTTAAATAGAATTATTAGAAAGTATTTTGTAACTTTTTTTAAAACACTTTCTTAACCAGCTTTATGGAGTTTCTTAACTCAATAAATGATCTAACAGATTATCTACTATTTTAAAAATAGTTCACAGTTTTTTATAAAAACATTTAATAATAAAATCACTTGATAAATATAAATGTTTCACATTGCAATAGATAGGGCATGCAAGTATTTTTATACTTGATCACTCAACTTGAGCTACATTTAGTTATCTTCCAAAAACCTCTTGGAAGGTTCCAATATATTGTTGAAGAATAATTTAAATTTCAAATAAATGGAGTTGATGAAAATTCAAAAGAAAATTATTTAAGAATTAGTCTTGTTTCAAATCTCTAGGATATTATTAGATTTAAATATTTGATTAGTTTGTTTTTTAAATTAATTTAAGGATTTGCTTTCGTTTTTTTAGAGATTAGAATATTGATGTTAAATTTGAATTTTACATTTCTATCTTACTCTATATATAAAGAGTCAATCAATAATAAAATTGTGTGGTGTGTTCCATTAAAGATCATTTGTGTGAGTAGTGAATAAGTATTTTTTGTGAGAAGGTGTATTTTCCAACCATGGCATCAGAGCTATGACTGGGAACATACAAAAGTTTGTAATCCCATTGTTTGATGGGAAAACAAATTTTATGATTTGGGAGCCTACCATTCAAGATCTTTTAGTGCAACAAGGTTTTGAGTTGGCTTTAAAAGACGAAAAACCAACTGCTATAATGGAAAGAGAATAGACTCAAGTCCAAAGGGAGGTTGTGAGCACAATTTGGTTAGCTCTTACTCTCGAGATCAAGTGACCAAAAGTCTTATGGGAGAAGTTGAAGAACATTTACGCGTCTAAGTCATTAACTAATCATTTATGTTTAAAGATAGAGTTGTGTCAACTTAGAATGGAGACAGAAGGAAATCTTTACAATCACATCAATAATTTTAATAAACTAGTATGTCAATTGTTGGATGTAGATGAAAAATATTCGATGAAGAGTAAGGAGTTTTATTGTTGGCTTCACTATCAAAGTCCTACAAACCTTCGGTTTCAGGCATTACTTATAGGGAGGACAATATTGAAGTTAGATGATGTGACTATGACTCTAAGGTAAAATGAGAGAATGATGAAATTATTGTTAATGAGGTAATATATTAGTTGTGAAGCAGTCTCAGTGAGGGAGGAGTCATCCATAGAGACAATATGGACTGAGAGAAAAATCACCACCACAATGACATCTTGAACAAGATATGAGTAATGTGAAGTGTTATTATTATAGAGAAAAATGTCCGATGCAATTCACATGCCAGAGATGAGAGAAGACCTTAAAATATTGACATCTATCAAGACAAATTATGAGTCTCAAACTAATATAGTTCAAACCTCTAAAGATGAAGATTTGTATTTGACAACTACTAACAAGGTTGTCAAATCAAAAGGATAATTGATTCTGCTACTTCAAAACACATTTGTAAAGGTCAAACAATGCTTGATACTTTGAAGAATAATGGAATTTGGGTATTTAATCTGGGGAATGGTGAGAAATTGAAGGTTTAAAGCATTGGGACTATGAAAATCAAACTTCACAACAACATCATCCAAACTTTTCAAATTGTGAGCTTCGTACTTTCTATTAGTGCTAATATCATTTCAATTGGTGAGATGACATCATAAGGATACAAATACATTGGTTTAAATTGGGGATGTAAGGTATACAATGGAAGAAACTTAGTGTTATGAGCATAAAGAAATTGGAGAAATCTTTGCTATTTTGAATGACATGTTTTGAGAAGATAATTTATTTTTAAATGTGATGGTTATTTGGAAATTTTAATTAAGGGGGGAATTGTTGAAGAATAATTTAAATTTCAAATAAATGGAGTTGATGGAAATTCAAAAGAGAGTTACATAAGAATTAATCTTGTTTCAAATGTCTAGGATACTATTTAGATTTAAATATTTGATTAGTTTGTTTTTAAGATTAATTTAGGGATTTGTTTCCTTTTTTTAGAGATAAGAATATTGATGTCAAATTTGAATTTTGTATTTTTATCTTACTTTATATATAGTCAATCAATAATAAAATGGGTGTGGTGTGTTGATTTAAAGATCATTTGGTTGAGTACTGGGTGAATAATTGTGTTGTGTAAAGAAGGCGTATTTTCCAACATATATAACAATTGTTATACAATATAAGTATTCTCTACTCCACTCCCGACTTACAATGAGTACACCAACCACACATGGTTTTATACTTAAACTCCCTTGAGTTTATGATCAAGTATACAAAGTAACTTTTGGCTATCATCAAATATTCTTTTTTCAACAAACAACTCATGTCTCAACTTGAGTATTCTTTAGACAACAAGTCACTCCTAGTTCAATAATCCAAAGGTTAAGATGGGTGTGTTTGGTGTTGGTTTATTCTCATAGAAATTATCTGCAATTTTCTCATAATGAATTACTTCACTAGATAAAGAATAAGAAATTTCACTTAGTAAAAGGTTAATGAAATTCTTTCAAACACTTTAGTTAAGGGTATCTTACTTAAGATGCTTTTTTATATATATATATAGCGTGATTTGTTGTATCTCTTTATATTTTCACTAATTGAATTTTTAACTAAAAAACATCATCTTTTCTTCGTGTTGAACTTTTTCTTATATAGGCAATGGAACTTTGTAGATATTGAGATGTTTAGTTGAGCTATTGCTTTCACATAGAAAATTTTTCCATGAAATCTCCTTAGTACTCAGATTGAGACAATGTTCAAGTGGTTTTGTCATCTTTGACATTCTTCCCATTCTGACTAGCTATAGCATTTATGCTAGTTTTTAGTTGGATTTGTTAAAGATATTAACGTTGGACTCATACATTGTTGTCTTGTTCGTTTGAAACATCTTCAAATAATGAACTACTAATTATTCATCAAAATGTTATATAATATTGGATGCTTCTTCAGTTATGAGACCTTTTATCTAACATAGGATGTTTTTTAGCTTTACGTTGGTAGACACTCTCAAACATTTATAGTTAGATGGTATTTTAGTCTTGATAACTTCTAATGTTTTTTAATTAATCAGCACGTTTTGATGAATACTTGTAATGTAATGGTTGTATATTGCATTTGCTTTGTGCATTGAGATGGTTTTATAAACAACACGTAATTATGACTTCATGTCAATGAGTATTAACATCTTTTGATGTGTGTAACTTCAAATCTTCTTAATAATTCGTCTTCTATTCTCTTAATAGAGAACGTTTAATGCTACGATCTTTTGATATATGCATCTTCTCATGACTACTTGTTATTTTGATCATCTTGTCTTTTGTTGTGGATTGACTTTCTCATCTTTTAATACGTTGTATACTTATTTGAGTAGATGCTTTTGTGGGTGTTCATTTCTTATAGTATTTTTGCGTCATATGCATGTTTATTTTAGCTTCTTATTGTCGTTAATCTGATATGTTATATACATTATTATGTAAACATTAAAGTATCAAGCTTAATAATATTTGTTATTATGAAAACCATTTAGGGTATTTGTACAAGCTTCTAGTCTTTCAGACCTTTTGAACCTAACACAAAAGAACTCAAAACTTACTTTTTCTTTTGTTTTCCTTTTTACTTATTTATATGGAACATCACCATTACAGACATTACCACTTGATTTACTGTCAACATTGTCATCAAACTAACATTACTACTACACACTACCACCAAATCATGACAGCTATTGAGACTTCCACTAGACCATCACTATCATTAAAATCACCATTTTGTTAGTTGTCATATATTAACATTGTCATTGCCTTTATGCAGTGCATTGGGAGGTTCACCATATATACATCTCTACATTGATAAGATATTGTTCACTTTGAGTTAAAACTCTCATGTTTTATTTTTGGTTACCACCTAAAATACCTTTTATCAATGAAGGTGATTCTGTGTATATAAACTCATGTTCACCTTTGGTTTGAATTATATGAAACTTTGCTTGCATCTTGACACTCTACTACAACATACACCTTTAAATTAAGTTTACAACAACAAAAAAATAAAAAAAAATTATTGTGACTTTATAACTTTGAGTGTTTTCTAAAAATATATAAAATCCATCAAAATCTTATAAATCTATATAGTCTTTTAAAATCTTATAAATTTATTAAAATCTAAATTATAAAATCTATGAAGTACTGTAAAATCTTATGTTATTCAATTGATTTTTATGTTGTGTTATACTAGTATAACACATGTTTATGTATTAATTCTTGAAGTCTCTTTTTGTTTTAAAGACTTGTTCTTTAGGTTCTCAAAACAACACTTTTAACGAGATAATAATTGAATGAATAAAACAAGTTCTAAAAAAATTTCACAAACACTATTGTTCTCAGCCGATACGAAATCTAGAAAAATCAACCATTGTATCCACAATTTAAAAAATATTTTTTTCTAATAACACCTCAATGCATACATACAAATCCACAATACAACAAGTGATACTCATGATCTCTCCCTTTCTTTCTTCGGTTCCCCAAACCAAGTTTTCATAGTTCATAAAAGGTGTATGAACTCATATTCTATACAATGGTGTCTCTTTGCCTTCTTCACATTGTTATGAAGGTAGACCGAATATCTTTCTCATCCTAGATAGAAGTATCCAAAACCTCTTTCTCATATTGAATGAAAGTATCTCATATTTAATCTTCATAGGGAAGTATCACAAGTTTTATTCCTATGTTAAACGAAAGTATCTCAAACAACCATATAAATACTATCATATAACATAATCAATGATTTAAAATAAATATTGTAATAAAATAAATTATCTAACCATTAACTATTATTATAATAATAATAACCAATTCCAAAACATATACTCCTACACAATTTCTTTTCATTATATTTCAACACTAAATTGCAAAACCCTTCAATAGTATATAATGAAAATATGATGTTATACTTGATTTTAACATTCTTCGATACTATTGTTGTATGAGTTATATACATACTTACATAATCATATGAACTATAAGCACGTGCATATGATTAAGAATGTTAACCTATAAAAATAGATGTATATGGTTTTCATATATATATATATATATATATATATATATATATATATATATATATATATATAAATAAATGACATCTACAAATATGACGCATATTTCAAAGTAACTTCATGTAACACATAATTTATATCATGGATGGTTTTAAAAGAAAAGTGTTTTATTCATCTTTTAAAACAACACTATGTAATATTTTTCTTTTCTTTTTTCCTTCTTGAAAAACCAATTAATCTATAATTTTCTCTAGGAAACTACTTAATAATTAATTTTATGATTTAAATTTAATATGAGATTAAATATTTATTTATTCTATCTTATTTTTTTTAAAAATAATATTATCTTAAATCAATTTATCTTTAATCTTTTAATTATTTGATTGATTCTAATATAATTATTATCTTTTTTATTTTATTTTATCTAAGAAAATTTAATATATTATTTTATTTTTATTTTTCTATTATTAACTTGAATATGATATAATATGACTAAATAAAATATAACATCATCTTATTTAAATTTTACATTATAGGTATATTTAAATGAAATATGATAAATATTTATATCATTATTAAGGATTACCAATTAAAATATAACAAATATTTTATCTAAACTATAATAATCATCTCATAATAATAAACTCCTAATCTTTTAATTTGAATATGGATTTCATCATATCTTCTTTTTAATGATCAAACTAATTTTTTTCTTTAAAATAGATAATAAAGTAATATTATTATTTACTAAATAGCTAAATCATTCTATATTTAGATAATAATTATTTATTAATTTATTTTATGAGATAATTTTTATTTTAAAACTTTGAAATGTTACCTAGACTACTTACATCTTTTAAATAAAATGTTAGATAATAAATTTAAGAGTTTAATTGGTATACACGGTCACAGACATTCAATCATGACTTTTCATTTATGTGACTTTTAAAGTAGTAATAATTAAAGTCAACAAATTAAGGAAGAGTTGTGATTAAATGTCAGTGTAAACAAAATTTTTACACTGAGAGTGTATATCAATTAAACTCTAAATTTAATTGCATTTGTCAGGCCAATATAATGTTCATAGCATCTTTTAATAATTAGAATCTTTTCAACCTATCACATTTTTTTATCACAAATATGAACTATATATTTTCTAATCAATAATTATAATCATATTTAATCTTGTAAAGTGTATTTGAATCTTTAGAAAAACTATTTTTTTTTTACTTACTTGAGATGTAATGTTTATCCTATAAATCTATTTATCTTTTATATATATATATAGACTCTGAACCTGAAAATTTGATTGAAAGTTATGAATACACGAACCTGAAAATTTCATTGACCTACTTTAAAAACAATCCAAAACATAAAGAATTAAAAAAAGTTAAAATTTCTAAAA
This sequence comes from Psophocarpus tetragonolobus, assembly GCA_037954015.1. Classification (NCBI taxonomy): domain Eukaryota; kingdom Viridiplantae; phylum Streptophyta; class Magnoliopsida; order Fabales; family Fabaceae; genus Psophocarpus; species Psophocarpus tetragonolobus. Next base: position 38,694,396 of record CM075692.1, read on the forward strand.
TAAATAAGGGTAACAAAATTCTATATGATTAATTAATATATTTTTTTTAAATTATCAACTTCGGTAGATTTTTTAATGAATAAAATTGATAATTTTTTTTAAAAAATTCAACCGATCATTAAAAATAATTTCAAATTTTTTAAATAGTTTCACTGCAAATTCTAAAACAAAATAAAATGTAAACTAAAAAGCTTAAAATGGATTAGATAATCTAAATTCTAAACTAAACAAGTTTGACATCATAGGTGAGCCGTATTTGATATCTAAGAAACATCTAAAATATTCTAGAATATACGAAATTGTTAAAATAAGCAGGAAGTTTTCCACAAATTTAATTTGAAAACAAAAAAAAAAATAAATAAAAAAAAGAACTTCGTCTTCCACGCTTCTTCTTTTTATTCCGTAACAAGAAAAGGGGCTTACCCCATAACCTGACTTTATAAATATCCACTGACCTACCGATTCTTCCAAGTTCAGATCCCTTTTTCCCATTCTCTTTCAACTCTCTTGAATTCCATGGCGAACCAACCCGAGTCCTCCGATGCGTAAGATTCCTTTTATTTCTCTCTCAGATCTCAATCACCCAATCTAATTTTGTCGCTTTTTTGTTCAGTAAGGGAACCAAGAGGGATTTCAGCACCGCGATCTTGGAACGCAAGAAGGCCCCCAACCGACTCGTCGTCGATGAGGCCGTCAACGACGACAACTCCGTCGTCGCTCTTCACCCCGACACCATGGAGAAGCTCCAGCTCTTCCGCGGCGACACTATTTTGCTCAAGGTAAACCACAATTCTCACTGCGTCCGACGGAAAGAACTTTTTCATAACGGTTTTTTCTTGTTTTTTAGGGAAAGAAAAGGAAAGATACCATTTGTATTGCGCTTGCCGATGACACGTGTGAGGAGCCCAAGATACGCATGAACAAGGTTGTGAGGAATAACCTTAGGGTTAGGCTCGGAGACGTTGTTTCCGTACACCAATGCGCTGATGTTAAGTACGGCAAGAGGGTCCATATTCTTCCTGTCGATGACACCATTGAAGGGGTTACTGGCAATCTCTTTGATGCTTACTTGAAACGTGAGTTCTGTTTACCTTTTTTCCTAGGTTTTCTTGATTTCTCCTTATTGTCCAGAAGAATTTAAAGTTAATTATCCTTCGATAAACTCCTTTGCCGATATTTGCAGGACAAGAAAATAAGAACATAACGTTATTTATAGTTTATTTTGATCTCGTTTGGAGTCTATTAGAAGGAGCTCATCCAAACAGGGTTTTCGCATAGATAATTGATGGCTTTAATAAGATAGTTGTTGGAGAAGCTTAAATTATTTATTTTTTCTCGAGAAGTTTTTAAGTTTCATAGAGGAGTTCAACTAGGCAAGGATTTGATTAACAATTAACGGCTTCTCTGTGCTAACTTAATATGTGAAGAAACCAATCTCTTCATTATCGCAGGACATTTATTTGTGTTGCATTTAATTTGTGTTATGAATACAAAGCGTGTAAAATGGTCAGTGGTGACCTAGTATGCGAGGTTGCAATCTATGAAAGCTAAGTCTGTTTAGTGATTAATTAAAAATTAAAACGAGGGAGTAGTATTTTTTTTTCCTTCTTTCCAGGGGCTTTATGAGGAAGCTGCTTGAGCAAGTAATTATTTCTCTCAACTTAAGTTAATTCAACTATGCGTTAAGTCCTGTTTAACTTTTGCAGCTTATTTCCTTGAGGCGTATAGGCCAGTGAGGAAGGGGGATCTGTTCCTCGTGAGAGGCGGGATGAGAAGTGTGGAGTTCAAGGTTATTGAAACTGATCCTGCTGAGTACTGTGTTGTTGCTCCTGACACAGAGATCTTCTGTGAGGGAGAGCCTGTTAAAAGGGAAGATGAGAATAGGTTAGACGAGGTTGGTTATGATGATGTTGGTGGTGTTAGGAAGCAGATGGCACAGATTCGGGAGTTGGTGGAGCTTCCATTGAGACATCCACAATTGTTCAAATCTATTGGTGTTAAACCACCAAAAGGAATTCTTCTATATGGACCTCCTGGGTCTGGTAAGACTTTAATTGCTAGAGCTGTTGCAAATGAAACCGGGGCCTTCTTTTTCTGCATTAATGGCCCTGAAATCATGTCAAAGTTGGCTGGTGAGAGTGAAAGCAATCTGAGGAAGGCATTTGAGGAAGCCGAGAAGAATGCACCTTCCATTATCTTTATTGATGAGATAGATTCAATAGCTCCAAAGAGGGAGAAAACACATGGTGAGGTTGAGAGGAGAATTGTTTCCCAGCTCTTGACCCTCATGGATGGTCTTAAATCCCGTGCACATGTAATTGTTATTGGAGCAACAAATCGTCCCAATAGCATTGACCCTGCTCTTAGGAGGTTTGGAAGGTTTGATCGGGAGATAGATATTGGTGTTCCAGATGAAGTTGGGCGACTTGAGGTTCTTCGTATCCATACAAAAAATATGAAGCTTGCTGAAGATGTAAGATTGAATCCTCTCTCCCAAAGTTGTGGTTTGATATTAAATGTTCTGAATTCTGAGAAGTTTTTTCATCATGTAATTTGCAGGTTGATTTAGAAAGGATTGCTAAGGACACCCATGGATATGTTGGTGCTGATTTGGCTGCGTTGTGTACTGAAGCTGCACTTCAGTGTATCAGGGAGAAAATGGATGTTATTGACTTGGAAGATGAGTCCATTGATGCTGAGATACTGAACTCAATGGCAGTGACGAATGAGCATTTCCAGACTGCTCTTGGGACAAGCAATCCTTCTGCTCTCCGAGAAACAGTAAGTATTTTAGCAACTTCTATGTTTCTATCTTGTTGTTCGGTTGTTCCTCCCTTCTTAGTCACTGTTGTAATTTTTATACGTAACTTGATTTCATCAATGAACCAGGTTGTTGAAGTACCCAATGTCAGCTGGGAAGATATTGGTGGTCTTGAAAATGTTAAGAGAGAACTCCAAGAGGTAAATTGAGCTCCTGCATTGATTTATATCTCTAATTGTTTTCTCTCTTTGGGGTCTGGTCTTTAATATATGTTGTCTTTCTCAGACTGTGCAATATCCAGTGGAACACCCTGAAAAATTTGAGAAGTTTGGAATGTCACCTTCAAAGGGGGTTCTTTTCTATGGGCCTCCTGGTTGTGGTAAAACCCTTTTGGCAAAAGCTATTGCCAATGAATGTCAGGCAAACTTCATCAGTGTCAAAGGTCCCGAGCTACTCACAATGTGGTTTGGAGAAAGTGAGGCTAATGTGAGGGAAATTTTTGATAAAGCTCGCGGTTCTGCTCCCTGTGTCCTATTTTTTGACGAACTTGACTCTATTGCAACTCAGGTTTGTACAATACTAATCTACGATTTGGACGGCAGATAAATTTATTGGTTTTCAAGAACTTCTGAATATACATTTAGAAATATTAAAATTAGAATATAGCTAATTGGTGAGCTAAGACCACTCTAGTTGTCTTATTAGCTGTGCTAAAAGCTTTTGTGTGGTTTATCTTGCAGAGAGGCAGCAGTGTAGGTGATGCTGGTGGTGCTGCCGACAGGGTTTTGAATCAATTGCTTACAGAGATGGATGGAATGTCAGCCAAAAAAACTGTGTTTATCATTGGGGCTACTAATCGACCAGACATTATAGATCCTGCTCTTCTGCGACCAGGCCGTCTGGACCAGTTGATTTATATCCCCCTCCCAGATGAGGATTCCCGTCATCAGATATTCAAAGCTTGCCTGAGAAAATCCCCCGTCTCAAAAGATGTTGACCTTAGGGCCCTTGCCAAGTATACTCAAGGCTTCAGTGGAGCTGATATTACTGAAATTTGCCAGAGGGCATGCAAGTATGCTATAAGAGAGAACATTGAGAAGGTAAACCTAGGGGAGCACTATTTTATTTGTTATTCACTAATGTGCCCTGACAACTAAAAATAGTTTTTAACTCGATTCAGTTTGAATATAATTTCTTTTCTCTAACTTATCTTGGCAGGACATTGAGAGAGAAAGGAGGAAAAGAGAGAACCCTGAGGCCATGGAAGAGGATATCGAAGAAGAAGAGGTAGCTGAAATCAAAGCAGCACATTTTGAAGAATCAATGAAGTACGCACGAAGGAGTGTAAGTGATGCTGACATTCGGAAGTACCAGGCATTTGCACAAACATTGCAGCAGTCGAGAGGGTTTGGGTCTCAGTTCAGTTTTGCAGATGCCACCTCTGGTGGTGCTGCTGGTGCCGGTGCCGCATCTGACCCTTTTGCAAGTGCTGGTGGAGCCGATGAAGATGATCTTTATAGTTAGGTCAAACTGTGCTTTTGTTTAACTTGTGAACGGCAATACTGCCAAATCTATGTACTTTTCATTTTCTGTACGATGTCGGGCTTTCATTGGATTTATTATCGTCATTTCTCGGTAAAAGGCATTGGTTCCCGTGCGAGCCTCTCTGAAAGTGGAAAGATTTATTTGGACCTGAAAAGAAGATTTAAGGGCATATGAAAGATTTTAGATTTATTTGAATTTATAATAATTTATGACTTCGAATTTGTTTGAGCTTCATGCATGGTATAGATTAGCAAAACTTTCCTCGACTGTAGTTAGTGTATGGTCAAATTAAACACGTGTAAATAATTTATAAATGAGTTTTAAATCAAGTTATTTATTTATAAATGGCTGTGCATAGAAAGTTGGGCTTTTTTTTTATATACTAAAAACTAATTTATTCAAAGTATGTATATTTTATTTATTTAAATAACTTTTTACTATTTATGATTGTGTGATTTTTTTTAGTTTAATTAATATATACTGTATAAAATGTTTTTATATTTATATTTAATCATGAGTTTATAAAAAATTTATTCCAATGATTAGTTTTCCAAGCGTGTTTGGATTCACATTATAGGACTTACAAGCTAGTTTGTACAAAATAACATTGTAGGTGAATTGTTTACATGATTGAAAAAGTATTATCATGGCAAATTCATCCTCGAGGGAAACAGAATTTTTTACAACATGATTGAAAAAGAATTTGCAGACGCCATAATATCATGGCAAATTCATTCTCCAGAAAAACATTAATTGGTTATAAAAGTTTATTTAGAAGGTTTAGGATAGGCTTAATTGAAAATTTGTTAAAAATACATTAATTAATATTGGATTTCTAAATTATTTCATATATATTATTTGGCAATGCATGACATCTCCAATTAATAATATTTTTAATAACTAAAACTATTTTTATTTATAATATTATAAACTAATTGTTAGAACTTAATTGCTTATCAATAAATATTTTACTATAAATGATGTGGTAAATAATAATTTATAAAATAATTACAACAATTTTAGATATTGTAAGTCATAAGGAATAATACAAGTTTATATTAAAAATTCTTTGATTTTTAAAAAAGTGAGAAAAAATAAAAATAAAAAGAGAAAAAAGAATGAGAGTGAGCCACACGCGATATAGATATAAGAGATATAAGAAATAGGAGAGAAAGACGGAGTTAGAGAAAAAGAGCAGGGACTTAGGTGGTCCGATAAAAGAGAAAAAATTATTTATAAAATAAAACAAAGATAAATATAAAAATAAAAATGAGAAAAATTCCTAAATTTTAGACATCTTTCACAAAATTTACCATATTAGATTACTAATTATGATTTAGTAATAATATTATCATTAAAATTAAAAGTGAATGCTTTTTACTCTTTAATAATTATAATAATTATATTATTAATGTAATTAATTTTCAATAATTTTTCATATAACTATTGATAAAAAAACTTATTTATTGTTAAAAAAAAACTTATTTATTAGTTTTTCTAGAATGTTGATTATGATCATGAGATTTTTTTTAAAAGGGTACTCTTCAAATTTAAATGGATTAAAGAGAACCTGATCCAATGGGGATCTATGTTAAGTTTTAAAATAGATTATCACTGGTGTCCCTCCTATTTAGAGGGTAACTCACTTTGTATCTCCAATTTTTTTTGACACATTTTGCTCTCCAACTTTTTCAAAAATTTAATTTTTGCCCTTCCGTCAAATTTAGATCATTTTATGTTGTAATTAAGAGTTAATTAAAGTTTAATTAATGATTTGGAAATGTTAAATGTTAATTTTAAAAATATATGAAACCAGAAAGAATAGAACCTTGGTCTTCGGAGATGAAATGCTAAAGCCAAATCCACTAGACCAAAGGGCAAATAAAATAGGAGAAATTTTAAAAATATATTAAAATTTACAAATTTTTTAAATTGAGAAATTTTAATTTTAAATTTTAACTCTTAATTTTAATTTCTGTCTTTATTTTTAATTAGATTTTAAATTTTATTGTTGTTAATATAACTAAATTTTAGTTTTAGTTGTTAACCCTTAAATTTTAATTTCAACTTTTAATTCTTAATTTTAGTTTCAAAATCACAAATAAAATATACAACATAAAATGACCTATAATATATTTAAAATTAAAATATACAAATAAAATATAAAATCTAGTTAAAAATAAAAGATAGAAATTAAAATTTAAATTAAAAGTTAAAAATTATAAATTAAAGCAACAACTAAAACTTAAATATAAAATTTAAAATTAAAAAAAAAATTTATTCAAATAGTTTAACATAAAATCAAGCTAAGTAGTTTTTAGAATTTAAAAAAATTTCTTTATTTAAAAAATTTACAACATAAATGACCAATAAATAGTAAAACAAAACAAAGGAAAAGAGACAATAAAACCAAAATTGGCTTACTATCTAGTGGTATCGTCTTAAAACTCTCATAGGTCATAGTTTCAAATCTTACGTTGGCCAATTTTAATATATGCCTAAAATTAATGTTGCCACATGATTAGTTTAATTAAATTTGAATCTCACTAAAAAACTAATATTGGTTTTTGGTCTAGTGATATGACTTTAGCATTTAAACTCCCAAACTTGGGTTCGATTCTGCCTTGTTATAGTTTTCTATATTTTTAAAATTAAAATTTAACATTTCTAAATCATTAGTTAAACTTTTAATTAACTCTTAATTACAACATGCCACACAAGTCAACATTTTTTTTCTAACAGTCAATTGCCTAAATTTGACGGAAGGACAAAAATTAAACTTTTAAAATAATTGGAGGTCAAAAGGTGCCAAAAAAAAGAATTAGGGCACAAAGTGAGTTACCCCCTAAATAGGAGGCACCGGTATTAATTTAGCCTCAGTTTTATTGTTATTCGTACATTAAATGATTCAATGAAGTTTTATAAAAATATATTTAGGTTTAATTAACTTTTTAGTCTTTTAAATTTGATTAAATTTAGTTTTGGTCTCTAAAAATAAAAAATAATAGTTTAAGTTTTTTTTTATAAACCAAATATTAGTTATTAATGTGTTAATTTTTGTTAGTGGAAGAATTCGAACCCACAACCTCTCTTTTCCCTTCTCCCTACATGTGAACTTTATTACTAGACCAACTTTATAACTCCCAATTTAGTCAAAGTTATTCCCTAAAAGCAGCACAACCTTTAAATTTCAAGGACGAAAAAATTGTTTTTAATTTTCAAAGACCAATAGTAAATTTAATCAAATTTCATGACTCAAAACTCAAATAAGCCTTGTTTTTAATATTTTAAAATATTTAAAAAATAAAAAACTCATTTGACAAGATAATTTTTTAAAATAATTGTGTTTTTTAGTTTTTAAACTTAAAAAAGGAATGTCGGTAGTTTTGTTTTTCAGTTTTGTATTATTGTTTTTAAAACTCAAAACGCATCAAGAAGTTCTTTTTACTTTCATAAATAACACTTCAGTAAATATTTTTTTTTATTTTTTTCATTTTTACATCTTCAAAATAGTTTTGAAATCACACTTATACATGCACAAACTCTAATGATATTCAAAGACTGTGATAGGATAATTTTGCCCATTGTGGAGCCCAATCCACTCTCCCACCCCTTAGCCTTAGTTGGGCAGCTTCTTCCGGTACACACAAAGTCTGAAGTCGCTTAGTAATTAAAGTTAATAGTTGTTTATAAACACTCTCGTTTGTCAACTACCCATACATCTTTTTAGGATTAAACCATGATGGAATTACTAAATTTTATTTCTCATAAAATTATAAAGTAATATAGAAATTAATGCTCTTGAAAATGATTTTGTTTCTCATGAATAACATTTGTAGTCTCTATTATAACTAATGACCTGTTTAACGTAAAACATTACTATCTGGATTTAAAATATATTGTAGTATAAATATTTCAAAAAAAATAAATTATAAAGTAATATAGAAATTAATGATATTAAGCCATGATTTTATTTCTTACAAATAATATTTGTAGTTTTCATCATAACTAGGGATGACAACGAGGCGTGGTAGGTTTGGCTCTCCCTTCCCATCCCCATAAAGTGTGACGCAAGGGCAGGGACGAGTATGAAGGAGATAAGCATGAAATTTTAATCCCTATTCTTATTCCCATCAGGTATTTTCGGGTTTGGATATACCCTGTGTATCATGTTATATTATTTTTATAATATAATTGTACTTATAATTTATTTAATAAATTATATATTAAGTTATTAATTATATTTAATTTATTAATTAATTAAATAAATTATATGCTAAATTATTAATTATATTTTAGTTTTATTATTCACATGTGTAGATTTGTATACATACATGTGAGATTAAAAATATATATATGAAATTTGTTTAACATATAAGTCGGGCAGAGGTGGGTGCAGGGACGAGGTGAAGACCAACAAATTCACCTCGTCCATATTCCCGATTTTCTTAGGCAGAGATGGGACGAGAACGAACAATGCGAATTTTTCTCATCAAAATCAAGGTGGAAACAGATGGACATGATTTCCATCCTTAGTCATAACTCACAAATTTTAATTTATGATATTTTCAACAAACAAATATAAAGTAATATTAATTTGAGCAAAATTTTATCTCCAATAAATGATATTTTTGGTTTCTATTATAACTAAATTTATTTTTTGTTATAAAAAAACTAAATTTATTTTTATTTATAATACTATTAACTAATTAGAGCTAAATTGTTTATCAATTAATTTTTATTATAAATAATGCGGTAATAAATAATTTATAAAATAATTACAAAATTTTTAGATATTAACAACACATAAAGAATTATACAAATTTATTTTAAAAAATTCATTTGTTTATAAAAAAAATGGGAGAGAAAGTAGAAATAAAAATAAAAGAGCAAAGAGAATGACATAGAGTGAGAATAGGAGATATGAGACACGAGATAAGAGAGAAATATGTAGCGAGAGAAAACTATTATGTAAAATAAAATAAACATAAATACAAAAATGAAAAATGAGAAAAATTAATTCCTAAATTGTGGACTTGTTTCACAAAATTAAGATAGAATATGTGATTACCATAATAGATTACTAATTCCAAATTAGTAATAATATAAAATATAAAATAATAAAAATATAATCATAGATCATCGAATTTGTAAAGAGCAAGTGTGATAAACCTTTTCATATTGGTGTTTTACGCAAACATTTGTAGCTAAGTGTCTAGTCTTTCTTTGTTTAATGAGTTATAGACTGATTATTATTGTTTCTACGTAGGAAGCTTATGTAAGGGAAGAAGAATGAAATAAATGTGTGTTTCAAAAAATCATCACCAGGACTCTAGCTTAAAGTACGTGAATACAAACCAAATTATTTTCTAAAAAAACTTTTATTATATTTTACTCTTATGTTTATCTTTACATTTGTTTGAGTGTTGTGAGATATGTTTTGTAATATTTTTATAAGATCACTCTATAATTCATTAAATAGGAAGCCACGTGATGTCCAGATTTTTAGTTTATTATTACGTGGAATTGTTAGAGTAACTTATAATTCTAAGAATATGTAAAAACATTAAGGATGCTCTATCATCATCTCTAAGATATTCTCTTTCAATTCTTTAATTTATTTTATTTTATTAATTCCTTTTATTTTCCATAACAACTATCGCATTCTATAAAAAGAACAAATTATTTATTTCATTAATAACTTGGTTTGTGTTTATTTATTTATGCATTATCTTTTATGTAGGACATACTAATTAAAATAAACTAATAAAGAAAGAAAAGATGTAAATTGAATGTTCGTACCTGTAGATGATAATTAAAAAACACAACTGAGAATATCAGCTACGAATTCGTCCCCAAAACCAACACTGCTGAAACCACTTACTCTTTACCCTTTCTCAGTGAAACCAATGACCCTCGTCTGGAGAATAATTTATACCCTTTCGTTTTCTTGAACGTGGATGGCACCGTCTTCGTCTTCGCCAACAACAGAGCCATTCTACTCGACTACGCCAAAAATGTTGTCGTTAGAACATTCCCAACTATGTAGGTATGCCGCATGAGGTGGAATAATCACAGTCACGTGATTGAGTGAATATCAATTTGAAAAACGACACAAATTACAGGTGTGTTACGTAAAACAAATTAAAAGTTGTAAAATAATAAATAAGAAAATAATTATAATATATTTTAATAATATAAATTAATTATATATTTAAATTATAAATTTATATAATTAAATATTTAAATAATAATTTATTATAATTAATATTTAAATAATAATTTCTATAATTAAATATATAAATCTTAAATTATGTATTTATATATAAGTTATTATAATTATATTAACAAAGAAGAGAAAAATTGTATAATATGATAAAAAAGAATTAATAAAAAGAATGTCTTAATTAATGAAAGCTAATCATGTAAAAATAAAATCTAGATAACTTGTGACTGAAAATAAAAGATTTTTTAGAAAAGTAACTTGAAATAGGTTTTTTTAATAAAGTTAGTATCTATTAAAAAAATTCTAAAATTTTTTGTTTGATAAATTGAGAGTTATGACGGTTTAAACTCCAAACAGAATTAAAATAATTTCAGTTACCTGAAATTACAAACGCACATACATCATTGACTGGTAAGATTTTAATGCTGAAACAAAGTATAAGACTTTTAATGACCGTTTAAAAAGATATTTTTTGTATACCGCATGGTTTGTCACACTCACAGCTGGCGTGATGTAAAGTTATTAATTGTCAATGTTTTTTCCTATTTATTAATAAATATACTGTTAATAGATTTATAAGATTTAATAGATTTATAAGATAGATAGAAAGTTAGTTATCAGACTAACTAACAAGAATATACACTACTAGAAATCCATCTATTACTTGCGTATCTTTTCTAAAAAATTGTAGGAAATAGGTTTCTTGGGAATTTACCTGTGAAATATTATTCCCAACTAAAACTTTTGTGAATAATTTTTTCCTAAAGAAATTTATAACCCCAGCAAATTTTCTACGAAATTTTCTACCGAAATAATCGCATAAAATTTACCTACGATTTTTTATAAAAAAAACTGCAAAAAAAAGAAAAAAAAATTAAAATTTACATGTTGATTTCTATAAAAAAAAAATCTGCAGGAAATTCCTACTGTTTTTAAAAAATTGCAGGTTTCAAAACCGCAGAAAATTACTTGTGGATTTTCTGCAGTTATTTCTATGGGAAAGATTTGATTTTTTTTAAAAAATAAAATTTTATAATTTATTATAATAATTTGGTAATTTTTTGTTGAAATAATTATACTCAAAATTTCAATTTAATTATTTTTAATATCATAAATTAGTTATTTAATTTGTATATTTTACTATAGTAGTTTAATAACTTCCTTTTTAAAATATACTAAAAATAATTTAATTATAATTAGTAAGTAATATCATAAAATAAAATATTTTTAATTTATGATAGAAAGTATAAATATTTTTAATGACTTAATATACTTATTTTATAATTTAATTTGTATACAAATAATTTATATTATTGTCAAATAATCTTTATTTCACTTGATTGATAAGTATAAATAAATAAAAATATAATTACAAAAAAAATTATATCTATTAATAATAAAATAAAAGAAATTTTTTTCCACACATGAATACTTTCTTTTTTTTTAACTTCTCTTTCTAATTTTTATGTCTCTTATATTTTAATATTTTCTTTTTATATTTTTCACATTTTCTTATAAGACAACAAAAGTTATCATTTTATTTACTAATAATCTATATTATTATTATTATTATTATTACTACTACTATTACATACTAAATTAAAATAAAAAATTATATAACTGTACCTCTACAATATTCATGACAAAATTACAATGATGGAGTAAATTTAATTATTGTATAACATTTGTACAAAATTATATTAATGATATATGAATTGTACTTCTACAATATATACATATATAGTAACTGATTAACACCTAAAATTTGGTGTAAAAATAAAATAATATATAAAGCATATTATACATGTAACACCTAAAAATTTAATAGAAAAAAGGACATACACAATTCAAAAAGATATGGTTTACAAATATATATATATATATATATATATATATGTATATGTATAGGAGAAATATCTAGTGAGAATGAAAATAAAAAGGAGAAAGAAAGAAAAATATGGGAATATTAATTATGTATACAACTATTTCCTCTTATCCCTTAACCGAGATACACCTATTTGTCTTTACACCACAATTTCGGTGCATAAAAAATTTAAGTTTGGGCCCTCAACATAACAGTGTGACCACAACTTCACATGCATATTGATAAAGCTACTTAGAAAGTCACAACTACAACTCTTAACAAGAACTCTACAACAAAGGAAAGAAAACAATTAAGATATTGTGAGAGAAAGACTTTAAGGGACTCTCATAATAGTTTATGGACTTTCATAACAATCTTTAAGACTATTCAAGTCCTTTGAATTAAATTTTACCATCTAACAAATTATAGATGCAAAGCACTGGATTGGTCTAAGTCCAACTTAAATGAATTTAGTACTTTTATTATCTAATAAGATAATTAATTGTTATCCTTATTCTTTCATAACAAAAAAATAATAATAATGAAACAATAAAGAATATGAATCAGTTTAACTTTTTTAAGTTCGTTTTTTCAACCGCAAGTATAAGTTCATAATGTAAATGCAATACCTATTACCTAGTAAGTAAACAATTAGAATAAAAAGAGTCAACAAACAACTAATTGCAACATCACAAGATATAGACAACTTCCTTCAGCTTATATGCAGACACAAAGAGAAACATTCATCAAAACATTTATGAACTTACTCAAGCATAGCCCTTGAACATTAATCTCCGTTAAACAACTAATAAAAAGAGATAGTAAATTGAATCAAAATAAATAACCACTCAAACATATAACAATTGAACTTTAATTTCTGTAAAGAACCAATTTGCAGAGGTATTGGGAAACTCCAATGATTGAATGGTTGTTCCTTTTTTAACTCTTTTTCTAATAAAATACTTCACTGTTTCAGTAGGATTGGTCACTCTAATATCCCTAAAAGCATTTTGTTAAATAAAAGGTTAAAAATCCCAAGCCCACTACTACCTCCAACGTAAATTAGTCTATGGGTTCGATTACAAGAACTAATTTTTTTTGGGATATATTAAAATGTTTCAGGTATTCAAACTTCAACCATATACTCCCAAGTAAAGCATAATAATTTTAGTTACGCAAATAAAGAAGACTCTGGCAACAATCACTAAATCATGTTCTCAAACAAAAGCCTATCAGGAAGCACATACTGACTTTGGCCATGTGCATAACTGAAGCTAAAATTTATTTATAAAACAAGAAAAGACCAGACTTTGATCTGTGTACCACTTCCAAAACCAAGTGATCAATTTACCTAAAAGCTAAAATCCATAGAAGGATAGAAAAACTACTTAGCAAGCATAACAATATATACTGTTATACATTCAATCTGAGATGTAAAATAATCATCCACCACTTGAATTAAGAATATTAATAAACACATCCAGTACACTAGTCAACAACAAACCTGAGAGAAGATCAGGACACGATGCTTAGTTTCATGCAATCTAACAAGCAACTTATCAAGTATGACAAGCTTGCCACAGCTAAAGACCATTCTTTCTAATTTACTGCTGTGACTACTAATAGAGTCCCTACCATAACCATGGTTAGCACTTTCAAACAGGAATGGATGATTACAACACTTCTTCAATTCTACCACAATATTTAGAACAGAAACCTGAAACATAGCAAACAAAGCACACATTAGAATTCATACATGATCTTTTAGGAAAAAAAAATATAATTATACATTTAAAATTAAACCTATCCTATGATATTTAATAAGATTTCCCTGTTTAGTAACCATGAATTCAACGGCTAAGTGTATAGCTCTCAAGCAATGATTGAGAGGTATTGGGATTTTTTAACCTTTTATTTAACAAAATGCTTTTAGGGAGATTAGAGTGACCAATCCTACTAAAACAGTCAAGTATTTCATTAGAAAAAGAGTTAAAAAAGGAACAACCATTCAATCATTGGAGTTTCCCAATACCTTTGCAAATTAAAGGCAACCCGAAGATTTTTTTTGGTCTAAAGATGTACCAAGATGTATATGCAGTGTACCAAATCTGTCAAATAACAATACAACAAAGATGCATCCATATATTCAGATTTACATAGTAAAATATATATCATATACCTCCCCACATTTATTCTTCAGAAACTTTATCTCTGAAAAGAGTGCTTGAGCTAAACTCTGGTGACTCATAAACATACCTTGAGAACCAATTTTTTATGTCTGGAGGCTCTAAAATAGAAAAAAACAAAAATAGTTGAAATAGTTTAGAGAAGTTCTCTTGACACCCAAATCATAACTACAATTTGTAAAAAAGTTATAGAAGTATGGAAAAATATAAACCAGAAAAGAGTGAGCATGAGCTGAAAGCCTCTAGATTCTGTAAGAAAAAAAATTAGATATAAAATTTATATAACCATAAATACCAATAAACTAAATTTATTTCTACTTTTAATTCAGAAAAAAAAATTGACTAGAGGCTTCACCTTGTTCAAATGCTGATGTTGGTTGTGATGATCCTCTTTAATAGAAGCTTCCGAGACAACCTTTTCACCTCTAACCCTAATGCAACAAATAATAGTTATTTAAATTTCCAAGAAATTGTAATATAGTAAATATCCAAGAAAGAATAAAGGTCAAAAGTAATTATACAATAACTAACACTAAAAGATACTATGTTGATATTAACCAACTACAAAATATTACATTTTGCAATCAATGAATAAGATATCAAATATCATCATCTTCACTAGTATCATTGGTCTCATTATTTTCATTCATATGTTGGGGTGATGGGAGTGAATGAGAAGAAGAAGCAACAAACCCCAAATATAGCATTAGATAGGTTACTTGATCTCTAGTCTCATTCAACTCTTTTCCCATTTGGAGTTTGTCATGTTCTTGTCTCTTCAATTCTTGCTTCATTTCAAATTTTTCTTGTTCTTTTTTCTGTAGTGATTCATTTAATTCTTGAATCTAACTCCTTAAAGCATCAACATCTTCAGAATATGATTGTTTACTTGAAGAAGTAGCAATCATTTTGCCTACAGATCCAAGACCAGCTATCTTTCCCTTCTTTTTCCCAACTAAATCAATCCATATATCCCAATCAAATGAGATTTGATCTAGGAATGGTTGGCCATCTGTTGCTTCTTCGCTAGAACATTGATATATTAACTCATTTTTTCTTTCTTCAAATTTATCCTCCAAAGAACACAATCAACTATTTATATTTCTATTTTATTAAAAAATTAAAAATCAAAATCTACAATTAAAAACTTACAAAAGCAACTTTTGCATGAAGTCCTACCCAACTTTGATCCTATTTTTTTCGATGCGTGCGAAAATAAAATTCAGTGAGTGATGGATCTATTCCTTTTTCCTCCTTCTGCGGTTAATAAAAGAAGTTTCCATGTTACTGATTATATAATACAAATTATTAAAAATGAAAAATATTAAATTAATAATACCATTATTTTCCAATGTATATGATGAGGAATTGATCCACCAGTATGAAGAGATGCACCATCCATAGCCACACGATTTCTTTTGTTAGTTTCAGACATTTTTTTGAAGGCTAATGACTCCCAATATGCCTTTAGTTGTACCCACATACCATCTCCCATCCAAAATGGTTTTCTTTGTAAATCACTTCAGGCATATTGCATTAATTTGAACTTTTTGGCTGCACCTTTTTTCTCAAAGTTACATCGCATGTCATCATTATATTGTGATAGCCATTGATTTTGCAAAACATAAAATATAAAATATATTAGAAAAATTTTAAAAAATATAAAATAATTTAAAAAAACATATATTAAATTTTTCCTAAGTCCTAAAGAAGCATGAGATTAAAGGTCAGAAAGAGATATTACATAGTTGAGAGGTAAAACTACAATCCTAACATGATATAAAAGAAAGCATAGAAAAGTTGGTTGATAACATTTTCTAATTAAATTCGAAATTTTTAATTACCTTAAATACATCAAACATTTGCTCTATTTGTTCTTTGGATAATTACTTCTATGATGGTTTTGCCTCTTGTAAGTTAGTACGTATGATTGAAGAAATTGTCGTAACCACAAACTTGTGTTGATAAAATATATATAAGACATTGAAAATAATTAAAAATTCAAAAAATAATAAGAGACAAAAGGACTATTGGCTATAGCTACATGAAAATTTAGGCATATCTACTGTTACTTCTATTTAGAATCATTTTTACTACAAACTTATATTAAAGTGTCAGTTCAAAGATAAAATAAAGAAAAACAAAGAATATTTAATTAATTTTAAAATGTAAAAAATAACTAACCCATCTCTTTCTGGACATATCAACATTTTGCTTCCATTACTGTTTCCTGTAACCTGACTACAAGAGGAAGATGGAGCTTTATTATTAAAAATTTGAAATTCAAGCATTTGAAGACCATAAGTAAGGATATGTTGAGATTGAATGTACCGAGATGAAGGTGGGCCTGGAGGAAAAGTTGGAGCTTGAGATACAGGTGGAGGCGGAGGTGGAGGAGAAGGTGCTATAAGTAGAAGTGGTTAAAAAGGATGTGGTCGAATAGGAAGGGGAGGTGGAGGTCGAGAAGGAGAGGGAGGGGGAGGCAGAGGTTGAAAGGGAGGTAGAGGTCGAGAATGAGTAAGCCGATGCAATTGAGATTGTGGTTGAGGTCTAGTGGGTTGAGATTGATTCTGTTGGGGTTGAGGTTGAGATAAAGTGGGTCGAGGCTGAGATTGACTGATTTGGTTGGCAAAGGCTTCAAGACTAGATGATGGGACAATGGATGGAATATGATTTTGGGTATTTTACTTTGGTTTCCTTGTCATAGCTTTTACTATCTAATTTAAATTCTAAAACAAAACAAGAAGTCATCAAATTACTAAAAGTAAAACACAATGTAATCCATATAAACATTTTAAGAAGAAATTAAATAAATAAGAATTAAAATTTAAAGAAATATGACTAAATTGTTCTATTGATTCCATACACAATTCTAAGGATTCAAAATTGTCTTGCAAAGAAAATAAAAATACATTACTATAATAACATCATTCAAAGTAAATGAAATTAGAAAAACAAGTGTTTTTAGTCTTCATCATCAATAAAATTTTCATCTTCCTCTTCATCGTCCCTATCCTCATCCTCCTCCTCATCATCATCATCTTCATCTTCGTCATCATCTCATCCACTTCTATGAAATCTTCTTCCTCTTCCATGAAATTTTCTTCTTCCTCTTCATCATCAATGAAATCATATGTTTGTATTTAATTCAAGTCAATTTCTTTCCCATCAGTCTCATCATCTTGCAGGTTATTGATTGGGTCATCCTCAATTGTTGCATTAAATTGTGACTCAGGCTCTTGATAGGAAACTTCAAGATTATGTCTATCATCAACCACTCGTCTAGGTTTTGTCTTGATCACTACCAACCAATCAACCTTATCCTTTTATCTTCCAGGATAAGGAGAATAGTAAACTTAGGTCACAACTTTAGGAAATATGAAATGGTCAAATTTTCTATATTCTTTCCCTTTTCTTACTTCTATAATCTTATATTGCTTATGTGTCCTCATTCCATATTTTGACGGATCAAACCAATTACAATAAAATAAGATTAACTTTTTTGACAATTGACTTGGTCATTCTAATTCTAGAATTTCTGTAAGAACACCATAAAAGTCATTTGAGGCTTCATCATGTCCAACTCCAGCAACACATACCAAGATGTTGTGTAAAATTTGTATCATTAACAAAATAAATGGGGAAAGACTTTGCTAGTCTTGAAAGTTTCCTTGCCAAGTCACATAAGTCTGAATTTTGTACCCTTAGAAAGGGATCTTGTTTTACCTATATGCATAACAAACATTCCAAATGAATAACATAATGAAATTGTAGTATCCAATTTATTGATTTAAATCGATGCTTACATATTCTTTAAACCATCATTGAAAATCAACTTCTATTTGTTCATCAATGATGCTATCATCAAGATGTTGATACATAACTTTCAAGTTTTGTACGTATATGCTACACAAGAGGATATCTATTTCGATTAGATATAATTATTGTTTGATTAATTAAAATTGACATATTTAATGTCTAATACTTACTCGACGAATAGTTTAACCTCATTACAGTTTAAGAGAACATGTAAATGGGCAACAAACAATTCTTTATCATCAAGCCACCTCATACAATATTTACCAGTTGCTTGTCTAGAGGGTTTAAAGATGGACAAAGTTCTTTGTATGCTATCTTCATGAATCCCCTAGGTTGCACCAGTAGGAAGCCCAAAATAATGAGAGCTAAAGTATGATGTTTCTTGAAGCAAATATGCTTCACATATTGACCTTTCCATATTTTTCTTGTTCTTCACGTTTTTTTTATTTTGTTTATAAACCTAAGAATAAAAAAAAACCAGCAATTATTAGGTAATACATTATATACTTATATTTTTTTATAAAATTATATAATAAATCGATCGATACCTTTCAAATAGGTACATCCAACGTACTGAACTGGCCCACCCAACCTAGCTTCACAAGGTAAATGAATTGGTAGATGCTCCATACAGTCAAAGATTCATGGTGGAAATATAAGCTCTAACTTGCACAAAATTATAGGAATATTTTGTTCCATTTTCCATAAGTGATCTTTTAGTAACATTGTTGAACACAAATCTCTAAAAAACTGACTTAGCTTGGTTATGGGCTTCCATATTGGTTCAGGAAGAGCACTCAAGGCTATTGGGAGTAGATATTCCATGAAGATATGACAATCATGACTTTTCATCCCAAACAATTTTTTGGATTGATCATCTACACATCTGGCAATATTAGATGCATAACCATATGTCATTTTCAACCTCTTCACCCATTCACACACATCAATCTTTTGTCATTTGATAGACAAAACTTAGCTTTAGGCATTACACATTTTTCATTAGCATTTGTTTTCAACCACAACTCCTTTCGACGACAATGTATTGCTAAGTCCAATCGAGCATTTTCATCGTCTTTAGTTTTATTCTTGTTGTCCATAACTGTATGAAAAAATTATCAAATACATTTTTTCTATATACATCAAATCCAAATTGTGTCTTAATAGATCGTGTTTCCAATATGGAAAATCCCAAAATATGCTTATCTTAAACAAATTATGGAAAAATCCATGCCCTGAAACTTTGCATTTCCACACATCAATTGATTTAGGTATATTGGAAATCATTTCCCACACTTGTTCACCATTTAATCTAGAAAGGGGGCTCATCTTTCTCAATTCTATTTTTGTAGAAAGCATCCTTATTTCTCTTGAAAGCATGATTAAGAGGTAAAAATTGACTGTGACAATCAAACCAAGTCATTTTGTTCCATTTTTTTAGTCTAAAACCTTTTGATTTTCCCATGCATATAGGACATGCAAATTTTCCCGCAATACTCCATCTAGACAACATCCCATAGGCAGGAAAATCATTTATTGTCCACATCAATGCAGCCCTCAATACAAAATTTTGTTTTTTTGAGGCATCATATGTTATTACACCATCATTCCACAATTGTTGCAATTCATCTATCAATGGCTGCAAATACACATCAATTTTATCTTTTGGGTTGCATGCACCTAGAACAATCATGGTTAAGAACATGTAAGGAGTCATCATACATAACTCTGGAGGCAGGTTATATGGTGTGACAAGTATTGGCCAACAAGAGTATGATTGTCTTGACTGACTAAACACAAAGAATCCATCAGCACACAAACCAAGTCTTACATTTCGAGGTTTTGAGGCAAATTCAGGAAATTGTTGGTCAAAGTATTTCCAAGCTTCCCCATCTGAAGGATGACACAATACTCCTTCTTCCCTCCGATTTTCATAATGCCACCTCATGTGCTTTGTTGATGTCTTAGAAGCATATAACCTTTGTAGCCTAGGGATGAGTGGCAGGTAATGCAATCTTTTGAATGGAATGTCTTTAGATTTTTTATTGCTCTCATTGCACGTTTTATATCGAGGTTTTCCACAAAATTTGCATTCTTTCAAATTAATGTCTTCTTTATAATATAACATGCACCCATTAATGCAACAATCTATTTTTATCTTCGATAAACCAAGCCCTGCTACAAGTTTTTTTATTTCCCTAAAATTAGAAGGTATATCATTTTGAGGATGATTTAACTCTTTCATAAACTTCATTACATCATCAAAACAAGCTTGCGACATGTTATGTTTAGATTTTAAACTTAACATTGTAATAGCAGCAGACAACTCTGATGTATTTTGACATCCTGGCCACAATGGTTGTTGAACTGAATTCAACATTTCATAAAATTTTATCGCTTCAGTGTTTGGAGCTCCTCTTCGTTCTGTACAAAATATTGGTCACAATTAAGACCAACAACACCAAACCCCATATCTTGATGTATATTAACATCTTCATAGTTCCATTGTCGACTACTAGAAGGCATTGAGTGTGCAACAACATCAACAGTACGAGGAATTCTTTCTCCATGAGATGTCCAATACCAATACCCAGGGGTAAATCCTTTTCGAAGAATATGAACATTTACTTCATCTGGGATTAAAAATGCCTCATTTTTACATTTCTTGCACGAACATCTTATTTTTCCCTCAGTCAAAAAAATTGGTTGTCGACGAGCAAAATCCAAAAAATCTCTAAGGTCATTTAAAAAATCAGTTGTATATCCACTTCAGCCAGGAAGAAACCTATTATACATCGATGCACGATGTGAAAATTCTTCCATGTTTAGTTTAACCCTACAAGTCCTAAGAAACAAAACGTAAATGTAATTACATTCTCTATACCAAGAGAAAGGTAACACATATGAAAAGTTAGTATCACAAAAAACATCTATTAACTTTCTCTTAATCAAGAGAAAGTTAATATGCATGGAAAGTTAATAACACAAGGCCGGTAAATATAATTACTTTCTCTAGATTAAGAGAGAGGTACTAAACATTGATAATCTAATACATAATTTTCTTAGGAAAGGATTTTGTCATCATGTTCCATTTTTGCTTCTTAGGACAATCTAATATATAATCTAATACATTATAAGTATAGATTTCATCATATAGAATTCATCTTTAAAAGACAATGAGCAATATTTTAAAACGAGCATCTTCAAAGATATCAATAAAGATCAGAAACAAAATGTATAATACCATATAAGTGCATTTTTTTATGTGTTTATATTTATGGTTCTTCATAGTTTTACTTTTATGCTATAATACCAAGTTATAGCATAACCTATTCAACGTTCATAAGTTTACTAAATGCACAACAAGGAGAGAGAAAGGAAGAAACAAAACCTGTCACAACAAAGGTTACATAAATTAAATTATAATGTTCACTACTCTATTCATAATCACTATACTTCATTGGGACTGAAATCAGAGACAAAGCCCGTCATAACATTATTAAATTATAATGTTCACTACTTTATATTTATATTTTATATTTTAGTTTTATATTTTTAGTTTTTAATTTTTATTTAATTTTTAGCTTTAGCTTTTATTTTAATTTATAATTTTCAGCTTTTAATTTAAATTTTAATCTTTATTTTAATTCCTATCCTTATTTTTAATTTTAATTTTAGTTTTATTTTTTCATTTAATTTTAATTTATATTTTTACTACTTAATTTATATCTACTAATTAGTTTTAACTTTGAATTTAATGTTTATATTTAAAATTATTTTAATTATACATGCTTGTTGAATTTGCTTTCGTCCATTTGGTGCCTTGCCTTTTGTAAAGATATGAGTTTTTTGTAAAAATCTGATGGGTCTATATTATTTCATCTAACTACGTATTCTGGTGTGTCTTTTAGGCCGAACCATGCGCGATAATTAATTTCATATGTTCATCCTAGTTGTTGTCTATATTTTTTAATTGTTTGCATCCACTTAAGATATGAATTTGTATGCTTGAAATCCCTGTACTTTTATGATTTTAACTTTTAATTCTGAATTTTAATTTTAGTTTCTAATTGTATTTTCTCATTAAATTTTTACTTTTTAATTTTTAATTTTTAATTCCTATTTTTAATTTTCAGTTTTTAATTTTTAATTTATTTACTTCATTTTTAGTTTTAGTTTTTATTTGAATTTATAATTTTAAATTAATTTTTTAAGATTCCTTTAAAATTGCAGGAAAAACCGTAGGTGATTTTTGCAATAACTAAAACCGCAAGTAATTCCTGCGGATATTAAAACCGCAGGTAATTACTGCGGAAATTAAATTTGCAAGTACTTTTTATAGCATAAAATTGTAAGTAAAGTCGCAGATAATTCTTGCCAATTTTAAAATCCGTAGAAAATTACCTGCAAAAATATTTTTGCAGGAATTTTCTTCATATTTTAAAAGCAGCAGGCATATTTTTTGCTGTTTACTTTTCACATAAAAATCTACAAAAATTACCTGCGAATTATTTTCTGCAGGAAAAACGACCGAAAATCAACATTATTTTAGTAGCGATAGAAGCATTGATTTAAAAGGAAATTAGTAACTTAAATCCATTGGACTACAACTAATATATATCTTATCCCAAGCATACATCCTATAAGTTGTTACTCACAGTTGTCAATTCAAGAATGTCGTTCGAACCACAGTTAAATTAACATGCATATGCTATTAAGGTGATTAAACCTAAAATAGATGATAAAAAACAAAAAAAGAATGATAACAATATTAAAATTAAAGAAAAAATTGCATTATATGATATACAGGTTTGGTTACAATAATGCAACACTATTTTTCACACTAATGAGGAGTTCTATGGAGGAGTAGGATTTAAGTTTAATGTGGGTGAAATTTTTTTAAAACATTTACTTTGACTCTCTATTTTTCACACAATGCAACACTATAGAAGTTGGGATGCCATTTCGAATTTTTAACCCATATTTAAATGAAAATAACGCAAAGAGTGTGTTTGTATAGAGTATTTTAACAATTTAAGGAATTTAAAATTCATGGCATTTGAATTGCTTACATTTGAATTCCCTTCATTCTTAAATGTCTTGTTTGGATAAAGAACACAATGCATACAAAACACTCTTATAAACGTTGGGATCTCCTTTCTGATTTTGAATCCTATTTAAATGAAAAACAATGCAAAGAGTGTGTTTGGATAGAGTATTTTAATAATTAAAAAAATTTATTATTCATAATTGTATTGGACCGAAGTCTTCCACCGAAATCACCTCAGACCAAGCTCATCTTGGTCTAGACTTTGCAAATCTTGCATAGCATAAATATTATAGATTAATGAAATAGATAAACCTAAAATGATGGTTAATTAGCTTACACCTGATTAGTGTGTCATTAGGCCTTTGCTAATTAAAGCCCATGACCTTAATCACCCTCAACTTATAAATAACAAGTAATCAATAGGTAAATAGGACGATTATTCTAATTACAAACCAATTAGCTCCAAACTGTGCTTAACCAAAACTTAAACTAACTTTATCATTGAAGTGACTTTTGCAGGTCACCCTTCGGTTGCCGAACATCATC
Source organism: Psophocarpus tetragonolobus (assembly GCA_037954015.1). Taxonomy (NCBI): domain Eukaryota; kingdom Viridiplantae; phylum Streptophyta; class Magnoliopsida; order Fabales; family Fabaceae; genus Psophocarpus; species Psophocarpus tetragonolobus. The sequence goes on from CM075692.1 coordinate 38,718,393, forward strand.
CTTACCTGTAGGAAGCGAAGGTTTAATGCATCCTACTTGGACCTCACCACATCTGAACATTGACATTCAATTTGGAGATGAGAACATTGGCACCCACCGTGGAAGCCGGTAGAACTTTTCCTTAGACCACATGGTCACTACCAGAAGACAAGCAGCGACTAAGATCAACCTCCAACAGACAGAAGAGGTTGACTCTCAACAAACCGAACACACCACTTCACTTAGAGAAATGTCCGACAACATAGCTCTAAGCACCCTGATCGCCCAACTCTGGGATGAGATGGAAAGAATAAGACATCGTAACGAGGAAGAGCTAGAAGCCCTAAAAAAGGAGAATGAGGATATACAAAGTTAGCTGGTTCAGTCCGAAGATAGCACATATCGGCCATTTAGAACTCAAACTTATCAAACAACTACTTCTCGCTCACAACCATACAATGTCCTAGCTACACAATCACAACACCTATTTATGGATGATATAATGTGATGTTCCCTTGCCACTCAATTGGAAACCGCTTATGATAAACCGATATGACAGAACAATTGATCCTGATGAGCATTTGGATGTTTACACAAGTGGGCCTATACACCATGGATGATGCAATCCTATGTACAGTGTTCCCAACTTCGTTGAAGGAAGGAGCATTGAGTTGGTTTATTGGACTTCCACTTAAATCCATCGATAGCTTTGAAATTTTGATGATCAAGTTTGGGATACAATTCGTTACCAACCGACCCCACCATCTCACTTCCATTGCACTAGTAGAATTAGAGAAGAAAAGAAAGAGCCCTTGAGAGCTTTTATGGACCGTTTCAACAAGGTTGCCATAAGTGTTAAGAACCTCAATTCTGAGGTCGCACTACACCACATGGTAACTATGCTCTGACCTGGGAAGTTCGCAGACAACTTGTGCAAGAAACTGGCTACAAGCTTAAAAGAGCGGAGAAGGAGAACAACTAAGTATATGCACATGGAAGAACTTGCTGAATTCTGAAATCAGACCTAAACCGAGTAGTGTGAGATAGGAATGGCAACAGGTCGGGACAGACATAGGTAGTGGTTACCAGCCACCTAACCCGCTATAAAAACCCGTCACCAGCTAAAAACTCGCTGGGTATCCACTATAGAAATACTCGCGGGTTTTTTTAATATCTGCGGGTAACCATGGGTACCCATGAATATTTAAAAAAATTAAATTAAATATTTTTATAAGAAGTTTTATCAAATAAATAATGTATTTTTTGGAAAATCTAGAAATAAAATTATACTAGTTTCTACAAGATTAATTAGATCTAAAAGTAGATTAATATAATGTTATAAGAAAATATTTAATACAAAAAAATATTTATTTTATATTATCGGCATTTTTATAATAAATAATTTTATTAACTATGAAGTTTTCGTAAAAAAATAAGATTGATATCAATGAATTTTGATAATTAATATTTTAAATTGATTTATTTTCCAAAAATATTATCTTTTTTAAATTATATATATATATATACATATATATATATATATATATATATATATATATATATATATATTAGTTTAGCGGGTACCTGTGGGTACAGGTACTATGCTACCCATACCCGTGCTCGTTAAGGAGCGGGTAGAAAAAAATTCGTACCCGCGGGTAATGGGTATCCATTTATATTATCCGCGTAGATATTTTTGTAGGTTTTAGTCACGGGTATTCACGAGAACAGATTTTTTTGCCATCCCTAGTTCAAGAGAGACTGAATTAAAGATAAAAAAGATAATAGAAAGAAGGACCCTACTCGAAAATCAAGACCACCTCTATTCATGCACTATATCCCTTAAGTCACAAACAAAGATAGAATACTCAAAGAGGCCCTCATTTTCGAACTCATTAGGACTCCAAAGAAGTTCCCAATAGGCATACCATTGATGAGTGTTTCGCACTAAAAGACAAGATAGAAGAGTTGATCCAAGTTGGACATTTGCAGAGGATTGTGAGCCAACATAATCGTGTGGAAGAAAGGTTGCGAGATGACCACCGAGAAGAGAAAAGAGTCAGATCAAGAAGTGATAGGAGACCCCAAGATAAAGAATGCCAAGATGATCACTGAGCACCACAAGACAACTCCCACTTGAGAGGGTCATCAATACTATAACAGAAGGGTTTGCTAGAGGTGGAACGAGCAACTCATTCCGGAAAAGACATCTCTAAGTAGTACAATAGGTTAACATAATTTCCATGAACTTATCTCGGTGTCACCTTCATTACCTAGCCATTAGTTTTATAGATAGTGATTTCCAAGGATCTGACCCACTACAAGATGACCAATGGTGATAACTATAGAGGTAGCTAATTTTGCTATAGAAAGACATTGGTTGATTAAAGGAGCTCTATTGATATACTTTATTGGTCAACCTTCAGACAACTCGATATTTTGGAGACCTCGGTTCAGCTGTTCAATGATCAATTGGTGGGGTTCTCAAGAGAAGGAGTTGATACCAGGCAATATGTGAATCTCTATACGAAATTTGGAGTCAGGAGCAGAGATTACAAGACTTTCCCTATTCATTTCATCATAGTAAATGCAAATACATCCTACAAAATTCTATTAGGAAGACCCTTACTAAATTGGCTCGAAGCCATAGTTTCCACACCACACCTTGCCATGAAGTTCTCCTAAAAAAAACGGAGATATTGTAACTGTACAAGTAAATCAAAAGACTGCTCGAGAGCGCTACTTGACTAGTCTGAAGATACTCTCCATGGATCATCCCATTAATCTACTGAATACACCTCGGGAAAATATGGTCACCATGATAGACTTAGACCCTAGAGTTGAGGATACAGTCATAGTCAAACTAGTTGAGAGCACTCAACCCTTTTTATTGAAAGGCAAATACCAAATTACAAATATAGGAGCAGAGATGACTGAAGAAAGCGAACCTATGATTTGCGATGTTCTTAGAAAGAAATACAGACCTGTTTGCATGGACAATTGCTAAAATTCCAGGGTTTGATCCAAACATTATGTGCTATAAGTTATCTGTATCCCTTTGAGCTAAGTCGGTCTCTCAAAAGAAGAGGAAGGCAAGAGAGTTGAAGAGAAAAATGGCCCTAGCAAATGGTTTATATACAACTTGGTTGTATCCTAAAAGTTGGATTCGTTCAAGAATTTTTATATAAACCTGACTTGCAAATGTTGTAATGGTTGTCAAAACAAATGGGAAAGGGTGTATATGTGTTTATTACAAGACCTGAATAAGGCATGCCCAAAATATTGCTACCCTTTATCAAGCATAGATCGACTAGTTGATGGCGCTGCAAGACACCAAGTGTTGAGCTTCTTAGATGCTTACTCTGGATATAATCAAATTCAAATGTTCCCACCAGACGAAGATAGTATTGCCTTTATTATCGACAATGTAAACTATTGTTATCGCATGATGCCCTTTGGATTGAAGACGGCCAGAGCGACCTACCAACGTCTGATGGACCGTGTGTTCTGAGATCAGATTGGAAAAAACACAGAAGTATATGTTGATGATATGGTGATCAAATCCAAAAGTTACAACGCCCACAAGATTGGCCTTGAAGAAACTTTCGCTTCATTATGAAAATACAACATGCGGCTAAATCCTGACAAGTGTGTCTTCGGAGTGAAGAGTGAAAAATTCTTAGGATTCATGTTATCTCAGAAGGGCATTAAGGCAAACCCTGATAAGTGTCGAGCTGTCATTGATATAAGAAGTCCAAAAGATCATAAAAAAGTGCAAAGATTGACGGGGAGGTTAGCATCACTGTCAAGGTTTTTACTGAGGTTAGCCGAGAAGATGAAGCCATGGCAAAACTACAACGAAAAAACGGTAAGCTCGAATGGACTGAAGAATGTGAAGCTAGTTTCAAAGATCTGAATAAAGATGTCTTTAGCAGAACCTCCCATACTTCGAAAATCTGAACTTGGAAGAGATATCCTCTTATATCTACCCATCTCGGATAAAGTCGTTAGTGCTGTTATAGTCCAAGAATGCTCGTCTCATAAGAACCAATACATTATATCAACCAAACTCTACACGACACAAAAATTCATTACCAGACAATTAAAAAACTTGTTTTGGCCTTGATAATGGCGGCACGAAAACTTCGTCCATATTTTCAAAGCCACCAAGTAATAGTCAAGATTGATTATCCGATAGCTAAACTCCTCCAAAAACCTAAGCTCGCTGGAAGACTCATATCATGGTCAATAGAATTGTCCGAGTTTGGGCTTCGCTTCAAGCCGAGAGGTGTTATCAAGGCTTAATGCCTTGCTAATTTCATAAATGAAGTTGAAGCTTAGTAGACATTGTATGTTGATGTATCGTCAAATAAGCAAGGGAGTAGTACCAAAATTGGGCTAAAAGTCCCTAATAATATTGTCCTAGAATAGTCCCTAAAGTTCAATTTTCATGCCTCTAGTAATCAAGTTGAATATGAAGCCCTCATTGCCAGGTTAACCCTAGCCAAGGAAATGGGAGATGAGAAAGTGAAGTCCTGAAGTGACTCCCAGTTAATAATGTCTCAGCTCAACAGGCAATATCAACTATCAAGTTAAAGATCTATTTCTCATTCAATAATATCACAAGTTATTGAATTTGAAGTGATTGTTTACCGAAGTCATCATTGAGCATAAGATGAAGTTTATCAAATATTCTTTTTCATTATGTATGAAACCTGTTTATTTATAGTATATTTAAACTTTATTCTTATAAGATTTTTTTTGTTAAACAAAAAAAAATCCTAATAACCTAGTTAGAATATAAAAATATTTTTAAAAAATAGGACTGTTATTAATATTTATAAGATGAAATCTATTAAATATCATTTTTCATTATTTAAAGTTGAGGTTATGGAAAGAACCCCACAAAAATAAACCTGAAGCCTTCTTTTTTTATTTAGTAGGAAAGGAGAGAGATAAATATAAAATAGTTGAATAAAATCCATATCTTTAAAATTCTTTCTCATTCAATTCTTTAAAAAGACAAAATTTCATTCAGTGACCTTACGCACTTAACAAGCAGAACTAAACTTGTATAAATGTACTATATAGAAATATACAAGTCACTTGCTACTGACAATAAGAAATACAAACTATAACTATAAGGAAATTAAAAAAATAAAAACTATATAAATAATGAAAATAGAAAATATATAATATACAAAATTGATTGTTTAACACTTAAAAGATCGACTTTATGCAAAATGTGACTATAAAAAATAATATGAGAAAAAACCATACGTTTTCATTATACAATATTTTACACAGTACCTTTATGTAACTTTGTTAACCTTCCATAATATTTATATTAATTTTAAAAACTTGATGCACGAGAAGATTGATTAATTTCAAATTTATATTCAGAATTGATTTAAGTTAAATTTTTATATATTTTATTTTACATCGAAAAAATTTAAAATTAATCATGAATTATAACAATTATGTTAGATCATGGATTTTAGAATAAATTATTCGTAAAATTCCAACATAAATCACAAAGTACAAATATGTGAATATTAAAAGAAGGATACAATAGAAATTTCACAAAAACAAAAAGATTGGAGGTGCAAAGAGGAAAAAGAGGGACTGTCATGGGCGGCTAAGTTTGCATACATTAAACCTCGCTTTGGATCATAACTGCAGAGTGTTGTTAGTTGTTACCATGCTTTGGATCATAACTTCGTGAGTACACCAAAACAAATCCAACAGTGTTAATTTCCACTGCAGCAACGTACATGAACTCACTACTGAGACATAATACAGAATTAAGGAATAAGATCATAATTCACAACACTGTAGCTCTTTTAACATCTACAAATACAATTCCTCGGTATATGTCTTATCTGCCAACACCTGATATTGAAAATTTGAATTAAAACTTTCTTATATTTATATTCACACTTATTATTATAGAAAAAAATTTATACATCTTTATATAAAATTTAAAACAATTTTTCTTATAAATTTTTAAAGTCTTTGACTATCTCACTGAAAGTTAACAAAAATTAAAATCTTTTTAAGTTTCCGGTGAGATTTTGTCCAAGAGTTAAATCGGAGGAGTTTGATTAAAAAAAAAAAACAACAAAAGATGAAGGAGAGGAAGGACTTTCCGTAAAAAAAAAAAAAAAATAGGGAAAGAGAGTGAAAGTAAGGAAGAAGAAGGGAGTTAGTTGAGGAAGAAAAAGAAATAAAGAAGAAGAAGTAAAGAAGAAAAAGTTAAACGACTGAGAAAACCAGAAAAGGAAAGAGAGGAAAAATTAGGTGGTATTTTTTATTTTTATTTTCAGAGAAAATAGAAAACAATAGTGAAAATATATTTGATTACCATTTAGAAAATATTTTTATGAAAACATCTTAAAAAAATACTGAAAATAGAAAACAGCAAAAAGTTGTTTTCAGTGTGTTTAAAAGTTAATACTATGTGAAAAATTAATAACAATATTTTTGTTATATAAAAAAATAATATATAAATATATTTTAAACTATATATATATATATAAATTTTTTATAATATTTTTTCTAAAACTGATTAAATTTAGCAATATTATTTTTGAAAAATAAAAAATATCAAGTGAAAATAAACATATTTTCCTAAGATTGAAATCTTGAAATTGAAAACAATTTTCAAAAAATGAAAATAAAAAATAAAAAACAGAAAATATTTTCTGAAACCAAATACTATGATTAAAAGTAAAATGAAAATAATAAAAAAATTAAAAAAGTAAGTATTTTAAAAAAAGGAGATAGGTAAGAATTTAAATTCTCCTTGCTATTTTGCAAGATCCCTTTACCGGAATACATGGGGCATATATGAGAACTATAAAGTACATTAGCCCAATAATAAATTTATATGGAATGTATCATAGAATAAAGTGACTTAAATGTGAGAATGAAAACATTTAATAAATATCATCAAATTAAATTAAAATAGATAGTTTAGATTAAAAATATTGTTAAAGAAATCATTAAACATAATAAAATTTCAAAAGATTTGTCAACTAAAAATAGATTAAATCTCTAAGAAATTTTAATCATCATATTTTAAAATATTTAATTATTATTTAACTTTATTTAATATGATCATTAAGCTAGCACTATCATGATAATTGTTGCCATGACTATTGTAACTATAACAACTGTTGTTACTAACATCATAAACATTAAAATCATTATAATTGTTATCACTATTGTTGTTAACAACATTACTGTTATACTTATTGACAACACCATCCCTCATTGCTTGTCATAGTGGTTGTAATGTTCATTATTTTTGTATCATAAAAAAAATAATTCAAATACTTAACAATGTGATAGTTAAAATGTTTTAGAAACTTGCTTTTCTGTTGGATGATTTTTTTAAGATTTGATGGTGTACATTATGTTATAATGAATTTATTTTTATGTTTCTTAATTTAAACTGTCTATTTTAACATGATTATAATTATTAAATATTTTAACATTTGGTATGCAAAATGCTAATAGATACAATTTTTTCGTAAAATGATATACGAAGGTGATAACAATACTCATTCCATGTTTTATATATATATATATAATAACTTTGATGTGAAATATTTAGACGAAGGTAACTTTAAAATTCATATTTGAAGTGAGATTCTAAGTAGTAATTGTTATAGGTCTTGGAATAGTTTTGGTTTCAAATTTTAAACCTATAAAAATAAAAATTAATTTATGAAATAATTTTTTGGTTTCAAGTTTTAAAACTTTGATGTCAAATTTCAATCTTATTGGAACCTTTTTTTTTCATGGTGACTAGAGATTGGAGTTTGAGACAAGTACTTGAGATATGGTGACAATCACAGACTAGTGACACTGGCGAATGAAGTTGATGGGGGAGGTAGACAATGATTTACATGCTATTAAAGAGTAATAATAAATGATCGACGATCAAAGAGAGAGAAAGACCTCAGATAATGAGATCAAAGAGAGAGAGAGTGTGGCCTTCGATAATGTTTCGCCCCATCTGCTTCTTGCACGGAAAGTTAGACTTCCGCTCATGCGAAGTGAGGAACATGGGATAGAAGGGCAATGCCACACCTGTGACCTTCCCTCTCAAGAAAAAAGTTCCGAAGTGAAGCTCTTTGACTCAGTGCTATCTATGTTAGGGGACTGGTAACCATATCGAAAAAGGAAGTTTTTCTAGCACTGATATGGCAACTGATATGGCTCATGCTCTGTAGCCTACTTAATTAATCATGCTCTCGTTCGTGCCCCATGTCTTCTATAAGTAAATGCTTCATAAGACAAGCTAAAATTCAAGCATCATTTTAAGACACATGTAAAATAATAATCAAAGACTAAAGACAAAAAATGTTAATAGATAATAATTGACATGGACCATTAACAATGATAAAAGACAAATGATAATGGTAACTCATGTTGGACCACAAGGATACTAAATGATTAATTTAAACAAAAAATAGAAACAAAATTTCCATAAACAAAATGTACATATTGTTTTGAAATGGGATACAAACTTTTTTAAAAAAACTAAAAAACAAATTATAACTATTTTAATTTAAATATGTTTCTATTTTCAAAATAAATTTTTAAATAATAAAAGAAGGAGTTGGTCACCAACTCTAACAAACCGAAACTTTTGGAGTTGAATTAAAAAATTTGCCCGTTTTGCCCTATGTTTTTGGGCACAAAAGAAGGACCCTCTTAATAACTTTTTAAGCAGCAGCCTCACAAATGGACAAGGGAAACACAAGTGAAACAGCAAGGGGTCGTGAATACCGTTCAAAACAAAATGACGGGAATTCAAAACGACTCTGTATGTTTCTTGTCTCATGAAAATGTAATTGAAGCTTATCAGTGCAAAAATCCAGTACTAACACTTTTCATTGAAAACTTCAAAATGTTTTAGCTCAAATTCAAATAAAAACTATATATGATGTCCTTGAATACGGGACAGGCATAAGTTTTTAGTTAGGGAGCAAAACTTAATCGTGCCAACAAATCAGCCACATCAATGGAAAGATAGTATTATTGTTTTGCAAATAATAAGCCCCGACACATCAAAACTTTATCTATATATTGCCCCCGGGCAAGGGGCAAGCTGAGAGACACTAAATTGTTGCACGCTTGCATTAAATATCAAATCACAAAAGAGAACGTACCTTCTCAATTATTATAATACAAACCAAAGACAGTTTCATTTTAGTGATTCAAGGAGAACCAGTTTTGGTTGGCAGTCATCTGAAGCATTAGTGGCACAATAATTGGTAAAAAACACAACATATCATGTCATCAATGCCGTATAATAATAATAATAATAATAATAATAATAATAATAATAATAATAATAATAATAATAATAATAATAATGGAGAACACATAATACCACAATTTCTCTTCATGTCCAAAAAAAATTAAAACAGTCACAAACGTAGATAACAATTATGCCATTGAAGAAATTAATAACAATGCCTTCTCTCCATTTTTCTCCTCCTCTTGATTGCAAATTGCAATTTTCCCTCCCTACTTCAACTTTTAGCGGTTAGTTTTCAGCATTCACAGGAGATGTTTAGTTACATTTTTTTTTCTTTTCGGTCAATTTTTCAAATTTTCCCTTTTTTAGAAAAATATGAAATTGGATGTGTTTAAATACAACAAATTTTTTTAAAAAATTCATTTTCCAATGAAAAAAGAGGGTGGTAACCGGAGAGGTGATGAAGGTCGGAATAAAAGTTATGAAAGGAGCATGAGAAATGACAGTAGCAAGATGCGATGGAGGTAAAGAAAGAGCATGAAAGGTAGCAACAACAACGACAGAAAGGAGGCAAAGGTCGAAATAGGAGGTGCAGAAGCTATGTGAGAGATAGTGGTGGTGGCGGTAGTCAGTGGAGAGGTGACAAAGGTTTGAGTTAGAAGTGAAGAATGACCATGAGAAATGATAGCAAAAAGGTGGCGAAAGTCAAAGTAGGAGACACTGAAGGAGCATGAGAGGTGAGAGCAACAACGATAGAGATGTGTGACATAAATTAGGGTGGAAGGAGCATGAAATACAGAGGGGGAGGCAACAAAAGAGGTAAAAGAACTCGATGTGCTTGAAGATGAGACTGTGTTTTTACAATTTTATTTGAAAATGAGCTTTTTGAACGTATTTTCCAGTTTTCCTTGTATTTTTAGAATAATTTTCTCAATTTTTTCTAAAAAATACTCCAACTAAAGAACCTTTTGAAGATATGTACTTTTCAAGTTAGTTAAAAAATTGTATAAAAATATTTTTAAATATTTATTATTTCCAAATATTTCGTAGTTCTACACATTTTTATGTTTAATTCTCTTGACAAGATGAATATATTATATTTTTTGGGAATGTGTGGAACTATTATCCAACCCTCTATAATTTTATTTTTTCTTTTAGTTTTCATTAAAATTAAAAAGATATTTTAAAAAAACTAAAAAATGACCTAATATGATAAAAGTTAAGAAACTTATATTTTTTTTTTATTTTTAACTAATTGAATTTGAAATAAAAAATATTAATACAATTAATAATACAACAATATCATGTAAACTTTATTCATAATTTTTCTCTAATAGTTAAAAAAAGTTAAGAAACTACTTTCAATTTTGTAAATTAATTGAGTTTTAAAAGAGTTATAAAGTGATTTTGTTGGTAAGGGATGAAAGGGGTGGTAAAAGGTCGCGAGTCTTATCTTCACAAAAAATAACATCCAACATTGTAGATAAAAAAAATAATTTGAGATTGAAATAAAATTAATAATACAATAATGGGATGTTACTAACAAAATAAAATTTTCATTTTAAAAATCTATTTCCCGTAGAAAATACTCATAAACTTATTTTAAATAAATTCACCTTATGTTCACACACACAAAAAAAAAAAAAAAAATCACCTTATAATGTATATCGATATCGTTTTAAAGTTACGGTTACTTATACTTATGCAACCAGTTAAAAGTCCGGTAAGATACTATTAGCTAGCTTACATTCATAAGATATTACCAAATAATAATGAAAAATGTACTGTTTCTCGAGATTTAACAGAGTAGGCTGAATGATAAATAATAAATGAAAAAATTATACTTAAAATGGAAGAATGAGATTTATTCTGCAACTTTAAAGTAATTAAATGGGCGTTAAGGTATAAGTGACAGTAGATAATTTTAAATTCGTGTATGCTGTTAGATTTCGACTTAATGATGTATTTTATTGGTAAATTGAGATATTTTCATTTTTCTATATGCAATTTTTTATTTATTTTTAATTTTTATAATTTATATTTTTATTTTAACTCCTAAAGTTGAATACTGATTTTAAAATATTTTAAAGCAGACAAAAAAATGCTACATTATATTGTCCAAAAAATTTGATAGGAACTAAAATAAATAAAAAAAAACGTATCTACTTGAATCAATGACTCCTTTAACAATATCTTACAAGAAGAAAAACTTTATAAAGCATATTGATTGTCCAAAGAGGACATTATGGAGGGAAATCCCCTAATGTTTTATGATTGTCCGTCCACCAGTGATATTCCTATTTTCTTTGTAGATGCCCAAAGCCTTTTACGTTTGTAGCTCTCATTTTTTGTAATTCATAGAAAAAAAAGAAGAAGCAAATACACAATTAAACCTATTTTATTAATATATATATATATATATATATATATATAAAATTTATTATATGTTAAAGTAGGTAAGACTGTCTTCAATTGTAAGAAAAAAAGTGTAAAGAAAGAAAAAGAAAGAGAGAGAGAGAAAATAAATGAAAAATAAAGTTGTTCAATAGTATAAAAAGTGATGTAAAAATAATAAAAATATTATAAATTAAAATTATTACAATTATAAAATTAATATCTTATTTTTTATAAATAATGATAATTTTGGAAGGTCACGCTTTTTACATTGTTTTTATGTATGTTTTAAGTAAAAAATAAAACATATAAGAACTATTAAATTAGTGGTATTTTTCTTATTATCTTTGTTATCGAACTCGAGTAATAATCATTTTCTTCTCATTTCTTTAGCCTCCAATCTAAATAATCAATTTACAAATCTAAATGATGAATCCAAAATTTCTATGAAATTATAAAAGATAGAAAAATTCCTTTTTTATATCGAATCATTCTATTATATTGACAATTTCAAAAAACTGCATAATATAATGATAGTTAGACAAATATGTTTTACCATTTAATTGTTTAAGACATCTTTCTTTTCACTCTCCATTTTTCTTAGGATTAAACAAGTGTTAAAGAATTATTTGTTTCGGATAAATCTTACAAGTTTTATTATATATAGATATTAAAAGTTCTATTTTTATTTTATAATGGTCAAAATAAAAAAAATAAATTTAAAGTACATAATTTTTCTCATAGATATTGTATAAAAGGATAAATCACCTATTATATAAAAATTATTGGTACAATTTTTTCTAGCATCCCTTCAAGGAAGAAGAAAGAGGAATTGTGATTTGTGCATATAAAGTTATAAGACTTAAACTACAAATTTTTTCATTCATTTATATTTTGTATTTTTTTGTGAAGTCATTTATATTTTATATTCTCTCTTGAGAATTTGACATAACAATGAATTAATGATTTTTTTAATTATTATTTTCATCTTTGTACACGTATGCACACACAAAATAAAAATTTATTGTTCTAAAATTCTAGGTTGGCATTGTACCATTCATTTAATGCAATTTTACCTTTCTTTTCACGTTGAAAAAGTTGTTTTAGTATTTGCATTATGCGCTAATTAATGGCCTAATGCCACGCATACAGACAACAGAATGAAAATTGCCCTCTTCTGAAATGTTAGGTTGGCATTGTACCTCTTATTTAATGCAAATTTTTACATTAATTTTTGGTGTTCCTTCTATACAAACATTACTTTTTGGTATTCATTCTATACAAACATTTGTTAAAGTAATATTTTTACGGTTTTTGTAATGCGTATTTAAGGGTATATTTTAATAATTATTAAAATTTAATTTTTAATATAAATTTGAATATATTTATTACATAAGAGAATTATTATATTTAAAAAAAATTAAATGTAATTTTTAATACTAATTTACTTTCATTTTTAATTCTATATTTTCACTTTTATCTTCTTTATATTCATAACTTTTACCACCACCACAACCATTATAGTCACTATCACCACCATTACTATTACCACTACCACTGTTGCTATCACTATCACTATTGCTATCACTACCATCACTACGTGTCACCACCATTATAACCACAATCGCCGCCACCACCACCACATGATGGTGGTGATGGTAGTAGTGATGGTGATGATAGTGAAAGTAGTGAAAATAAAAGAAGACAGAAGTGAAAAAATCAAAGTTAAAAATAGAAGTAAATTAGTGTTAAAAATAACATTTAATGCTTTTAAATATAATCACTCTCTTATAATAAATACATTCAAATTTGCATTGAAATTCATATTTAAATAATTGTTAAAATGTGTCTTTTTGCACACATTAGTAAAACTGATATTTTAAAAATCATAACTTATCGATTTGGTTGAAACATTAAGTCAATGTCAAGGTAGAGAGTCACTTGTTAAATTGCATAAACCGGTATATAGTATATAAATTTGTAATATATGTATATAGACACACATGTATATATATTATTTATATTATATACTAGCGTAAACATAAGTGTTGTCACGTTTGTGTATTTGCATTTTTATTTCGATATACTATAACAATTTTAGAGTTTAATTAGTATATACTGTCAATGTAAAACTTTTTACACTAACATTCCATCATAATTCTTTATTTATGGTAAGTTTATTGACTTTATCAATTAATACTTTAAAAGTCATATATATAAAGAGTTATAATTGCACATTAGTATCAAACTCTTTTACATTGTCAATACATACTAATTCAACTCTTTACTTTAATATGTTTTGTAATAACATAATAAAATATAAATAATTTATTGTATCATTTTGCGTATAATAATTTAATATGTATTTCCATTATATAATACTAGAGAAAACACAAGCTCTGTAGCATCTATGTATTCACGTTTCTGTTTTGATATTTATAAACATTTTAGAGTTTTAATTTAATATGTTTTTTAATAACATGATAAAATATATAAATAATTCACCATGTTACTTTGTGTACAATAATTTTAGTTTAGAATTTTTTTTTTGTTTATGTTAACATGATAGAAATATGTCAGATCATTTTGTGTACAATAATATATTATAGATAGTAGAACAATTATCTATGTCGGATATAAATATTTTAAAATAATTTTTTTATTAAGGATATAAGGTTGACTTAGTCGCAAAGTTTAAATTTGGAGAGGGAGATGTTGCATGTTCAAGTCCCTCCAATGGAAAAGTAGTTCACTTTTTAATTTTTAAATAGGCATAATGGTAGAATATGTATTTTGAAAAGTGGACATGAAAAAAGAGGTATTCCCTTTACTAATAATATATATATATATATATATATATATATATATATATATATATATATATGTGTGTGTGTGTGTGTGTGTGTGTAAATTATAGATTGTAGATTTTAGAACAATTATCTATGTTGGATATAAATGTTTTAAAGTGATTTTTTTTCTTAAGATTATAAGGTTGATCTAGTGACAAAATTAATATTTGGAGAGATAGAAGTTGCGAGTTCGAGTCTTTCCCATGACAAAGTAATTTATATTTTAATTTTCAAATAAGCAAAAGAGTAGAATAGGTATTTTGAAAAGTGAACATTAAAAGATGTATTATTTTCTTTATTAATAGTATAGATACAATGTATAATATAATATTATAGATTATAGAGATAAATCATTGATAGTATAAGGTTAATCTAGTAACAAAATTTATGTTTAGAAAGATAGAGGTCGTGAGTTTAAATCCCTTCTTTGACAAATATGTTTATTTTTTAATTTGTAAATAGGTATAAGGTAGAATAATTATTTTGAAAAGTGGACATGAGAAATTCCTTTTATTAATATTATAGAAGTATATACATATATACTTCCTTTTATATATAATCTATAGTTGTTATAACCCTTATACTTGTACACGGGGATCGAAAAGTGGACATGGGGAATTCCCTTTATGGGGGAATTCCCTTTATTAATAATCTATAGCATATATATATATATATATATATATATAAATAAATAGATTATTGATAGTAGAACAATTATGAGTATTGGATATAAATGTTTTAAAATACTTTTTTCCATAAGTTATAAAGTTGATCTAGTGATATTTTACATTTAGGGAATGAGAGGTTGTGTGTTTGAATCCATCTTTTGACAAAAAAAATTATTTTTTAATTTTTAAATAAGTATAAGGGTAGAATAGATATTTTGAAAAATGGACATGTAGAACAATATGGACATTGAATATAAATAATTTTAAAGTACTTTTTTTCATAACTTATAAGGTTGATCCAGTATCAAAGTTTACGTTTGGAGAGCAAATGTTGTAGGTTCAAATCTCTTCTTTAACAAAGTAATTTATTTTTTAATTTTCAAATAGGTATAAGAGTAAAATAAATATTTTGAAAAGTAGACATCAAAAGAGAATTTCTCTTTATTAATAGTATAAATACATATACTTTATATTTAATATAGAAACTTTAACAGTAACTTAGCAGATAGCCATCCTTTAATTTTTATTTTGTTTGGATCATAATTAGGTACAAGTATAAGGATTATAACAACTATTTTGATCATTTTAGTAACTTAAAAGGTAACACACTAGTAGGCATGGCAAGAGGGAAAGGTCGGTCAGGATAGGTATGACATTCTAATCCCCATCGCCTTGCTCCTGAAAGTCATCCTCATCCCTATTCCTATACCTAACAACTATGAGATTTGTCTCATCTCTGTTTCCATCGAGTATTAAGTATACTTGTACTCGTTCCATACCTGCAAAAAAAAATTAATATAATGATATTAATTCAAAAGTTATCTAATAAACATAAATTTTATAATTTCTGAATTAAATGTCAAGTCTTTCTTTTTGGTTTTTTAAGACAAATGTCTAATTCTAAGTGTGAAAACTTTCTTCACACATCAAAATTGTAATTTGCGAATAAAACATGAATCTAAGAGGTAATTTGTTTTGAAAAATAGGTATAATAAATTTAGGATAATAGTTTGAAATATTTTAGTAATTAAATAAGGTGGGTATAGGGGCAAGTACAAGGATGAGTGAATACATATATCATCATTCTCGACTTAACAAATCAGGTATTTTTTATACTTATATCATGTCTGATCAAATTAGGAATTTTCCCGTCAACTTCAACATATGTTCGGGGATAACCCACAGGTACACGTTTATTTCTCATCCTGCACACTAGCTTTCAAAATTATAATATTTTTTGTGAAAATATTATATATTAATAGTAAGAAATAGGAACTATGTACCTCAATTATCAATTTTATTTAAAATTTTTAAATAAAAATAAGATTTGGAGGAGTTATTTTTTAATAACTATATTCAGGTAGTTATTTTTTAAAATAAATGTTTAAGTCAAATGTTGTTTTAAACCGGTGTAAAAAAAGTGGTTTCTAAAATCAATTATAAGAGTTGGAATAAAAAAAAAAAAAAAGAGAATTAGTTAAAGGATAAAATAGTCTACATAAAAAAGTATATATGAATCATGTTTATATAATGGTGTCGATAATAACAATTTTCAATAAGTTAAAAGGTGGTTAGTGAGCGAAGATGAGAAAAGGTTCAATCCATTATGGTTTAATGACAGATCCAGCATTGGTTTTGAGAAAAATTATCAAGTCAAAACGATTTTTAATCCAAGCTCAGACCAATAATGTCACTAGTTTCCGATTAGAATGGTTAGATAAGTTAATCCAAATCAATTTTTAAAATTGCATGATTTAAAGAATTAAAAGAACTAGGTTTTGAATTAAGATAATATTATTAAGTCAGCGCTTCTAACATACTCCCAATAGGATCGGTTCTACATTAGAAAAAATAAATTCCTCATTTTAGGTTTTTCAAAAATAAAATATAAAATATTAATAGTTTTATTATTTTTTAGGCATCATAATTTTTTTGTTATTTCTGTTGCTACAAAATTATTATTTATTAGTTTTAATTAATAAAAATATCTCTTAATTGATTATAGCAAAAATTTATTTTTGACTATATTAATTCTCATCCAAATTAATTTAATAAAATATAATTATTAATTAAAAAAAATCACTTTAGACCTTAAAAAAAATAGAACTAAGAATATCATCGTTCTAACTTCTAAAGACTTCCGGCGGGTTAACCATTCCATTTACATGATTAGCAAGCAACAAATTCCATTTTGCCTTCAATCATGCCCACAACCTCATTTTCACAACAATGATGCACCTGCAATTATTACATATTATTGAGAGAGTATACTTTGCAATTCCAATTTTCAATCTAAAAGACTTATTCCTTCTGTTTTTTATTTTATTTTCTTGGTAGTGTATGATATTACGAATTCGGTAGCGGATTTTTTTTTTTGAAATGTTGATTTTCAGAGTTTGGTACCTCGATTTAAAATATATATATATGTATATATATATAGAGGAAGGAATACACTTAGTTTAAGAGTAAGTATAAAAGACTTACTCCTCATCTTATTTATTTATTTCTTAAAATCTAGTAGTTATAATGAATAACTAACTTTAATAACATAAATGGTGGAGATGAAGAGTAATTCTTTTATATTTATTTTTGGAGTAAACAAATCTTCTCCTATATATATATCATAGAGAGAAAGAAATCCACCTACTTTAAGAATAAGTTTAACCGATTTATTCTTCATCTCAAAATTCATTTTCTTGAGATCTAATTGTTGTAATTTGAATAAAGTAAAATTTGAAATGTAAAAATTAAATATATCTAAAATAAATATTTTTAGTTGTATGTTTATATTAAAAATAAATAATTTTTAAATAGAAATACTAAAATAAATTCATGTAATTAAATTTCTATACATTTAATAAAAATATTTAAATTTTTTTAAAATGTAAATATTCATAGAGACAAATACAACTATCTTACTATTCACCTTTCTCTATTAATAAAATGGATGTTCATTTAATGGGTTTTTTAAATGAGTCCAAGTAAAAACTTAAATAGCACATCTTGATTCACCAATAAAATAAGATAAATTCCAATAAAATAAGGAAAATGTCTTATTTTAATTTTATCATTAATACAGTAGATATCATATTTAATGTACTCACTACTCACACATAATACATACACTACATGTTTTATAGTAATGTATTTTTTTCACATATGTTTCTTGTATTTTTTTTATTATAAATTTAAATATTTTTCAATTTTTAATATTTTATAACAATAAATAAGAAATAGATATATTTATTATTTTAAATATAAAAAATAGTTAAAAATTTTTAAACCTAACAAGCTCACACATATATAACAAATGATAGGTAAATTTTATATTCAAAGAAAAAACGTAGAATATGTAACATTCTTGATAAAATATTATTAACTTTATTTGTATTAAAAGTATATTACATGTTAAATTATTGATATAATTTCTATTTTTTAAGCAGTAAGTTTATTAGAAAATTATTATTTTTAATCAATTTGTAAAAAAATTAATGTACCTACCTTGGCCCAGCATACCTTGGCCTAAATCTTCTAAGAAGTTGACTTATGAGTTTGGGAAACTTATGTAGCTATCTAACCTAATACACCTCGACTTAAGAGGTCACACACCCCAAACCACCTATGATGACAAATCTAACTACTTCATCTAATACACCAGAGATCTCTCAAATCTCACATACCTCATATAACCACAGTAAAAAATATATAATTAGACTTCAAAATCATAGCATTTATCTCTAACACCTCCATCATTTATCTCCAATGACTCCAAGATCAGGTATTTTCTCACATATACTTTTCATCTTATATACTCACTTAGGTGTTGGAGTCTTTGTAGATATTCACCTGCTCTTACCTACCGGAAAGGAGGTTGGGGATTATGTTGCTCAAGAATTAGTTGTTTGTATAAGAACAATTAATTTTAAAAATCTTTTTATATGATATAACCTAATTTTTAAAGAAAAATAAAATTATAACCTAATTTCAAACAATTTTGAAAATTGCAAATTTATTTACAAAAATATGTAATGCAATTTCATTAGGTTTAAAAAGATGCATGTCTTTTATTTTTTAAATGCTGGGATGTGATATTATAATTAAACTTTATTTAAATTAAAATACATTTATAAAATTTACTTGTGTACTTTTCTTTCACATGAATTCCAAATTTCACAAATAGATGACAAAATTATGAATCAGACTATTTAAAATAATGATTAAAGCAACTTTATAATAAATAAAATAATGTGAATGAAAAAGAAGGAAGTGAGAGATATATTTAAAATCTCTGAATTAACAAAATCTAACCATTTATTTTTTGTGTTCACAAAGTAATATTATTTATGTAGGAATTATAGTAGAGCATAGTTTTGGGGGAATATTGATTGAAGAAATAAGTTGATATGAAGTTTTTGTCTGATATATTATTCCCTGAAGAGAGAGTTACAGAATATTGGCCAATATGTGAGCCCGTGCCATGTTTTGTAAGAACTATATGCATGTTAGCAGTAGACTGGAAATGACACGTGAAGTATGTTGATGAGAAGCAGGAAATAGTTAGCTGTGACCCAAAATTGTTTGGAATCTACATGGAAGCTGAGTGGTGGAGCCGTTGGAGAAAAAAGTGATTGTGATTGTGATGTTGATGTTGATGTTGATGTTGATGTGAGGCAGCCACTGATACAGAAGATGGCCGCACGAGGGGAGCAACTGTCCTTAGCGGCAGCTGCAACGGGTCGTACCCACAACTCACCTTTTCCCTCCCTACGATTCTTGCTGTCGGCTACCTCTCTCATCTTCACTCTTCCCTTTCACTCACTATTCATATTTTATATATCTCGGGAAATTTATTTTATTATACATATTACTTTTTCTCTAACAAGAAAAGGGTATCGATGTAATAAAAATTCAAATAATTTTAAAATTAAAAATTGGAGGCATTGGGTGTATGTGACAAAACTAAAAAAGTTGCGTAATTTACTCTATTTTTTTATCAACAAATACAAAGAATTAATTTGTTTATTTACTTAATGAAGAAATTTAAATTCATGAATGAAGCTTATAACTTTCACAAAAAAGTTGAATATATAACATGTGTATGAATTTATATAAAATTATTTTAATTCAATCAATTATTTTATATGTCAAAATTTAGATATGGTGATAAAATAAATGCAATTGAATAGCTCTAATCCCTATGTAACAAAGAAAAAAGTACATGTGACTTTGATTAGTATATAAATCATCATGCGCATGAGCTGGAAGCTTTGGATAGTAAAGACAAGATGAAGAGTTGCAAATTTTTTTTAAATTGTACTAGTGAAAACAAAAATGTAATCATATATTACACCCAAAATATAGAACAAAACATGTGTTTTCATTTTTATAATGTATTAAATAAAAATATTTGGTATGCTTAAATATATGGCACCCAAAATATTGAAAAAAAGGAAATTCTTTAGATCAATATTATAATTAACCAACCAAATAAATATAAAAAATTATTTCTTTTATATTTAGTACCTTATTATAAACTTTTATGATTTCATGAGAAAAGATAAAAGTGAAAGAGTGTTGCGTAAAAATTATAAAATAAGGTTAAGAGTGAAAGGGTGGTGTGTAAAAATAGATATGAGGCAACATTTAAATGATTATAAATTGCATGTGTAAAAAGAGATGTGGTGAGATAGAGGAACTAAAAGTGATTTAATAAAGTCTATATGAAAGTTAAATAAATGGTATTGTTGGTATTTAAAAATGTGGAATCAAAGAGGGCAATTGTCTTTATTACTGTGGACATCAAAGAGAGCATTTGTCTTCAATTTAATCAATTATTTCATATGTCAAAATTTTGATATACATGGTAAAATAAATGCAATTGAATAAGTGGATAACTATATAATTATATAGCTTGGATTCCTGTACAACAAAGACAAAAGGTACATGTGACTTTAATTAGTGCATAAATCACCATGCGCACAAGCTAGAAGCTTTCTATAGTAGAAACATCGTGGACTGCAATTTCTCTTTAAATTGTACTAGTGAAAACATATGCATTTCATGTCTGCATTTTTATAATATATTAAATAAAAATATTAAGCATGCATACACATATTGCACCCCAAAATATAGATGGAAAAAGGTAACACTTTAGATAGCTATTATAATTAACCAACCAAATAAATATTGGAAATGATCTTCATGATATTGAGTACCTTATTAGAAACTTTTATGATTTGTATGAGAAAAGAGAAGAGTAAAAGAGTGTTGTGTTAAAAATGTACAATAACGTCAAGAGTGAAAGGGTGTGTAAAAATGGATGTGAGGCAAAAAGGTGTTAGATACATGATAACATTAGGTGATTATGAAATGAAAGTGGATCCATATAAAAAGATAAGTAGTGAGATAGAGGAATTAAAAGTGATATGATAAAGTATATATAAAAGTTAAACAAAGGATATTATTAATATTTAAAAATATGGACACCAAAGACGAGTCTATATAAACGTCAGTTTAATAAATTATTTCATATGCCAAAATTTAGATATACATGATAAAATAATTGCAATTAAATAAGTAGATAGATGTATGATTACCCTATACTACAAAAACAAAAGATACATGTGACTTTAGTTAGTTTATAAACCATCATGTGCACAAGCTAGAAGCTTTGGATGATAGAGAGAATGTGGGTTGCAAATTCTCTTTAAATTGTATTCATATACAATGGAGGTAACACTAAAATATAATGAGAATTGTATAAAATAATGATCGATTAATAGTCATAATGGTAATGAAATTTGAAAATTAGATAAGAGTTTGAATAAGAAATTTCAAAAAGAAATTCATTTTATTTTGAGAATTTCAAATGCTTTATGATGAAATATATTATTTGGATGAGAAAATTTTAAAAACTTAAAATTATAGTCATTTGTTAACGAATTTTGATTAATTAAAATTATAGAATTTTAAATTTCTTTAAAAAAAGTAAGAATTTGAAATTATTCAAACCTAATTTTTTAATTGAAGTCAACCGAGGTTATTTTTACTTAAGATTAGATGACATTTTTTTAGGATGTGTCAATTGAATTTTTTGCTAACATTGGTTGAAGTTATTTTTCTAGATGCAGACCTCTAAAGCTTTATATAACATTTTGTTTGACTTCATATTATTATGGTAGGTGTATATTAATGACCAAATTTAAATTCACACTCTTATGGTCAAACCACCATGATGCGGGAGTTGCCTTACTTCACACTTTTGTTAAATAAATTAACTTTAATCAACATCGACAAAAGAAAACTTTAAGACAAACTATTTCTCCAAATAACAAACTTATCCCTTTAAAAGAGCTACAGAACAAGCCACGAGCCTATAGATTAGCCAACAACGTTTGCAAACCAAGCTTTGGGCTTGCTAAGTTCGTGGACTGGCTCATGAACTTTGGCTCGTATACTCTATCCCTACCTATAGGTATATTCAAACTTGACTAAATCAGATGGGATGGGGATAGGTATTAAAAATTTATACCCATCTGTTTCATACTCAAACTCGTATCCGTCTCGCCTTTTATAGTGGTGAAGATAGAAATGGTTAGACTCATCTATACCCCATCTTGTTATCATCCTTAGGTTAGCATGACTCTTTAGAAGCCAGTCGAATATCTCATTATACCCTTTAGTTGAAATAAAGAAAACTCATAAGATCAATACTTTGTTAATACCTTAAGAAAGCCTTGGCCTAGCTTAAGGTTGAGACCTAATTACGAAAACTTCAGACTAGCCTAAGGCCGAGACCTTATGGATACATTATGAAAACCTCAACCTAACCTAAAACTTAGACTTTGCCAAAACATTATGACAATTTTAGCCCAACTTAAGACTGAGACTTTACCAAACATTATGAAAACCTCAACCCAACATAAGGATGACACTTTACCAAAACATTATGAAAACCTCATCATGAACCACTCTCTGGCACTTTGTCTTACAATATTATGGCTATCAATAATATTTGATACTTTATTTTTCTATTTTTCGTATGACACATCATCAAGAAATATTTATTTACAGTGCTTAAGTAGGTTCTATGTGTATATCTTACTCACGTATACACTTTTCAATTGAAGCAAATTTATTAGTACTCATCTCTTCCATCCACTATTTTCCTTTTGGTTCTTAAATGGTCCCACAAAATCACCTTTTTATACATTACATCAGTAATTTATTTATCAAGTTATAATTATTTTATTTATAAAAAAATAAAATACAAAATGTAAAAATATTTATACTATTATTTTGCAAAATATTTTTAATAATACAAAATAAATTAAATTTTGCAATTATCGCAATATAAAATTACAAGTGTGGTGATTTAAACATGGGTATCCATAGTGGGAGGTTGAAAATTTAACATGAAATTTAAATAGGGATTTATGTTGAATTGATTTTGATTTGGTTCAATGAAAACAAATCAAAGAGATAATAGACAGTGAATAAAATTGGTTTAAGAATGGACTTTGAGAAACAAATAATGAGAGAAAAGAAGTAGATTGTGAGAGTAAAAAATGATTGTGGGTCTTGTTGGACATGAATGCCATGATCTTATATTTTATTTTGGTTTTTGTGTTCTATTCTTTCTTTTTGAACATGTCAAACATGTATTGATGTGAAATTGTATTGATTATTTTATAACTTAAACATGTGTGTTTTACTTTACATTCTACAAGTCTTTTGTAAGTGGTGGTGAAGGTTTGGTCAAGCAATAAATACAAATAATGCATTTAGGTCTTCCTTTATAAGATATAGTGATTTTTCAATGTCTTTATGATTATGTTTTTGATAATCATTGTAACATCCCAAGAAAGTTCATGTCACAAAGCCACAAACATATTCTTGATCATGAATATTATTTTAATTTGATCAAGGTTTTTATTCTTAAAATGTTTAGAAATCTTTTACGCATTGATCTAAGCAAGATGTCTTCAATATTTATTATGGATGATTAAATGGACCCAAACATTATTCTGGTTTTGGCTGAGATCTGGAATAGTGTTTTTCTATAAATATTTGTGATAAGGTTTTACATGGTAATTTCAATTATGGGATTTGAATCATGGGATAGGATTTCCTAGTGGCTTCTTGTGATAGTGTTTCACAAGATGATTTTCTTATAGGATTCAAGAGAAGGTTAGTTATAGGTTTTGCGTGTGCATAATGTTTGTACTCCAATTTATAGTAAAAAGAATTTGACTTAGGTTGTCAGGCTAACACTGAATGTAAGTAAAGGGTTTGACTGGATCAGCATAAACTCTGAGTTCTTATCCATCTCTATACTCTATTTATGTTTGTATACCTTGTAATTATGAACTAATAATCATCTTTCTAAATAGATGGTTTGAAAATCCACATATACCTCTTACAAAATATATTATTTTAATCATAAAACTCATAACCCAACCCTTACATAACTATGTGCACGTTCTAACATCCTATCTCATCATCTATATTTGTTGCAAACATTAACTATTTAAAAGAATTCTTTGAAAAAAAAATTTAATTAATTTTTTTTAAAAGAATCTATCAAACTTCTAGATTCCTAAGCGAGATCAACAAATTTTACTTTTGCAGCAATGCAGATGTCAAAAGAATCTATTAAACTATTTTTCTAATAATTTGATAGCTTGCTTTTGCAGGCAATACAAATGCGAAGTTTGTTTAGACACATTTATTGTCATGTAATTTATTATTAGTGTCACATACTATTCAATATTATTAAAGTTATAGAGTTTAATTAGTATACACGGTCAGTTTAAAAGATTTTTACACTGACATCCAACCATAACTTTTCATTAATATGACTTTTAAAACATGAATAAAGTTAACAAATTTTTCATTAATGAAAGGTTGTAAAAATTTTTACACACTGACAATGTATACTAATTAAATTCAAAGTTATATTTCGAAACACCAAAATAAAACAAGTGTGACGAAGTAAAAAAAATAATTTAATTTGTTCAGTTAAAATTTAAAATATCAAATAAAATCACAATCGTATTTACTAAAACTAACACATTAACCATTAATACTTGTCGTATAAAAATAAATAAAATTACTTTTAACTAAACCTTTTATATAACACATTTTTCTCAAGTAAAAAATTATTGCTTAAATCCAGAATTCTTGTTAGGATTTAACCTCTTTGGTCTAAATCCAAAATTCTCCCTATTCAGTGATGATTGTTCCTTTTATCCCCCAAGTAAAGTAAATGGGTTCGCAGCTTTTTTCCTTTAGGTAAAAGAAAAATAAGGAAGAACATGAAAGGATGAAGAAATTATAAGGAAAGAAATAAAAATTTATTTTAAGCCATCCAAATAAACTAATTAAGCCATTGCCCCAAACTCCAATAGGCGAAACCTGAAATCATTAATATAGTTTGTGGCAGTTGAGGTAGGTAGAAGAAAAATAGAATGGAAAATCATAGGTCTTGCTTTATGATAATTTATGTGAAACCACATGGGTAGGGTGGTGCGACAGAGATAAGGACTAGTCAACGACTTGGAAGCACTTGAATATGCATATGGTGGTTGAGGTGTTAAGAATTTTTTTTATAAAATTTTTTCATAAAAAAAAAAATTATTTGTGATTGATTAGAATTTTAAGAAAAAGCATAAAATTAGTGATTCCAAAAAATTCTAATAATTATAAAGATAGTTTAAAAAAAATGATTTTTAAAAGATTTTTCTAATAGTGATTGTAAAAACTAGAACGTTAATTTTTTTTTTTTTGAGTGGTAGGGCGATTTTTGCCTGGGGAAAGGTGGTAGAAAAGAAAATGAATTCTATGTTTCACAACACATTTAATCTAATTTTTAATTCTTTTATTAGATGAAAAACTTATATGATTATTTGATAAACAAATTTTTTTTAGTAGGTTCTATAATGTTTTTGAAATACGTGATTATTATTAACAAAACTAATTAAAAATCTAGGTAAAAATTAAAAAGTAACTAAATAGTAGTTGATGACTCAAAGTAACTATCATGATATTGATACATATAATCATTACCGGTGGAAATGACTAAACTCTATTAAGAATTAGTAGTTGAAAGCTAAATTAGGTTATTAAATCATAAGTGTTTGATAAAATTATCTCTTAAAATAGTTAAAAATATAAAATGACATAATGAACAAAAATATAATAAATTATTATCTTGTATGAAAAAAGATTAAAAATAAAATCTAATTAAAGGATAAAAAATGAAAAAAAAAGAAGCTAGAAGCTAGCATTTTAGAAAAACGTTACTTTAATTGATAATTTTACCAAAAATTTATGATTGAATAAGCTAACTAATTATTAACTTTTCACTAGCTTTGGAATACTAATTAACTTTTTTACTTCTATATATTTTTTATAATTTTTAAGCTTTTAATTAGGTTTTTAGTTAATTTTCTCAAAATAAAAAGAAAAACTATGATCAGAATCATGAAATAATTCACACTATAGTAACTAATATTATGTCAGAGGGCGTGCTACACACCACAAATTTACACACTTTTTTGTCTAGAAATCTTGAATAAGAATTAGTGTGGTTTTTTTATCACAGAATTATTGTTGTGTAGTAACAACTGTAAATAAATTTTTAATGTTATATTTAGTAAAATTAAATAAAAACCTAGTTGAATGTTAAAAAGTTACTTTGTAGTTGAAAGTTATTTAGTTAGTTTATTAAATCATAAGTATTTAATAAAATATTGATTGAAATAGCTGAAATGTTAAATGACATAATAGAAAACTTAATAAATAATTACATCATAGAAAATATTAAAATTAAATCTAATAAATATTCAGGAAAAAAGGAATAACTAAAAATTGAAGTTAAATTTTAGTTTAATTTTTAAAAAATGCTACTTAAAATAGGGTTTAAAAAAAACCCTAGAAGCTAATAAACATAGTTTGTTTACCAAATAATCAAATAAATTTTTAGTTAGTAAAAAAACTTTAAAAATAGTTAAAATACCTTATCAAAACATAACCTAAATTTATTTATTATTTTATAAATGTGAATCAGTATAAATATTATATTAAAAAGATTTTATTAATGAATAATAAGTTATTTTTTTTATTTTTCCTCTAAAAAGGTTATTTTTTAACTGGAATACATAATAAAGTTATGATTATATATTGTCCTAAAATATAGTAATGGTGTGATATGTGTTTACATATATTTTTAAGATTTGTTAATATGCATTTTTTTTAATTAGAAGTACCTTAAAAAAAAGTTATAACTAGACCATATCTTAAAATACACTCATAATGTAACTTATAACATATCCAATTTTTTATTGTTGAAATATATTAACAAGTATATATTATTAAAATGTATTTTAAGATAGGTTTTTTTGGTAATAACTTACTAATTTGCTCTAAATATAAGAAAAAGTGCATGTGCATTAGAGTAAAGAGATCTCTTAACGTAACTAACATATTTTTTAGTAGATATACATGTGGTAGCTAGTAATAAGCCACACCCTTAACGAATTTTAAGATAATTTCTAACTATAACTTACTAATTAATAAATAAATGAATGTATATATAACTTGAGACTTTTAAAATAGACTTTTATAAAAATAAAGAATACCCTTATGTAGAAATCGTTAACATGTTTTTTATGAGAAATTTTTAACATATTTTAACTAAGAAAAGCGAGTAAACATTAATCAATCTTACATAGAACAGCAAACCCTAATAAAAAAAATTTGGAAGTCATATACTCCACACAAATGGGTCCCTTCCCTACACACAAGGCACAAGCTTTAAATTCATCTAACACATACAACCGATTTACAGAGAATAATGAAGACCTTTGAAACTTAATTTACTCACAAGTCACAACACCCACACGATCGAGTATGAAACGAAAGAAACGACAAAGTCCGAAACCTTGATTTACCGTGCAAAACAACTCCTCAAAGTGGTTTTTTCTACGAAAACAAACAAACAAACGGGGACAGATTCCACTGTTCGTGCAAAGTAACGGCTTTCTTCTGAGAGTCCTAGGCGGTAAAAAACATTGTTACAACTTAATAGAGTTGGTATTTCAGGTTATTACTCATTGAAATGTTACATTTTTATTTTAAATTAAATTAAAACTATAAAATTTTTAAAAACCACATGTTGCTACAGGTGGGAAATAAAATAAAACCAGCATGGGCTTTACTATGGCTCTTTCAGGAGGCCACATGGCCATTTACATGTGAGACTATTTTTTAACGAGTAACGTTACAGTGGGACTCATATTTTTCCTCACACTTAAAAAAATTTATAATAGATTCTCATACATATTATGTTAGAATCTACATTTTGACTCCAATTAGATGAGGATTATTTCTCATTTATATACTTTATTTTGAAATTACCTGTGATGTGCTTCGGACACAAACAATAATTAAAGGATAAAGTTTTGTTTTCAGGATACAGATATTAAAATTTTCTATGATTAATGTTATATAATTAAATTGATTAAGGATTTCTTCTAAGGACATGCAGGTTCTAAAATTTTCTTTGATTAATTTGTGTTAAGAAACATTTTATATTATACTGTTTGTCTTCAAAAGTCACAAAAATTAAGATCTATATATTTTTAAACGATGTTATAAGATGATTTAATTAAAATTAATTTAAAAAAATAAAAAAATAATAAGATCACGTGGACCCTAAAAAAGAAAAACATAACTTTCGTTATCAAACGTGATTATGAACAGAAGTGAAGTGTTGTTGTAGTGGAAAAAGCCAATGAGCTTAGAAACTAAAAAGCGCCCACAAATGAAATTTGGAGTCATATTGGGGCTCAGAAAATTGGGCAGCCATGTGACCATGAATTACACTCCCAGATAAAATGGAATCAAAGCTATCGTTTTCACAGTAACATCTATTCAAGCTTGTGGTTTTCGTGCTACCAAGTCTATTACTTATTGGCCACCTCCTTAAAGTTGTTTAAGAGAGTTTGAATTAACAGTTACTCTAAGTTGAAATAATATTTATTTTTTTAAAATGTTTTTTAAATTTTTATTTTATTTTTGATTTTTTTGCTTCTTTTTTTCTTATATCATTTTTTCATTTTTACTCTCTTCTCATCTTATGTTTTGCCGTATATTCTTTTTACTATTTTCTTATCTCTTGGTTAATATATATATATAGTATAACTATTTTATTTTTTATTTTTTTTAGTATAATAATTTAATTAATTTTTAGTATACTTAATTTATTATTTTTAGTATAAATGTTTAATTTATTATTTTTCATTATAATAAATATATTTATTATATTAATTTACTTAATAAATTATGTATTCAGTATAGTTATTTAATTCAATATTTAGTGTAGTATAATTATTTATTTCTTATTTTTTTAATAGAGTAATTTAATTTCTTTTTTTAGTATAATATTTAATTTCTTAATGAATTGTGTGTCTAGTATAATTATTATTTTTTTATCTTTCCAACTACCGTTTGCTATAGAGTAAAAAAATTTTCACCGGAGAGTAAAAAATTGCAAATATTTTTACTCTCTGCAAACCATTGTCGAAGAATAAAAAAAAATTACAAATTTATAAATTAAAACAAAAAGTCAATATAATTATTGAATAATTAATTACGTATAATGATATTTAAACTAGAAAATTTCAAATACAGTGCTCAAAGAGAAAATAAAGTCAATATTAAATAAAACAAAAATAAAATAAAAATACCATAAACATATATTCCACTGAAAAAAAAACACAAACAAATAACAACTTATTTTTGTACTTTTTTCCCTTTTTTAGCTGTAGCTTTTATTTTTAAAAACAATATGTTAGAACATATTTCAATTTATTTTGAAAATTATAAATTAAAATAATTAAAATTTTAAATAACTTAACTATAAAATTTAAAATAATATTTGTTTCAAATTCAAAACAATAATTAAAATCATATTTATTTAAAATTTTAAAATAAATTTCACACATAAACAAGGAAATATTAAATATATTCATATATTAATTTTTTCAAGAAAATATTAAATATATTTATATATAATAAATTATAAAGATAAAAATTTCATTAACTCCTGATTAAATTTTTCTTTAAACTTGTATTTTAGGAGTTATAATAGTATTCATTTGAAATAATAATGTATTTAGAACTCAATCTCAAAATTAATAATCAAAGTAAGACAATTTTATACTAACATATCCACAGTAATTTATTTTTGTATTTCTTTTCTCTTTTTTAGTTGTACCTTCCATTAAAAAAATGTTAGAGCATATCTTAATTTATTTTGCAAATTATAAATTAAAATTTTAAATAACTTTAATTATAAAAATTAAAATAATATTTATTTTAATTAATTAATTTATTTAAAATAATATTTATTCCAAATTTCAAATTTTAAAATAAATTTCACATTTAAACAAGGAAATATTAAATATATTCATATATTAATTTTTAATAAAATATTCAATATATTTATATATTAATAAATTATAAAGATGAAAAGTCTATTGACTAGTAATTAAGTTTTTCTTTAAATTTGTATTTTATAAAAGTTATAATAGTATTTTTTTTAATTGAGCAGTAATTTTTCTTTCAAATTTCATAATTTTTAATTGAACACTATTTGAGTTTTTTCATTTTTTTACTCTTCTTAGATGCAATTCCAGAGAGTTAAATTATTTAGAGTATATTGGAAATTAAAAATTTAGTAGTGTGAAAATTCTCTTATCTAATTGTTATAATTTTAGAATTGAGCCCATTATTGAATTCGTAAACATATTTATTTAAGATCTAATAAATAGTCGGTTAAGAATAATTAATGAAATTTAATTTTATAAAATTTTATTATTAACTATATCATTAAATGAATTTTGGTGTTAATAATAATTAATGTATTTTTACTTTATTCAAAGGATAAAAATTATTATCAATGTTATTTAGTTTTAATTGATATTTTATTTTATGTACACAAAAAAAAATTTAAAAAATTAAACATGAAATAATTACAGTTTTAATTCATAGTTAATTTTTAATTAAAGAAAATAGAATGTACGCAATCCCATTTTTTAATTTAATTTTTTATTTTTTTTGTTTTACATCTTTTAATTTAAGTTTTTTAATATTTATTATATATTTTAATATTTTAATATTATGTTTATTTTTTTAGTTTGTAGCAACATTAAAATTAAAAAAAAAACCAGTAAAACAGAGATTATTTTATTTTATTTTTAATTTTTTAAAACTTTTTTGGAGTTCATAAACATAGTATAGTATTAATGAGCATGGTTGTATTTTAAATAAAGTAAAAATTCATTTAATGACAAAGAATTTTTATAAAATTCAATATTCATTAATCGTCTTTAAATCCAGTTTCATTAGGGTTAGAATTCCCATTAATAATAGTTGAACTTATTAAGTAGAATATTATTGAATTTTTAATATAATATATTTTTTATCTTACCACCAGTTTCACTTGGAAAACAAGTTTGTCCCAAATAAAGTCTAATGTTAATTGTCCCAAATAAATTACACTTTTAGTCATTTACTTTTAATTATATTCAAATTTTATTTTTTGAAAAATATAATTTAGTTATTTATATTTTTAAAGAGTCAAAATTATTCTTTCAAAATAATTTTTATTTTTTATTTTGAGACTCAATATTGAACCCTCTCTTGATTGATTTAAAATGTTAAACTTGTTCTATTAGATTAGGATACATAAAAACTACAAAATCCTATTTGAACTAAAAATAGTCATAAATAATGTAAAAACCACATAAAAATAGTCTTGTGAGCAAAATAAAAATGTAACAGTAAAATATTTTCAATTTTTATTGTTGGTTGGATTTAGCTTTGAACAATTTTTATTATGTATATGGTCCATTTTTTTTTTCAAACATTATTTGGATTATGTGATTTTTAACGTCCATGAATACAATAAAATAAGTTTCACATCAATAAGACAAAATATAATTAATATTGTTGCATAAAATGGAAGATAATCATTTTTTCCAAATAGCATTTTGACTCATTTCAAAAACATAATATAAAAAACGAAATTGAATATAAAAAAAATAAAAAAGTTTATTTTAGCTTAACACTAATAATATTATTATTTTTGTGAAATTACCGTTTGTTATCCATAGCCTAATATTACAGATAATTAAATACGATCGACTAATACCCCTAATAAAGATATTAATTCAATAATATCATAAAAATTAACATAATATTCATAATAATTTCGTAATATTAAAATTAAACTTCACTTATAAATATTATATTAATTCATAATTATATAATATTTAAAATTAACAATGAAACTAAATTAAAGGTCATAATATTTAAATCTCCCGATTTATAATTACATTTCATATTTAATTAATATAGCTATCAATCATGAAGTTATAGGATTAGAATTGTATCAATGATTATTTAATAATTTAATTTCTATACATTATTAGTGTAATTTTTTATACTATTAATCAATAAGAAATATTATTGAATAACTTTTAATATAGTAATTTTTAAATTATAAATTTATCATAGGTAATAATTTATGATTGATTGACAATTCAAAAATATATTGAAAAAAAGTTCAATCCCTTAAATAATCACACATACACTATTTATTTATTTTTTAATTATAAAAAGTAAAAAAATTATATCCTTCCAACAAAATTATCATAATATAATATATATATATATATATATATATAATTGAATGATAATGTAAAAAAAAATAGGATACCAATATTATTTATTTATGTTTTAACTATTTAAAATAAAAAGTGTTTTTCAATAAATTAACTCAAACCATTTATACTCAATCCAAAATAGTAGGAGTTGATTTTAACCAAATTTTTATATATAAGAATTCAACATAGTATTGAAAGATTCAAATTTAGATCGATTCATATGATTTTACACCAATTTGTTTTAGATATGATTTTCAAATCTTTCATCGATTATCAACCTATTTAAAAAAAGATCGATCACTAATATGATAATTTTAGAACAAACATTTCAGGTGTCGATAAAATAATTGTACATTATAAGATAAATTATTTATTTTATATAATTAAAATTTATAATAATTAAATATTTAAAATATGTAATTTTTTTATAAGCCAACAAAATATTATTAAAAACTAGAAATGTCTTCTATTATGTTTATCCAAATATGTAAATTATTCAATAATTAAAATTTATAACAAATAAATATTGTTTAAAAGTTTGAAACTAATAACAAAAGGATCTATCTAATATGTTATTTGTATGTTTATATTCAAGTTGAGAAAAAATGTACGAAGACTGTCTGGATAAACGTCATAACTTTGATAATGCTTGAAAATTGTTTTCAGGGAGCACTTTTACTCATTTAGGGACTGTCTTAATTACGTTTGGATTCCTTTAATTTTTTTATTTTGAATAACTTAGTTAACATTGGATGTATTATTTACATATTTTTATTTTGAAAATATTTGGTGTATATTTAAATTGAGACAAAATTGACATTTTTTATCTCTTTCTAAAAAAAATATGTATTTTTGTTTGAAATCCCATTAATTCAAATCAAAGCAAACAAATACATTATTGATTGAATAAGTGTGATTTGGATCTCTAATTATTTTTTTTGCCCAAATCCTATATAATTCAAACCAATTAAAACTGATTTTTTTTACATGATCAATACATGAACATTAAACTCATTGTTGAGTATTTAAAAATAAAAATATTTATTAAAAAAAGTAAAATGAAAGTAGAAATGTTTTATTAAAATTGAAATTTTCAATTAATATAACTCTGTAATACTGAATATTTGACTAATCTAAAAAAAAATTATTCATCTATAAAACTAGTAAATTGAAGAACAAAAGTTAGCAAAACCTTCAATTAATTTGAGCTTGCTGTTAATGCTTTTTTTGTTGCTTGGAACGAAACATTAATCAAGAGATGAAGGGATCCAAGGACGCAAAATTTATTGAAAAAACAAGTGGAAAGCTATTGAAGGGATGGAGCCAAGAAAATAAATTTACTTGAGATTTGTTCCTGTCTGATGTTTCCTTAGCACAAGGACCATAGCGATTAGATAGTCTGAAAAGTAACTAATCATATATATTGCCTTTTGAAGGTTGCATTAAAAAAGTGATACGTAATCTGAGTTACTTCCAATTTTTTTAATAGTATTTATAAAAATATAAAAACCTTATACTTAGACTTTTCTTTCATAACTCAAAATCAACTCGTACATTTATAATTATAAATATGTTTTAGATTCTATTATCTTTAGTCAAAATTAATTTTAATCTTTAAAAATAATAATAAACAAATATTAATTATTAATTTTGTTAGACGAAAAACCCAAACCCATAACCCCTTCCTTCTACTTCTCTCTACTCATAGGCATTTTGAGTAAACCAAACTTGTAGGCTCTATTTTTTACCTTTAGTTAATTCTGTATGTTATAAAAAAAATATTAATAGTTAGAATAAGAAAAATATTTACCGAACAGAAGAAATAGAATGACTAAAATGATAGTTTGTAAAGTATAAAGTTTAAGATTAATTTTGACCGAAAATCGAAAGAACTAAATTAATATATTTTGAGAGTTTTATCCATTCCCCTGTTATTTTAAATGCTAGATTACAGCTAGCTCTCTGCAACCTGACACTGCATAATATCAAGCAACTATTTGCTCTTTTGTTTTAATTTACAAATTATTTGGAAGGTTGGCATGGTCAGTATGCAAGGAGAAGAATGACAACTATTATTTCTTCCTTCTTTTCTCTTCAATTAAAGTTTATATAAACATACCTGCAAAATTGCTTCTGATCATATAATGTTTTATCATCTGTGAGGGAAAAAAGTAAAATACAAGAGAGAAAATCAGATACTGGGGCATGAAGCTAGCGCTTAGTAGATTATTCTGTTCTTTTGTAACTGTAGAATGGGATCCCTGGAATAAATTTTCTTTTGGATTGTAAAGATAAAGCCGTGAATGGAGGCACTAAAAGAACACTAACATTAAAGATACCCACTTCCTAAGAAAAAGGTTCCAGTATAAAGGCAAAGTTACTAAGTGCACCATAATTCAACCGAGTATAGACATGAGTCTCTCTACACCTTTAAAATTACATTATTATAATTCAGAATCTCATCAGGGCAAATTTTACTTTCAAATTTAGTGTTACTAGAACTCAAAAAATAAAAATAAAATCCCTCAAGACTTAAAGCAAGAGAGATACCATGATGATGAAGTGAACTGTGAACCTCAAAATGTGAGTTTCACAGAACCTTGACATCTGAAAAAGAAGATCTGTTCAATAATTATGCAAGTTGTTGAAACTGATCTAATCTCTTTCACATGTTAAACATAACACATAATGTCACAACGTGTAGAATTACATAGTGACACTCTTCAGTTACAATCTTATGATAATAACAACATAGAGACAAACCAAGGAGGTACTTGCTTGGCTTTGGCTCAGTGCTCATGCCAACACAGAAGCATGGCTACGCAACGGCGAAGAATGTAGAATTTTGCTCGCTGCTTCTTCACCAGATGACTGCACTTCTGGCCAAAAGACTTGCAGGGATCACAAACTTGATCCTGCTGCTGCTGATGATTGCTTTGGCTTGTGTTGCTTTCCTCCACTGCCATGAATGATTTTCTGGCAATCCGTGATATGTACTATTCCTGATATGTCACCATACAGCAATAATAAAGTGGTAGAAACATTGGAGCTTCTGCCACTATATATATATATATATATATATATATATATATATATATATATATATGTATATATCTTAGCATATATCAATTTGGGTAGTAATTTTTTGGATATTCTAGATCAAGCATGGACTGTTACTATTCAACCCATCAGTTGTCAGAAGCATGTGGAAAATAGAATGGGCCAAGGTTTAGTTTCATATGTATTTTACCCTCCTTGGCACTATAATTCAGCCACCAGAAATGAAAGTCACTTCATCTTTCAGATTTCTTACAGAATAATTATGGATTCAATACAATTTAGATACAATATTTTTTTAGATGTATTGAGAATTCTTTGTTAAAAATAGAGTTTCACATCTATAAGACTATAACTCGTCTAATAAAAGTTGTACTAAAGATTAAAATAGATTATTGTTATTGGTAGAGACAATATGTATCTTCCAACAAAGAAAATTTTGCTCAAATTAGATTAAATAACTATAGACAATATGTTAATTAATTGCCTTCATTACTGATGTTTTTATTGGGAAGCGGAGGGAGTCTGTTTAAAGAGAACTTCTTACTTATTCTCAAGTATATGTAGATATAGTTTCTACTGATAGCAAGACAAGTACATGGTGTTAGATTTGACAACGTTGTCATACATTGTCTTACAAGTTAGTGGCCCAGCTGATGTATATGCCTCATATATGCAAAAACAATTTGGTGTATGATGGACTTGGCCTGACGAAACAATGTATTTATGGAGCCTATACAGCCTCTAAAAATTGTTTTTAGTTCTTAGAATCTAGTGGAAACAAGAATAATGGCACTTTTCCTTTTCCGCTTGATGCCATATTTGTCAAAAAAATTAA
Organism: Psophocarpus tetragonolobus; assembly: GCA_037954015.1. NCBI lineage: Eukaryota > Viridiplantae > Streptophyta > Magnoliopsida > Fabales > Fabaceae > Psophocarpus > Psophocarpus tetragonolobus. The sequence continues at coordinate 38,755,184 of CM075692.1, forward strand.
AGCAGAAGATATTGTTTGGGGCAACCATGAAATGAAATTTCCTTGATCAAGTGTTGGTATGCAATGTCGTGCTCATGGGTCATACTTACAACATAGCACGAGTATCTAACGTGTGCTGAAACTAGACATTTTTTGGCATCTTTTCATTCTTTTTTTCATCCACACTCTTCTTTTGGAAGTTTTGGTGAGTGAATAAACTACAAAGATAATGAATTTGGTTTGATTTAGTTAATTATACGTAGATAACTTCGTTGGATCAGTTTGTATATAATTAATGTCTTTGAAAAACTTAGGAGGGAGTAATGCCTTTAGCTTCTTTGGGTCTTCACCTGGCGTAACCTACCACTTATTAATTTAGCTTTATGATCACGACCAAGTATTTGCAATGGTTTATAAATTTCCCCTTTTAGGATCCTATGGTAAATCCTGGTTCCAGTTAAAGATACAACCGTGAACTACTTGTTTCCTTTTCTCATACGAGAAATGTTTTTTGCTAGGCATGGTACAGTTAGGTGGTTAGCTAAAATTGTTGCAAAGGAAAGTCAATAACGTAGGTGAATGTATACTAGTCTACATAATTAAAGGTACATTTGGATTAGTGATGGAAGATATAATAAAGTGGGATAATAGATTAAATAAATGTTACATTGTTTGCTTTATTTAAATGATTACGAGATAGAAGATAATAAATTGTACAAAATGAAATAAAGGTTTGTAATTAGTTAAAATTATAATTTAATCCTCTGCATTTTTTTAACCAATAGAATTACAATTTTAATTTATTTTATGTTGGTTTATTATATTTCACTTCATTTTGTTATGCACGTCGATCTAAACACAGCCAAACAAGTGTGATCAAATGAACAACAAATCCTATTGGTTTTCCGAAACGTTCTACTTGACATTAACCAAGTAAAATGATTTTTTTTCCCACCAAATCCTACACATTCGATTCCTGGTTGTCCACAATCATATGCTTATTGCTGGATATTCTAACAGTAATATTTTAGGTATCACACCTTAATCATGTGATTATAAGTGATTCCAGCATAACCTAACCCCATACCTTTTAAATCTTGTAAATATATATATATATATATATATATATATATATATATATATATATATATATATAAATAAAGTTAATCCAAACAAACAAACTACCAAGTATGTGCATAAGAGTATAAAAGAAGAAAAAATGAACTTAACTATGGGTTAAGGAGAGTTTCTTCCTCCAAACTCCATATTTTCTCATGCACCCATTTCAAAGGCATAAATTGAGGTGTAAAGAGAAATTTCTTATATTAAGTAGCTTGGGCCTATTCACGTTTTCATAATGAAATGGACAACTTAATTTTAGACAATTTTTTTTAACATCTTTTTGTTTATTATTCAAACTCCTGCAATATTTAAAATAATTTAAAATTTTCTAATATATTCTTATCTTATTTTAATCTACCAGATTAATTATTTTGAAATAAAAATTTTTAAGACATTTCAGATTAACTAATTTGAATTACCTTAAAATGTATATTTAAATAATTAAATAAGAGGTTAATTGATAAATACTTTCAGTATATTTACACTGATAATATATACCAATTAAACTCATTAAATAATAGTATATGAAATATGTATCACTAGTACCATGTATATTAACAAGAATCAAAATACTAGTTTGTACTCAAATTTTGGCATGAATTTTGTATGTGAAATCATGTCATTCTTGTTTCTATGTGCAACTTAGTTGTTGGATCATTATACATATATTTCTAGTTCTCATCAGAAATGAACTATTTATATCAACTATCTTATCACAAAGTTCACGAGTCTAAACAAAAGAGGTTTGTGACCTTATTAGTTTTGCATCTCAATAGTACGTTTGCATGCAAAAGCCTATTAAATATAATGAAGCAAACTATTGATGCATTCATTGTCTCCTAACATAGTTTAAGAAAAAAGTTTAACAAACTTAGTTAAAAACCTATAAACATAACTATGGTGCATTTCAAAATAGCTGGTGGAGAGATAGTTCCCGAGATAGAAATGGAATTGCAAGACTCTATTTTTGATCTGAAACAAATGATTGAGATAGAGTTGGAGGTGGAGGTTTCCAGGCAAAGTCTATGGGTTGACAATAGAGTGTTGAAAGACGATGAACACATTAGGGACTTTGACTTTAGTGAAGCTGAAACATAGAATCTCACTGTTACTCCCTTGCCACCTCATCAAGAAATCCATGTCTTAGTGAAGTATTTGGACACTAACAGTTATCTTAGTGTGAAAGAGACAGATAAGGTGAGTGTCCTAAGAAGGAAGATAGAGACATATTGGGGCACTCCTTCAAATCATATCACCCTTAGACGTTGCAATGTTGTAATGGTAGACGACCTTCCCCTCCATGCCTATTATGTCAAGCATGGTTCTGAGGTTCGAATCTCTATTTCGTTAATTGAACCTTCCATGTGCATGTAGATTTACATTGTAATGGGTAACATATTTGATTCATTTAATAGTAATATTGGGTTAGATTTAGTTTATATTCTAATATGGTTAATGTAGTACATTTAGCTATCCTAGTAGAGTAATTAGTTTATATTGTAGGTTTATACTGTAATTTGTGACATTTGATTTGGTTTGTTTTAGATTCAATATATTCAACATGTTTATTATTTAATTTCTTTTCTTATACATGTTTAAAATATTAATCTAATTTTTTTTAGATAAGTTAAAATCACAATCTTACAAAAGTAAAACTAATAGTGCATAACATATGCATTTAAAGTTGAACACCACTAAATAATAAAAATACTATATTAAAACTAAAATTGATTAAATAACATTTGAAAAACAAAATTTGACTACATGAGAAATTTAATTTTGTATTGATGAATTTATTTTCAACAAATATACTTCCAAAGACAAAAGGATTAAATCAAATTCATTATCCAAACCATTTAAATAACTTAAATAAGGTTGAATGTTACTGCCATAACCATTCCCCCTAAAGTAAACATTTAAATACATGACTTTATCATTGTTTTTACAAGCATAGTCTCCTTCAATACTAATGTTATAATGATAGATGCAACAACAATAAAAACTTTTTATGTAATTAATACAAATTTTTTCTATATATTAATAATACAAAATAATTAATATTCTTCATAATCGTGTTAACATAGTAAATAAAAAAAATAATAAAGTTATAAAATATATTAAATTAAAATTATTATACACATCAATTAAAATAGAAATGTGAACGTTGGGCATTGCACACCCGTGTTTTCTCTAGTCTTTATAAAATAAGTTGTTAACACTAAAAGAAATCTTTAAAATTTGCTATAAATTTTATAATTAGGTGCAAAAAATTTAGTAACTATATCTTTCAACTACTAATATAATTTTTTTAGTTAAAATTGAATATTATACAAATTAACTACATAATAGTTATAATTTTTTAAAAATAAACTACAAATTAATTAAGATTATTTTTCTTTATTTATTTTTTAAAAATATCATCATTGTCGTATTTTTATAACTAAATTGTAGTTAACTATTTTTACTAAAGATAAGTACAAAATAGTTACTAATTTTTTTACAGTTAATTTTTTTTCGACATTATACCACTCATAGAAAATAATAGTGTTAATACCATGGCAGCTTTGAATGATTTTGACACCTTTTTTCCTTTTAAGCTTCTTATGTATTTTACTAATACTATTTTTTATTTTTTTAATATATTTAATTACTACTATATATTAGATGAGACAGGTAGTAACAAATGTTAAGTTTCCAAGAGAGAATTTGAGTTCGATTTTTATAATATATACTCTCACAATTTTAAGTGTGACTAACTTCAAATCAAATGATTATCAGTATTGTTAATCAATAAAAAAATTATATATAATTTAAGATAATTATAAATTATAATTTGTTAAGGCATTTCAATTCAAACAATCTTGTGTGCTTTAATAAATTCTACAAACATTTATTCATGCATATATACTAGCTGAATATCACAGCAAGCAATATCACGATGTGTCATTGGTTCTAACTAGTTAACACATTTCAATTAAAAAAATATTATTAATTGCGTTAATAAATTCATTTATTATAATTATAAATTTAGCAAGGATATTATAAAATTCTATGTCATAAATAAATAAATGAATGACTTTTTGTATACACTAAAGAAAAAATTTTAATAATTAATTTTAAAAATACAAATTAGTAATTATACATATAAAAAGGAAGGACATAAGAAAACATTTGTATGTAGCTTAAATTTTGGTTTTATTATTTTTACTATTCGAATAAGATTTAAATAAAAAGATAAATATTAGATAAACTACACATGTAAAAAAAATAAAAAATATTTAATTATTAGCTAGTTATAAAATAAACCAAAATGTATATTTACTTTTGGAGTAAATGGACATTTTTCAATTAAATAATAAAAAATAATAATATTCTTGATATAAATTATTTAAGATAAAAAAATATGGTGTTTTTGTCCTAAATATTTTGGTGATCCATTTCAATTAAAAATAGAGTACATGTACATTAGCATTCCCCAGTTTTAAGTTTATTATGTAATTATTATAATTATAACTTAACAAGATATAAGTACAAAACGTGTAAATACATACTTATATTTGTATCTCATTTAAAGAATTGAGTAACATGTGTATTTATATTAAAATTGGGGTGGTTCATATCAATACTAATTGGTATAGGTATTATTGTTGCTCCAAAACTAAAAATGAAAAAGAGAGAAATAAAAAAAAAGGTAAAGAAAATCTAAGAGTAAGGATGAACCTAAACCTCACTTGTTTAAGAGACACAATACATGTAACTAAAAACTTTTAAAATGCCCTTAAAAAAAAGAAAAACTTTTTAAAAAAAGAATAATTTTGGGATATTGAAATTCGTGGAAAATCATGGTAAATAGGTATCAACAATTGGTACATCCAAAAAATTAACTTCATATGCATGGTTAAACCGGTAAAACAAAATTCTTATATTATAGAATTCAGTATTTAAGTTTTGTTTGATAAGGCTTTTCAGTTAGTTTCTACATTTTTTTTAGTAACTAAAAATTGCTTTACAGTTTGATAAACAAGGTTTTTTGTAAAGTAGCTTCTAGCATTTTTTTTTAAATGTAAGCTAAGTTCTAGATAGATTTTAATTTTTATTTTTTATTTTTATTTAATATTGATTAGATTTTGTTTTTAATCTTTTCTACATAAAGTAAGAATTTATTATATTTTTTTACCAAACACTTATAATTTCATAAATTAATTAACAACTTTTAGCTGCTTGCTAGGATTCCAACTTCTAGTCAATTTTTCAACTAATTTTTCTACACTTCTCACTTTCTTAATTAGCTTCTACCAATTATCTCTCTTTAATTAGAGATTTATATATTAGTGATATTGTTTTCATATAATGTATGAGAGTGATATTGATTCCTTTAAGGTTTTAATTATTATTGGTATTATATTATGAGTATGTTATTATTTTTATATTTAGATTAAATATATTTTATTTTAAATAATAATATAATTATATTTTATACATTTAATTTAAGTATTAATAATAAATATTTTTATTTTTTAATATTATTATTGTAATTATACTATTATCTTTAAAATTAAATCATATTAAATACTATTTTATATTTTAAAACTATTTTTTATTAAATAATAAAATATTTAATTTATATAATTAATGAAATAATTATACATAAAAATATTTATCTCATATTTATAGGAATTAAGTACTACTTATATAAAAAATTTGGCATGATATTACTAAAGCTATATGTGTGGAAGTATTATGTCACTTTTTTTTTTTTTATGTACAACTAAGCAATTGGATCATCTATAACAGATAAAATATTTTTTTGTTCTAATAATTTGTCATCATAGAAATAAATTCATTTAAAATAAATGAAATGATATCAACCACCTTATCACAAAGTTCACAACAGTAAACAAGAGGTTTGTGACCTCATATGTTAGTTTGGCTTCTCAATGCATGCAAAAGCTTATTAAATGTAACGAAAACATATACAAACTAAACATGAATTCACCATGTCCTAAGATAGCTAAAAAGAAGTGTAATAACTTGCTCCAAAACTTATACAAGAAAAATATGGTGTATTTTAAAATAACTGGTGGAGAGATAGTGCCCGAGATAGAAATGATGTTATCGGACACAGTTTTTTATCTAAAATGGAAGATTCAGAAGGAATTGGATGTGGAAGTTCACAGGCAAAGTCTTTGGCATCATAATAGAATGTTGAGGGACCATGAATGCATTGAGGACTATGATTTTCGCGAAAATGAAACATTGTATCTCACTGTTACTCCACTACCACCTCATCACAAACTTCATGTCTTAGTGAAGTCTTTCGGTAGTGATGGATATGTGAGGGTGAAAGAGACTGATAAGGTGAATGAATTGTACAACAAGGTTGAGAAATATTGGGGCATTCCTTCAAATCGTATTATCCTTAAACGTCGCAATGTTGTAATGGAGAATAACCTTCCACTCTATACATATTATGTCAACGAAGCTTCTGAGGTTCAACTCTTTATATCGATTGAACCTCGTTGAGTTGTAGGCTTATATTATGATATAGGTGGCATTTGATTTTGTAACAACATTTAGTTACTTATATTTAGGTTTATATAATATAGTAATTCATAACATTTGGGTAAGTAGAATAGCACGTTTAATTTTGGTAGTATAGTATTTAGTTATGTGTAGATTTATATTGCAATTTGTGGCATTTGGTTTGGTTTGTATTTTGTATAATCAACATGTTTATTTGGTAAGTCATGTTCGCAGTATTAATAATCTTTCCTTCCTATATTTTTATGTTTTAGCTTTTTACTTTTTTTTTCATAACAATTAATATTTTAATTAAAACACCAAAGTTTAATTAATATTTTTCATAATTACACCACTATTTAAAACTACAAAAAGAGGGTAAGCAGTACATTCTAACACTTACATTTTTTTTTTCTAATACATACGTTATCATTGGTTGAAATTTCTTATAAAAAGTCAAAAACTATAAAATTAAGAAAGAAAAACATTAAATGAGATGTGCAGATCACAGAATTTTATACTTTTCAATAAATTTCACCAAACTTTTGTAATATTAGATTGTCTTAAAAGAAATAAAGAATTTATCATGAACACATCAAATATCCATTAACATCTAATAGAAAATTCTTTCCATTACAATCTTTGTAGACAAACTTTAGCAACCTTTAAATAGTGTATCGCCCTATAAATCTAAATTTCTCATTAAAAAGTTACAAAGAATGACACTAAGTATTTAGACTTGGCTGGTAAAAGAAATAGTCAAGGCAAGCCTAACACCAAATATTTAGACTTGGCTTGTAAAAAATGGATTTCTCAAGTTTCTCAAGGCAAATCTAACACTTTGTCTTCTTTCTCAAATTTTTTTTATAAGCAAATAATTTTATTAAAGATAAAAAGTAAGGAGCACAATGAGTGCCTACTTAATTACAATACATAAATGGATGATATCCAATTTATATTTAGAACTTAACGCACAATAAATTGTTTGTCACTCATTTAGCGTAAGAATAAAATGTAATTTTTGCTACATAACATCATTCATACGAGTTCAGTTGTATACTTTAGATGACATCGTCTATTTCTAGACTTTGACCTTTAAATATTTTTGTATTTTTTACTTTCCAAATATGTCATAATCCTACAAATTATACAAACGACCAACTCCTCTTTATTGTTTTGACATCATTTACCATTCTTAATTTTTTGACATGCGTCTACATTACTAATTTGCTCTTCTGTTTATTTACCATATTTTTTTCTTGTATTCTTTTTTTCATTTTTTAAGTTAGATATTTTTCTTTAAGTGTTATCTTTTCATATATTATTATTATTATAAAATATATTTGTACTTTTATGCAAATATATAAAAGATATATTAAAATCATTTTAAATATATTTAAAATTTATAATTTTGTATATTTATATTATTATTATTACTATTTTATATCTTTTATTTATAAAAAAAACTATATTTGTATTTTTGTATGAATATACAATAGATATATTAAAATTATTTTAAATATATTTTTATTGAAAATAGATTTAAATTACTTACTCCATAATCATAAATTAGAAACTAATTTGGCTCAAAATTTCTTTCATCACCCATAACGTTTTGAAACTAAAATAATATTTCAGTCAGCATAGGATGAGAAAAGAAAAAAAGAATCCTCAAAAAGTAAATCCGAATATACTCAAATAGTTTGCTCCTGCTGCTTCTATATTGAAAGTGGACAACACAATGGTGAATTTTAGAGGCATCCAAAAAGATTGGCTTATGGCTGAACCAGTAAAGCTTTTTCCTTTTTTTTTTCGGTTGGTATTGTAATTTTAGTATAGTATCTCTAAATGAATACGCGAAAGCATGCCACTCTTGTTTTCATGTGCAACTTAGCAGCAGTTGGAGCCTCGTAATAAATTAAATAGACATATTTCTGGTTAATATATAACACATGTCATCAGACAAATATATTCATAGAAAACGATTCGCATAGATCAACTAACACAATAATAAATTCATAGAAAACAAACGACATATATATCAACCAACACATCACTAAATTTAGAAGTCGGAAGCCCCATTCAAGTGCTTTTTTCAAGTTTGTGACTTTTTATTTCATATTAATTTTTTAATCATCAAAGTGATTTTGATTTAATTTTTTGTTATTTTCAAAATAAATTTTATCCAACTTAAAAACAATAAAACTTTATTGAGTTTTTTGTTTTTATTTTACATCTGATTATTATTACTAGCTGTCTAACACTAATCATCAATTACTTGTTAATGATTACTTGTCACTAACTCTCACCTCTAATTGTCAGTTCGTAATAGTCAATCACTTATCAATGTTTTAAAATTAAAAACTAAAATAATATTATTTTTATAAATCTGAAAACTAGAAACAAAAATCTACCAAGAGACTAAATAAGCTAAAGAATAGTGGGGGAAAAAAGATGCAACCAAACTTGCTCCAGAACTCAAGCTATGGTGCTTTCCAAAATAGTTGGTGGAGAGGTAGTGTCTCTGACAGAAAAGTCGTCATTGGACACCATTCTTGAACTGAAACGTGGAGATTATTTACAGGCAGAACCTCTGGCATAAAGACAGAATGTTGAGAGACAATAAATTGATTCATGACCATGGCTTGCACATAAGTGAAACGCTACATCTCACTGTCACTCTGTCACGCCACTATCCCCTCAACACAGTCACAAACTCTGTCATGGTGAAGATTCATGGGCGGGGATGTGAACGTGAAATATACAGATAAGGTGAGTGGCCTGAGCAGCACACTTGAAAGACAATGGGGCATTCCTTCAGAGCTTATCAGCCTAAAACGTTGCGACATTACTTTCTTTCTCTCTCTGCTTACTATGTATTCTGTAAATGAGGCTTCTTAGATTCTACTCTCACTTTTAATAGAACCTCATCGAGTTTGCTAGTGTTGTTAGAATAACAATAACAGTAGTAATATTTAGTCTAGTTCTATTTTGGTCTTTTGGCTTACAATGTACTAAGTGGCATTTGATTTGATAGTTCTGCAGTACTATTTAGTTTTCCATGTAGGTTTACATTGTAACTCATGTTATTTGGTTTGTTTTTTAACTCTAAGATAATGAACACATTTATTTATCAAGCCAAACACATTTTTCTCAGACATGAAAGTTATAATCTAGTCAAACTAAAACCAATTGTGCATAGAAGTACCAGGATAGTGCATTTATTCTAAGAGTAACGATGGAACATGAAAGTTATAATCTAGTCAAACTAAAACCAATTGTGCATAGAAGTACCAGGATAGATGCATTTATCAAGCCAAACACATTTTTCTCAGACATGAAAGTTATAATCTAGTCAAACTAAAGCCAATTGTGCATAGAAGTACCAGGATAGATGCATTTATTCTAAGAGTAACGATGGAACAGAAAATTCAATCAAAAGAATATTAGAATACAAATCCACGTTACACATATACAAGATATTTTTACGTAAAAAACTTTCTTTTCTGGAATAAATATTATTTCAACAATGTTTTCACCTAAAAGTGTTCACATTTGTATAAGCCTCACCTTTTAAGACACTTCGATTTTCTTCTACCAATTGGCAACCATCGGGTCCTCTAATTTGTCCTTAATCACAGTATTTATAGTTAAATTTGCCTTCAAAAGTTCGATCCTGGTACCGCTATTCAGATCGTAGCCAGAAGTAGTCTCAGAGCCATGTGAAATGAACTACATAACCTTGCTGTCTACTCAGTTATAGAAGCAAGTCTACATAAGCATCAAGTCCTTGTTTGACAAGACACTTCTTAAGCTTGTAAAGTGCTCGAATCTCCAATTGACGAACCCTTTCCTTAGACAAACCAAATATGTCTCCAATTTCAGATAAAGATTTCTGTTCACCATCTTCAAAACCATATCTTAACCGAATTATTCTCCTTTCTTTGGGGCGTAAGATGCTTAGGACATTGAGCACATGCCGCCTCATTAGCTGTTTTTCAACAGTTACATCTGTGGCCTCAACTGTGGGGTCTGCAGTAATCTCCTGCAATTATAAAAAAAAAATGGTTAACTTTATTGTGTGTGGAACATTTGTAATATTATGTTTGTACGGGATTCATTCTGTCCACATTAGACATCCACTAACATCAGGAGACAATTGCACAAAAATTTACAACAAAATTATATGGCAATAAAATAAAAATTCAGAGCTAAGATCATATTGTAGCTGCTGCTAATAATAGTTCAAAACAAATATAACAGAAGATTAATAGCCTATTTCAATAAATATAACAGAATTTTATATTGCCAATTGTCTGATTGCCTCCACAAGTTAATAAAATCTCACATGCCAGAAGAGAGGTAGTGACACATACAAATTTAAATGACCTTGCATTGGCAATGTATTGAACATAACAAAGTAGATTATGACGTCACTACTTGAATCTTATCACTATTACTGAAGTAATTAATCTTTTTGTTAAGGTAGTATGCTATGATTCCCAGTCTAATCTCATACTGAAAAGGTACAATCTGATTCTGATTTACCAGCTCCTCCAAGGGATAATCTACTTTAGGCCTCCGGTTCCGTTCATCATGCACAGCCGAATACATTTACTAAGAAAAATGTAATATTCTTGCAGTTGCTATTAGACTATCACCAATTTGTTTTAATAGTTATCAGCATAAGCAAAACCCTCCATAAAAACACCAAAATAAAATGGGAAGATGAATAACATATAATCATTCTACATCCTGTGTAAACATTCTAAATATTGATGCAGCATTAGTTTTTGACAGTTAAACTTTATAGATCTAAGATATTGCATCACATTAAGGGGGAAATTGCAATACTTAGTTAGCTAGCATAAATACCTGGAAAGTTGTATCTTGGTCAGCCCACACAGTCTGCTGCATAGAAATTGGAATTCTTGCAGAAAATAGTAATTTGTCAAGCTTTTCTACTGTGATTCCTACCCTTCTTGCCAATTCTTCTTTAGTTGGGTGAAGATTTCCTTCCTGAATATACAATTTTTTTGCCTCCATTACCTTGCCCAATAAGTTATATACCTTCTCCTGGAGATAATACATGAGTTCTGTGTCACATAAATAGAATTGATGCTTGCTATGTGAATAGCAGATATACTATAAAAAATATTAATGCAATAGCAGCTAACATTATTTATTCTTTGTCAACAACAAAAAGTATTTCATGAACACTGACACTTCAAAAGGGTAAAGATTAAATTTTGACAACTAAATTTACCGGCAGACGGATTGTCCTGGAATGTCGAAATACTGCCTTCCTTATTGCTTGTCTTATCCACCAAAATGCATAGTTACCAAATCGACAACCAGCTATGGGATTGAATTTTTCAACACTCTTCATGAGACCCATACTTCCCTCCTGCAACGGCACCAGAAAAGAAATGTAAAAAGACAGCTGTTAACTTAATTGATAATACTGAAGAGTTAAGAGAATGATTACAATTAATAAAAGCACTTTTCCCCCAATTGATGCTCCAACACAAACCGATCATTTAGTTAATGGTTCTTCCATGTTGAGAAACATTGACAAATGTGGTTAAGTTGAGATCATTAAAGATGAAATATAGTCCTTTTATCCTCTTTTTTTTTTAATATAGTCCCTTTATGCTGATGCATCTCTTTCACATTTAAGAAAAGTCAGGAACTTGGTTTAGTAATCGGTGGAATACTAGGCAATCCAAAAAAAAAAAACTAATGACATTCACACTGTCGAATATAACTAACCAAGAAAACAATGTAAACACTAAACAGCATTTGCTACAGAGGAAGGTTTTTAAATTCTCAAAGGCTACCTGTAATAAGTCCTGAAGGCTGAGACCACGCCCCTGATAACTTTTGGCTACATGGACTACCATGCGTAAATTTGCTTGAATCAGCTTTTCTCTGCTTCTGTTACCACAATGAAGCTGAGCATGCAGCATTCGACAATTAAGTCCAGCACCCTCAGCCCATTCAGCAGCGGTTGGTTCCCTTCCAAATTGAGATTGAAGCCTGGTCTTCAATTCTTCCAATCTCAATAAATCCTGTTACAAACTAGATATTAATAGAGCATCCCATGTGTTTAAGGAAGCAAGAAATACAGTGGAACTAGCAAAATACCTGTATTTGAGAAATCAATTGAGATTCTTGTTCAAGTGTCAAAAGTTGTTTTGAATCAGGACGCCACAAGAACATGCGCAGGGGATCATTTTGATCAAATTCTTCATTTATCTTCCTTTCTACATGTAGCCTTTCTTGTGTGTCATCCTTTCTTGCAAGGTACATTTCGTCGTCTTTAACTTTTGACTTGGGTACTTTTCTTTGTTTTGATTGTCTCTCTAGAAGCCGTGTTGACCTCACAGTTTTATTCTTTCTAATTGAAGGATCAGACAAACTAGTAGAGGCCAAAATGAATGGAATTTTTTAGTTTAGGCGTTACACTTGAAACAAATTAACCTAAAAACAGGAAAAATATATTAAGGATGTCAGAGTTGGCCAAGAAGATAGAACTAACCCAAAAGGAATTGAATCATCATCAGCTTTAACTGATTTCAAGTTTTCAACTACTGAGGATGCTTGTTTTGAGGTAGACAGAGCTTTCTTAGCAAGAGAAACTCCATTACATTGCACACCATTTGTACGCCTCTCTGAGTCAGCAGAAACATGCTGCAGAGTTGAAGAAGCAGCAATTTCGCCTGTTTGTGAGGAAGCTAATCTGCAATAGACCATTTAGGCACCTATAAGGAGACAACTAAGGATGGGCAAAATTTGGTCATTAGACTGACAAGGAGGAACAATTTTATTTATCTTACAAGTTCTGTAAATGAGGCCAGTGATGCAGGTGCTTCCTAAAGTTAAGCACTACCTGATCTGCATTTCCAGTGTTATTCTCTTCAAGAACTGTGGCTGTATCCATCTGCCTTGTATTTAAAATTGCCTGGAGTAAACCATAGGGAAGATTCATTAGTGCAGTGTCCCATTAGGTGACGAAGTAGGAAAAACTTGTAAATTACAACCTAATGTAAGAGTACATCCATGCCAAAAGGATGGCAATATGGCATCATTACGTTTAACAGACTAAAAGTTGGTCTCAAAAGTTTTAATTCATTGAGATTGAATGGACAATCAATAAATTCTTATTGATTGGACAACAAAGTAAAAATATGAACGGTTTTATTATATGGATTTATAGAAGCATAAATTGATGAAATCGGTAAATTGAAAAAAAAAGAAGCAAACCTGTGATGCCTTGTCTTCCTTAGACATGTGCAGAAGAGGCCTACATTCATCTCGCTGCTCTTGTAAAAGAACTGAGGCAGGAAAATTCTGTGCTGAAAAATTAGAAGACCAAGACGCAACTGTAGGGGAAGCTTGTTCACGAAGCATCAAAACTGCAGGTTTTTTTGGGCATAGAAACGTAACATATTTTCAACAAAGACTATAAAAGGCTGGGGAAAAATATATATGCACTGTCACACACTACATAAATAGTTAGATTAAAGCAAAAATTTGTGTGAAAACTAGGAGTAAATGGAAACCAATACAAATAGAAAAAGAAGATGCATTAAGTTGGTACCAGTCTATTGTTTTATTTCTTTCATTTTAAAGAAAAACAGTAAATACTCTATGTACTAACAAGGTAAAGGGTCATCCAATCACAAATTGTCATATATGATAAGTTTGTTTACTTTTACAATTAAAATAATTATTTTAAAAATCGATGATTTTTTAGTGGTCATAAGTGCTAAAACTGTCTATAAAACTTAAACTCCTTTAAAAAATTATTAAATTAGAGAATAGCTATTAGAAATGGAAACCTGCCCCCTCCAGTCCTTCCCTTCCAAAACTCAACTCTCAAACAGACCCTAAGATCCTACAAATTGAACATGGTTAAATTCTTCTGTTCCTCAACATAAAAGTCAGGACAAACAACACACATAAAGGAAGGCTGTATTGTATAAGTACCAGCTGCCAGCAGCAGCACAACTATGTAGAAAGTCTATCAAATAAATTGCCTAACCAAACCTCAACAACATTAAAATTTAAAATTCATTATTCATACTTGAAAAAGATATACAATTGAAGTATAGAACACACAGAATACAGGTCTCCAAAGCAAAATCATGCAAAAATTAAACAGCATTGATAAAGTATAAAACATAATTCAACTTTCCAGAAAGTAGGCAGAAAGAGTAAAAGTAGCATTAAGTATAACCGCGAAATGATACAGCAGAAAAAATGAGCAATGTATCATAACACATTACTGATTTTCCACCTGATTTCAATTTAAAAATATCTCATGGTACACAAATAACAGTAACAGAAGGCCATGTAAATAATAGTGTTGCTTTAAAAAGTTAAAAAACTAGCAACTAGATACAAATAAAGAAAAAGAAAACGGAATTGTAATAAGTGAGTAATAATAACAGCACCGGAAGTTGAAGAGGACGAAGGGAGAGTGTTCCAAGGGTGAGTTCTGGGAGGAAACGGTGGAGACGAATAAAACATAGTCCTTGCAAATTCCATAGCTGAGCATAGTACATTAGAGTAGTGAAGTCGAAGTAGGTTGCAGCGTGATCATTCCGCAGAGGAAATCCAAGCGCTGTTTCGTTGCCACCATGGCGGAGAGGATATTTAGATAGAAATGGATAAAGTGCCTTCCTATAGACGTAGCTCTTTTTAGGACCTCTGAATTTCTTTGTTTTTCCGACAGTGGATTAGGTTGCTCTTTTTATTTTGCATAATAAGAATAAATTAAATAGAGGGACTGTTACTATTTGCACCTCCATCTTTTGACATGGGCCCGTTGGGCCTAAACCCAATGGCTGAACATAAAAGTGTGCGCTAGGGTTAGAGTCAGAGAGGTGAGAGGTGAGAGGTGAGAGGTTGGAGGGTGAGAGTGAGAGTGAGAGGCGGAAAAAATGAAGACGATACTTTCATCGGAGACAATGAACATTCCGGAGGGAGTGAGCATAAAGGTTAACGCGAAGGTGATAGAGGTTGAAGGACCGCGCGGGAAATTGGTGCGAGACTTCAAACATCTGAACCTTGATTTTCAACTGATCACCGACGAGAACGGTAAAAGAAAGCTGAAGATCGACGCATGGTTTGGGTCTCGGAAAACCTCCGCCGCCATTCGCACCGCCCTCAGTCACGTCGGGAATCTAATAACCGGCGTCACCAAGGGATACCGCTACAAGATGAGGTTCGTCTACGCTCACTTTCCGATCAACGCCAGCATCACCAGCACCAACAAGTCCATTGAAATCAGAAATTTCCTTGGGGAGAAAAAGGTATTTCACCACAGCCTCTCTTCATTCATTCATTCATTTCATTTCATTTGCTAATTTCTTAGTCATTTCAATTAGGTCAGGAAAGTCGACATGCTTGAGGGCGTTTCCGTTGTCCGATCTGAGAAGGTTAAGGATGAATTGATTTTGGATGGAAACGACATTGAGCTTGTTTCTAGGTCCTGTGCTCTCATTAACCAGGTACCTCTTCTTTTTTTTTTCCACATGCCAGTCCACTAATTTCTTTCGATTTTGCTCTTGTTTACCCTTTCATTCATTCTTTATTTGCTACAGAAATGCCATGTTAAAAATAAGGATATTCGGAAGTTCCTTGATGGTATCTATGTTAGTGAGAAGGGAACCGTATTGGAAGAAGAGTAGATCAAGAAAACACTCACATTCCTTTTAGTTTGGAGATACTTTTTGTTAGAATTTGGGTTTTAAAATTTTTTTTGTCAAACTGTTCTTTTTTGGAATTATCACTCACTATTTGCATTGTTGTTGAATATTTGTTAGTAATCTATCTTGACTTCTATATCTTTTCCAACATGTTATTAATCTGGTCAACTCAACATATGATTGATTGAAATAACAAGGCATCAAAATAGTGCAATGAATAACAAGGCTTCAAGTAGTCGGATCAATGTTGTTAATATGCAACTAACATTGTATGCTGTAAAATTTCCTCCATTTAAACATCAATCTCTTCCCTCCTAGTAATTTCAAGACATAAGACAATTCCCAGTCCCATAGCTCCTTAAACTTGAACCCGCTTTTCTTTTGAGATGAGCAATTCCATTGACTATAACCAAAATGCATGTTGTTTAGGGTATGTGGATTACAATTATGAATAGGTAAACTAGAAAACTTTTCTCCAACTAATGTGTTTCTTATGCTTAATGCCCCAATTGTTTGTTGCTAGATGTTTAAACTAAATTCCAGAGAATGATAAACAGTTCTTAACAAGTTACTATGAATATGTTATGAATACTTGGTTGCAATTAATCTGTTATTGAGACGTGACAAGTCCATCCCCATTGATGCTTGAGATTTGTACATAATATGCTTTAGGGGTATTCATTGGGTTGGGTGACTCGAAAACTCAATCAAACCCAATCCATTACAGGTTGGGTGATAGGTTTCATAAGTTGAACTCAAGATCCTATCCAATCTAACTCGACCATAATATTAAATCATTATATATTATTATTATTTAAAATTATGTGTTTTGTTATTATGTGTTTCTTTTGATATTATGTTTTTGCTAGTTTGGACGAATTGTGTAGTTGGTATTTATTTGAATGACTTTACTTACTAGCTTTGACAAATTGTGTTTACTTTTATTTTAAACACTTGAATATAGGAAAAAGCTTGAGTGAGTTGATTTTCAGTCAGCTGTCACCTACCTCTGACATACAATCATAAATGAAAAAGAATACAACTCAATTAACAACTAACATCAAATACAATATTATATTTAACACTCCTTCTCAAGGTGGAGCATATAAATCGTATGTTCCAAGCTTGGAAATCAAGTATTGAATCTGAGTTTCTTTAAAGGCTTGGTTAATAGATCTACTAGCTGATTATATGAACTAACAAATTCGGTCCTAATTTCCTTGGACAACACATTTTCTTACAAAGTGACAATCAATTTCAATATGTTTAGTTTTTTCATGAAATATTGGATTGGAAGCAATATGGAGAGCTGTCTGATTATCATAGTAAGTTATATTGGAGAAATTTCACAGAATTTCAATTCTTGTATGAGTTGTTTAACCCACACAACTCACATGTAGCTAGGGCCATAGATCTATATTCAGCTTCTGCACTAGATCGAGAAACATGTTTTTGTTTCTTACTCTTCCATGAGATAAGGTTACCACCAAGGTACACACAATAGCTAGTAGTAGAATGTCGATCTATATCGGATTCTGCCCAATCAGCATCAAAATATCCAACAATTTGGCTATTTCCTTTATCCTCATATGACAGACACCTTGACATGGAACCTTCTTTATGTATCTTAGAATATGCATTACTCCATTCCAATGATCAACACAAGGTGAATTCATGAACTGACTTAACTCAAACTGCAAAGGAAATATTTGAACTGGTAATAGTGAGATATATGAGCTTCCCAACCAACCTTCTATATTTGAGTATAAGTCTCCCATATTAGCCATTACCTTCTTGTACAGGTCCATAGAACTGTTAACTGACTTATAATTAGACATTTTGGTTTTCTTCAGAAGATCCAAGACATACTTTCTTTGGGAAACTACAATGCTTTTTTTGGATTGGGCTACTTCTATTCTAAGAAAATATTTTAGTTGATTGAGATATTTGTTTTGAAAGTGATTGCATAAATGTTGCTTTAGTTGAGATATTGTGACTTCATAATTCTCTGTAACGATAATGTCATCAACATAAACAACCAAATAAACACATTTGCCAAAAGATTTATGATAATAGAAGACAAAGTGATCTGCTTCACTCCTTTTCATCCTAAAACCTTGGATAACATTGTTGAATTTTCCAAACCAAGTCTTTGAAGACTGTTTAAGACCATAGAGAGATCGTTGGGATTTACACACTAGACCATACTCCCCTGAGCAACAAAGCTAGGAGGTTACTCCATGTAAATCTCCTCATCTAACTCACCATGAAGAAATACATTTTTAACATCCATCTGATATAGGGGTCAATGGTGAATAGCTACCATGATAAGAAGAAGATGAATGGTAGTGATCTTGGCCATTGGTGAGAAAGTATCTCCATAATCAAGTACATAGATCTGACTGTAACCTTTTGGCTACCAAACGAGTTTTAAGGTGTTCAATTTCACCATTTGAACCAACTTTAATAGCATAGATCCATCTACAACAATAGCTTTCTTTGTAGGAGCAAGATGAACAACTCCCATGTACCATTGTGATCAAGGGCCATGGGCTTTCTAGTGAGGCCTCGTAGGAATCGTTTGCGAGCATGAGCACTGGAGAGCTTAACGAGTTCATCGGTGGACATGTCGAGAAGCGCATCGAGATCCACGCCCCTGAAACTGAACTTCTTCAATTGGCCTCCTATTGCGATGTCGATCAACGTTTGCCATTGTTGTCGCTTGCTAGGGTTTTCAATTACTACAACCAGTCTAGTTTCTTCCACTGAGTTTTCTGTTCACCTGATCTTTCAATATTTACATTTTCTAGATGCTCATGGTGTCCTTATCCAAGGAACCAAAGTTTCACAGAGTTAGCTCAAGATAAATAATTGTTATCATTGAACTTCTCTGTCGTGATAATAGCAGCTCTAGAAATAGGAAGAATAGGACCAAGTTGACTGAGGTAGAATAAAACATTTTCCAAATTTGAAAAAATGGTAAAATAGAGACCGGAGAGAGATTTGAGTTAAATCTAAGGAAATTTGCTCAAACTGAAGAATGAAGGCCGACAATGGCACCAACAGACTCCGACAAACCAAATGACGATGGAACGGCAGCAAACAAAGGTTGTTGAGATGACATTAGACTCTCATTTTCTGATTTTCATTATGTCATATGGAAGATATGTTGTCCCACAAATACTTATTAGCTTGCATTTCTTTGATGCTAAATAGTATCTGATTGAGAATACTTGCGTTTGTACAGAGTAAAGTAAAATTATGAAAAATAGGCATGTAGTTGAAGTGCATTTTGTGAAAATGCGTGATATGAATCCTCTGTCAGTTTAGGATTATGAAAGGACCCTAGGAATTTAGCTTGCCGCGTTAACAAAATTAATCAATGTGGAATGCAAACAATTGCAAAAAATAAACTGAATAGAATTACTATTAAACTTTTAGACACATAATGGAAATTAAAAGTTTATGAAATTCAACAATTAAACGAGTTTTCGAATAATGTAGGACTTTCTGGTTGCCCACCATTAAGTAAGTAAACTCCAAGAAAATGAGTTTAATTTATTTCAAACTTCTCTTCCATTAAGGTCAAGCATTGCTCTATTCAGTCTTGAGACAATTAATAATTTTAAACTTTATTTCTTTAATGTTTGGTTCTTTTTGCAAAAGGGCTGTCAATACTTGTTGAATAGCTTTCTTAGCTCTTCTTGTCCTTGCCCTTGTCATAGGTTCACCAAGTCCTTCAAGCTTCATGTCCTTATCAATGTGATTAACCGATGGAATGGATAAGTGGTTAGAATGATGTAAGCGAATTCATGTGTGGTTTGTGCTGAATTTTTTTTATTCTTTAACAAAATTTGGTATGAAAATAAGAATGGGACAAAATTGAATCTCAAGCATATGCAAATGGCCAGGGATAAGAGGTAGGATTCAGCAAAACTAATTAAGTAGCTCATAATGCACTACTAACTATCCAAAATAGTCAAAAGTGACAACTTAATGATAACTTTTAGGGATAATATGTTTTCATCTTGAAAATAAAAAAGTACGTGATTAGGACATTTTAAAAAATTAAGTATTTGATTGAAGTGTTAAAAAATTAAGGTATATAATTGAACTTTAGAAAATAATTAGTGGGTCATATACTATACAAAATCTGGTTTCTTTATGATATTTGTATGTTAGTTTTTACATTACTAATATTGCTTAGTAAGTGCTATGTTGGTAGGATTCCTCTTTCAAATGTGACATTTCAAGTCGTAGTTCACGTAAGAGAAATCCAACTCAAAGTGAATACATAATTTTCATCTTTGAAATATTAAAATGGTGACATTTAGGTTATTGAAAGATTTTAAGGCATTTAGATTTTTGAAATATTTTGAGACATCCAAGTTTTGAAAAAAATTTAGAGACATTTAAGTTCTTGGGTTTTTCTACCATTTGCACTTAAGTCCCTCATTTACGCCATTTGTCTTGATATTTGCTTTTCCATTAAAAAAAGGAAGAAAAAACTAAATACCAAATAAATCTGCAAGTAGCTTGTTAGCATCGAATTAAAATATCAAACTAGTATAAAGGGAAAATTTTATATTATAATAGTTTGATTGTTCATAGTTCTTGTACTTCTAGTAAAATATCAAACTAATATATGGAACCTAGTTTCTAAAATCATTTAACAATTTCTCTCCCTTACCCCACTAGAACCTCTTTACCTCCTAACATAACCAAGCTCTAACTGCGCACCTTTGTAACCCAAAATAACCCCACACATTGCAACACTCCTCATGAAAGCTTAAGGTGCCTTAAGGATGCAAATTTCTTAGTAAAGTCACAACAAGATTTAAAAACTGAAGAGCTTGAATGAGGAATAAAAAAGTGAATAAAAGAAGAAACACATACGTGAAATAAGAAAGATATCTAAAATGGCGATGATGTGTTTCAAAGTTGTGTGATAGGGAAGTGACAGACGAGTGTGCGTTGCCATTTTTTGTTGTCGATTTTTCGCAAGCCGAACGATTCAAACTATTTTAATATTTTAGATTAAAAGTTCAAAACAGTAAATCCAAATCAGCCAAAATAAAAATATTTTAATATGTATCAAAATTTAAGATATTAAATATGAATATTTTAATAAAACATAACAATATTTTATTTTCACTAAATATTTCTTAATTCATGTACAATAATCTTTAAAATAAAAAAATAAACAGAAAGAGAATATTATAAGATTAATGGTTAAGAAATTATAAAAAATATATTTTATTCAAATATGAAAAATTATATTTATCTATAATTTTAAATTATATTTACATATAATTTTTAATAAAAATTTTCATTTTAATTTTTTAATAACTTCTTTAAAGCTATTCATTAGCAAAATCCTTTTCTAAAAACGAATTAATAACTTCCAAAAATGAAGGGAATAATAAGAAAGAAAATCTCAATCCATGGAACAAACATTTCTCACCAATTTATCACAATTTCTCAAAGTAGTCAACATGTCAGCACCTCACCAAATTTGAGACAAACCACCTGAACTCCCCCCACGTTCTCCTACACCACACCTCGTCTTCTCTCGTGTTTTTTTATTGTGTAAAATTTAATTAATAATTTAGTATATGATTTTTAAGTTGGTTTTTTTTATAACTGTGTTTGTCACAACTATATGAAAGTTGAAAAATTAATTATAAGTGTTTCATAAAACTAAATGATCAACTAGCTAAAAGTTGTAAAATGATACATAAGAATATTATTGATCATTAGATTAACAATTAGGTAATTAAAATATATTTTAATAATATAAATTAATTATATATTTAAATTATAAATTATTATAATTATATATTTAAATTATAAATTTCTATAATGATATATTCAAATAATATGATAAGAGAAAATTAATGAGAGACAATGCATTAATTAATGAATGGTAGAATGTAAGAATAAAACTTAGTAACTGAAAATATGATATCTTTTGAAAAAAAAACCTAGAGTAGCTTAAAAAAAAAAAGCTAGTAGCTCCTAAAGAACTCCTAGATTTTATTATCCAAACAGAGTTGAAATCATTTCAGCTACCATTTTATCTCGTTTTTCAACTTTTAGCTAACTAAAATGATAAATCAAACACACTCAAATTCTTATATGTTTCATTTCACATGTGAAGATAATTCAAAATTAATTTTGAGTGAAAACAACTTGAAGTATTTTATACCTTGGATGAATAATTTTATCCTAATTTTATTCCTAACTTATATTTATACAAAAAAATATCTAAACATAAATGACATTATCTTAAAATTAGTTTTAATCAATATTATTTTTATTAATGTTTATCCAAATATACACTTTGTTTAAAAAAAAGAAATTTCATTTGACACAATAATAGATTAAATAATTAAATTGAAAAATAAGAATTTATTCATCATATTTTAAATTTTGTGTATCATGCAATTAATAATTTGATAATAAAAATATTTCAAAATACTTATTTTCATGTTTTATTTCTCATAT
This sequence comes from Psophocarpus tetragonolobus, assembly GCA_037954015.1. Classification (NCBI taxonomy): domain Eukaryota; kingdom Viridiplantae; phylum Streptophyta; class Magnoliopsida; order Fabales; family Fabaceae; genus Psophocarpus; species Psophocarpus tetragonolobus. Next base: position 38,778,028 of record CM075692.1, read on the forward strand.
ATCAATTTTATGACCTATTCATAGTTCAGATTTTTATAATTTTTTAAAAATATCCTTAAATAACAAAAAAAATTTAAAGTGAATTAAAAAAGGTTATAAAAATTATATAATTTTATAACTAATTTTTCAGACAAATGACATACAATATTTTGAAATAATAATAAAATATTGAATTTATTTTAAAAAATTATGGATAAATTGGATATCTATAATCCTTAAAAATGTTATACATAAATTGGATAGATTTTATTTAGTGGATAATATAATAATTAAAATTTTTTAATGAATTTTTAATGGGCATAAATGAATTGTTCAAATCTATCTATTATAATTTGAATAAAAAAAGGATTCGGCTCCCTAGATAAAAATTACCTGTATAGAATTTTTATATTTTTATTCTATATCATTTAATGTAATTAAAAAAAGTATATTATTTAATTTTTAAAGCATGAATATTTAATTGTTTTTATTCCTTATAATAATATTCATGCTTCACCATCATCATGCCCGTAACTACCATCACCATGAATTATTATGAGAAGGAAAAATAATTAAATATTTTTGTTTGAAAATCAAATAGTATAATTTTCTTTTACACATTAAATGAAAAATAATAAGAATGTTTGTGTATGTTTTTTGTTCTTAACTTTTTACGAAAAATTACTTTTAGTCTTTAAAATTCAAAAATATTTTTTTAATTTCTAATTCATTTTTAATCTTTCTTCTCTAATTAACGCCATTAAAAAATTGCTGACAGATAATATATTTTTGTATTCGTAAATCATTCTCATCTTCAACCTTAATCCCTCAATATTCAATTTTACATATGATACAGTCAAATATACCAGAATTTATAAACGAGTAACATTAACACAAAAAACAAATTAATTTCAAGGATTAAAAATAATTTCAAGAATAAAAAATAATTTTTGATAAAACTTTAAAAATAAAAAATATAAAAATTTAATTCTTATCTAATGGCTAAGTTTTGCTCAAAAAGTATTATGCAATCCTTTGGTTTGATAGGTCTACATTGCATTGATATTCCTATAAAAAAGTTGCATTGATCTTTATATGTATTTTACAACTATTTCTGAATACACTAATGTGGTTATAGATATAATAAATTAAATTATAGATTAATAAGGAGAAATTGTAGAATTTCATTAACAAGTAAAGTTTCAGTATGTAGATAACACTCAAAGCTGTAGATGGGCAGAACCTACATGCTCTAACCAAAATCCAAAACATGTATAATTTGATTAGTTTGGTTATTAACAAATTCAACAATGCAGTTTTGACAATAAACTAATTATAAAGGCATCGTGAAACCAGAAATATTGTATAAGGGTAAATGTAGATAATTATACTATATATGAACATCTTTATGTTATATACATTTTTTTAATATTTATAAATTTTTATTATTTTTATTATCAAATTATGTTATTTATCATTTTTTTATTTTTTATTTTTTTTCTCTTTTTAGAGGTTAATTAACATTAATTTTTATATATAATTTATTTTATTTTAAAATTAGAAAGCCATACAATTTTTTTCATTAAAATTTAAACAAATTTACAAATTTAGAGAGACCATAGCCCTACTAGTCTCCCTTTGACTCCGCCCTTGATCATGACTTTAAAAATTGTCAAATATAATTTTTTTAAATTTAAAGTGCATGTCATTATTTAACATAAATAAGTATTTAAAAAATAAAATAGAATTTTTTGAGGACCAAAATTTATTTTTATTAAAAATAAAAAACAAATTCAATTATACTTCAAAAATAAAAACATGTTAAAGCAAGCCATGATGAAAACGTTTAAAATTTTATGACACAATATTTAATATTTTTTACTTTAACAATTTAAAATAATAAATATTTTCATCATATATATATATATTTATAACTCATTAGAAAATTATTTAATGATAACTTACTATTAATTGATAAATGTTATATATTTTCCAAATCTTCCTATTACTTTATAAAGATAATATTAAATAAAAATCAATATATTGAATATTTTTATAACATTATATCATTATGTTAACAATATAAATTCATTAAATATTATATTGTAAATAATATTTTATCTAGATTTATTAATTAAAAAAATGATGCATTAAAAATGTAAAATTTTTACCCGTCATTTAATCATAACTTTGTTGAGTTTAGATTAAATAACTTGAAAATCATATAAACAATTATTTTAATTCAATAAAAATATAACATTGATTTAGGCTGTCAATATATCCTTTAAATTTAAATTGTTGTTAATTATACTACTAAAGAGATATGCAGAAAAATATTGTTAAAAAATAAAGTTGAAAAATGTTAAGAATAGGAATATTTAACACATTATTTATAATAAAATTTTATTACTTAAATTTTTATTAATATCAAAATATATAGTTTTTAACAAAAGACGTAGAATTTAAATTATTTTAATTTCCAATAAATTTTGATGATATTGAAAAATGATGTTGAAAATTGTGTTATTCTTAGGTTTTAAGAATGGTGATATATGAATACTCATTTAATTTAAACATTTTTTATTTTTATCTATGTCATTCTATCATATAATAAATCTTATTATACATATATATTGACGGGACGAAAAAATATACCCAAACCTTAAAGTTAAGGTTACTTAAAAAAATACTCTTAATTAGGGTGGGTAAATATATGCAATTTTGGTCTTTGTACAAGGTAACTAGACTCACATAAGTTATGCGAGTATGAATATTATGGTGCTTACTCCACATTTTATTTATATATATATATATATATATATATATTTGAAATTTTATGACTTTTTTATTGGTTGTTTTCTGTGATTTGAATAATATTTATATATGTTTAATGTTAAGTTAATTTTTGGTGTATTTTATTTATATTATATTTATTTATTCGTATATAATATTAACATAGTATCCTTATATAAAAAATTATGGATGGAGGGTGCAGATATGAAAATATAAGATATAAGTTTCCAGTGGGCAGATAAGGTGGTAAGAACGGCTTCATGTTTGAAATGTGGTATGGAGACAGTAGTATAATACCATACATAAGCACTATTCATTAATCTCTTTTTTCTTACTATATGTCAAATAGTATAATGGGTGTCTATTTATCAGTTTCATTTTCAAAACGCAAAAGTGAAGGCCCACTCACTTCAAATCCACGCTACTATTACGATATAAACCCTCACTCACTCTCACTCTCCCTTGTGGGGTCACAATTTCAATACTCAAAACCCTAAATTCCCAATTCTGCAAACCCTACAATGACCTCACAGATTGTACTACACAACAATTTCTCTCACTCCGAAACCAAACCCTCCACCGCCACCTCCGACTCCCCACCCACCGCGCCACCGCTTGCCGTCGTGAAGAGACCCTCCACCAAGGACCGTCACACCAAGGTCAACGGCCGCGGCCGTCGCGTCCGCATGCCACCACTCTGCGCCGCGCGCATCTTCCAGCTCACGCGCGAACTCGGCCACCGCTCCGACGGCGAGACCATCGAGTGGCTCCTCCGCCACGCCGAGCCCTCCATCATCGCCGCCACCGGTTCCGGCACCGTCCCCGCCGCCCCCATATCCTCCGTCTCCCCCCCCGCTCCTTCCTCCGAACACTCTGTCGCCGTTCCAATGCAGGGAATGTTCGCCCTGGCGCCGCCGCAGCCGAGTTGCCGTCTTGACCTGTCTCCTCCTCCCGGGATGGAATTCGCAGCGGTTAACGGTTACCGGAACATGCCGTTCACGGCGCTGCTGCTGCAGCCGGCGACGGTGGAGGAAAATCCGAACGACGAGTCTCTCAGCGAACAATGCTAGCGGTTTGAACCTTGAAAGTTTACTTTTTTAAATTTTATTGATTTTAGGGTTGCGTGGAATCAATGTGGGTGTGTTTGGTTACAGTTACAAGTGCCTTTGTTCTGTGATCGAAAGAAGAGGGTGAAACAAAACCGATATGTAAATTACTATTAAAAATTCTATGAATGTGAATTATTTATATGTTTCGAATTTTTGGCTTGGCGGCTTAACGCTTTCAAAAATTGGATTCGGATTTTGTCCCATCCTTCATCTCTACTCTGAATTGTTTTTACATAAGTTTCCATATATTTAGGTGCAAAATTGTTTTCGGGTTAAAACAATTTGAAATAATTTTTTATTTGATTAAAAATTTTACACACTTTTTTTACAGGCATCAAACATATATAATAACATTTTAATATCAGTTTTCACCAAAATTAATTTTATAAAATTAATTATTTTTTTAGTGTTTTGATGGTAGTCAATAGTTCATTAATTGAGCAGTTCTATACTAGACATTTTAAAATATAGTTCCTTACTGTTTTTTTTTTCGAGAGTCGGATTTTTATGATATTTTTTGTTGTTAATTATTGTTTTCGAAGATTAAAGTAATTGCTTTTTTGAAATATATATTTGTTATTTATTAAATTATTTTTTATAATAAATGTTTTAATAGTAATTTTGACTGAATTTTTTTAATACTAATAATTTTATTGATGTTCACAAAAAAAATAATTTTATTGATTTTTCTAATTTTAAGTTAAATGACACTTAAAATCAATATAAAGCATAATTATAAATTTTTTATCTCTTTTGATAAGACTTATTTATATAATTTTTTTAAAATATTCTTAATTATTTTACGATAAATGTCTTCTTTCTTATAAAATTAAAAGACATAATTGAAATATATAATTAATTAACAAAAAATCAATTAAGTGAAAAGAGATATGTATGTCATAATAAAGTTAAGGATTTTTGAAAAATATGAATTAAATAAATGTTTAGAGACCAAGATAATAATTAACATATTTAAAATCTAGTTTATCGTTATTATTAATATTAATTTATTATTGACTAGTTTAATTATTATATATTTTAATATATATTTTAATATATAGTTTAATTTATATTATTCATTAGTTTATATTATTATTTAATTTTTCTATTTCCTGTTAGACATTTTAGGAGTTGTTTTTTTGTTATGTTTAGTTAAAAAACTAAATATAAAGAATAAGAAAAGGAATACGGGTGTACAATTTTATTATATTTATTTAAATATTATTTAACTGTAGAAGTAAAAATCATTACATATTCTCTAACTCATTTCATAACACATCATTGGGTAATGATTTTAAGTTATAATAACATTTCAGCCCTAATAGATAATATATTTGAAAAATTATTTGTCTAGTTTTATTTTTTTAGTTTTAAAATATTATTTTTAAGTTAAATGTTGTTAAAGAATTTTTTGTTGTCTAATGAGAAAATATATTAATAAAAAATATTATTATAAAGTAAGCTGTTTAAAAATTTAAGTATGAATATTATTTAAACCAACTTTTGCTTAAAATTAACTTTTAAACAAAAATTAAGTTAGACAATCTACTCATTTATAATTATTTTAATTATTAAAATATATGTGACTTAAACAATTTTGATCACTTCGCGGTGCATCTCACTTGTGAAAAAGGCCAAATCAAAGCTACCCAGAAAGGAGAAAAGAAGAGTTTGGGAGTAAATGAAGCTCAAGTAGCAGAAAACCCATCAGAATTCTCATTTGATATATAACAAAATTACAGTTGCTCTAATCTGCCAATAAGTTGGATTCAAAACCTTTACATATTGTAACCTTAACTATGTTTGCACAAGATATCTGGAAACCATTGCGAGATAAGCAGTCTCTTTTACTAATGCTTACAACCATACTGACTCCAACCTCTTTGACCTCATCAATGCTATTCATGATTTGTATTCTCTTCAACTCTCAGAGATATTATGAATTTTTTCAATGTCTTTTATAAAGTTTCATTTGCTAAATCAATTCCATTAAAAAGCTGATCCTGGTACATCAGTGTGTTTCTTTAAGCAAGCAGACACTCATACCAAGATGACTCCCAGATTTTTTTTTAAGCAAAACTGTGATAAGGTTTTAGTTAAGGAGAGGAAATGTTTCACTTGCTGAGGAGATCAGAGCAGTAGCTTATTACAGAACAATGGTGCTTGTGGAAAAGACTAGAAAGATGAAAGGATGGAATTGCCTAAGGGAAGAGAAAGAATGAAATTTAGAATTAGAGTGGAGGAGAAGCTCTTTGGTTTGGGTGTGAATATAAGAAATGGGGTTTATAAAGGAAGGAAAATTGTGTCTTGGAATCATAATAAAGTAGATAATTGTATGGTTGAGGAAAATGAAGATGAAGAAATATACATGGTTATTGTGGAAATGAAATGATGTTTGAAAATGTTGTCTAAGCTCTGAGAAGAAACTGACATGAAAACAGAAAACAAATGAAAATTTAGTACAAGTTAGTTTTGACCAGGTGTAAAAATCTTCAAATAAAAGCATATCTTTCCATCAAAATAACCATTTCAAGTGTCTTGTTTTATTTTGGCTTGACACAATCCATAAATCAGGTATTCTAACAGCTAGCTTCAAAGTTTCCTTGTTCCCATCTATTTCTTAGATTCCTATCCAACTTTCGTGCCATATTTCACTTGGATGAAATATATAATAGATTTGCTATTAGATTAAGAAGATGAAAAATTGGCAGAGAAAAATAAAAACAAAGAAATTGCCTGAACATGAATTTTTTCTTTTAACTGCAAATGACCAGTTCGCTAAAGTCCATTGTGAATATTTCTGTACACTAAAATAATTGAAATTCAAATGGTATGACTAAAATCTTGCTATTTTAATCAGGAAGATAAACAACTTGCATTGAAAAACAGTAATCAACATTCTCACATTAAATTTGTAGAGAGAAGAAAAGCAAGAATGAAATTTAAATTTGCATGAAGAGAGTATTTTTTTATAGATATATATTGTTAATTTTTCTATTTATTTATTTGGATTCCAATTCAAATTTTACCACTTAACACGTCAGTATATTCCCATTATAACATCAACTCTAAGAAACTGTAAAAGAAATTAGGTGCTATTGAGAACATATTTGAATATAAAAACTCTTAAAGCAAATAGTCATGTTAAAAAAGAAACTATATAATATATAATTACATTTGCCTGTCATATAATCATTGTCACCACAACAAAGCAAAATTTCACGTGAGAGAGTTTAAATGACTCTAAACAATCAAAATAAGAGAGATGAATTGTTTTCGCAAATACTTTTTTTTATTTTTATTGAAAACAGAATTTTAAAATAATTTAATGAAATATAGTTAAATTAGAATCTATGTAGCAGTTTGAGATTTAATGAAAATTGACCTTTAATCAAATTTCATACAGTACTACGTAAAATAGATTCAGATTTTCAATGAAAATGGAAGCCATAAAGCATTATAGGTAAAGTAGGATATGATAGAGAAAGGAAGAAAAACACAAAGCAATTATACTGGTTCACTCAATAGGGACTACCCCCAGTTTGTTCTAATCATAAGGAAACACAGAACCAGTCACTAGAATCAATCATAGTTTACACAAAAACTCACATGCAAAGGAAACCTACACTTGCACACCTTGAAAACCTATCAAGAAAAAGATTCTGCCACATTTTCACAATTAATACACAAAATAAAACATAAAAAGAATGATATCACCTAATAATCTTGAACAAAGAGTATTGCATAGGTTATATAAAAACAATATCAAAGAACTAATGCATATCTTGAGTTCTTTTTTATTCTCTGCTAGATCTTAACTTGACTTGATGTTTCAGGTTTAGAAAGTTTTGTTTCCAGCTCTGGAATCTCAAAATTATAATCTAAGATAAGATTTTCAAAAATTTAAAATGCTATTATAAGTTTTGAATAGGAAACCTTTCATATAAAAAGTTCAAACCTTTGTTTTAACATATTAAAACAAGTTTTAATTGATTAAAACGTTCTAAGGTCAAACCCAAACACATCTCAACCAATCTAATCTACTATTATAAGTACTTAATTGATTCAAATGTTCATCAACTAGGATCAAGTTAGCAGCATCAATTTAATTGATTATTTCAAGTAGTTAATCAATTAAATGAAACAGATAATCGATTATGAACAGATTTAATAGATTAAAATAGCAAATTTGCTTCCTTAATTCATCAAGTCACTTCATAACTCAATTATTTACTTCCCCTTACAACATCAATGAGATTTAATATTTCTAAACTTTTTAGGGGTCAATAATCTCATTTATGTATAACTTAATCAATGCTTAGAATGAAACAAGATCCAACTTAGGCTAGGAACACTAGTGTTCGTAATCAAAACTAAAATGTTACAAATTAAATTTGACTTCTTTACAATCCTTGAGAGAATCTCCAATACCACGAACAGAAAAATATTTGTAAACATAAATGTAATATATGACAAATAAAAAAAACCTAAATTAAATAAAAAATAAAGAGAATATATATGATACAACAAATATAGAATCTACCTCCTTCACCAACTAATCACACATACCAATTACCAACCAATCTTAGATATCCATTTGCCTCAATTAATTAATTCATTAATCCAATTATATATCATGACTTCGGAAAAAGAACTACCACTACCACCATCTTTTAACCTCTAATTTAGAAAATAAACCCCAATTGTTTAAAACATTTAATCAAGCACCAGATGCACTACCAAAATCACCTTGGACATACAAAATTAAATAATGATATCGGAGCAAAATGAACCAATTAAACCAGATTTGCACATGGGACGCAACAATTTCATGAAAACTTACAAATCATAAGTGAAAAAGAAGTCCCCACCATCATTTTTAACCTCTGATTCAGAAACTAAATCTCCAATGTTGTCTAAAACATCTAATTATGCACCTAAGATGCACTATCAAAATCACCTTGGATACAAAATCAAATAATGAGAACGAATCAGAATGAACCAAGCCTTTTTTAAGGTATTAAGAGTTTCCTATCATTTGCATTTTTTTATAGTTTTTAGTTAATTTTATAATGTATTTGAAGTTTGGAGTTTGATGTTTTCTTGTTACTACGAGTTACGGAAGACAGATATTCATCCCATTTAATTCGCAGACTGAGTAAGCTTGACCCATCAACAATTTGGGCTTATGCGGATAGGTCTTAAATTTATGTGTTAGTCTGTTTATTCAACCCTAATGAAAACATGTTATTATAGATCCTGGTTTGAGAAAAATAAAGAAAACATAGAGATGGAACAGTCAAAAAGACTGGGGCAATTAATGAGTTCAATGAGTGTGTATTTTCAGGAAATGATGGTGACTGGGTTGAAATAAGAGTTTGACATATTTTGGATTCATCAAACAATGTGGAGTATATGTGGGTGCTTGGGCATTTCTTTGTCATTTTTAAATAGAGTCCTTGGGCATTTCTTTGATTATGTCATAGTGCAAAATTGATTTTAAATAGAGTCCTTGGGCATTTCTTTGTCATTTTTAAATGAAAATTAATTCGAGTAGGATTTGTCACCTTTTTTTTTTTTTTTTATATTCCAGCAGACTGGATTTTTTTATAGAGGTTTACGCATGAAGGTCAGGAAAGTGGAAGGAAACTTAAAATAGGACTTTTGTATTTTTTGTATTCTTACAATTGTGTCCTTATTATAGCTTATTGGTGCCTGGGCCTTTTATGAGTCTATATTAAGCATTCTAATAATTAAAATTTTAAAGTGAATTCAGAAACCGTTTGTATAGAAACTTAGTTTGGCTAAGTTTTAAGAGTTGCGTTCTCTTTTATTCTTATGTTAATCTTTTGATTCTTATATCCGAGACTTGTCAAACTAGCTTCATTTGTAGTATTATATTCCATTTCTTGTCTATTTGCTTTATACCTTCGTCATCATTTTGTGTTCCTAATTCTGATTTTGATACCAGAAATTTGTTCCATGGACCAAGTGAGGATCAAATTAATTGGAAAATGAAAATAGAATAGTGAAAACAGGTGAAAGAAATAGATAGAGAAATGAGAAAAGAAAAAGAGAGAAACAATGCTAAAAAATACGGACGATCTTGTGATTATTTCTAATCCTTCGTTTTACGATGAAGTTTCCCTTGAGAAGAATATCGAAATTGATATTTTAAAGGAGTAATGCAATACTCTAGTTTCTTGTAATTGTGAATTGGTAACTAACCATATATAAATTCTTTTCTTTTGATGTGTTACACCATCTCAACAATACCTTGAGATTTAACTGATTTGTATCATTATTTTGTTAAAATATACTCCTCCTGTCCTCCAACTTTGAATATAATAAAAACATTATTTATATATTAAATTTAAACAAACAAATTTAAAATGATTTTACCTCATTAAAAAAGATACCATTTCCATAATAATTCACTTTCATTCAGTAGAAACTTTTATTCTAATGAGCATTTCTTATTCTTGATATCAAATTCGATAGAAAGAAAATTTAGAAAATAACTTATTTTTAATAGTGATCAGTGTAAATGATTGTTAATAAAATTTAGTTTGCTTGAAACAATTTCTTTACTTGTATTTAAATAAGTAAGGAGTATACATTAAAACTACATATTAATCAGGCATAATAATTGATTATATGCCATACTAATACAAGTCATTTTAATCGATTATAAGTTATACTGAAAATAATATCACAATGAATTATGACATTTGCATTATAATAATTTTTTAATACATAATTGATCATGTTATACTCTTAATCTATAAGAAGTACAACACAGCAGAGATAAATGCCAAAAAAAAGGTGGTTCAAGAGGGTAGTAAACGCAAAATTCTCCTTAATTTAAAACATAATTTAAAAATTTAAAACTTCTTTTAGAATTGAAACTTAATTTAAAAATGCTATTTTTAAATGCAAATATTTTTTTATAATAACTCTTAATATGAATTCGACAAAAATAAGGTTTAAATCCATCCAAATCCTCATATCTAAAGCTCCAACTCCTAATACCAGCTTCGAATGCATATGTAAGTAAATTTAAAATAGATATTGATATTCCGAAAAAAAGTTTGACAACACAAAAATTGTAAAATACAATCTCAACAAGTTATAAAAAAGTATCTCCAAACTAAAAGGAATGTGAGTGTTTTCTTGATCTACTCTTCTTCCAATACGGTTCCCTTCTCACTAACATAGATACCATCAAGGAACTTCCGAATATCCTTATTTTTAACATGGCATTTCTGTAGCAAATAAAGAATGAATGAAAGGGTAAACAAGAGCAAAATCGAAAGAAATTAGTGGACTGGCATGTGGAAAAAAAAAAGAAGAGGTACCTGGTTAATGAGAGCACAGGACCTAGAAACAAGCTCAATGTCGTTTCCATCCAAAATCAATTCATCCTTAACCTTCTCAGATCGGACAACGGAAACGCCCTCAAGCATGTCGACTTTCCTGACCTAATTGAAATGACTAAGAAATTAGCAAATGAAATGAAATGAATGAATGAATGAAGAGAGGCTGTGGTGAAATACCTTTTTCTCCCCAAGGAAATTTCTGATTTCAATGGACTTGTTGGTGCTGGTGATGCTGGCGTTGATCGGAAAGTGAGCGTAGACGAACCTCATCTTGTAGCGGTATCCCTTGGTGACGCCGGTTATTAGATTCCCGACGTGACTGAGGGCGGTGCGAATGGCGGCGGAGGTTTTCCGAGACCCAAACCATGCGTCGATCTTCAGCTTTCTTTTACCGTTCTCGTCGGTGATCAGTTGAAAATCAAGGTTCAGATGTTTGAAGTCTCGCACCAATTTCCCGCGCGGTCCTTCAACCTCTATCACCTTCGCGTTAACCTTTATGCTCACTCCCTCCGGAATGTTCATTGTCTCCGATGAAAGTATCGTCTTCATTTTTTCCGCCTCTCACTCTCACCCTCCAACCTCCAACCTCCAACCTCTCTGATTCTAACCCTAATGCACACTTCTTTAGCCATTGGGTTTTAGGCCCATAAAAATAAAAAACATTAGTCAAAATAATTTAATTTAGAATTTTTAATTCTAAATATAAAATATTTTGATGATAAATTATGTTAGATATTTTGCAAATTATACATGTGTGTAAATATTAATCAAAGAAGATAAATCAGCAAAAAAATATTAATCATTTTTAACTCGTGTAAAATTATTGAATACAAATGATAAAATTCTTAAATTATTTTTCATTAATATTTTTTAAATAAAATAATTTTATTGCGATCAAACATAAAAAAACTAGCAAAGTAAAAAATAAAGCAACATTATTACCATGTTGAAGATGTAAGAAGTCACGTAACAAGGAAAAATATCAATAATAATAATGATAATAAAATATAAATATACAACAAAGTAATAAAAAATAGAATATGTTACGTATCAACAAGATTCAAAAGATCCAACTTAAAAACTTCTTTTCTTAAAATTTATTATTTACATCAGCCTTAAATAGGTCTTTAGTCTGTCAAATTGGGTTAAATAGACCAATATTGATTATAAAAAATATTGAAATTATATCTATTTTTATCCTCCAGTTAAAATAATCTTTTTAGTTTCCCAAATTTTAGAAATTGCTATTTTTAAGTTTCTTTGTTAGTGTGCAAATAACAGTTTACAATTTGTGACATTTTGTCATTAAAAATTATTTTTAATTTAAATAAAACTTCTAGTGGCTAAAATTAGTTAGAATTTAATTTTTAAACAGAATCTTTCATGTTTTGAAGCGCACAAATTTATTTTTTTTAATTTCAAAACATTTTTTACACAAAAACAATAATTTCTGAATTTGGAGTAAAAAATAAAAACTTTTAAGTTGAGAAAAAAACATATTTAACCTCGTCTTGAAAGACTAAATATATGTAATTCATTTTATTATATATCTTCTTAAAGTATAAGCTATATATAAAGAACGTTTGATCCAACTTTATGTTTTAAAGAGAAAGGAAGTTGAAAATATATTGAAATAACCATCACCTTGAGCTATCAGAATATAAATTAAATGAATTCTAATTTGTTTACTGACAGTTAATTCCTCAAACTACAAGCCCCTTTTTAACAGCTTTTTTTCTATAAAAGAATATTTTAAAAAAACAGTTTTGGTATAAAAAAAATTACTTTCAAAAGTTAGTCATAAATTTATTTTAAGTTTTTAAAACAATAAACTGAAAATTTAAAATTCGATTAATTAGAAGCTATTTTATTTAAATAGTTTCTGAAAAATAATTTATGAGAATTATTTTTCAGAAGAAGATGAAAAAAATTTATTTGATAAGTTTTGTTTAAAAATTATTTTTGAAATATGAAAAAAATGTGTATATATTAACAAAAGCGTAAAAAAAAACATTTTTTTCATATGTTTTGATTTTTCAAAACAAAAGTAGAACTTTAAAGACAAAATTATTTAGAACCATTCCTTTTTTTATTTTTTAAAAATTAAAAAATTAAAATTATTTATAAAAATTATTTTAAAAAGCACTAATAGATTTTTTTTTAAATTAAGAACAGTTTAATAAAACACCAGACAAACCACTACCGTCTTGATTAGTTTGATTTTGTAATTTAGTTTTTTTAAAAAATTGTAAATAGTTTTTACAAATTATTTTCTAGAACAAGAAAAAACAAAATTATTTGAAAACTATTTTAAGATATAAAAATAAAAAATCTTATCTATATTTATAAAAATATCATTAATAAATATCAAAACTCTTCATATGATTTGAATTTTTAAAACAAAAATACAAAATTAAAAAATAAAATTATTTAGTTATTTTCCTTGTTTAGAGTAGTTTGTAAAAGCTAAAAAAACAAAACCTTTTTTAAAAAATATTGTAAGAAAACACTAACCAAATAAGTTATAGTTTTTAAAAACAAAAAATAGTTGAGTTTAATTAATATACATTGATGGTGTAAAAAATTTCATAAAACTCAAGAGATATGATTGGACTCTATATAATACTTTACATTATCATTGTATACCAATTAAACTCAACAATTTTATAAAACTTGTACTTTAAGTGTTTGGATATATAATTTAAAATTTAAGTATATCATATATCTTCTAAAATTTGTCTCAATTTAGATTTTAGTTCTTCTAGTTTTTCATACACATAATATTGAGTAAACTTATAAGCATGATAAATAAGGATCAATTCTTAATAAATTTAAAATTCTAGATTTTAAAACTGAAAAATTATCATGTTCAAAATTCAGTCTGAGCGTTAAGTACTCGTTATTTCAGGCTAACAAATTCTGCTAGATAGTATAACACTATACTTATATCGGTAAACCAGGATGAAACAAACTAGAAAATCTGCTATACTTTAACCCTTTATGTATAAAATGTGATTGGGATGTAGTTTAGGCACATCCAGATTTATAATTAATTAGTAAAAAGGAAAATCAAATTATTCAGACAAAAATAACAAGCAAAGAAACGAGAAAGTAAATTAAGGACTATTCTATAGCACCCAAAGGTTTGGATCCCTGCTAAGTTGAAGACATCCTTATTTGCTGCTGGCTGACTCTTGGATGAATTTTGATACATGATCCAAAATGCAAAGGCACCAAATTTTTGGGTACATGTTAAGCTTCTATGCCAGCCACACTATTAATGCTTAGTCCCAAAGTTCCACCACCTTTTCTTCTTTCTCGACTCACTTGAAGGTATATCTGGATCAATAGGTTAGAAAATAGATAAGGTTAGGTTTGACTATAGTTTTCCATCACTACTCGTAGGAAAAGAAAAAAAAATTTAAACGAATTAAGCTTTTAAAAAGGTCAAATGAAAGAACTTTTATAAATTAATTTTAACTTAGATTGAAATTTTATCTTATTTTCCCCACAAATACTTATTAAGAAATTTTGTCCAAACAAACCCCAGATATCTAAATGCTAACAAGTCAAATTAGCTTAGGGACTTAAGTCTCAATTTTAGATAAACGGCGGCAATTTGGCCAAACTCAGTTTATCAATTATAGTTCCAAATTATTCAAAGTATTGGTAAGGTAAGTTTGTTTAAAACAGATTCAACTAATAATATTCACCAAAAAAAGCTAATAATTTGAAAATTTTGTAAAATTACCTCCTTGAGGATAGATGGAGTTGTAATGCACTTCTGCCCAAAAACTAAGGAAAATCACTGCAATACAAGCATAGAATTTTAGTTCATTAATATGATTGATGAACAATGAAAAAATGGTCGTAAAGCAATCAAGACCCTAATGCCAAAGCCATCGATGGTTCAAAAATTCATACAACTAGTATAACACGTTATAGATCACATGACACACAAATGGAACTATACCAATATTCCATAATTAGGTTTCAAGATACTTCCTCTGAACTCATATATAAACAAAAAAAAGTGGGTTATGTGGTGTACTTAAATATAAGAAATCTAAATATTCAACTACTTTGTCTTATTTAATGTTATTATTGTTAAAATACTCTTTATTAAATTACAATTATGATTCTTTATGATATCAAATTCCAATCGAGGATGTTCTAGAAATAACCTTATTTTATATTTGATATTAATGAAATAAAATTATAATAACTAATTTTCTTAATTTGTGTTAATTATCTTTGTTTATATGAGTCCAGAGGGAGTAACATATAACAAAGTTACAGTCGTGCTTATTAGCATCTTGTGAAGGCATCAATGCTTAGAAAAGAACATCAAATTATGGTCAAGGTTATGAAAGATTTCTTCAAACAATGAAATATAAACAGAGTTAATGAAACAAAAAAGGATGAAGAGAAAATTAGACATTTAGACCCAAAAAGGAAAAGAAGAATTTACAGCAGAAGGAATAAAATTTTACCTCCTTTTGGCTTTTCAAAATGAGGAACAATCTCTGTGCAACAGGTGTCCTTGAAAGAAGTCATCACAAATATTCTCACACCATACTAGAGAAAAAAGAAGGAAAACAAGTTTAAAGGTATCATTCATAAGTAAAAAGGTGTATATAAACTAAAAATGGCATCATGTCAGGGAGAATTAAATAGGGAAAGAGGGTCAACAGACTTAAATCAGGTAAACTATGCCTGAAAATCTTGATATATCGATTCATCGAATTTAAATCAACAGCTGCTTTTAAAGGATTACAACGCTGCATTAAATACTATTTATTAACAGTTCAACACCTGTGGAAATACTAAAATGTAGGGCAAAGTGTTTTTGGACCTTGGGATTTGGAATAAAGAAGAAAAGGGAGAAGTCAAAAGATACTAAAACTAACTTTTCAAAAGTTAGTTTTTCTTTTTCTTCATTAAGAAAACAATTTTTTAAAAAACATTTTAAAATTTTCTTAGGTCCAGGTTCTCCTTTTAAGGAGAATAAAAAGCTTAAATAAATTATGCCAAACTACCTAATTGCTACAATTGAATAACAATTTGGTTAACAATTTGGTACATTTTTTTAAGAATAACAATTTGGTTAACAGCCAATTAACACAATATTTTCTAAAAAATTGGAAGAAACCACTGTCAAAAATATTTGTTAACCAGAAAACAAACAACCCAGTTAGAAACTTGCAAACCACATTGTCAAAATCAAATGGTCATACTATTGATTCACTGTTTCTCTAGAAGTTTGGCAAAAATAATGTCTAACCGGAAATGGAAGAACAATGAAACATATTCAAACAATGTTCAATAGAAAACAAATAGTAAGTTACAAAACTTATACCGAATCTGCAGCTGCTTGAAGAGTGACATGATCCCCCCATTCACCACTCCTAGTTTTGTTGACAGTGAAAGCAAAAGAAGTTGGCTCAAAGAAGTTTTACATATAGAATGGTAAAATGAAAGAGACAAGAGTGAAGATTATTACTTGGACATCTTCTCCAAATATTCACCATATTCCATGGGAACATAACCCTCATAAATCTCTGGATGAGACTTCAGCTGGTTAAAAACGCAATTCAACAATGAGAATCAAAGAATAATGTACCAAAGAAAAAAGAGCAGACATTATACTTTATGCAAGCATAATAAAACATAATCCACTAGACTAGACTACAAACCTGGTTTACAACTTGTTTCCTCACATACTTGTGGTGATCAGGTGTGTTATACAATTGATCAGATAAAGCACGGAACTAGAGAGAAATAAAAATAAAAGATTATAATTTGACAATCATTATAGGTATGGAAACTAAAAATCTAAATACGATTAATGCTGCTATACACATGTCGATAAACCAAAAATAATGGAAGGAAATAAATATTGAAAACAACAAACCTGACAATTACCGTCACCTTCCACCATATGTTCCACAAAGTCATATAACTGCAACCTGTTTAAAATTATATGCGGTTTAATTTGGTTTTTTGAGTATAACTCCAACAAAGGAAAATGTACATGAAATAAATTATTCTTTCAATCATTATAAACCTTTAAAATTATGAAAAAAGAAAACACACAATGAAGCCTATCTGGCGCAATATTTCACTGTAGGCAATTATTAAAATGCAGGACAATTAAACATGCATCCTGACAACATTTTAATTACTTTTTAAGCAAGGAGGAATAATGCTTATGACTAATACCTATCCAGAAGCCTTTGATGATCAGAAGTTGCTTCATCAATTGAGGGAATTTCTCCATTAATTTTTGGAACATGCTACAGAAGAGGGTAAAAGAGCAATATTTAGGCACTAAGTCCAACACACATATCATACAACTGTCAAAAGAAATGAACTTCCCAGAATCATATACATGTCTTGGACAATAGGATGGAAAAAAGTGATAAAATTTGTCATGAAAAAGTCTAGCACTGCTAAAACTGAGTGTTTGGAGAAACCACCTCCCCCAAAACTTAACACAATGCATCAAAGTGGAAGATTCAAACCAGAAGCTACTCTTTTGTCACTACTGTGTATAAAATTGAAAACTAGGAACTTTAGTATTAAAAGTTTCAGAAATCCACAATCAAAATTAAAATTTAAAGACAATCATGCTTACTATAAATACCAATTAATGTAATTTGTAGAAAATGTAGGTCAGAAAGAAGCTTATCACCATAAGTTGGCCAAAAACATGCCAAAATGGAACATAATGAATAAGCTATTCTGTACTTAAATGACCATTAAAGGATGAAAACTGCACAATATATATATAGAAAATGTAGGTCAGAAAGAAGCTTATCACCATAAGTTGGCCAAAAACATGCCAAAATGGAACATAATGAATAAGCTATACTGTACTTAAATGACCAATAAAGGATGAAAACTGCACAATATATATTTATATATACAGATCCAAAAAGAAATCGACAGAAGTGAAAGAGGCTAAACATACAGGAATTGGAACCATCTGACTCAATCTCCTCCCTATTTCATCATCAAGTGGATAATTGTCAGTAGGCTCCAATGAGAATTCCTCCACTTCAGAAGGACTACAACACGATGAACTAGAAGGTTCCATCTCACCAACTCCATCATAGGAATAATCATGACCTGAAAATGAAAAAAAAAATCTTATTGAATTGACCAAAATCATGCAAAAAAGATAATTCTAAACTAAAATCAAGCAAATAGAAGCTTTGAGCATTAAATGTGATACCTCCTGAACAATAGTTCATCATCGATGTGTTATGCCAATCATATGGAAGCTCAGAAGCCTGGAACGCTCCTCCATCTGTCTGTGAATATCTTGAACAGTCACCCATATCTAGCCGGGAAAACTCTTCTTGTAAAGCCCGTGCAATGATCTCATCTTGTTGTATTTGGTTACTTTCAGCATCATAATGGTTTTGGAAGTACTGTGCATTGTAGATATCTCCAGTATCATTTTGAATTATGTCACCATAGTATCCAGAACTATAAGCAGGGTCACTGTCAAAAAGATTAATACCCCACTGAACAACATCTGAATGCTCATATAACCCCATCTTTAAGTATTAAATAACTACAAATCTGAAAATCTTCCAGACAATGCTGTAATGAATCGACACCAACTAGAATACACCTGCAAAAATAATGTCCATTAACTGATTGGACCTTTACCAATAATTACGATTTATGACAACGATATGCTAAATCAAGAACAAAACATAACAATCAATACATCACAGTTCAGACCAGGAATCCCAGGTCCATTTAAACTGAATCCTTAAATATCTAATTAGAGTTGTTGATGCAAATCTGAGAATTAGATCCCAAAAACCCTTTCTCACTATGTAGGGTTGATTACATTGCTAAACCTCTGTCATTAGATTTTATCAAAAAACAAAAATTTCACAAAAACAATTGAAGTATAATATGTACCTGTACATTTAAAATTTGACAATTGTATCTCTAAATGCAGTCACAAGCACAACTACCTGCAGTATCATGACTCACCAAAGACTACCTTTCAGTTTTAGATACAGTAGTTATAGGAACATAAGCTAACCTAAGTAATAATACACCCACAATAGGATCATATAAGTTAATTGTTTGAATTACAAAAGTAACGATGACTGATTTAAACACTAGCCAATATTATGAAAGGAAATGCCCACGTTGCTCTCCTTTCCAGAGAACAAAACAAGAACACCCTCCTCCATGGCTCTGATGAGAAAAAACAGTGATTCGGCGCTCAAGGCTCTATCCTTCTAAGATTTGGTGGTACACGGCGGTGCAAAGTTAAAACCCTTTAGAAACACCTTTGGGTGAGGTCAAAGTCAGGGCCTAAGTAGAGATTAGTCTCATACCTGAAGGATGAGAGGAATCTTCATGATCTTACCAAAAATATAAAGCAGTATTCTTATCATTGCACAAGTCTCCCTCTCAAAACAAAAGCAGGAATCATCTAGTATCTACCTTGGGCATGTTTGGAACTGTGTCACAAACATGCAGAAGCAAATCAAAATAAACCTTAACCAATGCAGCTTTTGCATCAAACCCATTTTAATCAGGAAACATGTTCTACATCCAACAAATCGCGTCCCTCATGTGAAAAACATAAAATTTTGCAGGGAAAAATCACATCCCTGATCCTTTTCCAAATATAAACTTCATTTATTGTTATTGAGGGCATACACTTGTTCTCCTCTATGATCGTCTTAGACTACAATGTTTAAAAGCATATTACAACCACTTAGAGCCTGCCATTACCTGGACCCTAATTAACCAACTCTGGTCCTCCGTCCTCGTATCTGCGTTATAAAAAAAAGGGAAACATGCACAAGACTGCTGCTTCCATATATGTGACTACTCTATTTTCCCCACAGTCATAATGAAGTTACATATGCGAGCTCAACTGTGTTGAAAAACCAGCGAATTGAAATCCAAAGCATCCTAAGAAAAACATAAGTATCTTTTTTAATTTCCATCAATCCAAAAAAAAAAAAAAAAAACAGTCCATCATACACACAGCTCGAGATCATTACTTACACCAATTCAAAACAAACCCATAATCAGTCGAAAGGAAAAGTTTCGAACTTGGAATACAACAAACAACCAAATGATCCAACACAAAAAAACATGACAAAAATGAAAGGCACAAGCAATTAAATAGAACAAAACATCAAAGTTAGAAAACACCCCACCTGGGATTGAGCAGGAAGTTGAACAATTGAGAGAGCAACAAGAATAAGAAATAGAGGAGCGAAGGAAATAGGCAATAGATGAGGATGGAAGAGCATTGAATATTTATGGAAAGAAAATAGGACGAAAAAAGGTGCAGTGCACGCGTTTATATACAGTTTGCCACGGCGTTAAAGGCCGAACAACTTCTGCTTGTATTTTGAAGCACTGGGCGGCATTTTTTAACGCCATTTCTTTAATCCCCAAAATTTCGTCAAAATCTAAGTCATAATTTTCCTACCCATTCGTCAAGAATTAACCAGCAAGATTAAATTCTGGTAAGGTTTGGGAATATGGAATACAGACAGATCAGCCGACGGTTCAGATTGATTGCTGACTGAAGAAGGTATCAGAACCAACGTCTCTGATTGAATCAGGTTTCTCGTAAATTTCTCTCTCTTTAATAAATGTTTTTATTGCTCTTTTAATGTATCATGATCATAAGGCTCATCACAATTTGGATTGATTCAAGTTTTGAGAGACAATAAAAATTAAATTATTAATTAAGTTTGTTTAATTTTTTGAAATTTTTTTTTATTTGAACCAAACTCAATCATTAATAATCCAGTTAATGCGGTTCCATTAGAGAAAATCGATCAAAAAATTATTTTCACTAAATTGTAAAAAAAAATTATATCTAAAACTAGTTAAATTCATTAGTTTATTAAATTTATAATTTTATAACAAATACAATACAATATATACTAAATTATATATACTAAATTAGTCAAATTAAATTATT
The DNA here is from genome assembly GCA_037954015.1 of Psophocarpus tetragonolobus. NCBI lineage: Eukaryota > Viridiplantae > Streptophyta > Magnoliopsida > Fabales > Fabaceae > Psophocarpus > Psophocarpus tetragonolobus. Next base: position 38,799,273 of record CM075692.1, read on the forward strand.
AAAACAATACAATACAAAAAACAAATCATATAAATTTAAAATATAAAATAAATTTATTAACTTAAAAATATAAAATAGGGTTGAGTGAGATTCAAGGTTTTAAAATACAAAACTCTAAACAAAATAGATTAAATATAATATATATATATATATATATATATATATATATATTGGGTTGTTCAGATTAGGTCAAAGTTTTAAAATATGAAAGTCACGAACTAAATATGGTTAATTCTAATTGGTTTAGGTTAGATCCAAAGCCGATGAAGAAAAAAAATTAAACAAAAATAATTGGTTCGGTTTACTGGGTTCGTCAAATTAACCCAAATTAATGAACATCCCTAATGTTAGGAAATGTTTGGGGTTAAAATACAGTCGTTATGACTTTTAAAATATTAATTGAACAAACTTATTATAATATTAAATTACGTCATTGTAAAACTTTGTCCACTGATAATTTATAAGTTATTTTCTCTTATTTTTATTGTAGAAATTAAGGTAGTATTTGGTTTGAGAATATTTTTTCTTATTTTTACTTTTTTAGAATCGTTATCATTTTCAATGTTTCATCATTAAGAAAATATGTTTGTTTTCACTTAAAGTTTTTATTTTTAAAAAAATAATATTGTTAGATTAATCAATTTTAGTAAAAATATTATAAAATATTTATATATAATTTTAAAAAAGTCATATATTTTTTTATAATTATAATATTGTTATTAAATTTTTACATAGTTTTAATTTTTTAAAACACTAAAAACATTTTTTCTATTTTCTGTCTTCAACTGTTTTTTGAAAATATTTCAAAAAATAAAATGTTTTCTAAATCTTAATTAAACATATTTGCATGAATGTTTTCTATAAAAATAAAAACTAAAAATACTCAAAAAAAAAACAAACGTCACTTAACTTTTTTAATTATAACAATTTCATAATTTTAATTTTCCATCAAATTTTATTAAATATAATAAATTGTATTAACATCACATTGTATAATTAATATATTACCATTTAAATATGTTTATATATTAATTATTTAATAGCAAATTTTATTTTTCATAATTTTATTAAATATATAATAATTTTTATTAATGGGCCATTAAATGAGTGTAGCCCTTAATATATTATCAGTTAAATCTGTTGATATATCAATTGTTTAATAGTTTTTTCATATTTTATTAAATATATAATAAATTTTATTAAAAACTATATTTTCTCTAATTCATTCATAAACAAAGTAACAAAAGAAGTGTCATTAATATGCTGAATCCTAGATGTTTAATCATCTTTCACTCAAAAGAGATATGAAATTATAAAAACAAAGAAAAATACAAAAAAAAAACTAACCTTTACAAAATTATTTTTTTTATAAAAATATAAGTAATTATGTGGTTGTAACAATTTTAATTTATAATTTTTCATCCATTTTACTTAATCATACAAATTCAGTTTCCACTTTATTTCATTGCTCCTTTTTTCTTCATTTTGTATAACATTTTCTTTCATCTTATTTCTTTTCTTTCCTTTCAAATATACGTTGATACATTAATGGTTTAATAGTATTTTTTTACTTTTCATAATTTTTATTAAAAAAACAATAAATTTTATTAATATGACATTAAATGATTAAGTGACAATAAATTTATTACCTTTTAAACATGATGATATATTGATTGTTTATTATAATTTTTTATTTTTCATAAATTTTATTAAATATAAAATAAATTTTATTAATATAACATTAAATGGTCATGTGAACGTTGATATATTATCATTTAAATACGTTGATATAGTTTTTTTAGTCTCAAAATAAGTTTCTCTTACATCGTTTAATATAGACGGAAAAAAGTTAATAAATAAATAAATAAAATGGTGACTTAACAAAACTATCATTAATACTAAGATATATCTGACAATAGTTTTTAGGTGAGTTTTATAGCTTAGCAAAAATGACTTTCTGGGACCTACACTCCAGTGATACATCACTTTTATACATAATTTTGTTCAAATTTAAGAAATTTTAATAAATACGTTTTTTTTACATAATAATTATTGAAATAAAATTATTAACTCACTTTCATATATAATGTGTAATGATGACAAAAGAATAATTTTTATTATTAAAAACATTTCCTTGTATAATAAACATAAAAATAAGGGTAAAAAATTTTGTACCACATAAATTTACTCAAATAAAAATTTCTTATAAAACACTAATTATTCAAGTTAAGTACTGTTGAAAAAGAAAAACATTGGTGTTGTTGTAGGATCTAGCTAAACAGTGCCTAATAACAGCGGTTAAAGATATAAAAAAATAAAGTATATATCAAGAATCATATAAGAGCAACTCAATGTAGATCAAAATCATTCTTGAGTGCAATTTTACGCGTGCCAATCAAATACCTTCTACTTATAACTCTTTCATCAATGTTCTAATGGCAGTTTCAGCATTTTTCTGGTATTAATATTATATTGAAAAACTAAAGTGAGCATATTAGTGGGGGAAATAATATTACACTGAAAAGTTAGATGCAATTTTGAGACAATTTTTTTCTTAAATGCAATTATTCTTCTTGGGATAATAAGGGAGTATGATTTAATTAACCATCAACAAGTTATTAATTCAAGTGTAAATTTTGAGAATGGATAAAATGTGATTAAAAGGAAGAATGTCCCTGAAGGTGTTAATTAATTTATCCAATGAAAATTAATCATAAAAAATATATTTATTTAAGTTATTTGATTGAGATTGATGATTCTTTTTTTTATATACGATTTAGTTCACATGATATATTAATTATTTAATTTAGAATACTCAAAAGAGAGATCAATTACTAACTTAGAATCATTGATATTCTAATAATTACGGGATAAGAGAGAGGTATATTTTTGAGAAGAAAAGAAAGGAAGATATTTTTTGTGTCCTATTGCTATCAACAACTTTTCTTTTTTATATATTAAATACTTTTCTTGATGTAATTAAATTAAATAATAATAGAGGTAACATCTTTTTATAAGCCAAATGAAATTATATTAAATAAAACAAAATGGATAGCATAAGATATACCACCCTTCATGCACAAAAGCAACAAAGGTTTAAAAACTCCTTACTAGAAAGTTGACATTTAGGACCCACCCCATCTAGCAACACTAAATACATATTCACCTTTTAAACACAGAAATATGGTGTCATTACCCACTCTGAAAAATTATGAATAGTTAACTTTGCTACCATTAACCATACCCAGAAATTCATCTGAACAACTAAAATAATAACCTAAACCTCCATAGTTTTTGTCTTGAATACAATAGTGTTTCGAGTCTTTCATATATGTCAAATACTTACAAATCACATAAAAGATCATACTTTCCAAGCTTTTTTTGTTCTACTGGCTAACCCAGGAATTGAATGTTGTGTATATGGTTGCTAGTACTATACAAAGCAGTAGAGATGCCCCACCATGCACGTAACTCTATACACACTCTAGCTGACATTGTGTACAAACAAAATAAGTGAGTTTATTTCTACCACTTCACCACACATCCCGCACAAAGAGTTATCGTTCTTAATATCTCGTGCTTTACTAAGTTCTCCCTTGTAAATGGTCTACAAGCATCTAGTTGTCAAGTAAGAAATTGAACTCTTGGTGGTATGTCTTTCTCCCATGTCAGCATGAAAAAAACGTTTTATTGATGATGTGGATTTGCTATGAACGCCCTATAAGTTTAAGAGACAATATATAGACCTCTAACCATTGTTCTGTCCCAACACCACTTGTTCAAAATGCCTCTAACAAAGATATATTACCCACTCTATTCTCCAACTCCTCCACCAAGTCCATCTCCCATTCAAAAAGCTCCATTCACCATGCTTATTTCCACCTTTGACCACCTTCATATCACATCTCTCTCACATATACGTTCCTATTTGACACTAAACAATCGCATATACTCCTTTTTAAAACTATGTTCTCCTACCCATTTATCTTACTATAATGAGTTAACATTATTAAATGTCATTAACAAAATAAGTTAATTATGTACATAGTAAAGTTGTTTTAGTAAACTTTAAAAAACTGCATTAAATTCACATAAATTCTATAAAAACCAAATTTACTATTTTGAAATTAAATGTTATTTTTATTCTCATTCATCCCGCAATAACGATAACTTAAATGATTTAAAGAATTTAGCTTATTTTTATAATGAATTTACTTTAATAACTTGTATTTTTTAGAATAATTACATAACTTATTATTTACGTTATCATTTTTTTAATGAAATTATCATTCTTATTTAGTACTAATGTAATATTATACCTTGTTATCGTGATTTCTTATTGTGATTTATTATGAATTTGAAAAGATTTATGTTAATAATATTTTGTTAAATATATATGTCATTAACGAAATTTTTAATATTAATTTCTATTATTTAAACTCTTATAAGTTTATAAATTAATTCTACCTGTTGAGTTAAGTTATAAGGGAGTCTAATTCAGTTGGTTAAGCAAGTGTGTAAGTTGTTGTAAATTTTGTGACACCGCCTTCAACTCTTATCAGAAGCATAAAAAAAAACCTATTGAGTTGAGTTAACCTAAACTTTAACTTTAATGATTATGTCAATAAAATGATAGATAGATTGGTTTGGTGGTAATTTGGTAAATGAGAAAGGGAAAGATAAGGGTGGGTCATTGGGTTGGACGACCCAAATACTTAATCCTACCCAAATAGATTGAGTTAGATTTTTTTTTATGACTGGGTGAAACCTGACCCAACCTATTTAAATTCAATCTACTACTGGTTGTGTGACGAGTTTCATAAATTCAACTTGAGACCCAATCTAATCTATTATGATCATAATACTAAATTTTTATTATTTGAAATTATGTGTTTTGTTAATATGTGTTATTTTTTATATTATGTTTTTATTAGTTTGGACAAATTACATAATTTGTATGACTTGACTATCTTAGACAAATTGTGTTTACTTTTATTTTTGACAAATATTTTTTTAATTATTATTGCTTGAAAAATTAATTATATATTAATTTTAATTTGTTTTAGTTTTGATATATAATTTGTAACTATAATTTATTGTTTATTTTTATGTTATAAGAATTATATGTTCTATTTTTTTAAAAAAAAAATCTAAAAAAGCTAACAAAATAATATTCTAAAATTTATTTATTTTTTAAAAAAATATTTTTTAAAATTGTGATCCAATTAACTCAATTCAACCCAACTCGTTAAAGGGCGGGTTGAGTTGAGTTAGGTTTAATAAAATAAAAGCAAAAATTCAACATATCCCAACCTAATATTTTATGATTGAATTGTGTGTTGGGTTTGCCTAAACCCAACATGTGTTCACTACTAAAGAAAATTTTGAGTTCAAATATTTCTACTAACAAATTAATAACTAACATTTACTTATATAAAAAAATATTATATGATTGTTATGACTAAAATATTTTATTTATGTAAATAAAATTTTATTTACGGATCAATTGCAATATTAAAACTTCAAAAATATAATTTGATATCAATAAATACGTTAGTGTACATTAAAAAAGTCAACATTATATTTGTCTGCTTTGAACAGAAATCAATTGAGATAAATTGTGAAATTAACTGACTTGAACTCGAATGATTACAGAAAATATTAATTGGTAACTTTAAATTACTACTATTTTATTTAGATTAAAATTACGTAGAAAGATTTTACTTGAAAATCACTCTTAGAGTTTTTTAGCTATAATCTAACATTTTTTAATTTAATATATTTTGTGAATTTTTATATAAAAGGTACATTTACCAATTCTAATTGACATAATCATAGTAATTTGTATCTCTTAATAAAATTATCAAGATTTCGAATCCTAAAATTAGGTATAAAATGAAACATGTCGAAAGATTGTATACTCAAGTCTTAAAAGATATTAGTCACTCTATTAGAGTCGTAAATATTTTGTATCAATAAGTAATTATCTATATCTTATCTTATTTGGTTCTTTGTATTTATTCTTTATTAAATTTCAAATTATCTAGTACTCTGTTAGGCTATTACTACTCGTACTTTCAGTTTAATGATTCTTTTATTGATAATATTTCTAGCTTAAAAAAAATTTATCTTAATCGCTACAAATATTTTTAACTTCAATATTTCCGACTTGGACTATTAGTTATGAGTGAAATAAGTTATCAGCCCGAACACTTAATCAATAATACTAAATGTTATTAGTAATAGAGAGATTATCTTATAAACAAAAAAAAAATAAAAAATAAAAAACTTGAATGTGTATAAAAAAATTTCATGGATCTACATGCTTATTTGATGAAACGTCTATAAAAACTGTTTTGTATATTTTAATATTCAAAAATTAAAAAATTCATTTGATTAATGTTTTTTTAAAATAATTTTTAAAAACAATTCTTATATTTTAGTTTTTAAAAACTAAAAAACAGAAATAACTGTAATTTTTTATTTTTATTTTGAAAACTCAAAATATAATGATAATATATTGTTTTTTTCTTTTCATTTATAACATTTTCATAAATATACACAAGTTTTTCATTCTGATGCTTTCAAAACATTTTTTAAATAATACATATCAAACAAATTTTTTTCTTTTCTTTCAAAAAAATAATTTTTATTTTTTTTTTCAAAAAATAAAAAACAAAAGCAAATTCATCAAACCCTAAATATCACCTTTAAAAAAAATAAAATATTTTACTCATCAAACAATTATTGAAAAGCACCACATGGTGTCTCCCATTTTCGTAACTTGGTACACAAGATACCATCTAGCGGTAGCATAGGTAACTAAAATCATATAAATAAGTTATATTATCATTTAAATAACTTTTATAAAGCTCTTTTACGTTGTTATTAATGCATAATCATTAAACTATATGATTTTCTATCAATTTATAATAACATTCAATTCGCCCTGAGAAATATTACTCGACATGCTTTAATTTTTTTAATAAAAGTCACTATATACAAAACGAACACTTTAATTATTTTCTTTCTATTTTTAATATACAATAGTCAATATATATCAATTTACTGTTAAAAATCACTACTATATATTTCAAATCGTTCTTGAAATTTTAATTAAAATATAACTCAAGGACCAGTTTCAATAATTTCTAAGAAACAAAATTGAATAATATTTACTCTATTACTTATTTAAAATCGCACCATAAACATTTTAATTATTAGTTTTATATAAATGGTAGAAAGCTTAGGATTTTTCTTTTGCTGAAAGGTATTGGAATTAACAAACCCACACCAGACAATATAAATGGTAGGACAGCTTTGGATTATTTAAATAGATTTGTCAAACTCAATTTAAATTATTCAGAATCTAAGGTTATTTTCCATGACGAAAGGTCTCAAGGGGAAAGAATTATATTAGTATAATTTTTTAAGTTGCACGCTCATACATAGTCATATAAAATATATGCGGGAAAAAATATTCATGTAAATTGAGTGTTTTCATTTTTTTAATGGAAGAGATTCTTTATATTTATGGCGAGGTCTGAATTGGCATGCATATGAATAGTAGTAAATGCCCACTATCAAATACTTTACTTATTTTCTGTCATCAATCAATTAATAAGTTAATTTTTTTAAAATTCTACTCTTGTTCACGTATGAAGAATATTAATTAATTAATCCTTATTATCAATTTGATTTTAGCTTGACCTCAAGTAGCGTGATGTAGTTAACCATGACTCATGATTACCAATGATAATTATCTTCATCTGCTCCGTTTCGATTTTAACGAAAAATTTGTGTTATTGGTTTGTGTTTCGTCCTCTCTTAGGATAATTGAGATGTGGACATTAGAACAGTGGGAGTTTGTTAGTGTTTATTTTGTCCTTATTTTGCCTTAGTCTTACATGGTGGAACATTAAAACTAAAAACTAAAATATAATTAATAACTTAACACATAATTTATTTAATAATTAATAAATAAATATAATTAATAAATTAACATATAACTTATTTGAAAAATTATAAATAAATTTAAATATAAATTATAAAAAATAATATAACGAGTAGTCACATATATACCCAAATCCAAAAATATATGACCAGAATAAAAATAGAAATTAAAATTTTGTACCACCTTCTTTTTACCTGTCTCAGCCTTCGGCTTCCGTTCCACACATTTTAAAGATGGAATGGAAATGACAAACTCATCTCCCATTCGTTTTCATTCCTACTCATGATAAGTTAAGTCTAATTTTTGACAATAAAAGTCACTTATAATGTTATTCTTTTTTTGTATTTCTGAGATGTACGACGACAGATATAACACTTGTTCTTGACAAATAATATTGATTGTATTTTTATAATTACAAGTTGTGCATATAATAAATATTGTAATTAACTTTATCATAATATTTATATATCTCAGAAGTCATACTCATTTATAATATACTTTTTTAAAGACAAATCAAAAGAATTATATTAATTAATGCAATAAATATTGGTCAAGCAATGCAAATGAAATTAAACAAACTAACATAATATACTATATCAAATTCTTTTCCAAAAAATAATACTATCACAAGGAGTTTAAATATTAATAATATATAGAAATTAAACTCTTTTTTTCTTCAGCTTCATCCCTTTCTTTTGAGTTAAAGATTTTCTTGAATTGTTTTTTAGTTAACTAATTAGTATAAATTATACATTTACACTTATTTCACATGTAGTAAAAAAATGTATTATGTTGTGATAGAAGATGAGAAATAAAAAGAAATAAATGATGTTAAAAAGATATATAAATTAGATAAATATATATGTATGATTCCTCACTTAGCATTTCTTTGAAATCTTCATAAACTGGTTAAGGAAAAGGACATGTGGCCTCACCTGAAACATATCTCGAAAATCATATGACCTCTAATTATTGGTTGAGATCCTCCAATAATGCTCACCAATTGGTATTTCCTTCATAAAATGTGAAGATTTTTTTATCTCAAAAGAAGGATTTCAATTTCAATCACCACGTACGGTCATGCACTTATATTATTGAATTAATATCGATACAATTAATTTATATAACATTATTTTTTATTCTATTCTCATCAATTATTTTATTCCTTGGTCGATTTTTTTCTTTTATATGTGTGTGTATATATATTTATGAAATTAGTTATGCGCATAGCTAAAATTTATTTTGATTTATTGGTTATACTTATCCAGTCACAATCAATCAATTAATATTTTCCTCCATGCACTCCATTTCGTCTCCATTATAAAAATTTAACAAAATTTCAACCCCCTAAATCATTCAAAGGAAAAGACCACCGTTCATCCAATAAAAATAAATTAATGCGTCTGCGCCTAGCGTCAGAGTTGATTATTTAGTACCTATCTTGAAAATGATACGTATACAGAGATACACCAAGAAATTAAAGGACCAATTATACATTTATACTGTAAAAGTATGTGTGCACTATCAAAGGAGGTATATATATGTAAACACAAACAAGTTGGACGAGTGGACTTTTAGTTATTTATATATCATGAATAAAAGAGATTATCACCAAAATTTAAAAGTAAGGAGCTATATTAATACAAAGAAAATATAGTCAAGGATATTTACTGAAGAGTAAGTTTAACAAGTTATTTTTTATCGTGCAATTTATTTTATTAAAATTTAATGATTATTATTAAATTTTAAGAAAAAAGGTTAGAATAAATATTAAATTTAATATAATTAATATTAAATATTCTTTTATTATTATCCAAGACAAACGTTTTAAAATAAAAATATGTCTCTTAATCACCAAGCAAAAACTCCTTAACTTTAGCTCATTAATTCAAAATTAAAAGGCTCTTTAATTGGTCTTGCATACTACATTTGAATAAGAGAAATTTTGATAACCTAATAATGTTGAATATGCTTGACTCCTTGAAGCATGAGCTTATATTAGTATGAACAATAAAATTATTTTTTTTGGTGAATGATTAAAAAACAAACTAATATATAACAAATTAAATGCGTAAAAACAAATTAAAAGAAAAAAATCATTAACTGTTTGTTTGTGGTATACATGAGATATGACTATGAGGTGTACATGACGTGTCCAGCCACTGTTTTCTTAAAGAAAAAGATACATGCATGTATACACGATGTTGATAGCATTGTATAGTATACCTCACAGTCTTTTTTGAAAGCCCTATTATCCTCTATTTTATAATTGAATATTGTGCACAAGTAGCATACCTACACATTTTTTTCAAAGTGAATAGATATATCCACTCAAGAACTAAAACATGGAGAGTTTGTGATGGTAGGTCAGAGACTTGTTCAACGCTCTATGTGCACTAAATTGTGATATCATGATATGTAACTCTTTTGTGATGAGTAGAATCCATAAAGGAATGATTCTTACACAAAAAGCTCGCATACAAAAGTTAGAGTTTTAGGGAGAGGAATAATGTATTTGGTGATGGAAATAAAAGGAAACCTTAAATCAGTAGATACAAGATTATAGTATGTATAGAGAATTAAATATAAAAGTATAGAGGAAAGAGAATTTGTGTACCTCAAATATATTGGATTGAAGTTCTTGATTTTCAAGAACAAAAAAAACCCTAGGAATGATTATTGTAGATATATGAGTTCAATAAGAACTCTTGAGGGTTTTACTACCTATTTTGTAGGGGATTATTCTAGAGAATGTGTATTGTTGTTGTTGTTGTTGTTGTTGTTGTAATTTGCTTAATGGGATGGCAAATTTATAATCCCCCAGGGTAGGCAGAGACCCCTCAAATGGGCGCTTTTTATGATTGACTCAACCCATCACAGAGTCAATCTTACTATAATCCCATTCAAATAATCATAAAGATATTATAAGATATGATTATCACCAAATCTTAAATTGCCAGATAATGATAAAATATAATTTATTAATACCAATCCACTATTATTTCCAACATTCTCCCACTTGGATGGTATTAATCAATAATACAAAGATAAATCATTAAGCTAGAATGACAATTATAGACAAATCTTATATTAGACAATGAGAAATTTGAGCTACAAAATAATATCCGATAGGGATATATATCATAAATATTTCTCATAAAGTATATAGAATAATGTAGTTCAATAAAATGATACTACATGGTCTGAAGCATCCAAAAATGCTAAGAGATATGTTACTAAAATGATATTACTTCACACATATCTCATAAGAAAGTTTTCAGACTCCCACTGATCTAAGACATCAAAACGTATCTCATGCATAGCAATACTTGGACAAAATTTGGGTATCAAATTTAAAAGAGTGATTTTGGTGGTTCCTTAAAGAAAAACATGGTGGAATCATCTCAACCACTAAGTCTTGAGAAACCAAGCTATTTCTTTTAAAGATCTATTTTGTTCATCTTAAGTTTTTTGTTCAATATTTTATTATTGACTTTTATTGATTAGAAATTTGGGTGGTCACTTTTAATTTGTCTTTGATATAGTAAAATTACTTCTCCCTATTGTTTTCATATCATGAATGAGCCAAATCTTATATTACTTTATATGTTCATACAAAATTTGTATAAAAAGCCTAAACAAATTGGTAGAACATGAGTTTAGTAGCATGTGAATTTTCTCTATTGATCAAGTTGTACAATGTCAATTCACAACCATGTTCACATTGACAAGATATGTCTTCTTTGAATACAAATTTGATTTGTTAGAAAACATATTTTTTATATGTGGCAATAGGCAAACTTATAATCTAGATTATTTCAATTTATCTCTAATTCACACTTGTGACTTTTTCATGCAATAATGTGTTATACACTCGTCGCTATAAATGAAACTTAATATCAATAAAATACTTCTATTAATTTATCATTCATTACTAATTTTTTTATTATTGTTTACTCTTGCATTTTATAAACATTTGCTACTTATTTTAATTGGTCTATTATTAATCACCTAATCTTCTACTAATGTCTCATTTTTTTATGATTTTAATTATTGAGTTGACTTATTATCACATAAGGAAGGAAAAGCAAAGAAGGTATAAGATTGAAAAATATACTAAACATTTTGGTATTAGTCTTTATACTAAGTACAACATGTATATCTACCAATTGTCTCTCTCACACTCTTTACCAAATACTTCAACACTCTCTCAAACTCATTGCTAAATATATCAACACACATTCTCTCTCTCGAACTCTATCAAACACATTAGCATTCTCTCAAACTCTTTGCTGAGTTTAATAAATACATGACACTCTCTTAAATCTCTTATACAACTCTAACATTTCTTTGTTAGGCAAATTCACTTTGTAGGAATTGAAAAAATGAAGGAAGAATGCTTAGATACTTGAAGAAAATCTTAAGATGTACTAGTTACTTGTTATTCTCAACTTATAATCATTATTTTTCATAATACTTAAAAAATTCTCAAAATAGGTTATTACTCATTACTTATCTTTCACACATACCGCAAATAAAAGTATTAGAAATTAATGAATTTTAACCCATTATTTATTTTTACTCGTCTTAGTGTTAAGTTTGTTTCATAAATTGTTAACCCATCACTTGTTAGAAATTAATGAATTTTAACCCATTACTTATTTAGTAAATAGAAGGCATAAAGACAAAATATTAATGAATTACAAAAAAGAGGATTTAATACAAATAGTACATTGAGCAAACAAGTTGTATAAAAGCATAAGAAACATGGTTAGTTTTACAACTTAGTTACTTACCATTTTAGAGCGTTTACATGTTGAAATAGGTAGACACCATTTCAATATGTTACTCTAAATGGTTACATGCATATTCTAATTAACACAAATGTTGATGTCAATCGGCATTTTCCATATTGTGTAAGGACCCAATTCTCTCCTCAAAGTATTTATAAATATGCAAAAGATTTCTCAAAAGTATTTACACAAATAGGAGAAATTTTCAAAAGCTTGATGTTACATAATGAATCATAATCTTCTTAGAACAAGTATAGAATGAAAACATTTATTACAAAGCCTTGATTTTATAAAATGTTTCAAAATACATCATATAGTAATTATCACTACTACCCCAAATTAAACCTAATTCAGAGTAGTAAACCTTTGACAGAAGTAAACTAGTCGAACATAAAAAGTAACTTAGTATGAAACATCATCCATAGCAAAACATCAAGCATAGAGAAAATCTTTTGTATTCCCTATCTCAACCGGCTGATCAAGTTCCTCTTTTGTTCATATCCCGAAAATATATGAAAAGAAACACATAGAGAAAACACACGTAGAAGTGAGATAATTATAAGCCATAAATATTAATCTTAATAAACTAACAAACAACAGGAACCTACTATTTAACCTAGGACTCGATTCCTCATAATCTTATCATATAACTCAATCTCACTTATATCTAAACTAGACTTAATCTCACTGGACTTTATGCATGGGTTCATGACCAATCCAAGATAATTCACCCTAATCACCAAGGATCTTGTTATGGAAAGTGATTGATAACTATAAATTCTTTTCTAACTTGATAAAAATATATTTTTCTCAAGAAAACAACTTATTCACCCATATAGATTTGGCTCCCGACCAATCTAAATATTTTGGTCCCCAACCAGCTATAACATCTTGACCCCCGATCAATTTCACTATGTTGGTCCCTGACCAATCACAGTATCGTGGCCCCCGACTAGTATCAACATGTTAGTCCCCGACCAGCCACAATATCCTGGACCTTGGCCAATCTTAATACACTAGTCCCTGACCAGTCACATCTAATCATCCTTTCAATTTGAAAAGGACATACTCTAACAATCTTGTTTCATCTCGAGCAACACCACTTCATAACTTTCCAAAACATGTCAGTCATACATATGTAAGGTACTTCTACTAGGAAACTAAGACTTTTTGCTAAGTTCACCTCACAATCTCTCAACATATTCTCATAGAACATTAGTTCATCAACCAAAGTTCATAGACCATATAACAATTATACTTAATCATATCATCACTCCTCAATCATAGATTTACAAAGCATGTTATATTTTAATCATGCTTAATATCATCATTAATTAGAAGATCATAATAAGTAATTTAATTTCTTCAAAATTCATGATAACATCAATTGGAAAATTAACATTTTCTTATTACTAAATACATTCTTTCTGATATGGAAGATCGATTAAACTGCAACCACAAAACATACTTAGGTTGTCTTTCTATTACTTTAAGTGTTTGTAAAACATCCTTTTAGTAAATAAACTTCCCCATTTAACTTATCATCCTTTGAAAACATATATGAGATTTTAAGATAATTAATTTCAAGAGTAGTTCATGTAAGATTTCACAAAATCATAACTTTTAAAAATTTGATTCATAGAACGATTATTATGAAAAATCAATGTAAGAATCCATTTGCCATAAACAAGTATCCAAAATAGTATTTAGAAATAATTCAAAAAAGAATCATGCAACATATATCAGGATCATAAAAAGTAATTGAACGCCATAAATATAGGACCAGAAATAATATTCAGAGAATAATAATAAAAGACAAAAAAAACATCTAAAGTAAACAAACAAAGGACTAGAAAGTCATATGGAACAGATAACCAGAAGGTAATCTGGAAAGAATAATCAATGGACCATAGTAAGTTATGGAAAGAATAATCAGAGTACCATAAGAAATCTAGAGAAAGTAATAATCATGACCAGAAGAATATCTGGAAAGAATGACTAGAATAATATCTGGAAAGAATGATCAGAAAGTTTTCTAGAAGAATTTACCAGAAAGTTATCTGGAGTAAGCGAAAAGAAGATTATTTGGAGAAAATATCGAAAGACCAGAAAATCATATGAAGAACAATAGCGTAATAATAAAACAATAACGAAATCAAAAGCAATAAACCAATTAATCAATAAAACAATAACTAATCTAGAAGCGATAAATACACATAGTTTATTAAGACTAACACCACCAACGATTTATAAATCCCCCCTTGCCTGGATAAGAAGTTGATTAAGAGTGGTGTAGAATCTCCGAAACTTCAATCTTCCTTAGAAGATCTTCTTTCTTTTTTCCTTTCCTCAAGAATCTCCTTTTCTTTCACTAGAATCTCTCTGCTTTTCTATCTTCCTGAACTCCTTTCTCACTGAATTTTTCTCTCCCACAACAAACAACGCATCCCTATTTATAGATTTTTGCAAGGCAAAATTCGCTAAGCAAAATCCATTTCATTGTGGTTTTGCCAGCATCGCCTTCTTCCACCACCTTGCACCGCCACACTGACTTGCTAAACAGCCATAAATTTTGCTGAGCGAATATTAAGGGTGTTACACATATTATCTTTTTGTTCAAGTTAATTAAAAATAAGCTTATTCAATATGAACTTTGTCATCATATTTTCATTCTCAGTTAAGCTATATTTAATTTAGATTCACATCAACTTTTCAATCTCACATTTCTTCATCAAGTCAAATCAACTTATAATTGTTGCTTACATATTCTCTTTTAAAATGTCTTTCATACCTTTGTGCAATATGTCCCATTATCGTGGATGAATCTTTAATGTAATTTCTCGTTGAACGCATTTTACAAACCATTGTGGGATGTTCCACATATATGTAAATGAATATCTTATACACTTTCTATTCTAATGTGTCTCTCACATGTGTGTGGAATGTTCCACACTTTTGTGGAAGAATCCTTTGATGCACTTTTTTTCTAGCATACCTCCTATACTTTTTTAGAAATATTTACATCTATGTGTTATACAATAAAATCAAAGTTACATATTTTTAACTTTATTTTCATTTAGATTTTGATTATAACCACATTTCGTTTAGATACTTTTACTTCTCTCTTTCTCCATTAAACCAAACAGAATGTATTAATTATTACAAAACTGGAAAATAAGATAAAATATAACTTCTAGTATAATCAATGAAAAATAGAATGTAATAATTATTACGAAACTAAAAGCATAAGAGTATTTGTCTCTTGTAGTATAAAAAAATTAAAATTAAAACGTAATAGTTATTATAAAAATATTATGACATAAAATTTACTTGCGTTAGTCATATTTATATTCCAAATTTCATTCCACCATAGCATATATTTTTCATACTAATTAAAGAAGTAATTTTTATGTGTAAGAAACGACTACAAGTAGAGATGTTAAAATCAAATCAAATTAAATTAAAAATAAAAATTAAGCCTAAAAATTGAAAATCACAAAAAAAAAATCTATTTAATTTGAGGTGTTTGATTTTCTTGATTTTTAAAGCACCCTATTTGGTTTAATTCATGATTTGACTTGTTAAAACTTCATAGAACCAAACAAACTATACATTGATAGCAACCGTCAAATCTCTATCAAATAATATTAGAGTTCTTCTAAATTTTGCTATATAGGAAACAAGTCTAAGTCATACTTCACATAGATACAATTCAATTATGTCTATACAATTAATTATGCACTTAGGAAGCTGGATTGACTTCTAAACATAGCAAAATTCATGATTTAACAAAGACAAAGAATTAAATGTCAAAAGCATAAAATATCTATTAAGGATTTCTACAATGTGTGACCAAAATTATTATAATTTTAAGAGCATGAAAATTTCTATCAACTCACACAATTGAATCCATGCGAATTGGATTACAATCACAATCCCTAATATCATGAATTTCAACCACTATTTAAATGGTCTCTTAAATCAGGACACGATCCAAAATGAAATTAGTCCAGAAAGGTTCAACTAATCCTATTGAAAATAAAACTAAAAAAAATAATTCAAAATTACAAAAGTTATAATTAAAACTAAAAATAAGATGTTGACCCAATGCAAAACTCAATCCAAGAATGTCCAATTAACTACAAAATGAAGGAAAATACAAAAATAGATGAGAAAAATACGAAAGTATATGAATTATGAATAAAAGACTTATACGAAACTCAAATACAAAAAAGACTAAATAAGAAAATTAAAAAATAATTACAAAATTATAAGGACTAAAAAAGATATAAAGTGTATACAATAAAATGTTTTATTACACACCCTTAATTTTTATAGGAAATCCCAAAAAATATTCTAAAGTAGAAACTACTTTGATTCTTTTCTTAACTATTTTTTTCATATATAAATAACTTGTGATACTTATTTATTCATACAAAAAATAAGACCGCTTATATTTGTTATGTTGTGTTTTTTTGTAGACAAATTTTAGTTATTGATATGTTAGTGTTGTTATTAGAGGAATTTGAACTCATCACTTCTTCTCTCTTTTCTTATTAGATGTAGAATTTGTCATTAAATTGATCTTATAATCCAAATAAATACCTATGCTATTTAAAAGTGATTTATTTTCATACAAAGTTTAACCAAACTCACTCATATACAAAATTAAAGTTAAAATCGGTGTCATAAATATAAAATTGGTTTAGAAATTTTGTTTTTTTTATTTACTAACTTTTACATTCGGATGCATTAATATGTATCATGTTTAATTACAATTAATTATAAAGGTTAAAATTAATTTTTTAAATATCAAAATCAATTAATAGTTTGGGATACGTAACCAATTTCATAACTAATTATAATTGTAACCAATTAATTATACAACTGATTGTGGATATATAACCACTTACCATATGTGATGATTTTTTGTAATAATTTTTAATTAACTTATTATTTATAAAACTGGTTAATTATGATTATAGTTAATTTTTGTAAATAATTATTATGGTCACCCCTGTTTTACATAGTGGCAACTCCATAACTCCAGTGCAACAGGCAACAGCAATAAAAAAAAAATAGTGTGATTTCATATCAAAGACGCTTAATAACATAGATATAAGAAAGAGTTGCAATGTACAAAAAAAAAAAAGTGACAAATGAAAGTAATAGCCGTTATCCTTACTTACTGGTGTAAAAAAAATGTAATTCCTAATTTTTTTGAACAGGTTATTTTTAATGGAAGTATTTATTCCTACATGGTCAACAATTTTGTAATTATAACATAAATATTTAGGTTGATACTAACAATTCGTTTTGAATTTTGAAATATCACTGTTGTTTTTCGGAGAGAACCTATACACCCGTTAGCAAATTATTCTGAATCGGTGTATAAGACCTCATTCAAGTATCAATAATATTGTCATCATAAATGTAAGGCATCTAATTGATTTTTAAAGGAGATAAGTGAAGAAGAGATCGGAAAGAAATTGTGAGTTTAAATTTTTTTAATAACAAAAATTAACATATTAATAATTAATACTTAATTTATAAAAAAAACTATTTTTTAAAAAAAATTCATACATTTTTACAAATTTAATTTTACATTAAAAATAATTCAAAATTAATTCTAAATTCGGAATTAATTATGATTTGTAATTAATGATAAGTTAAAATCGTTTGAACTAATTTTTGAGTTAGAAAAAAAATTGTACACTTACATTTACTTTTCAAAAGAAAGTACGACATAGTCATCCAAACATAAAAAATAAATAATGTAATCTCAAAATAAATTCTCATCGAAATTAATTTTGTAAAATCAATTTAATTTAAAGTCAATTTTATAGATATTCATCCAAACATACAGTTAGATGGTTAAGTAGAAATGAATTAATTATTAGAAACTTTTTACACTTCCTTAATTTTTAATAAAAATACATATAAAAACATTAATTTACTGTCATTTAATATTATCTATTATCTATAACAATATAAAGACAATTTTTCTATTTGTTGTACACATCTTTTGTTACCTTTTTATCCTTCAATTTATACCATGCGGAACTTATTAAAAAAAAAGTAACCGTGCCTCCAAATAACAATATATAAGAGTAATTAGTGGTGTTAACATGTACAGAAGGAGCAATGGTATGAAATATTACTAATGATTCTTACTAACTTTTGTTTCTTTTTAGAATTTAAAATTTAATAACTAATTAATCAATATCAATTTTCTTTCAGAATGTGAGAAGATGGTCAAAGAATACAGAGTAACAATCTGCTTATCCACTGGAGGAGCCAATTTGTTGGGTTAACTCTCTCTCTCTATATATATATATTATATAGAGGGAAATACAGGGTAACTTTTGTGATATAATAATACAAAATACGTATACGAGTTAGAGAATTATACATCCCAATAGATATTGAGATCTCACCTAGTTAACTGAAGTACATACCCACCCCTCTTGTTGGCTCCAATACAAGGTCATTCCCAGTTAGCTAAACAACTCAAAATGTATAGAAACGTGTATAGAGAACAAACAAAATTCTCTACCATTTGAAAACATAACAAACTGAGCATTTGATTCAAAAGTTCGCAAATATAGGGAACTATGGATGTAAGGAATAAAATTGCAATATGCATATTTATAAAAAAAAAATGTGCATATAAAAAGATATAGAATTTACAAACTGAAGTATTATACATCCATTGAAATGATTAATTTTCACTTTTCTGTATTGTGGCTCCTGTAAGATGTAGAGCAGCTAGTTTCATCCAGCTTATCAACATAGCTAGCATATCATAGAAAACGAACCTCTATCTTGAAATACACAATTCATTCCTCTTACTTGCATCCGTAAAATTTTTATTAGATAGCTTGAGAAGCATTAAGCAAGAAGCGCCACGTAAATAGCACAACCAGTTTATACACTTCGTTCTGGGAGATGAAGAGGCTTGACATTTTTTTGTGTGACAACATCAGCATTAACATGAGCTGCTCTGTGAGGTGTCCAGGTATGGGTCTTTGCTGTGTCCAAGTGTGGCAATAATAGATGATTCTTGTCATAAAGAAACGTTACCTCCAATTCACAGTCTTGACCAGTTTAAAGCTACAATAATCTACATGCTCTAAAAAGCTTTGGCCTCCACATCCTTAACCAATTACAGTCTGGTTTTTTATCCATGGTTACTTTCTCGCTCTTTATTTCAGTGTCATGAGAATCTTCTTCTGAGGCTACAACACTCTTCAAGGGTGGCTGTGGATTATTACTCACTGAAGACTCCAAAACCTGAGTCACCATTTGTAACACGTCACTCATCTTTGGCCGATTCTTTGGGTTTCTGACCAGGCATCTGTTGGCTATCATAGCAAGTTTTTGTGCTGACTTTAAGAGGTGTTTCCTCTCAAGTCTGGGATCCAATATTAATTGAAATTTCCTCCCATCTGAAAGGTATGGCCTTACCCATTCCAACAGCTTCTGCTCACCCTTGGGGCGATTTCGATCAATAGGACGCCTACCAGTGATGAGTTCATAAAGGAAGACACCATAGCTCCATACATCACTCTTTGATGTGAGGCGTCCAGTTTGAACATATTCAGGAGCTGCATAACCCATTGTTCCTACAACCTGATGAATGTACCAGCCATATGAATAAAAATTTGTTTGCTTTTTGTTTTTTTATCAGCAATATAGGTTGTTTGTTGATTCACAGGATTCCAGCTAATATAGCTGGTTACTGAGTTTGGATCATGATGTATCATATATGCTTTTAACTATAAAAGGGTAAATTTAACCATCAATATGACCATGTTAAAATGGCAGTAGCCAACAGAGTAATACATTTAATATTCTGAAAGCCTAAACATTCCATATTTTCATCATTTAGTAAGCATGAGGATTAGTTGGAAGATGTTGTAACCTTTTAGTTGAATTTAAAATGATTCATTGACACAAGAAATGAATGCATTTTTAGCACAGAAAAGTTTGTTATCGAAAAGGCACCAAGAGAGGCCTTATGATTTCCAGTACTAAATCATAATTCATATGACAACATATTTGACATGAACCTTTTTAATCCTACCCGCATAAAAACGTTAACAGGCTTAACTGATGCCTATAGATTCAACTCTCTATTTTTATATGCAGAATTCATCTCTTGCTTATTGCATCTATGTACATGTTAACAGTTTATTAATATATTGAATCTGAGATCAATAAACATGGCCATACCGCTGTTGAGACGTGAGTTAACCCATCTGATGGTCCCAATCTTGCTAGCCCAAAGTCTGACAGCTTTGCATTCCACTGCTCGTCCAAAAGGATATTTGAAGATTTGAAATCTCTGAAAATTATCTAAAACCCCAACATATAATAGTCAGCACAGCAATAACAAGCTGAACAACATATATTTTAATAGCCAATAAAACATTTTAAAAACAATTTGACTCTTCCCATCCTCTTTTTTGGGATGTCTAAATGGGATCAAACAAGTTTCTACTTTCAACAAGGCATTATCATTTATCTAATTGAGCAGGAAAATTATGCTATATGCCTATACCTGAAAGTCCATTTCCTCATGCAGGTATGTTAAACCACGAGCCGCATCTTGGGCTATTTTTAACCTCCTACTCCATGGGAAAGGAGTTTCTGATCGTGGTGATAAATGGTGTTCAACACTACTGTTGGGCATATATTCGTAAATCAGAAGCCTCTGGATTCCTCTTTCATCATCATCAGCACAGTATCCCACTAGTTTCACCAGATTGGGATGCTCCACAATACCCAGAACATTCACTTCTGTTACCCATTCCTTATGCCCCTGTAATCCAAAAGTAACACACATTGTAATGTAGAGTAAAAACTACACAAAAGCATTAAGAGAACGTTAATTTACATCATAAGCCCTTAGAGGATCCAGCAAGGTTTGTAAATACCATATAAACTTGGAGTCTTTACTTAAAAGCAACCTATGTGACAAATTCAATCATCAAGCTTTTACAACATGAAGTGTGCCTTATGATATTTAAACACACAAAGCACACAATGGAACCAAATAAATATACACACATGATTAGGCCTTATTATACTTTACTAAGATTCCTCCTGCTCTTGTAGAAACAAGTAAATCTGAATGAGTATTATAACAGAAAAATCCACTAAGAAATCAACTCTTGGTTCTAAGTCATCTCTAGCAATTAATCAACAATTCAAATGTTTCTTAGGAGGGAAACATAGAAGGAAAAGCCTTGCCTGGATTCCTCTTCTGCCAAGTTGTTTAACCGCAACTTCAATTTTTGTGGAAGGATCATCTTCACTCTTGATGAACCCTTTGTAGACACACCCAAACCCACCTTCTCCCAGCATGACAGAGCGACTAAAACTCTTTGTGGCTGTTTTCAGTTCAGATACAGTAAATACTCTGAGGTTGCTAGATCTTTGGGACAAACTGGGGAAAGCACTTCTCTTGAGGGAGTCTGTGCTGGTGTCTGAGGCATCCATAGAGTTTAATTCAGAACCAGATCTTCTCATCTCAGCCTCAACATAAGTAGAACTGTTGGACCGGATCGATATTGATTGCAAGCTCTTGGGACCATCCTTCTCTCCAAAGTAGAATGGAAAACACTTCATTGCAACCTGACTTCAGCTATACTGCATTTTCACAAAATTGAAGAACAGAAAATAGAGTCATTGAAAAGTAACATGACATCCAAATTGAAGCTCATACATGATGAATAGCATGTTTCGTTCCACACCCCACATGTGGTTTTTCACTGAAAAGCTAATAGTTATAGCTTCCACCTTTTAGACGCGACTTTTTACTTCTCAATGAGTTTTCAAACATAATGATTGGTCCCTAGTTCTTCAACAATTCAGAAAGGGAAAACCCATTTGGAGCCAAACCCCTCCATCCCCTTCCCAACAACTCTAATTTCAGATAACCCCAACAGAAATTCTCTTAACTAATTTTAGACAACATGGTTCAGAGAACCAATCCTATTCTATCAATTCAAGCAAGACAAGTTCAAGCTACAAAATTGACACAGAATTAGCAACAGAAACCATATGTTTTGCAAAATATAACTAAGCATGGCATGTGTCTCCAAATTCAAAAGAGGGGGAGCAAGGAAAATAGAAGCCTTAATAAACCTTTTTAACTCGTTTCAATTGGGATCAATTGCAAGCCTTGCTTGTTTCCAGAGAAAAAGCAAAAACACATCTTCAGTCTGAAACTCACCTCAAGTTCAAACAGATAGTTGGATCCCGAAAAGCTTCAGCTTCTCTGAGCTCAACAAAACCACAAATTCCCTTTTTATCTTTTGTTTGTGGTACCCAAGTTCTGAGAAGAGAAGACCCACTTAAGCCATTGCTTCCAAAAAGAGGAGAACGAACAGGAAAACTCCAAATAGAGGTCCCTGCACGGCTTGCAGGGTCAACTCACCAACCAAATTGGAAGCCAAACCAAGCAAACAACTTCAATTGATATCTGTATAGTATTATTTAAGATCCAAACTTAACTGTGTGTAGTGTGAACGTGTTTTCCGGAGACCAAGTAACAAAGAGTTCAAGAAAAGAAAAGAAACAAAAACAGCTAGAAAACGTTGTTGTTGTTGTTGTTGTTGTTGAAGAAAAGAAAAGAAACAAACACAGCAAGAAGCATAATTGGGCTAGTCAAAGTCAAGATGATACACGCAGCCCGTCTCTTTTAACTTTTTGGTTTTTTTACACATTCCAAGAGTTAGTTAAATTGCAGTGTAAATTCAAAGTTAAATTCTAGATAGAAAAGGTCAACAAGACACAAATTGCACTTTTCTTACTTTGCACGTTCTATGTGGTGGTTGTTTTTGTTTTGTTTTTTCCTTCTTACTTTAAGGGACTCGAAGTAGAAAGTAACACGAGAGTCAGGTTTAATTTTAGAGAAAAATAAAAAATAAAAATATTTAAATTGAAAGAAATATGAAAGTGTCACGTTAATTAGTGAAAAACTTCATCTATTTTCGTCTCCCAAACAAAGCAGAGATGGTGTTGCAGGTTAAAAAAAAAGTAGGAGGAAGTAAGGACCAAAAATGGTTTGTATGGAGCTTCCTGGACATTACCAAGCGTTGATCGTTGACTGGGTCAGTATGAATTGTCATTTGTTAATCATTCGATTCGCCATTGGAATTTCGTTATCAAAAGTTGATTTGAGTTACTATCGTCTATCCCTGTTTCATAACAATCGTTTTGGAATTTTAGTTTTAATTTAAAATTATAGTTATTTTAAGATACATATAAATTTGTTAATTATATTTTATATTTTATATTTACCGACAAAAACACAAATATTATAGCTTTCATTTACATTTCTATTTTAATATATTATAATAATTTTAGATTTTTAATTTAATATTTTTATAATAATATGATAAAATATATATAATTTATTGTGTTTACGTATAATAATTTTAGTTTAATATATTTTGAAATATATTTTTTTAATTTTTATACTTCTTTGTTTATGATAACTTGATAAAAACATATTATATCATCAACAAATATGATAGACAAATTTACAATGAATTTTGAAAAAATAGAGAGTAGAGAGTTTGAATGGAATTCAAAATGTTGTCATACCTCTCTATTTACATTTTTATTAAAAATATTTATGATTAAATACATACATCTATTAATTGTGTTTAGTGTTTAAAGAAGATTGATTTGCGGTAAGATAGAAAATGTGAAAATGTGCACTTATTAACCTGGGAGAAATTATATTTCGGAGAATGAGAAAAGTCATGTTTAGAAGGATATAATAGTTATAAAATGTGGACACTAAAATATCCTATTTCCATTATAATATTAAAAATTATATATATAGATTAATAGAAAGTAAGAGAATTATGTATATGTTGGATATAAATGTTTTAAAGTGATTTTTTTCCTTAAAGTTATAAGATTGATCTAGTGACAAATTTCATATATAAGGAAAAGATAAGTCCTGGGTTCATATCCGTTTTTTAACAAAGCAATTTTTTTTTTGTTTTTTAATTTTGAAATCAGTATAAGGTTAAATTTGGAAATGGAATGTGGACACCAAAAGGGTGAATTCCCTTTATATATGTTATAGATAATATAATATATTATAGATATAGATTAATAGATAGTAAGACAATTATACTGTTGGATATAAATATTTTAAAGTAGTTTTTTTCTTAATGTTATAAGGTTGATTTACTTGCAAAGACCATATGTGGAGAGGGAAAAGTTGTGGTTTTGAATATCTTTTTTCACATAATAGTTTTTTCTTTTTATTTTTAAAAAAGGGTAGAATAGGTATTTTGAAAAAAGGACATCAAAACAAAAAATTCCTTTTATTAATAGTATAGATTAATAAAATAGATAATATAAAATATAATATTATAGATTATAGATAGAATGACAATTTTATGTATGTTTGGATATAAATTATTTACAATATCTTTTTTCTTAAGCTTATAAAGTTGATCTAATGACAAAGTTTATATTTGGGGAGAGAAAGGTTGCATGTTTGAATCCCTCCTTTGACAAAAGTATTTTATTTTTTAATTTTCAAATCGGTATAAGGGTAGAATAAATACTTTGAAAAGTTAACATCAAAAGGGGAATTAATTTTATTAATAGAATAGATATAATATATACTTCAATATTACATATTATAGATTATAGATAGTAGCACAATTATGCATGTTGGATATAAGTGTTTTAAAATAGTTTTTTTTCTTAAGGTTACAAGGTTGATCTAGTGAAAAAATTTATATATGGAGAAAAATGGGGTAGAGAGGTCATGGTTCAAATCTCCCTTTTAAAAAAGTTGTTGTTTTTTTGTTTTTAAAAAATGGTAGAATAGGTATTTTGAAACGTACCAAAAGGAGAATTCCTTCTATTAATATTATAGATAATATAAAATATAATATTATAGATTATAATATAGAGTATAAATAGTAGGTGATTATGTATGTTGAATATAAATGATTTAAAGTAATTTTTTCTCTCTTAAGATTATAAGATAGATCTAGTGACAAAGTTTACATTTGAGGAGGGAGAGATTGTGTGTTTGAATCTCTCATTTGACAAAGTAGTTTATTGTTTGATTTTCAAATAGGTATAAGAGTAGAATAATTATTTTGAAAAGTGAGGGAAATTTCCTTTCTTAATAGTGTGTGTGTATGTATGTATATATATATATATATATATATATATATATATATATATAATACTATAATATTATATATTATAGATATAGATTATACATAGTAGGACAATTATGTATGTTCGATTTAAGTTTTTTCTTAAGTGTTTTAAAGTAGTTTTAAAAAGGGTATAATAGACATTTGAAAAAATGGATATCAAAAGGAAAATTCTCTTTATTAATAGTATAAATAATATAAAATATAATATTATAGATTATTGATTATAATATAGAGTATAGATAGTAGGGTAATTATGTATGTTAGATATAAATGATTTAAAGTATTTTTTCTTAAAGTTATAAGATTGATCTAGTAACAAAGTTTACATTTAGGGAGAGAGAGATTATGGATCCAAATGCCTCATTTGACAAAGTAGTTTATTGTTTGATTTTCAAATAGGTATAAGGATAGAATAAATATTTTGAAAAGTGGACATCAAAAGAAAAATTCTCTTTATTCATATAGTATAAATAATATAAAATATAATATTATATATTATTGATTATACATATAGTTTATATATATAATAAGACAATTATGTATATTGGATATACATGATTTAAAGTAATTTTTTTAACGCTATAAGTTTGATCTAGTGACAAAGTTTATATTTAGAGAGAGAGATTATGAGTTTGAATTTCTCATTTGACAAAATAGTTTATTTTTTAATTTTCAACTAGGTATAAAGGTACAATAGGTATTTTGAAAAGTAGATATCAAAAGAGAAATTCCATTTATTAATAGTATAGATAATATAAAATATAATATTATAGATTATTGATTATACATGTAGATCATAGAAAGCAAAATAATTATGTATGTTATATATAAATGATTTACAGTAATTATCTTATTTAATATTATAAGGTTGATCAAGTAACAAAATTTATATTTAGGGAAAGAGAGGTTGTGAGTTCAAACCCCTCTTTTGAAAAAATGGTTTATTTTTTAATTTTAAAATAGGTATGATGGTACAATAGGTATTTTAAAAACTAAACATCAAAAGGGAAATTCTCTTTATTAATATTAAAAATATAATATATATACTATAACATTATATACTATAGATTATAAATAGTAGGACAATTATGTATGTTGGATATAAATATTTTAAAGTAGTTTTTTTTTTAAGATTATAAGGTTGATCTAGTGACAAAGTTTTTACATGAAGAAAAAATGGAGGAGAGAGAAGTCGTGAGTTCAAATCTCTTTTTTTAAAAAATAGTTTTTTATTTTAGTTTTTTAAAAATGATAGAATACGTATTTTGAAAAATAGACATCAAAAGAAAAATTTTATTTGTTAATAGTACAAATAATATAAAATATAATACTATAGATTATTGATTATATATATATATATATATATATATTAATTATAATAGTAAGACAATTATATATGTTGAATATAAATTATTTAAAGTAATTTTATCTTAACATTATACGTTTGATCTAATGACAAAGTTTACATTCGTAAAATAACTTATTTTTATATTAATATTAAAATAGATAGATTTTGAAACATGTAAAATAACTTTTATACATACATATTTTATTTATCTATAAAAATTTAAATTATTTTAATAAAAATATGTTAAATTAATTTTTTAATTTATTTAGTTTTGTTGTTTTGTCTTTTTAAATTTTTTGTTTTCTTCTTTATTCTTATTCTATTGTCTCTTTTATATTTTTATTAATATGTTAACAATTAATTTATTTAAATATTTTTATATATTATAAAATAATTTTAAATTATATTAAGAAACATGATAAATTAATTTTTAAATTTATTATTGTATATAATGTTGGTCTCAAGGGGAATCTAGAAGAGGGTTAAATAAATTTACCAAATTATTTTTCAAAAACTTTACTATTCAAGAGTATTAGAATATTTTAAAAAATAGTCCCTTTTTGAAATATTCAAAATCTACCTCCTTTTATAAAAATGGGTTTTCAAGAATTCAACCCTTAAGGCAAAACACGAATCAATTCAATTCCTACAACAATGATTTAAATAAAATAGAAGATAAATTTAGCAAGAATTATCTTTCAAGTGATTCAGAATCAAAAGGAAAGAGTAGAAAGAATGAAAATCAAACCCACAAAATATGAGTCAAAACCTAAATTCAATAACAAGCAAATGAATGTAAAGAATTTGATCTGCACCAAGAAAACTTAATGAATTAAATACAGTTGCAAGAATCCAATTGTTAGTGCTCTAAGAATTCAATAAAGACTGAAATAAAAAGCATAAGGAAGAGAGAATTTGCACAATAATTTATATTAGTTCGGTCCAAGTGACCTACATCCAGTTTAGAGACTTAGCCTTCTGCTAATCTGTTTTCCACCAAAATCTCAATACATGCACACCACACATACAAATTTTAATCCCAAAAAGATTTAAACCACACAAGAAGAGATTTTGTCTTGCACCTCACAAGAGTTTGCTACACTGTGACACCTCGCCACTCACAACGCCTCACTTATAACACCCCGCTGCAAGATTTTTCCAACAATCTCAAGAACACCTCAAGAGATTGTTAATCTTGTGCAAAAAAACAAAGAAAGGTATAAAACAATATCACGTGGAGTAAAGAATACCCAAGTAGAAAGATTAACTCAACAGAGTCTCTTACTTAAATTTTGAAAATGAAGCACCTTTTGTAACATCCTAAATTTCTTTTTTTATTATTTACACCATAAATTATCTTAAAAATTATTTAAATTACTATTATCTATAATCCAAATACCAAGATATAAAACTTTCATTATATTATACTCAATATTAAAGCATACATTATAACACTTTCAAAGTTCAAATTAAAATATAACAGAGTACACACAATTTCAGCTCGTCAGCGAACCTCGTCGCCTGGCGAGACCCAGGGTAGCTCACCCAGTGACAACTATCGCCCAGCTAGACCCTACAAATAGCAAAACCTGGGCGATAGTAGAACCTCTACTGCCAAAACCAACCAACATGCTGACATATAATTCTACATTCTTATGCATGCATATAGTAATTCATATATCTTTTTACACCATTTTCACTCAACTTCCATAATAAAATAATAATCACATAACTTCACAACAATGCCTCTAAATTCAAAAACATTATTTCTACACAATTCTCTTATATACATATTGAACAATAAAATTACATCCTTTGAAACTTCCAGCCACAATCCAACATACTTCATTTCAAAGCATCCTGCCTTTCTGCATCATCACTATTATCTATTCCCGTGCAAAGTACGATCATAACAGTCAGACAAAAACACAAACAATGCAAGGGTAAGCTTACATAATACGCAACATATCATTACATCAATCGTAAAGCATGAAGGTTGCACAACATTTATATTTAGTACATCAATACACCTTCACTAATAGTAAACAACCAAGCAATCATTCTTATATTCTACCTGAATATAAACACTCATGATCAATCAATAAAATATTAATTAAATATCATAATCAATCAAATCAGACACACTTATATTCCCTTGAATATAAGTTTTTCACACAATAGCATGTTTAGACGCGACATATTCCGGAATATCTACATTAAGTTCAGACACTGAGGCGGCTTAAGACTCCTTCTAATTGGTGACAGACGTCCAATCTACCTGTGTTACTACCCATTTAAGTCTAAGCAATACTCATTTGACAACCATAAACTGATGTCTAGTGTCTACTTGACACCCTATGACACACAGTTGTTGTTTGAGTATGTCCTTTAGACACCCCCTTGCATATCTGGTACCAGGACCACAATATAAATCACAAAAATATCCCCTTGTATATCTGATATTATGGATTACATTGACCCCAGCTGTGTCCCTAATATCAATGTACCCCACCAAACATATCATCCAAGGCTAAGTTACCCAACTGTAACTGCCCACAACCAACAACATTAATAAATAAATTCTCATCATGCATTCCAATCATATGCATTACATCACAATTCCAAATAATACATTGTCATTCCAATAATTCAATTCAAGCGAAACTAAGTTACCGTACCATAACTGCCACATCTAAACTATCCAATAATCATCAAATTCCATATCAAACATCATTCACATAATAATCATCCACCTCAACTATGAAATCTTAATATAAGCTAACTTAATTAGTTCAAATCACAATAAAATACGCACTATATTGAATAGCTCAAAATACAATTAAAATAAATGTTATCTTAAATAGTTCAAAATATAGTCAAAATACTCGTTATATCAAATAACTCAAATCTCTCAACTACCAAATCACTTGTCTATTAACAAAAATCAACAAAAGAGCTTCCCTTACCTATTTCTCCTTCCAAAAGCCGATTAAAACATAAGGAGAAGAATCAACCGAAGAAATTACACAGAAACCTGACAAGAATCTCAAATTAAATAGGAACCTTAGAAATTAAGATCTTCAAAGAAATTTCATCTTGAACGAAAATGAAAGGATCGAAAACGATCGGAAAAAGGTTTAGAAAATTACGATCAGACATACCTATACTGATCACCTCTTAGAATCAAGAGCAATGGAAGAGACCGCGTCGGATTCTGTCGACGTTTCGACCGCCATGCAAGAGACGGAAGATTGCGGTGAGGGAGAGAAAATGAACAATCGCACGAGAAGAGAAATAAGAAAATTACAAGAAAAAGAATTTATATAGCATTTGGTTGTATTTAGTAAATTTAGTTTGCTAAATGCAACCCCTCCCTTTCGAAAATGAAAACTCTGAGAACTTCCCGAAACTCAATTAAAACCTTTCGAAATAAAAGAATAATAATTATTCTCATCTCCCAATTCTTCTACCATCAACTGAATACAACCACATAGTCTTAACAAACTAATAAATGCATCAATCTCAAATAAATTAATAATTTAAGTTAAAACTTAAATTTAATTCCCTTCACTATTTATTCTTCAAATTTATAACGTATTAAATAAACAGGTCCTTACACTTTCAAACCCTAAAAAATAGGTATAAATCTTGGAGAGAATTCTGAAAAATCATACAAGAAAAGCAAACACTTGATTGAATTGATAAAAAAATTGTAAAATATGTTTTCAAAATACTTTTATATAAGTTTTCATGCAGGGTAATCAATTACTCATTTGATTACCTGATATCTTACACAAAACTGGTCCAAAATGTTTGTTATCGGGAGTAATCGATTATTGATTTCAGGTAATCGATTACCAGCCTCAATTCTTGATCTCAAAATTCTCGTAGGATAATCGATTACCATTTTTAAGTAATTGATTACCTTACAAAAATCCATATTTGAAGTTTTTCCAATACAACCCAATCTATGAAATCTATTCAAAATTATCTCAAACAAATTCTCAAGCCTATCTAAAACACACAATACAAGTACCACAGTTTGGTACCTAAAATTGATTTAGAAGTAAAACAAAGAGAGAAAAACAAAACCAAAACTTCACCAAACTTTAATATACTTTCTTTGGTTCCAACATATAATTTAGCGGAGAAGATATATTAAATAATATATACTTCTTATTATTTTTTAAATACAATTAGCAAGAAAAGTTGAGACCATTGTGGACGTCAAATTATTATTTTAGATATTTAAATTTTTTTATGACCACGAAATTGAATTCTTCTATACATTTAATAGCATAACAATTATTTATTAATACATTGAAATCCAATAATATAGACATATTTTTTTAAAATAAATTAAAGTCTTAAAAAATATAATTTATTATCATAAAATAATATGTTGAATTTATCCTTAAAAAATTCACATTTGATGTTTAAAATTAAAATAATACTTTATTTTAAGTAACATTTCAATGTTTCGTTATCTAATTAAATTAACTTTATATTTTAAATAATCCAAAATTATTTTATATTTTAAATATAAGTTTAACAAAAATTAAATTATTTTAAAATTTTATTCTTGATAAAATTGTCATGTAATTTTATAAATATTTCAAATAAAATTATAAATATATGTGAGACTCCAAATACATTTTTCTTCTTTATTATAATTTTTAATACTTAAATTTACATTTTATTTATTCGTATTCAAAACATATGTAGCTACTATTATGTTCTTAATTTAAAAATATTTTATTAAAATTTTATATAATTTATATATTAACAAATATGCACAACCAGTATACATACACAAATACCATCTTAGTTCCAATAAAAATAATTCCAATGTTCTTATAATAATATAAACAATAGTGACAATGATACTTAAATTTAATTACACGAATATAAAGAACGCTGCATTAGATAGTTTATGCGGAACTTTTGAAAAAAACAACTCATGTCCAAATCTCATATATATAATTAAAGAGTTCAATTAGTTTATGAAAGAATTTTACACTTTTCAATAACAAATTCACAATTCTTTTAATTATTTTTATAATATTAATCAATAAAGTTAATAAACTTAGATAGATTAAGATGATTGAATCACTGTGTATAATATTTTTTTATAAATAAATACTAGTATTAATAATAGTATAATAATATAAATTCCATTGCTACGTAATACTACAGAAGCAAAAACATAAAAAATATAATTTCCATATAAAAATTATTGTGTGTTTGTTACTTTTTTTTTTCAATTTTCACTGTTTTCACTGTTGTCTTATGTATATTTGTGATATATGTGTGTATATATATATAAAATAATTTTTTATTTTTAAAAATAAAAATAGGTAAGTTGTAATTAATAAATTTTATTTTTATATTTTTATAAATATATTTTAATATATATGCTAAATGTTAGTTATTAATGTATTAGTTTTTTTCAGTGGAAGAATTCAACCTCATGACCTCTCCCTCTCCCTTTTTCCTCACCTATAGACTTTGACACTTGACCAACCTTATAAATTCTTATATATAGGACATATCACATAAGAATGAGGTTTTTATGTGAGAATGATGAGAATATTTTGTAGTAATCCAAATTTAAATAAAGAGTTGAAATTAAAGCAATTCCCTTAAAGATATAATGTGTCTCTTTCATTATATCACCATCTCCTTTACCATACCACTACCACCCTCATTACAATCACCATTGATGTTGTCATCATAACCACCATCATTGTTGTCATTGCCGCCACCTCACCCTCACCTCCACCACTGCCACTACTATTGCCATGGAGGTGGGGTGGCAATGACGTCAATGGTGATGACAGTAATGATGGTGGTGATGGTGATGGCGATGATGAGGTGGTGGTACAATAAAGGAGATAGTGGTGGTAGTCATACAGTAAAGGAAATAGTAGTGGTGGCGATGGTGATACAGTAAATGAAACATGTGATATCTTTAAGTGAGTTGTTTTAATTAGAACAAATTATTTAAATCTTGATGGATATAAGAACATCATTTTCATGTGATACGTCCCTTATATATATATATATATATATATATATATATATATATATATATATATATATATATATATATGTGTGTGTGTGTGTGTGTGTGTCTGTGTGGAAATACTACCACACACAAACTCTAATTTTTTTTTAGTTGGAGCGCATTAGCAAGCAACACCTAATTATTTGACAAAAAAACATTATCTTTTGTTTTAAATAATTTATTTTAAGGACATTAAAGTCATTTCATAGTCAAATAACCCATAGATAAAGATTAAAAATAATAGATAGTTAAAGAATAAAATACTTAAAATACTAATTCAAATGTTATTCAATCATAAAATATTTTAAAAAGGCTTATCTATTAAATATTTTAATTATCATACCCTAAAATATCTTAATTATAGTCACATATCACCACCATCATTGTAAATATTTTAATTATCATGTCCATGATTGTAGTTCCTACTATTGTTATTGTTATAATTATCACCACCATTGTTACTAATGTGATTGCGCTAATCTATATTGTTGTCACCGCTACCACTATCATGAAAATTTGTCAAACCCCCAAATAAATGTGACAAACTACTATAATACTAAGGTTATTGATATGTTCTCAAATGTTGCTAGTATAGGATAAGGAACCTATTTAGATTATTTTCAAATTTGAGAGCACTAAAATTAATAAACAAAAAATTTTAAATACTAAAACCAAATTAAATGTATTTTCAAGTTATTAAAAACATATTTAAGACTTTTTATTTAAGTGAACATTTCACTTAAGATAATAAAAAGTAAATAATAATAATTAATAAAAAAATAAATTATTTATATTACATTTGTGTGCGTGGTAAAGTTATAAATATATTACAATATTAATCATTAATTTTTTATCAATAATAATTGACATTCCTTATTTTGTATTTTATTTTTATTACTCATAGGTATAATACTTATAATTGTGTAAAAAAATATCATTTGACATATATGTGTTGAGAATAGACAAAAAACAAGAGAAGGTGGTTACATGGTGGTGATGTGTTTCAAGTTTCAACGCAAGGAAGTGTTTTAGCTTGAAGTGGAAGGCAAAGAGAGGGTAATGGAAAGAATGTACATGCTTGAATCTAGCCACCCATTTCTCTCGGCCATTTCCTGAATCCAAAACCACGCCCTTTCACATTTTCCTCAAACTCTACCTTTACCAATGAAGAAACCTTTTGCACTTTCTAACTTATCGCCTTCTTTCCCCTCCCCTCTCTCTCATGGCGTCCTCTTCTCCCAAGCGTGCTTGATTCACCCTCCTCCAGTTCACGCAAATGAGGAATTACGCCTCTTTGCTCCCTCTTTTCTTCTCATTCATCCTTTTCTTCGTCGCTCAAATTCATTGCGCCGATAACACTTTTGCCCCTTCCTTTTACTCTGAAGAAATCTATAAGGAGCTTGAAAACCTCGCTTCCCTATTAAATAAGGACATTAAAGCAGGTTTAGGTTTCTGCATCAAGGATGTGTGAGTCTGTCATTTTCTATTATTACCTTATCCTATTAGTAATAGTGTCCACCCATGCATTCTATGCTATTGCAAATAAATCAAATTAATGTTAGATTAAGATGTTAAAGTTCAAATTATAATATAAGGGTTATAGGTCTATGAGAAAGGACTATGTTTACCATTTGACCTTGCTTCAAACATGATTATTTCAACTTTCCACAAAGAAACTAGTTTCTCATAATGTGGTGAACTAATGCTCGAATCCACACTAAAAAAGATATTCATGCATTTAATGTTTGATTTTGCTTAAAATAAGATTGTTTAGGAAAGAATATAATTCTAGTTAAAAAATTATAACATGAGTACCTATGTTATTTTAATGTTTCAAAGGCAACATTGGTGATTATAAATAATGCCTATCCTAACTTTATTACCACAACATTAAAAAACTACAAGTAAAAAACAAATTGTAATATGCATATTAGGGGTATCTAACATGAGATAGTACAACCATTATGTCAAAGATTTTGTGCTTTCTTGTTAATAATATTGTTGACATTTCAGGAATAAAGATTGGGAGGAAGCATTTGATTTTAAAGGAAGGTTGGATTTTGTGGATTCATGTGTTAAGAAAAAAGGTATGAGCTTACCTATTAGTATTGTAGTATCCATTGAAGTTAACTCTCTCAAAAGCTTAAATTGTTAGCAGAGGACATAAAATTCATTTTATATCTAAAATGTCTCCTTTTGCACAAGTTCATTGGGCTTGAAGAATGGAAAAAGCTTAAATCTACCTTACCTTGTACTGTAGTACAAGTTTTATTTAGAAGAATGGTGGTAACAAGGACCAAACTCATGATCACTTGAACTAGAAAGTTATAAAACTTTGCCAATAACCAACTCTCTTAAAATCCTAAGTTGTTAGGTGAAGGCTTAAAAATATTTTATATATAACATATATAATTCGCATAATGATTATGATTAAGATTGGAGGATTTAACTCAATGTGTGAAATTTATTTGTTTAAACTCACAAATATAAGTAAATCCATTGTATGCTTAGATGTTATTAGTTTTCTTTAGCATTATTTTACCACCTCCTTATGATAAAGAAAAGTAAAATTATCATAAATGTGTGTTGCATGAGATTGTGCCACTAACTAGCCATTTCTTTAATACTTCTTGAAAATGATTGTCATTCACTATCCATTACCAAAAACATACTTTGTGTAATTGAGCTATTTGAATCTATATTATATGTAACTTTATAACATATAGTGGAATTTTCTTTGTTCTTGTCATTTATTTTATATCAGTGCCTATATAATGAGATTTGATTAACAGGAGATTTTAGAGATACAATATGTACTGCGGCTGAAATAAGGTATTACTTCCATGGTTTCTTGGACCAAGGGTTATCGTCTTCCAATTACGTAAAACCTAATAAGAATTGCAATTTAACCTCATGGGTTTCTGGTTGTGAACCTGGATGGAGTTGTAGTGCTGGAAAAAATGTTGACCTAAAAAAAGATGTAAAGGACATTCCTTTCAGAACCGACAAGTGTCAGCCTTGTTGTGAAGGGTTTTTTTGTCCTCAAGGATTGACTTGCATGATACGTAAGTATGTGATACCTCTTAAAATTTTACCATCAATTGGTAATTTAGGATGAAATTGTGCAATTATTAGGTAAACATCTTTTGTTATTGAAACATCTATCAAATACTCTTTTTGTATATGTACTATTATTTGCTATATTTGTTGTTATTTCCCTCTAACTTGAATGCATAATATATATTACGATATAGGTTAATTAACATAACTACTTCATAATATTATATACAAGATAAGAAATATGTATACCTTGGAGAATTGTATTATATTAGGCAAGATACATATGTACCTAATTAATTAAACCAATTGATTACAACATTGATGCATAAAAATGGGGTTTTTTGACAATAATCTTGAGAATAATCAAGGTTGTAAAATGGATAACATTTATTGACAAAAAGAAAATATGTTTTTAAAATTGTGTCAATGAAAAAGGTAACTGTTGAGATTAAATAAAAATGAATTACAAATAATATTTGTTGCAATTTTTGGAATTTTTAAATTTAAAGTTTGAACTAGCATAAATTATGAAATGGTTCTAAACTTGTTTAAATTCTAATATCATAAACCATGAAAATGGTTCCCAGTTTATTTAACTTAGTTGGAGTAAATGACTTAATATTTTATGTAAAGGAAGATGTAAATATGAGAACACAAGTGCTATGTGAGATTAAAAAAGACTAGAATCAGAAATAATTCCACGAACTTGGTGTTGGGATTAATCTAACTCATAGATACCTAAGCATACAAAAAAGGACCGATTTTGTATATGCCAAATCATTCAAAAAGAAAATTTATTCTGAATTACTAGTTTTAAGAATGTCAATTATAGTTTCTTTAAAACACACTACATGTTAATATAATGCTAGAATGAATTATGGGGCAAATATATTTATAAGAGTTAGGGTTGTGATTGGAATGCCTCATAATAGAGTTATTGTATGCTTTCATGATTAGAGTTTGAAACCTGAATTAAATTTAGCATTCATGTTAATGTATATTATTGTGATTTTTTTAAATAACACCCTCTAAATAATAATGTTCATTTAAAATTGAAAATATTTGTGTGGACTAAATCAACTACTTAACTATCTTATTTTTAACTTTCTTGATCTTTTATCTATGAAGCTTGCCCACTAGGTTCTTATTGTCCACTTGCAAAACTAAACAATGCGACTGGAATGTGTGATCCGTAAGTTCTAAACTTGTTAAATTCTTTCTCCATTATTTTCTAAGTTTCATCACTTAAAATGAATTTGCAGATATAGTTATCAGATACCTCAGGGAGAAACAAATCATACTTGTGGTAGTGCTGATATTTGGTCTGGTGTTGTGAACAATAGTGACATCTTTTGTTCTCCAGGATCATATTGCCCCACTACAACACGCAAAGTTTCTTGTGATAGTGGGTATTGATTTATCCCATAACATATTATGCTCATGTTTAAGTTATCTAAATAACCTTTTTATAAGAAATATCCTTTATACAAAAACTCCATTATTACATGCTCCTTTATAAAAAATCCACCTTGTAGTGATGATTGGGCATTCACACTCATTAGTTTTTTCCCTATTTCAGATATTATTGCAGGATGGGTTCGACTCACCAAAATCGTAAGTTTTTTTGTTATGTATATATATAATATAACTATAATTTATTTGGTTAAATTATTCCACACTATTTGTGTGTTTTGAAACCAAGTGTAACATGAAAAAAAATATCCACTAAAGGTAATATGAAGTAGTTTTCATGTATATTGTTCTTTGAATATTTAGAAAGAATGTTGATTCACATTTAAAAATTAAATTCAAATACACAACCTTATCCTTGCATGTGCAAAAGCACTCTTTTTATATTTTAACCTAATCAATCATTAAGGTAAAACATTATCATTGTGTGATAGTTCGCCCTGTATGAGTCCCTTAAAAAAAAAGTAAATTGTAGGATTCAAATTGGATTGAAAGATGAATTGGATGAATTCTTTGAGTGTTGTTTACAAGACTTGCTATGTTTTTTAGAATTAAATGTTGGATGGTAGGTTTCCAACAAAAGAATAAACTTGGAGGGAGATAATGAAAATGTTGTTTAGATTAGTGGATAGATAAAATATGATAGGATTAGGAATAAATGCATCATTAAAGAAAACATCGAGGTAGCACTTATTGTTGGAAAGATGTTATGAGTTTGACTTATATGTTATAGGGATATATGGAAGACCTAATACTTAGTCATGAGAAAAGATTATATGGACTATTCTAATTACTAGCGATCAAAGGAGATTGATAAAATTTAAGTAAAATGGTTAAGAAGGAATTAAAGATTAATAGTTTCTCCATACAAATATTTCTCCATTTGGTAGCCAACCTCACCTAGTAAGAAAATACTTAGTTGTTTTGTATCCTTAATTCTTGTTTCATGTATTTATACCCTTTTATTGTACTTTAGAAATATATGATTTGACTTATTATTTTTAGCCAACCACTTTAGATGTTTTCCTTTTGTATTCTAGAAGTATGAAAAATTTCCTCCACGTTTCACTCATTTGTCAAGAAAATATTCAACCAAAACTTTCTAAGAAATAGGAAAATTAAGAATCTTTTTAAATCCACATAAATGATTGTTAACTTAGACTTAATTTATATATTGAATACCTGACTTGTGTTTAGAGATACATTATTTGCCTTTATTTGAAATGATTATACTTTCACAACATACTCCTTCAACCATTCTATTCTAAAAAAAAACAATAACAACAAATAAATCATTTCTATGTTGGTCTCAAATATAAGTAAATTTCTATTAATTGTACCTTATTTAATGAGACTATTCCCAAAATACTCTCCACTTAATTGAGGTTTTATTTTCAATAACTCTTATTCTTGATATCAAGTTCCAAGGCAAGGTAATTTAGGAACAAATACTTATTTTTGAAATAAAATTGATACACTTAAATAATGTTAACTAACTTTCTTTTTTTTAGATGAATAACTTTCATAATAAATATGTTAATTTTATTTTGTTACTTACCTTTAATATCCATGAAACTAAATATTAAGCAAAAAAAATAAAAATACATTGATCTAGTTGCAACTGATTGTAAATTCAAATTTACAAACTAAATATGAAAATATCATATTTAAATTTTCCATAGTAGGGTGTATATGTTATAGCAAATTTGATATTATAAAGTGAGCTAGATCTTAAAGAATATCAAAAATTGCATTTGTCTTATTTTCATACTCTATTTGGTTTAAGAATAACCCACTGAATCAAGAACTTAGTCTATGCTATTCATTTTTGCAGCATGCTCCAAGTTGAGTAGCTGTAATCCAAACACATCAAACCAAAATATGCATGCTTATGGCGCTTTGCTTATTGTAAGTAAAATTTAATATGGTATTGGATAAGCTCATGCATTGCTTTCCCTTTATTTTATTTTTATTTATTATGCAATATGAAAAAATTTCATTAATTTTTTTCTTGTTCTAATAGAGTTTTTGTTATAGTTTGACTTTTGAATGATTATTGTTGAAGGTTTGAATGCGTCGATTATGTGTTTTATTTTACTTACATTATTAGGATCCAATTGCAATGTTTGAGACATGAGTTCCACATTGGAGTATGTCATTTTAATATGGTGCTTATAAGGCCTTGAGTTGTCCAACCATTGTATTAGTTGGCTTTTATTGTGTGGTTGTCCTAATTATCTAATATTATGGTTCATAGCCTTCCACCATGTTCCTCAATTGCAAACAAGCAATGTAAGCGGTGACATTGACATTGTAGTTTTTTTAGGATGAGTAAAGGTTAGTACAAAACCAATTTTTTCTTGGGATGTTAGGATCTAATACAAGATAGACTTAAGTCTTACATAGGAAGAACAGGAATTCAATGAGGGGTTTATAAGGCATTGGGTTGTCTAACTACAATGGTCATATTTTGTGGTGTGGTTATGCCAAATATTATACATACATATTATTAGAATTTGTTGTTCTTTATTATTCTTAAGCAACTTTGTCTTATCCCAATGTATACAACATGAGCGTTAATGTTCCAAAGTTTACTTTTTTTTTCATGTGCTTTGAAAGAACATCAAATATTATCACATATTTTCATGAAATTTCTCTTCCTTATTATCCAATTTATCATATTTAGTATTATTTTCTCCTGTAGGTTGCATTGAGTACTCTCCTGATCTTCATTTATAATTGTTCTGATCAAGTTTTGGTTACTCGAGAAAGGAGAAAGGCTAAATCTAGGGAAGCTGCTGCTAGGCAAGTAAGAGAAACTGTACAAGCTCGAGAAAGGTGGAAAGTAGCAAGGGAAGTTGCTAAGAAAGGTAGGGCAGGATTCGGAGAGCAATTATCTCGAACCTTTTCTCGCAAAAAATCAGTAAAGCAACCAGATCCATTAAAGGTTTCTGGCCAAGCTAAACAAGGTACAGGTGATACATTTTTGCCAACAAATCCTCAAAATTCTTCAAGCATGCATGAGGAATCATCTACAGCTCCTAAAGGGAAAAATAAAGAACCTACCAACCTTACTAAAATGTTGAATTCCCTTGAAAATGACCCACATGGTAATGAAGGATTCAATCTACAAATTGGAGATAAAAATATTAAAAAACAAATGCTAAAGGGAAAAAATTTGCATACACAAAGCCAAATTTTAAGGTATGCTTATGGTCAGATTGAGAAGGAAAAAGCTCAACAAGAGAAAAACAAGAACTTGACTTTCTCGGGAGTTATTTCGATGGCTACCGAAGGTGAGGTTCGGACAAGGCCCGTGATTGAGGTAGCTTTTAAAGATTTAACTCTTACTTTGAAAGGTAAAAGAAAACATCTACTGAGATGTGTGAGTGGTAAGCTTATGCCGGGTCGAGTTTCTGCTGTGATGGGTCCCTCTGGAGCTGGCAAAACTACATTTCTTTCTGCTTTGGCAGGGAAAGCAAGAGGATGCACCATGACTGGATCAATTCTAATCAATGGAAAGTCTGAATCAATTCATTGTTATCAAAAAATTATTGGCTTTGTGCCACAAGATGATATTGTGCATGGGAACTTAACAGTAGAGGAAAATCTTCGTTTTAGTGCAAGATGCAGGTATTTATTTTTCCTAGAAAAGTTATGTTGTGGTTTTTTTTAATGTCTGGAATGTGTAAACTTTCTTTGTTATTACATCTAAATTCATTGCACTTGATCCCAAGGTTAATTAAATTAGGATTTGTTTTTCAATATAGCAGTTGTATAGGATAAATTCCTAGTCTCATGATTATTTTAAAATTTGACAATTAGTATGTTTTATTTTGACAATTTACTTTATATTATTTAGGGTTACTTTTTAAATAATTTTTGTTGCTAACAATTTATGTTAGTATTGCAACTATTTTTATACTATTCACATGGAGCATATTTAGAAGAGATAGAAGAACAAATACTTGGTTAAAGAAAAAAAATGTCAAACTTTGACTACAATAACTTGAATTGAAGTTAATCAGTATTCTTGGTATTAAGTATAATACCACTATAAATCTTCATTTAATAAATTGAACTATTTTGATAGTTGATTTTAACATATTATCAAATCCCTTATTTCTCCAAGTAATTAGTCTTAAATTTCAATAGTTGTATTCTTCTAGATAAAAGCTCAATTTCAACACAACATAGATTGAGCTTGTGCATTATCATGAATTAAATTCAAAGAGTTTTTGTATGTTGGGTTATGCTAAAATATAAAATTGTTCACAAGCCTCCACTAATAATTTAAACTTTTAGAATACTTTTTCCTTGATGATTAACATTGTTTATAAAAGTTAAATGAATTAGTTGCATTAAAATGAAAATTTATGAGATATTGTAAACTAAACTAAAATATAAAACATGTGTCAATTTATATTTAGATAAGGAAATCAATATGAATTGGGACATATTATTGAGATTATTTTTTAAATCTGAGTAAAATAAGTTGTAAAGGTGAAATATATTCCAATAATATTTGAATGATTTCCTATCAATTTAAAATTATTATTATTATTATTATTATTATTATTATTATTTATTTTAAGATAAAATTATAATTATGACTTTTCTTTAGAGTTTTATTCCTAGCTTTGAGAGCTTTCATTTTTTATATGTTGTAAATTTTAACAGGTTTGTTAATTTTCTTTTAGTTTTTACTTTTCTATTATTTTTGTTTTGGATGATACCTTATTCTCCCTAGATTTGCATAATTCTTTTATTTCTAATTAAATACTTTTTTTCATAATAATTTATGTTATACATTATGCTGTATATAAAAAATATTCAATGATATTTTAATCATATTTTAAAGTATCTTATAATCATTAAGAATATTCAATTATATTTAAATTGTATTTAAAATGTTTCACGGTATCTTAGGTAGTATCTTTTAGAGCATTCATAATGGCAAACTCATTAATGAGTTCCTAAATTATTTTTTATGGTTTCATCCCTTTTAAGAATTTTACCAGTTTTTTACTCCAATAGTAAATTTATTATGAAAATTGATCCCACATGGTACCCTCATGTTTCAAGGAAAAGAGGAATTTTATTAATTATGAATAGGAATGATAACGGGTCGGGGCGAACATGGGTAGTGGATACTCGCCACTCGACCCACTAAAAAACCTGTCACCTGCTCAAAATCTACTGGGTACCCGCTATAGAAATACCTGTGAGTTTTTTTAATATTTGCGGGTATTCATGAGTACCCATGAATATTTTTAAAAAAATATTTTTTTTAAAAAATTAAATATTTTTTATAAGAAGTTTATCAAATAAATAATTTATTTTTTGAAAAATCTATAAATAAAATTATACTTGTTTCTACAAGATTAATTAGATCTAAAAGTAGATTAATATAATATATTATAAGAAAATATTTAATACAATTAAAATCTTTATTTTATATTATCGCATTTTTATAATAAATAATTTTATTAACTATGAAGTTTTAATAAAAAAATAAGATTGATTTCAATGAATTTTGATAATTAATATTTGAATTTGATTTATTTTTCAAAAATATTTTATTTTTTAACTTATATATATATATATATATATATATATATATATATATATATATATATATATAATTTTAGTTTAGCGGGTACCCACGGATACGGGTACTATGATACCCGTACCTGTGCCCGTTAAGAAGCAGTAGAAAAAAACTCATACCGCGAGTAGCGAGTACCCATTTATACAATCCGTGCAGATATTTTTGGGGGTTTTATCCACGGGTATCTGCGAGCACGAATTTTTTTATCATCCTA
Source organism: Psophocarpus tetragonolobus (assembly GCA_037954015.1). Taxonomy (NCBI): domain Eukaryota; kingdom Viridiplantae; phylum Streptophyta; class Magnoliopsida; order Fabales; family Fabaceae; genus Psophocarpus; species Psophocarpus tetragonolobus. The sequence continues at coordinate 38,843,001 of CM075692.1, forward strand.
AACATTGGTGAATAATTGATCTTTCAACTTGAAAATTTATCCAAGTTTTATAAAGAGAAATCTTAAACTTAAGAACATATTTTAAAATCTCCCCACTAAATTGCTCTTAAGATTAATTATTTGTTTTTATATTTCCTAATATTTCATTATTCATTTCATTATTTAGTTGGGATTATGATTAGTATAAATAATTTAATATCTCAAACTTTATGAACAACATCATTATAGATAATATTATTGAAAGACACCATTATGAGTAATTTCTTCCTTTTATGTCTAAAATGCTCTGATCTCAGCCACATATCTATAAAAAATATTCAGTTCATTAAATATTTAAATATAAAAGATTCATTAAATTAGTTCATCTCTCTTATGTTAACATTCATATTGTTGTCTTATTCTTCTAGTTAAGGTAATATTTATATTTCTAAAAACTTAGAATGCATAATAGTAATTATCACTGAAAAAATGAGTTAGTAAATCCATAGAATTGATTTAATCACGAATTTCAATACTTGTTACTCATTTAGCAGTCAGTAACATTTAGAAACAACTATGAATATATTTGAAAGATGAAATATTTGCAAATATAAGAGGATGGATAAAAGGATCTAGTTTAATTGTGCCAATTATATAATTATCTTCCTGATTTGTAGATAACTTGTGCAGGTGCACTAGATATCGCATACAAAATAAGTGGATTGATATTTCTCTTGGTTTTGCATATTGATTTTTGTCTTCTAATTGTTAATTTCTTTTAAATGAATGTTTCTTATTAATGCAGACTATCAGCGGATATGCCTAAACCAGATAAGGTTTTGATTGTTGAAAGAGTAATTGAGTCCTTAGGACTCCAGGCAATAAGGGATTCCCTTGTTGGGACAGTAGAGAAGCGAGGTATATCTGGAGGGCAACGAAAACGTGTAAATGTAGGGATGGAGATGGTTATGGAACCTTCATTATTAATCTTAGATGAGCCTACAACTGGCTTAGATAGTGCATCTTCCACTTTACTACTCAAAGCACTTCGTCGTGAAGCACTAGAAGGGGTAAATATCTGCATGGTACTTCACCAACCAAGGTAAGATCTCACTCTCCTATTTGATTTTTGGTTTACATATGCTTAACAACCTGCTAGAATTAACATATTCTAGAAAATAAAATACGTTCTTAATTTTGTTGTGATACAGCTATACTTTGTTTAGAATGTTTGATGATATAATCTTTCTAGCCAAAGGTGGTCTTACTGCATATCATGGTCCTGTTAAAAAAGTAGAAGAATATTTTGCTGGCATTGGAATCAATGTACCTGACCGTGTGAATCCTCCGGACCATTTCATTGACATTTTGGAAGGCTTGGTGAAACCAAGTGGAAGTGTGACCCATCAACAACTTCCTGTCAGATGGATGTTACATAATAGTTACCCAGTACCGCCAGATATGCTTCATTTTGCTGATCAAATTGCTGCCTCTTCCTCTTCTTCCCCCTCCCAAAATGCACATGACGTAACAAAGGGCACAGATGAAGCTGTTTATCAATCCTTTGCCGGGGAATTTTGGGAGGATATGAAGAGTAATGTTCAGATGCGACGAGATCATATAGAGGCAACTTTCTTAAAGACTAAGGACTTGTCTAATCGAAGAACTCCGGGTGTAGCTCGACAATATAGATATTACCTTGGGCGGTATGAATTATGAAATCTTACTATTTTATTTAATATAGATGCAATTGCTATTACAGATAACTAGCTAATATGGGTGAATTTCTAGTTTCTTTTAGTCAGGTTATTAACTTTGTCTACTTTTCTTTGACAATTAACTTTGTCTACTAATAAGAATTAAATTGATGTTGGAGTTAAGTAACTACCTATGTATATTAAGATACATATGTTTGATATATAATGTAGCGTTCAACATGAAACTTGAAATTTTAGTTTATTAGTCTATTTAAAATTAATTTCATAGTATATCTCGAATAAATTGAGATGGTTATCCTTTGTATATGACAATGAATTATATACTTGATGGACTATTTAGGTTAATTATCATTAATTATTTTCATTTTGTTCAGCATTTGTAAGCAGACATTACGAGAAGGAAAATCACAAGCAGTTGACTACCTTCTTCTATTAGTTGCCGGTGCTATATTAGGAACTCTTACTAAAGTAAATGATGAAACGTTTGGGTCCCTTGGATATACTTATACAGTTATCGCAGTATGTAAGTTACAAACTCCCTACTAAATTTTATTATTTTTTTCTTCTAATTGTGAAACTCTTTTTTCTTTCTTCAGTTAATCCAGCATCTAGTTTTATATCTGCAAAAAAAAATTTAATGGTTCTAGTTATTTTAAACATTGGTTCTTACATGTTAGAAGACCAAACATTTATTATTCATTGAATTAGGCTTTATATATGTGACTTTGTTCATTCATATGGAACATTTGCAGCTTTGCTTTGCAAGATTGCAGCTCTTAGGTCATTTTCTCTGGATAAATTACAATATTGGAGGGAGAGTGCATCTGGGATTAGCAATTTGGCTCATTTTTTAGCCAAAGATTCAATTGATCTCTTCAACACAATCATCAAACCTGTAGTTTATTTGTCCATGTTCTATTTTTTTAGCAATCCAAGGTCAAGCTTTGCAAGTAATTATGTGGTTTTGCTGTGCCTTGTGTATTGTGTGTCTGGCATGGCTTATGCAATAGCAATTTATTTTGAGCCTGCTCCAGCTCAACTGGTATGGATCATATAATTAAATACATATTTTCAAATTATTAAGAATAATTACACATATGATTTTCTCTTTTTCGGTCTTTTCTTATCACTTGTAGTGGTCAGTGCTTCTCCCAGTTGTTATGACTCTTATTGCAAACCAGAAAAGAGACACTCTCTTTATGAAGATCCTCGTAAAGTTGTGCTACCCAAATTGGGCTTTGGAGGCCTTTATCATTGCAAATGCTGAAAGGTTTGTTTTAATTAGTGAGTTTATATTCCGTTTTGTTATGGTAAGTGTTAACTTTTTTAGTAAGGGAATTTTTATTGTATCTTTCTTAATTTGAGATTTGAGAGGTATTGATATTTTTTTTTACTAATTAAATTATAGATTTAATCTAAGTTATTTTTTAATAATTTAAAATAAGTTTTATTTATTATTAATAAATAAGTAAATATGTCTAGGATTTACAATAAAATAATTTAATAAAATGATTTAAAATAAGTTTTATAAATAAGCCTTTAAAATTAAAATAATTTTACTGTAAATTCTAAACATATTTACTTATTTATAAATAAATAAATAAAACTTGTTTTAATTTATTAAAAAATGACTTAAATAAAATCTACAAAAGGTATCAATACCCCTCAAATTAGGAAAAACATCATAGACTCTCCCTTTTAGTAAATGTATTCATGAATATACATTTGAAAACAAATGTAGAGATGTAAAAAGTGATGCCTATTATTGGATGTGTAAGTGGATAAACTACAACTCTAGGTTAGAAACAAAATACAATTGAAACAAAAATAGTTTGTAAATGAAATAACGCCTAATCAAATAATTAATTTATGATACTCTCTCTTGTCCTTTTTATAGGGTAACAAACCAAAAGAAGTAATAATATTAGTAAGTTTTTGTAAAAAATATTACCTGTGTACCAATTTTACCCCAGTTAATGCTTTTGGAAATTGATAAATGACACATGATTTGAGGGTTTAAAAGGTGTGGGAAAAAAATTTATGAACAACTTTTCACTTTTTTCTTAAATAAGTATAAATTTTTATATTATTCTATAGAAATTGTAAGATGCCTTATAAAAAGGACATAGGAAAATATACTATATTCTAATAATGTTGTATTAGATGTGTGAGCTCATCTAATAAAATTTAATATTTTAGAGAAGTGATATACCTTTTGTTTAGCTTATGTTATCTATTAAGTCAAGTCTTAGAAGTTTTAAGATGGCACAAAATTTATTAAGGTGAAATCTTAATTATCGAATGTCCTTTTCTAGAGACTTTGAATTCATGGGGACAATTGGTTATAGTGTTGCATATTTAAGGCTTCAATTGAATAAATATTTTTAATTGATAACAATGTTGATGAATTAACGAGGGACCTCTTGAAAAGTTTCTATGGTGCTACTATTTAAAATGTGGAAAATCTAGTGTAGGGGAGTGATAGTTGCATCATGATCTTTGCTCAATCCCTAGGAATGCTCAATATGTATTATTGGATTAAACTATAGGTTTGAAGATGAAATATTAAAGTTAAATTTCCCTAGTTGGTTTATACCAAAATGAGTTGAAAATGTGATGTCCATACATTAAACAGAATAATTTTCAACTATACAACTTTTGTAATTATTTCCTATAATACCAAATTATATTTAAAATAGTTTTATCCATCTTGATATTTTGTTTTCTTATTTTTTATTTTATTCTATTGTTGCCTAATGTATCAATTTGTCATACCACTGAGGATTTTGTTTAACATGCCAAATTGTTGTTACGTTCAAATGTTGATAGGGAATTTGAGTTTGAGTTTTATATCTAAACTCTTTTATTTTTATATATAAAAATTTAGAAGGTCAAACACTCTAACTCAGACCTCTCGTAGTGAAATTTTAGTAGAAATATGAGAGAATTTTTTACTTATTAATTTGTGTTAGGATCAAAGTTCAATGTGGTTTATTAAACATGGATAAAATTAGGAAACTTAACTTTTATTGAGATGGTATTGCATATGACAAGAACATGTTATTTATGCAATTCATACATTTTCTAATCTTTCCATATAACTCATTTGCTATTTTTTTCCTAGGTACACTGGAGTTTGGCTGATAACTCGATGTAGTTCACTAATGAATAACGGTTATAATGTCAGCGATTGGCCTCTTTGTCTTATTGCCCTCATTTTTTACGGTATAATTGCTCGAGTTGTGGCCTTCTTTTGTTTGTTGATCACTCAAAAGAAGTGATTAAGGGTATGATTATGATCTTTATGTACAAATCAAACGTTTTAAGATGTCACTGCTTGGGTGTTGTGTTGTAGCAATTAGGGATAGTTTTCCAAATTTTCAAGAAAATATGTTATGCAAGATTTAGTAAATATTTTGAACCTTTAGCAGTAAGTTGTAAGTTGTTTTTAGGTTATATGCTCTTTTGTAACAAAGTCTATTTTTGTGTATGTAAATTTTACTATTCTAGCCCTTTGTTCACTTGGACAAAGGAGAATTAGGTTGTGAAAATATGTACGATAGCAAAGATAGTATCTTAAACTCTATCATTCAATCATTCTTTGGAATCTTCTAGTGGTTAATCTGCTTCTCATTGTAGGTAACAAATAGGAACTTTTCTTACTTGCATATTTTGGATTAGTATAAGAAAGAGAGGGAATAAATGGAAAAGAAAAAATAGGATTGGGAATGATAAAAAGGAAGGAGAAATATAATAGAGAAAATATATTCTTTAGACAGAGAGAAGCAAAAAGTGAAAGAATATGCATTCATGTATATTGTATAAAATATTTTTATAATAATTAAAATGTGTTTATTTTAATTTAAATTATTCTTAATATTTTTATTTTATATGGTATAAAAATATATGCAGAGTAAATGTATATTCATTTTATGTGTGACCCAATAAAGATATAAATATCTATGTAGTTCTATGAATTTTCGCTTGTTAAAAAAATCACAGTAACAATTGTAATAATCAATTTTATTGAGTGTGTTTTATCCTAAATAATGAGAAGTTTGTCTTAATCTTACTTGAAATGTCACGCTAATGACCATAATGCTTTTTAAAGAAATTCATAAAATGGATGAAAATTTTATATTAACAATGCATACAAATTAAGTTAATTTTATTTAACTAAATACTTTTTCTAACCCACAAGATGAGGTTAATAATAGAAAAATAAGATAGTTATAAAATATTTTAGGTTCAAATGTCAACATTATGAAGAAAAAGAAATCTAATTTATTTTTTCAGTATTAAATATGTATTTTATTTCTATTAAATATTATTTTTATCATCAATATTAATTTATTTATTTTTACACACAATATCAAAATAATAAATATAAAATATCACCAAACACGTAAATCAATTGATATTAAATTGTTTCTATTTAAAAAGTTGTTTGGATATAATGGAATAGTTAAAGTTTTGTAATTTATGAAATGATCTATGAAAAAGACTCTTCATGTAAAGTTCTAGTTGGAAAGAAATATTCAAGACTCTTATTCGGCCTACCAACACCTGTTGGTCCTTGATTTTTTCTTTCACATTTTTAATTAACTGAGATAACCTAAATTCTTGAAAGTCATACTCAAAATGTAAAATAGTTTTTACACTATTATTCAATTACAATTTATTATTTATATGATGTATTGTAAAAATTAATAAATTTACCATAAATTATAGAATGCGATTGAATAACTGTGTAAAATAAGTATCACCTATTTTCTTTTTGAAAAATTAAGGTGCTTAATTGAATCTTTAAAAAATTTTGGTACTCAAATAAATTTTTTGAAATAATTAATTTATGTTTAAGCTTTTTGAATGTGTAACAAAGTAAAATATTTGGAAGAAAAACTTTATTACAATGATATTTTGGTTCAAATAGAATTACCTTCCTTATATTTATCCTTTAAATCCAATTAGTTAATAGTTGACTTGCTTGATTAAGTTTGTATTAAAAAATATTAAATAGTTTATATCTTTTAACCTAAGCTAAGGGAACAAATGCAATTCAAATTTTAGGCTTAATGGTTCAAACAACAATAATATATTAATCACGCTCAAAAGGAACAAGGAACATAAGGGTCAAGTATTGTACATGTAAGCTTTTTGGCTAATTGACTACTCAAGAAACATGACCTTTGTCATTTTTCAATATGCATGCAAAACAGTAATAAGTGAGAATCAAGCAAAATCAATAGCATGAAGTACATGGTGACTCACACAACAATAAACAATTAAGCTTAAAACCTGACATGGTTAATGCTCCCATTCACAGATCAACAAAAACTTTTTCAATATGCATGCAAAGCAGTAATAAGTGAGAATCAAACAAAATCAATAGCATGAAGTACATGGTGACTCACACAACAATAAAAAATTAAGCTTAAAACTTTACATGGTTAATGCTCCATTCACATATCAACAAAAACATGCCAAAAGAATCAACTAAGCAAGGCTAACTCAACCTACTCAAGGGCAACCACAAGTTAAAATTGAACCAAAACAACATAATAACATTTATATTTATTACCAACAAAGGGAAAGATAATCAATCAAGATAGAAACAAATGTTCAACAACACAACATCTACTAAAGCTTCAAAACAACCTATTTCTACTCATGCACAACAAAATGTAAAGTGATAACTGTCTAAATTACCTATTTTTACATAGGTAAAATAGAGTACTTATCATACTTCTTTCTTATTTAAGGCCTTGTTTCCTTTATTTTTTCTTAAAATTATATTTCTCTAGGAAATTAGGTTTAGGATTTATTTTATGCATATTTTATGTTTATTTCTCTGTTTTTAGTTGTTTTGAGAAAGACCGAAAAAGTGAGAAAAATCAGAAAATTTGGTTACGCGTCTAAGCCTGAGCGCCCAACGGTTGCCCAATGCCCAACACTCGAAAGTAGTGTGTTTAATTGATGGGCTCCCAATGACCATCCCTTCGAGCACCCAGTGCCCAGACTACTTAGGGCCTAAGGTGTTTTATGGCGCCCAATGACCACTTTTTGACCACTGGGTACTGGTGTTTCTACTTGGTAAAATAAAAGGCTGAGTTTTGATTCAAAAAAGGGTTGCACACCTTGATGGCCTAGGGCACGTTCTAGACCCATCTTCGTCCATCTTTCTAGTTCCTTCATCCCGATAGTCAGTTAGATTGTTATTTTGTTGGGGTTTGATGTAACTAAGACTAAACTCTTGTGTATTTTTTTAATCTAAATTTACTTTCCAATGTTAGTGCTCTTCTTTATCTTATACTTTATTTTCATATATTTCGTGGGTTTACTTGTTGAATGAACTCGAGAGAGGATTTTGACTTGTAAAACGAAAAGAACTCCTAATGAGTTTTATTGCTTGAGAGAGTAAGACTCATTCACCATCTTAAGCTTCTTTTCTTAATGCGAGTCGTTTGACTTTAAATTATGCGAGGAATCAATAGTCTAATACTAAAATAGCTCAGTTCTTTACTTGTGAGGGATCCAGGTTAAGGATATTTTTATGGGTGATGGGAACATGAGTAGTGAATGAGGGTTTTGAGTTCATTTATGCACTTCAGGGATGATTTAATGAAATCAAACCCAACTGAAAATCATACGTGTAACCACCGCTTTTATTTATTTCCATTTTATTTACTTTATGTTTAGTAGTATTAGTTAAATTTTTATTTTCGTTCATACAAGTAGAAAACATTGAGAATTTTAAGGTTTCACCCAAGTCCTTATGGGATCAACCCCATATTTATCGGTGCAGTTTCTGGTACTAGTGTAAAAATCTTTGCACTCATCATGTTTTTGGTGCCGTTGCCAAGGACTTGCACTTAAAACTAAAAAATTTCATTCTTTATACTTTGAAAATTTTGTTAGGATAGTTCACTAACCCATAAAATTTTTAGTAGATTTAGTTTTTATTTCTCTTATTCTTAACAGTTGATACTAACTGCTTTTCTAGTGCTCTATGTGTTATCATTTGTTAGGTGAAACAAAAAGCAATCATAGAGATAAAAGGGCAAGCTAGCAAGCAGTTGTTCCAATTTCATCCCGCCAAATCCAAATTCCTTCAACATGACTGGGGACATGGGCTTTAATATCCAACAAAGGGAGCAGAGATGATCTGAAATGCAAAAAGAAAGAGAAGAGGCAACCAACAAATTGGAGATGCGAGCAAATCGACTCCTTTTAAAGATTGAACGAAGAAGAACATGAACCTCATCACAACCTCCTCAGCCATCATGCCAATATAGTCCAGGGCCATGGTCTTAATAACAAACTCGCATACCTTGGTACCATCCTCAATCACAATGGTACTAAGAGCATCTACAACCATGGTACCAAAATAGACCTCCAGAGCTTCAATGGACTTTCCAAGAGCCTATGCAATATCAATGACCAAATCATAAAGGAAAATAAGCTTCATACAAAGTTCCACATGAGCCAACTTCATACAGAGGATTGAAAAGCAGACTAGTTAGATGGTGAAGCAAGTAACAGTCATGAATAGAGCGCGTCTAGCTAGCTTTCAACCACAACTTGAAATCTAGGGTAGACACACCATCACCCAAGGCAAGTATAAAGATGAAGATTCAAATACTCCATTCATTGAAGAATAAGAAAAAGAAGAAGTAAGAAAAAGACGAGTGAAGAAGACTTAATGGAAACTACATTGAGTGAAAACCTGTGTGAGAGTGAATAGGTGGTTGAAGAGAAAGAAGAAGAAAATGGGAAGACTCTTCGTGTTAATGACCATGACTTGGTACTCATGTATTAAGTTGTTCAAGAAATTCAACCATAGGGAGACAATGAACATACTGAGGATTAATTGGAGAAGAAAAGTGGAGAGAAGAAAATGGAATTTCTTGAGGGGGAAGTGAACTTAATGGGCTCAATTGGTAATCCCTCACTTGTTGATGTTGGTGTAGAATCTACAAAGGAAGACTCTTAAAAAACATCATCGACAGTGCTAAGGGGGCCAAAACCAGGTTGAGGAGACATAAATACATGTTTCACTTCAAAGACTTTATGAAAGAGGATGCTTAAGAAAGACAATTTTGGGCTTGAAGCTGAAAGACCTATATGGAGGTCAATAATATCTCTATGTAAGAAAGGATCCATCTAGACAAATCATCTAAAAGACCAATGAGATCTTGGACCATCATACTCGCTACATTAAACAAGTGCAACCCAACTTCTAACCCTTATCTCTTTTATTTTTCCATGTTTATATATATATATATATATATATATATATATATTATTCATTTTGAGTTATTTGTGTTGTTTAGTTGATTTTGTTATGTTCTGTTGTGTTTTGACTACATGGTGAGATTGTGATATTTGTGGTATGTAAATATGGAGTGTGTGATGTTGAGAGATTGATGAGTTGATAGTATGTTAATGTTATGTTAGGCTACTTGTGTAGATTACGTTATGTTCTTGTTATTGTGTTTTATGTTGTAATTGTTAATTTGGTTTAGGTTATTGATTTAAATATTAAGTGTTTAGACTAGATTGTTATGTTTGAATTTTTATGTTTAGGTTAGTAGGTTATGTTTAGGTATTTTAAGTTTGTGGTGTAAATGTAGTAAAGTAGCCTAATTTGTTTTTGTCATGTGTTAGTAGTGTTTTAGTAGTTTTTATGTGTTTTAAGTGTTTCATGCACTTGTTGTATTGTATTCATTTAATCATGATTCATGCATTAGTAGTGTAGGTTGCAGTTGCATTTTGCATTTGTATAGTGAAATTGTGCTTTTAGGTAGTTTAGTATGTTTAAGTGTGGAATCGACACATGTTTGATTTGTGTTTAAGTGTTAATTTTGTCAAAGTAAATACGTGAGCAAGTTTGTTTAGGTGTAAGTATTGTATTTGTGTTGTTATGTGTGTCAATTCATGTGTAGTTTGTATTTTGGGTATGTGAATTGTGTATTTGTGGTTGAAAATTTGGTTTTTAAACAAAAAATATTCTCTCTCAGCCACCGTTGGGCGCCCACAAAATGGTTGTTGGGTGGTGGCTCGTTTCATGCGTGTAACCCCTGCATTTATATATGAGCATTGGATGCCCACTTTCTGGGTGTTGGGTGCTCATACCTTTCCTTGTGTTTATGCATCTTTTTTGCCAGTCTCTATCAGGGGGCGCCAACTGGTGATTTTGTAACTGTTGGACGCTAACTCACAGAGACCATGTTTCACCATTCATGCATTTTTCAATTTTTTTTCATGCATTATTTAATTATGTTTTCAATTCATTCATATTTTTATTGTTCATTTTCCATTTTGTTTTCATGCATGTGTATTTCGTTCATTTTGCATTTCCAATTTGTACAGTATATGTTTTGTGTTCCTTTATGTTAAGTGCATTGTGTTTTCTTAATACTTATGTTTTTTAAGTGTTTGTTCTACATTGTATTTTGAAGCTCTTTTGCAAATGTATCTCTTATGAACTTCGTTTGGTTGATCCTCATTAGCCTGGAGACCAGACTCATTTCTAAGAGGGAGAGGGGTCCACTAGAGCTAAAAATGAAGTTGTAGTAGGATGAGAATCAATTTAGACGCATACGCAAAAGTTCCAGAATACCCTATTTGTTTTTAATTTTTGAATTGCATTTTATTTAGTTGCATGATTAGAAGTAGGATTCTTTTGAAACTTTAATGGATATTGTGTTGTTTTACATTTTTTGTCCTGATTCTTTATTTGTCCCTTTGTTGGCAATAAATATAAATGTTTTTGTGTTGTTTTGATTCAATTCTTACTTGTGGTTGCCCTTGAATAGGTAGAGTTAGCCTTGCTTCATTGATTCTTTTGACAAGTTTTTGTGATCTGTGAATGAAAAGCATTAGCCATATGAGGTTTTGAGTTTAATTGTTTATTGTTGTGTAAGTTATAATGTACTTCATGCTATTAATTTTGCTTGATTTTCACTAATTACTGTGTTGCATGCATATTGAAAAATGACCAAAGTCATGTTTCTTGAGAAGTCACTTAGCCAAAAAGCTTACATGTGAATTACTTGACCTTTGATGTCTCCTTTGAGCTTTGATTGATATATTCTTGTTGTACGAACCCATGAACCACATTAGAATTATGCATTTGTTCCTTTATCCTAGGATTAAGAGAGCATTTGAATGAAATTGATTCTACAATAAGTTTGGAGGAGTATGTTTTGAAGAGTAAAGTATATTTGAAGACTATGTGTGTTATATAAAAAAAGGGGGAAAGGGAAAGAAAAAGAAAACAATAGAAAAAGTGTAAATAAAAGTTTGTAGCATTATGGAATGGGACTTCATTATTACTAAATATGGAGGGAATGCAAGATCTACCTCGAGAAATATAGTCACCATTCACATTTTGAGTACTAGTAATTGTCGGAGGATTTTCTTTAAGAGTTGAGGTTGGCCCTTCCATTTTTTTTTCTATTTTAATAAATATATATTTTTAACAAAAATTATAATTATTTTTATAATATATTTATTTTATTGTTTTTCTCTCCAAATTTTTCTTCTTTTTTAATAAATGCAAGTTTTTAAAAAAAAATTATAATTTTTTAAAAATATATATATTTTTTTCTCTTTCTACATTCTTGGCCTAGATTCACCGTTTCCTAGTAAAATTTTAAGTTATGCTAAATGAACATTTAATTGGAGTACATCTTTTTTCATTCCTGGAAGTATTCTTTTGACAGGTTTTGCAATTGAATCACTCAATCCATTCTCACTTCGTCATTACTCGTTCTTAGTTTGGTAAAAAAAAATGTAATTTGAAAAACATTAACGGGTTAATATAATATTTTAAAAGTAGTAATAATTTGAAAAGATAAAAAAATGAAATGAAATATCTTTGTACAATCTAACTAATGACGTAAGTATCTAACTGTTAAGACGTGTTAGCAAAGCAGTGATTATAAATTAAATTTGAAACTGTGGACAGCTCAGTAGATTGACACGAGAAAAACGCGAGGGACGGCTGATAGAGTAGTAGCTCAGCTCTAACTCTCTAAGTGGGAGTGACAGAACTAAACGACGTCGCGCCATAACTAGAACAAAGGCAAGTGGCAGAGTAACGGAGTTGAGAAGTAACAGCGTCACGAGTAAGAAAGCGACCACAAACAGAACCAGTGAATGTGGGACACGTGTCCGGCCGTGCAGACTCGAAACGCACAATTTGGATGACAACCCACGTCGGAAAAAATAAAAATAATAAAACTTGGGATTCCGTCGAATAAAAACTGCGCGGCTCCCATCCCTCCGTTTCGTGTCGCTTTTTGGCGGTTTTAACCTTTTTCAGTTTCGAACATTCGCACGAATTTTTCTCTCTCTCTCTCTTCAATTCTACCCTTCCAGGTTCGTGCTTCGACCTAGTTTCGCTGCTTTTCTCTCTGGTTTCTGCTGTAGATTAGATCTTAATATTTTCTCTGTTCCTTATTTTTGTTTAGTTTAATTCTCTCTGTCATTCTCTTTAAGTTCTGAGGTTAGGGATCGGTTTTGCTGTGCTCAATGAATGAACGCGGTTGGCGTTTTCAATTTTCATAGTTCATTTCTTTGTTTCTATTTTCTTGATTACTTCGCTCGTGGTGTCTTAAGTGGCTCGATTTTACCGATAAAATAGCCGAGAAAATTATGTGCTAAAATAATTGGACTGCGTCATTTCCGTAGTGTACTATAACTTTTAATTATCTTTTTTTGGCTTTCAATTGGAGCCGTAATATTCTTCTCATATTTATTTATTTGAGAAGGACTTAAATTAAATAGATACTCTGTTTTAATTCTTGCTTCCCGTAATGCTGTTGATTGAAAACTTCAGAGTGATATCGATCGTCTTTGTAATAATTAACTGTCTGCGCCGGGATTTTTTTTATAATTTAATTCCATTTAATTATATAATTGTTCATTGGTATTGATATTGATATAATATGGTATCAGCAAAAATGGCCATGGTAATTTTGGTCACTGGTTGAGTGTGTTGTTTGAAGAGTAAAGAAAGTTATGAGTGGAATAAGGGAGAGAATAATATATATTTCTGATTTGAATACATGGGTATAGAGTATTGCTTAAGGACTAGATTTTCTGCAAGAATGCAATAATATGAAATTAGCATAAACAAATTATTTAGTCCAAGAGACATTACAACTTTGCGAGTTTGAACCTACATGTGCTTCAAAACATGGTTGTTGGATAATGAACATACTTTTTCATTTCTTTATGTTTACAGAAGCAGTTGTATTGTTGACATACTGCTTGTTCTTTCCATGTTGAAGTCTTACAGTTCCAACATGGCCAAAACTTAGGTGTAGTACAATAGGTGTTTTTTATTTTCCCAATCAAAACTGAAGTTTTTCACTGGTGCCATGTGCTGACCTTTATTTTGCAAGTTACTGAGGTAAAACTTTAATTTTGATTGGAGAACAATACTAAAAAAGCACCTACCGTACTGTGCCTAAATCTTGTCTTTTCAATATGTGTGTGTATTTTACAAGTGAAGATCTTTCCTCTGTGGCACACACACACATGTGTGTGTGTATGAATGCTGGATGCATGCTTGTGGTTGTAAATGAGAATAAAATGATTAAACTGATGCACACTGAATTGTAGGATAATATTCAACTGAACATGAGATGGACCAGGAAGAATATTTGCGGAAGTGTTCTAATATGAAATGCCAAAGAGTAAGGATTTTGGTCATTGTTGTTATGCATGTTACTTCACAATTCACATTCTTCTGCATTTTTTAACATCTAAGAAAGTATCTATTTAGTGTATGTGATTATCTCGTATTCATTGCACCTAATTATGGTAGATATAAGCACTTCCTTGTGTTATTCTGTTATATTTCATGGTAGGAAATATTTTGACAATCTAATATTACATGGGATAATCATTGTAATTATTCTGTTATATTTCATGGTAGGAAATATTTTGACAGTCTACCCCTAGGGTTCAAGTACATAGTATTCCAATTTTCAGTATGTTCAATATGAAATATTAGATTCATTTTTATAGAAACATAATATGCTGGTTTAGGCAACAGATTATGATAATTGCTGTGCTGTATGAGAAGTGTTGGTGAACTTTACCTTTGATTGGAAGGTTTATCTTGATCTACTGTAGACTTGGCCCTTGCCAGCTTGATATTTTCAAAGAAGCATTTTAAAGCTTTTTATCTGTGAAATCTTTTGCGGATTTACATCATTGTGTCATAATGCTGTTCTTTACTATTTAGATAAGCAAAGATGCAATATGGTTTTGCTTAAAATGTGTCACTTATGAATTACGATGTCTGCGTTTTAAATTTCCCTAGGTTCAGGTGGATGAATCATGTGTACCTGCTCTTCAAGATGAAGATATGGAAGTCGAGCATTTGCTTGCAGAACCTAGAAATGATCATACATCTATGGATGGTATATTACATTTTAATGAGCAGAATATAGGGAAATGCTATGATGCTGAAAATCTTTCCTGTGGATTTGAGTCTGGTTTAAAATCAAGTAGTGGTAATTCTCAAATAACTTAAAGAGGTTCTTTCTGATTCTATTGCTTGAAGTCCAGATATCAGGATATGGCATTTTATTCTGATCATTGACTAGAAATTATTATTGTGGGTCTGGATATTGTTGCTGAAAAACTGGAATAAATGAACTAAAATGATGAGATGAAAGAGTGAAGAATGAAAGGAGAAGCAAACTGTATGAGACTCGAGAACTTGAATCCTGTGAATGAGATTGCTTAGAAGTTTAGAATTGATGTTGCATTTTCAAATATATGAAATTAAAATTTTTATGATAATTACCTTGGATTAGATAAATTTTAATGGTTGGTACGGCTGTATAGACATTACCTTGTATGCAGAGCACAACATTAATTTTTTGCTTTCAAACATTGGTGATTATTGTGATGTTATATGTAATACTGGTGCGTTTACATTCATCAGGTAGTTCGGATTCACGTACAACTTTGAATGGCAAGGATGAATTGGAACTGGAGGTATTTTGTCTACATTCTCACTTATTGTTGGGGTGATATTGAAGCAAGTAATTTATGTATCTTTATATTTATTTTGATTGTTATTGAATTCTTGATTGTTTGAGCGTATCCTCTCACTCTCAGGTTTATATCACCTTATCTGATGTCAATTGCATAACATTGCTAGTTACTTAACTGCTATCATGTTTTGATTCTTATTTGTTGGTACGAAAATTATCTTTAATTTTGTTAGGTCCTTGATGGATTGCTGGACGATGTGGAAATCAATGATCTTGAAGGAACTGATGGTTTCTCTGGTGCATGTGGAGAATATTTTTTGGGTAAACTATTAGCTGCTCTTAGAGATACTAAATATAATGCAATTCATGAGTTTTCCCCTTACGAATAAGGCCTTTGAAATTATTGGTCTGTGACATTATATTGTAGTGTCTATGACTAAATGATCTGGTTTGAAATTGACCCTTTGCTGTGATTTTTCTAATAAAAAAAAATTGATCTTTAAACGCAATGTAGGTCTGTTCATTGTCTATGCTTCAAGCCAAGGTTCCTTGAGGGAACCTGTTATAGATGAAATATAAAATAACTCATGTGTTTTTGCCTAACAACTTTCATGAAATTGACAATTTACATCATGTAATCTTCTGCTGTGATATTTTGATAGAAAGGAACAGAAAAGAAAAAAAAATTAGTTTCTGCTTCGTTTTTTTGTGACTCCTTTCAGTTTTGCTTATTTCAATTTATTTTTTCAATCTACAGATTATGAATTTGCTGACAATGTTGAGGAGGTACTAGGCTCTGGTCCTTTTGAAGGTTTACTCTTTCAAAACTCAAGTTCAGAAAGTCATTCTTCCGTATTAAGCGGAAGTAGCATTGTTAGTGGGGTATTAGAATCAACAAAAGTACCTATTGCACAATATGAGCGCAAAAATGATTCTCTAGATGAGACAGTAACCTTTGAGTCAAATGGTGCCTTCACAAACATTCCAAGTCAACCAGCAAAAGTAAATTGTAGGTACAACATTTCACTTGATATACAACATCTGCAAGAGTTGGATAACAATCGTCATTTAGCTGGTGGTATATTGACTTGTAAGAAGGAAAAAGGCCCTGTTGAAAAATGCCAACCTGATGCACTTAGAGAGAAAAGATTCCGAAAGCCTACTCAGAGGTATATTGAAGAGTTTTCAAATTCGAGGTCGAAGGAAAAAGCACCAACTATTGGTACAAAAACTAGACATTTAAGTAACTCATCATCTAATGTACTTCATTTAAGAATTAAAACATTAAAAAAGAGTCCAAGCGAGAAGTCTAGTAATGAAAATAGTGACATGATGCTTCCAGAGCTGCAAGTTCACAAAGAGCATCCAAAGAAAGAGGTATTGTTTTCATTCGGGGCATTTGTTCTTTCTGTATATTTTCTTCAAATTAGGATCCTTTCTTCATAACCTGCCCTTTGGGTTGAGAGAGATTCTTTCTTTAGGTACAATTTTTTTATCAGAAAATATTAATTGTTAGTTGGTTAGCTTTTGTTAGGGAGAGGTATTCATATATACTATTTGTTCCTCCTCCTCCCTCTTTTGTTATAATTGTATTGTTGTGAATGTATTCCTTATGATCTGGTTAGATATACATTTACTATCTTCTGATTTTGGATACTTCAGCTTGAGCTTGAATGTCAATATTTGATGGTTAGGTGGCTCCTAATGAGTTGAAGTGTGATGTACTGATGTTTGATTCAACTTACGTGCTAATTAATATGAATGAGCTTTCATCATGCTTCCTTGTCTAGGTTGAGTGTTTATGGTGCTTGGTTTCTGTGTATGCTTTTTCAATTACAGGGTCATTTATAACCCTATAAGATGGTCCTAAATTTCTATTTTGTTATTAGTAAAGCATCATATTCATATAAAGTTCATTTTTAATGCTCTTAAGGTCCATAATTGTTTATGACTGAGCTTATGAAACAGAATTGTTCCTGTGGTTGAGATTTAGTATTTATGTATCTAGAGATTAAATTGCCTTGTGTTAGTGGGAGAATGTAAATTGAAATGATAACTGTATATTGATATACTAGCCTAATATTCGTGGCTCTGGTATGCAGATCTAGATTATTCTCCTTCATTTAACAAGACATATTTCTTTTCTAGAAACTTGAGTATGACAATGAACCATATCCCTCGGACTCTGAGGATGGATGTTCAATATCAAAAAGATCTAGAAGGAAAGATAGAAGAAAGCATCAGAAGATGTGGACTCTCCCCGAAGTATTGAAGTTGGTTGAAGGCATATCAGAATATGGAGTTGGTCGATGGACTGATATAAAGAGATTTCTGTTTTCTTCTTCAAGCTATCGAACTCCCATAGATCTCAGGGTACTTCACAAAGCTTTACTCATTCAATTGCACCTTCTTCCAAACCTGTTTTCTAAATTCTAAATATGTGATTTCTGCAGGACAAGTGGCGAAACCTCCTGAGAGCCAGTTCTGTACAGAAAAATAAGAGAGAGGTTAGATTTCTTTTAGGATATTTTTCATATGCTTTCTTCTGACCTTACATGATGTGCTTCTTACATAAAGTGGTTTTTTTTAAATTATTCTATCTCGGGAAAGATTTAGTTTGGGAAGGTGGATAAATTAATAATGTAAATGATCATGTGTTGATTGCAGGATGAGCAAAATGACGAGCTTGCCCTACGTCCCTTGCCATTTAATGTGGTACATCGTGTGAGAGAATTGGCTAAAATTCACCCATACCCAAGGCAACGTGGGTCAAAGAAATCGCGTGTAGTGCAAGCTGGCTCTTCTGTCATTGCTACAGATTCTTCTCCCGCTGGTCTTAACAAAAGAAATGTACGTAGGAAGTTTACTTAGAAGTCCAAATGTACAACAGTCCAGGAAAATCTATAGTCAAAAGAATCTTGCTGAAATTTAGATATCACATTTGCAAAATTTTATACTGTCAAGTAATTTCTCTTTGTATCCAAAAAGGCATAGAAATTTTCAATTGTAAACATGAGGAATCATTAGTTGTCCTACAATAGTTTGCAATGCATAATGCCTAACCGCTTCAAATTTAATGATTTTTTGGTCCAACTAATGTGATTAGAGCTGTGTTGTAAGATAACCGCCATGGTGGGTTTATGTCGTGACGAATGTTTTGTCAACTATCATAAATAATTTATGAAGAAATGCACTCCATAAGGCATAATGACATGCTTTTACGACTTAAGTTTGACCGTCCCTTATGTTTTCACCATTTGTTGACAACTCTGGATTAGAGCTGTGTCTAAGTCAATGCTGCAAATGAATATTGTTGGGTGATAAACTGATAAAGCACTATGTATATAATTTTTTCAAGATTCTTCAATCACCTTTTTTTTAAAAAATAAAATAAAATGGGGAGGGGTGCCGGAAGCATAAATGTTTTTTACAATTCTTTTTTT
The DNA here is from genome assembly GCA_037954015.1 of Psophocarpus tetragonolobus. Classification (NCBI taxonomy): domain Eukaryota; kingdom Viridiplantae; phylum Streptophyta; class Magnoliopsida; order Fabales; family Fabaceae; genus Psophocarpus; species Psophocarpus tetragonolobus. The sequence goes on from CM075692.1 coordinate 38,862,162, forward strand.
TTTCCCCATACCTTTTAATTACGTTTTCCATCTTGTCACACCTATCTCTTTTCTCACTTATTTGTCTTATAGGAAAAGAAGTATAAATTCGGAGAACGAGATATAATTTTCTTTTACAAGCGCAAAAACTGATGAACTTCGTGCTCTGTGCGAACTTTGTGCTCTGTGCTGGAGGGGTCAGCCGGTGTTTTAGTTGAAGAATTCTTTTTTCACATTTCCATGCATTAGGAAAAGAATATATAGTGTTATTTATTTAATTTTGCAAGAAAACATTGTGCAAAGGTTTACCAATCTAACATAGCATTAATATATATATTCTTCTAAAAGAAAATGGGAATCGTATAATTTCAAACTCAGGGCATGCAATGACAAAATTGGTTATTAATTAGATTTTATATCCAACATGAGAGGTTGATGTATTTCATAGAGACCCAAGATGCGAGAGGTGAACATGGATTTGTCACGTGTACTCAACACTGCCCAAGCCAACTACCGACGCTCAACTACATAATGAACTTGACGCGTTATTGTGGCCAAAGACAAGCTTCCAAAAGAGGAAAGGAGAGGAATTTGCTTCCCAGAAGGAAGCATGGACAGGTGTTAAATAAAGGGATGAGGAAATGGGGCAGTTAGGGAGAAGTGGAAACAAAATGATAATGTGACAGCTCAAGAGAACTGGGGAATGCACGTGAAAGGGAAGCAAGGCTTGTCTAGTCAAATAATTTAGATGCACAGAATGGCTGCTAACCATAGAAGAGTGTTTGAGTGAGTGCCTTGAGGTGTCACCAACCAATACCATTTCCTCTCTTTTTATGACACATAATATCCTCACCCACCCGTGAGACCCCTGGCCCAAACTTCTTGTGCACCACGCCCTTTCCTCAAGAAAACCTTATCTATCTCATACAATTTCATCATTTTTAGATCTTATTTTAACCTAATTATAAGTGCAAGTCTCCTAGCATTAGATGCACACAATGTTATGACTTATGATATACTATTTCCAGAAATTGGGAGCTTCATTTTTAACAAAGTATTATAACTCAAATCATCACCTTAATTCAATAACAATTTTAGTTTAGTTGGTTGATAAAGTACGTGAATTATTGTAAATTTATAGTATCTGAGATACCAATAAAAAATCAATATAGTTTTACAAGTTTGGAAATTTTTATAAAAAGGAGTGTGCTTGTGTTCATTGTTCAATCAGTCTCCGTTTATTTTGACCATAGTTAGGCAGGTACATGGTATAAATACGGATACCCGCTTCATGTATGTATATGTATGTGATTCATCACTAATATATTATTATTACAATGCTTTCTTGGAAAAGAATCTGGTTTTTGGTACGTTGAATTCAATGTGCAGTACACAGGAATCAGGATTGTTGACAAAGTGTTCGTTTGGATATATGTTTCTTGAGAAACCACGTTGGTTATAAACTTGTAAAAGTTATAATTGGTAGCTTCTTTATGAACGAAAGCAAACGTGTCCTATATGTGTAAGCAATCACGCTAAAAATTCTGTAACTATTATTTTGACAGCTTCTGCCTGTGACATGATTTGAGGTTGATCTATATGAGAATTTGGACCAATGACAACAAGAGCATAGATGCAGAAGAAATTTGATTGCAATTTCATAATAGGAAATGAAATAAATGTAATTTAATTTCCAGTACATTTTGAGCACTTAATTTCATAAGATTCTTGAAGGGCTTTTTTAATCATTTAACTTTTGTCTCATCTGAAAAACTGTTGGCAGTTTACTGCAAATAATAATGTGTTAAACTGAACGTGCTATTCTTTTCAACCAAACAAGCAGAACCGACATTTGTCTTAAAGGGGATGAATCAATGTGCTGGCTCTCGATCATCTCTCTGAGCATCTGGGTAAGATAACAGACCCAGGAAAAAAGGGCAACCTCAAACACTGTCTTTTGCACCTCTTTCACTAAAAGTTGCTGAATTATTCAAACACAATTAAGTCTCTCTTAATCTCCCGTACCCCACCTTAAATCCAACCTTTTCTTAGCTAAGATAGTTAATTATTGGTACAAATTATTTGTTTGTGTGTTTTGTTTTCCTTTACTAAAATATTGTGTTAGACCTGCTAATTCTTAGGCAATAGTATAGTATTACATTTATAATATTCATAACATGAAGCCAATTAAATTTGGTATCTAGGTTTAAGTTTTCTAAAGATCCGTTATAAGGAAACATAGGAAGGGAATCAAATCAAAGATGTCACATCTTTACTGTCGAAGTTTTCATTGTAAAAAACTGTGACTTCTATTCTTCTCTCTGCAACCAAAGATATTTGCTTCCATCCCTTTTACAATAAGTAGCCCATTTCCTGTACTTCTGCGAGTTATGGAGGGAACAGTGAAACTTATCCCAAATCCATTTGCAGCATCTGGCAAACTAGTTAGGAAACTTAATATGTCACGCTTTGTACGGATAGTACCCTTTTATTCCTTAGAAAAACAATGCTTTAGCCATCATGCACAAATTTAAGATGAGTTACATATGTAACTATGTAAGTAGTGAGATAAGGCCAATCCAAATGGGAATAATAAAATAACATCCCAACAAGAAAAGGCCACTGAAAATTGAAAATGACACCAGCATTGATGCATTATACACAAAAAGTGGCTGATTAATTTCAAATTAGCTCATCCTCCACAATGTAAAAAATTAATAATAAATTGTTGATAACCTTGTAGCTCCACTTATGAGCAGATCTCAAATCCAAATGCACCAGTTTGCACACAATCACATTATCATATGTTCCACTTTGTGCCACTAAATAAGTTATATTGCCGACTTTTAACACTTAACAGTACAGAATACTTGACAGTACAACATTTTTCAATGATTGCGATTCAAAATAGATGAAGCCCTTCTCTGAATCTAAAAAGAGAAAGTGTCTGTATCTTTTATCCATGCCTGTGTATTAGAAATAAGTGGGCTCGCACTTTGCCCAAGAAACTTATCCCACCCCCTTTTTCATATCTTATCTTTGTGGGGTCTTACATAACACTGGGAACTTGCAAAAGATTAAGCACCACCCTTGGAGAATTGCAGAGAAGTACAGAGCTCTTACTTCCTAGGATTGATGTTAATTAATCAGCCATATATGATGATATTTTTTATACATATCTTTAAATCATTGCCAATTGCCATGCATGTTCGTACAGTTTCGTATCAGAGATACAAATGCTAACAAACAAAGTCAGCAAGCAACTATCTATAACTGGCACACTTGAATAATAATATAAATGTTGATCCCCATAATTATATTAGTAGCAAATAGCATAGACTACCAATCATGTCAACCATTTAACGCTCCAGACCATTGGTTCTTCCCATGCCACAATTATATATACCTTATCACTTTCCATCTCAAGTACTCACTGCACTTTTAAGCCTCTCTCTCTCTCTCTAAAGTAACTATGAAGTCAAGATTTCTCAGAGGGTGCCTTAAAAAGTGCAAGAAAATGTGCCTTAACAAGTTTATATCTTGTGAGGACGGTTGTGATTGGGCTTTTTGGTCTTCTTTACATGAAGGTTGCTCCAATATTCCAAGTGATGTTCCAAAGGGTCACTTGGTTGTGTATGTAGGAGAAAATCACAAGAGATATGTGATCAAGATTGCATTGCTCCATCATCCGCTCTTCAGGGCCTTATTGGATCAAGCTCAGGAAGAGTATGATTTCAGTGCAGATTCAAGACTCTGTATTCCCTGTGATGAACACCTCTTCCTCAATGTCCTTCGATGTGCTAGCTCACCACAGAACCAATGACTGTGTCTGTGTCTTTGAGAAATCACTTCTGAAACATTCTTTAGTATCCCAGCTGTTGAAATTCTTAGTTCTAACTATGCTGATATATGTAGCCATATCCATATATATGATATGTTGTAAGTAGGTTGAGGCATAATTAAGTGTCATTTAGCTCACTGATGTCATTCATCAATTTAAGAGAGAGGATTCTATATTTCTATCCCTTTGCATAAAGCTTTCATTTAGTCTTAGTTGAGAAAAATTAAATAAATTAAACTTCTATCATAAACTTGACTTATAGACTCTAATTTTTATGATTAAACTCCTTTTAACTTACAGAATAATTTTAATTCACATAATTTTCTTCTTATCCAAGTACTTCCTGATTATCTATTTTTGGTGCTATCATTAGGAGCAAGAGATAGAGTTGAAAGCAAAAGAAAACCAGCCTTCCAAGACGTTACTAAAATAGTGCTTTAATAATGACAAGGTATGGCACATTTAAGAGGGGAGAAGGAAGTCAGAAGGCTTGAAGTTCTAATGTAACCACTGTATCATATCACTTTGTCCCTTTCGTGTATCTCTCTTTTTAATTAAAAAAAAATAAGAAAGTGGGAAGAGAAAAATAAATAAAACTAACAACTACAGTCTTCGGGGCTCGTCTTTTAGAGTCATACATATGTCGTATTTTTATATAGACACTGCGCAAAAAAAAAGTAACTTAATGAGAACAAGGACTATTTATCAAATATCCTTATCATTTTCTTAACAAATTTGATGAAAACACGTGTTAAGAAATTAAAAAATATATAGTAGGTAGAGTTTATTTTTCATACACTTGCCAATATATTCTTTTATCAATCAACCAACGAAAATAATTCAAATTTTAAATCATTAAAATATTATTTAGATTTTAAAATATTATATCTGTTAGATTGGTTTAAATTTAAATATAGTTGATAAATAGTAATGTAAGAATGTTAAGAACACTCTCTCACATATTCTTTCAAATATATTCTCTCTTATTAATTGAAAATGAAGTGGGATCCACATGATTATGTCTTATATTTTATATTTTTTAATCAATTTTAATTAAATAGAGTGTTTAAAAGAGTGTATTTGAAAGTGTTAGAGTATTTTTATTAATGCAACCCTTCCAAATTGTTTAAGCAGTTTCATAGTTGATACCTCAACTATTTATTTAATCTAATGATATATTCCTAAACAAATTACTAATTTTTACTTATTTTTAAAGTTGATTGTTTAAACAACCATGTTTATAACAATCTCTACATTAAATGTATCTAGTGATAACGAAATAAATATCCATTATTTATTAGGAAAACTAAGTTAAGTAATCCTAATAAATAAATATGTTCTTAATAACTCTTCTTTGTGATTTTTATTAAGATAAGAAGAATGGTCCATCATCTTTCTGATCGCGGTGTTGCCTTTTTTTTTTTTCTTCGGGTGTGTATTCTTTACTCTGCTTAACATACATGGGTGTTTTTTTGAAACAATAAAAAATTTGGTGATTGATTTAAGTCGTTTTTTTTAAAATAATTACATATATAAGTATGTTTTAAAAAAAATTATTAAGATGAGTTTGTTTTTAGTTTTGATTTGATCAAATTGCAATTGTCACTTGCAGTTTTAGTGTTACGTTAGTATGACCACGTGACTTTCAAGTTTGCAGAAATATCTTAAAATCTTTTTTTGTGATTTTATTTCTACAACTTGCATGATCTCAATAAAATTATTTTTAACTTTCATTAAAATGCAATCACATATTGCAGTTTTAAAAAGCATTTTTGCCAACTCAAGTCGCGTAGTCATACAAATGACACTAAGTGGAAATTATTATTTGACCAAGTCAAACCTCAAAAGAGACTTACCTTAATAATTTTTTTTAAAACAGATCTACATAGGTAATTATTTTAAAAAAATTACCCATTTAAAGTAATCACCTTACAAAATTATCAATGTAAAATTTTATCCCATCATTATCATATATTCAATAAATAATGCTCGATTAAAATTAAAGAAACGTTAGTATAAGATTTGAAAAAAAATATTATTATAATATTTTTAAACATATAAAAAATGTTAATATAATATTTTTAAACTTAAAAAAATTAGGATAGAAAAATAAAAATAAAAATAAAATTATATATAATTGGATAAATATAATTATATGTCTTAGTACTCTCTAAGACACAACAACTACTTGGATTTGACACGTCTAAGAGTGCTCTGAATAGTTACAGATTTCGTGCGTCACTTACGACTCCAAACTTAAAGATCTTTCAAGTATCCGACTGGATGAACTAGTAAACTTTCTTCTTATTATTCTCATCTATTTATTAATGATACATCACCTACTTTTATATATAGTTTTAAAATAATAATTATAAAATTTAATTTTGTAAATATCTTTCTTAATTTTTTTCTAAGATTCGAGAGAAGGGGGGAGACAACCCTCTCACCGTTCCTTATCTAATTTTTTCAAAATCTATTTTTTGTTTCTCTCTAAAGAAAGTGATTTTAAAACATTTTATCATATGTTTTAAAGTTTAAAATATAAAAATACTAAATTAATTTTAAAAACCTGTCTCCTCCTCTAGTAAATGTGAGTAAAAGAATAATAACTTATTTTACTTCAAATTATTAAAATTCCTCCCTAAACCTTCTTTTAGCCAATGAGTGCATAAATTTTGTTAGTACTTAGCCCTTCTCGTTTTTGCTTTCTTTAGATTGATTTCTTAATTAGTCAAGTGAATAGAGTTTACCTCCAAAATATAACCAAGAAAGTAAATGGAATTTAATAATAATAATAATGGCCACGTGAAGGCAAAAAAAGAATCAAATAAATTGTCAGAGCTAATAATACTTTCCTCTACCAAAACTCTTTTCTTTGTTGTACAAAAAAATGTTGCTGGGCATTGGGCAATTATTAATCCCTCCCTCAGACGTAAAATATAATGTTTGAGAACATCCTCTTCCTGATTGTATTTGGTGACCAACTATAAGGTTTATCAAATAATTCAATCAAGCACCAAACCAAAACAAAGGCTGAATGTATATATTAATGATTGGATATTTAAATTTGAAACATATATTTTTTCTTGAGGCTAGAGCATCATCCATTATTATGTGATTATCTCGTCAGCTGCCATGTGCATGTGCAACTATAAAAGTGAATCCAATTATATGAAATTGTAATTCATTATTACTTAACCAATAACATTCACTATAAAATTAGAGAGATGAGCAAAGCGACTTCTTAAAGGTGTAAGGGTCTGAGTTAAATTTAATTATGTAATATATGAAAAAACTTTATTTTAATATACTCAAAGTTTTACATCATTTACAAATTAAAGTTGACAATCGTTTGTAAACATTCATTTAACTTAAAAAAACATAGAGTCACTACATTCTGAAGTTAACAATATTTCAGGCACTGTAACTTTAACAATGTCTCCAAACTAACAGTAAAAACATTGTCAATCTTACACATATAATACTAAGAAATAAACACCATTGTTATTTAATTATATAAGATTCATCAAAATTGACATACATAAAATTGCTTATTATTTAACTCGATTCTAATTAGATAAATTAAACAAAATTCTAACCAACCCAAATATAATTTGGTTAGATGGGTTAGAAACTATCACACGTCTTCTTATTCAAAGGCACACACACTTTTTTCAATTGTCAAATTTTTAGAATAGTTTTGTTGTACTTATTTATCATTTTTAGGGTTAAAGTTAATATTAATTTTTTTAAGGATGCATTTATTATGTATTGGTATTTTTCACTTAAACAAATTCCTAATGATGCTCAGTTAACAAAAATAAAATTAGTGGGAAGGGAGCACTGAAAAAAAAGGTAGGAAATACAGTTACAAATTTCCTTAACGTTCTTTCAAAAAAAACAAATCCGTAAAATAAGATACTTTCATGACTTTTTTATTACTCCAGTTTAGTCTTTAAAAAAATTAAATGAACACCACATTAAAACTTCTAAATGTTGTCTTCAAAAGTATTTGTCTAATTAATCCCTAAAAAAATTAAAATGTCATTATACTAAACCCTAAACTTGTTATTACAATGGATATATGGTAACATACGATGATTGAAGTAATAATTAGAAACAAAATCTTTGAAAGATTCAAGTAAACATAGAATATTTTACAAAAAACAATTTGATAACTAAAATTTTGAAAATAACTGTGCATGTAATTAAGTTCATATAAATAAATTAAGAGTTTTCTTAATATATATTTATAAATTAAACTCATTATGCATTTTCCATAACTTCAATTTAAAAATATCCCTCTATTGATAGAAATACTTAAATCAACTCAACTCTTCAGCACATTAATAATACTAGGAGAATATCATCCTAATCATAGGCGACATAGCGGTAGTTCATATCAAACTGACTGTAAATGAAAGTTAATCTTGTTTATGTATTTTTAGGTATAGTATAACTTCTAGTTTTTAGTTTAGGTATATATACACTTTGCTGACAAAATAATTAGAAAATGTGAACAATTATTTTTTAAAAATTATATCTAAGCAAACAAACAAGTGATAACAACCATAAAGGAAAAAGAAGAATGACAGGATAACATACAACATATATAATAAAGATTCATAAACCCTGATAGGGGTACAAATACATCATAAAATCTAATAAAAAAGGAAGGAAAAGGTTAAAAAGGAAAATACCACAAACAGCAAAATGAGAATTGATGCCTCGGTCGGAATTCAAATATGAAGTTATTCAAGTTTTATCTCTTCCTGCAACTTTTTCACGCTGTTTTCCCTAGCCGGGGGATTTAACAACCCGACACCAGTTAAGAGTGTGGCTATTAAAATCCTTCTCAATGGTAAAAAAAAATCATAATAGTAAGAGAAAAAAAGGAGAAATCACTCAATGAAACTCAGGCTTCTCTGGGTATGTGCAGCCAGGCCTTTGGATGATAACATTGGCTGCATAACACCCAGCTCTCACACATTCTTCAATGGACTTCTCCTTAACCAACTGTGAAAGAAATCCTCCCACAAACGCATCTCCTACAAAAACAAAAAGAATTAAAGTACATTATCAATCTATCAAGTCTATAGACAAAATCGCAAATCTAGTTTGCCTCTACCGAGATGCAATATCTATATTGAATCATAAATTAACATTGGTTGCATGTCTATGATCTACTATTCAAAGCATTTTAAGAGGAGAGAAATACTAGAATCTTTCCGAAAAAAAAAAGAAGTTATTTGTCTGGTATTGTAAAACAACAGAGTTTGTAATAATTTATTAAATAAAACACTGAAGAATAAAAATACATAGAAAGAACGGAAATTATAACTTGCACACATGTTATGAGCTCACCAATTGCCTATAAACTCAACTGGGCATATATCTTTTGCTTAACGTTTAAATACTAAAGCAATACGGCTGTGTACCTGCTCCGTTTGTGTCAACTAACTTCTCTTTAGGTAATACTATCACAGGGTACAATTTCACTTTCCCATCCTCAGCAACACAAACAGGATCTGCACCTTGCGTGATAACGGTAATTCTTTTATGTGTTCCAGATGCCTTTGGCAACTGAGAAATCTTTAAAGCTATTTCCTCAACGTTATCAGTCTACTCAATAAGACAACAGGAAAAAAGTCAAAATACATAACAAATTAAAACTTAAAACCAAAACTGTAAACCTTCACATCTGCTAAGTAATTATTACCTCCCAACCATGAGCTTTAGAAAATGTTCTTGCCTCAGTCTCATTTCCAAAAACATAGTCCATATATCTGAATTCCAAAATGGACATTGTTAAGACCAATATGTAAAATTTTCTTTATATGAATTTAACAGAGAAGGATCCTTACGGAAGAACTTTGTCCAGTGCATCTTTGAAGAACTCACAGATAAAGGGGGCAGAAAGGTTCATCATGAAGATCTGCATACAGGAATAGAATACTTAATCTCAGAAACTGGTAGTAAAATGGGAATGCCAAGTTCAAATCATATCTAACCTTGCCATTTGCAGATGCATGCTCAGCAACTAATTGAATGGAATCAGGAGATACGGTGAGGAAAAAGCCAGAAATGTAGAAATACTTGGCCTTTTCAACTATTGAAAAAACAAACCCATGATAACAAAATGTCAGTCATCTGGAATATTCAGGTATATGAGATAGAAAGAGAACCTATATCAATTATCAACAAGGTACCTAATGCCCAATTTTCCGGTCTCGTCAAATGCTCCGATTTGTAGCAATTTGCAGCTGATAAGTTAGCAACAAGTGACCTATATTTTGATGCAGACAAATAGAAGGCGTCAAGTAATTGCTTTGCAATCAAGTACTATGTTAGTATGAAGAAGTATACTATTAACAAAACAGCAGTAAATATAATTATTATTGAGTTATAAGTAGGATAAAATAGTCAAGGAACGCTGACCTTTCACCGCCAACCACACAAACAGCACAAGTTCCCGTTGGTGTATTATCGATTTCATAATAGTTAACCTGATTGTTGAATGAATAAAGTCAACTTCAGAAATGGGATTCTGAGGTCAGGTACAGAACAGGGTAGCATATTACAAAAAAAGAAGACAAATCAAGATTAAACTTACCTTTACACCATCGAGTGTACATCTCTTCTTCATCACCTCCCCAAATTTGTCCTTTCCAATGCAACCTATGTAACTTGTGGCACCAGGTACTTGAAGCATCCACTGTTATGAGGTGAAGACAAGTGATTAGCTACACAACTATTTCAAACTCAACTTACCACATATAAAAAAGAAAGTGCATACCTGAGCAACCCTGATGGAATTCTGAGTAGCACCTGCCAATAAGGAAATCATACAAATTGTCATTATGAAATGCGCACATCCACCTCTTTCTTTCCACTCTCTTCGTTGGTATTGTTATAACACTACATGTTAACGCAAGAATCGTGAAATCCAATCATGATCAAGGGTATTACCTCCAGCAATGTACTCCACATTAGAATTGTTAGCCAATTCTTCATACCTAAGATGGAAAAGAGCATAGGGATGAGAAGTGGGTATATAACAATAGTAGATCAATAAAATCCTCAAACAACCAACAAAAATTCCTGTCTCTCATGTTTTTAGACAATAAACATTGATAGTTATAATACTGAAACCAAACTCAACTACATTTGATTGGGAAATGTATAAGAGTTTAATTGGTATACACTATCAGTGTAAAGGATTTGTACAGTGACATTTAATCATGACTTTTCATTCATGTAACTTTTAAAGTAGTAATGAGGAAAGTCAACAAATATACCATGAATGAAGACTTGTGATTGAATTTCACGGTGTATACAAATTAAATTCAATGTATAATAGTTCTAAATCTTCCTATAAATACTGCATAGATTTACTTTCCATTTTATACCTTCTTTATAAAGAGAATTATTAAGATGCTGTAGTAGTATATAACATCTCTTGCTTTCTTCAAAAGTTTTTTATATTATTTTTGAGAAAAAGCATTTGTAATACTTTTTTTATTTTACAACTTCATGAAGAGATTCTGAAAAAAATAAATATATTTATTTTTTTCCATAATTTAATCTATAACTCCACACAATAAAGTGTATAAAATAAAAACTAAAAGTGCATGAGTCCATAAATTTGAATGAAACAATCTCAAACTGAATCCAGTTCAAATTAAGTATGGAAGCATAAGACCTTCCTTCACATAATCTGTCACTCTAAGTGATTTATAGGTGTGCGTTTTAAGTTTTGTTTTCTCCAAAAAACTGATCTACCTGAGAGATTTTAAATATATTGTTTCGATTTGTAAGGTGTAAAATAGGGAGAACAGAGGAAGAAGAGAATATCTTACATAGGTTTGTGTTTATCCTCGGCGAGAATAGCATCGTTCAACTTGATACCGTATCTGTTAAAGAAATTGAGAGAAAAGGTTAGATCTGAACCGTTTGAGATTGATTAAAAAATTAACGAGGCAATAAGGTTGTGTGATAAGTTGGGAAGTTGGAAATAGTAATACATTGATAGTAGAGAAAAATGAAAATGTGAGGTACTTTTGCAAGAAATCGTGGTCAACCACGGCGGAAATGTCAAGGAGAGGGTTGCACATGCCGAGGAGAACACCGTCCAACTCCATTGATTGATGCAGAGAGAAGACAAGAGAAGAGAATTGTTTGTTAGAAGTGGCTAAAGTTACAGTGAATAAATGAGATGCAGATCTACACACCACAACTGCCTCTCTTTTATAGGCTCTTTCATTCTTTTCTTTTTACTTATGCTAACCTGCCTCTGTGCCATTCGCTGCTTACCACTCCTCACATTTTCATTTTTTTAATAATATTTTATTGCACTATCCATTTAACTAATATTTTACAAACTTTCATTTCCACCACCTCTCTCTACATTGAATAAAATGTTGGCCTGACGGGTTCCGACAAAAGTTAATAATTAACAAAATTTATTTTATGAATGATGTCATAAGAAAAAATTAGGTGAGATTTATTTATATTTTATACTAGAACTATTAAACTCCATTTATAAACTTGACAAATAAAATTTATATCAATTTTTAACTCCAGTTTTAAAATATATTATAAACTCAAATCATTAACTAATTTAAAAATAAATAAACTTATAAGTTAAGGTTCCTCTTAAAGATTTCTAATTTATTGATTTCATTGTTTATTTTACTTATTATAAAATCTATAGAATATGTTTATTTTAATTAATAATATTTTTTATACATTGTTATACTTTTGTTAAGAAAAAAGGTTGGGGAAGGAAAAACAATAGGCAATAGTTTTAAAAAGGACATTTTTCAACCCACTAATTTTTTTTTATCTAAAAGTAGAATGCAAAGTCATAAATCCTAACATCAGTGCCATTATTGTTAAAGAAATGACATTTTACTGCAAGGATAAGGACATTTTCATCATAATAACTAAGACGATATATCATGTTGAAAAGGGAGAAATAATTATAATAAAAGTTGAATTGTTTATAAAAGTATACCAATTTTATTTTTATAAAATTTAATAAAATAAATAATGTCACGTAAATGATTTGTTTTTAATTTTTTATTGTTGTTATTTTGGATCTACTACCCTCACCAATCCCCGGTCAGAGCTCAGAATTCACCAACCAAATTGGGGCCCTCAACCTCAACTAGAAAGTGGAAATGTATGGCGCACCACACCATACCCTAATTTTCAAATATTCGTTCACCATTTTCTGTTATTGTCTTTAAATACTATTTGACTACCGAAAATCGCCAAAAGATACCGAAAGAACAAATTTGTATTTATTTTTGTTTTGGGGGAAAAAATTAAAATGAGAATGCTATACGACAACACCTACCACTAGAGTAATAGCACCTGCCGTAAACTTGAAATTCCTTTGATGACGATGGAACAAAGAAAAAAGATAGAGAACGTAATCTAGTAGTAATTAATAATAATAACCAGCTTACCATGGGATTGTCAAATGATGGACTTTTGGGCTTGGGCTTGGGCCTGGGCCTGGGCCTTAGCCTTGTATTTTTTGATACAAAAATGAAAAGACAAAGACAACCAACGACGACAGAGAGTGTTGCTGTCCCAGCATTTACCCCTAACTCCCAAGACGACAGACAACAGAAAAAATTTGTCATACCTTCACAATAACTTGGAGCAACAGAAAATGCAGAGAACATTTTCCACGGACATAATTCTTTAGTTAAAATAACCAGCTATAAAATGTTTTTCTTTCACAGCCACTTGACCTTAACGTGGCAAAAAACTTACATGAAGGTCAGATCGCAAGTATAAACTACGATTTGATCTAATTAATATTCAGACTTGGTTAAGTAGATATTTTCAAAACACTTATTTACATATATATTTTATGAAAGAATTCAATTTAGTAAATCACTCTTCTTTTAACTCCTATTTTTTTATAAAATCACATTTGTTATTGGCGATTTTTGAAAGATTAAAAAAATTCTTTTCACAAAAATGCAAGTAACATATGTGATCTAAGGATGAAAAAAATATTTTATAAACATTCTTTTATGACTATTAAATGTTGCAACGGCCGTGCCTCTCATTTGGTCAAATAACTTACGTTGAAAGTTAAATTGTTAGTTTGAAATACGGTTTGACTTAGTCAATAATAAAAATAAACCAATTAAATAAATATTTTTAAAACAAATTCAGTTAGATAAATATTTTATAAAAAAATTCACTTTACTATATCATCCTTAGGAAGAAAGAACAATATTTATAGGAGCTAGTTGGACATCAAAATTGTGGACACACGTGAATTGAGTCTCGAGAAAAAAATGCAATCTCTATACATTTTCTCATTCTTCTACTCTAGTAATAATTACATTACAGTTTTGGTTAAGTTGGAAATTGGGGCACACCATTAAAAACTAGACTATCTCACTCCACATATTGTAGTCTTTTTTAAAATAGACTTATTTAGATAAATATTTTATAAAAAAACTCAGTTTAGTCAATCACCCTTCTTCCTAATCCTATTTATAAAATCACAATTGTCATTAGCGATTTTAAGGAGATTAAGAAAATTCTTTTTTACAAAAACGTAGGTAGCATTGCGATTTAAGGAGGAAAAAAATATTTTATAAAAAATCTTTTATGACCATTAAATGTTGTGTTGCTGGCAACCTAGTGCCTCCCATCGAGTCAAACATCTTCTTTTGAAAGTCAAACCACAAGTTTGAATTATGGTTTGAATCCTTTAATAATAAAAACAAATTGGTCAAATAAATATTTTTAGAATATGCTCATTTATATAAATATTTTTATAAAATTCCCATTTTACTCAATCATCCCCGGGAAGAAAGAACAATATTTATAGGAGCCAGTTGGACATCAAAATTTATGGACAGACTTTAATCGAGTCTCGAGAAAAAAAGTGCAATCCTTATGCATCTTCTCACTCTCCTATTCTAGTAATAAGTACATTACAACTATGGCTAAGTTGGAAATGGGGACACAACATTAAAAACTATAATCTTTCATTCCACGTATTGTAGTCTATTCACGACGGTATGAAAATTGGGAAAAAAAATTTCTTCCCGTAATAGTGCAGGCACATAGGATCTACGATTTAAGAGAGGAAAATAATCGGACATAAAATACTGTCTTTTCAAAACCTTTGATCTTCACGTGGCAAAAAACTTATGTGAAGACCAAATTGCAGGTCTAAACTGCAATTTAACTCATTCAATATTCAAAATAAACTTAGTTAAGTAAATATTTTTGAAACAAACTCATTTAGATAAATATTTTATAAAAAGAATCCGATTTAGTCAATCACATTTCTTCCTAATCCTATATAAAATTGCGGTTATCATTAGCGATTTTAGGGAGATCAAGAAAATCCTTTTCACAAAAACGCATGTAGCATATGCGAGTTAAGAGGAAAAAATAACAGCATAAAATTGCAAGAGTCACCTGGACTCTTATGACCATTAAATGTTGCCTTGTTGGCAATCACATGCCTCCCATATGCTAAAAAATATTACATTGGAAGTCAAACTGCAAGTTTGAATTACAATTTAACTTATTCAAAATCAAAACAGACCCAATTAAATAAATATTTTCAAAATAGACTCATTTAAATAAATATTTTTTTAAAAAAAAAACTCAATTTACTCAATCATCCCTACTAGGAAGAAAGAACAATATTTTTGGACATCAAAATTGTGGAGGAGACTTGAATTGAGTCTCAAGAAAAAAGTGTAATCCCTATGCATTTTCTCACTCTTCTGCTCTAGTAATAATTACATTACCACTATGACTAAGTTGGGAATGAGGGCACATCATTAAGAATTAAAATCTCTCGTTCTACGTATTGTAGTCTCTTTCACAATGTTATGGAAATTGAAAAAAAAAAAAAATTTTTCTCAATAGTGCAAATAATGTTTTTGAAGTCGAAAGTTTAGGTAAAATTGTGAGAGATAGGTAAACTCGTGAGAGTTTAGCTCGCGTTAAAATAGTCTTAAAAAAATATTTTCTCTATAGCACAATACATAATTAAAAAAGTATTATTCTATTTATCAACAAATTTCATCAAAATCCATAAATAGTTAATTTAAAATGGAATTAGTCCATAATAAAATTATATAAAATATCATCAGCAAATTTCATAAAAAAACTAACTAAATCTATACCAATATTTATAATAAAAACATACAAAATATCATCTTGTTCAAAAATAAAAATAACATACTAACAAAATAATAACATAATAAGAATAAGGTATATTCATTTAGAATAGAAGAAAACTATCAAACAACGTCAAAAATTGAGTTCATCCGAATTCACCTGAGTTTACCCAAGTTCATCTAAGTTCAGCTGAGTTTACATGCGATTTAACTTGCTTTGCTTACCTAAATTCATAAAATCATACAATTTTACAAGTTAATTTGTGAGTTTAAAAAACTATTAATGTAAGTAAATACCCGACATTTAATGTTGCTTTTTCACAGCTACTAAACCTTTACATGGAAGATCAAATGGCAAATCTGAATTACGATTTGACTCAATCAATAATAAAAACAAATTTAGTTAAGAAAATATTTTCAAAACAAACTTATTTAAACAAATATTTTATAAAAAAAAAAAACTCAGTTTATTCCATCACTCGTCTCAGTGTCCATCAAGCAATAGTATCGGCGAATAGGTAATCAAAATATATATATTTTAACTACAGAATTATATTCTTAAATGAAAAGTAAAAAAAAATAAATAAATAAAATCATTCACTAATGTGTAACGTGGGAATCACTTTTACTTTGGCAATCTGTCACTCGCTAACTTGTTTTACTAATCCTGCACAGATTATCTTTTTTAATTTGGTTAATCGTGAATCCATTTCAATTCATCACAATTTAGTCCCTATTTTAAGTCAAATTATAAAAATATTCTTTGTCAGCACTAAATAGAAAGAACATTTTACTAACGAGATTATAAAAAGATTTTCCTCATATAAAACAATGAAGGGAAGGATATTTTTCTATATATGTTATTTCTTTTATGATGAGTGCTTTGTCACTCTTTCTCTTTTTTACATGTATCAAAGAAGATACTTTCCTTCCAAGGTGTATTACATGCTTGATGTATAATTTTGTATTTATATTAATAAAATGCTAATTATTTACTCTTTTTGGAGTATTTTTAATATTTATATAACTTATTATGAATGAGATTTTTTTTAAAAAATATGGATACAGTTTTTTGCAAAAAAATCTAAAATAAAAAATATCTTTAAATAAGAATTTAATTAGTATAGATTGAAAGTGTAAAATTTTTAAAAGAAAAAACGTATCCTAAATCATTGAATAATGTTAATTTCACTGTATTAATTACACTCATTTAAAAAAAAAAAGAAAAAAAAAAGCAACGGTATCAAAAGAAAGTACCATAACTGATTAACTCACCTACTGTTACAACTAAAGGAAAATTTTGACATAGTCTTCGCGATTTGAAGAAATGAATTTGAGAAGAATCGAATCTCAAGATAAAAATTTGCAGTCACAACGTTTTAGATAGACCAATGAGAAATCAAACAATCTTCAGCTGAGAAATCAATAATTGATTCAATTACTTGATCAAATATAAATATTGCCGAATTTGCCTTTATCTTGGCTGCGACAATGACGTAGACGTAGCTACCCAGAGACATTTTTGCACATTTTTCAAGCGCTCCGACACTTGCGGTTTATATCTAAATTAGAGTGGTAAAAGTGTGAATCACATGCTACTTTTTAAAAATTTCACGTTATTTCCCTGCTACAGTTATTATGCCAAACACAATTACACTTCTTTTGGTTATGAGAAAAAAAAAGTAAATAAAAATACGAGAAATAATATATATCTTTTAAGTAAGAAAGGGATAAATGGGAAAAAAAAAATACATTGTATTCCACCATACCAAATTTATTTCCCTTCAATTTCAACAAAACCAAACAACACTATCTCATTTTGATCTTCTCCATCTATTTCTATCATTTAAATCAAATGAAGCATTAAAGAACATAAAAAGGTCACAATTTTAAGTAAGAATAAATAAGTTAAAGCAGGGAAAATGATAAAAATAAAACAAATGAAACATCATCTAGTGTTTTTTATTTAGAGCTATATTATTGACAAAGAATACTAAAACGGACTACCAACGGTTATAAATCAATGTGCATTGTGAAGGTACTCCTCTCAACGCCATAAGACTGCACTGGGCGGCGAATATTTGAATGCCTGCCCATTCCTTGTTTTTGGTTTTGAGATTTCACACATAGACTAGTTTTCTTTTAAGCTGGGGTAATCCCACTCTTCAATGAAAATTGGGGAAATAAAAAGGAAATTGACTGAAAATCAAAATTATAAGCAAGAATTTCTTGCTAACTCCAAGCCAAAATTTAAAGATGATCAATAATAGCTTTCGTAAATTCGGTTGTCTTTGAACTGCCACCAAGATCTGCCGTTCGGTGCTTCCCTTCTGCAATTGTGTTGAGGATGGCTTTTTGAATCTGTTCTGCTTTGTCATGGAGATTCAAATGGCGCAACATTGTAACACCACTCAGCAATAAAGCAGTTGGATTTGCCAAATTCTACATAAATGCACAGGAAAAATGGCTCAGATTCAAGAGTATATCTCAGTAAAAAACAATTATGACCCAAGTTGCCACCCATTGTGGAAGGTTATTTATATGAAACCTTAATCCCATGAGACAGCATGTTTCCTCTAATTATTTTAACTCGTAACCACTAAGTCACAAGGCAACACCCTTACTGTTACACCAGATACACTAACATCTTCACCCAACACTGGTTGAAATCTATTGAAAATACAAAATCATGAGGGAGGAAGCCTTAAATAAGATGTGCTATCCACATTTTTTGTAATTTTTAATAAATATCAACCAATAAGAGAGTGTGCCAAAGCGCAATGCCAGCATTTCTCCTATAAATATAGGTCAAATATAAGAAATAAATTTCAAATTAAAGAGAATTATTATAGACAGAATTTTCTTAAGGTGGGAACTCAAACTGGTAGCTTACTGTCTTGAAAGGACCGATTTTGATTAAAAGTTATCAAGAGGAGAGTTTAGTTAATTGAGCCCACTATGTCACTTATTGCTGAAATAGAACTATCTACTTACATGGGGAACAAAAACTTTCAGAGGATTATTACAAAGAGAAATAATGCAACAAATCTCGGCAACCTACCAATGATAAAATCCTTGAATATAATTAAGCAAAATATGCCACCAAAGTTTATTTCCTAATCACACAAGCAATGTCCAATACCCCAAGTCCAAAATGACAACTAATACCTCTAATCTTTGGATTTTTAAAAAGACAATTTGGTCTACATATACCAACATGAATCATGCACAATTTGTTACAAATTAATATAGTCATATTTAAAATTTATACAAATATAATCATTTAAGAGTTTAATTGGTATACACTATCAGTGTAAATCCTAAACCGTGTATACCAATTAAACTCATCATTTAATCAGGCTATACCAAGTTGAATTTTTAAAACTACAAGTGTAATTCCTCAGCTGGGTTGAAGGTTTTCAAGTAACAAAAACCTCTAACAGCGAAGCCTATGACAAGTAATAGGTTAGGCAAAAACTAGCATTTTGCAAACAGGTAAATATTTGTTATGGCAAAGCCTATCATAATGGTGCCCAAAACCTGCCCCATTAGTATTATTCAATGCCTTACAAAGTAAATATTGATCACGAGTGTGAAACAATCTCTTAAAAATTTCACATTCCATGACAACAGGGAAAAAAAGGTTTAGAAATTAGAACAGATAATATAAGGTAGAATGAGTACTTTCACAACTCACCTTTCCAGCGATATCAGGTGCTGAACCATGCACAGCCTCAGCAAGTGCAATACCTCCCTCACCAATGTTGCAGCTGCAAAAAACATAAATATTGTCAGATGATATGACTGCAACTTGCAAGTTTTACATTTCTTTGGATAAAATACAAAACATACCTTGGTGTTAAGCCCAATCCCCCAACCAAGCCGGCACAAAGGTCACTGATAATATCACCATAAAGGTTAGGCATCACTAGTACATCAAAAAGGGCAGGATTCTTCACAAGCTGTGGATCATAATAAAATTAACAAGGAGCATTAACTTCCCATGCTTAAAGTATTTCCAAATGTAGTTTTATCCTACATAAAGTTCACCAATATTACCATCATGCAGCAATTGTCAATCACAACTTCCTCATAAGTTATCTCAGGATATTTCTCTGCAACTTCACGGCAACACTAGAAATAATAATAACAATAAACTGTTAATAATAGGATCCATGAATAAGATGTACATTTATAGGATTTGTATGTATTGGTGACCTTGAGGAAAAGACCATCAGTCTTTTGCATGATATTAGCTTTGTGAATAGCAGAAACCCTCTCTCTTCCATGAGCCTTAGCATAGTGAAAAGCATACTCAGCTACCCTTAAACTTGCTTGACGTGTAATGATTTTGAGACTTTCTACTACACCTCTCACAACCTGAATCCCGAAAATGCTAAACAAATTATATTCATCAAAATTCAGATGATAGTATCGTGCATCAATTGTTGGGAATTTTACCTGGTGTTCAAGTCCACTGTACTCGCCTTCAGTATTTTCACGGATTGTAATTAGATTGACATTATCATATCGAGTTTTGTAACCTGGAAGACTGTAGCAAGGTCGAACATTGGCATACAAATTGAGCTCTTTTCTCAGAGTAAGGTTTAATGAACGATGCCCTTTTCCAATAGGGGTGGCCATTGGCCCTTTCAAGCCAACCCCATTTCGCCTTACAGATTCTAAACTTTCCCATGTTAGAAAGCTCTGCGTTCTAGGATCAATTTCAGTTCCTACATAGTGCTCTTCCCATTCTATTGGGACATCAGCTGCTTCGAATATCTAAGTATTATAATAGTAATAGTTGACAGAGCATTAGATTTAATTCAACCAAGCAAATCAATTTCTATGAATATATAGATCTACATAACAAGAAACACACATAGCAAACGAGATGAAAAAGAATAATGTATAGACAATGTTGAACAACCAAGAGGAAATTATTTTTAACAGATTGCACAGTCATGGTAGAGTGAGAAAAATAAAACAAACCAATATACCCTCATACATGGAAATTAGAAGAAATCATGAGATAGAGGAATTAACAATTATGATGCTCCATGTATTTGGAGAAGAGCTTACACAAAATAGCAAGTATTGGCACACAACTTAAATCAAGGCATTGTAAATCTTAAAAGCTATAGTATTATGAGCTATGAATCTTATTCCTTAAATCTTTAACTATGTGTGTCTGTGTGCATGACCTGCAATCTATAACTATGGTCTGTGTCATTATCTCTGCTTCATAGTATATTATAAAAGAACTATTTCAAGTATAACAGCTTAAATTAAAGGAAAAAAATAAAAATATCAGCTGAAATATGAAACTTGAGCATTCAGTAAAGGATTTTTCAAGTTCAATGAATTGGTGTTGAATCAGGTGAAAATCGATTATATTTCTGCTTAAGCCTAAAGCAACAGTGTATCAGTTCCATTTTTTACTTGATTCCTCGTACCCCCATTAAAAAATGAAACATGCAAGAAGTTAGTCACATTATATCTATCACTAGAAACAGAAAAAAAATGTCAAATTAAACACCTAAAATTTGCCATTCACAAACAGTCCATATTCATTTCGAAGCTTCTGATCTTGCAATATTGATAGACGATCACACGTCATCACTCACAGATTACACACGCCATAGTGATAACACCACCATAATGATCAGTCACAGCAACTCAACTCATAGCAACATCCCATACATATATCTCATGATAAATGTCTGACAGATCATTCTACCATAGACTACCTTTATAGGTGGTCCATAGTGCACCTCATCTTTTAGCCGTCGGTTAGACTACTCTTCTGCTTATGTTATTACAGTGCACCTTCAAAATCATATTATTTCTAGACCCTTTTTTCCCTCCCAGCTGGCAAACCCCTCGTTGTTGCCAAGGACAACCGCCATGATACCCGTGTTGAGAGTTGGGGAATAATACTGTGCTAAGACTACACCACAATAAAAACTAATACTATTAACAACACTAACATTTTCCCTATAAAAAAAATAGTACTAAATAATAAGATGAGCACAAGATTAATCTGATCTCTACAAGATGTGGTTCACCATGGACCACCTGAAAGTGGACCGCGGTAGAATCTGTGGTCTAAATGTCTAATTTACTAGTTAATGTTATTACCCTTTCTACAGTCCTATTAACATTGAGAAACCACATAGACTGAGACTGAAGGCAATTGTAGCCACAGTGCACATATCGCATGCTAACTTGACACCATACATAATTATACAGTCGCAAAAGTTATCCACCACATAGGCCTCAATTTGCAATTTTTTTTTTTTTTTCAAAATGAGAAGCAAAAGGTTTATCTTCAAAATTCAGTCCACTTGCACGTCAACAACAACTAGAATTAGAAAAATAAAAAGAACGAAAGGGCAAAAACATTTTAAAAAGGGTTAAACTTGTTTGTTAAAATAAAGATTAAAAATAATTTGAAGGGAAAACGAATACCCCTGGAGCAATTATTTAGAGTTTCCAAAAATTTTGGGAGAACATATTTACCTGAAATATATTATTTTCGGATAATTAAGAAAAAAAACAAAGAAGTAAAGTTGGTTGGAGAAATTGTAGAAGCTTAATTATTAAATTTATAGGTGCGTGGAAAACATAGGGGGTGCGTGTAAATGAGAAGCAAGAGGAATAATATAAAGGAAGATCGAAATGAGAAATCTGAAAGGATTTAAGAGAGGAGAAGGAACCTGTTTGACGGATTCGGCGATCTCGGGACCGATACCGTCGCCGGGGAAGAGAGTGGCACGGATCGGAGCAGAAGCAGCGGAAGAGAAGGCCCTAGGGTTTGCGAGGAAGCGCGTTCCGAAGGTTCGTCTGAGGAGCTGAAAAGCCATGTTCTACGCACTTTCTCACGCACAAACCAAATTATTTATTACTGTGAAATGAAATGAGAGCACAAATGTATTTAGTACAAAATCGGGATGCATAGTGTGGGCCGTTGAAGACTATTCACTATTCAAGGGCAAAATTGACAAAAATACACATTTCTTGTTCTACAATCTAAAAGTCTAGACCAAAGCTCATACAATTCGCCTTTTAGATTATTAGCTCCAATAGGAGCTACTTTTTTTAATCTTTTACTAAATTATTACTTTGACACCATTGTAACACTGACAAATGTAATTACATAGTTCAAGAGTTTTACACATGACGACTCTTTAAAATAAGATATTGTGTAAAAAAATGTAGTTGAAATAAATAGGTTAAAATAAGTTTTTTTTCCTAAACTTTCATAAAAAATTATTCTTAATGTTAAAAATTTAAAAATATTTGTTTAGTCTCTTAAGTTAATTTGTTTTTTTATTAACATCGTCTGCTTATAAGTTTTGGTAGATTTGACTGTCAATAATTTTTTAACTATGTTAATTGCACTACTAGTGAATTAAAAACTAAAAAAAAATTTAAATTTTAAAAATTAAAAATAATTTTTTATAAAATTTTAGAAACACAAAACTTATTTAAGCCAATTAGCCATCAACAAAAAATTAATACATATTTCCCAAGAAAATAATATGTAAAAAAAAATGTCAATACAAGTGAATATAAGTGGTTATGGACACAATTTTTTATAGATGTGAGCTGAAATTTCCCTAGTTATATGAAATCTAATCTTTAAGTTCAAACTAATCTCCGAACCTGATTAATTACAAAACTTAACAATAAATTAAAGTATAAATAAATTTTAATTAAATTTATCTAATTTAATGATATTATTTAAAAGTATCTCCTAATTAATTGTATTTTTATTTCTAAAGATTCTCTTATTGTTGGTTGTTTTAAAATTAGTACAATTAAATTTTTTAACCAACTTGTTTTTTATAAAGAATGTTAACTATTTTTTTTAATTGGTGTGAAGTTTGTTATAATTGGGTCAAAGGGTAGAAGTTTAAAAGCAACTTAAATTTAATTTTTGTTCCTAAATGTTTTAAAATATAGTTATTTTATTTTCTATTTTTTAAAATTATTAATTGTTGGATTGAAAATTTATTACAAGACAAAAAATTATAGTTGATAGTTATAACACAATTATTTCTATTTAATCACAACATTTTAAGTGGCATGACTTGGTTGCAACTTCACTCACTTAGCCTCCATCATGAAACAATTCATGTCACAATTAGACAAACAACAATTTATATTCACATGTTGAGTCAGAAGTATTGGATGATACAAAAGTAACATTAATCAGCATGAGATAATATGTAGGAATAACAAAAGTACTCATACTTGTAGGTATCGTCCGAACCTTGCCTTAATTTTAAAGAGTATTACTCACTTTGAACCGGATACAGAGTATGTGACTATCATACCTTGCACCTTCCGTTATAATTTTAATAATTAAATAATAAGTTTAAAGTTATATATTTAATTAAAAATTTTAATTCTTAAACTTTAATTTATAATTTGTTATTATTAATTATTCTTCATGTACTTTTTAAATTAAAATATAATTAACAACTTAATATATATAATTTATTTAATAATAGTAAAAAAATAATATAATAGGGATAAAATAAAGATTAAAATTTTATATCCATGAACTCTCCCCACACTTTTGGATGAAAAAGTAGTACATGTCTTGTTTTCATCATAGTAATATAATTAATGATTTACGTAATAATTTTATAATCCTTAATCGTCAACATTAATGTATAAAAGTTAATGCTTTCAATTTAATAAATGACATAAATGGCTAAAAACAAGAGGAAAATGAATTCATTTTAAAATAAAAGAAAATTTATAAATTTGATAAAATAAGATGAAATTTTCATTTAAGAAAAAAAAACAAGCTTATCATTTATAACTACCATCTGTATTTTTGTGTTTTTCACTAATTCGATTTTGGAATTTTATGTCCTTAATATGCAAGAATATTAATAAATTATTTTATTTAAGAGTGAAGAATGCTAACGAGTTATAAGATGTTTAGAGAAAAAAATATAAAAATAAAGTATTTTATTAGGATGGATTTGGTTATGATTTTAACTTGTATTCACATGTGATTTTGAGATGATTACTTCATGCTCAGAGTGTGTTTAGCAAAAAAACATTTTAGGTGTTTTCCATCCAATTAAGCTAATTTTAATAATACAAGGAAATTTAGCTTATATTTAAAAAAAAAAAATTGTTAAGAAACTGAAAACGTGTCACGTGTGGTTATTTTTTATGTTGTAAAAAGATAGAAGAAGAACAAATGAAATGTGAAGTAGGAGAAAAGTAAAAAATTACTCATGATTGATGTATGTGATGGTTATTAATTTTGGTGTGCTTTCGTTTGAACTGAAATATGAATAAATGACCTGTCATAATGTATATTTTTAGTCGTAGTAAAAGTATTGAATTAATTTTGAAATATTTAATATGATTATATATTATTATGATGTGTAGAAAATGTAAAATAAAATGAAAGTAAAAGGAAGAAATATAATAAATGAGGGGGTTTTGAGAGGTGGAAAAAAAAAAGAAAGGTATATAATAAATAAAGAAGAAGAGAAGAGAAGAGAAGAGAGGAGGAAGCATTTTCCTAGGTTGACGGAGTCCCGCGAAAGAGAGAAGAGAGGAGAGAGGAGGTTAAAAAATGGGTGGAAGTGGAGGGAGAGGAGGTGGGAATGGGTGATGAGGAGATAGATGTATAGAATAATATCGAGACCGGCGTCGAAGTTCCGGCAGTTGAGGTCAGGAGCGAAGATATCAGCGAGAGATAGCGAGGAGGAGCACGCGTTCCAGATCCTATGGCGTTACCAGATCCTGGACCCGGACAGCGACATTGTGGCATATTGGAACAGGGTGTTCCTGGTTACGAGCCTCCTGGCACTCTTCGTGGACCCTCTTTACTTCTTCCTCCCCACCGTTGGTGGCCCCGCATGCCTCCAGGCTGACCCTAAACTCAGCATCCTCGTCACCATCATTCGCTCCTTCGCCGACCTCTTCTACGTCCTCCACATGCTCATGAAGTTCCGCACCGCCTTCGTCGCCCCCAACTCTAGAATCTTCGGCCGCGGTGACCTCGTCATGGACGCCCGCCCCATCGCCCTTCGTTACTTGAAGTCTGATTTCGTCATCGACCTCGCCGCCACCATCCCTCTCCCCCAGATTGTCATCTGGCTCGTCATTCCCGCCAGTCGCAACGCTCGCACTGACCACGCCAACAACACTCTCGCCCTTTTCGTTCTTATTCAATACATTCCTCGCTTGTTTCTCATCTTTCATTTGAACCGCCGTATTCAGAAGACCACTGGTGTCATCGCCAAGACTCCTTGGATTGGTGCCGCTTACAATCTTGTTCTCTACATCCTCGCCAGCCACGTCACTGGAGCCACTTGGTATCTTTCTTCCATTGGCAGGCAATTTAACTGTTGGAAAGCCCAGTGCGAATTTGAGAACAAATCACATGCCCTCTCTTGCTTTTCTAGTTACCTCGATTGTAATAGTCTCCACCTCCCTGATCGCCAATACTGGCTCAACATCACCCGTGTTATTTCCAAATGTGATGCCAAGTCCAAAGTCAACATCAAATATAAATTCGGCATGTTCGCTGATGCTTTCCTCAATGATGTTGTCACCTCTTCTTTCAAGGAAAGATATTTCTATTGTCTTTGGTGGGGTTTAAGAAACTTAAGGTACCTACCTACCTATCCCTAACTTTATATATTTCTCTCTTTTTCCCTGTATCACATCACTTCTTATTTTCCTTTTTGCAGTTCATACGGACAAAATTTGGACACCACCACTTATCTTCCAGAGACATTGTTTTGCATCTTCTTATGCATTGTTGGACTTGTTCTCTTTTCACTTTTGATTGGAAACATGCAGGTAATCTTAATTAAATCAATTTATTTGAGTCATTTTTACTCTTAATATACAAATGCTCATTTTTCTTAGACATACTTGAGTTCGATGACCGTGAGACTTGAAGAATGGAGGATTCGAAAAAGGGATACCGAGGAGTGGATGAGGCATCGGCAGTTACCACCTGATCTACAGGCACGCGTTCGTCGTTTTGTTCAGTATAAATGGCTTGCAACCAGAGGAGTTAACGAAGAATCCATACTACTTTCATTACCTTTGGATCTTCGTCGAGAAATTCAACACCACTTATGTCTGTCTCTTGTGCGCCGGGTACGTCTCTCTCTCTCTCTCTCTCTCTCTCTCTCTCTCTCTCTCTCTCTCTCTCTCTCTCTCTCTTCTCTTCACCTGACCTGAGGTATATAGGTAGGTAATTTGAGTCGCCTAGGAAGAAATTAAACTGTGCTAATCTTAATTGATGTAGGTCCCCTTCTTCTCACAAATGGATGATCAACTTCTTGATGCAATTTGTGAACGGCTAGTGTCATCACTAAGCACGGAGGGCACATATATATTTCGAGAGGGTGATCCAGTGGATGAAATGTTGTTTATCATTAGAGGGCAATTAGAGAGCTCCACAACAAATGGAGGAAGATCAGGATTCTTCAACTCCATCACGCTTCGTCCAGGTGACTTTTGCGGGGAGGAATTACTGACATGGGCCTTAATGCCAAACTCAACCCTCAACCTACCTTCTTCAACTCGTACTGTCAAAGCTCTTTCCGAAGTAGAAGCATTTGCACTGCAGGCCGAGGATCTGAAATTTGTGGCAGGTCAGTTTAAGAGGCTTCACAGCAAGAAACTTCAGCATGCATTTAGGTATTATTCTCATCAATGGAGGACATGGGCTTCTTGCTTCATACAAGCTGCTTGGAGACGGCTTCAGAAGAGAAAGGCAACAAGGGAGTTATCCCTCAAAGAGGGTGTCTACTACATGGCATTGCCCGAGACTGAAGAAAGTGCAAATTATGAATTCTCAGGGAATGACAAGAAGGTTCAGAATCTTGGTGCAACCGTTTTGGCCTCAAGGTTTGCTGCCAATACAAGGAAAGTCAACCATAAGCTACAAGATCCAGTCCCTCAATTGTTCAAGCCAGATGAACCTGATTTTTCTATAGACCATGAAGTTTAGTCACTATATCAACCAAAAATCTGTTTATTAACATTGGTTCAATATATAGCCAGTTTTATGACTTGGATGTAAATGCTACTCATAGATTAGTAATCATAACCACCTTCTTTTTAATTGCATTCATTCTTTCAATTCGCACATACTATCAGTACGGAGCTATCAACCATACATATTTAAAATAACAAATGTTAGATAAACTCTTATATAACAATTTTTTTGAGATGTACAATTAGAATCGATTGAAAATCATAAAATTTTGGAGAGAGTTATTAAATAATTAAGAAATCATACTCATCATCATAAGAATAGTTTCACAAACTGTCACATAAAGTTTTGTAGGATTTTCTCATGAAATTTAGAGCAAAAGTAAGAATGAAATTAGATCATGTTTATTTTACAGAAATATTTTTTATTTTACTTTGAAAAATTGAAATCAATTTTAAATTATATTTTTAAACTTGATTTCAATGTAAAGCCAATACGTTTATTATTAAAAACAATTAAATCAAAGTTAATTGCGTGAATAAATGATGAATAAAAAAATATTTTATTTTTTTAAACAAATAATTTAAGAGTGTTTTAAGAATTTCACTTATGTTTGCAAAAATTATTTTAAAAAATTTAAAAATTTGTAACTTATATATGATTATTTTTTAAATGCTGACTTTTATTTCAACTGTTTTCACATTTTTTATTTTGTAAAAACTATTTTTTTTATTTACACAATAAGAGTAATTATTTTAAAACAAATTTTTAGTAAATCTATAAAAAATAATTATGATTATAATACATTATCACAATAATATAATTTTGGGAGAGTCTACCGTGTCTTACATATTTGAGAGATGTTGATACTGTCTTTTTCTTTTTTTTTTACAAATCAAATTACAAATTTTATTTTTATCTTTTTTTATAAATTAAAATAAGTTTTATTTATAATTCTATTAGTAAGTTTTACCTATAGCAAATTATTGATAGAATGAGGGATATTCGTTATTAGTGACGGATTATGGTCATTCATAACTAGTACTTTTCTTATTGTGGATTCTTCATGACCTTTACTTAGCATAATTCAAGAAAAAAGAGTCAAAGATGATTGCAATAGGACTTAACTACTCTTCTTAATGTCTCATTCAAAGTTCTTTCAAGGCGTTTTCATAATGTGCACACTTTCATTTTTCCTTTCAAACTCCTCTTCAATTCTTAAAAAGAGCACCTCTCAATTATCAATCAATAATTTGTATTTAAAGTAAAAGATGTACAAATCATATTTCAACTCAAGAGTCCAAAAAAAAGATAACTTGAAGATAAATCCAAAGAAATTTTAAAGACAAATAATAAAAGTTAAAAGAAAAACGAAAGGAAAATTCAAAATAGAATTAAAAAAGGCAAAAGTTGAGAAAATAAAGAAATGCAAACAATATTATTGATTTTTTATTCCACAGGAAATAATAAATTATTCGTAGAAACATTTAAAATGGTTAGCTTGTTTATATACACCGACATATTATCAAATTTTTTTTCATAGAATAAATAGTATTTGTTAACGTGTTAGTTAATATATTTTTTTATAAGAGAAATTATCAAACCGTTAACCACTTGTTTATATCAAAGTTATATTTAACTTTTAATTAATAATTGAATGATTACATATATAGATATATGTATATAAGCATATGGTTAGTATAAAAGTTTGTACATTATCTCCATCTGAATATTTTAGCCTCTCTATGGTATATGTCATGAACCAAATAATGAAAGAAGATAAATAAATATAGAATGAAGTGGAAATTAGAATTTTCAATTAAAGATAATTTTATATAAAAAAATAAAAATTATAAATAAAAATTATAACAATAAAAAATTATTCATACATTTGTTATCCAAAACACCCTAATTAATTTTGGCAGAACTTTCTTTTATATGTTTTTTTGTTTTTATGTTTATTTTAAGAGAGAGTGTACGTCTGTCTTTCATAATTTAAGAGAATTGACAGTTTCTCTTTTTTCAACCAATTAAATTATAAATTTTATTTATTTATTTATATATAAATCCTTAAAAAAATCATTTTACTATTAACTCTCTTAAAAACCGCACTTTAATTTATATTTTTTAAAATAGTAAAATTAATTTTTTTAAAGAATTTATATATAAATAAATAAAACTTAATTTAATTTATAAGAAAGATAAAATAAAATATAAAATTTATAATTTTATTAATTAAAAAAAGTATTAATACCTATTAAAATATGAAATACGCGGTAGAACCCGATACACTTTGAATGTTAGTTGCTTACCTTTAGCGACATACCGTATTTGTGTATTGGTTTCTTTCTCGAGTTAATGATATTTTTCATACGAAGAAAGTTGTGAAGTAGGTAGGTCTGCGCGTGTTACTCATTGATATTACTAATCCACGAAATTCTACAATAATCCCAACAAATTTGGGCACCATGTATAGTCTACAGCTCAGAGGCTTCGTTTTATATTGCAAAATATTTATCTTATCAATTAAAATAAAAAAAAAGTGACACATATGTAATATTTGTATAACATTTTTTTTGTTTTTATATTCTTTCATTATTATGACTTATAATAAGTGACGTGATGTACAAGTAGAGAGATATAAAAAATTATATACTATATAAATTATTGTTATATTAATTCTTGTACAATAAAGGTTTAATTAAATTACAGGTAATTATAATTTTACCAAATTTGTATTTAGGTATTTGAATTTTTTAAATTGGTGCCTTAATTTTTTTATACCTATATTTTTATCCTTACAATTGGGTCTGCAATTACAAAAAAAAAAAAAAAAAAAAAAGTTTAAATATCCAATTGTAAATTAGATAAAAGTAATCCATAATAAATAGTATTTCTTAGAAGGAAATAAGTTGCTGATGCACACCATTCATTCATGGTCCTTAATTGATTTTTTTTCTTGCGAGACCATTAAATAAGTAGCTTCAACTAGCCAAGCGAAATATAGATAAATCCTTAATTAAAGACAACGTTGATGTACTAGCTATAATCCTTACGTAAAAAAAAAATTAAAGAAAAAACTAAAACTACAATCCTTACCCACTTTACTACTTAAAAAAAAAAAGGTCATACACGGTGGGTTTTGAATAAGTGTGCCAATATTAAACTCTTACCTGTTTTTTATTTTATTTTATTAATCTTATTTGGTTTTTGGTTTTGAATGTGATTAAGGATTTGTTTTTTATATTAGCTTTTAGTATAATTTTATATTTTTAAAAATTAAAAATACATAAGAGTAGTTTTAAAAAGTTATTTTTAAAAATAACAATTCCTTTTTATTTTTAAAATAGGAAATTATGAATATTTTTTACTGTTTTAATTTTTAATTATTTCAGTATTAGGTTTTCTCAATCTATTTCAATAAGAGTTCAAATTTATCACATAAGTTTTATTCTTTTTTCCTTCTAAAAATTAAGTTTTAAAAATCATTTTACAGAAAACGTTAATTTTAAAATCTAGAAATAAAAAACACAAATGAAAAAACCCTAAAACATTTATTGCGACCCCACGTGGGACCCTTTGACATTTTAAACTTTTATCAATTTATTTGGTTAATGTTTGCCTGTTTCGTAACTGTCAACATTTTTTTTATATCAATCACTTTCTTTCCCTGTTTCTTATAGCTAATAATATTAAAATTAGCCAATTCTTATTATCCACGTCATGAAGAAAAAATGCATGTGATTATTTCCATATATTTTAGGAAACCTGCAATTGCAACATTGTACAACCTCTTGTCAAATAAAAAAATTATTAGATGATTTTCAAGCATCACACTATCTATAGCTTTAATCAATTTATTATGCAATTTGTAAATTGTATCAATTAAATAATTATATATTATCTAATAATCGGTAGAGATCATACAGTAAAATCTAGCATAAAAGAAGCGAAAATACTAATTATTCATGAGAAAACATCCTTCATGTATTAATATTTGCACTCAAAGGCTGAAAGCTACGGCAAACAAATGGAATTCTATTACAATATGAATTACAAGTTCCTTGACAGCAAGGAAAACTGAGGGTTGTATGTGGGTTGATTTGCCATAGCTTATAGACAAACCAAATGCTTATATGAACACAAATACGTATATAGAAATTAGAAACCAGTCTTGAAGGAAACGCTTAATGAACTAACAAATTGGAAGAGGGGCACCATTCCACTCACCAAGGCATTCCATAAGAGGATCGATAATTTTTCCTTGACACATGGCAGTGAACAGTTTGTCACACTCTTCCCCTGGTGAGGTAACCTTTTCACCAGTTAGCAATGTTGTCCCCAACTCCTCTCTCACAAACTTGTACAAGGGGTATGACCTACATTCCTTAATCTTGTTGGGAATTGCACATTGGTCATTCTCATATGCAAGTCTTGCACCTTCCACTTCCTTGGGCAAGAGGGCCTTCAACTCCTCCTCAAATGCTGCTATCTTTTGGAAGATTGATGTGTTGGTGTTTTTCTCGTTCTCCCCATTGGCCAATGCATACTCCACAAGCACTTGCCTTAGTTTTTGCATCAAAGGGTATGTGCCACTGCAGGGGTCATCAACGTACGCAAATGTGTACTCCCTATCCACCACTTTCAGTAAGTCTTTCTCACAAAATCTTGAAGGGTGAAGTTCTCCGTTGACACCTGTGGTGAGAGTCCTCTTGGCAACTTGGCTCACGACATTCTTCACTGTGTTCTTCAAATTCTCCTCCAAGTGCCTCAAGTCAATGGCCTGGCAAAGTGCAATGAGGAAAGTGGAAGACATGAGCTTGAGGATCTCAATAGCCTCGTTTGTTTTTCTAGATGAAATCAACCCCAAAGAGTTCACATCCTGGTTATGTTGCTCGGCACTTTGGACATGGCTGGTTACTGGGTTAGCCAAATATTGGAGTTCAGAGCAGTAAGATGCCATGGCGATTTCAGCTCCCTTGAAACCATAATCCAAGCTGGGGTTTCTGCTGGCGGTGAGATTTGAAGGCAATCCATTGTTGTAATAGTCGTTTACAAGCTCAGAGAATTGAGCAAACATGAGTTTGCCAATTGATGCAAGAGCCAAACGGGTGTTATCCATGGACACTCCAATGGGGGTTCCTTGGAAGTTACCACCATGAAGGGCCTTGTTCCTAGACACATCAATCAAAGGGTTGTCATTAACTGAGTTGATCTCCCTCTCAATTGACTTGGTAGAAAATCTGATGACTTCAATTTGAGGACCAAGCCATTGGGGTGAAGTTCTAAGAGCATAACGGTCTTGTTTAGGTTTCTGCAAAGGATCAATCTCATGCAACTTCTTGGCTGCTTTGATGTAAGAGCTTCCATCCAAAATGTGTTCCATAATAGCAGCGGCTTCAATCTGTCCAGGGTGGTGTTTTAGCTTGTGAGTCAAATGGTCAGTGAACTCAGGCTTCCCTTGCATAACTTCAGCAAAAATTGCTGAAATAACCTCAGACAAGACAGCAAGGATGTTTGCCTCAAAGAGAACAATAGAAGCCAAGCCAGAACCAACAGCAGTACCATTCACAAGAGCAAGGCCTTCCTTGGGTTGCAACTCAAAGAAGTCAGAGCCAATGTTGGCCAATTCAAAGGCTTCCTTGGCATTCAGAATCTCCCCAGAGGGTCCAACAGCCTTGGAGTTTGGTCTTCCAGTTAGCAAACCGGCGATGTAAGACAAAGGAACAAGATCACCAGAAGCTGTAATTGTACCCCTAAGTGGCAGGCATGGGGTGATGTTGTTGTTCAGAAGCTTTGTGATGGCCTCCAAAATCTCAAACCTAATGCCTGAGTACCCTTGAAGAAGAGTGTTGATTCTCACCAGCATAGCTGCTCTGGTTGCTGTGTGGGGTAGGGTGCAATTGGACTCTGTACCGTTGCCAAATATTCCAGCATTCAAAAACCTGAAACAAAAAAATAATAAGAATTATGAAAAAACTTTAAAAACTACAGCTCATTTACTAAAGTAATTAAAATAACTTATACTATGAGATGTAGTTAGGTGAGGGAGTTAGGTAGAGGACAGGCAGCAATATTGAAAGGCAAGAAAAATAAAGGAGAAAATATCTAGTTAGGTATCTCAAAAATAAATTATAAAAATGAGCGACTGGGAAGTCAAAGATGGGCTGTTAGGACTCGGAAAGGTAGAGAAGGTTAGCTAGGCAGTCTCACCAACCCCGCGTCACGTGCAAACAACAACGAGTCTAGTAACCCGCCACCCCACCGTTTCAACTCACTACGACCACCATTCCACACTCCAGATCCGACAGGTATGACACGATGTAGACTACTCTCTTTCACTCACAACTCGTTTTTTTTGTGTTTTTTTTTCTACGATGCAACACACGATTAAACCCATGTTTTTTTAATGTTCACCAGCTTTATTTTATTTTTTATTTTAATATATATAATCATTACTATTTTTATTTTTTTATCAATTATTTGTTTCAAGAGTTTGCATTTTGTATATAAATGACAATATATATAATTCTATGCCGGCTCGAACTGACGTACAGTGGATTTGATAAAATATCATTTAATAATAATTTATGAATATTCAATGTTTAGTTAAGAACTTCCCGAACTAATATAAAAAACTCTTAAAACAGGTTTAGAAAACGACTAAAAGAAGAGCTTGTTTTATTTTCAGGATTGGGGTGACGATTTTAAATAAAAAAGTAAAGTTTTTTTTTTTTTTTAAACTTCAAGAAACCAATTCCCTCCGGTAAAAAACATATTGCTAAATTTGCGATATTAGGTAAGCCAATTGTTTATAAAAAAAGGAAGCAAAGAAAAAGGTAAGCCAACTATTTTTTGGTTACAAAGGTAAGCCAACTTATCTACATCTTTTCCCAACTAGAGAAATAAATAATAAAAACAATTAAGTTGTATAAAAATTCGTTAGGTGGTAAATATTAATTAATCATTTAGTTACTTTAGGTGGTCAGGCAACACCTATTTACTTGAATGGAGACAGTAATAGCAAAAAATAGACACATGGGCAAGTGTCTCAGTGTACATGTGATACTTAGAAAATTATGAATGGACATCTCGACAGACGTACGTGTGATAAAAGACAAAATATTAATAAATAATATAGAATGCAATAACTGAAGAAAAATAATACATATGAATTAGGTGTATACGTATTAAATAGAACATATGTCTATAATTGAAGATGTAAGATTCAATTTTATTTTTTTTTTTGAGGATCTGATGTGATTAGGGAACGAGCTAGAGTGGTAAAAAAGAAAGGAAAAAATAGTAAGAAATGTTAGGTTGGAAAAAAAATAAAAATGTTTGTTAATTTACGTTAATATATTTTCAAACACATTTTTTATTTATGTAATTTAATCAAATAAAAAAGCATTGCAGTTCAGTACAAATAACATAAGACAAGAATGTGAGAATCGGCGTCTACATGGCTTGTGAACATTTTTTTTTTTCAAATAAAATATAACTAAGAAAACGTAAAACAAGTTTTAATTACAAAAATCAAGTGTGTGCATTTCTTCGTAGTAAAAAAATAGAAAAACGGAGATTAGTAGGAAAATATTTTTGTAACATATGTAGGAAGTTATTTTTGACTTAAGCTGATTATTTAATATTGAAGGTTAAAAAAAAGAATAGAGATATTGTGAAAAGATAGGAAAGAGGATGTGAGAGAGATAAATAAAAAATGTGTTGAAAGTGTAAATTTTGAATGGTGGGGATGATAATGTAATAGGAAGAGGTGCAAGTGCAAGATGGTAAGGCAGTCTGGTGTGACGTTATCTGGATATGAAGAGACCTTTGAGCTGTGTTCAGTCATGACATGGTAATCTTATAACGGTTTGTAAAGACGTTATTACGTGTATGTTGTTACATGTAATGTAAGATGAGGCAGCAGAGTGATGGATTAAGTTAAGTTAGTTACCTGATTAGCTCCTTCTGCAAGGCACCACCCTGTTTGGTTCGGCGGTGAGAGGTGGCGCCGAAGCCGGTGGTGACACCGTAACTGTCGGTGCCCTTGTTCATGCTCTCCATAACCCAGTCACTGCTGGCCTTGACGGCGGCGCGGGAGGATTCGGCGAGCTGGACCTTGACGCCTTGGTCGTGGGCAGCAATAGCCGCGACCTGGGAAATGGTGAGCGTTTCTCCGCCGAGATTGACGAGCGGCCTCCGGTACTCCTCCACCATGCGTTTGACCTCGTGGAGGTGGCTCCCCTTCATGGCCTCAGCCGCGGCGCCCCAGTTCAAGGGATCACTGACATACTTACTGTTCCCATTGGTGAGGCAAAAGGTAGCGTCGTGCGTGTTGCCGTTGGCGTTGGCGTTGGCATTAGAAGCCATGTTAGCGGCGTGTTTGGGTGGGTAGGTGGAGGTTTTAAATTAAGGAATGATTGGGAAATGGGAAATCGGTGTGTTGTGTTGTGGGTGATTTCCTGAGGGAAGAGGGACAGAGAGAGGGGTGGTTATATAATGTGAAATGGGGGGGCTTTGGAATCTGGAGCGTTGGTGTTTGGTAGGTGGGCATAAAGGGTGGCAACGATGCACAAGGGAGGGTTGGTGGAAAAATAATGACAGGCGTTGGATTATGGGGCTGCATCAGCGGATCATGTTGCGCGACGTGTCATCCTCTGATCTGATTATGTGGACAATCCTTGGCAGCTGGGTGCGATGTCACCCCTTGTGGACAAGAAACCAAGTAGTTGGCTACAAGGACTCAATGTTTAAAACAACATCCACAAGGTTGTTACTAGTAAGACACCACCAACTACCAAACACCCCCCTTCTACTTCTACTTCTACTTCTACTCCTACTTCTACACATTACTATTCCCCCCTCCCCCTTTTTTTATTATTATTTCTCTCACTCTTTCATTTCTTACTACCTCCCTGCTGCCCCTCCTTTCTACAGTCATCCGCACTATTTGACACTTGGAGCTACCAACACAGCTTTCTTAACTTGAGGCAACAAGAAGAACATCTACCCAGGGAATAAATCTGCTATCTAATCATCTGATAAACCCTCGAAAGTATGAAATTGTCTACACCATGATGATGGAAATAAAAGAAACCTTAAATCAATAGATATAAGATTATAATATGTATAAAGAATTAAATATAAAAAGATAAAGGAAAGAGAATCTGTGTACCTCATATATATTGAATTGAAGTTCTTGATCTTCAAGAACAAAAAAAAACTCTAGGAATGATTATTGTAGAGATATGAGTTCAATAAGAACTCTTGAGGGTTTTACTACCTACTTTCTAGGGGATTATTCTAAAGAATGTGTATTGTTGTTGTTGTTATCATTTGCTTAATGGGATGGCAAATTTATAATCCCCCAGCGTAGGCAGAGACCCCTCAAATGGGCTTTTTATGATTGACTCAACCCATCACAGAGTCAATCTTACTATAATCCCATTCAAATAATCATAAAGATATTATAAGATATGATTATCACCAAATCTTAAATTGCCAGATAATGATAAAATATAATTGATTAATACAAATCCACTATTATTTCCAACATTCTCCCACTTGGATGGTATTAATCAATAATACAAAGATAAATCATTAAGCTAGAATGACAATTATAGACAAATCTTATATTAGACAATGAGAAATTTGAGCTACAAAATAATATCCGATAGGGATATATATCATAAATATTTCTCATAAAGTATATAGAATAATGTAGTTCAATAAAATGATACTACATGGTCTCAAGCATCCAAAAATGCTAAGAGATATGTTACTAAAATGATATTACTTCACACATATCTCATAAGAAAGTTTTCAGACTCCCACTGATCTAAGACATCAAAACTTAACCAAACCATATGAGTTATAAAACTCCAAAGTTAAGTATTTGATCAGTGAATAAAAAAATGTTTAATTAATATAATTTTATTTTTTTTACTTGAGTCCGAAAAATTATATAGGTGAGAAAGCATAATTTACATGCATCTAATTATTCATCATAGCCCAATAACATATGTAATTACATATAGGCTACATAAATGCTCTATAATATTTGACATTTAACTAATCTGAATTTCAAAAAAGAGTGACTATGTAAGAATCCAAAGATAAGTAGGAAATCCATAAATTCCCTACTAAAACCACATAGACACCTAGTTTATATAAAATGATACTCAGATTATTGTGGCCACAAAATGTCAATTGAGCAAACACTTAAATAATTGGTCCAAACAAAAAAAATCATAAGTACTTCAAAAGTGCAAAATTGTACTCAATAGGAGTACTATCATAATAAGCACTTTTTTACAAAGTAGAAAATCATACTCGATAGGAGTATTGCATCTACAATATACTTATAGAATTTTGACCAAACAAAATGTGAAATTTTTGGTAAAGAAAAGCACAATACTTAATTGCATACCAAAAGAATTAATATGCAATGCCCAACAAAATGCTCTTAACATCCATTAAAGATGTTTATTAAGATACAATGAATTATATATATCTCAATTAAAATAGGACAAAAATAAATAGTCAAGTCCTATAAAGTATGTCATATCATAATTAAATGTGCACACGATTATATGATAATAAAAAATATATAAGTTTCGAGAGATAATACAAGATTATATATACTCCCACTAATCCTTAATATACCAAAAAATATTAGGATTATCATTAGGTACACTAGTATTAAAAGTT
The DNA here is from genome assembly GCA_037954015.1 of Psophocarpus tetragonolobus. NCBI lineage: Eukaryota > Viridiplantae > Streptophyta > Magnoliopsida > Fabales > Fabaceae > Psophocarpus > Psophocarpus tetragonolobus. Next base: position 38,900,866 of record CM075692.1, read on the forward strand.
CTAGTGATAGTGGGATGATGACTTTATAAGATAATAATAAAAGTGAATTAAAATTCACTATTATTCTACTTAAGGAATTAGAAAGTAGTAGAATAACAAATGATTAATGAGAGAAGTGGTTAAAATAACAAGAATATGAAACCTACAAATTCATCCATAATAATAAATAATTCTCACAAATGGTTTCATAATTAACCACATATTAATCAATCTTTACAAAAATATTGACCCCTATGAGGATCTTGAAAAAATAATTACATGAGTGAGAAAATGGATCACTTGATAATTTTACGTAAAATATGAGATCATAAGCAAGTTCTCAAGTAATCATAAACAAAAATCAAGTGCTACAATAAACAATATTTACACACACTTGAGAATAAAACATGATTACACGCAGCGGAAGAATGAGACCTATTCTTGCATATATTAAGGATATAATAATAAATAGTCTCTAACTCTCATCACAATTTATAATGGACATAGGTTTATTTATATATCCCAAAATAAAGCCTCTAGCTTTTACAAGAATACCATTAACAATATTATAAAATATGGTATAGAGAAATTAATCTCTTAAAATATGGGATTCCTATATTGTCCTTATAAGAATTGCATACTAATATTGCAAATCAATAGAGAGTTTGTTATACAAGAAAATATTTTACAAGAGACCAATATAAAATCCTTAATATAGATCCCAACAATGTGATCACAAATAATGTGATAAGAAAAAAAAATAATTTTATCAAGAACATTTGTTTTTGCACATGTATGATTAATTGGACATTTAAAGTAAAAATCTTATATCACAACAATTTATTTTATAAGATATTAATTAAAATTCTAATATACAAAATCCTTCCACTTGATAAAGAAAAAATAAGTTGACATAAAAAAAAAAATACCCAGAGGGCTAAATAAAATTCAACTATTTCTTTATCAATATATATATAAAAATTTGCACCACAAAAAATGCAACATTTTTTTTTTGTTTTGAAGGAAAAAATGTCCAATTAAAGGTTATAAGTCATTATGGAAAAAAAGAATGAGAGTGTAAATTTTGGTTCCATATAAATATAACTAAACATGATCAAATGAGGGAAATAAACTGAACATTACAAAAATAGGGAAACATTATGTAATTCTAAAAGTTCAGTTAAAAGAGAATCCCTAAAGAAATTACAATGTACTATAACTTATATCAATAAAATCCTAATACCGATAGGGTATTAAAAAATCATTAACATAAGCCAAGAAAAATACATTGTATAACACCAAATTACATTAATAACAATACACCGATAGAGTATAATTATCATCAATGTAATAAAAAAATAATTATATCACAAAATTCACATAAATGCATCCAAAATAGTGAAATTATAATTATGTAAATGAAAAAAGAAATTATGCATATTGTCCAATAAATTTGCATAATTTTAATCATATATATTATATGACCAACATACAAAATTCACATTATTATACCCATGATAGACAAGTAATAATAATGCAAATTAATAAAGAAAATTATGCTCATAATAGAAGGACAATTAAGATTGTGCATAATTAATAAAATAACCTAAAATCAATTTATAAATGATAATTCAATATTAAAGAGAGTACAGTATAATTGGAGAATACAAATACTGTAAAGAATTATCACAATGAAAATAGGTTAAAAATTCAAGATTATAATAGTAAAAAAAATTTAACTTAATCTTGAATTAATTAATTTTTTTTATACTAAAAAATACCAATAATATAAAAATATTAAATAAATATGGTATTTGTGAAAAAATAAGAATATAAAAAATTAGCAACAATATTCAATGCTTTTGAGAATGAATTTAACACACGAATCATCATACATGATCGTATCAAAACCACAAAGTTCTCCCTTGACCAAATCACAAAAATATGGGTATAAAAATGAGTCTATGCAACCTCATTAATACTTTTCAAAGTAAAAGTTAACACAAATATATTATGTTGCCCACACAAATGACTCATATTGGTCAAACATAAAACAAGGAAAACCATTAAGTAATTTTAAGAACAATTTACCCCATAATTATTTAAAAAAGAAAACTAGGTTTTAAAAGGGGTAGCACTTAAAAAAAAGTTTCAATATTAATTTACCCATGTAAGAGTAAGGGAATGAAACCTTAACATGTTATTTTAACAATAACAAGTAGCGTAAACCCTCATTTTTTTTTTTTGTGAAAAAGATAATAGTGAACTATATTATAAAATTTCACTAATAACACAAAAAATCTTCAATTCAAATTTAATTTTCTAATAGAAAACAACCATAATTCTCTAATAGAAAACAACTATAATATGTATCTAATTTGGCTCTGATACCAATTGACATTTAACTAATCTGAGTTTAAAAAAAAACTTGTGATTTAATTCTCTATACATACTATAATCTTGTATCTATTGATTTAAGGTTTCTTTTATTTCCATCACATGAGTCTCAACTTTCACACAAAAAATATATCAAATTTAATCAATTTTTAAATAATATTTATATATATAAAAAATATATTATATATGGATAATCTGTGATTGGATGCTTGTGTTTCACATTTGAACTTTTTGTTTGAATACAATTTGTTTTCTTAACAGAAATAGAGCATCGATAGAAAATTTAATCAATTTAGGTATCATGGGTGTCTTTTTTTGTATCCTGTTATTAATTAAAATGTGTTTTCTTTCAAGTAATTTTTTTTTACAATTTTTTATGCAAGAAAACTTCACGATATTTGTAAATGGGGGAAGGAAATGAAAATTTATAAAAAAGTTGGAGCAAAATTCAGGAGACTGTAAAATTTGAGAAAATAAATACTATTAAATTTTAAAATGTTTATATTTTTAAAATAAAACATTATATTCATCTTAGGTTAGATTAATTCTAAAAATATTAGATATTATTATTGATGATGAAGCACCGATCACGATTAAAATAAATAAAATAATATGACCTAATAAATTTAAGAAGATAAGAGCATGGATCTTTAGTTATTTATATAAATAATTCTTATATATTTTTAAACAAGTCACTGTTAAACAAGTTGCTAAGTTGTAATAAATAAAAATGGAAAAACTAAGATGGAGAGTGAAAGTAAGCGTATAGTAATAATAGCTCAATGAATAAAAATGGAGCGTGAAAATAATGTGGGCACAGAGTGGTGACGTAGAGAAATTAAGATCCAGCAACTAAATATTAATGGCATGCATATTTGAGTTAGTATTTAACTACGTGTATACATATGACACGGTTTTTGAAAAAAGTACTAAATACCGATAGCATATTTGAGTCTTCTTTTCTTTTCTTTTTTAGAAGGATAGCATATTTGAGTTAGTATCTATTTATTTTAAAAAACTAATATGACACGTTTTTGAAAAAAAAAACACTAAATAGAGATAAAGACAAACAAATAAAAGAGAAAGTGAAATTATAGAGTAAAAATGTATAATATTATTTAAATATTATTAACACGTGATCGTAAGTATCATGATATAGAATAACTTTTGTATTTTATATTACTCTTTTCATTCTAAAAGTATAGTGCTGCAGTTATTTAAGAATTAAAGTACATTAGTTTATATTTATTAGAAAAATATTAATTAGTTTATTTGTAGATTAAAACACTTTTATTTAATATATTTTTTGTTGTTGACATTATTACTAGTCATTGTAACATTCTTATTGATTGATTATTAGTTTATTGATTTAAGTAATTGTAAAATTTTATATATTAATAAATGTAAACAAGGTATAATTAGAAAAACTACAAAAGTAATCTTAAAAATGTGTAAAACAACTAGAAGTTTAAAATAAAATTAAAATATTAAAACAATTATAATTTTGTATCAAATGGAGTATATTGCTGAGAAATGTTATATTATGGTACTATGGTTTTAACACTTTATTAAAAATTATCAATATCGACGTTTGATATGTTTTATTTAATAATTTTTCTCCTGATTTAAAAAGTGGAATGGAGTAAAATTGATGATTTTCTTTAAATATTTAGTTGAAGGATCATAATTTCTGAACTATAGTCTAGAGCTTCAGATTAGGGTTTAACTTATTGTTAATTAAATTGGTGATTTAGAGAACTAAAGAACCCAATGTGAAGGAGGGATCGATTATTAATGAAACGGAGACAAGACTAGCAAACGGCGTACAATCAATGAGAAAAATGTTTTTTATATTTACTATTTTTTAACTATAACCGTGTTTCTGTCATAGACAATCATTTCAGAAAATTTATTATTTACAAAGTAATCCTTCTTAATTCTTTTCGGACCGTCACAAGAAAATTTTACTATCCTTCTTTTTTACATTGGTTTAAGTAGTTGTCATATTTAATACATTTAATCAAATTATTTTTTTAATCTTAATAAATTAGATATTAAATTTTATAAATAAAAGTGGAGAAAGTATAATAGTAGGAAAATGTTAAGCACACCGTTTACAAACTATAAAAAGAAAATAAAATAATTCAGATGTATAAAATCGTGTTTACTTATAAATTCATTGTTCACATATGATTAATACTAGCGATACTCATACTACTATTATCAAAAGTTAATGTTTTACTAACTTCACTACACGTACACTTAATGTACTTATTTGAAGTTAATGATGTTCTGTGGCCGGTGAAAACACCTTTGATGATAGTCCCATGGGTCACAACTCAAAAGTTAATGATTCTATCATGAACTTGGTTACAAGTGGCAATAAAAGAAAAAAAACGTGTAAGGTAATAAAAGGTAATTTTACCATACATGCACTATATTACGATATTAAATTGAGCATTTAAATGTAACTGGATTACTCGTTCTTTACTGCCACTCTTGGACTCCCAACGTAAGATCCACATTTGGGTTATCGGTTCAATAATTGGGACTTGCACAGACATATATAGCATTACTCACTTTTAAAATTATAATTATTTCAATATTTTAGTTTTATTAATAAATTATGATTATTTTACAAATTTAAGAATTATATTTATAATTTTTTTTAATTAATACAAACTATCACATAATTTAAAATCTAAGCATCTATGCTTATATAAAAATAACTACTTATTTATAATTAAAAACTATAAATATCATGTGAACTTTCTCTAATATAAAATTCTTATAAACTGTTTTATTGTTAAGCAATGGATAACCAACCTGCGTGAAACATTTTGGATTCATGTACAGAGCATGAAACATTTTGATTCATAGATTATATATAAATATATGATATAGCTATAAATATATGATATAGCTTTTTGCCTTAAAAAAAAAAAAAAAAAACCTCACGTGAGTTGCTCTAGTAAGTTTCTTATAGATTCCTACTTGCTCCCAACCCGATTTTGGGATCATGTCCCCCGTTTTTTTTTTTACATTTTTTATTGGAATATATTCAATAATATGTTGCAGATGAGTGAACTGCTTTAGAATGTCAATATAATTGAGATTCTTTACTGGTATAATAATTCTTATGCACATCATTCTTTTGGTTTAAAAACAAGTAATAATAACGATATTAAGAAAAAAAATGGTAAGAAAAAAATAATTCTGTTTACATATAATAACTATACTATTTTAATGGGTATTAATTAGTTTCCCCTACATTAACTTTTTTTTTTTTTACGGTAGTTAAGATTTATAAAAATTAGGATAAGCAGTTCATATTTCATAATGAATAATTTTCATTTTTTATTGGATCTCTCAACTAGTATAATTATAAAACTAATCCCCAAATACGAGGTAATAATTAGATAAAATCCTACAAGAAGTGACAGACTTTAGAATTGAATCATTTGGCATTATAATTAAAATTCGTTTAAGTGATGGTTCATTTTCACTCTGATTAATTAGCTAGCTCCTATATATAATTATTAAATAATGAGAAGTTTAGTAATGTTTAAAATCAATTACAAGATTAAGCTAACTGATAATTAAACATACATTTATTAATTAAATCATAATGGTATTTAAAAAATTGTGATCAATGTGAAGAATCTCTATATATTATTCCCATCATGCAATAATGCCAAATGAGAACAATTATATCCATTACCCAACTAAGAATGAGTTGGTGGGGGGTACATGAACAATTAATGAGGTATGATAACCTTATGTGACAGATTAGGTGTACCCGGTTTCGATGCGGGCGGTGGAAAGCGGTCTTGCCGGAGGAACTTGGTGGGAAACACGATGGAGCCTATGAACCAGAGTCAACGACTGACAGATTAGGTGTACCCGGTTTCGATGCAGGCGCCAAAAGAAGGTCTGGAAAAGAAGACACCGATCATGACATAGGGACGAAAATGGCAAGCCTTGAGCGCCAGAGCGAAGGGGGACAGGGCAGCAGCCTCTTGGCTCAACGAGTCAGGCCTAAGAAAGGAAATGAAGGACATAGAGACGGAGAGGATTTCGCAGGCTTATGCACGAGAAAGGGGAAGGAGTGAGAAGAAGCTGACTGCAACACGAAACCTCTGCGGCGTGAAAATGACACCTGCTGCGCTTTTTCTCTCGCCAGTAAGAGCTCGCCACGTGGAAAGCAAGGTGCGGATAATTATGGAGGGTGCGGTAACCAATGGGAGAAGAATCTGGAAGTGGGCCCGTCTCATCTACGGCTGGATAAGTCCCTTGTTGGGCTAGGCCTACTGGATTCGCCTGGGTCTCGCACCGGCAGAGTATTTTGGACGGCGAACAGTAACGGCCCAACTGTTCCACAAACAGACGGTCCAGAGTGTTTTTTCGGCAGTGAACAGTACTAAGGGCCCATCCGTGATGCCATGGATGAAGGAGAAGCCGAGGGAACACAGTACCGTCAGTCCGCAGTGGGCAGCCAAAATACGTGGAGTATAGGGAATGGTAGGAGTGGTCGTGGCTCTGAACGGAGGCATAAACCGGTGGTGTTGTCTTCGGCGCCACAGGAAAGGATGAACTCGACGGAAAGAAGGCTGCTCGGAGAATTCAACAATACTGATGGTGAACCGAAAACTGACAAAGGGGTAATGTATCTCCAAAATAATAAAACTGGTGACACCAAGTCGGATTCAAGCGCTACAAAGGTGTACAATTGTAAACAGTGGGAGTATGTAGGAGAGGAAGAGCGGTTCGGGGGAGAGCAAAGGAAGAGGAGGATGGTGAACATCTGGAGACAGGTTCGCAGGCATAGTGTGGATGGCAGTGAGCTACAAATGTATTACCAGAAGGGGGGTCCGAATCAAGCAATTCAATACAAAGAGGAAGGCGGTAATGAGATGGCAAGAATTTGGTTAGCAATGAAGGAGATAGGTATATCTGGGAAGCAAACACAGGAGGTGTATTTAGCAGAACTTACAAGAATGGAAGATAGAGACAAGGCGGAAAAGGAAAAGATGGAGAGAAGGGAACAAAGGGTAGTTTAAATGAAGATAATGTCACTAAATGTGAGGGGTTTTAGGGAAAGGGTGAAGAGGAGGCGCATCAAGAGGATGGTGGTAAGCGATAAAATTGATATATGTCTTTTACAGGAGACAAAATGTCCAAATCTGAAGGAATGAGAAATAAAGGAGGTGTGGGGGAATGACGAGTGTGAATGGAGGGTACTACTGTCAACGGGACTGAGTGGGGGTTGTGTCACAATATGGAGGAAAGGTTTATTGGAGGCAGTGTGGCAAATTCAAGGTCAGGGGTTTATAGGAGTGGCGTTTAGAGGAGGTAATACAAATGAGGTAAATTGTGTTGTCAACGTGTACGCTCCGTGTTCGTTGGAGGGCAAAAGAAAGGTCTGGAAGGATCTAATGATGACTAGCAGGGGGGTTCCGCACGTAAAATGGGTAGTGGCCGGCGACTTTAATGCGGTCAGAGGGAGAAGTGAAGTGATAGGAAGATCAGCGTACCATTCAGCAACGGAGATGGAGGAGTTCAATTTCTTCATTCAGCAGATGGGGCTGGTAGATCTTCCAGTTATTGGGAAAGGAGTGACATGGATCTCACCAGACGGACAGTCAGCAAGCAGACTGGATAGGTTCCTATTCTCACCGACATTGATGGAGGAATGGGGAATTACTGCACAGAGGATAGGACTAGGGAATTCTCGGATCATTGTTGGATTAGTACAAGAGATAACAAGCAAAATTGGGGGCCAAAGCCGTTCAAGTTTTTTTATTATTGGTTGGAAGAGACTTCTTTAGGAGATTTGATAAAAGTAAGGTGGAATTCAACGCAGTGTGATGGATGGAAGATGTATCAGTTGGCAAGGAAGCTAAAGAATATTAAAGGTCATATAAAACAGTGGTCGGAGGAATTGTGGAAAAAGGACGACATCTTTTTGGCAGAGAAGGTTCAGGAGATGGAAGTGGCTGATCAAAAGTTAGTGGAAGGGGTGCAGCTGAATAATACAGTGAGGCAGGAACTTATGGCTGAATATTGGGGCAGGGCTAGGATGTTGGAACATGCTTTGCTACAGAAGTCTAGGGTACGATGGGCTCTAAATGGAGATAACAATTCCAAGTACTTCCATAATTGCTTTAAGTCGCGATGTCATGCAAACTCTATTCTTGCAATTCAATCAGAGGAGGGATGGTTGGAGAGTGTGTCTGACATTAAAGGCAGAGTATTTGATCATTTTTCTGGTGTTTTTCGGGAAACATGGTTGGATAGACCTACAATGGATGGAGTTTCCTTCTCTCAACTATCGGTCCAGCAGAACCAATTTTTGGAGGAGCGGTTCTCAGAGGAGGAGATCAAGGCGGCAGTGTGGGCATGTGAGGGGGGAAAAAGTCCAGGACCTGATGGTTTTGGGATGAATTTTTACAAAGCCAGTTGGGAAGTAATTGGGTCTGATGTGGTGAACGCAGTACAGGAGTTCTATGAATCCGGCATATTACCGAGGGGGGTAAGTTCTTCTTTCATTACGCCTATTCCAAAGGTTGCTAGACCTTCAGGTTTAACTCAGTATAGGCCCATTTCTCTAATATCAAGTGTTCATAAGATTATTTCGAAGCTACTATCTTTGAGGTTGAAGAAAGTGTTGAAGACCCTGATATCGCCCTCTCAGACGGCCTTCTTGTCTGGGCGATCGATTCTGGATGGAGTAGTGGTGGCAAATGAGCTCCTGGATTGGGCTAAAAGGAGGCGATGCCCGTGTTTTTTGTTCAAGGTTGATTTTGAGAAGGCTTACGATTCGGTCAATTGGAATTTTCTACATTATATGATGGTCAGGATGGGTTTTGGAAGTAGATGGAGGCGGTGGATGAATGCCATAGTTCGGAATACTTATGTGTTGATATTAGTAAATGGGTGCCCGACATCAGAGTTTAAACCAGGAAGAGGGCTGAAACAGGGGGACCTGCTATCCCCTTTTCTGTTTTTGATGGTGGCAGAGGCCTTAACAGGCTTGTTTAGGTCAACCATACACAAAGGTTTGTACAAAGAGATCAAGGTAGCTGACGATGCGCGATATTCAGTGTTACAGTATGCAGATGATGCCATTATGATGGGAGAAGCGGATTTGCAAACGGTGTGGCATTTGAAGGTAATGTTGAGGGGGTTTGAAATGACGTCAGGGTTGAAGGTCAACTTCAGCAAGAGTAGCTTTTATAGCTTAAATGGGTCTGAATCATTCACGTTTGCTGCTAGTTCCATTCTAAATTGTAAAGTGGGTACTCTGCCGTTCAAATTCTTGGGAGTGCCACTGGGAGTGAACCCTAAGAAGGAACAAGTCTGGAAGCCAGTAATTGAGCATTTTAACAAAAGATTGTCAGGTTGGAAGGCACGTAATATGTCTTTCGCAGGGAGATTGGTTCTACTCAATTCAGTATTAGTTTCTATTCCATTGTATTTTTTCTCCTTTTATAAGGCTCCCAAGTCAGTCTTGAAGGTTCTGAAGAGGCTACAGAGGACATTCTTATGGGGTGGAAATGAGAATCATTCAAAAATTGCATGGTTAAGTTGGGAAAAAGTCTGTCGGCCAAAGGAAGAAGGAGGGTTAGGGGTGAAGTGTTTGGAGAAATTTAATCTGAGTTTGTTGGCTAAGTGGAGATGGAGGATATTATCAGCTGGAAAGGCGATCTGGGGCCCGCTTCTGAGGTGTAGGTACGGAGAAACACATACATATATGGAGAAGCCTGCAGCGTTTAATCACACCTCGCAATGGTGGAAAGACATATGGAGCATTGATGGATCAAATGTGGCAGTGCCTCATTGGTTTCAAGCCAGAATACACAGGATAGTGAGGTCTGGAGTGGATACTCTATTTTGGGAGCAGAGGTGGATTGGAGGTATGACACTCAACGCACTTTTTCCTAGACTGTACGCCTTAGCAGAGGATAAGTGTATCACTATTAAAGACAAATGTGTCTCCGCAGCTACATCTTTATCATGGATATGGGTATGGCGGAGGGAGTTGTTTGTTTGGGAGGAGCAGCTGTTAAAGGATCTACAGGAGGTCGTGAGTGAGGTTGGTTTGGAGGATCGAGTTCCAGATGAGTGGGGTTGGGGTTCAAGTGGCAGGGGGGGTTATTCGGTGGCAGAAGGCTATAAGGTGTTGACTGAAGGACCCACTGAGCTAGGAATGAATTTTGTGGAATCTCAGGATATAAGCAGATTGTGGAAGGAGAGGTTACCATCTAATGTGCTGCTGTTCGCATGGAGGCTACTGAGGGGTAAACTCCCCACTGTTGATAACCTGCTAAGGAGAGGAGTCCAGCCATCGGTACTTAGCCCTGTTTGTGTGTTCTGCAAGAATGAGCCAGAGACCAACAATCATCTCTTCCTACAATGCCCAAACATCCAAAGGCTATGGTATGAGGTAATTTGTTGGGTGGGGGGCCAGTCCCCACTCCCGGCAAATATTAATCAGTTATTTCTCCAAGCCGCTGGCTGGGTCGTCGGGAAGCGAAAGAAGAAGTGCAGGTATGTGTTTTGGATTGCGGTATGTTAGTGTATCTGGCTGTCTAGGAATGCTATTATTTTTCAGGGGGCCGAGTGGGAATCCATGGACATGTTAGGAGCGATAAAGTTTATCTCGTGAAAATGGTTGTTGTACTCATTTGGTTTTACTACACGATGTGTATTTTCAGATTGGTGCTCCCACCCTAGGTTGTGTCTAATATACATGAAATAGAGGTATAGGTTACGTGGAGCATAGGTGAACAGGACAATGATCTAATTTGATCAGCTGAAATATTTTGTTTCAACTGACTTTATATGCTATATAATAATATATGTTTTGCTTGTAAAAAAAAAAATGATAAACTTATGTGAACTACTTATATTCCAATTTTGTTAACTTGTTGATGCTGATGATGTGATCTCCTTTGGTTGAGCAATAATTGTTTTTTTTTTCTTTTTTGGTTTTATGCTACATTGACGCTCTACTAAGGACTTGGCAGTATTAATATATATCATCATTAATTTATTTTTATATTTGAAAACTCATTCGGTTATGATTCTGTTTAAGAATATAATTAACTTGTCTTTTTAAAGCTTGTTTCCGGAAGGGGAAGGGGACTGCTTCTGTGTCTTAGTGCAGTACGTGAGGGGAAATGTTTTCATGCAAGTGATTATTATCACTTCGGATGATACATTATAGTTCCAGCCAGAACTTTTAAAATTAAAAGGAAAAAGTTCTTTTGATATTTTCAGTGATATTATTTTTTCTTTTCCAATGTTTCAGAACTCAAAGTAAGACACTCCTTACTATTTGTGAACGTTTGCTTATTCGTAGAAATTATAAGAGAAGAAAATGATATGAAGATATACGTGGTCGACCAGATATATGTTATATACATGTTATCAACTTAATTAAAGTCCGGCCTGCAACTTGAGAAAGAGAAATTTGGAATTTTTTTATTGAATATAAACATATATATAGATAAGAAAAAGAACATAAAATGGTTGGTTTTTATTAAATCCAGTATCATGAAATATAAAAATTGACCTACACTACCAATTAATTCAACATCGATCAGCTGTTTGTGGGAAAGCTTAACTCTCTTTTCTTTTCTTTTCTTTTTTTTATTTTTATAATTTCAGTTTTGTTTCTCGAATTAAACTGTTAGTTAATCTATAAAATACGACAGATGTGCGGGAATTGATTTTGTTTAGTTCACAACAATTTGGTCTTGTCTTACTTAAAGCTAATATTATCACGTTACTTCGATTCTAAGGTCAAGTTTGGATTCAACGAATCGAAGCAAAATTAAAGACTACTAACTAGGTAAGGAAAAAATAACTTGTTCTCCAAACACGCCTAATAATAACAAACGAACATGTAACTAGTTATATTAAAATACGTGTTTCTTTTTTTAGAATGTTTTATTAATTGATTTATACATGTATTAATTGATTATATAGTAAAAACACCTATTTAATGAAGACTTTTTAGATATTTAAAGGATAATAACAATGATATTCAATAAAGATTTTTTATAACTTTTTGTCTTTTATAACTTATAAAAGTTTTTTATTTTTAAAAATATACAAATTTCGATAAATTGTTTTTCATATGATTTTTATAAATAACACTTCTATCAAATAATCTCTCCAGATCGTTTAGATTTTCGATTTTTCTTTTCTTTCTTTTCTTTCTTTTTCTACTTATTATGGAACTTTTCTTTCTAACATTACACGTAATAACTCCTTCACTCCTCATAACGGTGATATAGACATTCATATAAACACTTTATAACTTTCTTTATAAAAAATGTTGTCAGGAACATTCAAAGTTATATATTAATAAGAAAGGGTATAAAATCAATAGAATTTTTTCTATTCTTTTTAATAGCTAATTTATTATAACTTCATGTTTTCCTATACTAACCCTCCATGTATTAATATTTTCTTTTTCATACTCTTGGTGTTGGATATGCTCAATAAGTTTAAAATTATATACTCTTTGGTTTAATAAAAAAAAAAGAGACTAGTCCGTTATTCAATTGAAAATTAATTAAAATAAAATTCTTATTTATATGATTTAAAATTCTTGAATATGACAAGACTTTTTCACTAAAAAAAGGCTTTTGAAAATCCTAATGAAATATATGCTCGTTAGTTTAACAAAAAAAAAAGTTCTTTTACAAAATCATAAAAATAAACAAATGAATTATGGAATTATTGTATGCAATAAAGATGAAAAAAAATCCAACACACTTGAATCATGTTTTAATTTTCGAGGATATCAAAGGAAAGAATTAATAGAGTTGAACTAATGCACATAGTCACACTAACAAAAAAAAAAAAGACACTAATAATTCTATCCAATTCAACTCAAATAAAATAGGTGAAACATGTTATTGTTGTCGGAGGTTTATATTGATAGGTGATAGGGTGAAATTAAAATATATAAATGGCAACATTCCTCATCTTAGAAGTTGATCATTTTATAAAGTTGAATTAAGTTAAAGATTTTAAAATGATAGCAAAGTTTATTATAACTATTATTGTTAAATCTATTTGCAAATGTCCAATTTTGTTAACTGAAAAAGTGTATTAAACATTTCTATGAATAGATTAAAATATACAAACAAGGACAAAACATTGGTAAAATGAAAATTTTACCCGATTTGTTTTTTTTTTAAAGGCTCAAATATATTCAGAAAAAGAAACAAAGTGTTTCTTAGAATACAAAAACCGGATTAACAAACACCTTCATATCCCATTGGAATATGTTATAAGGTATTCAGCTAAGACTTATTTAATAAACATAATCTAGGATTAGCGTACCAATCCGAGAATACACACCCCCTATTAAACCCGAAAGAGTATGATAGTCATTTCCACATGATTACCTTTATAGCCATCATAATATCTACTGAATCCCCCTGTACGTTTATCAAAGGCAATCTGATTCCTAGTAGTCCAGATTCCCCAACAACCAGCCAGCCAGAAAACATATCTGCACCTCTTCTTCCGCTTTCCAACCACCCATGAAGCCAATGAGAGAAAAAGTTGATTCAAATCCCCCGGAATAGGTCATTGGATTCCCAGCCATCTACATATATTGGTCCACACTAATTGGGTTTTGGCACAAATTAAGAACAAATGATTTCTGCTTTCCATATCACTTTTGCATAAGACACAGAGAGTCTCCTCTCCTGGAATGTGAACCCCTCTGTTGATTAGATTATCAGTGGTTGGTAATCTATCCAGCGATAGTCTCCATGAGAACGCAATTACCTTGGAGGGTAATCTATCCTTCCACATTCGTCTCAGCTGGTTGGGTTCCAACTCGGTCAGTCTCGTTGAGTTTTGTTGTGAGCGCAGAGCCACGTACGCCTCAGCAACAGAAAAAACCCCATCCCTACTAGCCCTCCAACTCCAACTATCCATCCTGTCTTCCACAATGACCACTGACGGCAACACCCTCTGTAAAAGACGGAACTGATCTTCTTCCCATACAAATAAATCCCTCCTCCATACCCAAGTCCACCCGTCTGTTTCTTCTATTTTCTAGTTGATAGTAATGCCCTTATCTGCCGCTTTGTTATTATCCAGGGTAATACAAATGTAGCGTAGTTAATAGTTAAAAAAATAAAAATAAAGACGAGAGAAGTTTCTGAATTGTGTAGGGATGCAGTGGCGGTGGACCTTAAAAATAAGGTTGAAGAGCCACCCCGTTTGAATCCGTAGCCGCTGACTCAGTCGCCACGAATGGACCGGTAAAAACTTACACCGACAAAAAAACAGCTCCAATTTTATAGTATGTGACGGCTTATGTTTGTTGTTTTTGACTTTCTGCATTTGTATTTTTAACTTCCCAAAATAAAAACAAATTTGCAATAACGATAAGGAAGTGACACAGGTGGCAGATTTGACTTGGATGTGTCCAGGTTTCAATCTTCTCATTAGCTAATTTCATTTGCTTCCAGGTTGATTTTCATGGATTTTAATCTTGAAAATTCATTTAACATATTATAGAGATGAGTTCAAGTTATAGTTTGAATTGTCTTATATTTTTGCATTTTAAAGACCTAATTTTGTAAAAAGTTTAACTTTTTATAACAAATATTTTTTAATTATAAGTTTTTCACGGTGGTACATATAACATTATTATATTTACCATCAAATTGAAATTGTTTCATTTTAATAAGTGGTTTAGAGTTTGAATTCAAGATATATAATTATGTAAATATTTAAAAAAAAGTTTTTTTTTCCTAACAGTTTTACAAGATTCCAACAATATGGTTAAGGATAAAAGATACTTGTAATTAAAAAAATTATATATTTATAATTATTTTATTTATTCTAAAGTAGATTATTATTTCTACATACTTAAATAAATATATAAAATTAATAAATGAAATAGATCTTGAAACAAAAATATTTTAGAATGAAATTATGATATTAAATGTACTTTGTTTTTCTCCTGAAGTATCACAATAATGCAATTTTGAACTCTAGTATTCATAATAAATATTAACAAGGTGTTCGTGGTGTAGGTTGATATAATTTTGACTCAAAAATTAGTTGAAATTAAAATAAAAAGATAAGTGTGGTACGGTTTGTTTTGATTTAAATTAATTATAAAATTTAAACTAAATCAAAATAATATTTTGTGGTTTGGTTTGATTTAATTTTGCAATTTAAAATTTTTTATTAAGTATTAAAAAATATATTAAAAATTTTTATTTCAAAAATTTTATAAAAGTTTAATTGCTTTCAACAAAATTATATAAAATTAGTAATCAGTAATGTAAGGATCAATTTAATTAATAGATTATTAAAAAAAATAAATATTACAGAAAATTAAATGTTTAATTATCTTAGATTAATATAGTAGTAGGAGAATAAATAAATTGATATTATTAAACTAATTTTGCTAGAATAGTTGGGAGGTGGGAAGTGTAATATAATTATCATTCCTTGGTTTCAGAGAATTTTTATTGAGTTTCGAGGTGTTTTTGAAAATTTGTTTAGGAGGTGTGAATAGTGAGTTGGAACTCACTAAATTCACCCTCATTTTCTTTCTTCTTTTTCTCTTTCTTTCTTCTTTTGCAATTTTCCCCTTCTTCTAGCCATCGCTTCATCTCTCTTTCGTTGATCGAACTTTTGTCTTTTTGTATGGTCGACTTTGGTTTGACGAAATTGACGCGATCTCTTCCATTACTCCTGATTCTAAGAGGTGATCAATATAGGTATGTTTGACTGCAGTTTTCCAAACCTTTTTCCATTTGTTTTTTATCCTTTCGTTTTTGTTAAAAAGGGAAATTTCTTTGAAAATTTTAATCTCTTAAGTTCTTATTGAAATTGGAATTTCTGTCACACTCTGAGAGATTTTTTTTTATTGATTCTCCCCTTTTTGTTTAAGTCGACTTTTAAAGAGAGAAATAGATAAAGGAAGCTAAAACTTTGATTTTAAATTAAGAAATTGTGATTTCATAAGTGAGAAGTTAATTGGTTCTGAGCAATTGAGCTTTTGGTTATGATTTGAATGTTATGCAAAATTGAGTGTTTCTGGTGATTGAAGATTTCGGTTTTGTTCTTAAAATGAGTTGTGATTGAATTGATTGATTTGTAATTTGAAATGTTTAACTATGAAATATTATGATTTAAGGGTGTTAATATTAACAGTTATAGTTGATTTAACATTTTGAGTTGAATTTGGATGTTATATGAAATTCACAATTTGAGGTGATTAATGTATGAATTTGATTATTGTGAGAAATTGTTTATGTAGTGAAAATGATAATTTTGATGGTATTGTTATTTGTTGAAGATTTTGGTGATATTTGATATTTACTGATAATTTAGGTGGTGATGTATGTTTATTAATTATCTTGGTGATAAATGGATAGTTGATGATAATTGGGTAATTGAAATTGTGATGAAATGCATATTAATGTTCTGAGTGATATTGATGATGTTAAGTTGAAGCAAGTTTTGAGAATTTAATAGATGATTGTTGATGGATTACATTATGATCCATGTTATGATATATATATATATATATACTTATGAGATGTTATGTTAAAATTGTGATTTGAATGTTGGAGTTTGCAATTCATTAATAATGAGTATTGATGAATTGTGTTGTGGATATAATATGGTGCTAGGTCTGGTTCGACAATAATGCATTTGGTGTTAGGTTTGGTTACGGCTATAATGCATCAACTAGGCAAATGATCCTAGTGCTAGGCCCGGTTATGGCAATGATAAGATGTTAGGCCTGGTACAACAATATTGCACCCGGTGTTAGGTCTGGTTACGATAATAATACACCAACAGAACATACTCAGATAACAATAGGAACTCATATTTAGGAGACATTGGTTGGGTATCAGATAAGTATACTCAGACTTCAATTGAGTATTGGATGTGTCAGTTAGATATCAAATACCAATGTGGGGGAAGTCAGATGGGCACTA
Organism: Psophocarpus tetragonolobus; assembly: GCA_037954015.1. Classification (NCBI taxonomy): domain Eukaryota; kingdom Viridiplantae; phylum Streptophyta; class Magnoliopsida; order Fabales; family Fabaceae; genus Psophocarpus; species Psophocarpus tetragonolobus. The sequence continues at coordinate 38,918,244 of CM075692.1, forward strand.
CCTTGATATTTGAATTCTATGTTATTAGTCTTTCCAAAAAACTTTAGTTGCATGTTGTTACTGTTTATGTTCAAGTGGAGCATAAGTGTGATTGTTTGGTTATTAGTGCTATGTTCAGGTGGGACATTAGGGTGATTGATTAGTTGTTAATGCTTATGTTCAGGTGAAGCATAAGTATAATTGATTGGTTGTGAGTGCTTATGTTAGATGGAGCATAAGGGTGATAGATTAGTTGAGTTATCATTATTGCGATTAAGATTGAATATAAACGTAATTGTATGTTATGTTTAGGTTTATGTTGAGTATAGTGCATGAGCTTACCCTTGCATTTGTGTATATTCTGTATGATTGTGATGATCATGCTTTGCTCATGTTGGAGTGCAAGTGTGAGTTGAAGTCCTACATTGGTAAGAAATTGAGAAGTTGAGTAATATATAAGTGAGAAATACTCATAACCTAATGTCTTAAGGTTTTGGGTTGAAGGTGGTGTCATATTCTCTTATATATGGGCTCGTGTCCCATGGTTATACATCTCCCCGGTGTTTAACTCCCTCGGTTTGGACCCAACATCTCAGGAGCAGATATCAGTGATGACAATGAATTAACAGGATTGATGGTGGTTCAAAGTTAGGAGCAAAGTTACTATGTTTTGTATAAAAAATATTTTAAGTTATGTAGCAGAACATGTATATGTATATAAGTTAGACATCTAAAAAAGCTAAATGTATGTTTTGACTTAAACCAGTACCTATGTTCTAAGTATGTACATATTTTACTAAGAATGACTAAGTTGTTATGATTAGAGTTATGCCATGCATGAGTTTGTAATAGTTAAGTTTTAATGGAGACATGTCATGTTGTGTAGCTATTTTATATGAGCTATGACTATATGTAGTATTGTATCTTTTGCATTGAACTTTGAAAGTAATGTAATGTATGCTTTAATATTGAGTATAATATAATTAGAATTTTATATCTAAGTATTTGATAATATAGATAATAGTAACTTAAATAATTATTAAGAGAATTTATAGTGTAAATAGTAGATATAAATTTGGGATGTTATAATTAAAGTTGAAGTGCTAACAAACAATTTATTTAAACATTAAATTTTATTGGTTGTCATGAAATTGTATCCAGTGAAATAAAATCAAATAATTTTGCTAAAATATTTATTCATCAATTAATACATATTAATTAAAATCCTAATTAAAGATTAAGTTAAAATTATAGAAACTTAGAAAATAATAAGTAATTGTACATGTATTCTTCCTTATTTACTAAAATAAGCAGTTTGATTTGATTTAGTGCAATTTTAATATCTCAAACAGCGAATCAAATCAAACTATATTATTTAAAAATTTCAAAAGTAAAATCACTTAAACTGAATTGTTTTTTACAATTTTCAATTTTTTGTAGTTTAATTTTTTATTTTCAATTTTATTTGTTTCGATTTTGAATATATCAATTACATCAAACAATTGAGGGATGTTTCTTTTCATGTGTATTGTTTGAAGGACCATGAACAATGCCAACAAAAAATAAAATTTATTAAAATCTCTTTTCAAATTTACTAAAAATAAAAGAAAAGTAAACATATAATTAAATGTCGTTTTTTACTTTCTACCTACAGAACTTTCAATTTCAATCCCAAAAATTAAAAATGATTAAACCCTCACAAAAAACTATGTATTATCCGACAAAGTATGCACATGAGGGATCTATAAAAACTCCATTTCAATAGTACTATACTATTACTACCCACTTTAAAAAAAGAAAAAAAAATCCTCCTGCTGATCCACTCAACACTTGTATAGACGACAGGTTATTATACTATTTTTCATATTAAAAAAGTGTTCTAAAGGTCGTAAGACCATGAATTTGAGTCAAGTCTCGAACGAACGATGCAAGCAATTGCTCATAAGAAATCATAGTCAACAAGTCAAAAAATGAAAACTAATTATTAATGGGAGATGCACTTTAGGAGTGGAAAGCAGTGCGTATAACTCTGCACGTGGAAAATCAACAATATCTCAGCATGTGCTAATCTTTTGGTCAACTCCGGCTGAAATTTATAATGTCGAGATATAAAACAATGAATATATCTCACAATAATCATTTTCTATTTTCAGTTTCAAATTTGCATCATGTCCTTTAGGCTATAACTTTTGCGCAGGTTTTATTTGACTAGCGCGTTCTAAATTCGGTAAATACTTAAGTCAAATCTAATTTCTGAATTTTCAAAAAGAATATAGCTTATATATGTGTTTGCTTGGATCATAATTGGTAAAATTTATTTTAAGATGATGTATTTATGGTTAGATACTTTTTATTATAAAAATAAATTAAAAATTAATTTAATATAGTTTTAACATAAAACTAAACATATAAAAAGTTATTTAAAAATCATTTAAGGATCCAAAATAAGTTGTGTAAAATGAAATCAAACACACTAGTGTTTGGAGGATTAGGTGTAACAATAACAGCACTATCCACCTTAAGGCTTTGGTTCCACAAACGAAAACATTTCATTGGCATATGAAATGGAGAAGATCAGTAGTTGGGAGGTTGAATTGGTAAAACGTTTGATAAGGATCTTGAAGGGTACAAAGAAACATGGATAGGATTTATGGTTGAAAAAGAAGAAGCATATTTGAGAGTGAAGTTGGATTTTCATTTAAAGAGAACTATAGATCTATTCACTATGACATAAGGCTCCAAATCCCTCCCTTTTTAAAGCAATATGAAAAGCAAAAGTGCTTTCAATTGTGTATGAATTCACCCGAAAGGTAGGCATAACCTGGTTCCAATTAAAGTAGGCTGATTGACTCAAGTGGGTTTGTTTTTTAAAAAAATTACCGGTATGGGTCTGTTTTGAAACATATTACCAGCGTGGGTCTGTTTTGGTGGTTGACTCGGTCAAACCGCAACTACGAATTGCGGTTTCATTGCCCCGTCAGCAACGTCATTACGTGGAAGCCAGCGTGGAAAAACGCCCCAGTAAAACCGCAAGTCTGAATTGCGGTTTGACTGGTCTTTGACCAGCACCGTCTTGTTATCCAATGGGTAAAAAGAAACAGAAAACGATGCACGTAAAACCGCAAGTCAGACTTGCGGTTTGACTGGGGTTTAATCGGCCCCCCCTTTACCCAGCGGTTGCAACGAACGGGTGCGGATATTGAGGAACAGGCGCGGTTTTTTACGCACATAAAATCGCAGATGCGATTTGCGGTTTGAATTAAATAATATTTTTCGTCGTAAAACCGCAAGTCAGACTTGCGGTTTTATGGGGGTTTAACCGGCCCCCCCTTTATCCAACGGTTGCAGACGAACGGGCGCGATTTTTCACGCACACAAACCGCAAGTGCGAACTGCGGTTTTAATAAAATAATCATAAATCGCAGATGCGAGTTGCGGTTTATGTGGAGTTCGCCTCCTATAAATCTCCCCCCCCAACCCCACAGAACCGCACACCTTTCCGCCGCATATAATCGCAGACGTAGTTGGAAACTACATAGGGATAATCGAAGAAAGCTTTTGTTTTGTGGAAATTATTTAGAAATATTGAGGTTAGTTTTCGTATATAATATTTGTTTGTTATTTATTAATTTTGTATTTTGATATATATTATTTTGGGTATTATATTAACATAATGTTTTGTATTAAATTGTAGCAATTGTCATGGCATCATCTTCTTCTCGCCCTTCTGTTGATTGTGTTCATTCTGGACCTGTGGAGAATGACGTGTTGTACATGCAAAATCAACACGTTTCTCAACATATATGGAATGGAGAGGACGACAGAAAACTCTTAATCAGACGTGCAGTTCCCACGTATAATGGAGAAGAGTCAATTCCTCCTCAAATTGTACGATATTTGTGACAAACGGGATTTTACACGGTCGCACAGATGAGTTCTTCGTATTAATGCAGGTTTAATTAATGCATTTGTTGAGCGGTGGAGGCCGGAAACTCATACTTTCCACATGAGATGTGGAGAATGCACTATCACCCTTCAAGATGTTGCAATTTTGTTGAGTTTACGAGTAACTGACATTCCTGTCATAGTTTCAACCAATGTTAATTGGGTTGAATTATGTCAACAACTGCTTGGCGTTTCACCAAATAACGATGAAATTGATGGTAGCTCTATTCGAGTTAGTTGGCTAACTCATCATTTTGGTGATATCGCAAATTTTGAAAATAATGAAGAAAATTTACAGAGGTTTACTAGGGCATATATTTTACGCCTCATTGGTGGTGCCCTGTTTGTAGATAAATCTAGTAGTAAAGTATCTTTAAGGTATTTGTTATTGTTGCGAGATTTTGCTGAGTGCAGTGCATATGCATGGGGTGTTGCTGTACTTGGTTTTTTGTATAGAGAACTATGTGTCGCAACAAACTACAAAATAAAATCCATGGGTGGTTTATGCCTATTGATACAGATATGGGCATGGGAAAGATTCCCAAAAATTGCACCCACTGTATTACCCCCATACAAACCAAACAAACCAGTTGGATCAGGTTATTTTTTTATTGAGTATAATGTTAGTTAGATTTGAAAATATTATTTGGCAGTTACTTATATAAAATTTAATATTATTCATATAATTTTCTTAGGTGGCTACGACGGGGAAACCGACACATTGGAGCCACCGATGATTTAAAACATCATCGTCGTTTGCTGGATACAATGAAGCAAAATGATGTAAGAAAATGTATGTTATGGTTTGTTAATTTTGTGTACGTACTAACTAGTTGTGATTTTATATAGGTCATCTGGATGCCATATCCAAACGAAGTTGTGGCACAGTTACCCCCGATATGCTTAGAAGGGGTTAACGCGTGGAAATCTGTTGTGCCATTGCTTTGTTTTAATATTTGTGAATGGCATCAACCAGATAGAGTAATGCGGCATTTTGGCATGCGCCAACCCATACCCCGTCCTCCTTTGCAGCCAAAAAAATTACATGGGTTGACTATACGAGGAAAAGGTTCTGAAAACTGGCTTATGTTGTTGCAACCAGCCATTGCAATATGGCACAACATAGACCAATTTAGGGTCGAAGAAACTGGAAGTCAGGTTGGAGACCTGACATTCAACTCTGAGTACATGGTTTGGTATCGTGCCAAAACGAAAATGTTTATCGACCCAAGAAATGCAAGAGCATCGTTGTTGGTAAAATTTGTCATAGTTATCCAATTTGTTTTTTATTTTTTGCAATAAAATTTTTATGGTTTTAATGTTTTTCATTCTGTTTTTATTGTAGGGTGAAGTTGGAGAGACATTATCGTATATGGTATCGCCAGAGGGAAGAAACAAGTGGTCAGTGGACGATTTAGTCCCATATGTTGATAAAATAATGGTCTTGTTGGAAGATGAAGATCGAATCACACGAGCGGCAGTGCCAGTACCCGAAAGTATGCCTGAGGTGGATGTTCCAGATTTTCACGTTAAAGAGTCATATCGTGAAAGTCGTGGTCTAACTAGACGGAGGGACGTCGTTCAGGCAGAAGTTTATCCTGTTCCTAATTTGCCTGAACGTCAAGAAGGCATATATTATACACCGACACAACTAACTGGAAATATGCCTACTACTTACTATTATTCGTCTCAGACAGACGTAGGATCATCTTACCAAGGTCGTATACCGTACGGTGGTGGCATGCCCCAAGGCCATATTTTTCAACAAATATTTGGATCACTTCGCACACCGGAGATGCCAGGACAGCAACAACCTGCAACGACAGCAGCTATCGCCGAACCGCAATTCGATATACCTTGGGATTCTCCCTATGCTGCCGCAAGTCTAGGATTAGGTGGACAATTTGATCCAAACTCATGCCAAAATGTAAACGATGATGATGATGCTCAATGAAATATTTTTTTATTTTGACTTCAGTTTTTTATATTCTTTTTTAAAGTTATTATTGTAATGTTTACAAAAATAAATGGTAACAAATTATAAAATATGACAACGTTGCAAAAGTCCGAAATAGATAATAATAAATTATAACATATAACAACGTTGAAAAACAGAATAACATTTAAGGTAATTACATATCATCATCGGTTGGTTGAGAGCGTCCTACATCAGCATGCAAAGGGCAACTTCTTCGATTATGACCCTCTTGTCCACATCAGCGACATTTATTTTTTTCTGTGTTCGTGACTCAGTAAAATCCATTTCATTTCTTATCCTCGTTGACTTTGGACGTCCTTTTCCTCGAACAGCAGAATGGTTTGGGATAAGAGTCCAACTTTCTTCATTTTGAGGGATCAAGTCGTCATTCCCAAGAGGAAACCATTGACCAGAGTATGCACGCATGATGAAGTCATTCGTGTATACTTCATCAACAAATTGATAATAGTCTAAACTAATTGCACCACACACAGCAATTACATGTGAACAAGGGTAATGGAAAGCTTGGAATCGCCCACATTGGCAGTATTTGTCGTTCAAGTTAACAACCCATTTTTGTCCTCCACGTTGAGTCAGTGGATTAAAGGCGTCTTCGACTTCGAATCTAGTCGTTTCAATATTGTACTGACGGACTATATGGGAACAAGCGTCTTGTTGGTTTTTACGCAATGCTTGCATCAATTTATCGCAATAGACCTTTCCAGCTTCCAATTGGGACCTACCATGGGATCCTTTTTCGACAAAATATGCAACACATTTACTATATGTTGACCTTACCAAAGCACTGATGGGAATATTCCTACAATCCTTGAACACTTTGTTAACGCACTCAGACAAATTAGTTGTCATGTGTCCATACCTGTAACCTTTTGTATCGTATGCCATACTCCATTTTTGCTTCGATATGTCATTTATCCAACTACCTACTTCAGTGCTTTGCTGAAAAAATTTTTCAAAGTTTCTGTCAAATATATGCATGCATGGAGTGTAAGCTGCAAAACAACACAATACAATGGCTCGTTTATAATAATAAAAAATACAGTTGAAAAAAAATGTCATGTGGATAAAAAGAAGTCATACCTAATTTTATCAACAATTTTTTCTGTGCCATATTTTTAAATCGGGTGTTGAAATTACTTGCAATATGGCGTATGCAATACTTATGATAAGCATATGGTGGTTGCCATCCTAATGCCTCATTTTGCACAGCAGACTTAATCCCAGCATGCCGATCAGAAATTAGACAAATTCCTTGTTTTTGTGTCACATGCAGTCGTATGTGGGATAGGAACCAAGACCACGAGGACGAGTTTTCACTTTCAACCACAGCAAAAGCTAAAGGTAATACATTGCTATTTCCATCTTGTGTGGTTGCGATTAACAACGTTCCACGATACTTTCCATATAAATGTGTTCCATCAACCTGTATCAACGGCTTACAGTAGTTAAAGGCATCAGCACACTGCTTAAATGTCCAAAACACTCTTTCAAACTGTTGGTATTGACGGTAACCTCGGTTGCCAACAACAAGATCATCATGACATATTTGATAGAAAAAACCTGGCGATTTACTTTCAATGAATTTTAAAAATATTGGAAGAGTCGCGAATGATTCATCCCAGTCCCCATAAACACGCACAATTGCTTTTTGTTTTGCTTTCCATGCTTTCCTGTATGATATCTTGTATCCATATTGACTACAAATTCTCTCCTGAATCAAATTAATTCTTAAAGATGGATCTGAACCAACCATTCCTAAAAAAATTAAAAAGTTAACAACAAATGATAATAAATTAATTTAAATATTACGTTACATATGGACAAGTAACCAAACCTGATATCAAGTTACTAATGAAAGTTGAGTTTAATTTTTTGTGGTCTTGTGTCACTGCCGGATTGAGACATTGATGATCCCCACCCCATTGAGTAACCGTCCAATTGACTGTTTTCCGAGACAAAATTGCCCTTATATAAAATGGACACCCATCTTTATGGTTGGGACATTTGATAATGTATTTCGAACTTTTTGACTCCACAACATGATACGTTTGATGTGTTCGCATTGAATATTGTATCAGCGCATTTTTTAGATCTTCTTTTGTGTCAAACTGTAGACCTTTGTACAATGCATCTCCAATATTCCACGACTCATGCAACTCTTCGCCTAAAATATCTTCTTCATCAGGATGCAACCAATTAATGTGTGTATAATGAGCTGCATCAGTCCAAGGTGGACGTTGCCCTGCAACTGTAACAGTATTGTTATTCATGTGTCTGTTATTCAACAAATTAAACTAGTAAACTGTAAAGAAAATAATTATTTTTGTTAAACATACCTTGTTCCACATTTGTTACCGACAATAACTCCATATTACGAGTTTCATTGTCATCAGTATCAGATGAATTACCATCAATTGAAACGTCATTTTCTTCATCAGATGTTTCCTCACCACATGATTCACCAACAACATCATCATCATCTACTTCAACTATGTCAGAACTCATTATACCAGTGTCTACTGCAGTGCCTAAACTACTACCAGCTGATGATTTATGAACATACAATTCTATTATATCAACATTATTTTGTTGTTCAAATGCATTAAACATAATTTCAATATCTTCATCATCAACAATTTGTAGTGGCACATATTTTCCAGAAAATAAAAATCTACAAGTTAGAGATGATATAAATTCATTTAATGGCATTTTTAACTTTTCCTTAATTTTGTTTTTCAACGAAGTAAAACTGATATGACGCGTAATTCTAATTGCTCTTCTACTCCCTTAAAAAATAACACATTCGTCTCCTTCGTACATTCTTCCATCACTATAAATGAAGGTGACAATTGGAGCAGACATAATATTCATAAATGTACCTACAAATAAATAATAAAGTAAATTTAAACATAAAAAATAGAGTTATAAAAGCAATTTGTTTTTAAAAATATTTAAAAACACACAAAATTTACACATTACGTTTTTTACCTGAACAATTGGACTGTAACGTAAACCTTTGTTTTACGTCGGGTGCAACTACGTCGGCGGTTCTCTGTGTCGAATGGCTGTGCGGTTCTGTGGGGCGACGGGGGATTAAATAGCAACTGCACGTAAACCGCAGTTTGCACAAGCAGTTTAACGAAAAAATATTATTTAATTCAAAACGCAAGTCGCATCTGCGGTTTTATATCAGTAGAAACACGGGTCATTTTTGCAACCGCTGGGTAAAGGGGGGGTCGGTTAAACCCCCCTAAAACCGCAAGTCAGACTTGCGGTTTCGCAAACGAAAAATATTATTTAATTCAAACCACAAATCGCATCTGCGGTTTTATGTGCGTAAAAAACTGCGCCTGTTCCTCAATATCCGCACCCGTTCGTTGCAACCGCTGGGTAAAGGGGGGGCCGGTTCAACCCCAGTCAAACCGCAGGTCTGACTTGCAATTTTACGTGCATCGTTTTCTGTTTCTTTTTACCCATTGGATAACAAGACGGTGCTGGTCAAAGACCAGTCAAACCGCAATTCAGACTTGCGGTTTTACTAGGGCATTTTTCCACGCTGGCTTCCACGTAATGACGTTGCTGACGGGGCAATGAAACCGCAATTCGTAGTTGCGGTTTGACCGAGTCAACTACCAAAACAGACCCACGCTGGTAATATGTTTCAAAACAGACCCATACCGGTAATTTTTTTAAAAAACAAACCCACTTGGGTCAATCAGCCATTAAAGTAGATAGGGTCAAATAAAATGCTTTATTTTTTGTAGAGTTGGGCAATTCAAGCCAATTGGTCCAAGTCAGGCTCGGCTTGTTGGTTTTTTCAAATAAAATAGTTTGGGTTAGTCAATTCATATTTTTGTTAGAAATACATATTTTTAAGTCTAGTCTAATTTTATATTGGATTATCAAACAAAAGAGGTTTTTTCTTTAAAAAAAATCAAATTTTTATTAAAAATAAAAATTATTTTATAATACAAGTTCATATCAATTCAAAATAACACACTAAATAAATAAAAAAACATCATAAATAAGTCTAAAATAACATCAAAATATATTTATATATATTTTTTAATATATATATATATATATATATATATTTTAGAACAACATAATTTTCATTTATTAAAAAGATATTATTAAATAACATCAAACATACTTTCAATGTATATTAACAATATGTATAAATTGACTTCACATCAAACATATTTTTCTATGTATATTTTTTATTTAATATAATTTTAACAATAATATATATATATATATATATATATATATATATTATTAATATGCATTTTTAAAATTTATGTATTTATATTTGTATTTGGACTGGCCTAATCCAAGTCCGTTTACATAATCAGACAAAATGGACTGGACCATAAAAGTTTACTTCTATTTGAGCCTCATTTTCTAAAGTTCAACCTAATCTATTTTGTAGGCCCACGAGCCGGCCTAACTAGCCAAACCCATTTTGACAGCTCTAATTGTTTGGATGAGGATACTTGTCCTATTTGTCATATTGAGTGTGAGTCTGCATTGGATTTTGATGTTTTCCTATATGCCTGTATGTCAAGTTTGCATGTTGGCTCAAACAATCAAATGTGCTAACTCTAAACTGCTTCTCTCACTTGTGGCTACATCTAAATCATATTAGTGGGAAAAATCCCAAATAAATTCAATATGTCATCTAGTTGGCTACTCTATAACAATTTGGCTTACACGAAATGCTTTAGTATTTAAAGGAATTCAATTTGTGTGATGAAAGTATTGCATGAATCACTTCAAAATTCTCAGCTATGAATTAAAAGTAATTGTAAAAATGTGTTATTCCCCTTTTATGAGTGCTTAATACAACCAATGTATTGCATTAAAATTTTAGGACAAAAGTAAAGGGAGACACGTTATAAGAAATTTTCTTAAATTCTAGTTTCTCATATCAAGTGAATAGAAATATTCTAACTTTGTTTAAATTTGAAAATATAAAGGTCTATTGTTGATTATGATTTATGATTGAGAGATGTTTTTATAAATGTTGAATAAATTTTGCCTTTTTAAAAGAATTGCAAAATATAGAAATAAGGCTATCCATTTTTATTTAGGAGAAAAATAATTTTAAAGAGTGAAACTTTCAATACTATTTTATACTTATTCATTCTATCTTTATCTTCCTAAAAATACTATATTTATATTATTTTTCCTGTATTTTCATCTTCTTATTTCTCTTTCCCAACCAAACACACTCCTTGAAATAAGAAAGAAACAAGCTTTATTTTGTCGATCAAAATAAGTATTTGATTTAATTATTCATATTGATTTATCATTTAAATATTAAAAAATAATATCATATCCAATATTATATATTTTATTTTTCATTATGATTATATAAACGCGTATAAGTGATTTTTTATCTAATAAACTAATGATTTTTAAACAAAATTTTTGTCAAAATTTTGAGGCAGAGGAGACCCCACATGCAAGTCAAGTGAGACCGTGAAAATGGTGACCTGCAACTAGAATTACTTCTAATTTTAGTCATTAATTTAATGAGTAGGTGAAATCAATCAGACTAGAAGTTATGAATTTAGGTTCAAAAGACAATATTATTACCTATAAAAAAATGATATTACCGTGTTTATGAATATTCCGTATTCAACTACATTTGCATCAATTATATATAAAATTAAATTTCACAATAAATAAATATTTTTAAATATTTAAACTATATTGTAAATGCTATAAAAATACAAAATTTTTTAAATCGTGGATTATAATTATTAAAAAAATTAAAATTGTAAATAAAAATATTGACGAAAAAAATTATAGTTTAATTTAAATTTTAATTACAAAAAGTAAGTATTTGTTGTAAATAATATAAAATATTATATTATATATAAAATTATAATTTTTAGTGTAATTAATCTCATCCGCTTATTAAATCTAACGGCTTAAAATTTGGTTGGAAAGGGCTGCAAAGACTCCACTGCTGGAGAGGATCCAAACTCGTTTTTTAATTAGTGGGTGAAATCAATTAGACAAAAAATTTTGATTTTATATATAATAAAATATTTTATATTATTCACAATAAATAATTACTTTTTGTAATTAAAATTTAAATTAAACTATAATTTTCTATGTCAATATTTTTATTTTTAATTTAATTTTTTTAATGATTATAATCCATGATTTAAAAAGTTTTGAATTTTTGTAGCATTTATAATATAGTTTAAATATTTTAAAATATTTATTTATTGTGAAATTTAGTTTTATATATAATTTATGTTAATGTAGTTCAATACGAAATATTCATAAACATGGTAATATTATTTTTTTATAAGTGATAATATTATCTTTTGAACCTAAATTTATAATTTTTAATTTAATTAATTTCTCCTGCTCATTAGCTGGAGAGGGCTGGAGAGACTCTACTGCTACAGAGGAAGCAACCAAACTAGTAATTATAGGAGCACATATGTTGTGAATCTACTCAGTTTCTTGCTAATTAATATATTTTGCCTTATAAAAAGAATTAGTCAAATAAAAATTATATGTAGAAACAAAATAATAAAAAAATAATTTAAAAAATACATCTTAACATTAAAAATACAATTTTTTATTGTATTATTTTAATATTCATGAAACATGTTTCTTTATTAATACAAGACATAGTAAGGCAAAAAGAAAAAAGAAAAAGAAATGGCAAAGTGAGGAATTGGAAAAGATGTCCGTGCACTTAAAGTTGATATTCCTCTGCTGACTACTGTGTTCCTACTTCCTTATCTTTTTCATGTACTGTGTTTCTCCCGGTGTAGCATGCTTTCTATATATCCTAACGTCACAGTCGTTTATCGTCGTTATATAACATTATTTTTGCTTGTAAACTTATTTCTATATTTTAAAATGAAAATGAAAATAAAAATGAGAAGATCCAAAATATTCTATAGAGAATACTGAATTAGCTAAAAAACAATTTTACAATTGGGGATTATAAACTATTAGGGAAGAGAAATAAACTCGAATACCCGATTTGTTATTCTGGAACGAGTACGAAATGAAGGTATAATTACAACGTAATGGTAAGGACAAATCAAATATAATTTTGGTAGTATCATTGTATTATGAATAATAATAAAAATAACAAAACAGTTATACAATTAAGTGCGCTCCCTGTGACTGTGATAACTATATATTATGATATATATGCTTTGCTTGTTTTCTTACAGCGTGAATGAATGTTCTCAACTCAATATTGATAATTATTTATTTGCACCAAAACAATAATATTATTAATATTTTTATCAAATGTCAAAATGCAATGGTACTTCATTTTCTTGCACAAAGATTAAATTAAAATTTCAACCATGAAGTTTCGATGCCAAGCTTTACTATGCATCATAAGTGTTGTTTATAATTTATTTAATTGCCCTTTTGATGCAATGTTATTTTTTAAATTAAGCCTGAATTTGGTGTGGTTGGAAAGGATTTATCATTCTTTATTATTAATGATTATACTTGAAAGTGTAGATAAAACTCTATCAACCAAACTCGAATTTGCCGTTTTTATTAGAAAATATCGTATAGCTGAAATTAAACGAAGGGGGTAGAGCAATTTACGCAAGAGCTACACTAAAATTTCCAACTTGTGGTCGAAATCCACTCACCACCTACCACTGCTATATTGCGCACTAGTTGGTTTGGTGAAAGTGGTGCAGTTGTTGTAACAGGACTATTATATATATACTATGAGGTATTTTGTAGCATAATGCAGTACTGTTTATACTGCCGTTTGATCTGGATTTTGCTGTCAAAATTATTCGAATCAAATAAAAAAAATTAATTACAGTTTGGTTCAAAAATATTATAAAATTTAAATGAAATCAAACCAAACATTAACTGTTTAATTTAGTTTGATTTTTGTGACTTTGAAAATATGTTATTAAATATTATTTAATATAATTTCTAATACATGTTTTAATTTGAGAATTATTAAATAGCTATCGCTAATTTATTAAAAATCAAAATTAATATAATTATTTAAAAAATAAAATTTTATAATATATTTAATTAATAGAAATTATAACAGTGTTGATCATTATTTTTTATTTTTCGCATAACTATATTCATCACATATCTGATAGTACAATTATGACACAGAAGATGGTTTAAATGCATGTTACAATAATATTTTTATGGTTTAAATATGATTTTTTGTCTTTTTTAAATTGATATGCTTTATATTTTAATTATTATGTAAGTTTTTTTATGTTTGTATATGACAAATCTTCATAACAATGTCATGTGATAAATGTCTCATTAGTGAGCAAATGTCACATCTGCAACGATGTTACAGATACCATCATGATTTCAGTGAGACTAAAAAGTAAAAGTATAAGTATAAGAAAAACTAAACTAAAATAAAAATTTATCTGGACTAAAAATAAAAGAATACACATAATAAAAAAGAAAAATAGAGTTGAGACAAACAAATATTTAAGTGTTAAATATAATGTATAAATTTAAAACGTGTTCATGATCACATATGTATAATATGAATGCTTATTGTAGTGTATTAAGTATTGGAAAGGAATATTTATTTTTTTTGGTGATTTTTTGGAGTTGAAAACTGTGTGAAGGGGTTTATAATAATTTACAGACTTTATGATCAAGTTAGTTAAACTTCCTTGATTTGGAAAGTAATTAACAACACTTAAATAGAGGAAATGAAGAAAAATCGAGAACGATGATAAAAGATTGATATATAGATACAAACTTTTTACTTTTAAAATATGTAATTTTATTATTTTAATACTCTGTTAATTATTTTTATTTGAGAATTTAGTTATATAAATAATAATAGTATTCAAGATTTTTTTGTTCTTGTGTTTTTTAGATTTTGTAAATTACCCTAATTTCTTTTTTTACATAAATATGCCATTTTCTTTCTATGATTTTTATTTTGGAGCTATTTTTTTTTTCATTTTTAGACAAAACTTTTAGTTATTATATATTATTTATTCATTTTAATACAAACAATATTAAACATAAATATTTTCTTTCTCTATAACGTATTATTTATTGATATAGCCATGCAGGTGGGGAATTAAATGTGGACTGGATGAGAGAGTTGAGCACACATGTTTCAGGAGGTGCTTACAGAGCGAGGCATGGGAGGGGATAGGAAACAATGATTTTTGTGGTGTGGTTACTTGCCAATTTTACACCTATTATTTTATTTTATCAGAATACGTGTTGTATTTGAAAAAAGACTTTTGTTTTAAAATAAATATTACATTTTATTTTTAATTTTTTTATGGGAAAACTAAATAAATATATTAATAGAGTATCAGAGCTATCATATCTAAAGTCCAGCTTGACTTGTCACAGATGGATTGACCCACTACATTTTTAAAAAATACAAAACAATTAAAAAATCATTTTGTCTTTTCTAAGTGATATATTTTTATTAAAAATTTAAATAATTTTAAATAATTTTAAATATCAATATTAAACCAACATACAAAATAATTATTAGGATAATAATATTTGAAACACATAGCATTAACATAAAAAGATAAGAATATAAAATAGAAAAAAACTAGGTAATTACACATTTAATAGGTCATGAACCTGACTTAAACCTAACTAACTATCGAGTTAAGTGAGTTGGGTTAACAAATTGTTCCTATTTAATAAAATTTTGAATTTTCTAATCAGATTTGACCTGAACATAAGGTAAATTAGATTAGCCAATTTGAGCAAGCCTATTTCATATATTTAGGCACACACTCAATGTTAATATAAATCTTGAGAAGGACTAAAAAAATATTGACATGAAAGGTGAAATAATTGATAAAGAAATATAGGAAGATGTAAAAATATTACCACTCTATATATATATATATATATATATATATATATATATATATATATATATATATATATATATATATATATATATATATATATATATATATATATATATATATATATAACAAAAGAGTATCAAACATTGTTATTTTCTCCCTAAATATCTTTTCAGTATCACCATATCATATATATTTTTTATTCTTGTGTGTATCTCTAAGAGTATGTAATGTAAGTGGTATTTAGTTTTAGACATTTTCCTGCAATAAAATATTAGTACAACAACACCTTAATTGTTGTGTAGTACTGAGCAGATTTCCAAATTTAGCATCTAGCATCATGTAACACCTTTTTATGAAAAGCAAGCACTAACGTTTGTTTCCATTGGCAGATACACATTGTTTCTATCAGTGTGGAGTAATATAATCAGCTGGCTGGGAATCCAGGGACCTATCCCGGGGGATCTGCATCAACTGTTTCTATCATCATCAGCATGGGTGGTTGGGAAGAGAAAAAAGAAGTGCAGGTATGTTTTCTGACTGGCTGCTTGTTAAAGAATCTGGATGACTAGAAACCAGATTGTCTTTGATAGAATTCATGTGGAGTCAGTAGATATTATGATGACTATTAAGATCATCTTCTGGGAATGGTTGTCATATTCTTTTGGGTTTAATAGGGGGTGTGTCTTCTCGGATTGATATGTTAACCCGAGAGAGTGTTTATTAAGTATGTCTTAGGCGGAGAAGACTTATTTCCCATGTTCTAATTGGACATGCAGTAGTATGGTGTTTACATTCTTGTACTTCAAGAAACTCTTAGTTTCTCTTTAGAATAAAATATTTGCTTTTTAAAAAAAAAAAAAAAGATACACATTGTCTATGTTCCTTATTTGTGAAGAAGGATCTCACCTCTTTCACACACCGTGAGTATCTCATCTCTGTGGACAACATTGTTTTAGTTGGAACAGCAATGAAAGCAATATTGATGTGACACATTTTGTTTAAGTCTCCTTTAGAATATAAAAGGTGCCCACCCTGGAACGCACAAGCTGTGAATCACTGAAACTTAACTCGCAATATAACTTGTTTTTTGTTTTCCTTTCTTGGATCGGGCTGCGCAATTTAATAACTTGATAGGGTTGAAAAACTTTCCAATTCCAACTTGCAAGACATGAATAGGAATGTGGGATAAAGACATTACTTTCTTCTTACCTACCGTTTTCTCTCTTTGATTACTGCAAACTCAACCCTTCTCATCAATAAATTTTCTACCTACTGATATTCACCTACCCCTCTTTGCAATTCTAATATATAATTATTTTTCATTTTTATCATTAATTATTTGTTCACTTTTATAAATATATAGAGAGAGTGTATGACTCCAATTAAAACGAATCGAGAACTTGTTAATAACAATTAACTAACAACTATTAAATCAAGATTATAATACTCGATTTAAATTTTATCTAACCATTAGATCTTTAAATATTTATAAATAGAAGTTAAAATTATAAAATATTTCAATTTCACGACGACCATAATTTTTTTTTTTGAACAACAAAATGTATTTCATTATATTATAGGAAATAAAAGGCAGTTGAAACACAACGTTTCACCCTGCCATACAGTAAGATGGCTACACACAGACTCTGCTCCCCCAAGCCTACATAACTATCTCATATTCATCAGACACAATCTAGGATGGGAGCATCAATCAGAGAATACACACCCTGCATTAAAACCAACAGAAAACAACAGTCACTGTCACGATAACATTTTTATGGACATAAACATGTCAAGTGAATCCACCTGGACCCTTTGAAAAATGACAACATTCCTTGACAGCCAAATGCACCAACATACTACGATCCAAAACACATACCTGCATGTCTTCTTCCGCTTTCCCACCACCCAGCCAGAGGCTAACAGAAACAGTTGATTCAAATCTCCCGGAAGTGGTGTATGTACCCCTACCCAGCTGATAACTTTATACCACAGCGTTTGTATAATCGGGCATTGTAAAAATAAATGATTCTTTGACTCAATCCCATTATTACAGAAGCTACAAATAGGATTGAAACCAGGGCCCTGAATCCCTTTCCTTAACAAATTTTCCATAGTGGGTAATTTGTCTCTTAGCACTTTCCACGAGAACACCAATACCTTAGATGACAACTTTTCCTTCCACAACCTACGTAAATCCTGGGTTTCCACAAAATTCATTCCCAATTCAGATCTTCCTTCTTTCAACACTTTATATCCCCCCCAGCACCTGAATTCCAGCCCCACTCATCTGATTCCCGCTCTACCAATACTACTTGGTTTAAAGACTCCTGCAAGGCAATAAGCAGCTGCTCCTCCCAAACGAACAATTCCCTCCGCCAATCCCATTTCCATGATGATAATAGGCCTCCCGACTCATATTTATCCTTGATAGTGATGAGCTTATCCTGTGTCAAAGCATACAACCTAGGGTACAATACACAGAAAGCTGTATCTCCCATCCACCTTTGCTCCCAAAATAGAGTCCCCGATCCAGCTCTTACAATCCTATTAACTCTAGTTTTGAACCACCCAGGCAAATCCGCATTTGGTCCATCAATAGCTCATATATCTTTCCACCATTGAGATGTGTGTGTAAAAGACATGGGCCTATCCATATATCCATTTACCTCCCTGTACCTGCTCTTCAGCAGCGGACCCCATATAGCCATATCATCTGACAGAATTCTCCACCTCCACTTTGCCAGCAAGCTAAAATTAAACTTCTCCAAACACTTCACACCCAGCCCTCCCTCATCTTTTGTCCTACATACTTTTTCCCAACTAACCCATGCAATTTTTGACTGACTCTCATTACCTCCCCATAGGAAATTTCGTTGCATCCTCTTGAGAGACTTCAACACTGCCTTTGGAGCCTTATAGAAGGAGAAAAATACAATGGAAGAGCAGCTAGCACTGAATTAAGTAATATCAACCTCCCAGCGAACGTCATATTCCTTGCTTTCCAACCTGACAGGCGCCTTTTAAACTGATCAATAACTGGCTTCCACACTTGTGCCCTCTTAGGGTTTACTCCCAGTGGTATCCCTAAGAATTTGAATGGCAATGTACCAACATTACATTTTAGCATGCCGGTAGCCGCAAGTGTAAATGATTCTGACACATTTACACCGTAGAAACTGCTCTTGCTGAAATTAACCTTTAAACCTGACACCATTTCAAACCCCCTCAGAATCACCTTCAGATACCATATAGATTCCAAATCCGCTTCACCCATCATAATGACATCATCTGCATACTGTAGCACTGAATACTTGACCTCCTCTTGTACCTTTATGTCTTTGTACAAGCCTTTTTGGATGGTTGATTTAAACAATGCTGGTAATGCTTCTGCCACTATCAAAAACAGAAAAGGCGACAGAGGATCTCCCTGCTTCAACCCTCTCTCTGGTTTGAACTCTGGAGTAGGACTTCCGTTTACTAGAACCGAGACATAGCTATTCCGGACTAAAGCACTCATCCACAATCTCCATCTCCATCTGAACCCCATCCTTTCCAACATATAATCCAGAAACTTCCAACTGACCGAGTCATAAGCCTTCTCAAAATCCACCTTGAACAAGAAGCACAGGTTTCGCCTTCTTTTTGCCCAGTCCATCAGCTCATTTGCCACCACTACTCCATCCATGATTGACCTGCCAGACAAAAAAGCCGTCTGAGTGGGCGATATTATCCCAGTCAACACTTTTTTCAGCCTCTCAGCCAATATCTTCGAAATAATCTTATGCACACTTGATATCAAGGAGATGGGTCTGTACTGGCTTAGCCCTGAAGGTATGGCCACCTTTGGTATGAGCGTAATGAACGAAGAACTCACCCCTCTGGATAATATCCCGGACCCATGAAACTCCTGTACCGCCTTAACCACTTCTTGCCCAATTACTGCCCAGCATGTTTTGTAAAAATTCATTCCAAACCCATCGGGCCCTGGGCTTTTCCCACCTTCGCATGCCCACACGGCCACCTTAATCTCCTCCTCTAAAAAAGGCGCCTCCAGCCCCTGCTTCTGCTCATTTGATACTTGAGGAATAGGAACTCCATCTATTGTCGGCCGATCCAACCAGCTTTCCTGGAAATTTACTGTAAAGTGTTCTAATATTTTGGCTCTAATATCAGACACTCTCCAGCCACTCCGATTCCGACTGTATTTCCAATATGGAATTTGCATGACATCTCGACTTAAAACAGTTGTGAAAGTACCTGGAGTTATTGTCTCCATTAAGAGCCCATCGGACCCTTGATTTCTGTAGCAATGCATGTTCCATCACCCTTGCTTTAGCCCAGTATTCTCTCATAAGATCCTTCCTGGATCTATTAATCACCTGGGCGCCCGCTACTAGCTGTTGATCAACCACCTCCATTTCCTGAACCCTTTTGGCCAGAAAAAGATCATCTTTTTTCCACACATCTTCAGACCACTTTTTTATCTCACCTTTAATACCCTTTAGCTTCCTTGCCAACTGGTACATCTTCCACCCCGAGCCCTGGCCTGAGTTCCACCTTTCTTTGATCAACTCTCCAAAGGAAGCCTCTTCCAGCCAATAATAAAAAAACTTGAAAGGCTTAGGTCCCCAATTCTGCTGATTATCGTTTGTACTTATCCAGCAGTGATCAGAGAATTCCCTGGAACCAACCCTCTGTGTCGTAACTCCCCATTCCTTCATCAGCTCCGGTGAGAATAGAAACTTGTCTAGTCTGGTAGCTGACTGTCCATCAGGTGAAATCCATGTGACTGCTTTTCCAATGACTGGGATGTCTACCAATCCCATCTCTTGGATAAAAAAGTCAAACTCATCCATCTCCCGTCTCGAATGAAACGTCGATCTTCCGATAACCTCAGACTTTTGTCTAACCGCCTTAAAGTCACCACCAACTACCCACCTTACATGCGGAAACCCTCTTCTAGACATCAATAAATCCTTCCAGATCTTTCTCTTTCCTTCCAATGTACATGGGCCATAGACGTTAACAACACAATTGACCTCATCTGAGTTCCTTCCTTTGAAAGCAACTCCTAGAAAGCCCTGTCCTTGAATCTACCACACCACCTCTAGCATCTCTTTCCTCCAGATTGTAACGCATCCCCCACTCAAACCCGATGATAGAAGTATTCTCCAATCACATTCGATACTCCCCCATACCTCCTTTATCTCTCACTCCTTCAAACTGGAACATTTTGTTTCCTGAAACAAAACTACATCAATCTTATTCCCCACTACCAACCTCTTAATACGCCTCCTTTTCACCCTCTCCCTAAACCCCCTCACATTTAAGGATAGAAGCTTCATTTAAGCTACCCCTTGATTCCTCCTCCCCCTGTTTTCCTTTTCCGTCTTATCTCTCTCTTCCATTTTTTGTAATTCTGGTATATATACGTCATCCTGTTGCTCCCCAGTTACTCCTATCACCTTCATTGCTAACCACATTTGTCACACATCATTTTCTTCTCCTTGTTTCTTTTGGCTTAATTCTCCGGTGGTCTCTCCTGATTAAACCTTCCTACATCGCTGCCGTCAACACTATGCCTTCGAACCTGCCTCCAGGTTGTAACCAACTTCTTTTCCCCCTTCCCTCCCTAAGACTTTTCTTCCGTACCCACACACTCCCATTGCTTGTAATTATAAATCTTTGTAGCACATGACCCCGTCTTTCTACTATCTTCTACACAGCTATTAATTTGTGATTCTCCTTTCCCGTCGTCTTGCCCAGCAGTTCCGTTGCCGAAATCTATATTAATTCCATTCATCTGGGTCATATTAGCATTAATTCCCGGTTCCGAAAAACTCCCACAGCAAAAATGCTGTTTGCACCACTCCCCCACCAGAAAAGGCCTTTCACCCGCAAGCTCCTCGGCCCAATTTTGAGTGGATCCGCTCCGGCCCAGCTCGAAACCACTTCCGTGACCCGCGTGTCCTTGCTGACCAGGCTGACGTAAAGCTGTTGCGTCAGCCTTATCATCTCGGTTAGCGTGCAGAGTCATCCGGTCGCCTCGCCAGCTGGGGCCCACGTTGCCCGCTTTTCCGCCTCGACTGTCGTGCTGCGTTGACTGAAGACCTGCGCCGCTTGCTCCGCGTCCACGTGGCGCACGCTGATTGGTCGTGCTGTCGGCCTGCAGAGGGGACACGAAAGTTGTGCCCCTGTCACGTCGCGGTTCGCACTCCCCGATGACTGCTTTTCCGGCTTTTTCCTTTCCCGCTTGGCCATTTCGGTACCCATTTTCTGCTTTCGAGGAGTCTCTCCTATGACGTTCACACACCTCCCTTCCCCAGCTTTCCACTTCCGGCTTAGTGACACAATCGGTGTCACGTTCCTCGTCCCACGCTTTGCCGTCGGCGTTACCACTCCCGGTGCGAAGCCTAACATTTGCAGACTGCTCGTCATATATTTCCCCCTTTTGCCCTCCGCGCTCCTCCGCCGGAGCCACATCCCACCTCCAACCAAACATTTCCTCCTTTAACGCCGCCAGTCGCTGCTCCGCTACGAATGACTCGTCGAACTCTCCTTCTCCCTGACACGAACTCATATCGGAGGCGGATCCTGGGTACCACTCGTTTCTGGATTCCTTGTTCTGTTCATCCCCTTCCTCCGCCACTTTTATATGGAACAATCTACCGTCTATCTCCAGTCTCACCACTTCCTAGATGGGCTCGAACACCTTCCGGGAGATGAGCAACCGCGCCACATCAAACCTCTCCTTCCTAGCTGTCTCGACGCCTACCTGCTCCAGCTCACCATAGGGTGCCATCAGAGTCCGGAAGAATTTTTCACCCCATACATGAAGCGGGACCCCATAACAGCCCACCCATACCCTTCTCTCTGTTTCCACCTGCCCAGGTTCCCACTGATATATCATCTGAAACCATTCCTTGATCCATTCGTGATTACTTTCGCACGCCTGTTTCAACCTTCCCGGAATGCCTTCTTCCAGCAGCACCTTATTCCCTCCCATCGGAGTTGCTTTAACATCGTATATTTCATGCTCCGCTAGAAATTATTGCGTCCTAAATGCTGCTCCTTTACCTATTACCTCGCCAACATAGGCTTTCTCCAGTCTCCTTACTTCCTCTGCCTCAGCTGCAAAAACCAGGGTCCGACTTGTTTTTTCCTGTAGACTTCCCCTTTTGTTCTGTAGGCTCCCCTGATTCATCCCCTCCTGTCTTTGTGTTTGCCTCTCCCTAGGTGATCCGACCGCCTTTGCATAAGACAGTCTTTTGCTTTCATTCTGAAATCCTATCATTTCTTCCTTATGTTTTGGTTTTGTTTGGTTTGAAATCGAGTTCCCCACACTTTTCATCTTTGCCCCATACTTGACTTGAGTCATTGTTTTTTCAAATATGGGTCGATTGACCCATAACTTCTCACTACCAATGAATATGTTGTCCAATTTCACTCCTAACAAGTGCACATCTTCCACCCCTGTAAACCGCACAAAACCAAATCTCCTACCATTTCTATCCATTTTTTTGGAATATAGACCTCCCGGACATCCCCGTATCTCTTGAAAATCTTCCACATCTCTCTCGCCTTGTATTCATCCGGAAAATGTGTAAAGAAAAACGACGTTAAACCAACTTTGCCTTTTCTGTTCGTTTCAACTATCTGTATCCCCCTTCTCTGCCTTATTCCATCACCACCACTCCACCTTCTCCTCCCCCTCACCTCTGTCCAATCTCCTTCACTCTCCATTGATCGAAAGTACTTCTATACTTGTATATGTGTTGGCTCACTTATTGCATGGTTCTCTGGATTATGGACTTTCTCAACAAGAGTGTAGTTCCCACGACGACCATAATTAACGTCATCGCTATAACCATTATCATTACCATTACGGTTTTGATGAATTTCATATTTTATTAATTAAACTAGGTATATAAAATTTCATATAATTTTAATATTGTTTGGTACGTATCAAACTACTTAATTTTAAACATGTATACTCATATAAAATTATAAATTATATAAAATACCATATGATCAATAAGATAATTATATCATAAATTTTAACAGCTGAATTGGTCAATTTTTTTTAGATAAAGTTTCAAATGTGTAAGTTAATTAAGTTTTATATATCATAATTATATTTTTTTTCTCTTTAAGATATATTAACTGCTAATTCTATTTTATATTGATTAATTTATATAAATGATTGGAGGAGCTAGGAAGTATAAGTTAATTTTAAAAAATTATTGCTTTTGATTTAATTTGTAAAAATAATTTCTAATAGATTATCACTACTGAAAAATATTGGTTTTTTAACTGTCAAAAAATATAACTCATAAAGATTGACTTATATATTGGCGGAAAAATTCAGATAAATTATATGTAAAATATTTTATGATTTAATTTTATTTTTTTCACTATAAAAATAAAAAAAAATGTCAGTAAATATAAAAATAAATCTATTTTATATTATGAAGCTATTTTTTTAAGATATACTACTTTAATAATTTAAAAATAAGATATATAATTTTAATTAAAAAAAGTAAATAAGAGAAACTCCAAAGTTATTAAAAATAATGGTAAAATATTCAAATACATGATTGAGTCTTGAAGCCAAATCTTAACAATATCAATCATTGGAGGAAAAAGAGAGTTGACGTTCATGGAGATATCTTGTTCTTCTCTAAGAACATGCAATAACAACCAAATATTAAAAAATTATTTTTCAATATCTCTCTCATCAGTTCAATATACAAGAATAACTATTGCAGAATTTACAAAAAATATAATATTCTACTAAAATAAAAAATAAAATAGATCTTCAGAATGATATGACATCGTGGAACTCACCAACAAGTGAACTAGATAAAAAAGTCTAATGTTCTGCTAGAGATGCTCTTGTATTATATACAAGTAAAAATAGCTGATGCAATATAAATTAAGAATGCTAATTATTTTTTTTAGATTCTTGTAGGAGTCGAATACAATGTTAAGAAGTTTATAACAATTCACACACCTACTCAATCAGCTGAGCTAGACCCTGACGAAGAATGTTAATTATTATCATGTAATTTTGTTGATTTTTTTGTTGTTAACTGTAATTTTGTTGATATAATATGGTTATTTTTAAAATGTTGGAGCTTTATATTATTAATAAAAAAATCATATAAGTACAAAAGGAGTGCATTATAAGAATATTTGCTATTATAATAGTCACAAGACCTGCTATATATAACGCGGACAAGTTACACTGGATTCAAGCTACATGGATTTTTATTTTTTTTCAACAGAACAGTTGTTAACGAATTTCCCCGTAATTCACGCATTCTGTTTAAACAAACAGAGAAGATCCATGACCCAAGTTACATCGGATTGAATCCACTTTACCATATAATTAACAATTTTAATTTCTCCGCGTAATATTTTGACATTTTAAAATATAAGAAAGAGTTTTAAGAGTTTTTTGCTCTTTTTAAAAGAATTTTTTGCAATAATTATTTTTTACTAAAATATGTTTATTAAGTTATCATTCATACCCATAGTGATGCTATTGTATTTTCTTTCTCTATTAATTTTTTTTATAAGCTAACAAATCTTATTAATGATGCATAAGATAAAAGTGATTTAGCAAAAGAAGTGTACTCTCCCGAATCACATAACAAAAACTACAAAAATAAACAACAAACTAATAACAAATAAATGAAATTAAGCACATAATGCAAGATTCATCACTCATTCTGTGAATAAATTAGACTCGTTGCGTGACATTACTCCTACGTACTTACTTGAACCGCTTGAATTATATCATCGTACTCTACCCAAATTTTTGGAATCAAAAACTAATCTTTGCATTTGATAACAATGACTACGACATTGGTTATGCAATGTCGTCACTAACACCAACTGGGAACAAAGCTTATACCATATCAATGTAGCCGACTGACAAATAAAAAATGCATGATAACTCGTTTCCACTTCTTCCCTGCAGAAAGTACACCCAATTCCTTCCTTGTCTAGTATTTTTCTCCTTAAAAGATTATCCCATTTGGCAATCAGTCAACAACCAACCTCCAAACTAAACCTTGGATCTTCGAAGGAAACTCGTCCACCAGCAGAAGTCCAAGGAGTCAACCTTTGGAGCCCCTAACTCAAAGGATAGGACCTTATAAGTAAAAGACACAACATACTTTCCAAAACTGTCTGCAGTCTATTATCATTCATCCTCAATCCCTTTTGTTAAACTTACCCTTTCTAAGTTGGCCACTAGCCTTGCTATCGAGTCCTCCCCCATCCAAATAGCCTCATTCTCCACTTCCACCTTGAATCCCTCCCTTCCCCCTTTAACTCTTTAATCGTAACATTTTTACAATCTGCCAAGCTAAACAATCTCCTATGTACATATCACTAAGGCTCTTATTTGCTAACCACCTTTCTCGTCAAAACATTATCTCCTCTCCATCACTCAACTTTCTTTTAATATCAATCTTATTAAATCCAACGGTTCTTGAAGTTGTCAAGACATTGATTTGATGGTTTAGTGATTGGACGAGATAATCAATAGTTGAACTGATTGAACTAATTTATATTAAAAAATTAAAATAATATATGTAATATAGCTTCATAATTCGACATTTAAAGTTAACATCATCATAAACATAAAAACAACAATATTCAAAATAACAATTAATATAAAATTCATAAACAATAACTTAATGACACAATTTTTGAAACAAGCTGACATGTCATCAATATCTAAAAATTAGAATTTAATATTCTAAATTATAATTTTAGATTTGGATTATGGTCACATACTTCTTCTCTAGATTTAACTCATTCTTCATCAAGTGATACATCATCAAAATAACATTATTTTCTTTAATCATAAAAATGGCTTTGTTTCAAAATTAAAAAAAAACAAAATGATTCAATTTAACTAGTTTCTAGTTTTTAACGAAACAGGTCGGTTAAAACCAATTTGAACCAACCTGACTACATACCAATTTGCTAAACTTATTGAACTAGTAACTCTTTTCTTTTCAGATCTATTTGCTTAGTTCAATCCAATTTTAAATTTTTAATAACTATGCTAATAATGTTAAAAATAAATTTAAAAATATTATATTTATAGACAAATTTAATGTTAATATCTAAATTTACTTATTTTATCAACAAGTGTAATTTGTTGCACCTTATGATTGGAGACAAAGGTAATATATTTTTTAAAAGGATTAATTATTGTTTTCAGTTATGTTTTTAACTGAGCCTTGTGCCAATTATTGGTTAT
Organism: Psophocarpus tetragonolobus; assembly: GCA_037954015.1. NCBI lineage: Eukaryota > Viridiplantae > Streptophyta > Magnoliopsida > Fabales > Fabaceae > Psophocarpus > Psophocarpus tetragonolobus. The sequence continues at coordinate 38,945,308 of CM075692.1, forward strand.
TGAGTCACAAATATATATATATATATATATGTTTCTTGTTATTTGAATGGAGGAAAAAAAGAACCTTATTTTGTTAGAAGTTGTATATTGATATGATGAGTATATTTTTGTAAATATAAAAATAAAATAATATAAAATGTAAATAATGATTAACGTGTATGGACTATGGGGGTTGAGTTGACAGAATAAAAAGAAGAGGAAGTAGGTAAAGAGGTGGATGTGATCACGTGGGTGGGCGGTGTTGTGTTACTCAGTGTATCGTCCACTCTCCGCTCTTTCAGACAACACACGTCGCTTGCATCAGATCATCCATTCATAATATTATGTACGAATCACTTTTTTACAAATCATCCATCACACTAACTTATTTCGGAGTATTAACTTGCTGTTTAGATTAAGAGTTTTTTTTCTTCTTTTTTTTTTTTTAAACTGATTTTTCATTTTTAACATTTAAAAAATATGTTTGATTTTGTTTTATATTTTTTATTTTAAAAAATAATATTATTAAAAATTCAATCAATTTTAGCTAAAATATTATAAATTATTTATATAGTTTAAAATATATTTATATATTACTTTTTATATAATTATAATATTTTTATTAGGTTTTCATATAATTAATTTTTGAAAAACTGAAAACATTTCTTTTTATTTTTTTTATTTTAAAAATATTTTCAACGAAAATATTTTTTAAATTATAACTAAACATATTTTTATTATTATTTTCTGTTTTTTATGAAAATAAAAATAAAAACAAAAAACGCATAAAGCAAATGTCAGCTAATATTGTTTTAGTATACGTCACATGAGTCTTTTATAAGAACTCATTTTCACTAAGATAAAAAATTATATATACATATATATATTATAGCAAAAACATGTAATTGTACGTGTATCATTATTATTCAAATTTAAATTATCTATTACTTATAATAAAAAAATTCTTTTTGTCATATGTCAACTTTCATAATTTTTTTTTAATTTCTTTTTTATCTTTTCTAGCTCTCTTTTACTTTTATTTTTTTCCTCTCTATTTAATATTTATTATAAAGCAAAAATCGTCTCATTAGTCAAAAGAAAAAACTGTTAATATAATAATAATAATAATAATAATAATTTATTATTTTACTATTTTTAATTTTGTGGCATAGCACAATTACCAAAAGTGCAATTATACAAGTTCAATTATGATGTTTGATTTATAAATAAGGTCTTAAAAAAATCTGTATTCTTATTCTTCCACATTTGTTAGATTCAAGTGAACCAAATAAAAGATGATATTCGCCTCAAAGCCTTGGAACCACTTACTAGATCATGCATTTGATTGCAATGACTATGAAGGTTCTAATGTAGTGTCGAGTCTAACTATCACTAGACACATAATTTGACCTAAATAAGATAAGATCACAATTGAAAATCACATGTAGACATCCAATTAATCTTTCTATGATCCTCAAAACCTTCATAGAAAAAGTCTTGAATAGAGATTCATAGAAAAGTTTTGAATTATAAATAATACATTGGCAATGCCAACAAAACAAACTTAATGAGCATAATTTTTTCTGCCATTAATAGCTTTCTATGTTCCTAAATTGATAATTTTCTCCATACAACATTCATCATATATTTCCACATTTTTTTTTAACTAGTAATCTTGATAAATCCAAATATTTAAAAGGAATGTTACTCCTTTTACAATTCAATAGCATAGATTTCTTTTCCAACAACTAATATTACATTCATTATAAAAATATTAGAGAGTATGATATTAAAGCAAAATTTAAGTGAGTACCTAATTACATCCGTGGACTATGATATTTAGGAGTATGAAAGTATTTAACTAATATTTTTATGGAAATGGAATTATTTTATATTTGATTTGAATTTGTATGTATAGAGAGGAAAGAATTTAAAATGATATTGAAGCAAAATTTGAATGTAGTTGCCTTGAAAAATTCAGGGGTCATGGCTAGCACTAACCCATGACCAAATTATATCAAACTGATGATGTTAAGAACCTAATAACACTAAGATAGTATCCAATTTCGTAAACTCATCCATCACCTACCACCATCATTATTAGTTTCTTTTCGTTTTCGTTAATTTCTAATGTAAGTATACTGTATAGAACAAATTATATTGAATGTAGCATCAGCCCTGGTATACCTCAAATGAACAAAAAATTTAATTAGTTGGTCAAAATTCTATTTAGCATAACAATTCTTATTTGGGTTTCACCAAATTCCTGTATGCTAGTGTTGCCTCAAGCGTTGTAAACTCCATGAGGACCCCTTATTCACATTACTTTTAAAAACAATGGGATATGCCTCCTGAAACCCTTGTTAGGAGAACTTTCAATGAAGAGAATCATTGTCAACCTTAGCCGATCATAACCATCGATTTTGATACAAGTTGTTGGGTCCAAACCAAGGGGGTTAAACACCAAGGAGATGTACAACAATGGGTCAGAAACCCGTATATAAGAAAATATGACACCACTTTCAACCCAAAACCTTAAGCATTAGGTTATGGGTCTTTCTCACTTATATATTATTCAACTGCCCAATATGTAGGACTTCAAACTCACATTTGCACTTCAACAGCCAGTTATTGTGCAAACACCAAACGAGTTTGATAGATATATATAAACATTATTTCTAAACTTCAATGGAGGAATGCATATTTTATTAAATTTGTTTTTGACAAATTCAAACAGTAATGCTAACTCTTTGCCTTTGGTGTTACCGTTTGTTCCAAATATTCGGATGCTTAGCCATGATTTAAGTGTTTTTTTATATTAAAATTCAGTGTTAATAATATTTTATCCTTTTTAATTCCCGCAAGTTATAACATCCCAAATTTAAAGAATATCTCCAAGTACAAACTTGTATTTTCTTTTATTATATTGTGAAAGATTAAGGCAATTCATGAAAATCCACAAATAGAAGTTTAACTTTGCCTAGTCAGTGAAAGAATCATGGTAATATAATTTTTCAGATAATTATTACAAAAATTAGTAAATTTATCCTACATTAAAAAAATAAAAAAAAACTATATTGGGTTTACTCTATATTTTTTATATTATCATTTAATATTATGTTGATGAAAAAATATATCTATACCATTATATAAAGAAAATTCACTTATTTAGTGTACATGTATTTTAGATTATTTTATTTTTTAACTATTTTTTCTTTAACTTCTCTAACTAATTCTAAAAACTATATTTTTTTTAAATTGATTTAAAAAAAAATATTTGGTCCAAATAATTATTTTAAAAAATAAATATCTAATATTAAAAAATAACTTCTCAAATTTTATTTTTATTTAAAAACTTAAAATAAAATTAACCGTTGAGAGGTTGAGGCACATAATGTTTGTACCTTATAAGTAACAATAAAGGAGATCAAAATTTATTTTAAATAACTTTTGATAGGTTTTCTTTCATGTAAGTAATATTTCTAAATTGATTTTGGATTTAAAAATTGACTATAAATTAAAATAATTTGGAATAATTTTCATGTTGAATCAATAATTTTATATTAATTTTACTGCTAACTTACATTTATAGGGAAAATATTTAAACATATATTACATGTTTTTAAATTAATTTTAATTAAAATTAATTCTGTAAAATAAATTATATTTAAAATTAATTTTACTAACGCAATATGCAATGATTATAATTATTTTACATGAGACACTAGGATTAGGATCTTGTCTCTTGTTTGTTGGAGATATTTAAATAAAAAAAATCTGATTTTATCAAAAGTTTAATCACATTTCTTAATTTATATTACTTTTAAAGTATTAATTGGTAAATTAAGGGATATGATCGAACTTCAGTGTAAGTTTATAACAATTAAACTCTTTTATGAATGTATTTGTATGCTTAATATATATTTTTTAGTATAGTTTACTAAATGAATATAATTTCATAATATTGGTTTAGATTTTAATTTGAGTTTCATTGATATACACAGTCACAGCCATTTATTTTGTTGATTTTACTCATTTTAGATTGACCATGTATACCTATTAAACTATTTTAATTTTATTATTTAAAATTTGACTATTGTATAACAAAATTCTCTCTCTTTTGAAGTCATTTGTTTTCTACTCTAGAGTAAATTATTCTCTCCGTTCTCAAGAGATATTATATTACATTTTTCCTCTTTTTGGACTTAGTTTGTTATTAATCAAAATTTTCTTATAGTATTTATTTGTAACAATTTAAGAATATAAAGTCTTTGTAATTGTTTTCGTTTTCTATAGGTCTAAATTTGAGAATTATATGTTGTTTATTACGTAAGAATTCATGGATTTAAATATAAAATTTATTTTTTAAAAAATTTTCACTATTTTTATTGTGGGTTTGATCAAAATAAATTTTTTATTATCTTTTAATTAATGTAATGTTATATTTTTACATAATTACTGGAAAGACAGATGTTACATTAATTCTATTCTAAATTTGCTTTGTTGAGACAGACTGTTATTCCTGATTAAATACCTCATGAAATCTCTCTTTTTTAGAAAGTTTCAGTATTTGAGAAAGTATTTTTTTTTTTGCTATATGCTTGATTTAAATTATTTTTTGGAAATAAATGTAGTTTGATTATAATCTACTCTATTTATGTGGTAATTATTAGGGTAAATTTCTAACTAGAAGAATTATTTTTTCACAAAAATAATTATCGGAGAAAGATATCAACTCTCCATGGTAGAAGAAATGTGAAAACGACTTCTATTTTAAAAAATAATTTTAATAATAATATATTTTATATGTTAAATGTTAATGTTGTTAATAATGTGTTTATAAAAAAATAATGTTAATTTTGTTTATAAACCAAATATAATATTAAAACATAGATATATAATATTAGACCACTCAAAATGCTTATAAAAAATTAGAGTTCTTCAATCCTATGTGATATTAGAAGAGTTCAATTGATTCACATAAATCTAATGAATAATATAAAAGTCCTTGTTACATATTTGATTTCAGAAATAATTAGAGTCCTTGTTTCAAAAATTGTCCAAAATGTGTTATTTTTCCTTTTATGTACGGCATTGCGTATCAAATGTACCAGGATACGCATATAAAAAAAAAAAAAAAGTCTAACAATTTAAAACGGATATTGACGTTGAAATGCACTAAAATAAGTTTGTGTAAATTGGTACTGCTGTGAGCACGAAAGAATCTGATGAGAATGATATTCAATTATCACTTTTTATTTATATAATTTTTAAAGTAATAATAAATAAAGTTAATAAATTTTTATAATTAATTATGTATATTAATTAAACTTATTTTTCTACACATATTAAATAAAGTTAATAAATAAATTTAAAAATAATAATTATAAAAATAATCTTATTATTATATTTAAAAAATAAATAGACATTTATTAGAATTATTAAAAAATTATTTCATTAAAAAAATTAAATATATTACGTATTAGTTTTTTAAAAAAAAATTCTCAAATGTAACATTGATTTTGAAAAGAAGAAAGGGATTATTCAATAAGTGAAGATATGTGGTCAATCATTATGGAGTGGGATAAAATTGGAGACCATGTAATTAATGGGGCAATGATCTGTCCTAATTTGGTAGAAAATTTATGGATCATTAATTGTCTGTCTCTGCCTTCTTCAACCATAAATCATCTTTTTGGCATGTGGAAAGCATGTATATATGACAAATTTTGTGCCATCATAATATTTTAGATTTTAGCAGGTTTTATAAACGAAAAATAATATAATAATATTTAATTAAAGTTGTTGTTAAATGAATAATTTTCTATTCCATAACTATAACTCATTTCGCAACATAAGCTTAGTTTTGTGAAAGAGGGCTTTAATTGTATTATGAAGAATACATTTTTGAGACAGAGTGAATAATCTAATATAATTAAATCTCAAATTGAGTAATTATGATATTATTAATGAAAAAATAATATTTTTTATTATTTATACAATTACAATATATTTATTTGTGGTTAATAAAAACATAAAAATAAGACGATAAAAAAACATAAGATGAAAATCTTTTGTTTAAAACAAATAGGATGGAAATTAATTTGTATATTAAAAAATATGATAGAACATAAAATATGAATAGTTATCGATGAAGTTAAAATTTATTATATTACAAAAAATAACATAGACAAACAAGATAAATTGTTTTGTATATAATACTATAATTTATATAATAAATTGATTAAAAGTAATTTTTAATTTTAAAAAAATAAATTAAAAAATAAATAAGTAAAGGATAAATATGTATTTTAATGTTATAAAAGATGTATAATTAATGATTGTGAATAAAAATAGAGTTTAATTGATATAATGATAGTAAATCATGACTCTTAATTTACGTGATTTTTAATGTAGTAATGAGTAAAATTAATAAATTTACCATAAATCAAAGATCATGATTGAATGTCAATGTATTTATGTCTCATAAAAATAACTACCGGTAAGACGAGCATAAGTATTTCCTTTATCATTTTCATTTCTGTTGGAGAGCTGGTATATGAGAAGAAAAAAAAATTATTTAAAGTAAAAGAGAAAAGTTTTAAAGAAAACTTTAAGACGATGCTCACCAGCAAATTTATATAGAGATAAATATACAGATAATGTTTCACAATTTACAATTATTGTAAAACATTTTTTTTTTAATGTGTAACTACAATAAGACTTACTATAGCTGGTAAAAGGGTTTGGCTAGTCTGTGAAAGTGAAGCCAATTGTAAAGAATGAGTTTTTTTATTTAACATCTATTTATCTAAATATTTTTTGAAAAATTTAAAAATAACCTAATTATCTCTTTCAATACCTACCATAGCAAATTAATCTTAGTTACTCACCTTTTAAAATAAAATATCTTATTCTACGAAATAAGCTTTTCGAACAAGAAAAAAATTAATTAGAAAACTTATTTAATTATTTATATTATCTTTATAAAATTTTATATTTTAAAATATAAAATAAATAAAATATAAAATTTTATTACGGAAAACCTTTTCCTAATAAATTTTTATATTTAAAAATTTTATATTTTATTATTTTAATTATAATATATATATATATATATATATTTATATTATATTTATAAAATTTTATATTTTAATAATATAATTTGTTTATAATATAATTTTTTAAAATTTTATATGATAAACTATAAAATTTTATTATGAAACCTTCTCTTAAATTTTTTTTATTATATGACAGTGCACCATTGCAATTACTTTGAGTCTAATTACATGATATTAATTACTAGAATTATTTTAAGTATAATTACTTTAATTACACTTCTTGTGGTCCCTAATTATTCTAATTACTTTGAGTCTAATTGTTAATTATTCAAGTCTAATTACTCTAATTGCACTCCTTGTTGTGCCTAATTACTCTAATTCATTTGAGTTACTCTTATTACAGTGACGTTAATTATACACATATATATTAATTTTGAGAGGAGAATAAAGTTAAAATTAATTTTTATATTAATTTTAGACCACAAAAATAAACTATTACACATTGTTTAATATAATTTTTAGTATTGTGTTACTACTTTAAAAAATGATTTATGTGTAAATAGATAAATAAAGTCATTTTTAATTTTTTTATCTCTGGCAATGTACTATTACAGAAGTAAAAAAAATTATAATTTTTTTTGCTCGGTAGTGCATTGCCGAAAAAATAGAAAAAATTGCAAATTTTTTTATTTCTCTAGCAAATTTTTTTATGCTCCAACACAGAGAAGTAAAAAATTTGCTATTTTTTACTCTTCAATGATGCAGAGAGTGAAAAATATAGGATATGTTATATTTTTTCAGGTGGGAATTAAAATTGGGAATTAAAATTTGAGCAGTTGCGAAATGAAAAATCCTATTTTTTTTTTACAATGTGATCTAATAGCTTGTTTGGTTGGACAACTTTACGTTTTACATTTTTTTAAAAAATTTATAAATTTGAAATACATATTGGATTAAAATAGGCTATTGAATTTGGATCTATATTTTTTTAGCTCAATAAATTGCTAGAATTTCTTCTATTCTGTATCCAAACAAACTAAAAAAAAATTAAAAAATTAAAATCAAACTAAAATAACTTTAAGAGACTTAAAAAAGCATTACTTTTCAGAATCCAAATTGTTATTCAAGTCTAAAATAGTGTCGTTTTTTTTAGGAAATCCAAAATAGTGTTGTTTAAAGGTATGATAATCACATTCTTAGGAATATTATTCCTGGAAAATTCTTAAAAATATTAAAAATGGTTTTTGGTTAGATTTTAACATTCCTAAGAATGTTTTAATATTTTAAAATACTTAAAATAGAAAAAGTTAAAGAGTTTAATTGATATACACTATAGTGTAAATTTGTTAACTTTATTTATCACTACTTTAAAATTCACATAAATGAAATGAAAAGTTATAATTGAATATCAGTATAAAAATCTTTTAGATTAACATTGTATATCAATTAAACTCAAAGTTAAAATAGAAGTTACATGTAAGTTAAAAGAAAACAACTACCTTTATTAATACAATATACCTATGCTTGAGCATGACAATAAAAAAGAACTAAATCATATAGTAACCACTCTCCTGAAAGTAAGCAATATCCAGATATATTTTTTCAAAACTTGAAACAACATTGAATAACCAAAAATAAATATGAGCAGAAAATAAATATCCCATTTCAGATATAACTAAGCCAACCAAAAAAAGTAACCACTTTCACCATACTATCCTAGAAGGACTTGATAAAACGAAAATTCAGCAAGCATACCAAGTGGCAAGTGCCCCAATAACACTCGAATTAAAAACACGTCGACAAATTCTTTTTTTCTTGTTTAGATCATCAGATGTCGACATTTTTTCCCCATTTTGTTTCCCCACCTTTGACGCAGTTGCCAATGAAGTAATGAAAAATAAGCCAAAATGGTAGAAGTCAGTTTCCATCTAACCATTTTTTTCCTTTGATTTTGTTGCAATTACATATAGTAATTCTAACCCTATGTGTATATAACATACAAGGAAATAAAATCAGCAACGAGGATTGGTACACGGAGACAGCAGTCCTGTGGCGAGGAACTTCCTACGGTAATCCTTTGATCTACAGCATGAAATGCTTCACAAATCAAAACAGCCCAAGGATCACTGCTTCTGTTAATGCATAGTGAAGGCAAAACGCTACAAGTTGTATGGTGCTGAAGTGGGAATTTTGCGAACAGCTTCTTGAGTGCCAACTGGTTTGTTGGATAATCTACGCTTATAACGTTTGAGAACAGATGCCAAATTCTCCTTTCCCTTTGGGAAGGCTACATCACCAGCTGCAGTTCCTGTACGACCTTTCCGGCTCGAGATTGCTATCTCCACATCCTTGACCATCTCAAACACCACTGATGCAGTTGTGCATTTCCCGCGGCCTGGTTTTGAGGCAGGGGGCAGCATCCCATTGGATGGAGGTGAGCTTGATTTCTGCTGGTACGTTGAGGGAACTTGGAGGCAAAAGCATGGGGTCATGGGAGTACGAGGCTTGGAGAAAGCCATATCAATGATGCCCTGCTCATAAAGGGGATAGAATTCACAAATTATGACCAATGAAATGTAGAAAACTTGAGAGTAGTTTTGACTTGGAAAGGCGAAGTTGTATCATTTTCAGCAGATTATGATTTATGACATGTAACAAACAACACCCATATTATAGTGCCTATTTGATGAATCAGTTCTATATTGACATGTGATTAATGCATACAAATATCATATTGGAACACCTCCAAGTGAACAAGATAGGGAAATACCCCACTCAGGATAATAATATCAAATTCTCCATGAGGCATGAAACAGCCAATATCTCCACAAATATTCATCCAATTTTAGACTTAGTGAATTCTTATGAAAAACGCAGCTAAAGCTCAGACTTCCGGGTTACTAAATTTACCTGGAGGCGATTGAGTACGTAAGTGTACTTTCCCCACAGCTCTGGCCGGCTCTCCATTAATGAGAGGTCAAGAACACGGTGGATACACCACACCCCAAAGCTTATTATTATGTCTGCTCTCCATACACATCCTTCCCCACAGTTGGGAACCGAGGTCACAGATAAACTAGGCCAATTAGCCTCATTGTTCTTCATTGAAGAACAAGACTTTCCATCAGAAGAAAAATAACGAGTTTCTCCCACATGGTTGGCCTGGTTCATCTCTGAGGTTTCAATTTCATAAACAAATTTCTCCCTAGCAGCAACACGATCAATCAGATCTTCATCCGCACCATCATTCTGCTTAAACAACCAATCAGACCCTTCCAATTTTAAGAGTTTCAAAATACAATGTCTAAAGGATTGAAGAAGTTTGCGATCTATATCCACAACTGAAGTTGTTTCTTGAGTATTTCCAACACTTTCTGTTGCAGCATTATGAATTTTATCATCCATCCCAAACTGCTCAAAAGGCTGTCTTGACCAGAGGGATCCGGTACCCAAACCAGAACTCAACTGAGAAGAAAGCACATCACTGTAGACTTTTGATGGAGAGAGTACATCAAAGGCTAAAGGGGCTCCGGTCCTCGATCCAGAATTTGAATATAACAATGGTTCATAATGTGTCCTACTTGCAGAAGATCTGTATCCACTAACAGAACCATCCCATGGAGCACTCTTACCAAACATGTAAACATCCCTGTGAGGGATGGCATATCCTGAAATGTCTGGCAAGCTATGGTACTTCTTAGCATTAACTGAACTGACTGCATTATCTGCAGGTCCTGAAGGGCGACAATCATGCTGGGACCTCTCAGATGGCAACTGGCTATTCTTAGAGACAGCAATGTTCTGGAACCCAGGGGGTTGGCTTAAACCTGAACCGTTTTGCAACTTTTGCCCCATGGCAAATGCAGAATTCCTGTAGTTGTTCATATTACTCATAGAATTCCTGTAGTTGTTTGTATTACCCAGGGAAGGGGATTCCATCAGACCATTATCAGAATTTGTATTTTTACCAACCTGATTAATATATGATGCAACCTGATAACCATGTATAGTAGCTGGCTGATAATCCCAGGTCACAGACGTAGGTAGATTTCGTACACTGGAATAGCGTCTTTTTTCTCCAGCACCGAGGATATTGAGGCTGGAGGTCTGAACATATTCATCCATAAACTGGACAGGATTTGCCCGCACTGAGGAATAACTCCTTCGAGGTCCATAGGAAGGCTCTAAATTACTTTGCATCCTATGCTGCTTGGGAGAGTCATTTGGAGCAGGGTTCACTAAAGTATCTGGAGCTCTACTTGCTACTGATAGCAAGTATTCAGAACATTCCTTTCCACATGCATCCATTTTTTGCAAAGAACCAGCGAGTCTTGAATCTACTCCCAATAAAACATCAAGTTTCTTAGCCTTAGCTTCCTGGGTAAATTGACCATGCAAACCATAAAGCTGTCCCCAGAATTCATCAAGAATAGCAGCTAGTTGCCGTCTTGCACCGCGCCCTAAACCTGCTAATCTTGAAAGACTTCCAATGCTATTCCCTCCATCATCACTTTTCCCAGTAAGGCTCCTGAGTGACGCTGGGCCATCCAATGCTGAAGATGGGGTTAGCGAGACCACTTTTGATGTTTCTTCAGTTTCCCATGAATCCCCATCATCATCATCCCTTTCAGCAGTTGAATCTCCCTCAATTTCTACAGTTTTCTCAACAGGGACACTAGTTTCTGTTTTTAAAGTTTCGCCATCTCCCATTCTAATCTCAGAAGTCTCATTATTTACAGCTGGTACTACCTCTGATTCTGATGTGGAAGTCGATTCCTTGACAACAGATGTGGGAGAACAAGGAAATGATGTGAAAGGAAGAGTCTCCCTCACAGTAGTCACAGGAACATCAGGCTCCATGATAGTTTCAGGTAGATCTTGATGAAAACTTGCAACTGGAACATCTGAATATTCCAGGGTCCTTGCTAGAGCTGGTGATGGTTCATTCACCGGAACTGATGCATCCCCATGATATCTTGTTTCATTTAAATCTGTTCCCTCATTATCAATCAGTGGATTTGTTATGGCCTGTGGCATGTCCCAGTTCCATGCCTGATCATCCAACTGAACACTTGAAGATTTTAAAGGTGTGGCAGCTAACCAAAGCATCAGACAGAATGATGCAAAAGCAGTACAAAGAAGGACCAAATAAGAAAGGGACACACCAGTCCCCACATTCCATCTCAAATTGCCCACCCAATCACTACTGCCAAATATCATTTCTACAACAAAGACAATATTCAAGCCAAGCATCCCAATAAATATAATCAATGCCAAAAACTCCATAAATTGAGGGATCTTGTGTACCCCCATTATTGATCTAGATGAGGCAATCCTAAAAAGGGGGATCACAGAAGATGGAAGTTGCAGAGCTACCACAATCTGAGTGAATACAAGTAGTTGATACATCCCTTCAGCTCCTGAATTCCAAACACAATAAAGGGCAGGCAGAACAGCTATTACTCTAATTGTAGCATAATGAAGCCAACCGGGAATATCCAATTTTAAGAAACTGTGCACAACTACTTCTCCACCAAAGCTCCAAGTTAATGCTGTTGTTTGATTTGAAAAAAATAGAATGAGTAAAAAACCAAGCATGGCTATTGGACTACGTAACACCTGCAATAAGAATCTTACAATTAGATTTGTTCACAATGTCAAGACAGATCTCACTTTATAAGTTGTAAAAAAGATATCAAGATGTAGATCAATCATGGATGGAAAGGAGACCTGTTCCATTGGCGATAATGCATCCTGAAAAGTAGTCAAAACAAGACCCATACTGTAGAACTCATTGGCTGCTGCATACATGAGTGCATTGTTTACCAAATAAAGGCCACTGAAGACACAAAAGATGGCCAAAAAATGGTTATGACACAAAGCATCCCTAGAAATGGTAGTTGATCCCTGATGCCACTGCAGAAAAGTAATCAAAGTCTCGAATTGGCAAAACAGTATTGAATATGAAATGGAACATTATATCATTATATGCAGTCCTTTATGAAAAATGCAAGTAATCAGACCAAAAAAACTTAAACAATATACTTTCATGCAATGGTTCCCAAAACACTGGACCAGGGCAGACCCAAAGTAACTTGACTTAGCCAAGTCTAAGGAAGGGATTGTGATCACCCCCTCCCCACTTAGCCATTCATACTGGGGTAGTTAATAACGGTTCCAACTTCCAACACAGACTAAATAAGAGGAATTTCAGAAATTCCAGGGGGACATTTAATGAGTCAACTTTATATTCTAGATGATCATTCAATGGATCAGTCTGGGGCACGGTGCACCTGAGTTACAGTCAATCTTCAGGGATCATGGCTGATTTTCTCACATGTACAGAACTGAGGTATACCTGTCAGTACATGGCCCCTGCTCCCTAGCTTTTAAAAAGCATCCTAAGAGCTGAGGTTTTAGCAGAGTTGTTCCTAGATGGTACACAGCTCCATAAAGACTACATATGCATAAGCAGGATTTAAGTAACCCAGTTTCAATAGCTTGTGACATGACATCTTCTTCCTTTTTAAAATAAACCACACAATAAGATTATTTTATGCTTCCAGAAACAATCCAGGGCACCTGATTTCTGGAGAATTATAAAGTAGAAGAGGGCAAAGAACAAAACTTGTATCAGCTTATTAAGCTGATCTCAATTTTTATTTCATGGAGCAATACATTTCACACAATTGACCTCATCGTTAAAGAATAAATCTATAATAGACACCGAGTTTTCTGAAATGCCCCCAAACTTCCTCATTGTTGGACCATAAAATTGTTTCATTAAGCTTTTATTTTAGGATCTTAGTATTACAAATTAAAGCAAAATCAGAAAATTATCAAAATGTGGGAATTGCATTAAGGGAGAACAAGCAGCAGTTATAAATTATAAATTAGTAGTTTGAATGATACAAAAGGCATCACCGTGAAAGACAATTCAGAAAGTTTACTTGTAAATAAGACTACCTTTAACCAATAGAAAATTCAGACAAAATAAGGAAACAATTAAACCATCATAAGATGCAAAAATGATACCGTGATTACATATTTTAAAACGAGCACTCTAAGCATGTTTTGGTTTAAACCATCAAATTTTGTGAGCAACTATCAACAAAATAATATTATCAGATAAAATAACACTGATTTCGATAAAATAACCATGAACAAGGGTAAAAGAAATCAGCATGCAAAGATTCGGCTAAAGCTATGTTAAACAAGTAAAGAAATGATAAAACAAAGATTTCTCCAAGGGGGGGCGGCGGGGCGAGTTGACAAAAACTGCTCAAAGTTCATGTCATCTAGCCAGGAAAGAGTATTCCCATCTGGCAGGAGGAAGACATTTAAATCTTAAGAACAACCAGATCACAAGATGTAAGTATATCCAGAAGAACAAAAGATATAAGCTTGGAAAAAGCATGCCATAGATGCGGATTTTAGAAAAATTAGACATCGCACAAAATAATACCTGTACAATGGAGGAGTGAAGGTAGAAGTTGTGAGGCACAAGAGTTGCTCCTAAAAGACTCATCAGTACAAATGCACTCTCCCCACTCAACTTTGTTAGTATTCCATTAATGGATAATGGAATGTCTGGTTGATTAATGAGTGTTCCAAGTACAAACAAAAGAAATACAAAAGCTGACACAAACAGGCTCACGATCTTTGCCTTCTCAATGTCCTAGAGAAAGGATATTTCATAAGTGTATTGTGGATCAACAGAGATTGATGAATAAACGAATAATGATACTTACCAGGAAGACAAAAAGAAGGAGATGGAAAACAGCACCAGTAGCAGTTAAAAAGACACAAGTGAACAAGTCCCACCCAAAAAGAATATTTAATCCATGTGCCATGCCCAAGATCTTGCAAGACAGATAAATCAAAGGGGTATGTCAAAACAAGTCCAGCAATGTATATAATGACTTGAAGCACTGATACATCATATTCTTTACTAAAGAGCCAGGAAAATACTGAAGAAAAATCAAGAGTGAGAAATATTACCATGTTAAGGTCTAGCATAATCACTGAAAGTTCAGCCTGAACTCCAAGAAGCATGCATGTCCAATTATCGTACTCATCACTGCAAATCTTTGGTGGAAAGAAAGTAAAGCCCCATAAGCAAAACACACTGATTGTAGATTATGCATGAAGTTCTACAAGAGTGTATATCTGAGTGGGTTCGTAGGGATAGAGAAAATCTGGAAACCAACTACTGACTTAGTAACCTACTCACCAAACGTATTAAAGAAACACCATAGAACCGGATTCATAACTCATGCATAAACAAAGTTAAGCACACGGCCTAACACGTTCCTTTGCTTATTAGTTACAGGATGGAGGAAACAATTAATATTAATAAGTAATGTCCTTAGTTTACATCCAGAAGGGTAGAATTAAGACGGTACAGAAATGACCATTAATCACCATATTTTAAAAACTTCTAAATTTATATGCCAAATAATACTGCATCAACGGTATAATTATATAAACCCGTCACATGGAAGGTATAATACCTGAGCAAGATCTTTTCCTGTGATAACACCTATCTTTGCTGATATGTACTGACAGAAGATGCCTGTAAAATTGAAGATAAGCGTGAAGGCCATCAGATCAAACCCAAATCGTGAACCCCCTTCAACAATTGCCACCCACTTTCCAGGGTCAACATATCCTATAGAAATCAAAAGCATAGGCACAACAGCAGGAAGCGACCGGTGAAGAAAACTGGGAGGGTGATTAGCGTTCAGAGTCTCTGCTTCCATTTTACTCTTTTAGTACCACCAAGATAAATGCTACAGGTAAATTATGATACTCCGAGAAACACTTGGGAGTACCAGAACTCAGTGAACCATAAATAATATAGCTGCTAGATAAGTATATTACTAGCAAAAGATTCCATATATATTACAGTTTACAAGTCATCCACCAAGATGTTAGCAACTTAAAACATTAACCATAATAATCAAGATATTTAAAGGACAAAGGACTTCAAACTTGCAAGCCAGAACAAGACACCCGCAACAATTCAACCACTAGCTTCTCCTCGTACCCCAGCAACCAGCCAATAGTGTTCCAACATAAACTGTGATCATCAGACACAAATCTGACTTTATAACTAAAGTCAACCTGCAACCATCCCAAAATCTCTTCACCACAACCTTATAAATAGATTCATTTTTCACATGGTTGAAAGTTAATCCAATTCATCTCAAACTTCCCAAACAACCCCTTACGACTCTCAATGCTAATCCAACAGAGTACCCCCTGATAAATCAACCTCCTCGAATCCTGCATCAAATTAATTCACGCAAACGACTTAACGACCGTAATAAAAACAGCAAACATCTCAAAAAATCCATCAACACGAAGATTAATTACAAGAAACGCAGAAAAGGACGCAACAAATTTATTTCATCTCGCTTAAAATTGTTTTAAAACGCAAAAAAAACAAAAAAAAAGAAGTAAATCAAAAGTAAACAAAATTTACAGCATCCACCAGAGTTAAATATAACAACAAAAACAGCAATAATAAATTAGATCTTTGTGGAGGCAGAACATAACAAAACGCAATAATTAAGCTCCAAAACGCTAAAAAATAAGTTCAGAAACGTAGGAGCAAAACAAAACCCTTGTAATATATAAAAGAGGAACTAAAATCATGGGGGTGGATCCGATGCAGAAGAAACGCAAGAAGAAGAAGAAGAAAGAGAAAAAAGGGAAAAAAAAACTGTTGCACAAGTTTCAACGAAAACGATGATTGGGGGGTTTTCATTTCATAACTGGGAATTAAAAAGACCGTACAGTTTCAGAGTCTGAGAGTGGTTAGGGTTCTGAAATCGTTACCTTTCTCTGATTTTCTTTTCAGCTGCCACAAGTCTCTATCTCAGCTATTCTATTTACTCCTGCAAAGTAGATCTCACGGGATCATATATAATATATATATATAAACAGAGAATAAATTATTAAATTGTTGTTTAATAATTTAGCCTAATTAATTAGTATGTCCTACTACTAACTTGTGTGAACATGGAGAGAGAAAGCTCGATTTTTCCCCGGAAATGCAGAGAGAAAGCTAAGAAAGAAAAAAGAAAATTATGGCATAGGTGAAGGGTTTCAACTTTCAAGCTGTTTCAACTTTCTAGGCCACATAGAAGAGAGAGAAAGTGTGAGTAAGTGAGTGCAGTCAGGAAAGAAAGAAAACAAGTTTTCTTTAAAAACGCTATTGCCCTTCTTTATCTTTCTCAAGTCTGTTCTATTTTTCTCCCTCATTTAGTTATTTTTACTTATAGAAAATAAATGAATGGTTTTTCAAGAATTAAAAACAGAATTTTGTATTAGAAGGCATAAAATTATATTGTTTTATAAGTTTAAATAATATTTATATGTTATTTCTAATAAAACATAATTATTTAATCAGTACTTAAAAAAAGAATGTTAACAGAAAAATCCATAATTTATTTTCATTGTTACTAGGAGAGCAAACTAGTAACTTTAGAGGACAACCTAAAAGAGTTATGATATTTTAAAAAACAAGAAAAGAAAAAGTTAGCAATAGCATGCAATCACATATATGATTATTTTGACAGCTTTTATCTTAGGCTCTCTCTGTCCTCTACGGATAGGAGCAGCCATTTCACTTGCTGTTCCTATTGGTCTTCTTCTAATCATCTGGTTACTGTTGCTGAATTTGTTGACATATTAAGACATGATCCTGAAATAGAAATCATGTCACCCTATCTCCTTCTACAGAGATTTACATTGGATTATGTTATGTATTTTTATTAAAGGTATCAAGTCATACAGAAAGAGGTGTTACTTGTAATGATAAATAAACATGGATTTTCAACGCTAATCCTACATAATGCTTCCTAATTTGTCATGGTGCATTTAATATACCATCACATATTTATAAAATCATATTAATTCAGACTATACACTTATACTTCAAATTGTTTTTAATTGTTCAATAATAAAAATATTTGTGTTTACCGTATATTAAGATCAAACTTGATAATTAATATGATCAATTTAATTATGTGATACATATAACCAATAAAAACTAAATAAAACCGTAGGAGATAATATTTTTTTAAAATGAAAATGTACAACTCAAACTAGATAATTGATTAAAAAATAATAAATCAATCATCTTTAGTAATAAATGAGACATTTCGCTATTAACAAAATAATTAGAGAATGAAAAGGATATATTAGAAATAAATTCTTAACTAAATGCATAGAAAGTTTAAATTATTTAATTAAATTTAATTTTAATCATCATTTTAAATATATCTATATATGTTTTATAGTAATTTTTTACTTTTAATTTTTAAATAAGTAATTATTGAAAAAATAATTAATAATAAAATTAAAAATTAAATATGGATACAAAAAAGGTGAATTTCCTTTTGTATATGTTATAAATTATAAATAATAACAAAAAATTGTCATACCTTATTAAAATTAAAAAAAATTATTAAGATTAATGCTATTTATATATAAATAAATATTAATTTTACTAATTTAATATTAAATAGTAGTTTATTTATTATATATTTCTAAATTAATAATTAAGGATAAAGTAGTAGCATTATTTTCTTATCAATAATTAGTTTTAAATAATTATTTAATTATTATTTCATTTTATTTAGATCTTAATTTTTTTTATAAATATATAAATTAAATATTATATTAGTATTTATGTTCAACTTTATTTATTTTGATGAATTATTCAATTTAAAATAGATTTCATGAAACTAATTAAAGGTGATAATTTTATAGATTCATGATTAATTTAAAATAATACATACAATTTTAATTTATTAATAATTAAATATATAAATTAAGAAATAAATTATTATATATAAGTATAAGTAAAATTTTTAATTTAGTTATTGAAATACTATATTTTATGAATATCAGTTATTAAAAATAATAATACATAAGTTTTTTTTTCTTAAAGTTTTACAAAAAAACACTTTTGATTTTTGAAATTTAATTGATTCTTGAAATTTAAAAATATTTTTTTAGTCCTTAAATTTATTTTTTTTGTATTAATGTTGTTCGTTTATAATTTCTGATATATTTGATTATATCAGATGTAAAATTGAAGATTAATAGAGTAAATGTTGAGGAGGAGAGTGATTTACGAATGTAAAAATATGTTTTTTATTATTAATTTTTTAATAGCATTAACGGAAAAAAAAACTAAAAGTGAATTAGAGATTAAAAAATATTATTTAATTTTAAGAACTAAAAATAATTTTTTTAAAACTTTAATAACAAAAAATTTATTTAAATCCTAAAATAATATACATGGACACGCAGATACACAAAAGTATAATGTATTTAAATTCAATTCAACTTTCTTTCGTTAAAGATTTACATCAATTACGATGTAAGTTAACTACCTATCTCAATTGGTGAAGGTGTGTTATCATTAATATAGTTCAAAGCAGCATCTAGGACCTAGTGTTATCATTAATTAACCTACATACTCAATTTATATTTAAAAATATAAATAATTTACAGTCTTTATAACTTTTATCCATCAAAAACTATAACAATCATAAAATATATAAATAAGAAGGACAAAAATAAGATAGATAAAAATAAAATATATTTATATTATATAATTAATGAAATTTAAATGGTTAACTAATTGACCACTTGAAAAATATAATAATATAAATAATACAAAGATATATATGTATAATATATATTATAATTGATATCAAAATACAGAAGAATTTTTTCGGTAGAGTGATAATAATATGTTATCCAAATTGAGGGTATTAGAATTAAGTGTTTGTTTAATAGTAGTTTTATAAAACTGTTTTCAGTATTTTAATATTTATAAAAACTAAAAAACAGGTACAGTTGAAAGTAGTTTTGTTTTATTTTTGTTTTGAAAAATCAAAATACAATAAGAATACGTTATTTTTTGTTTTTTATTGATAAATTTTTAATAAATATGAACAATTTTTTTTATTTTTACTTTTTTCAAAACAATTTTCAAATAACACTTATCAAATAATTTTTTTTTCTTTCCAAAAATAATTTTTAAAATTATTCTAAAAAATTCTTTTCAAAAACTAAAAAACAAAATCAAATAACCTAATAAGTAAGTCTTACTAAAGCAATGGTTATAATTTTGTTTTTAAAATTGGCAAGATAGACGGATTCCAAGCCTGCAGGTTGAAGTGCATGCTTGCATATCACGCAATTTGTATGTGTAGAGTCACTCTTTCTTGGATAGTACTCACTCATGTCCAAATTACTACTAGACCTTAGACATAGTTTACATGCAATATATAAAAGTTTGCATAAGAGTGGTGCAAATATTTGATTTTATTTTTAAATCCGGCACTTGCCTGTTTAACAATGTGATCCCTTGATTGTACATGCAGTGATAAATGCTACTTTATACCTCATACTAACATTACTCACCGGTTTTTTATGTTGATTTCCCAGCTACTTTCATGGAGTCTAATTAATTGGAAATAACATGAGCGTGGTGAAGTGTTGTTCCATGGTTAAGTTGGATGTGGAAGGAAAGTACTAATTATATTGAATAAAAAACATAAAAAAAAATCTAAAATATTTCGTTTCTCAAATTTCATGAGAATAATATCTTAAATAGATCCAATCATATCTTTGTAATTATCTTAGGACATCAAAATAAAATTTTAAAATATAAATATAAAAATTCTATTATTTCAATACCAATCTATATAATATTTTAACGATGTAATTTTATTTAGTTTGGACCTACAATCTATCTTAACAAATTCTTTGACTTTCACCATTATTACATCTATTATTTTTTTATTTTTTTTACATTACTTTTAACCTCCTAAAAATGATTAGTCTATAATTATTTTAGGTCTGAAAGGGATCAATATAATGAAAATAAAACGACAAAGGAAGGGGAGTTATTGTAATGAAATTCAACAAATTAAGAGGTTTATGTAGAGATGGCAACGAGGCGGGTGAGGTGGGTTTGGTCATCCACATACCCATCCACATTCCCAAAAAATGTGGGATGAGGGCAGATATAAAATAAGTATGAAATTTTAATCTTCATTCTCATCTCGTTGGGTATTGTTGGGTTCAGACGGTGGGTACTCCGTTATATATTTTTATAATTTAAATTACTTATAATTTATTAAATATATAATATGTTAAGATATTAATTATATTTTAATTTAAAAAGTATATCATCACTCACAGTCTATTTTCACAGTATTGTGGTCTTAGTCATAGTACTTTGGTTCTTGTATAATCATGTTTTAATGGTTCACAAGAATGTAAATTTGTATACAAATATGTGACATTAAATATATATATATATATATATATATATATATGAAATTTTGTTTAACACAAAAATGGGGCGAGTACGGAGCTAGGGTGAGGGCAAAGACCAACAAACACACTCTTGTCCCCGATTTTCTTAGGTAAGGACGAAGATCAACAATACTGGTTTTTTTGTCAAAATGGGACAGAGATGGGTCAGTACCCACGAAGGTAGACATGATTGTCATCCCTGTGTTATATAGGTTTAAAAAAAATTATGGATACTAAGTGTAATAAAAGAAAATTTTGGAAAGTATTTTTAATTTACTATAATAATAATTATAATACAAATTTTAAAAACATATTGCAAAACAATGTTTGATATATTGTAAACAGTTATAGGTACAGTTCCTTAAAGATTGTCACAGAAGTCTTATTTAGACAGTTTTTATTCTCTTGAAATAAAAAAAAACATATAAAAAAGTGTATGATAGTGATAAAAAATATTCATTGTATGTATTTAAAAAATCACATTATAATGATAATGAGTTTTTAGTTTATTACATAATGAGGTCAATGAATTCATAACTATAATAATATTACATAACTAAAATCAAAATGATTACAAATATTTTTTTATTAATAAAGAAAAAAGTGTAACTTTAATAAATAAAGTAGTTGGCACCATGAGTGACAACTCACCCCTTTAACACTTAACTTGTTTAACTAACTCAATCTAATTGGAAGATTATTTAGGCGAGTTCAAGTGTGCACATGCCAACTAGTGAGTAAATTGGTGGACAATTCGTAATTTTAAACCCAAAAACCATAAAAGTCCGTAATGAATTATTTTGGAATTGTAAAAAAAGATAATTAAATTACTTTTTACCTTTTTAAATTATAATTTTTCCAAAGTCATTTAAATTATTTAATATCTTCTTTTCTTTTAATATTTTTAATATTTCTAAATTAATATTAATAAAAGTATCTAAAAAGTTAAATATATATTATTTTTTAAATAATGTGAGACCACCCTAAACCCACATAGACTTGTATAAGGGTCCGCTTAGCTCATTAGCTAAACACACCAGACTAAAAAATCAGCATTTTAAATACACTTAAAAGAAACTGAGTATATATAATAATTGGATTGGGGTTAAATCACAGTCTATCAATCTAAATTCATTTGTTAATATGTTTGTGGATCCAAATCTCCTAATTCAATCAGTTGATTGCACCTTTATTTACAAGAATATTTAATTAGATTTTATTAGATTGAATTTGTTCAAATTGCATTAAAAAATAAAAAGTAAAACTAATATGAAACAATAAAAATTAATTCACTTAACTTTTTTCTTTCAAATCCGTCCGCAACCAACTTCTAAACACTTATAACATTTACTTTTGGTTTAAATACAATTGATGACCTTTTTTTTTTTTAATTTATATATTGTGTTCCGGTATTTTAAAATCATGACATTATGCTCTCAAAATTTTTAAAATGTGTAAATTGATACCTTTTCCAGAATTGTTGACATTGACAGTTAATTGTAAGTGTATTAATTGTCACATGTAAACAAAATAGGTGACATGACACATAATTACAACTTAATAAAAGGGTTAATTTACATTTTATGGTTTACATGAGCATTAGTGGTAAAAAGAATGTGACATATAATACACATGTAAACCCTAAAGTATTAAATTAATTATTTTATTAAGTAAAAATTGAGTGTTACATCACCTAATTTCTTACATGTGACGGTCAACATACTCACAATTAACAGTCAATCTCAACAATTTACGAAAGGGTACAAATTCACACATTTTTTTAAATTTGAAGGTATAATGTCATTAAAATACGTGGACACGATGTCTAAAATTGAAAAAAGTTGGAAACATCAATTGTATTGAAGTCTTTATTTTTTGTATGATACTTCTTTTGTCGTGAGAAAGTATATTTTTTTATCTCTTTTGTTTGTGTATTATAATTTTTTGTTGCCAAAGGAACATTAAAAGTTGGTTGGTTGGTACTCTAGAACATCTATAAGCATGACACATTAAGATGCTAATTTCCCATTAATAATAAAAAATTTGTTTAATTAAATTATGCTTCCAATTTTTAAAATGATTGAATTTATATTTTGTAAGTGAATTGACATTGACTTACACAGGGAAGCGAATTATTGAATTGTATTGAAGCCTTTATTTTTTGTATTGTACTTCCTTGGTTGTGAGAAAGTTTTTTTTTATCTCTTTTATTTTTGTATTATATTTTTTTTTTGTCAAAGGGACATTAAAAGTTGGTTGTATCTTAATTTATAAGTGATTGAATTTCATTGAAACCTTTATTATTTATATTGTACTTCCTTTGTTGTGAGAAAGTGTTTTTTTATTTCTTTTATTTTTGTATTGTAATTTTTTATTGCCAAAAGGGATATTAAAAGTTGGTTGGTTGACACTCTGCAACATTTATAAGGGACATTAATTTTTTGTAATCTGAAATAGATTGAATTGGATTGAAGTCTTTATCTTTTGTATTGTACTTTCTTTGTTGTTGGAAAGTGTTTTTTTTTTATTTTTTGTATTATAATTTTTTTGTTGCCAATGGGACATTAAAAATTGTTTGGTTGACACTCTGCAACATTTAAAAGGGACATTAATTTTTGTAATCCGTAAGTGATTGAATTTTATTGAAGCCTTTATTTTTTGTATAGCACTTCTTTTCTTGTGAGAAATTTTTTTTTTATCTCTTATTTTTGTATTGTAATTTTTTGGTTCCAAAGAGACATTAAAAGTTAGTTGGTTGACACTCTACAACATTTATAAGCATGACATAGATAGATGTTGAATTTCCCATTAATAATAAAAATTTATTTAATTACACTATGCTTCAAATTTTTAAAATGATTGAATTTATAATTTATAAGTAAATTCACATTGACTTACACATGGAAGCGAATTATATAATTAAGATAATTAAATTAATATACTTTTTTTTCTTATCATTAAAATAATCTTTAAAACATATAATTAGGATACACGTGTTATTAAATTATTGTCACATGTTAATTAATAATTTGCACCAATTTTATAGATGCAACAATTTTTAAAATTGGAAACACAATGTAATCTTTTAAAAATAGAGAAACAAAAATATATAAATTTAAAAAAATAAAAAAGTAAAAAAGATAATTAAGCCTAAAATTTGAACTTATTAATGATATTTTTTGTTTTCTAATTCACGATATTTAAAATAAAAAATGTGAAAATAGTACTGAAATACTAAATACACACTCTGTTTTTAACTTGAATTCATTAACAATCTACACCAAAATATTTAAATATAAAAATAAATGTTTTTTATCTCAAATAATTTATATTACGAATATAACAATCTTTTAACACTCAGTTTGAAAAACTAGAAATATCTTTTTTGACACTTGATTTTTTATTTTATCAATTGTGTATCATTACAATCCTGATATATTATAGTATTTTATTCTTTTCAAAATGAATCACATATTTTCTTTAACTGTTAGTTCAAAAAGTAATATTTTACTTTAATATCATACACTTCATTCATAATTTTAGAAAAAAGAAAACTTATGCATACATATCATCATCAAAACATATAAATTTGAGGAAGTAAATAACATATTTTTTATTTTCAATTTAAATTTATTCCAATATCAAACAAAATAAAATCAAAAGGAAGAAGTTAAATATAATAGAAAATATAATATTGTATTGATATATAAAAAATAGGAGGAAAGATGGGAGAGAATTTTTCTTTATTTTTAAAATTGAGTATTAAAATATAATAATATTCTTGATATAAATTATTCAAAATAGTAAAGTCAGATTTAATAATAACTTATTTCTTGCATAATAACTTATTCAAAATAGTAAGGTTAGATTCAGTTAAAATGCGCCACCTACATCAAAATGTCTAGAACATAAAAAATCAATATATCTTATGTGTTTTGATGTTGGTATAATAAGTTTCCCACATTGAATTGGTATAATAAGTTTTTTGTTATAAGTTAAATATATTAATAATAGAAAAGACATTGTAAAACACAATATATGTATTTTAGCATGGATACAAAAATAAGTCTATTCAAGACCATAATTATTGTCTCGGTAACAAATAAACATAGAAACCTATTAAAAACAAAAGAAACCGTAAAAAAACTCTAGTTTATAGATATCAATGTAACAAATTCATAATCAAATAAGTTTAATAAGGTAAAAAAATTATGCACCAGTAGTTTAACTTGAGTTAGCACCACTTTTGCAGGTATAAGAAAAAAATTAAACTAGTTGTCCAAACTGAGTTGACGACATAACCAATTTAATCTAAAAAAATTATGCACAGGTGACCTAATATGAGTTTGTGTCATTTGTAAAAAAAAATAAAAATAAATTTAAATGGTTGACATAGCTAAGTTGACGCTATCACATGACAAAATTGTTCATGGTTGCACCGATTTAATTGGTGTCTCGCTCAAATAAAAAAGAACAAATTTTCAAAACAAAAAAAAAATCTTTGACAAATACTTTTTTTAATTTTGCATATACTTTGTAAAAAATTCCTACAAAGATAAGAAAAATAAAAAACCTAAAAAGTATTATTATATATATAGAGAGAGAGAAAATGAGTTCATAACCTTTTGAAGGTTTTTTTTTGTTACCTACTTTAACATTTCACCTATAAAAGTATGTACTTCAGCATCTCTCTTATAAGAGGATGAAAATCCTCTATTCTAAATTGATGTTTCAATTCATATTTTAATCAATAAATAAGCGTCATGTCATTTAATGAGCTATATAATATATAAAAAAATCTATAAAAGAAAATACATTAAATGATATGATGTTTATTGATTGGTAGAGACAAATAATAAAACAACAATTTAGGATGGAAGATTTTCATTCCGATAAGAGTAGGCATAAGGTATTTCAAAAACTAAGTTAGTATTATCAAATATATTTTCATTGTGTGTTATTTTTATTTTTTAAATAGATTCTTTTTGGTGATCCCCCCAAATAGATTGTATAAATAAGTTAGCAAATAAGTTATTATTTTTTTATTTGTATTTTAATTAATTTATTTGAAATCTTTTGATAGGTTTTTTAATCAAATACCAAGAGTGTTCTCCTATGTCTTTTCACATTTATCAATTAAATTATGAGTTTAACTAGTATGTACTCTTAATGTAACAAATCTTACACTAACATTAAATAACAATTCTTTATTTATGATAAGTTTGTTGACTTTACTAATTAATATTTTAAAAGTCATATAAATAGAGAGTTATGATCGAACGTCAGTGTAAAACTCTTTTACATTGTCAATGCATATTAATTAAACTCTTAAATTATTAGCTAATTTTGTCAGATACTTTTTTAATTAAATCAACTAACTTATAAGATAACTTAAACACGTTAGTTAAATTTGTATGTTAAAAAAATAAAAAAACTAGAAATTTATAATCATAAACCTTATGATTAAATAAGTTAGTTTTACCAAATAGATAATATGTAAGGTGAGTTTGTTTAAACTTTCTATGAGAAAAATTACTTATTTAAATATAATAAGTAATTGTTGTAATTTTTTAGATGTTTGGTTAAAATATAAAAAAGATATAAATTGAAAAAAAAAGCTAAAATAACTTATTTTGATAAAACTAAATGCTTGAAATAGTTTTTCTAAGCAAGTTACTGCAAAAACTGTTTTATAAAATATAGAAAGTTGACACATTTTAAAAAATGACTTTTTATAATTATATTCAAACATAAAAAGTTTCCATTTTTATAAAAAAAAATATGAGTCCCACTGTGAGTGAAAAAGATTTTTACACTGACATTCAATCGTGATTTTTTATTTATGTGACTTTTAAAATAGTAATGAGTAAAGTCAACAAATCTACCATAAATAAAGGGTTGTGATTTACTATTGTAAAAATATTTACACTAACAGTGTATATTAATTAAACTCAAAAAATATTTATAAATAAATTACTAATCGTAGAAGAAGGAGGGGGAGAAATTATTAATTGATACTGAATCACATGCATGATCATTAATTAATTAATTATCACATTACATGTAAGTAAGTGCTATGATTTTTTTATAAATAAAAAATTGAAATATATGTGAAGTGAAAATTGGTTAGGATTCCTGTAAAAAAATGGTTAGGATGACATGGACACATTTAGCATATTTAATTAGAGAACTGCTTAATAATTTTTGAAGGAGAGATAAAGGTTTATCTATCATAAATATATATATATATAACTATATAAAGAAGCAAATTAAAGAACGAAAATAGAGATAATATATGGCTTTTAAAAAAATAATTTGATATTTATTTGCACAACACAACGATGTCTAATAGTTAATACTCGTGTAAAATTGTTGATTCATTTGTTTCTATAGTTGTTTGTGTGAAACTACGTTACAGAAACTCTCCATGTTTTGACTTGTTTTCAATATTATGCTTGGTTTAGTAAGTACTAAGTCGTCACGTTTTGGTATTAAGTTAACAAAACATAGACATTCAATCTCTCTCATGTATCCTGTTGGTTAGTCATTCACTGCATCGCATAATTGCATATGATCCACGCCACATGTTCATTGAACTTAGCTTAATTAATGCACAGTCTTCCACTCATAATAATTTTACTTGTTTTTCAATTGAAGCCACAAACACTATTCATTCATCTTTATCACTGAAAGCAAGGGCTTAACAACACGGATCCATGCTGTTAAGAATTTATTCTTCGTATTTGTTTACACGACCTAGATTGATATTTTTGGGTCACTGTGGCCAAAGAAATATTATATACATAAACTAAATGAGATTAGAAAAATATCTTATTTTTTGTAAGGAAATATGATAAAATAAGTTTTTGATCAGGGTGTCTGGATTCAACGCATCTTATCCAAAACTGGTTGGCCCAACTCGTGAATCTGCACGTGTCTCTGTAAAGAAGAGTGTGTGTATCATTGAATGGAACTCGTGTGTAGCCGTACAGTGAAACCCAACTGTAGATGATAAAATCCTTGTATACTGTACATGCCTTGTTTTCTCCTTTTCCTATCTAGTACTTCACAAAGCAGGTAAAAGTGTTGCTCTATTTTGGTGCTGTTTTACTTTTCTTCTACTTCTACAGGGTGAAGCTAGAGATATCATAATAAAAGAGAACATGTACCATCCACACACTACAAAACACCAATTAGATATTAAAAATTAATATTTTTTTATAAAAAAATATTGGAAATACAAAAAAAATAATTATTTTTTAATTAAAAATTATTTTTTCTTATTAATGTTAAATAATTTTTGGTATTAAAGTTATAGAATGGAAAATCCCCCAATTACTTTCAAGTAAGATGAAAATGTTGTGGTACACAAATGTAAACATATCCCTGATGTTGGAAGTGTTATGATGACTTGTAGGAGATCTAGTCCACCTACCAAACATCATACGGATGTAGTAAATCGCTCACAGATATGGAGTGTCTCTTGTAGTATTGCCCAAAATATTCAATTTAAAAGAAAATTATAATTAGTTATATAATAACGGGTTATTTTAATATGATTATAAAACTATATCTTGTTTTATGGATATAGTTATAGTAACGGTTAAACTTGGTTCTAATAAATTATTTCTAGTTATTGTCAAATTTTTTTAGTTTATTTTTTAGTTTTAGTTTTTGTTTTAAAAATTTTGATTAAGTTTAATTTCATAATTGGTTATTTTTAGTTATGACACATCCAAATCTATGTGTTAATTACCACATCCTTGTGGAGAATGTGCTAAAAATGAAATTTTCTCTAGCATTGCCCACACGTATGTGAAAGTGGCTACAACTGTTGAAAAATGTGCTAACAAAAAAAACAATACTCACATATATGTGACATAGGTTACATCTTTGTGATAATGCATATAGTAGAAAAACTGTCTCTGACACCGTCCACACCTCTATGACAATAGTAAACATTCAGAAGAAAAGACTTTGTTGATATCTTCTATATCTTTGTGCCTGTGAATAATGAACTAAAAAAAAATCTACTTGTGGACATCACACATCTTTGTGACAAAGACCATAATGCTCTAAGTAATTTGTAAAGTAGAAAAAATCTTCCGTAACATATCACACACCTCTGTGTCATTGACCACACATCTATTTGGAAAATATTTTAAGTAGAAAAATAATTTTAAGAATAATTTTGTTTTACAAAATTTATTATTTAATTTATTATGGATAAATAACTGATTATCTATATATTCGGTTATGTAACTAGTTATAAATTTATCTATCATAATAATCGATTATAATAAATGATAATTGATTATAAGAAAATTATTATAGTTATAATTATTCTAACTACTTACATATATGATTATTTATTGATTATAGTTAGGTTATTTATTGAAATAATCTAACCATAGACAACCCCAATGTGCTGATGTCTTTGTGGGCATAATAGTCCAACCTAAAAGATCATAACATTGTGGGAGATGTGAGACGCATCTTATATCTCTATTGACGAACTAGTTCAATCACAAATAATACGGTGTGGGGACATTGTCTATCCGTAGGTAATCTAGTCCAATCATAAAGAAACTTGCTTGAGGGGTGTGGAGTGCATTCTAATAATTTTGTTGTTCAAATTTATAAAAAAATTTGCAAATTTTTTTACAAGTTCAAACAACAATTTTTTTCTTCTTACAAGTCTAGATACTTTTGATAGGACTTGTAAAAAAATTTAAAATTTTTTACAAGTTGAACAATAATTTTTTTTTACAAGTCAGAATACCCCTATCAATATGGGATTCATTTACTCCATGAGTAAATTTAGGAGACTTATTTTCAATTCTAACTCATGATTAAGATTAATTACTTATAACAACAATTAGATTTTAAAAAAAATAGATAATGAAGATTGAAAGTAAGTTTGTTAACTACATAAGTTTATGTATTTCATTGTATTCCATTTATATCGTAATTAATATGATTAAAAAAACATAAAAAAAACATTACAACCGAATCCTCAATCCAAAAGATCACCATCCAATCCATCGTAAAGCATTCTAATACTTAATTAATTATCAGTTATCCTTGCCTTTTTTCCTTTTACACTCCAATCCTGTATTACTGAATGGGATACTAATCTTTCTATGTTGACGTCAGTACTAGTAGGGCCTTTTTTGTGCAAGCTAAGGACCTTTTTTCTTTACTGGTTTAAAATTACTTTTCTTCTGCTACTTTTTTATGGCTTTGTTCATTATTTCCCTCGTGGCTGATGGTGACAACCTTGGACCCTATTAACAAGTTATCCTGTTTGTGAGTTGTTTTCTCATCTTGTGAATATTATATTTTTTCTTTTCATAAAATATTTAGAGATTTGATGTTTCAATATTAGATTTGACTTTTATATTTTAGCTAGGTTTGGCTTTTCCGTCATGGTTGCAGCATAACGAGAGAACATACATATAGAAACACCAACTCCTTCTAAGATAATTTGTCTTTAATTATTTATTCTAAGAAAACGTCTTCATTACATATAAGATTTTTTATTTGATAAAAATTAAGCAGCAAATATTTTGTTTTTTATTTGAAAAACTATATTACGGAACAATATAAATTTGTCATGTTACTCAAATCATGGTACAACTATTTGTACAAAATATTCAAAAGACATATATATACTTTCTTATCCACGTTTATAAATAGAAAATTACATTTTAATTTACATTATCTTTTATCTATTAGCATGTCACATATTTTGAACTTATGGATGGAAACAAAATATGTTCATATATTTTGAACTTATGGATGAAAATAAAATATGTTCTTACATCAACATATACAAAAGTATAATATGTATAAATAATACAAATAAAAAAATAGGAAAAAAAGTTATGCACCTTATATATATTAAATTGGAGTTGTTTTGTCTTTCTGAATGATTATTTTAGAGATATAATTTCAATAAAAACTTTTGAGAGTTTTTTTCTACCTACCTTCTAAGAGATTATTATAGCAAATGTAACATATTAAAATACTAATACTATTTATACCATTCATTTATCTATATCTATTTCACATCTCATATGTAATTTA
Organism: Psophocarpus tetragonolobus; assembly: GCA_037954015.1. Taxonomy (NCBI): domain Eukaryota; kingdom Viridiplantae; phylum Streptophyta; class Magnoliopsida; order Fabales; family Fabaceae; genus Psophocarpus; species Psophocarpus tetragonolobus. Next base: position 38,976,786 of record CM075692.1, read on the forward strand.
TAATTTGAAATACTAAGATATAAAATTTTCATCACAATACAATTAGTCTAACATAATATACAACTAAGTGTAACTAGAATTTCAACTAAATATAACATGACATACACACTAATACCTTGCCTCACGAACTTCATCGCCTAGCGAGAACCAGGGTAGCTCGTTCAACGACAACTGCCGCCCAGTGAGAACCCTACACTAGGTTGTCTCAGTAGAGGGACTTTGCTTAGCAAGACACGTCATTGGACAAAAATATTATTTAATTCTAAACAAAGAGTAATTTGTGCTAGTGAGACCTCTTGCTAGGCACAAATCTCACTATATTGCAACCAAAGACAACTTTGTGTTGGATAAGACTTTTATTGGGTGTAAAGTTGGAAAATAGGTTTAACAAAAGTTAAAGCTTATTGGGCGAGACTTGTTGCTTAACGAGATCCTACAGATAGCAGATGTTCTGCTATCAAATTCAACCAACCATGTTAACATAATAACCATCCATTTATATAACATACACATCATATTTCATTTGTCTCATTATTTAGTTGAAATATGTGGAAGATGTCAAAACATAACATTCATATAAGCTTAAACAACATTGTTTCTAACATAACTCTTATATATATATATATATATATATATATATATATATATATATATATATATATCACAATATAACACCATTAAAGCTTCCAAGTATAGTTTAACATCTTCACTCTATTGCATTCTGTCTCTCAGCATCATCACCACTATCTGCTCTTGTGCAAAGTATGGTCATGACAGTCATACAGAAAACAAACACAATGCAAGGATAAACTCATAAATAAGATGATCTCATAAGTATAAACATAATATCACAAAATATTTACATTAAAATCATAATCACTGTAATAATCACTCAATCACACTCATGTTCTCCTTAAGTAATCCACATATACTGTGACGTTTTCTGGAAAAACTCATTGAATTCAGATACCCAACAACCTATCTAAGTTCTCTCACACTAATATTTGGTTTCTATATGACCTATGATGATAATTAGTTGAAGTTTAGGCATACTCGTTTGAACCCAACTTTTGTCTAGTCCTCTTGACCAAACTCGACAACCAGTTATTATCTGAATACATCCTTTAGGTACACATTCCTCCTGATTCTAACGGGTACCGATATTATCTTCACCTTAATTCTCCTAAATACCAAGATCATTATAACCACTATGTATCCCTAATTCAATGTACCATAATCAATACTTTGTTACCTATGAGTAATAATCCACATCATACCTTATTTCTTATTAATCATTCATTCACCAATCCCAGGCTATTCAATAGTTCAACATCATAATTCAAATCACCAATCAAAATTCCTTTCTAATCACAACTAGAAAATCATTTTCAAACTTCATAATTAAACTCAAGATACTAGTCAAAATCTCAATCATATACATGTAAATACATTCAAAACCACTAAATCAAAGTTTCCTTAAATCAAAACAAACATCGAACTTCCCTTCACTATTTCTCTTTTTTCAAAAGCTAGTCACAACAAAAAAGGAGAATCCATTTGAAGAAATTACTCAAAAAATTGACAAAAATCCCATATCAAACAAGAACTTTAGAAATAAGAATTATTAAGGAATTTTTTTTTCAAAGAGAATAATAGGATTGGAAATGAACAAAGAAAGATTCGAGGAATTATGATCAAACTTACCTGTATTAATCATTTCTCAGAATCAGGATCAATGAAAGAGATTTCATCAGATTTCGCTCCTGAAATGCCAATCATGCAAGGATAAGAAATTGATGGTGCAAGAGAGAAAGGGAGAGAAGTGAGAGAAAGAGAAATTAAAGAAGAAAGAAAGAAGGAAAAAGACAAAGAAAGAAAGAAGGAAGGAAGAAGAAAAAAAAAGAAAGAAGGAAGAAGACAAAGAAAGTAGAAGAAAACTCAGGGATAAACTTAGTAAGTTCAATTTGCTATTTACATCCCCTAACAAATTTTTCAAAACTCTTCGAAACTCGACTAAAACTCTTCGAAACTAAGAAATAACGATTATATTTCCCTTTCTACCTCCCAACTATTATCTTAGAATATATTAGCTAATATTAGTATCAATAATAAAATCATTTACTCTTACATTGCTATATTATTCTATGCATACTAAACATTTAATTTCTCGTACTAATCTTTTTCTCCCACTAATTACCTATTAATTAAGCAAGTCCTTATAGAGAATGTGTGTGTAAATTTGTATAATGTTATGACAAATTTAAAATTCCCAAGGTAGACAAGGGTCCCTCAAATAGATTTTTTTATGATTGACCTAATCCATTACAAAATTAATATTACTATAATCTCATTCAAATAATTATAAAGATATAATAAGATATGAGATAATCATCATATTTTAATATAACAGAATAATGATAAAATATAATTAATTAATATCAATCTATAATTATATATCCAACACTTACATAAAATCCAAGTGATAGACCCAACCACTGAATGGGAAAGTGCGTCACTAATTGCAATATCTCGTAGTTGTTGCTAGGTAAGACCGGAGAAAGGAAGTTCTCATAAGCATTTTTTTATAAATGCACATCGAGTATCTACAACAACATTTTCATCTCATGTATTTTGAATTTATATTATCTGCCTATTAGTGGGTATAATTGTATATATTTTATATTTAAATTATATTAAGATAATTTAATATTAAAATTATATTTAATAAATTTAATATTATTTTGTTTGTTTCATTCATTGCTTATCAAACAACAAACATGATAAAAATTTGTTCCATTTTTCTGGTCGCATATTTTAATATGTATCAAAAGGACTCATAGTATTATTCTATTCTTGAACCCTACAAAATTTTTCTTAATTTTTTAAGTTTTTATTTTGTTACATAAACCCTTCCTTACGGGGAAAAAAAAAACATTGACACGTCTAAAAGTAATGTAAAAAATAAGTAATAAAGACAAACAGGTGTGGAATCCATATAATTTACGCTAATATAATTATGTGCTAATGAATTGTTTGGTAATGCTAATATATGCAAAAAGAGAAGAAAAAAAACACAAAATGATGAATTTTCATTATTTTTTTTTCATAAAAAGTTCACCAAGGTACTTATATCTATTCAAGAGGTTGATATCTTCTAACCTTATTTTTCGTACACATAGATAAGAGAATTAAATCATTAACAAGTTTATGAAATAAAATTATCTATCAACAAGAGAATTAAATTTGCCATGTTTATGATTGGAAAACACTTCAAACTTTTAAAAAATGGAATTAATAGAATTTATGTGCTGTTGTGTCCCTAAAGTCAAGGATAGTGAGTCGTAGATTCTTCACCTTCATATTTATGATTCGGAAAGGATTCATTGCCTTATTTCCCACTCTCTAGTCAATATGCACAATTGGTTGCTTCAGATAATGATTGAACCTAATGTTTTCAAAACCTAATGGGTTGTTGTAATAGTAAAGATATGAGTTTAGTATTTAAAGATATAACTGGTATTGAGCTCGATAGAATAAAATATTTTTTTTAATATTTTTTTGTTAATATAATAATATATTAAGGAAAAAATAAGCTATACATTATTTATAGTATATAAATATAATATATCTCATCAATTTTAAGTGTTGTTGTTTTTATAATATTAGAAAAAGTTTCACATTGTCTAAATCTAAAATTATTTTTTGAGAGATATTTATATTCTAAATTATGATAAAAACTTGGTAAAATGACTAAAAATGGGGAAAGTCTCACACACTTGAACTTGATCTTTATGAACATCTTTTATTTGTGCACCTGAAATTTAAAAAATTCATATTTTTCAATTTTTGTGATTTTTTCCCTGCTTTAAAAATTAAAGGACATGGTCTCTTAATCTGATCATCTGTTTCTAGGTCAATTCATTTCTCCCTAATTATTTGAAAATTTTGGATTAAACACTAGGTCAGTTTCTGATTCAACTAATTGAACTAGTTGATCTAGTCTAATTTTCAAAACCATTATCAGACTACTGTTGTTTCAATTTATGATGTATGATTAAAAAAAAATTATTATAAGATTGATACACGATTCTTCCATGCTCATTCTATCTAATATAACCTAAAATGATATTGGTAGGCATCTTCCTTCAATAAGATAATAAAATTTGTATGAATCTCAAGGTACACTTATTGATTTCTTTATTTTATATTTAATATTTAATTTGCTTGCTAATGCCTAATATTATTGTAAGTCTATAAATAATTGGGGTAAAGTATACTTTCTTTTTTAAGGAAAATCAAACTTTTTTAAAATTATTTTATTTAATAATCTATTTTCAAAAGTTACTTTCATGTTAAATGAATTAATTATTATGCATCATAAATTTAGTGTATTTTACTAGGAACATGCTTACTGAAAATATTTTCAATTGAAAAATTTTACCATAATGTTAAAGGTTTTAAAAATAAAATAAAAATTTTAGGTAGTTCTCTAAAGTCAATATATAAAAAAATGCTTCTAATCAGTCTTTATTAATTGTTTACCATAGTATGATTTTAAAAACCGGATCGGATTGACCAGTTCAACTGATTGAATTGGGAATGAACCTAGTGTTCGGTACAAAGTTTCTAAATAACTAAGAAAGGAGCAAACAACCTAAAACCAGATAAATCGACCAGAATCGACTAGTTCGGGGGTCATACCCTTTTTTATTTTTTTTAGAAACTTTGGAAAATACTTCTTGTCAGTCATTCTTAATTGTTCATCATAGCATGGTTTTGAAAATTGGATTGGATTGATCAGTTCAACCAGCTGGGAACGAGACCAGTGTTCAATCCAAAGTTTCTAAATAATCACGGGAGCACTGAACTAGTCTAGAACCAGATAAACCGGTCAGAACTAGTTGGTGGTCATACCTTTTTTATTTTTTTAAAAAACAAGAAAAAACACAAAAAATTGAAAATAAAGGGTTTTGTAAATTTTAGGTGCACAAACGAGAAATGTTCATAAAACCTAAGTTCATGTGCATTAAACTTTCTCCACTTGCTAGCCTCTTTATTGAGATTTTATTATAATTTAGAATATAAATATATTTCAAAGAGTTATTTCAGACAATGTAAGACTTTATGATAATATTATAAAAACAACAACACTTAAATTTGATAAGATGTATTATATTTGTGTACTATAAATCATATATAGCTTGTTTTATTCTTAGTATATTATTATATTAGTCAAAAAGTGGTATTTTATTTAATCTCTGTTCAATATGATTGGACATTTAAACCTTAAACTCATGCTTTCATTTGTTAAATAACGAGTCATTGTTTTAAAACCTTACACCATAGCAATGATATCTTGGTAATAAAAAAATTAAAGTGTAGAATATTTCTTTTCTATAAAGTGTAATTTTGAAAAACAAAAAACTGAAATGTAACTAATTAAGTATCTTTAAGAAGAAAAAATGTAATTAATTTCAATAATGCATCACAAATAATTATCATCATTACATAAATTAATATGTATTCTCGGGTGGTTGAGCACTTGATTTTCTGTTTTTTCAAAGATATTAAAGTTGAAAATTTTCTTTTTATAGCAATTTGATATTATATAATACTTATACAAAATACTCATCCATTTCGGTATAATAAGAGTTTTTATAACAGAAATTTGAAAAGTACTAACAATATTTTTTTTAACATATTGTTTAATGGGTTAAAATACATTAAAAACTATAAAGTCACAAAAATAATTAAATAAGATGTTTCTAATAGATAATTAAATAAAAGATAAGACTTACTAAAAATTTTTATTTTAATAAATTTTAATTATTAATGGAGGATACATGTTAGAGAGTGTTATTATCAGGTTTTTATTTTTATTTTTTTTTTATTTTTTTACAACTTTTGATTATATGGAATTCAACTGAAGTATTTCTATTGTAGAAGTCATGAAGTTGTTTTTTTATAAGCATATTAGAATTTAAGTTTGTCATGAAGTTGGTCTTAATGAAAAAGTATAATACCAGACATTTTTTTTTAATAATAAGTAATACTCTTATTGGAAGATATCCCTGGTTAAAGAATATTAATTTTTTTTTTGAAAGATAAAGAATATAAATTCACTCTTGTAGTTACAAATCAAATCACCTGAAAAATATTTACTAAAACAATTTGTGTTTTTTATGGGATTATGAAATGCTATTGAAAACTAGTGTGTTCTGATAGGAAATTATCTAGTCTCAAATATCATAGTTTCCAAAAAAAACAAATCATTCTATTGCTCAGAAACACAGATCTAGAAATTTTATATAATGGGTATTTATTTTTTTTTTTAAAAAATTTTTATATGTTTATATTTGAAAATTAGTAAAAATTGAATTGATAAAAAAATTTGAAATTTAAGAAGAAAACTTCAATTCAAAAAATATATCGTTAAATACTTAAATTAAAACCTACAAATATAATTTAATTTATCTAAAAAAAAAGTCATGATTAAGATATAAAAGAATAAAAAGGAAAAGTAAATAAATATTTTGTTAGAAAATTTAGTTAGTATGCAGTATAAAAAAAGTTTTACTCTTACATTTCCTGTGAAAACTAAGGAACAGAGAATTGATGAAAGCACATAATGAAAAAGGGAAAAAGGTAAGCACAAGAGTGAAAACCAAAGCCACTTGCCAACCCAAACCAAGAATTCCAGCTTTCTTACAGTGACTTGGCTCCCACTTTCAACAAACCAACAAAAGCAACATCACACTTTCCCCTTCCACTTTGGTCTTGGGCCTTAACCCACCCTTCCATATGCTACTTTTCACTTTTCTCTCTCAATATCTATCTCCCCCCATTCCCACCCCTTCCTAAAATATCTCATCCACACGTGTACACATATTTTCCTGCCACAAATATCCATGCATCAAATATTCAATTTCCTTACTCAAATAGACATTCCTTCAATGTTTTCCAGACTAATTAAATATACCTTATAATTTACATGTCAATTTAATAATATTATTCTTTTAAATTACTAAATTGTATCCTTATCTCTCCATTTTCTCGTTTACAAATTCTTGCTTTTTTAACTGTGTAGTTTCAATCAATCATTACTTTTATCACCACATATACTGTGTTTTATTAATTTTAAAATCCTTATGGATGATAAATTGTATCCAAATATTTCATATAGCTGCATTTTAAGATTCAGATTTAAAAGTTGAAACAGATTGCATGTACTTAGTTTTAGAGTGTTACTTTAAAACTGCCCAAATTAAAAATAAAAAATTATGATTCATTTATGAAACTAAGAAAACAAAATTTACAGTGTAATAACCATTGAAAATGGAAAATGGAAAATGGAAAAAGGAAAAATTAAATATGTGACATAAGAAAGGGATAAATGGGTAAATGGAAGAAGAAAGCAGGGCACCTTATCAGTATGCACTCTGATTCCTTGATCGATTTGATTCTCACCCTTCCTTTGTTCTGCATAAATAAATAAATAAATAAATAAATAAATAAATAAATATCTAACTGGTCATTCACTCTGAAATCCCTCTCTCTCTGATAAACCCTACTTCTTCTCCTTACTCTTCAATCAAACCTTATCCATGTCTACCTCCGCAGCTTCTCTCGCGCTCCCAACTCTCACTCTTCGAACCCGACAACCTCTGTGTTCTCCCCAATGCTTCGCATCCTCCCTCGCCCCCAACAGCAAACCCATCTCCATTTCCGCCGTTTTTCTCAAACCCACGTTGTCCTTCTCCTTCTCTCGCTTCGTTCCCCGTGTCGCGGTTTCTTCCGAGTTTGGCCAGGAAGAGGATACCTTCAGCGACGGAGCCGGCCCCACTTTCTCCCCCGACCTTAAGCTCTTTGTCGGCAACCTTCCCTTCAGTGTCGACAGCGCGCAACTCGCTGACCTCTTCGAGAGTGCCGGGAATGTCGAAGTGGTTGAGGTGGCGTCACTGCTTTTCTTACAAGTTTCGTTTTTTAGGGTACCCTTTGGAGATAATTGAAATGGGTTGTTACTTCTTTTGTGGTTTTTCCAGGTCATTTATGATAAGACGACTGGGAGAAGCAGGGGGTTTGGGTTTGTTACCATGTCTTCGGTCGAGGAAGCTGACGCCGCTGCTCAGCAGTTCAATGGTTATGTGAGTTCATCGTAATTTAATAATCTCTTTGAGGTTTTATTTCTTTTTTGTTTAGGGTTCTTTTTTTTTTTTTAATTATTGATGTTGAAGCGGCTGGGGTTGATAAAATTTATTTGTGTTTAGGAGTTATGTTTTAAATGTGGTTTTGAAAAAAAAAATAAAATTCTGGTTGGCTAGTAAAGTAGAGTTTCTTTTGAAGTTTTGAAAATATAGGTGTTGCTTTTGTTTGAAAATGTAGTGTGTTTGGGGGAGTGTCATTCAAAATTGTTTTTGAATGAAATTAATCATGCTAAATTAATTCTTGTTTAAAATGGTTTTGTAGTGCGATGGTTTATGTTTCGATGTTTTATCTTTAAAGTAAGTTTGATGTAAAACTTTGTGTAACGATGCTTGTTGGAGGTAAAATCTACTTTGATACTTCCCACTGTGACACCAAGCATATACTTAATGGGCCTCATGCTACAATAGATTCTATTCATTTTGAAAACTAAAACAGAAAAAAACTTATTTTAAAAATAGTTCTGAGGCTGAATTTATTTTGCTAATTAAAATTTAAAAATAAACAATATAACTTGCTATATATATCAAATTCATTTTGGTTGATACGGACAGCAATCTGTTGACTTGCACGAAACCAAACAAGCTGTTAGTGAAGTTGGCTTACATCAATATTAAGTTTATATGATGTGAAGTGTGAAAATATTTGTCATTGCCAAGTATGTCTTTTACGATATGTTTATAACATCTGAGGAATGAATCTTTTGAAACACATAGGAACTTGGGGGAAGGGCATTGAGAGTGAATGCTGGGCCTCCCCCTCCCCGGAGCGAGATTTCTCCACGTTTCAGAGGTTCTTCCAGAGGTGGTGGTGGTTTTTCAGATAGTGCAAACCGTGTTCATGTTAGTAATCTTGATTGGGGTGTTGACAATTTAGCACTCGAGTCCTTGTTTCGGGCACAAGGAAAAGTCTTGGAAGCTAGGGTAATCTATGACAGGGAAAGTGGACGATCAAGAGGCTTTGGATTTGTGACTTACAGTAGTTCTGAAGAGGTTAACAGTGCAATTCAGTGCTTAGATGGTGCGGTAAGCATACTAATCCCTCCCATTTGCAATGTGGATGAACTAAGAATTTTTACTTTTATACATGTAAATGAGGCAGGGCTTTTTCTTTTTTAAAATTCACTTATCAAAGTCAGACGGGCACAAATTATTTAATTCAGAAGCACTTTCACAAAGGTTTAATCTTCCTGCATGGATTCATTAGCTTTTGAAAATTAACTTTACCAATTTCGAACAAATATATGTACCATACACAAATGTGCTTTATGCATTTGTATGGTTACATGTCAACATTGTTTCATCATTATAAGTGGGTTAAATTCTTGTAAGATTGCAAGCCTTTTAAAAATAGGCAATTTATATATCTCCCATTTATGAATTTGAGATGTAAAAAAAGCAATGTTCCCAGTTGCTTTAGTTGGGTCTCTGTATAACTGTGTAGATCTTATTCTCAGTTGCGCCTTCCTTCATTGCATATTTAACTACTAGAATCTGTTTATTTGACATTGGTTGCAGGACTTGAATGGCAGAGCTATACGAGTCTCAGTAGCAGATTCTAAGCCCAGGCGGTTTTGAGGATTTAAACTTTCATCTATACGTGAAAGAGAGGATTTCGGTAGCATTTTTGAGCCCTATTCAATATGAACCTTGCTATTTTATTTAGTGCAAAACTTATCAAACGAATTACACAAATACTAAATCAAAGATGGTTATCTTTTAAAATAAAAATTGATTAAAAGTTTTGAAAAACACAGGAATTGTCACAAATCATTAGTTGTGCGGTTATCTTTTAAAATAAAAATTGATTAAAAGTTTTGAAAACACAGGATTTGTCACAAATCATCAGTTGTGATTATTTAGAAAAGTGCATTTGTAATAAATATCATTTTTCATTTAATAACTGTTGTGTTTTCTAGTTCACTATGATCTTATAATTAGGTTGTTTCTTTACACAATCTTAAGTTTGGATTTGGTTCCTCAACGTGAAGTGTGGTAATAACCATTGATTAAAAAATATGGTTAAGATTTGTAATGAGATAACTGCATATACTACAAAATCTAAAATTAATAATAATCTGAACAATTAATTTTCAAATCAATGATTGTTAATACATTTTATTCTCGGAAGTGCATTTTTCATACTTTAAAGGAGTCCAATCCCTTAAGTTTATGTATGGTGATGAATGTTCCAAGCTTTTGATGATGTTTGACGTAACAGGTAGTTGAGATTTATAAAGACGCAAGTAGACATTGAGAACAGTTTGGAGAAACAAATATACCTTCATGCATTGAGACTACATTACACACAGTTGCAATACCTGGCAGGCTTCTGGCTAGCGGACAGCTGATCAGTGTATTTGAAGTTTAGATGTATGTTACAAATTTGATGCTTGTCAATTAACTGATCTGTAATCCGTATTTCACTATAGAAGTAATGTCTTAAATATTATTGGTTACCCAGTCTCAACTTCGCAAATTTTTGGAAGAATTTAATAGTTGCTTTGTGCCTCAAAAATTATGGACCGCATATTTTAATCTTTTGGTTCACATGTTTGATGGGAAGAATTAATGTGATTTGTGGAAATTAGGTGTCATGTTGGCGACTTAAGGTAAATGTCCAAGAATTTGGTTTTTGTTGAGGTATTCTCACAAATTGGTTAGGGATTCCTTTTCATTTCAAAATTTTCTTCTACTAGGTTTCTATTCTTATGTGTGTACTGACATTTTTTTTTTTCATTTTCTTGTTAATTCTGAACCGGATCAACTTATTTTGTACTCGTTGGCAACCTTTTGTCCTCTCCATTGGAAGTAAATAAAAAAAAATTGAAATTGATTGCACATCCACCTTTGCATTTCTTTTGAAACCTATATAGTAACTTGGATTTTGTGCCCCTGAAACAAAAGACTATCCATGACTACCATAATGAATGCCATGAAAACTTTCAGAACAAAACACAAAATACCAACAAATTTCCTCATCCATAGCTACCATTTCCATTGAAAAAGGAATAGAACGCTATTCCATTCTGGATCAATATAAGAATCACTTTAATGACAGTCATACCATCTAGATTGGTAGAAGATGCAGGTGAGAAAAAGAACTCAATATCAGGAAAACAAAAAATAAAATTAAAATGATGCTTTCTATCCAAGTGTCTATACTTACCTGGGATAGATTTCTACATTCGAACTCAAATTCCTGCCCCAAAATAGCATAAATGATTAAGCATGTATGTTAAACAACCTGAATACCTGTTTCAATAAGACCCACTTAACATGAAATATATAGGAATGAGAAGGACGTGGACGCAAAGCGGGTATGACATTCTTATCTCTGATCTTGAAATTCATCTTCCATCTCCATAATAATTATGTTTCCATTCCCATTAGGTATTGGGTTGAGACACAATAATTATGTTTCAATCAAATGTACAATATTTATTTTTTTAAGATAAATGAATATTTTAACCATTAAAATAAGAGTGGATGAGAGAAGAGACGAGGACGAGGTAGATATGTATATCCTCATCTCTTTGCTCATCCTTGACTTAACAAATCAGGTATTCCTATACCTGTACTTGTCAAATCGGAGATTCCCCATCAACCTCAAGGCAGGTTCGAGGATTACTCACAGGTACGAGTTTATTTACAAAGAAGCTATAAGCTGTTTAAACTGAGAAAATCTTTAACTTCCGCTGCTACCACCTATCACCCTCGTTTGTGCTTCCCATCTCGACTTTCATCACCTCTCTACTTCCACCGCCACCATCTTTCTATTGCAACCAATGTTCTTTCTTACTTAAAAAATAAAAATATTTAAAAATTAGGTATATTTAAGCATATTTTTTCAAATTTTTATATTTTTTAAAAGTAAAAAAATTTGAAAAATTGATTGAAAACTATTTCAAAAACTGAAATTACAACTAAACAACCCCTAATTTGCCTAATATTCCATTTATTGAAAGTAGGAGTATTATGAAGGAGGCCCATGGGCCAATTAAATGAAAAGATGTCCCATATAAAACTTTTCCTCTTTTACAGTCTCAAATATTATAATTACAGGGTTGTCTTCTTTTCTTTTAGTTTCAAATTATAAGTATATATTTACCTTTTTGTTTAATTTTTCTGTGTTGGGGATTCTTCTTCAAATGGGCTATTAATTGGCCAATTAGGGTATTTATAAGAAGTATTTTTCCATGAAAAAGTAAATACAACCACACGAGATAGAATTGCCAAAGACAGAGTCCGCAATATCTTCCACTTTATTTGAGCACGTAAATTGGGGAATGTCTCTCTGCATTCTGAAATTTCTCATGCACTCTATTTTGGAGATGGATTTTTACTCGGGATTAGTGTAGAGAAAAAATATGAACTGTAGGGAAAGTTCCTCATAAATTGACAACCAACCAGTCAAATAACATGGGCCCAACCCTTTTATATGGCCACATTTTTTTTTTCTCTTTCACCTGACAAGATCAAAACCAAGCAGAACATATAACTCTTGTACACAAAAAAATATCAACAAGAGTACCACTTTGTTTGTTTCTATGAATAGAAATGAGAGAGTTGATGGAAAATATGAGTTTGTTTGATAGGAGAGAAATGACTAGGACCTACAAATTTTTCTTCTATTTTTATCTTTTCCTATTTTATCATCTAATATCAAAGAGTGAGCATACAGGAGAAACAACACAATTAGTCTACGACCAAATGAGTGATTGGCTCCAGCAGAGATGCTTAATTCTCTTTAAATAAGGTCATGACTCATGAGTCAAGTTTTGTTTATTAAAAGGAAATATTTTTATTGAAAAAGCTGACTTCATGATATCGCAGATGTTCTCAATTTGAATAAAATAGTCTCTTATGAATGGTAGGTACTTAACAGTCTAAAAAAATACAACTAATCTTTAGTTTCTTTACAGAGAATGTAACAACAACAAAAAAAAGAATTTCTTTACAAATAATACATAATTTCTTGAATATTCATCGCTTGTTGGTTTAATGTAAGTCGAACAGGCTTACTCAGAATAAAAAATAAAAAGTAGAACAAGCTTCCATATCAGCCCACCTCATATGCAGTTATATGCACAGTCATAACTTTACGCATATTCTTTTAGTACATTCCTTTTGTGCATAATTGAATTTCACTTTACAGGAGTATCTAAATGAACCTATGGAATCCATATGCACCCACTCTCTCGTTCGTTTTTCTACTCTACCGTTTCTTTCTTCTTTTTATTTATTTGATTTGGAGGGTCCTAAGTACTTTCCATAATTTTAAATTCAAATAGTACATACATAATATAATGTTGCTTTAACTTTAACTACATTATTATAATCATTGGGCAGTTCGGCCAGAAAAAAAGTTACTTTTTTGTGTGTTAAATTAGTCCAAATGGATTTGAATTAAATGGATGGGGAAACGGAAGACAAGAACAGGAGGTAGCATTAATGTTGTTTTGAAGTGCAATGCGGTTGATTGCGTTCACCGGCGCCGCCGGTGGCCAGTTTGGTGATCACGCCCCCACTTGTGGTATACGACCGACAAAGCAACCGGCCTAAGATTCTATGCCATTATTAAATTCAATAATTGTATATTATTATCGTAAAATAATGTCATAAAAATTAGGTGATTAAATTTAAATATTAGGTCTAGTCTTGCAGTGACATAACAACGTGTATATATTATGTTGTTTAGTTCTTACAATCTTCCTCCCATGGGGAAGGAGATACAACTGTACTTGTATCTTATCCGCAACGTATACAACTTATAATAGTAGCTTCTTATTGGATACATTTTTTGTTTTTTACTTTTATAAGCACTTAATCTTTCTACCACTGCAACTCCAAATAGGTCTCACAAAAAGGTCAAATTTGTACTTTTCTTTGTAATTTATTTATTAAATTATAATCATTTTATTTATTAAGCAAATATAGAAATGAAGAGATTATTTATACTACTTTATGAAAAAAATGAATATATACAATTTTTACTGGACACCATCAACAAATTTGTTAAGAATAACAACTTAAAGAAATTTAAGTGTTTAAAAATAGAATTGAGTTATCCGGTGATTATGTCCACTGGTTGAAATTAAAAAATTAAATAAATGCATTATTTTTGGAAAGATACACAACTTTAACGTTAAGCTACGTCGGTATTCTCATTTTAACGTCTCAAAAACTATCAGCAAAGGTTTTTTAATTGCAAAGTTTAGCTACAACGGTTATGCACATCAATTTTATTTTTAAAAATATAAGGATCGGTGTTTTTTTTTATTATTTTTATTTATTACGCAGCAGCAACGACGCATGCTACATAACATAAGCAGTGGTGCTTAAATCCACGCGCTGCTTAAATTTGGCTCCTCCCGATGTGGATGCCCATTTATTGCAACTAAAAATGAAGTTAAACAATTATGTAATATTTGATTGCTGTACTTAATTAAATAAAATTACCTAATTACGAAAATTTTAGCGTTGCTTTTGTGATCAAATCTATAAAATAAACTGTCTTCAAGGAAGCAAAATAATAATAATAATAATAATAATAATAATAATAATAATAATAATAATAATAATAATAATAATAATATAATTTTAATATAGTACCAAGTCTACCGATGTATATTTTTTATACTAATGTCATTGAATTGCATATTATCATATCATTAGAATAATTGATGATTTAATTTCTCAAATAATTGCTATTTAGAAGTTAAACTAATCTAAATTTTAAAAAAATATCTGTCCCACAACTATAGGGTTTTTTTCTTGTCTCTGAAAACAAGTTTATTAAAATAGTTAAAAATTTACATAATGAGAAGACAGTGAAGGGGAACATAAGTGGATTTTTAGATAAGGTGGGGCTATTTAGTAAGAACAAAAAATGCTTGAATTACATAATACCTTTTTGCAAACATATACATTTAAAAATGTATTTCTTTGTTTGATTATTAAAAAAGTGTTCTAAAAATATAAATATGTATGCATACTATAATTTTGGAGAAAAATTGTGCGTTGGTCCTGGGACCATTCTCACGAGGCTGGCCCAGACATTAATCCTTGTTGGTCTATCCCTTTCTATCATAAGGAGCGTTCCACAAATGAAGCCCCTAACAAACAAAACGTTGGACGACAAAGTCAACCACTTTAATTATACAAATGAAGAATATAAAGAAAATTAAGGACAATTTGCGCATGCTAATAGCTAAACTAGAGTATTCTCTAATGTGTAAAGTATAAACCCCATGCGGTTTAAGAGTCGTGGTTACTTTAAGTGTCTTTATCACCATTGTTTTGGGATAGCTGGTCACACATCAGTAACGTGGGTAGGTTGGTAACTTTGGTTGTGTTCCCACGAGACATAAGAAAGTTTGGTTTTGTTGTGTGCTTAAAGTACCAAAAAAGTCACTCATCCAATATGATTTTCAAACAGATGCACATGATTAAAGATAGATTTACAAAACGTAAATTATCATTGTTTTCGTTTCCCGCCATCTTGTTTAATAAAGTTTCTCAAGTGTATATTTTTTAATTAAACAAGACAGAAATTACATTATAACTTTACCTTTAAAAAGAATATCAATACAATCCTCCTACAACCAGAATGTACATGTTAGAGGTAAACCTTTTAAACCCCAAGGCAAGCTACGCTTCAAATTGGCCGTAAAATCGGCTGCAAAGTTAGCTTCAAATGTGAGTGTAGATTTGTTTTAATTAGTTTAAATAATTGATATTCATTCTGAAAAATATGGATTTTCAACAAATTTTAACTACATTACCTTCCTTATATATTTACAAGTTTGATTTTTTATAGAGTTTATTATTAACGTTCAATTACAACTCTTATTTTTTATATGATTAAAAGAAGAATTGTTAAAAATTTGTCATCTCAGTACCACAAATAGGATATTGAGTAAGGAATTAAAAGAAGGAAAGTAAATCATAATACAGGTTTCTATAACCTCGAATCCATAAGATCAATTTCCTTAAAATTTCTTTGCACAGATTAAATAAACTTTCTCGCCCTAGTAACTCTATGTCCTAGCCCTAACCTTAATTTTTAGAAAATACTCTACTTATTCAACATAGATTTGATCTCTAAAGGTGAAGAATCTTAATGATTTATAATTTTGAGGTTTGACAATTTGAATCTATTACTGCATATCTGCACAATAAGCAAATGTGAGTAAATTACTATTTTACCTTCTAATAAAATACTATAATTTCTAGTAAGCCACTAAGAGTAAATGAAATACATTAGTTTGAATAAGTAAGTTTCCCTTTTATTTTCTTTCAATAAAAGAGTTTCGTATATAATTTGTTCATTTATACACCTTGTCCACCATATTTCCTTGACCAACTTATGGCAAATATTCTTCTCTCTTCATTGTCATAATATTTTAACTGCAATGAAAGAGCCAAAATATAATTTCAGCATAATGGCAACATAAAAAACATTGGTATGCAAATTAATTAATTATGAAAAACGTTACCTATGGAGGAGGAAGAACCCAACCTCAACAGATGCAAGCTTGTTATCTATGTTGATGTCGAACTTTATGTACATAGAGAATGGTTTAACCAATAATTTGTTTGATGAGATAAGGAGACTTTGTTCCTTCCTTCTTCTCTTTATTTAAAACAGAGAAGAAATAAATTTAAATCAACATTTATATTCAAATTATTTAAATTAGTGGTTGAAAAATAGAGAAAATAAAATTAGAAGACAATAGGAATCTAAAATATACAACATATAACTAGCTATGATTAGTCTAACTTATAATATTTGAATTTAACTAGAACATTTAAGACAAAACAGCCTACTGAGAATACCTTACTAACAAGGGAATTCACTTATTCTTTGTACATTTCCTTCAAGTCTACAATATTCGCACAAAGTTCCTCTAGCTAAACACATTAAAATTTTTTTAGATAAAAATTTAAAAGTAGATAAATTTTCATTATAAAATTAAATAATAAAAGAAAGAAGACATTTTCGACATATCAAAGGCTTGTGCATTAGTGTAACAATTAGCCTAAAAATTATTTTATTTCTTCTTTTACCACATTTTGGTATTGGTGGCCAAAATTTTCTAGTGTTTTCCTTTCATTTGATTTATCGAATTTTTTGGAAGGGAGAAAACAATTCAGTTGAGCAATACTCTAATTCGGGCTAAAGTATTTCAAACACAAAACATATAAAGCAAACAAAATTAAGAATGAGTTCCTCCAGAACTTTATAAGATTTGTACTGATTTCCTCACACAGAATTCAAATATCTATAGTCCAGGAATCCAAAAGTCAAATTATATGAAAGAAAGCAAAAGGTGGAAAACTTATAATTACCTCTTCATCACGTTCGCCCATAAATTCCAACATAGCAGAGTGCCTCCTCAAACCTCCCCACGCAACTTCTCACACTGCAGGGTTGATATGATATGTAAGTCATGGTTAATGACACAGAACGAGGCCAATAAGTAGTAAACATTAAGCAAAATTCATTTGTTCTGTCATTTTGACCAACTTATCAGCAAGAGAATCACGAATAGATTTCAGTGATGCCTAGAGCTTTTTATCATTAAAAAAAGCCATCATTTTACCCCAATTACAAATCCATGAAGAAAATGCTTCCTTGCTCCAAGATCTTACGAATGATTTTGAGAGCAGAATACAAACAGAGAAGATATTTGGAATGGTTTTTCAAATTCATTATAGTTTATCCCCTCAATTATAATTGGAGGTTAATTGGGAAAAGTATTATAAAATTAAAAAAAGTACAAATTTAACCATTGTTGGCTAGTTATTCATAGGCTAGTTTAGTTTGCTTAGCATTTAAGACATGGATGTTTGGCAGGCACCTGGCTAATGCGAATGGTTCAGTTGGAACCTTCCAATACCTGATTATTGAACAACTGGATTAATTATTCTTTTTATGGCCCTTGATCATTTCAAAAGTATTGTTTTTGTTAGGATTAAAACATTGTTAGGGATCGTAATATCTAGATATCCAATAACCTTCTTGCCAGATGTTATAATTCAGATGGTGATCTGGTCACTAATGAGATTATTCATTGGCTGGTAGAAATAATAAAAGTTGCTTTATATTTAAAGTAGATTTTGAAAAAGTTTATAATTCTGTTAACTGGATTTTCTAGTATACATGCTTGACAAATTGCGATTGGTGAAAAGTGGATTTTATAGGTAAAGGTTTTGGTTTGTAATAGCTCTATTTTAGTTGTTGTAAATGGTAGCCCATCAATAGAGTTGGTTTTCAGAAAAGGCTTAAAACAAGGTGATCTACTTATTTATTCAGAAAAGGCTTTCAAGTTATTCAAAAACACCATAAAGGAAAATCTGTTTAATTTAATTCAGTTGGATGGAGAGACACAATTTTCCCTTTTACAGGATGCTTATGATGTTGTGATGGGGAGAGGAGGGGCAAATGTCAATCAATATGGACCATTAAAGTTATTTTTAGAGGTTTTGATATGGTATCATATATGAAGATAAACTTTATAAAAAACAAGTTATATCACGCTAATGATAATTTATGGAAGGGACAATTATTTTCTTGAAATGTAAATTAGATCTCATTCTAGTTTTCTAGAGATTCTAGTTGGTGTTAAATCTTATGAAATGTGTGACATGGGTAGGTATGATTGAAATTTTAAAAAGAGATTATCTACATGTAAAGCTAGGATCATGTCTTTTGGTGGTAAATTGGTTATGTTAAATTTTGTTCTATCAAGCTTACTTTCGCTAAAGTTATTTTCCTACAACGTAAATTCTTGTGAAGTTGGGAAAACAAAATAAAGAAAATTGTTTGGATGTGTTGGAAAAAGATGTGCTTACCTAAGAGATTGGGTGGTTTTGAGATCACATGATTATATAAATTTAATCTAAGACTTTTAGCCAAATTGTGGTGATAGTTTTTAAATGAGAAAAATCATGCAATCTAGTTTGGTTTTCTAAAATTCAGGTATGAGGACTTTCGTAATATGTCATCTTCTCAACATAGATCCTCATCATATTTCTTGTGATGGAATTGAACTCTTTTATTAACAATATTTTTTTTTGCAAGCACATCTAGATGATTCTTGGCTATAAATTGGAACAAAAAATAGCCAGATTTTTGTGGTAGATGTGTATAAATATGTTCAGATGCTACATAATGGAATTTTGTCATGCAAACACTCTTTAAAAAGCTATGAAGTGACCAACTCTCATCTCAGATTGCTCTTGAATAGATTGCATATAATTGACCAATTATCTTCTGGAGGTTTGATGTTGTTGGATTTCGCTGCCTTGTGCGTCCTATCTAGAAGATCTCAAGAGACTTGCCAACATTTTTTTGTCTTGTAATATCACTTTTTCTATTTAGCAACATGTTTGCATATGGATTGGTATTGACTATATACTACCTTCTTCAACAAGATAATTGGTACTAAAATCTACCTCATTGGTGGTTGGGAAAAAATCAATAAAATTCATATACACTTTCTGGCATACAACTATGTAGTTCATTTGAATATCTAGGAGTTTGGATGTTTTCAATACTAAAATAGTGGAATCTTTAGACATTCTTTATATGATTAAGATTACTTATTGAAAGTTGATTTTATATAGATTTAAAGTTCCACTAAGTATATTATATTTGTATCTTAGTGTGATAGTCTTAAATTTTTCTTAGAACATATGTAACGATATATTTTGTTGTGAAAAAATTCTTATTATCTTCACATAGACATCCTTAAATAGTCAATATTATTTGTTTTTAATAATCTATACATATTATTTTCACATAGACATCCTTACTTATTGATCAATGATTTTTTGTTATATAATATTTTTATAGTTTTAAAAAAGAAAATTTCGGCATGATTTTTAAAAGTCAATTCCTTGGTCATGTTACTCTCATAGATGGACCGTTCTTACTTGAAAGTCAAGAATATCAATTATATTATTCATTATAAATAAAACATCTTAATAAAACATGTTACAAGAATATGACCATTCATATTCACTTCATTCTAATTTTAATTAATTTCATATGTCGTTTTGTAAAAAGTAACCCTTTTTTTTTGTTTATTACATATATCTTCTACGGAGTCCTTCAAATATTTAAACGTAGTTATATATTTATAATTCAAACTTAAATTCTGGCTAAATTAAAATAATTTCTACTAATTAAACTGGTGCACTTCCTCCATGATTTTGGTGAAAAGTAACTCCTGAGCAACATTCTCATTTAAGATAGTAGCTATAATTTCTATTTATAGAGGCTTTTTTCATTTAATTATATTATTTTT
Source organism: Psophocarpus tetragonolobus (assembly GCA_037954015.1). NCBI lineage: Eukaryota > Viridiplantae > Streptophyta > Magnoliopsida > Fabales > Fabaceae > Psophocarpus > Psophocarpus tetragonolobus. The sequence continues at coordinate 38,997,304 of CM075692.1, forward strand.
ACTGATATAAAAGATTAAAATGAATATTTTAAAATATTTTGTACAAGAAGGCGTTAACATGATATTTTTGTAAATAAAAAATTAGAGTAAGATACTTGCAAATGTTGAGGATGGTGGAATTGGATCCGTGAGTGAATTTTAATGTGTTTACCTGTCTTCCGAATTGGTGGCAGGTTCCCATGGAAATGAACGTTTCTTGAACCTCACACTCACACTCACACTCACACTCACACTCACACTCACACTCACACTCACGTGACTCCTGAGGAGATCTTAGCTTATATTTTTAAATGACACGCGCTTCTCGCTTCTCGCTTCTCGCTTCTCGCTTCTCGCAGCACCCTTCTCTTTATTTATCTTTTTTAATTTTCTTATTATTTTTCCTTCTGGTTTTGTGTTGCTTTGACAACGCAATTCGTTTTAGGCCAAGTAGTTAGTAATGGGTCGTTACATAGATACCTAATTAATGGTATAAACATAAATGCGCTTAGATGCGAGACAACATAATCATGAGATACGAGATTATTTCTTTATACTTCTTGTGTATGACTTTATATATGAATCATATGCTGATGGTTTTAAGGTATTATTTTTAGGAATAATATCATAGGAAAAATGTTATTTTTGATAATCCTGATTTCTAGAAAATAAAATTTATCAGGTTTGTCATAAATATTTTTAGAAGTATTTATATTCCGGGGCATCCTATATATGTGGATTACATTATTCAACCAACGATATTTTCGTGATAAATAAACATCACATTCATGTATAAAAAACATTCTGTTACCAGATGTTGTGTTAGTGTCTGTTTTTTTCTTTTAATATTTTATAGTGTCTTATGTATTTGCTTCCGACAATTTGGGTTCAATACTTTACATTTATTTATATAGTTTAACATTTATCCATAAAAGAATTTTATATATTTATATTTTATCACAATCTCCTTTATTTATATAATTTTTAAAATATTAACGGATAAAGTTAACAAATTTATTATACATAAATAATGAGTTTAATTGATATATAAAGTTAGTGTAAAGATTTTAACACTATATTTTATGATAATTCTTTATTTATGGTAAATTTGTTGACTTTACTCATTAATATTGTAAAAGTCACATAAATTAAAAATCATAATTGAATCTTAATGTAAAAATCTTTTACACTGTAGTGTAAACCAATTAAACTCATAAAAAATTGTAAAAGTCACATAAAATTTTACATTGACATTACATAAGTGTTTTTCTCTTTTATATGCATAAATACTACATTAGTATTCAATTATAAATTTTAAATTATAGTAAATTTATTAATTTTATCATTTAATATTTTAAAATTATATAAATAAAGAAATATAATTAAAATGTATATGTATAAAATTATTTTAGATAATTAAACTCTGAAGTTAGAATTTGACCGAAATTAAAATGATCACTGCATCAATTTAAGGTTTCTATTATAAATAAAAAATCCAAAAAGCGACTAATAGAGTATCAAATATCAATGTTTTTGGATCATGACAGCGGAACAGTATTCACAAAGATATGGTTTTGGATCATGACAGTACAGCAGTCCTGCAGATCCTTTCACCCTTTATAATTCTACATTTTGTTGAAATAATTGTGAATTAGTATCACTCAATATCTATTACATTAACTAATAATATAAGAAATGATCATTATATCAATATGGTTATTTATCTTTAACTGACAATATTTTAAAATATCAATATGGTTATTTGAACTGGTATTACAGTGAGATTGACTCTGTGATGGGTTAGGTCAATCAGATTAAAAAGTCCAATTAAGAGAGGTCCCTGCCTACCCGGGGGTTATAAATTTGCCATTTCATTAAGCAAATTTACACATCAGATTTATTTCTCTACAATAACCCCTCAGAAGGTAGCCAGAAGAACCTCCTAGAGTTCTCTTCAATAGAACTCATGGACGGACATGAACGCCAATTCAGGTACACATTCATTCCCATTTTAATCAATTCAATATTGATAGTTGGCATACTGTAATTTGTGTCTAGTACAGTATAATTCAAACCTACTTTATACTTTCATCAATTGGTATTAGAGCATACTAGATACATTTTATGGTTGTCAATTGAACAAACCCTATTTTTTAACATTAACATACACACATATTGAGAGAGGGAGAGACCGAATGATACCTAAGCCCACTAACATCAAAACCGCACGGATAGGCAAAAATGCCAAATATTTTTAAAATTATTAAATAAATAATTTTTTTTGAAATTTCATAATATTGAAATTTATTTAATTTTCAGACGTAATTTCGAATTATTTTTGGCATATTACTCTCAAATTTTGAATATTGAATTATCACTTACAATATGATTTTTCTATTAATTTGCATTGTGATGACCTGCCTATCGTGGGCATGATGATGTGAATTTTGTTTGTCATATTTTAAGATGATTAAAATCATATGAAATAAGCATGATTTATGCTATTAATTTACATAATTGAAATTTCACCTATCGTTGATGCATTTGTGTAAATTTATGAAATAAATATTGATTCATTATATTAGAGATGATTATACCCTATCGGTGTGTTATTTTTAGTATAATTTGTTGTTGTACAATGCATTTCTCTTGACTTATGTTAATTTTTTTTTGTGCCCTATCGGTGCTAGGATTTATTAATTTAAGTTATAATGTATTGTAATTTGCTTAGGGATTTATTTTAAACTGAACTTTTAAATCATTTTTTTTCTTTATTGTGATGTTCAGTTTTCTTCCCTAATTCTGTCAAAACTCTAAATGGAACAAATTATGAGGACTGGAAAGAATCGTTAGATCTCTACCTGACCATTGGCAATCTGGATTTGGTATTGAGGATGACGAGGCCTGCGCCTCTTACAGATGAGTCTTCTGAAGCTCAACGAATTTCTCATGAGAAATAGGAACACTCTAACCGAGTGTGCCTGAAGGTGATTAAATTCACCATGGAGAAATCTATCAGACAAAGCATTCCAGATCTTGATGATGCCAATGCTTTTCTGAAAGCAGTTGGTGAAAAATTTACAACTTTTGATAAGGCACAGAAAAGTCAATACCTTTCCTTATTTGAAAAGACCAAATATGATGGTGTCAGCGGTGTACGTGAACACATTATGAAGTTAGTGTATTTCTATAATAAGTTGAAGTCTCTCAAGGTTGAGGTTGGTGAAGACACTTTAATTTATCGCATCCTGGAATCTCTGCCTTTTCAGTTTGACATCATGAAGACTTCATACAACATTCAAAAGCATGACTAGGGAGTGGATGAATTGATTGCAATAATCACCCAAGAGGAGGAGTCAATGAAGAAGAATAAGACTAATAGCATTCAATTCGTTACTTCTAATTCAGGTACTAAAGGTGCTAAGAGATATAAAGGAAAGAAGAAAAAGGGTACAGAGAAAGCAGAACAACGTTTAGAACCCAAGAAGAAATTCTTTAAAGGTTCTTACAAGTATTGTAAGAAACGTGGTCACAAGGTGGAAGATTGCTTTATTCTGAAAAAGAAAGAGGAGAAGCGAGGTAATCTGCTAGCACTAACTTGCTTTGAATCTAATGTGGTTGATGTTCCTCCAAATTCCTGGTGGTTAGACTCAGGGGCTACTATTCATGTTGTGAATTCTTTATAGGGGTTCACAAGCCTAAGGAAACCAAGTGATGTTGAGACGAAGATTGTTATGGGAGATGGAGCTGGAGTACCCGTTACTGACATTGGAGTCGTCTCTTTATGTTTATCCTCTGGACACATTTTATTATTGCAAGATGCTGTTTATGTCCCTTCCATGAGAAGGAATTTGATATCTATTTCTGTTTTAGACAAATGTGGATACAACTTTTATTTTGGTGATGGAAAATTGGTGATTTATTATAATTCAACTGTTGTTGGTTCAGGAGTTTTGTATGACAGACTTTACATGTTAAACGTAACTGATATGCCAGTTAACTCCATTCTTGGGAATAAACGTAACAGGATTGATGAATCTTCCTCTATGCTATAGCATAGACGTTTGGGGCATATTTCTAGGCCTCGAATTGAAAGACTCATAAAAGAAGGTATTCTGCATGATCTTGACTTCTTAGATTTTGACACTTGTGTTGATTGCATCAAGGGAAAGTTCACTGCCAAAACCAGGAATAAAAGTTCAAACAGATGTGACGATGTGCTACAATTAATTCACACTGACATATGTGGACCTATTACTCCTACTGCTATGGGTGGATATAGGTATTTTATTACCTTCATAAATGACTTCTCCAGACATGGATGAATATATCTTCTTCAGGATAAAGCAAACTCTCTTGAAGTCTTCAAAACCTTTAAAGCCTTTGTTGAGTTGAAAACAGAAAAGAAAATTAAGTGTGTAAGGTCTGTCATACAAAACTCCTGAACCAACAACAGTTGAATTATAATAAATCACCAATTTCCATCACCAAAATAAAAGTTGTATCCACATTTGTCTAAAATAGAAATAGATATCAAATTCCTTCTCATGGAAGGGACATAAACAGCATCTTGCAATAATAAAGTGTGTCTAGAGGATAAACATAAAGAGACGACTCCAATGTCAGCAATGGGTACTCCAGCTCCATCTCCCATAACAATCTTCCTCTCAACATCACTTGGTTTCCTCAGGCTTGTGAACCCCTGTAAAGAATTCACAACATGAATAGTAGCCCCTGAATCTAACCACCAGGAATTTGGAGGAACATCAACCACATTAGATTCAAAGCAAGTTAGTGCTAGCAGATGACCTCGCTTCTCCTATTTCTTTTTCAGAATAAAGCAATCTTCCACCTTGTGACCACGTTTCTTACATCAACTTCCCAACTTCCCAATTGATGAAAGTATAAAGTAGGTTTGAATTATACTGTACTAGACACAAATTATAGTATGCCAACTATCAATATTAAATTGATTAAAATGGGAATGAATGTGTACCTGAATTGGCGTTCATGTCCATGAGTTCTATTGAAGAGAACTCTAGGAGGTTCTTCTGGCTACATTCTGAGGGGTTATTGTAGAGAAATAATTCTGATGTGTAAATTTGCTTAATGGGATGGCAAATTTATAACCCTCCAGGGTAGGCAGGGACCTCTCTTAATTGAGCTTTTTAATCTGATTGACCTAACCTATCACAGAGTCAATCTCACTGTAATCCCAGTTCAAATAACCATATTGATATTTTAAGATATCGTCGGTTAAATATAAATAACCATATTGATATAATGATCATATTTTATATTGTCGGTTAATGATAATAGATATTGAGTGATACTAATCCACAATTATTTTCAACATTCTCCCACTTGGATAGTGTCAATCAATAGTCAACATACAAATCATTAAGCTAAAATGACAATTGCCGATATATCATATATTAATTAACGATATGAAAAATTTGAATAACAAAATAAATATCCCATAAGGATATTTATCATTTGCATTTAGCTAATATTTCTCATAAAATGTATGGCATAATGCAGTCCCATAAATGACACTACAATGGTCCAAGCATAAATAAAATGCTAATAAGAAACATGAAAATAACGTCAACTAGAGCATGTCTCTTAAAGAAAGTAGAGAATCAGACTCCCACTAACTTAATACATCAAAAAGCCTTGACTAAACCCATGTGAGTTACATGAATAAGAAAAATTCCAACAGTTAAGGCCTTAGTCAGTGGATCTGCTAACATCTCCTCAGAATCAATGTTTTCAATCCGAGTGTGAAAACTTTGAATTTGCTCTCTAACAAACTGATACTTGATATCAAAATGCTTTGAACGAGTAGAGCTTTTGTTGTTTCGAGAGAAACTCACAGCAGCAGTATTGTCACAGTAAATCACAAGTGGCCTGGAAATGCTTTCAACTATGTGAAAATCAGATATCAATTTCTTAAGCCACATGGCCTGACGAGTGGCCTTAAAACAAGCAACATACTTTGCTTCCATGGTAGAGGTAGCTGTAAGAGACTGTTTAACACTCTTCCAAGAGATAGCTCCTTCTGCCATCATAAAAATAAAGCCAGAAGTAGATCTACGATCATCAGGGCAATCTGCAAAATCAGAATCAGAATAGCCAGTGACTTGAAGTTGATTAGACTTCATAAAAGTCAACATATGATCCTTGGTTCCCTGTAAATATCGCATGACCCTTTTAACGGCTTTCCAATGACCCAAACCTGGGTCGCTCAAGTATCTGCCTAAGGCATTGACAATGAAAGCAATATCAGAACGAGTATAGACTTGAGCATACATCAGACTGCCAACAGCGGAAGCGTATAGATAATTTGTGAGGACATTGTTTGTTAGATAATTTGTCACCACGTTGCACAGGTGCAGCACATGGGGAGCAAGCATTCATGTTGAACTTCTTGAGAATCTTCTCGATATATCCCTTTTGAGACAATCCAATTATGCCACGTGACCTATCACGAAGAATTTGGATGCCTAGAACAACAGAAGCTTCACCAAGGTCTTTCATATCAAAATACCTACACAACATTGATTTTGTCTCAACCAATAGGCTCTTACAACTACTAGCAAGAAGAATGTCATCGACATATAATACGAGAATGATAAAATTACTCCCACTAGTCTTCAAGTAAATGCATTGGTCTGCAACATTTTTCTTGAAATTGTAAGTAGTGACAACCTGGTCGAATTTTAAATTCCATTGTATAGATGCTTGTTTCAGTCCATAAATGGACCTTTTAAGTTTACACACCAAATGCTCATTGCTTGCCTCAACAAAACCATCAGGCTGAACCATGTAGACATCTTCAGCAAGATCTCCATTCAGAAAAGTTGTCTTTACATCCATCTGGTGTAGCTCTAGGTCAAAATGAGCAACTAAAGCCATGACAACTCGGAGTGCGTCCTTCGTTGAAACCGGTGAAAAAGTTTCTTTATAGTCAACGCCTTCCTGTTGACTATAACCTTTAGCCACTAATCTAGCCTTATACCTATCAACCTTTCTATCTGGAGTATGTTTTGTCTTAAAGACCCATTTAGATCCAACAGGCTTACAACCTGCTGGTAAGTCCACAAGATCCCAAACATTATTATGAGACATGAAAGACAATTCATCATGCATAGCTTTTAGCCAATCAGAAGCATGAGAACTAGAAAGTGCTTCCTGAAATGTGATAGGATCGTCATTATCATGTGGATCATATTCGTGCTCCTGAAGGTATACAACATAGTCATTTGGTATAGAAGGTCAGTGTATTCTCTGGGAACGTCTTAATGGGGCCACATCAACATCATCAAGTTGTTGATCATTGAGTTGTGGTTCATCAACTTGTGGCTCTGTCATTTGTTCATCTTGCCTCTCAACAATTTGTTCATCTGTGTGAACCATTGGGGTTGAGATGTCTGTAGGAAGAAAATAAGATGGTAATGGAAGCATGGTTCGATCTTCTCTAAGGGTCATCAATCGAGGTGTGTAACTCCCACTGTCCAAATCATCCTCAAAGAAAACTGCTCGGTAAGATTCAATAACTCGTGTAGAGTGAGAAGGACAATAAAATCTACATCCTCTAGAACCGATGCAGTAGCAATGAAATAACCGCTAATAGTTTTGAGATGAAGTTTCTTTTGTTTAGGATTATAGGGTCTTACTTCTGCCTTACAACCCCATACATGGAAATGTCTCAAACTCGGCTTTCTTCCAATCATTTGCTCAAAAGGAGTTTTGGGCACAGATTTGCTAGGTACCTGATTAAGAATGTATATAGCAGTTCGCAAGGCATCTCCCCAAAGAAATTCTGGCAGAGATGAAAGTGATAACATACATCTCACCATGTCCATGAGTGTTCGATTTCGTCTCTCAGCAACGCCATTTTGTTCAGGAGTTCCAGGCATGGTGTATTGAGCTTCAATTCCGTATTCATCAAGGAATCGAGCAAATGGTCCTAGATTTCTTCCTGTCTCATCATAACGACATAATATTCTCCTCCTCTATCAAACCTTACAAACTTACTTTTCTTTTCTGTTTTCAACTCAACAAAGGTTTTAAAGGTTTTGAAGGCTTCAAGAGAGCTTGCTTTATCCTGAAGAAGATATATCCATCCATGTCTGGAGAAGTCATCTATGAAGGTAATAAAATACCTATATCCACCCATAGCAGTAGGAGTAATAGGTCCACATATGTCAGTGTGAATTAATTGTAGCACATCGTCACATGTATTTGAATTTTTATTCCTGGTTTTGGCAGTGAACTTTCCCTTGATACAATCAACACAAGTGTCAAAATCTGAGAAGTCAAGATCATGCAGAATACCTTCTTTTATGAGTCTTTCAATTCGAGGCCTAGAAATATGCCCCAAACGTCTATGCCATAGCATAGAGGAAGATTCATCAATCCTGAAATGTGGAGAAGTGAGGTAATTGGTTAGAAATTGGAAAGTTGAGTAATATATAAGTGAGAAAGACCCATAAACTAATGCCTTAAGGTTTTTGGTTGAAGGTGGTGTCATGTTCTCTTATATATGGGCTCATGACCCATTGTTGTACATCTCTCTAGTGTTTAACCCCCTCGGTTTGGACCCAAAACTGGTATCAGAGCTGATGGTTGTGATCGACAGGTTGACAGTGGATTCCCTTCATCGAAAGTCCTCTTGATAAGAGTTTCAGGAGGCGTATCCCCTTGTGTTTAAGGGCGGTGTGAATAAGGGGCCCTCATTAAATGTATGCTTCCGCTCGAGGGGGAGTTTACAATGTGGAAGGGACTCACACTTGATGGGGAGATTGTGGGAGTGTAAGTGTGAGTTGAAGTCCCACATTGGTTGGAAATTGGAAAGTTGAGTAATATATAAGTGAGAAAGACTCATAGGTGTCATGTTCTCTTATATATGGCTGGTCTGGTGGCTACATCATGCTGGCTTGCCCATTCCAAGTTGAGAGTTGAACATGGGGATTTGGGCTAAGGCTTAGGTCTCATTGTTCCTCTTCTAGAGGGAAGAGCGTGAGGCTGGCTTCACAGAGCAACGACCACCAGCTCTGATACCAGTTGTTGGGTCCAAACCGAGGGGTTAAACACCGGGGAGATGTACAACAATGGCTCATGAGCCCATATATAAGAGAACATGACACCACCTTAAGGCATTAGCTTATGGGTCTTTCTCACTTATATATTACTCAACTTCTCAATTCTAACCAATGTGGGACTTCAACTCACACTTGCACTCCAACACATTTACCATTCTTTCAATTCAAAGTGGCCTAACAGAGCTATTCCTCATTAGACTGTTATTCTAATAACATTAGAATGAGAGAGATCGATTACGGGTGATTTTACAAGCAAATCAACATGTAAGTCAGGAAATTTTTTTTAGTAGAGTAGAAATATGAAAGACATGGGGAATATAAATATTTTATATGATCATTATGATATTTTGTGATATCTTATAATATCTATATATTATTTAAATAGCATTACAATTTGATTATGTGATGAGTTGGTTTAATCATAAAAAGTTTATTTAAAAGATTCTTACTTATTTTAGGAGATTCAAAATTTGTCATTCCATTTACATAAATTGACAATTTATAATAATCCATTTGAAAGTAAATAGAAGAACCTTGGTAGAGATTAATTATGAGACAAAACGCATTTATATAAATGTTAATTCAGGTATCTATGACATTATCACTTATTATAGTAAAAAATAGTATGCATGGGCATGCCATGATTTGTGTCTAATATAATATTGTGTTGTAATTTATTTCATCATTTGACATCATAGCATAAATAGTTATGTTTAGGGATAAATGATTTCATATAAATACAACAAAAACATGATAATTTATTAATACTAATTTTTAATTATATTCAACATTAATTAAGGTTCTTTTCTTTATGTTTGAACAAACAAAATGCAACCCTTACTTCCAATTTTGTTTGCATATCATGGAGAACAAGCCAGTTTAGTTTGTGAGCAATTAAAACCTTTTTTAAACAAACTTATAAAAGTGATTTGTGTGTAAAGTCCATCATACATGAGGTTGCATTTACATACATATATTTGTCTTTTTTACAAATATCATATTTGTTTAATATTTTAATATTATTGATATTTTTTGGTATAAAAATTTATTTAATTAATTTGAGATTAAATTAAATGTTTTTATATTGAAGTTTCGAATTCTAAACTTAATTTTATTTGTGATAATTCCTTGTAGTATTTGTGTTTTTTGTTTATACAATATTTTTTTATATATTGAATCATCATCTGTAAATTATTTCGGTCATATTATTAATTATGTATAATCTTAACTATTTTTGTTTTGTGTGCATAATTTTGTCTATTAATTTGTATTATTGTAACTTATCCATCATGGATATAGTAAAGTGAATCTTATATGTTGGTCATATAATATAATATATGATAAAAATTATGTAAATTATATTCAACAATAAGCAAACTTTTTCTTTTAATTTACTGTACTTTCCTACATCATGGATGCATTTATTTAAATTTTGTGATATAATTCTTTATTTTATTACATAGATGATACTTATATTATATGGTGTATTGTTGTTAATGTAATTTGGTGTTGTACAATGTACTTTTGTTTACTTATGTTAATTTTTTTATAACATTTCAGTATTATGATTTTATTGATAAATGTTATAGTACATTATAATTTGTTTAGGACTTCTCTTTTAACTAACCATTTAGAACTACATAATATCCCATGTTTTTATCAAAACAATAACTCTTAAACCTCGTAGTCTCCAAACTCTTTTCCGATAGATAGGAACAGATGAGTACCTGCAGAGACTCTAAATATAGTGAGAAGTTACCTGGATCTTATTGTAATATCTATACATATAGGGGAGTTACTGGAGAAAAATAATAGGGTTAAAGATAAATGCTATGATTTTGCAGCCTAATTATATCTTTTAGAGGGAACTTAATTATATCTTTTAAAGGGAGCCTAATTATATCTTTTGGGGGGTAGTTATCTCAAGATTTGTGGAATTTGGAGGATCTTGAATATATTATATGGGGTACTTAGAATGTATGATCTTTTGGAGTTTTGGGCTAAGGAGGTTTTGGGTATGTGGCCTTTTGAGTCGAGGTGTATCAGGCTGGATAGGTACATAAGTCCATTAAACTCTTAAGTCAACGTCTGGTGAGTTAAAGAGTCGAGAGATGAGATTTGGGTCGAGGTGTGCTGGGTTGAACAGGTAAATAAGTCCCTTGAGCGCTTAAGTCAACTTGAGTGTGTGACTCTGATGAGTTGGAGAGTTGAAGAAATTGAAAGGTGAGGTATTGGTTGAGGTATGCTGGCTGATTATGGCAAAGATACAAGTGTCAATTATGGTGAGTGCAAATGCCAATTATGACAAAAATACAACGAATGATTATGGCAAGTGCGATGACTGATTACAACAAAAATACGAAGGCCAATTATGACAAGTGCGAGGATATGGCAAAAATATGATGGTCGATTACAGTAAGTGTGAGGGATGAAAAAAATATGTGGGCCGATTATGGCAAGTGTGAGGGCTGATTACAATAAAAATACGAGGACTAATTACGACAGATGCGAAGGTCAATTATAGCAAAAATACTAGGGCCAATTATAGAAAAAATATGAGGGACAAGTGCGAAGGTTGATTATGAAAAAAATCCAAGGATCGATTATAACAACTGTAAGGGCTGATTACAACAAAAATACTAGGACCAATTATGGAAAAAATACAAGGGCCAATTACGACAACAAATACAAGGGTCGATTATGGAAAGTGCGAAGACTGATTATGGAAAAAATATGACGGTCGATTATGACAAGTCCAAGGGCCAAGAAGGGCTCAATGGACGAGTGTTGTTGTTTGATGAGTTTTTCCATTCTTCGTATATCAAGGTTGTTTGCCATGGCTAAACGAGAGATAGTGTTTCTAGCTTCAACCATGAGTCGATGACATTTGTAGGATAGTTTGCTATGTCCCCACAGTGGGTGCCAATTATTCTTATCAAAACAATAACTCTTGAACCTCATAGTCCCCATGCTCTTTTTCGGTAGGTAGGAGCAGGTGAGTACCTGTAGAAACTTTGACGCCTAAGTTAGTAAGTATAAGGTGAAAAATGTATGTTGATTAGTTACTGAGTCTTATTGTAATGTCTACATATATAGGAGTTATTGGAGATAAATGATAGGGTTAAAGATAAATGGTATGATTTTCGAGTCTGATTATATCTTTTGGTGAGAGCTTGTTTAATATTTTTTAGGGTTGATTATCCCAAGATTTGTGGGATTTGAAGGATCTCGGGTATATTAGATGAGGTGGTTAGGATGTGTGATCTTTTGGAGTCTTGGGCTAAGGTGGTTTTGGGTGCATGGCCTTTTGGACTGACGTGTATTAGGCTAGGCAAGTACATAAGTACCTGAGCTCTTAAGTCAGCGTCTAGTGAGTTAAAGAGTTGAGAGATGAGGTTTTGGGCTTAGGTGTGTTGGGTCAAGCGGGTACATCTCATATTGTTGTGATATTCAATTTCTCTCCCTAATTTTGTCGTGTTTTTGGTTGTATTTATATGGAAGCTGATAACTACATAAATTATCTAATTTTATATAGGTAAAATAAAGCAATTATCCTAATTCCAATTCACTTAAGGCCTTCTTTTTACTCTTTTCTATACAAAAGTAGGATACTTAGGATAATTAGTTATGAATTTACATTTGTGCAATTTTATTTTTATTTGTCTGTTTTCTATCATTTGAGTCAGATTTTTGAATAAGGCTAGAAGTAGTGTGAGATAAATTGGAGACTAAGTAGTGCTGTAGCAGTATGTAGTGCCAAAGCAAGGATTTCTGGAAGGGTCTGATACCGGCACCGAGCGTCCAAGGAATGGATGCCCAACGCCCAGCTTAAGTGGCCGCCCGACGCCTATAAACTCAAGAGGGTGTATTTTCTGCTTCTTGATGTCTAGCGTACGCATCGCCGCCGCCCAGCGCTCGCGTGTGAACAAACCCTATTTTATAAAATAGAAGTTGCATCTATTGAGGGGAATAAGGAGTTGCGCCCAGCTGACCTAGCGTTTCATTCCAGCACTCATTCTACCTTCATTTTACCTATTTCAAATCACATTTTGTAATCCCATGCCATCAATCATGCTCTCCACCTCCATGGAAAGCTAGGTTTATTTGGTTAGGTTTTGATGTAGCTTTGTCCTGAACTCTCTTGTATATTTTACTTTATTAATCTAAATTTATTACTCATTGTTGGAGTTTTTCTCTACCTTTCACTTTATTTATATCTATTTTGTTGGATTTTGCTTATTGAATGAACTTGGAAGAAGGATTTTACTTGTGAAATGAGAAGAGCTCCCAATGAGGTTTATGTCCCGGGAAATAGTAAAGCTCATTGGCTATCTTGAGCTCATTTTCTTAATGTGGATATTTAACTTTAGATTGTGTGAGAGATCTTTGGTCTAATGTTCAAATATTTTAGTCTCTTACCCTCGAGGAATCAGAGTAAGGGTATAATTATGAGTGATAAGAACGTGAGTGATGAATGATGATTTGATAGAGTATGTATGCATTAGAGGGATGACAAAGTGAAATCAAAACCCTACCACGCTTCTCATCGCATAACTCATAGTTTAATTTTATGCACTTTACATTTCACATCTTTAGAGTAGTTAAAAATCAATATCTTTATTATTTTGCAAGTAATTATTATTAGGATTCTCACAGTATCAATCTAGTCCCTGTGAGATCAATACGATATATTTATCGGATACTACATACGACCGTGCACTTGCCGAAAGTATAGTAGAAAACCTGCTCATCAGAAGCATTTAACTATCTTAGTATGTAAAAATTTATGTTCATATTTTCTTGTAGTTCCATAATGATCTATTTGTATAACCGACATTTTTTTCCTTTTAAGAAATTTGATATTTAAAACAAAAAAGGTTGCATTTTTCTTGTGGTGAAAATTTGTTAGAAATACATTACTATTATGTGGGTAGTGGATTTATTGTATTAGTATCACACTATTTTACATGATTCTAGCTAGTGTGATAAAGAAATCGTTAAATTTTATTTAATCCTTTAGGTATTTTCTTGAAATTATTATGTCGGAAAATTTTTCATATCAAGTGGGAGAATTTTATATATATTAAAATTCAAAGTAATGACTTGTAAAATGAATTATCTTGATATAAGATCTTTACCTATGTACCCTTGGTCCCCTTCTGATCGACCCCACCTATGTACCCTTGGTTAACCATCGATCAATCTATTAAACTCTTGTGGTTATACTCTGACTGAGTATTATCAATAATAACCAACTCTTGTAACTATCATTTTTCATATCTTATCTAAATCTCCCCCACATCTGTATCTCCAACCGCCTCATCATATTTGAATACCTTGTAATCGTCATTCTCCATATTTTATCCAAATCTCTCCTAGATCTGTATCTCCAACTGCCTTATCATATTCAAATATCGTGTATCCCAACATCCTTGGGATACCCACGCTTAGCAATACCTATAAATACCTAGACACACCTACAAAAAAGGTAACTAATTGGCACTCCTAAAATATTGATGCTCTTAGTCTAGGTATCCTATGATTAGGGCTTAGTTGGATTCGAGAATAACCTCAAATGCTCAATTAATCGTACATGAGCAAACGATAAATTTAGTTGTCTTGATAAAATTATTTTCTTATTACATACTATATGTGATCACTTTGTTAATTAGAAGTGATAATTTTGTTGTGAGATCTATATTAAAGATTTTGTATTAGTCTCCTATAGATTTTTTTTTTGGTAATAACTCTATTGTCATGCAATATTAATACACAATTCTTATAAGGGCAATATAGAAATATTAAACTTGAATAGATTAATTTCTTCATACCATATTTTGTAACTTTGTTAATGCTATTTTTGCAAAAGTTATATGTTTTATTTTGGGATAATATAGATAAACCTATGTCTTTTATAAATTGTGGTGAAAACTAGAAACTATGTATTATTATATCTCTAATATTTGTTAAGTATAAATATCACATTCTTTTATTATGTGCAACCTAATTTTATTCTCAAATATGCATAAATATTATTTATTATAATACTTGAGTTTATATTTTGACTAAGTACTTGAGAACTTACGTATATTTTACTGCAAAATATTAAGGAATTATTTTCTCATTCCTTTTTTCTTTCTCATGATTACCTTTTTTGTGTAATCTCTGAATGGTAAATATTAAAGATTAATACACGATTAATCTCTTTATACTTATAGTAAAATGAATTTTATGTTGAGTTTTGTAATTTCATTTTTAACCACTTCGTTTTTTATTAATTCTTCATTATTTTACTTTTGTCTGATAATTAATTCATTAAGTACAAGATACTAAATTTTAATTCACTTTAATATTTATGATCCCAGTTTCACTAGAAATTTTTTTATACTAGTGAACTTTAATAATAATTCTAATCTTATTTTTTGATATATTAAGGATGAATGTAAGTCTGGAGATTTATTAAATTTGTATTATAATATATTCTTGTGTATATTAATTCTGCTTTTCACTTATCTAAATTCTTCACCCACTTGCTTTTTAAATATACCAAGCTAGAAAAGCAAATACACCACCAGTGTTGTGCGCCTTTATTTTCCCTGATTTCTTATATATCGTTTTAAGGTATAAATAATATTTATCTATAAATTACACATACTAAATGGTTATTATGTTAAAAGAAAAAACCGTTCGTTTGTAAAAAAAAAAACCCTTCGGTTTATGATCTGTATATATAAAAAAAATCTATTAAAAGATGTTAGACTTAATTTTCAACTTTTCATAATATATATGGGAAGATTAGTAATTAAAAGAAAAAAAACATCCTTCTAAATTTTTTATATTCACTTTTCAAAATACTTATTATATTATTTTTATTTTTTTTAAAAAAACTATTTCGATAAAAGAGAGATTCAAATCAAGGTCTCTCACTTTCCCATTTTCTCATCTATGGAATTTATCACTAGATCAACCTTTTAATGTTAACAAAAAATTACTTTAAAAAATTTATATTTAACATATATAATTATCCTATTATATAATGAGAGTATGACCCTTTGATGTCCATATTTTATGATTTCTTTATCCTTCTAAACAATTTATGACCTTTTTTACTTTTACAAATATAACTTTTTCAATATTAATAAATTAACATCTTCACAAGTTTAACATTACTACAAATCAATTTTCTTTAAACACAATTAATGTATATATTTTTAATAAATGAACATCTTCACACGTTCTACTTTTTGTACTTTTGATAATAAATATTTTTAATAAAAATGATAATACTAATGCACAACAACATTTTGAATTCTATTCAATTTTTTCCTCTCTCAATTTACTAAAAAAACATTGTAAATCTGTCATATTCATAAAGAAATATAAAAATTAACAATACTAGACTAAAATTATTATATTCCGCATCATGACAGTGAGTTATTTATAGAGTTTAATTAGTATATATGTGTAAAAAAAATTTACCTTCACATTTAATCACGAGCCTAATTGATATACACTATTAGGGTAAAGATTTTTACAATAACAATCAATCATCACAACCTTTCATTCTTGGTAAATTTGTTGATTTTACTCATTACTACTTTAAAAGTCTCATAAATGAAATATCAGTCTAATCATCATATTTTATCTTGGCCGTGTATATCATTTAAACTCTTTAATCACAACTCTTTATTTATGATAAGTTGTTTGACTTTATTAATTAATGTTTTAAAGTCACGCAAATAAAATATTGTAATTGAAGGTTAATTTTAGTGTAAGTATATACTAATTAAACTTTTATTATTTATATTTTGTTATATTATTATAAAACATATTAAATTAAAATCTAAAAAATATTATAACATATTAAAATAAAAATACAAAAATATCTTCCTATGTAAATCCAAATTAAAAAAAAAAAAAAAGTGGAGTTTGAAGAAAAGGTATGCTAGCAGCATGTATGAGTAGTAGAGCACTCGCAATTCTCTCGTTTTCTCGATATATCATTGGGTCCAAGTCCAACTTCTCGACAAGGATTCAACACCACCAACCGCCCTACCACCATTGTTTAGTTATTCCTTATTAACTTCAAACCTCTTCTTCCCCTGTCTCTCTACAGAGTGACACACTCTAAACGTTTCGTTTCGTCTCACCCCAACAACAAAAACACCATACTTCACACCCTTAAATAACAAGAACAAGATTATGGGTATTTTGTACGACGACGTAGTGATCCTACGCCCGCCAGATAAAGATGGCGACCCAACCGTTCTCACTGTTAATTGCCCTGACAAAACCGGTTTGGGTTGCGATTTGTGCCGTATCATACTCTTCTTTGGTCTCAACATACTCAGAGGAGGTACCCACATCTTAGTTAACCTATTTCTAATGTTTTCTTCTTTTAATTTTACCAAAGACTCATTCTTTTTTTAATCTTTTGCAATGAAGATGTGTCAACTGATGGGAAATGGTGCTACATAGTTTTCTGGGTGGTGGGGAAACCGAGGACGAGGTGGAGTTTGTTGAAGAAGAGGCTGATTGAGGCATGCCCTTCTTGCTCCTCAGCTTCTGGAATCTCTTATTACCAATCTGCCTTGCAGCCCTCCAAGCCTTCTGATGTCTTTCTTTTGAATTTTTGTTGCCACGATCGGAAGGGGCTGTTGCATGGTAATTTTGGAAACTCTGATTCCTTAGTCATGAATTACCAGTTTACCACTCTTTTTGTGTGTTCTTTTGTCTTTCTTGATAGGATTTTGACACTATTTGTTGGTCTAAGAGTCTATTCTAAGACTTTTTGATGTTTGATTACTTGATATCTTTAGTCTTTCTATATGATATAAGTCAAGAATTTCCACTTTGGGTCTTCATGATATGATGAAGCTTCTGTACTTTTAATTTTTGCCAACAATATAGTTTGCGGTTGCAGTTCACATTATTCTGAACCTAGTTACTTGCTATTGTGGGAAATTGCACACAACTCCAAAAGCCTTGATGTTGTGGCTGAAATCACGGTTTAGGACTTGTTTTTAAAGCCTTGATTTCTCCACTTCTAGTGTTACTCCTCCAAACCCTTTTGTTCTAACTTTTTTTGGGGAGTGGTAAATGAACCATAGGATTTGATTTGATTGTGGTGAAAATTATGCAAAGAGGAAAATGAACTGGCTGTTTTAAAACAGCCATTGGTGTCATATTGTAAAGTGCACTTTATTTCTATAGCTTTATTGTGTACTATTCTATATGCATATACTATACCTGTCGTGCATTTGAATCCCTTCATGGATATATTGATCGGAAGTTTATCATCTGGTTTTTATGATATCCTTGCTTTGCGTGGGATTGGTAGGCAGAACGAAATAACTGAATTTCTTTATAATGGTGGCAGATGTTACTGAGGTGCTTTGTGAGCTAGAACTTTCTATAAAGAAAGTGAAGGTATCTACTACACCTGATGGCAAAGTGATGGATCTGTTTTTCATCACAGATACCAGGTTTACATTTGATATTTGCTGTCCTTTAATTGTTTGATCATTTCTGTTGAAACTTTGTGATCTATCTATAAGACTGCAGAATGCAAATTGCTTTTGTCATTTCGATTGAAAATTAACATATATGGTTTCTGAGTTAAAAAAAAAAAGTAATCACTTGTGAAATTTTCTGCTAGCTTACTGTGTATCTTGATGTCTTCCTAGTCAGTTCTGTTAAAACATGTTTTTCGTCTTGTTCTGGGAGATGTGCTAATACTCCAAATCAAAGTCACTTAGATAGCTGACCCGTTTGTTAGAGAATGTTTGCAATGTGTTTTATGACAACGGAAATTTATTTGGTGATGTCCCATTTGAAGACAATTCTATCTCCTTTGAGAGCTTACTGATGTAGTTAATTCATTAATCTGGCATCTGTATCAGGGAACTTCTACATACAAAGAAGAGAAAGGATGAAACAATTGAACATCTAACAGAGATTTTGGGGGATGCAATCATTTCTATTGACATTGAATTGGTTGGCCCAGAAATTACAGCTTGTACCCAGGCATCTCCATTCATTCCAATTGCAATTACTGAAGATGCATTTGATTTGGAATTACCTGATTTGGCTCAAAGAGGAATGCTCAGGTCAGACTATGTTTCTATCACAATGGACAACATGCTCAGTCCTGCTCACACCCTGGTACAAATTATATGCCAGGACCACAAAGGTCTTCTGTATGACATCATGAGAACTCTGAAAGACTACAACATTCAGGTATAGAAAATTGAAATCTTAATAATACTATATTTCTTAAAGTTGATTTTATACTGCTATAAATTGGAGTGTCATCAGAAAAAAAAGACAAAACAAAGTTGATAAGCTTATAAACTTATTTCATCTTAAATTTGCCGTTTTTGTAAAGGGATACCTCATAATGAAATTGCACTTTCCTTCTACTCATGCTGATTTGTCTTTGTTTTTTTAGCTTCTTGAACACTGTCATACATATAGTTTGCTATCTTTAGTGTCCTAAGTGTACACCTAATTTGTGTTCAACCAGATTTCTTATGGGCGTTTCACTACAAAACCTAGAGGAAAATGTGAGATTGACTTGTTCATCATGCAAGCCGATGGCAAAAAGATAGTTGACCCCAACAAGCAGAATTCTTTGTCATCACGACTTAGAATGGAACTGATTCGTCCACTCAGAGTAGCCATTGTAAGTAGGGGCCCTGATCATGAGCTTCTGGTTGCAAATCCTGTGGAGTTATCTGGCAAGGGCCGGCCTCTTGTTTTCTATGATATCACTCTTGCTCTCAAAATGCTTGGCACTTGCATCTTTTCGGTAATCACTGATCTGCTTGATATGCTTCCTACTGTTTAGTGAAGTCATAATTTGAATTTCTGCTATATACTAACTTCCCACTTTCTTTAATCACGCTCAGTAGCAGAAGACAGTTTTACTACATTTTGTATACTTGGTGTTTTATTTTGTTCTAGCAGCTTGATACATTTGTGTTTGCTTGCTATTCATAATTTGTTTCCTATCTTGTTTTATAAAAGACAATGTGTTTATATTGCGGTTAATTGTTTAATCAGGCTAAAATTGGAAGACACTTGATTGGAGATCGTGAGTGGGAGGTTTATAGAATCTTGCTTGATGAAGGGGAGGGTCCATCTGTTCCAAGGAGCAAGATTGAGGAGGGAGTTTGGAAAATGCTGATGGGTTGGGATTAATCCATGGTTGCTATCTTGGCATTGTATCCTTTGGATGAACGTCGCTACCTTTGTACAGATAACGTGGTCTAATGTCATATAGTTGTTATTAGGAGTAATTGTAAAATATGTAGTGTGAAAAATGGTAGTCTTTGCCACGGTATACTTCTGAGCTTCTGTAATTCCAACTTAATGTATATAAATGAGAAGGCAGTAACAAATAGAAGATTATGGAGGAGGGCGTTTTGCTCAGAGCTTTTTATTAGAAATTGAAATGTAATATTGTAAAGTAATTAGTATTCCCAGTTCTGGTAACAATATTAAATCTCTAACCTTAACTTCAGCACTTTTGGTCCCACATTTTCTATTTTAAATTTTTCTTCGGGCACGCAAATTGTTTGAAAATGGTTAAGGGGTCTAATTCAAATGCTTGAGACGTTGAGTAGGTGGTGTATTATTGTATATTGCCCTTTGATTTTCCATCAAAGCTTATAAATGGACATCAAATCTGATATGAACATGAGAAATAACAAAGTAGATAATAAATAAAAAAAAGTGACAGAATATATTATGAGAGAGAGTTTACATCTTTATAATCTGCATTTTGTAACTTAATTGAATTAACTTTCCTAAAAGAATTAATTGATTTTTTTATACTATTTAATCATGTAAAACTTTCTCCTTGCTTACACCATAATGACGGCTGATTAATAAATAGCGTAAAATTTTGTATATTCGTTTTTTTTTCCACAATATTAAATAAAAAGGATTCTTTCAGAATTTATGATTATTTAAAAATAATAATAATAATCTTAAAATTTATAGGTGAAAAGATTCATTGAAATAAATTTAATATGACAGCATCTATTCATTTGATTTTCCCCATATGTGCCTATTTTGTTTTTTTGAAGGGCCAAATAAATTTATTTGGCACAATACATCTCAATATGTGACTATAATGATTGAAGAGTAAAGTTGCTTGGATTTGAACTGTGATATTAACTAAGACTTTGTCAGCTGACCACTGCACTGATATGAAAAAAAGGATCAAGTCACATTCGAAGATTGATTTTTTTTTTTTTTTTAAAGTTCACGTTGTACATTCAGACATCTTAGCAAATTGAGTAGGTTTCTTAAATTATTTACCAAAACTTTAATAAGCTGTAACTTGTATATGTTTTTTATTATGACTGATGGTAATAGATAAGAAAAATATTTTAAAGTTAGTAATCTGTTTCTTTCTAATAAGAAACACAAAAAATTCTAATTTCAGATGATCTTAAATATGCAATAATTCATTAATTTGTTTTTATATACAACAATCCTTAGACTTGTTTGTTAACGGATATTTCTGAAGAAACCTACCTTCAATTAATAGTACGTTGATGGGTGGTTTTGTTTTTTATACATATACTATAATCATTTATAAATATAATAATAAAAAATTAATTTATCAAATTTATTTGTATGACATGCCTCCTATAAGAGAAAACATAATTTAATGTATATTAACAGTTGGATTGATAATTTAGATAACGATAATTGAAGACAGAGATGGGAGAAGGAAATAGAGAAGAATGTTCAAAATGTTGATGTGTTGAAAATATTATTTTGATGAGTTAAATTTAATGCATTGTTACTAATTACTATACAGTTTATACATGTCAATTAATTAGAAATTATTCTAAATATGTCTTTTAAAATAATTATTACAGAAATTAATATTTTTAATTACTATATGTTAATCTAAGATTAGATAACATAAAAAATTATTATTATTATATTTTAATTAATTTTTTTTATGATACATAGTAAATATATTGCTATAAGACTTGACAAAATAAAATGGATTGGATAATTTTTTGTTTAGGTTATAATGGAGGATTTAGCAATTTATTAACTTATTTATAATCTATTGAAAGTTGAATCTATTTATGGTCTATTTAATGAGAAATAAATTTTTATGAATAGACATCTAATATTTTTGTTCTGAATCGAAAATGTGAGGATGATACAGGGTGTCTGTCTCCGGTTATGGTACAAATCACATGATTCTTTTCATGTTAGTCTCAGATATTTATTTGCCTTCATATTTTGCTTCTAGTATTGGTAAGGTAGCAAATTACCAATTAACCATTTTCTATAGCTGGTTTGTCAAATATTATACAAGAACCAGTGAAACATTGCACAGGTCTATCCACAAGTAGCTGAATAATACCAAAAAGACAAACGAAGACGGGTTGCAACATGTGCTTTTTATTTTCCGTTACTTTTTTATTTGGATCATCTTATGGAGCTTTATGGAAACTCCTTTCGAAAAGTTGAGGAAGAGAAAATTCACAGAAAACAGATTAGGACAATTTGGATGATTAATTATATAGTAACAAATTAACACTACCAAATCCAATCATTGCATAGATTTAAATTTAATTACAATTTTGTTGGTCTTCTATTGACTATTAATTAACTTAACGTGGTTGATGATGATTCTGTAATTAGCTTACAGTTTCCAGTATATTCCTAATCTGTGCAAGATCCCAGCAACCACACCCCAGAAAGTGATTTCTGCAAAGATGACGTATAATAGTGTTCCCAACCTCTCTGAGTGCCAAACATTCACAAACACGTGATTTTGTATCCAGTACACCTGAATCATCACATCCCACAAAAATGGTTAGCTTCTTATCCCTAACTACTACAAATCAAACACAAGAAAGAAAAACATATACTTTAGGTCATTTAAAGATTTAATTAAAATTTACTTTAGCTCTCCTACGAAGAGAGAACGAGATCTATATTTGATTTTTTATACTAAAAAAATTAATATACTAACAACTAAATTTTATTATAAAAAAAAAAAAGTAAAAGCATAAAAACATACGATAAATTAATGAAACAAAAACTAAATGGAGTGACAAAAATTACAAAAAGTGAGGTAAAAAAATTATTTATCAAACAAGAGTTCTTTTTTACTTTTTGCCACCGTTATATGTGCCAACTCGTCTAAGGTGGTAATAGTCAACAAATAAAAAACAACTCCTTGTGATTAATAGAAGTTTTTTCATCTCATTTTTCTAATTTGTTTTTTAAAATTTCATAAATCATCATGTATAATAAATTATTGGATTACACTATCATAGTATCACCATTAAACTTTTAATTAAAGTATACACTGTGTATAATGTAAATCAAAAAGTAAGGTTCTTACTAGTGAGTTATCTGGGTCTTGATAATACCATCCATTTACAAATGCTGCAAAGATGCCCTGTGCTGCCATAACAAACACGAGCATTGCATTCATTCCTATCCATTCCAATAATAAGAATGGAGTACGAAGCCCACAAACGTCTATCTGTATGATTTTGAGAAATGTTAAATAATAATCATATCTAATTAATGACTAACAAAAAATTCTTTCACTTCATTATATATTTATTATTATTCAGTTTACCAGTAGGTAGAACACAGAGAAGACAATTCCAGCTGCCCCAGCTGTGAAACAAACATAGCTGAAGCTGTAGAGTTGCTTGTTAATTGGGATAGCTGCAGTATTCCATGGAATTTTTGTTACACATATTTTACACTCATGTATTTGTGTGTGTATATATATATATTGGTGGATTAATTGGTTTTTAACTCTCAAACAAATGGAATATTTTTAAGTACTCGCTTACCATCTGTAAAATGAAGGATGATGCCTAGGATTAACAACAAAAGCCCCATTGAGAGCCATTGCTTGAGCCTCTCGGAATGACCCTGTCAAAAATGTTTCACTCCTTGCATTTATAAATTTTAAAGTTAAATATTAATGTGTGGAAAAGCACAAGGCACATGAGCTTATTGGGTAACGTTTGTAACCTTGAAGTGAATCAAAACATGCCCATAATGAATGCCAATACTGCCAGAGAGGATAGCTGATATGGAACTATATAAAAAGAAACAAAAGACACTTCAGAACTTTCTGTTAACAAAAATTATTTTCGTTGTTTAGACCGAATGATTGATTATTAAATACCTTCTAATGCAATAATATAGCTTTCCAACTCACTCTACATGGGTTTTCATATAATCAACATTTGATCAATTATTGATAGTAATAAAGACAAGAATGTTGAGTCAAATTGTTGATAGTAATCCGAAATATCTAAAGAGTTTTCGAAGTCAATTATTTAAGCCAAAAATATCTCTGCTTTTGAAATATGAAAAGTTCTTGTCCATCAACAGGAAAAACAAGTTGAATAATTTCTCTGTCAGTACCTATTTTAAGAAAATTTTAATTAAAACACATTTGAACATGTAATAATAATATTAGAAAAAACTTGAAAATCCACATTAATATTTTTTCGATAAGTTAACGAATATATATTTGGTAATAAAACCTCAACAAGCCCTCGGGTTCAAATGGAGCGCGACACCAAAATGGAGCATTTTTCCGAAGAGGGCCTTCAGCTGGAGAACTGAGTGTGCATGCCTGTAAAACGTTTTGAAAATAAAAAACAGAAAAAAGACAATATTAATGTAATTTTAGTTAGAGTAATTAACAATGTAAAAATAGTTTATTGAACAATTAAGGATCACATCGCATGTTATTATGACTCAAATTAAAATTTTACTCGGCACTACTATAAACTCACCTTCAAACGTGTCCAAACAGGCTGGGAATAAAGATGATTAATGCCCCAAATTTGTCTATCAACATAACCAACGGCGTTACAAGCAGGACCTAGGTGTCCTCGCATTCCACATTGGACCTAGTAATTAAGAGGAAGAACAGAAACATCAGTTTCCTAGTAACAGTTTGAGAAAATAAAACGAAGTAACATATATAGAGGGAGGTTGTTTACTGTGTATCTCTTTGGTTCTTTGCTGTTATAATCCACGAAACTCCAATCTGGAACGTAGAGGCTGAAGGTTGTGACCATGTAAATAACAAATGCCACAAAGCCCCCAAACCTACATGTAACACATATTTGTGGTCATTAGTCAAAGCAAATTCCCAATCTCTATTGTTATAATTTACGGTGTTTTGGTCTAAGAAATATTGTTTTTCATTTCTTACTTAAATTTATTTTGAATTTAGTTGGTATACACTATTTAACTTTTTATTTATATAACTTTTTTAAGTAGTAATGAGTAAAGTAAATGAATTTACCATTAATGAAGAATTCTCAATGAATATCAATGTAAAAATCTTTACACTAACAAATATATACGAATTAAACTCATTTATCGTTAGTCCTCACCATTGCCATCGATAGGCAGAAAAAATGGATAGGTGTCCTGGCTTCAAGGTAGAGGGTCTAAGCTTGGTGGTGTATGTTTCTATTAGAGCTACAACACAGTATACAAGGGCTATTCTCTGCGTACACAATATACAGAATCATGGTTACTCAATAACTGAGATGTGTTGTTGAGAATTTAATAGTGTAATACTAATTAGGTTCACTTGTATTAATTAACTCGATCCATACCTGAAGAATGCCACACCATCGGATAAATCTCATGTCAACTCCATATGAGAGATCATCAGGGGCATGAGAGTATCCACCTGCAGTGTGGTGTATGGTCAAATTTATCTGGACTCTTACATACATGAGTTTGCATGATATACATTCACTATTTAATCATCCTACTGAATTATCCTAGTGACATTAATGGTAACTTCAAATATATGCAACCACAACAGATTGGTAAATGGTCTAGTATCTCTAGAAGTTCACTGTCTTTGTTGCCAAGATGGAGTTTCATTTAATACAATAAGTACGTTAAAACAGTGAGCTAGAGGAGTTCTGCTACATTGGTACCTTGCAAAAGTACACCCCAGAAAAGAAGCTTCAATGTCCTAAGGATTATCTTCTTCACAGCATCCTTAACCTTCGGGATTCTCTGTGTTGTTACAAGTTACACCCAAAAGATAATAAATGAACCAATACATTATATGCTTACTAATTAAAGTGCTAAACTCTATAAAAAGATAGCTTGAATAAATAATTCAGAAAATTTCCTTCATTCATGAATTAATATAGTTCTAACGAAGGGAGGGAATTAAAGAGAGTAATAGGTAATAACTAATAACCGATCTTCATCATTAAAACTTTGTACAATTTATTCAGAGTAAAACAGTTTGTTGTAATAAAAAGAGCCAACTATAAATGATTAACATTTTATAACAGTATTTCGATGCAGAAAAAAATTAGGAAACAACTCTCTTCAAGACAAATGGAATCTTCACATAAAAACAGAATGTAACTCTTAAGTAGTAATGTGTAATACCTTTAGTGCGAGAGCTATAGCAACCCCAACAATGAAAAGAAAGAAGGGCATAACGAAATCAGCCAATGTACAACCATTCCACGGGGAATGATCAATTTGTGGATAAGCTCCGCCAGCATCGTCTACTAGAATCATTAGCTGCACATATATAACATAGATAACACAATATTTACAGTTATATACAATTAATAGGTTTAATCTTGTTACGTTTCAAAATAGATAATTGTTAATTAGGATACTAATTAAGGAGTTATAAAGATAAAGAATTTGATTGGGATTAGTAATATTACACTAACCTATAATTTTAAACTTTACTTACATATGAGACTTTGTGTTTCTAAATCCTGAACCATGGTCTAGCATTGGTTAACAAGACCCTTTAAAATATATATACATTTTGAGTTTATTGTGAAACTAGGTTAGTAATGTTAAAGTCACTTTTGTAGTAAAAAGTAAAAAATTGAGTTTCACCTTCATGTATCAAGCCTAGGAAGTAGTTGTAGGGTAGAAAATTTTCATAATGATATTAAATGCAAGAACTCCGGTCATTGGATGTAAATAATCACACCATATGCTTATTTAAGTCATCACGTCACAAGTTTTAGTTATTATTACTAGTTAGTTATTTATTGAGAGTGTTAAGAATATGAGAGTTTTAAGTAAATGTATTCTTAAAGAATATAAAATTGTTATCTCCTTATATTAGAGAGAGATGGTGATTTTTCTTTGATTTAGTGAAAATATTTTTTCAATCTTATCTATGGTTTTTTCTTATCAATTAGGGTTTTCAATGTAAAATTATTAGGTGTTAATTCCTATTTTTTTTTATCTTTCTTAATTTAAGTGTGAGTTATTATCTTATGATTATGGTACTCAACATTTATTGATTTTGGACCTTTAAGTCATATCTATCTTTTTTTATTAGAGCTCACCATCTCTCTTTCCTTCTTATAACTCATCTATCATAATTTCTTTATTAGTTAACCATACTTTTTTTTTACAGCCTAACAAACTTTGACAGAATATCTTAGTAAGTAGTACACTAACCACAATGGTGAGGCCCCTAAATGCATCAAGCGTTGCAATTCTCTTAGTCTTTTGTTTCACAAATGGTTGCTCTTGCTCCACTATTTGCTGAACGGACTCACCCTCTTGGGTGCTCCTTGTGTCTCTGTCATGCTCAATGGATTCACCATTACCATTGGTTCTTTCGATTTCCTGTTTCAACTCTCCGTTATGGTAATCCTTCTGGGTTGTGTTGATCCCTTCTTCCATTTTCTTGGCTTCATCCATGGTGGAAGTTTCAAAATTACCTTTTGATTAATTACTTCCTTTTTTGGTGGAACCAATCAATAACCTTATTATAAATACACAAAAAGGTGTATGACACATACACGTCCACACGAGACAGATAAAAGGTCTTTGGAGTTAAAGACAGTGAATGGATCCCAATTCTCATTTGACTGACAAACTTGTATCATGTTTGAACTTAAAAATACCTCATTTGGGGTCTCTTCTATGTGACGCCATGTGATAAAAACACGTAAATGATGCTGAGGTTTTTCAACATAATTAATGAAGTGTGTAAAATAAACTTATTTTGTAAATTGCAGTGATATATATACACTCCTTATTTTGGCATGTTATTTTAGGTGGGTTTTTAGATTGAATTTATTTTAAATAAACAATAGTTTTGACCCAAAGTTTAACTATAAACTTTTTTACACAAAATAATAATTTAGTAGCAGCTAAAAAGATTGCAG
Organism: Psophocarpus tetragonolobus; assembly: GCA_037954015.1. Lineage (NCBI taxonomy): Eukaryota > Viridiplantae > Streptophyta > Magnoliopsida > Fabales > Fabaceae > Psophocarpus > Psophocarpus tetragonolobus. The sequence continues at coordinate 39,025,607 of CM075692.1, forward strand.
CCCGTAATTTGTTTCTTCTTCCTGGTCCAGAAACAAGAATTGCAGTAACGGAGTAAGTACGTAATCGAAATCTAATTGATAATCCTTCACAACAAAAATCCCTCTTTCTGTTTTTTGGACAAAAAATTGGTGACATTTTTGTTTGATATGTTCGTACTTTTCCAGCTGTAAACTTTTCTTAACCGAGATTTAATTTTGGATCCAATCTTAAAAAAATTGTTGCTTATATGTTAGACATTTATAAATCCTAGGTTGGTTGAAACAACGAATAGTATTATAATTCGAAACAACTGTGTAATAATTTCTTACACAATCTTGGTTCGGAAACTCAGCACTTGGTTCATGACAGTGTATTGGGCCTGGTCTTAAATTTTAGCAGCTCAGCGCAAGTAAAAATTACCAAAGAAGATATATTATCAAAAGTCAAAGTAAACGTATCACTACAAAAAAGTCATAAATTAGAAAGTTTTATTTAGATGTTAGAAACGAGCCTAAATAAAAATTTTTCGCTCCGATTTTATTCAATTCACAATTTTGATTCTTCTTTTAAATAAATAAAGTGTAGCTTTAATAGATTATTTTAATTAATTAAAATGTAATAAATATAGATAAAATTGAGAAATACTTTACCAAAATTGTAAATATGAGACCAAATGCATCTATTTTAAAATATGAGACTAAAATTAAAAATTTAATAAAATAGGAATGAAAAATTATATTTAAACCTTAAAAATATTATAAATTTATACTACCAATATATATTAATTTTTATATTAATATATATATATATATATATATATTAATAAATATATGATGAATGCAAAATAAGTTTAGTAAAAGGAAATAGTTCCCCACAAAATAAGAGATCATAGTTTGAGTTATGATAAATATTTAGATAAGCAAAAATCTTATATTTAAGCTTTATATACAACTAATGAATAGTATATTTTATATTATAATTTAAAATATATAAATTAAAGAGTATTATGCTGCCTCCTTTCATTAAGATTATTATGAATATCAAAACTCTTTTTGAATATTTGTTATAATTGCGTATCTAAAATTTTAATATGAGACTTATAACAATTCAAATGATTTATTGATGATAAACTCTGAGAAATATATATATATATATATATATATATATATATATATATATATATATTATCATATATTAATTATTAAAAAACTATGTAAGCAGATAATAATTTATGACCTAACCACTATGCGATCTGTAATAAATGAATTCTTTAATAGAAGGAATGAGCAAATATAATATCATTTTGAGAAACATACTTATACATGGTAGAAAGTTTTCCCTTATTAATCGATCACAACTCTTAAGTTTGTTAATTTTACTCTTTATAAATATACTAAATTTGTTAACTTTAATAATTAATATTTTAAAAATTATGTAAACAAAAAGTTGTGATTAATTATCTGTGTAAAACTTTTACACTATAGCGTATAGATGTTAATTCATAATTTTCATCCTACTAGATAATCTATTTTAAATTTTTTATTTTTCTTATATATGACCTCTAATATAATTTTTAGAATAAAATAATAATAAATAGTTTATATAAATGACTACATAAAATTTTAGAAATTAGTTGTGGTTAAATTAGTAATTTTAAATTTAATATTTTAATTATTTGAAACTCATATATGTAATTTCTTAAGAAAAATTAAGAAGGCTATAAATATATCTTGAAACTAAAAATAATTGAAATTAAGTAATTAAATTTAATATAATAATTTTAATTATTTAATTGTTTAAAATTAATTTTTAGAAATATAAACATTACAGGTTAAATTAGTATTTTTAATTTTCTTATTCAATAATCTATAATGATCTTCAATGTTTTATAAAATTCATTTTTTTAAAAAATTATAAATGCTTTTTTAAAATTGAGAATAATGCTGGTTTAATAATTATATTTAAATCATCTAAAAATTATTATAAATACTATATTAAAAGTTAAAACTTTTAAAAAATATTACAAATACTTCTACACCTTGTTAATTAGAGGGGTGAGAGAGATTTTTAAAAGAAAATTTTATCTATTCAATTTTAAAAGGAGGGGAGCCGACGAGAGTGATAATTGCCTAATGCTAGTTTCTTTTAGTACCTCCTCATTTTCTATTCACACCCCCTCAGTATTTACAATTTTTTGCAAAACCCTAAAACATTTTCATTGTCTTTTATCCTAAGTTTTTTGACAGAGCATCAACCAACTTCACGATTGCGTGCACCTCTACATTTCTTTGAAGGATTACATTGACTTCTTCATTTCACACATTCCCTCTCTTTGAACATATATTTTTTCACCTTTATTTTTAGGAACTTTATCTGCCATGTAGTTTGAAAAGGGTGAGGTGCTCTTTCAAAGAGATGAGTAGAGGTGCACGTGTAGCCGTGAAGCTACGTGATGTTTTGTAAAAAATCTTAGACTAAAAAAGGATGAGAGTGTTTTAGGATTTTGTAAAAAATTGTAAACATTGAGGGAGTGTGAATAACAAATGAGGAGGTGTTAAAGAAACTGCCTTGCCTAATTTATATATTTTTACATAGGTAAAATAGAGCAATTATCCTAATTTCTTCTTATTTTGAGACCTTGTGTTCCTTTTTTTTCATATAAAAACAGATGTAGTTAGGAAATTAGGCTTAAATTTACTTTTATGAAAATTTTATCTTTATTTCTTGCTTGTCTTCATACACATACAAGTTTTGAGAAGGACTGAATAGGGTTGTTCATTGGGTAGAACGACCTTAAGACCCAATCAAACCCAAATAGATTGAGTTGTGATTTTCTTGTAATTGGGTGAAATTTGATCTAACTAATAAAACCCAATCCACTACATCGGGTTGGGTGATGAGTGGTGTTAATTGGAGACCAAGTTTCTCCAACACCCAACAGTCATTTTGTCCTTGTTGGGTAATGGTGTTTCGCGCGTGCAATTTACATAAAGGCATTTTTTGTCTGGAATAGGGTTACATACCTTGTTGACCTATGACACGTTCTGGAACCACCTTCTTCGTCCATTCTCTATCTTCATCTTCCATTTTTGTATTCCCATCCATTGATCATACGTCTCATCTTCATGGTTGGCTAGGCATCTTATTAGTTGAGGTAAGATGTAAATAAACCTTAACTCTTGTGTATGTTTATTCTTTAATCAAAGTTTATTATTCAATGTTGGTGTTTTTCTTTACTCTTTGCTTTATCTTTTTATCTTTCACATATTTTACATTTTAATTAAACTTGAAAGAGGATTTTGACTTGTAAAATGAGAAGAGCTCCCAATAGGGTTTATGGCTAGGAATAGAGTAAAACTCATTGGTCATCTTAAACTTATTTTCTTAATGCAAGTTATTTGACTTAGGTCATGCAAGGAATTGATAATCTAAATCTCAAATAACTTAGTATCTACTTGTAAGGAATTGAGGTTAGGGTAATTTTATGGTAATGGAAATAGGAGTAATAAATGCCGATTTTGAGTTCATTTGTAACCTTTTTTCTTAACTTGTTTATGCTATGTTTCAATCTTACTTTTAGTAGTGTTTGTAAAAATTCTTCCTTTTATTTATTACAAGTAAAAAATATTGAAATTTTAGTAATATCAATCAAGTTCCAATGGATACAACCTTGTTACTTCCCTGTGCTATATTGCACATGACTGGTGGACTTGTCGAAAGAAAATTATATTTCACAATCAACAAGGAGAAAAATCTCTCTTTGTCCTATTTTAGCTTTCCTTAAATATTGGAAGAATTTGCAGAAGAAGAAAAATCGTTTAATAAATTATACATAGTTTTACTATATTGTCTTCAATCTTTTTTATATTTTTATGATTATATGTGATTTTTTACCTTATGAATTATCATATTTTTACATAAGCTTTATTAAATAACCTCTTTAATTTTGACTATCATTGTTCCAAGTCTATTTAAACATAAAGTTAAAAATTTGTATATGTCATCCTAACACATGCTACAATGACATGGCACAACCCAAAGAGGTGTGTGAGATACTGAGAGGTGCATTAGAAGAGGCATTAAGGGTTCTCGCATAATGGCACAACATAGATTATCAAAGTTGATTCAAAATCTTCAAAAAGTGGAAGGTGATGTATGAGAAAGTCGGGTAGAACATTCATTATGTATAGACAATAACGTGTCTAGTGAGAGCGTCTCCTAGAAGCCTCTGGAGGAGATCAACTGATAAGAGTGTCTGGAGTGGATTGTTTGGTGCTCACGTGTGTAGACCATCTATTGTAAGCTCTTACTAGAACTTCTTATGTAACTTTAGTAGCTTCTAGTCTTTAACATCTATCTTGTGTATGGGGTCTTTGAGTAAGTTACATGATGTGACATGTTGTAAGTCCTATATATATACTTCTTGTAAACAATTTTTAGTTACATGTTGCATTTGCTCTTTCTGTTGAGATATTATTTCTATTTTCTCTCGTTCCCATTCTCTCGATTATCTCTTTCCGTCTTGTGATTTTTATTTGTGTGACTTTCTTATTGTCTTGTGTGTTTTTTAGCCAAAAAAAATTCTAAATTATGTAAAATTTAATAAAAATTATCAATAAAGATAATATCATGAAATACAATGGTTGAATTGATTAAATTATAATTCTACATAAAGTTATTGAAGGTGCAATTTAATTAAGTTTATATATATATATATATAGAGAGAGAGTGAGTTTACTAGCTTACACTTAATTTTTTTTTAAATAAAGCAAGTTATAATTACAAACTTCTTAAAACACTTATAACTTGTTAACTTATTCTAAAATTCAAGTGAGTATAAGTTAGTAAATTTTTATAGATTTTTTAACTTACACACTTGTATTTTAGAAGAAGTAAGTTAATACGTTATAACTACAAATTTATTTAAATACATCCAAGGTGTAAATTGCTAACTTGCATGACCTATCTTAAGGGTAGAACAATACTTTTCTCCGCATGCTTGACAATTTATTCTTCGAATACTCTTGATGTCGAATGATAAAATGTTAAAGACATCTTGCACCCAAGTTAGGAAAATGTTTGAGTCAAAATAATAAATAAAAATAAATGAACAATGATAAGTATACCTATCTTGAGATTTGATTTCATATTTATACCTTTATTATGAAACCTTAGAGCATTTTTAGTATGAGTTGTTTAACATGAAAATTATTATTTTAATGTGTTTCACAAGTTGGGTTCCTTAAGCAACTTTGATAAATTTTTAAGGAACTCAACTTGTGAGACTCATATTAAAATAACAGTTTTTATGTTAAACATCTCCTTTTAAGCAATTTTCATTAAAAATACTCTTAGAATTTTGAAAAATTTACTAATTAGGTGATATAATGATCATTAGTTAATTGAATTTATAATCACTTGAAGTTGTTTTGTCTCATCTCGAATGATACCTAAATAATTTCAAATGAGTGTTTTTAGAACTAATATGTTTCTTATATAAGAAACAATTTTAAATATATATTTTTTTGTCAGTGATCATCATCCATAATTAAATCATATTAAAAATAATATAAAAATTTGAATTTTTAAAAATTCTTTATTTATTAACTTAGTAAACATGTAATTAGTTTTTTTAAAAGTAACATAACATAGTAAAGATTACAAAAAAAACTATAAAAATAATTTAGAAATCCACTTAAAAAATCTCTATTAGAGATATCTTATTCAGGTAACATATCAAACATATAAGCATTGAATTATAAAGAATGAGCATTGGATTCTTGAATACGTCCCGACAATCCGTAAACAGGTCAGCCACCATGATTGTGTTTTGTCCCGACAAAAATTTATACCATGTGACACTCTAATAAGAGACAAAATTCCGTAAATAATCATATTCAATTTGATACTTATTTTGTTCACGTAGAACTAAAGAAAATTTACTTTCAATTTGACAAAATTCCGTAATTAATCAGTACGTCCTAAATTTTTACTAAATTTTCAATTAGGTATCTATAATTTTTAATTGGACATCTGAATATTCATAGATATTATTGTGTTTTGAAATGTGTTATAAATACAATTAAATCAGTTAATGTTCTCTCATTTGAAAAAGGAATTGACACTTAATTTTTAGAGGTAAGAACAAATGTATCTCTTTAGATTTAGTATAATTATACATATATTTTTTTTTGTTTTAAAATTACACATATACCTTTTTTTACTTTTATGTGTTCATTATAGTTATATCTCTTCCTTTTCAAATTACACATACCTCTATTTATTTTTGTATTATTATGTTTTATTTTATGTGAATGTGTGATATGGATTTTTTTTCAAACTTTGTAACCGTGTGATGATGGAGATGAGAGGAGTGTCACACTATTAAGTTTGAAAAATAAGGGGGATGCATGCATAATAGCATATAAAATTTAGGAATTCATATGTAATAAATTTATGTATGATATTAGATTGTTTTAGAAAGAATGAGTATAATTGTAATGAGTACTCAAAAGTAAGAGGAGTTTGTATAATTTAAAAAAAAAAAAGGAAAGGGTGCATTTATATTACACATGAGAATGTGCATTCATAATTATCTCTCATTTTTATTTAACTTTTTTTATAAGCATATAAAATTTATTAATACTAATAGAAAAAATCAAAATGCTTATTTTTAATGATATCCTTGCTACTAGCATGATAATAGGGTGAGATGAAAATTTAGACAAGCACAACTTTTTTTGTCCTCTTCCTTGCTCCTCAAATCTTTCCTATCTCATCTCCATACTTGATCAGTATAAAATTTTATAGACATCTAAGTTTCATGTGGAGATGGTATACTTGTTTCTATTTACTAAAAAAATATTTTATAAAAGGACTGGTAAAGGACCCATGTGATGCATCCTGCGAGAATATGAGAGAAATAATAGAGAATTTAGTTATTATATTTAGCTAAGAATATATGTAAAAGTAATTATAACAATAATGATTAAATAAGAATTAAAAATAAATGAATACTTAAAAATTAATTATTATAATAAAGTTTATTCGAAACATACCTTAATAAGAAATATATTTAAAGTGCTAATGATACAAATAACACTTGTTTATACGAAACAATATTGGTTTGGAAATAAGAGGTGAACATTTCATTCTTAAAATAAAATGTATATATAGAGCTCAAACTTAATACATCATAAAAAAAGAAGGAATGAAACATGAACTTTCATACATACTACATATACTAATGGAAATGAGTCAAACATAATGTGAAAAAAAGGAAAAAAAAACACAAAATTACAGTTTTAGTCTCTTTTTTGTGGGAAAAAGTTTTCTACAATTTGTAAACATAAAAATATTTTGTAATGAATATATTATCTAATTAGATTTAAATTAACATTTCAATATAAAAATTTTAATTTTCATATATGAAATTATTAAACATAAAAAATATATTATTTTGTCCATCATAGGTACCATAAACTATATTATTTTTCAAAAATTAATTCTACATTTTTTTTTCTTATTTGACATGCAACTATATTATATATTCATAGAAAATAACTTTATCATTCATAATGATATTAACAAAGAGATCATAATTGATTAAGAACACATATATTTCTAACTTATGAAAAAATAAACAAATAACAATATAAAGAATAAATGATAAGAAAGTATAAAAGGCTAAATTCTATTTCAAATTACATAAATAACTTTTTCGTTCATAATGATATTAACAAAGAGGATTAGAATTGATGAAGGATACATATGTCTCTCATTTATGAAAAAGATAAACAAATAACAATATAAGAATAAATGATAAGGAACTATAAAAAGCTAAATTCTATTTCAAATTATTAAAAAAATAACAATATTAAACAAAATATCTGTAAATGATAAAGAACTATAAAAGACTAAATTCTATTTCAAATCATATAAAACTTTTTCCTCACAGATGATGAATAGGATTTTAAAAAAGTTTAAACCTTGGGATGAGTAAAAATCAAATAATACTACTATTCATACCAAAACCTAATCAAAGTGGATATTTTTCATTACAATTGGGTCTAGTTCATGTGGTACCTACGGATGTAGATTTGTTGTCATTGTTACTTGCTACACATGAAATTCAAAACACGAATCATAGAGAAGTAAACAATCAAAATCTCTCAATACCAAAGAAAGTGTTAATGCTCCATCCTTAAGTTTAGGTGTGAGTCATCATCCTAGAAGTTCAGTTGCGAGACTTGTACAATAACTTAAATATCGAACTTTTACTCTTTTAAACACCACCACATGTCTTTTATATTCAAATTTTAATAAACTGAATAAGAAATCATGCTTTTTAAATTCCTTTGATCCATTGACCATGTTTTTTTTTTTAATAATTGTTATTGAATTTTATTTCGTCAGTTATATCTGAATGAGTCCTTTTTATCAAATTTATTTTAATTCATAACTTTTCTATTATTGTATATCCATAACTCTTTTTCCCCTGCTTATGTAATAAAAATGCCTGACTACCTTTTTTTATATTAATTACAATTATAATACCATTCCTCGTTATAAAGTCAAATAATAATCCTTGTTAAATTAAAGCATGTGGTTTAAATTATGAATAATGTTAATATAAAGTTGTGAAATTTTGAATAATAAAGGAATAATTGTTTTCTATGAGTTTTTATATTTTGAAAACACTGAATTTTTTTCATTATTAATTCCATAAAAAATATTATAAATCTTAAACTTTAAACAACCATTCACCTCTTATATTCTATAAAATTTTGCATCTGATTCATAGTATTCATAGTAGAAATTGCTTTTCAAACTGATAGTGTTTTCACTTGTAGTATCAAAACTAATTCTAAATATTAAGTCATCTACATCAAAAGTGAAATATTAAATTATCTTTTAATATTTTTTTAAGTAAATATTAACGAATATACATAAAAATAATATATTAAATTATATTTTAATATTTTTTAAGTAAAAATTGTCACCACTGAAATAAAGAAAATGTTAGCTTGAAGTAGTTTTAAATAGAATTTTCAACTAAAAAATTAAAGAAACATTAACTTATCTTTTTAATTTTTTTATTTTTATTTAAATAAATATCTTCATACTATTAAAACAAAAAAAATTATAATTATTATGATGTAAAATATTTTTAACAATTTGAGTAAATAAATCTTTTGTAATTAATTTAAATAAATATTATATAAATATTTATTACATGTTAATTCATATATATATATATATATATAATTTGGATTAAAAATACATATTTAATTAATTAATTAAAATATATTTTACCTGTGAGTGAATTTTAGATTCAAACATATATATATATATATATATATATATATTAATGAATTATTTTTTAAGGTGACAACCATTTGAATTAATATGTGATGAGAGAATTTATCTAAATTCAAATATATGCTTAGAAAATATTATTGTTAAATAAATATTGTAACTATCAAGAATATTATTTTAAATAGAAATTATAACTGCTAAAATCATGACTATAAAATTTATTTTTTATTTTATAAAATAATATATAAGTTTAATTAATATGCATTGATAGTGTAAAAAAGTTTTACACTTACGTTCAATGACAACTTTTGATTTAAATCACTTTTAAAGTATTTACTAGTAAAATTAACAAATTTACTATAAATAAAAGATTGTGATTGAGTGTCAATATAAATATGTCTATAAGTGCATACTAATTAAACTCATAATATAATATCATTAAAAAAAAGAAATTAAAACTGCACTCAATTAAGTAGTTATTAAAAATAAACAAAGAAATTAAAACTGCACTCAATTAAGTAGTTATTAAAAATAAATGTGGGGACAAGATTTTGAGTTAATTATAAAACTAAATAGTTATAAATGAGAGAGTAAAAAAAATATTATATTATGTATATATTATTATAAAATAAAATTAAAAGTTAGTGAAGATAATTGTCCTCACATTACATAAAAGTACGTTTAGTATGATGAACTTTACATGTTACAACATATTTGCTATTTAAAATATTTTATAATTATAAAAACATACATATTATGAAATCCAATAATAAATATATTGCTAATTAAGCATATAATTCATTGTAAATATTTTTTAAGTATATATAAAAATGACAATTACTTTTGAACCTAATTTTAAGATCTCGCGTACACATTTACATCATTCACCACTACACAGATCCTATTGATGAGTTAATTTGTTATAAACGTGTTTTGTTTTAATATTACTTTCAATTAAAGGATGTATAATTTTCTAGGAATAAAATTTTGTGATATAAAATCTATTTTAATGTAAATAAATTTTAGTAAATGAATGTATATTAACAGTTTTTAATTAAAATGATGTTTTTCTATTTTTATTTTATTCTTAATGTCATTGATAATATTGAATTTGAATATGTTTCTATCAACAATAAGATTTAAGATGTAAATTTTTTATATTCTTATATAATAAAAAGGAAATGTTCACCTTTTAATGAAAAAAAATGATTTTATTTTAAATATTCTTATATAATTATAAGTACATTTTCATTTAGTTACAAATCATAAAAAAAAAAATTTAAAAAAAAATTAAAAGTTTAAAGATCTCTTCTTTTATAACTGCTTTTTTTCATTGCTTCTTGAAAACAAAAGCAGAAAAGTAATTCTTTTTTTATCTGCTTCTTGAAAAAATTTTACTTAAACATCTTAAAAACTCTTATGAGTGATTTTTTTTAAAAAGGTGATTATTTTAAGAAATTTAAATAAATGACCTCGTTCTTTTAAATGTTATTAAATTAATGACAATTATTTTAAAAATTGTGAATATTTGGAATTCATCATCCGCAACCAATACCACTTCAAGGGGTTTCTTTACATAGATTACCATGGCTGTTAAATTCAATCAAAACTATAAATAACACATAGACATAGAAAGATAGATTGTTGGATGATGCAAAATTATCAAGAGTTCACATTTCTGATTAATTCTCACAGGTGTTGTTGACAATTCTATTTTCTAACAATTATATGATATATTTTTCCAACGAGATTCAAATCTTCGTGACAAATTAATCGGACCTAATTTTGTTTATAAAATTGTTTATTTTTAATTTATAAGAAAAAAACATAATTAAACTTAATTATCTCTCATGCACAAAAAAAAGGGTCAAAATGATTGACACGTGATGGTAAATAAGTGGCACACAACACAACACGGCTCTCTTTCACCTATTCATGGATAGATTCTCCTAAAACATGTGACTATTGGCAATTCAAGATTCATTGATTTATGATTTTAATAATCAATCATTTCAAACTATACACATACCAAAAAATCAATCATTTCAAACTATACACATACCAAAAAAAATCAATCAACCCCAATGATGAGAAAATATTGTTTTCCCTATCATCAGTGACAAAAATTATAGAGGCTTACTACCATATAAACTGCAGAAATACCATGTTCACTGGAACTCCTTATATTCCTAAGTTTCCCACAGAATCCTATCTCTTCACTCAATGGTCCGTTGAACAAGCATCTTTTAGTGCTTGTCATTTTCTCAAATCATACACAATTTTTATCTCAAGGATTTGAATCTGGTTCCACTTTTGGTGGAGAATCTTGTTACCCCAAAGTGACTTTTCACCTTGTGTTTTATCTAAAACCAGATAATTGCATCCTCCAAGTATACATGTTCTTATCCCACACTCGAAGTTCCGTGCGCAATATATACACCCTCACATAAGCCTGGTTTCGAATCCACAACAAAAGAGGGTTTGTTTGATACTTTGATCTTTTAAGTACAACACACTACCCTCTGACCACACAGCTAATTTCCTCCAAAAATGGCGGTTGAAAAGCTAACAAAAACGAAGGCCTTTCTACACCATGTTATCACTGGTCGTTGGTTCATGATCTTTGCCTCATGTCTCATCATGGCTGTTTCAGGGGCAACATACATGTTTGGTTTATACTCTAATGAGGTCAAAGTCTCTTTGGGGTATGACCAGTCAACTCTCAACTTGATAAGCTTCTTCAAGGACCTTGGTGCCAACCTTGGAATTTTCTCAGGGTTGATCAATGAGATAAGCCCTCCTTGGGTGATACTAGCCATGGGAGCCACTATGAACTTCATTGGCTACTTCATGATATGGCTTTCTGTCACCTCACGCATTGCCAAACCCCAAGTGTGGCAAATGTGTCTCTACTTTTACATTGGTGCTAATTCCCAGTCTTTTGCTAACACTGGTGCTTTGGTTAACTGTGTCAAAAGCTTCCCGAGAAGCCGTGGAAGTGTTATTGGTCTTCTCAAGGGTTATGTGGGTCTAAGTGGTGCTATTTTCACTCAGCTATACCATGCCTTCTATGGTGACAATTCCAAGTCTCTTATATTCCTCATTGGGTGGCTTCCTGCTGCTATTTCTTTCATTTTCCTTCCCACAGTTAGGGTGTTGAGTATAACCCCACAACCCAAAGAGATAAAGGTTTTTTACCAACTTCTTTATATCTCACTTGGGGTTGCTGGGTTTCTCATGATGTTGATTATCATACAGAACAAGTTGAGTTTCACAAGGATGGAGTATATAGTGGGTGGCATGGTCGTTCTTTTGTTGCTTCTTCTCCCCCTTGGTATTGTGTTTAAAGAAGAGTTCAAAATTTGGAAGAACCAGAACCAGAACCAAACCTTCACTGATGCTGATGCTACTTCTGTCATTGAATTGCCACAGCCAGAAGAAGCACTTGCAGCAGCACCAGCTCATTTGGAAAGCAAAAACAACTCGTGTTTGAAGAACGTTTTCAAGCCTCCAAAAAGGGGTGAGGACTACACCATCTTCCAAGCTCTTTTCAGCATTGACATGTTGATTCTGTTCATTGCAACAGTATTTGGTGTTGGAGGAACATTAACCGCTCTTGACAATTTGGGACAGATCGGAAACTCATTGGGGTACCCCAAAAAGAGTCTCACAACTTTTGTGTCCCTTGTGAGTATATGGAATTATCTAGGAAGAGCATCATCTGGCTTTGCATCTGAATACTTGTTGACCAAATACAAGTTCCCTCGCCCCTTATTGCTCACTCTAGTTATGCTTCTCTCTTGTGTTGGCCATATTCTAATAGCCTTTGGAATCCCAAACTCACTTTACATCTCTTCCGTGATTATTGGGTTTTGCTTTGGGGCCATATGGCCCTTAATGTTTGCCATCATTTCTGAAATATTTGGCCTCAAATACTACTCTACTTTGTACAATTTTGGGGCAGTGGCAAGCCCTGTGGGATCTTACATTCTGAATGTGAGAGTGACCGGTTATTTGTATGATAAAGAGGCTTTGAAGCAATTGGGAGTGAAGGGACTTATAAGACAAAAGGGGAAGGACTTAACTTGCTTGGGAGTGCAATGCTATAAAATGGCTTTTCTCATAATCACTGCTTCAACGTTGATTGGATGTCTTGTTTCTTTTATTCTGGTGATACGGACTAGAAAATTTTACAAAGGTGACATTTATGAAAAATTCAGAGTTGAACTAGACACAGCACAGAGTCTTCCAACGTTTGGCAACACTGGCGCCACCACAAACCACGCGGAAGAACCAGATAAAATCAACAGAAAATGATGAATGTTTAATGGTTACTCGGTATAGTAAAAAAATTCGTCTTATAAGGTTTGTCTATACACAATTAATATGTTATTATTTGAATCAGCGATGTTGAACGTTTTATGGACATCAAAGTTTAGTTATCTATTTTATCTTTCCTCTTGGTATTGAGTATTGAGCTTTATTTTTAGTAACTTAACTACGTTAATCACGCTTGAGAGTTTATAGAGTCCATTTGTTTTACAAGGAAGGGGATTAAAATAATTTTCGGGCAAAACGAAAAAGTAGAATATTTGTGATCTTATTCAAGCATGTTTACCGTAGCAGAAATCTTATACAAGTAAACCCTCACATGATCGGTCAACGTTGTATAGATGTTTAGATTGAAATTTGTATGTCCTCGTTTTGTTTTTATTTCGTTTCTGGGTTAGGATTATTATATCAACCACGTGAAGTTGTGCTGGATAATTTCAGTCTAGAGGTCAACACCTAGCTTGCTTTTAATAATAATAGAGTCTTTTTTTTTTGTTAACATTTGTAATTGTTTATTTAGTAAAAGAATTTGTTTTTTTATTGAAAAAAACAAAAAATTTATTAAGCAATTACAAGACACCACCAAATCACAACCCATAATTAGAATGTCCTCATAGATATATAAAACAATACATAACATTTAAACAAGCACAAAGGAACCTCACATTTGAATTAAAGTCAATATAAAATTAAATATATCTTTTCTTAAACTCCCCTTATCCATAACTAGAAATTCTATAAAACCTAAATATAATAAAATTGTGAACCTCAAAATATTAGAACATTTGTTACAAGTTATATAGTCCACAAGATAGCTTAGTCGACTACATTATACTTATAATATTTTTATCTTTCTTTTCTCTTGCAAGTTCGAGATGTTGTCACATGTGATAGGTACAATTTGACATAATTTAGTTGTTTGTTTTGATCAAATTGAAGAAAAGAAAATGTTTGGACTAATTAAGTCCACTTCTATAATAAAAAAAATGGATAATTGTTGGTGGAGTGAATCTTAGGATAAATTTGTGATTTTGTCAATGTTAAACTCCTAAAATGTTTCAATCGTTCGTAATTTTATGATTTTTGGTAGATAAAATAAGTTAACTTTATAGTAAATTCTCTTTCAGGTAAATTTTGATAATTTATGTAAACTTGTGTTAAACTGTTCTAAATTTGGTTAAATGTGTATAAACTCTTCTTTATAAACTCAATTAACTCTAAGAGTTGAGAGTTTACAAATAATTAATGAGTTAATGTAAACTCTTAGGTTTGACAAACTTGGTAAGAAATATGAGATTAGATTTTAGGAGACAATTTGTGGTAAAATTTATTAATCATGAATTCATTACATTAGAATGTTCAAGATTTGTGACTTAATTATGTAAGAAATTTTCATTATTGAAAGGGGAAGATAATGTTGGATATCATTTGTTAATTGCATTAGGAAGAGAATGAGGATGAAAGACACATCTCCTAAATTATTATCAATGATATTAAATAGAATCATTCAATCAAAATTTATTAGCAATTAATAATAGTTATGATATTAAGTAGGGTTATCTCAGACATTTTAAAAGTTTTGAGCAAAAACTAAAAAAATGTATCCTATATAATAAAGATGTGTTCCATTACTTTGAAGAATTAGGAGTGGGAGTGGGAGTGAGAGTGAAGTGAGGAGTATTTTAGCCTTCCTCCGACTCCTTACCTTTTGAGGTAAAAAGATTGACCCGCCTTCACCTCTCATCGAGAATCAAGTTACCCTACCCTCGCTCCCCCTAAACATAAAAAATATGTAAAATCACATATTCTAACTCCATTTGAATTCTTCAAAGTCATTTACCTAAGAGGGCTAGAAAGAACTTGCGAATATCGCATAAACCCAAACCTCCTTCCTCCTTTCCCCTACACACTTTCGCCCAAGACATTTAGTGCACCTTCATACTAACTTCTGAGTTTCCCCACAGAAAGGATTTGAATAAAGATTTTAGTTTTGAGATTTTTCCTTTGGAAAGCTTTGAAGAAGGAGAGAAAATAAATGGGTAAGGCCAAGAGAACTGTTTTGATGAGCACCACCCTACTTGTACGCATATTTATATTTGCATAAGAAAAACAATAATAATTATACTTTAAAATCCATTTTGCAAAAAAAAAAAGTTTTAAAAACAATAATTGTCTCTTGTAAAGATACAACACATAATATTCTCTTTTTTTTTCTTTCTTTTATTTATTCTAAAAAATTTCACTATAATATATTATTGTAAAAGATGTAAAGAAATATTTGGCACAGGAAATATTTTTTTATATAAGTGAATCATGATTGTTGAAAATTTAATTTTGTAAGTCATGATTTCTAAAACTAGTTAGGATGGGTTTGAATAGTTATAAATGTTTTTAAAATTTTTTTAAAGGATGATTATAACTTTACATTTATAAGTAGTAAATGTGTAAGATGTACACATATGAATGAAGTGGCCATGGGCCCAAATCCAACAAAAGCCCTTCAAAACAGTAAAAAACAAAAAATCAATAACCCGCCTAAAAGCAAATCACTGGATTAATAAACTGAATCCCTGGACTAAACATTCCCTATAAAATAGCTAAGATTAAGTCAAAGTTCTAACATTAGCAAATACATCAATGTCTTTCTTAGACACTCTCTGAAAAATTATAGCTTTTTTTTTTTTCAAGTCAAATATTCCGGCATGTTTCATGCCAAATGGCTAAAACCAAATGCCTACTTGTAGAAAGTGTAATTTCTCCACCAAATTGCACAAAAAACTCATTCGAAGTTTGAGGTGAAACAAAAGACCAACCCAACTAACCCATTTTACATAATTTGTTTATTCATGTTACTTTTTTATATAATTAAAAGTTTTTCTTGTATTGAAAAATTTGGATTTTCAACCTCTTATGTGGACAATGCAGCGAAAGTTACGATAAAAACATTTTTCAGAACATGAAAACAATTATTAAAGATACATGGAATACCTAACTGGTAACTATTGGAGAAATCTCACATATCCAAGATCAAATTTAACCGATATAAACAGGTGTTAGGTATCCAAATCTTATTATAAGGTTTGATTCTCATTTATTATACTTATTTATAATTTTGGATCAAATCCTTGAGCATCTAACTTTTTTTCTTTTTTTTTTTTATAGATAATCCACATTTAGAAGTAAAACAATCGAGAGAAGTTTATAAGACTAGATTACATTATGTATTTGTATTTCTTCTTCAAGTACTTATATCTTCAAGTCTTGATATTGTTGAACCTTCGATATTCTTCCAAGAGGTGGAGTACCAGCAAAATGTAACGTTCAAGATAGACAGTATTCGACCTAGAGTAATGAATAATAGCTTTGTAATATCTTATTATTTTATCTTGATATTTCGTTACCTATTTATAGTGGTGGATTGAACTTTTACCTATTGGGTCTTGCCTAATCAATCAGGAATTAGGTAATATGACCTTAAACTCATGTTAAGCTTAATAATCAATATTAGGTTGGTTAACCTTTTGGCTATTGTTGTCTGACCTTCTTGTTGTGGCAAAATCGTGTTTGATCTCTAGTGAGGCCAAAGGCTGAACATTTATGCTAAGGGTTGAACACTCAGGTTGAACACTCCTGTTTAAGGCCAAATACTCAGATCCTGTATACTTGCCCCTAGGTTCGAGCATGGCATAGTGAGGGTTGGAGCTAGAAAAGATCGTGCCACCTGAGGGGATCGAACAGTCAGTTAGGGTTATCTTACTGTTGTTTGAATAATGATGTGGAAAGCAGAAGGGGCGCATACATCCTAACTGTTAATCTGGGTGCGACTATGATTAACTTAGGCCTCCATGGGCCCGTTGGTTATAAATAAGGGGGTCATGTCTTCAATTGCCCTTTTTCTAAATCTTCTGTGCTTTTGTGCCAAAGTGAATATTTTCCCAGCTCCCAACTCTCCCTCTCTCTCAGGTATAACCCTAAAAAATGTCTTCTTCTTCCTTTTTTGGTGAGAGTCCTCCTGGATCTTTTGTCTCGCAGACTGATACCTTGGACTCAATCGAAGTCACCCCATCCTGCTCCGCTGCCTTTCCCCAGGTTGGTTCTTCTTCTGGGCTGGCTGTGGACATGGTCAAACCTATTCCCTAGGTGGGGCCGAAAAGTATTGCTTTTTCCAAACGCAAACATATTGGCAATTCGAAGAAAAATTATCCTCCTATCCTAGATCTGAGGTATGAGTAGGTGGACGGGGAACTAGCCACATACTTTTCTTGTTATAACACTAGGAATATGCTAACTGGCTTTGTCAAGAATGTAAAGTTGTGCCCTTTCGGAGAGCCAAAGATTTCCCCTTTTTCATTAGGCGTTGCCATGATGACACCTTTCTTAGACCAAATTTAGTATATCTCAATAAGGGAAAGAAGGATAGTTGTGACTTTTTTTATATGCATGATTGTATATGTCGTGCTCTATGTTCGTCTTCCTTGGCTGAATTTACCATGAGGGTCCTTCGAATTCTAAATGTCGCCCCTACCCAAATTCATCTGAACGTCTGAGCTTATCTTCAAGCATTTTGGGCTCTATGCCTTTTTACTCATATTAGGGCTACCCTTGGTATGTTCTTATGCCATTTCACTACTCGACTTAGTGAGAGGTGTAAATAGGTCTCGTTGTACTGAAACCTAAAGTGTTCTCTCCTATTCCTGTATACCACATCGTACAAATGCTTCAAAACTTCAAAACATGGTTCTTTAACATCGTACAAATGTTTCCTTTTAGCTGGGAATAAGCATCGAGGAGGTGTGATTGCTATCTTGTAGAGTTGCTTATGCCCGAAGAGCTAGTGGATGTTGCCTGTAAGGACCTCTTTATTTAATATGTTATAAATTCGAAGAATAAATAGTGAAGAGAATTAAATTTAAGTTTTAACTTAGATTATTGATTGATTTGAGATTGATGGATTTATTAGTTGGTTGAGACTATGTGGTTGTATTCAGTTGATGGTAGAAGAATGTGGAGATGAAATAATTATTATTCTTTTATTTCGAAAGGTTTTAGTTGAGTTTCAGGAAGTTTTCAGAATTTTCGTTGTTTTAAAGGGGGGTTGCACTTAGCAAACTAATTTTATTAAATACACCCCTGATGCTATATATATTTAAAAACATTTTCTCTCTCTGAAATTTTCTTCTTTCTCGTTGCGATTTCTTCGTGTCTTTTTCTTTCTCTGTCATATTGTGTCTCCAATCTTCTCTCCTCTGCATGATGGCCTTCGAGCTGACGAAATCTGATGCGGTCTCTTTCATTGCTCTTGATTTTGAGAGGGGATCAGTATAGGTATGTCTGATCATAGTTTTCTAAACCTTTTTTTCGATCGTTTTCGATCCTTTCATTTTCGTTCAAGATAAAATTTCTATGAAAATCTTGATTTCTAATGTTCCTGTTTAATTTGGGATTCTTGTTAGGTTCCTATGTAATTTCTTCGATTGATTCTTTTCGTTATGTTTTAATCGACTTTTGAACGGAGAAATAGGTTAGGGAAACTTTTTTGTTGATTTTTGTTGATAGACAAGTGATTTGGTAGTTGAGAGATTTGAATTATTTGAAATAACGAGTATTTTGACTATATTTTAAACTATTTAAGATAACATTTATTTTAATTGTGTTTTGAGCTATTTAATATAGTGCGTATTTGATTGTGATTTGAACTAATTGAATTAACGTATATTAAGATTTCATAGTTGAGGTTGATGATTATTATGTGAATGATGTTTGATCTTGAATTGGATGATTATTGGATAGTTTGGATGTGGCAGTTATGGTATGGTAACTTAGTTTCGGTTGAATTGATTTTTTATGACTGGAATTGAATTATTGGAATGACAACGTATTATTTGGAATTGTGATGTAATGCATATGATTGGAATGCATAATGAGAATATATTTATTGATGTTGTTGGTTGTGGCAGTTACAGTTGGGTAACTTAGCCTTGGATGATATGTTTGGTAGGGCACATTGATGTTAGGGACACAGCTGGGGTCAATGTAATCCAGAATATCAGATATGCAAGAGGATATTTTTGTGATTTACATTGTGGTCCTGGTACCAGATATGCAAGGGGGTGCCTAAAAGACATACTCAGACAACAACTGTGTGTCACAGGATGTCAAGTAAACACTAGACATCAGTTTGTGGTTGTGAGATAAGTATTGCTTAGACTTAAATTGGTGGTAACACAGGCAGATTGGACGTCCGTCACCAATTGGAAGGGGTCTTAAGTCGCCTCAGTGTCCAAACTTAATGTAGATATTCCGGAATATGTCGTGTCTGAACATGCTGTTGTGTTAAAAGCTTGTATTCAAGGGAATATAAGTGTGTTTGATTTGATTGATTATGATATTTAATTAATGTTTTATTGATTGGTTATGAGTGCTTATGTTCAGGTGAAATATAAGAATGATTGCTTGGTTGTTTACTATTAGTGAATGTGTATTGATGGTACTAAATATAAACGTTGTGCAATTTTCATGCTTTACGATTGATGTAATGGTATGTTGCGCATTATGTAAACTTACCCTTGCATTGTTTGTGTTTTTTGTTTGAGTGTGATAATCGTGCTTTGCATGGGAACAGATAATAGTGATGATGTAAAGAGGCAGGATGCTTTGAAATGAAGTATGTTAGATTGTGGTTGGAAGTTTCAAAGGATGTTATTCTATTGTTCAATATGTATATAAGAGAATTGTGTAGAAATAATGTTATTTGAATTTAGAGGAATTGCTGTTAAGTTATGTGATTACTATTTTATTATGAAAGTTATGTGAATATGGTATAAAAAGATAGATGAATTACGATATGCATGCATAAGAATGTAGAATTATATGTCAGCATGTTGGTTGGTTTTGCTAGTAGAGGTTCTACTATCGCCCAGGTTTTGCTATCTGCAAGGTCTAGCTGGGCGATAGTTGTCGCTAGGCGAACTACCTTGGCTCTCGCCAGGCGACGAGGTTTGCTGGCGAGATGAAATTGTGTGTACTCTGTTATATTTTAATTTGAACTTTGAAAGTGTTATAATGTATGCTTTAATATTGAGTATAATATAATGAAGATTTTATATCTTGGTATTTGGATTGTAGATGACAGTAATTTAAATAATTTTTAGAGAATTTATGGTGTAAATAGTATATAAAAATTTGGGATGTTACATTGCCTTTCTAGATTCTCTTCCTCGGTGCCTTCCTTTGGCAAAGTTGATATATTTGTTTCAGTCTCTTACGCTATTTGAGGACTTAGAGAGTGAGTAAATGAACATACTGTTCGATTGTCGATCATGATTGAGGTTAAGTTGATGCATTTATTTTTTGTATAGGGGTTGTCGTGGATGGTGGAGGTAATGTTGCACATTTTTGCATGGTTAGGCATGCTCAGCTCCAAGGTGAGAAGGAACCAATTTCCCAGCAAATTTTGAGCGAGACCTTTCACCGAAGAGTCCTCTGCAGGATGTTGTGCTCCCCATGACGGATTATGAGAAAAATAAGTTAAAGCAGAAAGGGCAAGCGAAAAAGAAAGAGAAAGAAAAAGACAAAAGACAAAGGGAAACGATAGGAAAGGGAATCTTCGAGTCGCTTGAAGAAACATAAAACCAAAACACCTTTTCCCAGCATAGTGGTGCCCCCCTTCCATCATGAGTTCAGCTTTTTTCAAGGAAGATTTTGACCCTTTGGCCACGATGTGTAAGATTAGTGAAGGTCTATCCAAGGTAGGTGGGAAGGAGTTGTCTAGGATGGACCCCACTTTACACTAGGTGCATTACCGTGAACTTTCAACTTCCCTGCAGGCAATGGGCGTCATCTTTTTGTGATTGAGATGATGAAACTTCGGCAACAATTGAGGCGTTTAGAGGAGTCTTTGAGGAGCTGACGAAGACCATTGACACTCTGAACACCGAGATTAGGTAGTTAAAAGAGAAGGAAAAGACCATGGTCTCAACTGAAGATCATGTTGCTCCGCTAAAGGAAAAAGAAGACAAAATTGTTGAGCTGACTGAGAGGCTAAGAGGTGTTGATGCTTCATATGACCAAAGTGAGCGGATTCAAAAATCTCTGAACTGAGACCTTGATGTAGTCAAAGAGGGTTTTGTGAAGTATAAGAGACAGGTTGAGAAGGACATTTGTGATGAGCATGGGGTCGATTTTCTTCAAGTTGTACACCAGACCTTCCAGTTTGACTCATTCCCCTCAAATTTCAAGTTTGATTCCGAATGGGGCTTCTTTGGTAGGGATTTTAGACATCTTGATGATGTGCTCGACGATTAGATCTGGATGAACATGCCCCTAGAATGATGCCCTATCGTAGCAAGATTGCATGTGCTAAAGGGGCGATGTCAGGGGAGACAATGAAGACACAATGTCTTAGCTTCTCAGGATATGCTTGTAACTTTTTTTTTGTAAAGTTGAACTTGTTACCAGGCTGAAGTAGGGGCCTCTAATATTTTGTAGATGGGTCGATGTGATGGCCCTTAATTTTTTTGTAAATGGGCCAAGTAAATGCTTTTACCTGTTTGTAACACCTTTTATAATATCAATGCACATTCTTGCTATGTTAATTTCGGTGACAGATACTTTACTTTTGTTTGATTTATGTTCAGTTTTGTTTGGAAATTTCTGTTTCGGTCTTTTACTTGGTAATTTTGACTAATATTGAATCTTAGAACATTAAATGTTACCTGAGCCGAACTCTTTTTACGAGTTAGGAGGGCACTTTTTAGAACATTAAATGCTGCTTGAGCTAAACTTTTTTTACGAGTTAGGAGGACACTTTTTAGAACATTAAGTACTACTTGGGTCGAACTCTTTGACGAGTTGGGAAGGCACTTTTTAGAACATTAAGTGTTGTCTGGTCGAACTCTTTGAGGAGTTGGGAGGTCACTTTTTTAGGACTTCATTTTTAACTGGGTTGATATGATGTTGTGCCAATCTGTAATGTAAAAATCTAATAAAATTGTAAAACATGTGAATGAGACTGAAGTCATCATTTCATTAGTATTTGAGCAAGCCTCATTAAGAACCTTTTTGGAAAAAAACCCTTCTTAGGGATAAAAGGCCGAATAAGGAAAAAAGTATTTGCTTTATATTTAGCTATAATAGTGTTTTAGGTGTGTTGAATTCCATGTTCTTGGGATGAGCTTTCATGCCAACTCTCCCAGCTTGTAAGCACCATTGTGGAGATCCTAGTTAATTCGAAATGGTGCTTCCCATTGGAAACTAGCTTTCCTTTTGTTCGATTCTTCCTTGCTTCTCCCGTAGCTCTCTATGTTAAATCTCCTTTTTGGAATTTCTGTGCTCGGACCTTTGTATTGAATCGCTGGCCATCCTCTACTTGTAGACCTTCACAACAATTGGTGTTTTGTCACTTCTTCGTCCATGTAGTCCAACATGGCTAACATTATCATTTGGTTTAATTCTTCGTCGAAGTGTACTTTTCTATAGGAGGGTTCTCCTACTTCTATGGGAATCTTAGCATTTGTCATGTACGCCAGACAGAATGAAGTTTCCTTTGTTGTTGATTGAGGAATACATCTGCAATCCCACAGGATTTTTGGTATCTGATCGGCTCATCCTTCTTTGGCTCCGGTCATTCTCTTCTTCAACTCACCTAGTATGACTTTGTTTAATGCTTCTTCTTGGCTATTTGACCGTGTTCGACCAAAGTCACCTTATGCTTAATGCCTAAACCTTCCATAACAGAGTTAAGTTTCTTATCTATAAACTGAAAGTTGTTCTCCATAATGATGACATAAGGAACAACGAATCTTGTGATGACATTTTTTCAAATGAATTTCTACAAGTTTTGAGTTGAGATTCTAAAGGTTCTACCTTTACCCACTTAGTGAAGTAGTCTATGGCTACTATCAAGAGTTTGCATTGTCCTTTGACCATAGGGAAAGGGCCGAAAATGTCCATCCCCCACATGCAAAATGGCCATAGTGCTGCAATTATTTTCAAATCCTCGACTGGTTGATGTACTAGATTACCATGTTTTTGACATTGCAGACATTTCCTTGAAGAACGCTGAACATTCCTCATGAAGAGTGGGTCAATAATACCCTACTCTCAAAACCTTTGCTGCCAGGGTTCTGCTACTAGTGTGTATGCCACAGACTCCCTTATGAATTTCCCAGAAGACATCATCTGCCTCCTCTTTTTGTAAGCATTTTAATAGGGGTGTCTGTAACATCTGAAAATTTAAAATACAAATATTTGAATAAGCATTCAGTTAAGAGAAGATAGATTAAGTTGTTAAGAAAAAAAAATCAATTAAAGATTAAACTATTAGGAATTTTGAATAAACAAGATTAATATAATATTTCATTTAAAATAGAAATAAGATAAAACAAATAAAAGATTTGATATTACTTTGAATAATAAGATTCATATAATATTCCCTTTAAAATAGAAATAAGATAAAACAAATATACTATTTTGGATTTAATGTGGAAAAATTAATCTTTTATAGAAAAATATAGAAAGGGGAAAATCAACTCTAAACTAATATATATAAGGTTAACTAGTTCGCTCAGAATATCATAAATGAGTTGATTCTTCTAGGGTTGAGAAAGAGGGACATAAGAGCAGAAGAAAACAAATTAAAGTGGTGAGATCTCACTTCAAGAGGTGAGTAAAATGTCTGTTTTTAACCCTCCATGGTATGGTTTTAAAAATTGTTCTTAATGCGTTTAATGTTTACAAATTACTTTGATAATTGTTTTGAGATACCTCTATTTGGAATGGAGTTGAAATTTGAGATACATCCATCTGGGATGGATGTATGAGACACCTCTGTTTCATACGGGAAAGAGGTTTTAGATACCTCCATCTGGGATGGAGAAGAGATTCTGGATACCTCCATAATAGTGTGGGGAAGGCAATGGGACGCCATTGTATGGAATATGAGCTCATAGGTCTTTTTGAAGAATCTACTGAAAACCTTGGTTCTGGGACCTGTAGAGTGAGAGTGTGTGATCATGAGTATCACTATAATTTGTAGATTGTGTGTTTGTATCAAAAACTATTTTATCATGTTTTTATTAGTGCTAGAAATTATTTGGGTTAAATCATAATTATAAATAAAGAAAAATACTTTTTATTACTACGGGTACCACGATTGTTTTTTCGGATTTCGCACCGGCTGAGAACAACAATATTTGCGAACCTCTTTTAAAAACTTGTTTTATTCACTGAGATTATTATCTCATTAAAAATGTTGTTTTCAGAGCTTCAGGGAGAAGTTTTGAAAATTGAAGGAGGCTTGAAGACCTAGTTTATCATTAATAAAAAAATTTTCTTGTAGTATTTGTTTGTAATGATTTTAGAACATAATGTACTTGTAATTGTTTTCATTTTCTAGAGACCCAAATTTGAGGATTATATTTTGTTTATTATGTAAGAATTCATGTATACAAATACAAAGTTTATTATTTGCTTTAAATTCTTTATTATTTTATTATGGGTTATTACTGTAACGACGGATGTTACAGTGTCGAAAACCCTTTCTTGTATAGTTCTCCTACAATCACGGTGTACTTGACCACTTTCATTCATAATACCTTGGCTTGAATTGGGTCCGTTGGTGATTGGTTGTGTTGTATGTATGTAAGAATATCACTTCTCCAGTCCTCGGGTGTTGTTGAGATAACACATACCTCTATGCTGGATGCAAGCAGTTCTTGTTGAATGAATGTTTTAAGCTAGCTGGCTTCCTACTACTTGCTAACTTGGTGAGCTAATTTGCTTTCTGATTTTTTTCTCGAGGTATATGGACCACCTTAATTTCATCAAATTTAGTCTTGGCTTGGCAGAAAGTGTGGTAATACTTCAACAACTTCGACTCATTAGCTTGGAAAGATCCATTGACCTATTCGGCCACGATCTTTGAATCTGTGAGGCACTTGACTCTTCTTGCTCCCACTTCCTCGTTTAGTTTCAGCCTAACTAGTAGGGTCTCATACTTGGCTTGGTTATTTGAAGCTTTGAAATCAAAACGTAAAAATTACTTTATGGCTAGTTTGTTTGGCCCTTCTATAATAATACCAGCTTTATTGCCTCCACTGTTGGATGATCCATCCACATGCACAGTCCATTGGAACGATTCATTCATCATCGCCTCGAAAGGAGGATGAAATTCATTAAGGAAGTCTGCCATTGAGACTTGATGGACCCTCTAGTTTCATCACAGATGTCAAATTCTAATAACTTTATGGACCATGCCATCATCCTTCTAGCCAACTCTAGTTTCCTCAGCATCTTCACAATTAGGCAGTCAGTTTGAACAATTATTTTATGGCTCTAAAAATATGGCCTTAGGCATCGAGCTGCATTACCAGGGCTAATGTTGCTTTTTCCACTATTTGGTATCTGAGTTTGGCATCATAGAGAATTCGGCTTGTGAAATAGACTAGCTACTGCCCTGTCAAAGTTTCTTGCACTCTCACTACACTTATTGTTGAGCGTGATACTGATAGATAAACCATAAGGTTAGTTACAACTTGTTTAGCTAATATTGGTGGTGCAGTCAGGGCTTTTTTCAAGGCCACGAAGGCTTTCTCGCATTCTTCAGCCCACTTAAAAGGTTGAGCCTTCCTGAGGAGAGTTATGATGAGTTCGGTTCTTTTGGCTATACATGGCAAGAATCTGGAGACTGACACCAAATGCCTCATCAAGCGTTGTACCTCTTTTTGGTTTGATAGGCTTCTCATTTGCATGACTGTCGGTCTCTTATCTGGGTTTGCTTTAGGGATGGTAAATAAACTCGTACTCGTGGGTAATCCCCGCTCCAAAGTTGACGAAAAATCCCCGATTTGATTGAGCATGGTTATGGGTATAAATAATACTCGATTTGTTAAGTCGGGGATAGGGATGAGGATAGGGATATACATACCCACCACATATCCATACTTGCGTCACCTCGCTCTTATTTTAATCACTAAAATATTCATTTATCTTATAAAAAAAGAAAATTTTGACATTAATTAAGAAATTATAAACTTTGTGATTATTAGATAACTTTTGAATTAATATAATTATATTCAAAGATATTATTCTTTACTAAAATATTATTATAATTTTTTTTGCGGGTATGGGACGGGTATAGGTATACTCGATATCTGACGGGGATAAGGATGCGGACGTAAATCTCATACCCGCTGGGTATGGGGATGATGATGAGTTTCAGTAGCAAGGATGAGGATGAGAATGTTGTGCCCGTCCCAGCCTCACCCCGTTGCCATGCCTAGTTTGCTTTGATTCCCCTCTTGGTGATCATAAAACCATGGAACTTCCCTCCTTGCACCCCGAAGACACACTTCTACAGGTTCAATATCATTGAGTGTCTCCTTATTGTGTCAAACGCATTTCTCAAGGTAGCTATGTAATATGGTAATTTTTCGGATTTTACGACCATGTGTCCATATATACTTCCATATTTTGGCCAATTTATGTGTGGAAAACCTTGTCCATGAGCCTTTGGTTTGTCGCCCCTGCGTTTTTCAAGCTGAAAGGCATGACATGGTAGCAATACGTGGCACTTTTTGTGATAAATGTTCTTTTTTCTTCGTCAAGAGGATGTATCCAAATATGATTATAGCATGAATAGGCATCGAAAAACTCAAAACCTTATGACCTGTTGCACCATCCACTAGTTTATCTATGCTAGGTAAAGGATAAGCATCCTTCGGGTACACTTTGTTAAGATCAGTGTAGTCAGTGCACATTCTCCATTTTCTATTGTGTTTCTTGACCATCACAACATTTTCAAGCTAGGTAGTGTACTTGATTTCTCTTATGAACCCAATCGCAATTACCTTTTGTACCTCCTCTTGGGCAGCTTTGAGTCTCTCAGCTCCCATCTTCCTCCTCCTTTGAGCCACAGGTTTGGTCGAACTACAAACGAATAGTTTGTGGGATAGGAAATTTGGGTTTATCCCGGGCATGTCAGCGACCATCCATGGAACAATTTTGAGTTTTCCAGAACGATAGTAATGATCTCTCTACTAATGCTCAGGTAGGGGTGATCTAAGGTAAGTAACATGAGTTGGTTCCTTTCCTAGCTACAAAGGCTAGATGTCTTTAGTCAGCTCTGCCTTTTTGGTCTCGTCAAGTCTTGGATTCAAGTCTAAATCCGGAATACCTTAGAGTGTCAACATATTGATAGTTCAGATTTTTTGTTCCTCCACATATGGCAAGACCTTTAGGCTTGCCAAGTATAATGTCTTTATTTTTAATAACTAGATTGTTATATCATCTATTTGAATTTTAATTTAAAAATTAAAAATAGATATTAAAAACTTAATTTCTACAATTAAATTGATATTATGAATTTCTATTTATTTTAGAATTTTAATATTATATTTTAAGAAAATTTTCAAATAACTTAAATTTAAGTCATATATTATTAAAAAGCAGTAAAATAAAAATATAATAGCGAGAGTTTAAAAATTATTTTTAAATTATAAATAGAAACTACATAATTTATTGTAATTTTGAGAATTTTCTGGGATTAATTGAGACAATTTTTATAAAATTATCGGTATATTCTAGATTGCTATAAAATATTAATGATCATGTTTTGAGCTGGAACTTTTATGAAAGACTTATAAAAGTATATAGGAATTTTTGGTAAGTTAATTTTATTTCAAAATAATTAAATAATAATAATAATAACTAATTAAATAATAACAAATAATAATAATAATAATAATAATAATAATAATAATGTCTCAAACGTGAGGTAAACGTAGTTCAACCTTATCTTAACTATTACAACATTAAATTTTGAAAGGATAAACTTTTTATCTTATCCCATTCAGAAAAGAAATTTAATTAAAAAATATATTAATTTTAGTCTATTAATAGACTTCATCCATCCTTTCTTTCTCTTGTTTTCAAATTCTACATACACTCTTATTTAATTTATCTCTAGATATTACAATCTGGTCATTTGTTATTTATTGTTTTATTTATTCTCTAGAGGCACTCTTTTGCTTAAAATAATTGCATGGGTGAGACTTGAACTCATATCTCCAAGCTTAACATCAACATGCACTACCATTAAGTTAACTTACTTCTTTAGTATATATTGGACAATAATATATGTATTATAAGATAATTTAATTTATTAATTATTTTTATAATTTTGATTATTTTTTATGATTTTAAAATATAAATTATATAAATTATGAATTATTTTATATTTCTTAATGTTAGTCGAGTTTAATAACATTGATATAAAGTTAAACTATGAAAATTTCAGGATAGATATGATATTTCTAGAAAATATAAAATAATATATATATATATATATATATATATATATATATATATATATATATATAAAAGATAATGTAAATATGTTATTTGGTTACAGTTTAATCTGATATTCCACATCAGAAAAAATATCTTTCAATATTAGAGATGAATTGAATTTATAGATATATTATTATTATTATTGATTTTGAAGTAAAAATTTTGAACTAAAAAATTAATTTGTATAACTATCTTGTCATTAAAATTATTTTACTATCTTTTAATTCCTTGAGATTGATTATTTATAAGATTATAAATTTAATGAATGATGATTGAAATGGAAGTACTATGTACGTTTGTAATCACCAAGTCTAGTGACCTTCAAAATTGTGTTGAGATGTTAAGAGATGAACTTAGCAAAGTCCCAAGTTCCTTGTAATGATTTGGGATTATATAGGCACATGAGTGTTCATGTTTAGGAAGTCAGAGTTTGGTACACTGCGAGATGAAAGGCAGGGACCGAGTAAGGTATAAAAATGTTTTAATCAAGTAGGTGGATATTTGAATAATCTAGATTAGTGCTATGGACTAGGGTATTTATAGACCAAACTCAAAAATTTTTCATACCTGTTCAGCATCATCAATGTTAAGTAGAGTATAACTCTCTATTATGGGTTAAAAGATTGCTGGATTTCTCGAGAAAAATAATTATTATAGTACAAATGTTTTTGTGAGAAAGATATGCAATTACCGATCACTTTCCAAAGAAATCCTTAATGATTAGAGTGAATCATAAAAAATCACATATTAATCCATACATTGAGTAAAGTGAGATAAAATTGTAGGTCAAACCTTATGCCCCATTGTTTTTTAAGTCTATTAAGATTGACATTGATGTTTATAAAAATCTCACTCTTTTCATTGTTTCTTTTCATATATGATTGTAGTGCGATTAAAAGATGAAATTGTTCAACAAGCTATGTTGAAGGATTCGTAGGATTTCCTATGAGTGTACTAACTCAAACATTCTTTTATGCTTTTGAGTAATTTTAGGTTTGTAAAAAGTTCACTGCTCTGATTTATTTGGGAAGATAGTTATAACAATTAATGTAAAAAGTTCACTGCTCTGATTTATTTGGCATACATTAATGTTTTACTTCATGTCATTGTTCGCATCCCTCCTCCTTTATTGGATTGATTCTGAACTCTGCCTCCATTACTTCTTGTAATCGCCATGATCAGTTGGTAGCTGACGTTGAAGTGGGATCCAAAGTTTTACTTCAAGCCCCACGGTAGGAGCCAAAATGTACCTTTGTTTCCTCTCCAATTACTTATATATTCAGGTCTTGATATTGCTGAGCCTTTGATATTCTTTCCAAGAGTTGGAGTACCTGCAAAATGCACTTTAACACTCAAGTTAAATAGTATTTGGCCTAGAGTAATGAACAGTAGCTTTGTAATATCAAGAAGTGGGATTGAACTTTTAGTTGTTGGGCCTTGCCTAATCAATCAAGAATTAAGTAATACGACCTTAAACTAATGTTAGGCGTAATAATCAATATTAGATTGGTTAACCTTTTGGTTTATTGTTGTCTGTCCTTCTTGTTGTGACAAAACCGTGTTTAGTGTTTAGTGGGGACCAAAGGTCGAACACTTCTGCTAAGGGCCTAACACTCAGGTTGAACACTCCTGGTTTAGGCCGAATACCCAGGTCTCGTACACATTACCATCTTTATAAATTTATGATGTTTTTACTAAATGCATTGAGTGTAAAATACACTCTATACCCAATTAATTAATATAAAAATTATACTTTAATTCTATTAATATGAGAAAACACTGTTGGGTAAAATAAGATATCATTACCCATGAGAATTATTATTTTAAATAGAGAATTTAGATAAAATAAATAACACAAGAATATAACGTATAAGCATTAAACTAGAGAAAAAAAATCCATGATTGTTGTCTAATGACAACTAGAAAATAACAATATGTAAAAAATTTTACAACGCATAGACTACTCTCCCTGGCACCCAGTACATTCACACTCTCCAAAGCAAGTAACTCAACTAAACCTCAAAAAAATTTAAAACAAAAGTATAAGAAAAGTCAAATACAAACTTAAAAGTGTCTTTGGTTGGTGTCTTTTGATACTATGAACTCAAGTTTATTATATAGCATAATTTACACACTTCCTTATTCATCCCAAGTGATGTAGGACTTCTTCTGACATACTTTGAACAGTGTGAGACTATCAAAATGTACTATTTTTATCAACTCCAACAATTTTCACCATGATTAAAATACACACATTTTTGTTTTTATTATCATACAATAATCATTGTCTATACCAAAAATCCAATCATACTCCACCATGAAAGAGTATACTCACTTGGAATTAGACCACTCCAAGAATTTTTTTTCACTTTATTACCTACACCGCTAATAATTGTCTATACCGATAATGATACTCCACAATAAAGAGTATATTTACTCGAAATTCACTTCATTACTTACACTTGTAATCATTGTCTATATTGACAATCATACTTCACCATAAAGAGTATATTCATTTGGAATTCACTTCATTGCCTACACAGGTAATCATTTGGAATTAGACCACTCCGATAATTTCCTTTTACTACACACCCTACATCAATGCCAACCAATACACATGTACATTCACCATACACCTTACATTAATGTTAGCCAATGCCCATGTGCAATCTCTATAGTGTTTTTTATGCTTCTCCACTTCGATAGTTTTTCTTAACATGCCCAAAATTTCCACATTGATTTTTTCATCAAACTTCTCTTTGTTAACATTACCCGCAAAAGATATTGCACCAATCAAGGATGATTCTCCAACAATAAGGAATTTTTTTTAATGTGGAAGATCAGACTAGACTACAAACATATAACATATTATGAATATTCTACCAAACCATAGGCTCTGATACCACTATTAGTAAAAGAAGACATCATTACCCATTTTGAGAATTATCCTTTTAAATAGAGAAGTTATATAAAATAAATAACACAAGAATATTAACGTGAAATCCTCAAAATCGAAGAAAAAACCATGATCATTGAATGACAACCAGAAAATAACACTATGTGAAAATTTTTATAACGCGTATGCTACTCTCCTCAGCCCCAGGACATTCACATCCTCCAAAGTAAGTAACTCAACTAAACCTCACAACAATACAAAACAAGAGTATAAGAAAAGTAAATTAATAAACTTAAAAGTGTTTTTCACTGGTATGCTTTGATACCATGAACTCAAGTTCATTATATAACATAATTCACCTACTTCTTTGTTCATCCTAGGTGATGTGAGACTTCCTCTAACATATATTGAATAATGTGAAACTAGCAAAATATACTATTTTCATTTGTTTCAACAAACACACTCTAGACTGAATGTAAATTTATAATCATACTTCTCATATATACAATTAAAAAAAACTGTAATTTATGTGATACTCTTCTTTTTAGAGATTATTTAATTATTATACTCTATTTTGTATTTATTATTATTCTATTGATTTAGTATATGTTTTTCAGATTTATTTTAAGAGATTTAGGTATGTTTCAAAAAAATGTTTTATATACGATATACGAGGTATATAATAATAATAATAATAATAATAATAATAATAATAATAATAATAATAATAATAATAATAATAATAAGTTTTATGCCTTTATCATGTAAGTTTATTCTTTAATATGCTGTGATGAATTCCTATTAGATATATGTATGAGATTATTTTTACACTTGTAATTAATATATGGAA
The DNA here is from genome assembly GCA_037954015.1 of Psophocarpus tetragonolobus. Classification (NCBI taxonomy): domain Eukaryota; kingdom Viridiplantae; phylum Streptophyta; class Magnoliopsida; order Fabales; family Fabaceae; genus Psophocarpus; species Psophocarpus tetragonolobus. The sequence goes on from CM075692.1 coordinate 39,058,331, forward strand.
TTAATTACAACACTTTTCTTAAGGTTTGAGATAATTAATAAGAAATTTCTTCATTTAAGATTATATCTTTGACATTCCTATGGTAACGCGGTTTAGTAACAAATAATTTTAAAATTGATTTTAATTAGTTTTATTTTATTTATAGTGAAATCCAAAAACTACCCTTGACTTACTCTCTTTTGCTTTTAAGGTTTGTTCAATAGACTTGGGTGTTTGGTAGCTAGTAATGGCAATGTTCTATGTTACATTTGTGAAGAAGGTGCTAGTGGTAGTTGGTGAAGAAGGATGTGGTAAGGTTTAATACACGTTTGTTCTATGCTACATGTGTGAGAGGATGCATTTCTTCGTGCATATAATGTTGGTACATGTCCTCCATTATTCGTGCTTGCTTTTAAAAATATTAGACCTACACCCTTAACTTTTTAAAAGCATTACAACTATACTTCATATGCTTTTAAAAACTATTACTACTGCACCATTTTCTTTTTACACATATTACATGAATACTGTTTATGTTTTATAAACCTTATACACAATCCCATATCTCATCTTTGTTGGTGGAATGTTAAAGATGCAGGATTAGTAATTCTTTATAAGCATTGCTCAACCTACACAACAAATTTAACAAAAATAAAACAACATCTCTTACAAACAAGGTATGTCAAACATTTTTAAGTTTAAAATAAATCTTAAAGTGAGACTTTTAAAATTAATATGATATTTTATTGTGTTAATTTGAATAAGAATTAATATAATTAAAGAAAGATACCTTTCAATTAGTTAATTAAGAGTTTCTTATTAATTAAAACTAATCAATTATTTTTAAGTGTGATAAAATAACAAAAAAATCATGACACTAACAAAAATGAAAAAAATATTAATGTCAAATATTTTTTAAAGAGGCTTAAAACAAGAGCTTTGATAGCTTCATATTTGGGTTGACCTTGCCACCAAGTGGAGATTCAAACTTGTCTACAGAAAACACACTACTACTAACTTCATTGAACCTAGTAAAACGAAGCATTAACAATTTAACATTCATGTTTAGGGATGCCCAGAACTTAAACGAAGGAGATGAGGGGAATTTGGACAACAAATTTTTCATTAGAAATCACGTGCCAACTATGTGATATAAAAAATAAACAAAATTAACACCTAACAAGTTATTTTTCATAGTGATATTAAACACAATTTTCGTTTTGGATGTCTGTGGTGTGATTTGATTCAATTTTAACTTTAAAAGTTACCTAAATCAAACAGAAAAAAATGCGATTTAATTTGGTTCAACATAACAATTCATAAATAAACTACCATCCAAATGTCAACTATGATAATTTTCTTAATAAATTTATAGGTAATTTTTTTATGTTGAGTGACTCTTCTAATTTCATTTGAATAAGGTGTGTCATTTTAGAGAAAAAGTTAGTTATATATGTATTTTGTAGTTTAGTTCAATTTAGGTTGATTTTGAGATTGTAAGTCGCAAATTGAACCAAACTGCATGATTTAGGAATTTAATAAATCGAACAAACTCAATCAATTTTTTTTAATTTTTTAATAAGTCAAATGTTAGTTGTTAATGTGTTAATTTTTGTTAGTGTTGAGATTCAAACCAATGATCTCCCCCTCTCACTTCTTTCCACATGTGGACTTCACTGGACTAACCTTATAATAACTTTCTTAATTTTTTTATTGGTTTTTATTTTTTGTTTGGTTTTCGGTTTTTGTTTAGATAGTTTGATTTCAACAACCCTATTCTTCTTTAAGTCAAGTCTTAGGTTTAAATCTTGTGGATGAAAATAAGGTGACGGGGAGGAGGGACCTCATTAAAGGTAATAAACTAGGTGTGGATGAAAATTAGTGCTTGTTTGATAATATTTTTATAAAACTATTTTTAGTATTTTAGTATTTAAAAACTAAAAAACTCATTTAGTTTCTGTTTTCTTAAAACAGTTTCCGAAAATAGTTTTGGTTTTTTAGTTTTTAAAAACTAAAAAACAGGAACAACTATAAGTAGTTTTGCTTTTCAGTTTTCTGTTTTTGTTTTAAAAGCTTAAAATACAATGAGAATATATTGTTTTTTTTTTCTTTTTATTAATGACATTTTTGTAAATATAAACAAGTTTTTTCATTTTTACATCTTCAAAACTATTTTCCAATAATACTTGTCAAACAAGTTTCTTTTTTTTTTCTTCTAGAAAACAGTTTTTAATTTTTTTTTTCAAAAACTAAAAACAAAATCAAATCAATCAAACCCTTAACTTTTAACAAAGCTAGTAGATACTTTACAACAAAAATAAAATAAAAAGCACAATTTACAATGTAGGGAATGGAAGTTTAAGAGGTCCTAAAAAAGTTCATGAAGATTTGGTGTAAGGTAAAAAAGAGAGGAGAAAATACAAGTGTAATTACAACAAATTTATGAGAGTATAATTAGAAATTACATTCCTGATTAAGAGATCTTTAGATAATTTTTTCTAAAAATACTTCTAACTTTCAAAATATAAGAATAAGAATAAATTAAAATTAGTATATGCATAAATTAATGTGTAGAAAGTCTTTCATATAATTTTTTAAAAGATAATTTTTTGTTTATACATGAGTTAATTTTAATTTAAAAAGGTGTATTTAATTTTTTCCCCTTAAAAAGTATTTTTACATAAATTGATCTAAGATCCTAAGGCAATTATTTAGCAACTTTGGTTGGTGCATGTATGGTATCCGTAGCTCTAAGTATGGCATCCAAGAAATGTACTTGATGTTGGAAGAAAATTTCCCTCCCCGTTATGCGGTAACATTAGTGGTGCCGAAATGGATGATTTGCTAAAAATAGAGTAGTAGAAATAATCAGCCATGGCTACGTGGGAGGAAGAGGAAATCTAATGAGCTTCGACCATATTAGTACATTCATTAATTAGGTATGCTTCCCTAAATGTTGAACGGATCAAAGTTTTCGAATCTAAGATGGATAACATTGTATTAATCAACGTGAGGTGACCCACGTCATTCATAATGCATGCTGCTAGCTACTTTTTTTTTTTCTATCTTGTATCTGCCACATGACATAGGCACAGTTTGCATTTTGGAAATCAACCACTAAAAAGTTTTCAAACAGTAATTGCCTTGGCTTTTGATTGCAGACTTGATACTTGATAGAGTAACAGAACATGTGGCAGTTAACCACAAAGAGTACTGTATACGACATTAAACATGCCACGTGGCAAACCCACAATCCCTCATTCTTCACTTACAAGCCACGTATATTATACATACACCCAGACCAACTCCAGCTACACTCACTCCTTCTCCTTGTGCCTTTCCCTCACTTAATCCACTTTCCTCCTTTATCCACTTCTACCTCTAAAATCTAATCTAAATAAAATAAATATGCAGTGTAAATGTAAACAAACCACTCCAAAAAGTACAAAACAAAACCAGCTTCACTTGTTCAAATTAATTAAATAAATCAATCACAATTCAAAAAATGGCTGTTTCCAAAAGCGATTATTGTAATCGATAATCACTCACTTTCCACACTCTTTAATCCCATCCCTTAATTATCATTCTCTCTCTCTCTTTCTCTCTCTCTCCATAGCTGTTTCTGTGTGCGCCATTCCTTCGCCGGAACCATTCTCCGATCGATCATACCATCTATTTTCCGTCATTCACACGGCGATTTCACCCCCATGATTCCTCACTCGGATCCATAGCTCTCACAATCTCCCAACCACTTTTCTCGTTCAGATCCGAATCCCGACGCGAAAATCGGGGGAGAACGAACGAACCGTTGATACATGGATTAGCATCACCTCGATGAACACCTTTCTCTCACGAAACCACTCCTTTTGCTTTTTCTCTTCACCACCACGCTCTCCATCTCAATCCAATTCTAGGGTTAGGGTTTCCGTCGTCGCGCCACAACAAAATGTTCAAGAAAATCATGAAAGGAGGGTCCAAGAAGCCCTCCAAGTCCGACGCCAGCGATCCCGCTCCTCCGACCGTCGCCGCCGCCAACCGCAACTCCCCGGCGGCTCCCTCCGCCAATGTCGTCGTCAACCACGCCTCGCGCGGAGCCGGTGCCGCCGCGCTCCCGAGCTCCGCCACCGCACTGCCTCTCCTGCCCTCCTCCGGCGTCATGGAGCCCGTCCCACCGTTCCGCGACGCGCCTGTGTCGGAGCGGCAGAACCTCTTCCTCCGGAAACTCCACGTGTGCTGCTACGTCCTCGATTTCTCTGACACACTTAAGAACGTTAGAGAGAAAGAAATCAAACGCCAAGCGCTGATGGACCTCGTCGACTTTATCCAATCCGGTTCCGGCAAGATATCCGAGAATTGCCAGGAAGAGATGATCAGAATGATCTCCGCCAACATTTTCCGTTGTCTCCCGCCGGCGTCGCACGAAAACACCGGTCAAGAACCCACCGATCCCGAAGAGGAGGAACCTTCCTTGGACCCCACCTGGCCCCACCTTCAACTCGTCTACGAGCTTCTCCTCAGATACGTTGTTTCCTCTGATACCGATACAAAAATTGCAAAACGTTATATTGACCACTCCTTTGTTCTCAAATTGCTTGATTTGTTTGACACTGAGGACCCGCGTGAGCGTGAATATTTGAAAACCATACTGCATCGTATATACGGGAAATTCATGGTGCATAGGCCCTTTATAAGGAAAGCTATTAACAACATTTTTTATCGGTTTATATATGAGACTGAGAGGCACTCTGGTATTGGGGAGCTTCTGGAGATTCTTGGTAGCATTATTAATGGGTTTGCCTTGCCCATGAAGGAAGAGCATAAGTTGTTTCTTGTCAGGGCTCTTTTGCCTCTGCATAAGCCAAAATCGGTGGCCATGTACCACCAGCAGTTGTCTTACTGCATTACTCAGTTTGTGGAGAAGGATTTCAAGCTGGCTGATACGGTGATTAGGGGGTTGTTGAAGTATTGGCCGATTACTAATTGCCAGAAGGAGGTTCTCTTCCTTGGAGAACTTGAGGAAGTGCTGGAGGCCACACAGTCTGCCGAGTTTCAACGATGCATGGTTCCACTTTTTAGACAGATTTCACGCTGCCTCAATAGCTCTCACTTTCAGGTTTGTGGATAATTGCTGTGTTAATGATGGTGTTTGTTTGGAGTTGTGTTATGGGCTTAAATTTGCTATGGTGATTGATGAGCTGCTACCTTTTGTGTTATGATACGTTTTTTTCTAACATGGGGTGGGGGGGAGTTTCAGCTGACTAATTAATGAACTTTAATTGTCATTCTTTTTCTGTTTCTCCATTTATAGCTCCATACTCATGTGATTGTATCCGTCTGTTTTTTTTTTAAGGACAGTGTTTATTGTTTAGTTGCTTTTTATGCCATGCATCAATTACTGATGCACCTTTAGATATATGAAAAGGGAAAAACATTTTTTTGAGTCATTAACTATTAATGTGAGAGGTTGGTTTATGTTTGAATATCATTAATTGGCTCCTGGACTTTAATACATTTAATTGCAAACATAGACAGACCATGCACATGCTTTTGCATGTATAGGGATTTTGACTACATTGTTGTTCCTTGTCTGGTTCAGAGATGAGTACTGAAATGGAAAAGTTAACTGGAATTGAAATTCAACTGTTGGCTGTTTGTTTACTTATTTATCAATTATGAAATATTAAGTTTGATATATATCTTTTAAATAGGAAAATGCATGCTGCCACAAATAAAGGTTATATGGGTAAGGGTGTATACTGGGGACTATAATCTTAATTTTCTATCTGATTACTGTAATAAAGTTCATGAATTGTATCACAAAGTCTTTAAGAAATCTGAGTTATTGTTTTGTTTCTTTCTTATTTTTATCTTTATTTATTATTTATTGTTGTGAAGTGCATGTGCTTGTATTTTTAGAATGCAAACATAATTCAAACTATATCTTGAGATTGCAGCTGTGTGGAATATGGTTTTTGGGGTGTCAAGTGTTCTTGAGTTCCCTGATTTGTTTGGACATATGCATCGCCCTTCTTGATTTTAGAGACTGTTTATTGGTGTATATTCCTGTGATTTAACGTGGTCAATTGCACTGTTCCCCCTAAGGACAAAGTCCAGAGTTTAGATGGCATGAGAGTCACTGATATTACCTCCATACTAGAAATAAAAAGCAGTTTGAAAGGACATAAGAACTGCTAATGAACTTGTGCTCTGAGAAGCTGTCCTTTCCTTCCTTAATGCATCATTCTTGTGGTGACCTTTTGTTAATGGAGAATATTTCAAGGGGACATAACTTGTTCTCATAATTGATAAGTTGCTTCCATTATCTAACATCTTCTTGTCTACAAACCCTCATGTTAGCACCTGGAAAGGAATTATGAGGATAATTATCCAAACTAATAAACAAACATTTTTACCTTTTAATTTTCTGAAATCCCATGTGTTGTGATCGTGGTTTTTATTATATTAGAATGTAATAATTATCATTACGGCTCATCTTTTATTCAGAGTCACTTGGAAGCCCTTGGTGGATTCTTTATGGGGGAAATTCACTCATGTCAATAATGTTGTTTGTCTCTTCATCATGTGATTCCAAATAATTAAGTAGTCATACCTATTTTATTCTAATTGGTTAGCAACTTCGCATCTTAAATTAAGACAAAAATTTATGACCATCTTAGTCAAATCTTCATAGCAATTATTACTCCCTTTTGTTTCATTCTCTGAAATTAAGGTTTATCTCTGAGAGGTGTTGTTTAGTCTTGAATGTGTTGCATCTTTCTGAAAGTTGAACACCAGTTTGTTGCATCTTTCTTATTATTATGAAACACCGTGTTTGAGCATGTTCTTTGTAATCTAATTAAGAAATGAAAAGGCAATTCAGAAAATCTTCTGATTGTTTCAGTTACAAGACTCAAATTGTTGGTCTTAGAAACACTGGGTTTCATAATATCGCTAACATGTTGGGGAAGTAATATGATGTAATTTGCTGCATATTATCTGGAAATTATTGATTGTGTGTGAATTACTAAACCTTTAACATTTATGCAGTATGGTCAGGAAGAAGACATTATAAAATCTGGTTCCTATTCAGGGTTTTTAAATTTCTGTTGTGGCACGACATTTGTGACATACAGAAAGAAAATGGGCTAAATTCAGTTGTCATATCAGATAATTTGTTATTGTTTTCATCCTATTGACAGTGTTCTAAATCCTGGATAGTGGTGTGTAGTAGCCGGTCCCAAAAATGCTAGAGGAATTGTGGGATGGTCATCATTTAGAAATTTTTATAGATTTTATAATGAATTCTATGAATGTATAAATTCTCAAGAAGGATATTATTTGCAGTCATATTTATAAGATCCAAATTAAAAGTAGTGTGTGGTTCTTTTTACAAGACCCAATTCATATTGTTCCTTGCATTAAATATTTTTAGACTAAAATACTCCTAATTAAATGAGAGGTTATAATGACAAACAAGTAAAAGAGAGCAAAAAAGGAGTATTAATGACAATGATAGTTTTTGGAAAAATTAATCTTTTAAGACAAATTTATCATTATCAATTAAAGTAGTTGTTTTGCTTAATCTTAGCAAATTAGGTAGTTGGATCTTATAAATAGGATTTGGGGAGTAAAAAAACACCCAAAAAATTAACGATATCTATGATTAACAACCAAAAGTTATAGGTGCCTTAAATAAAACATATAAGAAAATACCAACAAAAGTCAAATACATGTTTCTTAGACTGGAATAGTTAATCACCATCTTCTAAATCCAAGCTGTTATCTTTATTATTTTCACAACTCTACAGCTGTATATTTCATTTTTTGAAATTGAAATTCTCAAAATTGCCCTGGCCATGTAGCGGAGTGGTATAACATAGCCAGCCATAGCAGATGAAATAGCAGCTTGAATGGGGGCCATAGAGGACTGCTATTCAGCTCCTCTCTGGTACACTGCTATAGCAAAGCTATTTAAAACCCTGCCTATTTTTGTTATTTATTTATATGGAATTGATTAACTTTTACCTTTATTTGTATTCGTGGTTGAACCCTACCTTCATGGGAAAGGAAGCATCACCCTCATGAACAAATATTGTTTCTGTAATTTTAGTTAGATCCACTTAAAAACTTTAGTAGAACTTTAAATATTTATGCTGTTTGCAACCCCAAACAAGTATTGCTGGCTCTACTTCTGTTTGAATGGCAGTGACACATTGCAAATGATCTTTAATTCTTTACAAATAAAGTGTGGAAGAGTTTAGTTTCTTAGATCGTGAGGGTGTTGCAATTGATATAATAAATCAGGGAGCAAAGTGCAATTGAGCCTTTCATTTAATTTCTATTCATGCATTTATGCTTGTTCTCAGAAAGCTTATCTTGCTTCTATCTTGTTGCTTTCTGGTAACATTATGATGAAACTGTTCTCTCTTAAATTCTCATCAGTTGTCAAATAGCTCCTTCCATCCAAAATTGGCTCAAATTTCTAACTTTCAACTGAAAATCCAATTCTCTGAAAATTTAAATAATTTTTATCTGCTGTTTGCCTAGCCCTGCTCAGCTGATTCTATTTTTCCCCTTCTTTCATTTATTAGTAGTGAATGGAACTGGAAGTTTAAGCAGGTTAATTTCTAGTCACATCTGCTTATTTGCTAGAGTTGAGTTCTGGAGGGTGGTATGCATTTTATTCCAATTTTTGTAGTTCTTTTGAAATAAAATTGACTAAATTACACCTCCTCTCTTTTCCTGATAAATGATTAACATGCATTGTCCTCTCTTCTATTTTATAACAACACCCTCCTGTGAGATTTTTTCCAGCAAAAAAAAAAATATTAATAAATGAGGGGGTACAAGGGGTAAACCTAGTAACCTACCCTTCTACATACTTCAACACTAGAATTATTTGTTATCCTTGATCCATTTTAATGTGGACTGGCATTTTTTAGGGGGCCTCTTTTGACAGTTTTCCTCTCTTTGCATCTCTCAGCATCATGTCTATCATATTTTATTCCCTATACTTTGGGACCTTAGTAGATGATTTGAAGATTTTGGATTGATACTTATAGTAGAGGTTTTAAGATTTTATTTAATTTCTTAAAACCATTAGATCTTGAAATGAAAGAGAAGCTCTTCAACTGATCAAAAGTCATTTATTAAGAGCACGCAAAATACCCTTTTAATGTCCCAACCTACAAACCCCTTTAATGTAGGCTTAGTTGAGCATCACGATTAATTATGGTCTTTAGGATTGAGAATATTTTTTTCTAAAAGGAATAGTTTGAACAGCTTCTGTTTACTGTTATTATTTTTCACGGTTTAAATGTTCTTTCAGAAGTCTTCGCTTAGACACACTTGTTATGCAGGTTGCAGAACGAGCTCTCTTTTTGTGGAACAATGAGCATATTGTTAGCTTAATTGCTCAAAACAGGACTGTGATACTACCAGTAATATTTGAAGCATTTGAGAAAAATATTTCGAGTCATTGGAATCAAGCAGTGCACGGACTGACCGTGAATGTTCGCAAAATGTTCCTGGAAATGGATGCAGAATTGTTTGAAGAGTGCCAGAGGAAGCATGCAGAGAAAGAGGTTAAAGCCAAGGAAATAGCAGAGCAGCGGGAACTTAATTGGAAGAGACTGGCAGACGCGGCGGCACAGAACGGAGTGGAGGACATGGTCACAACTTAGCTTTGTTAGTTCACTACCACAACTGGAGGTGTGAATTAAATAGATGAAGGACGATGAATGTGCTCTTATCCATTTTGGTGCCATTATTTATTGGTTTCTTTCTTTTCAGCCTAATTTTTTTTCCTCCTCTTCTATCTTATTATATCAGTTGGATAATTAGCAATTTTAAGAAATCAAGTGATTAATGTAACTTATTGGAGGTTGTTAGCAATGTCTGCAGATTAAGAATGTTTTGTGAAATACTTTCTTGTATTTTTCTCCTTTTATAAAGAGAAATACGGAAGATTTTTTTCTTTTTTTCTTTTTCAAGACAAAATGGCACGTTTTGATTTCGCCAGGTTCAGGCGTGATGATTGGAAATTTGAAGGCATTATTCAGTATAACCTTTAATTGAATATTGTTATGAAGTAACAGGGTAAATGGGCATTTAAGGTTGGCTACACACCAATGTTGGACAATATTCTTTCTTGACACTTTTTTGGAAGAATCTGGACATAGTTTTTGGAAAACACAGAACCTTGCCTGCATAACATGCAAGTTTGACCAGAATATAGTTATAGTTATACCTCATTCGAGCCTCAATTGAAGGAGATTGATGGTCGAGGAAGAAATGGAGTAAATTATATTTCTTGAGGTTTCTTGTTATCATACACGACTTTTCTTGCATTTTTGCTTTTTTAATGTTATAGTAATCTTATAGGAATTTCAAACAATTGAAAAGGATTAGTGTAGATAAGAAGAGTGTCACAAGGAAAGTAGATTAAATTAAGAAAACAATTTAATTGTTCTAATGAATGATCTCTCCTCTTTCGTTAAATGACAGTGTTATATAACTTGGTTTCAATGATAAAATCAGCTGTAGGGAAGGATGTTATATTAATCCACTCATACCTGTTAATTAATATGCTTTGATGCATTATTGCATATTTTTACAGGAGACAATCAAATAGAACTATTATTACAAATATCAAAATTCTTCTTCTAACTATATATTTTGAACTCAAATTTAAGACTATTAGCTAAATTGAAGCAACACAACAATTTATTGACATATTTGAAGTTAAATACAAATTCAATGCTAGAAACCAAGAAAACAATATTAATAAGGAGAATTTGCATTCAGAAAAGTACATTATAAAACATGATCTGAATGGGCTTAATGCCAAAAACTAAGAAAATCAATAGAGAGAAAAGAAGAAAGTTTACCCAAAGCTGGAAGTAGTGAAATACATAATAATGTTTACAGTTGAGCATAAAATGTAGATGTAGATAACTTGTTATCCAAGTATATATGCAGTCTCTTTTGCATGCTGTGGACATCCATTGCAAACTACTGCAGTTGAGGATGTGTTGTGTGTAAAGGGAAAGTAGTAAACAGACATGACGAATGACGTTAAGTTTATTCCATAGAAATCGTATTCCACACGGACTCTATCAACACCATCTCCCTATTGTCATCTCATACAGACCACTCACATCACAATTCTACCATTTTCTTCACCGCTCCTTGTTTTCTACCTCTTAACTTCAAAATTTTCTCCTCAATTTTAGTTTTACTTTTCACATCCAACCCTAATTAATTCATGACTAGTGGAATTGGCAAATTATTTGCCATCACTTTTTTTTTTTTTTCACGGTTAAGGAAGTCAACTGAATCAAAAACATGTATTTTGAAATCAAGAAGAGGAAAATAATGAGTTCTTTTGCCACCACAATTTAACCAACATATTACTCTCTCCCTTATGTTTCTTTTTAAGCATAGTTTGAGATTATATTAGAGAAACCAACAAAGTAATAAATATGTCTTAAAGAAATTAATTTAAAACAAGATGGTTAAATAGAAACAAAAATATGTTATTTAAAATGTGAGATTGGATTAACTTTTAATAGTAATTTTGATTCTTAAAAAAATTTTATTTTAATCTTTTTTTAAAAAAATAAAAACAAGGATTAAGAATTTTTCTGTTCCTTAAAATTATCTTTGAAAAAATAAAATAAAAAATTTTATATTTTAAAGATCAAATAATTATTTAAGTTTGCAAGATGGTTTTGAAATTTGATTGCTGCAAGCAAGTTCAAAACTTTAACTCTGTGACAAATTGGCAATGAACTTTTATTTATATATATATATATATATATATAATATAATGAAATAAAATCATTAAATTTTAAGAAAATAAAAGATAAATACAAAGAAAAATAATATGTCTGATTTTACATCTAAAAGTTTATTCTAACTTAAAATTAATTTAAAAACAAATTTTGATATATTTAATTTCATAACAAGAAGAATTCAAAACTAATTCTAAGTTTAGAATTGATCCTAGATTACAATAACTTAAAAAAAATGAGTTTTGTATTAGATAAATTATTTTACAATAAATTTTAATTTGAATTTGTTTTCATAATAAAACATCTAAATTTAAATAACATTAACTAAAAATTATTTTTAATAATAATAAATTATATGAAATTAATTTCATCAAAATCAACTTATACATAATTATTCAATCAAGAAAGTCCATCCATCTGAAGCGTTCTTTATCAAGCAATAACCAATCCATAGATGAAAGGTATTAGCACCTAGGAAAAAGGGTAATAGGTCCATAATCTTAAACCAAAGCATCCTTCATAGTTCATAGCAGAAAACTCGAACCGGTCATGTCATTCCAAGTGGGATGACCACCATAATCTGTTGGATAAAAGAAAAATACTTGCAGCACTTATCCTGCAGGACTCAACTTACAATTTGCAAAAGTGCATTTCTTTCTCAATTATTGTGTTTTTACAACTTATATTTGCAACATTTGTTATTTCAGGCTTCAACATTTGCATTAATAGTTTGTAGTATTATTTACTTTTTCTCAACTTCTTTTATCTTTTCTCCCACTTTTCTCTCTTTATATTTCTCTCCTTGTAAAAATAAAATAAGATTGTACTATAGGTGAGTAGGAATAAAATTTCTGTTTCCTATGTTTGTGTTAGAAGATTACCAAATGGGCGCAATTTGTTTTACAGGGGTTAGATCAACACTCACTGCGTGCTTGCATAAGTGTTAATAAAATTAATTATATAAATTAATTTTATTCAAGTTATAATTAGGATGGTTTTATTGTAAAGGATTAAAGGTGATATATATATTTTTTTGTAAAAAATAAATTTATTCAAGAACATATAGAGCCTACCAGAAACAGTAATTTCCTAGGTGATACAACAAACTCCATGCAGTAAAAATCCTACAAACAATAAACATCTTACACTACATTCACGCCTATATGATATCTAGCAAAGACAAACAAAAATTTACCAAATCATTTAATACAAAAAGCATTTTACATTTGCTAATAGTAAAAAAAGAATGGAATATTCTTATAGTGGGCTTTAATCCTGGTCCTATTAAAGTTACACACGGTGTAAAACAGTTTAAATTATCATTTAATTACAATTTATTATTTTTTTAATAAGTTAAGTAAAATTTTATTAATTAAGAAAGTTAGAATAGCACAAGAAATGTCATCCTAAACTAGTTATATTAGATTGGAAGAACTATGTACCAACGAAAGACACTTAGGTCTCCAAAAAGACCAACCTAATGAAAATACTCATCCTTCAAACACATAAGAATGATTCATGATACACTCTGAAATGCTATGATTGGTTAACTCTATTGTCTTTGCCTATTTTCATGAACTTAATTGCACTGCTAGTACAATAACATTAACTTTTAGAGGTTTTCTCTTGAACATTGATGCATTAGGTGTACTGCACAAGTGTCAAATACTTGTAAACCACACAAAAGACTTTTATGGACTTCGTTGTTCCCACTAACCAAACTCATGAATTCTAGACCATGCGTACAACTATTGGTGGAGTACAATGTAGTAGAGATTTCTCACCACGCACACAACTCAACCCAAAGTCTAGCTGCATTGCACATGATAGAAATAAGTGGGGACATGTTTCCGCCTTTGTGTCACACATTCTACACATAACATTGTCACCTTGTATTATGTTGCGCTTTGCCAGGTTCTCCTTGTAGTAGTCTACCAGCATCCAATTGTGAGACCAGTAATTGTACTCTAGGAGGTACTCGTTTCTCCCATATCTGATTGAGAAAGTCTTCCTTCTGATGCTGCAGATTTGCTGACAATACCTTGTATGCTAAGGAGACAATGTAAACCTTTGGTTATTTCTGATCAAATCCACTTATCTTGAAGTCCATCTACCAATGTTGCATTCCCTACCAACAACTCTGATTCCCATGTAAATAACCTCATTCGCCATACCCATTTCAACCTCCTTTCATCTTCATCTCACATGTCTCTCACAGACACATTCCCATTAGTCACTAACCCAAACAACCTACTATAATCATGTTGAAGGCTATTCTCACATACTCATCTATCCTTCCAAAATACAATGCCTCGCCATCCCTGATTTGACAGCTAACTCTACTAGACACCATCCTTTGTCTCCTCCTCAACTTCAATAGACCCCAAATCTAATCATCACTGTGAATATAATTTATTGTTTATATATAACTTTTAAGTTTTAAAACATCTATTAATAATGTAAATATACTTATAAAGATTATAACGGTATAATAAGAGTGATGATGAAAGGAATTGTTTCAATCATACAAATAAAATAATCTTTTGGTTACAAATAAAATATTTTTCTTTAATTTGCATAAAATAAAATATTTTAATAAATTAAAGTCTTTATTAATTTTACCCGTGGAAAACTTTTTTACTAAGGATATCATTCATTGAAACTCCAACAGTTATGTGAAAAGTGGTATTTTAATTCTAAAATAATAAAATAATTTATAAAAGTAAACATAAAAGTTCCTTTCTTGTGGCAAATTGGCTTTTTATACAATGGATGAATGATTATGAACTCTTCCTCTTCAATCCCTCTTCCAATTAATATTTTTTATAAATTAAATTTGATTAATATGACTTTACCTTGGCCGTGGTCTTTTTTCCTTATTATAAAAATAAAAATAAGGTAGAAGTAAAATTTAAGAAAAAATCATTGATGTAATGCAAAAAATTGCTTTAAATAACTTTTAGAATTAATTTTAAAATTTTATAACTAAAAATTATTCTAAAATTAATTATGGTTCCCTAATGAAATTGTGTAAAGGAAACCAAATATTCACTTAATACTCTTGATTCCACTAGGATCCTATTGTTCTCATCATCTTAGAATGTAAGTCAATGATAAAGTCCTTTCAAAAGAGCAACAAGGCTCTCACTTTATGATGGTTTTGTCCCATAGTGACCATTTACTTCTGTAATCATTTTCTTCCTTGATTCGACAACAACAAAAATAAAACCATTCGTTTGTTTAATAGGTAGTTATCACTTATGATGTTCAAGTTCAAGCTTAGGGTAGGTTGGTTTTGTACCTTATTGATTAATAAGTGTTGTACGATAAATAAATAAATAAACCACGCAGTGGAAACAAATAAATAAAACTAAGAAACACTAATGAATCACAAGAAAAATATGAGAGAAAAGAAAGGTGCGCTATCTCACTTTCCAAAAGAGTAGTGTTAACAAAAAAAATATTTTAATCTATCAAAATGTTTCCCTTCTATTAAAATGTATGATTATTTATTCCGAGATAAAATTAATAAAACTATCAAATTAAGTAGTAGCTGTCAAAGGAATAAATTAAGAGAATTAAAAAATTTGCACAAGAACAGAATCAAAGTTTCATCTTTAATGGATTTACAAAATGTTGGTTTCCTCTACCACCCAAAACCCTATCTCTATCCCTTATCTTTTAATCTTCAAGCATGTAATTAATTTATATAATAACAATTCAATTGAATTCTTTTTCTTTTGTCAAGTTTTAATTTTTTTTTATACATTAAACATCCATATCTTGTTCCCACACGAAGCAGTGAGAAAAAGATTTGTGTCGATGACCACACTCTGTATATCTTACCAGTTATTGTTGCTGAAGTAGAAGCTAGCTATGTGGCATTTCTTCACAAAAAGGCCATAATTGCTGATTCCAAGAACAGTAATCCTAGAAGTGCTTCTAATCTTAGATGAGAGAATAACCTAATTATATAATATAGTATGATGCCTTGCATATAGTACCACGTTAATTAATTGCTAAAGCCAATAGTTGGTGGTGTTCCCACACACATTCAGCAATGTTATCCACTTTAGTATTTCTGGTCATCTTCTCTTTTTACTTTTCCAACTTCGTTTTTATGATTAGTTACTCGTCAATTCTTACACTTTATGGATATATATAAGAGCCTCTTCATGGGCTTAGGAACATAAAGTTCCATATAAATTAATATAACAATAAGCCATGCAAGGAGAACATTTGCGTAAAGGGACTTGGCTTCAAGAGGAAGATGAACAATTGACTAGCTTCGTGGTTCGTCTTGGAGAACGAAGGTGGGATTCCCTTGCCAAAGTAGCTGGTATGTATCAAGAATTTTGTTTATGATAAATAAGTAGTCAAATCAATTCTCTATAAAAAATATTACGGTTATGATTTTGATATTGGGGGAAAGTTAAGGACTAATGCAACTAATTTTTGTGGTACATATCTGCATGGTCACGTAGACACAAAAAATATTCATGAACTTTTATAACCTTAAAAAATGTGACATTGATCCATCATATTTTCTGCATGCCCAGTGAAAAGTGGTAAAACTTGATGTTCACAAAAAAAAAAAAAAAGTGTTAAAACTTGATTTCTTCTTCTTTTTTTTTTAGGCCTGAGGAGAAGTGGTAAAAGTTGTAGGTTAAGATGGATGAACTATCTTCGTCCAAATCTCAAGCATGGTCCTTTTAGTGTTGAAGAAGAGTTACTTATTTTTCAGCTTCAGCAGCAACTGGGTAACAAGTGAGATTCTTCCCCTGTTTGATGCTCTAAAAATAAGTGTAGTTTGTATTCACAATGTTAAGTTGCTGGTGTTGGAATTGATACATTATACCAAAACTTTTCAAATCTGTAAGCTTATAGTACAATGAATCTAGGTGGGCAAAGATTGCTCGGAAACTACCTGGAAGAACTGACAATGAAATCAAGAATTACTGGAGAACTCATTTAAGAAAAAGACCTCAAGTTCAACAAGGTGCAATGCATTTGCAATTATCTATAGACATGTTTACTATAGAACATTTGATTCATGTAGTCCTAAAACACGGTCTGTTTTTATTCATTTTTTCAACAGATAAACCATTCCAAACATACACATGGGTTAAAAATAAGACAAAAATTACGCATAAGTTAATTTTAATTTGCTGGAATATATATTCTTTTCACAAGTGTACATAGAAAAATTTATAGCATAGTTATTGTTGTTGCAGCGGCAAATGATTGCATTTTTTATCTGTATCCACTTACGGTACTAGTTTCATTGTCATTCTCAGGAGATTGCAAGTATAAATTAGAAATAGCAACACGAAACTTCAATCAGAAAAGTACTGATATGGTTTTCAAGGATCACAGCACAGGAAATGTTTGTTGTGAAGATAGTGAGTGGGAGACAAAGGATGGTAGCTCCATAGACACTTTATCCTTATCTGATTGGGAATTGGAAAACTCACCATACGAAACCAGGATATTGGATTGGATAGTAGAATTGCAAAATGGATATTGTGAGAAAGAACTAGAACAAGATTGTCATAGCACAGGAAACTGCAACTATAATCCTCAAGAATTTGAAGAGGGATGTGACTCATGGGATTATTTTACTTCCTTATGGGATATGAACTGAGATTAGACTGTCTTCAAGATGTTAATACTAATAATTGTCAGAAATAAATCAAGTATATGCACCACATCTTGTTATTGGACCATATAATACCTCATTTGAAAGCTTTCAATTCTCATTGGTTTATTAGGAGGCAACAAAATAGTAGGCACCCTTTACGGAAAAACTCAAAACTGAAAAGTTGCAGACAAATCACGTGGTGTAGCTTTCTTTGTGGTTAGGAAACATTTACTATTATTATATTGTAATTGTAGCCTATAAAAAAAAAGGGCAACTCTAATGTACGGATATGAACAAGTTTGTCAAGTGAATGAAATATCTAGAGAAAAGTTTAAATTCTCTTCCTCTGTTTCTTTACTTTGTGTGAGTGTCTTTAGAAAATATTAATCCCATTGATATCAAATTGGTATCAGAGCTGGCTAGATCCAGCATTAGTTTTGAGTTTGTGAGAGAGTCAGTATAAAATTTTCTGAGTGTGTGAGGAACAAAAGCGTTCTCACCTTAACAAAATTTTTGAGTCTATTTGAGAAAGAGAGAGATGGCCACAAATTACAATATTGTTTGGTCTGGTCCCAAATTAGATGACAAAATGGATTATAATTATTGGGAATTGTTGATGTCCACCCATTTGAAAGCTCACAACATTTGGAGCTTTATTGAACCAGGCTTACAAGAACAAGCTAATGCAGAAAATCAAAGGAAGGGGCAGTTAGCGCTATCACAAATTCAACAAGGAATAGATTACTCAATTTTTAGCAAAATTGCAAATTGCAAGACTGCCAAAGATGCGTGGGATACATTGAAGTTATCATACAAAGGAGTAGAGAAAGCTCAAAAATCCAAACTGCAGTCCTTGCGAAGAGAATATGAAAGGTATGATATGTCCAGTTCAGAAACTGTTCAACAATATTTTTCACGTATCACAGATCTTGTCAATAAGATGAGAGTATATGGAGAAAATATTTCTGAAAGCAAGGTGGTTGAAAAAATTCTACTCACCATGCCGATGAAGTTTGATCATGTGGTGACTACAATAACAGAGTCTCACGACACAAACACCATGACAGTTGCAAAATTGCAAGGAAGCATTGAAAGCCATGTGAGCAGAATATTGGAGAAAACAGAAAAAGGAGCTGAAGAAGCATTGAAAAGTCAAGTGAATTTCAATAAAGTTGCGGAGTCCAGTCAAGAAGTAGAAAGTAGAGGTCGTGATAATTTCAATAATAGAGGAAGAGGAAATTTCAGAAGTAGAGGTTGTGGAAATTTAAGAGGTAGAGGTCGTGGTAATTTTAATCACTGGAGAAACAACAAATTCAGACCAAACAATCAAGGAAGAGATGGAGTTAGTTTTGTACCTGCCCATCGAGAAAGAGGAAGAGGTGGCTATCAAGAAAGAAGTAATGTTAATTGCTTCCACTGTGGAAAATATGGCCACAGAGTAGCAGATTGCAAATTCCGACAGCAAGCAAACATTGCAGAAAATCAGTACCAGGATATTGGTGAGAATTCTAATAACCCACAAAGTTTATTTTTGACAAGCAATAACTTCTCAGAAGATGAAAATATCTGGTACTTAGATACTGGGTGTAGTAATCATATGTGTGGAAAAAAGGAATTATTTTCTTTGCTAGATGAAACAATTACTTCAACTGTTAAGTTTGGCAACAACAGCAATATTCCAATTTTGGGAAAAGGCCAAATAATGATTAGATTGAAAGATGGTTCACAGAATTTCATTTCTGATGTTTTTTATGCTCCTGTCTTCATCATAATTTATTAAGCATGGGACAACTATCAGAAAAAGGATACAACATGCAGATTCATCATGGGAACTGCACGTTGATTGACAAGAGTGGGCGATTTATAGCCAAGGTAAAAATGACTCCGAATCGCCTATTCCCTTTGAAAATTCAACATGAAAAATATCCTTGTTTGAGTTCTATCATACCAAATGATGATTGGTTGTGGCATATGCGCTTTGGACACTTTCATTTTTCTGGATTAAATTATCTGTCAAAGAAAGAATATGTTTCTGGTTTGCCTATTATAAATATTCCCAAGAGTGTGTGAAAGACTTGCCAATTGGGAAAGAAACACAGAGAATCATTTCCTACAGGAAAATCATGGAGAGCAAGAAAGCCACTGGAGATTGTTCATTCAGATTTATGCACAGTTGAAATCCCAACACATGGTTGTAGTAAGTACTTTATTACCTTTATTGATGATTTCAGCAGAAAAACATGGGTATATTTTTTAAAGCGGAAATCAAATGCTTGTGATGCCTTTAAGTCATTTAAGGCATTTGTGGAGAAACAAAGTGGCTGCAAGATTAAAGCATTGAGAACAGACAGAGGTCAAGAATACCTTGTCTGTGCAGATTATTTTGAGCAACATGGAATTCATCATCAACTAACAAACAGATACACTCCCCAACAGAATGGAGTTGCCGAAAGAAAGAACAGGACCATCATGGATATGGTAAGGTGCATGTTAAAAGCAAAACAAATGCCTAGAGAATTTTGGGCAGAAGTTGTTGTTACCGTTGTGTATATCCTGAACAGATGTCCAACAAAGAGTGTTTGTGAGAAAACACCAGAAGAAGCCTGCAGCGGAAGGAGACCATCAATTCGACATCTCAAAGTTTTTGGGTGTATAGCATATGCCCATATACCAGATCAGCTAAGGAAGAAGCTCGATGATAAAGGAGAAAAATGTGTGTTCATTGGCTACTGCACAAATTCAAAGGCATACAAGCTCTACAATCCGGAAACAAAGAAGGTAATTATCAGCAGAGATATGACCTTTGATGAAAAAGGAATGTGGGATTGGTCATCCAAATCCCAAAATAAGCCTACAATAATTCTAGAAAATTATGAAGAGGAGAATGGACATGTAGATTCAACACCTGATGAGCCAGAAACATCAAGCAGACCACAGAGGCAACGGAGACTACCAGCCAGATTAGAGAATTATGTTGTGGGTAATGACAATGACCCATTTAATGAAGAAATTATCAATTTTATCTTATTTGCAGATTGCGAGCCTGTATAATTTGAACAAGCGTCAAATAATCAACATTGGAGAAAAGCAATGGATGAAGAAATTCATGCCATTGAGAAGAATCAAACATGGGAGCTGACAGACTTACCAGCAGACAAAAGGCCAATTGGAGTGAAGTGGGTGTACAAAACTAAGTACAAGCCCAGCGGAGAAATTGATCGTTTCAAAGCAAGGTTGGTAGCAAAAGGGTACAAACAAAAGCCAGGAATTGATTATTTTGAGGTATTTTCTCCTGTAGCAAGATTAGATACAATTCGTATGCTCATCTCTCTACCAGCTCAAAATAATTGGAAAATTTATCAAATGGATGTTAAATCTGCTTTTCTGAATGGTACTTTGGAAGAAGAAGTATATGTTGAGCAGCCTGAAGGATATGAAGTTAAAGGAAAAGAAAATAAAGTCTACAAATTGAAGAAAGCATTATATGGCTTGAAGCAGGCACCCAGAGCGTGGTACAAAAGGATTGATTCCTATTTTTTACAACATGGATTTCAGAGATGTCCATTTGAGCACACTTTATATATTAAAGTTGTTGATCCAGATGATATTATTATAGTATACCTTTATGTTGATGATCTAATCTTTACTGGCAATAATCCAAAGATGATTGTAGAATTCAGGGAGGCCATGGTTCAATGTTTTGAGATGACAGATTTGGGGCTAATGTCATATTTTCTTGGCATTGAGGTTGTTCAGCAGAATGATGGAATTCTTATATATCAAAAGAAGTATGCTACAAACATTTTGAAGAAATTCAAAATGGAGTATTCAAAGCCAATATCAATACCTGTTGAGAAAAAGTTGAAATTGAAAAGAGATAGTGATGAAAGAAGGGTTGATTCAACATACTACAAAAGTTTGATTGGAAATCTGAGATACTTAACTGCCACTAGACCAGATATTGTATTTGGAGTAGGATTGCTCAGTAGATTCATGGAAGAGCCACGTGCAAGTCATTTACAAGGGGCAAAAAGAATTCTCAGATACATCAAAGGTACTCTGACTGAGGGAATTTTTTATGCTAATAATTCTAATGTAAAGCTGGTTGGATACACAGATAGTGACTGGGCAGGAGATATTGAAACAAGGAAAAGCATGTCGGGGTAAACGTTTCATCTAGGCACTGGAGTTGTATCATGGTCCTCAAAGAAGCAACCAACAATTGCACTCTCAACAGCCGAAGCAGAATATATAGTTGTAACAAGTTGTGCTACATAAGCAATATGGATGAAAAGGATGCTTGAAGCTATGCATCAGAAGCCAGATACTCCTACAGTGATACATTGTGACATTGTGATAACAAGTCTGCAATTGCACTATCCAAAAATCCAGTTTTTCATGGACGATCCAAGCACATTGATATTCGGTTTCACAAGATCCGAGAACTAGTAGCTGAGAAAGAAGTAGTAATCGAATATCTTCCAACTGAAGAACAAGTTACAAATATTTTTACAAAGCCACTGAAAAATGAGTTATTTTACAAGTTGAAGAAAATGCTTGGAATGATAGAAACTTGATTTAAGGGAGGCAATGTCAGAAATAAATCAAGTATATGCACCGCATCTTGTTATTGGACCATATAATACCTCATTTGAAAGCTTTCAATTCTCATTGGTTTATTAGAAGGCAACAAAATAGTAGGCACCGTTTACGGAAAAACTCAAAACTGAAAAGTTGCAGACAAATCACGTGGTGTAGCTTTCTTTGTGGTTAGGAAACATTTACTATTATTATATTGTAATTGTAGCCTATAAAAAAAAGGGCAACTCTAATGCACGGAGATGAACAAATTTATCAAGTGAATGAAATATCTAGAGAAAAGTTTAAATTCTCTTCCTCTGTTTCTTTACTTTGTGTGAGTGTCTTTAGAAAATATTAATCCCATTGATATCAATAATTAACTGTATTATTCCCTTCCTGGAAACAAAGAATATGTGATGTTTATTATAAATACTAATGACCATTTATGTCATGTTAAATTAAAATTTTGGTTGTATTTTATTTACGAGTAAAAAAGTTTATACTGACATTTAAGGTATTAATTAGCAAACTTGACTTATAATAGACAAATGGTTATGATTGAACTTAAGTGTAACACTGCGGGTAAATACTAATCAAACTCTTCATTTATTATGAATAAAATATGTTTACATTTTCTTAGGCCTGTTTTGTCTCTGCCTCCTTTTGATTTGTAAAAACGAGTAGGACAGACGGGTCTGCCATATCAAGGGTGGACTAAAATGTCAGGTCAGCCAGTTTTGTCCTTGTCCAATATAAAAAAAAAAAAATCTTAACCAAACTAGTCTGAAAATTATAAAGTAAAGTACTAATACTAAAGTAAATTTCTAATCTAAATTGAATTTAATATAATTTGATTAATTTATAAAGTAAAGTAGTATTACTAAAGTTTGACTGTTTAATATATTAATTTTCATACTTTTAATTTTTATTTTAAATTTTAATTGATTAATTATATTTTATATTTATAATATAATTAATATAAAATTTATTATTAATATATTATATTTAGAGTAGCGGCTCAACCTACCCCTTCAAAATTTTAATTACGGATGTACCCCTTAGGTTTAGTATAATTATAATGTATTCTCTCTTATTTTTTTTAAAAATTACACAGACTCTCTTACTTTGATGTACTCATTACAGTTATACTCCTCCTTCCAAAACAGTGTAATATCATACATAAATTTGTTACACATGATATTACACATGTACCCTGTAAATTTTTTATGTTATTATACATATACCCTCTATATTTTTTCAAACTTTATAGCCAATGCCTCTCATCTTTATTGTCGCACTGATACAAAACTTGAAAAAAATTATTTATATCATATTCACATGAAATAAAATATAAAAATAAAAAAATAAATAAAGGTCTGTGTAGTTCAAAAATGAGGGGTATAATGGTACTAGATACATAAAGATAAGGGTAGTATGTGTAATTTTAAAAAAAAGGGATGCATATGTAATTATAATAAACTTGAAAAGTGCATCCGTAATTATTTCTTTATTTTAATAAAGAAATAAGACTTATAAGAGATGAGAGAATTTTTTTACTTGATGTGACTCATACTTCTACACTCTACTTTAATTATTTTTTTTAACCAAACACACTCTAAGACTTTTTTTTTTGTAAGTCAATGAATATTATTGAGAAAGAATAGTTAAATAGATGCACAAGATATGTAGGTCTAACAAAACAAATTACAAAGATCCGGTAAAAGCAAAAACAAAAACATACACAAAGTCTTAGGATATGATTAATAACTCATTTTGCATGAGTGTGACACTCTAATGGCTTTATTTGTTTTTTTTTTTTAGTATTTGAAAAGAATTTTCAAGAATAGTTTCAAAAATTATTTTTGGAAGAAAAAAAAACTTGTTTGGTAAGTACTATTTGAAAATTGTTTTAAAGATGTAAAAATAGAAAAACTTGTTCATATTTATTAAAATTTCATTAATGAAAAGCAAAAAACAATTAACAATATTCTGATTATATTTTGAGTTTTTTTTTTAAAAAAATAAAAAACTAAAAAACAAAACTGTTTTCAGATATTCTTATTTTAAAAACTAAAAAAACAGAATTGCTTTTAAAAAATTGTTATAAAAAAACACTATCTAACTAAGTGTTTTATCACTTCTTACGGCTATTTATTAATTTATTACTGAAAAAGAAAACTGCTTACAACTATTTATTACTGTGATTAATCAGCTATTTATCACGAAAAAGCAAAAAGTGTTTACAGCTATTTATTATCACTGTTTTTTTATTAATTAAAATAAGTTGATTAAATTAAATTTTAAAAAAAAAAATAGACACACGAATCATGTCTGCGTGGCACTTGTTTATCTGGCTGTTTCCTAGCTAGTTAATCAACTAACCTTAGTATTAGATGGATAAATTAATATTGACATTATATTATTTTTACTACACTATACAGTGTACAACATGTATTGGACACTATTCAAACCTTGATACATGTCAATGAGTCATACTTTAAATATAAGAAAAAAATTATCATAAATAAATATAAATAAATCTAACTATTTTTATCATTAATGCTATTACTCCTAAAATATTCATTCATTTAGGGTTAGCTTTATTTTTTATAAGAAAAAAAAATATGTTTGATTAAAATATTTAAGAAAGAAAAATTAAAAAAAAGAATAAATTAAAAACAAATTTTGGAAAGCTACTTAACTTAAAATAAGTCGATACGAAAGCTATCTTGTAAAAGCTTATACATTTAAAAAAACACTTTTATAATTGCATCTAAACATAAAAAATATTTACTTTTATAAAATTTACTTATAAATAAATCACTAATTTTAAAATAACTTCAGCCTAAATAAATTCACTCCTAATTTCATCTACATTTTTAATAATTTTTTTATTCATGATAGCAAATTTTAATAAAGAATATTTTAGAAATATTGTTATTTTTTTAACTTATGATTACTAAAATTAAGTTGTGATAGGTGTATAAAATTAGTTATTTTGCTTTATATATATAATATTTTAGAAGAAGTATATGTGCTGATTAGGTGAACTTTATGTAGAGCTCTCAAAAGAGAATGCATTATTATAAAATATTGTAATAATAATGTGTTACGAAAAGTAAGTCAAAACAATGTGATATGAGCATTATTATCAAATATGTGTGAATATGAAAACAATTTGACCCCTGTTAAGCTGCACACTATATTTTGAATAGATTCATGCAACCCACTAAGCAAGGCCAGATATTTTAAGGTAGATTTTTTTGGATTGATCCATGTTGTAGCCAGATTTTTCAAGTCGACGAAACACATCGATTCCGTGTTAGAGTTGTATTGTTTCCCAAAATGCAAAACAAATGAAAAAATGTTAACTTTGGAGATTTACATGCTACTAGACAAGGGTTAATGGTGTTTCGTGTTTCTTCTCAATTGAAGCTTCATTAATTTCCACCAATTCCCTCTCATGCACTCTGAGATGGTGGTCAAAGAAAATTTTCCACCTCTACATGTTTGCGCAATTACGCTTCATTCATTGTCCTTAGATATTTTTTTACCCTTCTCTTGTCATAATTAAAGTTTTATCTCCATAATATACTAAACCGTTTAATAATATAAATTTTATTATGCAAAGTAAAAAACTTTCAATTCCAATCAGAGATCAGCAGGATAAACACATCTAATGTATTTACTTATTTTTGTTGATGATTAATTTTTATTAAAAAATCTAACTGACTAATTTTAGTGGAATATTTCTCTATAATCCTGTTTTTTCATTTGCAAATTTTAAATTAATCCTTGTTTAAAAGATCTTAATTATTCTGACCAACTATATATTAGTGCATATTGAACCTATACTCAGAATGATGATGCCGTTTTTTTTAAGTTTGGAGGTGCCATTTAAAATTCTATACATGGAACCATAATTGTTAACGTGAAAATATGTGTCAAGATTATAATAAAATAATGTATGATAAAGTAGAATAATGACTAATGAGTCAGCTTTACGGGATGGCAAAAATAAATAAATAAAATAAATAATAATCCATATTTTATTTAAAATTTAAAATGCAAAAAATAAATAAAAATGTATCATAGCTTGACACGTGTGACTTTAATCGACAGCTTAACAATATCACTGATTATGAAATTATTTAAAATTAGTTTATTAATATATTAAACATTGAATCACATAATATTATCACAATGGTGTGTGTATATAAACAAATATTTTTTTAGCAATTAAACTCAAGTATAAGAGATGTTATAATAATTTACATGCATTGCTCAACAAACTAAGCAAAATTCTCTTACTAAATAAAAATTAATTCGTACGATATAAAAAAATTGATATTATAAAAAATTGATAAAAATTTCTAGTAAATAGATATTAGATATGGTAAAATATTAGATATGAATAGTGACTTTTATTAATTTTTTTGTCCTTAAATTGATACTTGACATCATATTCAATTTTATGTAAATTTTAAGCCCAACTTATTATATATGGATGTAGCACACAAAAAATTTCACTAAATAAACTAGAATTTCATTTTAGAAACTCATTTTTTTAATCAGGAAATGAATAATTTTATATTATATATAATAAACCATGTAGGTACAAGTTGTATCATCCATAAACAGTAACACATCAGTATACATTCAAAAACTTTCGACCCGTGCAATTGGAAAACTTTGCATAATTATTAATTACATCAAACAGCCACCAGGGCATTTGAACAAATATGCTAGTGAGCAATTAAAATTTGTTGACTCACATTTCATCCACTGCCACACAGTTATAGTTATGTCCTCCAATACTTTTTTTATCAAAATTTCCAGCTGCAAAAATGCAATTATTTAGGGCATTTCACTTCCCCCAAAATTATATTCCACCTCTCATGTTGTAATTTGTATATGTTCTCTTGGTGCTGTTTAAGATGCATTACAGGTGAATTAGGGAGAACTACGCTGATATTTATCTATGCATAACAACATTGGCATAGGAAATATATTCTTTCACATATGTAAACAAAACATAAAGCAATGAATCTATTTCTAAACCACAAAAAACACCACTCCTATTTTGTTCATTTATATTGATATTCCTAGCCAGCAAGTAATCAATTGATGATAAACTTATTTGCACAATCCTCCACGTTAAGAAACTTACCTTTGATGGAACTTTTATCTCCCAATATTTCCTCATGCTTCATTTGAATCCCCATCCTCTTCCTGTGCTAAGAATAATGCATATGCAGTTTTGACAGAAAATGTTTCTGAATGTTCATGTAGTCATATCCATGAGTCCTTACAATGATCCAAATATCTTGCAACTACTGAAAACCAGTAGTTATTTTCATATGAAACATTACCTCCTCTGATTCGAATTCTCATACCCGTATATTTTACCTTCTATGTATCTAGCTTATAGAACACTATTTTACATGTTGGAATTTAAATAGAGTCTTGGGACTTATTAGTTAAACTCTCTTTGTTGACTGACAAAACTCTAGTCTATAAGCTTGTAAAAAATAACAAAGTCTCCCTAGTATAATATAAGGTTGACCAAGATTGACTCTTAAGAAAACGCATTACAAATATCAATTCTTTAGCTTCGTACTTTTTTAGACAAATTAACCACGAGACATTTTTATATCTTGAATTAAAAACAGAAAGAACAACAAATATGAAAAAAAAAAAGAAATACAGAAGCTGGCAAAATCGCAAAACAAGAAAGTACAGAAAAACAAATTCGCAGGAAATATAAAATTTGCAGGAATCAAGAAATGGAATTTGCAGAAACAAGAAATTTGCAAGATTAGAAAGAAATCTACAGAAACTATGAATTGCAGAAAGAAATTAAAAAATTATAGAAAGTAAACTTTGCAAAAATTGAAATCAAACTGATTAAGTTATAACCTAGCCTTGCAGTACAAGATTCAATTGAATCACAAATCAATTGTAATTAATGAACAAAGTATGGTTAGGAATCAAATTCAGAGCGTGAGAAACAAATGAACGCTGGAAACAAAAAGCTTGAATCACAATGGAAACTGAAGTTGAAAACTCAAATTACCAATTGAAAAAAGAGAAAATCTCTTCCCTCTCCCCTTTACAAAATCTCTAAAAAAATGAAAAATGAAAATTTCAAAGTGTGAACGTGTGTACTGGTCCCTCTCAGCCCCCTGGGTTTTACTCCAAACAAAGTGGGTCAAGGATGGACCTAATGGGCCTAAAAACAAAATGAAAAACAAAGCCTATACACAAAACTAGAGTTTTCTTCTCAAACTTCTAAAAATCACCAAAAATATCTCCAGACTCCAAACACTATGCTTAATATGTCCAAATTAAATGCATAGAAGTCAGGAATCCAATGTAAAGGGAATCAACCAAAAATGATATCTACAGAAAAAGTTATAGCTAAAACATTAGACAATGTCAGAACAAAAACAAAATGCAAAATATAATATAAAAATGTAAAAACTCGTATTTATGCAGGAAAAATATAAATACATGCTAAATGCAATAAATAA
Source organism: Psophocarpus tetragonolobus (assembly GCA_037954015.1). Classification (NCBI taxonomy): domain Eukaryota; kingdom Viridiplantae; phylum Streptophyta; class Magnoliopsida; order Fabales; family Fabaceae; genus Psophocarpus; species Psophocarpus tetragonolobus. The sequence goes on from CM075692.1 coordinate 39,086,860, forward strand.
GGAAGAAAGAAAATTTTAGAAGTTTTTCAAGATAATAAATGTAAGCACAAAATATAATATAATAATGTAAAAACTCGTATTTATGCAGGAAAAATATAAATACATGCTAAATGCATTAAATAAGGAAGAAAGAAGATTTTAGAAGTTTTTCAAGATAATAAATGTGAGCACAAAATATCACCTGTCATGCCATAGCCTAAATGACTTACACTTTCCACCACTCTTTTAATAGACTTATCAAATTATCTCTCTTCATTTAATTCAAGACATAACTCAATCATAAACCATCAAGTTAAGTTGGGTTGAGTTTTCGTTTTTTTTGTCCTTTAAATTCAATCCTACCCAACCTGTTCTTGAATGGGTTGGATTGAGTTGGGTTAATTGGTCACAATTTTAATTTTTTTTAAAAAAATTAGAATATTGTTTTATTAGTTTTTCAGGATTTTTTTAAAAAAAAAATTAGATAATTGTTATAACATAAAAATAAACAATAATTACAATTACAAATTACATATCATCAAAACTAAAACAAATTAAAATTAACATACAACTAAATTTTCAAGGAAAAATAACTAAAGAAATATTTTTCCAAAATAAAAATAAACAAAATTTATCCAAATTAACAAAAACATCACATAATAACAAAACACATAATTTTAAATAATTAATAACAAATCAACATCCTATCTGTAGTGGATTGAGTTTAATTAGGTTGGATTAGATCTCGCCCAATCACAAGAAAAATTCAACCCAATTATTTAAGTTGGATTAAGTCAATTAAATCTTTGGATCATATTACCCAATCAACACTCCTACTTCGCCACATACTTTACAAAGATTCCTCCACCATATATATGTCCCTATATTATTTTTGTTCTCATGATACCTCTCCTCCAACTTTCATTTTTTTTAAAAGGCAAAATTAGTTTTTTTTAAGGCAAAATTAGTGTGTATTATGTAGGAGGAATGAAATAGAATGTTTCACAAGTCTGTACATCATCCCAAAAAATATAGAGGGACACATAAATGTAATCTATCCTATTGCACCCCTCATACGATGACCTCCTACTTCATATTTAGCATACACAACAGTGGGTTGCTACACCAATTAGAAAACTTGCAACCCTTATTAAAACCAAAGAATACCATAATCATTTCCATGACATGACTTTGATAGACATGAGAATATCCAAAGCCTCCATTGATGATCCATTAAAGACAATGGAGTTTCTGGATATCCAAATACTCTAACAAACTGCATGCCAAAACAAAAACCTACACTTATGCTTATGCTTACCCACAACCCAATCACTAGACACAAAAAACAATTAGGATAAGTCATTAGGAATTGGCAATTCAATTCCAATCCAATTCAAAATCTTATACCATAAGGTCTGAGAAAACGGGCAAATTAAGAATAAATATTTACAATCCTCTGGATGCACCTTGCATGGCACACATACCAAATCTTCTAAATGGATATCCATACCTATCTTCAACAAGTTATCGATCGTTGACAATCTATTTAACATTAGCCTCAAAGAAAAAGCTACCACTTTTGACAGCAATTTATCCTTTCATAATCGCTCAAACACCCGAGGGTCCACACCTAACCCCCTCACAAGGTTTGAACCTCTACACACAATTTTGTATGCATAAGCAACAGAGAAGATACCATTTCCACTAGAATTTCATACCCATGTACCATATTTTGGATAGCTAGCACCATGTTCTGCAACAACCCTTCTAATGAGATTAGTACCTCCTCCTCCCATACAAAAAGGTCCCTCCACCAAAACCACCTCCACCCACCAGGAAGCTCTTTCTCATTGACGTTTACATCTTTGTCCATAGCTAACCCGTACAGTCTCAGAAATATACTTTCCAAAGAGCCATCTCCTAGCCAATAATGCTTCCAGAACAAAATGTTGGCTCCATTCCTTATCTTTCTTCTTATATTGTTATTAAACCAACATGAGCGCTCTGCCTATGAACCATCTATTGGCCAACTTTCATATTTTGACTTATCTCACACCATAAAGACTCCTTACTATTAAACGTCTCTCATCTCCATTTTGCTAAAAGTTTCCTATTAAACTTACCTATGTCTTTTATTCCCGCACCCCTTAAATTTTTTGGTCTACTTAATTTTTGTCAACACAATTTTAGGTACTTAAAGAAAGAGAACAATGCAGATCAACACGAATTGATGAGACAAATACGTCTTGCGAAGTAAAGAGTTTTGTGGTTCCAAACGACAAGCTTCTTAGCATAATTCTTTAGGATTGACTTCCAAGTTTCCTCCTTCCTTGGATTGGCTCCAAATGACAGGATCTTGCAATTCATCATATCTGTCTATTTTTCGATCACTTTGATAGATTCACGAAAAGTCTAGATAGACTCTTATGGAATTTGATTTTCAGACTCCTCTCATCAACTCAAAACATCACAGTATTACTTTTATTACCAAGACATTTTAGAAACTCAAATTGAATTTAACTATGTTTATTTGATCTACTATAGTTTTGTGATAATTCATAAACTTAACTTGAACCCACACTATGAAATGTAAGTTTAGCTGTTACTGTAAAAAAAACTTAATTATTTTACCTTTTGTTATGTTTTGTTTTTACTCCTAATTCTCTCTCATCACAATGTTGTGTAAAAAGTTTCACTTTTTTAAAGTAAACTTTTAATGGAAAATGATAAGTTTTAAATTGAGAAGAAAAAAAACTAGAAAATTAAAAATTGAAAATCTTTGATATTTAAAGATTTAAAAATCCCAAATGGAGGCTTTAACGTTTGGGATTAAAATTTTAGTATAAAAAGCATTTTTAGTGTGACAATTTATCCTTCTAAACTACTAATATTTTCAACTCAAATAGGATAGTTGTATGGAGGATACATTTTTAAAAAAAAAAAAGGAAACTACCCTATGAACAACTTAGATTTAAAATTAAAGAAAAACCACCATTGTTCTTTCCGTTTTTCTTGGGGGCATTTTTCTTTAAAACAATCATCAGACATATGGAAAAGCTAGCGTATATATGGTACCATAAAAAACACGAAAATCACGGCCACCATCGGCCACAGTGTGGGTCAAAAGGAAAAGGAAAAGACAACAATACCTATTCTTCAAAATTGAACAAAATTACAAGCTACTTACATGCATCGAACGGGCCACTAGTAGGCATCACGTTTTTTTAATACAAAGATGATCAATGCTACTTTGTCTCTTTTCGATCTTATAAACTAACATTAACATATTTAAAGATAAAGTTTAAGATCAAATCTTACCCGACTATTATATCTTATTCTTCTTATCTAATCCAAAAAGTAGCGTAAAGGTCAGAACTTGGGTAGGTCAATTCAATTTCAAACACTTTTATTAAGTGACAAGTTTGCTCCCTTACAACTAGTTCTTCCATATGTAGATGAGGGTATAGGAATTAGAAACGAACTCGTTACATCTTTCTATTCATTCCTTGAATTAAATTAAATACACTATAGTTGCTTGCCATTGGTGAATATCTTCTTGAAAGTGAAAGAGGGATGAATGAATAAATAAACAAAAGGGTGTACGGGCTGTGTGCGATGAATATGCATCCTCCTCATTCACAGTTAAAGAAATATTATAAAGCAAAAGATAAGATATTTTATGCGGAAAAGATAATTAAGAAAATATTTAAAATTATGAAAAGTTAAACGTGTTAAAACTTGACAATGAAAGTTGCATTTTAAATTTTGAAATCATTAAATTAAGAAACTAAAGCTATAAACACTAAAACAGTTTTTTTTTTTTTTTAATTTTCCCTTTTCTTGTCTCTCCTGGATATTGATTTTAATTGACGAATTTAAAATTTCATTGACATGGTGGAATAGATAATGACTAAGCCACAAAGATGAGAGGGAAAAATAAACGAGCTGGGGTTGGACAATATGTAGTCTCAATCAATTAATGGATACTCTCTTTTCGTTAGGATCCGGCAATTTCATTCCAATAGAGACATGAGACATCATGTATAGAAGTCGTTGGTTACTCATTGTTATAGAAATGTTGTTAAAGTGGTTGAATCACATAAGAGGCATAGCAATCCAAATACAAGAATCAAAGTAGGTGAAGGTGGCAACGGCATTGTAGTCTTGGACATCTCATCCGTGAATTCTGGGCCAATATCTGAAATATAAACACCATCATTGGGCCCTCTGGTCCACATTCCCAGATTATTGTCCCTGTTCATTGATCAACCATGTTCAGTCAGATTTCATTTCCATATTTTCATATTTATCGACTTCATAGCTGTTACATTCATCCCAATATACTATTTAAGGAGAAAAATAATTAATAGTATCACTGATCTCCTATTGTGTGTAATAGGTTAGAAGAAATTGTAGAAAACTCATGCAATGTCATCCACTCATCCATATCGAAATAACAAAAAAAGCATAGATAATGGACCTGGCAAGGGAGAGAACACCGGCGGACATAGTGAGAAAGGAGATACGATGGACATTCTTGGGTTCAAAACTGTAGGCGTTGTGATAATTAGGATGGGCAACAGATCCGGAAGGCACAAAAAATGCCCCATTGAACATAACATAACATCCCCTTGGGACCTCCAATTCCAGGCGCTCCACTCCCCTTCTCCAGCGTCCAACCGCTTCGTGACCTGCTTGGCGTTCTCATCCATCGTTGATCGTGGGGCCCCCACTCCCTCCTATCGCGTACATCTCCCATCGCGTGAAGTCATTGTTCACCACGTGGATGTACCCCAGCCTTCATCGCGGCATGCGCTGCACCAGATTATCTCCAAAGTGGTTAAACGCTATCGTCACCTGCATTCCCGAGTCCCGAAGATAGTGGTCACTGTGCCCCAATAGCATCACATCGTTGTGGTGTGACAAATGGTTGTTCGATATCGTTATTGCGCTTGACCCCATCACCGCCTCGATCAACCCATCCTTACACCGTGACAGGGTACAATGGTCTATCCATATGTCCTGTGACCCGAATATCGATATTCCATCCCCGTCCGATTCTCTGCGGTACCCGTAGTGCTCTGGACTCGACCGCACGTTACCCTTCCCTATGTCATATATCATATTATTTTTCACTTTAATCACCATAATCCATAATTAATTACATAATTTAAGATTTAGTAAATCCTTCACAGTTCACATGACATATGCTCTATTCTTTGAAGCTTCACACTAGCTAACTTCCTCCTATCCTTGATAATATTTTTTACTTTTAAAATACAATGAATGAGATATAAATTACTAATTTTTAAAAATATAAGATAAACTATCTCAATTTTAAAGTGTGGATGATAAAATAAAAAACAGAAAACACAATTAAGTAAAAACAAATATAAAAAATAAAAATATGAACAGACCAAGGAAAAGTGCCTGTATTTCCACTACACTGGTAATCGTGATGCGTTTTGACTAGAGGACCTTGTTCTCTGACTCAATGACAGTCTTGTAGTGCTTGTCAAAAACTTATTTTCATCGCTGTTGTCATTTTTATTTTTATTTTTTTGTTAAATATTTGACAATATTTTTTCTAAAAATATATAAATGTGATCAAATGTAAAATGTTATAAAAATAACTAGTAAATATTATTATAAAATAATACTTTTTGTCCTTTTTCACTGTGTTTTGTAAATGTAAAATGAGAAAAAAAAGGAAAGAAAAAAAAGAGAGTTTTCTTATTTTAAAGGAGAGAGAAATAGCAGGTCTATTACTTTTAAATCTATGAGAGGGATGTGATAAGGAAAATAAAATATAAATATCAAATTGATCTCTAAATATATACATTAAGAAAAAAATGCAATTGCACTTCTTGCTGATTAAAAAAAAAAAAAAGGTAAAGCCAAGAGCATAAACAATATACAAAGATTGACTATACCATTAATAGTTTAGTTTAGTTATGAGGGGGAAATGTAGAGAGACAAAAATAACATCTTGGAGGGACGGAGAAGCGGGAAAAAGCATCTCTATTTCTCCAATTGAATCTAACTTTGTTGCATGTCTAAAGTAATGAGGTCCAATATATTTATAGTCCAAAAGGTAAAGTATTATAGGTGTGTTTCCATATGTAGTGTGAATAATTAAATTAGTATTATTAAGTTGTTTGGCATATCTAATTAGTCTTCCATATCATCAATAAGCTAACGTATAAACGAATTCCACATAAATATCATTGCTAAACACTGAAAGATTAAATTATTAAATTTTTCACCGGACAAATTTAATTAATATTATCCTTATAGGCAAAATTTTCCGTAAATTTGGCAAATACCTAACCTTTTTTTTATAAAAAAAAAATGTTTTTCCAAAAACCTAATTTCAGATCAAAACTGTTTTTGTTTCAGCGTCATTTTATTCACTCACTTTGTTTTACGCTTTGTTACAAGAAGCTACTCACCGAAGAGTTGACAAAATAATGTTGCTACTTACTGAAGAGTAGGACAAAATGAAAAGAGAAAGGCTATTAACACTATTTCATACTCTGACATCTTTTCTCTTATTTTGTGAAATTTATCTGTATTTTAATTACTAAATACGTGAATTTTTCTGAATACACGGTTACATCAATAAGCTCACGAATTATCCTTTCAATATTTTAATTTTTCATTATTAAACAAATTTCACAAAAATGTCATTAGAAATGGGTTCTTTTGTTTTTTAGTGAAACCAACCTTAAATTCACCTAAAATAAATATAAGTTCTAGTATTTTCTCATCTATGATGAAATAAGGTTTAGTAAGGAATAAAATTGATGTCTAAATACACATTAAAAGCTTAACCAGCGTTGTTTTTGTTACAAAAGCTAAAACTAATATTCCCTTTTAACATTGGAAGATAAAACTATGTAAAATGCTATAATATTTAAAGAATCGGGGGATACATTTTTTTCACTCTCGATATTTCTATTCACTTTCCTTGACGCATAGTTCTGTCTGTCATAAGAAGATAACAAGAATTTATAAATGAAATAACGCTTTTATTTCTTTAACTGATAAAAAAGTTGACAAGAAAAGCTAAGCTGCTACTAGAGAAAATGAAAAGTAGGACAAAACACTGGTAACTAGAGAAATAAAAAGAGCGTATACCAAAGAGTAGGACAAAATGAAAAGAGAAATGTCATAATTATAACTACTAACAATATTTTCAGACTCCGTGGCATCGTTTCTCTTATTTTGCTAGATTTATCTGGATTTTTAATTACTACGTATGTGAATTTTACTGAGTTCCATTTGTTGGATTATTAAATTAGTGAGACGTGTACCTACATTTTAATCCATAGAATAAAGTTGTTTTTTTTAACTTATGCAACTAATGAAAGAGAGTATGTAACTATTAGCTAAGGCTTTTGGAGGTTGGTCTTACCAGAGGGATGACAATGGTGGATGTGAATGTTGTGTATGATGACATTACTAATATACTGAAGTGTAATACAGCCTCCACCCACAATGTGCACATCAGCTCCACGCCCATCGATGGTTTTGTAACTGTTAAAGATGAGTTCCTGAGACAGCTTAATCATCATGTTAGTTGGGAACACGATCCATAGTGGCTCGTTCTGTATCACTGCATATCTAAGTGTCCCAGGTTTTGGGTTCACAGGGTCATCATCTGAGGAATCAGTGACTATGTAAAATTGACCACCTTTTCCTCCCTTTGCGTTCTGCCCAAACCCAATTGCACAATCAGCTAATCTCTGCCTGTTGTTGGCCCAATTTGGGTCGCATTTCCAGCAATCATCAATGGGGTTTCCTGTGACACATGATGCCACCACATCTTTCTCTGACACTCCCAGCATTTCCCTTCTTGCCATTGAAGCATTCACTTTCCTAAAACAAATTTTAAGTTAATAATGTAAGAAAAAAAATTGTATATAAAATTTGTGCAGAGTTAACAAGAAAAAAAAAACAATTTTCAACACGAAAGTTAACCTCTAATAGGTAAAGTTTTGGTAACGAAATTGAGTAACTTGTAGTAACTTTACCTCAAAACCCCAAGAAAGAGGAGCAAAGGAAGAAAGAATGGAGTTCATAATGGCCCAGATGTAAAAATTGTCTCTTTATGTTTGAACTTTTATGTAACTAGGATGTGATGATAATATGCAATGTAGGGTCTCCAAGATGAAGGAAATAAAAGGGGGTAGGTGAGGGTGAGGGAGTGTGTTTTGCATCAAACACCTAAGAAAAAGACAGAAAAATATGATATACCTGTGAACTTCTCTAGCAACTGCTTCGGGGTCTGGGTGCTGACCAGGGAGAGTAAGGTTGTGCATTGCTGTTCCATGAGGCAAAAATGAGGCCAAAACTGACCAGAGTAAAATGCAGGTTGTTTGGAGCATTGTTGATGGAGAAGAGGGTTTGGTCACTGTGTAAAAGTGTTGTTTTGGCCAAGTATGAACAACAATCACTCACTCTCCTCAGTCACTGTGGTCGCATAGGTACTTGCTTGTGTTCGTTTTTAATAAACAGTGGAGTGTAGCTCCGTGATTAAAGGGATTAGCAATTACTGTGTGAATAGTACGTTGGATTTGGATATAATCGATGACCTTCCTAAATAAGCTTTCAGTTTTTTAATTTTTACTGTGCTAGTGCTAGATGTTTAAACCTTTTACAATTTGTGTTTGTTTTTTTATTATTATTAAAAAAGAAGAGAAGAGAAAAAGAAAAAGAAGTGGAATGGGAAGATGAGGGTCTGAGCTTTGAGCAATGTTACCAGGAAATCACGCTGACCCTGTTATCGAGGAAGTGACTTGACCCTGCGGAGTGGAATAAAGTTAGGGTTATCGATTGGTAATACTAATGACCATGCGTTTCAACCTATGGTATACTGCCATTTCTGACAACTTGGATAAATAAATAATAACATGAATCAGAGAAGGACGAAGAAAAGGTTGGTTAATTGACAACACTATGAACATTCTTGCAGCACCTCAAATGCTTTTTTTCTTTTCCTTTTCCGTCATCGTACCTTTCGTATTGAGTTCTGTTTAAACAATTTCAAAACTTAATTCAATCACAATTCAATGAATTTGTCTTTGTTTCTTGTTAAATCCAATTCATCCCCCTTCATATTGAGTTGAGTTAATTAGATTATTATTTTAAAAATATTTTTTTAAAAATAAATAAAATATTTATAATTTTTTAATATATTTTTTATAATTTTTTTAAAAAAAATATAATGTATCATTGTTGTAAAATAAAACTAAATAATAAATTATAGGCTCTGAAAGTGTGAAGAATTAATTGTCAGAAGAGTTTAAATTATTGGCTTGAGTTTATTTTTTGTTTTTTATCTATCAATAAATATTAACTAGATAGAGTAAGAATGTGTCATTTCTATGAATAGTATTTGCCTTAAACACACAATCTCGACTAAAAAATTATAGATTAAATTATTAAAAATATTTTTTTAATTTAAAATAATAAATAATAATAATATAATATTATTATTGAGTTGTGTTGGATCTTAGGTTCAACTCATCTAATTGGTAGGGAATTGAGTTTTATTGGTTGGATTAGGTTTGACCCAGTCTAAAAAAAAACCCAAACTCAATCACTTTAGGTTGAATTAAGTTGGATTGAGTTGTCGTATCACCTCACCGAATAAACATTGTATTTTCATTTCACCCCTACTTGTTTTTCATTTAACACCTACCCAACTAAATATTTTTTTAAAAACTAAAAAATACCCTTTAAATTAATTATCTATCCCAACACCTACCATAATAAATTAACTTTATATCTCTTAACACCTACTCTAATAAACTAACCTCACTCCCTCACATTTGAAAATAAAACAACTTATTCTATAAAATAATTTTTTCAAACAAAAAAAAATTAATTAAAAAATTTATTTAACTATTTACATTATCTTTATAAAATTTTATACTTTAATAATATAATTTATTTATAACATAATTTTTTCAAATTTTATTAAAATTCTATATTTTAAAATACAAAATAAATAAAATATAAAATTTTATTAAAAAAACCTTCTCCTAATAAACTTTTATATTTATAAATTTTATATTTTATTATTTTAATTTGAAATGTATATATAATATTTATATTATATTTATAAAATTTTATATTTTAATAATATAATTTATTTATAGTATAATTTTTTAACATTTTATTAAAATATAAAAATAAATAAAATATAAATTTATTATGAAACCTTCTCTTAAACATTTTTTCTTATTTGACAATATATCGTCGGAGAAGTAAAAAAATTTTCAAATTACTCTAATTAATTTGAATCTAATTTTAGTTACTCCAATTACTTTGAGTCTAATTCCTCTAATTACACTTCTTGTCTTTGTCGTCCCTCACTCTCATTACTTTGTGTCTAATTAGATGACGTTAATTAATCTAATTACTTAGTGTCTAATTACACTGACGTTAATTACTCTAATTATTATTATCATAATTACACTTACGTTAATTCTTCTAATTATTATTATTATTATTTCTATTATAATTAAATTGAGACTAACAATATTTATGAGTAATTTAATTTTTCGTTATAATTAAATGAGACTAATAACATTTATGAGTATAATTTTTTTAAAATTTGCAAAATTTTTTTACTTCTCCGGTTGTGCCCGGCCGGAGAAGTAAAAGAAATTACAAATTTTTTAAATCTCTAAGGGTACACCGCCAAAAAATAAAAAATAAAAAGTATATTAATATTTTTGACACCGATAAGTAGAAAACAAAAATTGGGTAAATATAAAATAAAAATCACATAAACACCCCACTTGATAATTGATAGCACAATTAGGCGTGCATAAAATGGCCCAAGATCCGCCTATATGCCCGTGGCCACTTTCTTCTTGCGTCGAATTTTTGTTAACACCGTTCCAATTTCCTTTAACACTATCAAAAGTGTGAAATACCCAAAATGTTCCTTACTCTTATAAGTTAAAAGCTAAAACCCTTACTAAATATACTTTTTATCATTTCTCATCTTCACCTTTCTCTGCTTCAGGTTAGTGTTAATAACTTTTCTTCCGTCACTTTTTGGAACATAGGTAAGATTTCTTTTTTTAAAAAAAAATAAAATTGTTGCTATATTTGTTATGTTAAACGACTTCTATAAATTTTTAACATAATTTTCGGTCATTTTTATCAAACTTGTTTTTTATGGTTTACAGTGAGTGTTATAGATATCAATATTTTTTTTTTATTTTATGGTTTTATTGTCTATAGGTTATATTGTCCGACTATAATAATCTAGGTCAGTCTATTCATTGTTGAAGGTAAAATTTAACATATTTTAAATCACATAATTCAAAAATTTGAAAAATGTTGATACGGACTAACCAATCCGTAGGTGAGGATTATGTCATTTATAGACCAAATGATCTGTAATATGTGAAGAGAACGTATTACAGATTAAATTATTTGGATATGTTGGTTTTAATGGATATGGATCATTTAATTCAAGTTGAAAGCATGCTATTTCCAGACTGATCAATTCGAAAATGAAAAAAATATCAACTCAAAATGTAGGCCTTTCTAAGTTCGGGTGAGTTATTAAAGTGAATGAGACAAGTAGGATTTGAACATGACTTTGTGATTGTCATATTAAGATCAAGTATATCTCATGACCAATCATAGAATAATACTTTTTGTTGATTTGGGATATTTGACAAGTAGTAAGTATGAATCATACAAGAACAAAGAAAAAATTTGTTCGTAAAACAACCGAGACTTTAAAGTGTGATTGTATATTTAGATTAAGTTTAAGATCTTTTGAAGATGGAGATGAGTGGATACTGAAAATAATATGTTGGTTTCACAATCATGATTTGGCTGAAACACTAATGGTCACCATATGTTGGGCATTTGGTCAATGAGGAGAAGTCATTATTTACTAATATAACAAAGAATATGGTGAAACTAAAGAGTATTCATCCCACATTGAAGGACCATACGAAAAAAATATGACAACTATAAAATAAGTTTATAACGCAAGGTACACATTCTTATCATCAGAAAAAAGTCTTATAACAAATATGTAACATTTAATGAAATTATTTTAAGGTTATAGACACCCAATTTTGTCAAGCTTTTTTATACTTTTTATTAATATTTGATTTTCACTTTTGTGCATAAAATAATGTCTTTTTAGCCCAATTCAATAAAAAAAGAAAAACAACAAAAAAACACTTACTATTTGCTAAGTATACCCCCATGAAGATGAAGTGCATTTAGCAAATTAATGGTGTAAACTATAAGAATCCATAAATGATGATTGCTAAGCCAAAAACAGTAAAAGGGGAGGTTTATTTAGCAAGTTTGAAGGTGCAAACAATAGAAGCCTAAAATGAAGTCTATTTATTACAAGAGGTATATTTAGCAAGCCTAATGGGTGTATTATCGGATTCATAGATAAACATGAGAAAATATTGTGACAGATCATGGAATCCACTCACACACTCACACCTTCCCCTCCCTCCCCCCGCACACACACAAAAACAAACAATTTCTTGTATTATTTGTGAAAATTTATGTATGAGATATTTTGTAAGTCATATATGAATAGAATAAGTATGGATGTTACACTTACTCCTCTCAATATGTTTAGGCAATTTATTCTTGTACCTGTATAACTTCTCCCTACACTATATTTCGAAATCTTCAATGGCTTTCCAAGGTGAAAATATACTACTAAAATCAGATGTAGGAAGAAAATTTGGAAGTAAGAAAATTTCATAAATTTAATGACAGTTGTTAAATCAGTTTCCACAAATATTTCTAAAATTGGATTGATTATTAAATGAGTTAAGACATTAGTTTAAGATTCATTGATTCAACCGTGATTAAATTAGAGGAATTATAAGATTGATCTAGCAGTAAAGTCCATATATGGGGAAAAAGGGACAGGGGGAAGTTGTGAGTTTGAATCTCTCCACTAATAAATACTAACACATTAACAATTAATATTTGACTTATAAAAAATCATAATTAAACCAGTTTTAATAAAACAATAAATAAAATAATTTTAAATAATTAATAAATCATAACTTTGAGTATAGAACAAACCTGTTGAGAAAAGAATACACACATGTATTATAGTTAAAAAAATACACACATGTATTATAGTTAAAAAACTATTTATAATCTTATAAATTTATATTTATATTTAAAATCTATACTAAAATTTAAAATTAAACATAATATTTAAAAGGAACCGGTTAAAATTTAATTTTTGTACCTATTCATAGCCAACTTTGACCAGTTTTACATGCTTCGATTTTATATAGTAATCAAATTGTTGTTGCCAGAGCTATCTCTGGTCCAACGGATCCTTTGATGAGATTAGACATTGGTTTCAACACATAATTTTTAAATCTCATCGACCAAATCACACCCGATCCACGAGGCACCTCTATATAAGCTGTTGAAAATTGTCTCTCACAACACATTAATTGGTTTGGTTCAATTTTCAAGTATTACTTTAAAAAGAACAAAATCAAATTAAATTATATATTAATTACTTTTTTTGCAAATGGTAGGGCAGATTCTCCAAAAAAAACAATTAATTATTAAGACGCAAAATACATCTTTGTTGGAATTAAAGAAATTTATTGAAGACTAGTGAAGTTTTGGTTTTGATTTTTTTATTTGTTTTTGCTCTTAAATCAATTTTATGGTATCAAACACATTTATATGTGTGGTACTTGTATTACGTGTTTTAGATAGGCTTGAGAATGTGTTTGGGAAAGTTTTGAATACATTACATAAGTTAGGTCTTGCTAGAAAAGCTTCAAAAATGGTTTTTTAAGTAAGGTAATTGATTACCTAAAAATGTTAATCGATTACCCTGCGAGAACTTTTGAGAACTGAAATTGATGCTCTTTGTGGTAATCGATTACCTGAAATTAGTAATCGATTACTCTCGAGAATAAGCAATTTGGTCTAGTTTTGTGCAAGATATTAGGTAATCAAGTGGGTATTACTCTGCATAAAAAATGATATAAAAGCATTTTGAAAACAAATTTAACAACTTTTGAACAGTCCAATCAAGTGTTTGCTTCTCATATACAATTTCTAAGTATTCTCTCCAAGATTCATATCCTTTTTTATGGTTTGAAAGTGCTTCCAATTCAAGGAAGAGACTCTATTGAGTTCTAATCTTTCCGTTTGGTTATTCTTCACATCAGGTGATATTTTTTTGTACCCTATTTGTGTTTTTGCACTAGGTAATCAATCTCTTGAGGTGTTCTTGAGATTGTGGGAAAATCTTGCAGTGGGATGTTGCAAGTGAGGCATTGTGAGTGAAAGGGTGTCACGGTGTAGCAAAGTCTTGTGGGGTGCAAGAGGAAGCCTCTTCTTTTGTGATTTAAATCTTTCCGGGATTAAAATCTGTATGTATGGTGTGTATGTATTAAGATTTTAGTGGAAAAAAAATTAGCAGAAGCCTAAGTCTATAAATTGGATGTAGGTTAGTTAGACCGAACCAATATAAATCACGGTGCAAATTCTCTCTTCCCTATATTCTTTAAATTCAATCTTTATTGAATTCTTGGAGCACTAACATTTGGGTTTTTGCAGCTGCATTTGATTCATTTAGATTTCTTGTTGCTCATCTAATTCTTGACACATATTTTCTTGACTTTAAATTTGGTTTTTTGACCCATATATTTGTGGGCTTGATTTTTATTATTTATACTCTTTCCTTTTTATATACATTACTTTCAATATTATTCTTTTTGAAATCATTATTGAAGGAATTGAATTGATTGGTGCTCTGCCTAAAAGGTTGAATTCTTGAAAACCCGTTTTTGTAAAATAAGGTAGATTTTGAGAATTTCAAAAATGGACTATTTTGAAAATACTCTGATACTGTTGAATAGAAATTTTTGAAAAATAATTTGGTGAATCTATTCAACCACTCTTCTAGATTCCCCCGAGGACCAACAATCTCAAGTATTTTGTATAATTATTTAACATACAATGTTGAACATAATTGAAAATAAAATATTAATGTCTTGTTAGTTGGAAAACGTATCTTTACAAAACCATTAGTTATTGTATTGGACTCATGGGGAGCAAAAGCAAAACTGCATTAATTAGGTTTCTCACTTTTCCAGTAGATTTTGTCTACAAAATGGAAATACTCATGCCTAATGACACATCCCTCATCTAGAAGGTTAACTATAACCAAGGAGTCTAATTCAATTGTGAGTTTCTGGAATCCATGGTCATAGGCCACCTCAAGAGCATGGATAATTGTCATAAGCTTTGCCTTTTCAATAATACAGTACAAGATCTTACATGAGAATCCAAGGATGAAATCATCTCCACAATCACGAACCACGCTGCCAATTATCACAATCCCATGGGAAACTGATAGCACAACATCATAATTTATTTTGAGATTATCCCTAGGTGGTGGCTTCCAGGATAACCTGCAAAACAAATTTCTTTTGTTTCCCTCAACATAAATTGCATATCATGAATTTGTTGCCATTCATGAATCATAGAGTTAACACTCATGACAAGTTGTTACTCAGAAGACTTTTGCCTTTGAAGACATTCATTTTGGCAATACCATAATCGGTCAAGAACGACCCATAACACTTGATTCCACCAGTCAAACCCATTCCTTAACCTATGCCTCAGGTTAGTTGAAAGTTAGTCTTCTAAAGAAGTTTGACATGACAGCCACATTCATTTTCTTCCATATATCTGCAGTTTTCGTGGAGTCTCATAATGCATGTAGTGTGGTTTCAAATATTAAAAAACACATAATTTACTATTATATTATATAAGCTAGTAATTTACTTAGAAATTCCATATTAAATAATTTATGGTAAAATATATTTTATTATATTACTTTCAAATATTAAAAAATACTACTATAGTTAAAAAATATATTAAATATCAAAAAATACATAATTTACTATTATATCACGTAAGCTAGCAATATAATTTTAGTATGATGATAAAAATAAGTAAACAAATAATATTCAACTAAACATATGTTTTTTAAAATTAAATATAATAAAATTTATTTTGAAATAATATAAAAAATAATTATGTAAATTTAGTTAAATTATGATAATATAATAAAAATATAAATAAAACCATTAAATAACCAAATAAAATTAAAAAAAATATAATTTTAATTTAATACTATATCTAAACCAAAATCCAATTCTCATTTGATTTTATATATGTTTTATTGCTATTAGAAAGTGATAAAATATATGATATTATGTACTTATGATATAACTTATGATATTATGTACCATAAATATAACTTATGATATTTATTATTTTTTAAAAGCAGTTTCATATTATAAATAGTTCTTTTGATTTTAGCTTATAATCTTTTATGTAATGTGGTATATAACCACAAATGTGTTAATGGAATTGTCACAAAATTATCTTCTTTTATGGTATTAAAACTAAGAGATTGAAATTTTCTCCCGCTTCTGTCAGTTTCCTAGCTTTTCCTCTACCCTATTTTTTTTTCTTCTCTTCTCCGTTGTCTATTTCTTGTGTCAGTCACCATGATTGATTGCCTATTTCTTGCACCAGTCACCATGACTAACTCCAACAAATTTCACCCAACTCTTGCTATATCAAACATCAAGAACCATAGAGATGAAAAATGTCCAATATGTGACGTGAGCAGAACTTTTCAAGATTCATGCACATTCCCACAACCTGCTTCACCACATCATTCCATTGGAGCCAAGCAAGGAGATGGTGTCGAACACTAATGGTGAAAAGGATTTGTGGTCAACCTTTGATGCCATGGTTCTTCAATGGGTTTATACAACAATCTTCCATGACTTGTTGCATACAATTCTTGAACTAGATGCAACGAAAATGGAGGCATGAAATAGATTGTGAGATATATTCTAGGATAATAAGAATGCTCAAATTGTTACTCTTGAGCAAGAATTCTCCCATACAAACATGGAAGATTTTCAAAATGTCTCTGCGTATTATCAATGACTCAAAAAGTTGTTAGATCAACTTAAGAACCGTCAACGCACCAATTTCAAATAACCGTCTTGTGCTTCAAATGGTAGTTAGCCTTACCGAGGCTTACAATGGAGTTGTGAAGCTCATTCACAAAAACAATCCTCTCCTACCATTCTATCAAGTCCCATCTATGCTCACTTTAAAAGAAGATGGTCTCGTAAAGAAGGTTGCAACTGGCGTGGGTTCCGCCACGGTGACTCACGATACTAACGACTCTCACTCTCCCATCAAGACTCCCAAAAGTTGCAACAACCATGGTAATAAGAAGGCTCAAAACCATAACAATAGTGGAAAAACAATGGCGATAATCGGGGTGGAGGCAGGAGCGATAGTGGTGGTCGTTGTGGTGGATGGAAAAGGCAGTTTAGCTCGCAACAACGAGCGCACCAATACTAGTGGGTTGTTGGGCAGTGCCAATGGTGATAGATTCCTTGGGCTATTCCATCGTTCCCATACCCCTCATCACCCTTCTCACCTTGGGTCAGGCCCTAGTTTCAACAAAACTAGTAGCACTAAGTAGGCATCGTCGAGCCAAAACCGCCACAGACATACAATGACATCAACTTCACAAACTCTAATCAACATCGCATCCGAAATGCACACTCTTCAACTTAATCCTTCAAATTCAAATTGGTACATGGATATTGGTGTCACTTCCCACATGACATTCGAGCAAGGTACTCTCATGCCTTATTTTAATTTGAGTAGTAATCGTGGTATACTTCTCGGTAATGGTCATTCAATTCCAATTCAGAGTTATGGTCACGCTAGTTTGCCTCCCACAAATTCTCCCTTAGCCTTGAAAAATGTACTTCATGCACCTAAAATTATTAAAAACTTAGTATTTGTTGAAAATTTTACAACTAATAATTCAGTGTCTGTTGAATTTGATCATGTTGGTTTTTCTGTGAAGAATCTCAAGACAGGGATGCATCTAATGAGATGTGAGAGTCGGGGGGACCTTTATCCAATCACAACTACTACCACCACTTAAGTCGCCTCACCATCTGCTTTTACTATTTTGGCTCTATCATTATGGCATGTTCATTTAGTTCATCCAGGACCATTTGTTTTAGACTCTCTTAGGAAGAATAAATTTATTGAGTGTCATAAAAATCATAGTTTTCATATTTGTCACTCTTATTCTCTTGGGAAACATGTTAGGTTACCATTTTTTTCTTCTAAGTCTTACATTGGTATGCCTTTTGATATTATACATACTGATATTTGGACATCTCTTACTTTGAGTTCTTTGGGACATTGTTTTTATGTTGGATGACTACTCTAATTTTTTGTAGACATTTTCGTTGTCTAAAAAGTCTCAAGTTTTTTCTACTTTTCTATCCCTTAGAGCATTCATCCGCACTCAATTTGAACGCAATGTAAAGAATATACAATGTGGTAATGATAAGGAATTTGATAAGGAACCATTTTAGGAGTTTTGTAAAAAAAAAAAAGAGTTAGTCTTTCGATTTTCTTGTCCACATACATCATCACAAAATGAAAAATTCAAAAGAAAAATTCGTATCATTAATAACATTGTTCGTACTTTACTTGTACATGTCTCTCTACCACCTTCATTTTTGCACCATTCTTTGCAAATGACAACTTATGTTAGCATTCTTCCATATAAAAAATTAGCATATCAGTCACCATTAAAGATTCTTTATAAAAAAGATCCCTCCTACTCTCATCTTAAGGTGTTAAATCGTCTATGTTATCCATTATTTCCTTCTACTACCATAAACAAACTTCAGGCCTGGTCCACTTGTGTGTTTTTCTAGGAAACCCATCTCATCATCGTGGTTACAAGTGCTATGATTAGTCTTCTTGTAAAATCATACTCAGTCGTCATGTAATTTTTTATGAGACCCAATTTCCATTTGCTAAATTACATAATCCACAACCTCACACTTACAAGTTCATGGATGATAGTCCCTCTCCTTACGTGATTAACCACTTAGCCTCTCAAACTACCTATCGCATTGCCCCACCAACTCCTCACATACCATCACCCATCCTAGGCCCTACTCCTTCACCCATTTCAATCTCACGACTTATGACACGTAGTCAACATGGAATTTTCAAACCCAAACAACAATTAAACCTTCACACTGGTGTCACTAAATTTCCTTTGCCACGTAACCCTGTGTCTGGCCTTCGTGACCCGAATTGGAAATTGGCCATGGATGATGAATTTAATGCTTTTTTTTAAAATAATACATAAGTGTTAGTATCTCGTCCACCTGATGTTAATGTGATTTGATCTATGTGGATTTTTACCCATATAGAAAATTTTCGTGGTGTGTTTGAGATGCATAAGGCCCGACTTATAGGTGATGACAAAGCTCAACAGGTTGGCGTGGATTGTGGAGACACTTTTAGTTCGGTAGTCAAACCAACAACTATTTGCACTATTCTCAGTTTAGCCATATCTAACGCATGACCCATTCACCAACTTGACGTGAAGAATAAGTTTCTACATGGAGAACTCAAAGAGATCATCTACACGCATCAACCAATCGATTACAAGGACCAATATTATCCTCATCATGTATGCCTGTTGAAGAAATCTCTATATAGGCTCAAACAAGCCCATCAGGTTTGGTACCAACTATTTGCTGATTATGTCTTTACTATTAAGTTTTCTCATAGTACTTCTGACCATTCTCTCTTCATTTATCAAAAACTACAACTTACATTCTTTTGTATGTGGATGATATTATATTGACAGCTTCATTTGATGCTACTTGTAAATCAATCATATCACTTCTTAGCTTCGAATTTAATATAAAGAATTTGGGGTTGTTAAGTTATTTTTTGGGTATAATTGTCACTCAGCATCCAAGTGGTCTTTTCTATCCTATCATAAGTATACAATTGATATCATTGAACGGGCTGACATGATAACTTGAAAACCGTCTCCTACTCCGGTTGATACTAAACCAAAGCTTGGTGGTAATGCTGACACACATATGCCAATCTTTCTCAGTATCAAAGCCTTGTAGGGACGCTTTAGTATCTCACTTTCACAAGACCTGATATTGCTTATGTTGTGCAACAAGTGTGTTTATACATGCATGACCCAAGGGAGGAACACATGCACACTCTTAAGTGTATTGTGCGGTACATACAAGGTACTCTTGATCATGATTTGCATCTTTATCCATCATCCACATTCACTCTTCTTTCTTATACAAATGCTAACTGGGGTAGGTGCCCAGACACCAAACGTTCCACATCTGGTTATTGTGTTTTTTGGTGATAATTTGATTTCTTAATCAGCTAAAAAGCTACTATGTCACGGTTTAGCCCGGAGGCAAAATATAAAGGTATTGTTAATGTGGTCTCTGAGTTTTATTGGCTACGAAATCTTCATCTAGAGCTTTATTGTCCAATTCAGAAAGCTACATTAGTATATTGTGATAATGTTAGTGCAATATTTCTTTCTGAAAATCTAGTTCAACATCAGCACACCAAATATATTAAGATGGATATTCATTTTGTCCACGAAAAGGTTGCTTAAGGGGAAGTTCGAGTCTTACATGTATCGTCATGTTATCAAATTGATGATATTTTTATGAAGGTCTTTCATTGATTTTGTTTGAAGATTTTCGGAACAGTTTCAACATACATTAACCTCCGCTTGGACTGCAGAGATATAATATTATGTACTCAGCTATAATATATTATTCAGGTTCATAAATTAGTTATTATAAAAATAGCTTAAGATATCTATTATTTTTTAAAAACAGGTTCATATTATAAATAGTTCCTTTAATTTTAATTTATTATCTTTATTTTAATTTATTATTTTTCTTTAATTTAAATCACAAAACTATTAACGATATGGTCACGAAATTATGTTCCCAATGCCTTTTATCAAAAACCAAAGTTGAGGGTAACACTCGAGAAAGAATTATGAGATTTGGTAGTTCGTGTGATTTTAAAGAGATACACGTTTCCACCCTTCCAGCCGTAAGAATTATGAGATTTGGTGGTTCGTATGAAATTAATGATACAAACATCATCTCACTAGTTTCTTTCTAGCGTTATGTGGTAACCGAGTAAGTGTACGATTGTAGTTAAGAATTGATTTTTAGATTATTTGAAATAATTTAAGGTAATAATTTTATGCTAACTTTTATAATAAAAATATTTAACCGTAAATTATATCTTCTTAGAATTAATTTTAAATCATAATCAATGTATACCAAATCAATTTTATCAACTTATATATCTAAACACACAATTTTAGATTTATTATTTTATTTAAGCTATAATTACAAATTAATAAATTTTAGTGTAGTTTTAATATATATAATTTAACAATTAAAATTAATTTTGAACTCCCAAATAAGCTAGCTGTCACCACTTTTAGGAAAACAAACACATAAGATAAATTTTAGTGTAGTTTTAATATATATAATTTAACAATTAAAATTAATTTTGAACTCCCAAATAAGCTAGCTGTCACCACTTTTAGGAAAACAAACACATAAGAAAAATACACCATAAAATAAATAACAACACCTAAGCAAAAATAAATATAACAGTGTTATTTTATTCACAATTAGTTGTTAGGGACTATTGAACAACGTGCAAACACTTCTCCATATTTTTGTTCATGTGATTCGCATGTCATGCATATATCCACAACAAATTTTTTGAGACCATTGGAATAGTCACAAACCCTTCTTTCATATCATAACCCTCTCTCTTACTTACGGCATCTCCAATAGGAGTAACTCAACTCTCATGAGTTGTTTATTGCATTAAAAGAATTGTTTGGTGAGTGTCACGTAATTGTTAAGTAACTCATACTCAATTTTAGTCAAATGAAAGAAATTATAAACAACTCCAAGAAAATCACAATTTATAATTTTTTAATTTTTTAGTTGTATATTATTATTAATATGTATGAATTTGGTAAAAAATTATTTTTTTAATTATAAGTAGTCTTTGCTTGGTGAAGGAAGTTATTCACTTTTTAAGCAAATTTAATCTAATTGAAGAGTTTTTCAAACAACTTATTAATTTTTTAAGCACTTTACGAATATAAACATATTCTGTTATTGGAGATGCTATTAGGATGATGGACCTCTCTTAAAAGTAGATGATTCTTCTTATATTGGAAACCTTATCTATAGATTTAACATTTTAATTTTAAATAACAAATAAATCTTTATTTTACAAATAATATTTTTTTAAATTAAAATAAATTCTAAAAATAAAATAATATTTTTTTCTAAACAATTTATACAGATTTGAAATTAAAATAATATAAATTATTTTCTCAATTACCACCTGGCTAACTTGTCTTTAAAAATGGGCAGTGTTATGGTGAAGTGCAGTCATAGTGTTATATCTTCCCTGAATTAACAAAGGTGCCAATGTCTTGTTGTGAAGATGTGCATTTGGTGTTCCTCCCAAGTGCAGGCATGGGTCATCTTAACCCGTGTCTTAGAACAGCATCACTATTCCTTCGTAATGGTTGCAAAGTCACTCTGGTCACTCCCAAAAACACTGTTTCTCAGGCCGAGACTAACCTCATCTCTCGCTTCTGTTCTTCTTTTCCTCACCAAGTAACCTCAGTAGACTTAAATCTTGTACCTGTGGATCCAAAAACGGTTCAAACCAAGGACCCTTTTTGGCTTCAATTTGAAACCATTCGTCGTTCGGTTCACCTTCTGGCTCCAATCCTTTCTTCACTTTCACCACCTCCCTCAGCTTTCGTCTTTGATGTTAGCTTAATTTCCCCTCTACTTCCAATAATCCAGAACTTTTCTTTTCCATCTTACATATACTTCGTTTCACCAGCTAGAATGCTTTCCCTTTTTGCACACCTTCCCGTCCTGGATGCTTCAAATCCAGGTGCAGATTCACACCCTTGTTCATTCATCGGAGATTTTGTTAAGATCCCTGGCATTGAGTCACCAATACTAAGATCCTCCATCCCTCCTCTGCTTCTTGAACCCAACACTCTCTTTGAGAAAATCTTCATGGAGGACAGTCCTAAACTGAAAAACCTGAATGGGATTTTAATAAACTCGTTTGAGGAAATAGAAGGGGAGGCGTTGGCAGCACTGAACGAAGGAAAAGTGGTCGAAGGGTTGCCACCAGTGTATGGTGTAGGGCCCTTAATGGCGGGTGAGTATGAGAAGGTGGATGAAGGGGAAGGGAGTGGGTGTATGGGTTCAATATTGGAGTGGCTTGATAAACAAGGTGAAGGGTCGGTGGTGTATGTATGCATGGGGAACAGGACAGCAACAAGAAAGGAGCAGATAAAAGACATAGCTTTGGGGTTAATAGAATGTGGGTATAGTTTCTTGTGGGTGGTGAAGTTGAAGGTGGTAGACAAAGAAGAGGAGGAGGATTTGGAAGAAGTGTTGGGGAGTGAGTTGATGAAAAAGGTGAAGGAGAAGGGGATGGTGGTGAAGGAGTATGTGGATCAAAGGAAGATATTGGGACACCCAGGAGTGGGGGGGTTTGTGAATCATGGAGGGTGGAACTCCATAATGGAGGCAGTGTGGGAAGGAGTGCCTATGTTGTTATGGGCTAACGATGGAGACCAGAAGATAGCCTCACAAGCGGTGGGGATAATAGGGGTGGGGATATGGGCAGAGGAGTGGGGGTGGGGATCACGACAAGTCGTCAATGGGAAGGCTATTGCTAAGAGAATCAATGACATGATGAGCAATCACTCTTTGAGGATCAAAGCTGCACACGTGAAGGAGGCTGCTAGGAGAGCTGCTGCTACTTCTCACCTCATTGTTCAGACACTAATCCACCACTGGAACAAGGGCAATGCACCACCTACTTGACTATGCATATCCTACCTCATTGTTAAATCATCTTTTCATTTCTAATTTCCTTTAAATTTTCTTAAAGGATCAAAATAAAAACCTCTCTTTTTCGTTCACCCTTCACCCTTCACCCTTTTAGTTTTAATTATGCCAAATCTGTATTCAAATTAAACTTCTGGTTTACATTGTTTCTCGCCAGTGACTATATTTAACTTAGCAGCTTCATCACATTTCCCGCTTTTTCACAGACACAGACTAATTGGCGCACGTTAAATCAATTTGGGTGTTGAATATAGTCACACGAATATAGTTTCAACACTTCAATTCAATTCACATTTTTCCTCCAAGTGTGACCAGGTGTTTGGTGTATGCAACGTTAATATCATCAACAAGGTAGGTCCAATAGTCGACAAAATTAAAAGGCTGTTTTCACTCATTAAAGTAAATACTATTTTTATAAAAAGAAAATCATCTATATTTTTATTTTTTTTAATTAATAATCAATTCTTTGTATATATAATTAATTGTGAGTAAACTTACAGTAAAAAATTATCTAATATCTAATGATAAGTTTGTAAATGTTACTACATATTTAAAAGCTGAATTTTCCAAATTAATCAAGTCAACATAAAATTAGATAAATTTTTAAATGTTTAATTCTATTTTTTATGATCGGGTTTAATTTGAGTCTAGAATTAATTGTTGAAGCAACTTCAGATATTTTTAACGTTGGATAAAAAGAATTATATGATTTTATTGTTGACTTATCTTTATAATAAAATATTAGGAACGTTGGCGGTTTAGGCTAGTTTGTTATTGGGAGAAAAAAAATTAAATTAATTAATTTTAATTGGTTTTAGTTGGTTTAAATTGTTGAAATTTTTTTTCTCTGACCTTAACCGATAATAGGCTTCGTATATGAAAAAAATTTATAAAAAAAATTAAAAAATCAAAATTCTTTTCATTGAATCATAAAAAATAATTTTATATCTTAAATTAGTTAAATTCATTAATCTACCAAATTAATATTTTTATAACAAAATATCAAGTATTTTGTTTGTACCAAATTAGTCAAATTAAATTATTAAAACAATAAAATACAATACAAACAATAAATTGTATATATTTAAAATAATTCAATACAAACAAAATATAAAATTATATATATATATATATATATATATATATATATATATATATATATATATATATATATATATACCTCCATATATATATTTTGTTTGATTCAAGTTGCGTTAGAGTTTTGAAATACTGATATCACAAACCGAATTGAATATAATCAGTTTAATTGATTCAATTCAGATTATCAGTTTCGGCGAGTTGAGTCGAACCGATTAACACCCCTATAAAATATTCAAATATAAAGGAAATTACTTTATAACTAATGTTAACTATTGTTAAACATGTGGATTAGTAACACTGTATTCTTGAGCTCAATTACTAAATATGTACACGATGAATATCAATTGTGGCTAAAATAAATTTTCAAGCCCTCGTGTAATAACTTGAACTGAAACAACAAAATAAATTTTTAACAGCAAGTTTACTAATAATAAATTGAGATTAATTAGAATAGACTCACAATGTAAAAAAACTTTATACTTATTTTCAATCTTAATTCTTCATTTATATGACTTTTAAAGTATTAAAAGTTAAAGTCAACAAATTTGTCACAAATAAAAGATTGGGTTAGATATCAGTATAAAATTTTTAACTTATAGTGCATACTAATTAAAACTCTAATTTATTATATATATATATAAAAAGAATTGACTATTAATATAAGAAAATAAAATCCTCCTTTGATAAAAATATGTGATTAATTTCTTGACAAAAATAATATTTATTTTAGTGGATCTGAAATAATCTTTTAATTTTATCTACTATCTGACCTACCCTTTGTTTGTTCCTTAAATAAGCCGTGAAGTATATTTATTTTTTTTAAATAAGCATTAAAGTGTAGTTGGTGATGATATTAATGTTGTATAGGAGACACTAAACATGTCAAATCAATCAGGTTTCAATTGAAATTGAATTTAGCTTAATAGATTGCATTCCGTTGAGTGACCCTCAATGGCTACACCTAGTTGTATGGTTTGAAAAATCCACCAAGCAAAACCCAATTGTATATTTTGGAAAATCTGCTAAATAAATTTAATAACCCTCAACGAAATTATACGTTTTAACAATTTTCAATTTCCTGCATATTTCACTCAGCAATTCATTATAATAATTACATAATCAAAATCAATTTTGATAATATTTTTCAAACAACAACATCAATCTTTTAATAAATGTATCCAAACAAAAATTATGTTAAAATCGCATCATTTAAAATTAATTTTGTAAAATCACATTAATCTGAAATCAATTCTACAATTTTATGAATGTAAATCTAAACACACTTTGTAACTCATTATTTTTATGAAATCAATGATTATTTTTTAAATATGACCTCATATTCATATCTTATCAACTAGTTAACACAGGATGGTCCATCATGTCATTACATTTAATTGTCCTTTTTTTTATAAAATAAACTTTAAGTTTTTTAAAAAAATTTCAAATATTAAATATGTCTTTTAATTTTTTTTATTTATTTGTTTCCTTTAATTTTAAAATATTTTATTTTTATTTTCTAAATATTTTAAAAAAATAGTTAATGTATAAAAAGTTTTCTATAACCTAAAATTTTATAACTGTAAGTGCTTGCATAGTGCAGGTGGTTCCTCAATAAGTTTAATAGCTGTCCCTCAATAATTTTAACCAGGATTCGTGTTCATGTAATCACAACTTGCACTTGGAGAGAGTCAAACATTCAATTTAGGCCATTCAATACTAAGCCAACGAACACACATTCCGCATTAAGTTTCTGTATTTTCTTTTGGCACCAACCCACATTTTAAGAACACCTACTCACATAAGGGCTGATTGACCCAAGTGGGTTTATTTTTTAAAAAAATTACCGGTATGGGTCTGTTTTAAAAAATATTACCAGCGTGGGTCTGTTTTGTTGGTTGACTCGGTCAAACCGCAACTCCGAATTGCGGTTTCATTGCCACATCAGCAACGTCATTACCTGGAAGCCAGCGTGGAAAAACGACCACGAAACCGCAAGTCGGAATTGCGGTTTGACTGGTCTTTGACCAGCACCGCCTTGTTATCCAATGGGTAAAAAAAAACAGAAAATGATGCATGTAAAACCGCAAGTCAGACTTGCGGTTTTACAGGGGTTTAACCGGCCCCCCTTTACCTAACGGTTGCAAAAACGATCCGTGTTTCTACTCACATAAAACCGCAGATGCGACTTGCGGTTTGAATTAAATAATATTTTTCCATGTAAAACCGCAAGTCAGACTTGCGGTTTTACTGGGGTTTAACCGGCCCCCCCTTTACCCAACGGTTGCAAAAACGATCCGTCTTTCTACTCACATAAAACCGCAGATGCGACTTGCGGTTTGAATTAAATAATATTTTTTCAGTAAACCGCAAGTGCGAACTGCGGTTTGTATTAAATAATAATTTTAATAAACCGCAGATCAGACTTGCGGTTTACGTGCAGTTGCTATTTAATCCCCCGTCGCCCTACAGAACCGCACAGCCGTTCGACCCAGAGAATCGCCGACGTAGTTGCACCCGAGTAAAACAAAGCTTTACGTTACAGTCCAATTGTTCAGGTAAAAAACGTAATTTGTAAATTTTGTGTGTTTTTAAATATTTTTAAAAACAAATTGCTTTTTTAACTCTATTTTTTATGTTTAAATTTACTTTATTATTTATTTGTAGGTACATTTATGAATATTATGTCTGCTCCAATTGTCACCTTTCATTTATAGTGATGGAAGAATGTACGAAGGAGACGAAGGTGTTATTTTTGAAGGGAGTAGAAGAGCAATTAGAATTACGCGTCATATCAATTTTACTTCATTGAAGAACAAAATTCAGGAAAAGTTAAAAATGCCATCAAATGAATTTATATCATCTCTAACTTGTAGATTTTTATTTTCTGGAAAATATGTGCCACTACAAATTATTGATGATGAAGATATTGAAATTATGTGTAATGCATTTGAACAACAAAATAATGTTGATATAATAGAATTGTATGTTCATAAATCATCAGCTGGTAGTAGTTTAGGCACTGCAGTAGACACTGGTATAATGAATTCTGACATAGTTGAAGTAGATGATGATGATGTTGTTGGTGAATCATGTGGTGAGGAAACATCTGATGAAGAAAATGACGTTTCAATTGATGGTAATTCATCTGATACTGATGATAATGAAACTCGTAATATGGAGTTATTGTCGGTAACAAATGTAGAACAAGGTATGTTTAACAAAAATAATTATTTTCTTTACGGTTTACTAGTTTAATTTGTTGAATAACAGACACATGAATAACAATACTGTTACAGTTGCAGGGCAACGTCCACCTTGGACTGATGCAGCTCATTATACACACATTAATTGGTTGCATCCTGATGAAGAAGATATTTTAGGCGAAGACTTGCATGACTCATGGAATGTTGGAGATGCATTGTACAAAGGTCTACAGTTTGACACAAAAGAAGATCTAAAAAATGTGCTGATACAATATTCAATGCGAACACATCAAACGTATCATGTTGTGGAGTCAAAAAGTTCGAAATACATTATCAAATGTCCCAACCATAAAGATGGGTGTCCATTTTATATGAGGGCAATTTTGTCTCGGAAAACAGTCAATTGGACGGTTACTCAATGGGGTGGAGATCATCAATGTCTCAATCCGGCAGTCACACAAGACCACAAAAAATTAAACTCAACTTTCATTAGTAACTTGATATCAGGTTTGATTACTTGTCCATATCTAACGTAATATTTAAATTAAATTATTATCATTTGTTGTTAACTTTTTAATTTTTTTAGGAATGGTTGGTTCAGATCCATATTTAAGAATTAATTTGATTCAGGAGAGAATTTGTAGTCAATATGGATACAAAATATCATACAGGAAAGCATGGAAAGCAAAACAAAAAGCAATTGTGCGTGTTTATGGGGACTGGGATGAATCATTCGCGACTCTTCCAACATTTTTGAAATTCATTGA
Organism: Psophocarpus tetragonolobus; assembly: GCA_037954015.1. Classification (NCBI taxonomy): domain Eukaryota; kingdom Viridiplantae; phylum Streptophyta; class Magnoliopsida; order Fabales; family Fabaceae; genus Psophocarpus; species Psophocarpus tetragonolobus. The sequence goes on from CM075692.1 coordinate 39,115,816, forward strand.
AAGTAAATCGCCAGGTTTTTTCTATCAAATATGTCATGATGATCTTGTTGTTGGCAATCGAGGTTACCGTCAATACCAACAGTTTGAAAGAGTGTTTTGGACATTTAAGCAGCGTGCTGATGCCTTTAACTACTGTAAGCCGTTGATACAGGTTGATGGAACACATTTATATGGAAAGTATCGTGGAACGTTGTTAATCGCAACCACACAAGATGGAAATAGCAATGTATTACCTTTAGCTTTTGCTGTGCTTGAAAGTGAAAACTCGTCCTCGTGGTCTTGGTTCCTATCCCACATACGACTGCATGTGACACAAAAACAAGGAATCTGTCTAATTTCTGATCGGCATGCTGGGATTAAGTCTGCTGTGCAAAATGAGGCATTAGGATGGCAACCACCATATGCTTATCATAAGTATTGCATACGCCTTATTGCAAGTAATTTCAACACCCGATTTAAAAATATGTCACAGAAAAAAATGTTGATAAAATTAGGTATGACTTCTTTTTATCCACATGACATTTTTTTTCAACTGTATTTTTTATTATTATAAACGAGCCATTGTATTGTGTTGTTTTGCAGCTTACACTCCATGCAAGCATATATTTGACAAAAACTTTGAAAAATTTTGTCAGCAAAGCACTGAAGTAGCTAGTTGGATAAATGACATATCGAAGCAAAAATGGAGTATGGCATACGATACAAAAGGTTACAGGTATGGACACATGACAACTAATTTGTCTGGGTGCGTTAACAAAGTGTTCAAGGATTGTAGGAATATTCCCATCAGTGCTTTGGTAAGGTCAACATATAGTAAATGTGTTGCATATTTTGTCGAAAGAGGATCCCATGGTAGGTCCCAATTGGAAGCTGGAAAGGTCTATTGTGATAAATTGATGCAAGCATTGCATAAAAACCAACAAGACGCTTGTTCCCATATAATCCGTCAGTACAATATCGAAACGACTAGATTCGAAGTCGAAGACGCCTTTAATCCACTGACTCAACGTGGAGGACAAAAATGGGTAGTTAACTTGAACGACAAATACTGCCAATGTGGGCGATTCCAAGCTTTCCATTACCCTTGTTCACATGTAATTGCTGTGTGTGGTGCAATTAGTTTAGACTATTATCAATTTTTTGATGAAGTATACACGAATGACTTCATCATGCGTGCATACTCTGGTCAATGGTTTCCTCTTGGGAATGACGACTTGATCCCTCATAATGAAGAAAGTTGGACTCTTATCCCAAACCATTCTGCTGTTCGAGGAAAAGGACGTCCAAAGTCAACGAGGATAAGAAATGAAATGGATTTTACTGAGTCACAAACACAGAAAAAAAATAAATGTCGCTGATGTGGACAAGAGGGTCATAATCGAAGAAGTTGCCCTTTGCATGCTGATGTAGGATGCTCTCAACCAACCGATGGTGATATGTAATTACCTTATATGTTATTCTGTTTTTCAACGTTGTTATATGTTATAATTTATTATTATCTATTTCGAACTTTTGCAACGTTGTCATATTTTATAATTTGTTACCATTTTTTTCGTAAACATTACAATAATAACTTTAAAAAAGAATATAAAAAACTGAAGTGAAAATAAAAAAATATTTCATTGAGCATCATCATCATCGTCTACATTTTGGCATGAGTTTGGATCAAATTGTCCACCTAATCCTAGACTAGCGGCAGCATAGGGAGAATCCCAAGGTATATCGAATTGCAGTTCAGCGATAGCTGCTGTCGTTGCGGGTTGTTGCTGTGCTGGCATCTCCGGTGTGCAAAGTGATCCAAATATTTGTTGAAAAATATGGCCTTAGGGCATGCCACCACCGTACGGTATACGACCTTGGTAAGATGATCCTACGTCTGTCTGAGACGGATAATAATAAGTAGTAGGCATATTTCCAGTTAGTTGTGTCGGTGTATAATATATGCCTTCTTGACGTTCAGGCAAATTAGGAACAGGGTAAACTTCTGCCTGAACGACGTCTCTCCGTCTAGTTAGACCACGGCTTTCACGATATGACTGTTTAACGTGAAAATCTGGAACATCGACCTCAGGCATACTTTCGGGTGCTGGCACTGCCGCTCGTGTGATTCGATCTTCATCTTCCAACAAGACCATTATTTTATCAACATATGGGACTAAATCGTCCACTGACCACTTGTTTCTTCCCTCTGGCGACACCATATACGATAATGTCTCTCCAACTTCACCCTACAATAAAAATAGAATGGAAAACATTAAAACCATAAAAATTTTATTGCAAAAATTCAAAAACAAATTCGATAACTATGACAAATTTTACCAACAACGATGCTCTTGCATTTCTTGGGTCGATAAACATTTTGGTTTTGGCACGATACCAAACCATGTACTCAGAGTTGAATGTCAGCTCTCCAACCTGAGTTCCAGTTTCTTCGACCCTAAATTGGTCTATGTTGTTCCATATTGCAATGGTTGGTTGCAACAACATAAGCCAATTTTCAGAACCTTTTCCTCGCATAGTCAACCCATGTAATTTTTTGGGCTACAAAGGAGGACGGGGTATGGGTTGGCGCATGCCAAACTGCCGCATTACTCTATCTGGTTGATGCCATTCACAAATATTAAAACAAAGCAATGACACAACACATTTCCACGCGTTAACCCCTTCTAAGCATATCGGGGGTAACTGTGCCAGAACTTCGTTTGGATATGGCATCCAAATGACCTATATAAAATAACAAGTAGTTAGTACGTACACAAAATTAACAAACAATAACATACATTTTCTTACATCATTTTGCTTCATTGTATCCAGTAAACGACGATGATGTTTTAAATCATCGGTGGCTCCAATGTGGTGGTTTCCCCGTCGTAGCCACCTATGAAAATTATATGAATAATATTAAATTTTATATAACTAACTGCCAAATAATATTTTCAAATATAACTAACATTATACTCAATAAAAAAATTACCTTGATCCAACGGGCTTGTTTGGTTTGTATGGGGGTAATATAGTCGGTGCAACTTTTGGGAATCTTTCCCATGCCCATATCTGTATTAATAGGCATAAACCACCCATGGATTTTATTTTGTAGTTTGTTGCGACACATAGTTCTCTATACAAAAAACCAAGTACAGCAGCACCCCATGCATATGCACTGCACTCATCAAAATCTCGCAACAATAACAAATACCTTAAAGATACTTTACTACTAGATTTATCTACAAACAGGGCACCACCAATGAGGCGTAAAATATATGCCCTAATAAACCTCTGTAAATTTTCTTCATTATTTTCAAAATTTGCGATATCACCAAAATTATGAGTTAGCCAACTAATTCGAATAGAACTACCGTCAATTTCATCGTTATTTGGTGAAACGCCAAGCAGTTGTTGACATAGTTCAACCCAATTAACATTGGTTGAAACTATGACATGAATGCCAGTTACTCGTAAACCCAACAAAATTGCAACATCTTGAAGGGTGATAGTGCATTCTCCACATCTCATGTGGAAAGTATGAGTTTCCGGCCTCCACCGCTCAACAAATGCATTAATTAAACCTGCATTAATACGAAGAAAACTCATCTGCGCAACCGTGTAAAATCCCGTTTGTCGTAAATATCGTACAATTTGAGGAGGAATTGACTCTTCTCCATTATACGTGGGAACTTCACGTCTGATTAATAGTTTTCTGTCATCCTCTCCATTCCATATATGTTGAGAAACGTGTTGATTTTGCATGTACAACACGTCATTCTCCACAGGTGCAGAATGAACACAATCAACAGAAGGGCGAGAAGAAGATGATGCCATGACAATTGCTACAATTTAATACAAAACATTATGTTAACATAATACCCAAAATAATATATATAAAAATACAAAATTAATAGATAACAAACAAATATTATATAAGAAAACTAACCTCAATATTTATAAATAATTTCCACAAAACAAAAGCTTTCTTTGATTATCACTATGTAGTTTCCAAGTACGTGTGCGATTATCTGCGGCGGAAAGGTGTGCGGTTTTGTGGGGTTAGGGGGCCGATTTATAGGAGTCGAACTCCACATAAACCGCAACTCGCATCTGCGGTTTATGTGGAAAATATTTTTTAATTAAAACCGCAGTTCGCACTTGCGGTTTGTGTGCGTAAAAAACCGCACCTCTTCCTCAATATCCGCACCCGTTCGTTTGCAATCGTTGGATAAAGGGGGGGCCAGTTAAACCCCAGTAAAACCGCAACTCTGACTTGCGGTTTTACATGCATCGTTTTCTGTGTATAAACCGCAACTCGCATCTGCGGTTTACGTGGAAAATATTTTTTAATTAAAACCGCAGTTCGCACTTGCGGTTTGTGTGCGTAAAAAACCGCGCCTCTTCCTCAATATCCGCACCCGTTCGTTTGCAACCGTTGGGTAAAGGGGAGGGCCAGTTAAACCCCCGTAAAACCGCAAGTCTGACTTGCAGTTTTACATGCATCGTTTTCTGTTTTTTTTACCCATTGGATAACAAGGCGGTGCTGGTCAAAGACCAGTCAAACCGCAATTCCGACTTGCGGTTTCGTGGTCGTTTTTCCATGCTGGCTTCCACGTAATGACGTTGCTGATGTGGCAATGAAACCGCAATTCGGAGTTGCGGTTTGACCGAGTCAACCAACAAAACAGACCCACGCTGGTAATATTTTTCAAAACAGACCCATACCGGTAATTTTTTTAAAAAATAAACCCACTTGGGTCAATCAGCCCTCACATAAGACTTATGTTCTCATTGATAAGGGAAAAAATGGTAAAAAAAGGGTGTTTTATGAAGTTGGTTTAAGAATGGCAACGGGTCGAGGGGGGTATTGGTTATCCGTTACATCACCTGTTACAAAATTCTGCCACTCGTTATTCGCTTAAAACCCGTCGGGTACCTGCTATAGAAATATCTGCGAGTATTCACGGTACCCATGGATATTTTTAAAAAAATAATCTTTAAAATTAAATATTTTTTATAATAAATTTTATCAAATAAATAATTTATTTTTGAAAATCTAGAAATAAAATTATACTAATTTTTACAAGATTAATTAGATTTAAAAATAGATTAATATAATATATTATGAAAAAATATTTAATATAAATAAAATCTTTATTTTATATTATCGGTATTTTTATAATAAATAATTTTATTAACTATAAAGTTTTCATTAAAAAAATAAGATTGTTATCAATGAATTTTGATAATTAATATTTTAATTTAATTTATTTTCAAAAATATTATTTTTTTTAACTTTTTTATATATATATATATATATATATATATATATATATTTTATTTTAGTTTGGCAGGTAGTTGTATATGTAGGTATGGGTCATACCCATGCCGGTTAAAAAGCGGTAAAAAAAAATTATATTTCCAGGTAATGAGTATCCATTTATACTATCCGTCCAGAAATGTTTATAGATTTTATCTACACATAAATGCGAGTATAGATTTTTTTAACTTCCCTGGATTAGTTGGTCGAAAAGTGGTCCATAAGTTCTACTGACCACTGACGACTGACCACATTATTTGTAGAAGATAAAAGATGCCTTTTATGGATAACTTGCTTCATAGAGAGTCCAGATATATCCGTACATCAGAAAATAAGTCATCGTTTAACAAGTTCCATAAAAAAAACCTGCTAGTACAAGTGAATGGTAGAACAAAACTTGACTGAAAGAGAAAAGAAAAGAAGTAGTTCGGATTTGGTTAAGGAGAGGAAGAGTGTGAGGAGAAGCAGCAAAAGTGAGCAACAGAGAAAGAGAGGAGTGTGCGGCGGCAGAGAGGAGAATAAGATGAGAAGAGTGTAAAATTAGGTTATATTGGTGGTACAGCTATTTTGGGGATTTTAATTTTTCTTTTAACATGCTAGGTGTTCCAACAAAGTGAGGTAGGTGCAAAAAAAAACCCTAAACTTCCTATCAACCCACACCCATCATTTTTAATTTCAAAACGTAACAATTAACAACTTAACAAGTTATTCAAAACGATTCTTAAAAGGCTAATATTCCAGTGTCTTTGAGGTGGCCTAATGTTTTTTTTCTTCTAATCTGTTAATGATGTTACCTAATTAAAATATCTTAAACTTTTTAATTTTTATTTATATGTAAGAACTTAATTAAGTAATTCTAATAAAAATAAAATTAATTAAGAAAATTGAGTAACCTAAACATTTTTAAATAATATATTAATATATACACTGATTTAAATATTAAACATAGATTCTATAAATAATAAAATAAAATAAATTTTTACTTTAATTTAAATATTCTTTACATTTTTTGAAAAAGTTTATATGCATTTTATAATAATTAATATATTATTTTCTAATCATAATTTATATGATGATCATATATTTTACTTATTTAATTTATAATTTATATAAACTAATATAGTATTTATTATTTGTTATATTTTTAAGCGTTGTTATAAATTTTAAATAATAAATAATCATAAACCTACACGAATGAAATAAAAAATTATTGCATTATTAACTTTTATATTTTAGTTATTTAAATTAATTCATATTAAATATATATTACTTGTAATTATGATAAAATTTTTATATTTCCTAAAAATAATAATGATGTATTTTAATATATAAAAATAATATTTTTAGAAATATATATATATATATATATATATATATATATATATATATATATATATATATATATATATATATATATATAACGAAAATACAATAAGACTTTCAAGTTTTAAAATTCAAGTTTTAAAAATGAAATAATGTATTTTTTTTTTAGTTTTATTTTCAATCAAAATATAATCCTTATAAAAAAATTTAACTATTATCTTTATGTTTTTTCAAAAATGATTTATAAGTAATATATATTTTATATGAATTAATTAAAATGGTTTCAACCAATTCATTGTTAATAATGATCTATTAAACTTACTTATGAGGGTAGAAAATTTATTTGGTGTAAAAATCATGATAAAACTATGAGCCGTTTAGATAGATTTGGTGTTGGAAGAATTTGCTCAGGGTTGGGGAGGTTTGGAGCAGTGGGGTCTACAGAGGAGTGTCCCGATTACTCTCGGATATTGTTGTTGATGGGGGAAATGGATTGGGGGCCTAAACCTTTTCAGATGCTAAACTGTTGGTTTGATGATGCAAGGTTTGGACCGTTTGTGGAAGAGAAATGGACAAAGATGACGATGGAGAGGAGAAAAGCTTTTGTTCTGAAGGAAAAATTGAAGAAGATGAAGGAAAAGCTGAAGGGATGTAATAAAGAAATTTTTGGCGTTATTGACAAACAAATTGCTCTTCATAGAGATGCACTAAAGGCGTGGGAAATGAATAAGGATGTTGGGGACTTGGATAAGGAGGGGAAAAAGGAGAAGTTACACCATTTGGTGTACCTTAAAAAGTGGTGGGCTGGAAGTGCTCAATACTCAAGCAGAAATCAAGGGTGTAATGGTTGCAAGAAAGGGATGCTAATTTAAAGTTCTTTCATCGGGCAATGGTGAAGCATAAAAAGTCTAACTTAATTTTAAGTTTATATTTTGTTGGGGAGGAAGTGTGGGAGGTAAAAAGACTTAAAGAAAAGGTAGCTAACCATTTTGAGAAGCACTTTTAGAAGATGGAGGAAATGCATCCAAAATTTGTACGCTCTGGGTTTAAAACTATTTCAGCCAAGTTGCAGGGAATCTTGAAAAACCTTTTTTAGAACAGGAAATTTGGCAAGCAGTATGAGAATGTGATAGCAATAAGAGTCCAGAGCCTGATGGTATAAATTTATGAATTTTGGCATTTAATGAAAGAAGATTTCTTGGGTTTCTTTGCTGAATTTCACTCTAATTGAAAATTAGTAAAGGGTGTCAACAACTCTTTTATATTTTTGATTCCAAAGAGGGATAACTCGCGAAGGATTAGGGATTATCAGCCTCTCTTTGATTAGTTGTGTATAAGGTTTTGGCTAAGTTGTTGGCTAATAGACTCAAATTAGTAATGCAAGCTATTAATATGAATTCCAATCCATGTTTGTTAAAGGTAGTCAGATTTTGGATTGGATATGGATTATGAATGAGGTGATGGCTAATGCGAGAAGAACCGATAATCATTTGATGTGTTTAAAAGTCGATTTTGAAAAGGCTTATGATTCTGTAAGTTGGCAATATTTGTGGGAAGTAATGGAGGCTATGAGGTTTGGTTGAATGTGGATTAAGTGGATGAGGGACTGTGTTTCAAAGGCTCAAATCTCAGTGTTGCTTAATGGCAACCATACGGAGGAATTTAGCGTTGGACGGGGCCTCAGACAAAGTAATCCTCTCTCACTATTCTTGTTCCTCATTGCTAGTAAAGGGTTGAGCCAAATGGTGCAGGCAACAGTAAAAAAAGGTTTATGGAATGGATATAGTATATGGAAGGATGGAATCAATGTGTACCATTTACAGTTTACGGATGACAGGTTATTGATAGCCAAGATGGAGTGGGAGTCAATTGAGACGTTTGAAGCAGTGGTGCAGATGTTTGAATTAGTCTCAGGGCTTAAGGTAACTTCCACAAAAGTCAACTAGTACGGGTGAATGTGGTAGAAGATTGGCTGGAAAGGGCTGCATGTTTGCTTAATTATAAGGTGGGGTGTGTACCTTTTAAGTATGTGTGGAATTCAGTGGTTGAAGTTGTAAACTACAAATTATCCTCTTGGGAAAACAAGCATATTTCGAAGGCGGTTAGGGTTGTGCTCCTAAAATCTATCTTGTTTGCTTTGCCTATTTACTTTCTTTCGCTTTTCAAGGCTTCAAAAGGTATAATCTCTTAACTCAATTATTTGTTTAAATTTTTTTTGTGGGGAGGGGATGTGAGATAAATTGTAGGAAAGTAAATTGGTTGTCTTGGGAAAGGGTATGTCAGGATAAGGAGGTAGTGGGTTTGGGGTTGCAAGATATGGAAAACTTTAATATAACTTTATTAGGAAAATAGAAATGGAGGATGGTGGTGGAGTAGGACAGTCTATGGGTGAGGCTCTTGAAGTTGCAATATTTGAAGAGTGATGGCCAATGGGAGGTGAGGCAGAGTAGGTGTTCTCGGTAGTGGGTGGACTTATAGTCCATCAAGAAGGGTGGGTGGGGCAAGACTGGTGGTCCAGAAATGTAAGTTGTCATGTTGAGGATGGAATGACAAATGTTTTCTGGAAAGATAGATGGTTAGGGATCAAAGTTTTCAAGAGGTGTTCCCACGTCTATTTAGTTTAACTGTGGATAATAAGGCATCTGTGAGAGACATGCAGGGGGAACAAAAGTTGTGTGGGATTGGAGAAGGGATTTGTTTGAATGACAAAAAAATATGCTTGAGACTTTACAGATTAGGTTGAGTGAGGTTGTGTTGATCGATGAGGTGGCTGATAGATGGGTGTAGAACAAGGAAGGGTTGGGGTAGTAGTCGGTGTCATCTGTTTAAAAATTATTAATACAAGCACCCAAAATGATACTTTTTTCAAGCTACTATGGAATAAGGTGCACCATCAAAGGTGCATATGCTAGCTTGGCAACTTTGGACTGACAAGTTACCTACAAAAGTGAATTTACTAAATGCAGAATTTTCCTTAAGAGGAATATTTGTGTGGGTTATATGGCAAGTATGAAGAAACAGGAAAACACTTTTTTATCAATTGCGAGGTGACATTTAGTGTGTGGTGAGAGCTCTGCTATTGGTGGGGTATATTTATAGCATTAGCATGTACAGTGAGATGTCATGCATTTCAGTTCATTGGCTTGCTGAAGGGCTAGTAAAATCGACAAAATGCTTGTTTATCAGTATGACTCACAAGTTTGTGGCATATATGGAAGTGCAAAAATAATGTGGTTTTCTAAGACATGAAGAGGGATGTACACAAAATCGTCTAGAATAAGCAACTAAATTCGTGGGAGTGGTGTCAGATGACAAATTTTACAACGTACTCATGTGTGTGATAAAAAGACCCTTTTTGGTCTAGATGTGGTGGTTTTGTTTTTCACTTAGATCCTATTTGTACTAACGGGAAGACATATCTTGTGTTTTCCCTCTCATTTAATAATATAATTTTTTGCTGATAAAAAATATAATAATACTGTGATTTTTTATTTTATTCATATAGGATTATGATTATTATTATTTAAAATTATGACAACCCTTAAAAATATAATAAATAGTAAATATTGTATTAGTTATGCTATATAAATTATAAATTAAATAATATAAAATCATCATATAAATTACAATAAAAATAATGTATTAAACTATTAATTATGATAAAATACATATAATTTTTTTTCAAAAAATTTAATGAATACTTAAATCAAATTAAAACTTACTTTTATCCTATTATTTATAGAATCTACGTTTAATATCTTAACATTGTGTATAGATTAATAGTTTAATACACTATATAAAAATATTTAGTTTACCTAATTACCTTAATTAAATATATTTCTATTAAAATTACTTAATTAAGTTCCTGTAGATAAATGAAAATTAAGCAATTTCAGAATATTTTGATGAGTTGACATTACTAACACGTAAAGAAAATTGTTGGACCACCTTACAAAGGGTGTAAACACCCTTTAAACATAGAAGACATTGGAGTATTAGCCTTCTTAAAATTAATTGAAATTTATTTTCTTTTTAAATTTTGCACTTTTGCATAGTACATTATCTTCTAAATAAAAATACACAATTTTAGATCTTTCTAGTAATTGTTTGTAATTTCCTCTAAAAAAAAAACCTTTCATCTTGTGTTATCCCTTTCGAGGATGCGTCTAGTTCCTTTCCAGTAATAGAAGAGTTCTAGTTGAAAGAGAAAGGCACATGTCCTACTGTGTAGATGGTCCTACAAGGGTTATGTCTTTCTCTTTCCAACTAGAAGTCTTTAGTTAATTAATTTTTTTTTTAGCATTCCCTATCCAATTCACATTATTTCCAAAAATGACTAAAAATAATTAAAAAATAACACTATATTGAAAAAAGGAGTGATTCTGATGCATTCCTTCCTAGCAAGGATCCTATTACAAGGGTCATGGCTAGGAGGGTAGAGGAAGACATGGCTAGAAAGGAGGGTGGAAGACCTCAACTCCTCATGGAGGTCAAGACTATAGAAAATAGGCCATAGTCTTCATTGTATAGTTTTAGTGATGTTTCATTGTATTAAGCTTCATGAAGGTGTTTTCATTTTGCTATTTTGGCCCCTATCTCCATTTTAGTAAATGAGGTGCAATTAGTCTTTTATGTAGAGTGTGTAGAGTAATTGGGCTTTTTGGAGAAGCCTAGGGGGGATGGTTTGTTAACCAGACCCCTAAGTTGGTTCCACACCCCTCTAACTCATATATGAAGGATGAGGGACATGTGGGGTCCCTTGGTTCCCCCTAGTTGACACCATATTCACTCTCTCTCCTATGTGGATGGCGCCAACCTCTTTCTCTTTCCTAGGTGGCCTTTTCAAATTAAATTTGAATTATGAAGGAAAGTGACATGGCATTCCTAAATTCAAATTTGAATTTGAAGGAGACATGATTCATTTTTTTAGGGACTTGTTTGATTCTTTTATGCTTAATGGTGTGCTAATTGGCTCTAGCTCAATTAGTGACATAATTATGTGTACTTAATCCCTAAAAGTGGACATCCACTTCTCTAAGCTAGGGCCATGGTTTTTGCTCTATAAATTCACACCTCCTTTCACTTTGTATTCTTTAACACTTATTTGAATAGAAACTTGTTTTGAGAGATCTTTTTCTAAGAGTGTCCTTCTTCTTCTCTTAAGTGAGGGTTGAATTCCAGCTTTCATCAAAGGCTCCTTCTTTTATTGCAAGCATCCTTAAGAGGCTTATCTCTTTGAGAGTGGCGCCACCATTTAACCATTTCCTAATCTCCTCCATCACCACCTCTTGAAGCTCTTGAAGACATGATCAAGGGAGATGCATCCAAGAGGAATGCATCAGATTCTTTATTGCCAATGTATGTGGCAAGCTTCTTTAAAATTCTTTTTAAGTGTGTTCTTTGCTTGAGGAAATGTTCTATTTCAGTGGGATGTATTAAAATTAAAATGTGTTCTTACTCTTGGAGAACTCATTTGCCCCTGCTTTATATTGCAATGACTGTTGTTGAATTTATTTACCATCCCAGTGTAATCTGTATCTGTTAAATGGCCATTACCAATCCCATTCAAAGCCAATGCCTCCATAACCAAGACAACTCGTGACTATAAAATTGGTAGGTAAAGGTACACTCCAAAGTTATGGCAACGAAACATCTGCAAGATAAAGATACCTCTAAATATGATAGAAAAAAAATTTAGAGGAGATTAATAGTTAATGTAGATATTACAAAATATACCTCAGAAGCTTGAGAAACGACAACTATTCAAGAACTACATCTTACAAAATAAACAACTAATCTAAATTTTAGTACATCAACTTACAATTAGGAACTCATAGAATAAAATTGAACAATAGTCGACAGATAATTTCCTATCAGGTTATTTATTAGAAATTGGAAAGGAACAATTGATAAATTGGTATTTTTGTTATGTTTAATGTTTGTCTGTAAGGAAAGAAATGCATATTTGTTGACAAAAGTTATATTCTTAGTATTTATTATCACTTTAGATAGGTACTTAAGAAACAGAAAGAAAAAGAGGAAAAATTGGATTTTTGAGAGCAATGATTGGTAAGCATGATTGATGGCTCCACCTTCTCCATGGTGTCACCAACTCTTCTCCAAGATGAAATGTTGAAATAGATATTCTTCAAGGGCTGGAATAGGTGTGAAAAATAGAGCTTATGATGGGTGAAAGTGGTTCATGAAAAATGGAGACAAAAGAATGGTGCTTTGGGTGGTGGTGGTTGGATGGTGTCTCTTTGGCTAGCTCACTTCACTTAGAGAGCGTGAAGGCCAATCCTAGGGAGACCCAAGCTCCTTCTAAGGTAGAGAGGGGAGGAAGGGGGCCAAGAGATCCCTAAATGACTAAGGAAGAGGAATGATGAGGAAAACTCTCTCAAATATCCAATATATCCAAAAGTGACTACATGTAGTCTAACCTAGGGTATTTAAAGAGAGGGTGTACTTAGTAATTCTACTTTTGCTACTCACACCTCACTTTCAAAAAATAATTAAATTTCTGAAAACTTCTCGAAACTCAACTAAAAGCTTCTAAAACAAAAGAATAATAATTATTCTCATCTTCTCATTCTTCTACCATCAACCAAATACAATAACCAAATTCATCACATCTCGAATCATTTAATTTAAGTAAAAACTTAAATTTAATCATCTTTACTATTTATTCTACGAATTGATAACCTATTAAATAAATGGATCCTTACAATAAATCTTTTTCTCACTTGATGGCCCTTATATTTTTATGATGAGAGGTTCACTTATTCCAAGAGTAAGTTCAAGAGACTTACTATTCATCCTAATCACTCATTTTCTTGAAATCTAATGGTTGTAATGAGTAACTAATCGGAACCATTAAATTTTAAGAATATAAATAGTTAGAATTAAGAGTAATTGTTTTAAACTTAGTCTTAAAACAAATGAATATCTCTCTTCTATTTGTGTATATTATAGAGATGGAAAAATTCACTTACTCTAGTAATGAGTACCTAATCTTAACCATTAAATTTTAAGAAATAGATGATGGAAATGTTGTTACATTAAGTTGATCCCTCCTTTCTCTAGCCTTCTCCCTATATAATTTGTCTAGAGGTCATTATACTTTTTCCTATTTTTATTTCATTATCTCCCACTCTATTTTTTAAATAATCATACAAGGTTCCAACCCACTTTTGACTCAACCATAACAGATATTCATATACATGGGATAATGATATGATAAGATAATACTCATATCTTAAATTGTAGCTGAATTTTTTTTAAATATCAATTAATACTAATTTATAATTAACTTGACAAAAACCACTTATCTAACCCAAATTAACCCATATAAATTAAATCGATTGTTACAAGTTAAGCATCTATAAATGTAAAATCAAATCTAAATATAATTTTGATTCTGGATTTAATTTTTTCTCTCTCATTCTCACGCCATAATTAAACATTTTCAAGGTTTCATGGTTCAAGATTTTTTTTTTGAAAGGCAAAATGTAGTATGTATTATATAATAAAAGTGAAATAGAATGTTTCAACTTGCTATACATCATCCAAAAAAAAAAAAAAAAAAACTAAAGGGGTACATAAATATGAAGTATCCTATTTCACATTGCTTTCTATGACACCTACTCGTAACTACCACAAAATCTGTCATCACTCCTACTTCATATTTTGCATACATGACAATGGGTTGCTGCACCAATCAGAAAACCCACGACCCCTGTTAAAACCAAAAGATTACCAAAACCATTTCTATGACTTAGCTTTGATATATGACACTATATCTAAAGCCTCCAGTGATAATCCATTAAAAATAATGGAATTTCTGGATATCCAGATAGTCTAACAGATTGCATGCGAAAACAGAAATCTACACTTACGCTTATGTTTACCCACTACCCAATTACTAGCCACAAGAAACAATTGGAATAAATCATTAGGGATTGACATTTCAATTCTAATCCAATTCAGAGCCTTATACTATAAAAGCTGAGCGAAAGGGAAACTTAAGAATAACTGTTTACAGTCTTCTACGTGCTTCTTGCATAGGACGCAGAATAATCCTTGTAAATGAATATTCACTCCTCTTGTCAAAAGATTATCGACCATTGACAACTTATTTATCAGGAGTCTCCAAGAAAAAGCTACCACTTTTGATGACAATTTATCATTTCATAACCGCTTAAACAGCTGAATGTTCACTTCTACCTCCCTTTCTATGCTCAAACCCCAGCACAAAATTTTATATGCATCAGCAACATTAAAAATGCCACTTGCATTAGACTTCCATACCCATAAATTCTTATTTTGACCATCTAACACTACTTCCTGTAACAAACCTTCCAATAGCTTTCATGGTTCAAGATAGCGGCTCCGTTTAACTCGAGTTAACGTTAAAATATTGGTATTCAGAAGATTAACAATAAGTTAACATTAAAGTATCGGTATTCCAGAAGATTAAGAATAACAGCCATGGTAGCAGCTTTCCTGTTCACAACTAACTATGAGACAGCTTCGAGAATCTGATATAACTCCTTGGATTGCGGATTAATTATACCGATATAACTCCTTATATAGCAGTAATAATACATATTTGTGTTTGGTGAAAAAAGCATTAAATAATATTACTTATTTGTGGTTCCATTTTCTTAATTTCTTAGTTGGGTTGGGTAGATTACTGAATATAGACTTTTCTTAGATTCTTCCTTGAGTGCGTGCGCTACGGTTCAAACTTTCAACTCTTTCGTACTTCTACCAACCCAATATTTTCAAAGACAAAACAAGTCAAGCTAATATTATACTCCTATGTCCTAACAACCGTACTAGGATTATTTTCTGCAACTATATATTTCTTGATTAGATGGCATGTCTACTTCATCATAAAAGAATTACTTAAACTTTAAAATATATATTTTATAAAATAATTATTATACAAATCAACAAACTTATTATATGATTATTTGTAATTAAATTATATTGTTTTCCCCGGTACAAAATCAACTTTCCACAACTAATTTAATGACGCGCAACAGTTATGTTTAAACTCAATTCTAATATTAATTTTTGCAAAAATAAAAAAATTTACAAAACTCGTCTAATTGTGTGTGTAAAGGGTAAAAATCAACAAATTTGTACTGCAACTCGCCCATGAGACCTAAACTCATGTGCGCGAGAGTTCTCTTCTTGCAGGTCTTTTTACTAAATCTTGTTCATTTGGTTCTGCATGAACATTTTTCATGTAGCTAATCCAAACAATTGTGAGACTTTAGCTTTTGTAATATATGCACTATTTTATAACAAATTATATTAAAAAAATTTTGTAATTAAGTTATATTATAAATCAGTTTTACACTATAAATCTACTATCCTTTTTCTTCAATTCAGACATGAAGGTCTAGCTTTTACTAATAGAAAATATTGGACTATTTACAAGTACGAACCATAGTTTGTTTTTTTTAACAAAGCAAGAAAAAAACCCAAACTAGAAATCTCTAATAAAAGAAATGCCAGTAACATTAACTACTAAATAAAGAGAACTAAAAACTAGAATACTATCATAGTTATTAGTTTATGTAAAATTTTATAGTCTTAAATCCAATTTTGATAAAACTACTTTAAAATAGAGGTATTTAGTCATTCAATTTTGTAAAATTCACAATTTTAGTCCATTTATTTTAAAATCGAGACATCTAGTCTCCAATAACATAAAATCTACCATTTTAGTCCATCCATTAAATTAAAATTATTTATTATTATCAAATTATCATGGATTTTGATATGGATTATGTCACTACAACTTTAAGTCATTCTAATTTTAGAAAAAAACTAAAATAATGAATTTTATGAAATTAGGAAACTATAGACTTGATTGATTTAATTTTATTTTTTAATTTTTAAAAAATAATTTATAAGAATTGTTTTTGAAAAAAGAGAAAAAAAATTGTTCAATAAGTACTGTTTGAAAATGAAAAAACTTATCCCTATTTACAAAAATGTCATTAATGAAAAACAAAATAACGATTTATTCTTTGTGTGTTTTGAGTTTTCATCATGAAAATACAAAATTGAAAGAAAAAACTATTCAAAATTGTCTCAATTCTTTAGTTTTTAAAGACTAAAAAGTCAAAACTGTTTTTTAAAATTATTTTAAGAAAACATTAACTAAAAGAATTTTTATTTTAAATATTAAAATACTAAAAAAAATTTTATAAAATTTTAGCCAAAGTACTAAATATCTTTATTAATTTTATAGTAGAAAGATCATAATTATTTTTTTTTAAAATAAAGGACTAAATATCTTTAATTTAAAATAAAATTACCAAAATAATAAATTTAAAAAAATAGGAGATTTTTCCTACAAAAATAATTGAGGAACACAATTACATTTAAGTAAATTTTATATTAGTAAAGAATAAGGGGCCACGGAAATTGAATGTTGAATATGATTGTGGTATTGTTATTAAGTTTGTTAAACAAGAAACAAGGTGTGGTTGACACTCATCCCTATTGACTAATGGTTCAGTTTGTCCGTATACACTGTGTATCTTCTCTTTGAACTTTTTGCCCTCTTTAATAAATAAAAAAGTTACAATAATAATATCGTATTTTACTTAGATCGATTTTTAATCATATTTTAAACATTACTGTATACAATTTGCTAATAATATAAATATATTATACGTAAACTGAATTTAGGACCGTGTTTAAGCAAAATCAACCTTTTCTTGCTTTAACTGGTTTGTCAACCAAGTTTTAGGTATTCAGAAATATTATATAAACACAACTTCGTCATTCCCCAAGCACGCCGTTTTACTTTGAATTTCATTGTTATTATTTTTCTTTGATAAGCGCTTATTTCTTTTTTATTATTAACCCAATTCATAATTTTCGCAGGAATAAAAGTGAACTTTGTTTTTTTCATAAACTGTACCTTCTACCTCTCTGTCCTTGGAATCATGTGAGAAGTACTCAGTAAGAAGAGTCCCAATTCGACCACCCATATCTCAGATCATAACTCGACATCTTGACTTGAGATTCCGAGACCCAACCACCAGCTTGAAAAAAAGGTAACTCAGTCATACTTAAAAAGGAAAATTAGGAACCTTTCCTACACCTAAAAAAGATAACTAGGAACCTCTTAATACTATAAAAACCTAGACACACTCTCCAAAAGAGGCATACCCTCTATTCATTCCCAACTCTCACTTGCTACGACTCAAACTAACTTTCCCTTTTACAGGTACACAAGAGCAATCACGCTGTTCTACCCAAGTTTGGTAAGAACATAAACAAATATTAGTGTTTAATATATATATATATATATATATATATTATAGATCATACATTATTGATAGTAGAACAATTATGAATGTTGGATATAAATGTTTTAAAATACTTTATTTTTCACAATGTTATATGGTTGATTTATTGTCAAGGTTTACGTTTAGGGAGGTAGAGTTTGTGGGTTCGAATCCCTTAGTTTGACAAAGTAGTTTATTATTTAATTTTTAAATATGTATAAGGGTAGGATAGATATTTTGAAAATTGGATATAAAAAGAGAATTCTTTTTGTTAATAGTATACACAATATATATATATATATTAATTATAGATAATACATTATTGATAGTAGAACCATTATGGATGTTGGATATAAATGTTTTAAAGTAATTTTTTTCATAAGGTTATAAGAATGATTTGGTAGCAAAAGTTACATTTGGAGAGGTAGAAGTTTTTGTTCAAATCACTCATTTGAGAAAGTAGTTTATTTTTTAATTTTTAAATAGGTATAAAGGTAAATTAAGTATTTTGAAAATTGGAAATCAGAAGGGGAATTCCCTTTATTAATAGTATGGATAATATATATATATATATATATATATATATATATATATATATAATACATTATTGTTAGTAGAATAATTATAAATGTTGGATATAAATGTTTTGAAGTACTTTTTTTTATAAGGTTATAAGGTTGATTTAGTGGCAAAATTACTCTTGGAGAGATGCTGTGGGTTTAAAATTCCTATTTTGAAAAGTAGTTTATTTTTTAATTTTCAAATAGGTTGTAAGAATAGAATAAATATTTTGAAAAGTGGACATCAAAAGTAATTTTCTTTATCAACCACTTGATTATTGGCCCTAAATAATAATTTTAATGTTTGAAAAAATGAAATAAAAAAAAACTAAAATAAAATATTAATTCTGAATTTAAAAATATTCTTAAATAATAATTTTAATATTAAATAAAATATAAAAGACAAAAGTAAAATATAAATGATAAAAAACATAACAATATAGATTTATGTGCATTTGGTCAAATTATTCCTATTTGAAAACATGTTTGAATTACATCTATTATAAAATTAAATATTTTCATTAAGATGATACTCATGAAAAATTTATTAGTTGTAAAATTTTAAAGATTTATATTATATTTTAAAATATAAAATTATATATTTATTTGATGATTTTATAACTCCTGTCACTTAGTGATGTCGCCCAATGATTTTATAAAAATAATTTAAACTTTTCAAAGAAAACATGAAGTTTGTTAAGTGTTTCCTTGCCTAACGAGTCAAGTCACTCAGCGAGAAGTTCAAGAGTAGCTACAAGATTATTGAAGGTCGCTTAGGGAGAAGTGTCATTGGGAGAAAATCTATGAAATTCCTTATAGATACTAAAGGTCACTGAGCGAGGCATGTCGCCTAGCAAAAAAGCTGAAGAACTCCTTGTCATAATCTAATTTGCGTACAGTAAGACATGTCGCCAAGTGAGAAAGCATACACGAGTCTACTATGTCACCCAGTGGGGACCGCTGCCTAGCGAAAAGATTACCTAAGAAAGGAAATGTTTGGAGGTGTCGCTGTGCGAGACATGTCACTCAACAAGACTCTCCTTGGGATCATGAATTTTTAATCTCGGAGAGAGATGTTGCTGGGCCAGAGATGTCGATAGACGAGAACTTCTTGACTTGGCCAATAAAATTAAAAGACTTAAGTGGGAAAAAGAGAACATAATTGGAGACAGACTTCATTGAGACGCAGAAGAGAGAATAGAGAGTCGCGAGAGAGAAAAACATCGAAGCAAAAGTGCAGACGCAATCAATCTTCTTTATTTTGTTTGCTGATCATAACAATGAGCAGCTAAATCTTTGTAGTTGGGAGATCCGTGTACGGTCAACTATTTTGTAAAGTTTTTAATTGTAATCGAATGTTATATTCCTCATTTCGTGTTCTTCTCTCTTTTTAATGGTTGTTTTTTGTCTGATCAACCTTTAGCTTGATTTAATCTGCTTGAATGAATTGGAAAATTATTTTGAGAAAAAATTTGAAAAAACAATTTATAAACATTGAATTTAGGAATAGAGCAGTATTCATGCGTCTTTTGTCTTTCCCTTAATCGATTATCTAGTTATTTTAATCTTTCGAAGTGAGGAATCTATGGATTTACTATTATAGTTAAGATTGTCTAATCGAGGATCAGTGTTTGAATATTTTTTTGTGGGAAAAAGAGATTTGAGACTAACTGAAGACTCTATTATTAAAGTTTATAAATAGTTGTACATGAACCAAGATCCCAACATTTTTCTCTATTGAATTTCTTTTAATCTTATACTATGATTCATATTTAATCTGCCTTTACTTTTGTTTATATCACATTGCTATACAATTTCATGAATTCTATAGAATTTAATTTTGAAAATACTGAATATTATATATAATTGTCAAATTCCATGTGGAGACAACCTGATCTCATAAGATACTACAATGTGATTGGTGCACTTGTCAGAAATAGAATAGTTAATTAAAATTATCTCAATAGTTGGGTTGAGTTGGGTCTCGAGTTCAACTTAATGAACTTGTCACCCAACCTGTATTGTATTGTGTTTGATTGGGCTGAGTTAGATTTGATCCAATCACAAGCAAAAATTCAACCCAATCTATTTGGGTTGGATTGGGTCAGATTAAGAATTAGAATCGCTCAACCTAATGAAAACCCCTAATTTACTATCTGAAATCTTTGTTGTTCTTTCTAATTTCATTTTGGTAATTTCCTGTGATACAAAATGCAACTACCAAGATTTCGCACATGAGGTGTACAAGGATACTTTGAAGAAGAGAGAGAGAGTCAAATCGAAGTGTTATGGATCCAATTTTGCATAATAAAAAATATAAATTAATTTGAAAATTTTGTAAAATATTAAAACATATTTAATAAACTAAAATTTCACATATCTAATATATAAAATTTTTTAAATTATTTTATAAATATTAAAATACATGTGATAAATTAAATTTTAACATTAAATATCAAATATAAGAATAGAGAAATATAGACAACATAAAAAAGAATAAAGACAGATAATAAATAAAATTAAATAACATAAAAAGGTAAATGGAAAATAAGAAATATTGAAAATTAAAAAACATAAATAGAAAAACAAACAGAAAAATAAAAAGCAAAGAAGAAAGAAAAAATTAAAAATAAAAACATTAAAAAGGAAAAAAAGAAAAGGGAAAGAATAAGAATAAGAAGAAGAAAATAATTGAAAATTAGAAAAACTAAATTGAAATAAAAATTAAAAAAATGAAAAGAAATTTTTTTTAATATATTTAATAAATTAATTTTAAATATAAATTCTTAAGCAATAATTTTAATATTGTAGAATAATATAAAATTAAAAAAATTATTTAGGTTGTTTTCTAAAGTAATTTAAAATTATTTATACTATATTTAAAATATATTTAAAAATGAATTTGGAATTTAATAAGATTCTTAAATAATAATTTGAATGTAGAAAAATATAAAATAAAAACATAGCAAAAAGTAAAAGAAAATACTAAATTCTGATTTATAAATATTCCTAAATATTAATTTTAATATTAAATAAAATATAAAGTACAAAATAAAATATAAATAATGAAATACACAAAAAAAAACTAAAATTATCCAGCACTCCTATTTTTGATACTTGTAAATTAATGACCATGAGTATTATGTAGTTTTATTGGTCAAAACTTTCTTTTATATATAATAATAATATTATTATGATTATTTTTTGAATGAAAGTTTAAAACTTATATACAATCTGAGAAGCTAAATTTATATGATCAATAACTTTTTTTCTCTTTTAATTTTTATTATTTGTTATTATTTTTTTCTCACCTCTCTTAAATGACCGAAACTTTTTAGATATTATTATTTTTTCTCTCTCAATGACTTATATTCCTCTGTCGTATCAATTTAACTTTGTAACTAAATATGTGTTCTATATATTATATTATATACATCAGATTAGATTAACTTATACACGTTTTTTTTAAGGCAAAATTATATTGTATTATAAAATATAAGATGAAGTGGAAATAAAATGTTTCAACTTATAATCAGTACTCGAGTAATAACTTTACTGTGCTCCACCTAACCTATGTATCTATTTCATATTGATCAGAGATACAATCTAGGGTGGGAGCACCAATCAGAGAATACACATCATGTGTTAAAAACAAAAGAATACAACAACCATTTCCAGGACAAAAACTTTATCGACATTAACATATCAACAGACTCCATCTCGGACCCGTAAAAAATAATAGCATTCCTGGACAACCAAATGCACCAACATACAGCAATTCAAAATACATACATGCACCTCTTCTTCCGCTTTCTAACCACCCATCCCAAGGATAAGAAAAATAATAGCATTAACTTATACACGTTGCATAAGAATAACGAGTGAGAAACAAAAAACGCGCAATAAGCGAGCAAAATGTAAACAAACTTCAGTTGATAATAACGTTTCTAATTATTTATTTTTACTATTTCACTGCAGATTCAAATTTCAAAATAATAGCACCACCTCCTAAAATTAAGTTAATAGGAATTTGGTTATGCAGGCGACTGTGTGAGTTGTTTGTTAATTTCCTACTAAATTTACGTAAAAAAGAAACTTAATTGGTTAAGCAGGTGGTGACTGTGTGAGTTCTTGTTAATCTCCTGACATAGTTTTTAATTAATATTAAGAAAATGAAAAAACAAACCTACTATTTCTTTCGAATTCGGCTTCTTTGTTGTTGGAATTTCCATATGCATTTGCATAACCAATGATCCAGAGTTGCTGAATGCAATCTAACAACATGAAACATAAATAAATATAAGTTAAGTTGACCATCAGTCACACGCATATTCCAAATTGAAGCAATGTGATCTATATTCAACTACTATGATTCATTAGCTGCATTTAACATGAAGCCATTTTGGTATTCATGTTAATATTGGTAATCAACAAGTATGAATGTAGCATTTCGGTATCAAACAGAATTGAAGATTGAAATTTTTTTAAAGGAACACTTATTAAGAAGATTAACCTTGAAAGATTAATTAAAGCTAATAAAAGTTTATTAGAGAAAAACTCAAATTATCACTAACTTAATCCAATAGGTAAGGATAATGTCCAACATGTAAAAATATAAATATCCATTATAAATAGGACATGACACCAAGGTAAACAAGTATTTCTCTCTTTCTTTTCCAAATACTTTTCACTATAAAATTGTAGATTTGAGTACTTTTTGAGTTAAGCATAGAGTCTTTTTTGTAGATTTGAGTACTTTTCACTATCTTTAGCAGTAACATGCATAAATTCGTGAAATCTCACATGGTAAAGAATTAGTTTGCTAAAATTTCATGTACTTGTACCTAATTATGTGAGCTAGAACCCAATAATTAACTAGAATTGATAAAAAGTTATTTCACATGTCCTTGCACTACTCATAATGTTAATTATTTCATTTTATAGAAAGGTTATTCTTCTTATACCATACATGTAGGGTTATTTCACTTCTGTTCCTGCAAATATTGACCAAGTCTTCCTAATACTCCAGGTCCAATAGCTACTCGGAACCAACATTTTTCAACTATCTTTAGTAGTAACATGCATAAATTCATGAAATCTCACATGGTAAAGAATTAGTTTGCTAAAATTTCATGTACTTGTACCTAACTATGTGAGCTAGAACCCAATAATTAATTAGAATTGATAAAAAGTTATTTCACATGTCCCTGCGCTACTCATAATGTTAATTATTTCATTTTATAGAAAGGTTATTCTTCTTATACCATACATGTAGGGTTATTTCACTTCTGTTCCTACAAATATTGACCAAGTCTTCCTAATACTCTGGGTCCAATAGCTACTCGGAGCCAATATATGTGGGCACTTGCAAAAACACTCTGACACTCAAGTTAGAGAGGAGTTGATTGTGCTATCAAAAGTACAATATTGCTAGTAGGAAAGTAATCAAATCTTGTCTTGTTCTTTGCTATTTATAGTGTTTACTTTTTTGTACTTGAGCTTAAGTCATTAGAGTTTATGTTTACCTAAAAAGGCATAGTTTAGACTTTTCATTATAGGGTAAGAGGTCCCCACTTGAACCAAGATGTCTGGCCATGCTGAGTTAAAGATAAATCGACCTTATAGGTAGATTCGACTTCGGGGTGGGTAAATCCGACCCAGAATAGACCCGATCTGGAGCTCCTCTTATATAACTTCTATTTAATTGCTTTTATCTATATAAATTCAATATCCTTATTTAAGTTTCATTTGAATTCTTATAAGCTAGACACGTTAAGAAATGTTAAAATTTAATTTAATGATCTTTGAAGAGAAGGAAAAATTGCTACATGTATAATTTTGTGGGACTTGCTAAACGCCTTCCAAAAAAATAAAAAAACCAAAGCAAACACGGTTACACGGGGTTGAATTTAACTAGTCTATTTTTTTTAATAACTTTCTACACGTTTACTTTTGTGACATTAGGTAGAATTTTTTATAATCAGAATAACAATATAAATGTGGAAAAATAATATTATAAAATATTAAAGTGTTTACAAATATTCCATTCACAAGTCAAATATATCTAGAAAATAAAAATATTATTTTTTAATATTTTTCTCTTCTCTTCTCTTTTTCATTCTCTTGTAGTTAGAATAATTTTATACTTACAATCCTATTGTCATGCATTCATTGATTTTCCTATTTTAATGAAATAAAGACCTATGTCCTTCCTTTCTTTTCTCTTTCCTTTATTTTTACACGACCAAGTCCAACATTTACTTGTGTTTCAATATTTTTCCAACACTAATGGTATAAAAATTGACAATCAGTCTTTATTGGCCAGGAGCTCTCGTTTTCTTGTAAGTATAAAAGATTCTGAGTTCACACTTCAAATAGCCCCCATCACAGGGGAATAAAAGAATAATAAGAAGTAGATTTGGATAGTGAAATTCCATATCTCAGGAAGTTTCGTTTTCCCTCACCAAACCTTAAAAAACAGTTTAACGTCTGGCAATGTGTATATATAGTATGCCTAAGCCTAAGGTCCTTCCATATTTCAACTAGATCCCTCCCTTTAATTGCATATATCTGAGAAGAGAGAATAACCCTCTTTGATTTTCTGCTGATTTATTGATTCAAAGTTTCTTGGTTTGAATCTTCATTCTTTTGATTGAAATTAAGATGAAGAATCAAAGTAAAGTTAGAGTGTTTCTTCAAAATTTTCTAATACTTGTAGCCATCCTACTCCATTCAACACCATGGATTAGTGCTCAGGAAGTTGGTAAGTGGAACAAGTCTTTTGATTCATGCTTTGTGGCCGAATTTGATGTGATAATTAATGATCATGTATGTGTGGTTATGCAGAGGATGAGAGTGAGTTTGATTACATAAAAGGGAGTGAGAAGGGTCCCTCACACTGGGGGGAACTGAAGAAGGAATGGGCAGCATGTAAAAATGGCAAAATGCAATCTCCAATTGATCTGTCAAGTCACAGAGTGAGGGTGGTGCCGGAGTTAGGAGACCTAAAGAAGCACTATAAGTCTAACAATGCCACAGTCAAGAATAGAGGCCATGATATTGAGGTAATCAATCACTCATCACAATATCTGAAAACCTCAAAAACATATTCATGCTTCAAACATTTGATTTTGTGTTGAAATAAAAAGGAATACAAACAATTTCATTGTAGCAGTCTTGGGTTCCCCTCTCATATGAAAATGCTGAAAAGCTATGATTCCTGAACCCACCTACAATTCAAAGAGAGTGGAATAGACATGTGTCAGTCCCAATCATGCAATTTGATGAAGATTAGTTCGACATTTCAAAGGCCTATAAAGTTTCCCTTTACTTTATGTTTTATTTACATAAACTTTTTCTCTATTTTATTACATTCTCACCTTTTAATTCTTTGTTTTTATTTGTCTGCTTCTTCTATTTCTCTAATTTTCTACATCCTTCTTATTATTATTTTTAGAAAGATGAAAGTTTAGTTTCTTAAAATATAAAAAAAAGTTAATATGCTTTTTTATTAATTTAATAATTCGAAAGATAATATAAGTAACTTAGAATTATTGTTTCACAAAAGTCTGGTACATTTCCCACCCTTACTATATTCTTATCTGTGTTGCACGTGGCTTAAATAATATATATCATTTTAGCCAATTGACTTTGGATTACGTAATACTATAGTGCAAGGAAAAGAACAGTTTGCTTAAAATAACTAATCAGAAGTAATTTATATATTCAAGGGTTCTTATCTATTTTTTAATCTGTATATATTTTAGACACAGTAGTATGCGTAGGTATTCTAATTAAATTATAGACAACTCATCAATATGTATGGACAATTAGCTGTCAATCATATATCTTAGCTAGCTGGTGCTTCATTTTTTCCAGATTGAGGATATTATATTATTTTTCATAAAAAATATATAATATGATTCAAATTTGTTTGATAACTTACGGTTTAATTAAGATGTGAAATGTCAATAAATTTACGTGACGGGTGCAGGTGAAATGGGAGCAAGATGCGGGATCTATAAACATCAACGGCACTGAGTTTTTTCTGCATCAATGTCATTGGCACTCTCCTTCAGAACATACCATCAATGGCAGGAGGTTTCTTTTTCTTCAAAATCATTCTCTTTTATTTTCATTCTTTTATCATAGAGTGACTCGTTTTGTTTTGTTCTGTGTGGCACTATCTATTATTCTAAATTTCTAATATAATATAAAGTACTACTACTATATTATCATGACAATCATTGCAGATAAATATTATTTCACGCATAAAATTTAAGCCACATGGTGCTGTTTTTCTTTTTTATTATTTAAAATTGAAATTTCGCCTTTACAGTTAATGCTGACCTTTTTATTGGATTGGTTGTTGAGGTGAAATCTCAAAGTTAATAATTTTGATTAAAATATAGAGTTTAATTCTCTAAAAAAAAGAGTTTAATGATATATCTCTGAAAATATAATTAGTTCTACTATACACCAAAAATTTGCCCTAATTTTATTTAATTTTTATATGAAAATTAAAAACTGGAATATATATTAGGTATGACATGGAGCTCCACATGGTTCACGAAAGCAAAAGCAAAACGGGAAAAAATAAGATTGCTGTTGTTGGACTGCTGTTTAAGATTGGTCGGCCCGATCCTGTTCTCAAAAAGGTAAATTTTATTGATTATTCAGAACGTTGGAATGAAAATATATATATATATATATATATATATATATATATATATATATATATATATTAAAATATATATTATTCTGAACAATAAAATATATATATTTTATTCGGATTTAATCCTAAACCCTAAATCAAAGATGCATGCATACTCCTATTCTTTCCTATTTCTAGCTGTTCATTGTAGGGAAGGTCTTTACATCCGATCTACAAACGGACTCGTATTTCGCTAAAACAAGTCTCTGATACCAGAAATCTAAAAGCTAAAGCTAGAGGAATTTTAAAATATATATATATATATATATATATATATATATATTTATTTATAAACTTTTTTAAAAAGTAAGGATTCATGAGATAGGCAAACTGGGTCAACGTGGGCTACGTTGGAATGAAAAGATACAATAGTACAATCAATAATATGAACTTAATTAGGATATTAATTTAGCTGAATAATAAGTATGCTTTGAAATGGTTTCAGTTATCAAAATTCATAGAAACCATGAAGAATGAAGAAGTAGAAAAGAGTATTGGAGTGTTTGATCCCTCAGAAATTAAGTTGGGTGGCAAGAAGTACTATAGATACTTGGGTTCCCTCACCGTCCCTCCTTGCACTGAAGGGGTCATTTGGACTCTTAATAAAAAGGTACTAAATAATTTCAAACATAACCTAATTCAGATGTCGTTTTCACTAATTGCAATATTCTCATGTTACTTTTTCTAATGTTTGTTTTGCACCGCTTAACTCTTTCATCCTTTTTCTCTTTTTGATTCATACATCTCTTAATTACTTTACTATCTTCACTTCTTGTCTTTATTCGTTTAAAGAGTTCTATATATTTCAATATTGCCCTATCAACAATCATTTTCTTCTTTTATCGCTTAAAATTTAAAGATTTCGGACTATATTATTTAAGGAAAAAAATGATAACAACTTAAAAAGAGACATTAACGTGTGACTGAACCCGTTGTCTTGTATCAGATAAGGAGTGTGTCAAGGGCGCAAGTGAAGTTACTTAGAGAGGCTGTACACGACGTAAGTATTCTACTTTAATTTGATTAGATTCTATGGCACTAGTAATGAAAATAAACATATAAATTTATTTTAATAATGTTGAGCTATTTGTTTTTGAGGAAAATAAAAACTAGCCAGCTAGGGATATCAACTTCAAGCATCTCTAACATGTGATTCACTCTACGCAGCATGCAGAGAAGAATGCCAGACCTATACAATCCCTCAATAGACGACGGATACAACTCTATGGCCCAAAGAAGAAGGAATAAATTAACCACATAATTTATTTATCTGTTAAAATTTTTTTTATCATTTGCTTGTCTTTCCTATAGTCCCATATATAAATAATGTTCCTAGCATTTTGCTTCATATATGATTACATTCTGTATACTCATGCAGTTTTGCTTGTAATCATCTAAAATAAAATTATAATTACATATTTATTTTCCAATATTGCTTAAGAGTTAAGAGTTATAAGGTTGGTATAATTATTTAGAGAGATGGAAATAGATAAGTTTTATATTCCAATCTCTCAATAACAAAACTAACACACTAACAATTAATATTTATTTATAAAAAATATTGTATAAGAATTATACAAAAATAAAATAATTAACTAGTGTTTTAAAGATAAAAATCTTCTGTCTTAAATTTGTTTTTTCTGTAACAATCAATCAATAAACATCATATCATTTAATGAGTTATATAAGTTATAAAAATATTATTAAAAGAAATTTATGACGTGAGATTGGTTGAAAAAGAAAATAAAACATGAATTTTTAGAAAAAAAGATTTTCTTCAAAACAAGTGTAAGACCCCTTAAAAAAAAAAAAAAAAAAACGAACAACGGTAAGATCTCGACTCACGTATCACTTACTACAAATTGAGTTGCCACCTGCCATGTGAATCTCACGTAAAAGTAAAACATATGTATGGCATAAGAATTCTTAATCCGCAAATCATGGTGACTCGCCTACCACTTCCATATATGTTCAAACATGACAGCAGGTACCTGAAAGTTAAAAATATATTTTTTAAATGATAATTATTAATTAAAAGTTGTTCAACAAACTTAAAACCTACTTATTAATTAAAAGTTGTTCAAAATGAAAAATCAACCGTGTTCACAATATAAGAAATAAATAAGTGATGTTGGAAAAGTTAATAAAGAATATTATCCCAGGATTGATAATAAAAATGAGGAGGAAAATATATAAGATCTCAAACGTTATTTAGTATTAATTAAGTTGTTAGTTAAATGTTATTAACTTCCTAAAAAATAAAATAAAAGTACGTTATTAGCGGGAAGCTATTTGACTAATTTATAGGATGATAATTGTTTGTTAAATCAGCAGGTTAATTAACAAAGAAATATCCTCTCAAAAAAATTAAGAAACATAAAATTAACATGTTTATATATTATGAGTTTAATTAAATGTAAATTTTTTATGCTAACATTTAATCATAACCCTTAATTTATAATAAGTTTGTTGACTTTATTAATTAATATTTTAAAGAGTTTAATTGGTATACATTGTCAGTGTAAAAGATTTCTACACTGACATTCAATCATAATTTTTCATTTATGTGATTTTTGAAGTATTAATTAGTAAAGTCAACAAACTTACCATGAATGAAGGGTTGTGATTGAATGTCAGTGTACAAAATCATTACACTAACAGTGTGTACCAATTAAACTTTATTTTAAAAATTATATAAATAAAAAGATGTGATTAAATATTAGTGTAATGATCTTTTACACTGTGAGTGAATACTAATTAAACTCATACATTATATATTGTATAACTTTTTTTAAATAGTAATTTTAAGTCTTATAATTTTTCTTTAAATGTTAATATTTAATAAAAATTAAAAATAAATAATATAAATAGTATAATAATTAAAATAAATAATGTAGTATTAAAAGATCCTAGGTATATAATAATAATAATAATAATAATAATAATAATAATAATAATAATAATAATAATAATAATAATAATAATAATAATTTTTTAGTAGTGTAAAATGTTTTATAAGTTAAACAAGTTATAAATTAATATGCGCCCAACGAAAGGTCTCACCCAATACAAAGTTGTTTTAGGTTGAAATGAAATGGGATTTATACCTAGCGAGGGGTCTTGCTCAGCACAAATTAACTTTTGTTTAGAATTAAACAGGGTTTTCCACCTAGCAACGTGTCTCTCCAAAAGGATGGGTAATACCTGGAATAATTATTTATGATACTATGAAATTTGTACAATCAGATGACAAATAGTATGTATGTATTTAGCTACTTCAACGGGATCCTTTCTTTTGGTAAGAGGAGAAATTACCAAACGCTTAGCATTACTTAATGCTTAGTATTCCCTCACACTTGGTACCAATGATTCTTTTATTTGAGTATATATAGAAAGACTATACCTTCACTATAAAAACATTTAATTAAGTAATATAGCATGCTATTTCAAATTCCATATGCAAATTTTTGTTGAGATTGAAGCTTGAAAAACATCTTTGGTGAAACATCTCATGTCTTTAGTGTTTTGGTTTTGTAGTGTTAGTGTTGTTCTTATTAATTCATTTTATGGTACCAAACACATTTGATTGGTGTGGTACTTGTATTGATTGTTTAGTTAGGTATGAGTGTGTGTATGAGTAGTTTAAGTGTTGTTTCCTATCAATTTCATGATAGATTCTTGATGTTTATGATGTTTTATTGTTTGGGTAGTAAAGGAATCAAAATTACTAAGTTAAGAGTTGAATCACCTAATGGGTAATAGATTACTTAAGTTGGTAATAGATTACTTGAGTTGGATCAAGCAAGAAAGTCATAAAATATGAATTTTTCAAATGTTAATCGATTACCCTTTTTAAGATAATCGA
The DNA here is from genome assembly GCA_037954015.1 of Psophocarpus tetragonolobus. Taxonomy (NCBI): domain Eukaryota; kingdom Viridiplantae; phylum Streptophyta; class Magnoliopsida; order Fabales; family Fabaceae; genus Psophocarpus; species Psophocarpus tetragonolobus. The sequence continues at coordinate 39,146,897 of CM075692.1, forward strand.
TTACTTGCAGAAAAATTTGATTTCTCAATTGCAAGCTCTAGGGAATAATCGATTACCTGAAAGCAGTAATCGATTATCCTAGAGAACATACATTTTTGGGTATATTTTAAGAGAATTACCAGGTAATTAAGTAGTTGTAAATAGTAATCGATTACCTTCGTTTGTTACTCATATAAAACCCTTTTTGAATTAGATTTTTCATAAGACACAAAGGGGCTTTTACTTTTCAAAGAGAGAAAAAATTATTTACAAGAAGGAAACCCTTTGAAATTAAAAAAAAAAAACTAGAAATCTATGATTTGAGATTCAAGAATTGTTGATTGGAAGAGAAAGGATAAATGTATTGCATTTTTGTGTATTGAGTATTCATCACAATTAGATGATAGTGTTCTTTATCCATTTCTTTGTGTTTTTGCACATGTTTCGTAATCTCTTGATATGTTTCTTAAGGTTATTGTGAAATCTTGCAATGAGGTGTTGCGAGTGAGGTGTTGTGAGTGATGAGGCATTATGGTGTAGCAAGCTCTTGTGAGGTGTTGGAGAAAGCCTCTCTTTTGTGAGTTATTTGAAACTTTTTGTAAAAATATGTGTGTGGTGTGCATGAATATAATTTTTAGTGGAAAAAAGATAAGTTGAAGGTTGTATTTGATACTTGATGTAGGTCTTGTTGACTGAACTAGTATAAAACGACTTTGCAATTTTCTCTATCCTTTACTTTTATTTTTTTATTGAATTTTAATCTTGGTTGAATTGTATTATTTTACTGCAATAGATTAAAATATATGTATTGGTAAAGTTGAATCTTGTATTGTTAAACTTTTGTTGTGAAATATTGAATCTTGAAATTCTATTTTGTAAGTTCAACAAGTATTGATTGGGAATCATTGTTGCAGAATTAAAGATAGTCAAGCTTGGTTTTTAAATCTTGAAAAGAGTTGAATCTAAAACATTATTTCAAGTTTTGACTGAAATTAGTTTTGAAAATTCTTAGAGAGATTTTGAAAATTTTAAAAGGGGTGATTTTTGAAAACTCTGATATTATTTTAAGAAAAAGGAAAGTTTTTGAAAAATCTTTTGGAATCTATTCAACCCCCTTCTAGATTTACCCTTGGGACCAACAATTGGTATTAAGAAAAGGATCTTGAGAAATATTCAAGATTGTATAGATTTTTTTTTTAAATATGTCGGGGAATCAATTACCTTTCAGTGAGGGTACTTCAATTACCAACCTCCATTATTCACTGGTGAAAATTATCCTTTATGGAAAGTTAGAATGAAAATTTTTATGAGATCTATAAATCGTGGTATATAGCAAGATATAATAACTGACTATAAAATTCCAACATATATGATTGACAATTCAATAGTTGAAAAACAGTATGAACTATAGACTTATGATGAAATAACACATGCTAAAAATGATTCTAAGGCTTTGAACGTTATAAAATCTGCTTTGAATAGTTATGAGTTTTTCAAGGTTTTAGCATGCAAAATAGATAAGGAAGCATGAGATTTAATCCAAGTCACTCATGAAGGAACACTTGAAGTGCGATGTGCTGGAAAGAACACATTGATTCAAGAGTACAAAAAGTTCCAAATGAATAAAGGAGAAACTATAACGAACGTTCAAAAGAGATTTACACATATAGTAAACATTTGAAATTACTTAGAAAGAAATTTGAGGAAAAGGAGTTGAATGTGAAGATACTCAAGTCTCTCAATCGCAAATGGCATCCATTATGATAGCTATAACAAAATCTAAAAATATTGCTGCTATGACTAGTGTTGAACTATTTGGAAAACTTAGAGAATATGAAATAAATATGACTAGAATGGCAGAAGAATAACAGAAAGAAAAGAAGGTCAAAGGCTTAGCACTGAAAACAAATGAAAAGTCAAGTGATGAAGCAAGCACAAAAAGTGAATCATCAAAATCTGAAAACATCAATTTCATGGTTAGAAAATTTCGAAGGTTCATGAAAAAGAAAAATGGCAAAGGAAAGCATTCACATGGAAAAAAGCAATTGAAGAAGGCAGACACTACCCCTCCTAAGTTCACTTGTTTTGAATGTGACAAGACAGGTCATATGAAAGCTTATTGTCCTACCCTATCTAGAAAGCAAAACAATGAAGAACCCAAATCTAAGTTCAAGAAGAACAAGAAGAAGAAGACATACATGCTTGGGGAGAAAATGCTTCCACCACCACATCAAGTGATAGTGAAAGTGACCAAGAAGCCAACCTCTGCTTAATGACAAAAGTTGAATTAGGAAGTAAGGTAAGTGACTCTGACTCGCCTTGTGATGATAGTTATGATCAACTTTAAGAAACTTTTATTGAATTGCATGAAAAGGCTAAGAAATTAAGCCGCTTCAATGGTGTTTACAAAAAGAAGTTCAAAGCATATGAAACTAGCATCAATATTTACATAAGGAAATGAAAATTTTAAAAGATGAAAATATCAATTTGAAAAAAACTTCCCAATGAAACAAGTTTCATCTTCTTACTGTGAGAATTGTAAAGTGCTTGAAGCTAAGATAGCATATCTTACTAGAGCCTTATCAAAGTTCACAATGGGAAGAGAAAACCTTGATGCTCTCTTGAGTAAACAACAATACATGACAAATAAAGTCGATCTTGGATATAGTTACACTGCTAAGAAAAACACTTTTAAGAATTCATTCAATTTCAGAAAAAAACATTAAACAACCATACATCTTATGCAATTATTGTTTTCTCAAAAGACATATAACCTATAATTTCTTAATTAGAAAAATCGGAGTTCCAAGTGGGAAATATATATGGATTCCCAAAGGTTCCAAGATTCTTACTAATCCAAATGAACCCAACTCCTTTTAGGTACCAAAATGAGCAATAATTTTGTTTTGTAGGTATGCCTTAAAGCAAAGAAGTCCTTGTGGTACCTAGACAGTGAATGCTTAAGGCACGTGATGAGAAATAGAAGTAAGTTCATCTCTCTACAAGCAAAAATAGGTCGTTTTATTACTTACAAAGACAACAATAAAGGTTGATTCTCGATATCGGAAGTATCGATAACAAAAATTCTATCCAAATCGATGATGTATTGTTGGTTGATGATCTAAAATAAACTTGCTTAGTATAAGTCAGCTGTGTTACAAAAACTATAAGATCGAGTTTGATAATGAGTACTGCACAATTAGTGATGTAGCTAATCATATTTTGTTTGTTGGTAAGAGAATGGATAACATCTATGTTCTTGATATTGATTATTATGCATCAAACATTACATGCTTATCATCTTGGGATGATTTATTATCACTTTGGCATCGACACATTGCACATTAATCTAGGATAATTGAATAGACTCTTATCTATAAATCTTGCTAGTGGTCTACCTAATCTAAAGTTCTCAGAGGATGGAATTTGTGATGTTTGTCAAAAGGGAAAACAGTCTAGAGCTTTTTTTAAATCTGCTAATTCGGTTTCATATGGATTTAATTGGTACTTCTAGAACTATAAGTTTTGGCGGAAACTTATATGTTTTAGTAATCATTGACGATTATTCTCGCTTTACATGGGTTGCATTCTTATCTGTTAAAAACAATGCATTTCATGCTTTTCTCAAAATTTCCAAAAGAATCCAAAATGAGAAAAATTTGATAATTAAATCTTTTAGAAGTGATAATGGAGAAAAATATAAAAATGAAGAATTTGAAAATTTATGTGAAGAACACGATATTGATCATAATTTTTCTGCTTCTAGAACACCTTAACAGAATGTAGTTGTAGAAAGGAAAAATAGATCACTTATCGAGTTAGCTAGGACAATGCTCAATGAAAAATCTTTACCTAAGTATTTTGGGTTGATGTCGTGAGCACTACATGTTGTGTTTTAAATGGAATTCTGATTCGACCATTTTTTAAATTAATGCCATATGAACTATTCAAAGGTAGAAAACCCAATGTTTCTCACCTTAGGGTATTTGAATGCAAATGTTTTGTTTTGAACGATAAAGAAAATTTTGGCAAGTTTGATTCTAAGCGGACAAAGCTGTGTTTTTATGATACTCTACATGTAGCAAAGCATATATGGTATTTAATAATAGATCTTTGTCTATTGAAGAATCTGTTCATGTTGTTTTTTATGAAACTAACCCTTAGAAAAAAGGGAGTTTCTCTATGTGATGATGATGATGTAAGTACATTAGGTGTCCTTATCGAGAATATTTAGAATACCACCAACATTGAGCACCAGATTCGTCTCTATGAATCTTTTGAGAACCACCTCAAGATTTGAAAGACAAGCATTAAACAATTGAACAAGGATTGAGAAGTCATCTATGCATACTTCAATGCTCTTCTCCACCAGATTCACAAAGATAGCCAACATACACCTATGAAATTTTGCAAGAGCATTACAAAGACTAAACGACATTTTCTTACATGCGAACACTCCAAAGGGGCATGTGAAAGCCATTTTTTATTGATCAACCACAACCTGATTGTAGCCTGAATAACTGTCAAGGAAGTAATTGTAAGCTTGGCCAACTAATCTCTCTAGCATTTGATACATGAACAATAGAGGAAAGTGATCCTTTCTTATGGCTTGATTCAACTAACCTCTCTAGTAATTGTAACACTTTCTCTCTAGTAATTGTAACACTTTCTCTCTAATTCTTCAATTTCCACCTCATTCAGTGGAAGCACCATGTTAACATCAAGTTCCTGGATGTATTAATCTATTTCTTTCTCATTCTCTTCCTTCAAAGTATTCATTGAATCCATCAAGACTTTCTTAAGAGAATAAGAACTATGCATGAGAGCTTGAGCTTCACAAACAACCTTATCAAGCACATCCACTCTGAAGCAATCCTCTTTTTCCTTCGAATGATTCATGGCTTCAAACATATCAAAGTTTAGTTCTTCATCCTGAACCCTGACTGTCAATTTCCTATCAGCCACATCAATAACTACATTGGCTATACTTATGAAGGGTTGACCAATATAAAAAGGAATCTCAATGTTTTGCTCCATATCCACCACCACAAAGTTCACAAGAAACATGAACTTGTATACCTGCATAATGACATCCTCCACTACACTATAAGGCTATTTCATAGACCTATCTGCCAACTGAAGACTCATACTTGTTGGTTTGAACTCAAGATCACCAATTTGTTTGAGCAAGGAAAGAGGCATCGAATTAATACTTGCTCCCAAGTCTAGTAATGTCCTCCTAATGGAAAGCCTCCCAATGGTGCAAGATATGGTGAAACTTCCCAGATCCTTTAATTTGTGCAAAAGCATCTTCTTCATAATGCATTGCATTGACCACCAATTTGAATAGTAATCACATTAGTGTACCTCCGCTTCTTAGTGAGAAGTTTCTTCATAAATCTTGAATACATGTGCATTTGTTGGAGAGCTTTTGAGAAGGGAAAATTTTATCTCCAATCTTTTGAAAATATCCAGGAATCTAGAAAATTGTGTTTCGGTGTCTTTCCTATATGGAACATGAGGGTAAGGTAACTCCTCAGGAACAACATTGGAATTATATCTCTTCTTCCTCTCCTCTCGAGCCATCTAAAGCCTAAGTCTATTCTTTTTGTCCTTCTCTCTATCCTCCTTAGCTCTCTCACTCTTTTTCCTTTTTTCCTTTACTTCTATCTCAATTTCTACCTCTTCCTCATTTTTTTCTTTTTTACTCTGATTTTCACTCAAACCTTTTTCACTCTCAATTTTCTCTCTTTCAACTTCCTCCCAAATTCCTATTTCTGCCAACATTTTTGCCGATCTATGTTTCCAAACTCTTGATAGAAACATCTCTTTAATTTGATTCTACCTAGACATAGACACATCTATGAATGCTTTGGCTGTATATTCAAATTGAATGAGCCACTTTGTTGAGTATTGTGTGAGGAGCTTGGTTGGTGGAGAGCTTGATGGAATTGATTTTGACCTTGAAACCTCAACTGGAAGTTGTGTTGCTATTGAAAAAGGAGGTCTATTTGAGGAGCCACAAAAGTGTTGAGATATGTGTATGGGTCTTCATGAGACAATCCAAAAAAATGATTATTTTGGACCAAATTGATTAAAGCAAGCTTTACTTCAAGATTTCTTGCTTTAATGGCAGGTCTAGTTATGCTATTGAATTTCCTAGGACCAGTGTATGTTGTGTAATCTCCCAAGGTGCGGGGATTTTGATGAACTTCTTCTTTTGCCGTAGTTTCTTTGATAGGATCTAGCAAAAGGGCTTCCAGAGTAAGTGTCTCAGTACTAGTCTGCTTCTCAAGAAGTTTCTTCCTTGTTTTTAAATTGTTGTTCCTCCTGGTTGTTCTTTTAATCTTCGGATCAAATAATAAATGATAATCCTGGATTCTATCATGCATAAACAAGATAAAGGAAACTAGAGTAGCGGGTTAGCATAAGACAAAGGAATAACCATAAAATCTACTAAATAAATACATAAAAGAAGAATTGAATATTGACAAAAAAAATCACTAAAATTCCCAAGTATCAAACGCCAAAAACTTGAGCAAATTTTCTACTATAATCCTAGAAAGTGCACTAGTCATATATAGTATCCAATAAATATCAAGCCGGTCCCATAGGGACTTGGATGATACTATGGAAATTTCAATAATTTTTGCTTGTAATAAATAAAGAATGAATTTGTATACTATCAACTACTAAGACAAGTAATAATAAAATCATAAATAGTAAAATAAGTGGTTACACAAATGATAAGAACTTGGTTGGATTTCGTTCTCACTATGTCATCCCTCAAATTCATATATGAATCACAAATCGGTGTTTATCACTCATGTTCCCATCACCCATAAAAGTATATTTAACCTCGATCTCTTGCAAGCAAAGAACTATTTGACTACTTGACCATCACTTTTGTGCATAATCTAAAGTTAAATAGCTTGCTTTAAGAAAAGAAGTTTATGATGACCAATGGTTTTTACTCTCTCTCGAGCAATAAACCTTATCGGGAGCTATTCTCATTTTACAAGTTAAAATCCTTTCTCGAGCTCATTCAACACGTAAAATCCACACAAACATATTAAATAAAGCATAGGGTAAAGAAGAAATCTAAAAATGAATAATAAAGATTACATTAAAAACATCAAAATATACATGAGTTTAGGCATAGTTAAAAACAAACCCCAACTAATAGCACACCTAGCCAATTATTTGAATTGGGTTGGATTGGTTCAGTTTTCTGGAAACTTTTTTTCTCTAACCTACACCGAACTAAACCGTTCCAATGATAATCGGGTTGGTTCGGTTCACTTTTAGGGAAAACTGATAAAAAATTGAAAAAAAACATATTTTTTTTCATTAAATCATAAAAAAAATAATTTTATGACTGAAACTATTCAAATTCATTAGTTTACTAAATTCATAATTTTATAACAAAATATCAAGTGCTTCATATATATTAAATTAGTCAAATTAAACTATTAAAATAACACAATATAATACAAACAATAAATTGTATAAATTAAAGTATAAAACAAATATAAAATAAATTTACTTAGTTAAAAATATAAAATTTAAAACAGGACTTGGTCAGGGTCTTGAAATTCAAAATCCTAAACAAAACAAGTTACTAAATTTACCAACTTAAAAATATAAAATAAATATATAATAATAATAATAATAATAATAATAATAATAATAATAATAATATAATATATATACTTTTGGGTTGGTTCGGGTTGGGTCAATATTTTGAAATGCGAAAACCACAAACCGAAACAAACATGGTCGGTTCTAATCGGTTTGGTTTGGTCCAAACTTAATCAAGTACAAAAAAATGAACCAAACTAATTGGTTTAGTTCATCTTAATAGGTTCGTCGGGATTGAATCGAACTGTTGAACACCCCTGTTTTGGGGACTAAAAAAAGTATTTTTGAATTTCAAAGACCAAAAGTGATTTTTGGTGAAACTTTAGTGAAAAAAATTTATTTAAGCCTTTCTTTTGTTTATGCTTTGTTTACTTTATATTTAGTAGTGTTAGTTCATTTCTATCTTTCGTTTGTACAGGTACAAAGTCTTGAGATTTCTGAGGTATCATCCAAGTCCCTGTGTGATCGACCCTATATTTATCGGTTCCTACATACAACTGGTGCCCTTGCTAGAAGTAGTGTAGAAAATCTGCACTCATCACAATGTTAGATACTTTTTTGTTTTTTCCCTATCAGAAAGCTTTTAACAATTTTTATTTTAATTCAAAGAAAACATAAGCTGAGTGAAGTCCCTTTACTAGGATAGTCTCATACAGGATTCTCATTGGGCGACAATGGTCTCTGAATGAGCAACTCTATTGTTGGAACCAAAGGAACTACATTGAAGTTTGGTGAAGTTTTTAATCAATTTTATGGTGCCAAACACATTTATAGGGGTGGTACTTGTATTGTGTGCTTTAAATAGGCTTGAGAATATGTTCGAGATGGTTTTGGATAGATTTCATAGGTTGGATTGTGCTGGAAAATCTTCAAAAATGGATTTTTAGGTAAGGTAATCGAAATGATAATCGATTACCTTGCGAGAATTTTTTAGAACATGAATTGATGCTCTTTGTGGTAATTGATTACCTAAAATTAGTAATCGATTACTCATGAGAATAAGCACTTTGGACAAGTTTTGTGCAGGATATCAGGTAATCAAGTAGGTAATCGATCACCTTGCATCAAAACTGATATAATATCTTTTGAAAACAAATTTTACAACTTTTGACCAATCCAATCAAGTGTTTACTTCTCTTGTACAATTTCTCAGAATTCTCTCAAAGATTCATACCCATTTTTTATGGTTTGAAGGTGCTTTATTTTCAAGATTCAAGGAAGAGACCTATTGAGTTTTGATCTTTCCATTTGGGTATTCTTCACTTTAGGTGATATTGTTTTGTACCCTTCTTTGTGTTTTTGCACAAGGTTAACAATCTCTTGAGGTGTTCTTAAGATTGTTGGAAAATCTTGCAGCAGGGTGTTGCAAGTGAGGCGTTGTGAGTGACGGGGTGTCACGATGTATCAAACTCTTGTGGGGTGCAATAGGAAGCCTCTTCTTTTGTGGTTTAAATCTTTCCGAGATTAAAATCTGTATGTATGGTGTGTATGTACTGGGATTTTAGTGAAAAACAGATTAGCAGAAGGCTAAGTCTATAAACTGAAGGTAGGTTAGTTGGATCAGACCAATATAAATCAATGTGCAAATTTCTCTTCCTTATACTCTTTAATTCTAGTCTTTATTGAATTCTTGGAGCACTAACAACTGGGCTTTTGCAACTGTATTTGATTCATTAAGTTTTCTTGTTGCGGATCATATTCTTGTTAATAATTTGCTTGAGTTTAAATTTGGATTTTGACCTATATTTTGTGGTTTGATTTTTATTCTTTATATCCTTTCCTTTTGATTCTGAATTACTTGAAAGATAATTCTTGCTAAGTTTCTCTTCTATTTTATTTGAAATCATTATTGGAGGAATTGAATTGATTAGTGTTTTGTCTTAAGGGTTGCATTCTTAAAAACCCATTTTTGTAAAAGAAGGTAGATTTTGAAAATTTCGAAAAGGGGTTATTTTTTAAAATACTCTGATACAGTTGAATAGAAAAATTTTGAAAAATAATTTGGAGAATCTATTCAACTCCCCTTTTAGATTCCTCCTGGAACCAACACCTGTGTCTCGCCATGCAACAAGGTTCACTGGGCGAGTAGATGAAATGTATATCATCTGGTATTTTGTGGAAATTTTAGGCACACCAAATTGTGTATAATGCTAGAATGATTGTGTTGATATATATATATATATATATATATATATATATATATATATATATATATATATATATATATATATATGTATGTATTTTGAATTATAAATTACATGTGAAATGAATTTGTTGTGGATAGTACAAATAAATAGTATTAGTATTTTGGAATATCACATATGTCTAGGAATAGGATATAACTTATCAGTCACTTTTGAGTCAAAATTTGTGAATAATGTAATTTTTCCAATTTTATGAGTTAAAGAATTGAGAGTAATATTGGAAAAATTAGACTATTGCTCTAGGAATACATTGTAAGATAAAAATAATTCTCTTGATACAGAATGATAAATTGATTAGGTAAATGCTCTTTGTATTTGATATTGGTTGTTTGTGAAGTCAAACCCCATAATACTTTCAAACATTTTTAATTCATACTCTGCACACCAACGGCTCAATAAATTGCCTTTTCAATTGCTATTTACATTCATGCTATTTTTGCACCAATTTGGTTGTTACATGATTTCTTATGGATACGATTCAATGGTACTCCAATCGATAATTATAATTATTTTTTTTGCAATTTTTCCTTAGACAATCAACAAACAAATATAGTAGTATAGGTGCAAGTGGTATAGAAACCAATTACAAGAGAAGACGGCGAATAAACGTAAATATAGTAGATGAGAAAACACAGACTAAATGAATGGTTATGTTGGTTGCTTCCCATTAGTTAGAAAACATACGAAATAACCATTGACAGGTAACAAGAAGGCAAAATAAACAAAAGGATAACAAGATTATGGGTAACAGACGAAAGTCTTAATTGGGCAGATGCAAAACCCTCATAGACACGAGCAAACTTGACACCAAAAAGCAACACAAGGAGGCAATTGCAAAACTTCGCAGCAAACATCAGGAAGGTAGACACATAAACCTAGAACATATGTAAGACCTACATATGCATGACCTAGAGCAGATGCAAGAAGGTAGACCCAACACATTAGAGCAAATGCATGGATGCAAATACAAAAACCAAAGTAAACGTCAAGGGAACAAACACATTACCCTAGTGCAAACGCAAGAAAGCACACATACCCCTGAAACAGACACAAACCCAAGGAGGGAAACGACACAATGCCATTGCCGAGAATTCAAAATAATTGAGTCTAATTTAAAATTGATTTGTTACATATAATTTCTAAATAAAATTATATATATTTTCTTTCATGGTCATTAAAATATATTACCTAATATTCATGTCCATATACCCCATAATGATACAAAGTCACAAGTGCCGAAATTCCTTAAAATTATAATCCCACCCCAAAACTGGTACTTTGCTATATCAAGTTAGCAACCTGTACAGTTTAATAAACTTTTCTCCAGTCCAATAAAATCTTGAATTTGTTAATATCGAGGTTATGAATGCAAAAATTCCTTCCAATATAGCCAAATTGAGATGTGACACATATATATGTTTCTTAACGTTCTATTTATTTTCTCTGCATAAAAGTAAGAGTTGTAGGATTCATTCATTATCAATTCACTATACTGTACTTACCAGAGCATACATTCCGTCATGACTTATATTTTACTATAAAACTCTGATTTGATAAGTCATCAAAACCACCAAATGTGATGCTTGTGTAATAAAAAAAAGTGATTACTTAATTTTAAGGATTAAAATCATTAAAAAAAATCTAAGCAATAAAAATACTAAAAATTTTGTTTAAGAACTAAATTTAAATTTGTAAAAAGTTTAGGAACGAAAATCATAATTAATCCTTTTTTAATTGATTAGAAGTTTAATTATTAGTAATGAGTTAACTTTCATTAATTTGTAATAAACACTCAGTTATATGAACCTTTATTCATTTTTTATTATTGATTGATTAAATATTTAAAATAATTAAACAAATTACCATATGAACTGAATCTACACAATTATATTGAATTTCACTTAATAAGATTATATTAAATTAAACAAAAATTTAATTAGAATTAGAAATTTAAAATTATTATAATTTTAACAAATTTTAAATAAATAAATTTATGTGTTCATGCCCATTAAGACTTATTATTAATTTAAAAATTAGTTAATATTTCTTTATTGTATAATTTACATATAAAATTTCCTACAAATACAAATTTGCAAGAAATTTCTATTATATGTGTGAAGCATCTAGTGGTCACATTAATTTGGAATTAGCATCTACTTTTGTGTGGAGCAAGCATCTAGTTGACGATTCTGCGTTTAGAGAACACCTACATCTACATCATTTGTTGAGGTCTGTGTTTGCTGAGCGTTCTTCTCTAATTGTCTCTAGATATACCACATGTCTCTTTATAGGTCACATATCTTAATTTTACCATGTGGGTTGTTTGTAGCCTATATATACCTCTATGGATTAGTTGTAACTATGATGATAAACTTTGCACACTTTCACTTCAATGCTTTTATTTAAGTTTCATTTGAATTCTTATGAGCTAGACATGTCAAAAGACATTAATAAATGTTGAAATTTATTTAGAAGTTTTTTGAAGAGAAGTAAAAAAGTGCTTGGTAAATGTATAATTTTGTGTGTTACTTGTTAAACACCTTTTAAAAAAAAAAATAAAAAAAGAAGGAAGGAAAACACACAATTGAATTTAACTAGTCCATTTTTTTTGTAATTACTTTTTAGATGTTTACTCATGTGAAATTATCCAAAATTTTTTATTCTTAAATTTGCAAAAAACAATATAAATACGAAATAATAATACATAACAAAGTTCTTCTAATTATGCTACAAATATATTACTGATAAAAGATAAAATATCAAAGTATTTACAAACAACTCAACTCACAATCCCAATATACCCAAAAAATAAAAATAATTGTCTAATGTTTTTCTCTTCTCCTTTCTCTCTTTCTTTCTTTGGTAGTTGAAATGATTTTGTACTGAATACGTTTTGGTATTCATACATGCAAGTAATGACTTTTAAAAAAAACATACATGCATGTAATATTTATAATTCTATTTCCATCCATCCATTATTGTTATTATTCCACATTTACATTGTTCTTATAAATTTGATTATAAGAAATTCTACATAATTTTACAAAAAGTAAACATTCAAAAAGTTATTAAAAAAAGGGCTAGTTAAATTCAATTCCAAATTTTCTATTTTATCCTTTTTTTTTTAAAAAAAAGGTGTATAACAAGTAACACACAAAATTATCCATCTAGCAGTTTTTGAACTCTCTTTAAAGAATATGAGAATAAATTTGAAAATTTATTAATGTCTAGCTGATAATAGGATTTAGAGAGAAACACGCCTCTCCTTTATTTTTGCTCCACATTTACTTATGTTCCAGTATTTTTCCAACACTAATGAAATAAAATTGACAACCCACCCGTCTTTGTTGGACCGGAACTCTCGTTTTTTTCTTGTACGTACAAAAGATTTCGGCAATATATATATATATAGTATCCCTAAGCGTAGGGCCCTTCCATATCTAAAATATATCCCTCTTTTAATTGCATATATCTGAGAAGAGAGAATCACACTCTGTAATTTTCTGCTGATTTATTGATTCAAAGTTTCTCGGTCTCAATCTTGATCCTTTTAATTGAAATTAACATGACGAATGAAAGCAAGGTTAGAGTGTTTCTTCAAAATTTGCTAATACTTGCAGCCATCCTACTCCATTCAACAACATGCATTAGTGCTCAGGAAGTTAGTAAGTGGAACAAATCTTTTGATTCATGCTTTGTGGATGAATTTGATGTGATAATTAATGATCATGTATATATGGTTATGCAGAGGATGAGCATGAGTTTGATTACATAGGAGGGAGTCCGAAGGGTCCCTCACACTGGGGGGAACTGAAGAGGGAATGGGCAGCATGTAAAAATGGCAAAATGCAATCTCCAATTGATCTGTCAAACCGCATAATGACGGTGGTGCCAGAGTTACGAGGGATAAAGAAACATTATAAACCTCAGAATGCCATGGTCAAGAACAGAGGCCACGATATTCAGGTGATCAATCACTCATCACAATATCTGAAAACCTCAAACATATTCATGCTTCAAACATTTGATTTTGTGTTGAAATAAAAAGGAATACAAACAATTTCATTGTAGCAGTCATGGGTTCCCCTCTCATCTGAAGATGCTCAAGGGTATGATTCTTAAACCCACCTACAATTCAAAGAGAATTGTCTCAGTTCCAATCATGCAATTTGATAAAGATTAGTTCAACAGTTTCAAACGCCAATGAATTTTCTCTTTCTTTATGTTTTATTTACGTAAACTTTTTCTTTTTCATCACATTCCTCACCTTTTGCTTTTTTTTTTTTTTATTTATCTGCTTCTTCTATTGATTATTGTTATTTTTAAAAAGATGAAAATTTAGTTTCTTAAACAATACGGGTTTTTCTCGTCAAAATTAGACCGAAAATGAGGTGATACCTGCCGGAGTGAACATGACTATCATCTCTATAAGAAAAACAACAATGACTTAAAATAATCAATAAAAATTAATTTATATTATAACGACCCAAATTCAAGGTCTTGACAAGCCTAACAAATATAGCATTACCTGATGAGTAATCTTGCAAAATTAACATACTACCAAGATTCTACAAAAGTTTGGGAAGAGTCTTTTATATATTTTGGATATTCCAAAACATCTTATCAATATAATTCACCTACCAAAGTTTCCAACAACATCGTACCTTTGCAAATTAATATCAAATATACAATATCTAAATATAAGCTCACATAACTAGACTTCTTATAGTTGTAGAATGTACAAATAGTTTCAAAATAACATCAAATGGTTGTCAACACAAATGATATCTAAAAAAAACAATAGAGTTGGAATAAATGAATATGCAAGGAGTTTACTACTCAACTCCTTGGGAATTTGGATGAAACATAATACAAACAGGTAAGTCACAAAGACTTAGTGAGGATTTAACAACTATCATGAACTAGAAGGGAAACATAACAACACACAAGTTCAATAAATCTTACGGTCTCAAGTAAGTTATTCCTGGTATCTAAGAAGTTATGTTTATCATAACCAAAACAATAACATATATGTATCATATATATGCTAAATAAGCAAAATTGAAATGAAATACATTAACATAACTCATTAAATATAAATACAACAAGGATCAATCCTGATAGAACTAAGAGACCCCTTCATAATTGAGATATTATATTATGGATTTAAAATAATATTACACTGAAATTTAATAACATCTTTTCATTTATATATAACTTTTAAAATAGTAATTAGAGCAAACTTACCATAAATTACTATCATAAACTGAAGGTTGTGATTAATGGTTACTGTAAATAGTTTTACACTAATAGTGAATACTAATTAAACTCTTTTATAAATATATATATATATATATATATATATATTATATTATATTATGATTCAAATTAGTTTGATTACTTACGCCTTAATTAAGATGTGAAATGTCAATAAATTTACGTGACGGGTGCAGGTGCAATGGGAGCAAGATGCGGGATCTATAACCATCAACGGCACTGAGTTTTTTCTTCATCAATGCCATTGGCACTCTCCTTCAGAACATACCATCAATGGCAGGAGGTTTGTTTTTCTTCAAAATCATTCTCTTTTATTTTCATTCTTTTATAAGATTGACTCGTTTTAATTTGTTTTGTTCTAACTGGCACTATCTATTATTCTAATATAATCTAAAGTACTATTATTACATTATACTTTTCAAATTTCTTAAAATTTTATTAAAAATCACTTTATTCTTAAAATTAAAAAATATTTTTAGTTCATAAAATTAATTTATTTTTTTACTAACGTTATTTGTTTATAAGTTTTAGTTTATTTAGTTTTGTTGATGTATTTAAAAATTAAAAATTAAAGGGTTAAAGTTAAAGAGAATAATTCATAAATATAAAAAAATATGTTTTGTGTCAGGCATTTTTTAGTCCATGTAAAAGAAGTAAGAATTAAAATTGAATCAAGGATTAAAAAATATATTTTTGAATTTTAAAGATTAAAATATTTTTTTATAAAATTTTAAGTACAAAAAAAACTTATGTTAAAATTAAAACAATCGTTACATAAACATTATTTCAAGCATAAAAGTTAAGCCTTTTGGTGCTGTTTTTTTATTTAAAATTGAAATTTTGCCTTCACAGTTAGTGCTGACCTTTTCATCGGATTCGTTGTTGAGGTGAAATCTCAAGTTAATTTTAATTAAAAAATAGAGTTTAATTTTCTAAAAGAAAAATAAAGAGTTTATTGATCTCTGAAAATATAAATAGTTTTACTGTACACCTAAATTTTGCCCTAATTAAAAACTGGAATATTAGGTATGACTTGGAGCTCCATATGGTTCACGAAAGCAAAGGCATAGCCCAAAAAAAGGAGATTGCTGTTGTTGGAGTTCTGTTTCAGATTGGTCGGCCCGATCCTGTTCTCAATAAGGTACATTTTGTTTGATTATTCAGAACGTTGGAATGAAATGGAAAGATACAATAGTATAATAGGTGAACTTAATTAGGATATTAATTTAGCTGAATAATAAGTATGCTTTGAAATGGTTTCAGTTATCAAAATTCATAGAAACCATGAAGGGTGTAAAACTAGAAAAGAGCATTGGGGTGTTTGATCCCTCAGAAATTAAGTTGGGTGGCAAGAAGTACTACAGATACTTGGGCTCCCTCACTACCCCTCCTTGCACTGAAGGGGTCATCTGGATTCTTAATCAAGAGGTACTATAATTTCAAACATAACCTAATTCAAATGCCTTTTTCACTAATTGCAATATAATATTCTCACCTTACTTGTTTTGCACCGCTTTACTCTTTCATCATTTTTCTCTTTTTGTTGCATACATCTCTTACTTTACCATCTTCACTTCTTGTCTTTATTTGTTTAAAAATGTCTATATATTTCAATATTGCCTAATCAAACAATCCTTTTCTTCTTTTTGCATTACTAAAAAAAACATTTATCACTTAAAATTTAAATATTTTAGATTATGTTATTTAAGGAAAAAAATTATAATAACTTAAACAGAGATAGTCTGTGACTGAACTCGTTGCATTGTATCAGATAATGAGTGTGTCAACGGCGCAAATCCACTTACTTAGAAAGGCTGTCCACCAAGTAAGTATTCTATTTTGATTGGATTTTATTGCATGATTAGTTAATGAAAAAACATATAAATTGATGTTAATAATGTTGAACTATTTGTTTTTGAGGAAAATAAAAAACTAGGGATAGCAACTTCAACCATCTCTAACATGTGAGTCACTCTATGCAGCATGCAGAGAAGAATTCCAGACCTGTACAACCCCCGAATAGACGAAGGATAGAACTCTGTACAGATGCATGATGTCCCAAAGAAGAAGGAATTATAAATTAACCACATCATTTATTTATCTGTTAAAAATTCTTTGATTATAATTATAAATAATGTTCCTAGCATTTTTCTTTGTATTCCCCTTTCTTGCTATATCATTATAATTACATATTTACTCACTTTCCTTGTTCCAATATTGCATAGTTTTTCGATAAATATAAATTATTTTTGTTGCAATTTTTCCTTCAACAATCAGCAAAAACATATATTAATAATATAGGTATAAGTGGTATCGAACCCAAATACAAAAGAAGACTATTGAAGAAACATAAATATACTAGCTGAGAAAACACAGAGTAAATCAATGGTTCTGTTGTTTCTTCCCAATTAGTTATAAAACATACAAAATAACCGTTAACAGGAAACAACAAGGCAAAATAAATAAAAGGGTGGCAGGATTACGAGTAACAGACGAAAATCCTAATCGGGCAAATGCAAAATCCCATAACAAACACAAAGCAGACTCAACACTCCAAAATAGACACAAGGAGCCAGTCACAACCTCGTAGCAGACATCATGGAGGTAGACACATAAACTCAGAGGAGACGCATGACCCGAAAGCGAATGCAAAAAGGTAGAGCAACACCCCAGAACATATGCATGGATGCAAACCCAAAAAATATAGTACACACCGGGGGAGTAGACGCGTTACCCTAGTGCAGACGTAGAAAGGTAGACGCATACCCCAAAGCAGACGCAGACCCAAGGAAGCAGACACAACAATGTAATTATAAAAATAATTGATTCTAATTTAAAATTGGTTCGTTACATATAAAATTATACATTTTCTTTCATGTTCCTAAGATTCATGTTCACATGCTATATATATTTTTATTTTGTTTCTAATACATATATTCCAGTTTGTAACTCATAACTACACCCTTATTATTAGGCAGCCAATGTAATCATTCATGGCCTTAGAATTCATCATTGTCATCCTCAAGTTCCAGGAATGGTAATGTGTCGTCATGGAAAGGTGATTTCTTTAGGTCAAGTTGATGGAGATGCAATAAGATTGTTACGACTTCAAAGATTTAAGTTGATCACAATACATTTTATGATGGTCAAGGTGGTCTTGTTGATGTCACAGGTGGTTCCACTAATGTGACTATCTCCAACAACCAGTTTAGGAATCAAAACAAGGTTATCCTTCTCGAACATAACTATGGGTATGTGCAAAATAAGAACATGAAGATAACTGTTTTATATAATTATCTTGGACTTAATTGTCATCAATACATACCAAGGTAAACAATGTCTCAACTAATCCTGCATTGCAAAAGTACATTGTTAAAATACATGTATCAAGGTTTTAATTGTTTCATTAATTTAAAAAATATAGAATTTTCCATGGGTATGCACATGTTGCAAACAGTCTTTACATGGGATAGGTGCAGTATGTCATTGGTGGAAGTATGGAACCTAGTCTTAAAAGTGAATCAATCCTCTTCATAGCACCAACGTGACAACATAAGGAGGTAATTTGTTCAAACAATTAAACTACCTAATTAAGAAAGTGCTTACTATTTTTTTTATCTTATCTTTAACATTAAGCAGTGAAATTAAATATTAACAAAAACAATATATTAAGTATAGCAGTAAACCTAATTTTAGTAAGTTTAAAAGTTAAACTATGTCTTACGTAGAATGTGTTCATGAAAAAAATATATGCTAATTATATAACCTGTGCAGGTAACATGGAGAAAAAGTAGTAATGGAATAAAAGACATGGAAATTTTATTCAGTTGGGGATGCTTTTGAAAATAGAGCTTCCTTCATCAAAACACAAGGTGGACAAATACCAAATTTAAATTATAGCTTTGAACAAAGTTTTAAAGTTTTTGAAGCCAAATGTGTGATATCGTTAACAATCTTATCTGGATTGCTACGATGTAGTAAAAACTCTATATGTTAAGTGTGTATTTGGGGTCACCTTTGCAATAATGTATACTCATATTTTCACATTATATTAAATAAAGAGGTTGATGCTAAAGTAAATGGTCTTAATGCATTAAGAAAACAGGATTGAAGCATGGTTAGAATAAGTAGCAGGAGTATAGGATTCAAATTGAGTAAATGATGATAATTTTCTTATGTATTGAAACTCAATTGTTTATACATTGAGAGTAAAATAATAAATATTTTGCACATATAGAAATATTATATTTTTTTAGGAAGTATGATTAAAGGTTGGACTTGAGACATGTAATATGACGATTCATGCTCCTAAGAGTTAAAAACTTTATTACTATTATTCATCCAAAGAAAGTTTATTACTAATATAATGAGTACTAGAAATATCTATGAGGAAAATACAAATCCAACTAATCAATTGAAAACATATACCAAGAAAAAAATAACAGTAACCATTTGTTACCTAATAAAAAACAATCATATCTTTAAAAAAATTGGATATGCAACATTTTAATTAATAAACAATTATAATAATTAAGAGTTGAATCAACTACAGTGTCAATTAAAAAATGATGGATAATTAAGATTAGAATTTCAACATTAAATCAATATTCTAAAAATCTTATTGAACTGGTTGATTCAACAAAAAGTAGAAACTAGTCATATCACTTATTTAAGTCATCACTTATTGGATTGGTTTCATATGGTATGATCCGGACAATTTTATGGCCAAGTAGATCAATAAATTAATATGACTCATACTAGTTTTAGTACTTTTTCAATGTTACAAGTCTTTTCCACTATCCAACATACTAACACAACTTTCTATGACTGTTGCATAATGTATGTGTTTCTATGTTTAAGTTAATGTAATTGAAAAGTTAGGGAGGGTTTGCTTTGAAAATGTTGCCTAAACAAGTATTATTTATTAGTTCCATATACTTAGAACGTTATTTCAAACATACCTTACACCATTGCTTTGTTATTTGAAGAAAATATGAAACTCAAAATGTTTTTGAAATGGTTAGGAAAACCATGTTTCCCTTAGTTGAAAGGGATATTTTTTATTTACCACTAGATCAACAATTGGATATAGCAAATGCATGACATATTTTATTTATTTACAAGATGTTTATATTTAAAATTTTGACATTTGTTAATAATATATTTAAATTAATATGTTTTTATTTTTGAAATTTTTGATAGAATTGTGTTATTTTTTAAAATTTGTATTTTTATTTTTTTTTCTTTATGCATATCTACACTTTCTTTTTTCTCTCTATCACTCATCAATCTTGGAGTGAAACCCTTATCCTCATCTACTATGTCAAATCCTTTGAGTTCATGTTGGATGTTTCATTGGCATGAAACCTTGACGGAGATCCCAAAACCACCCATGAATGTTGTAAAACTCCAACTTTATGGAGCAGTCTAATGATCATCAAGTCATTGATATTCCAACATCGGAATGGTCATTGACGTGGCCAACTCTAACATTTCGATTCAATTATAGTAACGAAAGAAATATCTGAAAATGGGAGAGACTAGGATTTGCAAGGAAGATGTTAATACTTGATCATTTCTTGTTTTATCCCTTGATGCAAACGCTAGGACATTACTCCTATTTATACTAATGGCTCCTTCTAAACCATGGTTAGGACTTTGCCAACACAAATATAATCTCACAGTTATAAATGACTTTCTAGAACTTTTTCACAAATACAAGCTTGCTAACACATTTTAGATCATTCTAGATGTTACTCTAGAAGTATGTTCTAAATAGGTTTTTCTAGGAGATTCTTCTACACTTGGGATTTATAATATCTCCTAGAATTTTCTAGAATATGGGTTTCTTCTTAAAGTAAGACCCAAAATCAAGTTTATATATCAACACCCCCTCTTAAACTTGATTTTTTTTACTCCAATTATACTTTTGAACATGGTAAATTATTCCTTTTAAATTTAAATCTTTTTTCTTCTTTTTCATTGACCTCACAGCCTTGTGGTTGTTCAATGTAGATTTCTTCTTCAAAGACTTAACTGAGGAAGACATATTTCATGTCTATTTTATGTATCCTCCAATTATTTTAACTAGTTCTTTTTTTATGGTTTTACTATAACAATCTTACCTTCTATCTTTATACTTGTCCTTTCTTCTTAGCTTTGTACACTCATTTCACACCAATCGCTTTATGTGCCTTTGGAAGAGAAACTAGTTCCCATGTATCCTTCTATTTTATTACTTTGATTTCTTCATTCATAATGTTTTCCCAATCCTTGTTTTCTATTACTTCTTAGAAGTTTATGAGCTCACAATTAGCAAATAGGAAAAAGAGAGTGAGATTATCTTGATTTTCAGTTATTTCATAAAGTTCTTGTAAGCTCCTGAAATGTGAAATTCTTTCATTTGAAATCTCTTCTTCTTGAGTATTTCTAGTTGGTGAAACAGTTAGGGTAAGAGGCCCTTCTCTGGCTTGGTCACTATTGTATGTCTTCTTCTTCAAAACATGGAACGAAATTGTTGTTTTCATCACATGATCCTTAACCCATTCGTCTTCATTAAAAATAACATTCTGGCTTATGGCACTATTCCTTATATTTGGATTGTAAAGCTTATAGCCTTTGGAATTGGAGTCATAACCAATGAAAATGTATTTCTAACTTTTGCCATCCAACTTGTTTCTTTACTCATCCAGGTGTAGATGAGGGATGCTTCCAAAGACTCTCAGATGGGAAATTCCAGTTTTCTTTCATTCCATGCTTGTTGTGGTCTTTTTCCCTATACACTTCTTGTTGGAGATCCATTGGAGAGATAAATTGCACAAGAAATTTTCAAATAGCAAGCATTCAACTTATATAAGGTTCTGAAAATATAATTCTAACTTCAAACCCTAAAACATTCTACTTCTCTATCTATAATACTTAATAATCATCACACCCTATAATCGCAATGATAATCATCAATCTTCTCAATGGAAGAAAACACACAATCACATATATTCTTGTGTTTATAGAGCAATTCAAATAACATAGAAGTCTCTCAATCATCACATGAATTGATCATATATTTTAGAGTTATTTATCATTTAATTATCCATAAAATTCATTTATAGAAGCAAATAAATAAGTCAATTGCATAAAACTTAATTCCTACGGAGGCTTAGGGTTCACCTCCAATACTCTATTTCTTATATATGGACTCAACTTTAACACATGGGGCTAATAAATTATTTCCATTACTTTGTTCAAGGGTACTAATCTTTAATGTATAAAAAGGGAAAACTTATGCCAACATAATTCTTACATCCAAATAAGTCGATAGTGCACATGTACTCCCAAATCTAACAAAATAAATTCATATACACATTTAATAATTATTCATGAGTATCAACCACACCTAAATGTTAATTTCTCTTATGTCTCATTCAGACACATCTCCAATTAAAAAGATAAATTATTACATTAGACCAACCACACATAAATTCTAATTTGTCATACCATTACATCGTATAAAATATAAAACTCCAATTACATATGTACACACAGTCATGCACAAAATATGTTTCAACACTCGCTGCGAGTATTCATAACCCTTCAATAGAATACATAATACCTGTTAAAGATTAAGAATTGCTTCCCTATCCATTTTCCCTACACATGGCACATGAGAGATAATTTCTCACCCCCTTACCTCGAATGATGATCTTGGATGCAAAAGATGTTTATTCAAGTTCTTCAATGTTGTGTTCCTCTATCTTCCTTGACAAGGTTCTCTACGCAGCTTTCTCTCTAATCTCCAAAGTCAAAAATGTGAAACTATAGCGCAATCACCTAACTCATCTGAATTACTCTAGGTTAATAGTTGGATTGATATTTTTAACATTAGACCCAAACTTAATCTTTAGACATTTATTTTATTTGTTTATTTTATAAAATCAATTCTTAATTTATTATAATAAATCCAAATATTAAATTAATTTAACCTATTAATATAAATTACATTTTTTATTAATATTATATTTTTCTAAAAAAATGGTATGTTACATTAGTACCATTCACTGTCTTCACTTTTTTCATTCTTTACACAAGCCATCAATAAGGTATCACTTTATTTACTTGTTTCTTCAACATAGTTTGCCTTCTTTTCAACTTTATTTTTTTTAGTCCACTACATTTGAAAGTGTAATGTGAAATGTTACAAACAATTGTAACATTTCACATTAGACTTGTCATGCCTTTATCTTGAGTAGCCTTGCACACAACCTCATGTTAAGCTTCCTTCTCTTTGGAAGTTGTTATTATTATCATAGGACCTGATGAAGATTCATCTTGCTCCCTAGATCTTACTTCCATGAAAATGCTAGATTAAGTGAAATAGAGGATGGAAAGATGGGGAATGGGGTGAACACGCTACTCTCAAAGATGAGAGATAAGTGGGAGATGCTTGCCACAAGGAAGGATCCTTGATAAAAGCTAGAAGGCATTCTCTTCCAAAGGAGAGAAGCTAACAGCCAAAAGGGAGAGTCATTCTCTCACTCAAGGCTTACAATCAAGCAAATGCTCAATCTATTCACTATGATCCAAAGATGATTACATGTAGGTGATGAGTCCTATATAGAGGCTAGAGGGGTGGGTTAGGCTAACTACATAATGGTTAATCTAACCAAGATTAGGCTAACTCTAGCTGAGTCACATCTAACCATGATAAGCTAATTGATCATGTATGACCAATAAAAAATAAACCCATAATTTATTTTAGATACATTTGGTGTGGATAATAAAAAGGGGTGACAAAGAGTAGTCATGTTTAAAGCATGACT
Source organism: Psophocarpus tetragonolobus (assembly GCA_037954015.1). Taxonomy (NCBI): domain Eukaryota; kingdom Viridiplantae; phylum Streptophyta; class Magnoliopsida; order Fabales; family Fabaceae; genus Psophocarpus; species Psophocarpus tetragonolobus. The sequence continues at coordinate 39,170,814 of CM075692.1, forward strand.
AGGGGGTGATGCCTAACATAGAAAAGGGTAGGAATAATAGTCATGCTTTATGCATGCTTCGAAGGGGTGTGCTCTTAGAAAAGGGGTGAGCATAACACATGTTCATCTTCTCTAAAAGCTAGTTCAATCTAGCATACCCTAGCATGATGACTATAATACTCTAGAAAATAAGGGATTAGCTAAATACAATGGTAAAATGAAAAGGTTGACTTTAGGATTCAACCTACTAAAAGTAAAAGTAAAAAAAAAAATACAAAGAAAGTCTTAATTCTAATTTATATGATGAAAGAAAGAAAGTTTTTCATGTATCATTCCAAGGGGTCTTGGGTTGTATTGCATCATCTCCTCTCCATTAAAAGTAATAAGCAAACATTTCTTATCAATAAGGGATGGAGTAGGAACAAAGGAATCCTTTTGCGGGTTGGGGTAGTAAAAGGTTGCACCATAAAAGATTTCAAGATGAAGGTCATCTTGGTGCTTTTCCTTCCACTGAGTAGATCTTCAATTCTTCCTTGATGTGAGAAGCCTTGACCCAAGAGGATTGAAATGGTGATTAGGGTCTAGACTTGGTGTATTAGAGAATTCCTCCCTAAAGTTATGCTCAAGTTGGACTTGAAGTTGTGGTCAATGTGCTCAAAAGGTTTAAGCACAACCTCAGATTCAACTTGTTCATTCTCTAAGGGTTAGTGGGAGAACTTCTCTATATAAAGAACCTTCTTTAAAGTCAAAGGTGGCTCTTCCTTAGGTTTCTTCTTGCTACCAACAACCTTATCTTCATTTGTTCCCTTTTCTCTTATAGGGATGGCAATGAGGCAGAGCCGGTGCAGGTTTGGTTGGCCTTCCTCGTCCTTGTCCCAGAAAAGTGCAGGGAGGGTTTGGGTTTTGGTATAAAAAAAGTGGGTATGAAATTTCAATCCTGTCCCTGTTGAGTATTTTCAGGTTTGGGTACCTCTGCGGGTGTCCGTTATATTATTTTTTACAATTTAAAGTTACTTATTTATTATTAAATAAATTATATATATTAAGTTATTAATTATATGTTAATTTAAAAAGTATATAAAGAATATTAAATAACAAGAAATTAGAAATTAAAGTTTAAGAATTAACATTTTTAATTAAATATATAACTTTAAACTTATTATATAATTATTAAAATTATAACGAGGCAAGTACAGGGCGAGTAGTCACATACCCATACTTATACTCATACCCAATTCATCATATCGGGTAATACTCATACCTGTACCGATACCCAGTCAAAACAAGTAATACCTATCAAAGTTAAGGTTGTTTCAGGGCGGTATCCATGAGTATAGGTATTTTTTCCATCCCTACTCTCTTAATCTTCATTTGCCTTTTATCCTCCAAAACCTAAATAGGAGTAAGAATATATAAAGTAAACATTTTCCCCTTATAAGAGAGAGTGATTTTCTTGGTGATGCCATTATGCAAATTTTTCCTATCATATTGTCATGGCCTTTCCAACAACATGTGACTAGCATCCATAGGGACTATATCACATAAAAATTTATCCTCATAGTTCCCTATGGAGAAGTTAATCTCTACTTACTCTCTTACTACTACACCCTTTTTCATCATTGAGCCTTGATGAGTGCAAATTTTCTATACTACTACTAGAAAATGCACCAGTCTATGTAGTATTCGATAAATATCAGGTTAATTCCATAGGGACTTGATGATACTCAGAAATCTCAACACTTTCTACTCGTACGAACGAAAGATGAAAATTTAACTAACAGTAATAAACATAAAGTAAACAAAGCACAAATAAATAAAATAGGCAGTTACATGTATGAGATTCAGTTGGATTTGATTTCACTAAATCATCTCTGAAGTGTATAAATGAACTTAAAATCCTCGTTCACTACCCATGTTCTCATCATCCATAAAAGTATTTTTAACCTCGATCTCTCGCAAGTAAAGAACTAAGCTATTTAAGTTTAGACTATTGATCCCTCACATAATGTAAAGTCAAATAACTCGCATTAAGAAAATGAGCTTAAGATGACCAATGGGTTTTACTCTCTCTCGAACAATAAACCCCGTTGGGAACTCATCTCGTTTTGCAAGTCAAAATCCTGTCTCGAGCTCATTCAACAAGTAAAATCTACGAAAAATAAAGAAAATAAGGCAAAAGGTAAGGAAGAGTACCAACATTGAATAATAAACTTAGATTAAATAGAATAAAAATACACGAGAGCTCAAACTTAGTTAAATCAATCCCAATAAAATAACAATCTAACTAACCATCGGGATAGATGAACGTGAATGATGGACGCAAGATGGGTCTGGAGCATGTCCTAAGCCAGCAAGGTGTGCACCCATTTCTCATAACAAAAGATGCCTTTTATAACCTCAGATTTGTTCTTGAACGCTAGGTGACGAAGATGTAGGCATTGGGTTTAGGACATGTGGTCTTACTTTACCCGAGTGTCGAGCAACCATCAACATGGGCATTAGGCACCCATAATTCAAATTCTACCTTTCTTTTCCAGGTAGCGTTGGGCGCTCAAATCCTGGTTGCTAGGAACCTGGGCGATGCCACACCCTAATAAACTTAACTTTTCTCTCATTTATTCGGTTCATCTTGTAACCTATCTCAAAACAACTAAAACATGAAAATAAAAGTAAAATAAGCATAAATCTAAACCTAAAACTAAGTTCCTAATGAATTCTAGATTAAAAAGGAAAAGGAAGAAAAAAAGGCTTTAAATGTGAAAGAATTAAGATAACGGCTCTATTTTACCTATGTAAAAATAGTTGATTTAGGCAGTTATCTAGCCTATGCAAAGAGAAAGGTGAAGGATGAGAGTAGTAGTAAGAGCTAACTTTCACTATCCTCGTGCTACAACAATTGCAACATGACCATCCATCCATAATGAGAGAACAAGTTTTTCTCAACATTTTACATCCTGTTTGAAAAACAGCCTCTCTTGTGTTTAGGTGTCTATACAAGGACGGCTTCCAAGAAGCTTTTTAACCTTCAAGAAATCACCACTAGAATAAGTACTCTCTTCGTTTGATTTATTTCTCCCTAATGTCCTTTTTCTTTTGGGGCAATGCAAAGCAATATGTCTCTTATCTGAATACTCAAAACATTTAAGGTTCCTAGAACAATTGTTCAAACTAGTATTGGAGGGTGTCACTCTTGTTCAATGGTTTTCTCTCTATACTTTTTTTTTTTATGAATCTCTTTCGGGGCACTCCTAGAAGGGCATTGCTTTTTTCTAAGATGTCTCTTAGGTTTGTCCTTTCCACTAAAAGAGACATGAAGGTTATGTGGGTTTTATTAGGCTCTTCTAGGTTTCTATAAAGTTTATATATTTCACTATAGGAACTCTCATAGGCATTTTTTTTTTCTTTTTCTTTCTTCTCTTCTTCCCTTCTCTCTTTTCTTTCTATTTCTCTTTTCTCTTCTCTCTTTCCTTTTCTCTTTTTCTTTCTTTCTCACACTCCTCTCTTTCTCTTTTCTCTATAGTTCTTTTCTCTCTTGTCTTTTTCTTTCAGTCTCTTCCCTTTTTGTTGTCTCATTTTCTTTTTCTATTTCTCTTTTTCTCTTATATTCTTTTGTTTTTTCCCTATACTCTTCTCTTTCATTTTCTCTTTTCTCCTCATACACTTTTCTCTTTTTTTAGCTCGGGCTCTTCTTTCTCTTTTTATGCTTTTCTAATATTTTTCTTTCTTTTTCTCTTCCATACTTTTATTAACACATCTAGCATTCTTAGAAATGTTTGAAAATATTATGAAGTGCAAGGATTAGGAAACCTAAGAAAAGGCTTTCATTCTATCATCCTTTTTTGTTTTCTCAACTAAAGTGTCCAGTGCCTTTGGAACTCAAAACACTTTGCTTATATACTTTATTATTTCTTGTTTTACATCTTGATCCAAACTCTAGGACATTACTCGTATTTATACTAGTATCTCCTCCTAAATCAATAATTAGGATTTTGCAAATAGATATCTAATCCAACGATTACAAATAAATTTTTAGAACTTTCTTTACAAATACAAACTTACTCACACATTTTAGATAATTCTAAATGTTAATTTAGAAGTATCTTTACAAATACAAACTTATTGTTTAAATAAAATCCAAAATTAAATTTATATTTCAAACATATGACGTAAATGTGTTGTCTTTATATCGAAAATCAACATCATTATGATTGTCGTCGGCAACAAGTTCATGAAATCATATGACATGCATCACCAGATGTTGTCAAGGGAACAATCACCTGTGACGGTGATAAGTCGAAAGAGAATAGGTTCCCCACTTCAGGGAACACCAAAGGTACATTGGGAAAAAGAGAATTGTCCATCATTATCATCCATAATCCTTTCTATAAGTACGAGTAATTGTTTAACTTAGTTATTGTCAACCATGAACTACCATCATCATTAATAGAAGAAAGCTCAAAATTTAATGTTTTGGTTTTGCTCTGCTTTTAAATCGGAAGTATAGTATATCTCGATTGTAACGTCGTTGCCTTGGCCTTGCATTCCTCTCAGCATGCTGCAAAATTGGCAACGTACAGCTAAATCAATAACAAGTTCTAACTTAAATGTGCTTATGTGAGAGGTTCTTCAATCAATCAATTGAAACTGTCCCTACTGTAACTCAATTATAACTAATTTTATGTTGAGTAATTGAACATTGAGTGACTTACATCGTGCACTGCATCCCTTAAAAGCCTCACTTGGGCTGCCGAAACTGTCCTTATCTGAATAATATAGTTCAAAATTCCAATTCAATTAGACAAAGCACGTACTAATCAAGACAAAGAAGACCAAAGCAAAATTTAATGAAAAAAAGAGTATAACTTGGTTCAAAAAAACATTTTACATGACTAAACTTTTATAAATTTAGGAGGTCAAATTAAAACAAAAATACAATTGATATTAGTGCCTTGCAAAATTATATTTTAGACAGGGAAAAAAACCTTTTTGGAAAGAATATATATAGTTAACAGTTAGCAGGAAAAAGCAAGTAGTTTATGCCCCCCATTTTTTGTGGTAAATTTTTAAAATGTTTAAAATAATACTGTTTTGATTTTTAATTTAAGACATTGTTATTAAAAATTAATTCTATTAAAATTTTTTTTTAAAGACAACTCAATCATTGAAGATGAACATAGGAGGTAATAATCAGTTATCAGTATTTACAATTGGTATTTAGAATTGGAGACCAATAACTAGTCGAAAGTAATGATTGATAATTGACGGTTGAAAATAACTGTCAGTGATGACCAATTGGAGGTGATCGTCACCAACCGTTAGTTAGAATAGGGAAAACTATTTTAAAAATATCTTCAAAACCATTTTATTTTTAAAATACATTTAAAAATAAAAATCAGAAACTCAAAACTTCTTTAACTTTATAATTTGTACCTTTCTGTCGATGTTCCATATGACACCTTCAGTGCAAGGAGGAGTGGTAAGCGAGCCTATGTATCTGTAATATATGTTGCCTCTTGTTTGTATTCCATAGGGATTTGTTTCTCCAATTTCTCTTTCTACTTCTTCATCCACCAAGTGTTTTATGTCTTTCTCCAACTGAATTTCAAATACTTATTATTTATATATATATATATATATATATATATATATATATATATTGTATATAATATGATGGAAATGAAGAAAACCACAAAATATTGAATTGGAAAATTTTGTGGAGTACTTGATTAATGACCTCACCTGAGAGAGAAAACGATCAGGGCGATGACCAATTTTATAGAAAGCACCAACCACCAAAATCTTGTTTTCTGGACTTACGTGCACCATGTGCATCTCTAAGTCATACCTATTGCATTAGGGGGGAAAACATACTTCACATTATTGACCCTCTCTGTCATTTTTATATAATACTGTAAAAGTTAGACAAAAAGTTTACTTGCTCCAATTCAGATATTATGTAATTCCAACTGTTATATTACAAATTTAATTGGTGAACTAATATTTGATTAAGATGTCTCACCAGTTTAATATATATGTGCTTCAATTTTTCATTTTTTTTTTATTGATATCTCTATAAAATAAAAGCATGCACCAATTATCTCATCATATATGCTTTATATAAAATATCATTCCTAAATTTATGAGCAAGAAAGAAGCAGAGACAGACTTCCTGCCATTGATGGAATGTTCAGAAGGAGAGTGCCAATGACATTGTTTCAGAAAGAATTCAGTTCCATTGATGTATATTGAGCCTGCATCACCCTTCCAATATACCTGCAACCGCATACAGCACCATGCATATATGATTATTATTATTATTGTTTCAATATTCATGGTGTTGTGGTTACTTTCTTGCTTTGTTCGAATTAATTAAGCACCATATATATTAATTACAGATCTTACATGTGGCCACAAATTCGATTTAATCATAAACACCAGATTTATCAATACCATTGGTAAAGTATCATACGTGTGTCTAATGATCTATCATACACGTAACCAAAATGAAAGTCAAACGTATGGATGATATCATACAGCTAGTAGAAAAATGAATATTATTTCGTATTAAGAAGAGTTTACTTTTAAAATTGTATGATGTTGTTTTGAATTAATATAGAGATTTTAAGAATTCCCAACAAACGCTTGTATTAAGAAGAAAATATATAAAGAAAGACAGTTGAGATAAATTTAATTAAAAAAAATCTAATAGCTAACACACTCCTTAAAATACATTTCTATCAGTTGAAATCATATTTGTAAGTCTTGCTTATTATTTAACGATTCATTCTTCTAATTTTCAAGAAGAGTATGCCTTAGAATTAGAAAGATACAGAAATCTGTGTATTAAGGAAGAAATATGGGGGTAATAATAATGCGTAGGAGAAAGATACTGACAGCAATATCATGGCCCCTGTTGATGATGGTGGCATTACAAGATTCGTAATAGGCCTCAAGATGTGGACAGCGAGGGATAATTTTAACTCTGGCACATGACAAGTCTATGGGAGATTGCATGTTTCCATGTTTACAAGCTGCCCATTCTTTTCTCAAATCTCCCCAGTGACGAGGCCCCTTCTCACTTCCTGCAATATAATCGAACTCTCTCTCGTCCACTGCACACATTTTCATTATTTCTTTAATAATCATTACCTTTTACATAGAATTAAATAAGCAAGTTTAAGCCTGGAATTACCAATTTCTTCAGCTTCTTGAGCTCTTGTTGATTCTGAATCTAACAAGATCATCAAAACCACCAGTAGCAAAGTTGTAATTGTGTGTGTATTAACTACTCTTTGAACCTTCATGCTTGTTAATTAGATGTCAAAAGGAATTACAGTGACTAGGCAGTGGCCTAAGTAAAAGTTTGGTTGTGTATACAATATATGGTATAGGAATCATTGCATCAATATATAAAATTCAATAAATAGGAGCTATAGGCTTGGTCCAAATTATCTTGCCTTATTATAAATACTCATCAATGGAAATGGTGCTAAAGCATCCACCAAAAGTTCTTTCAAGAGGAAAAGTAAACGAGTACGTAAAGAGATTTATCATTCATTTATACAAAGAAATAAATATGAGGTACGTTGGCACAGTGAATTATTGTATTCACAAAAATATTACTAGTTATAAATTTGCACAGTGAAGAGACAAAAAACTCTATTATAAAATATTTCATTCTTTAAAAAAAAAAGTAAAATTAAAGGTCAGTTAATTTACCAACACATAACATTGTGTGACATGATGACTTAGTATAGGTTTAATTCTTTAAAAATGTAGTTACCCACTCAATCCCTAATTTCTGCATATAAAAAATATTTATGAAAAGAAATCAACTCTTTAAATAAATCTCAATATTTCAACTGAACAGTCTTGATTTTTTAATATAGAGAATAGTATTGGTCTCGCAGAAGAAGATCCTTAATTAAAAACCAACAAAAATTAAAGGCTAAAATAAAGAAAATTAAAAAAACTACGTAAGGCAGGACATAATAATTTAACACACTGACTTGCTTCTACATAAGTTTTCTTTGGTGAATCTTTCTTCTACATAGTTGACAACAATATAGCATTAACTAAAAATTAAAGTGACACCATAAATAATATAACAATAATTAATATATATATACCACCAAATATTAATTTTATTAGTTTTTATTAGAATAATAATTGTGTTATTTCAAATGCATGTGTTGCCTCCTAATTACACCTAAGGCAATTTCTACCTTGTCTTTCATCATTTAATAGGTATTAATACTCTCTCTTTTTTAACCAATCAAATTACAAATTTTATATTTATTTTTTTATAAATTAAAATAAATTTTATTTATATATAAATCCTTAACAAAATATTTTACTATTTTGAAAAGATATAGATTAAAATAACTATTTTAAGGAAGTTGATAGTAAAATAATTTTTTTAAAGAATTTATGCATAAATAAATAAAATTTATTTTCATTTATAAAAAAAATAAAAAAAAATTGTAATTTAATTAATTAAAAAAATATTAATATCTTTTAAATTATGAAATACACCTTAAACTCTCCTAGTAATTATTATCCATAATAGAATTACTATGTATCACAACTATTGTTTCCTGAAATGCGTGTAATAAAGAGAGTATCTGGGTTGGAATTCAACCCAAGGCCAACCAGTGTTTGAAAACTTTATGTCTTGCTCAGGTGGTTTTTATTTTAAAATTTATAAAATAAAAATATTTTTTTATTTTAAATTTATAAAAAAATATTTTTTAAAATATGGTTATTAAATCTTAATCTATTAGAATTATTTCTCCGTCGCGACCGATTAACCGCTCATAATCGGCGAACCATTTTAGTGAAATATATTTATGTTTTTAAAATGTATTAAAAAAAACTATCTGAAACTGAGATTAATTTTTCTGATTAACGTGATGTATACTACTATATACTATCCAAACATATGTTGTAAATCTATTTTGTTAGTTTTCAAAATTATTGAAATTATATGAGCAACTTGAAAAAAAAATTATAAACCATTAACTAATTTGGCTGATTTTTATCAAGAAATGACCTCTATATATTATTATACATATATTTAGATTATTATAATAGTGAAATACATAATTCTTTTATTTTCATTAGAGACAAATGAGATATTATTGTTAACAAAAGAATTAAATTATTTTGTGATAGTGATATAATTATGTATATTAGTTATATATGTTACTTTTGAGAGTAATTTTTTTTGTTTTGTTTTTAATTTTCAAACAGGTAGTCATCAAACAAAATAAATAAGAATAAAATTAAAAATCAAATAGACATTCAAAGGATGAATTCTCTTTATATATACTTGGAGAGAGTTATCTCTTTATATTTTTAAATAAAAATAAAATGGAAGAAAAAAGTTAAATAAAACAAAAAATAAAAAGAGAAAAAAAAAGTTAAATATGTTTTTAGAAGAAAAAATTTCATTAATAAAATAGACGAAGAAACAATATGTGACTACCTCAAATCACAAGGTACAGTTCTAGAACCCACATTTAAAGAAAAATTACACTCATTCAATACAAAAACAACAATCCGTAACTCATTCAGCATGATAATTGGATACAAGTTTCCTCATACAATATCATTCCCAAAAAGGCAATTGAATAGTCTAAACAACTTCTTGAATATCCACTTGATGTGAAGTGAAAATCGTAACATTTCTAGTCTTTCAAAATTATCAAATCCCTGCAAATCACACAAAAGATTAAGCTTTTTTACTTGCCTTCGTGCTGCCAACTAGCCCTCTAAACTGGTAACAATGCTCACTGGCCCTAGTTGTAAATGCCGTAGAGATTCTCCACCAGTTGCAGATCACATACCATACATTATTTGAGATATCACAAGTAAATAGGAGATGAGGTCCTATTTCTTCAACATTGTCACATAATCCACAACTTACTTCCCTCCCAAAAAGAATGACTAGTCGCCTCAATAGATTGTTTATGGGTGGCAGCTTGTACATATCTAATTGCCAAACCAGAAACTGTACTTTTACTGTCACTCCCTTCTTCTACATCCACTTGAAGAACGACTGAGATTGATAATGATCAGTCTTTGTCAATACCTTGTATCCAGACGACACTGAATACTAAGTAAACTCTTCTACTTCCCACACCCACCTATATGGTACACCCTCTAAGACAACAACCCCATCAAGACATCTTTCCAAACCAACGATCAACTCCTCCTCCCAAACAAATAGCCTACACCTTTACTTCCATTCCCACCCATCCCCTACACCTTTCATCTCTAAGACTGATATTGTAGGGTTTTGAGCTAAACCATTCAACCTCGAATAGGCATTAAAAAGTTTCTATTCACCTAGTCATCTATCCTCCCAGAACAAAACCTCATGACCATTCCCTAAGTCATCATGCCTCACATTACCATACCACCATCCTCCTACCCTCACCCCCTAATCAATGAAGTATAGGTCCCTCCACCATCTAGAACAATAATTACCACTAGCCAAAAAGAAATTAAAATATAACATGTAATTGGTGGTTAATGTTTAAGTAGTTACTAGTTATCTAAGGACAAAATGTCCAATTAAATGTGTATGCCAAAATGAAGTATTTTCTACTATAATAGTTGTATTATATATATATATATATAATAGATTATGGATATAATACAATATGGTGTGTCAGACCTCGAGAATTATACCTCTTACATATGAGAAATTAGAGGGAGTAGATAGAATGCAACGATAGTTACACCCTTAGTCCCTTACTGTGGGCTAAAGCAATAAGAAAAAAAGAAGTAGCACTCTGATAACATTACATGTGTGTTCTTTGATTGGTGTAGTAATTATCAATTGTGTTTTTTGAATATAAGGTAATTATTTAAGGAGACTTTTTGGGTGATATGCTTACTGTTACATTTGATTTTTTAGATACTGAGTAGACATTCATTTGGTTATCTTTTATATTGGATGGATAAGATAGTTTAAACTTTTTGTTTCTCCTTTTACTTTTATAAATATAATATACTACTATATCTACCTTTAAAAAAATATTTACCTTTAAAAAAAAGAATCTGAAATAATGGGTAGCAATGTGGTAGCATAGAGGCTATAACCTCCTTTAATATGTGGTGGCGGCTAGCATGATTATAGTACCTTGTTACTTTGAAAACGTAAAGAGGTAATTAATTTTGCTTAATTAGATAGGATTGGAATGAAGCCACGGTCATAGCAACTACAGTTGTGGCAGTGTTGCCCAAGTGGAATGTCACTTACCTTCTAAATAAATGCTAATGGGAATTGCCAAACTCCTACAACTCGGTTTTTTCTTGGTTTTGCTTAAAATAGGAGAATTATCACTACGTATTGTCTCTAACACACATTTTTAAGTTGTTTTATAAGATTTTTTTTAATTGTATTGTACATTATTTTTTATCAAAATACATTAGTTTTACTATACAGTAAATGTACGTATTTTTTGTGTTATAAGATTGAAAATGTAACTAAAGTACATTAATTAATTGAATCAAAATAATTAAATAGAAAGATAAAGATAATGTGTCTCAATAACTTTAAGGGTATATTTTAAAATTAATCTAAAATTTAATATACCTAAGTACCTAACTAAATTAATCAAAGAAGCGCAAAATTAGATAAATATGTCTTTCGACAGAATTAGTAATTAATAATTAATAATTGCCCTTCCAGAAAGAATGTGATACTTGACATTGTTCTTTGTTTGTTTTGCCTTTGTAACAAGTAAAATACACAAAAATAATAAAATATTAAGATCAACTATCACATGGGAAAAAAACTAAAAAATAATTTTTTTATAACATTTTTGGTAAACGTTTCAAAGAAATAATTCTATAGATGTACACGATGAAAAAAAACATATATACCAGATAAAAATAGGAAAAAAAAACTAGGAATATAAAGCAAAAATAGAGCGAGAATACTTATTTTGATTTAGAAAATAAAGAAAAAATTATTTTTAAACTTATTTGTAATTCATAAGACTACTTTTTTTGCTAAATTTTTAATAATAAATATTACTTAACGTTACACCACTAGAATTACTTCCTCTGGATTAATTTTAAGCTAAAAATTAACTTCTTAGTATAAGAATTTCTTTTTATAAGCCAAATCAATATCATAGTATAAGATTAAATATATAGTTATTTTCCTAAAACGATGTTATGTGATGTTTAAATGTAACTTTAAATTTACATGCACATTCTTGGATTCACCTAATCCAAGCATATAAGCAGTGTTTATTTTATGAAATAAAATGGTATATTAAACATCATGGTTATTGCGAGCCATCTATTTAAAAATAATAAATATTTTTTGAGGATTGCATTTTCATTTATCGTTATATTTTATTTTAATGAAGATTTTATTTATTTTCATGTCATTTAGGTTTAATATTTGTATTATTAGGTGTTTTTTAATTATATTTTGGAATTTGTTATTCTTTTAGTATTTTTGCCGTTTTAGCATATGATTTATTAGTATTTGAGACATTTTAGACTCATTTAGAGCATTGAAGTGAAGTTTGAAACTTTAGAGACAATTTGGAAGGAAAAAAAAGTTAATAAATAAGATTTAAAAGATTATATTTCTGGACAAAATATACACTCCTTTATGTAATTAGTTTAAAAAATCTAGTACACTAGTTTAAATAGAAAACTTTTATTCTGTAGCAGGGCTACGGTGACAACACGGGAAGGCTTGGAGTCTTCTTTTTTCCCTTTCACTCTTGCTTTTTAGGTTTAATTTTTGTCTGTTTTGGTACTCACAATCATGTGTGAGTAAAACTTTTTTATCCTAAAATTGAGGTTTAACACTTGACTCTATGATAAATTAAGTATTTTTATGTTTCTATTGATTTTTTTATCATTTCTTTTCTATTGCTTTTACCAATTAATACAATACATTTTATCACCAATTAGGAAAATATGAGAAGGTGAATTTAATTGTTGGAAGCCCAAGGGAGGAACTTAGAAATTTAATGAGTTTAATTCAATATACTACCACTTGAAAGTAGGGTTAAATTATTAATGAGTTGAAAATAAGAGGTTTAATTCAATATACCCAGCTCAACCCTTTGATTTCTTTTCTATTAGTTATGATTTACTTATCTTAATTTTATATGATTTGAATTTGATATCTTTATTTTATTCTGAAATTTATTATTATTTTTATTTTTATTTTTTCTTTATTGTAGAATTTTGATCTTTTAAATTAATTCTAATTACCTCCAAAATTAATTAAAATTATAAAAAAAATTATTCTTTGTCAAACACACCATCCTAGTGGAAGAATGATTTTAATTATTATTTGACAACACCATACACATTACGATTTTCACACTAAAATATTTCTATAATTATAATATTTATATATATATATATATATAATTTAAAAATCACAAAATAAATAATAAGACTTTTAAATTAAATAATTAAATATAAAAACAATGAACACGTGACAAAATTAAAAATTATATTTAAAATTTATGAAAATAAAGGAAATAAAATATAATTATTAACATTTTTATTTATAATTTAATCAAAGTAAAGGGTGTATTACAACAACCTCACATTGATTATTCAAATTCAAAAGATAGGAATGACAAAATATAAAATCATATCATAATTACTTATATTATTAAGAGTTACATAACTTTTTTTTTACCTTCGTTGGTTTAGGTCTTTTAAAGAAATTTTTAAATTTTTTTCATTTAAATATTTTTTATTTAATTTTAGTCACATATTTTCAAAAAATATTTTTAAGTCAATAAAATATTATTAAGAAATATTAACCATCAACAACTTATCGAATTATTAGGGACTCTAATAAAATACCCCAATGTAATTATTTGGATAAATTATATTTCTTATCATAAACTTGTTTAATGTAATAAATTATTTTTAACATATAAAAAATGAAAAATACAGTTTATCCTTAAAAAATTATTGTTCCTTTTAAGCTTTGTAATAATTAACATATTTGACATGGAAAATTCACTTAATTAATATTGTTGTTTAAAAGTAGGGATTAAAAGAAAAAATATTTTTTAACTAGAATAAAACTAAATAAAAAAATGTTTGAAGACTAAATTAAAAAAAAATTAAATGATCAAAGTCAAAAACCATTTAGACCTATTTTTTTTAAGAGTTTAATTGGTATACATTGTCATTATAAAGATTTTTACACTGACTTTTAATCACAATCTTTTATTCAAGGCATATTTATTTATTTTACTCATTGTTACTTTAAAAGTCACATAAATAAAAATTTAAATATGAGTGGAAAAACCTTTTACTAATTAAACTCTTCTTTCAAAGTGATTGGAAATAAATATATATATATATATATATATATATATATATATATATATATAATTTTTTTTACATTTGCTCTTATTACATAACTCTATTAACATCTTTCTTACTTTTTTACTTTACTAATCCTTGAAATTTTACTTTTATTACATTGAAACTTCTTCTTAAATAAAAAATCAATATTGCACTTAATTTTCTTAAAGATCTAAAATAATCTAAAAAATAAATGAGTGATCGATATAATAAAAATATCATAAAAATGTATGTAAAATATAAATGAACTTTTTTACGACACTTTTCTAAATTGGTCATAATTAAATTAAAACAATTACTTCTTTGTGCCAATATAGACCAACCCCAAAAGAATTGTCCAAGCTCCCTACAGTCACTTGCCTCACCATCAGACCCGTGATCCTCCACCCTCCATTTATTGTTTTCTCTTGTTTGTGTCTCTTTTCATCACTTTAGTTTTCCTTTTGCGTGTCTATCAGGTATCCTCAATCCACAGTCAGAAATTAGTCTCTTTCAACACAGAAATTAATGAAGTAACTATAATTTCTCCCGGCAATACTTTTCCCACATATATACATAATCAGAACATTAATTGAATCTTGATCACTATATTTAAGGAAACTAGCTATATATTAGTTTAATTTTGTTATATCAATTAGTATCGAATGTTGCCATGGTACTATGAAAGGGATTCTAGTTGCTTCCTCCAGGCTATGTTATTGACTCTATATCCTTCAATATTTTAGAAACACCTAGATCCTGATTTTTTCTGCTATATCCATCTAAGTGTCTATGTTATTATTGATGTTAGGCAATTTTATAATTACACAATTAACAATTAATTGTAGTGTTAAGAATTTCTATCACATGTGACAATCCAACTGTATATGTGATACTTGTTTTCTTTTATGAAAAAATAAAACATTGAAAACATTTTAAAATATTCAAATCTTTCAATTTTTTTTTTATCATTTCCATGCGTAAGCAATTAATTAATGCACTTATAGTTTTTTTTTTTCTCTTATATGTAAGAGTTTAACTACTTACATTGACATTCACTTTTTATATATTTAACTTTTTTAAAACTAAAAAATATTTATGATAATTTTTAACAGAAAGAAAATAATAAAAAAATTATCATTTTCTTTAAACGATGAAATTATTATTAAATTTGAATTGTGAGAAAAACACAGGTGTATTATGAGTTTTGAAGGCAATAAAAGCTCATGAATTGTTGTATACATTACATCAATATTAAGTAACCTAACAATCTTATATGTAACTAATTGTTTGTGGTTTTTAGTTTTGAAATTTATAAAAATAAAAATTAGTTTTGCTTTAAGTTTTTAAAATTTCAAAAACAATATTGTTTTAGTTTCCAAATTTAAAATCTTGTTTTCAAATCTTAATCAAAACATTAATTGGAAGTAGTGGTTGAGACAATCATTGAAGGTGGCAATCGGTGATTGGCAATCGGTGATTGGCAATCGAAGATGGTGGTCGGTGATTGATGATCAAAAGTGGTGGTTGGTGATCGACGATTAGAGGTGATAGTTAGTAATCGGTGATGGTCAGTCGGAGGTGATGGTTGATGACTACCGGTCGGAGGTGACGACCAGTTATCACCGATCGGAGGTAACAACTGGCGACTGTTGGTCAGAGGTAGGGGCTGGTGATCGCCGGTCGAAAGTGTCAGTCAGAGGACATGTAACTTATGGCTTTAACCTATAAATATATATAGAAAAAAGAAACAAGGATCAGTCTTCATCCTTTCGCTTTCAATCGCAAGTCCCAACCCAAAGAAATTAAAAGGAAAAAGAGGCAGAGTGAAAGGAAAGGTGAATTGACTAATTGGTTGAAAAAGTGGTAAGGCTTCTGGTCAAAGGTGGCAACCGGTTACGCTGGTAGAGGTGATGGTCAATCGTGACAAATGGCGTCAAATAATAAATTTAAATAAAAACAGAAAAAAAAATCTGAAAAACAAATTTTATTATTTGTTTAAATTGAGTGAAAACTGTTTCAAAAATTAGTAAAAAATAAAAACATAATCATCATTACCAAACACGTTTCTGTTTTCAAAATAAACTTCAAAACAAAAAATTAGAAACTAATAATCACCCTCAAACAAGAGCTGAAGAAAGAGAACCTCACGACTCATTCATCGCAAGAATAAGCACAAAACAAACATATACACAACAAAACCGTCAATATATCATTTTTAGGCCAAAGAGCTTTTCATCTTTTTCCTTTTCTCATTAGTAAAAATTAAAATTATAATAACCTCATGTGAAGTGAAACCTCTAACGGCTGTGGCTAATAAAGATCAACTCATAAAAAAAGCGAGCAAGGCCACCACCAACAAGGGGCCCAAGCCAGTAAATCCAATGGTTTTTCCAATTCCAGGCCAAGAATGCAGGCCCAAACGACAAAGCCGGGTTCATGGACGCCCCGTCAAAAGGCCCACCCACCAGAACATTAGCTCCAACGAAGAATCCGATCACAATCGGTGCTATGATCGAGATACCACTTCTCTTGCTCCTCGGGTCAACGGTGGTCGCGTACACCAATCCGTACGTCATCACCATCTCCAACACCACCGCCTTCCCCACTCGAAACTCCAAAAATGGCTACATCCTGCAACGCAACTTCTATTCATCTTTTATCATCTCATACCACCGCCGAGGAAGGCTCCGAAGGTGACGGCGGGGTTGACGTGGCCGCCGGAGATGTTTAAGCTGACTGAGACGGCGGAGATGAGGAGGGCGGATGCGGCGAAGACGAAGATGAGAGTGGAGATAAATTGGGAGATAACGGCTTTCCAGATTTCGCGGTGAGTGGTTTCTTGGGCCCTGCGGATGGTTATGTTGCGGAAGGCCATTGTGCGTGTGATTAGGATCAGACGGTGGTGTGTGAATCAAGTGGCAGTTCAGAAGAGGATTACTTTGGTGCTGGGGAGTAAAGTGAGTTTCATGGTGGCGATATTATATTCGGAGGGAAGCCCATTTGAAGAAACTTGCCTGCACCGTAGTAAGTCAATGCAGAGTCTTTTAAATTCTTTCCAACCTAAGAAAAACATTTTTGTTTTCTTCTCACATGCACAAAACAAATATCAGATAAAATAAATGCAAATTCATTTCCGATTATTTTTAGTGAGATACATAAACAGATTCAAATACTTTTTTTTTACCACAATCAAAATATATTTTTACTAAAATCTATTTTTCTCTTTTATGAATTAAAAGAGAAATTTTGTCTAGCTTTCTCAACTAACGTTATTAACATTTTGTGTTTTGACATAGTGAAATAGTAACTTCTTTAAATTCTCTTTCAAAAATTTATTACATTCTATTATACATTTCTTTTCTATCCTCTCAATCTTTTTTCCTTTCTCTCTATATATATTCTCATAAAAATTTTAATGAAATAGTAACTTCTTTGAATTCTCTTTTAAAAATTTATTACATTTTATTATACATTTCTTTTCTATCCCCTCAATCTTTTTTCCTTTATTGTTGAAATGTCTGAATTCTCATTAATTCGGCATCGATTTCAATTGTTTGTACAATAATTTTTTGTTTTTATCTTTCCCTTTTAGTAATTAATTAATCCTTTTGTTTTTCCTCTTATATTCAACTTTGTTGGAGTAATATAATAACCTAATAATTGTTTGATTATATATATATATATATATATATATATATATATATATATATATATATATATATATATATATTTTCCATTTTAACATATTTTTTCTGAAACATTGAGTTAGGTGTTTTAATATAGAGGAAATTACAATAATTATTCTTTCTTTTAGTGGTACAATAATTACTCGTTTCATAGAATTACACCAATTTTTTATCTTTAAATTTTTTAACATTTACAATAACCTTTGTTATAGAAAGCAAACGTTAGTGTGATATATAAAGAATGTCATTGTAATATTCTAGTTTTTAAACAATTAAGAGAAGTTAGTAGGAAAAGAAAAAATGAGTTATTTAGGTAAGCTCATAAAATTTCAGTCATAATTAGTGTGATTAATTCTTTAATTTGTTAATGTTAATGAAAATAGCTAGGAGTTATAAATTTTTTCAATAATAAAGTTAACGTGTAAGGAGATAAAAAAGAAAAAATGATGGTTGAAATCTCTCTGAACATGTTGCATTATTTTATGGAATTAAACTTTTTATCGTATATATCTAAGCAATTCATTAAAAGAGCAAAATATTTTGTTATTATTTTTTAGTTTTTACGGAAGAGATGCATTAATCTCTAAGCTTTAAAATCATATGAAATGTGTTCATTTTAAACTTTATATTTGGAGAGAAAAAACATAACAACTTATTAATTACTTCATGCTACTAGCAATTCAATTATATGAATAAAACAATAATGACAAAAAAATTGTATTTGCCATTAACAATTAACATGGAACTTATGAGTTCCTTATAGATAATCCATATCAAAAAATAAAAAACAATAAGAAAATATATTTAGTATTTAATATATATAAATGTGGTAAGCTTATAAAATTTCAGTGATAATTAGTGTGAATAATTCTTTAATTTGTTAATGTTAATAAAAATAACTAGGGATTATAAGATTTTTTTAACAGTAAAATAAAGTTTACGGAGATCAAAAAGAAAAATCATATTTCGAATTTTTTCACTGAACAAATTTAACACGTTAATAATTATTTGTCTATAAAAATGTTAATGAAAAGAACACGTTGTATTATTTTATAGATTTAAACTTTATATCGCATATATCTAAGCAATTCATTAAAAGAGAAAAGTATTTTGTTTTTATTTTTTAGCTTTTGCCAAGGATATGTATTTCTCTCTAAGCATTAAATTGATAAAAAATATGCTCATTCTAATCTATATTTTGGGAGAGAAAAAGCATAACAACTTATCAATTACTTCTTGCCATTAACATAAGAATTCTATCACATGAATAAAACAATAATCACAAAAAAAATTGTATTTGCCATTAACAAGGAACTGAGTTCCTTACAGATATTCACATGGAAAAATAAAAAGCTATAAGGAAAAGTACATTTAGAAAAATGTGGCTGCTGGGATTCGAGCCCAGGTCTCCACGGCCACAACGTGGAATTCTTACCACTAAACTACAGCCACAACATGCTTTAAAACACTAATTAAAACTTACTTATCTAAGAGAATGATAATTACCCCTTACTAAGATGAAACCATGCCTATCATTAATTACATTTGGAGTTTGATCGTATGAAAAGTGAGTTGTTTAAACATTAATATGATTAAAAATTAATTTTAATTTATATATTATTTCTGAAGTTAAATAATCTTATTATAATTAACGTATATTAAAAATAGATATTAAATAAATAAATTTAAATTAATATTTTAGGATTTTTTGGGTTTGAAAAGTCGAAAACCTTACATAAAAAATAATTGTGTTTCAATTAATTGGAAAAAAATTAGTAATTTTTTAAAGATTTAAATTTATATTTGGATATATTTAATTTTTACAATCAACTTTATTTATAAATATAGAATGGTGTCCTAAGCCTTTTAGGGTACTCCATTCTTGGTTTCAAAAAAAAGTTTCATGACATTTGTAGAAAGGAGATATAAACAATACAACGTGACAGCTTAGGGAGCATTTATGTTCAAGGAAAAGATGAAAGGCCTTAAAGCAAACTTGAGAATATGGAATGTGGAGACATTTGGTCATATGCAATACAATATCGAAGAACTAAAAAAAAAGGTGAATTATCTTAATATGCGTGATGAGATACAAGAGTTAACAGTACAAGAAATTGAGCAAAGAAGCCCCCATTTGGAAAAGAATTGTAAAGTATATAAGAAAGCTCAGTTTATACTATATTAGAAGAGTTTAATTGGTATACATTATCAGTGTAAAGATTTTTACACGGACAGTAAATCACAATCTTTTATTCATAGTAAATTTGTTGATTTTACACATTATTATTCTAAAAGTCACATAAATGAAAAAAGTCATGATTGAATATCAATGTAAAAGTCTTTTATACTAACAGTGTATACCAATTAAACTCATATTAGAAATCAAGGACCACATGGTTAAAGGAAAGGGATGGAGTGAAAATTAATGGGAATCAGTGTAAAGTGTCAAATGACGTATCTATAAATTTTAAATAGGGGAAGCATAATACAAATTTTTAAAATAAAAATTAACTTGATGGATGTTAAAGAAACTTGATAAACATGATCGTTAAAGAAATATTATATTATTAAATTCGAGTCTACAATTATAATTTAATTTTAATTTATCTAATAAAAAGAGTCATTAAGATAAAAGAGAAACAATCAACAATAAAAAATAAAAGAAAAAAGTCAAAAGGCTGAATCAATAATTTGTTGGAGATGGAAAAACTAGGGGTATTCATTGTGTTGGGTAACCTGATGGCCCAATCTGACCCAATCTAATCCAAAGTGATTAGGTTGTGTTTCTTTTAGATTTGGTGAAATCCAATTCAACCCGATTAAATTCAATTCCTTACAGGTTGAGTGATGCTTTCAATGAGTTGAACTGAGACTCACTCAACTCAACCTAATAATAATATTATACTATTATTATTTATTATTTTAAATTAAAAGACATCTTTAATAGTTTAATTTATAACTTCTAAGTTGAGACTGTGCATTTAAGGCGAACACTTTACATTGGAAGGGGATATCATCATTCTAACTAGCTAATGTTTATTGGTAAATAAAAAATCAAAAATAAGCTTTCAACCAATAGTTTAAACTTTTTCTCGAAATTGATTCTTCACACTTTCATAACCAATAATTTATTGTTTATTTTTATGTTACAACAATGATCTATTCTATTCTTTTAAAACAAATATCTTAAAATATAACCATGACTATAATATATCATTGTTAAATTATTGGTGTAACATAATCCTACTTAACCCAACTTAACCATTTATCATTCTATGCATTAAACAAATATCTAAACATTCAATATTTTTTTAAAAAGTAATTTTTAAATTGATGACTCAATTAACCCAACTCGTTCAATGTCGGGTTGAGTTGGGTTGTGTTTATTTAGAAAAAAAGAAAAGTTAACCCAATCTAACTCGATGAGTTATGATTAAGTTGGGTCTTGGGTTTGCCTAAACTCGATCCAATCCAACCTGTGAACATCTCTAGGAAAAACAATTTTTCTAATAAATGATGAAAAAAATTAATATAGCAGTGAGCTAAGATTTAAAAAAAATAAAATTAAGTAGTAAAACCTTTTCTAACAAATTTAAAATATGAACTTATTTACATCAAAACAAGATTTTAACTTATTTTTAATTACTTTTAGGTAAAAATTGTAACACCGTTATAAATTTTTTTTTATTTCTTTAATAGGTGTTAAATAAAAATTGTAACTAAAAAACAAAAGTAAATATTAACTTATCTTTTCAATTATTTTGAAACAAATATCTTCATAACTATTAAAAAATATTTTTAATTATTATTACAGAAAAATTAAAATTACCTATTAGTGAATTTTACATATGTTACATGAAATATTTAATTATTTTTAACAATTTTTTATAAAATAATATTTTTATTCATATATTATTGGAAAAAAAACATTTATTGTTAAATAAAAATTATAACAATTGATTTTTTTTAAAATTATAACTACCAAAATTATAATTATCAAAATGTACTTTGACAGTTTTTAACTTAATAAATGTGACTATGGAACTATCACTACCACAAACAAAAAAACAATTATAACTAACCTATATAGTTTATTTTGAAAAAGTTATCTATATAACATAGGGGGCAAAGTTGAAAGTGACTATGGATATAGTTTCCATTTCATAAAGAGGTTTTGGGATCTTTTCAGGGAAGATATATGTCGAACAATATATGAATTTCATTGTAACATCTACTTGCCAAGTGGAACCAATGCATCATTTGTGGTCTTGATACCTAAGAAAGAATTTTCGAAAGATCTTGGAAAGTATAAACCAATTTTGCTTATTGGTTCGTTGTACAAAATTATATCAAAACTACTAGCCAATAGGTTGAAACATGTTATGGGAAAGATTATAGATGAAAGACAAAATGCTTTTGTGGGTGGTAGGAATCTGTTTTATGAGATCCTCATTGCAAATGAAGTTATACATGAAGCAAAAATTGAGAATAAAAACGGGTTTAAATTTAAGGTAAACTTTGCTAGAGCATGCGATTTAATGATAAATGGTTAAGTTGGATTAAGGTGTGTTTGGAAGCATCAACTACCTCTATACTCATTAATGGAAGCCCAACAAGAGAATTCTTAATGCAAAAAGGGATTCGTCAGGGTGACCCTATGACACCATTCCTTTTCTTGATTATGGCTGAGGGGTTAACAGGTTTGATAGTTATAATAATCATGACTATAAACATTCTCTCATAACTAGTTATCATGTATTATAACCGACTATTATTATAAATAATTAGATTTATATAACTAGTTATTATTTATAACTAGTTACATAATCAACTATATAGATATTCGGTTATTAACTAGTTATTTGTCCATAACTGACTAAATAATTAATTTTGAAAAATAAAATCATTCTTAACATTTATTTTTTAACTTAGTATGTTTTCCACATGGATATGACCCGTGACATAGAGGTATGAGATACGTTAAGGAAATTTTTTCTACTCTGCAAAATACATAATGTTGTCACCTTTAAAGATGTTAGAAGTTCATGGGTAGTTTTTTTTACTTAGTGCATTATTTACAAGATTGTGAACACCTCCACAAAGGTGTGAGAGATATGAATTTTTTTCCCTTCTTAATGTTTTTTCACATAGATGTGACTATTATCACATAGGTGTGGCGGTGTCAAAAATGTTTTTTCTACTCAAAGCACTATCAACAAGAATGTGATCTAAGTCACAGATGTGTGGGTATAATTTTTTTTCCTAATTATTGCATATTTTCATAAGTTGTGACTACTTTCATATAGGTGTAGACAATGTTAGGAAAGTTTTTCCTTTTCAACGCATTTTTCACAAAGATATGGGGCATTGAAACAATGGTGTAGACCGTGTCATAACTAGAAATAACTAATTATGAAACCAAATTTAATGAACACTTTTTATTGGATACAAAAACTAAAACTAAAATAATTTGACAATAACTAAAAATAACTAGTTATGAAACCAAATTTAACAATAACTATTTATCTAATAAAGTTAAGTTATTACATTAACTATAACCATAAAACAAGTTATAGTTTTATAACCATATTAAAATAGTCGGTTATTATATAACTAGTTATTACTAGTTATAGTTTCTCTTTTCAAAACTGGATATACTAAGATGTATTAAGGTGACAACTAGATTAAGGGTAAATTATCACAAGAGTCAAATGATGTCATTAAATTTAAATTCTACACATGTTGAGAGATTGTTTGCAATTTTTAATTGCTCAATAAAGACCTCATCCTTCTCTTATCTGGGCTTTCCAATTAGTTCCAACTCAAGAAAACAACAAACTTGGGAATAGGTATTGGGAAAAATACAAAAAGGCCATTTGGGTGGCAGAAAAAATACTTGTCCTTTGGAGGAAAAATGAGTGTGATTAAATATGTGCTAACATCCATAACATTGTTCTTTTTTCTTTATACGGGGTTCCTAAAATAGTGGCAACAAAGATGAAATCCTTACAAAGGGATTTCTTATGGGGAAAAAAGAGGAAAGGAGGACAATTAATTGGGTGAAACGGAAGCAAGTGTGCAAACCACTAGAAAAAGGAGGTTTGGGAATAAAGGACATTCAAGGATTCAATGTTGCATTATTGGAAAAGTTCTCAAATCTAAATACAATATTGATCTAAAGACAACAAAAAATTGCAAGGATTCTAGGTAGTGGAAGGATTTATGTGAAGTGGTGGACTCAACAAACGAGGAGAGTTGGTTCTACAAATGCATTACAAAACAAGTGAGGAATAGAGAAAGCACAAGCTTTTGGATTGGTCCATGGTTCAAAGGAAATGAATTGAAAACCATGTTTGGCAGGATATATAATAACCCAAATAAAAAAGAACGTCTAGTTTCACAAATGGGGAGATGGGATAAACCATAATGGTCTAGGAGTTAAGTTAGATAAGGGATTAGCTCACCTATGAACAACTATATATGGAGGCTTTTAATACAGAGTTCAATGTAGCAAAACCAACAGAAAAACTCAAATGATATATGGGTTTGGAAACCTCAGCCAACACTTGGATACACAGTTAGTAGTGCATATAATATTTACCAAAAGTTAGACGAACAACCAATCAGTCAATTTTTTCCAACAGTTATGGAAAATGAAAGAACCATCAAAATGTATAGCCTTTGTCGAGAAAGCATCACTAAATAAAATTTAGACCAAGGCACACATTCACAAGTGGACTACTAGATCGCAACAACAAATGGACCAACAACAATTGTTATGTCTATTTTGCCAACAAGTAAAAGGAATTATGCCTTTGATATTAGAATGTACTGTAACATAAAATTTGGTGCAACATTTATCAATGGTTTACAAAAAAAACATTTCTCAATGGCTTACAAAAAAAATTTCTCAATAGGTGGGTGTGCTTATAGTTTTGTCATCCACTCTAACTCAACTTTTTTTGCTACATGATTACATCTGTAATGGAAAAAAAAGTTACAAGGGTGGAGAATGGTGTAGATTTGTGTCATTTGGATAATTGAATATTTAAAGAGAAAACTATGGATATAATACAGATGATTGAATTGATTAATAAGAGATCATGGACATGGTTGAAAGGTAAACTCCCAATTTTTTTTGCAACTTTCTTTAAATAGTATCAACAATTTTTATTATCACTGAAGAACAATGTGTAAGTGTTGTTACAATGCAATTTTTTATGTTTTAAGTGGTGAGTGTGACTTTAGGAGTTTGTGACATGGTGATATCCCTTACATGCTGCAAACAAGTGGCATATAAGTGGATATCACTTATTACTCTGTTTTGTGCTTTTTTCTATTGTTGTACTTCACATCTTATGTTTTATCTTAGTGCTTAATATATTTTTGACTTAAAAAAACTTTATTTATTACTAATTAAATATTAATCACAAAAATAGATTTAAAATATGTAACTATTAAAAAAGTAATCATTACGAAACTAGTGTTTAAAAAAATGAATTAGCTAGCCTTGTCTCTTCCTTTCTCTCCCGCAACCTGCATCATAGAAGAAGACACTTAAAACATTTCTTACATGATTAATAAAAAGGGAATTTGAATTAACAATTATCCTAATTTGAAGTAACACCTATTTTTTAATTTTTTTTAAATTCTCATTTTATCCCTGATTCCGTCTCTCATTTACATCATTTTCTCCACCTTCACTCTCTCTCCTTACCTTATCTTTTGCTTTGTCATCTCTCCTCACCTCTTAGTTAGTGTATATATGTAGTATAATTATTTAATTTTTTATCTTTTTAGTATAGTAATTTAAATTCTTATTTTTTTAGTATAGTAATTTAATTAATTTTTATTGTACTTAATTTATTATTTTTTCATTATAATAAATATATGTTTATTATATTAATTTACTTAATAAATTACATGTTTAGTATAGTTATTTAATTAAATATTTAGTTAGTATTGTTAATTACATGTAGTATAGTAATTTAATTTCTTATTTTTTTAGTATAGTAATTTAATTAATTTTTAGTGTACTCAATTTATTATTTTTAATATATTTATTGTCTTTATATTATAATAATTACATGTTTATTATATTAATTTACTTAATGAATTACATATTTAGTATAGTTATTTAATTAAATATTTGGTTAGTGTATTTTAGTGTAATTATTTACTTTCTTATTTTTTAGTAGAGTAATTTGATTTCTTATATTTTTAGTATAATTATTTAATTTCATAATGAATTACGTTTTTAATATAGTTATTATTTTTTTTATCTCTTCAGCAAACCATTGCCTAAGAATTAAAAAATTTGCAAAATTATAAATTAAAAAAAAATCAATATGATTATTGAATAATTAAATTATCTATTATGATATTTAAACTAAAAAATTTCAAATACAGGATTGAAGGACAAAATAAAGTCAATATTAAAGAAAACAAAAAGAAAATAAAAATATTATGAATAAATATTTCAAACAAACACAAATAAATGACAACTTATTTTTGTAATTAAGAGTTAATTAAAGTTTAACTAATTATTTAGAAATGTTAATTTTAAAAATATCAAACCCAGGTTTTTATACCACTAGACCGGAAGCCAATATTAATTTTCTTATGAGATGCAAATTTAATTAAACTAATCGTGACAAGATTAATTTTAAAAATATATTAAAATTTACAACTTTTTTAAATGGAGAAATTTTAATTTTAAATTTTAATTCTCAATTTTAATTTATGTCTTTATTTTTAATTACATTTTAAATTTTATATTGTTATTAATATAACTAAATTTTAGTTTTAATTGTTAACCCTTAAACTTTAATTTCAACTTTTAATTTTTAATTTTAGTTTCAAAATCACAAATAAAATATATAACATAAAATGACCTACAATAGATTTAAATTAAAATATACAAATAAAATATAAAATCTAATTAAAAATAAAAGATAGAAATTAAAAGTTAAAAACTGTATATTAAAGTAACAGGTAAAACTTAAATATAAAATTAAAAAAAAATAAACTTATTCAAATAGATTTAACATAAAATCAAGCTAAGTAGTTTTTTGAATTTAAAAAATTTTATTTATTTAAAAAATTTACAACATAAATGACAAAAAATAATGAAACAAAACAAAGGAAAAGAGACAATAAAACCAAAGTTGGCTTACTATCTAATGGTCTCGTCTTAAAACTCTCACAGGTCCTAGGTCCAAATCTTACTTTGTCCAATTTTAATATAAAATTAATGTTGTCACATGATTAGTTTAATTAAATTTGAATCTCACAAAAAATTAATATTGGTTTTGGTCTAGTGGTATGACTTTAACAATTAGACTTCTAGACCTGGGTTCAATTTCATCCTTGCTTAACTTTTATATTTTTAAAATTAACATTGCTATTCATTAGTTTAAATACGTTGGAATTACAAAATAAAATAGGCTCTGACATTTGGTCTAGTGGATTGGCTTTAGCTTTCCTTCTTCCATGACCTGGGCTTGATTTTTGTCATGGTACATGTTTTTTATATTTTTAAAATTAACATTTTCAAATAATTTAACCGTCAATGCCTTAAATTTGATGGGAGGACAAAAATTAAACTTTTGAAAAAATGAGAGGACAAAAGGTGCGCAAAAAAAAAAAAAAACAAAATTGAGGGGTACTGGTGGTAATTTAGCCTAAATAGTAATTAATTTTTTCTTTAAACTTATAATTTTTAGGAGTTATAATAATATTTATTTGAAGCAATCATGTACTTAGAACTCAATCTAAAAATTAATAATCAAACTAAAACAATTCTACACAAACATATTCACACTAATTTATTTTTGTACTTATTTCCCTTTTTTTAGCTATGCCTTCCATTTTAAAAAAAAAAATGTTAGAACATATCTCAATTTATTTTTCAAATTATAAATTAAAATTTTCAATAAATTTAATTATAAAAATTAAAAAAATATTTATTTCAATTTTTTAGTAATTTAAAAAAATATTTATTTCAAATTTTAAAATAAATTTCACACTTAAGCAAGGAAATATTAAATATATTTATATATTAAATTTTCAAGAAAATACTCAATATATTTATATATTAATAAATTATAAAGATAAAAAATCTATTAACTACTAATTAAGTTTTTTCTTTAAACTTATGTTTTTTAGGAGTTATAATAATATTTATTTGAAACAATTGTGTATTTAAAACTAAAATAAAAGATATATTCAACTAATTGAGTTTTTTGTAACTGAACACTAATATTCTTTTTAAATCTCATAATTTTTAATTAAATACTAATTGAGTTTTGTTTGTTTATTCTCCGTACATGCATTATTCGAGAGTAAAAGAATTTATAATTTTTCCTTCTCTAACTATATAAGTAAAATTAGTATTTTATCTAATGAAAGTTGAAAATTCAGTAAATATCATTTCAAATTCCGAATAAAAATTGAAACTGCAAAGAGTGAAAGACGGGACACTGCCGCCATCAAATTCCGAAGAGATAATCGGATACTTCTAAACACGGAAGAGCCTTCGGAGGACGCCGGCCCACCATTTGGCTTCTTCGCTTAAGCTGCACCTCAAGCGAACCTCTCATCATTCTTTTTCAACTTTAAATGTAATGTTTTCTATGATTTATACTATAATATTTTAGGAACCCAAACAAATATTTTACTCAAACTTAACGCAAAATTCATCAATATTAGTTAAGTCAAATATTTATTTTTACTTTCTCGTGGTTTAACTGTATTTTATTATTTAAAATTTAAAATAAAATTTTAGGGATCAAAATAAAACGATTCATACATTAACTGTCTTCGTATATACCTTGTTAATTTGTAGATTGGAATAAATTAAATTTAAACTATAGCTATATATGATTATTTTTCTTATGATATCACCTTTTTTAATACTTAAATTTATATTATATATTAATATGCTCTTAAGTCAGAAATATTTTCTTATATTTCGATCAGGATTCAGCAATAAACTAAAATTACGCAAGCGCGCTATCTACCTTGTTATCATCTCCTGAAAGGCATGAACATGATAAGAGGTTTTTTCTGAGTCCCAAAAAGTATTAGATTTTATCTTAGATTTATCTAAAACTAAATTTCTATTTTAAAAATTAAAAAAACGTTTAACTTTATATGCAGTATTAACCCTTTTTGCAGGAAATACAAAATAAAAACCCTTCCAAATAAGAAGCAAATTATCTCTTTGCCTTTTTAAGCTATAATCCTCTTGCTCTGCATCTGGTCACATTTATTAATTTTCACAAATGAAATATTAATTAGTTTGTGACCCATGTTTTGCATGCTAAAAAAATATAGTATTAGTAAAAAAAAAATTCAGTCAATTCATTATAAAATCTGAGATTGAGTCTTTTTATTAATACATTAACTATTAATATTTATTTATAATTTTTTTTTTAAATTAGATAGTTTTTATATTATTAGGTGATTGACAGATATTATATGATGACCCGAATGAAGCAGTATGTAGTGACGGGAATATGTAATGCTGTAGAGGAAGTTTTCAAATTAAGGTCCCCTTCAATTTTCAATTGACTAGGTTGGCATAAATTACACAATAATACTAGGAGAGTATATACGTGACCATTGTACTTCCAATATTGTATCGTATCCCATTTCCTATCTTAAACTGATAGACCTGGAGAAAATAGTAGGAAAGTGTCGATGCAATTTATCTCTCATGTTATTGATATTGACTTAGATACTTTTAATAGAATCAGCATATATTCCTACCCTTATGGAAAGAAATTACTTATATATAGATGCCTGTTTTCGCTTTAACAATTCCAGCTGAGAAAAAAGTATAGCCAGGTCTAGGAGTGTTGTTTTCTCTCGATCTTGAAAAAAATAAAGCCTCTAAAAAGAAATTAAAGTTGGTAGAAATAGCAATTAATAAAGTATTTTCCATATCCCTATTTTTGAAGAGCAAAAGTTTAAGATAATACATAATTGCGAGGGTCTTATAACAGCAACTCTAATAGCTTTATATTGGAACAAGCAATTTATCAGAAACACAATCAGATTAAGCAATATCATACCAGAAAATTAAAAAAAAACAAATAAAAAATTACAATAACAATCCACTGTAGAGGGGAGAGGGAAGAGAGAACGGGGGGAATGCTCCACGGTGTTGGGGTTGAAGATAAGAGAAATCTGAAAGTAAGGGAGGTTTGGGCAGGTTGGTGGAGGAGTACACAAATTACCTTTTAAAACAAAATCATTAGAATTACTAGTTCTAAAGCACACAACAAAAACAATGACAATAATAGAGCTATTATCTTTAAAATAGACAAAATTTTAAGAGTTTAATTTACATAAATTGTTAGTGTAAAGATTTTTATAATGACATTTAATTACAGTTGTTTATTCATGATAAATTTGTTGACTTTATTAATTACTATTTTAAAAATTACATAAATGAAAAGTCATGATTAAATACTATTATATATCAATTAAACTCAAATTTTAAACATAGTGACTCTATTGAGACAAATTAGTATTTTAATTTTCTAACTATAAAGTTAAGGCAAACTATCAATGTCAGTTAGAAATTAATATAATGTTTGAATTTGAATTTTTTTCTAAGTGCTTCAACCTTTTGCAAAGACAGAACAATTAAGAGACGCTAGACTTGTGAAAAAAATATACATTTAAGGTTGAATTATCATTTCATTTAATATTTTTGGTTAGATTTTGTAATTCTTAATAAATTTCAAACTAATAATAAAATATAATTGTGTTAGAGTTCAAAGAGTGTTTTTTCTCATTAGCTAGGAATTTATGTGGTTAATTTTTTTATAACAATAGTAATAGAAGGACCTAATTAGAAAAACAATTAAAGTTGACCTAAGAATAGCACTTAAAACTAAAAACTAAAGAGAAGAAGGGTGAGAAAAAAATCATAAGTTTGAATTTTTTTTCATTAATAAAAATTAGCAAATCGTAATTAACATTTATCGATGAAAAACAATAAAAATTTAGAGATATATTATAAAACACAATAAAAATTCAGAGACGCAGTTAAAGAAGTTTAAATACCAGTCGCAGTGAAAGTTTACGTCGCATGAATTAATTAATGATTTTTCTATTATTAATTATTAGAATCTAATTTTTAATATAACTTTTAATATATTTATTATGTGAGAGAGTAAAGATAGTTGAAAAATTTTAAATTTGTTTTTTAATACTAATTCACTTCTAATTTTAACTTTGGCTTTTGACTTCAATCATCTTTAATTTTTATTTTTATGTTGAGAAGTTTAAATAACACTAATATAATTTTAAGGGTATTACACTCAATATTAACATTAAAATTATTTTAAATCTAACGATTTTAATTTATTTCAAATTTAATGTGAGATCAAATCTTTATTTATTTTAACTTATTTTTATTTTAAAAGTAATATTATCTTAAATTAATTTATCTTTAATTTTTAATTATTTCATTGATTATCATCTAATTATTAATTATTTCAAATATAAGAAACCAAACAAATATTAAAATATTTTTTACCGACAATAACTAATCTGTACTAATATATGATTAAAAATATAGTTTAGACAATAATTCTATTTTGCTAATAGAATTTTGGTTAAATCAATTAATCAGAATTCAGACTCCATCTATCATCTATCTTAATTACATTCTACAAACAATATCATTATAAATTTTGACCAAAATAGAATATTAACATATTTGATTTATTAATAGTTTTTTCAAATAAACTAAAGCCTTCTTTTTCTCTCATGTTGGGTTATTCATTCTCAAGTATAAATACTATTTTAGTATTATACGACAATCTTATAGATTTATAAAAAAAAACAACTAGTTTTTAAGTTTAAAATTTTTAAAAATAACATGTTTTGGTTTCCAAATTTAAGATATTGTTTATGATTTTTTCTCCTTAGTACAGACTAATTATTGTTGGTAGAAATATATTAAGAATTAGTTATTTTCTAATAATATATTAATACGGATTAATTATTGTTGGTAGAAATATTTAAATATATGTTTGGTTTTGTATTTGAAATAATTAATAATTAGATAAAAATCAATCAAATAATTAAAATATTAAAGATTAACTGATTTAAGATAAAATTACTTTTAAAATAAAAATAAGATATAATAAATTAAGATTTGATCTCATATTAAATTTAGAATCAACTAGAATCGTAGATTTAAAATAATTTCAACAGTTAATATTAAATGTAATATTTTTAAAATTACACCGGTGTTATTTGAAGTCCCCTCTTTTAAATTTTTTTATATTTTTTATATTATTTTTAAAAAAAAGAATACATTCAGCGCAACGTATATCTATTATATTATAACAATGTTTTTCTCATTTTATTTTTTTATATTATTATTTGTTTCTTTATAATATTGTAATTCACTTCAATAACAAATAAAATGTAAAATATAATGGTCGCTTAAATTTAACATAATACCTAATTAAAAAATATAATAGTGCTAAGCAGTATTATATTTTAAATGATATGCATTGTGCTAAGTTTATTCTTTTTTTAAAAAAAATAATATGAAAAAATATAAAAGTAAAAATTAAAGGAGGATTGAAGTGAAAAGAAAACGTTAAAATTAGAAGTAAATTAATAATTATTAACCTGGCTTTACACATTATAAAAGCCACTCATATAATAAACCTAACCTAGTTTACTACTAATAAAAGAGTTTAATTGATATATAGTGTTTAGTGTAAAAGATTTTTAAACTGACATTTAATTATGACTTTTCATTTATATGATTTTTAAAGTATTAAAGAATAAAATTAACAAATTTACCACGAATAAAAAATTGACATTGAAATGACTATCTCGTGTTCTAAGGTTCAAACAACATATGGTGGAATCTGCATGTGAAGTGGAATATCATACGCTTATGTGGAATACATGTTGTTATAGACGAGTTTACATATGGTATTCTCACCATCAAACTACGCCTAAGCGATTGTCAGATAATGTTCTCTCAATAAAAAAATCTTATAATAATGATTTATATATTTTGTAAGATACGAGAAGGTGGGGAGTTAGTGTAAGTTGGCATTAATTGAACATTTTTTTTATTAAATCCAGAATAATTGAGAAATGTTTTATTAAGGTTATATATATTTAGCAGCGAAGAAGATGCTTTGCTTTAAGCCACTAACTGCAGCTAATGTATACCTGATCGATGCTGGCGTTGGTGTTAAGTGCCCCTCACAACCCTTCCATTCCATAACAATTCCTTACGCTAAGAATCTCTCTTACCCTCTTATCTCTATATACTCTATACCTTACACCACCAATTTATAACTCCTACGTCATGCCCCATACCCACCGTCCATGCATGTATATACACTCCACCATAATCCACTATATATCTTTTCTTTTTTCATTATTAATATCTCTTTCCTTTCTCTAAAGAAAACAATTCTTTCTGACACATATAAGATGTTATATTAGTCTTTTAATTTTTTATAAATAAATATTAGTTTTTAATATTTTTTTTTAAGTAAAGAGATTCAAAGTTATTATCTTTCATTTACTTTTCTTCTTATATATGTATGTTGCCAATAAACCTATAATTCTTATTTCCATTTGAGTAATTAATATTTATAAATGTATTAATATTTAAGTAGCCATTAGCACAACATTAGCACAACATCATGAACTTATATATATTTTCTTAGGTAAATTCTTATCTCACTTTGTTTATTTGCAAAAATTTAAGTAACAAAGTTTTTAAAGTGAATTCAGTCATCTAATTTTTTTAAATACAGATATCCATTTTTTTCAATCTATATTTTCTTTCATGTATACAGATAGTTAAGGATTAAATATTCCTGACCACGTCTATTTAAGTGACAAAGTTGATGTACAATAAATTGGTATGTTTAGTAAAGTAGTTATTAATTCCGGGTTCAAAGTACATGTAACTTAGGAGAGGCAAAAAAAGTAGTTGACTATTAATAGGATAAATATTGTAAGTTTCCATGGTGTGAAAGCGCCCAATAAACATCATTTCTACACATTTTAACGTGAAAATTAAAAAAAAAATAAAAATAATGAGGGTGTGTGCATTAATTGACGGTAGTAGTTAGGACTGAAGACAGAGTCATGGTCTATATATACAATAAACAGTTCATTTACCAACACCAAATGATTGGGAAAGACTATGAAATATGAATCACATAATAAGGGTCATGCATATATGCGGCGTGATTGTTGGATATTGTTATCCATTGAGGTAGTGACAAATGTGCAAAATAAGTGGTTGGGGTCAACTGCACATGAATTCCCTTCTTAATAATAAGTGATTATAGTTACTATTAATCATCAAGTCATGGCTGCAACAAGATAAAATAATAACTGATAGTACATAATAATCTCGCATCACAAGTCGTAAGGATCGCGTCCAACCCATATAATTTCTACGCTTAGTTTGTTAACTATTATTAATTCAATTGGGGGTTCAAATTTAGTTAAATTAAGAGCTGTACTTGCCCAACTAGAAACCAAGGAAGCTAACTCGCTATAGCTACTACAAATTAAGAATGGACAGAAACAGAAACAAGAAAAGGAAATAATAATTGAAAAGGAGATAAAAAAAGTGAGGTGAAAGTTGCAAATTCTGTGTGGTTCCAGGCTTGCAAACCAATCCTCCAGAAAGGAATCGTTTAGAAAAAGTAATGGGTTTGCTTCAAAGCCAACCGAATCTCACTCCTTGCCTCACCTCCTCATACTTCACATTGCATCTCTCTCTCTATTATACACTTCACACCCTAGCTTCTAAATTCTAATACAATATTATTATATATCCCTATATATATATATATATATATATATATAAATTTCCAAGGTTAGAAAACGCAAGTCTGGCATAGCCAAAACGCGGTTGTACACTGTTCAATTCACGGGGTGTGCCTTTTGCCACTTCAAAACCTTTTCTCTCACACCAATCACCAATATATTAACCCATACTGGTCTCTTGCATTCTTCACATCACACACGCAACAACAAAAACAACAAGATGCAGGTTCAAGAGGAATTACTTTTGGTTTCGAAGGATCAGATGATGATCAAAGGCAAGCGCACCAAGCGTCAAAGAGCACCATCCCCTATTAGGCTAGCCATGCCTAATTCAACCACAAATTCCACCACTAACAATTCAATTGATAGTGCAACAACCTCCTCACCCACCAACACCACAGTTGAATTGAGAGAAGATGAAGACATGGCTAATTGTCTCATTCTTCTTGCTCAAGGCAGACACCACGTGGCAGCACCTAACAACAAGTCAACAAGCCTAGACCTTTACGAGTGCAAAACTTGCAACAGATGCTTCCCTTCATTCCAAGCACTTGGAGGACACAGAGCGAGTCACAAGAAGCCCAAGCAAAACGGCACTTTTTCAGAAGCAGTTACTCCTTTTGTTGAAGACAATGATCCCTATGACCCCACCACAAGCACCACCCTCTCGTTGAAAACACCGAACGGGGTTAACATTAATCTGTCTAGCACCAGCACTGCCACCACAACAACAAAAGCTAAAGTTCACGAGTGTTCTATCTGTGGTGCTGAATTCTCATCTGGCCAAGCCTTGGGGGGGCACATGAGGCGTCACAGAACTCTTGTGAACGCTTTTGTAGCATCTCCTATGACTGCTGTAAATGGTGTTGTTGGTGCTGGTAGTGGTAGCCATGAGTTACCAGAACCCAAGAAACGCTTGAAGTTGGACTTGAATCTTCCCGCACCAGAGGATGATCATAGAGAACCCAAGTTTTTGTTTCAGCAAAGAGAGAAAAACGTTATTGTCTTCTCTCCATCTTCTTTGGTGGATTGCCATTACTGAAGTTCTAGTCTGTGTTTTTATCTATAATTTAACCTCACCAAGAACCCAATTGTATTCAGTGTTAAATTGACCTTACTTTTTTATTTTACTTTTCGTTTAAATGTATATGGTGATTCTTTCCATTCATTCGTGGAATACAATCAAAATTGAATTCATTTAGTGCTTATGTTTAAACAGATTCATAATTTCCTGATTTAGTTTAATTTATTATTGTCATGCTGTTTAATAATTTTTAATTTAAAATTCATTTTTCCTTTTTTTCTGAATCTGATTGACCCTCAAGACGCATGTGGTCAGGAAAAAAAAGTATATTTCAATAATAGCCAGAACATCTGTGATGAAAGGAGAATAAATGGAGGAAAATAGTAATTTTGATGATAAATGGTACGTGTACTCAAAGTAAGAGAGAGAAGTGAATGGAAAAATTAGTGTCATTAAAAACAGGTTTAATTATTAGGTCAGAAATTGAAATAGAGAGGGACCAAAGCTTATGATAAGCAAAC
Source organism: Psophocarpus tetragonolobus (assembly GCA_037954015.1). Lineage (NCBI taxonomy): Eukaryota > Viridiplantae > Streptophyta > Magnoliopsida > Fabales > Fabaceae > Psophocarpus > Psophocarpus tetragonolobus. The sequence goes on from CM075692.1 coordinate 39,207,227, forward strand.
AAAAAGAGACTTGATAGGAGTTGCCACCATTCACCAAGGAAACCACAGACCAAAAGCTATCAATCAGTTTCTTTGTGCCTCCTTTTTTCTGTGGTAGAAAGTTTTGTTTTGTGAAACTGACAGAACAAGAAATATAAAGCGAAAATATAATTATTGTTCTTGAGAATTTGTGGATCCGTTGAACATTGTAATAATTTTTATTCGTCTTCATACTCTAACGCAGTCTGAATATATTGGCAAGCAAATTAATTAAAAGAAACGATAATTTCAGGCTATGCATGAGGCAGTTTTCCGTGTTACAATGTGAATGTGTAATGAATGATTGATTTAGTCACAAGACAAGACTCACAACTCACAAGTCAAACAGGCCAAACCCCGGATGTAAGTTTTTCTGTGGTATGCAAGAAGTATTCTTCATTTCTTAACCATCTCTGTGATTAGAAATTTCAAATTTTTTTCTCTTAAGTCATTCTTTCTTTCACCTAAATGTACTATAATATAACCAATATAAAAGTACCCTAAAGAACTGATATAAAAGTTAATAAATTTAATTATCATGTATAATAGTTTATGAGTTATTGGATTAAAATGAATTAAATTTTTCTAATCTTCGAATTACAACTGTCGGTTTCAGTTTTAAAAAGCACCATCAAAACTCGAACGAACTGACTATATAGTGAACAAGCTTAACTAATAATATTACATTTCTAATATGCTTCTGCAAGTGAATACAAAAAGTTCTTTAATTTTTTTATATTATAGTACGTTGTATTTATCTTTCAACTTCTAAAATTACAGCGATGACATGCACAATCACATGATTCACTTTAGTTCCATCATATTTAAAGCAACTTCTATTTTATTATTTCAATTTAAAATAAATCTACTCCATGCCTCTTCGAACAAGTAAACAATAAGAAGGATACAAACAAATTTTCTGTCGTCAATTTATAACTGTAAAAACATGTTCATAATATAATGATTAAAATTTTTAGTATTTTATATTTTTTAATTATAAAATTTATAACTGTAAAAACATAGTCATTCCTTCCTTGAACAGTTGAACCTTCATGCCATCACTTAAAATGTCATAGCTGAAGTAACCGAAACTTCAAATCAAACCATCTCAGATACCAAGCTATCAAACCCAAAATCTTAATGACAATTACACATTATATTTTGGCTAAATTATCATTGATGTCTTTCTATTTAGAAGGCAACTCACTTTGTGCCTCTCAATTTTTTTTAAGCACTTTTTACCCTTCAATTTTTTCAAAAGTTTAATTAATTATTTAGAAATATTAATTTTAAAAATATCAAAAACATGTACCATGACAAGAATCAAACCCAGAGGAAGGAAAGCTAGAACCAATCCACTAGACCAAAGGTCAATAGCAATATTAATTTTAAAAATATAGAAAAGTTAAGCAAGGTTGGAATTGAACCCAAGTCTAGAAGTTTAATTGTTAAAGTCATACCACTAGACCAAAAACCAAATTAGTTTTTTTGTGAGATTCATATTTAATTAAACTAATCATGTGACGACATTAATTTTATATTAAAATTGGACAAAGTAAGATTTGAACCTAGGACTTGTGAGAGTTGTAAGACAATACCACTAGATAGTAAGCAAACTTTGATTTTATTGTTTCTGTTTCTTTGTTTTGTTTTACTATTCTTGGTCATTTATGTTGTAAATTTTTTAAATAAAAAACTTTTTTAAATTCTAAAAACTACTTAGCTTGATTTTATGTTAAATCTATTTGAATAAGTTTATTGTTTTTAATTTTTAATTTTATATTTAAGTTTTAGTTGTTACTTTAATTTATAGTTTTTAAATTTTAATTTAAACTTTAATTTCTATCTTTTATTTTTAATTATATTTTATATTTTATTTGTATATTTTAATTTTAAATCCATTGTAGCTCATTTTATGTTATATATTTTATTTGTGATTTTGAAACTAAAATTAACAATTAAAAGATGAAATTAAAATTTAAGGGTTAACAACTAAAACTAAAATTTAGTTATATTAACAAAAATATAAAATTTAAAATCTAATTAAAAATAAAGACATAAATTAAAATTGAGAATTAAAATTTAAAATTAAAATTTCTCCATTTAAAAAAGTTGTAAATTTAAATATATTTTTAAAATTAATCTTGCCACGATTAGTTTAATTAAATTTGAATCTCACAAAAAGATTAATATTGGTTTTCGGTCTTATGGTATGGCTTTATCATTTAAACTTCTAGGTCTGAGTTCAATTCTAGTCTTTCTCAAATTTTCTATATTTTTAAAATTAACATTGCTATTGATTAGTTTAAATACATTGAAATTTCAAAATAAAATGGACTCTTACCTTTGGTCTAGTGGATTGACTTTAGTTTTTCTTTCTCCAAGACTTGGGTTTGATTCCTGTCATAATATATGTTTTTGATATTTTTAAAATTAACATTTTCAAATAATTAATTAAACTTTAATTAACTCTTAATTACAATATAACCATTCTACATCACTTAATTAACTCTTAATTACAATATAATCATTCAACGTCACGGGCAAAAATTAAACTTTTAAAAAAGTTGGAGGACAAAAAAAAAATTGAGAGACACAAAGTGAACTACCCCCCAAATAGATGGACATGGATAGTAATTTAGCCTTATATTTTTTATGAGATTAATTAGTGTAAAATGAGATGGTAGAAGATCGAGTTTTATATTACACAATTAAATTCTTTTTATTTATACGATTTTTAAAATATTAATTGATAAATTAATAAATTTATTATAAATAAAATATTATAAATAAAATATTTTATACTAATTGTGCATACTAATTAAACTTATTTTTATTTATAAAATTTAAATTTTAGAACCAAAACCCACTTGATTGTTATTGATAAATGTAAAATAATTTTACATTATTATTGTTATCATTTATATGATTTTTAATATATTTATTGAAAAATTAGTCATATCCCTCTTTTTAATTTATGTTCTTTATTTTATCATTTATTTTATTTTATTTATTTTCCTATTTATCTTTCATATTTATAAAAGAATCTGGACAAAATAATATCTCAATATCAATGCCAAATTAACTTTTGGATCGGAAATCTGAGATACCCCACCTTTTGTTGTCATTTTTCCAATCTAATCATCGTAAAGCTTATTTTAATGCGGATAAATTAGCTACTACATATTCTGTCTCTTTTTCTAGTTTCAACGTGTTCCATGAATAATAGTCACGTCATTTTCTCGTTTAAGAGGTAAGAGAGACGTGGATGATGTCATAAAGAGGAAAATTAAAAGGAAATTTCTTACATGCATGCGACCATATTTACGATAAGAAAATATTCATATTCACGAGATATCTTCCATGTAAACCTCGCTCAAAAAGAAAGGAACATAGTAGCAATATTTTTTAACGCAATTTTTATTATAAAGGAATTAAGTTACAACAATATATATTTTCGTTTCTTTCTTATGTTATCTTCCAAAATTTTATTATAAAAAGCTTTGGTTAAATTGCTGATTTCATAATCCTATTTCTTTGATTAACTGGTTTAATTTGGCCATTCAATTATTAAAAAGTTAATTAGAATGTGGGCACATAAAGGAAATTTTTAGGTTTAATTACTCTTTATTTACCAATTTTTTAAAATTTTGATATCATGTCCCTCAATTTTCAAACATCATGATATTGTGTCTGGAACTTTTATAATGGGTAAATGAGTTTAATTGGTATACACTGTCAGTGTAAAATATTTTTACGACTTTTCATTTATGTGACTTTTAAAGTAGTAATGAATAAAACCAACAAATTTATCATGAATAAAAAGGTTATGATTGAATGTCTATATGTCAATTAAACTATTATTAAATTTGTATTCAATATATAGATGTTAAATTAGTTTTGATTTATGAGACATTAAGCAATGCGTTACCGTAATTTAATAACATAATATGTTTTAGTTGTGATATTTGAAGGTGATTTAATTAATTACAAGTAAATCTCAATTATGAATATTGTTTTTCACTTCAAGTTACAAAATTAGAATTTGTCATATTAAATTATTGTCACATATAAATTATTTCCACTTAACATGTCAATTTATCTATGAATGGACACAATTTTAAAAATTAGGAGCATAATATAATATTATGATTGAGAGTCATAGTTAGAAAAATTGGAGGAACACAAAGTATAATTAAGCCATTTTTTATCATTTATACAACTCCTTCCTATCAAACTAACAAAGTGTACTCAACTTCCATATTTAGTTACTTAGACTTCCTTGGATATGCAACATTAACTAGTCATAGAGCAATATTAATTTTAGGTTGTATCAAGTTTGTGATATAATGTATAATACACAGATAAAAATCACAAATAAAAATGAAGAATTTACAAATATATATTTTTTTAATTTACTAAATCACATACTCAATGCATTTTTTCTTTTAGTATGTCTCCTAAACCTATGTAGTTGCTGACACACTAATGTGGACAAAACTCTAATACACTTACTTTCCTAGTTAGCCTCTTGCACATATATATGGGTTGTAACATATCACTATGGAAAAACTCCTAAGGAAATTTCTCTTCTGACGCTTCTCTTGCACCTCTATAGTCGGTTCCACATCACTGTGAGCAAACCTCTAATACATTTTTTTCTTTTAGTACGTCTTCCACACTTTTGTGGTTTGTGTCACACCGTTATGGGAAAAACCTTACTTTTAAATAGGAAAAGAAGGAATTGGTAACAATTGAAGAAAGGTGAGTGTGAAATAGTTGAATAACCGGAAGGAAATGTGTGAAAAATCAAATGGAGCCCTAAGGGTTGTTTAGTTGTACTTCCAATTTTCTTGTTTTTCTAGAATAATTTTCAATTAGTTTTCCAAATTTTTTATTTTTTTTTAAAAAATGAAAATTTGAAAAAATGTGTTTAAATACATCAAGTTTTTCAAAATTTTCATTTTTCAATGAAGGAAGGGTGACAAAGGTAGAAGCAAAGAAGTGATGAAGGTTAAGGTGGAAGATGCAAAAGAAGTATGGGAGGTAGCAAAGGTCTTGGTGGGAGGTAGTAAAGAAAAACACACACACAAATGTGGGAGGTAGCAAAGAAAAACATAGACAGAGGGAGAGAATGAGAGATTCACTTACTCTGAGAGTAAGTTTAAGACACACATTTTTTATCCTAATCTTTCATTTTCTTTAGATCTAATGGTAAAGATTAGTTCTACAACTATTAAATTTCAATAAAATAAATTATGAAAATTGAGAATAACTCCCTTAAATTTACACTTAGATGTTTGTGTACACACACACATATATATATATGTTATCCACTTACTTCAACAACAAGTATAAAAAACTTATTTTTTATCTCACTATTCATTTTCTTTAAATCTATTAGTTGAGATTAGTTACTTATTACAATTCTTAGATTTTAAGAAAATGAATGATGGAAATAAAAAGTAAGTCTCTTAATTATCTTTTGGAGTAAGTGGATTTCTTTGCAATTTTCATATATATATATATTGGACTGACGGTTGGTAACCTTCTTATAACCAATCTCATAGAAACCACCAAGTAACTGACTTATACACAAGTAACCACTCCTCATAACTGACCTCATGGTAACCTCTAGGTACTACCAACACTATATAAGACACACATCGGAGAACCCACTAGAGGAACTTCTTTTTTACCAAAACATTTTTGTGGCAATAGTGGGAGCTGGGAAAACTAATCCCACAACCATCATCTTGTCACAACACACCGACAAACTCAAGAAAATTCAATTTGTTCTTTCACAAAAAAATAAAAAAGAACGCTCCACTTTCTCGAAAACAGGACATTATTGTTTTTCTTTTTAGTTTCTAGTGTTTGAAGGCATAGCATTGAGAAAAATCATATTGTGTGATTTGATGATTCAGCAACTGCAAGATCACAAATTTGTCAAGATTCATTTTATCGAGGATTGACAAATTATGATTGAAGTGGGTTAATGAGTATAATTTTGATCATTGTGATAAATCATATCATGTTAATCCATCTATGTAGGTGGTTTACACCTATTAACGTTGGACTTACATTCTTAATCAGATGGATTATACGATGGATACTTGTGAAATTATTGAAGCCTAATTTGAAAATGCGAGGTCTTGTTATTATTGCATTTTCATTTGGAAGTATGGGTAACCTTCCTATTTTAATCCTCCTTGCAATCTGTGATGGGAGAAGAAGTCCATTTGGTTCATGTGATGTTTTTCACATTAATGCTTTCTCTTATGCATTTTTCTCTCTGGCTCCTGGGGGAATCTTTATTTTGACCCACATTATCCACACGATAAAAATCAGATTGTTGAAATTTAAGGCATTTAAGGCTTCTGAGATTGCAAAGGTTACAAACAAAGATCTTTATGTTAATGCAGAAACTCCCTTTCTCAAGGATAAAAAGAGCAAAACAGAAGTGTCACTGTTGACTTATATTTATGACATTGAAAACCAAATTAGAAACTTGAATAAATTCTTACTCAATGCATCTTTATATAAATAAAACAGAAAATTGAGGGATTATTTCCTCTGAGAATATAAAACAAGAGCTTATATGGTTTTTTTTTACGTTGATTTCCTTTGGAAAAAATTTTTTGCCACAACAAATGTCGTCAATTCCAACACAAGTATGTTATATTTACTTTCATACCATCATGCATACATATCCCATCATACAATAAACATCTTTATTATCATGTGATAACTAAACAATTGGCATCTTCATACATACCAACTTGCACCTTTATACATACCATGCACATAACATTAATTGTAGCTACTAAATAAAGTAATGCGACACGGGTATTCCAATGTGTGTAGTACCCACCGGTCCATCTTAGGAGGTCCCAGTGTGAACATGATTTACACCTAGAAAATTAAAATATTTATAAGTGTAGAAATCCTAAGACTGTGGTTTTATGTCTTTAATGAGCTCTCATCCAAGTCAAGTCTTTCTTTAATCCTCCTAACCATGATGTATGCTAGGTTGGATTGCATCAATACATCAATCAGAATTTTCTTTTTACTAGCCTTTGTGGAGGTTATCTTTCGGCTTTTGCACTTGGTATAAATAGAAAATAACCAAAGAATCAAAATAAAGTATATACAATTTCATTCTCACTTACAAAAAATTGTCTCGATTATATCCTGATTTATGTGTACAAGTTACATACCCATGTGAAGTATATGAAGCTTCAACGTGATAGGCTAATAGCCACAACAAAGTGGCCTATTTAACATTGTTGTGGGAGATGCATTGAAATTTTGGTGTGGCATGCGAAGGTTTAAAGCATCAAGTCACAGTTCTATAGAAGGTGCCTTGATAACCACATTTGGTTCCATAATAATATGGATGATCCAACTATGTTAAGAGAGTTGAGTGTGAGATATACTAAATTCCAATGAGCAAGCCACTACCCTGTTACCTATTCCAAACCATTGTGAGAGATGTTTTGACACCATAGTGTGAGATGCAGAGCTTTAGCGTGGTATCCACAAAACTGTAACCTATTTCCTAATACTTTGGGAGGTATGCTAATAACCTTATATGGGTCCACACTCTTGTGACCGAGTTCACCATGCTTTGAGAGTTACATATGAGATATATGAAGCTCTAACATGTCAATCACATATATTTTGGTCTATTCTCTATTGCTGTGAGAGATGTGTTAAAATCTAATGTGACATGTAAAGCTTTAATATATTATTGGGGCATTTTTTTTACTGACATTAATTGAAAAATATCCCTGGTCATTGTCAACTAAAAAATAATGTTAACTTATATTAGCTAAAATAACTTTAACCAATGTTAACTGAAAATAAAACTTTGGCTAAGATTAGTCAAAAAATTGTTGACTGGTGTTAACTACAAAAACCTTGACAAATGTCGGGAGAAAAACAACCTCAACTGAAAAACATCACTAATCGATATGTTTGAATTATTAAATATTGTTTGATATTAAAAAAATTGTTATATTTGGTGAGAATTAAAATACTCTATTAAAAAAATTAAAATTAAATAAATTTGAATTTCCTAATGCAAACAAAATATTTGAAAAATAAAATCATTTAAATTGTAACAATTTCAAATTCAATGTATTTCAATTTTTCTTTTTTAATTTATAACATTCCTTATCCAAATACAGGGTAAAAGTATATACTATATTATTGGATTTATTTTATTTATCAACGTTATTGTATTCATCCTTCAATGTTAATTTATGTCAATTAGGGTACCATATTGAGGGTAGGATAACTCAGTATGTCAGAAACCTACTACAATTTGATATGGGAAGATGAGTAAAAATTACCAACTCAGTAATCCTAACTATTTGATCATATAGAAAGGTGGGAAAAAAGGTAAGTAGCTAACTTTTCATATGATATACTTGAGTTAAACTTTAGCGTTAGAGTTCTTTACAAGTACCCCTTCCAATAATTATTGTAAATGAGAAAAACACACAACTCGAAGAATCAACAAGTCATAATATTTGGCACCCATTAGAGCTGAGAAATTTTTTCCTTTGACCCTACTTCATGGTGTTGATAAGGAGACAAGAAAGAGAAGTCAAATGACACAAATAGGCATGGATGAAAGTTCGATATTAGAATAAGTTGGAGTATAATTAGAAAAGGTTAGTTGTGATAATGCATGGGAATTGGATGCAATGTGTAAACAATATGAAATAGATTTATGTATGAGCAAAAATCAAACCTTTCTTGATGAACTCATGTTAGAACCCCACAATTCGATGTGGGAAGATGAGTAACAATTACCAACTCAGTAATCATAACTATTTGATCATGTAGAAAGATAAGGAAATAGGTATGTAACTAACTCTTCATATGATACACTTGAGATAGAGACTAACTTTAGTGTTAAAGTTCCTAGCAAGTACTCCTTCTAATAATTATTGTAAATGAGAAAGACACACAACTCAAAGAATAAACAAGTCATAATATTTGGCATCCATTAGAGTTGAGAAATTTTTTCCTTTAACCATACTTCATGGTGTTGATAAGGAGACAAGAGAGAAGTCAAATGACACAAATAAGCATGGAGGAAAGTTCGATATTAGAATAAGTTGGAGCATAATTAAAAAAAGGTTAGTTGCAATAATGCATAGGAATTGGATGCAAGAGGTAAACAATATGAAGTAGATTTATGTATAAGAGAAAATCAAACCTTTCTTGATGAACTCATATCAGAAAAGGATCATACTAATCCAAATTTCATTTAAACAAAATTGAAACAAAAATGTTTTACTCTATCAAAATCACAAAAAAAACATATATTTGTGACCCATTAACTAACATTGAAAACAAATAACAAGGTTGGAATAAAAACATATAAAAGTAAACAATAATTTATTATTCTAACCAAAATCCCAAATAGTTAATAAACTTAATAATAGAAAATAATACAACACAATGAATGAATGAAAATTGATGAGATAACATTTAGACAATAATTATCAAACTATCGGGTTAACTTACGAATTTACGAGTTGACTTACCTTTACACTTTCATACAAATATTTTTTTGATAAACTCTAAGTAGAGTTGGTAAACTCTATATGAACTTTATATACTTTCAAGTTTACTACCAAGTGAATGAGTAAAAAAATTAAAAACCAATAAACCAAAATGCTAGTTGTTTTGGGTTGTCCTCTATACGTTTAGGATTCAACATATCTTTATTTGGTGTATCGGGTTAACTTACGAGTTTACGAGTTGACTTACCTTTACACCTATGTACAAATATTTTTTTGGTAAACTCTAAGTAGAGTTGGTAAACTCTATATGAACTTTATATACTTTCAAGTTTACTACCAAGTGAATGAGTAAAAAAAATTAAAAACCAATAAACCAAAATGTTAGTGTTTTGGGTTGTCCTCTCCACGTTTAGGATTCAACATATCTTTATTTGGTGTATCATTTCTAAATCAAAGAATTCTCACCTCTAAGAACATTACTCTCACTTTCTAGCAAAACACCAAACCCTTAATGAATATGTTTTACCATTACTATAATATTCACAACTTATTATCAGGTAATAATGTATTCTAGGCTTAGTTATAAGCTTTTTGACTAACAGAGAGTCAAAATATTGAAAAATTATGGATTTGGAGTGGTCAACGCAAAAATTACCAAAATGATATATTTTAACCATTAAATGCTCAAACACATTATTTTGTTTGGTGTATTTGAATGAAGCGCATGGTCTAAACCAAATATGTCAAACCAATGGTGTATTTGGACAACTCCCATTTCCCCGCAGATTTGGATCGATTATGGAGTGAGAAGAAGGAAGACTTAGAAAGGGCATAAAAAAGCTTTGCTTATTTCTTGAATGTCTTGCAGTAGTAGTTGACTATTATTCAAATTAATTTCTCCATCATCAACATTAGCATCTCGGCTTCCCTACTCAAACCTAGATTTCATAATCATGTTAGCATCAAAGTTTAACAATAGCAAAATCAAGAAATTCTGCACACTTCATCATATCTCTAATATCTATAAAAGCAAATAAAGTAAAAACATAGACTCATGAGTCCAAAAAAGGCAAAGACAACAAACAAAATCAAAGGAAAATAGGGGGAACAAAAAACAACATTGTATCCATTATCATCAACATCATGCAGTTACTACAATAAGTTCAGTCGATATGACAATAGATTAAAATAGAGCAAGCAAGAATTTTAAGGAACCCTAATTGTTAGTTATTCAGTAAAACAACTTACAAAATTGAAAAGAGTGGAAAATGAGGCTAGAAGCATATAAAGAAGGGTTTGGAAATGGAACAATTCACAAGTGAACAAAACTCAGAGTTGCAATGAAACGGGTTGTTGCTTCTTGAAATGGGAGGGAACAACATGGATAAATAATGTTGTCCAAATACACTAATTGGTTTGACGTATTTGGTTGAGCGTTAAATGTTCAAACTACATCATTTTGATAATTTTTGTGCTCATCGCCTTAAATTTGTAATTTTTCAATATTTTGACTCTCTATTAGTAAAAAAATCTTGAATTATATAAGTATGGTGAAATTTTTATTTTTTATTTTATTGTTGAAATGCTTATTATGTTATTTATATATATTTTGATATTATTTTATATGAAATAAAATTTTTCGAGTTTAAGAGTTGAAATTTAAGAGTTGAATCTACAAAATTTTCACCAATTTACACAAGGAAATAACACCACACAACATATAACATAAGTATATGGTATAAATTGAATTTTCTAATAATAATGATCTTCATCTATAAGAGAGTCAATAGTCGAGTCTCTTAAACTCGTCCACCTAAACCAAATGTAAAGTATAACTAATCCATTTAATGATTTAGATACTCTATAAAATAATTTTTTATTTAAATACATGAAAATATCCTTTATTTTAGAATTTTTAATTGCATTTCCTTAAAAATTGGAATAAGAAATTCTTCTTTTAAATATTTAACTGCAATAATAACATAAGACATGTTAAAGAAATAATAAAAAAAAAACTCAAGTTATTTTAAGAGAACAATTTTAAACATATTACATAAAAAAGTGTTATTTTGAAAATTGGACAAAAAAAGAATAATTTAAAATGCTTAAAGATTAAAAAAAACTTAAAAACTGATTTAAACCCTTGATTGTTGATATCTTAACAAAATATACCTGTGACACAGGAGTGTAAGAACTAAGAAATTGGAGGTGGCGGCACCGAGTGTAAGTGAGGATCAATGGCGGTTCCAGGGAGGCGCAACGGCATGAACGACGACGAAGAGGACTTAGACGACAACCCTCTTTTCGAAGAACAAGGCCTCGTTGAAGACGACACCGATACCCCTCCTCACCTCCGCGACCTCTCCGCCGCCGCTCAGCTCGGCGACGTTCACGCCCTCCGTCTCGCTCTTGGTTCTCTCTCTCTCTCTCTCTCTCTCTCTCTCTCTAATTCACTGTAATAATTTAACACTGACCTACCCCTGCTATGCCCTACCTTAGCTTCTATTACTTCTTCAAACTTCAATCCAAACCCTAGAGAGCTAGAATATAAGGATTTTTGTACGTTCTTTTGGAAAATTGATTGATGGAGAGTTACTAGTAAGGATGGTGTAAATATTTGTCTCAATTGTATGAGAAGAATTTCAGTGTCTCCGATGAAGTATTATATTTTCATTAAGGTTTTTGAAAAATGTTTAAGTCGCCCAACCTAAATGGTTTTAGGGTTAAGGCGATCGCAATTGCTAGCTGCATTTTTAAAACCTTGCTTTTCTTGGCTTTTGAATTGATATGTGGCCCTTTGTCTAGTACATTAGCAGTAAAAATTTAATTATTTTTTAAGATTGATATGTAACGTGTTTTTCACATCTTAGATGTGGTTTTTTCATGTTTGTTTGCTTGTGTGGTGTGCTTGAAACCCATTGGTGAAGATCTCTATTGTATTTAACTCCCTCCGAGTACCAACAATTGCTTAGAAGCTACTAGCATAGCTTCTACCATTTTTTTAGTGAATTTGATGTGATTTCTTACTTCTCAATGGTTTTCCAAACACACATGTAATTTGTAGAGAGTGCTTAAAAATTATCACAGTGAATATAGTGGTTTGATTTGTTTCATTGCTAAATACATCCTCACTGGCATAGCAGGACTGTGTTCTTTCTGTTTATGGTTACCCCCATGCTGTATACTGCAGATAACTTGGCGGGTAGTATTGATGAGCCAGTGGAGGATGGGGATACTGCTCTTCATTTGACATGTTTATATGGGCATTTGGCTTGTGTCCAGGTTTATTATCTTCGTGTATTCTTACATTTGTTTACTCTTATTATACAATGTTGCATGAATTGTTGATCTTGTTTGATAAACTGTAGCTGCTATTAGAAAGAGGAGCAAACATTGAGGCTAAGGATGAAGATGGTGCACTTCCTTTGCACGATGCTTGCGCAGGAGGTAGTTTGATTTTGAAATCAGGTTCCATAAATAATGTTTTTTACGTGGGGATGAGAATTTTAATGATATTTTACTTTTAATGGTCTTATCAGGATTTACAGAGATAGTCCAACTGCTACTTAACAGAGCGAGTGATGCAGAACATATAAAAAGAATGTTAGAATCAGTTGATTCTGAGGGTGATACTGTAAGTATTGATTTACCCTTTGAAAATTTTGAGTTCCTATGTACATGAATACTCTTGATGCCAATGTCAATCAGGCATTACTATCCCTAACCCACTTTCAATCAGGTTTAATGTATTTCTCCTGATTTGTTCTTCCTTGTGATTATTTTGTCATAGCCTCTCCATCATGCTGCAAGAGGTGAACATGTTGATGTAATTAGATTGTTGCTGTCCAATGGTGCATCTCTCACAAAGGCAAACTTATATGGAAAGGTAAGAAAGTAATCTAGAGAAATTTTGGTTTGAAAAGGTGTTTTGTTTTCACCGGTAATTTAAAAATATCATCTGTTTTCACTTTGTTTCTACTTTTAAAGATATTTATAAGAAATGGTCAAAACATGTTATTGTTTTTGCTTTTTAAGTGACTATTTTTTAATTACCAGTGAAAGTAGAAAATATTTTATTACAGGTCATTATGAATTAACCCATTTTTATTCTTCATCAATTTCTAAAATAATTTTTTGGCAGACCCCGGCAGATTTACCTGATCTGGACACAGATGCTCGCAGGCTTCTTCAAGCTGCTGTTCTTGCCATGGCATGCTAATGGCATTAGCATGTCGTTAATCAGTATAAATATTTAGTTTCATTTTGACAGATGCTAGTGAAATGAGGAACACCTTAGGGATTTTTCACTTTTGAGAGTCGAAAATTAGGATTCCCTGATCGAGTTATAGTGTACTACTTTGTTTCTTTTCATTAGTTTGCTATTTGAAATATATTTACACTTGAACTTGTCAGTGAACTATGAATAGTTATACTTCTCGTTTAATTGGTTGCTTGAGCCGGTTGTCCTTTAATTCTCCCTTAAACTTCAGGTGGTGTTTGATAATTCTTTTTTTAATTGAAGAAAGAAGTTCCTTGAAACGTAGAAAATGCTTGAAAACCGTGCAACGTGTGCTCTTCGTTTTTCTGTTTGCGTCCCACTGAATTCACATTAGTAAATACCCAATTCAACTCAGGTTTCCATATGTCTGCCTTAGATTATGGTAAAGCTTGCTTGAAACATTCACATTACATTTTTTTTTTTAATATTTGGGAATATTTAAATAATGAAGAGTTGACAAGTAATTTTGTTGGAATGATAAAGTAAAATGGTTCTTAAGAAAGTTGTAGATACATTCTGCATATTGGTTTACAACATCTTTGCATTGTCACAACCAAAAAGGACATGCTAGTAAAAATTTCCTTGACTGTATTTTGGCCCATAATAGTGTATTAAAGAATACAAATGTATGTCCAAAGTCCAAACGTATCTTATTATCATTTCTCATTTGTCTTTTGAGTAGTCATTGATCCCTTTAGACGATATAGATCATCTGAGAGTTTCACGTGATAGATCATGTAAAAGTAGAATACAGAAACGCATGCAAATTTTTGGCAGGGCCCCATAAATTTAACATTGTCACACTGTTCAGGATATCTATCTCTATGCAAATATGACTGGTGTAATATAATATATATTCGTTATTACACTTGCAAAAGGCTTTAGTGATTTGGATAGGCAAGAAACAATAACAGAATGCACGGAAAATTACACAAAGGTAATAGGAACTATTGTTGCCAATTGCCCATTAGTATTGGTACACAACTGATTATGCAAAGAGTAAGACACCAATGGAAATTACGAAGAGGCTTTACATATACAGGGATCAGAAGGACGAAACCAAGATTGACTAGTTATAACTCAAATGTAATGTCCACATTGCAACAATTACGAGCAACAACCACCAAATTCGGATGTTTGGGGTTCCTGTTGTTTTAAAATATTCCTTTTCACCGCTGTTTGTCCTTCCAAAAGACTAGGAACTTCCATTATCTATGAAATGGTGCCATATATGTCAGTATATGTCACTATAGGAAAGGTCAAAGCAATGCACGGCAATTGGCAAACACAATCTACAATAGAATTTTTATTCATGCATCTCTTAATTATAGTTGAAGATGTTGGGAAAAGCTGGAGTGCGGAAGTTATCATACGAAAAACACAACAGTTGAGAAAGCTTCCGTCCTCTAGTAACTTAAAATGAGCACCAAGTAAATATGAGAAATGAAAAATAAAAGATAACAGCAGAAATTTAACCTCAATGTAAGAAAGAAAAACCACAGGAACTGTTTTTTTCCCCCCCACTCATCGCTAGAAATAATTGCCATAACAAAAGTATTGGTTTGTATTATCTTTATTGTGCAAAAAATAAGTTTTATGCTCAAGTTACTGCATTCAGTGTTTCCCCTATCATAGTATAATCAGTTAATTGGAAAATGGCAATGACGGTAATACATACATGGAGCAAACGCCAATTAATAAATAGTATATGCTTCTAAACCATACCTTTAATGCAAGTTCCTCGAAGCATCGCTCCACATTTTCTCGAGTTTTGGCACTGCATTCAAAAAACAAACACCCCAACTCCTCGGCTAGTGCTAAACCCTCTTCTTTGCTCACAACCCTTTCAGAATCCTAAGAATAGAAAATAAACTATTAAAGAAACCATTCAACAGAATACATCATGACAAGAAGTGGAATGAGAAGTTTATCATTTTAAAATTTAAAGTGCACCAAAAATCTAAAGCATGTGTATCAAAGGAGCCACATATTTGTTAATTGCCATTGATGTTTGAGGATCCCTACTCCTTGCATTACATTCATCTATCTTCGCAAGATAAATATTACACCCTGTTCTTATCGATTTCTCTCTAAACAGTAAAGACTTGTAGAAGAACAATAAGAAGATAAAATGAATCCAACTTATCCCGTAAGTTAAAATCAATTTACGCACCTCAAATTTTAGAAAAAAATAGACGAGATAGCTTTTGTAAAAGCTAAGTAAATAAGTTGATTTTAACTTGTGAGAAAAACTCAATTCAACTTTCTTATTTTCTTCTCCGGGAGAAGTTTATCTGAACAGGTGTATTCCCCGTAAAACTGTTAACGATATGCCACGTTGCTTTGACTACATGAAAGAGTCCACAAGACACCGATCATCCCAATATTTACTGAATTGACATGGAATTCATGAAAACATGCTATATGCAGATTGAGTGATGGACTCAATTGAGATGTCAATTTTCATCTAATCTGGCTAAATGATTTAAGTATCTAATTATCTGATGGATGTCATCTGTTAATCATACTGCATGCTTGTCCGTGTGAACCAACCGTGGCCCTAGGCAAGACAAGGTAAAAAATTAGATAGATTTTAGATGGTTTCACGATAGAGTTAAAGTTACTTCTCTGAGTATTGAATTTGATAAGCAGTGGAATTCATGATAGAGACAAGACACATGGCACACAGAACAAGAATATTGTTTCTTACCTTAATGCAGAGTGCAGAAAAGCTCTGACCCACATCATTCTATATCATAATTTTATTTTTAACATTTAATTGAGGAAGATTTCACAGTAGTTATTGATTCATTTGCTTGGGTCATATATTAATGCAGAACAATGAAACACAACTTACTCTATCAACTTTATTTCCAACTAGCATCTTCACGCAATTCTGGTTGGTTGAATAGAGTTCCACTTCTTTAGACCATACTTCTGATAAGTTTGTGAAGGTATCTCTTCTCGTTACATCATAAACTATATAAAAAAAAAAAAAAACTGTCAGTTGATAGCTTGGACTTAAAAATGTTAATAATCAATGATTAAAAAACATGTGTTAATCATCTTACTCATTGCAAATTAGTGACTTTATTAGCCTCACCATAGAATCCAAGAAAACTATTCTTAGAAACACTTCATGCCATAAAAAGAATATAAAAGACAATGGCAATAACTGCAAAAAGAAAATATGAGACAACAATTGGGGATGTCTTGAAAAGCCCCTTACTACCCTAGAAACTGAATTGAATAATAGAAACTGCTTTAAAACATGGTTCATAACAAATGCTATAATTCCTTAGAAAATGCTTTTAATATTCCCCTAGTGAAGAGTTCATAAATTTCCCACAGGGGGATATGACATTAAAGGAGTTAAAATAGAGTTCAATCCGAGTCCCAACCACTAAAGAGAGGACTCTAATGAAGAAAGAAAATGTGCATAAATAGTTTTAGCATACCAAGAATGACTCCTTGTGCTCCTCTATAGTAAGAACTAGTTAATGTTCTGAACCTTTCCTGCCCAGCTGCAATATAGATGTAATGTTATTAGACATCAACATACCACTTTAATCAACCATTTAGGTCAATGGACAAGTAATTTAACAGAAAGACCCTATAACTATAGGAAATATTTCACTTTACTTGTTTGCATCCAATCCACATGATTGATGTAACTTAAAAAATGGTCCAGTTCATCAACTACAAGCTAAAAGATTCGAGCAATTATTACCAGTGTCCCAAATAGTTAGTTTCAATCTCTTCCCACCTACAGTGAGCACCTTGATCTTAAAATCAACACCTACATAACATAGAGCAATAGAAGACAAGAACAAATAGCATCATATGACATCATAATTAACATCAGATAAAAACAGACCATGAAAGCATCAATTCAAAAACTCAAGGTCAATTCCAACAGCATAACAAAACAATAGAACAGTTATTTTGTACTAAATGACATCTTATGACAAAGTATTATGCAAACTCAAAAACTGAGGACCACTGGTCCAATCATAACAGATAATGAAGAACATAGTACATAGACTACAACAGCTTCTCAACAAAACGCTTATAAGTGGTCCACAACAGCACAGTTGAAACCCACCTGGGAACTGCCCAATTTTTTTATGATTTTCCTTAAAACAGCTATTATTATTCTTTTGATGGTTTAGTCCAAAACTTGAGCAAGCACAAGAGAGAAAGAGTGATTTTTTGGAGACAGCAACAAATTACCAATTGTGGGGGCAATATGTTCAACAGAATTGGAGATGAAGCTAACAAGGAGGCTACTTTTTCCCACAGCAGAATCACCGATCAACAAGATCTTGAAGGAGAGATCATAGCCACTGCTCTGACCAGAAGAAGAACTCATTCTCTGCTCTCCGTGAATGATGATGGCAATGAAATGAAGTCCTTCTCAAAAAAGTGTTCCTATGTCTATTTGTATCTCTCTCTGAGTGAAAAGTACAATGAAAGGAACCTATGGAAGTAGAGAGAGAGAAAGAACAAAGTGGGGTGAGAGAAAAGAAATGGGGTATAACTTTAGCAGCATCTTTCATTTTTTTTGGCCGTTTGAGAGTGAAAGAGAAGCTAAAGAAAACGGCTACCTTTGCCTGAGTTAACGAACAATAATCAGTGGACACGCCACAGCAACCACGTATATATTCTTTTCTTAATTTCTTTATATATGTCAACTTTTTTGTTTCAGATTTTTTTTTATCATGATATTGTATTGATTATTATCGTTAGTAATGATTCAACTCTATATGAAAAAGTATTGAAAAATTCAGTATGATTTACTCTTTATACGAATGACCAAATTTGCTACTTGTGTCTACCTTGGTACTTCGGGAATTATTCTTGTTTCACTCTTGTTAATGCTTACGCCTAAATTATATGTAAAAAGAATTTTTCATAATTTATATGATGAAAATGATCGGAGGTTACACTTTTTTTTGGGGTAGATCTATAGATGTTTTAAATTTGTTAAAAGATCACTAATTGACTACTTTTTTAACACTGTTAAAATATGAGTTTAATTATAGAGTTTGAAAAAAAAAATCATTTTGAATTTTGTATAGCATGCCTTTATAATTAAATATTTGCTCTAACATTTGACAAATGATGAAAATTATATTTACATCAACTTTACTTAGCTTCACAATGTAATATATATATATATATATATATATTTCTGAAATCCAATCAAATTATTTATTTTTCCATTGTACTTCGTCCATTCCATTTTAATAAAAATATTTTAAATAATGTCTCATTTTAAAAAACTAATAAACCATTAATGGCCTGTTTAAAATAAAGAAAAATAAAATAATTTTTTATAAGTTAAAATGAATTTATTTATGAACTCATTTGAAAAAGCTTCCATATCTTTTAAAAAGTTAATTTGTACCATCTTTTTTCATTGCCCAAATAAAAAACCAATGAATTGAAGAAGATGGTGACTATATTTCTAACATATTTCTTTTAATAAAATTTTATTATTATTTAAAACTTGTTAAAAATTATAAAATTGTAAATAAGATGTGAAACCTACAAAATATAGTTTTAAAAAAAAATAGACAGTGTGTTAAAAAATATATTATTAATAAATGAAAATTGAGTCTAGCAAACAACTAAACTTACCCAATATGGTGAATTAAGATTATTTTTTTTCAAATAATGTGTCCATATTTAATATTTGATACTCTCGCATAATTATCTCTAGAAAGTAATACTTAATTAAAAAAAAAAGAAAGAATGAGAGTATTTATTATTAACATTTTTTATAAATGGAGTACTTGTGAAGTACAAATATCGGAACTTTATGAACGAAAAAAATATGATTAAGGGAAATGACATTTCTCAAAATGACGGGTCAAAATTTTTACTGGAGATTAATTATCAATAAAGTCAATTAAAATTTACATCAATAAATATATTATCAAAATTTAAATAAAATCCACCTAAAAAGTTGAATAAAAACCAAACAAATAATCTACTCATATTTGCTATGATTTTGGTACAAGTACTTAAGAGGAGGATAGTCATAGTACCAATAAGTTAGATAGTAGTATTAGTATTGGTATTTATTAAAAAAAATAAATTGGTATTGGTATTACATTTATATAAGTTTAGAAAAAAATAACAACTCTAAAACTAAAAACTACTTACCTTAGAAAAAACTAAAACCTACTCAAATCTTGAATAATTTGGATGCAAACACAATACCTATAGTATTTATCACTCAATGTGTATCACATTAATTAATGCTGATGCTTAAAAACTAGCCAACAATAACGACGGTTAATACTTATTAAAAGATAAATAACTGTAATTAGACATTGAAGACATACAATAATTGTTTCCCTAGTTCGTGGAACATATATTAATGTATGATATTCAAGACTAGTTTTGTTTTTTGAAGTTCCTACCTATGTAGGGTATCGATTCCGAAATGCCGGGATCATGTCAAAACTCCAAAGTCTATGCCCCTCGTTTGTGATTGTGACTAAGAAATTTGAATTGGAAATAGTTTTCTATTATCAGTTTTTCCACAGTTTCAAAAACAATTATTAAAATCTGATCTGATTTTTAATGGATTTTAAATATGTTTATTACATGAGAGTGATTATATTTGAAGTTACTTTTTTAAATTGGATGGGTAAAAATACTTGTTCGTAGTTTATTGGTTCAATCATTAGTTGAGTTGATCTTAAAAAATAGTATTCTTTTAATATTAATGTAATATAACAATTAACATTATAAAAATTGCATTAAGATGTAATTAGAAAAGAAAAAACTAATTACTAAATATGCCTTCTAATTGCTAAGTTAACATCTATTTTTATTAATTTTTAAATTAAAAAGAGGTTGAGTTAGGAAAGTTTGAGTGCATTTAACAAAATTAAAAAAATTTTAGAAAAAAATTATGAATCAGTTGAACCACTATTTTTACTTATTTACCGGTTCATTACTAGTTTTCTAGTTTTAATACCAGTTCTTGACCCATTTTCAGCATTGACCGAATCGGTTACTATACCGATTCACTGATTTTCTTATCGAATCAATTGGTCTGATTTTTAAAACATAGATTCAAAGACCATTAATCTTTTAATTTAGTCTTTGGGGATATAAAATGAC
The DNA here is from genome assembly GCA_037954015.1 of Psophocarpus tetragonolobus. Taxonomy (NCBI): domain Eukaryota; kingdom Viridiplantae; phylum Streptophyta; class Magnoliopsida; order Fabales; family Fabaceae; genus Psophocarpus; species Psophocarpus tetragonolobus. The sequence goes on from CM075692.1 coordinate 39,228,206, forward strand.
TTAGTTGGTTAAGGATGAATAGAGATACGAAAGACAGTGAATTGAATCTCATCATTAACAAAAACTAACATTACTAACATTTGGTCTATAAAAAAATATTTAAAATAAATTAAATTTGGTTTTTTACACTAATTTACTTCCATTTTTAACATGTCTTTTTCACTTCTATCATCTTTCATTTTTCCTCTAAATTTTTTATCAAAAATTAATTAACAATATTTATAGATGATATATTAATAAAAGTATATACTAGTAATTAAAACGTAATGCTTTTTATCGACAAAATTCAATCTTACATGAAAAAAAATTTGTTAAATAATAAGTATACTGTTTATAATCTAGATTTTTTTATAAAAATTAAATGAAAAAATATTTACTTAACTAATAAAAATTATTTTAATGAACGTAAACCTATAAACTAAAACTTAAAATATAAACAATACAAAATTCTAATTTTAAAAAAATGCACTATTTAATAAAAAATATTTTAATTACTTGCAATTTACAAAATTCTATCATGTTCAATATGTTAATTAGTCAAATAAATTTTTATATATTTTAAATTTTGATTATTATAATAATTACTGATATATAATAAATTAAATTATTAATATCAATTTACTTCTTGGTATAATATATTCTAGGCTGAACAATAATTGGTTTCTAATATGAAATTTTAGTATTTAGTCCTTTAAAAAAATAATAATATAAAAAAATACAGAAATGAAAATAAAAAGTAATATTGAAAATGGTCGTATGACTCCCTGTATAAAAACCGTTTTGTTTAGTGGAAAATATAATTAATGAAAATAGTTTTGTTTTTTAGTTTTTGAAAAGAGTTTTTAAGAATAGTTTTCAAAAACTGTTTTTGGGAAGAAAAAAAAAACTTGTTTGGTAAGTGTTATTTGAAAATTGTTTTAAAGATGTAAAAATGAAAAAACTTGTTTATATTTATTAAAATTTCATTAATGAACAGCAAAAATCAACGTATTCTAATTGTATTTTGAGTTAAAAAAAAAAAGAAACTGAAAAGTAAAACTATTTTGAGTTGTTCTTGTTTTTAGATTTTAAAAACTAAAAAACCAGAACTGTTTTCGAAAGCTATTTTAAAAAAACACTGCATAAACGAGTTTTTTAGTTTTTAAATACTAAAATACCGAAAACAGTTGCCAAACAAGCACTTAGAGCTTGATTGATTTGGTTTTGGTTTTTAGTTTTTTAAAAGAGTTTTCAAAAATAGTTTTCAAAAACTGTTTTCGGGAAGAAAAGAAAAAAAAACTTGTTTGATAAGTTTTATTTGAAAATTATTTTGAAGATGTAAAAATGAAAAAACTTGTTCATATTTATTAGAATTTCATTAATGAAAAGTAAAAAACAATCTATTCTGATTATATTTTGAGTTAAAAAAAAAATTGAAAAGCAGAATTACTTTCAGCTGTTCCTATTTTTTAGTTTTTAAAAACTAAGAAATTAAAACTGTTTTCAAAAACTATCTTCAAAAAATAAGTTTTTTAGTTTTCAAAAATTAAAATACTGAAAATAATTTTATAAAAATATTACCAAACAAACACTTAGTCTATGTGAAAAAGAAAACATAAAATTAATTCAGTCAGGAGAAATATGAAATGACATTGGATTTCATAAGTTTAGCTGGTGACGTGGGATCTCATATGGTAGTAACTTGAATATTTTGTTTTACTAAAACAATAAACTCATATGGATGACCCCTTTTTTTCCTATAAACATTAAAGTGCCTATAATTTCAATGTAGACGAAAGCGAAATGAGCCTGCTTTGACTATTTAATTATGAAAGAAGACAAATGGAATGAGGTGAATTTATATATGCAGCCCATAAACCCGTGAATATGTGGGCCATGGGGTGAATGGGCACTATAAAAAACCTACCCTTTTTAATTATATTAGATTATAGATATGGGTGTATGATTGATATGTTAATTCCTTCTTCAATATACTTTTAACCCAAATGTTTCCTTTCCCAAAGACACTTTATTTTCCCAGCTGCTGCTTTTGATCGATTGGGACTATGAGTATGAACCAGTTTAACTTTGTCAAGAAAATGGCTTTATCATCCACATAACTGTATGATTTTCCCTCCGTTTCAAAAAAATTACAGTTTTTAAAACAATTTCATTGTGTTAATCAAATGAATTGAGACAGGCAGTATAAATTAAATTGTTTGAGTTTATAGATATAGTTTATATATAATGATATAGGAAGGAGTCTAAATATTTATGTTAAATATATGAGTTGAATTTTTTATTTCAAAGATTAGCAGTGAAAAAAGAAAAAGCTACAGAAACAATTTAAACTCTCAATCTTTAAATAGTGAAACTTTAAAGCATTTTACACTTACATTACAATGGAATTAAGAGGTAATGCACTGCATGACTTTCACAAGTACTTACTACTTTTTTTTTCACTTTGGAGATTGTAGTCCACCCATATAATATAAAACTTCCCCGTTACATTTGAATGGTGGTTTAAATTTTTTTCACGGAGAAACAATAAATAAGAGGTAATGCAACACATTTACTAAAATATCAATATCAAGTATCATTATATTAATAGTAGTAATTGAGAATTTAACAAACACAATATTAAATTAGTAAATTAGTGTAAGTATTTATTTAGGATAATATCAAAATAAACATTTAGAAGTAATCATTGGTTACTTAAAAAATTATAAAAGAAACTGAAAAAAAAAACCTGAACGACTGATAAAATAAAATAGGAAAAGAAAGGAAGAAGTCCTCAGCATCTTAACAGAACCAAGAAAAATAGTCTTGTATATGATAAAATATCGATTAGTAAAAGATGAAAAATAAATTCACCTTGTATATTATAAAATATCAAGTAGTAAAAGATGAGAAATAAATTCTTATTTTAAATATTGAATTTCATTATGGCTTGTTCATAGGATCGCAGACATTAGGAGAACATCATAACTAAATCGTTGTAACTTGTTAGTTAAGGAGACTAAAATAATCAATTTTAAATTAAAAAGACTATAATGGAAAAAGTAAAAAAGGACCAAAATTAAAATTTATATTTATAAAAACAAAATTTATTCATGTCAATTAATACAGCATGCACAAAAGGAGGCAATGTAACAATGTACACTTTCTGAATAAACTAACCGCGGTTGAATTTAACTTCCAAACTTTATCCTGCTATTTCATTCGGTGGGAACACTTTCTGAATAAAATCTAGGAAGCGACGTGAGTAGAATGTAGGGTCCACCGCCGAGATAGATAATGAATCAAACTGAATAGATTTATATGCATGTTCAATCTTCTTGGTCATGTTGTACTCTTGCAATATGTCAATTATACCCAGGTAAAGTACGACATCGTAAGCTTCATGGAACATTTGCACTTCCTCTTTTCCCGGAATCAGCTCTGCCCTAGCAGGCATGTTCACACCAAGTTGGATTTGTAATCTGCATCAGCAAAACAAGTTGCCAAGTAGGAAAAACCCTCAGCCTACAATATTCTAGCAATTATCCAACAGCGCAGTAAAGTGAAATGCCTAGATTGTCGGGAAAAAAGAAGGGATAGTAATTTCTACTATCTTCCAAGGCAAATAGCCATATAAAGTCTATCAATGTGCAATGAGCCCGATGGAGGTTTAGGATTCATATAGATTCGAGCACTGAGTAATTGTTAAATGTTAAGAATGATTACATTGCAAATATTTTAATTTGTGACAGAGTTTGTATACTTTCTCCATCTTGAATTTATTAATCAGCTTTCATCATTTCAAAATCACTTTCCACAGGTGATTGACATAGATCAGCCAGAATATATATCAAACAGGAGGACACCTGCATCCTTTGGCTATGAGGACACCTGCATCCTTTGGCTATGAATAGGTGATCTCTCAATCACACCACAGTTGTCCTTAAAAGTAGAAGTGTCCTAACATCCAAAATTTGTTTATATTTTATTAACATACAAGTGATAACGAACTTGGAGGTGCAAGGTTCAAACATAAAAATAGGATAGCTGGACCACTGATGTTGAAAATGATGCGTAACATTAACTCAACAGATAAAATCTTGAAGAAACCTTACCTTGCTGTACCAGGTAGAAGTAGATCCACCTCCTCGTCACCGGCAGCTGAAGCTCTCAATCTGCTACCCCTAATGTGTGACCCTACAACAACACTATTATCATCTGCACCTCGAGGTACTAGAACAAGGCCTTGTGGATAGTTGGATGCTTCATCCTCTAATGGGTCTGTCAGTTGATAAATAGGGAAAATTTGAAATTAATCAGTTCCATGATTATAATTCTAGTTAAAAAAGAAAAAATATAAATCATGTTGAAACTTGAAAGCATAATGATAGACAAAACAGTCAAGAATGCATGTCACATCGCATGGTCAAGAACAGGTGCAAAGCAATGAATTAGTGAAGGTTCTTTCCCGCAACAATGACCCCTACAAGGTCTTGGTCTTTGGGTTGGGTGGTGTGTGTCCCTTGACAGAATCCAAATCAAAGAGGTTTTATAGATGAAGAATATAGGAGGAAGAGATATGGACATACTTTTCCCTCTATGTTAACAGGAAAGGGAACCCTCTTTTCACCTTTCATTTTCCTTCCAATTTTCTCACAATGCGAAGCAATTATGCTATTGGGTGGGCAGGCTTTTAACTAGCATTACCAGGTAATTTTTATGATCACTTTTAGCAGCACCATGGCTTAGTTAGTGGCCAAAAGAAATGCTCGGATGGTGGTGTGCTAGCAGCTATCTAAGCATTATGGTTACACAGGAATGAGATTGTATTCAGAGGGAAACAACCAAATGTATCAGATGTGGTAATTCCATTAAACTGAAATCGTGGATGTGGAGCTAGATTTCGAAGGATACTTTTCTCCTTTTATGAATGGCAAGCTTTGCCTTTAATTTGCATTGATTCTGTGGGGTGATTTAGTTACAAGGGGTGTGGTTTTTTATCTCGGGTGTGAGTCTCACTATTGAGACTTCCCCTTTGATGGAAACTGGTATTCTAGGACAGGTTCATGGGGGCATGATCTATGTACGTAACAAATTTATGGGAGGGGCTGTTTTTCTTGGTAGATTGCACGATGGGTGTGGTGTGGTATCACCTAGCCACTGATGTTTTTGTATTCAAGATGCTGCTTCAATTTCACTGCTAGTTAGATTGCAGCAGCATTACCCTTATATTAATAAATATTTTGTCTTCTCCAAAAAAATGATAGACAAAACAGATAAGCCTATAGGGCTTTCTAAAATGGTGTGGTGCCTATTATGATAGTTGTATTTAAACCTCTGATCAGATGTCAACCAAATCATGCACCAACATTTTCTTTTTTTAAAAAAAAGGAAAGACAGCCACTAGGTTAAGAATTGAACCAAAAACAAGTCAGCATATTTAATTGGATTGGCCAAGGACCTGGTTCCTTTCACACCAGCAGTCCAGACCTGGTTTTCCAAATTCAATACTGCTCCTAATAATGGCTAGTAACAGTTTAAGTAGAAAATCCAAACTTAAGCCAAACCTATCAATCTTATGCTACTAAATAATCAGCAGAAAATTATCAATAACAAGGTAAGGTGGACATCAGTCAACTTGGGATAAGAAAAAGGAGTTTCCAGAAATAGCTCTCATCAATTTCATCATCTACCCTACCTAATAAACCAAAACAAGCAGTGTTTATATCGTCTGCTGGTCACATCAATAATTAGGGGCATAGTATATTTCTCCAGTCTCCATTCCAGGTCATTAGTTTCATATTTCTGATGCATAAAAAATCTAATTAAAGACATCTCAAAGTAATAAATACCTGCCCAAAATAAATATCAACCCAATGAAGGCAAATCATAAATATTTAGCTTTCCAAACTGGATCAAATACCCACCTTCCTCAGCAAGAATTGCCAATCCATCAGCAGTTCTATTGTGGTGGTATGGCCGCAGCTGCTGGGGAGCTCGATAATGAACACCTAGAAGGAGGCTGTAATCCATTATCTGTTGTAATTCCAAGAACTTACTGTCAATCTCAATCTGCCTGCACAAAGAGTATGTCTAAGACTGTATGAGGAAATGTTCAATTTTTGAAGCCAAGCATTGTACATTATAAAATTGAGTCAAATGACCAGAAAAAAAAATTGGAATTCAGACAAACACAAGCAGTTATATTTCTATTAAGCAATGATTTATGGAGGGAAAATGCAAAAAGATCCATTCCATAAAAAAATGTATATAATCATTCTATTAAGAATATAGAATATGTTACAATGGTTCAGCTGAAAAACCCATATATTGAATAAAAATGAAAAATTAAAGAAAATATTTTGCAAATACCCCTTACTTCAATAAAGACTCCCGCCAAGATGGTTCCAAGTAAAAGCAGTAGTTCAGATCCAAATCTTTAAGAGTGGTGTTCTCATCAATTTCTATCTTATCTGCAGAGCGTCCAAGAGATGAACCTTTCAAATCATATCTCCTATGGATCCTTAATTCTGTGCAGAACATATTTCCCATTACAACAAAGCGAAACTGCAAGATAGAAAATTACATACACATATTAACCTCCTAACTAAATAAAATGTAGATCTTATGTCATTTTGCATTAAACATGTTAAGTCATGATAGGTTAAATATTTGATGGGGTATATTTGCTTTATAAAATTCTTGTCCTTTTGATATTCTGGAATTGCAAGTATAAAGGAGCAGGTCGAGGCAAAATCAACCTATAAATACTCCATAAAGTGACTCAGGCCCGGAAAAATGCACATTACCTTTTGACCACTCGAAGGTATAATCCTGTGCAGACCAAAAAATTTAGTGATAAGTGTATTATCATATGTCTTCACATGATGATGATAGTCTGGAAGCATTCTTAGAAGAACCTACATTCAAAATTTAGTCATTGCAATTTGTATGTTATAGTGAAAAAAAGAGAGGAAAGAGCAGGTGAACATTGAAATAACATTACTAAGCACATGCTCCAAGTGTTTATTCAATGTTCAGTAAGTGTTAGATAAGGGCTTAACTTTGTTTTTCACGCTTTGTAAACTTTTTATTAGAGAGAAATGGAATTAGGAGGAGAAGTATAAAATATCATACAAAATCAACCAAAAAATAAGAGAAAATTCAAGAGAAAAAAGGAACATAAAATCAACCAAAAAATATCTGTAGGGGTTCGAACTGTATAATGTATTTTGAACTACACTGTTATAGATATTTGTAACTGCAGCAAATGCTAATGAACAAGATCAAGATAAAATAAAAACACCTTCACTTCAGATCTTCGCAGTGTCTTAATCATGAACTGATCATCCTGAGACAGGAAAAAGACACTACCACTTTTCCCTGGAGAAGAAAGTTCCCTCAGAGCATCATTTCCACAGATGGACATCATATAGTCAGCAGCATCAATCTTGAACAACTCTCTCAAATTTCTGCAACAGGTCACAAGGTCATATATAACAATCACATGTTAAGTTAAAGGAAAAGTCAAAAGAGAAAAAGAGGGCTGTAACAGTGGTTCCTTACTATGTATGCAAACACAATTGTAAAAAAATGGCCCAAAAATTTTATTATCATTAGTAATTTTCTGTTTTATTACTTATCTTTATTTTCTTATTCATAAAAAAAGGAAAAGAATGCATTACTCATACCCCTCCTTTTATTTACTATAGAAAATTAAGCGGAGTTATTGGAATTTAGTTGCTTTAAGAGGAAAAAAGGAAATTTGACGAAGACAGAACTAGTCAAATAGAATGATGCTATTAACTAATGCATAGAGTGAGGAGTGAATATTGAATCAGGTGCTCAACATATCAATATTACGAACACTCCCTCCACACATATTCAATACATCAATAAAAGAGTAACTCTGGACCAAGAGCTGCATACAGAAAACAAGAATTGATTTATATGCGTGCCTCGAGAGTAGAAGAATGACAGAATGGCCCCATGAAAGATATAATCCTAAACAAGTGTTAATACTTACCTGAATACCATAGGACAGTAATCTTTCCATTTAAAACCATCAGATTGATGAGGAGGTGTCAGTTGAGAACCTTCTTTCGGAAAATTCATCCAAAAGCTTGCTCTAGGACCAAAATCTGATGCCCGAACTTCTCGTCTCTGTATTGGTGTAATCTTTCCCACAGTATACCTAGCCATATCGAAGCCATTTTGCTATTACTTACAGAAAATATGTATATTTTAGAAGAATATTTTTTCTTATAAGTAGGTAGTTTAAGTGCTTTTATTGTTTATGGTTATCTCAGTAGTCTTCAAATAGCCTAGTTATTCCCAATATCAAATGGACTTCTTTTGTTTTTGATTGTGAGGGAAAATTGTAAAATATAATTGTTAAAATCAGAGAATAAAGAACAACAATTGACTGAAACCGTGTGTCTGAATAACAATAATTTTGACTAAATTTGTAATCTTTGGTAGTATATCTATTTTATTGTTTTGCCTCCCCCAAACTTTTTTCTTTCCTTTTAAAAATATAGAATTTTTTATAAAAAATTGAAATTTCATTGAAGTATATTTATTTTATATTTTTAACTCCCTCAACATTCTTGGCTAAGATTCGTCACGAATTATATGCCTATGTATAATATCTAAGATTCTCAACAATAATATTCATGTAAACAAGTATTAAAACAATTTACTCCCTCGGTATCATTTAAAAAAAATCAAAATTCTAATCATATGACTTTATATCTTCTTGACTTCTTCCAACATGCATCAATCTTGAATTATGTGTGTGAAAAAGTCAAGGCAGCGTCTTTTACCTTATTCCGAGCTGCAAACTAAGCATCAGATCGTAGCTCCTGTGACCTTTAATGATAGCTTCACCAGGTCTTTTAATTTCTTTAGCAATTTTTTTTTGAAGCTGTTTTGCCCTTCTAGACATTGATGAAAAACTATTATTTAAAACTAACTCACTTATTAACACACCTTGCATATACTCGCGTTCCAAAATTGGGGCTTTATCTCCATTTTCTGCTACAGAATCTGTCGAACCTAATTTTGAATCATGCCCAATCACTTTCTCAATAGATACCTCAAGACTCCAGCGCCTTTCAAGAGAAATATTTTTGCCACGAGATTGTTCCAGATTTAATAGGTTTCCTTTTAGCTTATCAGATGAAACATGACTTGATCTCTGTCTCTCACCAACCTTGACATCTCCCATATCAACCGAAGCAGCATGATGAATGTGAACCTGCTTCTGTTTTCTCAAATCAGGCAACAGCCCTCTTTTTCTCAGTGCATTGAGATATACTTCTTGTGCAGATGGAAGACAGCTGTCTTTGGGATAGAAGGTTCCTTTGCCATCTTTTAGACCCCGTGTCCAAGTCCCAACATAGCAACCTCCGTCACTCCATGTATATACCCCAAGTCCATGCATCATGCCATTTAACCAGCTTCCTTCAAATGAGTCCCCACTTACCCAGGTGAGAGTTCCTTTTCCTGACATTTTCCCGCCTTTCATATTTCCCAAATATACATTTCCATTGGCCCAGGTATACTTGCCTGGACCCTCAGGTGTTCCTTGGATCCAAGAGCCTTCAAAGATATCTCCATTTGAATAAACTTGATAACCCAACCCATGTTTAAGATTTAATCGCCAACGACCTTTGTAGGTCATATTATCGGGGCCAATATATGTTCCTGTACCATGGATATAGCCACCTGAGAATTCACCCTCGTACATTACTCCAGAAGGCCATTGTATTTTACCAAATCCATTTCTCATCCCCCGTCTCCATTCACCCTCATATACACAACCATCTGACCATACATACTTACCCTGACCCTCAGGAATATTGCCAAGAAGGGACCCAGAATATGATTCTCCATTAGAAAGTAAGAGTTCCCCAACTCTAAAGCCAGCAAGTTCAGAGGAATGACCAGCTTCACCGTTTGTCAGTATAGATATAAGGTCGATTTCAGAAATGGCATCAAGAGACTTTGTTCTCTCTGCACAAGAAAGTGCTCCTTCCAAATTATCAACTGTGGCCACAGGGCCAGACATGCATAATGATCAAAAGGAATATTTCCTTATAGAATTATAATTATCCCAAATTCTCAACAGCTACAAGAAAGAAGGGCTGCATATAGGAAATCTTACCAAGAGTTTGACCCTCAGAATTCTTTGTCCTTTTGACTAGAGAAGAGGAATCAGAGAAATAAAACAAATTAGATAGATGTCAATTCACAATCAAGCCTGAATAAATCCACATTCATGTCATGTAAAAAGGGGGACAAACCAAGATTATCAAGAGCCTAAGAGGGTTTAATAGAGTATAGAAGGAAGTGAATTTAATTCTAAAGAGCAGTGGCAAATACCCTACTTCAAAAAATATTGTCAGCCGCAACATACTATAATAGCCTTAATTTGGGAAACAATCAGCAACCAAACAGACATCACATTTACAAGCAATAGAAGCTTTAAAAGAAGATATCGAAGGATTAAAAGTAATAGAACCGAACAAAAATGAAATGTACAAATAAGCATACATAAAATAGAAGGAGAAATGCTTTAGGAAACTAAACTTTCATTATTCAGAAAGTCTGGAAATTGAACAAATTTCCAACATTTTACCTCATTATGGGAAAATTCGGTTTATTTTATAAAAATAGCAAATAAAACAATATAAAGTACACAAAAATAGAGTAAAAGTCAGTCCATGAGTTCTAAAGAAATGCAGAGAAAATGCCCAAAACCGTCAAATTTTTTACTAAAAGTAGACTCTGTTCAATGTTTTTCACGACTGAAGCTTCAAACATCATTGCACAGTCAAGCAACAAGTGCTATTCCAATTTCTCAAGACTGTCCCTATTATACTACTACCAAAACTCCTAAACTGATAGTTCAACCAAATAGTTTTCAAAAAATTCTACACAACTTCAATTTCAACTTGAAAAGATATAAGCTCTCTTAGAAAACCTTCGATCAAATTGTGATTAGAATCAAATTGAAACGATTAGTTCCTTGGCATGAATTCCCTAAGAAACGACTCCACATTATGCAGAGACACATCAAACATCCATCACCGCACTTTAACAGAAAGAAAGCTGCACAGAAAGAGATAGAGAGAAGAGTACCTTGAAAGTTGAAAGCGAAAGAATGAAGTCAAGTGTGTATAGGTGATGAAGGCGAAGAAAATTAAGGGGGTAGTAGATGAGGGTTGTTTGGTCCAACACTTTTAAGCTTATTTTCCACTCTCCAAATTTCCCTTTCGGTTGAACCCGATTGCTAGAAAGAATATATGGTAACACAAACACTGTGCTGATCGGATCTCTAACACAAAACCCGTTATTATTTTCCTCACTGCTTTGTCTTTTCTTCAGCCAATACAAGTGGAGATGCTACCCTTTATTCTAATTCCAAGCAACATTTTTATATGATTAAATATTGCCCAAAAACACACAAAATTCAGACTATATGATATCACAAGCGAATGCGATGTATCCTATATGGCTAAACTATTGAAAAGACAAAATTGTCCGCACAGGGTTGGACGCTACTTAATTAGTGGATCCTTATGTGCAACCATAATTGGGGTTGTTATTCCCAAACACCCCAAGTTCGGACAAACACTGTCCCAACTATCACTATTCACAAACTCACAATTTTTTGTAACAACCCAATTTACAGCTTCTGCTTTTCACTTTTTCATCACATCTTCCCCCATTATTACAAGTTCTCCTTATCACATCAATGTTTTTTTATATACACTTCCTAGAAAAATAATTTATTTTTATCTTTCTAAATAATTGATTTTAATTAATACATAACTTAATCTCAATTTAATGTTTCTTTTATCTAGTGATGTATTGGAATAGTAGTCCTTCGGTAAAAAGTAAAAAACTAAGAATTAAAGGATTTGTCCATTTTCATGTATATTCATTCATTCCTTCTAACACTAATGTTTCGTTAAGTCATTAGAGTCATCCTATCTAATGATTGGCTGTGTATTTTAATATTTATATGAACTCCATTATTTTGTCTTTGAAAGATATTTATTTGGATTGAGGAAAAAATATATTTATATATAAATTACTCTTAATCTTAATTCATAATTAATATGATGATCGATGTGTGCTAAAACATTATAAAAAAATTTATCAAGGACCTAATCTTTTAGTCTTGCTTAAACTTTTCCCCTCTTCTCCGATATACTATTATATAGAAATCGAGCTAAATCTTTTCCTATGATTACAATATATATACAACTAAGTCACAATCAATGGATCAAAACTCAAAATTTTAGTCCCAACTCCGAACTAGTCTCCAAATTAAGCCAGCCTCTGCCTCCCCCTGATATGGTACTGTATTTGTATATTAATTTTACCTTTTGTCTGTACACGTACGTCATTATATTAATCAATAATGGTGAAATAAAATATTATAGTAAGGGTTCGTAAATTTAGTCCAATTGGCATGGTTTCTTTCTATAAGAAGCGTAGGAAATTGAAATTCTAGAAAGATTTTATTCCCCTTGCGTGTATCAGTCTGGGACGCACCGTTTTGGAACCGACGAGATTGGATTGGTTTTGATGCGCTTGAGTTTGATGGAGACTGGGTCGGGACGTGAAATGTGGTGGCCACTGTGGGCGAAGCACGTTTTGAAAAAAGGTTGTATTGTAATGTTTCTAACTTTTTTGTCCCCTGTATTTCTTCAATATTCAACACTCCAAAAAATACAAAGGAATGCAATGAACAAGTTTGCAATCTACAGTGGTTACATCCAGTGTCTAATTTTCAGTGTTGTGGGTCCTATTTTTCTCCCTTTTGCATTCCATCTAATCTTCCATTTTGCCTTTTTCTTCCAAAAAAAATATTATTTTCGTATTCACATGATAATGTGTAGCACTTTATTGTGTATACATTTGTTTGTCTAAATAAGCGGAATAACCCTAAACACGATAACATAACATACATCAATAATCAATTTACGTCGCTTCAACTTTATTGCTTACATTTAAGTTAGTTATCTTTCTGCTTCACGCCTTCCTTCTTATTATGATAGGATTGATACTTAGGAAGGATATGGAATGATTTCTTTTCTGTCCAAAATTAAATCGAGAGTCGAATTAATACGTGATAAAGAATATGATAGATAAACTTATCAATTTTAGTATCAACTGATTGTAGTATTAATATATTAATGCATAGATAACAAAACAACATAAAACTATATAAATTTGTAAATTTCTTTCCTCTTCGCATTTGGACATAGGTGTTAATAAAATATCCTTGTGGAAATATATATATATATATATAAAAAAGTTGTTATAGATGTTTAAGATCAAGATCCTTCTATCAATTAGGAATATCAACTTGAATATTGTTAATCACACCCATTCATTACATTCTCAAATTCAAAAGTATCACCAAAAATTAAAATTAAACTTGAGACGTGTGAAGTCGCATTATATGTCTTTTAAGAATTTATATCTAGGATGCACAAGTTTTTTAAGATATAACATGTTCATGAATCTTATCAATAATTAATTGGCATAATAGAATGAACAACTTTTAATGAAATTAATTTAATTTTATGCATATAAAGAGAAGAAAGAGAAAGAAAAAAGTGTAAGAGAGAAAATTATTTTAAAAAAAATTTAAAATGTTATATTTTTTAATGAAAACCATTTAAAAGATCAAGACCAAATTAAAAAAAATATCTCTTTTAATAAATAATAAATAATTTTAACAATGAATTTCTAAGTTTGATTTTATATGAAAAAAATGATTTTATATATATCAGAAGACAGGGTTTGAGTAAAGCACAAAACGTGCCTAACCGACAACAGAAACATTACAAGCATATAAGTTGCATAACCAGTAGAACCAAAATCAATCACAGACGTCCCTACCTCATACAACTCCCTACCCCTACGTAAATCAAAACGATTTTCTAAGTTAATTAATCAAAACTCAAAAGTATGAATCAAAATATACAACACAAGTTTGATATGAAGTTGGAGTTGACATGTTTGCAAATTAAAGTGATAATCAATATGTTCACATGCTTTGTTTTGTGATTTAATTTGTCGCAAAAGAGCATGACACCATTTGTTGAGATCCCCACCAAATGTGATTTTCAGAGTTCTTTAATTTTAAATTAAATCTACTCACAAGCTAATCCTCTTTATGTACTTAGCCCTCCAAATGATATTGAGATTAAAAATCATTCAGGAACACACAAAAACGATATATGGTGCTTTTTTTAGTGTTAATTCCGACAATCTCCATCTGCAAAGGCGACAAGGTTATTAATTGAAAGAATTGGGCTGAGAAGAAGAAACTTTGAGCTTTTAAGAGATGTAATATATGGTGGATCGCAACCAAGTAAAAGCTAGGTCGATGATCTGAGATGAATTATTGAGTTGGTGAAGAACAAAACTTTGTTTGGTCTCGATAATATTATTATTAATTATAAGATAAACAATTAAGGGTATGTTTGATTCTCTTTCAACTATTTCTTTTGAAAATTATTTTTTAAATAATCTTATACTACTGATCGTTAAGTAATTACTCACTCAAATTTTTAAAATTATTTCCAGAACAAATGTTTTAGAAACAACTAAAGATGTTTCCCGACATGGATTTCTAATATATATGACTCTCAGTGTAATCTATCCAAATTAAACATTCTTTAGTGCATACACACTTAAATAAATCATTAGCTTTATAAAGCTTGTTTTATTCAATTTTTTTTATAAATTAAATGTTAATGTTATTAATAATATTGGATTTTATTCAATTTTTTTTTATAAATTAAATGTTAATGTTATTAATAATATTGGATTTTGGTGAGATGAAACTCACAAATTGTTTTTTTTTCACCTCATTTTTTCTTAATTATAAATAAGTCACTTATATATCTTCTTATTCATTCATTCTTAATTTGTAGTCTTTGAAACCAGAGTTAAGCGACTACTTTAAAATCTTAAATATATATAAAATAAATAAAAATATAAGATTTTATTTATAATTTTTATTAAATAAAATTTTTTACTTGTAATGTTTTTTAAATGATAGGGTGCATGTGCAAGTGGAATGAAAATCCTTTGTTCTAAGTTCATGTTTCATTCTTTATCATATCTTATATAACTTATTAAATGATATGATGTTTATTTATTGGTTCACTAAAAATGAAATACGAAATTATGAGAAATTTGTGTAATTGTTGTCCATCCTCAACCCAATATACTTTTGTAACACACTATAAGGAAACACATATCTTTGCGTTAGTACTATATATATGGAAACAATGCACACGTAGTCACATACATCTATCTTTGACAGATAGAGAGCAATGAAGGGTGGACAGTGGTGGTAAGAAGAAGAAAGGATGTCAGAGAGCGGAGCGGTAAGGGAAGAAGGCAAAGATTTCGAGAGGTAGGGAAGGAAATGGGGCAAACAATAACTGTATTTTTTACACACTTTCCTGAGGAATATACGACAAAGGAAATGTGGGAAATCTTTGGGAGGTATGCTAATATACAAGATGTGGTCATATCAAACAAAAGAGATAGGAGGGGGCAGTAGTTCAGATTTGCTAGATTTAGGGAGGTAGAGGATGTCAAAATGTTGGTCGTGAGGTTGGACAATATATTCATTGGTAATGAAAAGTTGTGGGCCAATCTTCCATGATATGAATAGCGGGCAGAGCAGAATAATAGGATGATCCAGAAAAGGAAAAGGCAACAAGTTAAAAGGGAACATCAAATGGGCAACATACAGAATGTACAACAAACAGCAACTAAAGAAAGTCAAAGGAAATAATTTGCAACAGTAGTAGGGAACCATGGGGGAGGTCGGCGTATGGACGTTCGAAAGGAGGCAGGAGAGACTAAAGCAGTAGAAATGCAGATGGTGTACAAAGCACCAACTGAGGAGGTCATGTGTCTTCAATAGGCCTATGTGGGTGAGGTACTAAGCAAAGGGAATGCATTCAGAACCCAACAATACCTAAGGGCTCATGGTATATACAGGGTTCACGCAACTCCAATGGGGGGCAAACAAGGTATTGCTGGAAGTGAACCACGGTGAGACAATCTAGGAGACCATAAAGGGCAAACAAGTGTGGTTAGACAAATGGTTCACCGGGATATATAAGTGGGAGCCTGGATCTATTCATACATAGAAGAAAGTGAGAGTGAGTTGCTATGGTATTCCTCTACATGTGTGGGAGGAAGATTTCTTCAAGGCTATAGTGGCACCATTTGGGGAATTGTTGTATGTGGAGGCAACTACATTAAGAAAAGAGAGGTACGATGTCGCACAGCTTGTGATAGCTCGGAAGGCACTACACCAGATAAACTCGGTTATTCAAGTGAAGGTTGATGAGAGGATGTTCCATATAAAAGTGGTGGAGGTGGAAGATGTGGCTGAACCGAAGCAAAGTCGGGAGAACATAACTAGCTATGGTTTAGAAATGAGCTCTTGCCAAGGGGAGGAAGATTTTATGAATCGGTTGAGGCGGAGAAAAGGCTGGTCTAGTTGAAGGAGGAGCTGTTTGGGAAAGGCAACTGGAAGGAGAATGGAGAGGGTGAGGGACGGAGTGCGAGCGTCAGTAATATGGTATTCAGGCGAGGCAGAGACACAGTGGTCTACGAAACCGATGGCCCAGACCCTAGGATGGTAGAGTCGGAGGGACGAAAGCTGAGAATAGGTATAGGGGAAGGCTGCAGCAGAAAGGTACGAGAGCAGAATATTCAGGAGGGGCAGGTAGGGGAGCAGAAACGGGATACTATGCAAAAAGAAAAAATAGAGATGGAGGCACAGTGTCTATGAGTAGGGGTATGGTAGGAAAAGGAAAGGGTGCAGGAAGAGGTGGGTGAAAAGATCGGTGTGAGAAGGGTAAGGAGGGAAGATGCAGAACAAACTTTTTTGCAGGATCGTGGAGTTGAAGGTGAAATGGTGCAGGATGGGAAAGATGATTTTTGCAGCGTCAATCACAACCCGATGTTGGCTGCACGAGTTTCAACTGACAATGAGTTAATGCTGGAAGGTGAGGAGGTAAGGGTTTTGTGGAGCAAAGTTGAAAAGAAACGGTTAAAAGGTAATAATAATGGCCACAGTGTAAAGCTGGGTCGGGCCAGCGTAGGGAATGCCCAGATCGAAGATGAAAGGATAGTAGCCCAAAAGTGGGCCGGAGCGGCTGGAACGGTTTGGGCCAATGACGCTATTCTAGTTGGTGCAAATAGGGAGTTAAATTGCTATTCGTATGGGAGTGAGAAGGAAATAGGGAGAAAAAATGCTATAGGGGTGAATAGTGAACATGGAAATAAAGACTCTACTTCTACACTACCATACAATCACAAGAAATAGGTATTGGTCGGGGGAGAAGAGGTGTTTGGAGGGGGGAACAGGCAAAGGAGGAGGGTGAATATATGGAAGCAAGCAAGAAGAAATAGTATTGATGGAAGCGAATTAATAAGTCGTAGGCAAATGGAAGGATTGAATGAGGAGGACAAGGGGAAGGAAAAGGAGGTGGAAAAAATTGGTAAACTCTGGAAGGCTATGAAGGAAATTGGAATCTCTGGTAGACAACTATATGAGGAGTATATAAAGGAATTAAGAGGTATGGAAAAAGAGGGATAAGATGGAGAAGGTGAGAAGGGATAGGAGGATAGCTCGAAAAAGCTAAATGAAGATTTTTTCATTGAATGTGAGGGGGTTCCAGGATCGGGCCAAGCGAAGAAGACTCAGGAGAATCTTGAATGAGTATGACATTGATATATGTTTATTACAGGAAACAAAAGGTAGTAGGGTGAACGAATGAGAGATAAAGGAGGTATGGGGGTCGAAGGAATGTGAGTGGAGAATACTTCCATCGAAAGGGCTCAGTAGAAGATGTGTGACAATTTGGAAGAAAGATATGCTGGAGGTGGTTTGGTACATTCAAGGGCAGGGTTTTCTTGGAGTGGGATTCCAAGGAAAGAATCCAGATGGTGTAAATTGTGTGGTAAATGTGTACGTTCCATGTTCTTTAGAGGGAAAAAAGAAGATATGAGATTATTTGATGATGACAAGTCGTGGATTTTCGAAGGTTAATTGGGTAATTAAGGGAGATTTTAATGTTGTGGTGGATAGCCATGAGTTTAGGGGGAGGTTAAATTACCATTCTACAATTAAGATGTCAGAATTCAAATTCTTTATTCAGCAAATGGGACTTCTGGATATCCCAATGATTGGGAAAGGAGTTACGTAGATAGCTCCGAATGGAGAATCATCTAGCAGGTTGGATCGATTTCTGTTTTCTCCGGATTTGATGGACGAGTGGGGAGTCATAGCTCAAAGGGTCGGTACAAGAGAGTTCTCGGATTATAGCTGGATTTTAACAAAAGATAACAAACAGAATTGGGGCCCAAAGCCATTTAAGTTTTTTTATCATTGGCTAAATGAGCCAAATTTTGTGAAATTGGTGAGAGAGTTTTGAACCTCGGAACAGCCTCAAGGGGGGAAGATGCATCAGTTGGCAAGTAAGTTAAAAAGCTTGAAGAAGATGATTAAAAAGTGGAAAGAAGAGATTTGGGGTAAGGATGAGAAATTCCTAGTAGAGAAGGTAGTAGAGTTGGAGAGGGTGGATCAATAGTTGGGTGAAGGGGTTCATGGGAGTAGTAAGTGTAGGCAGGACATCTTGTCAGAGTATTGGGGGAAGGCAAGGAGGATGGAACAGTCCATTTTGCAGAAATCCAGGGTAAAATGGGCTTTAAATTGTGATAACAATACCAAGTACTTCCACAAATGCTTCAAGGCGAGATGCTATACAAATTCTATACTGGCAATTAAGTCGGAGGTGGGATGGCTGGAAGAAGTTCAACACATTCGGGATCATGTACTAAATCATTTTTCTGAGTTCTTTAAGGAGACAGAGGTGGGCCGACCAAGCATGGATAAGGTACATTTTAATCAATTGAATGATCATCAGAGGATAATGTTGGAGGAGCCTTTTGCAGCAAAAGAGATAAAAGAAGCGGTCTGGGCATGCGAGGGGCGGAAAAGTCCGGGTCCGGATGGATTCCGATTCAATTTATATAAGTCGTGTTGGGAAATCATAGGGGAGGATGTGGTGAAGGCAGTGCAAGAATTCCATGAATCAGACATATTATCGAGAGGGGTGACATCATCTTTTATCACCTTGATCCTGAAGGTGGCACAGCCAGAGAGGTTAACACAGTATAGACCAATCTCATTAATTTCAAGCATTCATAAGATTATCTCAAAACTGCTGTCCTTAAGGATGAAGAGAGTAATGGGTGATTTAATCTCTAAGTGTCAGTCAGCATTCTTGCTAGGTAGATCGATTTTGGATGGGGTGGTGGTAGCGAATGAAATAGTTGATTGGGCAAAACGGAAAGGAAAATCCTGTTTTCTGCTTAAGGTGGACTTTCAAAAGGCCTATGATTCGGTCAATTGGAATTTTTTGGATTATATGTGGCCAGAATGGGGTTTGGGGGTAGATGGAGAAGGTGGATGTCAAGCATTGTGAGGAATAACCATGTGTCTATTCTAGTGAATAGGAGTCCAACTGCTGAATTTAAACTAGGGAGGGGACTAAAGCAGGGAGACCTGCTTTCTCCCTTGTTGTTTCTAGTGGTAGCAGAAGCCCTGTCTGACTTATTTAAGTCAGCAATTGGAAAAGGGGTGTACAAAGAACTCAATATTGGTGATGAGGCAAAGTTCTCAATGTTGCAATATGCAGATGATGTGATTATAATGGGGGAAGCAGACTTGCATTCAATATGGTATTTAAAGGTAATTCTTCGTGGTTTCGAGATAACATCGGGGCTGAAGGTGAATTATAGTAAAAGCCAATTTTTTGGTCTAAATGTGGATGAGCCATTTAAGTGTGCTGTGAATAGTATCTTGAATTGTGCAATGTCTTCATCGCCATTAAAATTTTGGGGATACCGGTGGGGGTTAATCCAAGGAAGCTAGAAGTGTGGACACCAATTATCGAGTAATTTAAGAGAAAACTGTCAGGGTGGAAGGCAAAACACCTGGCGTTTGGAGGAAGGTTAGTCCTGGTTAATTCAGTATTGTCAAGCATACCACTGTATTTTTTATCTTTTTACAAGGCGCCCAACAAAGTTATGAAAGTACTTACGGGACTACAACGTTCCTTTCTGTGGGGAAGAAAAGACCAATAGACCAAGATTGTGTGGGTTAGCTGGGATAATGTCTGCTGGCCTAAGGAAGAAGAAGGTCTAGGGGTAAAGTGCTTATGGAAATTTAATTCGAGTCTGCTAGCAAAGTGGAGGTGGCAATTGTTAACAGAGGATAATGCAATATGGGGGCCGCTGCTAGAAAGTAGGTACGGGGAGTCTTATAAATTCAACAATAGACCTGGTAACTTTTCTCAAACTTCTCAATGGTGGAAGGACTTATGGGCTACTGATGGACCGAAAGCGGTGACACCAGAGTGGTTTCAGAGAAATATCCACAAAAAGGTAGGAAATGGTAATGACACTTTCTTTTGGGAGCATAATTGGTTAGGGAATGGAGCTATTAGTGTAATGTTCCCCAGGCTGTATGGGATAACGGTAGGTAAGTCCATTACCATTAAAGGAAAACGATAGTCTTCACTAGCAACAGTGGGGTGGAAATGGGTCTGGCGGAGGGAGTTATTTGTATGGGAGGAAGAACTGCTACAAGAGTTAGAAAGCTTGCTGCAGTCGGTGGTCATTCTGGACCATGAGTCGGATGTCTGGGGCTGGAGATCAAGTCAAGATGGAGGGTTTTCAGTGGCGAATGCCTATACGGTTCTATGTGCTCAACAGACTCCATCAAGATTAATTGAGGTTGAACCAAAGTACCTGCGAAGAATGTGGAATGATAAATTGTCATCTAAGGTAATTGCGTTGTCCTGAAGGTTACTGTTAAATAGATTACCAACTATGGATAATCTATTGAAGAGAGGAGTGGAGATTCCAATATCGGATGCTCAGTGTGTATTTTGTAGGAGTGACATAGAGACTAGAAATCACCTTTTTTTAATGTGCCCCAATGCTCAATCAATGTGAAATAAAATGATCAGCTGGTTGGGGGTTCAAGGTCCACTCCCGGGGGATCTCACACAACTTTTCCTTTCATCTTCTGCATGGGTGGTAAGGAAGCGAAAGAAAAAATGTAGGTATGTTTTCTGGTTTGCTGGGGTTTGGGGTATTTGGATAGCTAGAAACCAGATTGCTTTTGATAGGTTAGGGGCAGACTCGGTAGATATTATGATGACTATAAGAGTAATCTGGTGGAAATGGTTAATGTATTCTTTTGATTTTAATAGGGGGTGTGTTTTTTCGGATTGGTTTGGAAATCCTAAAATGTGCATGTTAAACATTAGATAGGATTTTCAATTCAGTGACGAGCATCAAAAAAATGACGAGTGATGCTCTAGATAGCTTGTATCATGTGGAAACACTTTGTTTCTTTACTTATCCATTAAATTCTATGCTTTTAAAAAAAAAAAAACACATACATCTATCTTTATTTTTCTTGAGAGTGTACTATACCACTTGCTATTATGAAACACCAACATGCAAATTGGGTAAGTTACCACCGATAAGAACTTAGGCTTATGCGGAAAAGAGAAGAAAAAGCCGAGAGAAAGTTACAAAAGAGAATATTGGAGGTCAATATTCATAGCTTCAAGAATCAACCTCTAGTGAACCAGATTCCCAAAAACATATTAATTAAATTCACACCTCAGAGAAAGTAAAACTTGAGGGAGAAAATTCCAAACGCAGACCACACAAGTTGGCAGAAGAATAATATTAGGATGAAGTGGAAATGATAGGATGCTTCCACTTTCTGAAAGCGTCCTTTCGTTCATATTTAAATCCTAAGATACGAAAGGTGTTGGTGGTTGTTTTCATCGTTCCAACTCTTTTCTACAGTTTACGTCATGAATAACATAGAATTTAAATAATGCAAGTTCTAAAGTTTCGTACAATGTGAACTAATGTACATCATGGAATCCACTTTATGGACAAACTCATTACTATAACAAAAGTGGGTAGTGAAAGCTGTCCATTATATTCTTCTCATCTGTGGCTTTGCTTTTTTCTACTAGTTTATGGTTTCTCTAATGGCTTCCGGGGCCTACCAAACTTAGCGTGACCTTTAATACATGATTATTTTTTATAATGAACTCGTTTAACCAAATGATCAGATAATAATGAAAGCTAAGCATGCATCAAGATAATGTATTTTAATTAGTAACAACCAGCATTTTAATTTGAGTTCCCTGTACTTTCATGGTGGGCTGCCTTTGCATGCTTCGTACTTTATATGACGACTGTGACAGTGATCACAAAATTAAACATGTTCACAGTTTCTATGATTTTTTTTACAGGTTTTTCTTACAAGAAAAAGATAATTAGAATATAAAATTAAGCTTAATTTCGATCTCTAATTAATATGAAAAATAGCTTATATCTTAAAAAGAGTTGTTTTTTTTTTAATGAGGCCACAGAATTTTTAGATTTTATTTGAGTTGAGTAATATTATTGTAAGATGTTTATTATTCTTCTTTTAAAACGCATTTTACACTCCTTGTGTATATTTTTATAAGAAAATAAGAGTTTTTTCTTTTCACATGTAGCTTCCTTCTAATTTCAAGATATTGAGACTCATCAAATAGTCAAACGGATTGTAAGATTAGTCCTCAAGCTTTCAAGACAACCTCTTCCAACTACGATTCATATCTTGATTAGTTATGCTGCCGATTAGTCATTTCCACACTCGACCCAACCTGTGTTGCTTTTATAAGCAATTATAAGGTGCAAAAGGTAACTCTTTTTTAGAATAAATTATCATTTTTGTTTCAAATTAAAGTGTAATTTATTGTCATAACAAAGTTCTTGGACTTACAAAAATTCTAAATAAATTTATTAAAACATCGATGGTTTCATTTAAGTAATTCTAAATGTACAATATATATACTGTCATTTTAATTATCTCAATCTCAAAACATATATATGTTAATACAATCACACTTAACTATTCATGGCGATAATTTTTTAGCGAAACAAATTTATAATTTTATGATAATAAAAATATTATTATCATATAAAATAATATATTATTAATATTTAATTATTATATAATATATAATTTTAATATTAATTATATACAATAATATATTTATATAATAACATAAAAACTTTAGTTATGTTATAAACAAAATTATTTATAATTAATATTGAAAAAATTATCAAAATCACAAGAAAGTAGACGTGGTATCAAACTATTTCCTTTTATTTTTCTAAACAGTGGATATAGGCATGCATAGATAGTAATCGAAGAGAGCGGGGCATAGCGGTGGTTCTTTACTGTTATATAGTAGGAGAACACAAACCAATGAAAGATGTGAGAAGAAAGAAAATAGGGGTATATCCGTACATGGGTTAAGGTTATTTTGGCTTTTTAAGTGCTATATATATACTTGGAACAAAAAAATGTCTCATAGATTATTCATTATTGAATAATAAGAAAGTAATTTGTAACGACGAAGGAGGGAAGGAGATGAGTAAAGTGTGGTTAGCAATAAAGAAAATAGAAATCATTAGAAGGCAACCTGATGACACATATCTAACAGAACTCAAAAGAGTGGAAGAGAGGGATAAGGCGGAGAAGGATAGAAGGGGAAGGAGGTCACCAATAGTAGAGTAAATGAAACTTTTGTCGCTAAATGTGAGGGGGTTTCGGGATCGGATGAAAAGGAGGCGTATTAGAAGGATTGTGGCTGAAAATAAAATTGATATATGCTTCTTTTAGGAAACGAAATGCAGGCACCTGAAGGAATGAGAAACAAAGGAGGCTTGGGGGTACACAGAATGTGAGTGAAGAGTACTTCCATCAATGGGATTAAGTGGTGGATATGTCACAATATGGAGGAAAGGTTTGTTAGAGGTCATATGGAAAATTCAAGGGCAAGGTTTTTTGGGAGTCGGCTTTAGAGGTGCAAATCCAAATGAGGTAAATTGTATGGTGAATGTGTATGCTCCTTGTTCTTTAGATGACAAGAGAAAGGTATGGGCTAACTTAATGATGACTAGAAGAGGATTCCCAGCAGTCAATTTGTTATTTGGCGGCGATTTTAATGCGATCGTGGGAAGGAATGAAGTTAAAGGGAGGTCGAATTACCATTCCAGAGTAGAGATGAAGGAGTTTAAATTCTTTATACAGTAGATGAGGTTGGTGGATATTCCACTTATTGGGAAAGGAGTAACATGGATATCGTCAGACGGAGAGTCATTTAGCAGATTAGACATGTACCAGCAGGCTAGAAAGCTAAAACCTCTAAAAGGGGAGATAAAAAAGTGAAATGAAGACGTGTGGAAGAAGGATGACAAATTTCTAGCAGGGAAGGTCGATGAGTTAGAAGCGTTTGACCAACAGTTAGTGGAAAGGGTCCAGGCATGACATCCTATTAGAGTATTGGGGGCGAGCAAGGTTGATGGAACATGCTTTGTTGCAAAAATCTAGGGTAAGACGAGCTTTAAATGGAGATAACAACACCAAGTATTTTCATAATTGTTTCAAGTCGAGATGTTACACGAATTCCATCTTGGCAGTCCAGTCGGAGGCGAAATGGTTGGAGAGTGTGCCGGATATTAGATCTAAACTTTTCAACCACTTTTTGGCCTCTTTTAATGAAGACTGGTTGGAAAGACCAGTAATGGATGGAGTACAATTCAATCAACTGTCAGAACAACAAAGATCTTTCCTAGAGGAGCCTTTTTCATAGGAGGAGATCAAAATGGCAGTATGGGCATGTGAAGGAGGGAGAAGTTCGGGCCCTGACAGATTTGTAAAGAATTTTTACAAATCGTGCTGGGGAGTAATAGGGGAAGATGTGGTAAAGACGATGCAAGAGTTTCATGAGTCAGGCATACTACCGAAAGGGGTAAGTTCTTCTTTTATTACTTTCATCCCGAAGGTGGCTAGGCCTTTGAGGCTAGTTCAATATAAGCCCATCTCTTAAATATCTAGTATGCATAAGATTATATCTAAGTTATTGTCTTTGAGACTCAAACAAGTGTTGGAAGGGTTAATATCGAGTTGTTAGATAACTTTCATGCCTGGAAGATCAATTCTAGATGGGGTGGTGGTGGCCAATGAAATTGTGGATTAGGCCAAGAGAAATAAAAGATTGTGTTTTATGTTTAAGGTGGATTTTGAAAAGGCTTATGATTCAGTAAACTGGAATTTTCTAGATTATATGCTTAATAGGCTAGGGTTTGGAAGTAGGTGGAGAATATGGATGAATACCATTGTACGGACCAACTATATTTCCATTCTTGTCAAGGAAGTCCGACATCAAAATTTAAGCCAGGAAGAGGGTTGAAGCAGGGTGACCTACTCTTTCTGATGTAATCCCACCTAGCATGCATCATTGCTAGGAAGACTCAAGGAAGGCATCGCATAGACGAAAGCTCATTGAAGATTCAAAACCATAGTGTTCGTTATTTTTAGCCTGTAAATATTTTATTTTAATTAGCTAAATAGGAGAGTATTTTTAATTCCCTTAAGGTCATGTATTTCCGGCCATCTTCTTAGTTTATAAGGTATAGGTGTCTTTAGTTAAAAAGGAGGAGTAAGCTTATAATGGGTGCATAAGTCAAGACATGATTTTGGGCTAGCGCATTCACATTAAGAGATGCTAATTGCACCCATAGGGGTGAACTTAGGTGCCTCACTTAAGGCCTAAGACTTGGGTTAATTAGATTTAATCCTAATTAACCCAAGTCTCACATTGCCTAGAAAAGTGTGCCTAAACTCTCCTATTAGGCTATATATACTCATTTTCCCTCATTGTAAAATTTCACCTTTGAAGTTGAATGAAAATAGTCTCTTTGTGAGCACATTCTTAGTAAAGGGTCTTGAGGATCCTCTCTCTTGAGGAACCTCTTCCTAGTTGGTTTTTATCAAGAGTTCCTTCCCTTGTGGCAAACATAAATGTGACTGAATCTTTTACCCTCGCTGTTAGTAGTATTTTGAATTGTAATGTTTGTTCAACACCTTTTAAATTCTTATGGTTACCAGTGGGAGTGAATGCAAGGGGGGAAGAAGTGTGGCGACCGGTGATTGAACAATTCGAAAGAAGATTATCAGGTTGGAAGGTGAATAATATGACTTTTGCTGGGAGACTGGTGTTAGTGAACTTAGTGCTATAGAATCTTCCGTTATATTTTTTCTCCTTCTATGAGGCGCCTAAGAAGGTGTTGAATACTCTAACGCGTATGCAACACTCATTCTTATGAGGAGGGAATGATCGACATTCTAAAATTGCTTGGTTAAGCTGGGACAAGGTGTGCCGTCCGAAGGAGGAAGGAAGATTAGGAGTGAAGTGCTTGGGGAAATTTAACATAAGTCTGTTGGCAAAGTAGAGGTGGAGAATATTATCAGACGAAACAGATATATAGGGCCCGCTGCTGAGAAGTAGGTATAGGGATCTGTAGAGATTCACAGAGAGACCAATATCCTTTACTCACACCTCCTAGTGGTTAAAGGATATTTGGGGGATTGACGGATGAAAGGCGCCAATACCAAAGTGGTTTGATAATCGGGTTATAAGGCAAGTAGGAAATGGAGAAGATACTCTGTTTTGGGAGCAATGGTGGATAAGTGGTGGGGTGATGGATGCAACGTTTTCTAGGTTGTATGGTTTACTAGAAGATAAGTTTATCACTGTCAAGGATAAAACGGGCTTCGGTGGCTACATCATCAGCATGGAAGTGGGCATGGCAAAGGGAATTGTTCGTGTGAGAGGAAGATTTGTTGCACGCCTTAGAGCTGTTGGTGCAGAATGTGGCCCTTGTGGATCATGCCTCAGATGAGTGGGTTTGGAATACAAACACGAGTGGGGAATTTTTAGTGGCGGAGGCGTATAGGGTTTTGAAAGGAGAAACAACTGACTTAGGCATGAGTCATGTGGGATCACATGAGTTGCGCAGATTGTGGAAAGATAAGTTACTGTCCAAGGTAATTGCATTTTCTTGGAGTTTGTTAATGGACAGATTACCCACCATTGACAATCTGGTAAGGCGAGGAGTAGATAAGTTTTTGCTTGATCTAGTCTGTGTGTTCTGTAATAATGGTGCAGAGAATAAAAATCATCTCTTTTTAACGTGCCCACAAATTCAATGACTATGGTACAAAGTGCTGAGCAGGATTGGGATACAATCACCACTCCTGGGGGATTTGAACTAGTTATTTCTTTTATCCAGCAGATAGGTGATGGGTAAAAATAAGAAGAAGTGCAGATATGTTTTCTGGCTTGCCAGGTGTTGGTGCATTTGGTAGTCTAGGAATACCATTGTTTTTCAAAGGTCAATGGTGGAGTCACTCGATATGTTGATGTCCATTAAGTTAATCTCGTAAAAATGACTGTTGTATTCTTTTGGATTTAGCAGGAGATGTGTTTTTTTTATTGTTGTGCCAATCCTAGGATGTGTTTGTTGAATTTGAAATATTGAAATAAGCTTGTTATTCTGACAGGTGTATAATGGGGAAGAAGGGTAGAATCTTCTAAAGGCTAAAAAGATTAAACATTTTATTTCATTTATCTTTATAGATATAATAAAATTTATTTTTCTAAAAAAAAAGAAGTAATTTTATGTCCTGCTCCTCAGCTCCTTTTCTGCTCTCTCCCACATACATTTTCAAATCAAACATGAAAAAGAAAATTGTGGTTCAATTCTTTACTTTCGATTGAATCAAACAAACCCTTACCATTTATTATATCCTATGTGAAGAAAATTAAGCAAATATAAATGTAAATATTATAATTTCATTTATTTTCTATTATTAACATTATTTAATTTTTTCTCATACATACAAAGATATTGGGGAGAGAGGAGGCCAAGAAACCATCAACCTGCCCCTTGAATCCGTCAATGCTTCGTTTTTGGTGTTGTCTAAATCTTTACCTCTAATGCTTGTCTTTTTCTAATCCCTTTTTATTATTATATCTGACATAGTTTTTTTATCATTATTTCTTTTATTTCCGTGGGTTTATATACCACCTAGAGGTTTCATCTTCCAAAAATAATTATATTAATTGTTCTGACATGTAGTAATATATAATAATTTAATTTTTATTCTTTGATTATATATATGCAGTTTCAGTATTTATAACTTTAAAATTATTATTTTCATTTAAATATTTAAAATTTTATGATATATTAAAAATATAAAATAATTTTAAATTTAGATAATAGAAATTTAGTGAAAATTTCATAAAATTTTCATTTAAATATTTAAAATTTTATGATATATTAAAAATATAAAATAATTTTAAAATTAGATAATAGAAATTTAGTGAAAATTTCATAAAATATAAAAAAGTATAGGATGTGAGATCAAGGTTTAGAGAGAAAAATTTGGGAATTTTTAATATTTTGTTCAGTAAGTTTTGGTTTGAAAAATTGATAAATTTAATTTATAAATATTTCAAGTAGAAGAGTGAAATACAAGGCTTTTAGAAAAAGAAAGAAAGAAATTAAGAATACCAAAATTTGCTAATTTTAAATATAAAGATACTTAATTAATTGCCTAAAAAGATTTAAGAAGCTAAAATATTTATATATCAATTTAAATTGAAAATAAAAATAAAAATATTTATATAATAAAATTTATTAGTAATTAAATCCTATTTAATCTTATTCAAGTTTTGATTTAGTTTTTTTTGGTAATAAATGAACTGATTTCATTACCTTGTAACATTATGTTAAGGAACCTTGCAACATTTTAAAAAACAATGATTTATATTTATCATCAAGTTCAATAGTTAAGTTTACTTACACTTTTAGTTTAATTATTATTTTAACAGACTTTAATTTCAATTAACTTGTTAACTAATTTTTCTTGATTTAATTAAATAAAAATGCGGAGTTTAAGTGTGATGAAAACCTCACATTAGAGATCTAATACTTTTAAGTTTTTAGGTTAAAAAGTTATGTCAAGACTATATTAAGTGTGATTCAAGTCTATACTAATATCTTGTATCAGTGATTAATGTTATGAATCCCAAATTATGTAGAAATTTTAACAAAAAATTTAAGAAGGTTAAATTGTAAAATAAGAAAAGAATTTATTTTTTTTAGAAAAAAGAAGTAAAACTACAAAAAGAAAGTTTCATTAACTCTTATTGTCTGAGCTGATTTGATTATAGATGAGAGGACAGAACATGTAGAGAAAAATAAAAGATTTGAATCATATGAAAGAAATTGTAAAAATGTCTTATAGTTGGTATAGTGGATGATAGGTAGTAACATATCTTGATGTTGAGTTCGCAAAAATCATAACATATATCCGTGTTTGTCGGATGAAGATCATAAATTTCTATTTTGCCCTCTTTTGCTTCATTACCTTCTCCTCTATATACTCTGGATTTAATTTCAGCATTATATCGTGGGGTTTTGAAGCACATGGAAATATGATATGCTAAAATAAATGTGGCACTTATCGAATTTGGTGGGTAGGGTAGGGTTTGAGTGAGACATTCATGGATGGAAGAGACATATCTCATCTTATTCATATATATTACTTAGGACCATAACTTTTTGAAAGCTCAGTCCCGTTTTCATCTTCCTATCATTACCAATTATTATATTAATGACTTCAAATGTCGGTAAATATTACTATTTTTAAAACAAAAGATTGGCATACGAAGTCTTATTGAATTAATGATAAAATTTACGTAAGACTTTGAATTAAAAATTATGAGTAATTAAATATAGCTCAGAGAACTTTATCCTTTTAAATAAATATACTCAAGTTGATTAGAATTAATTAACCCAAAAATATAGTATTACTATATGAAAGACCCAGAAAACAGTTGAAAATGAGGTTTGCACTTGCATAGCAAGTGCTTAAAATTTCAGAGAATTTTATTTAGTACAAATAGAGTAACACCATCGGTGAAGTAAAAACTATTCCTCTCACTTCAAAATACATCCTAAATTATTTTATATTAGAGAATAATAAAATAATAAATCAGTTAAATACAATAATAATTTTACAAATCTAACCATATTAAAAAATTAAAATTACATTAGAGATATTAATGGAAAATAAATTAATATTAGATTGTAAAACTAACTAAACGTGATACTTATTTTAAAATAATTTTTCTTCTCAACTATGACACTTTTTTTAAAAACAAATAATTTTCCATCAAATAATTACACACATTAAATTATCATTATTTGTACTTAATTTTTTTTTACAATTTATCTTTTGTCTTAACTACAATTTTTTTTTTTTTTAATATAACGTAATGTTTTCCTCTCGTGTAAAACTATCTAAGAATTAAACTAAAACAAAAATATAAATAAAATGATAATAGTTAATAATATCTCAAACTTCTAAAATAAACATTTTTGTTTTATTTTTTTTTATTAACAATGTTATTTGATAGTGGACCGGAAGGTTACCCAACTCCCCTATGATCTGGTAAGTCTCAACCCGACCTATAACCTATAACCCCAAACGGTTATTGGACTGAGAGGTGTATACTAGACGGTTATCAAACCAATATGCATATGGGTAGATCATGAAAAACCTTTTAACAATCGTTTAAACACAACCACCTAGATGACGACCATATATATATATATATAGGACAAATAACGACCTAAAGGGACACTTTCTCGCCAAAACATTTTGGCGACCACAATGAGACCCTTAAAACGTCTCCCACATCTTCGTGATTTCGATAGTCAAAACATGCAATAACCCTTCTCGGACATGTTATCCTCGGAGGAGACCACCATGGTAAATCTCTTGTAAGAAATGTGAACCATGTGTCAAGAGACATAGCAAACCAACCAAAGAGTCACACAAGCCTTTCAGATGCATTTTAGATGATGATTTTTTACCTAACTTCGTTGTAAACAAATCTCACATTTTAGATCGGTATTACTCCGACTTGATCCCAATGTAAATCATGAGTTACATTACAAATCATAAACCGACTCTTAATGTAAACATGAGTTGCATTACAGGTTGACCAAGAATAAGGGATGGTCTCAATGTATCCAAGAGTTTCATTGCAAATTATAAACAAAACTAATTGTCCACCACTTCATATTTATATGTTTTGTATGTTATGTGTGATAGGTTAGATCGCCTTTGTGCGTGCTTATTATTTGCAATGTTTATTGATTATATTATGTTGTTGAATTTTCTTTCTTTGGATGGTATAGTATGTCTATTTTGCTATTAAATGACATCTATGAGTTGTATGTTTAATTGTTAGTATCTAAGACATTATTGTTTGTTGCATTTTACATAATTACTTGGGCTAAAAACAAGCAATGTGACATTGGTACTCCATAGGCATAGTACTTACATGTTCATACCTAGGTCCTAATTGGAAAACATGATTTACACTTACAAATCTATCAAGTATAATCAAACCTTTGAAATGGATCCTGGTGTAGTCATGAATTACATCACAGGTCCCCAAGATTTGCATGCACAAGTTTGATAAAGTATAATAACAATATCAGTAAACCACATCAATCAAGAAGCGACAATCGGGTAAAGGCCTATCAACATATTGACATTGAAAATTTCTCACAAAATAAGCTCACTACATGTTAGGTTTGAGCATCATGTTACATAGGCAAATCATCAAAACAAAGAATACCAAGAAACAAGACAAGTTGCAAACAAAAGGTCATCAAACACAAAATGTATCATTTAAATTCTGTCATATGTTACGAGATAAAAGAACCGCTTGCTCCGAAAGTGATCGACGAATCCAAATGTGGCCTTCAGGAATAATGGTAGTTAGTAGCTCTCAATGACGAAGTCTCGAAACAGATTCCAAAATTTAACATTGTCATCTATCTTCACTATTTCACTCCCTTAAAGGTAACCGACCTTGTCCGTGTGGTACGCAATTAGTACCCTTATCATAATTTACACAACTTTGATCCATTGAGACAACAACTTATTATTATGAAGTAGTATGATCTCGAAACCTATCACATTACATCAGGTGAAAAAACCCTATTTTTACTTACCAAGCCTGTGGACTAGAAGGGTACCCGACTCGACCAGTGTCTGCTAGATCTCAACTTAACCTATAACCTTAAATGGTTATTGGACTAAGAAATGTAGGCTAGACGGTTATCAAAGTGGCCTACACATGGATAAATCGTGAATGACCTTCTAACAATGATTCGTACTACCCCAAACACAATCACCTAGACAACAACCAAGTATATACATATATATATATATATATATATATATATATATATATATATATGTGACAAAAAACAACTTAAAGAACACCACTTTGCCAGAATAGATAGTCTAATAATTTTGTTAATGTGAAAGATTCAAACTCTTTCAATTTCTCATTCTTTATTTATATGACTTATGTAATTAGAACAATCTTAAATTCTTACTTTATCATTTCATAATAAATAAACATATATATATATATATAAATATAAAATCAAAGTTTTCTTTTTAAAAATAGAAAAATAATTTCAGCATTTTTTATTTTTGTAAAATAAATATGAAATATCCTCATGTTTTAACAATATATATAATCTCATGTTTTTAATAAGTACACACATAGTTTTATAAAAAAAAAATACACATAGTATGGATGACAAAAGAAATGGTTACAAATAACTTAAGAATTTAAAACATTTTTAAATATAAATACTATTTAAATTTTACAGCTAATAAAAAAAACTACTTAAATTTTACCATTTAGATCGTCTTACATTGATTGATGAATATATTAGTGAGTTTGTAGCCACCCATAGTACGACTTTCTATTTCCTTGATTAATTTTGGTAATAATATTCGTTATTTCCTATTTTAAAATTTCAATTTGATCATTTTTATTATTTCCAAGGCGGCTGATAAGGTAGCCTTATGAAACTTTATGGTGAGTGTTTTGTATTATTAAGTGATAGGAAAGTTGCTGAAGAGAAAAAGAAAAGAAAGAAAGAAAGAAAAAAAAAACGTGATAACGAAATTAAAGACGATACTGATGAGTGTTTATAATTTTGTGAAGAGAAATCAATAACCTAAGTGTATAGAGGGATGGAAATAGGAAAGATTCTGGCGGTTATGTATCTCTTTCTATCTCTATAATATTACTTGGTTACAAATAAAGATCCCCTTAATTGGAAATGTCCACTATAATTAGTACAACAATTGGATCTGTGTCTTATTCAAAATACACTCTATATATAAGGATTTATCTCTCCGACCAATAAGTGTGTTTTGCTCTTCTAACTTCGTAATGGGTGCAGTGGAACTCCACATGTTTCATGAAAAGATTTCTACTACTAGAAACGAGTATTTTCCAATCGTAACTTGTCTGCATTGGTAAGCACGCTATCTAATTAAGAATTCCTTCCCAAATACATATTATACCAAAAGAATTCAATTATTAATAATTAATAGTAACTTTTCATTTTTTTAAAGTAATTAATAAAATAAATCAATTTATTATAAATAAAAAATTGTAAGTACACATCAATATCAAAAACTTTACCAATTAAACTTTTTACATGAAGACACGTAAAAAAGACCCGCACGCAGTCTGACACTTCTTTATGCTCTTTTTATTGTACGGACTACATGCTATACAGTTCTTTTCTTTTACAAAATGTAATCTTATTTGAATTATACAAAATTATTATAAATGATATCGTTTCTTTTAAATATTTAAATTTAACATAAGATCGTCAGACTATTGATTAAGATCTAAGAAGAAATATTCTAAGTTTTATTTTGGATGGTTTCTATTTGGTTTATAGGAATTAAATTATTTTGATTTTTTATGTTTTATTAAAATCACTGTTTTTTTTTAAAAAAAAAATAGAGCAGTCATTGAAATGGTGAAGACATCGATTCATAGTTAACAAATTCAATTATTGTTGAATCAATAGTAAATCAATTTTAATAAAATAATATTTCTTATTTTAATGTACTATAATAACCATACTAAATAATATTAAGCAAAAAATAACACGAAATTCATAATATTAAAATATAAAATTATCATAAATCATATATATTTCATAAATTATAAGACATAATTTATAATATATAGGAAGAAAGATAGATTAGGAAGGTGTCGACAGGGTCTCATCTGGACGGGGAAAAATTAATTTTGAAAATAAGAAGATTCGTCACCAATGTTTATTTAGAAAAATATTAAAAAACTTTTAAAAAGAGGTGATTTACGAAACTAAATTTTGAATTCAAGAGTCTATTACATGTAATAAAGGTATTAGCACCCTATGAAATCCTTCTTAAAGACGACTAACTTTAATTAAACGTGCAAAACTACATAACTTTAAAAATATTTATTTCACCCTTAAAATACTTGAAATATAACAAATACATTTATTTTATTTTTGTTTTTAACATTTTAATGAGAAAATTACTATTGGAAAATTTCTTTTTATAAAAAAATATTATTAACATTTTAATTTTTAATTGAGTTATTTTATTTTTATTTTTCGGGGCTCGATAAAAGTAAGTTCTTACTCCTATGTATCTCCATGTGTAATGGAAAATCACAATATACGTAGTTCTTGAAATGATTAATGTATTTTAGGAATTAAATTTTCAATATTCTTGAGTTTATTTTGAAATATTATTACCACAGTTAAATTAGAAGTACATCCAAAGTGGTTATGATAATTATTTAGCGTAACCGTCAAATTAGAAGTGCATCTGAAGTAACAATCACTAAATTATGATAACTTTCATAATGACTAAATCAAAAATGCATTTGAAGTAGTCATAATTAAAACTTTATATTTTATGTTTTTACATAAAAAGATAATTTTAAAGGATTACATAATAATTAAACCGGAAGTGTATCCAAAGTGATCATCATAATATTTTTATAATTTACAATAGTCAAATTAGAAATGCATCAAAGGTGACTATTATTCATTTTAAATCATTTAAATAACATAGTAATAATTATAATAACCAAGGTTTTATAAAAGAAACCAAATTAGAAGTGGATCTAAAGTGATCATTATTAATTTTTTCTTAAATAATTTAAATGATGTAATAATAATTATTACAACTAAAAATTTATAAAAGAAACCAAATTAGAAGTGCGTCTAATGTGGTTCTTTTAATTTTTGTAATGGTCAAATTAAAAGTGCATCTAAAGTGACCATCATTAAATTTTATTTTGTAATTATAACACTAAAATTTTTATAACATTTAAGTTGGAAAAAAAATGTAAAATAGTTATTATTAAATTTTTGTTTTTTAAATTAATATTATTAACATTATTATTATTGTTAAATTTAATTGAAATTTTATTAATTGCTATTTCAAATATTCATAACATGTTAAATAGAAAAAAGGTAAATAAAAGAAAAGGATAGAATAACTAAAATGAAAAAAAAACTTACAACTTATACTCACAAAAGGCTAAAAATATACATTTTGGCCTTTAAAAAGAAGAAATGTGTTTAGCAGAAACAGTAGTGCGAACAGTAAACGGAGGTGAAAACAGTAAAAAGGGTCAAGGGGTGCGAATAGTAAAAATAGGGAGGTGCGAATAGCACTAGTTTATTATTGGGTCCGAGGCCACAAATAGCAGAAAGTGAAGGTACAGATAACGGTGAGTTCAAAGTGGTGCAAATAGCATTTTTGCAAAGGGTGAACATAGTAAACTACAATTTTTTTTTTAAAAAAAGTGAAATATGGGGATGCGTCTGCGTCCCCTTTACACCATTAGACTGAAAATGGAAAAGAAAAATTAACTTTTGAAAGTTAACTTGCACAAGCCAACATTAACTTAGAATGAAAGAGAAAGGAGAAAGGGGAAGGACTTTTGACGGTGCGTGGCCGGTCTCCGACAGTCACTTTGGGTGATACTCGCACCACCGAAACTCACTTTAGGTGGTGGTTAAAGGTGTAAGTAATTTTCTATCCTCTTCCTATTATTTTCTTACTGGATTTTAAAAAGAGTAGTGTAGGTTAATATCTATTGTAACCTTCAAAACTCTTCTTTTTGCTCTCTACCTTACCTCTTTCTCTTCCTCTTTAAAACTATTTTCTTCCTCAAAAAATATCTCCTAAAAGTCTCTCTTTTTTGATTCAAGTGTCCCCTTCTATAGAGTCAGTTTGAAATTGTTTTACGCACGAAAATTTGAAACTTTTATCTCCAGAGTTTATGGGATTATGTTAGTGATGTGATTGAGTCAAATAGCATCTCTATTGATTCAGAGAGCTTAGGCATGGTTCAGGTTGACTACCCTCCTTTTATTTTCATCTTCTGTTTTCTTTTTTTTATTTTTTATTTTTCCATGGAAATTTCTATTTTGAGCTCTATGGTATTGATATATATTCTAAACATTATTATGTATGTTGACAGTGTATGGAAATGACATTTTGTTTTTTTTTTGTTTTTTTTATTTTTATTATTTTTTTTAAAACTGGTGCGTATAGAAGGTAATTATAAAAGAAGAAAAAAAAAGAAAATTTACTAAATACACCGTTATATTGGTAGCTTAACTCCCTTTTCATTACTTTTTTAATAAAAAAGGGCTAACTTAGAAAAGGAGATATGTATTTAACAAAATTCAGAAATTCTCAAAAGAAATTGAAAGCCAGTTGATAGTCAATTTTTACTACAAAATTTGAATCGGCACCTATCACTTTTAAAAAATAAAAGGACCAAAAAAGAAAAAAATTGCTTTTCCAAAGAAGCCTCCTAAAAAAAAAAAACTGTTTCTCTGAAAAAGCAATTTTTACACGATTAGAATAATCTTCGGAGAAGGGTCCATTACATTTTGGATACAACAAGTCACCCATTGTAGGAGATGTAGCAAAATCACATACTGCAGAAGTAACAACACATGTTACCTTCAATTACTTGATTTGGAAGTTCGACAGAGGGTTTATGGTCAGATTTACATTTACTATGGTTTCTAGGATTTTCTTTCTTTCCCTTGGTTACCTTTTTATTTTCATTATCGAAATCCACTTCAGAGAAAGTTGATTTTGGTATCTCTAAGTAAAAAAGAAAAAAAAAATGAAAACATAATAAAGTGAGATATAGGTAATATACCACATTTAAACCAAAAAATAAAACACATATGTAAAAGAAAGCAAAGGTCAATGAACAATGCAATTTAATAGAGACTCATGAACCATGTAAAGAGGTGTCCAAAATAGGCTTGGTCAAGTGGGCCAGTTTAGCCCACCATGGGCTCGGGCTGGACCGAATTAGAAAAATCATGATTTCACAAAACAATTTTTTTAAACAACTTATATTTCCTATCTATAGAGAAACAATTTATATTTCTTATCTATAGAGAAACAACTTATAATGTCAAAATTGTTTCTCCGGAGAATAATTTTTTTTCTTCTCTAGAGAAGCAAAAAAAATTTCTTATCTAGAGACCCTTGTCTGTAGAAGCAAAACAATTACTTCTCCGGAGAAGCTATTTCTTTTGCTTCTACGGAGAAAGTCTTCATAGAATAAGAGAAATGAGGGTATTTTGGTCTTTTTATAAAAGGTAAGTTCCATTTCAAAAAGTCGTAGGTTCAATTACAATTCCTTTTTTATTGGTTTTGTGCATGACTGGTTTTTCACCACAATCAAACTGCATGGGTAGGGGGATCGATTCAGTTGAATTCTGAAAATAATGATTAAAACTCTTACTTGAAAATGGATAATGTATAAGGGAGTGTTAGATTGGGGAATTTTTATTTGTCCTGTTGTTCAAACCTTTTTGGGATTGATTCTAAGGTCTTGTATTTTATATAATATGTTATAAGTGTATGAAATAAACAGAAAGAGAAATTAAATTTAAGGTTTGTTTGATTAATAAGGAATTAAGAAATAAATGAATGTGTTAATTGTAGAAACTTCAAGTGTTTGAATTATATTGTATTTAGTGAGGTGAGAGGACAAGTATACTTGTTATTTCCTTGTTTCGGGATATTTGGGTTGATTTTCGGAAGGTTTCAGAGAATTGTATAGGAAGGGGTACAAATAGAAAGTAGGACTTACTAAGTACAACCTCCAGCATTCTTTCTTCTTCTTTCTTTCTCATTCTTCTTCTTTTCCCTTTCTATTCTTCTTCTTTACATTGGAGCACCATTTTCTCTCTCCCCTCACCGTTTTCTTTTCTTGTGTTCCTTGCATCGTTGACCATTTGTAGACAGATTTTGACGTGGTCTCTTCCATTACTCGTGATTTTGACAATCATAATTCCTTGACTTGTTTTCCATTTGTTTTCAGTCCTATTATTCTCTTTGAAAAATGAGATTTCTCTAGAATCCTGATTTTCTAGGTTCCTATTAAATTTGGAATTGTTGTTAGGTCCTTGAGTAAACTCTTCGAGCAAATTCTTCTACTTTCTATCTAGTTGGCTTTAAATGGAGAAATAGGTAAGAGGAGTTAAATCTTGATTCTAAGTTAAAATTTATGATTGGTTATAATATTGAAGTGGATGTATGTAAATGTTTTATATTTTGATCTTGATTTGAGTCAATGGTGCATTTGATGATTGGACTATGGTAATTGAAATGTTTGAACGACTATATGTTGAATTGAGTGTTGTATGATAGAAAATGATTTATTGAATTAATGAGTAATGATTATTTGATCGAGTTGTTACGAGGAGATAAAAGAACCCTTGATATGGTATATTGAATTACGAATGTGAGTATGTTAATTGATCCTGGTGCTAGGGTCTCGTTAGGGTGATGATGTAGTGCTAGGGCGATAATGCACGGTTGTTAAGGTGATGATACACCATAAAATGTACTTAGATAACAATTGAATGTTTAGAATTGAGTCAGGTAAACTATATAACAATTGTAGGGTGACAGGTTAGAGCTTGACCAACAAAACCTAAAGAGCAAACAAAGTCACTAAACCAAGCCTAAATTTGCTAAGCCATAGAGAGAATTGGAATTAGACCTCAGAGGTCGCTTAGCAAAAAGTGAAGCCTCAAAAAATAACTAGAAATAATTAAAATTCGCTAAGGAAAATTCCTTTCGCTCAGCGAAACCACAAATAGTCTGCAAGGTAAAAGGAGAAAGACATCCTCAACTTGTCTTATAATTCTTTCTTCTCTTATCTTCTTTTCCCTTGCAAATAGTCCATGGTGAGATGTAATTAAGCAAGATTGTCAGGAGTTGAGACACTGATCAATACTTTGTAATTTACTTTCACTTTTATTTGAGTTTCATTTATCTATTTTGAGTCTTCCTTATGTTTAATGCTCGTTATCTATTTGATCAACTTATAATGTGATTTATTTAATTTCTGTTATCGAAAGATGATGCAAAAAGATTTTGCACTCTCCTTGATCTTTCTCCTTGAGGTTTCAAGCATCATGAAATGGATGATGGAAGGAAAAAAAAAATAGAGGTGGGGCGTCATTCTCAAAGAAAGATAAGCCAAAGTATTTAGGTTTGCTACAAGGAAAAAAACTATTGATAAAGACCAACTAGGAAGAGTTCCTCAAGAAAGAGGATCTCAAGACCTTTTACTAAGAATGTGCTCATAAATAGACTAATTTCATTCAACTTCAAAGTGAGATTTATAATGAGGGGAAATGAGTATATATAGCCTAATGGGAGATCTTAAGCACACTTTTCTAGGCAATGTGGGACTTGGGCTTAATTGGGATTAAGACTAATTAACCCAAGTCTTAGGCCTTAAGTGAGGCACCTAAGTTCACCCTCGGTGCAATTAGCAACTTCTAAAGTGAATGGGTTAACCCAAAATGATGTCTTGACTTATACATTAATTTTAAGCTTACTCCTCTTTTTTAACTAAAGACACCTATACCTTTTAAAATAAAATGAAGATGGTAAAAAATACATGACCTTAAGGGAATTAAAAATACGCTTCTATTTAGCTAATTAAAATAAAATATTTATAAGCTAAAAATAATGAAGCCTATGGCTTCAAATCTTCAATGAGTTTTCATCCATATCATGCACTCCTTGAATCCTCCTAGCCATGATGCATGCTAGGTAGGATTGCATAAGATGATATTCATGAAATTAAAGAACTAGGAAGTTCATCATATAGTGACTATACTTAGGAATAAGGTAGGATCTATATGTTTAACTTAATAATTGTTCTGTGCTAATCCAATTATTGAGATTATTCTTGCTAAGGAACTAGGAGAAAATTTCAATAATTTAGTTATCTTTGCTAAGAAATTAGAATAGAGAAATCTCTAGCAATTCCAGGACTAAACAAAGGAACTTAGGTAAGAGTTAGTAATTACATGTATTGTGAAGTAAATCAAAGTCCTGTCAATTTAGCGTTTATAAAAAAATTACACAAATATAATTTATTTACCCATTTAAATTAGTTTCCTTTATTTCGTATAAAGTCTCAAAAAAGCTTTTTATAAAGGAAGGATTGAAATTCTAAATGATATTCCAAGTTCCTGTGTGGATACGACTTGATATTTATCAGATATTACATGCAACTAGTGTACTTGTCAGAAGTAGTGTAAAAAAACTCCTGGATGAATGCAGGATAACAAATTCTTCAGCTTGTCAGGAAGGGTTATAGAAAATGTAGTTCTGCTGGTGAAATGGTTGTTGCACCGACTGCACACTAGATGGACTAGTTAATCAAAGAATGCGCTGCTGGAAGGAGGCTGGGATGCTACCCTTGTTTTTGAAACCAACTGCATCGACAGGTTTCACAACTAGAACTGGCTATAAATTTCGAACTAAAGCATTCCGCTTTGGCTTTGGAGCAAGTGAGTATTACTTAGTGAAGTGTAGTGCATGTATGTATGAATGAATGAATATTGTATTAACAGGGTTGATTGAATATAGTAGTAGAGGTTTTGGTATTTGCAGGGTCTTACTGGGCGGAAACTCTCGCCCAGTGAGCTTTAGTCTCTATTAGACTTATTTTTCAGCTTTGCACCTAACGAGAAGTCTCAAATTGAAATTAAATGAGATTTATGCCTAGCAAGAGGTCACGTACAATTTAAATTTCTTTTTGTTTAAAATTAAATAAGGTTTTTGCCCAGTGACATGTCTCGTTAAGACAAGTCCTTTTACTGGTACATTATGATATATGGTTCTTGCTGGATGACGGTTGTCGTTGGACGAGATATCTTGAGTCTCGTTAAGCGACAAGTTACGTTCATCAAACGATGCATTATTGTGTATGCCATGTTATATATGACATTTTAGATTACAAATGTGTGTTACTATGTATCCCATGACATTTTTATTTTAATATTTTGAATTACAAATATCATGGATATACAGTAACACACATTTTTGTAATCCAAAATATCAAAAAATAAAAATTCATTCCAATACAGTTGCGGTCTGTTGGCACCTTCTGAAAATTTGTAATTTTAAAAATGTGGTCTGTTGGCACCTTCTGAAAATTTCTAATGCTAGAAAGGTGGTCTGTTTGCACCTTTTGAAAATTTGTAATGCTAAAAATTTTCTTATACTTTAATTCAATTTTTATAGATAATAATAAAAAAAAAATTGTAACTCCAACGCTCAAGAATGTGGTCTGTTGGCACCTTATGAAAGGTGTCTTATTCTCTAAAAAATAATGACGAGTCCTAATTAATGGTTTACTTTGATTTCGTACATTTTGCTTGCATCTCAATTACGGGGGTGACCATGAAATGGGACCAAGAATGTTTCAAACATGTAATCATTCCGATAGCACAAAAACATATTATTTTTGGTCAAGTTTTCAAGTTCCCATCTAATTTATTTAATTAAACTACTAAATTAGACATATTTGGTAAAACAATTATTTTCTTCCCATTTTTATAATTGCTGTTTCAAATGGCAAATAACATGTCTGGGGCTACAGGGAATCCCACACCGTATGCATCTGTGCTGTCCTCAACCATCAACGATGCATATGATACAAACAAGTGACAAATCAATCTCTTTTAATGATTGTTCAGATTCTAGGCCAAATTATTATGCAAGCTAACTCTTTTAATGAATAATGTTTTTACTTTTTAATTGAAATATATTATTACGGAAAATGTTATTCCTAATCAAACATATAAATTTCATTCTATAGAATATTTTTTTAAAAAATAAATTTTAATTTGTTCACAGGTTAAAAATAAAATAGAATTAAGTTAGTTTCATATTAAAACTAATATTTTAAGAAAATTAACAGGTAGTAGTTCACACAATTATTTATAAAATGTTAGTATAAATAAGTGTAAACGTATATGAAAAATGCTAAACTGTACGAAACAAATTTCGTAAATTCAGCACGAATGATGTGGCAAGTGGTTTCCTTTGTAATTTGTGTTTCAATTTCAACGGAAGACCCAAAACTCAACACCTGCAATTTGATATTTCCATTCTCTTTTTTTTTCCCTTATATATGATGCAATTCCATCCCTCTTTATCGACACCTTTCAATTTCATGTGTACATGTCCCCTTTCCTAGTCAGAAAAAATAGATTTTCGTAAGTTAAATGTCCTTTATAAGAAATTGAAACGCAGGAAAAAGCAACCCTCCTAATAGAAACACCCTCATAAGCTTTTTGGCACATAGAATGTGTTTTAGGCAAAAACTAAACTTTTGGGATACTCAATACAATATTTATTGAAATGATATAATTTAATTAGTCAAAGACAAAAACGGCAAACTATTTGGTATGCTGAGTATGAGTTTACTTAAGTCTCCATGCAAGACATCAAACCTTTTGATATTTTGGAGACAATATTAAACATGTGTATAGTAGTGATAGTGAAATAGAAAAATGTCAAATGAAGTTTTTCATATGTCGTTTACGTCCATGAGAACTAATATCATTTATGCCCATAAGAACAAACAGGGAATAGAAAGAGCGTATATAATTTAAAAGAAGTTGCTAATAAATTAATAGGAAAAAGTATATGCTTTGAATACTAATAAATTATGAAGGTAAAACGCCTAGTGTTTAGTGTTTTCAGAGGACCGTGAGACATGTGTCTCGTGCTCATTGGCATAAATGTTTAACATTTTTAGAAGACAAAGACATGTGTCCCTTGCTACAACTTTGCGCACATGCCTCACCTTAGTTTTAAAATGTCAAAAGGTTTAGTGTTTTGCATGGATACTCACCTAACTCATGCCAAATGATTTAGCATTTTTGTCTTTGACTTCAAATTATACCATTTTAGTAAATATTGTCTTGACCACTCTAATATTGGATTTAGTGTGTGGAACAGCCATGAATGATTATATAGCAAATTTTAGAGGAAAAAAACATTATTAACATAAGAATTGATAGTTTTTTTAACATAAAATAAAAATCATAATTAATGTTATATAAAGGAATAAATGATTGTAGCCATAACAACAACACAATTTGTTTATACAAACCATTGTTGCTCAAATTAGAATATAATGCAGCTAGAAGTATTCAACATGAATACGCATTCCATTAGCAACATGATTACTTTATTGAAGTGTCCGTGCTTCCTTAAGGGACTGTGATGTTAGTAAGCTTATAGAAGCGGATTGCATTTCGTGCAAGTAAGTCTTTTGCAGCTTCAATGGCCTCGGGAAGTAAGAGCTCACCATCAATGCATGCATCACGCAGAACAGAGAAAATAACTTCGCGAGAATTCTTTGCACCTGTGGATCCAAAACTTATGGTTTCATATAAGAATTTCCAGCTATAATTCTATAGATTCAAGACATCATTCTAACTGTTTTTGAACTCTTAAGTCACATGAGTCAAAATTATAAGCATATGTGCGTATGACTTAGCACTTTGCACGTTCCTTGGAGTTTCTAGTATTGGTGTACGCAATGGAAAGGGACCATAAACACATACGAACAAATTATTATAATTAATGGATAGAGGTTAGAGAACGATTCTAACTTATGCTATTTACAAATTGAGCTACACTGCTTCTGCTACAAAAGACATCTCTCAGGGTGCCATTCTTTTACTTCTTTATCTAACAAACTATATTGTTTGTTATAATAGTGATTTGTTTCACCTTAATTACTACAAATAGCTAGGCATAATGTTTATTTGGTTTTCCAGACTAGTTATAAGATGCTGATCTAAGCAAGGCCATGCATCAATATAGACATGAACTACATTATATTTCATGACAGAAAAACAAGGTATACTTCAAGGTCACGTGTACAAGAGAAGAAAAGCATTAGAAATTGAAATAATCTTCAAATTTGTCTGTCATAGTAAATGTTAACCAACCTAAGTAGAAGGTTTCAGGAAATGTATAGGCATCAGTGCTGAACATCACCTGCAACGCAACATTTATTCTTGTGAGACATTATCTCCCAATTTACATGGGTTTTTTTCCTGATCATAAGTTCAGTTTTTTCATAACAGAACGTAGATGAACGAAAAAATGATAAAAATAGAGTAATTTTATGAAAAATTTCTAAAATGTTGTAATTTGCACTAAATCTGTCATATGAATTGGCGATTTGGATTAAATTATTACAAAACCGGCAAATAAGTTGTTAGTTTGGCAAGAAGACAAAAAAGAAAA
This sequence comes from Psophocarpus tetragonolobus, assembly GCA_037954015.1. Lineage (NCBI taxonomy): Eukaryota > Viridiplantae > Streptophyta > Magnoliopsida > Fabales > Fabaceae > Psophocarpus > Psophocarpus tetragonolobus. The sequence goes on from CM075692.1 coordinate 39,272,772, forward strand.
CGGGGAAACCCACAGTTGAAATGACGGGTTGGAAACAGTGACTTTCATTTTTGCCATTTCTACCATCGATTTCCGTGTTTTTTTTTTGTCTTTTTGCCAAACCAACAATTTATTTGCCGATTTTATAATAATTTAATCTAAACCGCCAATTCATGTGACGAGTTTGGTGCAAACTTCACCATTTCGAAAATTTTTCGCAAAACCACTCTATATAATATTTGAGTAAATTACACATATCTTTCCTTAGATTTGTTCTACTCCTTCATTTTTAAACCCTTCAGAAAACACTAATTTTTTCTTCTAGTTCTCAGTACTTGGTACGCTTATCTGAAAAAATTTATTAGATTGCTTAAATTGTCACCTTTTGTATTGGAGCGAGATTTAGTAGATCTTTAACTGCAGTAATCATGCCATGTATACTAAGCTTTGGAATTGCCAATCCAAAATCAAGGTAGACCTGAGGGAAGATTGTGTTAATTAAAATTTTAATTTACTAATACAAGTCACTGCATAAAATGCTTGCCTGGGAGTAAGCAGAAGCTAGATATGATGCTTCCTTTGAGAAGGGATGGGATGTATGTAATAAAACAAACCGACACTTTGAATATCTCTTGTCCTCAAGAACTGAACGGAAATGAAGAGGATTGGACTTCCTCAAATCCAAAATTCTATCCCCAAAGCTAAAAAACAGAGAGAAAAGTTTAGAGTGTTAGGTGAAACTTCAAAGTAAGAGGTATAATCAAAAGCAGAATATCATGGAGATGATGTGTCTTTTGACAGTTGGAAAAAGGAAAAAAAAACAACAACTTTGAGATTCATAAAGAGATATGCAATGGTAATTAATTGCCTTAATTCCAAGAAATATACAAGGCGCAAACTATTTTTATCCTTTTTGTCAATTTAATGTAATATTTTTTATAAATTTTTAATCCAATGCAAAAAAAATTACTTGTTATCACTTTTAGTTAAACTGAGGTTTGGAAACAAAATCAAGTTTGACAGGAGACATTCAATTATAATACTTTCCACCATGAAACTTCGAAACCAAACACACTAATTTCATCCAAAGTTTTTAACCTAAACTCCAACAAAAATGTTTGGCTATCAATATGGTAAAAGTATCAAACAGTTAAAGTTCATCAATTACCCTGTGTGTATCTGCACTGGCAAATCATAAGATAGAGCAATTTCCAAGGTTTGCAAGAAGAGGTAATCAACAAGATCTCTGTAATTTAGCAGAAAAATGGGTTTCCCAGCTGAAAATGCAGAATGATGAGTAAGATTAACCTGATACAGATCATACTAAAACCAAATTGCATTTTATACTCACCACTTAACACCTGTCTCAGACTCTCCTCAGCATCCGTTTTTGTCACATTTAAATTCATTTCTAGGCCACCGTAGTATGCAGCTATGGTTTTCAAAGAATAGATCTCTTTAGCAACTGTGACAGTAATGCTAAGGAACCCAAATGAAGCATTGATTTCTTTTTCTATGCTATGAACTTATTGTGTTTGTGTATAGAAACGTGTAAAGGATATGATTTCAACTTTGAGACGTATGCTTCAGTAAATGAATCGAGTGTCCATGGAGATCCATCAGGCAAACCCTTCAGAGAGCATAAAATATAAATATAACATAGATTAGTAAAGTAGGTGAATGGCTAAGAGGCAGAATAAAAATACAATTGCAAATATAGAAATATCCAATTCAAGTCTGAAAATATGCAATGAAACCATTGTTGCTTCTTCTTAGCTAGCAAGTATATATCAACACTGGTCTTGAATCTTGATTCACAGATTTCGTTGAGAATATTTTCCTAAACAGATTTTCAACCACTAAAAAAATTATTAAGAATGAGAAAATGGTTAAACGGGATGTACTTAAAGGAAATGACTTGAAATCATATCATAATGAGGAAAAGCACCAAAACAAAGTGCGTCACTTTTTTTTTTTTTTTTATAAGCCACAAATATGTCACTTAAGGGAGAAGTAAATTGAACACATAACCCAAGAGCAAGATATATAGAATTATAGATGACATATGGTTGCCAATAGTACAATTAAAACAAAGAGATGAATGAATCAAAGTCATGAAACCAAAAAAGGGTGCCCAATAATCATGGGAATATGCAGATTAAAAGTGAACGTCTATAGGTATCTCACTTGTTCAAGGATTTGCTCAGCCACCCTTTCAGTTCTCAAGATTCTACCAACTAGAGGCCCAAATTTCTTGTGCCATTCTATTTCAAACCTTTTGTCCATTTCTATGCCATCGTCAATGAGTATGGCGGAGAATTTTGCAGCACTTAAGCATGTTGAGGTGATGGCTTCTATTCCAGACGCTCTACGGTATTCTTCAACACCTTCCAAATATACCTCGGTTCCGTATAGCTCTGCAACATCTCTCAAACTTCTCTGATATATATATTACATAATAGGGTGTCATAATGAGATTTGTAGACAGAAAATGTTAATATATGTTCCACACCAGACCAAAAGAAGCTCATGCAAATATAAGTTCAATTAGAAAGACACTGTATGACTCAAGGAAATAGGATCTATACTCATGTAACGGAACTGCTCAAAAGTATGAATTGTTTGCTTCTTATTTTCATTGCTTTGTTTGCATTCTTAGAGATGACACTTCTAATATTGCTTAGACATTTCATAAAGCACTGTGTTATATGTAAGAGAGGGAAAAGAAATATTTTTTTACAGCTATTTAACTATTTAATTTTAATAAATGATTATTTAATAAATAATAAAATTTATAAAACATGTATTTTAATTATATATTAAATCATAATCATTCATTCTTTATATAATTTTTAAAGTATTATTAATTATTAAAATCAATAGACTTTATATTAAATATTATAATTAAATGTTAATGTAAAACTTTTTATTATAAATAAAGTATTAAATGTTAATGTAAAACTTTTTATTATAAATAAAGTATTATATAATTAAATTTTTTTTATAATAGTGCATAAGTTTTTTTTTAATTTAATATTATATTATTTCTCTATATATATATATATATATAGATATATAGACATATAACTTGACATCAGCTTACTCCTTATCTTAGTATAAATGTATAATATAGTATTTTATTATTATCTAATCATAGTGAACTATTTGTTTGACTTTTAAAAAATTTTTTATTATAAAAATGCTTATCATAAATCATGAATTCGATTGAATGTGTACGATTAATGTTTACAAAGTGTCTATTTTCTCATATTTTAATATTGATTTAAATATATATTTTTAATCCTTATAAAATTGTTGTTTTTAATTTCTCAAAAATAACTTTTTTTATGAAAATATATTAATTTAGAAATATATATTTTTAGTACTTATCACAATGATGTTTTTTGTTTTTATTAAAGTTTTCTCAAATTACATATAATATTTATATATTTTTTATTATTGTTTTGATCACCTTACTGGAGTACACAACATGTGTAATGTTTTTTCTTTTATATATATATAGTTAATGACTATGAGCAATGTAAAAGGGTGTCAGTATAATGATTTTTAAAAATTAGAGTGATTTATATAGAGATAAAAATAAGGATAAATTTGAAAAATAAAATAAATATTAAAAAAAATAAGAGAGGTAAATTAGTACTATTAAAATGCCTAGACACATCCAAAACTTTAAGTTTAAAACACGATGAAATTAGGTGTTACTTTGTATATATGAAGTGTTACAGCCAACGGTAATTCCAGAAAAATTAAATATTCAAGAATTTGTTCAGTTTTTTTTTTTTAATTTTTTATGGTGAACTAAGAATTTGTTTAGTTGATATGGAAAGATTTGTTCAATGTATTTTTTGGGTTTTCTTGACGACTCAGGTTATTATACGTTACGAGAAAAATATTAAAATTACATTTTTCTATATTTTTGAACATATTTTATTTTATCAGTTGAAAATTTATTCCTCTTAGACTTCGTTCATAAGATTCAATTAAAAACAATCACAATGATTAGTTGATTACACATTAGTTAATCTATTGTCGTGTGGCGACATTAATGTGTATTTTTTATTTATGTTGATCTTTCCGTCTTTCGGTTGTTGCATTATCTTTTATGGGAATATTTTGAAAGGAACTTTTATTGGCTATGCACGACACGCAATAGACAATATATAAAATTCTCAAGATGATATGTACACGGATACATAAATATATGAATGCATATTCAGTTATTATTTTATTTCATATTCAAAGTATAACACTCAAATTCTTTGAATATGAAAAACATATGTTAGCTGAAAAATACACGTCTTATATAAGTTTTATAAATTATATTTTATTTCAAGAAAGATTTTAAATTATGTTTCCTATATAAAAAGACCAAATAAAACTTCTAATTTAGTTTTTTATAAAATATGTACAAGAAGGATCATTAACTAAAATTTTATGAGTCTTACATTTTATTTAATGAGAGTCACTAATAATTTTTTAATTTCTAATAATTTTTAACTAATTAATAATAAAATAAAAGTATATTCATTAAAAATAATATAATACAAAAGGTATTGATACGTAGCACTGTCTGTACATTAATCAATTTATTAAACATGAATTAGAACTAACTAGATCTCACTGGTAGAAATAAATATTCTTTTTAAAATGAATATGATATCAATGTATTAAATATGAAATCAGCTTAAACACTAATTGTGATCAGTTTGTGTCTGGTTATATCTTTTAAATAGTTTTTATATATACTATCATTAGAAGGTGTAATCTTCAGCAAAAAGAAACTATGTGCTGAAAATGAAATTGTTTCAAAGCTTAAGTGTAACAATATAGTGGTAGGTGTAGGAAGATGAAGCATGTAGATGCATGCATGCTGCTAATTAAAGGTTAGAGATATAGAGAGGAATATATATATATATATATATGATTGGGTTTGGGGCAATTAATTAATGGAAGTTGATGATGAAGAAGAAGTGACCTTGAAGGATAGAGAGGATTGTGCAAAAGCAAGGGAATCAGCATCAGCAAAGGCTCCTACAGTGAAGGCCTGCACAAAACTGGAGATGGCTTTGGAGTCAAAGGCAACTATGTTGTGTGAGTGACCATCCACCAGTTCAATCTCTTCCACCACTTTTCTCAACTCGCTCAAATCCATTTCCTCTCCCTCTACCACTGAACAATCTATATATATCAAATCAAAGTATTTAAACACACTGATTATGTAATCACAAATACTAAAAACCAAAACTAGCTAGACAAAGAGAAGTATGTTCAAAAATTAAAAAATTACATGCAGTTGATATATATAATATATACTCAACACATACAGATATGTTATAAAATTTGTTAACGTACATTTCAGTTCTTCAATTGCAAAGATTGAGATTACAAAAATCACTGTGAATCGCAAAGAGATGTCCATGGCAGGGATGACTTTCCTTCATAGAGAAGGCAAATCAAAATGAAAGAAAATGAGGAGGTACACTTATTTATGAGCATATATATACGAGTGACGTGAGAATAAATTATTATATGATTCTCACCATGTGTTATATATGGTTTCTATCAACCATGATATATAATTAATTAATTAAATCAAATTTTAAAAAATTAATTAATTTATTTTACAAATTATACAGATCAATTATATTTAATCAAATTATATATAAATAATAAATTATTATTGTTAGCTGGCGGTGGTTAGTGTATGAAAGGAACGTTAAATAGGAATCCGTATTATACTTATTTTTAATAAGTTAGTATTTTTTCCCCCTTCAAATGTATATTTTGTTATAGGAAATCCCTGTTCAAAGTACTCTGTTGCTTCTTTGAATAAAAATCCAAACGTTAATTTAGTACTACTTATGAAAGACACAATATGCTTATGCTAAACTAGACCCACCATCCGGTTAGTTAAAAAGTTAGTTTAGCATAGTCATGAATTAGAATTCTTAAATACAATTTTCCTCCTTATTTCTCACCTATCTATCTCAAGTTAGAGAACTTTCTTTCTATTATTAATAATTAATCAAACTACGAAGTATATATCTTATACGAAGGATTCCTGAGTGGTTGGAAACCCGTCTTCAACTCTTGGAGATTAGAAAAAAAAAAAAAACTTCTACAAAGGGTTCATTAGCTAATATTTATATGTATTAATTATCTTTTCTTCATTAAAGAAAAAACTTGTCTTCATATGAGTTAGTTTATCTTTTAAGATCTTAATATAAAAATATTTTATTCAAACGAAATAAAAATTAATTACTTGATCTCTGTACCATAAAGAGACTCTTTAGTTATTGATTGAGTTGGTAAACATGTTTTCTATATATAAAAAAAAAGATATGCATTAAAAGTATAAAATTTAGTTGCTTCCCTCCTCATTCTCTCTAAAGTAAGGGAACACATTTTATTTAATAACTATTCTTACCATCACATTTTTATTCTGAAAAAACACTTCAATAAGTTAAGGGAGATGAATGTTTATAAAAGACTTTTAATCTCAATTTCTAAAGGATGTGTGACTTTGAGTATACCGGAACAAATCATGTGGCTAAGGAGTGTGAGAGTTGGGGTTGTGTCCTATGGTGGACGCCAAAACATACCTGCACAGTCTTTTTCTATGATTGCATCTGCTTGCTATATGATAAAATTTGAATAAGAATGAACAAGTAGATACCTACAAAAAGACACACTCTTAAGGGAGTTGACAAAGAATGTTTCAAGGAGAGAATATCATTTCTTCTAAAATAGGAATATAAAAATGAATGAATATCAAATCTAAATAATTACTCTTATTTATAGTTATACTCACTGGACTTGGCTGCGTTTTTAACCTACCTAGGGGTAAATGTGGATTTAGGATAATGTTGCACATAGATGTAGGTAATAATTTTACTAAGTTATATTAGACCGATATGTACTCGTTAAGATTTACCTGCTAAGATGTATATGTCGAGCTATATCTGTTGAGATGCACATACTGAAGCAGACATCTCAAGTCAAGACCTACATGCGGAGATCTATCTGTTTTATTGGTTCAATTAATCTAAATGATTTATGCTGTATGCTTGTATTTTGAAGAGCATTGGCATTAAACACTTGTCTTGACAAAAGTTGAAAGAACCGGAAAAAGGAAAAGACTACGGCGTCCTGCTTTGAATGCAATTTGATATGAATCAATGACTAAGATTAGGGGGGTTTGGATTCTAGCAATATTTAGGTGAGCCCTTGATGGGACCACTGGATGGTGCATCTGTACCGGAGCCCCTGTCTATGAAGGAGGGTTAGTTTCAGGCTTAACTATGCTAGAGGTATCCCATGGTATTTTCTTCCATTGCTTAGCTACCTGTTTTGTTGTACCCTTATTTGACAATTTCTCCCAAGCTGACTGAATTCTCCCCTCACCACCTTCTTTATGGTTTTTTTCAACTGAGTCACAAACTCTAAAACGGATAATATTTCATATACAAGTGACCCATTCTAAAAATGTTTTAGAATTGGTTAGTAAAAATATTAACAGCCACAATAGAATACAATCCCAACTCTTACACCCTTTAGCATGATTGAGAGGTTGTTTTAGTATATCCAAATTTCACATTGTTTAAAAATATTTTTTCAAGATAAAACCGTGATACAGAATCACTAAGCTCCATAATAACAATACTTAACAATGTTCAAGTGCTAACGGATCATAAAAAGGTCTCAAAAGTGTGGTTTTTCTATTAACACATGTTATTTACGAAAAAAAATTTTCCACTTAATTAAGATTCTCCCATATATATAGAAATGCTAATGTGCTCGCATTTGTCTTTAGTAATGCTTTTTTTTTCTTATAATATTTTCTCATTTTTTCGGTTGATATTTTATAAAAATTTTTAAATAAAAAAATAAATACTTAATAATTATAAACAGAAAAATATTTATTTATTTTAGGAAGATTAATAATATTATTTAAAATTATAAATTATCTATATATACACACAATGCATCACATACTTGCTAGTGTGGATATTAATTATTAGAATAATAATTTTCCTTACTATAGAGAGAATAAGCTTAAATTAATATTTGAAAAAACAAGTATATATGTGAAGATAATTTAAATGTATCATGATAATTTTTTTTACTATTATAATGATTTTTTCTAAAAGTTACATAAACAGTATATTGTACTTCAATAAAAATATAACTTTTAAATTTTAAATATTTTAATTACACTTTTAATTCATGATATATCAAACTTTTCATTTAATCAAAGTATTTAGTTCTAATGATTAAGTTCCATGACTTGTTGTAAATCCATATCACTTATATTCAATTCATATGAGAGAAAAACACTTTTCATTCAATTAATAAAAGTAATCCATATAAATGTTAGAATTAAACAAGTTTATGAGTTCAATACAACATTTATAGTTATTAATTCTTGATGTAGAGTCAATCGTGATAAACTTAGAGTAGATTTGGTGAACTTGGTCAAACTCTTGAGTACAATACTAAGTTATTAGCAAGTTTGATGTAGATATTGAGTGAAATATAAAACATATCGATGAAAAATTGAAACACTAACATCTAGGTTTTTCAAAGAAATTTAGAGTATCCAGGTTCTTGAATTATTTTTTCGTTTACATATTATTACCTACATTACTAACACTATTTAGTAAGTGTCCAGTAATCTGTCATTATGATAGAATTTCTTTTATATGTGATATTCTACGTCATTGTCCACGTCACAAGATCTAAGTAATCATAGTGAAAACATCATTTTGGTCTTTAAAAGATTAAAGTTGTCACATATAAGTCTTTGAAAGATTTTTTACTAATATTCATGTCCTTGAAAGATTTTTAGAAACATCCAGGTCTTTGAAAGTTTTTTAGAGGCATATAAGTCTTTGAATTTTTCTGACGTTTGTACATAAGTCTCTCAATTACTAACGATATTAGACAACTATACAATCAATAGTTAATTACTATGTTGTTAGTCATCCACTCTCATATATAACAATCCAACTAGTTACATGCTACCCTCTTTTTCTTTTATTTATTTTTTAAATTAAAAAACATTTATGGAGGTTTTTAATCGCTAGAACAATTAAAAAACAATCAATAGTTAACTGCTATACTATCAATCATTTCCCCAATTTATGTCTCTCCTCTTCATATTCCTTTTCCCATTAAAAAGAGGGAAGAAAATAAAATAAATGTCAAGTGAGTTTGCAAGTTGTTTTGTTAGTATTAAACTAAAATCTCAAATTAATTTGAAGCAAAAAACTTTATTATATTATAATAACTTGATTGTTCAAGTTCTTATACTTTTAGTAAAATACCAAACCAATACATAAAACTACACAACTATTTTTTGTCATCAGAGTCTCCATAAATATTTTTAATTTATTAGAATATTGTTTAGTATTTCACTCTCTGAATATTAAAATTAAACAATACGTGGTGGACTCTGTCAAACAAAAATATTAGAATATTAAACAAGTTTATGACTTAGTAGTTAACTCTTGATGTAGACTCAAACTTAACAAACTTATAGTAGACCGGTGGCCTCGGGAAGACTATTGAGTACAATACCAAGTTAATAGCAAGTTTGAGCAAGAGCAATGGCAAATTTTAAAATGAAATGATGTTAGACAATATCATTTTGAGGTTGGAACAGTGAGAACAATTTTTTATAAATTAAATATTAATTGTATTAGTTTTTATTAGTAAAAAGATTAAACCATCTCCCTCTTTTTCTTCCACTTTGTTACTAAAATATTCTTACAACTCCAATAGTGATAACAAATTAACTAGGATTCCATTGTCTCATAATTGTTTTTTGTGCATTTTGTCAGTGAGAAATGAAGCTTTCCTCCAGCGAACATCAACTCTGATAAAGGTCAGTTCTAGCGGAAGGCAACTGTTGCAAAATTCTAATATAAAGATGGAGTGTAAAGACAAAATTTTCTGTCTTTGATAGAGACAAACTTTAATTTACATCTAGAAACAGAGTAAAAAATTCATTTTACAGATGACACTGATGTCGTCTCAAAACAAGATTTTCAAATCAATATCAGAGACGGATGTTAGCGATAAAAATCGTCCAGCTCAAGCCATCTCTGAATTAATTGTATCTAAATATTCATTTGGATTATTTCTTAAATTTTAATATTTTAGAGACCAAATTAAGTCTATCTTTGTTTATATGTTACATATGGTTTATACAGGTGACTTTATACAGGGTCACTTTATTTTTGGCTGGGTATACTGGGATTTATTGGAATATTGCAATTTTATATTTTTTTAGGTTGATTATGTAGGTGTTTGACATGAATGGGTTGCATGCAATTGTGTCTACATGTCATTTTAACTAGTGACAGGTTTTTAGATGTTGTATATTTTTTAGATAATTAGATGGGTTATGTGGGTTGTTTGACACGAATGGGATTGCATGCAATCGTGTCTACATATTTCACGTGGTAGGTTTGTATTTTACTTTTGCAATCTGTAGTGTTGTTTATGTATTCTTAGTTTACCAAAAAGAAAAAAAAAAAAAGTCTATCTCAAACACTTTATTTTATTCGCAATAATACAATTTATTATATATTATTATTATTATTATTATTAATTTTTAACCATTCCTGTGATAATATTCCAAAAATAAGATCTATAACGGATAGTTGTCTCTGCGATTCACTCAAATAAGCAAAAAATTGCTTTTGGAGACAGAAAACATGTCTCTATATAAATTTTTTCTAGCATGTTTCTCAAACACCAAAAGTTTTGAACAAAAATGTCAATTATCTGGGAATTTCTTCCTTTTTTTTTAGAAGCTAAACATAAACAAAACGTTTTAACATATATACATCATACAAAAAAAAAGTATATCCTACTATTCCAATCACAAAAACATCTTAAAAACAATCTGACTTATGCCGATACTACGAAGCACAAATACTATTACTAATCCTCTGTAAATCACTCAGAAAAAGATAAATTTAGATTTATACACTAATTACTTTCAAGATATAGGCTAAATAAAGCTGAGAATTTATTCCTACACTTCCATTCTTACATTTATGGTAAAACCTTTGTTGAAAATGTAAATATGGGTTACAGAATACATTATGGAGGTACAGAAAGAAAAAACTTACCTTTTTTATTCAACCAGATTTAATTTAAGGATCTATTCATTCTCTCGCTTCTCTAATTTATTATCAATTCTATAATATGAGTTAAAATGTAAGTTATCTACGCGCATTTGATAATCTTTGTAAATATTTTTATCAGTATTTATCAAATATATAGCCGTTAAATATATATATTTTGTGTTTGATAGATAATATTATAAATTATAATTTATATTAAATTTAATTTTTAATATCAATTTTAATTCATGTTTGATATAAATTATAGTTTATATTAAATGTAATTGACGTTAAACGTAGATTGATTACTTATTTCAGATGTTGAAGAAATGATGTACGTTTATGGAGAATACATTATTGTGTAAGGATGAAATACTAACCAGTATTGAGAATAGAGGCAAAGGTGTCTGTGTCTCTAATAATGCTTTCCTCGTAGCTCCTAAGGATCTCTACTTAGCACAAAAAATAAATCCACATTAAATTAGGAACTAGAAAATGAGAGTCAATGTAAGAGAAAAGTTAAATTAAATGATAATGAAGTGCTTCTAATGGAAATACTTCCATGACTCAGATATATAAAGAGTTTCGGCTATAACATATAAACAACCTATCCAGAGCGAACATATATATATATATATATTACCTATTATAAGACCAAACAATGAATACACCAATTCAATGAAGAAAAATGAATGAGAAAGCAAATAACAAGCAGTAGAGCACAAGATAAATAAGGATTGTGGGAAACCTGAGAGAGAGAGAAGACTAGTGTATACGAGATCTGTAAGTTAGGGCTGAAAAATAAAGCTTACTGTAAATGGGGTGTGAAAAAGAACTTGGAAAGATACATTGACAATCAAACCTTTTATATGTGAAAACACAGTGAGATAGGAGAAATCCTGTCAGCCTATGCCAAGCAAAATTGAAATATTGTTCTCTTTTATATAATTTTTATTTTGATAAATAATTTTATCATTTCAATCATTCAAGAGTTATCATTCTTAAGAGCCGTGAATTTTGAATTTTCACTAAGCATATCATCATAGTATTCAACATTTTTTTTTCATGTGTTGACAAAAAGAAAAATTTGTAAACTATCCAAGTATTTTTGTTTTTAGGACTATTAAAAATCGTTTTTTTTTTTTGTTTGCATAGTCTACGCTATATATCTACGTCTATAATAAATTTGTTAAAACTATTTGGAGAACTTACCAACCCACACTCTAGGTCATTGTGAATAATTTTTATTTTGATAAATAATTTTTATTTTGCTAAATAAATTTTCATTTCAATCATTCAAAAAGTTATCATTCATGAGAGCAGTGAATTTTGAATTGTCACTAAAAATATTATCATGGTATTCAACATATTTCTTTTTTTTTTTTTTTTTGTGAAACATGTGTTGAGATGGGATAGAGCCGTGATAATCCTCTGCTCCAAATATTGCTATGTTGGATGAGATTCTCTTTGGTTAGTTTTTTGCTATTGTAGAACCAATATATTCCGTAGTCTAAAAATGCTGATACAGTGATATATATATTATTGCATTGTCTGCGAGCTAAGGTGAACTGGGGGAAGAATCTAGTTTTCTTGTCACCTAGATTAATTTAAATGCACTTGGTTATACAGGTAGGCTTCTTACAGCGTGAAAAAATATCGAATTTTATTTTAATTTTTATCAATAAATTTTAATTATTATTTTAATAAATTTTTTAGTGAGAAAAATTTAAATGTGTGACTTAATGAAGAGTATTGGAGCGGTTATTATAAAAGGTAAGATTTGATAAAAGCAAATTACTCCTACTTATATTAACCATAGTTATAAAAATTGAATTGAATACGTGGGATTGGAGACTGAATGAACCACTGCTTCAATTCATAGATTGGTCCTACAATCAAACCCAATCAAAATAAATTAAATCAACCAATTTTGTTAAAAGATAAAAACCTAATTGAACTGAAAAGATTTACTATTTCTTTTTTCATTTTGAAACATGTCATTTTTGTGGATTAAAAAAAAGATGTCATTTTGATGATATATCACTTGATAGATACAAAATTAGATCTAAAGAAAAAACACTTGATCATAATTCACCTTCAAATCTAAGATTGATAATTTGGAATAATTAAATTTTAGTATTTAAATATTGATGATTTATGATTTTTTTTTTAAAATTGTGTCATTGAATTATTTCTCATGAATTTTATTTTTCAACTTTAGTTTAATTGTTATTTTGAATATTAATACTTTATATTTATAATAATATGTTATAAACTTTAAATTTTGAAATATAAAATTATAATAAGTATATTATTTTTAATTTTTTAAATATAAATCATCTGATCTCATTATTAAACCATCGAATTATTAAACCATCTAATCACTGGCTTGAGAAGTTAGTAATTCAATTTTAATAACACTAGATCATACCTGAAACATATATGCATATATCAAGTATACCACAAGCAACTAATAGACTAGTTCCCCAAAGAGTGATGTTACATGAATGAAGTGGATAACTTAAATATTATAGAGGAAAAGTAGAAAAAAAAACAATTTACTAATTTGTTACATCGTTTTATTTTAAAGTATAACATGATATTCACAAAATATATATATACACACACGAATCCACTCTTCGCACCACACTAAATGTGATACTATCTACTTTTCTAATATTTGTCTTTTTTATCCTTTTTGTACATATCCAAACTACATTAATAATTTTTTGATGTCATATTCTTCTCAATTAGTGCCACATGATCCAATATAACATCATATAGCTCAAGGTGGGAATGAGTGGATTAATTAAATTTACATTATATAAAAGTTATTAGAGATATAAGTTCACTTTTCCATTTGGTGTTAAAAATCATGACCTGAATCACTGAATGCATATATTAAGATATTATAAAGGAATTGGATAAATTAATAAATTGAAGATGAAGTTGAGTAAAACGGGGGGACATCAGATAAATTAGTTCATATCTCACAAGATACATGATAGAAAAAACGGATATGGCCATTACTGTCTTTACCCTAATGAATAGAAGAGCACAAGTGTTAAATGCAGGCAACAACAAATGTTGACTGCGAAGAATTCATGCCAGAATCTAAACTATGCTCTGACCAGTCTTGCAGAGGAACAAAAGACAACAAGCTCAATAACGGTGTATGAGTTGCTTGCATGCATCCCTATGCCTTAGCTTCACGTAATGGTCAATTTCAGCCTGATAAAGTCAACAAAACATTATTTTTTACGAAGATCTTGTTATCAGCACCAGTATATGCAAGAACTATGTATATTGTATAGTAGCATAACTACAAATTTGATCTTTAGGGTAAGGTTGACTTGTCTCTAAAAACATCAAGTATACTCACCCTTGATTAATTTAAAGTGTGTGCCAAGAAAAAATAAGTGTATTATAATCTCAACTCACTAAAATTTAAAGATGGAGACACCATCATTATTAGACATTTTCACGATTAAATTAGCTCTACACAACTATCATTCTACGGCAACTACTTTATGCCTTAATCCTGAAAAACTTTCTAAATTTTTTTTATGATGCAAGATAAAGCATGTGTTGAAGTACAAGTATGAATTGAAATCTCACATTGTGTAGAAATTAGAAAGTTGAGTAATATAAAAGTGAGAAAGATCTACAAATTTGATGTTCTAATGTTTTGGATTGAAAGTGTATTGATAAAAATACATTTTGAAAAGCATTCTTGAAAGTAAGAAAAGGATCCGTTATCGCCTAGTTATTAATATGTTAATTTGAACCACCACCTCTCCTCCCCCATCTCTTCACTTTTCTATTTCTTTTTAACTTCAAATAAGCAAAAGCAGAGCTTGTTGCTATATAACCCTAAACAGTTATGCACGTCTAAAAAGTAAAAACATTTTATATTACACGAAAGTAAAGATTTAAAATCATCTAAAGTTAAAAACCAGATGCATACCTTTCGAATTGCTTTTATGGTAGTCATCAACTTATCACTCATAAATTCCTTGAGGAAGTCATCCTTATTGAGAGCATCCAAAGATTCAGAAAGTGATGCGGGCAATCTCTGAAGGGTTTCTGGATTTGGATTTGCATCTGTTTCATTCATGAAACGAGAAGTTTATTGTTTAATTGATATTTTTTTAGTGTTGAAAATTATAAGAACCAATAAAATAATTTACGCAGCCATTATGCAAATTGGTAAAAAGAACTTGAAAGATAAAAGGGAGAGTGGCAGGAAATTTGCAATTAAAACTTGATAGAAGTAAATAAAATTCAATTATCCACATTGCTTCCTGGGATTCTTGAATTAACATTCTGCATGCTCAGCCAGCAGAACTAAGTTATACCAGCAATAGAAAATATTATTGGTCAAATGGCTTACAAATTTCAGAAGAATCATAATTTGATGAAAGACGTGTAAATTGAATTTTTTCCAAAAGTTAATAAAATCTAATACAAAAACAGTAACTCAATTTTTCCCACAAGTCAATAAAATCTAATACAAAATCAGTAACTCATTGAACATCATAAGTAATTATCCGTCAGTATTAGACAAACTTCTTGTAGTGTAAGCTCATGGGTGATATATAAACAAAATGATTTACAATACATGCTGTTACACACTATATAATCAGGTTCGTATCATCTTACCGACAGGTTCAGGAAGATAGAGATGCCTACGAAGCCCATCAATGCCAGCAGCTAGTATGGCAGTTAAGCCCAAGTATGGATTGGCAGAACCATCAAATGCTTTCAGCTCAAAGTTGCTCACTAGACCATCAGGAGTTCCAGGTGGAGATGAAGCTCGCAATGGTGCCTCCTTATTTTCATTTCCCCAGAAAAGGTATGCACCACTCCATGTGTTGGGTTGTAATCGATCATAGCTGCAAGGAATTAAACTATTAAAGAAAACATAGCAGCATAATTTCAAGAGTAACAGATAAGGGATGTTCACTAGCTGATATTTTACTACTTTTTAAAGCTAGATGAACAAATATATAACAGTTACATTTTTATTTTACTATAATGCTTGTTAGAGAGGAAAATAAAGGCCTTCTACGTAACAACTTAAGGTGCATCCACGCAAAAAAAAAATATTAATGGTATAATGCCATACAATAACATCAGTTTTGGTCAAAAGTGCAAGAATAAGAGAATGGGAAGAGCAACCTGTTAGGGAGTGGTGCTGCAAATGCCAAAATTGAAGGAAGATGATGTAGAATTCCAGCCATAAATTCCTTTCCCACAGTTGATATTCCATGCTTAGACGATCTATCAGATGCCATAAATACATTTTTGCCATTCTGTGACAAGCTAAGATGAACATGGGATCCAGAACCCAAATCATCTAATGCATACCTTTAATATCACAAGAGAAAACGGTTACTTCAAAATGTTTACTTTTGAGCTCAACACTAGATGCAATAGAGAGTTCATTAGCTGAAATTAAGTTTTATAAGTGAGAGTCTATAAATATCCCTCTGTAATAACATATATGTCTGTTTACGTTGGATTGTAAAAGCACAGATTATTAATATTTTATGATAAAAAGAATCAAAAGTATTTATTTAAACATTTTAAATTTGTTTGGGTATTTTCAAGTGGTAGGAAGAGAAACAGTTCTGAGGTATAAATATATTTTAAAAGGCTATTGGATCTCATTCAAATATTGTCAAAACAGTGTATATTCAAAGTATGATGGTATTTTTATGTACACACACGATCATGATTTTTCACCATGAAAGATACAAGCATGGACCTCTACAGCTGAGGGATAAAATAGAATAGATTTTCAACATTACAAAACAATTAAATATGCTGGCTGAGTCTTCAAGGTAGGTTTAAGAAGCAAATTTGAGTCTCTTTGGTTAAAAAATCTGAATTACCCAGATTACAGATAGCATATAACATAATCAATCCTATAACAAACTTCCACTTACTTTGGAATAAAGGTTGCCAGCAAGCCATGCTTTCTTGCGATTGCCCTAACAACTTCGCGAGTGAAAACTAAGTTGTCTGCAGCTTCAGTACAAATGGTATATTTCAGAACTAGCTCAAATTGACCTTTCCCAGCCTCTGCATGTAACTACAAAATTACAAAAATTATAAGTTTACAGTGAGCATACATAATATCTAGAAAAGTATCAAGCAATGTCCTCAAACATGCTAAAGTGGATGATCCTTTTAAGGACTGTGATCATGCTAATACCCAAATTATTCATGTTTGTTGGGCTTTTCAATGCTTATATTCAGTTTTGAGAATACTGTTTTGGTAGTGTCCTGGTAATCACTATTACCTCTGGTTGTAGGTTGCCATTATTAGGTTTAGGTTCAAAGTAATTTTGAACCTCATCTGGTCTCATTTATGTGAAAGCAATTGAAGACAAAAATAGCATTCAATATACACAGTCATATATCTTCATTTACAATTATCATGTCAGAAATTCCTTTTTACCTGTTCTACTGAAATGCCCAAAGAATGAAGAGCACCAGCAACTTCATGAAGTATGGGGGAAGCAGCATCAAGTGATGATGAGGAGCAGTATGGATTTGAGTCAAATGGTATCCACTCCTTTATACCTTCCCTGAATATTTTTTATTCCTCCACATTTTAACTAATTGCCACACTGAATTGAAATATTTAGATCACAACATAGATAATGTCATATATCATACCTTGTTATGCTCTTTAAGAGAATAAATTCATTCTCAAATCCTGCATTCATTTCCTGGAAGTGGAAGCAGAGGAAAAGTTAAACACCATATACTTCCCAACATTATACGACAAAATCGGCTTCGTACCAAGTCAAATTCATCTTTCAGAATTTTAGAAGCTCTTCTTAAGGCATCTCTTGGGCAATATTCCCAAGCCTCACCAGGTTTAACACACATATCAGCTAAAACCATTTCATCTTGCTTGTTCCTATACAAAACAGAGTTGCATTAGTTAACAAATTTCGATCTGTTCTCTCAAGAAGATATTTCTGCAAAACAAAAAAGCCTACAACTTAAGATGACTTCCATTAAGGAAGGCAAGTTCTTGATCCATGCAATTGCTATCTACTTAATTAACAAATATGACATCAATCAAATACAAAAGTTATCCAACAGAAAGAAGAAAGAGAAATAGCATACTAACATAACAAGATAAACAAAACATTAGAAGTAAAAAATTGTGAAAGAGATTAATCAAAATTGAAATGAGAAAAAGGCATGAGGAAAAGGAAAAAATAGAGCACTGATCCAAAAATATCTGCTGCCAAATCTTTAACAACATGCGATGGAATAAAATGTCAGTAGAGAGAGGAAAATTGGAAGGCTCACTATTTTGAGGATTTCATACAATTTATAGACGGAAAATAGCAGTTTTCAGTATATAAGAATTTGGAGGGGGTAAGTAGCAATTAAATGTTAATTCAATTTCAACACATTGATCCTTTTACTTAAATGGAAGATAGCAAGATATTTCCTTTAATCTTTTCATTCATTATTAATTTAACGAAGAGTATTAGAATTTTATGCAGCATTATATTTGACAGCTAGAGAATCAATTGCAAAACAAGCTTAATTATGAAAGCTCAGATATCCACTTAAGAAAAATACTATTTACCATGGAATTCTTCTGAGAGTAGACAAATCAGGCATTAATCTTGTTTCACCAACTGCATTTAGACCAGACCCGTCTGGAGGTCCATCCATATGAGAAGAGAATCCCATAGCTGCAAATGCTAAACCAACCCCAGTCTTTGTAACAATATCATTGAAACGTTTTTTAGGAACCGCCTGAAACAAAATATGTTTTTGTTTTTCACTTTGTAAAATAAGCCTGAAGTAAGTATCCCAGTCCTAGATGTGTCTATAAGTCCAGAAAGGACCAAAGGATTATGTAAACCAGTTACACATCAACAGTGTTTCCAGTAGTTTCTCTTAGAGTCTTAGAGATTTAAAATGCATCTTGCATCCAACATTATTCCTTACTTCTGTTCACTGTGTGAACTATACCATCATAGCTCACTATATTCAGGAACTTTATCAATATACTCTCACATTTGGAGAAATTTCACAACCACAGTAGTAGTTATGGACAATTATTACCAAAAACATTAGTGCAAAGAAAACATGTAGCTAAATTTCTTATACTAGTTTTCTCCTAGAAATGGCATTATGCAACTAACACATTATCTGTTGATGCAAAATGATAGATAATCTTTTTTCTTGGGTGGATTTTATGTTTTTAACTTTCTCATACGAATATGATGTCTAAGAAAAAATCTATGCAATTGATAAGATCATGTTTCTATATTTTCATCCCAAAGTTAACAAATAACAATTTCAAGCTATGATAGATAAGAACAATGAAGTAACGGAAAAGCACTTGAGGGAAACTCACACGACATCTGTGTTGTCCTGAACCATCAACCCACATGATACGCACAAGTGACACATCAACGTCTAAGCCATCATTCAACTTTTGGGACAAATTACTATGTGAGCTAGTAGTAGCACCATTAGCTGAAATGATCTTGTAGAAGTGAATTGCATTTCGTGCAAAGATGTCCTTTGCAGCTTCCACAGCCTCAGAAATTGAGAGATCACCATCGATGCATGCATCACGTAGAACAGAGAAAACAACTTCGCGAGACTTCTTTGCACCTGTAAAACAGCAACTCCTAGATTTAACCAGAAATATCCACACCATGAGTTAAGAAGTGAAAATTTTCAAAGACAGTAAAATCAACAGAGCTAAACATTGCTCTTATTTTTTCATGTACAAAAATTTCAAGAATTAGTTCCATAGAATCAGGACATATGTTTGTTTACCACATTCCAAGTTTTTGGGCTCAAAGTTATGAACTTAAACGTATTCAAAGGCACATAACGATATAGGGTGTAATTGTGATTGTAATTTCATGTAATTTTGCATTTAATTTAGTTAGTTGAGAAATGTCACGTGGCTGTGATAGTTAGTTAACTGTGGTTAATGACAAATGTCTTTTTAATCAAGCCTATTATCTTGTTCTTTTTTTTTTTTTGCTAGGCAAATATAAAAACAGGATAGGTTTTTATGCAATCCTACCTACCAAAGACCTTCTCACTAGGGCCATGGCTAGGAGGATAGAGAAAGACTTGGCCTGAAAAGACTCATTACGATCTCAACTCATGATGGAGATAGATATATTAGGCCATATTCCATAGATTCCCCTTTGTAAATATTAATTAGCTCTTAATTTCCTTTTGCGCTATGTATTTCGGCCATTTACTTTGTAATTTGGAAGAAAAGGAGTTATTAGTTAGTGAGGGGAGGTAAGTTTAGTTAGGGGCCTTTTGTCCAAGGCGTGTTGGGCTTCCTTACCACACATTTGGATTAGCTTTTGCACCCCTCCTAGGTTTAGAATAGGTGTCTCTAATCCTAATTAGGCCTAAAGTCTCACATTGCCTAGTTTTGAGTGTCTAGCTATCTCATTGGGTTATATATACACCTAGTCTCTTTTGTAATCATCACACTTGAATTTGAAATTGATATAAGACTCTTTAAGAGCATTCCTCTATAGTAAAGTGTCATTGAGAAACCTCTCCCTTGAGGATTTTCTTCCTTTAAACTTTTATCAAGGGTCCTGTCCCTTGTGGCAAGCCTCCTAGTAAAATTTTTTTTGACTTATCTTCTCCCTAGAGAAGTGGTGTCAAGTTCCCCTCCATCCCTAACCTTTTCTATCCTCCATCTTCTTAGAGGAAGGAGCCTTAATTGAAGAGATCAAGGGAGTGCTAAGAAAATATAAAAATAGGATAGGTTTTGTAAAAAAGAAAACTAGTTTGTAAAATATCCTTTTGGAAATAATAAATTTTAGAATTGGATGACAGAAAGGCTCATTATTTGAAAGAGTTTTTGCTTCTATTCAGGGTCATTTAGCTCTAGCAAAGACCTCTCAAGGTTGAATTAGCTCTAGCAAAAGCTCATCTGCCTCCAGCAAACTAAGACACAGAGAACAAGAAGAATTAATGGTGCTCCGATGAAGATTAATTGCTCTCTGGCGAATGAAGTCATGGAGAGCTGTTGATTAACTTGCTGAAGGGAAGAATTGATTCACTTGGTCTCCAGCAAAGAGAAGCAAGCTTACCTCTGGCAGAAGTCTCCATGTGGCAAATTTTGTAATTAGTTAGTTATATTAAAATATTAAATTAGTTTGTTATCTTAGATAATTTGAATGAGACATGTTGCCTATAAATAAGAAAAAGGGTTGGTTACTTGGTTCATAGAGATATCATCTAGTCATTTGTGAAAGGAAATTTTGGCCTTTTGGCATTGGAAAGCACAAGCCTTCAAAGTTGTACATTGTGTAAAATGGGGAGTTCTTTCCCATTCATTCTCGTAAAGATACCAGGTTTCTATGAGTTTCACCTTGTTAAAAATAGCAAGGCATAATATTCTTTTGATTTTTTGTGACTTTAGTTTTGATGAAGATTGTCATGTTCTTAAGCAAAAGAAAAAATATGTTTTTTTAAGTCAGAAAAAATATGTTAATGTGAATAAATTAATTTTGTTTAAATTACCATATATGTTTCTCTTGCTCAAGAACATTTTTTTTTTGCTTTCTCAATTTTTTAATTTTAAAGATATTATTTATAAAATAAATAATTGTTTTCTCATTTAAGATAATCACACCGCTAAAAAAGGATCATGGTCACACCCCCCTAGGAATGGGGACAGAATATTATCACCCTAAATGAGAGGTGGTCATGATATGAAGGGATGGTTTACAGGTTTCTCTAGTTGTCCCAAAAATTGTGAGGTCGTTGATATACAAGGTGTTAACCACTAAAAAAATTGTTATGTTTTTTTAAGGTGTTGTAATATCTTATTTTATAGTGTATTTTTCATATCAATATGAATAAAAAAAGTTCATGGTAGTGTTTTTTCCTAACACATTGTTGTGACTAAACTAGGATAAACTATCTACATCCCTTCTCTTCTCCTTTTATTTTGTTTCTTCAAAACTATTCTTGTATGCATTGAGTTTTTTTAATTTTTAATTTTCTATTCTTGATTCTTTCAACCCACCACAGCCTTTTGGTTCTTTCAAGTTTTCAATGACCAATGATTATGCTTTTTTAACAAAGAGCATGGAATCAATGTGGACACAACACACCAACTCAAACATGAGGTCAAATAGCCTATAAAAAAAAAAAAAAGAAGAGGTCAAATAAAGAACCAAGATGCCATGTAATTTCCTCCATTACTACAACATGAATAAATTGGTACACAACAACTGCTAATTTGTCACAAAGTAAAAGGAACTAGTGCGTAGATCAAGTGCGAACTAACAAATAACAAGTTGTTATGAAACAGATTATATATTTCTACTTTTTTTTTTCTTTCAAATCTGACAAATAATTAAACTATGCATTTACAATAAACTGGCCAGCCTAGGAGAGGAAATTTCAAGAATTAGGTAATCCGGAGTATATATCAAGGCAGCAAAGAAAACAGCATATGTTTTGCCATAAAAAGAATAAGATATGCAAGAGAAAATAAGCAGAAGAAACAGAAATACCCCAACAAAGCACTTAAGTATAATCTTCAAATTTAGGTGTAATAATAAATATGAACCTACCTAAGTAAAATGTTTCAGGAAATGCATAGCCATCAGTACTGAACATCACCTGCATTGAAAAGCTTATTCTTGTGAGACATTAAATGTTGCAGCCAGAAGTCATTCTCTAGGGATTCACATGTTGTGTTTGATATCGCAAAGTTCAAGAAGACTCTAATTTCATCATAAAAGATTCCTATCCACTTGCAATTTATGCATAATTCACAATTTATTTTGTCCTAGTTCTTAGTGCAGGGTGGGTACTTATACCTGAAAATTTTTATTCTTAGTAAAAAAATATTTAGATTGCTTAGGGGGCATTTTTGTGCTTTTATTAATTACAAAACAGTCACCTTTCAAACTTTTTTCTGTTTTCAAAGATTTGAACAAGAAATAATGAAAACAACTTTTTTTTCATTTCCTCTGTTTCATGTACAAATCTTTGAAAACAATGGGGCAGTTTTGTAAATAAAAAGTGAAAGCATAAAATGAAAACATGAAATAGAACACAAGTATATGCTCCCATATGTTGTCACCTTATTTATTGGAGCCAGCTCTAACAGCTCTTTCATTGAAGAAACCATCCCATGTACACTGAGCTTTGGAATTGCCAGCCCAAAATCAAGGTAGACCTGGAGAAGAAGATTGCATTACCTGCCAGCTAACCAGTAATTCAAATTCAGATATACTAATACCAAGCCATGGGTGTGGAATGTTTGCCTGAGAATAAATAGATGCTAGATATGATGCTTCCTTTGAGAATGGATACGATGCATGTAAAAGAACAATCCGACACTTTGAATATCTTTTGTCCTCAAGAACTGCGCGTAGATGAAGAGGATTGGACAGTCGCATATCCAAATCTTTATCTCCAAAGCTAGTTAACAAAAGAACAAGTTAGTATAATAAGTAAAAGTAAGAAATATTATATCAAGCAGAAAAGTCACAGTGATCTGTGCCCTGACAGCTGTAAATAGGAAAAGAAGATCTTTGACATTTAGGAGAAGTGTGGTAAATCCTAGAATCGTGCAAAGCACAGACTAATTTCATCTTACTTACATCAGTGATGTGTTGGGACCGAAATGTACGATAGACCCAGCTGAAGATGCTTTATATATACAAGTAACCTTAATAATTTAGGTCCTGTTAAGCACTAAGAAACTCAAATTGTTTACTAACCTGAGTAAATTTTTTGAAATTCCCAAAAAGCTACCCTTGTCTCAAGCTTTTATTATCATATACTCCCCAAAAATTCTTAGATATCATATATGTAAAAGTATCAAACATTTTAAACCCATCCATTACCCTGTGTGTATCTGCATTGGCAAGTCATAGGATTGAGCAACTTCCAAACTTTGTAAGAAGATGTAGTCGATAAGATTTTTGTTTGCAATACGGACAGGCTTTCCAGCTGAAAGTATAGAATGTTGAGTAAGAATTATCCTGAAACAGATCGTATTAAAAACAACCTGCACACTCTACTCACCAATCAACACCTGCCTCAGCCCATCCTCGGCATCCTTTTTAGTCACATTAGTCTTGATTTCTAGGCCACTGCGGTATGCGGCTATGCTTTTCAATCCAAATATCTCACCAGTCACAGTAACAGTATTGCTAAGGAATCCAGCTAAAACATTATATCCTTATAAATCTATGGCCACATTGTGTGTATGTGTGCATGGAGAGAGAGAGAGAAACATATCAAGGATATGATTTCAACTTTGAGACAAATGCTTTAGTAAATGAATCCACTGTCCAAGAAGATCCATCAGGCAAGTCCTTCAAGGAACAACAGATTTAGATATAAGATAACATAACGAAAAGGAGAATGACTTAGAGAATGAATAAGAATACAATTGCAAATAGAAGGACACAATTAAAAAGGAGTTAGCAGAGTATGCAATTGAACAATTCCATATTCCTAACTAACGAAATTGGCCCTGATTCACAGACTTTAGTTGAGAATAATTTCCCCAACAAGATTTAATTGCTTCAAAATTGCCAATTCCATCCCACTCCCATTCACAATAATATAGGCATCAAGCAATGCAGGAAATTCATTCTCATTTGATCATTCTGGTTCTCGCAGAAAGTAAATAGCTTTATGGCCTGTTATTATGCTCAGATGTCTTGGACATATAAAAATCCTAGAGACTAAATGGATAAAAATTGCTTCTTTTTTTCCAGTCAAATACTGTAGGATCTCAAAACGTTGAAAAATAAATCACTTGTCAGTTCCTTCCTTTTATTTTTCTTGAATGTGCAGGTCTCTGTTTAACACTCAAAATTCACAAAATCCAAACGAAGTTGTCATATAAAGTCAAGTAAAGAATAGTTAAATTGAAAATTTTATTTCTAACAAAGAGTTAAGAATATCTAGTTAAGGAAAACGAAAATCCTTAGACAGGTTATGCTTAATACATTGAAATTTCAAACATTAATTTGCTGAAACACTTTAAACAATCCAGTAAACAAGCAAGCAAAGGAAGCCTTTGGAATGAATGCACCCATAATAAAAGTTAATATGCAAAACTACGGGTCTAGAATGAATCTTGCAAAACACAACATATTTTGTCTCCTTGTTACGAATCCTTTTGTTGTTTTCTTAATCATGCAATATTTGCACAGAAAGCAGGTAACACAGACGTCTTAAATTTTGAAGGCCCAAGCCTCTAGCTTTAACACTATAGAAGGGAAATGAATATATTATTCTCCTTATTGCATAAGCAATAATGTGGAAATAAAATGTACAATTAAATAAATACCAAAATGGAACTTTATGTCCCCATGAAATACTGGAATACAATTTCAGCAAAAAGAAAAAAAAAAAAATCCAAGAGAAAAACAGAATATGTAGATGGCATGGTTACCAATACTGGCAATACAAGTAAAAGAAAAAGAACGACAAAGCACCTCAACAAAAGATGCCAAATAATCATGGACATGCAGATTAAAAGTGAATATGTTTAGGTATCTCACCTCATCAAGGATTTCCTCAGCCAACCGTTCAATTCTTAAGATTCTACCAATAAGAGGTGTAAAACTCCTATGCCATTCTAGATCATGCTTTTTGTCCAATTGTAAGCCATCATCAATAAGTATGGCAGTGATTTTTGCAGCTTTGAAGCATGTTGAGCAGATGGATTGTATTCCAGAGACTCTACGGTGTTCTTCAACACCTTGCAAAGATATCTCAGATCCATACAGCTCAGCAATATCTCTTAAATTTCTCTGACATTACATAATAGGCCGTCAGACTGAAAATTAAATTCCTCAAGCAATCGTGTAAACGAATGCAAATGTAGTAAAATCTGCTCGAAATTGACAGACATTGAGATTCATAGAAACGGGACCCTAACTAATGTAACATAACGGTTGAAGAACTTGACAAGTTCGCATTCATACTAAGAGTACAGACTCTTCGAGTTGCTTACACATTTGAATCACTACAGTAATTTTAAAAGAAACTGAATTTTATGTACTGCTCTGTATGAACAGAAGATGAAGTGTGGAACTATAGATAAACTTCTCCATAAGCTAGAGAAGAAAACAAGAAGGTAAAATGAATTGAGCTTCTTACCTATGCTAATTTAACCTAAACTTTTTAATATTAACTCTTTACATTAAACTTCTCCAAAAACTAAGGTACACAAATATATCTTAGATTAAAAACTACAAAGAAGCTCAATATATTATACTTTCTTCTCTTTTAAGTGGTTATGAAGAAATTTATCCAAACAAAACCTTAGTGTAATTTGATTTCTCGGCTTTAGTTTCTGTTGATCACTAATGAAATGGGTTGATTATTTTCAATGTACCGTGTGGTGACTGCAGGATTTAATCCTCCTAAAGAAGCAAAGTGAAACCAACAAATCCTTTAGAAAATGTACAACAACCAGTCCTGTTGACAAAAATATGGCATGGTGAGTGAAGGTTCACATATAACACACCGTATGAACCCAACCCAAGTTTGGTCAAAAGCGTTGACTCAGGAATATGAATCTATGTCCTCAAAGTTGGGAGCAGAAAACAATAGAAAGGAAGGTGTAGCAAAAAGTGAAGTGAAGTACCTTGAAAGAAAGAGTGTGTGGTGCGAAAGTAAGGGCGTCACCATAGGCTTCAGAAAAGGCATGGATAAAAGCAAAGTTAGAGTTAAGAGCAACTATGTTGTGAGCGTGAGCGTCCACCACTTCTACCTCTTCCACCGCTTTCTTCAACTCACTCAAATCCATTTTCAGAACTGCTTAGACTTTACCCTCATATATATATATCAAATTTTCTTGGGAGAGATATTAATATATTAATTGTCTGCCTCACAGAACAGATATAATCGATCTCAATGTTGCTCTCACACGATGGTAATATTAGAGGATCGTTGAATATTGAATAATATAAATCCCATAATTTTGAGTAATTAATACTATTAATTAGAGATCTCTCCACGTGCGTAAAGCCTTCAAGACAAAGTGGCGGTTCAGATTCGTGGATGAATTTAGACGATATCATGCATTTGATTTAGTTCTTATATTTTTATGGAAGTTAGTTCTGTCATTTAATATGTTTTTATTTCTTTTAAACATTTTAAAAATACTATGTAAAGTATTTTTTACGCAGACAGACAATGTTAAGCATTCTTCCTATGGGTTAGTCAAGAAGGAAACTGTGATACCAAATAGCTTTAGAATTTCTAAAGTAATTTAAAAGCACTAAATTATAGGAACTAAAACTTAAAACATATGAACCTACATGTACAAAAGATATAATTAAATCTTAGAAAAGTCGCGACATTTCACTGTGTTCTATAAATAGCATTTCCTGCCAAGTATGTAAAGTAGAGACCACCTACTTACTCTGCGAAGGAGATTTTGTTTCCAGGTATTCCTATGATGTGGTTTAGTTGCTTATTTTGAATAGAATGCTTTAAGTTTTAGGTTGTATTTCTTTTTTCATTTATGGATATGTAAAAAGATAATGGAAATTGGAAATAAGAATATTAAATAATGTAAATTAAAAAAATTAAAAGTTTAATTAGTATATATCATTAGATTTTTACTATGACATTCATTTAAAGTAGTAACGAGTAAAGTCAACAAATTTACCATGGATAAAGGGTTGTGATTAGATCTTATTGTAAAAAATTTTACATTGACAGTGTATACCAATTAAACTAAAAAATTAATTGTTTATTTATTTATTACCATTAGTGTGCATTTTGATTTTTAATTCTTTTAAAATTTATAATGATTAAAATTGTAAAATAAAATTATAATTGTGCTTCTTTGATTTCTTGAAGTTTTGTGTGATCTTTTTATTTTTTTAAATTCTACAAAAGTCTCCATATTTCTAATATTTTAAATTTATAATAATTAAAAATAAATTATACTATTTTTTCTTTAATTTCATGAAATTATTATACTTGATATTTGTATATCTTAATTTTATAGAAATCTCCTTTAATTATTGACTATTTATTTTATAACAAATTTATTAATTTTTACATTTTTTTAAAATAGAAAAGTATTTTATTTAACAATTACAAGAGAAATCTCAATTACAATACATGATATAAAAAAGATCTGCATAAATATTTAATAGTACAATAATATTATCAGAATGTCCTCACATCCAAACCTTGTAAGACAAACATACAACAATTCTCTCAAAATACAAATATACAAACTCTTTCAATATTTATCATTACCAATTAATCTCTTAATACATAGTTTTGGTTGCACTGACCATTCATAAAAAAAACATAATCTTTTTTATAATAACTTGTAACTCATAGCAATGACTTTTGAAATGCCTTCTCCCAAACTTTTGAAACACAAATGAAACGCCTTTGTACACCAACTCATTTCTTGGAATCCAGACTAACAATAATGAAGTTGTCCAAATAATAAGTATAATTCTTTCTTTACCTTCCCCTTAAATAGATGTACATGAGCAGTCAAGAGGCAACACCTGTTGTAGACTAAGCAAACACAGTAAATGGGTCAGAATTTCAGGTTCAACATGACAAATAGGGCAAGTATCATCTTCAATAGTTGGTACATTTCTTTTAAGAAATTCCACTTTTGTTGGAATGTGATTATGAATTACTTTCCAAACAAATGCAGTTACCTTCGAAAGAACCTTTACCTTACAAATCAATTCAAACTTAGGAAAATTCAAGATCAACGTGTTGCAATGAACTATTTTGTAGACATCTTTCACTAAAAAAATCAACATCTTTTCTAACTTGGTTGTATCATTCCCAACCATAGATGAATTCCTTCTAAGATCTTGTATCATCATATTTAGCTTAGAGAAACTTTACCTATAAAGCATTTTCTCCACTAAGGATCCTCTATTTCCATTTGCCCTGAAAGTGCTTTGTTAAAATTCTCCACGTCTTTGATTTCAATCTGCCTTGATTCTTCTCGAAACATATTGTTTCCTATTTAATCCAAGATAGCTTTTTCTTGTCTAAAGATTCACCCCCCAAAAATCTTCCCTTATATGGTTTGGATAGAATCTTCTTTGGGATCTTGTAAGAGAAAGAAAGAAAGAAAAGAGGTATAGAAGAGAGTGTAATTTTGATTAGACAAATTCTCCATCCCAATAATAAGTTTTTTCGCTTTTAAGATGACAGGTTCTCCCTCATTCTTTCCAACACTGGTCTCAAGATACTTTCTTTCCTTACATTACCCTACAGGTACCCCAGATAAGAGAATGACAGTTACATAGTCCTACAATTGAGTTTACAATTGTTGATTATTCATCTCTACACTTCTCACATTGTTTTTATGAAAATTTACCTTAAGACAGATGTTAATTCATAACATTTTAGCACACTTTTGAGAGCAATTCTATTGCAAATTTCCGGTGTAATGATAATTAATATGCATCATCTGCATATTCATTTTTACAATATTATCTTTAAAGTTTTATTAAAAAGTTTTATATAAATGTTTTACAATATTTGTTAGAAACTTTTAGTCTTTCATATATAAATATAAATTTATTCTAAATAACATTTTAAATCACAAAAGGGAATTTATATTTTCAAATTGAGTACAAATCATTATTTTTTTAAAAGGAGTACAAATTTTTATAAACATAACAAAATGATAAAAAAAAAATCTAATTATTCTGGCGTTTAAATTTTAATCAGTATAAGAATAAAAATATTAAAAATAAAGGTAAAAAATATAAAATTCCAAATAAAAACATTTGAGGTCATGTAGTGTCCAACATCATACCTATTTGCCACAAGTATAGCATGACACGACTTTCGTTAGAAAATATACAGTTATTTCCTAATTTTGAGCTAGCCTAACAATAAACCTGTCTACAAATATAACAACTCAACGCACAAATCATTCCCGAGCATATAAATAAAAGTGAATAAAGGAAACGTGGTAGATGACAACTCACATAATTCATATTTTTAGTTTCACTATTATTTAATTATCATCCTTTTCAAAAAAAAAATATTTTCTTATTATTTTTTAAACACGATATTAGTGCAGATTAATAAAATAATAATGACTAAACCCTTGGAAACCTTGATCACACTCAAGATAAATATTTCTTTATATTATATTACAATAATATCATAATGTAAAAATAATATAGGATACAATAAAATTTATATAATTCCATGCCTAATAAATATGATTTTGATATTAAAGAAAATAATTAATTTATCTCCAATAAAACATTATTTGGTATTTGTTCTTGATTGGGATTTTAGGTATGCCCAATCGGCCAATCCTATTATAATCGCGTCTCTGTAGGCTATTAAGTGACGGTTGACTTAGTCCAAACAATGACGTGTTGATTAATTACTTTTAGGCCAATGGAACCATCAAACCCTAACCTCCTTTAACCAAGGCCAACATTTTCCACCTTAATGCATATTAGTTTGAATCTAGAGGTCATATACTGTAAAACAGTTTTAATATTCAATGACAACATATACTTTCTATAGGTTTTTTAAGTATTTATCATAAAATTCATCATGAACTGTGAAGGCATAATTTTTTTTATAAGTCAAACATATATTATTATTAAAGATAACTTAAACAATTATATTTTTTTTACTTTTTCATTAAAAAGCATTGAAATCATATTTTTAAGAAAAATTGTTTTAATGTGTAATAACCTTCTTTTAATCATACTTTTTATATTATTTCTTAAAATTATATAATTAGATTTTAATTTTAAAAATTGTTTTATTTTGTAACAACCTTCTTTTAAGCATACTTTTAATATTATTTTCTTAATCAAATTATATAATTGATTTTAATTTTAATATTAATTTTTAAAATAAAATACTTAATTAAATCAACATAGAATAGTATGATTGATAGTCTTTTCCCTTAAGTCCTTAACCATATTGTTAGGATCCGATTATTTGATTCATACATGTGCAAAAGCATCTATAAGTAAATATCAATACCTTGAAAATTAGTATTTCACATCCAACTCAAATTAGTATATCCTGAAAAATAAAAAAAAAATACTTGAAATTACAATAAAAATTTACATTTTAAGATAAATATGATTTTTCTTTTAAAAATTATCAATAACACCAATAAAAAAATAAAGTATATTTTTATTTTAATAAGCAGTTTTTTTTTTGGTGTTCTTGAAAAGGATATAAAAGAAACTTTACTATATAATGAATGTTTTTTCTATGGCGTGTCCTATGACACATCTTAACAACAATCATTAAAAACTAGTTTCCAAAATACAAATATGAATATATTTATTATGTGAGAGAATAATTATATTTAAAACGCATTAAATCTTATTTTTATGCTAATTTATTTTTATTTTTAACCCTGTCTTTTTACTTTTATCCTTTTTTATTTTCACCATTATTGTCACTATCGCCACCATAACCACCATCGCCTCCACCACTGGTGACGGCAGTTGTGGTGAAAATAAAAGATTATAGAAGTGAAAAAGTAGGGTTAAAAATGGAAATCAATTAGGCTTCGTTCGAATGTGAGGAAAGAATATGAAAGAAAGTGTGAGAAACAAAGATAAATGAAATAGACTTTTATCCTTTTTTTTATTTTCACCATTATTGTCACTGTCAGCACCATAATCACCACCGCTTCCGTCACTAGTGGCGGCAGTTGTGGTGAAAATAAAAGATTATAGAAGTGAAAAGATAGGGTTAAAAATGGAAGTCAATTAGGCTTCGTTCGAATGTGAGGAAAGAATATGAAAGATAGTGTGAGGAAAGAAAGATAAATGAAATAGAGTGAAAATTAAAGTTATTCAATTATGTAAAAAGTGGTAGAAAAGGAAGGAAAATTGTAATTTAAAATTATTATAATTACAATATTACCCATAATTTATTACTTGATTTTTATGAACTTTAGAGTAATGATAATTTTGGAAGGTTAATTTTGTATGCTCTCTTTCATTTTTATGTTTGTTTTGAGTAGAAACTAAAACACATGGGACTCACCATGTTAATGACGTTGTGTGTTCAATTGAGGAATCTAATGATTTGAATACCCTCAGCCTTGATGAGCTTCATGGCAGCCTACTTGTTCATGAGCAAAGGATGCAAGACTGTCATCCAGATGAACAGGTGTTAAAAGTCATTCAAGAAGAGAGACCAGTAGTGGGTCGTGGTCGCGGACATGGTATGGGACGTGGAAGATATGTGCAAAATAAAGCACACATCGAGTGCTTTTACTGTCATAAGTTAGGGCACTGTCGGTATGAATTCCCTGAATTGGAAAATAAGGCTCATTACGCATCATTTGGAGAAGGAGAGATAGAAGAAGAAATTCTATTGGTTGCATATGAGGAAACACAAATTGTACAAAAGGAGGATTGGTTTCTAGACTCAGGTTGCAGTAATCACATGACCGGTAATAAGCTACGGTTCACGAAAATACAGGAAGAAGGACTTAATAGAACGGTAAAGCTCAGCAATGATTCGACTCTAGCTGTCACTGCAAAAGGGAGTGTTCGAATTGAAGTTAATGGCACTTCTCATATTATATCAGACATTTATTATGTACCGGGACTTAAGACAAATCTCATAAGCCTAGGACAACTACAAGAGAAGGGTTTCTCTGTCCTAATTCAAAACAGCATGTGCAAGGTTTTCCATCCAGAAAAAGGACTCCTTATGCAGACCAATATTAAGGGAAATCGCCTGTTTTATCTATCTGCTTCACTCTAGTCCTGCTGCCTTCAAACTGTGGAAATTTCAGAAGCAGAAACTCACTTATGGCATCGGCGATTCGGACATCTAAATTTCAAAAGTCTTGGTACATTAGCTAGCAAGCAGATGGTGATAGGATTACCATTTCTAAAACCACCTAAAGACATTTGCAGTGCCTGTTTGGTAGGCAAACAACATAGAGATACGTTGCCAAAGCAAAGCACATGGCGAGCCTTCACAAAGCTTCAATTAATTCATGCAGATATTTGTGGCCCTATTTCACATCCTCTCACAGTAACAAAAGGTTTATTCTAAGCTTTATTGATGATTATTCACATAAGGCTTGGATTTATTTCCTGCATGAGAAATCTGAAGCACTCACAACCTTCAAGAGCTTCAAAGTAAATGTTGAGAAGGAATCTGATGCCTTTATTACTTGCCTTAGAACTAATAGAGGGGGAGAATTCACTTCCAAAGAATTTTCAGATTTCTGCACTCAACAAGGTATATCCAGGCAATTGACAACTGCTTACACCCCGCAACAAAACGGTGTTGCTGAACGGAAAAACCGCACCATCATGAATGCCGTGCGTACAGTTTTGCATGAAAAACAGGTTCCTAAACAGTTTTGGCCTGAAGCAGTACGCTGGTGTGTCCATGTTCAGAACAGAAGTCCTACAACTGCAGCTCTAAATCATCAAACACCAGAAGAGATGTGGAGTGGTTCAAAACCAAGGGTGGATTATTTTCAAACGTTTGGTTGCATTGCCCATGTTCACGTTCCAGATCATACTAGAAGAAAGCTGGATGATAAAAGTCAAAAATGTATTTTCTTAGGGGTAAGTGATGAATCCAAAGCTTATAAATTGTTTGATCCTATTACAAAGAAGGTTATAGTGAGCAGGGATGTTGTATTTGAAGAAGAGAAAAACTGGAATTGGCAAGATGACTGAGAAAAATAAAACAAAAGCTCTTGACTGGGAAGACACAGCCACTGCAACAGACGAACGCTCTGAACCTGCTTCACAGGAACGCTCTAAACCTGCTTCACTGGAACATTCTGAACCTGCTTCACAGGAAGTTACAATTAATGATGGTGCAGATCCAAATATAACAGAATCAAGCTCTGAACATGTTAATATTCCAATGGCAGAGAGGGCAACCAGAATTCGAAGACCTCCCAATTGGATGATAGATTATGACTAATTTGGTAATGGAAGAAAGTGGTGAATTGTTGGCAATGATGCTGGCAGAATCTGCAGATCCCCAGTCCTTTGAAGAAGCATGGACGAGTCAACAATGGAGAGAAGCAATGAAGGCTGAAATGGAGGCCATTGAGAAAAACAATACATGGCAGCTTGTAGATCCACCAGCAGGATCTATACCCATAGGTCTTAAATGGGTTTACAAGACCAAATTTAATGAAAATGGTCATGTAGAAAAATATAAAGCCAGATTGGTCGTTAAAGGTTATGCTCAAAAGTATGGAAAAGATTATACAGAGGTATTTGCACCTGTAGCTAGACTTGATACAGCGAGAATTTTGATAGCATTGGCTGCACAAAATGCATAGGAAGTATTTCAGCTTGATGTAAAAAGTGAGTTCTTGCATGGTGATCTTAAAGAAGAGGTATATGTTCAACAGCCAGCAGGTTTCATTCAAAAGGGTCGAGAAACTCAAGTTTACCGGTTGCAGAAAGCTTTATATGGACTTAAGCAGGCCCCACGAGCTTGGTACAGCAAAATTGAAGCCTACTTTGCGAAAGAAAAGTTTAATCGATGTTCCAGTGAACACATATTGTTCACCAAACAAGTTCAGGGTAACATTTTAATAATCAGTCTTTATGTTGATGATTTGCTATTTACTGGAAACAGTAAACATATGTGTAAAGAGTTTAAAAGTTCAATGAAGCTAGAATTTGATAGGACTGATCTTGGAAAAATGAAGTATTTTCTCGGAATAGAAGTCATACAAAGCAAGGTAGGAATTTTCATTTGTCAAAGAAGATATGCACGGGAGATATTATCTCGATTCAACATGACAGAAAGCAATCCAGTAAGAAATCCTATTGTACCAGGAACAACATTGTCTAGAGATGAGGAAGGAGTCCCAATAGATGCCACAAAGTTTAAGCAAGCAATTGGTAGTCTTATGTATCTCACAGTCACTCGACCTGATTTGATGTATGGGGTAAGTTTAATAAGCAGGTACATGGCAAATCCAAAGGAATCACATTGGGCAGCGATCAAACGGATCCTGAGATATCTTAAAGGCACAATTGAGTATGAAATCTTTTATCAACAGAGTGGAAGAAGTGGTCTTGTTGCCTACAGTGACAGTAATTATGCAAGTGACTTAGATGATCGAAAAAGTACTTCTGGTTCAGTTTTTTTAATGGGTACGGGAGCTGTCTCTTGGGCATCGAAGAAACAACCTATGGTGAGCCTATCTACAACTGAAGCTGAGTATATTGCAGCGGCATTTTGTGCATGTCAATGTATTTGGCTTTGCAGAATTTTAGAACATCTCGGTTCAAAAGAAGAAGGTGCAACATAAATTCTATGTGTACTATTCAATTATCCAAAAATCCCGTCTTTCATGGAAGAAGTAAACACATTGCAATAAGATTTCATTTTCTTAGAGATTTGGTTAAAGATCAAGTTGTTTGTCTTAGTTATTGTTGCTCTGAAGAACAATTGGCTGATATAATGACCAAAACATTGAAGGTTGAACAATTTGAGAGTCTACGTCGAATGCTTGGAGTTGTGGACATAAGAGAAATAAGCTAAATGTGACAACATATAGCTTAAGAAAGGGAATGTTGGTTATTTTTAGATTGTTAATGTCTTAAAATAAATCTCCTATTTATTAGGGAGAATTAGTCATTAGTCCGTTAGCATATTTTATTCCTAGATATGTGCCGTTTTTAAATTTTAGTAACTACCCATTATGCAGAACAGTTGTAATGTACTGGTTTTTTTTTTTTGACTTTTATAAGCCTCACTTAATTACTCAATAAAAGATACACTTAGACAAGTTTTATTTCACGTACCTATTTTTTAACATCTGCAAGAAGAAGGTTACCGAAAAGGAGGTCGTTGGAGGGAGAGAGGTCACCACTAGGTAATCCCAAACTTAACAATGACGGTATCAACTACAAATTCAAGAAAAATTGTAGTTCCTTATAAAAAACAAGGAAATAATTTCCTATGTTATTTAGAATAATTTTATAAACACTTATATTTTATGTAAAATGCGAGTATTCACAACACATATAACTAACACAGTAACACACACTGAGTAAAGGTAAAACTTACCCCATATTCAGATACAGGGATACCTTATTGGGCACGTAATAAATGTGCTTTTCTTCGTGCCAACCATTGCAAAAAGTTTAACAAACCACAATGAGAATAGTGGCAACGTAGATAAGAAACAATGAAGGAGAATAGTATCAGCAGATATTTCCTTGATGGGTTGTTCCAAAACAAGAAAACTATGACTAGTAGAAAAAAATATTTTACGCACAAACAAGTCATAAAAACATATAATTAGTAGCAATAGAGCACTACTAACCTTCCCGAGAGACATGCAAGCAATGCATATTAGTGCAAAGTAGCTAAAAAGTAACCAGATGAGAAAGCCCCATTTTTTACTTTAGGCAACTGCAGGTAATATATTTGATTTTGCATCAAAAGATTGTTAACAAGAGAACACCCAAGATTAAAAAAGAATAGAACTTACATGGTTCTTGGCACTGTTGAACCACAGGGTACCAATCATAGTCCACGCCCAAAGAAGTGGATAGAGAAGCAAGATGAGGATTGAAAGGACAATTACTCTTCCATAGAAACGAGCATATCTCTGCTGCCACCCAAAATCTCTAGGAATATACAACAAAGGAGAGGGACATAAAAACATAATTGAATTAGTACAAGGATTTGATAAATTAAAACATCCTTTGACTTGATTTGTTACATGTAACACAAAAATTCAGAACCATTTTAGTTGAGTTTGATAATCTTAAGAAATCAAAAAGTCAATCATCAAAGCCAAATAATCATAAATAATTCTATTGTCACCCTTCAAACCCACTGACAAATCAAACCTCACCACAAAAAAAGATAGAAACCCATACACAAAACCTGTGTTTTCCCCATAGGTCACAACCTTCACAAACCATATATAACCTCTAAAACCTTTGAAACTCAAAACCATTGAAACCTCTAAACCTAACCTACATTATGTGTTGTAACTTTTTCTAACACTATCCCAAACCTTATAAGAAATTAGAAAAAAAAAGTAGCAAAGAATAGCAAAAATAAATTGTATCACCCACTAGAACTTCAAGAGATATAATGATGTCACAATGGAGAATTGGTGTTGCACGGTAGTGATGAGGATGTAGAAGTGGATGAGGAGGTAGAGGGAGAAGGTGGAACTTCTATGGCTTGAAAATGATGTGTCATCTCAACATTCTACTATTGAATCGTTGTTGCCATTACTTTTATAGCATAAGCAACCTGAGTTAAATTAGATGGTAGTTAAGGAGGAGGTGTAGGTGGTTTAAGTGTCATCCTATAACACAATCACATTATAGTTCGAGCAAAACATTAGATTCTCACACTAGACACATATATACTACGCAACACACAACAAAACATAGTACACCTATTCTCCATAAGTCCGTGAATAGGAATGAACTGCTCTGATATCATTAATGTAACATCCAAAAATACTTTTAGTAACAATACCCTTTATTGACATAATTTAAACCATTCCTCATATAATTCAAAACACAAAATACTCAACTTAAAAATTTCATCACAACACAATCAGCTTAACATCCTATACATTTTAATATAATTAGAATTTGAAACAAGGTATAAATAATATACACCATCTCAACTTGCTTAGTGAACCTTGGCACTTGACAACCGCCTAGTGATAGTCATCGCCTTGTGAGGACCTTGTATTAGACTATCCTAGTAATAGGGGCTTCGATCAGCGAGACATGTCATTGGCGAAAACCCTATTTATTTCAAAATAGAGTGTAATTTGCTCCGGGCGAGACCTCCTACTTGGCGCAAATCTCTCAAAAATCCATCCTGAGACAACTTTGAACTGGACGAGACCCCTCGTTGATTGCAAAGCTACAATTTAATCCTAACAAAGGCTAAAGCTCATTCGGCACGACTGACGCCCAACCAGATAGTAGAACCTCTGCTGCAACAGTCACTCAAACTTGTTTCATGCAATCAAAATTATACAGGCATACTCTATATCACTTATCAAATTCATAACATATTATTTACACTTGACATTACATGT
This sequence comes from Psophocarpus tetragonolobus, assembly GCA_037954015.1. NCBI lineage: Eukaryota > Viridiplantae > Streptophyta > Magnoliopsida > Fabales > Fabaceae > Psophocarpus > Psophocarpus tetragonolobus. The sequence goes on from CM075692.1 coordinate 39,311,019, forward strand.
CTTTTCACCATCAAAACATAACTAATGCATAACTCATACATAGTAGATACATAACATGTCATTTCTCTATTAAAACTTAATTATCACATAACTCATACATATCATAACTCTATCCATTAAACGTAGTCATTCTTAGTAATTCTTGTACATACTTAGAACATAGCTACTAGTTTTAGTCAATTCATACATTTAGCATCCTCAAAGATCAAACTTATATACATGTACATACTTTGTTACATAACTTAAGCTATTTCTAATACAAAACAAATAACTTCGTTGTTGCCTCTAATCCTTCACCAACTCTGCTAATTTCGATCTCCATCATCATCATTGGTATCTGTTTCTGGGTAAAGTACGATCATCGCAATCATACAGAATAACATCAATAAAGTCAAACACACTTATAATCCCTTGAATATAAGCATTTCACACAACAACATGTTTAGACTAGATACATTTCAAAATATCTACATTGAGTTCAGACACCAAGGCAGCTTAAGACTCCTTCCAATCGGCGACAGACATCTAATCTATGTCGTGTTACCACCAATTTAAGTCTAAGCAATATTAATCTAATAACCATAAACTGTTGTCTAGTGTCTACCTGATACCCTGTGACACACAACTGTTGTTTGAGTATGTCCTTTAGGAAACCTATGCATCTGGTACTAGGACCATAATGTAAATCACACGGATATCCCCTTGTATATTTAATGTTTTGGATTATATTGACTTTATTTGTATCCTTAGCATTAATGTATGTCACCAAACATTTCATCCAAGGCTAAGTTATCCAATTATAATTGCCTGCAACCATCAACATATATAAATACTTCCTCATCATGCATTCCAACAAATATGCATTACATCATAATTTCAAGTAAAGCATTAGCATTCCAAAAATTATCAATTTCAATCATAGAGAATCAATTCAACCAATGTCACTCATTAATCACCACAAACAACAAATTTCACATAACATACAAAATCAGTTCAAAAGTTAAAACCAAGAAAAAACTTCTCTTACTTGTTTCTCCTTTACAAAGCTAACTCAAAAGAAAATAGAGAAATTCGCCTGAAGAAATTTATAGGAACCTAACAAAAATTTTAGATTAAACAGGAATCTTAGAAATTAGGATTTTCAAAGAAATTTCCTTTTAACAAGAACGAAAAGATTGAAAATGATCAAAAAAAGGTTTCTTGATTCATGATTAGACTTACTTATAATAGTGATAACCAACAACAAGAGTGATGGAAAAGACTGCGTTGAAATCCATCAATCAAAGGCTTCACATGCAAAGAAACAAAAAGCTCAATCAAAGAGAGAATAGTGTGGTGGTGATGAAAAGAAGAATTGTAGAAGAAAGAAAAAAAGAAGGGAAAGAAGAAGAAAAGAAGTGGGGTGAGTTTAATGGAGTCCCAACTTGCTATTTGCACTCCTTGTTAAACAGATTTTTGAAAACTCCTTAAAACTCAACCAAAACTCTCTGAAACCAAAAAATAACAATTATATTTCATTCTTACCTCTCAATTACTCTCTTAAAATTAATTAATTGATATCTATATTATTAAAAAATCAATTGTTCTCCCATTACTATATTAATCTATATGTATTAAAAATTTAATTTTCCGTAATATTTATTTCCCCTCAACTAATAATTTATTAATTAAAATGGTCCTTATAAGATGCATTTCATAAAGAGTAAGATGCAGACACATTTTGTGAAGATGAAAGTGTAACCTGTCATCTTATCAAGATGTAGACACAAAATATGAAGAAAAGACACATCTCATGAAGAAAATATAATGAATATGAAGAAGAAAACACAACATATCAAGAACAAAACATAACACATGAAAAAGAAGATGCAACACGTGAAGAATGAAGACAAAGAACATGAAGCAAAAGATACAATTAATTTGTGAAGAAAAAAATGAAGTGCATAAAGAGTAAGAGTTGTGAAAACTAAAACACAACTTGTCAAGAATTAGACACAAGCAAGTTAACACGTAACTCAAACGCAGATACGGGAATAAAACACATACAAACATATCATCATATGTTGAAAAGCCCTTGGGACGACATATGAATTTGCATTTATACTACTTATATTTGAATATACTAGCTTGCTTTCAGGAATATCTCTCATTCATCTTCAAGAAGACAATTTCATATGAACAAATTTGAAGAATGCATATGGAGCAAAAAAGAGATATATGTTAGTGTATAAAAAGGTGTGAATCAATCTCGGTCAGAGTGTTTAAACAATTTTTTGATAATCCACTACAACAAAATTGCTTCAAAAGTCAACTAGTAAAAAAAAGTAGATAAATAGTATATTATATCATATAAAGGGTGACTAGTTTGTGAAAAGAATTTAACACTAGATCAAAAGCTATAACATGCACTAGATGCAACACTTTACATCTTTGTGTCTCACAACAGTCATATTTTGAAGACATACACATAAAGCAAGTCAGAGCATGAAGAAAAGATCGGAGAATGGATGAAAAGACAAAAATATATTATGAGAGAATTATCTGTTGTAGTTTTTCATCTTCAATCTAGAGAAGCAAACACTCTATTTGCATCAGACTATCTAATATTAGGACCATATAATAAGTAAGCTTATCTTGTACATCCTTCACATAGTGAAGTTACTTCTTTTTAAGTAAATATTTTATCTCTCTTGTGAGAGTTATGTGTATAATACAAACCTTTGTAACCTTTGGATTGTAAGTCAGGAATGGCCTAGTGTTTCAAAGATTACTTGTATAAGGCAGAAGTAGCTTTGTGATAAAAGAATACTCAATCCTAAACTCAAAAGGAGTTGGGCAGAACCAAGAGTGCTTTATGTACTTTTTGTAAGTCAAATGGTAGTAAGAAACTAGGAATACCCATTTTGTACATTAGCAGGTATATAGTGAAACCTTTCAAGAGATGCTTGAAGGAGAACTAGACATAGCTCAATTGGAGTGAACCAATATAAAATACTCTCTTGTGTCTCTTATTACAATATTTATCTTAACCTATTAGTTTTACTTCAAATGTTTTATAAAAACCATTTTATTTGGATTTGTATATCATAATAGATTCTTTTATTAAAAACAATTTTATCTATATCTATATATTAGAATAGATTTTTTATAAATAATATTTTATGTGAGTTTATATATTTGAATGTCTTCTTTCTTAAAGATTCTTATAAAACTTATGAAAAATTTTGAAAATATATACAAAGAACTTCTTATAGTTGTATTCAACCAATTTTTCAAGCTACTTATTACTTTTAGTTGGTATTAGAGCTTACCTTTTGGTGTAAGTTCTTTATACGACTAGAGGAAAGATCCATACAAGAAGCAAAGTGATACGTAAAATATGATTGTTTAAGGGTAAGTGTACTTTAGCTACACAATAGTAACAGTGGAACCAATTTCAGATATCATACCCAAAGGACCAAATGCAGTTCTCAAACATTAAATTCAAAAAACAAAAGAAGAATTTATGAAAAATAACAATGATACATGTGGTTGTTCGATGGTTCAAACTCAGAGTAGTAGAAAATAAGAAGAGAGTAATAAGTTTGGAATTCAATGGATTACGACCTAGAGTTATGATTTCCACTACAATGCTTTTTACCCCCTATTTACTAAACAATCTCATTTTTGTTATTCATTTATCATCGACAGTTTACCAAAATTGTTGTGATGTGTTTAGTCATTCACATCACACTATAACAGTAACTTACTATCTAGTTTGGTCATGCAAGATTCCAAATTAAGATTAGTTTCTTTACTAATCAATGGAGGTACGCCTAATGAATATGGTCAATCCAATTGGAGCGATAACTCACTTGCTTCTCAGATCAACTATTTAACTATCAATAACAATGACTCTTCAAATAATTAAGATGTACCAGTATAATACATAGAATCAAATTAATCAATAAATAACATTGAATGAAAATGCAAAATACAAGGGGTATCACAAAGAGTTTACATCACAACCCTAGAAAAAGAGGATTAGTCATACATGGGTAATATATAAAGCTAAACCAACACCTCATTGTTAAAAGAAAAAATTACTGATATAGAGCACTGTGAATCGACTCAATCCAAAGCTTCATTGTCATTCCTCACCTCTAAGTAACAGATTTATCTCTTCTTCTAAGCCAAAGTAAGTCCCATTTTGTTGCTTATCTTTTGGTATTTATAGAAAGGATTTAGACCTTTTAGCACGAGTGTGTTGGAATGAGCACAATTGTGCTGTTTTGGCATCTTTCTAGAAATTTAAGTAGCACAACCATGCTACCCGTTAGCATGGTTGTGCTTGAGACTGTTGAGATTGCAACACGGTCATGCTAAATTAAGCACGATTGTGTTTCTTCAATAATTGCTCTGAAAATACATGATTTTGTCATTTTTTTCTTCTCGTTTCTTATATACCTGCCTAAACTAAGAATAAATACTAAAAGATGAGTTTTTCCAATAAATATGCAATTCATTTCCTTACAAACAAGTATCCAACATGATAAAAATACAAGTCAAAAATCGATTTATCACTAATGACACACTCTTGACAAACCACCTTGTTCAGGTATATAAAATACAACTATTGGAAACAAAGAATAATTGCATTCTTTGAATCTTGCCACATTAATATGTGGGATGTAATTAAAAATAAAAACTATATCCCACTGGACAACAAAGAAGACCTTCTGCCAAGAAAAATATGTAGCAATCAGTAGAAGTTGCTATTCTTGCTTAACTCCAGATTTAGAAATATGTTGATTTGTGCACGATGAATATAAAAAAGCATGGCTTTAAAAGCGCAAAGGAGATGTGAGATACTCTCAAGGTAACTTATGAGGGAGCTACTAAGGTAAAACGTAATTACTTTGTAGACAATTAAGTTGTTTGGTATCGAACAAAATGAAGATATAGATACGTTCAATAAATTTCTAACCATACTAAATGAGCATGCTCTAGGCAAAACTTATGATAATTATAATTATGTTTTTCAAGATTTTAATAAGTCAGCCTAGTAAATGGAGTTTACAAGTCGCTACACGGAGAACCTGCCTCAATAGCATTCCTCTATTAGAATAGTTGATAGGGATTCTCAAGTTGCATTGAGAAACATATTATATTTAAAGTGCAGGCACTCAGAAAGCAGCAACAACCAAATAGCTCTTAAAACAGAAATAGGAGGAATTAAAATCTAAAGATGATCTTTGATCATCTCTAGACAACGTTGAAAACTTAAGACAATGACGCATCGCTCGTAGTTAGTCTCGAAGCATAAAGAAGAATTCATTATTTGCTTTGACTATAAGATGCAGAAGAAGAAGACGACCACATTGAAAGATTCAAAATCTTTTGAGTAAGAAGAAGAAGCAAATATCTGTCTAATAACAAACGTTGAGTCAAAAACTTCAACATAAGGATCAGATGAAGAAGTCAACATCTGTTTGATAGCAAACGCTGAGTCAGAAGCTTCTACAGAAGGATCATAGAACAATAAGAAATAACTAAAATGTATTTTGAAGGACGAAAATATAAAAATAATAATATAAAATATAAATATTAAAAATATAAAAGAATAGATATAATATATAAAAATAAAATAACATAATAAAAAAGAAAATAAGGACGCAAACAATATCGCAACAACGCAAATGTAGAGAATAAAACCTGTTAATTCTTAGGATAAGGAAATAATCAAATCATTACTTAATGAATGTTATATTAGCTTATATTATATTACCTTACCTGGTTCTCTAGCAAGCTGCCACACTTCTTTGACAGAATGGATTCTTTCTCATGCCACCAACTTAACACCACATATTGAAGCCTCAACTGTACTTCATAACGCGCTTTTTGATTTTTTCTGTATCATATTTACTACCTTTAAAACTTATTCTATATTTATAGGAGTAACAGCCAACATATTCCAAACATCACCAATATGAATACATATGAAGACAATATATCAAATGCATCATGCATCTATTATCAAAATCTATTTCAAAACTAGCTATATATCGAGAGAAACAAAACAAGAACAAAACATATAAATAATTAATCAATCAGCACAGAAGTAAGGATAAGGTAATCACCACTTGTTCAACAAACTAAACACAAATCTTACCATCTCTTTACTCATGATATTCAATTATTATTGAGATATTACGTGACTAAGCTCATATATATATATATATATATATATATATATATATATATATATATATATATATATTTATATATCAAACATGGCACCTAATTAAATATAAACAACAGTAGAATTCTTTGCTTAAAAACCAGAACATGAACATAATAAGAATTTTGCCCCTAAGTAGTTATAACACCTAATAATCATAGCGTAATCAGAATGTCAATTCTGCATTATTAGTGTATCGTTTATTTTCTGTATACTAAATTATGTATTTTTAAGTTTTTGAAATGTAATTATTTTAAATATGCACAAAAAAAGTTTCTCAAAATTATGTAAACTAAATTTTTTTGAATGAGATTTTCATAAAAAATGAACCTAATTTAATGAAGGGAATTAAACATAGTTTTTTTTCGGCTAATATAGAATTTGATATATATATATATATATATATAGTAATGTAAAATATAGTTAATAAATTATTTTTTAATATATTAAATATACATTAAAAATATAGAAATATTAAAAATATAAAATAATAATTTAAAATATTAAAAGAAAATAACATAAAAAGAAATAAATTGAAAAGATAGAAATATAAAATATAAAATTCTAAAAATAATAAAAAAAAATAAATAATAACTAAAAAATAAAATTAAAATTAAAAAAAAAGAAATAAAAAAATAAAATGAAAAGAAAAGATGTGATAAAACTTAAAATATATTTAATGAATTAATTTTAAAATAATAAATATAAAAAAATAAAAATATTAAATGTAAAAAAATAAATGGCAATATAAAAAAAAGAAAACAACATAAAATAAAAAATAAATAAAAGTTAAACTAAAAATAATAAATTAATAAATAAATAAGTAATAAAATATTAAATATATTTAACAAAATTATTTTTAACATATTAAATATAAAATATAAAAGAATAATTTAAAATATAAAAAATAAGACAATATGAAAATAAAACAAAAAGATAAAATATGAAACTAATAATTAATTAACAACTAAAATTTGTCAATAAACTAAAATTTTTCAATAAAAAATAGTTATAAAATTTATTAATTTATCCCCTATTAAAATTTTTATTAGTAGCTATTTTTTTACTTATCAATTTATTAATAATTGATAAATATATATAATTATTAAATTTTAATTATTAATTTATGTATAATTATTAAATTTATGAATTGATAAAATATTAATACATTTATTATTAATTATTATATTTCAGATATTAATTTATTACCAACTATATAATTTATTAATAATATTAAATTTTACTTGTTAATTTATAGTAATTATTATATTTATTAAATTTATAATTAGTTATTATATGTAAATTATTAATTGATTACTGATTATAAAATTTATTTATAATTATTTCATTTTTTTAATGTATTACTTTTGGGTCCTTTTTTAATCTATAACTAATTATTAATAAAATGATAAATTTAATAATTAGTTATACATTCATGGTAAATTTTAGTTAATTAATAAAATATTTTATTAATTAATACATTAATAAATATATGCATTAATAAATTAATACTTATTAAATTCTTTAATTATTTTTAACTTTATCTCTAATTATTTAATTTATTTAATTTATCTTATTAATTTTAAATCATTAACAATTAACTTATTAATTTATTACCAACTTTCTAGATTGTAACTATTAATTAGTAAGGAAAATTTGGATTTGGATTCTTTGTGATGACATGAAAATTGCATGAGATCTTAGCCCTTCAATGTATAAAATAAATATGATTGTTATAATAAATATAAGAAATATTTTTCTACTTAATTTTTTTCTTATTTTAACACTTATGTTCTATATAGGTAAGTTTTTTTTATTTTAAAAATATAATTAATACACCAACGTTATATTTGTCTAATAGAATTGAACTTTGATCCTTTAAATAAATTAGTCTTATCGTATGAGTCTTGGTAAAGAAAAAAACAATGTGATTGAAATGAGGTACCAAGGTAGTTAGCAAGTTGTCTCATAGAGAATTATAATGGATAGGTACAGTTGGTTAATACTACACATTAATAATATACTAATAAAAATTATAATTAATATTTGCATAAGACATTAATTAAATTAATGATAATGTAGTGTATTTAATGTAAACGTTTTTCCTCGTATAAAAAGACCCATTTGAGTAACTTTAAAGTCTTAGAGTGTTGATACAATACTTTGTATGAATTGTTGCTCTAAACTATGCCTATGAATACCAACGATCTTCTCAACACTAGCCTTCAACTGGGTGTTTTAAACGATGGACAAGATTCTCACCAAAACAACCAAGACAACCAAAATGGTATTACATGTAGATTGTGCAACCATGTTTTCCCTAGCTTCCAAGCATTCATGACCCATACTCAGTCTCATTTTGCTCATCAAAATCCTAGGATGAAAAGGCTTTTCTCACCAAACCATGTCAACCGTCAAAGAGAAATGATTCCCAGCCCTATGGAACTCAATTTTCGTAGGTCAATGATGATGCAAGAAACAAGAAACTTTATTAATAACAGGGTTTTTCAGGCGGCATTGCCACAAGAACCTATGCCAATGCTTCAACACAGAACAAATTCAATTCTCCATGCTAGCCAACAGGGAATTGCTACTTCACCACCATTTCGAGGTCCATCACAAACTATGCCATTTTCAAGGGTTAATGTAGCTGAAATGGAACGATTGCTTCATCCACCAATCCACCAAAGGGAAATGGAGGTTTCTCCAATTGATGGAACTAAGCCATATATCAACTTGTTGGATAAACCCATTGATAACAATAAGTTATTTTAATTAGATTATCATTAATGGTGAGGATTCGATCTGTATTACTGTTTCAGAGCTTCCCATGATTATTATTTTAGTGCTATTATGAATTATATATGATATTGTTGGATAGGAAAATCATCATGAAAATGAAGTTATGTATTTGTTTATGAATTAGTGATTTTATGTCGAGTTATTTGTTTAAGTTTGCTTTTTTTTTAATAGATAAATCTTAATTGTTAGTGTATTAGTTTTGTAAGTAGATATTTAAACTTACAACTTGGCTTTTTGTTTTTTTCATGTTCAAGTTTTTCTTCTTAAAGATGTTAAATAATATACAGAAGAGAAAAAGTTATATTAAAAAAAAAAGTCAGTTTGAATATTTTATAAATGAATTTCTCATATTAAATAAAAATGAAATGGTTGTTTGAAAAGTTATATTTTTTAATAGATAAATGATAATTATTAATGTATTAGTTTTATTAGTAGAAAGATTCAAATTTGCAACCCTTTCTCTTTCTTTCTCTCCACAAGTGTATTAGTTTAAAAAAATTATATAAATACAAAAGTTAGTGTGATTTGTCTTTTCTCTTACTAAATAATAATTTTCACTCTTATTTAATGTTTATATTATATTTATAGTCTCAATTAATCAAAGAGTGGCTGCACATGTATAAGAAATCCACAAATGCGTGGTATTTGTGATTATATGGTCAGATACGTCCACAATTTAACATTCATGATTCCCATTTTACTTAAAGATGTTAGTAATATAAGAAATGACAATTTACAAAATTAAAATTAAAAAAAAGTAAATTTGGTATTTTCTGTTATTCAATATATTTTATGCAAGATTTTATATATATTTGTCTCCTGGCTAATATATGTGATTATTACTCTAGCTACCTTATGGTATAGTTCATTTAAACTTACAAAAAATAAAATAGATTACACTGTTTTTTCCTCCTAAGAGATAAAAGCATAACACTTTAAAACTTATACCGTAGAAAAAATTACATTTTCCGTGGTTGAGAAATGCAACATTATAATATCTTTCATTTCTTATCTTAAAATGTATAATTTATTTAATTTAATTTAATATATATTATTAAAGAATGTTCGTGTAACATTTTAAAATATATTTTTTGATTAAATTATATGTTAAAGTATTTTTATTTACTAAGTTTCACTCGAATTTTAAATATATAATTAAATTTAAAATATTAATTAAAAATAGAAATATATATATAGATAGATAGATATGCTATATTCAAATTTATAATAATTAGTTTTATTTAATAATATTTTTAATATAAATATATTCATAAATAAAAAATATATGTTTGATATACATGTCTTAGCTTTAGATCTTATTTAATTTATTAAGTATATTATATTTAATAAATATAATATCTAGTAATATTATTATATATAATTCGTACTATTATGAAAATGAGTTTAATTGGTATACACTGTTAGTGTAAAGGATTTTTACACTGACATCAAATCATGATTTTTCATTTATATGACTTTTAAAATAGTAACGAGTAAAGTCAATAAATCTTTCATGAATAAAGGGTTGTGATTTAATGTCAGTGTAAAAATCTTTACACTGATAATGTATACCAATTAAACTCTATGAAAATACCTATTAATTTAAATATTTATAAAATATTATATTAATGAACATCAATTAAATACTATGTTGATATTGTTGGGTATTGGGCTTCCTTCCTATGTGCACAAAAGATCCAAATTAAGAAGTCCACTTGATATCTTATTTAAGTTAAGTGAAGAAGGTGCTTTGAAAAAAAGAGAGTTGAAAAGAGAAAAATAGATATAACACTCTGCAATCGTAAATTCTTCACTAAAGATTTGTTCACCGTTGGACCGGGTTGATTTTTGGACAGTATGTTCAGAATGTATGTTTCTTCATTCTAACCATTCGGATCGTTGAAAAACTTCTATGTTGGCAGATATTCAGTTAGTATGGCAGTAATGTGTTTGGAGGTCTTCATCTTCCTTGTTCTCTATTTATAAGCTTATTGTTTTATTAGTGTTGACATTAATATTGTTGTTGACACTTGATTGAGACTTTTTTTGTACTCTTTATTGATAATAGTGGAACTATTTCTTTTATCTGTATGACCCGTGGTTTTTTACCCTTGCTTTGAGGGGTTTTCTACGTTAAAATCTTAGTCTCTTATTCCAAGAAGAGTCGTGATTAGTTAGAGTTATATTTTGTTATTGTTCCTCATAGATCCTTACGAGATAGGAGGATTTATTTCCGCTACTTTGTTTATATTTGTTACAAACTTATCTTATTGCCCCATAAGATATTTCTTTTAATTTTATGATATATTTTTCATATAATATACTTGTGTTTGTTATTATAATAACTTATAAATAATTTTTTTATAAGATATATATTTAAATAATCACCGTGAATCAATTATACTAACATTATTTTAATTTAACCAATGATCTATTTAATTCTAAATATTAAATACTCATAGAGATGATATGAAAGTTAATATATAGATAAAAATAAAGTTAATATATATAAACATAAAAAAAATAATTGTGAAATAATTTTTTTAAATAATCATAATTTTTAATAAGTAAATAGGATTTTCTTATTAAAACAACTAAAATTTGTTTATTTTAGATAAAAAATTTTAACGCACACTAATTAAAAAATGAAAGCCATTTATTTTATTAAAATAAATATTAAAAAATAAAATAAACATACCTAAATGCTCACTTAATAACTTTTACGAAACTAGAAAAGAAGGTGTTTAATTGAATTTTCTATTTTTTCTAGAATAGTTTTCGGTCTATTCTTAAAAAAATATGAAAATTTAAAAAAATATGTTTAGATAGATCTAGTTTTAAAAAATTAATTTTCCATTGAAGAAAGGCAATAGAAGTGATAACGATAGAGAAATGACAAAGGTCAGAGTAGAAGACATGGAAGAAGCGTGAATTATGGTGGTGGTTGTGGTGGAGAGTTAACGAAGATTAGAGTAAAAGACGTGTAGAAGAATTATGAGATGATGATAGAGAAGTGGCCGATTAAGAGGTACAGAAGGAACATGATAGGTAAGAGTGACGATGATAGAGAAGTGACATAGGTTAGAGTGAAAGAAGTGTAAAAGAAGAATGTTAAGGTAGCAAAAAGGGCAAAAGGAACTCGCTGTTGTTAAATATGAGACTATAAGTATGTGTGACAAAACTATTTGAAAAACTAATTGAAAGTTGAAAAGCTTACTGAAAGCTGAAAAAGGTAGCTAAAAACTGAAAACTCAATTGTAAGTATTTACTAAAACTAGCTTATCAACTCGCTGAAAGTTGTAAAATGATAAATAAGGACATCATTAATCATTAGACCAATAATGAGGTATTTAAAATAATTATAACATATTTTAATAATATAAATTAATTATATATTTCAATTATAAATTATTATAATTATATATTTAAATTGTAAATTTCTATAATAACATATTTAAATTATAAATTTATGTAATTACATATTTCTATAATACATTAATTAATTAAGGATAAATATGTAAAAATAAAACTAGTTAGTAGTTGAAAATAGAAAATCTTTTAAAAAAATTACATGAAGTAAGTTTTTTTGAAAAAGTTAGTAATTTCTAAAAAAAGTCATAGATTTTTGCAATCAACTAGAGCTAAAGTCATTTCAGTTACCATCTTAATTGAAATGCTAAACCAAACATATTATATGTTTTCTAGTTTAACTACCTTAGATATTTCTAGTTTAACTACCGTAGATAGTTTTTAGATTTCTTGCAGTTCTTCATTCTATTTGAAATTTGAGTTTCTGGACATGTTTTGTATTCCTCAACTAATTTTTTCAATTTTTTTAGAAAACTCTCCAACTTACGGACCCAAGAGACTAATTCCCACTTTCAAAAGTTTTGTTTCTGTAAATGCTTAAATGCACTTGGCGACATAATGGACAATAATATGCGAAGAAGATTATTATAAATTTTACATTGTATCTGATTTCTAAAAAAAAAAAAATACACTTTTAATATTTATATCTAAGTTTAGGACCAAATTAACTGTGTAAGAAAATAATTTAGAGGCATATAATTTGAAAAGTAGAAAAGGTGTAATTGAGTTGTTTTAAGTTTATAAATTAATTTTAGGATAAAATATGTTTTAAGACCTTAAGAAAATTCTCAGTATATTAAATAATCTTTTTAAAATATTTTGAATTATTTGGTTTTTATTATATTTCGTAAATATATCACTTTGATTCTCTAAAGTTCAAACACTAGTTAAATTATTTTTTATTTTTTTATAAAACGTAATTTAAAACACTTGAATGATTAGAACTCGTGTTTTAAAATTAGAGAACGAAATAAACACTCCAAGGATTCCAAGAGAAAATAATTTATTAAGTTGGATGGAAATTTTTTGTACTTGCCGCGTATAAAAGTTAAATCTTGGTTAACTCCCAATGGTTGACGGTAGAGGGCAAAAACAGGTACCACAGTTGCAAGTAGCAGAGAAAACGAACCTTTAATGCGAAAAATACAATTTTTTTCTTAAATAAATTTTTGGTTTCTATAAATTTTTGTTTCATAATAATTTGAAAATTGTTTTAAAAATTTAAAAATGAAAAAATTTATTTATATTTACAAAAATTTCATTAATGAAAAGCACAAACGAACATATTCTCATTATATTTTAAGTTTTTAAAACAAAAAAGAAAGTTAAAAAAAAAACTACTTAAATTTGTTTCTATTTTTTAGTTTTTAAAAACTAAAAAACTATAACTATTTTCAAAAACTGTTTTAATAAAACAATAACTAAATAAATTTTTTGTTTTCTAAATACTAAAATACTGAAAACAGTTGTTACCAAACAAGTATTAAGCATTGGTATACTCAGTCTACACGTGGAAACTACCTTAACCACTTATTTGTTCTTCCTAATTATCTTTATGTTGTTATTTTAGGGTGTTTGTAGTGAGTTAAGATCTCTCCATTTTTCTTCTCTCTATTTCTTTTATTATTAAACTTTTCAATATATAAATGTTATATTTCATAAAAATTTATATAATTTATATTCAATTAACTTTTTCAAAGTATAGGAAAGGGAAAAAATGGACATGATCCATTTTCATTTGTAGTGTAGTCTGGTTTCATTTTTATAGTACAGTTATTTGAATCAAATAACAATTCGATTTAAAAGTATTATAAAATTTGAATCAATCAAAATCCTTAACGTTAGCCGTTTGGTCTAATTTGATGTTTGTGATTTTGAAAATATGTTATTAAATATTATTTATTATGATTTTTAATACTTCTAAGAATACTTAATTAGTTTTTTTACTTTAAAAATTATTTAAATATTTATTGATAATTACTAAAAATCAACTCCACTCCTGAACTACCTAGAAAATAAAATTTCATTATTTAATTAGTAGAAATTAAAGTACTTCTACAACTAGTCATTATTTATTTTCCATATGATTATGTTTATAACATAGTTAGCATCTAACTAACAACATAATTCTTTTTTCAATCACATTTGAATAAAAAGGGGTATCTCCAACAATACAACTTCTAGCTTGGCAAAGTAGTTTGCTAGCTTTTGGTGCCTTTGAAAGGCTAGGAATGTCTCTGTCTTCAATAATAAAGTGCTATAGATGTTGCTAGTTATGATTCTTGCAATTTAGCTAAGTAGGAGTAGGGTCACGAAGTTAATAATTCATAGCTTTGTAAAGTAGGTGATGGACACATCCTTGTGTGTTTTAGGGACGAAAATCAATTTGTTTGTCATATGTGAGGTTTTTGTGTTTATCCTAATTTTCACTTTACTATTTTTTGTTTTTAACTTTTGTACTCAACTTGGAAGACATGTCTTGTACTCTTTTAAGTTTTTAATATCAATAACATATTATTTGACTTATAAAAGAAAACATGAGTTATATCTTTTAACTAGATAATATTTAGGAAAAAAAATATAAAAGTTATGAATATTACCATTTAGTTAAGTTTGCATTGGTTTTTAATTTTTTTTAGAGACAAATAGTAATTGTTAATATGTTAATTTTCAAATCTTAAATCGTAAACTCAATTGATATGCGCGATTTAGGAATTTAATAAATTAAACAAAACCAATATATTTTGATTTTTATTGATTTTTTATTTTGTTTCAATTTTTAATTTGATTGATTCAGTTTTAGATACCGTATAGCATTGTCTACGCACTTTTTACTCCTTGTGACTATTACACATATTTAGTTATTAGCAATAATAACTACTTTTGCCTCTAAAAGAATTAAATAAAAAATAATAAAAATATGATAGAAATTGTAAGCGCAATGAATATTTTTTTGTTCATAGTAAATTTTCAAATTTTGCTTTTGATTTTCAATAATTTATTTTTGCATTTTTGGTCTTTAAGAAGTGAAAGGTTTTTTATTTTGTATTTAGTGGTTAGAAATCATATGTTAAGGTGATGATGTGTCTGGTAAATTTTTTAAAAACAATGATCCATATATGAAAGAATAAACCAAAATCTACAACATGAAAGGAATCAATATTTGTGATGAGATTCTTCCAATTTTAAAGTTGTGGACTTGTGCTAGCTGTAAGGTTGACATTAAAATTCTTCATTCCTCTTTGGTCACCTTAATTATATTAGTTAATCGAACTTATGAATTCTGAGAAAAAAAAACATAATATAAACTTATGAGTATCAAAAATAAAATTTGAAAATTTACTGGGATAAAAACTTATATAAGACTTTTTATTTTGCTTCAATTTACTGGGGATAAAATAATCAGAAGTTATAATTTTAAAATTTTAAACAAGGGCAGTTTTCAAAATTATCAAAAATTATTTTTTAAAATTTTAATGGCTTAAATATGTTTCAGTCTCTATGTTTCAACAAATTTGCATTGAGTTTCCAATAAATTTTTTATGTTAGGTCTCTAATAAATTCTCATTTTATTTTTAGTCCTTAAAATGCTATGTAAATCATGTTTTACACTATGTCAAAATAATTTTAAATATTATTTAATATGTTTTAGAAATAAAAAACTTATTAATAACTTATACAATTTTGACATATATATATATAACCTATTTAAGCCAATCTTAGGTGTCATTTAGCTGTCACATTACCTCTTTAACAAAATTGCTTATCGGCAGAGAAAAAATAAAATAAAAGATTTATCGGACCAAAAATGGAAAAAAAAATTTAAGCTTTTTTGTCATATAGAAAAATAAAAATTAAATCTTATTTTTAATTTGTTTAATTATTTTTTATTTTTATATAATTCTTAATTTTGGTATTTTTATTTTTATTTTAGTGTCTATTTTAAGGCAATTACAGTTTTAGTCATGTTGTTAAATTTGTCGTGATAATCGTTATAATAGTAATTAATATCAACTCATAAATTAGAATTAATTTTGTTGACCTCATTAGTTCAAATAATTTATGCGTAAAGTAATTTAAAAATATTTATTTTCTCTTTTATATATATAAAATTAACTTCATTAATACTGTGAAGGTCGTGTTAGTCAATATCAGTATCATTAATGATCAATGCAAGAATTTAACGAGACTAAAATTATATTCTCTGTCATCCTATTTACAACATCAAATTATCCTAATTCATCTTCATTAAAATTAAAAAAAGTTAGTTTAATTGATATTTTATATATATATATATATATATATATATATATATATTCCAAAACCACCGTCGTGTTTAATATTTATTTTTTTCTAATTATTTTTTACTATTTATTATGGATATTTAAGTTTAAAAGGACCCAACATCACTTGTCTTAGAATAAGACCGGAAGAAGTAATTTTTAAAAAATAAGACTAAACAATTAATTTTAAAAATATAGAATCATAATAAAAAATTACCCTTTATTTTTTTAAGTATTAAGTTATATTTTTCATATTAAATAATTTGATCTAAACCGTAATTTATCTACATAAAACTTTTAAACTTCATTTTCCAATTAAAAAGTTTACAAATTGATGCAATTAAGATATTTAATAAAAATTTATTTATTTTGTTTGTTTTTGTCATGGCAATTGAACACGTGTAAAAGGGTATATAAAAACTTACAAACCCTACTCAACATAATAAAACTTTCATTTTTTTTGTTTAAAGTTTACTAAATAGTATTCAATTTCACTCAAAATAGTAAAGATTAAATATAATTTTCCTCTATTTAAATTAAACCTTATATAGTTAAATGTTTTAAATTTTATCAAGTTTCTAGGTAACTCAAATTAATTAGTATTTCTAAACATTTGAAATGATCTTATATCTTAAAAATTTTCCTCAATTATATTTATATGAAATAAATTTTAAAATAAAAAGATTTAAAAAAATATGGAAATAGAAATTAGGACATTTAATTAACTAAACAAACTTAAAAGAATTAAAAATATAAATTGTAATTCAAATCTATTCCTGTATTATAATTTAGATTAATACAACTTGGAGAGGAATGTTTTCACTCTTATTCTATGAAGTATATAATTTTAATATTATCTATCCATTTCATATAGGGATAAATGTAGAAATATATTAAAAGTATATTTTTAACATAATATTTTAAATATCTAATTTTTAATATATAATGAGTTTAAAAACTATTATATAAATCCACAATAATAACTATTATATAAATGATAGTTTGTGATTAGATGAAACTATTCTAATTTTAATTTATTTTATACTATTTTTATAAAAAAAAAATTATTGTATAGCCATTTTTTCCCTCCCTCTATAAAACAAATGTTAATTAGGTTTTAACAATATTGATTAAGAAAATAATAGAAACTCTTTTATTAAAATAGTATCAGTATATTTTCCTATAATTTTTAATTTCATTTTATAATATTCTAAAGAAAATTTATTATTTTATATATTTATTAACCAACCCTAATGATTCTTTTTAAAATTATTCTTGAAGTAACTTCATCCCTGTTTATAGGTACATGTACAAATTAAGTACCTGACCTCATATTGCTTCACAAATCACAATCCGACACGGATCGTTGAATATTCTACCAACGTAGCCTATATAGCGAGGGCACCTTGGAACTCATACTTCATCAGCAACCTGCGTAAACAAGAAGACACCATTTCAATCTACCACAAATAGAAGTCACTAAATTCAAAATCATGAACAACACTTTTTTTCTGTGCCTTAGCTTTGCATTACTCTTCTACGGTATATCAACTTTACTTTTTCTTATTCTGTTTATCTCATTTTCATTCAGAGACACGTGCGCTATCAGTTATTACATTGATTTGTGTAAAGCCATCTTTATACCGATAATTACATATTTATTCAGCAATTTTTTTTATGAATAAAATGCAATAAATAATATTGATGAGTCTACATTTTTGTAAACCATTACATATATATACAATTAAGCAAACTGATTTTTCAGGTATGCCTTACTTTTCTCCATGATCAAGTTAATTAAGAATGCATTAATTTGCTCATGCATAACCGGCCCTATCCATTGAACAGGATGCAACAATTTCATAATACAATCTAGAATTCAAGCTCGATCTTTTAGATTATTATAAATTATAATTTTTAACCACGAAAACAAATACAAACTCTTCTAAACTACTAGCAGAAAACTATAGGTAATGAATATTATTGATGATTTTATTCCCTTAATTATTTCTGCCTAAGTTTTTTTTTTTCCATTTTAAATTGGATTTGAGTTACATATAATTAATATGATTTTAAAATTTTGTATATTTGTTTAAACAAATTTATAGGGTCCTACAGTAAATTTATAATAAATACTTGTGCATTTATATATATATAAAAGGATTGTGAGAAACATATCCTTTTTTATATTTTTTTTAACTCATGCTCTAACATTTATTAAAATTCACATGAATTTTGCTTGAGAAAGAGAATCATGAAATAAAAAATAATATTCACATATTTAATTGAGTTCACATGAATTTATTAATAAAATTAAAAGAATAATATTAGTTATAATATGTTACTTTGGTATTGTATAAATTATTAAATAGATCAAGACAATATATGTATATATAGTTCTATCTAATTTTTTTTATTTTTGTTTATCATTTGAAGTTGCTTAAGAAAAAAAAAATATCATTAAAGTTTAATAGCGACACCAATTTAAACTTATAATACTTTATGCATACAATCCAATCCATATTTAATTATTAAAATAAATATATATATATATATATATATATATATGAAAATTTCAATTTATTAAAAAGATTTGATTAATAATATTTAATTACAACTAACAATTAATAAGAATTATGATTCTTCCTCTCTGAATTGTGTAACTTAAACAAGAGTGCTATTTGCCTATTGTCATGTAATCAGCTTCCAAAGCAATAGTGATCCACTTTTAAGCCAATACCATGCGCTGTATATATTTAAATTTGGCGAAAGACAAGGCAACTCTGTTTTGAAAATATAATTAATGAGCGGTGGAAATTTTTTAGAGGTTTCTTAAGGATAAGGTAATGTATCTTACAAACAAAAATTATTTATTGAATATTTATTCATATACGTGGTAAACCGTAAAATGAGTTTCTTATCAATAATAATTTTTAAAATTAAACATTTTTTAAGTAACAACTAATTAATTTAATCAATAATTTTATTTTAAATTAATTAATAACAGAGTTTCTTAATTTTTAATTATTAAAATAAATTATAAATGAATATATTAAAATTAAGATAAAATTATTTAATATTATCTAAAATACTCAAATTTGAATATCCTAGAATTTTAGTATCGGTTATAATGTCTCTTTTAGAAAAAGATGATTGTGCCAATTAACATTTTTAAAATATAAATATGTCCCCATAGCTAAGTCAAGATTTTGGTTTTGCATGCAGTGGCTCAAGCAGCCACAGTTACATTCACAAACAATTGCGAATACACAGTGTGGCCAGGAACCCTAACGGGAGATCAAAATCCGCAGTTAGCAACAACAGGTTTTGAGTTGGGCCCAGGGGCATCCAATTCTGTGGACCTTCAATCTCCATGGTCGGGCCGGTTCTGGGCCCGAACCGGATGCTCTAACAGCAACGGAAGGTTCAGCTGCATCACCGGCGACTGCGCCTCCGGGCAAGTAGAATGCAACGGCGCGGGTGCAATCCCACCCGCAACTTTGGCTGAACTGACCACTGCACCAAAAGGAGGACAAGATTTTTACGACGTGAGCAACGTGGACGGGTTCAACGTGCCCATGTCCATAACCCCACAAGGTGGTAGTGGCGACTGCAGAACCTCCAGTTGTCCCAATAACATCAACAATGTGTGCCCTTCCGAGCTGCAACAAGTGTCCGGTGGCAACGTTGTTGCTTGCAAGAGTGCTTGTTTGGCTTTCAGAGAAGATAAATACTGCTGCACTGGACCTAACAGCACACCAGCGACATGTCCACCTACCAAATACTCTCAGATCTTCGAGGAGCACTGTCCTGATGCTTATTCCTATGCTTACGATGATCCCAACAGCACTTTCACTTGCTTCAA
The DNA here is from genome assembly GCA_037954015.1 of Psophocarpus tetragonolobus. NCBI lineage: Eukaryota > Viridiplantae > Streptophyta > Magnoliopsida > Fabales > Fabaceae > Psophocarpus > Psophocarpus tetragonolobus. Next base: position 39,331,558 of record CM075692.1, read on the forward strand.
CGATCCTAACTATCTCATCATGTTCTGTCCTAGTAGTTGAACCCTCACCTCTACAAAAGACACTTTGTTGCTCCTCTCAATACAAATAAGAACATACAAATTTATGTAGTTTATCACACACCCCGACCCTTAGTTAGGTTGCAGCATGAATAAACACATCACGTGTTTTCCTTGCTTGTATCCATGGATTATCATCCTATAAAGTTTTTAATTTTATGATTTCCCGTGTTATACATCCTTTGACTAGTGGTACCTAGCTTCTCCAAATTGACTAACACCACAAATTAATTAATTACTCCCTCGGGTCTAATTATAATTAATATACTCAATTACCTAATTTACTAATAATTAAATAATTAACTATTTAGTTGATAAAAATAAATATATAATTTTAAGATTAAAAATAATTGATTTAGTTGATGACAAAATATATATATATATTACTAAAATATCTTTATCTTTAATTTTTTTTACTTCTTTATAATCAAGGTTATCAAACTTGAGAATTTACGTAGGCTCATGGGAATTTGATAAACTTGACTCATAAATACGACTTGCAGACTCGTAAGAGTTTATTTTATATAAAATAATATACATATATATATGTATATATATATAACATACAATTAAAATCATATATTTCACAATACTTAACTAACTAAGTTTAACAATGCATTATTATTAAATAATAAATTTCAAAAGTGATAATAATGATGGAATATTCTCATTGATGTTTGATATTGTTAAAAATGAAGGTTTAATGTTATTAGAGACGTTTGTTCTTTGATTTAAGAATGACACATTAAATAAAAGTATATTAAACTCTAAACGCATACAAATCAAAGAGTTAACTTGAGATTTTGATAACTATGTTTATAACTATAGCCTTTCATTTAGTTAAGAATATTTGAAGTATATATACTTATTTATAAATTTATTGCAAAGAGAAGAAATTTTAAGAAACAAAAAGCTCATAATTTTGATGGGAAAATATATATTAATGTTAATTAAGAAACAGTTTTTAATTGTATAAAAAATTTATCTGGCAGACTTGTACTGAAAAAACTCATTTCTTTACGTAAACTTTATCCAATGTAGGTCTCTTATTATTTCTTCTTTATCCAATGGGGTGAAGAAAATCATTTTAAATAAATATGGAGTTTTTGGCCGTATTTGATGGGTCTTGAGATGTTGCAAATTGGGCTAAGGGAGGTGATTATTAATGAAGACATAGAAAGTAAAGTTTGTCATTGTTGAGAAAAGGTAACATTTAAGAGAGACAATAAAGGAGGAATCTCAAGATCGAAAGGGGAGTAAAGTCTGACTACTAGGAGGCTCAATCCCGAGAAGGCAAATAAGAGGATTATGTGTTCAGAGAGGCAACTAGAGGGAGCTAAGTTAAAACTTCGCTCAAGGATAGGGCACTAAAGACAAAATGTTTTACGCTAATATGACTCATGGAAAAATATCGAGACTTTTGTGAAAAACTTTGAGTACATCCTAATTGGGATTATTTTTCTTTTAATCCAAACTTAAATAAACAAAATCATGTTTTCATTAAATTTCATGTCTCGTAAGTCAATATTTCATGATTCGTTGCAAACCAATTTGACTAAAAAGAATTCACACACACGTATACCCTTGTATTCTAAAGTTCCTCAAATAAATATAAATTTCTTTGGTTTTTTGAGTTAGAAGTGATAATTTGTTGATTTCAAATATTCATTTTTATCACAAACAAATTTCACAAGAAACAAATTGGCACGCACGTGGGACTTTGAAATACATAAGAGATTTTTTATGCCACATGCTGGTTTTCAAAGAAAGCAAATCATGAATGAGACTTAGGAGTGGTAAGATTATCATGAGCGAAAACCAAAATTCTCTTAATGATCAAATGCAATCTCGACAGCAAAATGTCGAGAACATTCAGGATAGCGACGCAAATCACACCCCAAAAATTAATGCGCAGGGCGAGAATAGGGGCAAGAATTCACTAAGTTTTGCCCGGACTCGACCTATAGGGGATGGCACCTTCCAAAGTGGCACTGATACAACCTCTTTTTTTAATGATGTTGTGATCAACAAAATAAACCCCCTTAGATCTAGATACGGCAGGGCTCAAACTGCGAGTACACAATTCGAAACTATCCCTCCATTCTCAGTGGCATCAACACAAGGAGTAGAACCTTCTAACCAAATGGCTAGGACCACAATCACAGTGTCACCCAATGCTTGATACTCATAGGGAATGCCAGGTTGGGTTCCCCAATCTCATCTTCCTCTATTTAGACAAAATTCAATTGACCATCTCGAGCATTTGAGGTTATCATTTGAGAGAATGAGGAAACATAATCTGAAAATGAATCAATTGAAATGTGCTTTTTGTGTAAATGCAGGTGAATTTCTAGGATTTATTATCCACAACAAAGGTATTGAGATCGAAAAAAATAAGGATAAGGTCATAATGGAAACTACCCCTCTGAAGAATAAAAAGCAACTCTAGTTGCTAATTGGAAAGATAAATTTCCTTAGAAGATTCATCGCTCAAACCTTTCAGGAAAAATCCAAATTTTCTCACCTTTGCTCAGGATCAAGCATGACTCCGAATTCGTATGGGAAGAACAACATTAGAAGGCTTTTGGTCAAATAAAGACATACTTGTGTAACCCACATGCGTTGGCACCTCCAACTAGAAGAAAAGAATTGAAATTGTATATTTCTACATCAGAAAACACTATTACAAGCATGTTGCCTTAGGAAGATGAGGATTGAAGAGAAATGGCTATCTATTATCTTAGCTGCATTCTTAAGGATGCAGAAGTTAGATATACCCCATTAAAGAAATTGTCTCTTTGTTTGTATTACTCTTGTTGTAAGCTCAAATACTATGTAAAACCTCATGATGTAATTGTTCTTTTGAGAAATAATATAATAAAATTTATGCTTTCTCGATCTATAATGCATAATCGAGTTGGAAAATGAACTTTGGCCTTAACCGAGTTTTCACTAAAATATGAATCTCTAAGGTCCATTAAAAAGGAAGACGTGGTTGATTTCTTGGCAGAACATTCAAATTGTACAACTCTCCAATATTGGGTCGAGATTAGACCATGAGTTTGTTATTTTAATGGATCTTAAACTACTAGTAAATATGGAATTAGAGTAGTAATAATATCCCTAGAAAATATTCCAACAAAGATCTTGTTCGAGATTCATCCAAAATGTCCAAACAACGAGAAAGAATATGAAGCCTAGATAGCCACTTTAGAGACCCTAATAAATTTTAAAGCCAAAAGGGTAGTAATTTTGAGGGGATTCACAATTGATAATAAAGCAACTAAATCGAGAATATAAGTATATTAGTAGCAATTTGCTGAAATATTTTTCTCGAGCATTACTCATTAAAAGAATTTGAAGAGGTTTCCCTCGAGTATGTGCTGAGATAGGAGAATGAAGAAGCCAACTCATTAGCTCAAGTGGCATTAGGGTACAAGATATCCCTTGAAAACTTTGAATGATTTATCGAAGTTAGAAGTAAAATGAAAGACAAATTCAAGATCCTTGTAATCAATGAAAATTTGGATGAAGACTAGCACAAGAGTTAGGTAGATTATTTCAAAGACCCAAACAAGGAAGTGAGTAGAAAGATAAAATATCGAGCCCGAAGCTATGTACTGATGGGGAAGAGTTCTATAAAAAAATATCAATGAAACTCTTCTCCATTGTTTGGGGAAAACAAAGGCTTATATAGCTTTGGCGGAGGTACACGAAGGAATATGTGGATCTCATCAAGCTGGTGAAAAGATGAGATGGGTTCTACTGAGGCAATGGATTTATTGGCCTTCGATGTTAAAAGACTGCATCAACTTTCCAAAAGGGTGTGAAGAATGCCAAAAGCATGGTCCTAAATAGCATGCATGTGCTAGTGAGTTCCATGCCATAATTAAACCATGGCCTTTCAGAGGATGGGCTCTCGACCAAATTGATATTATCAATTTTATAGAGGAACATATCATATATTGATTTGAAATTTCGGAAACTATAACCACTGAGCAAGGAATAATCTTCACCTGTAAGAAGTTGGCTAGTTTTGCTGAAACTAGAAATATAAAAATGCTGAGGTTGACACCTTACTATGACCAAGCACATGGGCAAGTCAAGGATGCCAATAAGATTCTGATCAGTCTAACAAAAAATCACATAGGGAACAAACCCCGAAATTGGGACAAGATGTTACTCCAAATTCTATGGGCATATTAAACTCTTCCACATAAGCAACTGGTTCTACCCTTTACATATTATTATATGGACATGGTGCAGTCCTGCCTATCGAGATAAATCTTCAATCTGTAAGACTACAAATGCATCTTGATTTACCCATTAATGATTATTGGAATATGATGTATGATGACACAAGAGACGTGGACGAAGAGAGGTTGTTAGCATTAGAGAACATATTAAGGCAAAAGGAGAGGGTTGCTCGATATTATAATAAAAGGGCCAGATGGAAAATTTTTAATGAAGGGGATTTAGTGTGGAAAATGATCCCCCTGTTGATAAAAACTAAGAGAGTTTGACAAGTGGTCGCCTTATTGAGAGGGAACCTTCTTAGTTGATAAAGTGTTATCTAATAACACTGATGGAATAAAACATGTTGAATATGGCTTTTAGATATCCTCTATAAATTGTAAATACTTAAAGCCTTACTTTTCAAAAATAAGGGAAGTCAAGATAGGTAAATAAAAACTTACAGAAGCAAAAAGTAGAATTTGGATTAATATATAAAAATATAATTACAAAATAAAAATGAGTGCAAAGCTCGATCAAGCATTCACAAAATAAAGTTACAAATGGAAAATTAAAGGTGTAGTTGCTTCAGCGATTCAAGGTTCATGTAGACTTCTTCAAGTTTGTTATGGTCGGTGGTGATTTGTTGTTCGATAGAAGCTTTAGCACTCATGTCCTTCTCAATTTCGGTTGCTAATCCTCTCGATTTGGCTAACAGGGCCTTAGTCTCATTCTCAAATTTTAGCTTCTCGGAGGCATCATAGGTTACGTCCTCTTTGAGTTCAGCAATCCTCTTGCGGAGTTACTCTAGTTCTTGCCCTCGAGACTTGGCCTTATCTTCTAAATGTAGCTCAGTGGCCTTTAAGTTGTTCACTTCATATCGGTATACATCGAGAAAGGAGGCTCGATTTTGAATGGTGTCACCCAATGCCTTAGCTTCACCATTACATTCCTTGATGGCTATCTAAATATCACGCACCACATTAAAAATTTCAACAAATTCTAACACCTTAAGCTGCTACTCCTCATTCCAGTCAAAAGTCTCCATGGTTTTGATAATGGTGCGTACCCTTTTACAATATGATAATTCGTTAAGACAATCTAAAAAATGAGAGCGATGCGCAACATCTCGAAACTCTTTCAAAGATCTTTCTTATAAAGATTGAGGACCAGCATCTCCTGATCGAACTTTAGATCCAAAACAGGAAGTCTTGGGCATTTTTTGCAATATCGAGAAGGGTTCGTCATCTAAAAGGGTAAGAAGTTGTGGCTCTTGAGTAGTAGCGGGTTAGATGTTCGTCATCTCAGTAGTGTCTTCGCCTTTTCTTGCTCAATTGTCTCACTGTCCAACTGGAAATGGAATTCAGGAAGTTGGGTTTCTACAACATCCTCAATAGGTTGCGCTGGAGTAAGGGGAGGGTTCTCAATAGACACTTCAACTAGCGGCTCATGTTAAGCTGCATTTTCATTCTCTAGTGGAGTGTCTAAACTCCCTTCATTGGATCGATTAGGATTTGGTTGCTTAGTGGGAAGTTCAAGTTTAGGAATTATGGGATTGATCGATCCTGCAAGTTTAGAGATCACATTCTGTGCAAAGGAAGGGCAGAAATAAGTAAAAAACATATAAGAATGAAAGACAAAAGATAAAGGAAGGCATAGGTACCTGAGGAGTTAGAGGTTAAAGATTTAGAACAACAGGCCCATCTTTTGATATGCGAGGTTGTTTTTTAGGAGAAGTCTCTTCATTTATATGAAAACTGTGAAGCAGAGATTGGAGTGTGGAAGTTGGCATGTTTTCCTTTTTTGAGAGCCCCTAGATGGTCTCAATGTATCCTGTTCTAGAAAAATGGAAGACATCGATAAAAAACAAGAACCATTAAGAGTGAAAAGACCTACACCGCCTTTGCTAGTAGTAGACTTCGATCTTCTTCGAACGAGAGGTATCTCTTCTTTCTCTTCATTGTCCCAATTCTCTTAGGGTTCAGTAATACAGATTGGAATAACTGATAAAGAAAACTAATGAGTATAGATAAAAGGAATAAAAATGTTTGATCTAGGAAAAAGGCTTACCTAAGCGAATTGGAGTAAGCCAGGTAGAGAGTCCTTTAAGGGCACATGGTCATAGTAATGATAACTCAACCCAGTGAAAGTGACCCCTTATTTTGGTTTTGGCTTAAAAATGTTTACGGGTTGGAGGTCGATAATACATTTCTGACCATTTAAGGGTTTGGCTAAAGCAAAAGAGGCTGAGGGAAAGATTGGTAATTTAGCAGGACAATATTTTTTGAAGATGGTTTTTCCCTTGGGATTAATGACTCGACCTTGAACTAAGTTTTTATCTACTTTATCTTTTAAAGACCATAAAGTCTCATTATAGGTAAATTGGATTCTATGAGGAAATTAGCAAACATGGTAAAATTCCTCAAAAAGGCGAATGATCGAGCAATGATAGTGTTTACCTCTAGTTTTTTGATTTGGATCCTAAAAAAATGAAGGACAATATGTCAGCTTGGGAACACAATCAGCATAAGTAATCGATCGGTCTGCCCTGAAGTTTAACCATTATAAAAAAACTCCAAGGTGCATAACAAGTTGTTCTCGAAAGGAATGGGTTGAATCTTCATTCGACGTTTGGGTAAGCAGTCCTTCAAAAATTCTAAGAGAGCTACATTTGAAGTGGGAAAGTTTGTAGGTAGTGGTTCCTTGAGAATTGGGTGAGGCACTAATTGAGCCAAGCCAAATTGGCAGGAGTAGAGTTGTGGTTGGTAGGCGAAAAGTTGAACATCACCTATGAAGACCAGCCACTAAAATACCCTAAGACAGGAATTGACGCAGATGTCGAGCAACTAACTTTGTTCTCTTAGAGTTTACTGTGGACATCGAAGAAGCATCTAGGAAGGACCTTTGATGGGGGTTCGAACAAATGGGGCCAATTCTTTAGAAAAGAGATCGAAAGATAATAATTTCTTAAGATAAAGCTTGTAATTTGCCAAGTTAAAAAAAATCTCAGTGAGGCGAGAGGGTGAGTAATTAAGCACCTTCTAAGTCTAGATTTCTTTCATCAGAAACTGGTGTTAGGGTTGATTGAAAAATAGAGTTAAGCCATAACTGAATAAACCATGATGGTCCAGTCACACTGCTAATTGGTAAAGGCCTTTTTAAGATCAAGACCACCTCATTAATTGTTGAGTACACATGTGCCAATAGTAACTTAGCCAAGTTTACTTGAGAGGAACCAATGTGCAATAATTGAGTCAGGTTGAAATAAGCCATGGTCACTTGGATAGATTTTCTAAAGAAGAATTGGCTAGTTAGCCAATACAACAAGAACGCCATGTGCTCTTGGTCTAATACCATTGAACCTACTTCACCCTTGTGGTTCACGAGAAACCATTGGTATGATTTCATACTCCAATTTATCATTCCTCTATCAAGTTTGTCTTTGAAAACTCCAACTAAATATTTTTTTTCCAATGGCTTATGGTTCGTCATAGCAACAATATCAAGCAAAGTAGGAGAACTCGCCCATAGGCAGCTTGAGAGCATTCATTTTCAAATTCCATAAACCCCTAACTACAAAGATCATACTTGGGCTTGGAGAACTATGGTCTAATCTACTAAGTTGCAGAACATCATAAATACCTATTTTTCTCCAATGATCTCCATACTTGGACTCTATGCGAGTCATTCATTCCAGATATTAATCCTTTGTTTTTACTGGTGGGGAAGTGCAAAAGATTTTCTTCCCATAAAAAAAATCTAAGTGGATTTCTTCATCAGAAATAACCACGACCTTATCTTTAGGTGAAGGAAAGAAGGCTAAAATCCTTTCGAGGTTCTTGCAGATAGGACCTAAAGGCATGAGAATGATAAGAGATAACGAAAGGAATTAATACATGTGTTTCAAGAAGATGCCTTGACTCTTCTCTGAACTAGGGTAAAAGAGCAAATTCTACACCATTTGTCATCACTCTTTCAGATACTGCTACCGCTGGTACAGGGGTTCCTTGTTGGGTGGAACTTGCAAAACCCACCATTGTTATCAGCAGAAGATGAGATTTGTCAATAAAAGAAGGCTTCTTTGAAAGAAAGGTAATATTCAAGAATGAAGGAATGAGAGTTTTTAGAAAAGAGGTTAGGAAAGGAGAGCAGAAATGGCACTGGCGTTACTAGAAGAAACTGAAGAGGGAATCCAAAGAAGACAATAGGTTGCTTGGAGAAGATGATGAATAGTAAAGAGAAGTATGAGGGAGAGCGGGAATGGAGAGAAGGTAAAAATTTATGAATAGTAGTAAAAAAGGCTATTTTTACTAACAAGTTGGTGACAATGGGGCGACGTGACAGGAATCCTTGCTCATAATTGGTAGGTTCGAGGATATAAAAGTTTATTTGGATACATAAAAAGACTTAAATGTCCTTACAAGAAGTTGAAAAGATTTCTTAGAAAAAAAGAAGATTTCGCTAAGTATAAAGAACCAAAACATTCACATTCTCAGAAGATCAGGTCGAGATGTGAACATTTTGGGGGCATCTATTCTATTGAAGAAAATAATTTTAAGCAAATATAGATTTTTTTACCATTTATGATGGATCTCGAGATGTTGCAAATTGGGCTAAGGGAGATGATGATTAATGAGGACACAGAAAGTTAAGTTTATCGTAGTCAACAAAATATAGTATTTAAGGGAGACACTAAATTAGGAGGAATCTTGAGATCGTAAAGGGAGTAAAGTCTGACTTCTTAGGGGCTCGATCTCGAGAATGCGAATAAGAGGATTATGTGCTAAGGGAGACAACTAGAGCGAGCTAAGTTAAAACTTTGCTTGAGGATAAGACACTAAAGACAAATTGTTGGATGCTAATATGACTCATGGAAAAATATCGAGACTTGAAGTTTGAGGTGTCTCAAAAATCTAGGATGTATGAGAGTTGAGAAACTGCAAAGAGATCGAAGGATTAAGAAGGAAACAAGATAAAAGGAAGTCAAAGATTGGATATTACTATCTCTTAGGGTAGTTACTAGGAGGTTTTCAGTGGTTTATTTCTATTGGGGAATCAAACATTGTTTTATTTCAAAATTTAGGGACAAGTGTTTGTTGTAGAATTCTCTATAAATATCCTTCACTCACACCAAAATCAGGATTGAAACATTCACACAAAATATTGTAAACTTAAGACACTTAGGCATGGTAATGAGTGAAGGGATTAAGATGTATGTTCTTAACCACTTTAAGGGTAGTTCATTCTGCAAATTTCCTTTATTATTATTCTTTTACATTTATGCATTTATTACTTTCATTAGTGCTAGAACTTTCAAGTTTTCTCTTTAAGTTTTACATCGCATTTAATTTACTTTATTGCATATTTAATTGCTTTCAAAATAATCTTTCATGAACAACTTTAAGTACATACTGATTGAGATTACTTTTCTTTTAATATGGACTTAAATGAACAAAATCATATTTTTATCAAATTTCACATGTTGTAAGTTAACATTGCATGATTTATTGTAAACCAATTTGACTAAAAAGAATTCACATATGTGTACACCCTTTTATCCTAAAAGTTTATCAAATAAATATAAATTTGTTTGATTTTTAGAGTTAAAAGTGATAATTTTTTTATTTCAGATATTTATTTTTATCACAAACGAATTTTACAAGAAACACATAAGTATCCAATTAATGGTCTGTGACAAATCTTTTAAGCTAGTAACTAATTGCTCCATTATAATTTAGGCCGGCAACAAAAATATTTTAATGGAAGCTAGCGCTTAATATGTAAAATCAAGAGAGTGAAAATATTAGGTTTAATTCATTTCTGAGTTCTTGATTTTTTTATCAAAACTTTAATTAGGTCCTTAATTAACTCAAATATTTTTTTAATTAAATCTTCTATTAAAAAATAATTTCATGAACTAATTAAAAATGAAAAATAATTCAAGGACCTAGCTAATTTAAAATTATGAACTTCTGTAGAGTATTTTCACCTAAGCAAGGCAATATTCTTATTTTTTGTAGTTCTAAACTCAATATTCTTAAGTTATAAACCGAAATATTTTTAATTAGGGATCAAATTATAAATTCAAGAGTCCAAGTTTTTTGAAAGAAAAGTTCAGAAAATTAAACATTTAATAAAGGTCACAGCTTCGTAGAATAATTAAACCAAAACATGTAGTAAATTTTATTATTTCGTATTTAACACTATTACTATATAAACCAATCAAGTTCTGGATATATGGAGGAAATTTAATTTAATTAAAGTGAATATTTAACTATATAAAGGGAAACACAGGGTACGTTGGATAATTGTTAGTCAGGATTAAATTCAGCAAGATATATTGCATTATTTGTAAGAGAGTTTAATTGGTATATATTGTTAATGTAAAAGATTTTTACATTAACAGTCAATCATAATTTTTTATTTATGTAACTTTTAAAGCATTAATTAGTAAAAGCAATAAACTTATGATGAATGAATGGTTGTAATTTAACATCAATATAAAAATCTTTTCACTGAAAATGTATACCAATTAAACTTCATTTTTAACTTACGATAACATTTCTTTTTTTAATTTTTGTGTTAACCATGTATGTTAGCTTGTTAGGGGAGTTCATGCATTTTGTAGCCTTTTTGTTTTGGTTGTTCCACCTTGTTTATGAACACATAAACTTGTATTTGGTCACCGATTGTTAACGAAATGTTACGAGCATGCTCTAATAATAACAAAAGAATACTTTTAAGATATGTATTTCCGTGTGGTCCCTGTGGTTAACTTAAATAGCAATTTAATGTGTATATAGCATATTGCGTTTAATTTAGAATAACTTACATCCTTAAATTTTTTTTTTATATACAAATGTTACTTTATGTGTTAGTAGAAATATTTAAATTTATGATATTTCTTTTTTCTTTTTATCATAAGTATACTTTGCTATTAAATTAACTTTATAATTCCTATCCTTAAATAATTTTAATAGGTTAGAATCAATTATAATATAATTTCAATTATATTCGAGGTAGAAATTCCTAGTTTTTTTTATTCAGGAAAGTTCCTAGTTAATCTCTTTAGAGAATTATTTTCAATATCAATAAATAATGTTATATGAAAATTAAATAAGAGAACCAAATATATTATATTAATTTAGAGTTTATTAAGATGAGCTAAATCAATGTTAAATTGGTTGACCCTTCTCACAATTAACAGATACCTCAATAGTCATATTCTTTTAATATCACATTAGTAATCTTTAGATTTGAAACGTTATAATTAATACGCGATATACATTGCCATATAAACTAAGCATTTCTTTAACTCAATATACAAGTTACCCACTTAAAAGATTGCATCAACAGGTTATATATATATATACTCCATCTATCTTAAAACTATAGTTATGTTAACATTAAGTTTATTCTAATACTATAATTGTTTTACAAATTTAATATTATATTTATGTTTTTTTTAATTATATTTTTACTTACACTCAATGTTATTAGACTCAGTTTGGCGGTTGACTTGACCGAGTTAGGAGTCATGAAGTTAAAAATCAATTCAAGAGGTCAAGAGTTAACTGCATAACTTGGTTCACATTAAAAAATATAAAATAATTTATAATTTATATAATTTTATACTTAAAAATCATAACAAATAAACAAAATTATAAAAACAATCTAAAAATTTTTAACATTATTATTAAAATTTAAATACATATCCATTTAAGTACATGTTTAGTAAATATAATATATATATATAAAAATATATATATATATATATATATGAGAAAGCTATCTTAAATAGTATACACTCACAATGTACGTTCAATGACAATTCTTTTCAAAATATTAATTAATAAACTAAATAAACTTACTATAAATGAAGAGTTATGATTAATTATCTATGTAAAACTTTTTATATTAAAAATGCATATTAATTAAATTCTCTCTTTTTATATATATATATTCGTTCTAGTGTTATTAAAGACACAAACTAGCATAGTAGTAAAGCATATTAAGGATCATGGGTAAGTCCCATGTAAATCAATGCCTTTTTAGCACCACCAAGTGTGCAACAACTGCAACCGCGCATGGTCTTGGAAAAAGAAGTAAAATTGGAAAAGTGAGTGTGTAAGTAAAACATTGATCCATTATTATGCTCGGATTGGACATGTGAACAATTTTCCCGGGTCGGTCTGAATGAGTTTTTAGCTTACATTTACTAATGAATTAAAACCGAGTGAGTTTTGAGCTTACATTTACTAATGAATTAAATTAAAATTGAAAAGTACGACCAGTCATCAATAACGTTGATAATTAATGGTGATTTCAACAATTAATACAAAGTTTAGAATATTTTAGTCTAGAAATATATTAATTAATTCTTTTTACTTGGTTGATCTCTTTTTCTTGCTCTTGAAGTGTCGATCTCTAACAGAGAATATATTTGGATATACCTATGAAGATGGGTTCTCACATTCAAGTCTATGCAAGTATAAATGTTATGAGTGAGAAAAAGAATAAACTTAAACCATGTGGAGGTATCTTTTTATAGCAAAAGAGGAGTAGAGCAATAGTTATGGACATAATCAAGGAGATCAAATACTTCCCTTTACAAGAAATTCTAATATCGTTCACAAACTTAATACATTCTTTTACATATAAAATTATACTAAAAACACAAAAATTTACAAACAACAAAAATCATATACTGAACAACTCGCTCAATGAGACATGTCGTCCAATAAAGAACTAAGACAACTCGCCCAACAGTAGGTGTAGCTAGCGAGAGGTCTTAACAATGATTTTCTAAAAAAGGAGTCTCGCTCAGTAAGACGTGTCGCTAAGCGAAAAAGTTACCAAAAAGTACTTTGCGCCGAGCGAGATATATTGCTCGGTGCGAAGTCATAAAACTGCTTGTATAGAAGCAACTTTGGACTTAGCAAGACTTGTTATCCAGCAAGATCATGCAAACTGCATAATCCTCTACAATTCAACTAATCCAGTCTAAAGTTCTAATTATATTCTAATAGGTTATCCTTCAAACTTATCCATACAAAATACACTGTAGAATGTCTAGTTTCATACTATAATTACATAATAAAGTCTATCAAAATTCTATTATCTTACAATAATACTACACATATTAGAGGTTTCAAACTTCACAATCACTTTATGTTAAACACATACACCAAAATTCATATATCCTATAGCATAAAAAAACTAGGTTGACACTGCCAAGACAGGCCTTCTTTAACTTTGTTGACTTTGTTCTCCTACCTCTTCACTGTTATCTGCTCTTGTACAAAGCACTGTTATCACAGTCATAAAAATAACACATGCAAGCAAGGGTAAACTCAGAATAACATAAAATACTTTAAGTATGAAAAACAAGTTAAATTAATATAACATTCATTCGACAAGTCTATATGACTTATTTGATAACCAGTTGAAGTTTGAGTATACTCATCTAATACTTAACTGATGTCTAGTTTACCTGACCCAAATCTCATATCTAGTTGCTATATGAGTATATCCTGTGATGTATCCATTGCCCGAAATAGGGCTGAACACCAATGTATCATCACCCAAAATAGGTTCATGACACATGATCACCTAAAAAAGGACCTTAGCATCATGATCACTTAGACATATCTACATTCCTAATCCAATGTACCATGTCAAGGACTTTTTTGCCTTCTCATAACGACCCACATCACAATTTATCAACAATCATTTCAATCATTCACCAATTTCCAAAACAGGCATAAGCTTAACACATTATCATTTATCCAACAAACCATCAAATCAACACATCATTTTCACATAGCACTCCAATGAAGATCAAAATCTCAAGAACTCAAGAAATTTACATCATAACCACCAAATAAAAGTTTGCCTAAATTTAAAGATAAGAATCGAGTTCCCTTTACGTATTTCTCTCTTAAAAGTCAATTTTGGTAAGAAAAGAAAATTCAATCATAGGAATCGCTCAAAACCTATAAAAAAATCCCAGAACCAAAAATGAATCTAATAAAATGGGATTTTAAAGGGAATTTTCCGTTAATGGGAATGACTGAACCAAAAAATATCCAAAGAATTAGGATCAGACATAACTACACTTGAAATCAAGAACAATGGAAGAGACTTGGAAGAGAAAGAAGGAACGAAAAGACAAATTAAGGAAGAAAGGGAAGAGGAAGAAAGAAAAGGAAAAAAAGAGAATCAGAGTTATGTTTGAAAATTCCAACTCGCTAATTGGAACATCTACTCACAATTAGATTTCTTAATCAACCCCATTGAATAGGGTCTCCCACTCAACAACCTTGCCTTAGTGAACAATCTCTCACACCCCCTCCTTCAACAACCATAAAGCTGAATGGACTAGACTGTGGGTTGACCTATATTTTATTTGGGCTGCATATTTTAAAGTTCAATCTGATCCTATATTGGGTCACTCGGGCAAAACAAGTCTTTTGTTAAAAAAATCAAAATTCAAATTTTTATTAAAAATAAAACTTATTTTATAATGTTAGCCTAAAATAACATCAAAATATATGTATATGTATATTTTAATTTAATATACATTTTAAAATAACATAACTTTCCTTTGTTAAAAATATATTATTAAATAACATCAAACATACTTTTATATGTATATTAATAATATATATAAATTGACTTCACATCAAATATATTTTTATGTTTATATTTTTATTTAATATTTAACAGTATATTATATATATATATATTATTAATATGTATCTTTAAATTTTATGTATTTATATTTATATTCGGTCAAAGTGCATTATATAGTCGAGGCAAATGGACTGGGACAAAAAAACTCACTTATATTTGGACCTCCTTTTTTAGAGTTTAGGGTTTAGGCCCATTTTGTAGGTCCACAGGTTGACATAGTGGGTTAGACCCATTTTGACAGTTTTGAACAACCTCCACCTCAACTGTAATTTCCCTCCTTCCGTCCACTCATCCTAGTTCACGTGCATTATCCAAAATAATATTTTTTGTTTACATTTTGGATAAGTTGATCTGTAACATATAATTTACGCCTTCTAGATTATGTTCCAAAATATTAAAAATGGAATAATTATTTTTCACATTCAAATTAGTTAATCTAGAACATATAATTAATATTTTCTAAATCAACTTACTAATAAAATATTAAAAGTGTGTTCCAAATCAAATTTTCCAAAATATTAAAAAAGAAATTTGCTTTACATTTTAGATGAATTATTCCAAAACATACTTATATTTTCCTCGCTTAATTAAAAAGTAAGGTAATTTTATCCAAATGATAAAAAGACAATGTTAAAAATCTCAATATTATAATAGCCACTGATAGAAAAGTGGTAGGTACAAAAGAAAATCTTTTTTCACACTATAACTTTTAGCTGTACGCCAGGAGTAAAAAAAGTAATTAAGAATTGGGGACTACCATTTACCAATTATTTGCTTTAATAATAATGTACTACCATCAAGTTGCTCCTTTTCAACTTGTCTAATCAACAATAATTTATTTCTTATAAAAGTAGAAACATTCTATCACCATTTTAAACACGATAACCAAAGCAACCCTGAAATACCGGAATTGAATAACTTCATGTTGCATGCATTTCAGTGTAACTGGAGGCAGATACAATTTAAAGGATTTTTTCGTCACATGCAGCAATCTCCTTCATTTTAGCGGAAATGGGTTCAGGGAATTTATTGCCCTGTGACTTTCATTGTCTCTAAACTATTCCGAGATGTTTTAATAATAATAAAAAAAACAATTATATATTTTCATCAGGTGTAGTCATGACTTATTTTTTATTTTATGTTAGAAGTTTTTATTTAAAAAAATATTTATTTTATTTAAATTTGTATAATCCGGACCACTTGATTAGTATTATATAAAAATATAATTTATTTTATTTTGTCGATCAATAACCATTAATGATAATAAAGTTATTCGATTATTAACAGTTATTTAATTATATATAAAAATATGATTAATTATGTTTTATAAGTGGTTAATAGTGTTATAAAATAATTGTAATAATTAATTACATACAAAATAAACGTAATCATCTTAATCCACACACGTAGTTCATCGGACGGAGGTTGGATGGATATAATATTCTAGGTGTATGAATATGACTCCCATATTTTATTATAAGCTAAATTATAATTTTATTCTTTCCCCTTCTAGCTATTCTGTTCTTTTATTTTTTTAGTACTTTTAGTCTTTATTTTAAAAATGTTATTTTAGAATTGTCTGTTAAATTGCTTTCATTCTGTGAATAAAACTAACATTGATTAATTAATTAGTATTAGTTTGATGATAGAATTGAATTAAATAATTTATTTACTAGACTAATGAAGTTATATGTTTGAAAAATAAATAACAAAAACGAATATTTTTAAATATTATTTAGGAAATGCATTGTTAAATCCAATCATATGACTAAATTAATATCAATTAATTAAGGCACAAGATTAAAATCTTTAAATGCCGAAAGGAATAAGTTGAAGGGGCATGTGCAGAAGACAATTTGTTACGTAGGAAAAACATAAAATGCTGAAAGGAAAATTGAAAGCGTGAACAAGGAGATGTTTGGTGACATTGGCAAGAAGATAATAGAGGCAAAGACTAGAATTTATGAGTTGGATGTGAAGGAAGAAGTAAAAGGTTTTGAGGTGGATGATGTCGTAAGATATAAACAACTAATGGGTAATTTAAAGAGGTGGATATGAAGGAAGTGTTCTTTACCTAGCCAAAAGTACAGAAAACAATGACTAAGAAAAGGTGATACCAATACTAAATTTATTTCATCGATCTATTGTGAAAAAGCGGCGGGGAAATGAAATTTTGAGTCTTAATGTTGAGGGCGAGAATATAACAGAGAGAATATAACAAAGGTGAGAAAATTAAAAGAGAAGGTGAAAATGCATTTTGAAAATCATTTTCAAGAGAAGGTTCAATGCAGATCAAATATGGGGAATTTGCAGTTTAAGACATTGAGTAGGGAGGCACGATGACCCTTGAAAGGCTTTTTTTTAGGAGGAGATGAGATATGTTTGGAAATGTGATAGTAATAAGAGTCTGGGACTAGATGGATTTAATTTTCGATTCATATAGGAGTTCTGGCAAGTGCTAAAGGAAGATTTTATAGTTATGTTTGAAGATTATACTCTAATAGCAAATTAGTGAAATGGTGGAATAACTCGTTTATAGATCTTTTGCCAAAGAAGCCCAATCCCCAACATTTAGGTGATTATAGGCCCATATCTCTTGTGGGTTGTATGTACCAGGTGATTACTAAGGTCTTGACTATTACAATAAAAGAGACAATGCCTAGTATTATTTTTGAGATGCAATCGGCCTTTGTGGGTGGGCATCAAATCTTAGATGACATTTTAATTGTTAATGAGGTAGTGGAGGATGCGAGAAGGAAGAGGAAAAGTATGGTGGGTTTAAGGTTGATTTTGAAAAGGCTTATAATTTAGTTTGTTGGCATTATCTCTAGAATATTATGGAGAAGATGCAGTTTAGAGCTTAATAGATGAGTTGGGTTAAGGAATGTGTGAGTTCAACAAGAATGTTTGTTGTGACACCCTTCTATTCCCAAACACTTTATTGTTTAATTATAAAATAATATAAAAATTTATTCATTTAAATCTTAGACTTGACATTTAGGTAAAAACATTCTAATCACTGAATATACACTTATTTTCCAAAACAATGATATAACAAAATGTACACATATAAGTAAACACGTTAGACTTAAAAAATTATTTTTACAAGATTCTCAATTAATACAACTATAATGAAACTTTAAATGATTCATATATGTGACGAAAAACTATTAATTTATCCTCTCTTACTCAATGTCACACCTAATTAGAGTAGCATAACAGAAAGAGATAAAGAATAGTTGAAGCTTCATCACCATAATATCATCAAAATCTTGCTCACTTAAAAGTGGCATTCAACTCAAATAAAATGCAACAAGCAGCAATTGGTGAGAATACGTTTCATGCATGTTAAGACACATAAAAAGAGAATGAGTAGTCAACTAAAGTACAACCAATAAACATATAAAGAGAATGAGTAGTCAACTAAAGTACAACCAATAAACATATAAAGAGAATGAGTAGTCAATTTTTCACAATGAATAATGAAATTGAGTTGCAAAATTTGTACAAGATAGAAATTATATTTTTGTGCTTTTTGATTTTTGATAATATAAAAGAATAAGGAGTGTGAATTAATGTTATATTACGTGTAATCACTCGTTATTACCTAAGATTCATTTATCAAATTTTGGAATCATAAATGTTTCTCTATCCTAATTACTCAGTAACAGAGAACTAAATTATTGAAATTTACTCCTAATTCCTTAGTAAGAATAATCTCAATAATTTGATTTACATATAGAACAATTTTTCTTATTCAGACATATAATTCTTACCTTATTCCTAAGTGTAGTTATTATATGATGGATTCCCTATGTTCTTTAATTTCACGAAAGTTTTTTGATATAAGAAATTAAACAGATCACATTATAAGTTAATCAAACAGATAATGAACATTAAGTATAAGAAGAATTAGAAAGAGATAAATAAAACTTAGAAAAAGTAAGAGAGTTATACAATAATATCTAGTATTTTAGCTCTTGATAGCAACCTAACCATTTTTGCATAAGTGGAACTTTACAAAAGAAAGAAACAAGAAAAGCAAAAAGAAGTATTTTTTCAACAGAATGGATTGATTTCTTCTAAGACTCTTTGTTGTTTTCATAAAGCAACTTTGATGTCGTTGCTCAGCGAGATTCCTTCACTAAACGAGTATCCTTTATCGCCATTGCCTCGCTAAGCGAGTTGTGCTCGCTTAGCAAATTGTCTTTTTCTGCCATAGCTTTACTGAGTGCTTGCTTAGCGATCTCTCAGTATAATTCAACTTCTTTTTGGTCCTTTGCTTAGCAACGGTGGCTAGCTAAGCGAATTTTGGACTTTGTAAGTGTATTTCGCTTAGCGAGTGCTAGTGGCTTAGTGAGTAGTCTTGGTCTTTCTTGCTGTCTTTTGAAATTTTATCTAAAATTCTCATAGAAACAGTGTTGAATGTTGTTTGTTAATACAAAAACAAGATATTCCAAAAAATCTTGATTACTTCCAAATATTTACACAAAAGTGGGACAATACACATTAAATTTCATGGAAAAAATCAATAATTGTGAATTTTTCCTTAGACTATTTTACTACATTTCATAACTATTATTAATTTCTAGACAAAAGTAATATTTATTTTAGTTGGTCAGAAACAGTCTTTTAATTTTATCTACTACCTAATCTACCCTTTATCTTTCCTTAAATAAGCATTGAAGTGTATTTATTTTGTGTAGTTAATATTTCCAAACACATAATTGAATAAGCATTGAAGTCTATTTATCAATGTTACCAAACATGCTATTTACTTTGGTGGGTTTGACAAATTTGCATGAAAAACACCTATTGAATTAGCGAGTTAGGAATCTGCTCATCTAAGTATGCTTAACATGCTAATTGGTTTTTTTTGTTTGACTTTTTACCGATCAAACTACATCATTTTTATAATATTTGAGTTGAGCATTCCATTTTTATAAATATTCAAATAAACACAACCCTCTATTTTTCGTTTAGCTGTAATACATTATAATACAAAGAATAAAACATATTATATTTGGATACTCAAGAAGTGTATATATAAGTATAACACCCAAAAATTAAAAGGAAAACAAAAGAGATAAGTGATTAATTAATATATTTGTTAATGTGACGTGATAATTAAGAGAAAAGATATAGAAAGAATTAATATAAATAAGAAGTTTTGACAGAAGTTAGAATAAGTTTTGTTGTTGGCTTGATAAAAAATTACTAAGTTTGAGGTTCATAAATGTAGCTTGAATCACAAGTTGGTGCATCCACAATTTCATCTGGCAACACATTGTATGCAGGTATTGTTGGAAATAATAGTGGATTGGTATTAATCAATTATATTTTATCATTATCTAGCAATTTAAGATATGGTGATAATCATATCTTATAATATCTTTATGATTATTTGAATGAGATTATATTAAGATTGACTCTGTGATGGGTTGAGTCAATCATAAAAAGCCCATTTGAGGGGTCTCTGCCTACTCTGGGGGATTATAAATTTGTCATCCCATTAAGCAAATTACAACAACAATATACATTCTCTAAAATAATCCCCTAGAAAGTAGGTAGTAAAACCCTCAAGAGTTCTTATTGAAATCATATCTCTACAATAATCATTCATAGGATTTTTGTTTTTGAAGATTCAATTCAATATATATGAGGTACACAGGTTCTCTTTCCTCTACTTTTTATATTTAATTCTCTATAAATACTATAATCTTGTATCTCTATTGATTTAAGATTTCCTTTTATTTCCATCAATTGGTATCAGAGTCAAATTAGATACATATTATGGTTGTTTTCTATTAGAGAATTATGGTTGTTTTCTATTAGAAAATTAAATTTGAATTAAAGATTTTTTGTGTTATTAGTGAAATTTTATAATATAGTTCACTATTATCTTTTTAAAAAAAAATGAGGGTTTACGCTACTTGTTATTGTTAAAATAACATGTTAAAGTTTCATTCCCTTACTCTTACAGGGGTAAATTATATATTGAAACTTCTTTTTAAGTGTTATCCCTTTAAAACCTAGTTTTCTTTTAAATAATTATGGGGTAAATTGTTTTCAAAATTACTTAATGATTTTCCTTTTTTATGTTTGACCAATGTGAGTCATTTGTGTGGGCAACATAATATATTTGTGTTAATTTTACTTTGGAAAGTGTTAATGGGGTTGCATAGACTCATTTTTTTATACCCAAATTTTTGTGATTTGGTCAAGGGAGAACTTTGTCATTTTGATACGATCATGTATGATGATTCGTGTGTTAAATTCATTCTCAGAAGCATTGAATGTGGTTGCTAATTTTTTATATTCTTATTTTTTCACAAATACCATATTTATTTAATATTTTTATATTATTAGTATTTTTGAGTATAAAAAAAAATTGATTAATTCAAGATTAAATTAAAATTTTTTTTTACTGTTATAATCTTGAATTTTTGACCTATTTTCATTGTAATAATTCTTTACAGTATTTGGTAAAGATTCTCCAATTATACTGTATTCTCTTTAATATTGAATTATCATTTATAAATTGATTTTAGGTTATTTTATTAATTATGCACAATCTTAATTGTCCTTCTATTATGAGCATAATTTTCTTTATTAATTTGCATTATTATTACTTGTCTATCATGGGTATAATAATGTGAATTTTGTATGTTGGTCATATAATATATATGATTAATATTATGCAAATTTATTAGACAATATGCATAATTTCTTTTTTCATTTACATAATTATAATTTCACTCTTTTGGATGCATTTATGTGAATTTTGTGATATAATTATTTTTTTTATGGCATTGATGATAACTATACTCTATCGGTGTATTGTTATTAATGTAATTTGGTGTTATACAATATACTTTTCTTGGCTTATGTTAATGATTTTTTTATATCCTATCGGTATTAGGATTTTATTGACATAAGTTATAGTGCATTGTAATTTCTTTAGGGATTCTCTTTTAACTGAATTTTTAGAATTACATAATGTTTCCCTATTTTTGTAATGTTCAGTTTATTTTGCTCATTTGATCATGTTTAGTTATATTTATATGGAACCAAAATTTACACTCTCATTTTTTTTGTTCCATAATGACTTATAACTTTTAATTGGACATTTTTCCTTCAAAACAAAAAAAAATGTTGCATTTTTTGTGGTGCAAATTTTATATATATATATTGATAAAGAAATAGTTGAATTTTATTTAGCCCTCTGGGTATTTTTTTGTTATATCAAATTATTTTTTCTTTATCAAGTGGAAGGATTTTGTATATTAGAATTTTAATTAATATCTTATAAAATAAATTTTCGTGATATAAGATTTTTACCTTAAATGTCCAATTAATCATACATGTGCAAAAAAAAAAACAACAAAACAAATGTTCTTGATAAAAAAAAATTTTCTTATCACATTATTTGTGATCACATTTTTGGGATCTATATTAAGGATTTTATATTGGTCTCTTGTAAAATATTTTCTTGTATAAAAAACTCTCTATTGATTTGCAATATTAGTATGCAATTCTTGTAAGGACAATATAGGAATCCCAAATTTGAAGAGATTAATTTCTCCATACCATATTTTATAATATTGTTAATGGTATTCTTGTAAAAGCTAGAGGCTTTATTTTGGGATATATAAATAAGCCTATGTCCATTATAAATTGTGATGAGAGTTAGAGACTATTTATTATTATATCCTTAATATATGCAAGAATAAGTCTCATTCTTTCGCTGCGTGTAATCATGTTTTATTCTCAAGTGTGTGCAAATATTGCTTATTGTAGCACTTGATTTTTGTTTATGATTACTTGAAAACTTGCTTATGATCTCATATTCTACGTAAAATTATCAAGTGATCCATTTTCTCACTCATGTAATTATTTTTTCAAGATCCTCATAGGGGTCAATATTTTTGTAAAGATTGATTAATATGTGGTTAATTATGAAACCATTTGTGAGAATTATTTATTCTTATGGATGAATTTGCAGGTTTCATATTCTTGTTATTTTAACCACTTCTCTAATTAATCATTTGTTATTCTACTACTTTCTAATTCCTTAAGTAGAATAATAGTAAATTTTAATTCACTTTTATTATTATCTTATAAAGTCATCATCCCACTATCACTAGAACTTTTAATATTAGTGTACCTAATGATAATCCTAATATTTTTTGGTATATTAAGGATTAATGGAAATATATATAATCCTGTATTATCTCTCAAAACTTATATATTTTTTATTGTCATATAATCGTGTGCACATTTAATTATGATATGACATATTCTATAGGGCTTCTCTATTTATTTTGTCCTATTTTTATTGAGATACATAAAATCCATTGTATCTTTGTAGACATCTTTAACTGATGTTAAGGTCATTCTGTTGGGTACTGCACATCAATCCTTTTGGTATACAATTATGCATTGTGCATCTCTTTTACCCAAATTTCATATTTTAATTGATCAAAATTTTAGAAGTATATAATTTTGTATCATGTCTCGAGACTTATCTATCTGTATTGTCATATATTCTTGTGCACATTTAATTATGATATGACATACTTTATAGGACTTGACTATTTATTTTTGACCTATTTTAATTGAGATACATATAATTCATTGTATCTTAATAGACATCTTTAATGGATGTTAAGAGCATTTTGTTGGGCATTGCACATCAATTCTTTTGGTATGCAATTAAGTATTGTGCATTTCTTTACCCAAAATTTCACATTTTGTTGGGTCAAAATTCTATAAGTATATTGTAGATGCAATACTCCTATCGAGTATGATTTTCTACTTTGTAAAAAAGTGCTTATTATGATAGTACTCCTATTGAGTACAATTTTGCACTTTTGAAGTACTTATGAATTTTTTTTGTTTGGACCAATTATCTAAGTGTTTGCTCAATTGACATTTTGTGGCCACAATAATATGAGTATCATTTTATATAAACTAGGTGTCTATGTGGTTTTAGTAGAGAATTTATGGATTTCCTACTTATCTTTGGATTCTTACATAGTCACTCTTTTTTGAAACTCAGATTAGTTAAATGTCAAATATTATAGAGCATTTATGTAGCCTATATGTAATTACATATGTTATTAGGCTATGATGAATAATTAGATGCATGTAAATTATGCTTTCTCACCTATATAATTTTTCGGACTCAAGTAAAAAAAAATTATATTAATTAAATATATTTTTATTCACTGATCAAATACTTAACTTTGGAGTTTTATAACTCATATGATTTGGTTAAGTTTTGATGTCTTAGATCAGTGAGAGTCTGAAAACTCTCTTATGAGATATGTGTGAAGTAATATCATTTTAGTAACATATCTTTTAGCATTTTTGGATGCTTGAGACCATGTAGTATCATTTTATTGAACTACATTATTCTATATACTTTATGAGAAATATTTATGATATATATCCCTATCGGATATTATTTTGTAGCTCAAATTTCTCATTGTCTAATATAAGATTTGTCTATAATTGTCATTCTAGCTTAATGATTTGTCTTTGTATTATTGATTAATACCATCCAAGTGGGAGAATGTTGGAAATAATAGTGGATTGATATTAATCAATTATATTTTATCATTATCTGACAATTTAAGATATGATGATAATCATATCTTATAATATCTTTATGATTATTTGAATGAGATTATAGTTATAGTAAGATTGACTCTATGATGGGTTGAATCAATCATAAAAAGCCCATTTGAGGGGTCTCTGCCTACTCTGGGGGATTATAAATTTGTCATCCCATTAAGCAAATTACAACAACAATATACATTCTCTAAAATAATCCCCTAGAAAGTAGGTAGTAAAACCCTCAAGAGTTCTTATTGAACTCATATCTCTACAATAATCATTCATAGGGTTTTTGTTTTTGAAGATCAAGAACTTCAATTCAATATATATGAGGTACACAGGTTCTCTTTCCTCTACTTTTTATATTTAATTCTCTATACATACTATAATCTTGTATCTCTATTGATTTAAGGTTTCCTTTTATTTCCATCAGGTATGACATCCCATATGCTATCATCTCATATAATAAAAGAAAATTCATGGAGTCCAAAATCGAAGCATTTATGGAAGGATTGAGAATTAAGTGCCTAGTAACATTACTAGAACACCCCAAGACAAATGGCCTAGTTGAGGCAGCAAAGTCATCTTAACCAAACTGAAGAAAAGACTAGGAGCTACGAAGTAAATATTGGTGGAGGAGCTTTTGAGCATCCTGTGGGCATATCATTGTTCATTGCAGCTACTATGCATGAAACATCCAACAGACTTGTATTTGGTTTCGACGCGATGATACTAGTCAATGTCGAAGAAACCACCCTGTGGAGGACCTACTTTAATCAAGAGGTTAATGAGGTCCCATCCAATGGTTATTAACATTACGGTTAATCCGGGGTTCCCTACGACTTCCATTCCATTAGATTCAACGACTAAGAATCCCTCGTGTCACCTCGACGGTTAGTATGATAAGACTTGGCCTATGCATGGCATCCTCCTAGTGCACCTCTTTACCTACCTGTCAGGCACCCCTCAACTCGGTGCAATGAGATTGTTTTGTAATTCCAACGACTTCTTTCACCATCTTACAAGGTTTTCAAAACTAGATTGCTCATTAAATCGATAAAAGTATGAGTTTAGGTTCAAAGGTTCAACCAGATTTAATAAAATATTTTTTTATATTTATTTTTACTAATATAGTAATATAATAAACAAAAAATAAGATAGATATGATTTATAATACACAAATATAATATATTTTATTAAGTTTAATTATTGTTTCCTTTATAATATTACAAAGAGGTAAAGTTACACGTTGTCTAAAATGACCTTTTGAAAAATGTTTATATTCTAAATTATAATTAATATTTTGTAATTTGGAATTTTTTTTTAAATATTTTTTATTTCGCAATACCTTATTAAAATATCTTTCATTTGTGTACTAAAATTTTATAAATCACAAATTTTTATATTTTTTTCCTTTTAAAAAAATAAATAAAACAGACTAACCCTTGAACCGACCTATTTTGGTCGATTCACTGGTTTTTTATCGATTCTTGGCCGATTCCTAGCATGCCTAATTTTTTGAAAATAATAGTCTGGACATTGGTTTGGTTCCTGATTTAACTGATTGAACTGACTAATCCGGTTTGATTTTCACAGGTTGGACAATTTAAAATAAAGGAGGCTCAAGTACTATCTACAAAAGCCATCAAATCTCATACGTCATTCCACTAATCCACCCTACCCCATAAGATCATTCCAAGAACTTGGTATACATTCATAGGCGATATCATCTAGGCGAACTCGCATCCCACCATTCATTAACCGTCCACAATTATGTTTTCCTACTTAAATGCATTTATGGTAGCTGCCAAAGAACAACACTTATATAGGAATTCAACATATACAATTAAGAGAAATCAAGGAATCCATCAAAGACCCTTAAATGATCAAATAATTATATCTATTATATATGAAACACAAAAATGTACTATAAAAGTCAATTCTAATAAGATACATCTCATACTCATAGTTACTTGAACTCGGAGTCCAATTTACAATACTTCTAGCGACATATTCACTCGTAGACTTTCCAAAGAATGCAACATTCCTTCACTGGTAAGTTCAATTTATTTTTTAATATATTTATTTCTAAATCTAAAACTATTATATAATAAAAATTATTTGTCTAAAATAATGGATGACAAAAATATATTTTTGTATGTTATTCTTAAATTGAATAGGTTAATCAATATAAAATTTAAGATGAAATTTCAAAATGGATGGAAAATTTAGAATGAGAAAGTGATACTTTGAGAAATTGGGTTCTATTTTCTATTAAAGAAATACACGAGGAGTCAAAAAAGAAATTAAGAATATGGGATTACCAATTATTTGCTTTAATAATGTATTAACATAGTTGGTTTTTTTCAACTTTAGTTGTCTAATTAACAAGAAAATAAATTTTATAAAATTCAGAAAATTGAATCATCATTTTGAATATGAGAACCAAAACAACCCATGCAGGGTGTCTTAAATTAATGAAATACCGGAATTCAATAACAGCATACGTTGCAAGCTGCAAGGTGGATGAGCTTAACATTTAATAATATGAATGCTGGAAGACTGTTGCGTAATTTGCAATTGCAATTCGACTTAACATTTACGGTTTAGAATAAAATAGCCAAAGTATTGCTGCATTCAATAGGCTTTAGAAAATAAAGGTTCCTTCAAAGGTAAACAATTTTGGTTCGGAGAATACTGCTTAATAGATCTAGAACACAGGGATGAATTATACAAAAGGAGAATTTTAAATGATGACGCTGAACTGTCATCTTTTGCTGTCTAGAACTAGAATCATGCAAGCATCTATTATTTCAGTATCATTTTTCATAATGGGTGTGCCAGAAGTGCTATACTTAGTGGGGGTTTTAGAGTGTAATGTCTTTTGATGCTTCTGGCCATTTTTCTCCACACTAAGGAATGCTAGCTATAGCAGAATAAAAAGCAAAATATCTGTGTGCTGTGGGCACTTTGGACTCATAGGAATGATTGTGTGTTTAATAATAAATCTCAAGGATCATTACGAAATGGTGCTTATTGGCTGATACTCTATTGGCAATTCAAGTAAAGGAAATTTTGTTGAGCACGCATAGGTGATTGGGCTAAATCCATAGCGATTTTGTTGGGATGGCATACATTTTGTTGTGATCGGTATTGAGCGTCATTGTGGGATGTTGTTAATTGCTTGTTTTGCTAGGCACTTAATCTTGTCTAGGTATTTTAGGTACTGATTTTAGGCTCTGTAGCTATGATTGTGATGTTTTCTCTGCTAGTTTAATTATTATGTAATAGAACTATCATATTGGTACTACATTATGTTTTTTTTTTATATAAGCAAAAGAATTTTATTAATGAGTTATAAATAATACCATAGCATACTACAATTAAGAGTGCTACCTCATGGTTGGTTAATACTTGGCTATACACCAAGAATTAAACTATCATCAACAACCAAAACAAAATTATCAACAAGTCAAAAGTTATACATAAGTTAATCCATCACAGCAAATCCTAAGATATATATTGGACCCATTACACGACATTCACAAGTATAGCTACTATTGTTTTAATCACCCCAACAAAATTCATCTATAATCACTCCTTTTTATGCAGTTCTTTGGATTCAAGCACCATGCTGAGAAAGAGTATGAGAATGATACATCAAATGTATGTAACCAAGACCAAACATGATAGTGTATTAGATGCATGATTTTGTCTAACTCAAAGGTCTTCTCTCTAAATACATAGTTGTTTCTTTGATTCCAATAATACCACACAATAGTTATCCATATTACCTTCCATCTTTGCCTACTATTGCTCCTCAAGTCTCATCCTATGTGTTGTTTGAAGTTGATTCCAGCTTCTTGATATAGTATTGGGAGTACTCCTAGCCAGCCATAACATATTTGTCAAATTTGTGACGCAAACATGCAGTTAAAAAACAAATGAGCTATATTTTCTTCGCATGATTCACAGAATGGGCATTGCATATTGCTTCCATTCGTCATGGCATTATGCTTCTAAAGGTTGCCCTTAGTTGGTAGTCTGTTCAGCATAAGTCTCCAGGTAAATATGAGTGCTTTTTGTGGTACTTTAAAGGTCCGTAGTAGCTTCATCTCCTCCATTTCATTTCCTCTTCCTTTTTCCCTTTGTTGTAGTGCAAGGTAAGTAGATTTGTGTTGTATAAAGTATCTTGAAACCTTTGTACTAAATTAATTTTTTATTGAAATCATTGTCTCCTCAACCTAAGGTTCCTCTCCCAACAACCCTCTCTACCCATTCACCCAGATCCTTGATCAAATCTGTCTACTGAATAATAATTTAGCTAAAGAACAATATTAATTTAATTATGATAAAGATAAAATAATGAAGAAATAAGAAAAACAAAGCTTAAAAAAAGAGATATGCAATTTCTAAGAAATTAATTTAATATTTTGTGAAATTAATTTAAAATTACTTTTAATATGTTATAAATAAAATATAAAAATATTAAAAAAATAAATAAAGATAAAAATAAAAATAATGAATAAATTCAAAAATAAGAAAATAAATTTAAAAAGGAAAAAACATAAAATAAAATTTAAAATAAATATAAATAAATAACATGGTAAGTAAAAAATTATAAGAATAAGAAAGTAACATAAAAATAAATGAAAAAAATAAAAAAGATGAAAACTAAAATAAATTAAATGATAAAAATAAAAATTCACAAAATATTATGTTTATAAAATGTTCTTTCGTGAATGATGTTATCTCTCTTAAAATTAAAAGGAAAAAATAAATTAAGAACAAAAATAAATATTAGAAAGAGAAAAAGATGACAAATGTAAAAACTAGAGAAAGGGTAGATAAGTAATTCTTTATGCCAGAGAAAAAAAATAAAAATGGAAATTATAATAATATAAAATTAAAGAAAAATAATTAATAAAATAATTACAGTATAATACAAAATAATCAAGAAAATAAGAGAAATAAAAATTAGTAAGAAAAAATAGTGATGAAATCTATAAAAAAAATTCAATATATTGTTAAATTAATTCAATTTTTTTTTCATATGCTAAATATATGAATAATTATTTAATATGTTATAAATAAAATATAAATATCTTGCAAAATAACAAACAAACGTAGAAAGAAAGACAATGAATAAATTAATAATAAGAAAATAAACTTAAAAAAAGGAAAAAAGCATAAAATAAAATTTAACATTATATTGTAAAATATTAAAATATATTAGATAAGCTTATTTATAAAAATTTAAAATTAAAATAAAATAAATAATATGGTAAATATTAAATTATAAGACTAATAAAGTAACATAAAATAAATGAAAAAAATAAGAATGTTGAAACTAAAATAAGTTAAAAGATAGAAAGAGGAAATCACAAGATACTATGTTTATACCACTTTTCCTTGTGAATAATACTATATTTCTTAAAATTAAAACAAAAATAATAAATTAAGAATAGAAAGAAATATTATAAAAACAAGAAAAAGAGATAGATTTAAAAAATAGAGAAAGACCACATAAATAACTTTATATGCCTAGCGAAATAAAAGAAAAAATAATGAAGAAAATAAGTAAAATAAAACTTAAAAAGAGAAAAGAGAGATGAAATTTCTAAGAAATTAATTCAATATTTGTTAAATTAATTTAAAATTATTTTTAATATACTAAATATATTATTAATTATTTTTAATATGTTATAAATAAAATATAAAAATATTGCAAATAATGAACAAAGATAAAAAGAAAAAAAAGAATAAATAAGAAAATATACTTTAAAAAGGAAAAATATAAAATAAAATTTAAAATGATGTTGTAAATATTAAAATATATTACACAAGCTTATTTATAAAAAGTTAAAATTGAAACAAAATAAAGAACATGGTAAATATAAAATTATAAGAATAATAAAGTAAAATGAAAAAATAAATGAAGAAAATAAAACTAAAATAAATGAAAATATAAAAATAAAAAATCACAACATACTATATTTATACTATTTTTTCTTGTGAATGATACTATTTTTCTTAAAATAAAAAGAAAAAAGAATGAATTAAGAATGAAAAGAAAATGTTATAAAGACAAAAAAATGACAGATATAAAAAATAGAGAAAGGGCACATAAGTAATTTTATATGTCTATTGAAATAAAATAATAAAATACAATAAATAAAATAATATAAAAATGGAAATGAAAAACAATATAACATAAAAAGAAAAATAATTACAATAAAAGAAAAAATAATGAAAAAAATAGGAAAAGTAAAACATAAAAAGAAAAAAGAGAGATGAAATTCTGTTAAATTAATTTTTTTTTTTGTATGCTGCAGATATCATTAATTATTTTTAATGTGTTATAAATAAAATATAAAAATATTAAAAACAAAAGAAAAACAATGAATAATTAATATGAAAATAAACTTAAAAAGGAAAAAACATAAAATAAAAATTCAAATTATATTGAAAAATATTAAAATATATTACACAAGCTTATATATAGCAATTTAAAATTAAAATAAAATAAATAACATGGTAAATATAAAATTATAAGAATAATAAAGTAATATAAAAATAAAAATAAATTTAAGAAAATAAAAATTGGAAAACTAAAATAAATTAAAATATAAAAATAAAAAATCACAAGATACTATGTTTATACTATATTCTATTGTGAATGATACTATGTTTCTTAGAAATTAAAGAAAAAGAAATAAATTAAGAATGAAAAGAAATATTAGAAAGACAAAAGAAAAAGACACATGTAAAAAATAAGGAAAGAGCACATAAGTAATTTTATATGCTAGATAAATAAAAGAATAAAATATAATAAATAAAATGACATAAAAATCAAAATGAAAAATAATATAACATATAAAGAATATAATTAATAAAATAATTACAATAAAAAAGAAAGAATAATGAAGAAAGTAAGAAAAATAAAACTTAAGAAAAAAGTGAGATGAAATTCCTAATAATTTAATTCGATATATTTTGTGAAATAAATTTAAAATTATTTTTCATATGCTAAATATATTAATAGTTATTTTTAATATCTTATAAATAAAATATAAAAATATTGTAAAAATAATAAATAAAGATAAAAAGAAAATGATGAATAAATTAATAAATAAGAAATAAGCTTAAAAATGAAAGAAACATAAAATAAAATTTAAAATTATTATGTAAAATATTAAAATATGTTACATAAGCTTATTTATACAAATTTAAAATCAAAAGGAAATAAATAACATGCGAAATATAAAATTATAGGAATAATATAATGACACAAAATAAAAATAAATTAATAAAAAGAAAGTTGAAAAATAAAATAAATTAAAAGATAAAAATAAAATAAATAATAAAGAAAAATTGAAAAAAAGAAAGGAAAAAGTAATTAAAAATAAGAGAAAATTGACAAAATAAAATTTAAAATTATGTTGTAAAACATTAAAATATATTTAATAAAATGATTTTATATGCTAGATGAATAAAAGAATAAAATACAATAAATAAAATAACATAAAAATGAAAATGAAAAAATAATTAATAAAATAATTAAAATAAAAAAAAATAATAATGAATAAAATAAGAAAAATAAAACTTAAGAATAAAGAGAGATGAAATTCCTAATAAATTAGTTCAATATATTTTGTGAAATTAATTTAAAATTATTTGTCATATGCTAAATATATTAATAATTATTTTTAATATCTTATAAATAAAATATAAAAATATTGTAAACTAATAAAGAAAGATAAAAAGAAAATAATGAATAAATTCAGAAATAAGAAATAAAATTAAATATGAAAAAACATAAAATAAAATTTAAAATTATTATGTAAAATATTAAAATATGTTACATAAGCTTACTTTATACAAATTTAAAATGAAAAGGAAATAAATAACATGCGAAATATAAAATTATAGGAATAATATAGTGACACAAAATAAAAATAAATGAATAAAAGGAAAGTTGAAAACTAAAATAAATTAAAAGATAAAAATATGAAATAAATAAGAAATAAAAATTGAAAAAAAGAAAGGAAAAAGTAATTAAAAATAAAAATGAATTGATATAATAAAATTTAAAATTATGTTGTAAAACATTAAAAGATATTTAATAAAATGATTTTTAGCATATCTAATATATATAAAATTTTAAAATTATTTTATAAATATTATAATATATTTAATAAATTGAAATTGTAAATAAAAACAGAAGAAGAAAACAAAAATAAATTACAAGAAAAATAAATAACATATTAAATGTAAGAATATTAAAATATAAAAACATAAGAAGAAAACAAAAAGAAATTAAAAGAAAAATAAATAAGATATCAAATGTAAGAATATTAAAATAATAATAAAAGATGGACACATGTAAAAATAGAAAAAGAATTAAAATAGTAATTTTAATAGTCGAAAATTAATTGCAAGAAAAATATGAAAAGACTAACAAAGTGAAAAAAAAAGGGACACACGCATGTCAAAATAGAAAAAGAGTTAAAATAGTAATTTTGATATCTAAAACATTCATATAGAAGAATATTAAATTATTGTTATCATTTTAGATGTAAAAATATATATTAAATAGATGTAAAATTTAAATTTCAGAAAGAAAAACCATAAAATAGAATGTGTTACATCAAATTAGAAAGATAAATTAACCAACCTAAAATTAGAAATATTTACATAAAAAACATTAACGCCGTGAATTACGCTATAACAGACATGAATTACAATTAGACTATTGGACACGACTATGGAAGCAGCCATATCTTTAGTTATAATGTTCTCAGCAGACTTAAACTAATTGATAGTCATATCGATATTCCACAGAATTGTTACACGTAACAAATGGGATTGTTGAACATTCAAAGTCTCATAGCCTATAAATAGAGCCAACATTCACCATTGCATCTGCAAATTAATACGACAAGTATTACTATTATCTAACAATTATCATGACGTCCATTTTGGCTTGCTCTAGTAATAAGTAAACTTTAATATAATTTTAAAAATAAAATTTTTAATATATTTTTCAATATTCAATAATAAAATTTTTAAATTTTAAAGCTAAATTTAAAATTGATTTAATTTAAATTTTATAATTAATCTAAACGTATAAAATGATACCATATTTCGGTAATTAGAAAGGGTCTGACGTCCATTTTTAAATTTTACCAATATTGTTTATTGTTAAGTGATCATATTTCGGTAAGGAATCCATGACGGCAAACCGTCTCAAATATATATAGCAGATTTGAAAAAATAAGAAATCATGAAGTCCATCATATAAAGAAAATAAATAGTACATTCATAGGTAAATTTTTTTAATAGTTATTTGATCATAAATCTTTATATATATTATAAATTTATTAACTTTGTAAATAAATATTTTAAAATTATATATATATATATATATATATATATATTTTGAATGAATTAATTGTGGTTATGAATAAGACTCTTTAATTTACACATGAGCTTTAATCTCTTATACTTCCTCATATATTAGCAAAAGTACTTAATTTCAAATAAAAGGAATTTAATTAATTTTATTTAATTTTATCGATTTGATAAAAAACTAAAACATATTTCCTAAACTATCCATAATAATTCTCGGTCTAAAGTATTTGAATAGAATACAATGCATTTAATTAATCTTAGTGGTAGATATTAATTCTTTTTGGGAAGTCATTTCTTGAGAGCTTTGAAAGTTACAATTTTTGAAAAATTTAATTAAAATTATTTTTGGAAAATTAGTATTAAATAAAGTTTGATTAATTAGAATATGCTTATATTTAAGTTAAAAATTTCATGTACTTTTTTTCGCTTTTATATATATATATATATATATATATATATATATATATATATATATATATATATATATATATATATATATGAATAAAAAAAAGTATAAAACTTATAACTATACATTACACTATAAATGTATCTGAAATGTGAAATATTAATGATATGAATCCAAAGAGGTTGGATTCGTGTTGCGGATTTATCTAGATTGAAATGTAATAATTTAACAAAAAGATAAGAATTGGGTAAACAAGAAAATGGAAAGGATGAAAATGGTTTAACGAAAAAATAGATGATGTCACTTCTAAGGATGGAAGATAAGTCATATGACGTCAAAAGGGTGGTACTTTACCCTTGATAAGTCTAACAGAACGCCACAAGCAAGAATTCCTTGATAAGTTCTAAAGAGAAATTCATCTCTCACAAAAGAGTAAAAACTTAATTATAATTTCACCAATTCAAATGATTGTCTTTTGAGTACAATTCAATCTCTATTTATATAACTAGGTGGTTGTTCAAAATCATAACTCCCAAAAGAAAAATTAAATACTCCATTATCATGCAATTATTATATGATTAATTGCATGTTACATTAATTTAGGATAAGTGGAACTTTCAAGAAATCAAAGCCATGTTGGTACAAGAGGAAGGGAGATTAAAGAAAATGAGAGATCATTCTATCCATCTCACAACTCATGAAGGTGCTAGCTTCAGTAAAGTTAAATCAGGAAAGAAGAACAAGAAGGACAAAGCCCCAATGAAAGTGAATAAGGGCGGTATCCAGAAGGACCAAAAATGTTTCTTTTGCAAGAAAGTAGGTCACTTCAAGAAAGATTGTCCGAAAAGAAAATCTTGGTTCGAAAGGAAAGGGATTCCTTTCAATTCAGCCCATAAAAGGAACTGGAAAGTATTTATATATGGGGAACAGAATGAAGGCACGAATAGAAGGAATTGGGACTTACAGATTGATTCTAGACACTGGTTATTGTCTGAATCTTGAAAAGTGTCTCTATGTTCCTGATTGTGCTAGGAATTTGATTTCTGTTGCAAAGTTGGATTGTTTAGGTTTTAACTTTAGGATTGAAAATGGTATTTTTCATCTGTATAAACTTTCGTACTATTATGGTTCTGGTACATTATTGGATGGTTTATACCGTTTAAATCTTGATGTTAATTTTTCTGAATCCCTGTTTAATGTTGAACATGTTGTTGATAGAAATTCTAGTGCAGGAAATGAATGTTCTGCTTTCTTATGGCATAAAAGATTGGGTCATATATCCAAAGAAAGGATGTTGTGGTTAGTGAAAAATCAAATTTTACCTCAATTGAATTTTGATGACTGGGATGTATGTATTGATTGTATTAAGGGTAAACAAACAAAACACATATCAAAGTATCCCGCCACAAGAAGCAGTCAACTTCTTGAGTTAATACACACTGATATTTGTGATCCTTTTGACATTAAGTCTTGGAGTGGTGAAAAATATTTTATCTCCTTTATTGATGATTTCTCACGTTATTGTTATATATATCTATTGCATGAAAAATCTCAATCAGTGAACGCCCTTGAGGTGTTCATAAATGAGGTGGAAAGGCAATTAGATAGAAAAGTAAAAGTGGTGAGATCTGATAGAGGTGGTGAATATTATGGTAAAACTGATGAGAGTGGACAATGTCAAGGTCCATTTGCAAAGTATCTTGAAAGTCGGGGTATTTGTGCACAGTATACAATGCCCGGTACACCACAACAAAATGGTGTAGCAGAAAGGCGGAATCGTACTCTTATGGATATGGTTAGGAGTATGTTAAGTCATAGTAATATCCCTTTATCTTTGTGGATGTATTCATTAAAGACTGTTGTATATCTGGTTAACAGGGTTCCTAGCAAAGCAGTTTCTAAAACTCTTTATGAACTATGGACTGGAAGGAAACCCAGTTTAAGACATCTTCATGTTTGGGGTTGTCCGGCAGAAGTAAGGTTATACAATACACATGAAAAGAAACTTGATGCAAGAACCATTAGTGGTTACTTCATCGGTTATCCTGAAAAGTCAAAGGGATATAAATTTTATTGCCCTAATGATAGTGGGAGTGAGGAATCACGAATAGTCAATTTAGTGGGAGCGAGGAATCACAAATAGTGGACATTCAAGAGCATAATGATAGTGTTTCTACATCTAATGTCTCTTCTGAAGTTGTTATCCCTCTTGTTGTATCACAGTCACACAACAAGCAGAGACAACAAGTTAATGTTCCAATCCCACAAAATGAACATATAAATGTTGAGCCAGTTGACAATGAGCAAGTCACAAATAAGCAACTCATAAATTAGCAATTGATAGAGGAACCACAAGAAGCAGCATTAAGAAGGTCTGTAAGGCAGAAGAGACCTGCTATTTCGAATGATTATGTGGTTTACTCTGTTGAACATGAATGTGACTTAAGCATTGATGAGGATCCAGTCTCTTTTAGACAAGCCATGGAAAGTAACAATTCAGTGAATTGGTTGAATGCTATGAAAGAAGAATTGAAATCAATGGACGACAATAAAGTATGGGATCTAGTTCAATTGCCTAAAGGTTCAAAAAGAGTCGGTTGTAAATGGGTCTTTAAGACTAAACATGACTCAAAAGGCAATTTTGAAAGGTATAAAGCTAGATTAGTCGCCAAAGGTTTCACTCAAAAGGATGGCATTGACTACAAAGAGACCTTCTCTCCTGTTTCTAAGAAGGACTCTTTGAGAATTGTTTTGGCTTTGGTGGCTCATTATGATTTAGAGCTTCACCAAATGGATGTAAGGACTGCCTTTCTGAATGGTGACTTAGAAGAGAAAGTTTACATGGACCAACCAGAAGGTTTCACCATATCAGGAAAAGAAAATTTGGTGTGTAAATTAAAGAAATCAATATATGGACTAAAACAAGCTTCCCGACAATGGTATCTAAAATTTAATGATACCATAACTTCGTATGATTTTGTAGAAAACACTGTTGATTGGTGTATATACATAAAGGTCAGTGGGAGTAAGTTTGTTATTTTGGTCCTATATGTTGATGATATTCTTCTTGCTGCTGATGATATTGGTATGTTACATGATGTAAAGAAGTTTCTCTCTAGCAACTTTGAAATGAAAGATATGAATGAGGCATCTTATGTGATAGGAATAGAAATATTCCGTGATAGATCACAAGGATTGTTAAGTTTGTCTCAAAAAGGCTATATTAACAAAGTGTTAGAGAGATTCAGAATGGAAAAATGTTCTCCTGGAGTAGTTCCAATTCAAAAAGGGGACAAGTTTAGTCAAATGCAATGTCCCAAGAATGATTTGGAACGAAACACCATGGAGTCCATTCCTTATGCGTCAGTGGTTGGGAGTTTGATGTATGCTCAAACTTGTACTCGGCCAGATATCAGTTTTGCTGTTGGAATGTTAGGCCGATATCAAAAAGTTATTATAGGGTCTTTATAACTTTCAATAATTGTGAAAGTGGGTTGGGAAGCAAAAAGTTTTATACCTAAAGGGCTCTTTAGTTAGAGCGAGTTCGAAGAAAATTATTCCAAGAATACAAGGGAAATTGAAAAACATGTTCAAAGAAAATCATTGGAAAATGAAAAATTGGTTTTGTAGAAAACTACCCAAAGTAGTTTTCTAGATCTAGAAAATATAGTATTATTTTCAACCACTTTGAGTTCCTTTACCTCTTTTGTCACTCCTACCCCCATCTCTCATGCGCTTTCCGCACCTTTCACCTAACTTATGTCACCTCTCCGTCATCACTGCTCTCACTTCTCCATCACTGTCGTTCTCACCTCTCATACTCTTTTTCCTACCTGTTACTCCAACCTTTGCCACCTTCTCTTATGATCCTTCTACAACTCCCACTTTGACCTCTACCACCTCTTTGTCATTGTCATTACCACCTTTGACACTTATTTCCCACCTTCTACTCTAACATCTACTACCTCTCCGTCGTCTCCACAGTCGTACTTTACACGCTCCTTTCACGTCTTCTACCCTGACCTTTACAACCTTTCCACCTCCACCACCACTACTTCCACCATTACCTATTTGTCTCAGCCACAACCTATCTTCATTAGGAAATGAATTTTTTTGAAAAATGGATGTATCTAAACACATTTTTCTAAATTTTCATACTTTTCCTATGAAAATGAAAATTTTGAAAAACTAACTGAAAACTATTCTGGAAAAATAGGAAAACAGAAAATGCAATCAAACAATCTCTAAGTTTCTCACTTCTCCACAACTAAGCTTAAAGGAGAAATATCTAAAGGAAGCTATACTTATATTATTTTATTTGTGATTTTTTTATTTAGTATTGTGTTTGTTCAATTGGTTGTTCATTACTATTGTTTTAGAGTTTTATTTAGTGGGTGATTTCATGGATTTAAAATTATTTACATGTTGTTTTGATTCGTAACTATTATGCAGACACAACACGGATTTGTGGCAGATCCTACATTAGATGACACACAGAACAAGAATATGTGTCAAGAGTTTCCCCACTAGCTATGAAAAATCCTATAAGGTTGTGAGAGACGCACTAAAGGATAAATCCTATAAGTTTGGGTGTTGTAAACCTTTCGAGGTGACCTAAACAACTCATTAAGTTTTATGTTTTTCATGAAAGTTGTAGCCTTAGATGTTACCTTTCCAATGGCATTATAATAACTAAAAAAGGATGTATATCAAGTTATGAATAAAATAGTGAGTAAAGGTCAAACTATCAAATTTTGGGTTAATTGTTGTGAGTTTGTAATTTTTAAAAATAGTTGATGATAAAATCAAAAGGAAGGTGACATGTATTAAAATTCTATATCTTCCTCTTTTATACTTAAACTCGTACCTGTTTTTCCTTTTGTGAGGATAGTGACGGGAAAGGACAAATCTATCTCTGTCCCCACCTTGTTGTTATCCCTAGAAAGGGCAACCCATGAGGGTTCTAAATGGTGGAAGGTTTTAACAAATGATAAGTTATCTGAAGTGCCATCATAAGTGTCAGAGAGTGGAGTCGTTGAGACGCTTGATTTGTGGGTTGTTACAAACTTAAAAAATATTACTAATATAGGAATATTTAGGTGGAAGGGTGTTAGAAATGGTATTAGACTAGTCCCTTCTACCAGCATGGTGTGGTTTGGGTTTGAACCAGATGGAATCTAGTACTTGTAAAATCCTAGGCACACATAAATGAGAGATCCAATGACTATACAGGTATGAGACTATATAGTTGAGGATGATTTAAAGGAATTAATATGTACTACATATAACAACAAGATACATCTACTTTTTAGTAAACATTTCTTAAGAACTGATAAGTAAATTTTTTACTATACTCTTGGTAAGTATACTAGTCGCATGTAGTAACCGACAAATATTGGGTCAATCCCACATGAACTAAGATGATACTCTAGAAATCTCAATACAAATTGCTTGTAACAAATAAAGGTATGATTTTAATTGTGCATAAACAAGTAAATTAAAGTTACTAAAGAGAGAAGCTTGGTAGGGTTTTGATTTCACTACATCATTCTTCTAATGCATATATGAACTATTAATCATCGTTTATGACTTTCATTCCCATCATGCATAAAAATACCCTTAACCTCAATTCCTTGCAAGCAAAGGAATAAGCTATTTGAGATTTAGACTATCGATTTCTTGCAAAAATCTAAAGTCAAATAACTTACATTAAGAAAATTAGTTTAAGATTACCAATGGGTTTTACTCTCTTCCGAGTAATAAACCTCATTGGGAGCTTTTATCATTGAAATCATTGTCTCCTCAACCTAAGGTTCCTCTCCCAACAACCCTCTCTACCCATTCACCCAGATCCTTGATCAAATCTGTCTACTGAATAATAATTTAGCTAAAGAACAATATTAATTTAATTATGATAAAGATAAAATAATGAAGAAATAAGAAAAACAAAGCTTAAAAAAAGAGATATGCAATTTCTAAGAAATTAATTTAATATTTTGTGAAATTAATTTAAAATTACTTTTAATATGTTATAAATAAAATATAAAAATATTAAAAAAATAAATAAAGATAAAAATAAAAATAATGAATAAATTCAAAAATAAGAAAATAAATTTAAAAAGGAAAAAACATAAAATAAAATTTAAAATAAATATAAATAAATAACATGGTAAGTAAAAAATTATAAGAATAAGAAAGTAACATAAAAATAAATGAAAAAAATAAAAAAGCTGAAAACTAAAATAAATTAAATGATAAAAATAAAAATTCACAAAATATTATGTTTATAAAATGTTCTTTCGTGAATGATGTTATCTCTCTTAAAATTAAAAGGAAAAAATAAATTAAGAACAAAAATAAATATTAGAAAGAGAAAAAGATGACAAATGTAAAAACTAGAGAAAGGGTAGATAAGTATTTTTTTATGCCAGAGAAAAAAAATAAAAATGGAAATTATAATAATATAAAATTAAAGAAAAATAATTAATAAAATAATTACAGTATAATACAAAATAATCAAGAAAATAAGAGAAATAAAAATTAGTAAGAAAAAATAGTGATGAAATCTATAAAAAAATTCAATATATTGTTAAATTAA
This sequence comes from Psophocarpus tetragonolobus, assembly GCA_037954015.1. Taxonomy (NCBI): domain Eukaryota; kingdom Viridiplantae; phylum Streptophyta; class Magnoliopsida; order Fabales; family Fabaceae; genus Psophocarpus; species Psophocarpus tetragonolobus. Next base: position 39,372,582 of record CM075692.1, read on the forward strand.
TTCAAATTTTTTTTTCATATGCTAAATATATGAATGATTATTTAATATGTTATAAATAAAATATAAATATCTTGCAAAATAAAAAACAAACGTAGAAAGAAAGACAATGAATAAATTAATAATAAGAAAATAAACTTAAAAAAAGGAAAAAAGCATAAAATAAAATTTAACATTATATTGTAAAATATTAAAATATATTAGATAAGCTTATTTATAAAAATTTAAAATTAAAATAAAATAAATAATATGGTAAATATTAAATTATAAGACTAATAAAGTAACATAAAATAAATGAAAAAAATAAGAATGTTGAAGCTAAAATAAGTTAAAAGATAGAAAGAGAAAATCACAAGATACTATGTTTATACCACTTTTTCTTGTGAATAATACTATATTTCTTAAAATTAAAACAAAAAGAATAAATTAAGAATAGAAAGAAATATTATAAAAACAAGAAAAAGAGATAGATTTAAAAAATAGAGAAAGACCACATAAATAACTTTATATGCCTAACGAAATAAAAGAAAAAATAATGAAGAAAATAAGTAAAATAAAACTTAAAAAGAGAAAAGAGAGATGAAATTTCTAAGAAATTAATTCAATATTTGTTAAATTAATTTAAAATTATTTTTAATATACTAAATATATTATTAATTATTTTTAATATGTTATAAATAAAATATAAAAATATTGAAAATAATGAACAAAGATAAAAAGAAAAAAAAGAATAAATAAGAAAATATACTTTAAAAAGGAAAAATATAAAATAAAATTTAAAATGATGTTGTAAATATTAAAATATATTACACAAGCTTATTTATAAAAAGTTAAAATTGAAACAAAATAAAGAACATGGTAAATATAAAATTATAAGAATAATAAAGTAAAATGAAAAAATAAATGAAGAAAATAAAACTAAAATAAATGAAAATATAAAAATAAAAAATCACAACATACTATATTTATACTATTTTTTCTTGTGAATGATACTATTTTTCTTAAAATAAAAAGAAAAAAGAATGAATTAAGAATGAAAAGAAAATGTTATAAAGACAAAAAAATGACAGATATAAAAAATAGAGAAAGGGCACATAAGTAATTTTATATGTCTATTGAAATAAAATAATAAAATACAATAAATAAAATAATATAAAAATGGAAATGAAAAACAATATAACATAAAAAGAAAAATAATTACAATAAAAGAAAAAATAATGAAAAAAATAGGAAAAGTAAAACATAAAAAGAAAAAAGAGAGATGAAATTCTGTTAAATTAATTATTTTTTTTTTGTATGCTGCAGATATCATTAATTATTTTTAATGTGTTATAAATAAAATATAAAAATATTAAAAACAAAAGAAAAACAATGAATAATTAATATGAAAATAAACTTAAAAAGGGAAAAACATAAAATAAAAATTCGAATTATATTGAAAAATATTAAAATATATTACACAAGCTTATATATAGCAATTTAAAATTAAAATAAAATAAATAACATGGTAAATATAAAATTATAAGAATAATAAAGTAATATAAAAATAAAAATAAATTTAAGAAAATAAAAATTGGAAAACTAAAATAAATTAAAATATAAAAATAAAAAATCACAAGATACTATGTTTATACTATATTCTATTGTGAATGATACTATGTTTCTTAGAAATTAAAGAAAAAGAAATAAATTAAGAATGAAAAGAAATATTAGAAGGACAAAAGAAAAAGACACATGTAAAAAATAAAGAAAGAGCACATAAGTAATTTTATATGCTAGATAAATAAAAGAATAAAATATAATAAATAAATGACATAAAAATGAAAATGAAAAATAATATAACATATAAAGAATATAATTAATAAAATAATTACAATAAAAAAGAAAGAATAATGAAGAAAGTAAGAAAAATAAAACTTAAGAAAAAAGTGAGATGAAATTCCTAATAATTTAATTCGATATATTTTGTGAAATAAATTTAAAATTATTTTTCATATGCTAAATATATTAATAGTTATTTTTAATATCTTATAAATAAAATATAAAAATATTGTAAAAATAATAAATAAAGATAAAAAGAAAATGATGAATAAATTAATAAATAAGAAATAAGCTTAAAAATGAAAGAAACATAAAATAAAATTTAAAATTATTATGTAAAATATTAAAATATGTTACATAAGCTTATTTATACAAATTTAAAGTCAAAAGGAAATAAATAACATGCGAAATATAAAATTATAGGAATAATATAATGACACAAATAAAAATAAATTAATAAAAAGAAAGTTGAAAAATAAAATAAATTAAAAGATAAAAATAAAAATAAATAAGAAAGAAAAATTGAAAAAAAGAAAGGAAAAAGTAATTAAAAATAAGAGAAAATTGACAAAATAAAATTTAAAATTATGTTGTAAAACATTAAAATATATTTAATAAAATGATTTTATATGCTAGATGAATAAAAGAATAAAATACAATAAATAAAATAACATAAAAATGAAAATGAAAAAATAATTAATAAAATAATTAAAATAAAAAAGAAATAATAATGAATAAAATAAGAAAAATAAAACTTAAGAATAAAGAGAGATGAAATTCCTAATAAATTAGTTCAATATATTTTGTGAAATTAATTTAAAATTATTTGTCATATGCTAAATATATTAATAATTATTTTTAATATCTTATAAATAAAATATAAAAATATTGTAAACTAATAAAGAAAGATAAAAAGAAAATAATGAATAAATTCAGAAATAAGAAATAAAATTAAATATGAAAAAACATAAAATAAAATTTAAAATTATTATGTAAAATATTAAAATATGTTACATAAGCTTACTTTATACAAATTTAAAATGAAAAGGAAATAAATAACATGCGAAATATAAAATTATAGGAATAATATAGTGACACAAAATAAAAATAAATGAATAAAAAGAAAGTTGAAAACTAAAATAAATTAAAAGATAAAAATATGAAATAAATAAGAAATAAAAATTGAAAAAAAGAAAGGAAAAAGTAATTAAAAATAAAAATGAATTGATATAATAAAATTTAAAATTATGTTGTAAAACATTAAAAGATATTTAATAAAATGATTTTTAGCATATCTAATATATATAAAATTTTAAAATTATTTTATAAATATTAAAATATATTTAATAAATTAAAATTGTAAATAAAAACAGAAGAAGAAAACAAAAATAAATTACAAGAAAAATAAATAACATATTAAATGTAAGAATATTAAAATATAAAAACATAAGAAGAAAACAAAAAGAAATTAAAAGAAAAATAAATAAGATATCAAATGTAAGAATATTAAAATAATAATAAAAGATGGACACATGTAAAAATAGAAAAAGAATTAAAATAGTAATTTTAATAGTCGAAAATTAATTGCAAGAAAAATATGAAAAGACTAACAAAGTGAAAAAAAAAGGGACACACGCATGTCAAAATAGAAAAAGAGTTAAAATAGTAATTTTGATATCTAAAACATTCATATAGAAGAATATTAAATTATTGTTATCATTTTAGATGTAAAAATATATATTAAATAGATGTAAAATTTAAATTTCAGAAAGAAAAACCATAAAATAGAATGTGTTACATCAAATTAGAAAGATAAATTAACCAACCTAAAATTAGAAATATTTACATAAAAAACATTAACGCCGTGAATTACGCTATAACAGACATGAATTACAATTAGACTATTGGACACGACTATGGAAGCAGCCATATCTTTAGTTATAATGTTCTCAGCAGACTTAAACTAATTGATAGTCATATCGATATTCCACAGAATTGTTACACGTAACAAATGGGATTGTTGAACATTCAAAGTCTCATAGCCTATAAATAGAGCCAACATTCACCATTGCATCTGCAAATTAATACGACAAGTATTACTATTATCTAACAATTATCATGACGACCACCCATGTTGCTCTCTTCCTTTCCTTTGCATTCCTCTTCTACGGTATTTTATTTTCCTCCTTTCCTTTATTTGTTTTATCATTCAGACCAGTCTTACTAGTCATGATTTCACTCATTTACGTAAGAATTAACATAGACATTCCTCCCCTTAATTGGTAGCTTCTTCCGATTCCCAAATCTCGCAATACATAATACAATAAAGCAAAATCAAAACAAAATTTAGAAAATAGTCTTCTTTTATTGACGGCAGAGCAAGAGCCAACAACAACATATAGGAAGGTAGAAAACCTATATGCAAATGAAGTAAACACAAAGGTCCAAATAGGTCCGTCAAACTGAATCAAATTAGTAATATTTACTATTTAAGTTGTTAAGCACGTTCCAATTATATAAGTTCTAGCTTCCACGTACGACAGAGTATGAATTTTATCGTAGTAGACGATAATAAATTTTATAAATTCATTTTGCTTTTCAAGATTATCATTCTTATTAATTTCTTGATTATTTTTTACTAGAACTACACATTAGTGTTGTTTTTAATTAATGATACTTAAATTCAAATATAATGAATACAGGAGATATTTATAATATATTGTGATATGCAGCTGCTCAAGGGACCAAGGTTACTTTGAACAACAAGTGTTCGTACACAGTATGGCCAGGAACCCTAACCGGTGACCAAAAGCCTCAATTACCATTAACAGGTTTCGAGTTGGCTCCAGGAGCATCGAACTCCGTGGACCTTCCATCTCCATGGTCGGGCCGGTTCTGGGGTCGGACGGGATGCTCTGAAAGCAACGGAAAGTTCAGCTGCGCCACCGCGGACTGCGCCTCCGGGCAAATCGCATGCAACGGCGCCGGTGCAATCCCACCGGCATCTCTGGTAGAAATATTCGTAGCAGAAAACGGAGGACAAGATTTCTACGACGTGAGCAACGTGGACGGGTTCAACGTGCCCATTTCCGTAACCCCACAAGGTGGGAGTGGCGATTGCAAAACCTCGAGTTGCCCTAAGGACATAAACTCTCTGTGCCTTGCAGATCTTCAAATGAAAGGGTCTGATGGTAATGTTATTGCTTGCAAGAGTGCTTGCTTGGTTTACCAGAAAGTTGAATATTGCTGCACTGGACCTAACAACAAACCTGAGACATGTCCACCTACCAATTACTCTCAGTTTTTCGAGCAGCAGTGTCTCGATGCTTATTCCTACGCTTATGATGATAAGAGCAGCACTTTCACTTGTTCCAACAGGCCTGATTATGTCATCACTTTCTGCCCTTGAACTACTACTAGCTAGCTAGAGGATAGATCTATGTATTACATGCTTCTCCTTCTGGTTTGCTCATATTAGATTATTAGAATAACGGCATTCACGTTACACAATGCCACTAGGAGTCACATGTTATAGTATTCACACAAACACAAAAAAATCACCTCATTTCGGTGATTGCCTTTGTATTGAAGAATTATCATCCAATAAAGTTTAGCTTTTATAATTAAATTACTTCTCTGTTATTCATTTGGACTGGACTATTGTTCTTTACCTGCTTTCACCTTCTTTTAATTTACAATAGAATAGCTTCTGTAATGATAAAATGAAGTACACCAAACTATTCGTAATTGCATTTTATAAATAAATCGTAAATGTGATCATATTTGAAAAGCTTTTTTTATACTGTTAATCAATTAATAATAAATGATATAATTTTTTAATATTTATAATAATTATTTTTTACCGAAATATTTATAATAGTTATATTAAAAATAATTTCTAACTAGACTTTCGATTAATTGATAGTATTAAAAAATTATATTGTCTGTTAATCGAAATTAAAAGCTGTATAGGATTAATGTTTTAAAAGACTTTTATTTTTGAAAAATGATTGTTTATTCAAGACTTTTAAATAATATAAATAAATTTTTTGATATTCATTTAAAATTTTTAGGATATTTTAGTTAATTATGACAACAAAATTTGGTAATATTCCATTTCAATTTTTTTACAATTTATTAAAAGTTGTCTAGAATTAAAAAAATATAAATTTAGATATATTGTTTTTAAGATAGTTTTTTTGGAAATCATGTTTTTCTTTAGTAAAATATATAAATACACTTTCCATCATCCAAACTTGAAGACCTTTCTGGACCTCCTTTCTTTCTTTTTCTATTAGTTGCTAGATTTTTTTCCATCCCATCACACACATAATCAATCTATTCTTTTTTAATTAGTTGTAGATGATATACGTATTAATATGCAATAATTTATATTTTTTTGGTAAATAATATAATTCTAATTCATTTTCAATTAAATCAACTGACAAACATTCATCTTCAATATTAAATTCAACAACATATTTTTGAACTTATTCTTCAAAAACAAGAGCATGATCCACAATATAGCATGGAGGGTTAATATAGGAGGGCGTTAAGTTAGAATTAATTAGTTATTAAAATATTAAGAAAAAAATTGTATTGGATTTACTTACCTTTATCCAAATCATACAGTACGTTTCTTTGTTATTTTTCTTTAACTCTTATAATTGTAAACAATTTCTAAAAATCTAAAGAATCATTTCATTTTTATGATATAAATCTATTAAAATTCAAACTAAAAATTATCATAATTATGATTTTTTTTTAAAAAATAGTAAGGATAATATTCCTATATATATGGTCTTTAAAATCTATAAAACTTTTTTAAGTGAAAATAATCTTTTAAAATTTCAATCCGATAATAAAGATACAATGTTTGTTTCGCAACGATTTTATAAAATTATTTCAGTACTTTTAATATTTAAAAACTAAAAAACTCGATTACTATTTTCTTAGCTTTCAAAGACAGTTGTGATTTATAGACAGCTATAAATAATTCTGCTTTTCAATTTTTCATTAGTGACACTTTCATAAATATGAACATGTTTTTTTTTTTTTACATCTTTAAAACAGTTTTCAAATAATCATTACTAACTAATTTTATTTTCTCTTCTTTCAGAAACCGGTTTTTGAAAAATCTTTTAAAAAACTAAAAAAAAAAAGTAAAACAAAACCAATCAAACACATAATTTTTTACATTTACATGTATTTTGACTTTTGTTTTAATTACCTTACTTGTTTTGTTGTAAACAAGTAAATGTATATCTTATGCTTTAATAATATTTCCTAGATTTATAAAAAACAAAAAACTAGTTACAGCCTTTTCAAATTAAAAGGATGACACTCCTTTTATAAGTTAAATTATGTAATATTAATAAAATAGTATTTAAAACAGTATAATAAAATTATTGAGGTTTTATGAGGTATGTAGACTCATCATCTTAGACGAGTTATCATAAAATTAATTAAATATAATTTTTAGGCATTATTAATATTGATCTCAAGTTAAAATTGAAGTTTCATTTCGATAATTGACATAATTTTTATTTCAAATGAAATATAAATCTAATTAAAGAACAATACAAATAAATTAAATATAGAAAGTATATCTAACTTTTGTCCCTAAAAGAACAATACAGACAGAACATATAAATATTATCTAATTAGAAAACAATAAGATAAACATGAAGAATTTTTGTATTTTATGTGTATTTATATTTTTGGAGTCTTCCTTTTAAATATGTAGGAAATCCCACAAGAGTTAATTATTGTTAATTACTATGTTATTATAAAAAAATCTACCAACGTCGATGGTTATTATTTATTAAAGATGCACTAAAAAAAATATTATTTGTTAAAGAATTTAATTAGGTATCATTTATACATAGTCTTCTCTTTAAATGATTTTTTATTTACAAAATCTAAAATTTATTTTAAAAAAATAATCAAATACTATGCGAACAATAACCGCATAATCAATCAATAAAAATATATGGGGTTTTGTTATATGGGTCTGTTAGAAAGGGTCTGACGTCCATTTTGGCTTGCTCTAGTAATAAGTAAACTTTAATATAATTTTAAAAATAAAATTTTTAATATATTTTTCAATATTCAATAATAAAATTTTTAAATTTTAAAGCCAAATTTAAAATTGATTTAATTTAAATTTTATAATTAATCTAAACGTATAAAATGATACCATATTTCGGTAATTAGAAAGGGTCTGACGTCCATTTTTAAATTTTACCAATATTGTTTATTGTTAAGTGATCATATTTCGGTAAGGAATCCATGACGGCAAACCGTCTCAAATATATATAGCAGATTAGGAAAAATAAGAAATCATGAAGTCCATCATATAAAGAAAATAAATAGTACATTCATAGGTAAATTTTTTTAATAGTTATTTGATCATAAATCTTTATATATATTATAAATTTATTAACTTTGTAAATAAATATTTTAAAATTATATATATATATATTTTTGAATGAATTAATTGTGGTTATGAATAAGACTCTTTAATTTACACATGAGCTTTAATCTCTTATACTTCCTCATATATTAGCAAAAGTACTTAATTTCAAATAAAAGGAATTTAATTAATTTTATTTAATTTTATCGATTTGATAAAAAACTAAAACATATTTCCTAAACTATCCATAATAATTCTCGGTCTAAAGTATTTGAATAGAATACAATGCATTTAATTAATCTTAGTGGTAGATATTAATTCTTTTTGGGAAGTCATTTCTTGAGAACTTTGAAAGTTACAATTTTTGAAAAATTTAATTAAAATTATTTTTGGAAAATTAGTATTAAATAAAGTTTGATTAATTAGAATATGCTTATATTTAAGTTAAAAATTTCATGTACTTTTTTTCGCTTTTATATATATATATATATATATATATATATATATATATATGAATAAAAAAAAAGTATAAAACTTATAACTATACATTACACTATAAATGTGTCTGAAATGTGAAATATTAATGATATGAATCCAAAGGGGTTGGATTCGTGTTGCGGATTTATCTAGATTGAAATGTAATAATTTAACAAAAAGATAAGAATTGGGTAAACAAGAAAATGGAAAGGATGAAAATGGTTTAACGAAAAAATAGATGATGTCACTTCTAAGGATGGAAGATAAGTCATATGACGTCAAAAGGGTGGTACTTTACCCTTGATAAGTCTAACAGAACGCCACAAGCAAGAATTCCTTGATAAGTTCTAAAGAGAAATTCATCTCTCACAAAAGAGTAAAAACTTAATTATAATTTCACCAATTCAAATGATTGTCTTTTGAGTACAATTCAATCTCTATTTATATAACTAGGTGGCTGTTCAAAATCATAACTCCCAAAAGAAAAATTAAATACTCCATTATCATGCAATTATTATATGATTAATTGCATGTTACATTAATTTAGGATAAGTGGAACTTTCAAGAAATCAAAGCCATGTTGGTACAAGAGGAAGGGAGATTAAAGAAAATGAGAGATCATTCTATCCATCTCACAACTCATGAAGGTGCTAGCTTCAGTAAAGTTAAATCAGGAAAGAAGAACAAGAAGGACAAAGCCCCAATGAAAGTGAATAAGGGCGGTATCCAGAAGGACCAGAAATGTTTCTTTTGCAAGAAAGTAGGTCACTTCAAGAAAGATTGTCTGAAAAGAAAATCTTGGTTCGAAAGGAAAGAGATTCCTTTCAATTCAGCCCATAAAAGGAACTGGAAAGTATTTATATATGGGGAACAGAATGAAGGCACGGATAGAAGGAATTGGGACTTACAGATTGATTCTAGACACTGGTTATTGTCTGAATCTTGAAAAGTGTCTCTATGTTCCTGGTTGTGCTAGGAATTTGATTTCTGTTGCAAAGTTGGATTGTTTAGGTTTTAACTTTAGGATTGAAAATAGTATTTTTCATCTGTATAAACTTTCGTACTATTATGGTTCTGGTACATTATTGGATGGTTTATACCGTTTAAATCTTGATGTTAATTTTTCTGAATCCCTGTTTAATGTTGAACATGTTGTTGATAGAAATTCTAGTGCAGGAAATGAATGTTCTGCTTTCTTATGGCATAAAAGATTGGGTCATATATGCAAACAAAGGATGCTGTGGTTAGTGAAAAATGAAATTTTACCTCAATTGAATTTTGATAACTGGGATGTATGTATTGATTGTATTAAGGGTAAACAAACAAAACACATATCAAAGTATCCCACCACAAGAAGCAGTCAACTTCTTGAGTTAATACACACTGATATTTGTGATCCTTTTGACATTAAGTCTTGGAGTGGTGAAAAATATTTTATCTCCTTTATTGATGATTTCTCATGTTATTGTTATATATATCTATTGCATGAAAAATCTCAATCAGTGAACGCCCTTGAGGTGTTCATAAATGAGGTGGAAAGGCAATTAGATAGAAAAGTAAAAGTGGTGAGATCTGATAGAGGTGGTGAATATTATGGTAAAACTGATGAGAGTGGACAATGTCCAGGTCCATTTGCAAAGTATCTTGAAAGTCGGGGTATTTGTGCACAGTATACAATGCCCGGTACACCACAACAAAATGGTGTAGCAGAAAGGCGGAATCGTACTCTTATGGATATGGTTAGGAGTATGTTAAGTCATAGTAATATCCCTTTATCTTTGTGGATGTATTCATTAAAGACTGTTGTATATCTGGTTAACAGGGTTCCTAGCAAAGCAGTTTCTAAAACTCTTTATGAACTATGGACTGGAAGGAAACCCAGTTTAAGACATCTTCATGTTTGGGGTTGTCCGGCAGAAGTAAGGTTATACAATACACATGAAAAGAAACTTGATGCAAGAACCATTAGTGGTTACTTCATCGGTTATCCTGAAAAGTCAAAGGGATATAAATTTTATTGCCCTAACCATAGTACAAGAATAGTTGAGTCTGGAAATGCTCGGTTCATTGAAAATGGTCAATTTAGTGGGAGTGAGGAATCACGAATAGTGGACATTCAAGAGCATAATGATAGTGTTTCTACATCTAATGTCTCTTCTGAAGTTGTTATCCCTCTTGTTGTATCACAGTCACACAACAAGCAGAGACAACAAGTTAATGTTCCAATCCCACAAAATGAACATATAAATGTTGAGCCAGTTGACAATGAGCAAGTCACAAATAAGCAACTCATAAATTAGCAATTGATAGAGGAGCCACAAGAAGCAGCATTAAGAAGGTCTGTAAGGCAGAAGAGACCTGCTATTTCGAATGATTATGTGGTTTACTCTGTTGAACATGAATGTGACTTAAGCATTGATGAGGATCCAGTCTCTTTTAGACAAGCCATGGAAAGTAACAATTCAGTGAATTGGTTGAATGCTATGAAAGAAGAATTGAAATCAATGGACGACAATAAAGTATGAGATCTAGTTGAATTGCCTAAAGGTTCAAAAAGAGTCAGTTGTAAATGGGTCTTTAAGACTAAACATGACTCAAAAGGCAATTTTGAAAGGTATAAAGCTAGATTAGTCGCCAAAGGTTTCACTCAAAAGGATGGCATTGACTACAAAGAGACCTTCTCTCCTGTTTCTAAGAAGGACTCTTTGAGAATTGTTTTGGCTTTGGTGGCTCATTATGATTTAGAGCTTCACCAAATGGATGTAAAGACTGCCTTTCTGAATGGTGACTTAGAAGAGGAAGTTTACATGGACCAACCAGAAGGTTTCACCATAACAGGAAAAGAAAATTTGGTGTGTAAATTAAAGAAATCAATATATGGACTAAAACAAGCTTCCCGACAATGGTATCTAAAATTTAATGATACCATAACTTCGTATGGTTTTGTAGAGAACACTGTTGATCGATGTATATACATAAAGGTCAGTGGGAGTAAGTTTGTTATTTTGGTCCTATATGTTGATGATATTCTTCTTGCTGCTGATGATATTGGTATGTTACATGATGTAAAGAAGTTTCTCTCTAACAACTTTGAAATGAAAGATATGAATGAGGCATCTTATGTGATAGGAATAGAAATATTCTGTGATAGATCACAAGGATTGTTAAGTTTGTCTCAAAAAGGCTATATTAACAAAGTGTTACAGAGATTCAGAATGGAAAAATGTTCTCCTGGAGTAGTTCCAATTCAAAAAGGGGACAAGTTTAGTCAAATGCAATGTCCCAAGAATGATTTGGAACGAAAGACCATGGAGTCCATTCCTTATGCGTCAGTGGTTGGGAGTTTGATGTATGCTCAAACTTGTACTCGGCCAGATATCAGTTTTGCTGTTGGAATGTTAGGCCGATATCAAAGTAATCTCGGAATGGATCACTGGAAAGCTGCAAAGAAAGTTCTTAGGTACTTACAAGGTACCAAAGAATACATGCTCACTTATAGAAAGTCAGATCATCTCGAAGTGATTGGCTATTCGGATTCAGACTATACTGGATGTGTGGATTCAAGAAAATCCATATTTGGGTATGTCTATCTTTTGGCTAGAGGAGCAATTTCTTGGAAAAGTGCAAAACAATCAGTAATTGCTACTTCCACCATGGAGGTTGAATTCGTGGCATGCTTTGAGGCCACAGTTCATGCTTTGTGGTTGCGGAACTTTGTATCGAGGCTTGGCATTATTGACAGTATAGCTAGGCCGATAAGGATTTATTGTGATAATTCCGCAGCCGTCTTCTTCTCTAAAAATGACAAGTACTCAAAGGGTGCTAAACACATGGATTTGAAGTACTTGTCGGTCAAAGAAGAAGTGCAGAAACATAGAGTGTTGATTGAGCATATTGGTACGGATTTGATGATAGCAGATCCGTTAACTAAAGGACTACTGCCCAAAACTTTTATTGGCCATGTTGAAAGTATGGGCATTATGGATAAGTCAATGTTAACATGATGTTGTTATCTATCTATATGGATATGTATAGTTATATGCTTGTACTGTCATAACACTTGTGAATTCAATTAAAGTTATGTTTCTCTTATTCTATTGTTATCCACATTAAGTTATATACATATATTATTGATTGTGGTGACATGATAGATCTCTTTAAGAGACATGAAAGTTATAAGATTGATTAAAGTTATGTTGAGTTATTTTGATTATGTGATACATGGAAGGAATCTTGTCGATCATGACTTTTGCCCACCATGATCCGATCATTTCAATTCATATAAGGATGATGACTTGATAATTCTAATGAATGGTGCGCACTTAAAGTTTATTGTTAGATCTTTAGGCCATCACATGAACCAAGTGGGAGAATGTTAAATTATATTAATAATTAACATTGGTTCATGTAATGAAAAGTATAACTTTGATGTAAAGATTCTAATGTGATGATTATTAGAATATAAGGTATTAAAATTATTGGGATTATTTTAGAGTTATTAAAATTAATCCCTCTCTTCTCACTCAAAAAAGGGCATTTTGGTATTTTATTAAAGTTAATTAAAATATCATTAAAAAAGGGAAAAATTTGACCACTGATATATAAAGTTAAGTTTCTGAAAAAAAAAAAAGGACGTAACGTTCTCAGAAAATGAAAAGGAAACTGTAACTTTCACAGAGAAAAACATCCTACAACTTCTATATCATCAAGAATGCATTAAAGAGGAGTAAGAGGAAAGAGAACTTTTGACAGAAAGAAGTACACAATGGATCCAGGTTAGTTCTCCTTTACTATGTATGTGAAAATTGTGAGTATCATGAAAATTCAAGATCCTGTGTGTTATTTTCATTTAATTGAAAAATCAAAGATTTGCTAACAACTTTAACAATCCTGAAGGGCATGATGATGAAATCGTACATAGTCATGCTGTTAGGAAAGGTATCATCTTGAGTCATCTGCCTTCTCTTCCGTCTAGAATTTGTTAATTATTTTTGGTGAGTTAGCTTCCAAAGGAAAATTAAGCTCTAGTTATTGGATATCCTTTCCAATAACAAATGAGATGGAAATCATGTACAATCGGAAACAAAAGAATAAGCCTCCTTTATAGAGAAAGAACTATTGTTAGAGGTACTGTAGACGGGGCAACCTTCAAACTAGCGTCTGGGAGGGGACACATTTAATTTTTTTCACAAATGTGAAGGGAAGCAACATCCTTAAAACCTCCATATTCTAGTTACTACCATTAGAATAAGTAGGCATGTTAAGTTACGTTCCATACTAGGGAAGGAATCAAGTATAATCTCTTTTAGAGACATCAAACCAAGAATCCGTCCCTCACACCAAAATTTGACTAATTAGCCATCATTAATAACCAAACTAAGTCCTTCAAAAAGAGAACCCCAAACTTGGGTGATAGCTTTCCAAATATGGGAGGATATCCATTTTTGTTGGATATATTTGGAATAGTCGTACGTATTTCCACAAGAGTACTTAATCCAGAGGATACGGGCCCAGAGAACATCTCTATCTGTGATGAGGTTCCAGCATAGCTTTATAATGTAGAATTTCTTAGCATATGAGTATTTCTAAAACCCGGTCACCTTGATCTTTGGGTTTACAAATAGCTTCTGAAGAAATAAGGTGAAATTTCCTTCTTTCATGAGAGCTACCTCAAATGAAATCACAACATAAAATTTCAGTTTCCTTACACCTCAAGGAAGGAAGGATGGTGGACTACATGATATGACCCAGAGTATTCAGAAAAAAGGACTGGGCAAAGGTAATTATACCTGCCATAGGAAGGTTTCTAGATTTCCAACCTGAGAGTTTCTTTTTCATCTTCTGAATAATACCATTAAATTGCAAGGCAAATTTTTTCTGTAATAGGATAGGAAATCCTAGGTACACTCTTCAAGAGAGTTGACATTAGGGTTGTCTAGCACTGTGAGCTAATTTGATGACTTAAAGCTTTAGGGGAACTTTTGGATGGGCAAGGAAGAATTTCTACACATCTATATTTTAGAAACATAGTAAACAAAATTTATCAAAGATTTCTCTAATCTTGGAAACTTGTTATATAGGAAGAGGCTTCGGTCACAAGGGTGATATTCTGTTTTTTCGGAGAGTGGCTGGAGGGAAAAATTATGCATTTAGTATAGTCAAGCAAATATTTAAAAAAATGATGTAATTTGACTGGTAAATAATAAAAAATGTCAAAGTAATTTCTGAAAAATGCCAAAAACATCAAAACAAATGGGTAAAGACTTGGTAATTCCAAGATTTTGTTATACGTACCTTGCAACTTTTTTTATTTTGGTTGCTTAGGTCTAAGTTTGAGACTCTGTTATGACAGTAGTTTCAATACTAACTTGACATGCTATAGACTTGGTAATTCTTCAATTATAAAAGAAGACATCATTACTCCTTAAAAATTATCCTTTTAAATAAATAAGTTAAATACAATAAATAATACACATAAAAACTTTTAAATTAGAGAAAAAATCATAATTGTTATCTAATGATAATTAAAGAATAATATTATGTGAATAACATAAACTATTTTCCTTGATCTTGATATATTCACACTCTTCAAAGTGTTTTTTATAGATATGCTTTGATATCTTAGACTTAAATCCATAATCTCTTTTTTTTCCTTTTCTTAGAATATAGATTTTGCCATTAGAACTTTCCATATTTTACCTATCCTTGTTCACTTTTTATTTACAATATTTGAATTCTATTTTAATCACTTTTGATTTCCATTTAAAACACTTTTACTTTTATTTTTTTTACATTCAAAATCCTTAATTTATTTTCATGGCAGATTCACGTTTTTTTCTGTTACTTTTACATTTAAATCCTTTATTTTCATTAGCACATTCATGTTTTAATGCACTTTTTAATATGTTGTTTTTCTTATAAAACAGACTACAAGAGAATAAAGTCCAAAGTTCATGACTTCTCTTCCTCAAATAATCATAATAAGATTATGTTTATTGAGGAATCCAGATGTAAAATTTCACATGCATGCTCAGTTAATTTGACCATTAAAAGAATAAAAGTACTTTTACAAATAAATAACTATCTGATAGCAGAGTCTAATATGTCTTTTCTATTTAATTACCACTTAATATGTTTCTTAATAAATAAGTGATGATAGAATCTATGGGAGAGCCTAAAGGAAAGGTACCATAGACATTATAATATGGTTAGCGGCCACTTGATAGCTTAATTGGGGATAGGCGATGACCAAAAAAAAGTCTTGATTAAAACTGAGGAATACGAATGAAAATTATAAATTTTCAGACTTGTGACACTTGCCAAGCAATTTGCATATAATTTTTAAAAAAGAATTTGGTCTGTTCATAGGTATGGGTTATAAAAGATCGCGATGAAGGAAAAATTTCTCTGTGCATGAAGAAACCATGGAAACATTCATACCATGGATCCCAGTATATCTAGAAAATTAACAATGAAAACATTTCTGCACAGCGGGCAAAGTATTTTTGTTTTTTATTTGAAAAGTTTTGTGGTCTAACAAGCAAGGTTGACAGCAGCCATCAACCAGAACTCATGATCTTGTTTTAATGCAACAGAATTGTTCCACGTACGAAATGAAACTGTTGAAGAATTCAAGCCTTGTATCTTATAAATAACATGACTCTCAGCATGAAAACTTGCCATTACACACTGCAAATTTAAACGAGGTTATTTTTATTTTTTTTATAGACATAAAACGATACATATTATCCAAGAATCATGACGACCACCAGAGTTGCTCTCTGGCTTTGTTTCGGATTCCTCTTCTACGGTCTATATATATTTTTCAACTACATTCCTCTTTTATTTTTCTCCCTTTCTCTATTTGCTTTATCATTCAGACATTTCATAGTCTTACTAGTTAGGACAAAATTTACGTACTGTTTAATAAATGTTCTATAGAATTTTCTCTAGCTAAAATTGAAATCTCATCTCAATAATATGTATATAATTCATGTAAGAATATATACAGACACTTCTGGCAAACTTTAGAATTATGAGAATTCCTAATAAGAGAGATGAGAGTCAAGAGAGCTAAAAGAGAAGGGCTAGAGAAACACAGAGATAGGAATAGAATTGAGGAATCAGGAGCTAGCATCCATTTGAAGATGCAAGGCGGCATCATGGGAGTGATAAGAATATGAGAGTAACATCATTTTTTTTTCCCCCACTTTCCTGAGGCGTACTCTGTCAAGGAATTATGGAAAGTATTTTAGCATTGGGAAGAATGTGGGAAGTTTATGTAGCTAAGAAGAGGAGAGTAGGGGGAAATAGTATGGATTTGTAAGGTTTTTGGACGTCCGTGATGTAGCTATATTAGAAAAGCAATTGGATATCATATATATATAGGGTACCCGAAGATAAGGGTTAACATTCCAAAATATTCACACTAGGTGATTGTCAAGAAAGACAGGTGCAATTATACAAGAAGTGATTGTAGACATACAAAAGGCCAACGAATTCAGGAGAAACTGAACAAAGATGCATGGCAGAGGAAGGAAGAGCATGTCCTATGCGGAGGTCACTGTGATAGGCAAGAAGCGGATGAAAATGGCATGGAAACCTAAAAGGAAAATAGAGGACACAAACCAAGACCAATGGTATGGGCAAGTTATAAACAAGAATAAGGTGGATAATAAATGGATTGAGGAAAGCCTTGTGGGATCGTTGAACGATCCTGCCGTGTTTGATAAACTACAAAATGTTGCAGCACTAGAGGAAGATAGCGTGGTAAGTCTGCGTTATATGGGAGATGAAATGGTGTGACTTGTTATGCCTATGGAGTAAAACAACATTTATTCTCAGTAACCAAATCATAAGAAATAGATACATCATGTTGGAAGGAAAATGGAAGAAGCGGGACTATGATATGCTAATTGTAAATGTCTATATCCCTTGTGATATCAATAAAAAAATAAGGATTTCGAATGAACTATGTCAACTAAAAGAGCAAAGTGTTGTGCAACTATGATGCGTAATAGGTGACTTTAACTCTATCAGAACTAGATCATAGAAATGTGGAGAAATGCAGGAGGGACAAGGGAGAAGTGAGAGGGAAAAATTTAATGAGTTCATAGAAGACATGGAGATGGTGGATGCCCTGGGAAGAGGAAGAAATTTTACATGGTTTAGACTGAATAGGACAGTGAAGAGTCGTATAGATAAAGTACTCTTATCAAACCAATGAGTACAGAGATGACCTAACTCAGTCAAGCAAATTCTTAATAGGGACATTTTGGATCATTGTTCCATCCTTCTTAATTCCAAAGTTGTGGACTGGAGACCCAAACCCTTTCACTCCTTAGATAGGTTTACTAAGAAGAAATTTTTAAAGATGGCTCAGAAAGTATGGAGGAATATTAAAGTCACAGGGTGGGGAGCCTATGTGGTGAAAGAAAAATTCGAAAGGCTTAAAGAATACCTAAGGAGATGGAATAAAGAGTCATTTGGTGATGTTGGAAAAGAGCAAGAAATGATTGTCAAGAGGATGAATGAAATTCACATCAAAGGAAAAAGAGAAAACCTTATAGAGGAGGAAATGGAATTATTAAGGAATTTATAGCAGAAATGCTAGGTAGTCTCGAATAGGATGGAATCTATAATAAGGCAGAAGTCAAGAAACAAATGGCTAAGGGAAGGGGATGGTAACACAAAATACTTCCAAAATTTGATAAAATAGAGGAGAAGAACAAACCATGTATCCATAATCAAAGTTAGTGTACAATGGGTGCAGGATTCAATGGAGATAAAACAAAAGACAAAAGAATACTTTCAGCAAAGATTCAAGGAATCTCATTATGAAAGGCCACAATTGGAAGGAGTTCAATTCCAGAGGATATCTATGAAACAGAGCCAACAACTGATCCAAACCCTCACAATGGAGGAGATCAAACAAGTAGTATGGCAGTGTGAAAGTTCCAAAATCCCTAGACCGGATGGATTTAACTTTCAATTTATAAAACAAATTTGGGAGACGATTCAGAATGATATCATGAGATACATGCATGAATTCCATATGAATGGAAAGCTCTCGATTGGCCTCAACTCATCATTCATCACACTAATTCCAAAGAAGGTAAACCCCAAGGTGCTTGGAGAGTTCAGACCAATATCATTAATTAGCAGTTTGTATAAAATTCAGGTAAAGGTGTTAGCAAGGAGACTACAAAAGGTTTTGAATGATGTTATAGATTTTTCTCAAAGTGCATTCCTTGGTGGAAGAAGCCTACTGCAAAATGTCCTGATATTGAATGAAGTCATTGATGAAGGTAAGAGGAAAAAAGAAGAAATGTCTACTATTTAAGGTGGACTATGAGAAAGCCTATGACTTGGTTAATTGAAACTTTTTGTTATATATGCTCTAAAGAATGAGATTTGATGAAAAATGAATTATCTGGATAGTTGAATGCTTAAAGTTAGCCAAGATGTCGGTACTAGTTAATGGGATCCTAACTACTGAATTTTGTATGAGAAGAGGCCTAAGGCAAGGGGACTTATTAGCCTCATTCCTTTCCATCATTATGGTTGAAGGTTTGACTGAATTGGTCAGAGAGGCTATCAAGAAGGATTTATACGAAAGTTATATTGTGAAAAGGAAAATGTACAAGTGAATGTGCTTGAGTTTGTCGATGATACTGTCTTATTGGGTGAGGCAACTATGAGAAATATAAGGACTATTAAGGGGATAATGAGAATTTTTTAGATGGTATTCAGGCTTAGAGTCAACTTCAACAAAAGCATATCCGTAGTTGTTGGTTCCCCTAACTAGAAATTTGTAGACTTGCAAATCTCCTAAATTGCAAATTGTTGAACCTACCATTCACATGTTTGGGAATTTCCATTGTAGCTAACAAAGGAGGTTTGATACATGGAAACCAATCATTCAGAAGTTTGAAAATAAGCTAGCATGCCAGAATAATAAAAACATGTCCATTGATGGAAGACTTACTCTTATTAACTCAATTCTTACCTCTCTGACTATGTTTTTCTTTTCCTTCTTTTTGACTCTAGTAAGAGTAATTAACAAGTTGGTAAGCATCTAAGCCCAATTCTTATAAGGAGGGGGTTCTAATAGGGTAATAGGAAAATACATTAAGTAAGCTGGGATAGAGTGTGTACAGAGAAACATGTTGGGGGTTTGGGTATAAAAAATCTAGCAACATTCAATAGAGTAATGTTGGGAAAGTGGAGATAAGAGCTATTCAACTGTAAGATGAATTATGGGCCTATGTACTTAGATCCAAATATGGGGGTTGGGAAGGATTAAAGTGAGGGAGTGACATAACCAAAACATCTATATGGTGGAGGGACTTAGGAAGAACGTGTTAGAGTGACCAACCACATGGGTGGTTTTAGGAATTGATAGATTGAAAGGTGGGATTAGGAAACAAAACTAGGCTATGGAAATATGATTGGGCAGGTAAGAGATCTCTCCAAAATAGATTCACAAGATTATATGCTACTCAGAGTAGCAAATGAAAAAAATTATAGAGATGGGTGAGTGAAAAGAGGGTAAGTGGGTGTGGAATTTTAGATGGAGGAGACAATGGTTTCAATGAGAACTTGACTCTATACAAAGGTTTCAAGTTATAATTTCTAACATAATGAAGAACCAAGATCATGAAGATGGATGGCAATGGCTGGCAGACCCAAGAGGGGCATACAATACTAAAGCAACATACTTAGCACTACAAAAGAGATACCATCAGAGGGGCACATAGATGGAGGAGATGAAGCTATTGTGGTCGTCTAAGGTGCCATTGAAAGTAAAAATATTCACCTGGAGACTAATGTTAGATAGATTACTAAATAAGGCCAATCTCAGGAAGAGAAATGTAGTTATGGATACAAATGACTAGTTATGCACTTTGTGTGAGATGCATGAAGAAACTTCAGGTTACTTTTTCTTTAACTACAAAATGGCTTCCCAAATTTGGCATAAGTGCTATGCTTGGATTGGAGTTAAAAAAGTGATGCATCAAGACCCCTGGATCAACTTCATTCAACATACAGGTTGCGACCCTTGGAGTTGCAACAACGACAGATGGAAGGTGGTGTAGATAACAACTGTTTGGTGCTTGTTGAACCAGAGGAATACATGTGTGTTCAGATGGAAGAACTTTCAAATTGAAAAATCAATGCAACAAATTCATTATCATATTTGGTCCTGCTAAAGGGTTTGGATTCTTCTTTGTTATATTCATTTTTTGATTGGCTTATAAACCCTGTTGGATGTATTGTTGGGATGGTCTAGGTCAAGGTAATTGCATATAATGAAATAATTTTTCATGAACAAATTCATTAATTTTTTATGCTGATTTTGAGCTGGTTTGATTTGATTTGATATCACACATATAGGTAATTAGAGTTTGCTACAAATATGTGCTAGCTTCTTTCATGTAAATCATTTTGTTATTGGTTTAAGGAGTAATAATTGGTTTATTCTTAGTTTGGTAGTATTACCTAACCATTATTAACTCTGCCTTTGTATTTTCATGAGTATTTATTATACTCTTTAATGAAATTTTTTACTTATAAAAAAAAACAAATATACAGACACTTTTAGAGTTAATTGGTATTATGCTCTGTCCCTAAAACTAGATCAAATAATGTAGATGTTACCCTATAAAAAAATAATAAAATAATGATGTTAAGCCACTGGCAATGCAAATCTTCAGCAACAAGTAAGAAGGATAATAAGAATTTCGTCACACACACGTATATGAACTGTGTTACTGAAAAATCTATATTCAAACTAATTCTCTAAGTCTTACGTACAAAATAAGTATCTATTGTTTCATAACTCAACTTTTATATTTATTTTACATTCTTTTTATCTCAGCTCTTTCGTTTGTTTCTCATATCACTTACTATATTTTTTTTATTTTTTTCTTAATTTTTCCAACCTTCCCTCTAAATCAAGAGTGAAATTAAAAATGTTTTTTTTTATTTTTAAATCAAGAGAGTTATTCATGTAATATATATTTATAAATGTGATAACAAGTTAGAATATATTAATATAGTATTTTTTTTAAATCAACCATGTATTTTAATGTTTTGTTTTACAAAGCTATCAACTTAAAGAATATTTACTAAAAATAAAAGAAGGAAAATGTACTTTCCTTTCTATTCTCCCAAAAGTATACTTTTCAAACATAATCCAGCTAGTACATCAAGGATATAAACATATTTTCTGTAAAATAAATAAAATATGTATGGATAAATATATAACAACAAACCTGAGACATGTCCACCTACCGAATACCCTCGGATTTTCAAAGACCAATGTCCTGATGTTTATTCCTACCCTTACGATGATATGAGCAGCACTTTCACTTGTTCCAACCGCCCTAGCTATGTCATCACATTCTGCCCAACTGCACGCTAGAGAAGACACTTAATTAGTTATGTGTTGCTTAAAAATAAATGCCTATATATTTGCATAGGAAAATAATAAACATACATCTAAAACAGCACATACCTCTTCTATACACCTACCTACTTGACATACTCTTTTAAATAGAAAACATATAAGTGGGTGTCTATGGAAGTTTGTTACTGTAGAAGTGGTGCTTCTACAACCACTCGTATATGAAAGTCACATATAATTATTACTTATATAGTAAGAATAAAAATCACCTTACTACAGTGATATTGTATTGATAAATTATCATCTTTTCAATAAAGTTTATGATTTCTTAATTTTCTATGATTAATTTTTTGAAAATTTGTACATCAGTTATTTATTGTAAAAGGACTTTAATTTTTTTAATGGTCAAATTAAGTAAGCATGCATGTGAAATTTTACATCTGAATTCCTTAATAAACATAATCTTATTATGCTTATTTGAGGAAGGGACATGTACTTTCTTTGCAGGACTTTATTCTCCTATAGTCTCTTTTATGAGAAATGCCAGAAAGAGTGCATTAAAAACATGAATGTACTAATGAAAATAAAAGATTTAAATGTAAAAGTAACGAAAAAAAAAAGTAAATCTATCATGAAAATAAATTAAGGATATTGAATGTAAAAGAAATATAAGTAAAAGTATTTTAAATGTAAATCAAAAGTGATTAAAATACAACCCAAATAATATAGAATGTAAATGAAAAGTAAATAAATATTAAACTAAAGGAAAAATGTCACAAACAAATATCTAGAATTGAAATGATAGAAAACATATTTAATATATTGTTACTATAATAAAGTTTTACACTCATGCCAAACGTACCATATATAGAAAGATCTGATTGAACATCAGTATAAAAATTTTTACATTGAAAATGTATAAATATTTTTGTCTTTAAATAATTTAATTATGTTCTACAACTTATAACATTTATTACAAGTACAAATAATCCCATTTATAATCAAATACTTCTTAATTATCAATAACTTCATTTTCAGTAACTATTTATAACTTGACCATGACTATCAACCTTGGCATCCATGGATGATTTCTACCTTCAATATCCATTATTGATGAATTTAGTCTTAAATTTTTACCGTTAATATATTTCAAATTATTGTCTTCTATATTGCAAAATTAATTGAAAAAATTATATTTCAAAAGATAGTCATGGTAATATACTAAAATGTCAATTTTAAAAAAATAAATATTTTGACAATAAGTAGAAAATTGGTGACACGAATGACTTTCTAATAAGGAATTTGAAATATGATGTTAATAAGTAGTAGTACCACCCCTTTTCTGTCTTATAAAATTTTTTTATCACTTTTATTCATATCACTTTTATTCATCTTTTACATCTATACTTGTTAACAAATATAATCTTATCATTATTTGAGAAAAGGAATAAGTGTTTTTTGACCTTTTCTAACATTCTATTTTGATTAATCTTTTATAAGTCCATGAAAATAGTTCAAAGAAAAATTAAATTTAATTTAAGTTAAAGTTATCAATTAATTACTTATAAAGTGATAGGTTATACTTTTTTTTTTACTATGCTTAATATATAATTAGTTATTTATGGATGTAGTCGGACCTAAATGAGATTTGAAAGATGGAAATGAGATTTGAAAGATGGAAATTGGGTGGGTGAGTTTA
The DNA here is from genome assembly GCA_037954015.1 of Psophocarpus tetragonolobus. NCBI lineage: Eukaryota > Viridiplantae > Streptophyta > Magnoliopsida > Fabales > Fabaceae > Psophocarpus > Psophocarpus tetragonolobus. The sequence goes on from CM075692.1 coordinate 39,396,399, forward strand.
GCTAGGTATGTAATGTGATTAGCAAGTAATCTTTTAGATGAGGTTTTGGGTTTTTTATAATAAAAAGAAAAAATTATTGAAATTGAGTACACTTAACAGAAATCAGGATTGTTAATGTTAACCCTTCATCTTTTTAGTTTTGAGAAACACTATTCTACTCCTAATTCATTCTCTCCTTTCTTTTCCAAACCTATTTTCTTTGACTTCTTGCCTACCCATGAGTTGTACCCATGGAGAATGGATAACTTTTCTTTTGTTTCTTTGTAGAGTTAGGATTCTTGTAGATTCTATATAATTTTGGTGTTATTATAGGGTCTTTATAACTTTCAATAATTGTGAAAGTGGGTTGGGAAGCAAAAAGTTTTATACCTAAAGGGCTCTTTAGTTAGAGCGAGTTCGAAGAAAATTATTCCAAGAATACAAGGGAAATTGAAAAACATGTTCAAAGTTGGAAAATGAAAAATTGGTTTTGTAGAAAACTACCCAAAGTAGTTTTCTAGATCTAGAAAATATAGTATTATTTTCAACCACTTTGAGTTCCTTTACCTCTTTTGTCACTCCTACCCTCATCTCTCATGCGCTTTCCGCACCTTTCACCTAACTTATGTCACCTCTCCGTCATCACTGCTCCCACTTCTCCATCATTGTCGTTCTCACCTCTCATACTCTTTTTCCTACCTGTTACTCCAACCTTTGCCACCTTCTCTTATGATCCTTCTACAGCTCCCACTTTGACCTCTACCACCTCTTTGTCATTGTCATTACCACCTTTGACACTTATTTCCCACCTTCTACTCTAACATCTACTACCTCTCCGTCGTCTCCACAGTCGTCACTTTACACGCTCCTTTCACGTCTTCTACCCTGACCTTTACAACCTTTCCACCTCCACCACCATTACTCCCACCATTACCTATTTGTCTCAGCCACAACCTATCTTCATTAGGAAATGAATTTTTTTGAAAAATGGATGTATCTAAACACATTTTTCTAAATTTTCATACTTTTCCTATGAAAATAAAAATTTTGAAAAACTAACTGAAAACTATTCTGGAAAAATAGGAAAACAGAAAATACAATCAAACAATCTCTAAGTTTCTCACTTCTCCACAACTAAGCTTAAAGGAGAAATATCTAAAGGAAGCTATACTTATATTATTTTATTTGTGATTTTTTTATTTAGTATTGTGTTTGTTCAATTGGTTGTTCATTACTATTGTTTTAGAGTTTTATTTAGTGGGTTATTTCATGGATTTAAAATTATTTACATGTTGTTTGGATTCGTAACTATTATGCAGACACAACACGGATTTGTGGCAGATCCTACATTGGATGACACACAGAACAAGAATATGTGTCAAGAGTTTCCCCACTAGCTATGAAAAATCCTATAAGGTTGTGAGAGACGCACTAAAGGATAAATCCTATAAGTTTGGGTGTTGTAAACCTTTCGAGGTGACCTAAACAACCTCATTAAGTTTTATGTTTTTCATGAAAGTTGTAGCCTTAAATGTTACCTTTCCAATGGCATTAGAATAACTAAAAAATTATGTATATCAAGTTATGAATAAAATAGTGAGTAAAGGTCAAACTATCAAATTTTGGGTTAATTGTTGTGAGTTTGTAATTTTTAAAAATAGTTGATGATAAAATCAAAAGGAAGGTGACATGTATTAAAATTCTATATCTTCCTCTTTTATACTTAAACTCGTACCCGTTTTTCCTTTTGTGAGGATAGTGACGGGAAAGGACAAATCTATCTCTGTCCCCACCTTGTTGTTATCCCTAGAAATGGCAACCCATGAGGGTTCTAAATGGTGGAAGGTTTTAACAAATGATAAGTTATCTGAAGTGCCATCATAAGTGTCAGAGAGTGGAGTCGTTGAGACGCTTGATTTGCGGGTTGTTACAAACTTCAAAAATATTACTAATATAGGAATATTTAGGTGGAAGGGTGTTAGAAATGGTATTAGACTAGTCCCTTCTACCAGCATGGTGTGGTTTGGGTTTGAACCAGATGGAATCTAGTACTTGTAAAATCCTAGGCACACATAAATGAGAGAGATCCAATGACTACACAGGTATGAGACTATATAGTTGAGGATGACTTAAAGGAATTAATATGTACTACATATAACAACAAGATACATCTACTTTTTAGTAAACATTTCTTAAGAACTGATAAGTAAATTTTTTACTATACTCTTGGTAAGTATACTAGTCGCATGTAGTAACCGACAAATATTGGGTCGATCTCACATGAACTAAGATGATACTCTAGGAATCTCAATACTAATTGCTTGTAACAAATAAAGGTATGATTTTAACTGTGCATAAACAAGTAAATTAAAGTTACTGAAGAGAGAAGCTTGGTAGGGTTTTGATTTCACTATATCATTCTTCTAATGCATATATGAACTATTAACCATCGTTTATGACTTACATTCCCATCATGCATAAAAATACCCTTAACCTCAATTCCTTGCAAACAAAGGAATAAGCTATTTGAGATTTAGACTATCGATTTCTTGCAAAAATCTAAAGTCAAATAACTTACATTAAGAAAATTAGCTTAAGATTGTCAATGGGTTTTACTCTCTTCCGAGTAATAAACCTCATTAGGAGCTTTTATCATTTTACAATTTAAAATCCTTTCTCAAGCTCATTTAATCCAACAATTAAAATCCACAGAACATAAGAAAATAAAGCATATGTGATATGAATCTACTATGCGGATCGTATTAAAAACAGGTAAAGTAAGAAAAAAAGGAACTTAACCCTAACCGCGACCTGCTAGTAGAACCAACACTATAAAGTTCTTATCCAAGAACAAACACAAAGTTCATCATAAGAGAAAATCCTCTAAGTTAATATTCTCAATTCTGTTGTTGTATGAAAAGATTGCAAGAGACTCTATTTATAGGTAAATATAAGAAGCGTTGAGAAAAGAAACATTAAAACTTCACTAAAACATTGATTTCCTACTAGCCTTGGTTTCCCACTAATTTGCCACCATTATTTTCCACCTATAATTTATTTCCTACTGTAAATGCTAAGATGTTACAGGTTTTGATAATGCCAAAAGTGACAAAGAATGTTGATACAAAAGCAAGAAAGCAAAAAAAAACAAAACAACATTGACAGAGATTCAAGATAATGTTAAGTTAGAAAAATAAATTAACTCAGTTATTGTAAAAGAATCTCTAAGAATTTGCATAAACTTAATTTGGCAAGATGTGTTTTTTGATCAGTTCAAAATTACGAACTGGTAATCGATTACCAGGCTATGTAATCGATTACCAGAGAGCTTGTTATTCAAATTCTGAATTCAAAAGTGAAAAGGCACAATTTTTAAGTCAGCATAATCGATTACCAGTGGATGTAATCGATTACCAGTAAGCTGTTACGAAAAGTTTGAAAAGTTATAACCTTTCATGAAAGAGCACATCACTTTGGTTTTAACACTATAAATAAGTTACTTTTCTTCTGTTTCAAACACACAAATTTTTCCAATCTTTTACAGAAAACAAACTGTTGCCCAAACACTTGCAAATTCCATAAAGAATTCCTATAGGATCTTCAAGTTGTATAATTTGCTCTTTAAGAGAGATTCTTATTCTTCTTCTTCTTACTGATCATTGATTGTATTCAAGAGGGAGTTCTTGAGTGGGAAAAGGAATCTCAAACACAGGGAGAAAGCTCCCAAGGTGATTGAGGATTCATTCATTTGTAAAGTGATTTACAAATATAGTAAAAGCTCAAGTGGGGCTACTTGAGGACTGGACGTAGCCAAGTGGATTGGCCGAATCAGTATAAAAAGAGTTTGCATATTTCTCTTCCCTATACTCCTATTTATTTATTCTGTTTGCATGTTTGAATACTTCATTTTTATTTTTAAATATTCTAATATAAAATCAAAGAGAAAGAAGATTAAGTTTAAATTTTGATCTACTTAATTCACCTCACCCCCCCTTTTAAGTAAACTGAGGTCACTTGTCAACACCTACTTTGATACATAATGACTTAGAAACTCTAAACACTCAACAACTCTTTAGAAAAACATGAAAAATCATATGAAATATCACCCATAAAAACTAATACAAAAATTACATAATAATTGGGCTTTAAGGAAGTCCAGTCTATGAAAGGTTTGTTATGATATGAATTTGGGCTTCTTTCCTTGTAGTCTTCAAGTTGAGTTGAAATCTTCATCCATTTGTAAAAAGGTTGTCCAATGTAGAGTGAACTCTAATGCTTCTTCCTTTGACTTGATCTCCATTATTAGGCTTGTAAAAATTGCTTCATTGACTTAGCCATAAATATAGTCATGGGACCTCAAATGTCACACAAAGCACCCTTAGGTCGGCTTGTCAGGTCTCCATCATTTCCTCCCTCTTGAAAATGATTTATCCTCGAATCAAGTCCATCATCACCTTCATCGAACAAGAATAGATCAGCTACATTAAATGTAGAATTCATATTTCCATAATCACTTGGAAAATCCAACCTGTAAGCATTGTTATTGATCCTTTCTAACACTTCCAAAGGTCCAGCTCCTCTACTTTGAGTAGGAAATATTTCTCTCCTCATATGAACCCAAACTCAATCTCCAAGTTCAAAAAACACCTTGACACGCCTTTTATTTGCTTGCTTTGTGTATTATGCATTCCTTTTCTCAATGTTGGCTCAAACTTTTGCATGAAATTCCCTAACAAAGTCTGCTTTATGCTTTCTATCCAAATGAGCAACCTCATTAGTTGACAAGGGCTAGATATCTATAGGAGTTAGAGGATTAAAATCATACACAACTTCAAAAGGAGAATGAGAACTAGTAGAATTAATGGTCCTATTATATGAAAACTCAACATGTGGTAAACACTTCTCCCATTGTTTCAAGTTCTTTTGAATGATGGCACGCAGTAAGGTACCAAGTGTTCTATTGACAACTTCTGTTTGTCCATCCGTTTGAGGATGTCGAACCGTAGAAAAAAAGAGTTTTGTTCCTAACTTGTTCCACAAAGTTCGTCAAAAGTTGCTAAGAAACTTTAAATCTCTATCACTTACAATGTTCTTAGTAATTCATGCAAACACACAACTTCTTTAAAGAACAAATCAACAATATGTGTAGCATCATTAGTTTTAGAACATGCAATGAAATGTGTCATTTTACTAAACCTGTCAACAACAACAAAAGTGTTATCTTTGCCACTTTGGGACCTAGGAAACCTTAATACAATATCCATTGAAATATCAATCCATGGTTGATTAGGCATAGATAGAGGAGTGTAAAACCCATAGGGCATGACTTTAGATTTAGCCTGTTTGCATGTGACACACTTACTACAAACAGATTGCACATCATGCTTCATTTTAGGCCAATAAAAATGCTCATGCAAAATTCTTAAAGTCTTTTGAATTCCAAAATGTCTCATCAACCTCCCACCATGAGTTTATCTAACTAGCATTTCACCCTAGGAACAAAGAGACACACAAAGCTTAGTATTTTTAAACAAGAATCCATCATGCTTATAATAGTCCCCCACAACATTTTTAGAACAAGAATCCCATATTTGACCAAAATCAGAATCATTGACATAAAAATCCTTCACAAATTCAAAAGCAAGCAACTTAGTTTGCAAAGAAGTCAATAAAGCATACATGTGAGATAATGCATCAACCACAACATTTTCCTTACCATTTTTATATTTGATCACATAAGGAAACATCTCAATGAACTCCAACGACTTAGCATATCTCTTTTGAAGTTTTCCTTGAATTTTCAAAAACTTCAAACTTTGATGATCAAAATGAATTACAAACTCACTTGGCCACAAGTAGTGCTGCCAATTTGCAAAGTCCTTACAAAAGAAAACAATTCCTTGTCATAGGTAGAGTAATCCAATGCTGACCTACTAAGCTTCTCACTAAAAAATGCAATTGGTTTAGAGCCCTACATTAACACAACCCTTATCCTAACACCAAAAGTATCACATTTAATTTCAAAAGCTTTATCAAAATTAGGCAAACAAAGCAGGTGCATTGGTCAACTTATTTTTCAGCTAATTAAAAGCTCTCTCATGCACATCATCTCATTTGAACAAACAAATCTTTTAGCAAGTTCATTCAAAGGTGCAATAATAGAACTAAAATTTTTCACAAACCTTCTATAAAAACTTGCTAAACCATGAAAACTCCATAGCTCACTTGTGCCCACTTGAGGTCATTGGGCATCGATGCAAAAACAAAAGTGCCTTCCTAGTTGAGCATCTAAACACTACTACAACACTAATTAGGCTCAAAATCCTCAAATACTTCTTCTATCCTTCTCAAAAACTTGTCTCGGGAAACAAAAAGTAAGAAAATAGAAGTAACTATGAAAAAATATAAACCTAAAACTAACTTCCTAAGAAACTATGTTTTTAAGTAAAAATAAAAGAAAACAAGACTTTAAATAAGAAGTAATTAGGATAACTGCTTTATTTTATCTATGTAAAAATAGGTAACTTAGGCTGTTATCAAGAACTTAACAATCAAGTGTGTTTGACTTGGAATAATTATGGACTGTGTGACATTCTGGGAAGTTTCCCAAAAATTGTGGCAGTGAGTACAAAGCATGTTGAAAACTCATGTGTTGACTTGTGGAGTCAGTTACTAATCTCAAAAGAACCTAAACATCTCAGATCTCGAAAAAGGCTACCTATAAGGAGTTGTGTGAAGTGTCGTAGTTTGGGACTGTTGAAATGTTGAATCTAACGACTATTACACATTAGCAACTTATACCAAATATTTAGGACAACAAAAAAATCAATATTTTTTTTTAATTTAGATAATTTATTTTAAGGATATTATAGTAATTTAATGCAAAATTTTAAAATTAAAAATTCTTTTTTATCTCATTGGTTGTGTATTAATGCAATCCAATTCCTATTATATTTTATATTCTTCCTCTTCTATTTTTTAGTTTTTCTATTTTACATTACAAATAATTTAAATTGAAAATAAAAAATAGTATGTTATTGTCTTCCTCAAATTTATGTTATTCCATGTCATATATAATTATAATTACAATGATTAAATAAGCTTTTTATCCCTAAACTTTTACCAAAAATCATTTTTTATCCTTGAAATTCAAAATATTTTTTTTAGTTCCTGAAATTATTTTTTTATTAATATTATCCGTTTATAAGTTCTAGTATTTAGTTATGCCGGATGTGAAATTGAAGATTGAGAGAGTTGTGGTTGAAGATGAGAGTGATTCATGAGTACAAAATGTGTTTTTTATCAGTAATTTTTTAGTTGCATTAACGAAAGAAGAAAGACAAAAAGTGAATCAGGAAGTAAAAAATATATTTTTGAATTTTAAGAACTAAAACTGATTTTTGGTAAAACGTTAGGGACAAAAAACTTCTATAAGCCTAATTATAATTATATATAAACATAAGTTTTCCTTTCTAGAAAATTATGGAATTAAAAAATATGTATGCATTAATTTAAATAACTTCTCATTAAAAACATATAAATAATTAATTGTATGCATTTTAAATTAAAATATTAACTATTCCATAAATGAAAGAAAGCATGTAATAGGAAATAATAAAAGAGAAAGAAAATTAAATATGTAAGAAAATATTTGTAACTGCATTGATACACAATTAATGTTTTTTAAATTGAGTATAAAGAGACAATAATATCATTCTCATATATATATATATATATATATATATATATATATATATATATATATTATTTAAGATAAGAAATATTGACTTTTATGTTCTAAAAATTATTTTGTCATAGGTTGTTAATGCATTTCAACAATAGGATTTTAATAAATGGTTCATATTAAATTGTTAATTTATCAAGTTCATGTGGTTCTCTCACACAGAAACCTTCTTACAAACTCTTAACGATTCGCTCTCGTCACCCTACAGAATCCTCTATAAGGTCATCACCACCACCATCATCAGTACCATTGTCGCTACCATTGCTAGTGGTGGTAGTGGTTGAGTGAAATATACATAACTTACCACGGTTTAAAACCTAATCAAATTGAAAAAAAAATGAAATTGAGAAGATAAAGAATTCAACAAATACAGAGCAGTGTAATGAGAAAAAAGACAAAAACAAAACAATGTGAAAGTTTGTGGTGTTTTAAATTCGAAAGAGGACAAAACAAATTATGTTTTTCAAGCACTTATTTTTCACTGTAATCATAGAGTGTTTCCAATTTGAGTTCACATTACACACTTAATTGGGAACACAACAATTGTCATTGCTACCATTTCCATTGGTGCCACTACCGTCATCAGTGATGGTAGTGATGGGTGAAGGTGGTGGCGACCTTACAGAGGATTCTTCAAGAGTGACAAGAGTGGTCTGTTAAGAGTTTGTGGGAAGGTTTCTATGTGAGAAAACCACGTAAGCTTGTTTAATTGACAATTCAATCTGAGTCATTTTATTGAAATCCTATAGTTATTATTATGTTTTCTCATTTTTCACAGTAACCTTTTTTCTTAATTGAGTTGTCCCCTATATATATATATATATATGAAGTATCATCTGAGAAAAATGAGAGAATTGAATTAATAATCAAGGATTAAATTTAACTTAACAATGTTGATTGTTTTTTGTTTGTTAAAAAATAAAGATTAAATAACTTATTACTTTTAATAAACAATATGAACATTGTTAAATTTAATCATAGGATTATTATTAAATTTTCTTGCTTTTCACAATAAATTTTTTTCTCACTTGATATGAGTGATGAAAATCCTCTGTCTCAAATTGGTGTCTCATTTTCTGTCCAACCAATCAATCAACAACATGTCCTTTAATTAATTATATGATATAAAAATATTATAAAAGAAAATTCATTAAATGATGTGACGTTTATTGATGGGTTGAGACAGAGAATGAGACACCAACTTAGGACAAAGAAATTTCATCCCTTGTATGAGAGTGAGAGGAGAAAATCTCAGCTGTTGAAATAAAATCAATGGTTGAGATCAAATCTTGCACACATTCACTCATTCTTTCTCCTTACTTTTATTATTTATATTGCCACTTCTTTTCTCTCTCATCTCTCATCACATTAGTTTTTCAAACTCTCTTCTCTCTCCTCTCTTATCAATGAATATCAATAATTTGAAAAATGAATTTCATATAATAATTAATGTAAAATTAAAATCATTTTATTTTCAATTAAAAATAATTTGTAACTAAATATAAATATATGTCATTTTTTTATAAAATGTAAATTACATCAATATGTAATTTATATTAACATAAATTATAATTTATAAATTATTATACATAATTACTAATTATAATTATATTAGTATTCTATATTAGTGAGAGAGAAGGGAGAAAAATATCTAAAAAATTAATGTTGGTGAGAGAGTAGAGAGAGAAAAAAGGGACAAATAATAAATGTTATAAGAAAGGAGAGAAAACGAAAGGATGTGGAAGATCTGAGTTCAACCATAATTTTAGAGTTTAATAGTTATATATTGTTACTGTAAACGAGTTTTACAATGGAGATTAATCATAACCCTTCATTTACATAAATTTTAAAGTATTAATTGATAAAGTAAAAAAAACTTACCATGTATAAATGGATGTGATTAACTGTCAATGTAAAATTTTTTACACTGATAGTGTATAAGTATTTTTCTCTTAATTTTATTTCAATGGCTGAGATTTCCTTCTCCCACTCTCATATAAGATACATTTCTCTCATCTAATATCTCCTATATATATAAAAAGAGAGAGAGACACAGTTTAATATTTATACACGGTCATTATAAAAGAGTTTTACACAAACGGTTAATTACAATATTTCGTTTATATGACTTTTAAAGTATTAATGGATAAAATTAACAAACTCACCATATATAAAAGTTGTTATTAACTGTTAGTGAAAAACGTTCTACTCTAGCAGTATATAAGTGTTTTCTCATTATATATATATATATATATATATATATATATGACATATATAATGAGAAAGTCAACTTTATATGAGAGTGAGAGAAACAAATCTCAGTCATTGAAATAAAAATTAATGGTTGAGATCAACCACTTATTTCCTCTCTTCTAGCATTTATTATATGTCACTTTTTTTTCTCCTCTCTTGATTGCTAAGACTTTTCGAACATTCTTCTCTCTCATCTCTTAATGATTGATATTCGCTCTTCTATATATCGAGTGTATCATATGAGAGTAAGGTATCTTATATGAGAGTGGGAGGAACAAATCTCAACCATTGAAATAAAAATTAATGTAAATATCAAATTGTATACATCTACTTATTCTCTCTCTTCTAACATTTATTAGTCATAACTCTTTTTTCTCTCTCCTTTGCTAATGACTGAGATTTGTTTAATATTCTCCTTTCTCCTCTCTAAATGGTTGAGATTTTCTCATCTCACTCTCACATAAATTTTACTTTCTCCCTAGATACGCCCTATATATATATGTGTATGTAAGACATATCTAGTGAGAAAGTCATATGAGAATGAGAGTAGTAAATTTCAACCATTAAGAGATCAGAGAGAAAAATATTCGAAAAATCTAAGTCATTAAGAGATGTGAGAGAAAAAAGGGTGACAAATAATAAATGCTGGGAGAGAAAAAATGAATGGTTGATCTCAACCATTAATTTTTATTTAAATGACTAAGATTTGCTCATCTCAGTCATATAAATTTGGTTTTCTCACTAAATATGTCTCTTATATATATATATATATATATATAGAAAGAGAGAGAGAGAGTTTAACACTTATGCATTGTTAGTATAAAAGAGTTTTACACTAGCAGTCAATCATAATCCTTCTTTTACATGACTTTTAAAATACTAATTAATAAAGTCAACAAACTTATCATTTATAAAGGGTTATTAATTGTCAATATAAAATCTTTTACATAGGCAGTGCATAAGTGTTTTTTCTCATATATATGGGATATATTAAGTGAGAAAGTCAAATTTGTATGAGAGTGAGAGAAACAAATCTCACCCATTAAGAGATAAGAATATCCAAAAAATCACAACAATCAAGAGAGAAGAGAAAAAAAATAGTGACAAAGAATAAATGCTAAAAGAGAGATAATGTGTGGAAGGGAAAGAATAACTAAATTTCTGAAGTATGTCTAAATTAAATTTGAGTTTAATTAGTATACACTATCAGTTTAAAATTGATATTTAATTATAACTCTTAATTTATGGTAACTTTGTTGACTTTATCAATTAATATTTTAAAAGTAATCTAAATAAAAAAATATGATTAAATAGCAGTGTAATATCTTTTTACACTATCAGTACATACTTATTAAATTTAGTTAAAACAATAAAAATATTTAAATGTAGGAGAGTACGTTATTTTTTTGTGTGTGAAACATACTCCACAATTGATATAACTTTTTTATAATAAATTACTAAACTTTCCATTGAGAAATTTTTCCAATGATGTATTCAACAAAATGTACATATTTTTGTAACTTCTTTTTACAGGAGCACTTATGGTATTAATGAAAGCATGTTTCTAAATATTTAAATGATTTAAAAAGTAAGTATTAAATAAATTTAGAGTTTAATTTCTACATTATTAACCGTTTAAAGTATTTTATTTTAACGTTAAATCATAATTTTTAATTTACAATTTTTAAAATATTAATTAATAAAAATAATAAATTGACCATATATAAAATTCAATATCAATATAAAAATTTTTACTTTCCGTGTATTAAAAATTAACATTCATATATTAATAGAAGTATATTAATTATATTTTATGATATACTTTTAATAATTAAAAATATGACATAATTTTTACATTCACATTTTTATTGTAGTAAATATACAATTTTCTAAAATAATATATTTATACATTGCACGTAATTAATATTTATCTTTTTAAAATTATATAATTTTAAATTTATTAAAAACAATAACAAATAACAAAAATTAATAATAATAATAATAACAATAATAAAACAATTTGATGACTTTCTTATATGTATAACTATAATTTGTGTTAACAACACATTATTTTTAACATTCACTAGAAAATTACAAAATTAGAAAATAAATTCATTTAATAATATATCAAACCTACATAAATATATTTTTTTAAAATTTTAACTACTAAAAAATAATATATTTAAAAGAGTGTGTCATACAATATGTTACTAGAATTGCTTATAAAACTATATATATAGAAAAGGTGAGATTCAACTGTATGCTACTTATTTTCTACATCACACCTTTACTTCAACCAAGAATATGGAAGTTGAAATACTCTCCACTCAGTTAATCAAACCTTCTTGCCAAACATCAGATCATCCAAAAATACATAAGCTCTCAATCTTAGACCAGTTCATGCCTGCTATATACATACCAATGATTCTTTTCTACACTACTGATCAGAGTCCTCAAGCTATTAATGATGGTGGTATTACTCAACAAAGATTGAAACAATTAAAGGAATCTTTATCAAAAGTCTTGACTCAATTTTACCCATTTGCGGGAAGGGTTAAAGACAGGCTTACTGTTGATTGCAATGATGAAGGGGTTCACTATACTGAGGCCAAAGTAAGTTGTACCCTAGCTGAATTTTTTAATCAATCTAATTTCTTGTCATTTATCCATAACCTTCTTCCAAATAAACCTTTTATGGAAGTGGCAATAAAAGGGTACACAACTATGGTACAAGTGACTTGTTTTACATGCGGTGGCATAGCCATAGGTACGTTGGTATCTCATATAATAGCAGACGGAGCAGCAACAAGTTTCTTTTTAAATTGTTGGGGTTCTAACTCTCAAAGTGAATTTTATTCTCAACATGAATTTGCTTCCCCAAACTTTGATACCCCTTTCCCTTATAATATTACATGCCCACAAGACACAAATGTGACAAATTTGGGTTGCCAATTTTTGAACAAAGGTAAGCTTACTACACAGAGATTTTTGTTTGATGCTGAAGCTATTTTGATGTTAAAGGCTCAAGGGAGTAGTTTAATCGTGTCAAATCCTACTCGCGTAGAGGTAGTAACATCCTTCTTATGCAAATGTGCTACAAAAGTTTTCAAGACAAACTGTGGTTTAGAGAGACCCACTTTGATCACTTATACAGTAAATATGCGTCGAAGGGCATCTCCTAATTTTCCAAAATCGTGTATGGGAAATTTTGCTTGGTTGGCTTTGGCTTTGATGAGTGAAAATGAGTTACCTGACTTGGTTATTAAATTGAGGGAAGCTGTCACAACTATTAACTCTGACTTTGTGAATAGCTTCTCAACTGAAAAAGGGTTTGTTGAACATTCAAAACAGTTACTTGAGACGGCTTCGAGTTTTGCCACATCGATAAGTGGGGTTAATTTTCTTTATTGTACAAGTTTGTGTAATTTAGGTCTTTATGATGTTGATTACGGATGGGGAAAACCAATTTGGGTGTCTAGTGCCTTTGGTTCACTTGATAATTTGGAGGTTTTTAACTCAACAATGGTCTTACTAGATACACCGTCAGGTAATGGAATCGAAGCTTGGCTTTGTTTAAGTGAAGATCAGATGACCATATTGCAACAAGACAAGGAGTTACTTGAGTTTGCAACCGTAAATCCAAATCCTCTTTAACTAAAGGATTGTATACCTCATGGTTGAAGTTCCTAATTGGTTATGCTTTATTATTTGATACAACTATAGAACATGGAGCCATGAGAATGCAAGAGTTTAATTGGTCTTTTATGTTCGTACCAAAATTAATAAATGACCAATATAAAGATTTGTTTATCTAAGATTAAACTGTCTCCTTGCTTTGACAAATCTTTACAAACGATTTTATAAACTACATCTTGCTATATAAATTGTGAGTAGCATTTGAAGTTATATATTTCAATTAAAAAATAACAATTAATATCAAGATAAGAAGATTCTTTTAAATAATTTGTTGGTATTAATTTGTTAAATTTTTTCTGAATTCTTAGTTTTTTTTGGTTAATAAAACTTAAACACTTGTAACTTTTTTCCTATGGCAACTTTAAATTGGTTTAATTAATTTTTAATCATAGTATATATTATTAAAAAATATCTACTATTGTGTCTTCGAAAGCAATTGTCTCCTACTAAAATTTTAATTTTTGCTAATATAGTAATTATTTATGATTGAAAATTATCTTTTTAATTTAAAACACATTAAAAAAACATTTTCTAATATGATTACTGTTATTCCAAATTATATAAGAGAATATTGTTCAAAAAATTGATAATTTCTGGATCCGTCATTGTATGAAATTATCAATTATTATTGAATTTTCAAATCGGGAATATCATATTAATTATATTTATTTTAATTAATTTTATATAACTAAAAATTAAAAATCAAGCAAAAAAAACACGTGCATTATACAAAATTGAATAATTTTATCTTTAATTTTCTCTTTTAGAAATATTTAATGTATTTTTAATTATTTTTATATAATCAACAACCACGTATATATTTAAATGATACTCATAAAATGTTAATTATCTATTGCTACTTACCCACATGAATTTTAATATATTCTATATCGAGCTTTGCCCCTCACACCCACCCAAAAAAAAAAAAACTTTGGTCTCATTATGTTGACATTCACATAAAAGAATATATCCATCACTTTACAATAAAACTTAAAATCGTAATTAAAAATGTTAAAATAAAAATATAGAAAACAAATAAATCATATATTTTCTGAATGTTTAAAAATTATACTCAATAATTTTTAAGCAAATATAAAATAAATTATACTCTTCCTAATAATATTCAAATAAAATTAAATTACACTTCATAATCCAATAACATATTATGCTTAAAGTATAATAGTTTCACATTTATTTATATCATTTGGAGTTTAATTAATATGTATGGATAATTTTTATACTAATGGTGTACACTTTTTTGCCTCTATCATTTATTCTTTAAAATATTCGTGATATCAAAAGTTTAAAACATATTTTTCAAAAAAAAAAAATAATTAATGCATATTCGCATACATTAAAAATAATTTTAAAAATTCGATCTTAATGTTTTGACAGTAGGACTACAAATCTTGAAATTTTCTTTGGAAGTACCCAATATCACTCATTTATTATTACTAGATGTGGGGTTAGTGTTTTGAAAAAAATAAATATAAAGAGACAAATAAGTATGTAAAGAAGAGAGAAATAAAAAAAAAACAATATTCAACGTTGACACATAGGGATGGTTGACATAGAAAAAGAGACTTATCATGTGAGAAAAACATATATTGAATAATGAAAATATTTAACACAATTGTATGATTAAATTTAACGATATTAATTAATTGTTTGTTAAAAATAATAAAAATTAAAGTATTTGGTTATTTTGTAAAAAATTTCTGATGTAGGGTGTTAACATACTGTAACCAAAGAATACGAGAAAGTATAGTAGCAGTATTCTACACCAAAAGTTTTAGACCAAAAAATCAACCCCCTTCTTCATTTTATCTAAGTTTAATTTAGAGATATTTGATTAATTTAATCTTTCTCTCTCACTTATTACCATGTGTGTCATAATTTATTATGATCATTAAATTTTTAAACTTTATCGCATCTCCACTTAATGTCTCTCTTCTCTAATTTATCAGCCATATAAGTTTAATGAATACTACTCCAAAAAACTGTAACGCATATCCGCATACTTTAAAAATATTTTTAAATTTCAAATATATTTTCAATATGTAATCACAAAAAATTAATGCATATAAACAAAGTTTAAAAAAATCATTAATACAATCTTTGTAACTATAATCTCAATATATACAACGTATGTGTCCAAAAAATAATTATAATCATCATAAATATAAGAGTTTAATCAGCATACACGTTTAGTGTAAAGATTTTTTTATACGGACAGTAAATCATAACCCTTCATTCATGATATATTTGTTTACTTTATTCATTACTATTTTAAAAAATCACATAAATGAAACGTTATGATTGAATGTCAGTGTAGAAATCATTTGGACTAACAGTGTGTACCAATTAAACTCTAAATATAAACCATAATAATTTTAATTAAGATAATTATTATATAAAATTTATAAGTTTAAAATGTTAATCTGACTATTTAAAATTTATTAATTTAATGTATTGAAACCAAATCAAATATTTACCAAGTACGATTTTATAACATTTGTGTCATGTGATTTTTATTTTGTACCATACATGTGCGACCTTGAAATTATACGTGCGTTGAAATGTCTTCCATATTTGTGGAAATCAAGTCCGCACCTGATTTTAATAAGAAAAAATTGTGTTATTGGTTCATAAAGAACTGAGATGGGTGGATATGTACCTCCTGTTCTATTTTTGTATTAAACAAAATTTTATATATATTTTTAATTTTACATGTATCATATAAATTTATACTCTTATAAATTATTAAAACTAAAATATAATTAATAATTTAATATATAATTTATTTAATTAATTAATAAATTAAATATAATTAATAATTTAATTATAATTTATTTAATAAATTATAAAAACAATATAACATGTATCTACAAATTTATCCGAATTCAAAAATATCCGAAAAAAAATAAAGACAAGAATTTTACAACCTTTCCTTTATACTTGTCTCCATTCGGTTCTGGGAAAGGAACGGTGAGGTTGAAACCCACCCGGTTGCCTTTCTTATTCTTAAATTTACTATTGATACTATGGAAAGCAAAAGCATAAATAGTATTCTGTGGATTATATTATATATTATTACTATTTATTAGATTAGATTAATATTAGTTTACATTGCTTATATTGAAAGTGGTATTATTTTTTCAAAAAAGTGTGATTTTTTACGTAGTATTTAAAAAGAAAATAAATTGAAAGTTATTTGTGTTCAGTCATGTATGCTCCAATGCTCTATAAAATATAACCCGGCCCTTTTATTTTACTTAATTTATTCTTCCGTATCAAATTTGAAGTTGAAGCTAGTTTTTTATGGCAAAGAGCGTCTTTCTCAATCTTTTTCTTCCCATGCTGCTGCTGCGTGCAGGTAATGTTACGCCGGCCCCTTCTATGGTTCTGAACTTGCATTTCAGTGCAAGGAAAATAATGAATATATTCATTTCATGTGCACTATAGAACTGTTACTAATACACACACATTATTATTATTTAAACACACATGTTTAGACAGTATAGATCCTCTCAGTACATTCGACCGATCAATGATCAAATTGGTAAATTTTATTCTATTTATTTGATTAGAAATAAGCTTAGACGATTCACTTATACTATTTGTGAGTGTCGACTCCAAAATTAAATTAAATTAACGTAGGAGTTGTGTTTGAGTTGATTGAATGTGATGTCAGGAGTGCGATCTGAAGTGATTTTCCACTTCGAGAACTTGTGTTCAGAGACTCTATATCGTGCCTCAAAACCTAGCATTGGGGACTTGGAGCCGGATCTTCCCCGGTACGCATATGAGATATTCAACATGGATGATCACTATAGTGGGTCCATTTGGGTCCGAACGGGGTGTTCAACAAACGCATCAAATTACTTTTCATGTGAGACTGGTGACTGTGGTAACGGGATCATGGAGTGTGCAGATCTTAACCCCTCTCTCCCAGTAACTCTTCTCAACTTTATTGTTAGCGCACCTATTGTATCCTATGAAGTGAGCTTGGTTCATGGCCAGAACATTATGGTTCGAATCCAACCTAATGGTGGGACTCTTATGGATGGTTCAGGACCGTGCCCTATGGTGGAGTGCAATAAAGAGCTTTCAAGTGTATGCCCTTTAAAATGTTTAGCTTTGAACAAGGCTGGAATATATGTGGGTTGTTACAGTCCTTGTGATGCGTTCAAGGAACCAAAGTATTGTTGTAATGGTCAAGGTTGTCAGCAAGATGAGTATTCATTGAAGTATAAGGGACTTTGTCCGTCGGCTCACACTTACGCTGGAGATCCACAGCCTCCTACTTATCACTGCAAAGGGGCTGACAGTTATGACATAACCTTTTGTCCAGCCATTGATTAGATAGTTGCAACATTTGTTTCATTTTCATTCAATTCATGTTCCTCACTCAGTTAAAAGTGAATTTGTGATGCACTTATTTCATATGGTTATGAGTCAGGAATCTTAATAACGAAAGGATTAGTATCAACTCATACCAGGATTAGTATCTGACAGTTTGGAGACATCCCAGATCTTTGAACTAGAAAAAGAAAAATAAATTGTTATTCTCTTTATTAAAATTGGAGTTATGGGATAAATGGAATGGATATCTTTTAATGCAGGCAGACTAATCTATGGCGAGAAATGTGCTATTACACTGTGTTCTAAAAAATCAATTATCGGGTATCAGCATATTCCAAGTCAACTTGTAAACGTTTTTCTCCACAAAATGTTTTTATATATAGTGCCTTTAACTTAACCTAAATTGTTTATTTGAGTTGTAAAAACAAATTGTTATCCTCTTTTTTAAAATTCGAGTGTGTACTTCTCTTCAAAATAAATGTTACAACTCTCTTACTTGATATGGACAGTTGTTTAATATTAAATATCCCTTTTTATACAAAAATATCGGTATTTATAAATAAAAATTATTTATTTTAATTAAATTAATATTTATTTATAATAGTAAAATTAAATTTTTAAGTTGTTAATATAATTTAAATATAAATAAAAACTATGAAAATTTGGATAATTCTTATGAGTTTAATTGGTATACACTATAAGAATAAAAGATTTTCAATCAGAACTTTCTATTTATACGACTTTTAAACTAATATTTACTATAAATGAAAGGTTCTTATTTAATTTTAGTATATACCAATTAAACTCAATTCTTATTATCTGAAAAGACACATTTATAACATCGAAGTTGCTCTTAATATTTTTATTCTTCACGTTAAGAGATATTTTATTACTTTTTTTAATAGTATCATAGTTTTTACTTAAAATATTAGAACTAAAATTCTGCCCATTTGAGGGGTAAATTAGTCGTACAAATTTTTATATTAAAAATAAATCTATGCTTTAATCATTAATTATTTAGACTTATTTGTTGAAATTTTATATAGAAATAAATCAATCATAAATTTTCACAAAAAAATATTTACTATATAAACTTTTAAGACTCATTTATCTAAGCCTGTTTGGAGTTATTTTTGGTTTCTAGTTTTGAAATTTATAAAAACAAAAATTAATTTTGGTTTTAAGTTTCAAATTTTTAAAAACAACATTATTTTTTTTTTCAAATTTAAAACATTGTTTTCAAATCTTAACCAAAACACTAGTTGGAGGTAGTGGTCGACACCATCATTAAAGGTGACGGTCAGTGATTGGCAATCGAAGGTGGTGGTCGGAGACCCGCGATCGAAGGTGGTGGTTGATGACTGGTGGTCAGTGGTAGCAGTCGGTTACTGGTGATCGCAAGTGGTGGTCGATGATCGCCGGTCAAAGATAACGACCAATGATCGTTGGTTGGAGGTGACAGACAGTGATAGCAAGTCAAAGGTGGTGACTAGTAATCACTAGTCGGAGGTGGTGGTCTGTGGCCACCAATCAAAGGTGATAGCTGATGATCGTCGGTCGGAGGTGGCAACCAGTGACTGTTGGTCAAAAGTGGGGGTTATGAACGCCAGTCGAAGTGGCTGTCGATGACCTTCAGACCGAGGTAGTCGGAGGTGGTGGTCAGTGATCGTCCGTCAAAGGTGGCAGCCAATGATCGCTGGTTAGAGGTGGGAGCCAGTCATCGCTGATCAGAGGTGGCGACCGGTGATCGTCGGTCAGAGGTGGCGACCGGTGACAGTTGGTCAAAGGTGGGGGCTAGTGACTGCTGGTCAGAAGTGGCAGTCGATGACCGTTGGATCGAGGTGGCAGCCAATGACTACTAGTCAAAGGTGGCGGCTGGTGGTCGTTCAAAGGTGATAGGCAATGGTGACAAGTGACATTGAGTAATTAACTTAAATAAATAGCAGAAACAGAAATCTAAAAACTAAATTTTATTGGTTTTGAAATTGAGTGAAAATTGTTGCAAAAATAAGTAAAAAGAATGAATTTTTCCAAATACGTTTCTATTTTCAAAATACATTTCAAAATAAAAAGCCGGAAGCTCAAAACTACCTGGAATAGAGCCTTAAATTTTAATTTCATAATGGTTATTAAGTCGGTTTTGATCAGATTTAGCATTAATTCAAGAACAATTAAATTCATATTTAATGTTATTTATTATATAATTTATGAAAAAATAATATTTTTAAATTATATTCTGTGCACAAATTAAAAAAAACATTTAATAAAAAATTAAATTGTTCACACTTATATTTATATTTAATATTTTTAAATATGTATAACTATGACTTCTGAATATTGAATTTTTTTAAAATAATTATATTAAAATTTGGGAAGATAAAATTTTATGTTTTTATTGAATAAATGTGTCAAAAATTATTAAGTTTATTAAAATTTAATATCATTAAGTAACTGGGTTATATACATGTGCATACGCAAGTGTTCGTTTGCGCACATTATTTGTAAAGATATTTTACAATAGTTTCTTAGTAAATGAAGAAAATTATAACATTGGAAAAATAAATTATTTGTTGCTATTGTGTAAATTAACAGATACAAATATATTATATATTCCATTATAGTAAATAAAAAAAAATAATTTCAAATTTAGTACAAAAGTTTTAAATTACTTCTTTCAGTGGTCAAACTTATTCAAATTTATTGTCACGTTCTATAAATGAAATTAAATATTAGTTAATATAAGAGTTTAATTGGTATATATGGCTAGTTAAAAGATTTTTACACTTATATTTAATTATAATTTTTTATTTATGTGGCTTTTAAAGTAGTAATGAATAAAGTCAACAAATTACCATAATCTAATATAAATCAATGTAAGCGATAAAAATATTTTCATTCAAAAATTCATTTTGAAAATATTAAATAAAACATTTTTTAAACATAT
Source organism: Psophocarpus tetragonolobus (assembly GCA_037954015.1). Taxonomy (NCBI): domain Eukaryota; kingdom Viridiplantae; phylum Streptophyta; class Magnoliopsida; order Fabales; family Fabaceae; genus Psophocarpus; species Psophocarpus tetragonolobus. The sequence goes on from CM075692.1 coordinate 39,417,380, forward strand.
ATAAATTGATATAGATTGAATAGATAATGAATAAAATAACTTTTTATATAAAAATTTGAAATAATACTGAAAATATTAATTAAAAATATTTACATGTGAAAATATTTGAAATTATATTAATGATTTTGAGTAATATTTTTATTTTTAAATAATATTTATAAGAGTTTAATTGATATACACTGTCAGTGTAAAGATTTTTACACTGACATTCAATCATAATTTTTTATTTATGTGACTTTTAAAATAGTAATGAGTAAAGTCATCAAATCTACCATGAATGAAGAGTTCTGATTTACTATCAGTGTAAAAATCTTTACACTGACAGTGTATACCAATTAAACTCTATTTATAATCTCTATCAAAATTAAAATTTAATTTCTAATATTATTAGGAAAATATATTTAAATTATATTTAGTATAAATATTTAAAAAAATGACATAATTATATTATATTATATTATATTATATTATAAAAGATAATGATCTTTAATTAGTAAGATTTTATCTCTTGTAAATTATATTTATAGTTTTTTTTAACTAAACTATTTATATTTAATAACGAGTGTGTTGATAAACTTGAATGGGTTGTTTCAACTTTATCAATTCAGGTCCCAAGTATGCAGTTTCTAAAATATTTTTAAAAAATTAACTAATTATATATAATTTTTTAGTATAAATATTTTAATAAAAATAAATCATAAATTAATATAAAAATTAATTGACTTGAACAGAATTTTGTTTCCTTTAAATAATAATTGAAGTTTATATAAAAATTAAACTATTTTTAATTTATGTTATTATAAATAGTTAGATTTAAATTTTTCTTATTATAAATACTTTAATAAAAATAAATTATAAAGTAACTATACTAAATAATAAAATTTATGTTTCGATAAAATACACTAATGGACAAAAATAAAAATATTTAAATGTGACTAAATCTCGAACTGAATGATAATTGTATTATTTACAAAAAACACTAATGAAATTTAATGGTGTTGAACCAAAATTTTTTCTCCCGTAACTATATTTACATTTTTTGTATAAATATTTAATAAAAATATATTATAAATTAATATAGAAATTAATTTTCTTGAGTATGATTTTGTTTATAGTAAATAATACTTGTAATTCTAGCATTATTAAACTATTTTAATTTATGATATATTAAATAATTATATTTAAATTATTTGGTATAAATATTATAATAAAAATAAATTACAAATTAATTACGTTAAATAGTATAAATTAATGCTCTTGATGAAAATTATCTCATAAATAATATATATAGTCTTTATATTAACTAAAAATATTTTAATTTATGAAATTATTAATTAACTATAACTTGTGTTTTACGACTAAATTTTAAATAATTATCTTCTCTAATTTTTATTGAAATATTAATAAGAAGTCAAATTAACCAATATATGATTTGTCTAATATTTTCAATTAAAATAGTAACAATTTTTTTATTTGAGAAGAACAAATATAAATAACATAATCATATTTGACTTTAATTGGTATACACTGTCAGTGTAAAATATTTTTACACTTATGCTCAATCATAACTTTTTCATGTGACTTCTAAAATACTAATTAATAAACACAACAAACACAAACTTACCAAGAATAAAGGGTTATGATTGAAGGTTAGTGTAACAATATTTATTATATGATGTAAATAATGTCCTGATCTCATAATTTGAATTTACAACATAATAGAATAGTAGTAAGAGCCTACTAATTTTTTCTCAATCTAAAATTAAAAACCAGCTTTGATTTAATCCATAAATGATTTTAATAGAAACTAAAACAAATACTGTTAGTATACTACAATCACTATCAAAATCAAAATAAATTATACCTAATCAAACAGATTATTGATTTAATATGATCTCGTGATTTTAATTTATAATATAATATTATTTATATAGTCCATTAGTGTTGAAATTTTTTAAATAATGTACCTAATTTTAAAAAATGTATTTAATAATATTTAGTAACAAATTTTAGTTACAAAATTTAGTAAATTTTCTTATCTAATAAATTTTTTAAAAGGTAATTGTCTATTTACACTATTTAGGATAGTGGTAATTTAGACAAACTCTCTTTTGTGTTCAAAATTAAAATAGAATATCCAAAATTAACTTCAATTTTCTTTTCTTTTTCTTTTTTTTTCAAATATTTACAAATTGAAGTAATATATAAAATCCTTAATTTACTTGACTTTCAAAACATTCTCTCTAAACTTATTTATTGTAGAATCATTCTCATGCAAGTGTTCTTTCAACTCTAAGATAAAGGAACAAATGTAATTCATAAATTAAGTTCAAGGGTTTATACAACAATAATAATATCAATCAATCTCGAAGGGAAAATCAAGGGACAAGTAATGAATAGGTAAGTTTTTTGACTAAGTGACTACTTAAGAAATATGTTCTTGGTCGTTTCTCAACAAGCATACATAGAAGTAATAAGTGAGAATCAAGAAAACTCAATAACAAAAAATACATCGTGACTCACATAACAATTAACATTATTAAGCTCAAAACCTCACATGATTTATGTCTCATTCATAGATCAACAAAAACTTGCTAAAAGAATTAACCAAGCAAAGTTGTTCAAACTAATCTATGGCAACCACAAGTAAAAATTGAATCAAAATAGCACAAGAGCAGTGATATTTAACATTTTTTTTAGCACCAATAAAGGGAAAAATAAGGAATCTAGACAAAAATGCAACATGGAACAGAAAAATAAGCAACACATCCACTAAAGCTTTAAAACAATCTATGTCTACTCATGCAATTAAACTAAACTAACTAAACATAATGCAATGTAATAACTAAACAAAATAATAACCAAAAAATGGTGTCCTCCCGAAATCTTTGCAAATAAATCTAAACTAGCCCTCCATATCATTATTTGCATCTTCATCATTGAGATTCAAAGGACCTTTTCCTCTCGCAGAAGTGAGTCTTGTCTTTAGGCTAATGAGGACTGATCAACTATGAAGTCTATGGAGAATGCATCTGCAAAAGAAATCCAAAACACAATGTAGAAGAACAATTAAATGACAATCGTACTACATAAAACACAATGCAAATAACATAGAGGAACCACAACAACACAACATACAAGTTGTGAAAATTTAGAACACAGAAAATAAATAATGTAGGACATTAAAGGAAATGAAAACACACTAAAATTTTGTTTAGTTATTCGATGAAAATTATGCCAAACGGGCACCCAACGACCACATGAGCGTTGGGCGCCCGGGAACAAAAGAATGCACATGCTATGATTTACAAGTTACCATCTAGCGGTCATAGAGTGAGCGTTGGGTAGTGATAGACAAAAAGTTAGCTTCTAGTTTAAAAACTAGAATTTCACTCACTATCCAACACCAAACAATGCAAAACACAAATGCAAAATAGAATTCACACAACTAACACACTTTAACCAAACTACATCCTTCAAACTTAACTACACAATCACATTTAAAAAATTAACACTAAAAGTCCAACAAACATCCTAATCTAATCTCAACACTTACAAGCCACTAAAATAAAGAATAGAACATTAAACATGAAATATGAAACATACCCCTACACGTACAGCATAAAACATCAAACATTTCAAACTCAAGACTAAAACATAAACCCCATACAAATACACGGCACAAACTTACAACTTATTAGCCTAAATTTACAATTGACCCATTACTACTTACTACAACATCAAACTCACGCATTTACACTCAGCATCACATAACTAGAAATAAAATTCTACAATTAAATTGAACACCACATTTCAACTCAACAATCCTAACATTACTCATAAATAACACATTTAAATTACACTACATAAGCAAACTCACATAAACCATTAAAAACAATAGTTACTCACTATCTAAACTTAATACTAAAACCACTAACCTAAACATTTCAACTTAGCATTTAAAACATATAACAAAATACAAGTAATACACACAATCTACCACAAAGTAGCCTAAACATCACAATTAAAATACTAACAACTCCCCACACACGCAAAATCATACAATCAACATTTACACATCACGAACATAACAATCACACTACAATCATACACAACAAACTAAACATTACAAAATCAACTAAATATCATAATTAACTCAAACTCGACAATATGGACACAAACATGGAATAATAAACAAGAGAGAGGTTAGAAATTTGGGTTTCTCCCAATGAGCGCTTGTTTAACATCACAATCCTGATGGTCCAAAGACCTCAAGGGTCTTTCAAGTGGTTTGCCTATATGGATCCTTGCCTCCTTGGATACAATGTAGGCTCCACTTGAGTTTGTCAGTTCAGGCTAAGAATTGTCTTTCTTGAACATCCTCTTCATGAATTCCTTAAAATAAAGCAGGCGTTTATGTCTTCTCAACCTGGTTTTGGGCCTTTTTAGCATTGATGATGTTGCTTTCCAAAAATCTTCCTTTGTAGAGTCTATCCCAACATCAAGTGGTGGGAGATTACAAGCTAAATTCCTTAAAGTCACCTACCTCTTAGGAAGCTTCAATTTTGTTTCTTCACTCGCCCTCTCCAAATGATCTTCAGTATGTCCAATGTCTCCCGGTAAATGAAATTCTTTAAAAACCTAAGATACAAACACCTAGTCATGGTCATAAGCATGGAAATACCCCTTCATTGCAAACTTGATTGGATCCATGAGCACATTACTTTTAATACATGAGGTAGGAACAATTTCAAAATCTTGAACTTGTTGTGAACAAGTTCCAACAACCAAAGAGTTGCATTCTTTCTCAATTTTAGCTTCCTCAACTTGTTCACCTTCAAATTCTCTTTTCTTTTCTTCTTCCATTTTCCCACATTCAATTTCTTTTTCTTCAACTACTTCGTCACTCTCACACAAGCTTCCATTCAAGATATTTTCCTTTAATTCCTCTATATTCTTCTCTTTTCTCACTTCTTCTTCATCTTCTTCGCATAGTAGATCATTTGAATCTTCACTTTCATATATACCTTAAATGATGTTCATTTTACCATTGTTTCCAAGGTGTGGTTGACAGTTAGCTAAACTTGTTCTTTTCATGTCATTTACTTGCTCAACCATTTGACTAGCCTGCATCTCCATTCTTTCCAGAGTAGCTTGTGTGTCCAAACAAGATTTACTGTATTCTTTAAGCAATTTCTCCATGTCGAACATTCTATTATGGTGCATTGTTTGATCATTCATTTCCATGTAGCCTTGAAAAGTGTATTTCGAAGTGGAGGTCATCCTTTGATGCCATGGTTGTGAATGTGGCTCATGTGGAATTCTATATAAAGCTTTTTTTTGTGTTAAGTTGACCAATGGATGGATTTTTGGAATGTTCCTTAAAGCTTTGGAGTGTTATCTTGGTACCATGGTTATAGATGTTTGATGATTACCTAAATGACCTATTTACATAGGTAAAATAGAACAATTATCCTAATTTTTTCTTATTTAGGGCCTTGTTTTCCTCATATTTTACTTAAAATTAGAATTAATTAGAAAATTAGATTTATGATTTAATTTATGCATATTTTACCTTTATTTTCTTGTTTGTGTTTGTTCTGAGACAGATTTTAAGAATGACTGAAGAAATGGTAGTAGAATTCAGTTAATGGGTGTTGTCACAACACATGGGTGCCCAATGCTCACTCTATGAGCATCCGGCGCTCGTCGGTGCCCAACGCTCACTTTATAGGTGCCTAACACTTACTTTCTGAGCATCTAACACTCAAATCAGACTTTGCAAAAACACGAAACTCGATGTCTAGCGCCCACTCCATGGCATTGGGCGCTCAGAAACAAATCTGAGACTTTAAAAATGGCGTTTTTGTTTTCGAGAAGGGATTACATACCTTGTTGATCGAAGGTACGCTCCAAACCCATCTTCGTCCATCCTCACACTCATCCATCTCGATGGTTAGTTAGGTTTTGTCATTTTGTTAGGATTTGATGTAACTAAACCTGAACTCTTGTGTATTTTAATTTGTACTTTTAATCTAAGTTTACTTTCCAATGTTAGTTCTCTTTTTTACCTCATGCAAGTTGTTTGACTTTACATTATGCGAGAGATCGATAGTCTAATACTCAAATAGCTCGGTTCCTTGCTTGCTAGATATCAAGGTTAATGATATTTTTATGGGTGATGGGAACATGGGTAATGAACGAGGGTTTTGAGTTTATTTATGTACTTGAGGGATGATTTAGTGAAATCAATCCTAATTGAATATCATACTGTAACCACACTTTTTATTTATTTTCACTTTATTTACTTTATATTTAGTAGTGTTAGTTAAATCTTTATTTTTGTTCATACAAGTAGAAAGCATCGAGATTTCTGAGATTTCATCCAAGTCTCTATGGATCGACCTAATATTTATCGTTATTACATACAACTGATGCACTTGTCGGAAGTAGTGTAGAAAACTTTGCACTCATCAATGCTCTTGGTACTATTGTGATTAAGAATAGTACCAAGGTACTTGAGATCGTTTTTGGTACCATGGTCCTGGAGTCTGGTCTTGGTACAATGGGTAAGGGGGTTGTGGTGAGGCGAAAATTCTTCTTCGTTCAAGCTTTGAGAGGAACCAGTTTGTATGCATCTCATAATCTTCTATAGCTTCCTCTTTTTTCTTTTGCAATTCAGAACATATTTTCCCTCGTTCATGGAAACTCAAATTCATTAATTTCCTCAACTATTTTGAAGCGATTTGGATTTTTAGTTGGAACATTTTCCTTCTAGCTTTGTGGCTGCTTTTTGCTTTACTTCACCTATCAAATTTTACAATACAAAGCACTAGAACAACAATTAGTAACAACTGTTAAGAATAAGATAAATAAACTAATATTACTAAAGAATAAAAGAAAATTTTACAATACAAAGCACTAGAACAACAATTAGTAACAACTATTAAGAACAAGATAAATAAACTAATATTACTAAAGAATAAAAGAATGAGTTAGTCTACTATCGTAACAAAATTTTCAAGTACAAAGAATGAAACCTCTAAGTATCAAGCGCAAGGCCCCATCAACGGCGTCAAAACCTTCACTTGAGCTCATTCAACAAGTAAAATCCATAAAAAATAAAGAGATAAAACAAAGCGTAAAGAAGAACATCCACATTAAATAATAAACATTGATTAAAAGAAAAAAAATTGCACAAGATTTCAAGTTGAATTACATCAAACCCCAACAAATAACAAGTCTAACTAACCATTGGGTGGATGAAGGTGAAAAATAGACAAAGAACGAGTCTGAAGTGTGTCCAAGGTCAATAAGGTGTGTATTCCCTTTTTAGAACAAAAGACGCCCTATTTATAGCCTTGGATCGAAGTATCAGCGCCTAACATTCACATCATGAGTGTTGGGCACCGAAGTAAAACTTGTCGCCCAATCTTTCCCATAGTGTTGAGCTATCAAGACATAGCATTGGGCACAGAGATGGAAAAATAAAGTCCTCTCTGCCAGGCAGCTTTGGGCACTGCTAGCCTGGCTGATGGGCACCTGGATGCTACCACACCACCAATAAGCTCAAATTCATCCGACATTTCTTCATCGATTCTTCTCGAAACTTGTCTTAGAACAAAGAAAATAGGAAAATAACACTAAAATATGCATAAATGAAATCATAAAAATAATTTCCTAAATTAACTTATTTTAAGTAAAAATAAAGGAAAACAATACCTTAAATGAGAAGGAATTAAGATAAATACTCATTTTACCTATGTAAAAATAAGTAATTTAGATAATTATCAGTTATATTTTTAAATTTAAATTTAAATATTTAAATTCGTAAATGGGGTGATCATAACTATAATTTAAAAAAACCTCTTTATTTTCAAAATTAAAATAAAATATTCAAGTTATCTACTATTTTATTATATATAATTTTTTATAAACTATTTTATTATATATAATAGAATAATATTCATAGACTATTGTTTTATTATATAGAAAAAAAATATTTTAAAACTAAAATAAAAAGAACAAGTTACCCATCGTTTGGACAAATGTTAAAATTTTAAATTAGAATAAATGAGTTTTATCCATGAACTATTATTTTATTATATAAAAGATATTTAAAGTTAAAATAAAATATATAACAAAGTTATCCACTGACATCAGCCGAAATTTTAAATCATGTTAAAACAATAATATCAATAAACTATTGTTTTATTATATATTGCATTAGATGATGGAGTCGGAATATTTATATGAAATGTATAACTGGCAATTTGAGCGGGTTGACCTAGCCTATTGGGTTTTTTAAATAAAATGGATTGTACTACGCCAACTTATATTTTGTTCGGATCATATATTTCTAAGTTCAGTCTGACCCATCATGTCTAAATGGATCTTTTTAAAAAAAATCAAAATTTAATTTTTTTATAAAAGATAAAACTTATTTTATAATACAAATCTAAATCAATTCAAAACAACACCCTAAATCAATAAAAAGTGCATTATAAATAAGTCTAAAAGAACATAAAAATATATTTATATCTATATTTTAATTTAATATACATTTTAGAATAACATAGTTTTTATTTTTTAAAAATATATTATGAAATAAGCATCAAACGTACTTTTATATGTTATATATATGTATAAATTGACTTCATATATTATATATAGAAAAAAACAATTATACACTGCCAATATAAAAGAGTTTTACACTGTCAGTTAATCATAACCCTCTATGTATGCTAAGTTTATTGATTTTATCAATTAATACTTTAAAAGTCATTTAAACAAAAGGTTGTGATTAACCGGCAGTTTAAAACTCTTTTACACTAACAGTGTATAGATGTTAAACTCTTATATATTATATTAAGAGTTTAATTGATATACACTATCAGTGTAAAAGACTTTTACGCTGACGTTTAATCATGACTTTTCATTTATGTTACTTTTAAAATACTAATTAATAAAGTCAACAAACTTACCATGAATAAAAGGTTATGATTTAATATCAATGTCAAAATCTTTATACTGACAGTGTATACCAATTAAACTCTATTATTAATATATATTTTTAAAATTTATGTATTTATATTTGTATTTGGACTGACCCAGCCCAAGTCTATTTACATAGTGGATCAAATAGATTCGGCCAAAAAGGCTCGCTTCTAATTGGACCTTCTTTTTTAGAGCTCAACCTGACCCATTTTGTAGGCTCGTGAGCCAACCTATTTTGACAACTCTAATGAAATGTAAAAATTAAAAAAAAATGTTTATCATCAGTATGTTTTATTATATAAATATTACATTAGATATTTTTTTTAATGGCAAGGACAGAGCCCTTTTAAAAAAATAAATAATTATTAGGACATAAAATAAATCTCAAGTCTTTCATATAATCCTTTAAGACAGGATGTGTAATAGAATTGAAAATACTTACTAATGTCATAAGCTTACAAAATCCATGGTCATGGGCTACCTCAAGAGCATGGAGAATTGATAGAAGTTTTGCCTTCTCCATAGCATAGTACAAGATCTTACATGAGAATCCTAGGACAAAATTACCTCTGCAATCATAAACCACTCTGTCAATTGTCGTAATACCATGGAAAACTGATACTGTAGGGTCACAACTTATTTTGAGGTATCCCCAGGTGGTGGATTCCAAAATGACCTACAAAACAAATCTGAACAATTTTCTCTTGTGTCCCTTAACATGACTCACATATCATGAATTTGCTACAATTCATGGATCATAGAGTTAACTCATGACAACTTGTTGCTGAAGTAGACTTCTGCTTTTGAAAACACATTTATTTTGCCTATACCATATTCATTCGGGACAACGCCAAACACTTGATTCCACCTATCAAAAACACATTTATTTTGCCTATACCATATTCATTCGGGACAACGCCAAACACTTGATTCCACCTATCAGCCTGTTCCTCAACCCATGCCTTAGGTTAGTTGAAAGTCAGTCTTTCAAAACCAAATATTACATTAGATAACAATGTTGTAATACTTATATGAAATATGAAAATTAAAAAATATTAATAATGTGTATAATTTTATAATTATTTAAATTTGAATATTTTTTTTATTGTAAATACTTTGTTTGCACGTACTTAAATTTTATTTGTTTATAAGTAATCATTATTCAAAATATTTCTTGTAAATATTAAATTTATTTTCAAATAATATTTTTAATCCTTTGAAATTAATTAGTACTTTAACTATTTTATTTTATTGAAATTTTAAATTAGTTAACCTCATCATAATTTAAATTGAATATTTTCTATTACAGCATATTAATATGTATAATAGATTTAAGAGTTTCATAAAAATACTTATAATAATAATATATTTATTTGTTTATTAATCATTCATTTAAAATAACTGTATAGTAAATAGTATATTTATATTTTATATCAAAATTAGTAAATTACATATAAATAACATTATATCAGTCATAATTACACACATAAATTATTTTTATTATTCGTCAAAGAATATTTAATAAAAAAATAGAAACTAAGTATATATGGTTGATAAATTATATATCACATCTTTTAAATATAATTATAAATTTAATTAATTATTTATGAAATTATTAAATTTTATTTTATTAAAATAATTTTTATATTTTAATTAGTTATTTATAAAAAATAAAATAGAGTTATCTACACACATTATAAACTAATTTTTATTATATCTTAAATTATCGATGGTAATATAACATGATGAATCTTAATTTTTATACTTTTGTACATATTAATAATATCTTTACTTTTGAAATATATTTAACTTTTTATATTATTGAAGTGAATGTTATTATAATATTTAACGTTAATTGTGTTTAATTTAATATAATTAAGAAAGAAATCATAATGATAAATCAATGATAATCACGACTTCAACTATAATATTTAATCTTAAGATAACACAAATATAAAACAATGAAAAATTAAGGATAATCATATTTTCAACTAACTCAATTGTCATTACTAATCACAAGAAACAACAAAAGCTCACTATTCCAATAGTCCAATAGATTAATACACACATTACTATATATAGGAACACTAATTTATATGTTATAAAAAATAGAAAATATCAATGTCAACATAATCCTTATCTAGTCTATTTTGTCCTATAATTCATAATCTCTAACAATTCAACAAAATAAATCAATACAAACATTAGAACAACTACACCTACATTCCAATTTAGCAAAATATTCTATTATTTAAATATAAAATTCTAACTAAATAGAAGAATATATTCACCATAGCACAAAACATGTTATCAGTCCTCAGTGCAGATGTTCATAACTCTTTAATGACATACATAAAACCTATGAAAGCTTAGGAATTGTTTCACAATCCATTTTCCCTACACATGTTGCACGAGAGGTAATTTTATACTTCCCTTTTACCTCAAATGATGATCTTGGATGCAAAGGGCGTGATCTCAAGTCTCCAAATGTTTGCTCCTCAAACTCCCTCGACAATGTTCTCTCTACAATTTTCCCCCTCAAATATTCGAAGTCAGAAATGTGAAACTGAAATGTAACACCCTGACTTCTCTAAATAGATTAACCATTGGATTGTGTTTTCTAACTCTAGATAACTTAACCTTTAGATTGTCTTACTATTTGCACTCATTATTTATTTTATTCTAATAAACACAAATAGTAAATTAATTTAAGTCCACTAATATAAATTACACTTTTTTATTAATATATTATTTTTCTAAAAGAATGTGATGTTACATTTGTAATTTGTTTAATAATTGTTTGAGATGTCTCCATTTGTAATGTGTGATATATGAGATAGATCGATTTAATATTGGATAAAATATTAGATACCTCATATGAGATAGGAAAAAGATTCGGAATACCTCCATCAAAGGATAAGGAAGGCAATGAAACATAATTGTATGAAATATAAGATTATGGACCTTTTACAAATAACAAAAGAATCACCATATTATGTTTGTGAATTTATGTGTATGCATTGGGTGTAAATTAAAAAATATTTTTCCTTATAGTGTATATATTTTATGTGTATAAATGTTTTTTATAGTATCATGATTGAAATATTTCAGATTCTGCATCGGTTAAAAAGAACATTATCTGTGAATCCTTTTAAAACATGTTTTATCCATTATTAAGAGTCTAGTTTTCAAATATGGAGCAACAAGTTGTTGACATCGAGTAAACTTGAAGACTTAGTTCTTTATTAATTATATTTTATTTTATCATTGGTCGTTAGTTATTTAATTGTTTCTTACTTAGCAATTATATATTTATTTATCTTGTTTCTTGTTTTCATTCGAAGTATTTTAGATTTTTTATCTTAAAAGTTTTTTTCTAATATTTTTTGCTTAATTTATTATAAGCTATTGTAAAGAATGGTGTTACAATTTTTGGAAAATAGTTTTCATTCATGGAACAAAGCTCTCATAATATTAGTGTAGGTATTAATTATCTAGTATTATATTTTCTTAAAATAATTTAATCATAATAATATATTAGAAGATTGAGAGAATGAGGGGATAAGATAGAGAATTTAAAATTTTAATGATGTTATAAATGAAAGGGAAAATGAGTGGAGTGGAGAGACAAATTTTAAATTATTAATATCATAAATTTAATTAATTTAACAAAAGATATGAGTAGTATTTTTAACAAATTTTGGTGTAAGTGCTAACATATTAATTAAAATATGTTAAATACATCTTATTTAATATAATTAATAATTTTTATTTACACAATAGGTATTTTATTTAATATAATTAATAATTTTTATTTATACAATAGGTATATTTCCTAGAAATATTATTATTATTATTATTATTATTATTATTATTATTATTATTATTATTATATATATATATATGTGGTCACATATTATCATGTCATCATATAATCTTAACTAATAGTAATTTATTAGAGCATTTTTATTCGTTACCTCATATATTGCTTAAATGAGTCTAGTACTTGATACATAAGTCATTTTTATTCATACCATTTAAGTAACTTTTCTCTCTAATGGTGCATCCCTAAAATCTTTGTTTATTTAAGTTAAGTAGGTTTCATACTTGATATGATTTATGCTTGTTTTAAGTTAAGCAATAATTATTTATTTAATCAACTCTTTCTTATCTTAATTTTCACATCATATATCTCTTTCCGTCATTACAAAATAAACATTAATTGCTTGTAAAAAAAAGTTACTTAAGCAACATCAATTATGTGATTTGGATAATATACAAGATAAATTAATTAAATAAATTCTTCGTTTTAAATTTGATTAATCAATTATGGGTGGTATAGCTATTGATTGGAATCATAAGTATGTGGTAGTCCAGATTCTTAGGCAAAACTTTTCCTTCATACATTTAACACAATCACATATTTATAACTTCAACTCAAAATATACATGTTTAAATTAGAATAACATTGATATTTATGACATTAACTTTTTTTTAATCTTTTTATAATAGTTAAAGACAATATTAAAGGATTTATGTAAAATAACACACCTTATTCAACCAACAACACAGCTAAACCCTTGACATTTGATTAAATTACAACATATATCAATTGATACGTGCGCTAGGCAGTACATTTTTATACTTTAAAATAATATTATAATTTTATTATAATAACTTTAGCAGAGATTTATGGATAATAAGCAGCAAAATGTGCATCGCTCTTAAAATATCAATATCTTTTTTTACAGAAACGCTTAAGTGATAATTAAAGAACTTTTCTTAAAAGGTTTAAGAATATAAAAAATAAGTATTAGATCAATTTATTTTATTTTAATAAATGATCAATGAAACGTTTTATACACATGATAAACAAAATGTAGTTTTTAAATATTAAAAAATAAACTATTAAATAAATTTAGTTTTTGTTAGAATAAAAACGTTTGGCTTTTTCCGAGTTCGATGACTTTTTATAAGAAACGCACAAGGTATCAATAAAAACATATTAAATATGTTTTATTAAATATTTTTAATAATTTAAAATAAGTAATACAAATACGCACTCTATGTTATACTTTTATACTTTAAAAATAAATATTAAATATTATTATAATAAATTTTAAAAAGTTTCGCGGATAATAAGCAGCAAAATGTGTATCTTTTTTTAAGATCAATCACTTTTTTGTTAGAACCATAAAAGGTACTACTAATTAAAGGATCTTTTTAAAATATTTAAATAAATAAAAAGTATTAAATAAATTTAGTTTTTTGTTATAATAAAAAAGTTTGCCTTTTTCCGTGTTCAATGACTTTTTTTCTAAAGAAACGCATGTGTTATATCAATAAAAGCATATTAAATGTTTTATTAAATATTTTTAATAATTTAAAATATTTTTTTAGTTAAATAATTTAAAATAAGTAATACTTATAGTTTTATACATTAAAAATAAATAGTACATTTTATTATAATAAAGTTTGAAAAATGTTGCAGATAATAAGCAACAAAATGTGTATATTTTTTTAAATCAATAACTTTTTTTATATAATAGTAAAAGATATATATTAAAGGATTTTTTGAAAATATTTAAATAAATAAAAAGTATTAAATATTTAGTTTATGTTATGATAAAAATGTTTGACTTTTTTCTGAGTTCAATCACTTTTTTAAAAGAAACAAATATGGTACCAATACAACCATATTAAATATGTTTTAATAAATATTTTTATAATTTAAATAATTAATACATATACACACTCAAATGTTATACTTTTTAAAATATATTACGTTTTATTATTGTTACTAATATCAATCCAAGAGACATTGATAGGGTTAATTACAACATTCAAGATATTATATTGTTTAGATCTCAATTACGTCACGGTTCTGTTTTCAAGGTAGGTTAAGTGTTTGGACAGTTTATAAACACTTTCTCCTTTAATTTGTTATAAAAAATTATTAAACAATTTATTTTTTGTCATAAAAAATGTTTGCCTTTTTTTCGAGTTCAATGACATTTTTTAAGAGAACGCATATGGTATCGATAAAAACATATTAAATATGTTTTCTTAAATATTTTTAATAATTTAAGTAATACATATACGCACGCTATGGTATATTTTTATACTTTAAAAACAAATGTTACATTTTATTATAATAAAATTTGAAAAGTTTTGCGGATAATAAGCAGCAAAATGTGCATCTTTTTGGAGATCAATAACTTGTTCTATAGAATCGTAAAAGATATTTATTAAATTATCTTTTTAAAATATTTAACAAAATAAAAACTATTAAATAAAGTTATTTATGTTATAATAAAAACGTTTGGCTTTTTTCGAGTTGAGTGACTTTTTAAAAAAAAAACGTATATGTATGAATAAAAGCATATTAAATATGCTTTATTAAATATTTTTAGTAATTTAAAATAAGTAATACTAATCCATATCCTCACTTTATGTTTTGCTTTTATATTTGAAAAATAAATATTATACTATTTTATTATAATGAATATTTTGAAAAGTTTTACTAGTAATAAGCAGCAAAATGGGCATCTTTTTGGTGGTCAATAACTTTTTTTATAGAAACGTAAGAGGCTGGATATATGTGGTTTATTTCGATCAAACTTGTACATGTGATATATTGCGTCAAATTAAAAGAATATTTAAGTTTATCATAATATTTATTGAACTGATTTGACAAGTTAATTTGTCATTAAATCAGTTTTAAATAATATATTTATAGCATTACGTGATTAGTAGTATTTACCTTTCCAAAAAAGTCAATTTTTTTAATAATAAATTTCCAAGGCTCTAACACTTCAAAGAATAACATAAAATTAAAACTTCAAATTTATTTAATGTTGTGCTTTGAGAAAACTAGCTGAAAAGTTAGTTGAAAGTTAAAAGTTAGTCGAAAGTTAAAAACTTAATTGCAAGTGTTTGGTAAAACTAGTTAATCAACTAGCTAAAAGTTATAAAATGACAAATAAGGACATCGTTAATTATTAGATCAACAATGAGGTATTTAAAATAATTATAACATATTTTAATAATATAAATTAATTATATATTTAAATCATAAATTTCTATAATAACATAATTAAATTATAATTACATAATTTTAAATTATAAATTTATTTAATTACATATTTAAATAATAAATTACTATAATTAATATTTAAATTATAATTTCTATAATTAAATATATAAATTTTTAAAATTACATATTTAAATTATAATTTTTTAAAATTATACATTTATTATATAAATTACTATAATTACATTAACAAAAGAGAGAGAAATGAAGGGGAGAGAGGTTATATAATGTGATAAGAGAGAATTAGTAGGGAATAATATATTAATTAATAAAAGGTAAACATGTAAAAATAAAACCAGCTAGTAATTGAAAAATATGAGATATTTTGGAAATGCTACTCGGAATAACTTTTTTAAAAAAAACTAGTAACTCCTAGAAAAAATCCTATATATTTTTTGGAAAGGATACTTTAAAAAGAAATATTATATTTTATTATAATAATTTTTTAAGAGTTTTGCGGATAATAAGGAGGAAAATGTGCATCCTTTTGAGATCAATAACTTTTTTTTATAGAAACATAAAAGGTTGTACGTATGCAGTTTATTCCAATCCAACTTTTACATGTGATTGCGCCAAAAGAATATTTAAGCTTAACACAATATTTATTGAACTGATTTGACAAGTTTGTCATTAAATCAGTTTTAAATAATATATTAATAACATTACATGGTTATTAGTATTTACCTTCTAAAAAAGAAGTTAAATTTTTAATAAAATTCCTAAGGCTTCCACATAATAACATACTAGCAAAAACACAAGCGTTATCGCGCCTGTGTATTCGTATTTCTATTTTAATATATTATAACAATTGTAAGGTTTTGATTTAATATTTTTTATAAATTTTTATATTGAAATATAAATTGTTATGTGACATATTTTGAAATATATTATTAATTTTATATTTTTTGTTTATAATAACATGATAAAAATATATCAAATCATCAATGGATATGTCAAATATTCAATGAATATGCAAAAACGGAAAGAGGAGAGTTTGAATAGAACATAAAATATTGTCACACATGTGTATTTGCATGTTTATTAAAAATATTTATCATGAAATGTACACATATATTAATAAGGAGAAGTTATATTTGTGAAAGTGAGATCAGTCATAAAATGTTTAAAAGGTAAAATAGTCATAAAATATGGACACCAAAAGGTCATATTCCTATTATATCATATATAGTATATAATATAATATTATATATTATACATTATAGATATAATTAGACAATTATGTTTGTTGGATATCAATATTTTAAAATAATTTTTTGCTTAAAGTTATAAAGTTGGTCTAGTGGTAAAGTATATGTTTGGGAAATTAGAGATTATAGGTTCAAGTCTCTCTTATGACAAATTAATTTATTTTTTTAATTTTAAAATAGGTGTAAAAGTAGAATAGGTATTTTGAAAAGTGGACGGGTATTCTTTATTAAAAGTATATGTTTGAGAAATAAGAGGTTATGGGTTCAAGCCCCTCTTATTACAAATTAGTTTATTTTTTTAATTTTAAAATAGGTATAAGGGTAGAATAGGTATATTGAAAAGTGGGCATCAAAATGAGGTATTCCCTTTATTAATAGTATAAATATAGTTGGACAATTATGTATGTTGGATATAATTGGACAATTAGTTTATTTTTTTAATTTTAAAATAGGTCTAAGGGTAAAATAGATATTTTGAAAAATAGACATCAAAAGTGGGTATTCTGTTTATTAATAGTATAGATAAAAATTATAACTTCAAATTTATTTAAATCAATAATAAATAATTGAGTTTAAGTAAATTTATTGATTTTATGAATTAATACTTTAAAAATCATATAAATAAAAAGTTAAGATTAAATATCAATATAAATTTTTTTTATACTGAGTACATACTAATTAAATTCTAAATAATTTGGATTAAAAATAATTAAAAAATAATTAATTGACAACTTTCTTATATGTGTATAAATATATGTACAAGACCGTGGGAGAATCAATTATATGCTACTTACTTTCTTGTTCACACCTTTACAACAACCAAGAAAATGGAAATTGAAGTGCTTTCTGTCCAGTGCATCAAACCCTTTTGCCCAACACCAAATCACCCAAAAACACATAAGCTTTCAATTTTAGACCAGTTTGTGCCTGCTATATACATGCCACTTGTTCTTTTCTACTCTATTGGTGAGAGCCCTCAAGCCATCAGTGATAATGGTAACACTCAACAAAAATTGAAACAATTAAAGGAATCTTTATCAAAAGTTTTGACTCACTTTTACCCATTTGCTGGAAGGGTCAAAGACAAGCTTACCATTGATTGTAATGACGAAGGGGTTCATTACGTTGAGGCCAAAGTAAATTGTACTCTTCCTGAATTTTTCAACCACTCTAACTTCTCATCATTTATCCATGAACTTGTTCCAAATCAACCTCTTATGGAAGTGGCAACGGAAGGATACACAACTATGGCACAAGTGACTTGTTTTGCATGTGGTGGCATGGCCATAGGTACGTTGATCTATCATAAAATAGCAGATGGAACTTCTGCAAGTTTCTTTTTAAATAGTTGGAGCTCTAACTCTCGAAATGTATTTCATTTTCAACGTGAATTTGAATTTCCAAACTTTGTTACCCCTTTCCCTCACAATATTAAATGCCCACAAGACACAAATGTGATGAATATGTGGGGCCAATTTTTGAATGACGGTAGACGTTCTGTAAGGAGACTTTTGTTTGATGCTAAAGCTATTTTGAGGTTAAAGGCTCAGGGGTCTAGTTTAACTGTGCAAAACCCTACTCGAGTGGAGGTAGTAACATCTTTCTTATGCAAGTGTGCTGCAAAAGCTTTCAATGTAACCTCTGGTTTAGAGAGGCCTACTCTGATAGGTCATGCCGTAAATATGCGTCCAAGGGCATCTCCTAGTATTCCAAAATCAAGTATGGGTAACATAGGTTGGTTAACTATGGCTTTGATGAGTGCAAATGAATTACCTGATTTGGTTATAAAATTGAGGGAAGCAGTGAGAACTATTAACTCTGACTTTGTGAAAAACTTCATTGGTGAAGAAGGGTTTGTTGAACATTCAAAGAAATTAATTGAGATAGCTTCGAGTGTTGCCACACTAACAAAGGGGGTTAATTTCATCTATTTTACGAGTTGGTGTAATTTTGGTTTTCATGACGTTGACTATGGATGGGGAAAACCAATTTGGGCATCTAGCATCTTTGATTCCCTTGACGATTCTTTGCATTTTAACTCAGTCATTCTAATGGATACACCGTCAGGAAATGGAATTGAAGCTTGGGTTGATTTAAATGAAGATGAAATGGTCATACTGCAAGATGACAAGGAGCTTCTTGAATTTGTAACCTTAGATCCCAATCCTCTAAAGGAATATATAACTCATACCTAATGGTCTTTATGTATGAGTTTGATTGGTCTTTATCTATATGTATTAAAATAAATTGGCCAATAAATATAATAATAAATCACAGTACACCAAATCTATTATTATTATTATTATTTTATTTTTTTTTAAGTCAAAAGAAGTACTCATCTCACCATACTGTTTAGTGACAAGAGAAATGTAACATTTAATATTCAATTTAAGCAAGTCTATTTAAAAAAAAAATTGTATGTAAATTATATCAAAACAAATACACTTCAAAACAAGTAATTATGAGACTTGACAGGAATATAATGGAGCCAAGTAATTGTGTTTGCTTGAAAATAGAAATGAAAGGAAGATGTAAAGGCTAAAAAATCAAAAACTTTATAAGTAAAACTCTAAATTATCTTAAGATTTATAAGAAACAACCTTGTTGTATAGAAATTTTTAAAGATCCTCAATTTGAAAATTTTTTTCTTGTCTTGCTTTGTCTCAATTTTTTTATTATTGTTTTTCTTGAGAGATAGAGTTACAGGTCATATTAAATTTCATTTTATTTTTCTATAATTCTTCATTTTCAGGGATTGCTCCATTCTTATAATAAAATATCACTTATTAAATATATGCAGAGAGTATAAGAATGGATGACAAAGGAATACTTTCGCTCAACTTGAACAACTAATTATATCAAAGATTCTTACGAATGATTAATAATATTTAATAAATGTGGTCTAATCAGTTTCATTTGGTTTATGACTGGGTTTAGACTTTACAACCAACTTTTTTTTATGAAGATTCCTATATATTGATTGATTGTTTCTTTTGTCAATTTAATCGATCAATATATTAAAAAATGCTTCCAACTAATCTTGAATTTTATACACCAATACATAGAATAACTTTATTAGATGTATTTTTAAAACCCATCACTGATGCAATAAATATATCACTATATGTGCCATGAATTCCGTTTTAAAATAGAGGCGTTGTAAATTGTTCATATGTATTTGTCAGCCTCAATTATTAAGCTGTTAAATATTATGTTTTGTCGTTTCTTTGAGTATTGGGTTTTATTTACTTGGTTTCCACATGCCTATTTCATTATTGATTTATAATTTTGAAGTATCAACGATAAATGGACTTCATGTACCTCACACTACAGTGAATGATTTTCTATTTTGGGGAAGGGTCAAAAGGGAATGTAAACACAAAAGTTCATTTTTATGTAAGTTAGCCACACCTAAAATATTTTAGCTTCATCTGGGTGCATTAAATAAGAATATTCTTATGTAGGAGGTGACATTTGCACAAATATTAGAAAAAAAGGCTCGTTGGTTAAAGATAATGAGGTACTTAGGTCTTGTTGCTACAGTTGATTCTCCATTTAGTTCATGATTATGAGTAATGTGCATGTTAAATTTTTGCTTATAAAAAAAAATGTGCATAGTGAAATTTTTAACTTATTCTTTTACCAATATATGTATATTTCAAAAAATTTCTCTTAGTGCTTGTAATTATATTTAAAGTAAACTATAGTAATATCAAACTCAGCTAGCAATTCAGACAGGTCGATTCAATCCAGCTTATCGAGTTTTTACAGTAAAATGGGTCAGGTCGGTTTAGTTCATATTTTATTCAGGCAATATATTTCGAAGTTCAGTTTGAAACCCTATATTAGACCACCGAGCCAAAATGGATTTTTTATAAAAAATCAAAATTCAAATTTTTATTAAAAATGTAACTTAGAGCATCTTTAATGGGAGAGATGCTTACTATTAGTTGTTTAACTTAAAAATTATTATTTTAATGTGCCTCGTACAAGTTAAGTTGTTAAAATTGGGTCAAAGTTGTTTGTATAAGTGACTCTTATCCCTTTTTAAGCAACTCATCATGTTAGATCCACATTAAAATAATAGTTTTCATGTTAAGAAACTCTCACTAAAAATGCTCTTATTTAGAAGTTCAAACCAATTCAAAACAACATATTAAATCAATCCAAAACACATCATAAATAAGTCTAAAATAACATTAAAATATATTTGTAAGTATATTTTAATTTAATACATTTTAGAATAACATAACTTTCATTTGTTAAAAATATATTATTAAATAACATTAATGTACTTTTATATGTATATTAAAAAAAGTATAAATTGACTTTGTATCAAACATACTTTTATGTGTATCTTTTTTATTTAATATATTTTTTAACAATATTATATATATATATATATATTATTAATATGTATTTTAAAATTTATGTATTTATTTTTTTATTTGTGTTGGCCCATGGCCCACTGACCTGACCCAAATTCATTTACATAGTCAGGTCAAACAGAACAAGGTATGCACTCTAATGTTGTGCGGCAAGTGTTCGTGCCCAACGAGCAAGTGCAACGTCTAGCAGCAGAATTTCGAGGTCCTTGCTAAGCAAGTTGTGTTGCCCAAAAAGCTCTACCTCGAGATCATGAAACTTAGCACTGTCACTATGTGAGAGGTGTCACTAGGCAAACACTTCCTAATTGGGTAATAAAGCAATTACAGAAGAAGCACAATCGTGATAATATTTGTTCGTAAGGAAATAATTGCATATTTATTGGCAAAACTTACTTTTTAGTGTTTATTCTCACTTTAGACAGGTACTTAAGAAATGGGAAGAAAAATGGGAAAATTGAGTTTGTTTAAAGCAACTATAAAAGAAGCACAATTGTGATAAAAAGCCCAAACACTTTTAGAAATACCAGAAGATGAAAGACAAAAGAGGACTTGTTTTGTCTCGGACGAAGAGTCAAATTTGTAACCTAGAGGTGAAGAACGACGAAGAAGCTTTGAATTGAGTTTATTCACAGTGCTCCTTATGGTAATTCTTTCTTTTATCATTGATGCATTGTGTAATTCACAGGATGTTTGGCTATACATTACCCATTAATTGCATGTCACCTTTTTCTAGGGTTGTGATGTAAATTCTTTGTGATTTCCCCTTGTACTTTGCATTATCATTCAATGTTATTCCTTGATTAATTTGTTTCTCTACTAGATTTGTTATATCTTAATTGTTTGAATAGTCATGATCATTAATTGATATTTGAATAATTGATCTGAAAAGCGAGTAGGTCATCACTCTAATAGGATTGACCATATTCATCAAGAGTACCTCCAATTGATTAGTAAAGGAATTGATCCTAATTGTGAATTCTTGCATGGCCAAACTAGAAACACTTTAGGGTTATAGTGTGGTGTGAATGATCAAACACACCACAACAATTTTGGTAAAATATTGGTGATTAATGAATAACAAAGAATTAGATTACTTAATAAATAGGGGTAAAAAACATTGTAGTAAAATCACAACCCTAAGTCTTAATCCATCAAATTCCAAATTTATTACTATCTTTCTATTTTCTACTACTTTGAGTCTGAATTATCGAACACCCATATGTGTCATTATTGTTTTTTATAAATTGTTCTTTTATTGTCTGAATTTAATTATTCAAAACTATATTTAGTCCTTTGGATACAATATTCAGACTTAAGTTCACTGTTATTATTGCATAGGGTATGCTTGCCATTAAACATTCATATTTGACGCATCATTAGGCCAATGAAATTAAAATAAAACTTAAAAGGAAAGAAGGAATTATGCAATTTTAGACAAAAAAGAGGAGAGAGAAAGTCTGAAGGCACGAGAGAGAAACGTGGAAGCAGAAACAAAAACGAGTTGGATCCTCTAATTTCTTCTCCAATCTTCTTGTGTTTTCTTACTTTTGTGAGTTGTCTGTGACAATGAGTAGCTAAATCTTCCTTTGTTGGGAGATTGATGTACTATCAACTACTTTATAAACTTTTGAATCGTAATCGAATGCTGTATTTTTCATTTTGTGTTCTTCTCTATTCTTAATGCTTGTTTTTTATCTAGTCAACTTTTAACTTGATTTAATCTACTTGAATGAATTGAAAAATGATTTTTGCAAAGGATTTGGGAAAAATATAGTATAAATATTGGATCTAGAAGTAGAACGGTGTTATGTGTCTTTCGTCTTCTCCATAATCGATTGTTTAACTATTTTAATCTTTTGAATTGAGAAATCGATGATTTGATTATTATTGTTCAGGTTCTCTTATCGAGGGATCTATGTTTGAACACTTTTGATGGAAAAAAGAGTGTTGAGAATAAGCGAAGATATGATTCTTAGTTTATGAACAGTTGAACAGAAAACTAATCGAGATCTCAACATTTATGAATAGTTGAACATGAAACTAATCCAGATCTCAAGATTTATCTACATTGAATCTTCTTTCAACTTTTATTATTATTTACTTTCCATAATTTTCTATTCTTTATTATATTACAATTTATACAACAATTATGGAATCTACCCATAGAATTAGGCATGTCTAGGACATAAACTATACCGTTGTATATATTCTCATAGAGTTGTGATCTTTGCCTATGCAAACCAAATAATTTGACCACCTTTGACAAGGGGCATAAAAAACGGAAAGTTGTCCCTACAAACTTTCTGTTTTTTATGCCCCTTGTCCCTACAAACTTTCACTTTTTTATTTTTCACTCCCGACCATGTATTCATAAAATAGATTCTTAAAAGTTGTCATCCAAATGGTTGTATTCTTACCACTAGTTTCGCTTGCTTTGGAGGTTGTAGTTCCGTCACGATTTTGTAATTGAGAAGGCGTCTCAGGAAATTAAGGGGGAAAATATTTATAAACAACTAATGGTTTCAATTCATAAGCGATGAAGAACTTCGAGTATGTATAAGACCGAAACAGATTACTCACTAACTTTTAACGAAGAATATGCAAGAAGTAGTTATTAGATAATTTAAATAAATTTAATAATATGTCATCTTATACATTAATGAACAATTTTGAGAAACTATTTTTTAACATATACAAACTTAAAATACATAAATCATAATTAAACTATATCTAAAATAATCAGAAACAAATATCTAATATATATCCGCCAATATTAGAAAAATCTGTCGGTAGTACGCAGGTGCGAGATGTGTAAGATGGATCTGTGTAACGGAACGGGTGACTGATAACTATCAGCCGTACGGCCCTGTTGATCCTAAACCTGTTGAACTGGTCCTTAAGTCTTGTACGTAATTGTATTGGATAATTGTAACGTGCATTTAATTGATTATCCTAACAAGCCAGGGATAATTTATAAAAGGGAGGGGGAAATAAAAGATGTTGAGACAAGTTGATATATAAAAATCAGTAGATGGTTTTGTCATTTTATTCCCATTTTGTTAAGACTATTTTTTTTTCTTTTTCTGGTTAAACGTGCTAAGATTTTGCTTTTACTTACAAACGAAGGATGGAAGGAGCGTACTTTGTCCAAATCCTGGAAATGATGATAGGAAAACAGTCACAGTCACAGACAAGTTGGGGGCAATACTTTTTGAGAAAAAATAACATGCACCTTAAAAAATTTTAGAATGATAATTAAATGTAAATTCAATTCGTTGATTTTAATTAAACTCATATTTTTTTATAAATTTACATTAACTTAATGGGTTTAATGAGTATGATAAGTTAATAAATTTATTATAAATAAAAAATTATAATTGATTATGTAAAAAATTTCACACGCATAATAATTACACTCTAACTTAATTACTAATTTTATTTGTTACTATTTAAATATCATTAACGTACACACTTTGGTATCGCTCCTTTATTCTTTACTTCCCTTTTACGCGCTTATTAATGAGTTTGCTTCGACAGTTCCACTTGTGTTTCTTCTTTTGATGCCTTCAAGAAATTCTTTCAATCATGTACGTTTTTAAATGAGGAAACTTTTTCCACTTTTAGCTTTTTTATTAGCTTCGATCTTCGCGCGGCATTGCCCCTTATCATAGCCACCGGATCCAAATTTAATTGATTATTTAAAGTTGTTTTTTTATTAGTAAAGTGTTCCATGTTAATGTGTTAAATTTTATTAATAAAAAATTTAAACTCATCACTTTTTTTCTCTCTTCTTTCACGGTTGGATTACTCTTATAATTATCAATCATGAAAGGTTGAATTGAGATGTTGTATACACTTTGATAGAGAATTTGAATTCTAATTTTTTAATTTCTTCATTTTGAAATTTTGATTATCTAAAATGTTTGTATACAAATAAAGAAATATTTAATTATATAAGCTTAAAATTTTTTTTCATTTAAATAATAATTTCTCATCTATTTAAAATAATATCATATAAGCATATAAGAAATTATAGATATAAATTATTAAGGATAGCAATGGGTAGATACTATAATATTTATCTCATATTTAAATTCAAAAAATAAATTCGTAATTGGTTTCACACCCACACCAGTAATCCTTATTCTTACACTTGTTAATTACTTATATATTCATACTTGGACTTGTGGTCTACACTCTTCTGATGTATACAAATAATATGTCAATATCATATACCCACAAACAAATATAATGTGAAAAAAATAACCAACAATCAACATACATTAACTAAACATAAATGTTATCCAAATTTACATATAATAACCCAATAAAATAAATAATAAAATTTAAATTTTAATTATAAAAAAATAATTAAACTTGATTACGTGGTGATTATTTATCATTGAAGGCATTAAATAAAATAAATAAAATAAATGTATAGTGATTTATATTATAATTATGATTGTATAATATATTTATATTAATATAATACATAATATAATTATAAGTATAATAGTGCAAGATTGGTACCATACTATACCCATACTGACCTCATAATTTTTGCAACTCAGGAGGCGTCCTATGCTGAAATCCTGAATTGCAATATTTACCCGTCGTGTTTAAGGGTATTTATACAAATACATGGAAGATCTTTAGTACATTTTGTCATCCTATAAATTATCCAAAAAAAATATACATTATATTATTTCATTATATTCCTCCCTTAATGATATAATAAGTTACTTACTATTAGTATTACTGAAATTAAATAAAAAATTAAATGGCAAAAGAATTCATTTTATTAGAACCAAGGATATCAAAATCAAAGATTTTATGTAGACCTGTGGGAACTTTGTAAACCCATAAGAGTTTAGTTCACATAAAAAATTAGTAATTAAATACCTATAAATAACATATATAATTATAATTTAATATTTTAGTAATATAATAAAACAAATAATGGCATAATAAATATCATAAATACATCCATAGTCAAATTACACCAATTTGAAAACAAACTACATTCAATTCCAAATATAAGTCCTTAAAATAATAACATTTAAATAACTAAAAATGTATAAATATCTTCATATGACCATGTTCAATACTCTAATTCCGTCAACTCCAGGGTCATCATTACCATACTTTTCATCCTCATCTCCCTTAGATTGTACATCACCATCATCAGATTTCCTCAAAACTAAATTAACTAAATAAAAAACATCAACAATATATTGGATCATTTGCACTTCATCCAACA
This sequence comes from Psophocarpus tetragonolobus, assembly GCA_037954015.1. Taxonomy (NCBI): domain Eukaryota; kingdom Viridiplantae; phylum Streptophyta; class Magnoliopsida; order Fabales; family Fabaceae; genus Psophocarpus; species Psophocarpus tetragonolobus. Next base: position 39,444,326 of record CM075692.1, read on the forward strand.
TCTCCTTCCAATTCAATATTATCACCATCACCTTCACCTTGTCCTTATAAGGAGCCTTCAACTCAACCACGTCATCATATCCATCTTCCGTTATCCATTCATCATGAGACTCAATCTCATCAAATGGAAGAGTCATAGTCTTTTTAATTGTGTATTCTTCAACTTCAAGTTATACATCACATAAACAAGTCCTTCATTTTCTTTTTATGTAAACAGTTCCTTTTTTTGTATGAACCTATAATTAAAAATAAATTTGTTATCTTCTAAACCAAATAAAGAAAATTAATAACACAAATAACACCATAATTCATATACTTGAGTTACCATTTCTAATAAGCTCCAATTATGCTCACAAACACAAAAACTAAAAGTCAAGCTCAAAACATAGATACCAAACATCTCCCACCATTCTTCAAGTTGCATACCCTTCCTTGACTCCTTGGAATCTTTCATAGAGAAAAGCCTTCTAGACAAATGAAAATCAACAAGTTACAAATCAATTTTCTTCCGTTTTGCAACATCAATGACTAATTTTCTCATACTTATGTGCAACCCCTCTTTCGCCTTAAGGTCGATCATCATGTATAAAGCTAGGTTCATATGCAAATGAAGATTTATGCAGTTGTGTGCAAAGGCCTATGAAGCTAATGTTCCCATCTCTCATCAATAATATCACAAATAGGCTTAAAGCTACACAAAAATAAAATACGTTATATTAAAAACAAAGTCATAAATAAACCACTCTTCAAATAAAAATGTGATTTTAACACATTTACCATTTCTTAACATTATTAAAGTTGTATTTTATCTTCTCTTTGACTCTATCCATCTTATCATAAATGGTGGGTTTTTCATCATAATCCACCAATCGAAGGACAACCATAAGTGAGGTAGCAACTTTAAGGCATGTGATTACATTCATCCAAAACCAACTATCTAAAACCACATTTTCTACTTTTCTCCCTTCTTGAGATTTTCCAAACTTTCTTCTTTTCCACTCTTTAAAACTAAACATGTTCATCAATTATACTTCTAATTCATGAAAACAAGTTAAGGTTAAATGTGTCATGGAAAATCTAATCATACTAGACCTAATCAAGGCTCTTTCTTTTGTGAACTTCTTCATCTAGAAATCAACATTGTTCTACCATAAATGTAGGTAGTGATCATTCTTCATTTTTTAATAGTAACTTGATGCACATTCAAATGCTTCTCAAAATCTTTACAAATCAAAGCAATGCAATGCACACCACACGAGTCCAATACAAATGCTTTCGTTTTTGCATCAACAATTTTTCACCCGCTTTAAAGTTAGTAGAACTATTAGTAACACTTGGATTATGTTTTCCTATCCAAAAAATCTCACTGCATCATCCAACATTTTGAATGCTTTGTTTGCTATTTTTGAAATATCCAAAGTATCTATAAAAAAATTACAAATTGAACACCTCTTTTTATCTGTCCACCATATGACAATTGTGTAGTTAGTTTTCTTCCACTCATTCCTAAAATCTTGAAGCATTCTATCATATTTTCTCACTACTCTTTTCAAAGTGGGTATCCAATATCATGGAAAGAAACATGTTTATAACTCACTCCATATCATCTCACACAATTTTGCAAAGCTAAATTTCTAATAACATTGAATAAAACGAAACTAGTGTACCAAAATTCAACACATTCATCATCAACTTTTTCTTTCTCAATTTTTTTTATACATTTGATTTAAAGTGGCTTGGACTTTATCACCTTTAGCTTGAACATTTTCCCTTTCCTCTAGAAGCAAACGTCCTTTGTAATTGGTTGGTATATTTGTCTTCACCCCTCGGACCATATATCTTATTCCTCTTAAATTTTAATCAATTTTATTTTCTTTTTAGATGTCTCTTTAATTTATGCAATAACTTTCATTATGAAAACTTTCACTTCATCTGGAACTGAACCCCAAGGTTCAAAATCCTCTCTAGTTCCAGCAGGATGGTGCTTGAATCTAGAAACACCCTCATTCACAATCTTTGAGCAATAATTACATTTAACTTCTTTTTCTTCTTTTTTACAACCTTTTTTGCATTTCCTTGAATACCAGTTTCATGCTTCCAACCAATATCTAACATATTTTTTGCAGCATTTTTACTTCTAGCTCTAGCAACTGAAGAGGTTGTTACATTAGGATTAGATGAATTTGATTTAGTTCGGTGCTACTCCCATAAGGGTTGAAAAACAAGGTGGTCTTGTCGGTCGGTCTGCCAGTCCAGCCTTATTTTGACGAGAAGGGATAGTGTTTTTATTCCATTAGCCAGACAATTTAGTGGGTCAAAGGCGAGGTGGGTGAGTTAGGTTGTTAACCCACTAGCTACTAATATTATATTATATTTTTAAAATCATTATATTATTTATATAAATTAATAAAATAATTATAATATTTAAAACATACAATAAGTTATTAAGTTGAATTTATAAAAATGACTTTGTTAAAAATAAATAAAATTTTTCATGAATTTGTTATTTATTTTTTGTAAAATCGTAGCATTTTGAAAAAAGATAAAACTAGTTATGCAAGGTTTACTTTTTATGATTTTTTCATTTATCTTTTAAAATCATTGACTTTTTGTCGAGAAAATAAAAATATGTTTTTAAATAAAAATTTATATATTTTTTAAAAAATGTACAAATTTTGTTTTTCAAATTTTGGTTGGTTGGCCTACTAGCCTACCAACTCACTTAATGGCAGAATGAGTCAAGATGTTTGACCCACCCTTACTATGACGAACTATCTCTCCTTGTCTCATTTTTTACAAGCTAAACATGAGGCAAGCCAACTTGCTTTTGCCACTCCTACACTCCCAAATATTCTAACTTACTACCAAATTATATTACTTTACATTACTACCAAATTAGAATAACACATTCTAATTTACTACCAAATCAAAAGAACACACTCTAATTTACTACCAAATCAAATTACTTTATATTACTACCAAATTAGAATAACATGTTGTAATTTACTATCAAATCAGAATAACACATTCTAATTTACTAGTAATCAAATCACTTCATATTACTACCAAATCAGAATAATACATCCTAATTTACTACCAAATGAGATTAATACCAATCATAATAACACATTTTAATTTACTACCAAATCATATTACTACCAAATCATATTACTATCAAATCAAAATAACATATTCTAATTTTCTACTAAATCATATTACTTCAGTTCAAATTGCTACCAAATTAGAATAAATATTCTAATTTACTATATTATTATAAGTCATATTAGTTACAAGTCAAAACATTCAAACTCACTCTTTAAGAGACCACAGAAATGGAGCTTGAGCTCACAATGTGAAACGAGAAAGCCTGAGAGACTAAGAATAAGGAATTGCAAGCTACAAGGAAGTTGGAACTCGAAACCAAAACCATGAAGTCAAGATGGACATTGGAATCATAAGGAAGTTGAGATTGTTGGGGAACATTAGAATTGCAAGTAGCTAGGAACTTTGGAATCCTGTGTAAGACACCATAATTTTAACATCATTGTTATCGAAATCACAACAAAGCTGTGTAGCAACAAGGTGAATACATGCAGCAACAAACTTCTTGTGACTGAGCTTCATCTCACAAAAGGTGCAACAAAAGGTAAGAAAACTTAAGGTAACGTTTGTTTTGCTTGTTTTGTATTTTCATTTTTAGAGAAAACAGAAAATAGTAGTAAAAATATGTTTGGTTACAATTTAGAAAACATTTTCACTGAAAATATTTTCACTAAACAACTGAAAAGAGAAAACAAAAAAAAAAGTTGTTTTTAGTGTTTTTAAAAGTTAACAGTATGTAAAAATTTAATAACAACATTGTAATTATATAAAAAAATGATATATAAATTTAGTTTAAACTATATATGTAAAATTTAACAATATTATTTTTTGAAAATGGAAATATCAAGTGAAAACAAACATATTTTTTTAATGTTGAAAATTTGAAAATCAAAATAGTTTTCAGAAAGTGAAAATAGAAAATAAAAACAAAAAAAAATATTTTCTGAAACCAAACGTCACCTAAGTTAAAATGATCAGTTGAGTACTTATGTTGGTCTCGCATAACAAAAATGGTGTCATTTTTGTGTGTAAATGGACCTCTTGTTGATCTCATAAAATCGGACCTAAACTTGCAGTTTTACCTCATTTTACATAAGTTCACTCCAAAAGTGAGTATGCCTACGAATTAGGTGACTATACTCATAAAATTGCATGATTTTACGAGTCCAAATGTGATTTCAATAATCATGATTAGGACAAATGTTAAGCCTTTATTTTTTTATAATTTTCTATATTATAACATAAATCTTATTAAGAAACAACACTAATGTTCCACTATATAGTAATTGTAAAAATATTATTAGTATTTTACTAAATAGTAATCTTAATTACTCAATAACAACAGTGTATTTGAAAAAGAATATGCATAATTATATATTAAAATAACCAAAATTTTGAAATAAACATAAAAACTAACATTCATGTTAAGGATCTAACTCAATTAGTTGACTAAAGTGTGTGAGTTATTATAAAATCCTTAACATTGTCTTCAATTCCTATTAGAAGTTTAGAATAAAAAAAAACTAAAATATCTAAAATTTAAAATAGGGTAGGAATTATAAGATTTAATGACAAAGTCAACATGTGGAGAAAAAGAAGAAGAAAAGATTGTGGATTCAAATTAGGCATCGCAATGGGACAAGGCAAAAATGGAAAAGGGTATGCATTTTTATCCTCATCTCCACTCCAGAAACTTATTCTCGTCTCCATACGCAACAAGTATAAGATTTATGTCTCATTCTCGTCCCTATCAGGTATTAGATATACTCATACCCATCCTATACTGCACAAAAAATATATAATAATTTTTCAATAAAAAATAAACTATTTGAATATAATAATGTTAATTCAAAAGTTATTTAATAAAGACAAAGTTTGTAATTTATGAATTAAATGTCAAACATTCTTCTTCTTTTTTATGACAAATGTCAAACATTTCTTAACATCTCAAGATTGTAATTTGTAAAGAAAACAAGAATTTAAGAGGTTATTTGGTTTGAAAATTATATTTAATGAATAAGTATAAGAGTTTGGGATATCCATTAAAATAAGGGTAGAGGCGGCTATGTATGTTTCTATCCCTGTTCTCATTCCTTACTTAAGAAATCAAGTATTCTCCATACTCATACGTATCAATGTTTGTTTGAATCTCTCCATTAACAAAATTAGCATATTAACAACTAATATTTATTTATATAAAAAAAATAACATCTTTAATATGAAATTGAGTTTTTTAATAAGATGTTTATGTACAAACTTATATATACTTTATGAGTATCGTTAAAAAAATTGTTTGTTTTTTATAACAAATGAAATTTTTCATAGTCCACTTGAATAATTATTTTTCTTTATCATAATATTAATTAGAACGAATTAGTCATCCTCATAAGATGAATGATAATTTAAAGAATTATATTAAAATTCATATATAATAAATACATCATTGAAGTTTATTATTTCTTCAATCACTTTCTTTCTATCATCTCATTGCATCAGTCACTCTGGTACTTCTTTTTCTTCTCCTCTTTCTTACTCGGATAATCTTTCGACGATATCCTTTTACTAATCCTCCTATTTCCTATGTACAGTATTAAACACTTTTATTTTATTCTTCAATACTTTCTTCATATTTTTAAAATGATGAGTAAGTTCATGATACCTATATTATTCTCTTTTCTATCTCTTTCACTTATACCAGATGTCATATTATATATCTTATAAACTCATCTCAACATTCACTCATAAACATTGAATTTATTGCAGCAAACCATCTCCAACTAGGCAACTACCAACACAAAAAATGAGTTCCCAATCACCCAAACTCAACTTTGTCCTCTTTCCTCTGATGGCACAGGGTCACATGATCCCCATGATGGATATTGCAAAAGTTCTGGCTCAGAAGGGTGTTACTGTCACAGTATTCACCACACACCAAAACGCATCACGCTTCACAGCAACTTTTGCTCGTTCCATCGATTCAGGGTCTGATATCAAATTGGTTGAACTCAAATTCCCATATCAAGAAGCTGAATTGCCTGAAGGGTGTGAGAATCTTGATATGTTATCCTCACTAGGCACTGGCTTGAAATTCTTCAATGCAGCCAACACCTTACAGGGACAAGTGGAAAAACTCTTTGAAGAGTTGATGCCTCCACCAAGCTGCATAATTTCTGACATGTGTTTGCATTACACAGCCAACATTGCTACCAAATTCAACATTCCTAGGATTTCCTTCCTAGGACAAAGTTGCTTCAGTCTCTTCTGTCTGTACAACCTCGGAATCTCCAAAATTCTGTCAGGCATAACCTCAGAAACTGAGTACTTTGTTTTTCCTGGTTTACCTGACAAGATTGAGATGACCAAAGCACAGCTTCCAGCACATAATTTAAGTGAAGAGTGGAAACAATTTTATGCAAAAACTGGCGCTGCAGAAATGGTTTCCTATGGGATGATCATGAATTCCTTTGAAGAGTTGGAGCCAGCATATGCAATGGGTTGCAAGAAGACTATAAAAGGTAAAATGTGGTGTATTGGTCCTGTTTCACTCAGCAACAACGATGAATTAGACAAGGCTGAGAGAGGGAACAAGCCATCGATTGATAATCATTCTTGCATGAAGTGGCTTGATTTGCAGAAACCAAGAGGTGTAATATATGTATGCCTTGGAAGCATGAGTAATATCTCTCCACTGCAGTTGATAGAGCTTGGTTTGGCCTTGGAAGCCACAAATAGACCCTTCATTTGGGTTATCAGAGAAGGGAGTCAATTAGAGGCATTTGAGAAGTGGATTAAGGAAGAAGGGTTTGAGGAAAGGGTTAAAGATCGTAGCCTTGTGATTCATGGTTGGGCTCCTCAGGTACTAATTCTATCACACCCTGCAATTGGAGGGTTTTTAACACACTGTGGTTGGAACTCAACCTTGGAAGCCATATGTGCCGGTGTGCCTATGGTCACATGGCCTCTATTTGGGGACCAATTTTTCAACGAGAAACTGATTGTGCAAATATTAAGAGTGGGAGTGAAGATTGGGATTCAGGTTCCTCTGAAATGGGGGGAAGAGGAAAAAGTGCAGTTGGTGAAGAAAGAAGATATTGGAAGAGCAATTAATGAGTTGATGGATGAGACTAGGGAAAGTGAAGAAATGAGTGAAAGAGTTCAAGAACTTGCAGAGATGGCAAAGAGAGCTGTAGAGGAAGGTGGATCTTCTCATTCCAATGTCACACTCTTTATCCAAGATATCATACAACAGACCAAGAGAGATAAATGATGTGGAAATAGATTGGTCAATGGTACTGATTGTATGTTCCATTACTTTCCTAGATTTTCCATACCAATGAATCAAGTATATTTCATTCCATTAGATCATGATGCAGCAGAAAATTATTGAGCAAATATTGTTTTGCTTTCTGCAGAGTACCCCTGGCTAACAAAAACTATAGTTTTCACTTTTCACCGGGTAGTTTACTCATATTATCTACACACCACTAAAGGAGTATTCATTTATTTTAACATTCCTGTAACATAAGAGTTAATGGATTATTTAATCACAATCTTTTATTTGTAATAAGTTTGTTGAATTTATTTTAAAAATTATATAAATAAAAAGTTATAATATATTTCTTTTATATCAATTAAATTCAAAATATAAATAAAAATTCAGTGATTATTCATAGGATATTATGTGACTGTCTGTAGTATTAGCATGTAACATTTCAGTCCAAGACTTTTTTTATCAGCTTTCTGTCAAGACTTGATACCAGTATTTCCTCAGATTGATTCAATATTGAATAGTACAACCCAGTGCTGGGACCCATTAAACGTCAATACCATTAATTGTTCGAATTATAATAAGATAGGTAGGATTTGCTAAACATTAGGTAGGATTTTGGCTTGACGTTGCCGCGAAATTGAAAGGAAATTTCTATACTCTATTATTGAAAGCAAATTCGACGGTCTAACAATAATTTAGGAGAGCTGATAATACAAACACTATCCTTATTTATCTGGTCTTTAAAAAAAAAAAAAACGAAAAAGCCACCCTTGTTTATTTGACCTGAATCTTTAATTTCCTGTTTAGCATGTTGTAACGCAAAGGATTAAATTCAACATTTGACAAAATTTAGTAACTAAAATATCGTTCAAATTTAGAGGACTAAAAAAATACATATTAAAATTTGAGGAATAAAAAATCTAGTTAAACAACTTTTATATATCTTATAATTATCTAATTTGTTAGGAATAATTTACATAGGTTCTTAAGATTTATCTTTAACACACATATTATCTTTCTATCTTTTACATTACTTTTTGTTTCTGGGTTAGTGTAGTATTTGTATAAAAAAGGAAGTAAGGACATGTCTTTGTTACAGTAATCAAAGTAAGAAAATAGTTAAGAAAAGTTGCTTTAGGATTAATGGAAAATTTGTGTAATTTACTCATTTGATGTCATCAAATATTCAGCATAAATACAACATGTTCTTATCTTATCATATTTTATACAACTTTTAATGTTAATCTTTATCACATGAAGGGAAACTCAGCCAAGATATATAAAAAGATAGTATTAATATTTTTTATTAGATGAAATTTATTTAGAAATACAAATTTTAAAGACCAACATCTCATTTAACATTAATAGATTATATATGTCAGAAAGAATTCGCTAAAAGTTATGTTGCCAACCCTGCCATTGTTTTTTATATGCTAAAGATTCGCCAGTGCTATTGATTAGTATTAACAGGTAAAAAGTTTATGTTAAATCATTACTTATAATTCGCTTGAATGAGCTAAATTTTTATCAATGTCAAGTGAGATTCAAAATTAATTAATTTGACTCTAAAAAATAGGAATTGCCTTTCTATATATCTTCAAAGTATATACACTGTTCAAAGAAAAATAAACATACGTACCACTGTTAGATATATAAGATTTAGTAATATTAAAAAACATCGTTAAATTATAAAAAAATGTTCCTAAAATGATTTAATAATATTTTTATCAAATGTTGTGTATAATCTGTGTTACTAATGATATTTAGTAACATTTTTATATATTAAAGGTAACATTTACAAAAAATGTTATTAAAAACTTTTAATAACATTTTTTTAAATAAAAATATCATATTTTATAAATGTTATTAAAACTTTAGTAACATTTTTTAAATAAAAAAGTAACAAAATGTTACTAAAAATTTTTAGTAAATTTTTTTATAAAAGGACAATATTTTTAAAAATGTTACTAAAATTTTTTAGTAATATTTTTTTCATAAAAAGTAACACTATTAAAATGTTAGTAAAAGTTTTTAGTAATATTTTTTTAATATAGAAAACACTTTAAAAATGTCACTAAAAATAATTGGCAACATTTTTTTAATAGAGGTAACACTTTAAAAATATAATTAAAAACTTTGAGTTATAATTTAGGTTAAGTTATATTTAGTGCCTCCGATTTTAGTGTTTCTTAATTTTTGGCTCCTTTTAAATTTTTGCTTTAGTGTAAAAGGGGGCAAAATTTTATGAAATCCTAAAATCGGAGGACACCAAATATAATTTAGCCTATATTTTATTAATAGAAAAATAACATTATAAAAATGTTGTTAAAAGTCTTTAGTAATATTTTCTTAATAGAAAAACGACATTTTAAAAATGTTACTAAAAGTTTTTAATAATATTTTTTTTCATAAAAAAGTAGCATTATTAAAACGTTACTAAAAATTTTAGTAATTTTTTTTTTCATTATAGTTATACAATTAATTTCCTCTCCAGGTGTGTCTGTCATGCCCATGTGGCATATCCACATAATTATTATGAACTGTGACTAGTTAAAATTGATTGAACAAAGTGATGAAAAAATTATTATATTTCCTAAAAGAATTTACCTCAAAACAGAAGTGAACAAAAAGGAAACTGAAAAGAAACAAAGTGGAAAGGGATAAAAAAAACAGAAAAAGAGACTTGTAATGAGAATTCAATTACAATTTGTCAAAAATTTTGGACAGAGCATTTGTGAGCTTTCCAAGTGTTGCAAATAGTATACCGCTTCGACGAATAGCTCTTAATGCCGCATCTCTTTCGAGACCGGGACCTTTTATCATGACTTCTGCTCGTTGCATACCTTGATCCGCGACTGTTCGAATAGCATTTCCTGCTGCAGTTTGAGCGGCAAAAGGTGTCCCTCTTCGTGTCCCCTTGAATCCACAAGTACCGGCGGAGGACCAAGAAATCACCCGACCTCGTACATCGGTAACAGTCACAATAGTATTGTTGAAACTAGCTTGAACATGAATAATTCCCTTTGGTATTTTACGAGTATGCTTACGTGAACCAATACGTCCATTTTTCCGCGAACCCTTTTTAGGTATAGGTTTTGCCATATTTAATTATTTCATAAAAATAAGTACAAGATATATGGTATGGATATATCCATTTCATGTTAAAAACAGATCCTTTAGTCTTTTCTAACTAGTTTCTAACTAGAATTAATATTCGATTTTTTTATATTAATTGTATTCTATTTCGATTAATATAAAATACAATGAAATAAAATTTTAAATTTGAAATATCAATACTATTTGTTATAAATATCACTTAGCTACTTCTATTGGTCAACAAATATAGTAAATCAATAATGTCATCAATGTTCATAATTTTTTATTTGAAAATCAACTGATTCTGTGACAGTCAAATAGCTTAAATGGTATCGAACCAAATTACTTGCTAGGATTGTTTGTGTAATCCCTTATTGTATGCACCAGTATTTTTTTTAAAAAAAGTAATAATAACAATAAAAAATGATAAATCTAGAAAAAACAAAAATGTCCATTTTCATGCATAGTCAACATATACAACCTTATTCAGAATATACATTAATACAGAGAGCTCAAAATAGAAATTTTCAAATGGAAAATAAACAATAAAAAATAACAATAACAGAGGTCATTAAAAGGGAAAACGAAAATGCAAAAGAGGTCAACCTCTCAATCACTGAACCACTATTATGTCTGAGCTCTCTGAATCAATAAAGATGTTATTTGGCTCACCTACATCACTAACATAATCCTACAAAATCTGGAGATAAAAATTTTAAATTTTCGTGAGTAAAACGGTTTCAAGCTGACTCTATAAAAGAGGGCACTTGAATTAGAAAAAGGGTACATTTTTTCGGAAGAAATTTTCAAAAAAAAAGGGAGATATTTTTCGGAGGAAAAGAAATAGCTTGAAAAAGGAGGAGGAGAAAGAGACGAGATAGAGAGCAAAAAGAAGAGTTTTAAAGGCTACAACAGGTATTAACATACATTACTCTTTTTAAAATCCAGTAAGAAAAATAATAGGAATAGGTTAGGAAAATTACTTATACCTTTAGCCACCACCAAGAGCAAGTTAAGGTGGTGTGGGTATTGCCAAAAGCACCACCGAAAGTCCCCTTGTTCTCCTTTTTCCTTCATTCTAAAACAACTTTCCAAAGTTTAAAAAAGAAAAAGCTAATGCTAGCCTTTAACAAGCCAAGATTGAAAGAAAGGGCTTTCTGGTGGCATTTCATAGTGTAGGAGGCAGTTGGTATAGTTTCTAGGTGGGCGCTTTGGTTCCAAGAATTGTAGTTTCGAGACTTTCGTTTCTCATTCTTCCCAATCTCCCAGCTCTCAAAGACATAACGGGGCCTTGCTTTAGCCCTTCAACCGATAGAAGTAGGTATATAATGTCTCGAGATAATGATGTATTTCTAGAAATACCCCTAGTAATCTTAAACAACAAGGATAAACACAAGGTACAGAGATAGAGAGAGAGGTGCGACAGCCACAAGGAACTTTTGCTTTGCTTTGATTTGATTGTATCGGGAGATGGGCTTACGTATTAGTTGGGTTTGCTTCTACCAAGGTAATGTTCCGAAAATTAGGTTTATGTAAAAAAGCAACTAGCTGAGCAAGAGTTCCAACATTGTCTCCATCAGCAACTAGGAAAAGTCTTTGACTCTTCTTCTAGTTAACCACTGCTTTAGACTATTCCTACTATTCATAGTTCTCAATCTGTAACTTTTTGAAAGTTAACATCTTTTTATTATTCAAGCTTCTGATGGCGTGAAGGGGACACACCACGCATCCCCATACTTTTTCTTCTTTTTTCGAAAAAAGCATACTTTACTAAGTTCAACCCCTATTCGCACCCCTCTTTAGGTCCAACAGTCTGCCGCTGTCCGCACCTCCACTTTCTTCTTTGCGCCCCAGGCCCAATACTAAGCTGGTGCTATCTGCATCTCCCTCATTTTACTATTCGCACCTATTTTATATCATAACCCGTTTTGTTGTTTTCACCTCTGTTTACTGTTTGCACCACTATTTTTGCTAAATGTACTTCTTTTATTTTAAAGCCTAAAATGTATTATTTTTAGCCTTTTGTGAGTATAAATTGTAAGTTTTTTTATTTTATTTATTCTATTATTTTCTTTTTTTTATCTTTTTTCTAGTTAACATGTTACGAATATTCGAAATAGCAATTAATAAAATTTCAATTAAATATAACAATAATAATAATGTTAATAATATTAATTTAAAAAATTAAAATTTAATAATAACTATTTTACATGTTTCTCCAACTTAAATGTTATAAAACCTTTAGCAGTAATAATTATGAAAGAAAATTTAATGATGGTCACTTTAGATACACTACTAATTTGACCATTACGAAAACTAAAAGAACCATTTTAGATGCACTTTAATTTGGTCTTTTATAAATGTTTTAGTTGTAATAAATATTATTATGTCATATAAATTATTTCATAAAATTTAATCATGGTCACTTTAGATGCACTTGTAATTTGATCATTACGAAAACTAAAAGAACCACTTTAGATGCACTTCTAATTTGGTCTTTTATAAATTTTTAGTTGTAATAAATATTATTATGTCATATAAATTATTTAAGAAAATTTAATAATAGTCACTTTAGATGCTCTTCAAATTTGGTTTCTTTTATAAAACCTTGGTTATTATAATTATTATCATGTTATTATTAATAATAATCACTTTGGATGCACTTCTAATTTGACTATTGTAAATTATAAAAACATTATGATGATCACTTTAGATACACTTCTGATTTGATTATTGTGTAATCCTTTAAAATTATCTTTTTATGTAAGAACACAAAACGTAAAGCTTTAATTATGACTAATTCAAATGCATTTTTGATTTAGTCATTATAAAAACTATCATAATTTAGTGATTGTTACTTCAGATGCACTTTTGATTTGACGATTACACTAAATAATTATCCTAACCACTTTGGATGCACTTCTAATTTGGTTGTAGTAATAATATTTTAAAATAAACCCAAAAATAAAAATTAATTACTAAAATAAAAACCTAATAAACAAACCATTATCAAGAACTACGTATACATTGATTCGCCATTACCCATGGAGATACGTAGAAGCAGGAACTCATTTCTGTCGAGTCCCGAAAAATAAATATAAAAGAAGTCAATTAAAAGTTAAAATATTAATAATATTTTATAAAAAGAAAAATTTCAATAATAATTTTCTCATTAAAATGTTAAAAAAAAATATTTGTTATATTTCAACTATTTTAAGAGTAAAATAAATATTTTTAAAGTTATCTAGTTTTACACGTTTAATTAAAGGTAACCGTCCCTAAAACGGATGTCGTAAGGTGCTAATAAACTTCCTACACGTAATAAACTCCTGAACTCAAAATTTGACTTTGTATATCATAAATAAATATTGGTGGCGAATCCTAATTTTCATAAACTAATTTTTCACTTTCCCATAAAGACACCATATGTCGACACTTGTTATAAGGCCAATCCTTGAAATTTTGAATCAAAATAGACTTAGAACTGTTAGAAGTGCACACAGAAGCAAGCTAAAACCAATCATCCATCAATGTGCAAGTAAAACAAAAAAAAAATGTATGTTCAAACATTACTTGATAGCATGATGTATCAACTTAGTTTAATTTCTAATCTTCAACCAAAGTCATAATCCTTTATTGTAGTATTGAGAATAGAACACACATTTACCTATTCATAGCTAAAACTAAAGTTACATTTAATATATAACAACTTCAAAAAATAAAATCGTTAACATTAACACGCCATCAAATAAAAGAAATTAGGTGTCCACCAATTGACATGTCAATATTTCCTTTATGAAAGTGTTACAAAATGGCTTATGAGTTCTAGAAAAACTATATTGGACTAAGAAAAACAGAACAGAAATTGGTTTTATCCATTAACTACTAGCTACTATTCACAATCATATAAGCCCAATATGAAAAGAAATTTTACACCTCTCTTTGGCGTCTAGATCTGCAAGCAAGGTAAATACACCCATAAACCCATTGTTTACCTAATCTTAAAGCCGATTGCTGCGAAAGAATAACATCGTTTGTCATGCAAATTGAAAAGGGCAGAATACCTGCGATTCTTGCTTTAAATTGTCATGTTTTTATTCTCCTTACTCATAAAATGAGAGTTAATATGCAGTCTATTTTTATGAACTGCCTTATGCAAAGAGTGAAAGGAATCGCTATTATTACCTCAATTTTGGTATGAAATTCCAATAAGCATTCACACACATGGCAATTTGCTCTATGGGGTGAGTTGTTAGCCTTGTCCATTCTCACAAATTCAAATAAATACCTTAATGAAAATGAATTCAATTTTGTGAGGACAATTTCAATGAAGTCAAACACTACGATCTTCTATCATCTTACTTCTTCTTTTTTTGCATTATGTCCGAACAAGATTAATGAAATAATATAAATTTTTCAATTATTTCAAACACACTCTAAACATTTAACATGTGCTTCTCTAGCTGGACAAATAGGGCCATTGACACTCAGTGACGCAATAAGAAAACTGAGCCTATATGATGGTATGTGTATAAAACTGAATGACTGACCTCTTCTCCACAATTTGGACAATAACCCTTTAGTGCCGCTAAATCATTCCTCCACAAGCCTTGAAGCACCTTAACTGTGAAAATGTGCAGTTAACATATATATATATATATATATATAAAAGCTTTAAAATTCATAATATTATTCTCAGAATCGGATTGAACATATATGTCGAACCGATAATCAATCTTCTATCTAATTCGATTGTAGTGAAAATCGATCGTATATAAAACTGATTAAAAACCTATAAAATCGTTGATAAATAGTTTAGGGTTTAGGATTTAATGAAAACTATCGATTCAATCCATTCAACTTATTCACAATTTTTTTTTTAAATTTTCACAATCTTTTTAATAAGTCAATCCTTTTAATTAAAAAATTAATGAAAAAAAGTTAATTTAGCAATATTAAAATGTATTAATAATTTTTTGTTTTTTTATAGTTATATTTTTAATCCACTTTTATATATTATAATTTACATTTTATGACTAAGTAAGTATAATTTATGGTATTTTTTATGTTTTAACTTATAAATTTTATTTTATTTTATTTTATTTAAAATCTTTTAATAGAGTTATTATACTACATTAAAAGTAAAAAATATTATTTCATTATTATTGTTTATCGTAAACCAATGTCTGGTTCAATTACCAGTCCACATTTATTACAAATAACAAATGCTATAAGTCCAGAACAACAAAGAAGCTATAATTACGAATGCCTTAAAGCAAAAGCTTATCACATGGCATGCACTTGGTCTCCATGGTCGTAGCTTCGCAATTTTGTTTATGGAAATGTATTATGCCATCAATTAGCATGGACATGTTAAAGTAAGAAGATCCTCCATATTCTGTTGCTTTATTTGCTACTTCCACATACTTTTTAGCTCTTTCTCTTCTCTTCTCTTTATCTTCACCTTCACCCATCACTTTGTCTATCGCCTCCTTAACATTTTCTCTACTCACTTGAACACATTCACCATACTTTTCTTCGTCTCCATAATCAATAGCATTGTCAACTCCCACCCTCACACCAATCTCAACCATTTCCACAATAAACTTCTCATTGTAAAACTGATCAGCAAACATAAGAAATGTCACCAAAGGCACACCAGCACAAATGGCTTCCAATGTAGAATTCCATCCACAATATGTGAAGAATGCTCCTATTGCTCTATGTGACAATATCAACTTTTGTGGTGCCCAACCCCGAATCAAAATCCCTCTCTCTTTGACCCTCTCTTCAAATCTCTCTTCCAACAACCACCTTTCAATTTCATCTCTCCTATATGCTCCTCTTACCACCCAAATGAATGGTCTTTTTGCTGCTTCCAACCCCAAACCAATCTCTATCAATTGCTTTGGTGTTACACGATTAAAGCTTCCGAGGCAAACATAAATTACCGAATTTTGAGGCCTTGAATCAAGCAGTTCATATATTTGTTGGTTTCAATTGTTGAAAATAATTATAGATTAGTATCACTCAATATCTATTATCATTAACCGACAATATAAGATATGATTATTATTGTATCTTATCATATCAATATAGTTATTTATCTTTAACCGACAATATCTTATCGTATCAATATGGTTATTTGAACTGGGATTACAGTGAGATTGACTCTGTGATGGGTTAGGTCAATCAGATTAAAAGCCCAATTAAGAGAGGTTCCTGCCTACCCTGGGGGGTTATAAATTTATCATCCCATTAAGCAAATTTACACATAAGCATTATTTCTCTACAATAACCCCTCAGAAGGTGGCCAAAAGAACCTCTTAGAGATCTCTTCAATAGAACTCATAGACATGAACGCCAGTTCAGGTACACATTCATTCCCATTTTAATCAATAGAATATTTATAGTTAGCATGCTATAATTTGTGTCTAGTGCAGTATAATTCAAACCTATTTTATACTTTCATCAATTGGTATCAGAGTATACTAGATACATTTTATGGTTGTCAATTGAACAAACCCTATTTTTAATTAACATTAACATACACACATATTGAGAGAGGGAGAGACCGAATGGAGTTCAGTAAAGTGACCCTAGATTGTGTGATCTTCTGTGGTTGGTCTCCACCATCTGCATCCGCTTCCAAAACGCGGTGGCAGCCGAGTCGTCCGCCGGCAGTCGAGTCGGCCGCCGGGACCAGCGGCCCTACCGGTGATCTTGTCCCTGCCGTACCGCTCCTTCCTTGTGCTCTCGATGCGCCATGATCTAAATTAGAGAGAGGCGGAGATCTGAATCGGAACCTGAGAGGGGCGGAGATCTGAATCAAAACCTGAGAAGGGCGGAGATCGGAGAGAGGCGGTACCGATGGTCACCGTCTCCGTCGCCTTTGAACCACTCCTTCACGCCTTCGAATCGACCAGATCCCATCGGATTTTGGGGTTTTCGGCGCCTCCAGGGCCGCCCGCTCCACTGCCACTCCGTCGCGCCTTCAAATCGTCCAGATCCTGTCGGATTTTGGGGTTTTCGGCGCCTTCAGGGCCACCCGCTCCACCGCCACTCCGTCGCCTTAGAATCGTCCAGACCTCGTCGATTTTTCAGGGATTTCGGCACCTCCAGGGCCGCCCGCTCCAGCGGCACTCCGTCGCGTTTCGGACGTCCAGATCCAGTCGTTTTTTTTGGGGATTTCGGCGCTGCTCCACCGGCGCTCCTTCACCGTCCCACAAATCAAAGGCGCTGGCCTTCCAGAGATCCGTTTTGGGACGCCGGAGTCGGACTTGTGTTGGATTCGAATAGGAGAGGGGCGGTGATCAGAGAGAGAGGGGCGACCGAAGCAGCGGTAGACGAATGAAGGAGGCAGAAGCAGTCTGATGCTAATTATTCAATTTTTTTTTTAAAAAAAAAATTATTAAATAAATTCTTCTTCCGAAATTATAATATCATAATTTATTTAATTTGAGACGTAACTTTGAATTATTTTTTTTTGCATATTACTCTCAAATTTTGAATATTGAATTATCACTTACAACATAATTTTTCTATTAATTTGCATTGTGATGACTTGCCTATCGTGGGCATGATGATGTGAATTTTGTTTGTCATATTTTAATATGATTAAAATTATATGAAATAAGAATGATTTATGCTATTAATTTACATAATTGTAATTTCACCTATCGTTGATGCATTTGTGTAAATTTATGAAATAAATATTGATTCATTATATTAGTGATAATTATACCCTATCGGTGTGTTATTATTAGTATAATTTGTTATTGTACAATGCATTTCTCTTGACTTATGTTAATGTTTTTTTTGTACCCTGTCGGTGCTAGGATTTATTAATTTAAGTTATAATGTATTGTAATTTGCTTAGGGATTTATTTTAAACTGAACTTTTAAATCACTTTTTTCCTTTATTGTGATGTTCAGTTTTTTTCTCTAATTTTGTCAAAACTCTAAATGGAACAAACTATGAGGATTGGAAAGAATCGTTAGATCTCTACCTGACCATTGATAATTTGGAATTGGCATTGAGGATGACTAGGCCTGCGCCTCTTACGGATGAGTCTTCTGAAGCTCAACGAATTTCTCATGAGAAATGAGAATACTCTAACAGAGTGTGCCTGAAGGTGATTAAATTCACCATAGAGAAATCTATCAGACAGAGCATTTCAGATCTTGATGATGCCAATGATTTTCTGAAAGCAATCGGTGAAAAATTTATAACTTTTGATAAGGCACAAAAAAGTCAATATCTTTCCTTATTTGAAAAGACCAAATATGATGGTATCAGCGGTGTACGTGAACACATTATGAAGTTAATGCATTTTTATAATAAGTTGAAGTCTCTCGAGGTTGAGGTTGGTGAAGACACCTTAATTTATCGCATCCTGGAATCTCTGCCTTCTCAGTTTGACATCATGAAGACTTCATATAACATTCAAAGGCATGATTATGGAGTGGATGAATTGATTGCAATAATCACCCAAGAGGAGGAGTCAATGAAGAAGAATAAGACTAATAGTATTCAGTTTATTACTTCTAATTCAGGTACTAAAGGTGCTAAGAGATATAAAGGAAAGAAGAAAAAAGGTACAGAGAAAGCAGAACAACATTTAGAATCTAAGAAGAAATTCTTTAAAGGTTCTTGCAAGTATTGTAAGAAACGTAGTCACAAGGTGGAAGATTGCTATATTCTAAAAAAGAAAGAGGAAAAGCGAGGTAATCTGCTAGCACTAACTTGCTTTGAATCTAATGTGGTTGATGTTCCTCCAAATTCTTGGTGGTTAGACTCAGGGGCTACTATTCATGTTGTGAATTCTTTACAGGGGTTCACAAGCCTGAGGAAACCAAGTGATGTTGAAACGAAGATTGTTATGGGAGATGGAGCTGGAGTACCCGTTGCTGACATTGGATTCGTTTCTTTATGTTTATCCTCTGGACACACTTTATTATTGCAAGATGTTGTTTATGTCCCTTCCATGAGAAGGAATTTAATATATATTTCTGTTTTGGACAAATGTGGATACAACTTTTATTTTGGTGATGGTAAATTGGTGATTTATTATAATTCAACTATTGTTGGTTCAGGAGTTTTGTATGACAGACTTTACATGTTAAGAATAACTGATATGTCAGTTAACTCCATTCTTGGTAGTAAATGTAACAGAATTGATGAATCTTCCTCTATGCTATGGCATAGACGTTTGGGGCATATTTCGCGCCTCAAATCGAAAGACTCATAAATAAAGGTATTCTGCATGATCTTGACTTCTTAGATTTTGACACTTGTGTTGATTGCATCAAGGGAAAGTTCACTGCCAAAACCAGGAATAAAAGTTCAAACAGATGTGACGATGTGCTACAATGAATTCACACTGACATATGTGGACCTATTACTCCTACTGCTATGGGTGGATATAGGTATTTTATTACCTTCATAGATGACTTCTCCAGATATGGATGGATATATCTTCTTCAGAATAAAGCAAGCTCTCTTGAAGCCTTCAAAACCTTTAAAGCCTTTGTTGAGTTGAAAACAGAAAAGAAAATTAAGTGTGTAAGGTCTGATAGAGGAGGAGAATATTATGGTCGTTATGACGAGACAGGAAGAAATCTAGGACCATTTGCTTGATTCCTTGATGAATACGGAATTGAAGCTCAATACACCATGCCTGGAACTCCTGAACAAAATGGTGTTGCTGAGAGACAAAATCGAACACTCATGGACATGGTGAGATGTATGTTATCACATTCATCTCTGCCAGAATTTCTTTGGGGAGATGCCTTGCGAACTACTATGTACATTCTTAATCAGGTACCTAGCAAATCTGTGCCCAAAACTCCTTTTGAGCAAATGGCTGGAAGAAAGCTGAGTTTGAGACATTTTCATGTATGGGGTTGTAAGGCAGAGGTAAGACCTTATAATCCAAAACAAAAGAAACTTGATCTCAAAACTATTAGCGGTTATTTCATTGGCTACTGCATCGGTTCTAGAGGATGCAAATTTTATTGTCCTTCTCACTCTACATGAGTTATTGAATCTGACCGAGCAGTTTTCTTTGAGGATGATTTGGACAGTGGGAGTTACACACCTCGATTGATGACCCTTAGAGAAGATTAAACCATGCTTCCATTAGCATCTTATTTTCTTCCTACAGACATCTCAACCCCAATAGTTCACACAGATGAACAAATTGTTGAGAGGGAAGATGAACAAATGACAGAGCCACAAGTTGATGAACCACAACTCAATGATCAACAACTTGATGATGTTGATGTGGCCCCATTAAGATGATCTCAGAGAATACGCCGACCTTCTATACCAAATAACTATGTTGTATACCTTCAGGAGCACGAATATGATCCACATGATGATGACGATCCCATCACATTTCAGGAAGAACTTTCTAGTTCTCATGCTTCTGATTGGCTAAAATCTATGCATGATGAATTGTCTTCCATGTCTCATAATAATGTTTGGGATCTTGTGGACTTACCAGTAGGTTGTAAGCCTGTTGGATCTAAATGGGTTTTTAAGATGAAACGTACTCTAGATGGAAAGGTTAATAGGTATAAGGCAAGATTAGTGGCTAAAGGTTATAGTCAACGGGAAGGCATTGACTATAAAGAGACTTTTTCACCAGTTTCAACGAAGGATGCACTCCGAGTTGTCATGACTTTAGTTGCTCATTTTGACCTAGAGCTACACCAGATGGATGTGAAGACAGCTTTTCTAAATGGAGATCTTGCTGAAGATGTCTATATGGTTCAGCTTGATGGTTTTGTAGAGGCAGACAATGAGCATTTGGTGTGTAAACTTAAAAGGTCCATTTATGGACTGAAACAAACATCTAGGCAATGGTATTTAAAATTCGACTAGGTTGTCACTACTTACAATTTCAAGGAAAATGTTGCAGACCAATGCATTTACTTGAAGACTAGTGGGAGTAATTTCATCATTCTCGTATTATATGTCGATGACATTCTTCTTGCTAGTAGTTGTATGAACCTATTGGTTGAGACAAAATCAATGTTGTGTAGGCATTTTGATATGAAAGACCTTGGTGAAGCTTCTATTGTTCTAGGCATCCAAATTCTTCGTGATAGGTCACGTGGCATAGTTGGATTGTCTCAAGAAGGATATATCGAGAAGATTCTCAAGAAGTTCAACATGAATGCTTGCTCCCCATGTGTTGCACATGTGCAACGTGGTGACAAATTATCTAACAAACAATGTCCTCATAATGATGAAGAAATGAATGCTATGAAGAAAATTCCATACGCTTTTGCTATTGGCAGTCTGATGTATGCTCAAGTCTGTACTCGTCCTGATATCGCTTTCATTGTTAATGCCTTAGGGAGATACTTGAGCGACCCAGGTTTGGGTCATTGGAAAGCCGTTAAAAGGGTCATGCGATATTTACAGGGAACCAAGGATCATATGTTGACTTTTATGAAGTCTGATTAACTTCAAGTCACTGGCTACTCTGATTCTGATTTTGCAGGTTGCCCTGATGATCGTAGATCTACTTCTGCCTTTATTTTTATGATGGCAAGAGGAGCTATCTCTTCGAAGAGTGTTAAACAGTCTCTTACAGCTATCTGATTTTATACTTTCATCATCAATTTCATCAGTACTTGAGTTTTTACTACCTCTCTTAGCTTTATCCAAGTCATCCTGGTTTGACACTGATACAGGGCCGACACACCAAACTTTAAGCCCTGTAATCCTTTGATACTCTTTAGCATATTCTGCTTCCAACTCTTCAAATCTATTCACCACTATCCCATAAGCCTCTACTTCAGAAAACCAAGCTCTCTCCCGTAAAACATTCAACTTTTGGTTTGGACCAGGCTTGAATACCACGGGCAATTGAGATTTCTTCATTTCAATTCTGTGGTGCAATCCAGGAACAACAAATGGATGTTGATCAGAAACTTTCTCATAGACCTTAGAAACGCGCAAGTTGTGATTGCACAAGAAAGTGAGGCAACTAGTCCCATCAAATACAATTCTGGGGACCTTGAACTTGATTGCAATATCAGCAACACAAGGTATGAACCTGCCAGATATAATGCAACATGGTAAAGGGTTTAGTTTTTGAATAAGCTCTTCTAGCTGCTGATGTAACATGTTCAAAGCATTGAAGAAGTTCTCCCTAAGATCCATTGAAGGTAGTGCATCCATGCTCTCACACCCTTCTGGTATTCCAGCCTCAGCATTAGGAAATCTAATAAGTTGAATTTGGATTGGTGACCCAAATTGAATCTCTCGATGGATACTGGCTTTGAATTGGAGGGCATTGAGGGGTGTGGTGACTATGGTCACCTTCACATTGCGTCGTGCCATCAACTTGGCCATGTCTACCAAAGGAAGCATGTGACCTGGTGCCATGAAGGGAATGAACACAAAGTGAAGGCTGCATGCTGCTGTAGTCTCCATTTTGTGTTGTGTCAAGAGAAGACTAGAATGAACCTATCTGCATTTTTTAAGGCACTGTGGCAGATTATTTTATAGCCAACACTTGTCAAAGATTAGGATTCGAGTGGAGGTTGCCATGCATCATGCACATCTACCACAGCCACTACTCTTTTACGTACGTGAAGGAGGATGCAAGGCGCGACCATATATTTATTATTCGTTGTTTGGTATTAAAGATGAAAACAATTTAGCACGACACAGCTATGGGCCAACCCTGTTGGTTATGGGCTAGGAACTCTTGGTTATGGGCTAGGAGTTTATGTAAAAAACTTCTTTTATTTTTATGAGTGGTTTGTAAATTCTGTATTAAAATAGGGGTAGTTGATAGAGTTTATGAGGGATATTCAAGGGATGGATTGATTTTATTTTATTTTTTTAATTTTTGAAAAGAATTTTGAAAAATAGTTTTCAAAAATTATTTTTTGAAAGGAGAGAAAAGACAAACTTGTTTGATAAATGTTGAAAACTGTTTTGGAGAAGTGAAAATGAAAAAAATTGTTCCTATTTAAGAAAATTTCATTAATGAAAAGTAAAAAACAACATATTTTCCTTATATTTTGTAACATTCCTTTTTTTAGAAAAATAAAATATTAATAAAAATGTGTAATTTATAAGCTTAAATTAATTTAATATTAAATTTGTGTTTATTAAAATAAATTAAGATTTGGTTTTATAAAATAAATATGGGTGTAAATAATAAGACAGTCTGAAGATTAAGTTTAAATCTAGTGTTAGAAAGCTTAATCCAACTATTAACCTAGAGTAATTCACAAGAGTTAGGTCATTGTACTTCAGTTTCACATTTTTTACTCTTGAGGTTTGAGAGAAAATTGCAGAGAGAACTGTGTTGGGGAAGATTAAGGAGCACAGTGTTTGGGAACTTGAGGACACACCCTTCGCATCGAAGATCATCATTGGAGGTAAGAGGATGAGAAATTATCTCTCGTGTGACATATGTAGGCCGAGAAGATTAGCAGTGAATAAGCAATCCCTAAGCTTTAATAAGTTTTATGTATGTCATTGAAGAGCTATGAACACCTGCAGCGAGTGCTAATAATATGTTTTGTGTGTAATTTTATGAATATATTGTTTGGTTCAGTTATCATTATATCGTTTTATCTTTAAATAAAAGAATGTTTTGGTTCTTCTAACTCCTCTGTATTTAGTGTCTATGAATAGAACTAACAAAGGTTTGTATTAATTTTATTTGATTTGTGGCTTTGAGGTATCTTTTTTTAATACCCTAGAGATTAGTGTCCCTGAACACATTAATGGTTGTATGTTGGATTGTTGAATTAGTGCCCTTTTGTAGTTCTTTGCAATTAGTTATAACAATTGAGTTAGTTGGATGAGGTTATCATTGTTTGGTGTGTTGGTTTATCATTGTACTTAATATGTTGGTTCGTAAGATCATGAATTATAATATGAAATAGACTAGATATAATGATTATGTTGGCATTAAAGTTTTCCCTTTTTATACTCTAGAAGCTAACAACAGTAATGAGTATTTGTATTAGTCTATTGGATTGTTAATATATTGTTGGATTGTTAATTATATTGATGTATTAGATTTTTATGGATAACAAATTATCAAGCAAAATACACTAGAAATAATTATTAGGTTGACATTGAGGTTTTCTATTTTTATATGTTACGTATATGGCTTAAATTCATTTACATATATAATTAATAGTTATAAATCATTCATCAAATTAATGGTTTGATTAATATGAACCATTCATAACGAGAGATTTGTGTTGCTTATATTCAAATATAAATAAATGAATAGGTTTGTGTTCCTGAATACAACCATAATAAGTCTGTATTAATTATTGGATTGTTAGAGTAATACCTTTTTATGGTTTATTGTGATTAGTTATAATAATGGGGGGTTTGTTAGAGATGAGGTTGTTTTTACTTTATCATTGTTTTATATTTGTTTTATGTTAAGTATCACTTGAGAATGATTTGATTTCAAATACATGATTTAAAATATGTTTTGAAAGATTAAGAAAACCTTAGAAAAGACAGATCATGAAAAAATGTATTGCATATTTTACTAATAGCGTTTATAATCTTTCGATGAGAAAACCATTAGAAAGACGATGAAATTGAAGAAAGTGGTACTCATGAAAGTTGTAGCCGTAGATGTTATCTAACTAATGTCATTGGCTTCACTTCAAAAAGATTTGTAGAACTCAAGTTATGATCATATTAGTGACTAAAAATTGAGCTTCCAAAATTAAGCAATGAATTCATGTTTCTTCCCGGTTTTGATATAGTAAGTATTTGTTTTAAATATTGAGGTTAACATAAGAATTGTAGATAAACTTTCTAACTTCTAAACTAGATAAGTAACAATGTGGATTAATAAAGTTCTAGATATCACATTTACATGCAACAAAAGTCATAGAGACTTGCTAGAAAATTAGTGAGGGAATCCTCAAAACTTGGGAAATGTTGTGGTGAGCTGTGAATGTCATAATTATATGTAAGAAAGTTAATTTATTCAACGTCATGATTAGTAATATGTGCATTGAGAATTTGTGCTTTGAGTAATTGGGGTGTTGATGATGGTCAGTGTGCTTGACAATGTGTCATCCCAACTGTGATTAGGGGTGAATTATGATGATATTAAATTATTGTTATATATCTTATAATTGTGAGTGTGATGAATTATTGAAAATTATTTGAGGTGTGTGAATTTGGGATTTGTTCCACTGTGTCATACTGATGTTGATTTCAGTTGAACATATAGTGTGTTGATGCTGATGGACACATGTATCTGATGAGGTGTCATCCCAGCTGTGGTTGGGGGTGAAGTGTGATGACATGATTCGATGTTATATTGTGATTTATGTTGATGATGGTCAGAATGTGCCTAACAAGGTGTCATCCCAACTACGGTTAAGGTGGAGTGTGATAACATGATTAAATGTTGATATCATGATTTATGTTGTGGATTACATGATACATGAATATGGGGGTCGAAGAATTTTTGTAAGGATCATCCTTTGTGTGGTGTTCTGGATCAAGTCTTCTTGGGTTTTTTTGCATTGTAGAATTGTACCTACGTGTTACTTACCTAGAAAATGATTCACTTTGAGTGGACCTATGGTGAGATGGTTGTACCTATGTGTTACTAGCATAAAGAGGATCTCTTTGGGTGTGAACCTAAGAAAGCATGCATGAGTGTGACGGTCAGAGAAGTTATGTAAGGATAACTCATTGTGTGGTACTCAGGATCAATCCTTCTTGAGTTTTTTTACATTGCATGATTGTACCAACGTGTCATTGGTGTAGAAGAAGATTCACTCTGAGTGGATCTATGGTGAGATGGTTGTACCTACATGTTACTGACATAAAATATGACCACTTTGAGTGTGTACATGAGAGAACATGCATGAGTCTGCATTGCATGAGCATTATTAACATGAACAAATTTATGTGTATTGATGTTTAATCTTTGTCATGGGTGTGAAATGAATTTATATGTTTATTTGTGGTGCTTTAGTTGCCTCTTCATTCTTTTCATATGTGTCTTAATATGTGTGAGATGTATTATCACCCCTTGCTACTTGTTGCATTTTGTTTGATTTGAATGTCACTTTTTGGTAAGCAAGATCTTGATGATATCATGGGTAATAAAATTTCAACTTTTCTTTACCTCTTTCCGTTGGAATGTTCTTATTAGGTGTGATATTGAACTAAAGAATATTAGTTACTAGTCTTTCCTCATTATATTAATTATTTAAAATTCCATTATGAACTTTATTAATTAAGAATCTGGTAAATGTCATTTTTAGAGTCTAACGTATTTACTTGTTTGGTACATTTTGTTATATTATAGATTTAGAAAATAAGTGTATATTTGTGATGTGAATTATTTTACCTAAGTGTAAAGTCCAGTAATTAAATGAATAAATTCTTATATTATTTTGTAATTAAAAAATAAAATATTTTAGGATAGAAGGATATCACATATTTTGAGTTTTTAAAATAAAAATATAAAACTGAAAATCAAAATTATTTACAATTGTTTCTTTTTTTTAGTTTTTAAAAACTAAAAACACAAAAATTTTTTCAAAAATTATTTTAAAAAACACTATTCAAATGAATTTTTTAGTTTTTAAATATTAAAATATTAAAAACAATTTTATAAAACTGTTTTCAAATAAATACTTATAATTTGTTTTGAACTATAAATTAGGTAGAATATAGGTAGACCATGCTAATGTAAATTGTACTTCTCATTTATATCTATATAAGCTTCTCTTAATCATATCTTTATGAATATACTCTTAATCATATCTTAGATTTTTTTCTTCTGCAAACAAAATATAATAAGATTTATCTATATTTTTTACTAATATTTTATTTTATTATAATTGTGAAATATTCATCAACTTCGTCAATTATTAATTTGATTATATTTAGTACAGTTTTACTTTTTTTCAACTATAAAAAATCTTTCTTCTCAACTTTACTTATTTCCAACTACAATTTTATTGCTGTGGAAAAACTTATTTGATTCTATATATTGAAAAAGAAAAACTAAAGAAAACTACATTATAATTTATTTTTTTTAAATTTTGTATTTTGTCATGTTTTGTAAATCTCTTTGATTTTATTTTATACTTTTGTAATTTGATTGTTTTAAACTAACTACTTTCTCATACTCCATCCTAATTTTATTAATATTCTTGTTAATATTATTTTAATAACTTATCGCATCATTAATAAATTATTAAATTGCTAACTTACAATTATGTCTTTAAATATGAAACTTTGTTAACTTACAATTATGTCTTTAAATATGAAAATTTTTTATTTCCTCAAGACTCAAAAGAAAAAGTAATTAATTTTACATTAATTAAAATTAATTTTATTATTTAATTTCATTTGTCTCAAATAAAAATAAAAACTTTTTTTGAAATATCCTTTGTTAAACCTTAATATTCTAAACAAAATAGTCATAATTATCAAACTATCATATCAATTTTATAATTTTAAACAGACAAAACAAGTTAGCTGTATATAATAAACTCTTACTCAAATAAATTCAAATAAACTAAAGTTAAAAAGCAAGTCTACAAATTTAAAGTCAAACGTTATTTTTGTACTCAGTAATTCAATGTTTTATAAATTAGCTGAAAAATTAACTATTTTAAAAGTATTTTTAATTTTTTACTTTAATAACTTACGCTTTTAAAAATTTATACATAATAATTCAATTTATTGAGTATCAATGTAATATTATGACTTTAAAAAAATGTAATATTATTTGATAATTTAAGTTATTGTGAATTTGAAAAAGAATTGCATCAAAAGATTTAAGTTTGCATGTAATTAACAAGTTTTTTAATTTGAAATTATAAAATCAGTCTAATAAGCAAAAATTCAGTTGGAAGAAAAAAAGAGATAGAAAAAAAAAATATATCCTATGTTCGAATCCATCACACATCCCTAACAAGTAGCGACGCCTTTAGGATACCTATTATTAGAATTATATAGATAAAAATCACAATTTTCCTCTTGAAAAACTAAATCCAAATATGATACATTCTCCAAATATTAACCCATCTCCATGCGTAACTGTAGCTTCGCAAAACCAGAATTGTATCTCCAAATTGGTGAATGTAAAGGGCATTTTAAAATAAATATTGCCCAAAGGAACTAAAACTAATATAAAAATTAAAACATTAATAACTAATATAAAAAAATTAAAATTTTAAAAATATATATTATGAT
Organism: Psophocarpus tetragonolobus; assembly: GCA_037954015.1. Classification (NCBI taxonomy): domain Eukaryota; kingdom Viridiplantae; phylum Streptophyta; class Magnoliopsida; order Fabales; family Fabaceae; genus Psophocarpus; species Psophocarpus tetragonolobus. The sequence goes on from CM075692.1 coordinate 39,473,034, forward strand.
TTTTAATGAAAAAAAGTTTACAACTCTTGTTGTGGTGAGATTGGGTTCTGGAGGACTGTACTATATTGGATCACGCGGAGTGTTCTTTGCCGTTGGATTATTAACGATCCGCGTGTTTCATCTATTCGACAATGCAGGTCGTTGGATTACCTTTATTATTATATTTTTTTTCTTTTTTTGTCGGTTCGTTTGAACTTTTATTGCTTATAACTTTTGCTGGGGCTTGGACCTTGACGGGTTTTACTTTTTGTGGGCTATTTTAAGCTGTATAGTCTAGTTTGTAAATGTGTTTTTTTTTTCTTTTCATTTCAACTTGAAAAAGTTAAATTGAGTCAAAAATAAATTTATTTTTAGTAATAAATTATCTCGCACTATTTATCTTTCTTAATATGTCATAATTTTATAATATAATTTTTATAATTTAAATATTTAATTACTTGATTTTAAGATTATTAAAATATATAATTATAAAATTTAAATATTTAATTATAAAAAATTTATAATTTTAATATCTAATTATAGTAATTTCTAACTTAAATATATAAGCAATTTACATTAAAATTTTATATTATTAAAATATATTATAATTATTTTAAATACATACTTATTGATATAATAATAAATTATGCTCTTATTTATCATTTTACAACTTTCGACTAGTTTTATCAACAGTTACAACTAATTTTCATCTTTTAACTAGTTTTTCAGCTAGTCTTTTCAAGAGTTATAATAATAGCTTGGATAATTTCTTGGATATCTACCGAGTGGAACTTGAAAAATCGCAGTATTCCTCGCCTCCCCCAGTTGTTAGACCTTTACAAACCATACAAGCATGTATTTTGACCCGTTTTCATGCCACTTACAACCTCCTAAATTGATAACAGTTTAGAGTTGTACTAGAAATGCCGTAGAGATCTCCTACCAGCTGTTGATCGCACATCAAACTCTTGAAGAAATGTTACACACCAACAAAATATGACTACTTGTTTCTTCAACGCAAGTCGCCTCCCTTTGAGAAATGATTTGTCTCCTCACCAAACTGCACCTAGTTGGTAGCTTGTCCAAATCCAACTCCCAAACCAAAAACTGTACTTTTACTAACACCCCTTTCTCCCATATCCACTTTCAGGAAAAACTGGATTTGGTTATGTCCAGCTTCCATCAACAACTTGTACACAAATGACACTGAGTACTGACCTTCTTGTCCGCCTCCCACACTCACCTATCAATACCTTCCTCTTTTACCTCGACTCCATGAAGACTTCTTTCTAACCTTTCCACCAACTCCTCCTCCCATACAAATAATTGACGCCTTCACTGCCACTTTCACCTTGCTCATGTATCTCTCATATCTGACATTAATACAAGCGGATTCTTCCCTAAGCCATCCAGTCACATATAGGTGTCACAGAATTTCTAGTCACCTAACCACTTATCCTTTTAAAACAAAACATTAAAATCATCCCCTAGATCATGTTTCATATTACCAGACTACCACCCCTCTTGCCCTTGTCCGCCTTGTTCGATGGAGCTTAGATCCATCTATCAATCTACTATCTTGAGTATAATCTGCTTGTGACTATCCAATCCCTTCCTTCCTCTCAACTTAAATATAAAAAAAATAAATATTTTTAAATTCAAATATAAAAAAATGTTATTACATGTATCTTATTTAACATAGTATTCCAAATATATTTCTTAATTATTTGATATTTTATTTTTAATTAATAATTTATTAAATTTTTTAAAAAATATTTTAAAAATATTTTTATTTTTTATTTAGTTTAATAAAATTAAGTAATGTCAGCTATTTTTTTTAATTTTCGTGTTAATCAGTTGAAGAAATACATTAGCGATATGCAGTAAACAATTTACATTAAAGAAAAGGAAAACATTATGTGTCTGACTTTAACATTTATAAATTTAATTTTAAATTTAATTTATTTTTTTATAATCAATTTTAAAATAAAATAATTCATATTTAAATACTTTTAATTTAAAAGTAACTTTTAAAAAATTTAAGATAAAATTTGAATCCAACTAAAAGTTGTTTTTATATCTTTTAATCATATTGAAGTAAAATAGATAAATTTAAAAGTAAATACATTAATGGTGTAAAATAATTTAATAAATAAAAAATTTATCATAAGTGATAAATTTCATTAAGATGAATAATTATATTTATATTATTAATACATGATCTATTTTTTAATAAATATCACTCTTTTTTATCATTTCAATAAATATTACTTAACAATCACTAAACATATGTATCTTTGCTAAAATTATAAAAGTTGAGACAATATTGATTCTAATGCTTTTCACCATAAGTTAAAACAAATAAGATAATTTAATTTTAGAGAAAATACGAGTTTTTTTTTAAGAAAATATTTATTACAATTTACAACTTCTGTTATAGGTTGTTCCAATAGTAAAATTTTCGTATGGAGAAAAAGAAGAGAAGAGAAAAACGTAAATTAAAATTGTTTTACTAACAAACAACATTTATCCTAAAAATATTATTATAACTTGGTGTAAGCATTGAACACAAGACGTACAAGCACTGCCACAACCACTAGCAGTACAATACGTACGGCAGAAAGAAAAGATCAAAAAGTTCAGCGAACCAAATATAGCAATAGACAAGCACTCATATTATTAATATAAAATTTTATACAATAATCAATTAAAAATGTATTTTATATAACTTTAAAGATATATTATTAAAATCTATAAAATTATATATAATAAATTTTTTATGTCTACTTCAATTATAACTTACTATTTATATTATTTATAAGATATTTATTATAAAATTAATAAATTTATCTTAAATGATACTTTAAACTTACAAAAAAAAGTTAAAATGATATTGTACGTTGGAATTAAATATATAAAATTGATTGAATTTTCATTATTTATTATTTATACGCAACAGCTTAAGCTACAATTGGACACATAGTATTCGACAGTGCATTCAGTTGAGAAGAATACAATCCTGCTTTATCTTGTTTCTCAACTCTTGACTGAATCCACGCGGAATCACTAATCAGCTGTAATATGTAAGTCAATCAAATTAATATAAGTGTGAAAAGATTAGCATGTAATTTATTTTCTTTTCATTTATCTCTTTTCTACTCATGTATAAAAGAAAATTATATACTAATTTAGTGGTAAGTTTGATGTGAACGCAGGCTGCATGCTCACACTTGAAATGTTCAAAGTCAAGGTCCTCAATTGAGACTTAACAAACCCAATCTCATCGAGCCATTTTTATTAATTTATACCATTATATAAGTGTCCAAACCCACAACAAACGCACAGAGGTAGCTACTCTCAAACCAACATGGCCATTGAACTCATGCAACCTCACTTTGTGTTGGTTCCACTGTTTGCTCAAGGCCACATGATCCCCATGGTAGACATGGCAAAGATGTTGGCAGAGCAAGGAGTGATTGTGACCTTGCTCAGCACCCCTCAAAACGCCTCAAGGTTTGAGCAAACAATTTATAGAGCATCACAATCTGGCCTTCCAATTCACCTCTTGCAAATCCCATTCCCATGCCAACAAGTGGGGCTTCCATTAGGGTGTGAGAATCTTGATACTTTGCCATCAAGAAACCTCCTCAGAAAGTTCTACAATGCACTTGACATGCTTCAAGAGCCCTTGGAGCAGTACCTCCAACACCATGCTTCTCCTCCAAGTTGCATTATATCAGACAAATGCCTCTCTTGGACTTCCATAACAGCCTCCAAGTTCAACGTTCCAAGGCTTGTTTTCCATGGAATGTCTTGCTTCTCATTGCTTAGCTCCTACAATATCAAACTCAGAAATGCTCATCTTTCTGTCAACTCTGACTCAGAACCTTTTGTAATACCTGGACTGCCACAAAAGGTTGAGATAACAAGAGCACAGCTTCCTGGGGCATTTGTTGCTCTACCTGACTTGGATGACTTCAGGGACAAAATGGTTCAAGCTGAGATGTCTGCTAATGGGATTGTGGTGAATAGCTTTGAAGAATTGGAACAAGGGTGTGCTGAGGAATATGAGAAGGTTATGAATAAGAGAGTTTGGTGCATTGGTCCAGTGTCTTTGTGTAACAAAGAGAGGTTGGACAAGTTTGAGAGAGGGAACAAACCTTCTATTGAAGAGAAACAATGTTTGGAATGGCTCAACTTAATGGAACCAAGGTCAGTTATTTATGTGTGTCTTGGTAGCTTATGTAGGCTTGTTCCGTTGCAATTAATTGAACTTGGGTTGGCCTTGGAAGCATCAAATAGACCCTTTATTTGGGTGGTCAAAACTATAGGAGAAAATTTTCCAGAGCTGGAAAAGTGGTTAGAAAATGAAAATTTTGAGGAAAGGGTCAAGGGGAGAGGTTTTTTGATTAAGGGATGGGCACCACAAATTCTGATACTACCTCACCCTTCAATTGGAGGATTCTTGACCCACTGTGGCTGGAATTCAACGATAGAAAGTGTTTGCTCCGGAGTGCCAATGATAACGTGGCCTTTATTTGCGGAACAATTTTTAAATGAAAAAATGATTGTTGATGTTTTGAAAATTGGAGTTGGGATAGGTGTTGATGTCCCAGTAAGGTTTGGTGATGAAAAGAAAGCTGGGGTTTCGGTGAAGAAAACTAAAATTATGGAAGCTATAGAGATGATTATGGAGGGAGGTGAAGAGGGAAACAAGAGGATAAGTAGAGCAACAGAACTAGGAAACATTGCTAGAAGGGCTCTTGAGGAGGAAGGTTGGTCTCGGTTCAACATTTCATGCTTAATTCAAGATATAATGAAGCATTAGACCCATGTATACCATTCATTTTTCTTTATCATTTGGTGATGACGTGAGTTAAGATATCTTGGTTGGTGAAGTAAATAGATTTTGTTATAGCTAGTGATTTGCTTCATGAAATCTTTGTTTTTCCCTGTTTGTTACAGATGATTTCTTAACCAAAATAAAAAAACAAAACCTTTTTTTTTTTTAGAAAGAGAGATGAGAAATTATAGTTATACAACAATTTCATATTGTTTTGTTACGTTTTACGATGAGAAGAGTGTTGTAATTAAGTGTGGATTAATATCACTCAATATCTATTATCATTAATTCACAATATCTTATCTCTAACCGATAATATCTTATCTTTAACCGATATTATCTTATCTTTAACAATATGGTTACAGTGAGATTGACTCTGTGATGGGTTAGGTCAATCAGATTAAAAAGTTCAATTAAGAGAGGTCCCTGACTACCCTGGGGGGTTATAAATTTGCCATCTCATTAAGCAAATTTACACAATCAGAATTGTTCTCTACAATAACCCCCCCTCAGAAGGTAGCCAGAAGAACCTCCTAGAATTCTATTCAATAGTGTTCATGGACATGAATGCCAATTCAGGTACACATTCATTCTCATTCTATCACTTCAATATTTTTAATTGACATACTATAATTTGTGTCTAGTACAGATTAATTGAAACATACTTCATATTTTCATCAAAGAGAGATTAAATATGAGATGGTTGGTATGCAAGAAAGAAGTAAAGATGTTATATAATTTAATGAGGAAATAAGTGACGTCAAGTGCAAAGTGATTTTACACTGTGTGCTGTCTTTCATCATCCACCGTACAACTTTATACATTATTGTGATTGAATGATATTACATTGTTAATGTATAATGTTTGAATCGTAATTTAATTACTACGTAACTATGTGAATATATAATATTAATAATAATAATTTATATTAAAATGATCGTTTTACATATATTTAAAACTTAATATTAAAAAAATAACATATAAAACAAAAAAAACTTTTTTTTATTGGGTGCCCAACTTGAAAAAATTATTAGGTAATTCTCACGAATAATATGTTAAGACCCTAAGTTATTATTTAAGCCTAAAATAAACATAGTAGCATTTCACTTAATTTTGTTTTCCATCAATGTAAATATGGTCTAATAGCAATACAAATAAGATAATTTTAAAATATACTAAGACTCCATTTTTTCCCAATTTATGTTTGTCGTAAAAGTTACTCTTTATAAAAAAGTTGGGTCAAGTAGTAATTATATAAAAATATTTAAATTTTAAAAAAAATTACAATGTAAACATTACATAAATAATTGTACGTAAATTACTTTAGTATGATTTTTTATTTATAAATATTTTAAATTAGACAATCTATGAAATTATCAAGCAATTTTCAACTTAAAAAGAATTTTAACCTAAAAATAAAATTTGACATGCAAATTAGTCTTATATGATTCTTTCAGTGTGAAAATGAGTCTCTAAAATGTTTTAGATAACATTTTAATACACATTTTTATAAAGCAAATGTTAATGATTAAAATGTTAATGATTAATGTGTTAAGTTTTGTTAATATATTTTAAAATTTATTTAAATAAAACTTTAAGAACCAACTTGCAAAAAGACAAAATCATAAAAACTAATTTATCTGAAAGTATGTTTGGGAGATCTTATTTTCAGCACCTATAAGTTTGAAGAAATATATAATAATGTCTCACTCATATAAGAAGTAATAATTTTATAAAATTAATCTTATTATCACTAAAAAGGTTACTCTCTTCTTTATATATCTTCTTACGTTTTAGCCTTTTATTCTTTTCCATAAAAATGATGTTTTAGAATTTCAAAGTCTAATTTATACATTTTTTTACAAATACACTCTTATTTAATTCACTATGAATGATTCAAGTATCAAATATTAATGTATTAAATACGAACATTGTAGTCTAAATATAAAAATATTTTAATTTTATTAAATATTTTTAATATATTTAATTTTAAAATAAAAAGATACGGGGAGGAGAGAATAAAAGATTATCTTTTTAAAGATTTTTTTTCTTATAAGATAGATTATTTATTTTGTTTATATTAAGGTATCTTTTAAATATAATTATATTTAAAATTATTATACGTGAGAAACTCTTCCTCAAAATATTTACCTTAAGGAAACTGTATATAAGACTCCTTGAAACCCAGCCGAAGAATCACATTTACATGCTATGTGGAGGATCTTATAGGTTGATTATGATAATTATTACTAGAAAAGTAACAGCTAACAATGGGAGTTAAAAAGGATTGTGCCGATTCTCATGCTTAGCTTTATGAAAATTGGTTGACAAGTTATTTGAAGTGGAGGAGGCAAGTGGAATGGTTTTATCATGTTCATGTGTAAGGGGTGTGGGAGTGATGCATGATTCCATATGAATGACGAACTCACACAACACATCACAAAAAGTATGATAGATAATAGAAAATTTACTAAATAGGATACTTTTTACCTATGTTCACCACACACGAGTACGTCTAAGCAAGATTATAATTTTTTGTGAGAAGTTGAAACCTTCCTATTATTTTTAGTATTAAATAATTTTTTATTCTAAAAGACAATATTTGTTATTCTAATTTTTTAAAGATTTATTTTTAAGACTTAATTAAGTTTTGTCCCTAAAGTTTTACTAAAAATTTTTAGTTCTTGAAATTTAAAAATATTTTTTAGTCCCTGCTATTAATTTATTTTTTTATTAGTGTTGTCCGTTTATAAGTTCTAGTATATTTGCCTGTGCAAAATATGAAATTAAAGATTGAGAGGTTAGGATCGAGGACAAGAGTAATTCACGAATACAAAAATATGCTCTGAAAGTCATTTTTAAAGGTGAATCTAGGACTAAAAAAATATTTTTAAATTTTAAGAAAAAAAATATTTTTTGTGAAACTTATATTTGATTGTGCAAAATATGAAAGTAAAGATTGAGAGGTTAAGATTGAGGAGAATAGTGATTCACGAATAGAAAAACATGTTCTTTAAAAGTCATTTTTAACCACGTTAACTAGAGAAGAATACTTAAAAGTGAATCTGTGACTAAAAAAATATTTTTAAATTTTAATAACCAAAAGTTATTTTTTATGAAACTTTAGGGACAAAAAAATTAATTAAGTATATTTTTAATTTTATTCTCTTTGAGAAATTTTTGTTTGATTTTAATTTTTGTTTTCAAGAAAATTAGTCCTAATGACTTGTCATGTCCTTAGAACATCTCCCTAAAATATCAAAGTTTGTGATCTTTGAGACTTTATTGTGGATCCCACAATGTTACCTCACTTTTAAAATTTATCTTATTTTTTATTTCAATAGAAAACCAAACTTTATGATCTTAAGATATTTTTTATAGGAGTCTAGTTCCTCTCAAGCACCGGAGAGGATTTATTTCCTTTTTATAGGTCCACGTTTGAGGAAAAAGAGAGCGAAAATGTTTATTTTTTTGAAATACTTGTTGATCTTGAGTGATCTTATACAAGATCATCTCCATTGTGGAGATCATGCCCTTCAACTCCAATGACTGATCTTGGTAAGATCATAGTTTGAGTTCAAGATCAAACTTCAAGATTAATTATTAAAGTTGAGTAGAAGATTAGATTTTTTTTTCTTAGCTCATTTTTTTTGTGGACCCCACAATATCATATCATCCTGGATATATATCACATCAACCATTTTTTACTCAATAGAATATCACATTTTGTGATCTTAAACACTTTTGGTGAATCTCACAATGCATATTCTTGTAGATTAGGTTGAGGAGAGAGACATTAAGACTTCATTTGTTTGATTTTGTTTTTTAGTTTTTGGAAAGAGTTATTAAAAACAATTTTTAAAATTTTTTTTCTAGAAGAAGAGAAAATAAAATTTGTTTAGTAAGTGTTATTTGAAAACAGTTTTGAAAATGTAAAAATGAAAAAGATTGTTCATATTTATGGAAATATCATTAATAAAAAGCAAAAAAATAACATATTTTCATTGTATTTTTAGTTTTCAAAACAAACAAAAAAATCGAAAAGCAAAACTATGTACAGTTTTTTATGTTTTTTAGTTTTTAAAAACTCAGAACTGTTTTCAAAAACTGTTTTAAGAAAACAACAACTAAATGAGTTTTTTAGTTTTTAAATACTAAAATACTGAAAATAATTTTATAAAACTCTTGTCAAACAAGAACAAGAAAAAAAAAATTAATATCAGGATGAATTAGTTTGTTATTATACAAGAACAAAATCTCCACTTAGAGATCAACTATTTTTCTCCTATAAGTGATCTTGTCAAGTTTGGATTCAATATTAGCCTTCAAGAACTTCTAAGCGAGATGCTGTAAGGAGTCTAAAGGGATAATGTAGGATAATTTTCTTTGGTAGATTATATTTTTTATTTTTTATAAACTTATTTTATATCATAAAATTTTAAACAAATAAGATATTAAAAACACATTTTGTGGTAAGTGAATGGACTGCCAAAAGTCGTTTAATTAATATTTTTACTTAAAAAACACTAAAACCAAAATTATTATTTAATAAAAAGATATTTAAAAGAACAAAATAAGAATAGGCTATTTTTCATGAAGCAAAAGTTAAGTATATTTTTTACCAAAATCAAAGTATCTGTCACCATCTAGAGTTACCGCAAATGCCCATCACTTGTCAGTTTTATAAGAGACTTTAATCTTAACTAAGCTCTCATACTTGCTTGTAGAAATCCCACTATTTTCTTCCAAGTGAATGCATACAGAACATTTTAATATAGTGACGGATGGGTTTCTTCATGAGTAAAATTAATTATTTTTACCTTTTCAAGTCAATCCGCAGGAAGGGTTGACTTGGTATAAGTTAGTCATGAAGAAGGAATGAGCTTTAGACATCTTGGGGCTTTGGGGAAGTTGGGATGGAAATTTATTTCCAACACAGATAAAAAACAAATGTTTGGAACCAACCATGGATTTGTGGTAAAGAAAACTCTTATGTGCAATCGTTTGAGGTTTAGCCTCGAGGTTAAGGACTTAATGGACAGCTCCTCTGTTATGTGGAACTTTTTCCTTTGTTCATGAGATTTTTAACTCTTTTAATGGTAAAAATATACTTGACATGTCAATCTACTCAAGCATTAATGATGATACTCCCGCTTGGAAGCTCAGCAAGGACAGTGGTAAAATCCGCATAGCTATGAAGCATTCTCCCCTCACCACATGCAATGTTGAAATACAATAAGCTTTGCAGAACCTCCAACAGTGGTAGAAAGTCCAGCTACAAAACCGACACAGAGCAGCACAGGCCGCTACAGATAATTCCACGCCAACCCAATAGATAAAACAGCAATTTGGGATGCAGCAATATTGCCCGACTATGGTGTTTCAGCTTGCATTCGAGATCATCAAGGGTGCAATTTGTTGCACCAAAAACGTCATACTTTCCTGGAATTCCTCCACCAATTGAAGCAGAACCATATGCTCTGTATCATGCTATCTAATGGGTCACTCAACTCCAGCTTCAAACTGTCACTTTTGAGTCTAGTAGTGTTCACACTGTCCATTCAAAAAGGATCCCACAAACTGAACTTTGACACCATTATCAACGTTGCACCAACCTACTCACAACTTCCTCCCTCATCCTTTATACTGAAGTTTATTTGTCGATAAGCAAATCAAGTTGCTCATGGCCTTGCAAGAGCGCCTAGCCTAGATTGTATGTTAGTGGACACGCCTTTAACAATGCTCCCTCCTCAATCCATTGTCTTCTTTTGAATGAACTCTGTACCTCTCCTCTCTTATTAAAAAAGTCAAATATTAATTGCATCATGTAAATTCATTTAATTTTTTTCTACTGTAAAATCATTTAACTTCTCAATTAATTTTTCAACTGTTAACTTATACATCTTCCTCAACTAAATGACTAGATCCTCTTGAATCTCAAAATTAATTCATTCCATATTCTTCCATACAATCCAGAAAAACTAATAAATAGATAAAAATAGTGATTTTAAAAAATATATATACCCGTAATATAATTATATTGGAAAATTAAAGTGAATATAAATAAAAAATTAATATTATATCAAAAATCCAAAAATATGACATTTATTTAAGAACAAATATTTTCTTGAAAAGAAAACATTCATTTTGGGACTGAGGGAGTGATGAATTTAAGTTAAATATATGAATTCATGATAATTTCTAAAATAGTACTACTAATCTCTCCAACTGTTTTAAAACATGTTAATTTCGTAAAAAATATGTTTGATAAATTGCCTTATAAGTAGCTGAATAAGCTAATAAAAAAAATTAAAAGTCTGTAAATTAATTAAACTGTTTGATAATATAACTTTATGCATATAAAATAACATAAAAAATATATAATTAACTATTTTGATTAAAAATTCAAACAAACTAATGAGTTTAAAAATGATAAAAGAGAAAAAAAAAATCTCGTAGCTTATGACTTAGTTACTTTCTTTAAGCTTATTTTCATAAATAAATGTAAAAATATCTAATTGAAGTAGCTTATGAAAATAAAATAAAAGTTACTAAAATAAACTTGTGTATCAAACAAAATTTATTTGGTCATACTAGCTTTCCAAGTGTCTTACCAAACATTAAATATATTAACTTGACCAACTCAACTATTCTCCTTTAATTTTTTGCCTCATGTTATTTATATCTCTATAATGTTAGATGTAAACCTTAAACCCTAAACCATAAATCAACTAATGTTAAATTGTTCTAACTTAATTAAAATCTCAAATTTTAGCCCTAAATATATGATTGCACTAAATATTCGGAGAAAGAGTTTTGTTACCCATAGTTCTCCTTTCCAACTTAAACAAGATTATCTCTAACAGAAGGAACTTATGGTCGAATATATATATATATAATATAACTTTCTTTTCATTTCTATCCTAAATATTTCTTGAAATAATTTCGACACAAGCTTTCCAAGATTTACAAGTGTACCTCCCTTTCACTTTTATAATTTTTATAACTAAAAACCTTTTTTATAAAACTAATATATACTCAATTCTATTTTATTTCTATTATTCTTTAAGCACTAATTTTGTGTACTTCTTCATTTGATTACTTTATAAACTATATTTTTGCAACAGATCTCCATCATTCTTTAAGTCTCGTATTTGCTTTGCACCTCCATCAATTTTTAACTTCTATTTTGATGTCTTTTATGTTTATTTTAGGATGTGTTTGGTAAAACTAGCTGAAAAAATAGTTGAAAGCTAAAAGTTTGTGAAAGATGAAAAGCTAATTGTAAGTGTTTAGTAAAACTAGTTGATCAACTAGCTGAAAGTTATAAAATAACAAATAAGGATATTATTAATCATCAGATCAACAACGAGGTATTTAAAATAATTATAACATATTTTAATAATATAAATTAATTTTATATTTAAATTATAAATTATTATAAATATATATTTAAATAATAAATTTCTATAATAACATATTTAAATTATAAATTTATGTAATTATATATTTAAATAATAAATTAATATAATTAATATTTAAATTATAATTTCTATAATTAAATATATAATTTTTAATTTAGATATTTAAATTATAATTTTTTATAATTATATATTTATATTATGAATTTCTATAATTACATTAATGAAGAAGATAGAAATGACGGAGAGATGTTATATAATGTGATGAGAGAACATTAGTGGGGATAATACATTAATTAACAAATGTTAGACATGTAAAAATAAATTCAGCTAATAATTGAAAGTAGGAGATCTTTTGGAAAAACTACTTGAAGTAATTTTTTTTAAAAAAAAGCTAAGCTCATAGATTTTTATTATCCAAACAACTAGTTTTTCAGCTTTCAGTTAGCTGAAATGGCACATCAAACATATTCTTAAATTTTCTTCCAAACCAATCTATGGTAAATAAGAGAGACAATGTGTGTTTCATTGTAACAAGGTGCTTTTTTTCTCTTATATAAAAAAGTATTAGATATGTCTTATGTGTTTTCTTTTTTCCTTTTTTTTAACATTTTCTCTTAGGTTAAGAGCAAAAGATAATAGATATCATTGATTCGACCATCAAGTTTTTAAACTATTAGAAAGTAGTCTATGGAAGAGTAAGTGAGTCTTCCAAAAAAGTATTTTCCATAACCATGTACATATTTTCAAAGAATACTTTTTGAAAGTACTTTTTCAGAACCTTGTACTTTTAAACATACACATCCCAATATAATCTATAAACTCTTTATAACGTTGAAATTATAAACCCCTACTTGGTACTAGATAGAGCTCCTGCCAATATATGAAGTTAAGAAACGAAATTTTAAGTCAAATTATAGAATATGAAATATACCTTCGAATGTGTAAAATAATTATGCTAATTAACCTCTGACAATTGCAAATTGATGGTGTTGTGACAATGTTTGATAATTGGAGAAGAGGGTGTGCAATAAGTAAGGAGTAAGGAAGGGGATGTTTATTGAAAAAACAATAGAAAAGGTTGTGAAATGAGATGTATTGTGAAATTTTAAGAAAATAATGTTGCAGATTTGAAAGGAGATTTATCTTTTGGAAAGAAAATAATATTTATAAAATAAATTTAGAAAATATTTAGAATAAAAATATATTAATTAGTATATATTGTCAGTGTAGAAATTTTTATGCTAACATTTGTAAGGACCTATTTATTTAATAGGTTATAAATTTGTAGGATAAATAGTGAAGGGAATTAAATTTAAGTTTATACTTAAATTACTAATTGAATTAAGGTGTGATGGTTTTATTAATGATGGAAAAAGAATGAGAAAAGATGAAAATAATTATTATTCTTTTGTTTCGAAAGGTTTTAGTTAAGTTTCGAGAAGTTTTCGAAAAACCATTATCGTAAGGGGTTGCATCTAGCAAACTGATTTTTTCTAAATACACCCCTAGGACTATAAAAAATTATTTCTTACTCACTTTTTCAAATTTTCCTCTTCTGTTGCAATTTCTTCTTCACCCCATCATTCTCTCTCTTGGCTATGAGGAATATCGACTTGCATGGTCAAGCTCCAACTAAAGAAATCGAACGCAAACTCTTCCATTGCTCCTAATTCTGATAGGTGATTAGTATAAGAACCTTGTTTATCATTTTGGATCCTTTCGTTTTCGTTAAAAAAGGGATTCCATTGGAAATTCTAATTTTTTTTTTGTTCCTGTTGAAATTGAGATTCTTGTCAAGCTCGTGTGTAATTTCTTTGATTAATTTTTTCCTTCTATTTTAATCAGCTTTTGGATGGAGAAATAGGTAAGATTTTTGTCAATGGATCAGTGATTTGGTAGTTGAGAGGTTCGAGCTATTTGAGATAACGAATGTTTTAACTATATTTTGAGCTATTTAATATAACATTTATTTAAATTGCGTTTCGAGCTATTTAATATAGTTTGTATTTGATTTTGATTTGAACTAATTTAGTTAACGTATTTATTGATTGTGATGTAAACTAATTGAATTAGCGTATTTGTTTATTATGATTTGTTGAGCTAATACTTGTTTTGAGAATTGACACATGATTAAAATGAATTATAGTTCTTGGAAATTAATGATAATGGATTGAGATATATGATGTGTTGTGTAGTTGATGATTATTATGGGAGTTGTGTTTGAACTTGAATTAGATTATTTATTGGATATTTTGGATGTTGCGGTTATAGTAAGGTAACTTAGTTTTGGTTGAATTGATTTTCTATTACTAGAATTGAATTATTGGAATGACAATATATTATTTGGAATTGTGATATAATACATATAATTAGAATTATTTATATACATTTATTGATATTGTTGGTTGCGGACAGTTATAGTTGGGTAACTTAGCCTTAGATAATATGTTTGGTGGGGTATATTGATGTTAGGAATACAATTCAGGTCAATATAATCCAAAATATCATATATGCAAGAGAATATTTCTCTGATTTACATTGTTATTCTAGTACTAGATATGCAAAAGGGTATCTAAATGACGTGAATGTAAAATTTGTTTATACTGTCAGTGTATACTAATTAAATTTATATATATGAGTTTAATTGGTATGCAATGACAAGTAAAGAATTTTACATTACCACTCAATCACAATTCTTAATTTAAGGTAAGTTTGTTGACTTAAACAATTAATACTTTAAAAGTTATATAAATGAAGATATATGCTTAAACATCAGTGTGAAAATTTTTACACTATCAATGTATACTAATTAATATATATATATATATATATATATATATATATATATATATATATATATATATATATTATTACATAGAGGTATAAATAACATGAGCCACTTCTTTTTAAAATTTTAAATTAAGCAACAAGAAAGAGTGATAGTCATACCTCTTAACACAGTTTTTTAACGTAATTAAAAATATACAAAATGACAAACTCATTAAATGGTGTCTAACATTACTAGAAACTAGTTTAAAATTTCTTGTGCATTCAAATACAAACATGATATATAATGTGTTAGGATGAACTTGGAATAGCCGAAAAAAATTATATTATTTTAATAATTAATTATCATAATATTTAGAATATAAATTGTGTATAAATTTACGGAAAAGTAATTTCACAATAATTAATTTCGTCAAATATGCAAATTAAAAAAAATACTTCAGTTGAATGCAAAAATTAAATCAACTTTTACATATTAAAAATATAAAACAATTAAAAAGAAAAATAATTTTACACATCATCATATTATAAAAAACTTTTTTAAAAAAAATTCTTGATAATTTAGGCCTGAGTGGTTTTAAGTTTCTAGTCATTTTGTTTTGAAATATATTTTGAAAACAAAAAACATATTTAACAAAAGTAGTTATGATTTGATGTTTTAACTATTTTTTAAACAGCCCAATTGCAAAAATAATAAAATTTATTTTTTTTTTATTCAAATTTATCAATTAATATATTTATTACCATTAACTACCATTTGTGATAAGTGATCACCAACCGTTACCTCTAAACGACCATAATCAACTATCACTTCCAACCAACGATCATTGACCGTCACCTCCTCCAACTGACGATCATTGATCGTCACCGCTGACCCATGGTCACCAATCACCACTTTGATTGACGGTTGCCGATGGTCAACAACGATCACCAACCACCACCTACAACCAACATCACCAACTGTCACCTCCAATTAACAATCAATAGCCGCCACCTCTGATTAACACTCACCCATCACTACTTTCAATTGTCAATCACCCACCTTCATCCTCCTTTTTTTACACAAATATCACCTTCGACTATAGTAACTAACTATCAATCTCGATCTTTAAGAAGGCAAGATTTTAGTACTATTAAGATTTGAAAACAATATTTTAATTTAGAAACTAAAACAATATTATTTTAAAAATTTGAAAACTTAAAAACCAAAATTAGTTTTTATAAATTTCAAATTTGGAAATAAAAAAATCACTCTAAACAAGGTCTTAATGTTACCAAATATATTAAGTATTATGCAAAAATAACTTTTTAAACAAAGTATTGTATACTCTTATTTTCATCCATCCTAAACATTATATTTCCATGTATCTAAAATTCTAAATCATACCAGAAAAATATCATTCATATAAAACATCAGTGTATTATACCGCAAAGCACAGGTCCGACTCGGGTATACTCAAGGGAGTAACCAAAGCTTAATAAAGGAAAATTACATTATAAAATGTTAAACAAATGTCATGTATAGGCTCAGGAATGGCTACAAATAAGCTAAAGCCGATACATGTACAGAACTGGTTTAATGAAAAAAATATGGTAAGGAAAAAGCTAGGGTTTTCCCCTTTCACCATTGACTTTCTTGTATATAGACTTCTCATTATTGATTATTGATGACCCTACATCGAGGCACCGTTTTATGAAGCATAATTGTCCCTTTGAATGCCATAATTTGATGGCAGTTCATTCTATAGTTGGTAAGCTGCAACATAAGGGTAAACTCAGATCATTTCTTGAGTTGGGGGTGCGGGTCTCGTGACAAATAATGCAGCTAGCTAAAATTATCAACCGTAGAAACCTAGTTGTAGATCAACGTAAAATAAAATGGAAAAATGAAGTGGCAAAATATTAACCTCGCTCGTAATTAGTTGAGCAAAACATATATACCTGGTCGGGTTTCATCTTGCTAAATCCGAATTTTTCTGTCCATATAGATTCTGCTTCTTCCGCAGCAGGTAGCACAAGATTTTTAACATTCATGAAAGCCAGCAGCCTCTCAATGCACGAGAAAAGAGTTTGGAAGTAGCCCTGTAAAGATAAACCAACATAAGCATAAATAGAGCATTACCATGACATAGGCAAAAGTGATCATAAGTTCATAACATAACAAAACCCGAGTATTATCTAGTTATCCCACCATTCAAATCATCATTACAGAGCAATATATCAATTTCAGACAGAAAACTTCAATGAGAAGAAATTATGAAGCAAGACAAGAATCAGTTTACTAAAAGGAAAATGCAGTAGTAGAGATCAAAAGGAAAATTGTGAGATATAGCTTGTTTTATGAAGCATTAATTAAAGATTTTGCAAATCAAACATTTGTGGAACTAGTAGCTTAAAATGAGGGCATAATGGTATCCCAAGAAATGCCAATCAAGTTGGTAGTGTGGTATCGCACCTTTCCACGGTTCTTATATCTTGTAGCAACTAAAGGGAGTTCGGCAATATCTCTACCAAAAATTCGAACCATGCCCGCAGATACCACAGATGAACTTCAATGTCAAAAGGAACAAAATGTGAACAGCACTGAATGAAATATATGCAATAATAGAAGTTAAATATTGAAAATTGCTTACTTGACAATCAATAATGCACAATACATTCCTCCAAAATCCTGATTCTGCAAATTCCTTCTGTATGTGAATGATATGTTAGTTAAGACAAAGCAAAGAAAGAAATAAAAGAGAAATTTGAAAAGCAAAAAATGTTATAATGGGATTTTACCCATAAACCATGGCAGGAATAAGGTCACGTCCAGCAGCTGGATCAACTATAGGATCAAAGCATTCCTGAAACATGAGGATAAAGTCTAAAGAACGAAGTCCAACACTTGTATAAAATATTTTTAATAATCTTATGAAAAACTCAAAAAGGGGTTCACCAATGAAAAATAAAAATGCACTATTGTGGTTTCTCATGAAGAGTAAGATAGCAGACCATGACAGAGAAATGCTCCATTATCCCTGTGCATGTTTGGATTTAAGTTAGAATGTTATGCGCGCAACTGCGCATTATAATGTAAATGAAATGGATAAAAGCAAAATAACAGCAAAGGGGCAAGAATCCTGATCTTCTGGAAAAATTACTTGTGTCTCAATAGTACTTTTCCACTTGATTATATTTTAATAGTTGCTCCATATTTAGCAAAAACAATCAAATTATATAATTGGGATTTAATTGATCAAAATCATATTTTAGATAAAGTGTTTGATTGTTGTAAGAGTGGCAAGTCTTGCACTGACATAAACTAATCCATTAGAAACTTTGGCCGAAAGAAAATGACTATAAAATCATAAATTCATGAATGCATTTACGCTGAAGGCAAAACTTTGCAGTACTTGCCTAAAAATGGATATATGCACAACTATTAACAACTGTTGAATCACATGAAGATATGTGATGAAGAATCAATTTAGTAAAAGAATAATAATGGCATTACTAATAATAACGCAAAGCAGCTCTACCAATCATAGGAGACAAAACAAGGATTATCACCTTTGTTGACCCAAAGAAGATTGCAAAGATGAGATTAATGATAAAGAATAAAATGATATGAAGTTGACGATGATAATGATTAATGAAGCAACTCATACAAATGATACGATGATGATAAAGCAACAATTAGACAGAAAGAACTTACATGAAACATGGACACTGCATCCAAAAGCAATGGCCTAGTTTCGGGAGACGCAATTTTTCCATTAATAAGTTTCCATCTTACATCAATCTCATTAAGGGGTTCTAAACATCTTTCCACTTGCTTCTTCTTTATAACATCCAAAAGAGCTTCAGGTAGTCTCTCAGCCACCCTAACCAGGAGATTCTCCAAAGTTGAATGTATTCTTGAGCAATCATCGCAACAAAACCAATCCCCCTCTGGCAACTCCTGTCATTGGTTCCACACATTATGTCCAATGGGCTAAAAGTGAAGAGTGAAGCTGGTGTCCAAACTAATGTACCCACATATAAAGACATAGCAAATATGGTGAGTACCTTCAAATATGCCATCTTATGATCCCTCAAGCAGCCAACGTGATATTCCTTTTCACACTACAACAAACAAGTAGGGGAGAAGGGTGTTTATGAAAAACAACATGCAGCTCAAGATAATCAAGTCAATCCCGGGAATTAGATACTAGCATCATCAAGAACAAAGCATAAATTGATGTTGATCATACACTTCAAACAAGAGAACATGACTTTGCACTTCCCATGAACTATAATGTATACCTGATCACAGATTATAATTGTGCGAGGACCAAATCCTGATCTGCTGAAGTCAGAACACCTACACGGACAAAATTTTCTTTTAAATATACATAGGTGAAAAATCACAAACTATTACATATGATTAAACTTGAATACCAAAGTAAAAGCATGATGACCCTTGCAAATTTCAAGAAGTACATTAGATGCAAGCCAGGTGAAGTCCATTCATTGACAAATGTTCTAATTCAATACAATATAATTATCACCTGCATAAAACACATCCACCAATCTCAGCTCCTATGTCTTTTACTATGCGAATGCATCTCTTGGCAATCTGCTCAATAGGATCAACACCTTCTACCCTTCCGGCTGCCACAGCATCGGCATTGTATAACACCGGCCTTTCTCTGAGGAACGTGTGTTGACAAATTTGACAGTACCACTCACCCCGGGGAATACTTGATACAGATGCACATTCTGTACATTTGCAAACATAGGAACAGATAAATCCACATAACTGCTGTTTCCAATTCAGTAAATCACGAAACAAAATTTAGGCAGTATGAACATAAAAACTTCATCTAGTTCTATAATTTTAGCATAATAATTTAATAACTATAGAAAGCAATGTCTTAGTATTATAGAGGTTCATAATCAAACTCCCCCAAAGCATGGCCAAAGTACAAATTCTACTGGATAATTAATCCTACCCATCAATAATAAATTGTATCAGACAAATGAGAGTATGTTAAGTTGTAAGAAACTGAGCATTTCACAAACATATCTAGTGGAACATAAGTATAATTAAGGTATTTAGCAAAGGAGGTAAAAAATATTTAAGAAAACAAAAAATATACAAACAAGCCTTTTTCTTTTCCACCCTCTTCAAGTAACTTAATTTTTTTTAAGTAGACTGTCATCATATCCCACTAAAATTAAATGGTCTATACACTCACACTTGCACATTATATAGACAAGCTCACTGGAGCTTTTTCTTAAGTTGGCACCCTTTGGAATATAGATGTATAGAAACTCCTGCACCTCCCTCAACATAGGTGATATAAAACTTGTTGCCACAATGGCAGAGGATAAAAAATAAGGGGAAAAATTATTCCACAATCCACACAACAAAAACTAGATGATTTGTCCACCAACTTTTTTTGACATTTATATCTGACCTTTATGAAATGCCCTTGGACATCCATCACAAAGAAAGAGGTTTCCACCATCCCAGCAAACAGCACAAACATAATCATTCTGCTTTGTAGTGCATTTGTGATCTTTTGAGAGAAATATTGCCAACTCATGGAGTGACACCCCATTTGATGTGTAGATGTATGCATAACTGCCAAAAACATTATACTGCCATGAAAATTCATAGGTACAACCATACAAGAAATTTAAAAGGCTTCTGAATATTCATCCCAACCAACCAATCCACATCATCTCCCACCCCAAGGGGAAACTTGACAAGAAGAAAACTCACGGTTTCCTGCGAGAAGCCCAGCCTGCATGGACCTCAAACTGTGAGGGGCTGATCTGCATAACATTTAACAAATGAAATTTGAAAGCATTATCTATATAACTTAGAAATTCCTGAGATGTGCCAACAAACATACAAGACAAGAGTAAGAAAAATACCTCAGTGTTGCAGCATCGACAGACAATTCCAGAGCGTGTTTTGATACCCTCAAGCAATTTCTGCCAACCGGAATGAAACAGTTAACAGGGCAACAGACATACAATAATTTGTACATGAAATTCACAAATGAACTACCTGTCCACGTGCATAATAAGCAACTTCAGCTCCATTAGGCAATCCATCCTCTTCAAAAATTAATTTATGCAATCGTTGATGCCTAAAGAAGAATTTATGGGTGAACAAATAATTACTATCATCAATAAAGAAGATTTGCAAAAAAAGTTACAGGCAGATATATTTATGCACAAGAGACAAAATGGATCTCTAACCTTTTAGAGATCCTCCACTGACTTTTATTTTGTGGAGATAAACACTTTGAAGTAATAGGTGAAGTCTTCAGTTTTACCGAGAGTTTAGATGACCTAGTAATAAGAAATGATTACGATAAAAAAGGGGGAAATATTAGTTTATAAACAATTTAGTGTGCAATTATGTTATCCTAATAATATCAAGATTGCTAAAAAATTAAAAACTGTCCATGCTGAACAAGCTTTTCTTGTAGAATACAATAGGCAGATGACCAGATTTACAAGAGGACAGAAATTTCTTTAATGAAATCCACTTATCTACCAGGTTCAAAACTATTTAACCACACAGTTTATTAGTTGGTGCAAAATTGTTTTGCCTAAATTTTTCAAGTTTGCATCATATACAGTATAAATGAAATAGATATAAATACCAACTTTGTTCTAGTCTTCCATTTCTTAGTTTGAGGAGAGATACACAGTTCAGAAGTACAGCATGAACATGAACGGGAGAATAATACTGGCCGAGGAGACCTGGAATAGTGTAATAGATGATGGAAGAAAAGAAAGTCACAAAGCAGAAAGGCATTAAAATTGTGCACCACACACAGAGTATAAACATTTTGCGCCAATTTCACTTTCATTTTAATCTAGAAGAAAGATATATATATCTAGACAGATCTTATTTTGTTCATGTAATTCATGTTATTAGATTCCCTGAAGGTTAAGATGTTATTCAGTTTATATTAAAATTTTATAATATCAGTGGATCAATCACGCAAACCAATCGATGACTTAGAAATGAGTGAAATTTCTGAGCCATCCCAATCTGTTTAAATTATTTCAGGATGCTGATATTATAACATATCTTTCAAAAATAAAGAAATTGAATGACTTTTTTTGCTACTATAAGAAGTAATTATTTTATGACAAGCCTTCTAGTAAAGCAAATTTTCTTCCACAGATTGGTAAGCAGTGAAATAAGCAAGCAAACAGTTTCATAAAGCTAGATTATAACAGTCATCTTCTAATTAGTGAGGAAGTTTATTTTTCTTTCAAGACAGCACTCAAGTCAGTCTTCCGAAATTATGTTCCACCACATTAATCCTTAAAAATTTAAAAATAATGTGGTTGCTAAACTAGTCCTTCAAATTTCTTTGGTCAAACAATTTAGCTATCAAAAGATTTTGTCACCAAATTAGTCCATCCAGGATTTAATGTCTCTCAGATTTTCTTTTTATCATCACTTCAATTCAAGATTAAGACAAATGCAATAGTTTATATTTTTTTAGCAACCAATTTGATAACAAATTAAATCTTTACAGGATTAATACAGAGATGATTTAAATCCACTGTAAAAGTTATCTGTTGCATTTTCTTATATAATTCCTATGATGACTATATATAAGATAGATAGCAGTATTTGCAAGAAAAATGGAAAATGAATATTTATAACCACAAGAATAGCCTAATCCCACTTGTGCGACTGACCACATGGATCATGTAATGTCATTGAGCTTGATTAAAAAACTAAATTCTCATAAATCTTTGCAGGATTAATACGAGATGATTTAAATCCATTTTAAAAGTTATCTGTTGCATTTTCTTATATAATTCCTATGATGACTATATATAAGATAGATAGCAGTATTTGTAAGAAAAATGTAAAATGAATATTTGTAACCACAAGAATAGCCTTCTACTTGTGAGACTGACCACATGGATCATATAATGTCATTGAGCTTGATTAAAAAACTAAATTCTCATAAATATATTATTCACAATGAGATCCCTTTTGATAATTCCCTCAATTGTTTTTTCTTGGTCTCCCTTCACCTCTCTTCATCAGACTTAAAAACCATGTAATCTATTCTCCTCATAAGTGCTTCTGGTGACCTTTTCTTGTGTCTTAATCACCCAAACCATTTTTTTGTCATCTTTTCCTTGATAGGTATCGTACCAATATCTCACCATATATACACATTACACAATCATTTCACATCTTCTTGTTCTTTCTTGTATAGCCTTATATTCTTCTTAACAAAGTCATTAACAATGATAGTCTACCCACTAACCCAACCAAGGTTGTCAAACTCGATAGTTTACATAAATTCATTGGAGTTTCATAAACTTAACTTGTAGACTCGACTCATAAATTCGTAAGACTTTACATCATACAAAAATAATAATAGAATATATGCACACACACATATTACTATCAAATAAATCATTATAAATTCCATAATACTTTAATAATTAAGTCCATGAATGTCCTACTATCAAATAATAGCTAGCAAATGGGATAGTAGTGGTAGAGAACTCCTATTGAGGGTTTGATGTTGGAAAATGAGTTTTGATAATTTTAGAGATGAGAATTCTTTCATTCATAAATGAGACAATAAATGGAAATATATTGAACCCCAAACGTGTAGAAAACAACCAAAAAACCTATCATTTTAGTCTAATTTTTTAATTTGTTGACTCTCTAGTAAACTCAATGATCTATAGAATTTGCATAGAGTATGAGTCTACTTAGAATTGACTAAAATGAGAATTTTCATACGAGTTAACTTGCGGAGCATAAGTAAATTCGAAAACGTATAAGAGTTAACAAGTTAACTCAAGAGTTTGATAACCATGGATCCAACCATATAGCAATATGATAAAACTTCCTTTTGAACTTGATAGATAGTTAGCAATCTCAACAACACCTGAAGTCTTTCTCAATTTTAATCATCCAACTTGTATCTTGCATGTAACAGGTTCATTAATTTCTCCATCATCTTGGAATATTGATCCCATATACTTAAATTAAGAAAACTATGGTAAGACATCATCTCCAATTTTCACCTCTAAGCACTTTCCATTTTTTCTTATTCCTATTCAAGTGAAAACCTTTGAATCCAATGTTTATCTCTAAAGTTCAAGTTTAGGGTTAATATCTTCTCTTGATTTCTAAATTAAAACTATATCATTCGTTAGAGACATACATTTAGGGATAATATTTTGTGTGTTTATAATACAAGCATATTCAGAACTATGGATTAGACAAGTAAAGACTAAAGGTTAAACCTTGATGTAAGCCTATCCTTATAGGAAAGTCCTTAGTCTCACCTCTAGAAGTTCTTGCACTAGCAATCATCTCACCATAATATACATGTCTTGTAGCTCGGATATAAGTTAGGTGAACATTTTTCTTTTCCAAACCATTCTACAAGACTTCTTTTATATCATTCACTAATCTACTTTTTCCATGTCAATAAAAATCATACTATGTCTCTCTTTTTTATTTCGGTGCCATCAACCCCCATAAAAGCTAAATAGCTTTTATAGTAGAATTAATTCTCAAAAATCCTAGTTCCTCTTAATTTATGCCCAATAACTTTTTCCCATGATTTCATAGTGTGACTCATAGATTTTATCCCTATGAAATTTACACAATTTTGAATATCTTCTTTGTTCTTACACACAAGAACCAAATTGCTTCTCCTTTACTAATTACCATTTAACATTTTCTTAGATCTAATTAGTGAACCAAATAACACCCTATCATTCTACACGTTTCCAAACTTCAAAAGAGTATCACCAAGACCAGCAGCTTTACCATTATCCACATTCTTAAGGGCTTCGTTTACCTCTCTTAAATTCTGCAATTGTAAACCAAGTTCTACTTGTTCTCTTGGATTTTTAATATTTCCATATCAAGATTAGATTCTCGCACTCCAATGAAAAATGTAAAAAAATAGTTCTACCATCTGTCTTTGATATCTTGATCTATAACTAAAATTAGTTCTACCCTATTTTTGGTAAGCTTATATATCTTGAACTTTCCATTCTCTGTCATAAGATCTCAGTAAAACTCCTCGAGCTTTGGATCATGCCTCACTCACAAATTTCCTTGTTTCATTTCTAACCTTCCAATACCTTGCCCAACTTATAGCTTTATTGCATTTGTGTAAAGCTTTAAAACATTCCCTCCAGATTCTTCCCATTTCTTGAAAACCTTTCTTCTACAATCAAGATTCCTTATCTTCATCCAAAACTTTTTTATTCACCCAAGACTGTATTACCAACCTTTCTAACCTTCCTAGACATCTCGTCTAAAATGAGGTTAACAATAACTTATGATTCTCAATTACCTTCATCCAATAATTTCTTCTTAAAAGACTAGTGTTTATTACCCTTGAGCTGCAATCACTTGATGTTGATTCTTGAATTTGTAACTTGTTGAACCTTCTTAAAATGAATATCAAGGAGCAAGATCCTATGTGGCATTTCAACTTTCAACAAACACTAACTTTTATCCTTCAAAAGCCATTATTGTAGTAACTAGTAAGTCTTGGATTATTACTACAACATGAGTAAACAAATAATCATAGGGCATAGCTTTTCAAAAATCTCAACAAAAACAGCAAATTACCCATTAAACCGAGCAAGCAGAAGAAATTAATACCTGACTCTTTTGCCAACAGCATGAATAGAACTCTTTTCAGATTTCCTTGATTCCACACAAGATAGACATAGAAGCCCCACTCTTTCCACATTGGAAGCAGGGAAACACCCTATGCAATTAATAACAGTACCAATAAGCATCTAATGCAATCAACACAAATTAATAAAATAAACACTGTAGTCTTTAAATTTACTGTTTAGTTTTATTATTTAAACACCAAATATGATCAGTGTCAGAACTGAAAAACTAACAAAAGCAAAGCCCTCACCTCGGCAACTTTTGCAAGTAAAATATTTTTCCTCAGGCGGAGAATTAATAAAATTTTGAATGGTTGCCTCCAAAGTATGTAGCGGAGCTGCCCTGCATGCTCTCAATAGTTCAAGTAGGCTCTTCCCATTTTCAAGGCAAATATATTGTGCTGCCCTCTTATATATGTTGCATGCATGAATCTCAAATTGGGAAGGTGGAATAACCTACAAGACCAAAAGGAGCAATGGAGAACAAATGAAAGGGTATTCTCAAACCTACAGTGGGTACCCATCACCCAAACACAAAATGACAACGATAACTCACCCTGAGTCCATTGCACAAACAGCACGAGCACAAGATCCCCCCATCTTTAATTACACCCCGCAATTCCGATGTAGAATCCTACAATCCCAACGCACCATACCAACATTAAACTCAATGGTACTATATTCATTCATGAAAGCCACACTTCAAATTAGACCACAAGTCACCCGCCGGAAAAAAAAAAATCCAAAAATAGGATAAGAATTTTGAATAAGCTTACATTAAGTCAAGTCTGTTTTTAAAAGGTTATTAATAAGAGTTCAATTTTGAGGTCACGTCAATCTAAATCTTTTTACAAGATATCATTCAATTATGCAAAAGCACCTTATTAAAACAAAGTGGACATTATATGTTTTTTATATGCAAAATGAAATTTTATCAAAGAATATAGTGTGAGTAAGCACATGTGTCAACTGCACAATTACAGCATTACACTAAGCCACGTCACGCCACACCGTGTTACCCATAACATAACACACATTCAGCCTCGGTAATTCTGGAAAATAAAACCATATTAACAATGTCACAGACGATAAAAAATCCAACATGCCTATTATACGTCAAACTTTCAGGTATGTTTGCTTATATTTGGCTTCACGGCTTTGAAATGAAATCCTTTCATCCCTATACAGTGCTCTGCCAATATGCTCACCAACTGCCCACGATAATTTTGCTTGTGCCACGGACATCTGTTTCCCACCGTCACCTATTACATGACAAATAGGTTCCCTCCCAAGATGTTTGCATACAACCGTAGCAGCACTTAATCCCCTAAGTCCAAAGCACAATTTGACGATACTTCTCCAATATAACGTCTGCAACATGGCTTTAAACTGAACCATGACTCCTACTCCTTTATCCTGGCACAGTGAGACGAACCCTCCATAACAAAGTCACAGGACCAATAACCTCCATTTTTTTTTTCATTGAATAACCCTCTATATATACTACCATTTTTAATCTATTTAGTCGTACTAGAAAACTAAAGATCAATAAAGAGATTAAAAATAGCATGTAAAAGAACTAAAAAGGGGATATTTTAAAACATAGAATAAATGAGTAATTAAATCAATATTAAATTATTACATCAATTTTATAAATTATCTTTTTTCTCCGTCATTCCATCACATCATTCATCTTATTTCATTATCCTTCCTATTCCTCTCTAATTTATTTTTAAAAAAAAAAAAATTGCAACCATAATCGCATTGGCAATATAAATCTTTACAAACACATTCCCCAACGGGTCAGGCAATTTTTTCAGTCAACAAGCAGAGTGAGTATTCAATCAAACTACATACATTTGAAAAAAAAAAAAGATTAGATTTTGTTTGGGAAAAAGCACGAGACAAATCTCAGAGACGTGAGCGAACAATATGGTTGGAACACGTAGCGACTAGAATGTAGGAAGAGAAAAAATGCAATGCAGAAACGAACCTTCTTGCAACCGACGTAAACGACGGGAACGCCGTCGAGCAAGCCGGTTTCGAAGAGCTCCTTGACGGTGACGGGCTTCTTGTTGACGACGATGATCTTCTTAGTGTCGGGAAGGGTTAATTGGTGGGAAGCGGCGTCTTGGGATTTGGGGCGCTTGAAAACGACGTCGTGGGGGTGGGAAGTTTTGAGGCGCTTGGGGGCGGCATTATCGGAATGGAGGGTGCGCTTTCGGCGAGTGTAAACGAGGTAGCCGTTAAATCGGGGTTTGGAGGAGTGGTATTCGGAATCCATGGTGAGGAAATCGAGGGATTAGGAAGAGGAAGAAGTGGACATGGGAATCGGTAGGGTTTTGGATGATTGAGAAATGAGAAGGGGAGGTTGGAGAAAAGGGGTCCACGAGTTTGACTCACTCACTCACTCACTCACTCACTCACTCACTCACCACTCCTAAGTCAGTAACTGAACAGCTCACTAAGATGGAAGGAGCTGGTGCGGATTTTGTGTGGGGATCGCCTGCGTCATTCATTTTTCCTTCTTTATTATAATTCATTCTATTTCCCTCTCTCTTTCATAACAAATTTTTTACTACCAATATATATCCTTTTTGGTGAAAATTTTATCTCACATGTCCTATTTTACTTCTTAACGTAATATTAACTCATTTTTTATTAATTTCTTTATTTTAATTTTTAATATAATATTAATAATAAAGTTAATTCCTCTTTTTCTTGTAAAATTATAGTCATTTTTCACTCGATCGTTGATAGTATATTTATAAACTAAACGTTCAGCTTTTGGTTTAACAAAATATTTTTTATTTTTATCATTTAAAATTCAATTTTATTTTTAGGTTTTTAATATTTAAAAAATATATTTATTTTTACTTAAATTTTTTATTTTCAAAAAATAAAATTATTAAATTTAATCAATTTTAGTAAAAATATTTATAAACAAACATAGTTTTCGTTATAAAATTATAATATTTTTATTTAGTTTTGACATAGTTTTTATTTTTAAAAATACAGAAAATAAATCTTTTCCTATTTTCAGTTTATTTTTGAAAATATTTTTTCTTGAAACAAAAAATATTTAAAACAATTACCACATCTTACTGAAAAGATAGAGTGTTATTAAGACTACAGTTGATATTCATTAATATTTTTTATGGATGATTGTTAGTCATTCACTTAAGTATTTATAAAATTTAATGTATTAATAAATATAAACAAGTGTATAGTTACAAAAAAAATTATGAATGTTGCATTGAATTTGTAAAATATTTATACTTTTGGAACAAAATATTAAATCAATTATAGTTTTTGAAAGGAAGGAGTATTTATTAATTTTTCATGGCATGTGTAAAACTACTTAGAAATAATGCACTTATTTTTATTAAGATTATTCATTTAAGGTAAGAGTGGTAAAACGGAGTGCATCATCTTGTCAACCCGCTATCATTTTGGCGAGGCAGATGAGTGTTTTTAACCCGGCAGTCCGTTTTGGTCCGTCTTACCTAACCTGTCAATTTAGTGTGCAAAAGATTGAATGGGACAAGTTGATCTGCTAACCCACCAATATTATATTTATTTTTAAAAATAATAATGTTTATATAAATTAATAAAATAATTAAAATATAAAACAAATTTTTAAGTAGAATTTATAAAAATAACTTTGTTAAAAAAATAAAATAAACTTTGTAATAAATTTATTTATCATTTATTTTTGTAAGAGCGTAATATTCTTTAAAAAATAAAACCAATTATACAAGGTTTACATTTTATAATTTTTCTATTTATTTTTGTAAAATCATGATATTTTCAAGAAAATAAAAAATTATTTTTTAAATAAAATTTATATCATTTTTAAAAAAACAACAAAAAAGATCTTTTAAAACATTGTTGACCCATCAACCCACTTAATAGCGGAGTAAGCCAAGCAGTTTAGCCCACCCTAACTATGGTGAATCAGCCCACCTTAGCCTGTTTTTGGCGGGCCAAAGGCGGTACAGTCCAAAATGGGTGAGCTAACTCATTTTGTCATTCCTATTTTAAGGATATCGAAATGGATGTTCTTACCACAACTTTGAAAGCATTTTACATTTTCTAAAATTTTCTTTATCGTTCTTCACTTACTTTCACACCTTTTACTTGCATTTAATATTTGAGGTTTTATGTTTTACATTTACTATTTTTATTAACGTTGGAACTTTTAGGTTTTCTTTTGAATATTTAAATTACATTTCATTTACTTTTAATTCATATTTAATTGCTTATGAAACAACTTCAAGTACATTTCACATGGGATGAACTTAACAACAAAGAAGAACATAATGTGTCTTCATCAAATCTCAAACTTTCTAAGTCATTATTCATGATTATGAGTTTAAATTTAACTAAAACTATTTTGACAAAAAAGAATTCACACATGTGTACCGTTTTGCATTCTAGAGTTCATCAAATAAATATATTTTTTTTTAAATATGAGTCAAAATTTATTGATTTAAAATACTTATTTTATTATAAATGAATTTCACCATAAACAATATGCTAATTTATTTATTTTTTTAATTAATACCTTTCTAGTTTTTTTCTCAAAATATTTATGTTATATTTTTTTTAGTCAATGGTCATCGCGGTTCAAAAGTAACTGTTTGTTATTCATAAATGATGTTATCAAATATTACCATATCAAATTATGATATCATCGGGTGTTATATTATCGAAAAACTACTCTTTCAACTTACAAAAAAATCACAATCTTGTTTTATTTTTTATTTATATTCTTAATTTTTGTTTGGTAAGCCCCTAAATTTATTAAAATAAAGGAAAACTATCATCAACTATAAATAAAAAATTATAGATTAAGAAAGAGTAAATTACATTAACATTTTTCTTAAGTTTTGGATTTGATTATTTTGAATAGAAAAATTGTCGTTAAAGGAGAGACTTCACTAAATAATGCATCAGATTTTATAACTAAAATTACTCTTCAACAAATTTAGTGATAAATACTATGCATCAATGTCATATGCACCAAGAAAAAAAATTGCACTAGCAGTAAGGTTTTATGGACTTAGGATAAAATTATAAATAAAATTTCTTTTTTATATTTATTTAAAATTTTAAATATATATTATGTTGGTGCTCCGGTGCAAAAGTTAATTTCACGAGGCGTACTGGACACTGTTCTTAAATACTTATCTGAGGTATCCTTACAAGTCTCTCAGGATACAACACGAACCTTTCAGAATTTGCTGAGACATAACAAGAAAGACACAAGAAAGACATAGAACCAGAAAGTAGAGAAGTAGAGGCTTTATAAAATTCCTACACCATATAAGTAATTTCATCAAGTGTATGTTGCAAATCATACACCACTTATAAGGGATATGAAATTCATTAAAAGCTTTATAAAATTATAACTTGTCTGATAAAGCTTAACTATAAAGTTTAACCTCACATTAATGCAAATTCTAGCACTTTCTCACATCATATGAAGGGACTAAAGTAAATTGATAGATATCAATTTTAGTGCTAGTAGAACTAAAAAATGACTTGTTCTTACCCTATGAACCTTCTTCATGGGATTTACAATCACAAAGGTTGGGTTAT
Organism: Psophocarpus tetragonolobus; assembly: GCA_037954015.1. Lineage (NCBI taxonomy): Eukaryota > Viridiplantae > Streptophyta > Magnoliopsida > Fabales > Fabaceae > Psophocarpus > Psophocarpus tetragonolobus. The sequence continues at coordinate 39,504,354 of CM075692.1, forward strand.
CATCATTGTCTATTTTCGAGTGACTGAAGTCTCATTCCCCTCAATGATTCTAATATCATTTTTCTTCCCACGGGTTTCGCCAAAGGATCTATTAAGTTTCCTTCTGACTTCACAAAATCTATGGAAATTGTTCCATTCTTTAGCAGTTGTTTTACCACATTGTGTCTCAATTGCATATGTTTATTCTAACCATTGTAAGTTTTATTTTTCGCTACAACTATTGCTGATTGTGAATCACAATGTATAGATATTGGTGTTGTTGGTTTCATTCCCAAAGGAATGTTAGCCAATAAGTTTTTCAACCACTCATCCTCGGTGTCAGCCATTTCTAGAGCAACAAACTCAAATTTCATTGTTGATCTAGCTATTACTGTTTGTTCGGCTAATCTCCATGTAATTGCACCGCCACTAGTAAATTTTGTTTCATATGATTCAGAGATCCAATTAGCATAATTGTACCCTTCTAATATATAGGGAAATCCACTGTATTCAATACCATAGTTCATGGTACCTCTCAAATATCTCATAAGTCTAGCAAGTGCTTCCCAATTATCCTTATTAGGATTATGAGTGTATCTACTCAATCTACCTACTACATAGGCTATATTTGGTCTTGAGAAATTCATCAATTACAGTAAGCTCTCAATAATCTGTGTATATTGAATTTGAGAAACTAATTCTCCTCTATTTTTCATTAGTTGAAAGTTAGCATCATAAGGGGTACTCACAAGTTTATTGTCATAAAGATAAATTTTTTTACATCAAATTGACACTTATCAACATGTTGTTAGCATGAATGAATTTATGTATAAAAGCGTAATAACATTTGTCCCTACTAACTTTTTGATTTTGTAATATATATATATATATATATAATTTGTCTATATTTTTATTTTTAATTACTTAATTTTGTAACAAACTTTAAATTATTTGTTTGCTACAATGATATGATAGTAATTTCAAGTTATCTATATTATTTTAAACATTAACAAAATAAAATTTGGTAGATGTGATTTTTGTAGTTATAATTTTTATTTAAAAAACATTATTTAGTAGTTATAATTTTTGTTTAATTTTTTTTCAAAGTAGTTATGATTAAAAATATTTATTTTGTTACTAAAATTATTAAAATAATTAATTCAAATATTTCATGTAATATATATTTAAACTCACTTATAGATAAATTTAACCATTTATGTATAAAATATTTATATACTCAATTTTTCGTCTCATCTTTCTCAATTTTCAAGTATATATATATATATATATATATATATATATATATATATATATATATATAAAGTTTTGAGTTTTATAATTAATTTTATTTTAAAAATTTACATTATGTCTTCACCACTTAAATTTTCTAGATTCATCAATTGATTATTAAAACGAAGTATTCATCATTTATAACGATGATTAATATTGTGTTGAACCTAAACACATACAAGGTAAATACTATGTACCCTTCTAATAAAATTTTTTAATATCCAAAATTATATAACCAAAATCTGAAATTACATCACTTAGTAAGAAACACAAACCACTAACATCATTCATGTGAATTGGTATATATAGAATATACTTTAATAATAAGTGGTCTAACATAGTAACATGTCATGGATTTTTTAAAAGATCCCATCATACGTTAAAAAACTTATAACAAGTTTAATTGGACTAATTAAACTTGTTATAAATAGTGACATTTTGAACTAATTAAAACACCCTATTTAAATAGTCAATTGGACTATTTACTTGTTATAACAAATCTATTGTTATAAATAGTCAATTGGACTAATTAAACTTGTTATAAATATCATAGAAATTAGTCAAATCTATTTTACATTCTGACTGGGAAAAAAAGACACCCTATTTAAATAGTGACATTTTTTCAATTTAATCTATTTTCAGAGACAGTTTTTCTTTTGCCATCATCATCACAGCTCACTACTACTTCCCCACCAAAGTTAATATGCTCACTATGCATGTCCACCTCTAGTCACCACCTCTCAAGGTTAGATGAGTAGTAATTATTCTAACTTACCATGGGCTAGGTAGCTGACCCATCTAATTCTGTAATCCATTTCTTACTTTTTCAAGGTAATCCTGAATTGGGGATGTATAATTAATGCATTGCATGTTGGTTTTGGATGAAAACTTTCAATTGTATTAATTTCTCCTTTTATTGAGATATTTCTTTTGTCATTCTATTGGTAAGGCATTTAATTAACAAAAATAATTTATGGGTAGTGGTTCTTCAATTTTTTCTTCTATGCTTACTTTATATCTTCGAAAATGTTTATTGATATCTTCAATTTAATCTCATTAATTAATTAATTCTGAATCTGTTTTACATGTCAAATTTGATGGTGTTTCAGTGTATTACGTGGATAAATTCCGATACTTAAGTCAAGCACGGTTCTGCTTAAAGAAATAGGTTCTCCTTAATGAAATAGTAATAAATGCATCATTAATGAATGAATCTACTTTTAATACATGTTAACTATTTATAGAGAAGTATTAAGCTTTCACTGGTTGGATCCTATATAATTTATTAAGAATTAGGTAATAAGACTGTAAACCTAGCTCTTGCCTTAATAATAAAGATTAAACTAATTAAACTTTCAATTCTCTGTTTTCTTCTTTACTCATCATAATCGTATAGTGTTCAATCTTTGATCCGGTAAAGAGTCAAACACCCTATATATATTCAGGTCTTGTATACTTGCCTCCAGGTTCGGGTGGAGCGAAGAATCTATTACAAAGACGAAAAGAAAAACGTTGGGATTAAGGTTATTAGAGACCGAACTATGAAGAGGTTCAAGTGTCAATAAGAGCCTGATAGTTTAATGGGGTTTTTCCCGCGCATAGATGGAACAATGTCTTATTGTGGATGATTTTTTTCACGAGGGTGGCCAAACAATCTTTTGATATGGACCGTTGATCCTTGATATATACTTGTATGACTGTGGTTGATTTGGGTCATCATTGGCCTTTTGGCTATAAATATGGGGTAAGGTATTTAATTTCTCTTCACCAAATCCTTTACGCTCTCGGCCAAGGTCTTTATTTTCCAGATTTCAACTTTTCTTCTTCCCTTTATGTACACCACTAAAATGTCTCCCTCTTCTTCTTCTTCCCTTGTCGAGGTCCCTTTAGGATCTCTTGTGTTGCAGGGTGACACCTCAGATTCAACTGAAGTCACCCTTTATAGGGAGGGTAGCAATGCTTTCTCTGTTGCTTTTCCTCTAGTTAGGTCCCCTTATGTGTTGGTCGAACATGTGGCTAGGTCGTCTTCTCCAGCGGTGCCGAAGGATCTACCAGCCTAAAAAGCCAATGTTCTGGCTATTGTTGCTATTAAACGCAAGCATGTTTGTAACCTAAAGAAAAAATGCCCTCCTATCTTAGATTTTAGGTATCAGTGGGTGGACGGAGAGGTAGCCATGTATTTCTCCCGTTATAACACCAACAATATGTTAACTAGTTTTATCAATAATGTAAAGTTGTGTCCTTTCAAAAATGCTAAAAAGTTTTCCTTTTTCATAAGGTGTTGCCGTAATTATGCCTTTCCAAATACAAATTTAGTATACCTTAATAAGGAAGAGAAAGATACTCGAGAGTATTTTTTTTATATTCACGACTATATGTTTCGTGACCTCCATGTCTGTCTTCCCTTTTATGAGTTCACCATAGGGGGTAGTTTGGATTTTGAATGTTACCCCCAAGCAAATTCATCTTAATGCTTGGGCTTATCTTCAAGCATTTTGGGCTTATTTTCACCACTCATCCCAACAAGAAGTGTAAATGGTATCATTGTACCGTAACCCTAAGTGTCCTCTTTTGTTTTTATACACTACTTCGTATAAGCGCTTTAAGACAAGCTTCTTCAAAATTCTGATAAAATGTGTCTAGCCGAAATCATTTCTACAACTGAAATGGGGGTCAGTTGTTTCCCTTTTACTGAGAACAAGTGTAGAGGAGGAATGATTGCTATCCTGTGGAGTTACTTTTAGCTGAAGAACAGGTGAATGTTGCCTTCTTAGACTCTCTTCCTTAGTACCTTTCTCTGGTAGAGCTGATATATCTGTTTTAGTCTTTTACGCCCTTTGAGGATTTAGAGAGTGATTAACAGAGTATGGCTTTTTCTATTAATTACGGTTAAAGTTTGATAATTGTCCAAATTACCTATTTGTTGTAGGTAAAATAAAGCAATTATCCTAATTTTTTCTCATTTAAGGCCTTGTATTCCTCTATTTTCACTTAAAATTAGATTTCATTAGGAAATTACTATTAGGTTTTCATTTATGTATATTTTACCATTATTTTCCTATTTTCTTTTTGTTTTGAATCAAAAGGATAAAAGAAGTGTCAGAAGAATCTATAATTTGGTGTGGTATAGTAGTGAGCACTCAACGCCCAACACCCATGTACCCAAGAAAACTACAAATTTGATTATGGACACCCAGTGGCCACAAAACCACCACCCGTGAAAACTTGGTGTCGAAGTTTTTATGGCATCCAATGATCATTTTTCCGCCACTGGGTGCCGATGTTGCGACAAATCGTCTAAAAGAGCATATTCATATTTTTGAAAGGAGGGTTACACAGTGGGGCACCATTTTACACTATAGGGAGGTCCAAACGTTGTTCTTCCACCTTCAATTTCATTTTTGTAAACTCCACCCCTTGATCATGTCTTCCACCCTCATGGTTGGCTAAGCATGTCATTGGTTGGGGTTTGTTTGTAACTGTGCCTAAATTTATGTATATATTTTGATATTTTTAATGTAAAGTTTATTGCTTATTGTTAGAGTTCTTTTTACCCTATTTTTTATTTAATATATTTTGTAGATTTTACTTGTTGAATGTGTTCGAGAAAGGATTTTAACTTGTAAAATGAAAAGAGCTCTAAAAATTGCTCGAAAGAGAGTAAAAAACATTAGTCATCTTAAACTCCTTTTCGTAAAGCAAGTTATTTGACTTTAGATTATGCGTGAAAGTGATAATCTAATACTTAAATAGCTTAGTTCCTTACTTGCGAGAGATCGAGGTTAAGAATACTTGTATGGATGATGGGAATATGAGTGATAAATATCGATTTGTTATTTATTTATGCATTTAAGGGATGACATAATGAGAACGAAACCTAACCAAGTTCTTATCATTAGTGTAACCACTTATTTTACTGTTTATGTTTTTGTCTTTATCTGCCTTAGTAGTTGATAGTATAAAAACACATCTTTTCTTTTATTACAAGCAAAAAATATTGAAATTTTCATAGTATCATCTAAGTTTCTGTGAGATTGACTTAATATTTATCAGTTACTACATACGACCAATGTACTTGACGTTAGTAGTGTAGAAAATTTTCATTAATTCGAGTTCGACTAATGTCTTCTTTGATGCAGGTATCATTATGGCTGGAGGAGGTAATATTGTGGTGTTCCACAAGGCGAGGCATGCTCGAATCTAGAGTGATGAGGAGTCAATTCCTCAACAAGTTTTTAGCGTGATCCCTCGTCGAAGAGTCCTCCATATGACTGAATATGAGAAGAATAAGCTGAAATAGAAAGAGAAAAGGAAGGAAAAAGAAAAAGGCAAAAGAAAAAGTAAGGAGGGGAAGAAAGCATCTTTGATCAAGTCAAAGAGGCAAAAAATTGAAGTCTCTCATCCTGACATGGTTGTGACACCTTCAATCATGAGTTCAGCCTATTTCAAGGAAGACTTCGACTCTTTGGTCATGATGGGAAACATAGGGGAAAGTCTGTCTGAAATGGGGGAGAAGGTGATGTTTGGGATGGACCCCACTTTACACTGGTGAATTACTACAAGCTCTCGGCTTGCCTTCAAGCAGTGAGGCGTTATTTGTTTACTACTGAGATGACCAAGCTTTGTCAGCACTTGAGGTGTTCAGAGGAATCTTTTGAAGCAGTAGTGAAGACCATTGACACTTTGAACGCTGAAATAATACAACGTAAGGAGAAGGAGAAATCCATGATCTCGACTAAAGATCATGTTGCATTGCTGAAGGAGAAAGAGAATATGGTCACTGAGCTGACTGAGAGACTAAGAGGTGTTGATGTTGGCCACATACAGAGTGAACGAAGTTGTGAATCCCCGAGCCATGATCTTGATGCAACTAGGGAGGGTTTTATAAAGTTCAAGAAGCAGGTTGAAAAATATATTTGTTATGAGCACAAAGCTGGCATTCATCATGCAATTCGATAGACTTTCCATTTCGAATCCTTTCCCCAAAACTTCAAGTTTGATTCAAATTAGACTTACTTAGTAAAGAGTTTAGGCACCTTGATAATGTGCCAGATGATCTAACTTCGGATGAACATTCTCCGAAGTTTAAACCTTCTTCTGGTGGGATGGACCATAATGAAGACACAGTGAACATAGAGGGTTTGTTAGGTGGGGATCCCGAAGATGAAGATGATGAGGAAGGTGATGATGATGCAACCTTTTAGTTTCTTTCTTTAGATTTGTATCTTTTTATATATAGGCACACTTTTTGTAATTAGGTTGAAGTGATGACCTTCTAACTTTTTGTGATTGGGTTGAGATGGTGTCCCTTTAACTTTTTGTATAATGGTTGTCTATATGCCATATTTTATATTAATGAAACTTGTTTCTTTGTTCCATGATATTTCTTTTATGCAATATTAATAGTAATATCTTACTTTTATTTTGTTTGTGTTCGGCTAATCTTTGAAATTTTTATTTAATGCCGCTTCGAGTTCGTGTCTAAGTGTTGCCTTGGTCGGACCCTTTTATAGTTTCAAGAAGACATTTTGTTTAATGGTTGTTGTTAACTGCTACCTTGGCCGAACTTATTTGCTAATTGGGAGGACACTTAATATAATGAGATAGCACTGCTTTAGCCAAACCTTATAAGTTCAGGAGGGTGCTCTTTTGAATGTGAGATTACTGCCTTGGTCGAACTATATGAGTTCAAGAGGTGCTCTTTTGAATACAAGATGCAGAATGTAACACAGATGAAATGGAAATCGTCATAATTTCGTTGACATTTTAATGAACAAGCCTCATTAAAAACCTTTTCGGCAAAAAACCTTGGTAGGCATAAAAAGCTGAATAAGGAAAAGATTACTTGTATTTACATTTAACTGTAATAATGTTTCAAGTGCGATGAGTTCCATGTTCTTGGAATAAACTTCCCAGATAATTCTTCAAACTTGTAAGCATCATTGTTAGGTCTTGGTTGATTCGAAATGGTCTTTCCCAGTTTACAACTAACGTTCGGTCTGTTCGGTTCTTCCTTGCTTCTTTACTCATCATAATCTTATAAAGTTTAGTCTTTGACCTGACAAAGAATCGATCACCCTATATATATTCGGGTCTTATATAGAAACATTATCCATTCAAGTATTGTGTGAAGGTTTTATATACTCAATTTTTGAACTTGACTTGTACACTTATATACTTAGAATTGATCACACAAAAAACACGAAATTATTTTTAGTTAATGTGTATCTTAATTTATAAACTGGACAATGATAACTTCCATAGAAAATATTGAGACAAGAACAAGGATCATACATATTAATATGAAGTTTACTTGTCAAATGAGTAGAAATTTATTTTTTAACTATATCTCGTGTCCTTGCATTTCACATACAACAATAATTTCTTTAAGTTCTCTTTTAGTACTAACTAGTCGTCAATTTTAATTACATGCTGATTAGTCTATTTAAGAATGTCTAATGAATATTTTTGTATATTTAGATTATTTATATATAGATATATTACTCTATTCCTCTTTATCTTTATGTTTTATCTAGTGTGATATGATCAACCATAATTTGTTTGAATATATAAAGATATTGAAAAATACTTGTGTGTTAATTGCTTGACTTAGGATAAGACAATCAATGACTCATTAGTCTTGAACTAGGATAATGCACTGTTATTGAGTTAGGAAATTAAAGATTGTGACTGTATGAGATTAACTTAGGGTTTAGATATTTCATAAAGGCTTGATGACAATGAGGGAGAGAAACATTGTTATTAGAGCTTAAAATGAACAAGAGATTGAGATTATGAATCAATAATTCATTTGCATTCATTTAATTTATAAATTTCTTGTTTTCTTCAATACAAAAACAACATAAATATTGTCTTTGTTGTGTTTACCCTTTGTTGTTTTAGTACTTTATGCTATTGTAGGATTATATATTGAATGATATATATATATTTCACAAGAACTATTTGCTTGTATGAAATGTTTTATTAGTTTTAAAATTATTTTATTCAATTGAGTTATCTTATACATGCTTTTATACTAAGTCTTACTTTTTGGTTTTCATTTTTATTAAATTAATTGGAAACTATTTTTTAATTTGACGAGTATTATATTGTAGTTATCTTATACGTTTTTTCTGACACATATTGTCTCTCATATTTGTTGTGAAACAGTTTTAATATAGTAGGTACTTTCACTTGTCCATTTTGAAAATTTGATTTTGCAACAAATATTTTTTACTGACTTGAGAACGTTGGAGAAAAATATATTAGATTAGTTTTATTCCAATAGGAATGTGATTACAATTTCTTTTATAGATTTGACTTTTACTTGATTTTAAAAGATAGAGATATTCCTCAGTACCTATTTCTTTAGAAAATAGTTCTCATTATTCTGCTATCTTAGTCTTCTCTGAGAAGAGTTAGTTAAATCCTGAGAAATTTTTGTGCCACATAAATAAATTCTTAAGGATAGTGTGTCTAACACATGTCTCAAACTTATTGTTTATCTTTGGATGTATTATTGTTCAAACTTTTCTAACATTTTATTTTATTTGCTATCAATATTTCATTTAAATTTAGTTGTGTAAAATAGTTTAGTGCAAAATATCACCTAGATTCCTAAAGATACAATACTTTTAGGGCTTGGTTGGCAACAGTTTTATAAAACTGTTTTCAGTATTTTAGTATTTAAAAACTAAAAAACTCGTTTAGGTAGTGTTTTCTGAAAACAATTTTCGAAAATTGGTTTTTTAGTTTTTAAAAACTAAAAAACAGGAACAACTAAAAGTAGTTTTGCTTTTCAGTTTTCTATTTTTGTTTTGAAAACTCAAAATACAATCAGAATATGTTATTTTTTGTTTTTCATTAATAAAATTTAAAAAATATGAACAAGTTTTTCCATTTTTACATCTTCAAAATAATTTTTAAATAACACTTACCAAATAAGTTTTTTTTCCCTTTTCTTCTCAAAAACAGTTTTTGAAAACTATTCTTGAAAACTCTCTTCAAAAACTAAAAAACAAAATCAAACCAATCAAACCCTTACTTTTTAAAAACTAAAAATCAGGAACATTTGAAAGTAGTTTTGCTTTTCAATTTTCTATTGTTTTTTTGAAAATTCAAAATACAATCAAAATATGTTGTTTTTTGCTTTTCATTAATGAAATTTTAATAAATATGAACAAATTTTTCCATTTTTACATCTTCAAAATAGTTTTCAAATAACAGTTACTAAATAAGGTTTTTTTTTTCTTCCCAAAAACAATTTTTGAAAACTATCTTTGAAAACTTTTTTAAAAAACTAAAACAAAATCAAATCAATTAAGTTTTTAGTCATCTAAATTAAGTTATTGATGACAATAAGAGCACAAAGATAAGTAAAAATTATTAACTTAGAAACAAAAGGAGACCCCACGTTGAGATTAAACAGATGGAAGCAAGAATATGTAATTTAAATGCACAATGTTAAAATCTTAATTCTATACATATTATTTATTTCTAACAATTGTTAGTTTATGTCCACAAATGTTTTTCATTAATTACTACAAAACTAAATTTGAAACCATAAAAAATGAAAAAGATAAAAGTATAGAGTGATAGAACCTAGATAGTGTTTAGAGGAAAAAGATATATTTGAAAATAGAGAATCAAGATAATAGAAAAAAATGTATTTAATATATTGAGAAATTTTTAGGGACCTAAAATATATTTTATTTTAAATTAAATTTATTTTAATTTATTTATGGTATAACCACAAGAACATTGATGAGAAAAATCATGTTTCATTGATATTTGTTGATTAATATTTGTGAGATGTTAGTGAAAAAAGTCATATTTGTTTAATGAAATTTTAAATAATTTTAATATATTATATATTAAAATATATTTAATAAATTAATTTAAAATATTAAATATTGAAATATAAATATAATAAAAAAAGTAAAATGAAAATATTAAATATAAAAATATAAAAAATGAAATAAAATTAAAAATACATTAAGAAAGAAAAAAAATTGAAATTAAAAAATAAAATAGCAAAGAAAATAAAAAAAAAATAAAAGAAGAAAAATTTAAAACAAAAAACAATAAAAAAAATATGTCAAATATTAAGTAATTGTAAAAAAGTAATTTAAGTAGCCTAAAAAATTTATATATGTTATTAGATTATATTAGAATTAGAAATACATAAATAAAATAAAGTAGTTTTTTTCTTTTTATTAAACTAGCACCATACCAAGTCTATAAATAGTTTCCCATTTAATGTATTCATAATATAAGTTTTATTATAAATGTTTTGTAAATTAATTTTGATATGTAATATACATTTATGAGAAAATTAATATTATTATATAGATATTAATGTAAAATTATTAAAAATAAAGTCAATATATTAATTTATAATAATAAATTATAAATTATTTAGTTTTTAAAACACAATTATGTTAAATACCCGTAGAAAAAGTTTTGTCCCTCATAATATCCATTGAATATATTTTATTCCCTTAATTATATTTATGATTTTTTTATAAAAAATTAAAAATAATTCAATTTATTATATTATTGAGTAATTAATTTAAAATTATTTGTCATAAAAACATATGTTAATAAATTAATTTTAATATATTTATTTTATATATATATTTTTGAATTAATATAATTATATAAATTAGTCAAACTTAGTCAACATAAATTTTTAATAACTTTATGTATTTAGTAATTGATCAACCTACTTAATTTTAATCTATAATATGATATTTAAAATTATGTAAATATTCACTATTAAATAACAATTTAAAAACTAAAAATTTAAAAATGTGAAATTTAATAAATATAATATAATATCACAGATCTTGATAACTGCGATCAATAGAATAATTATTCTATAAAAGTATAAGTTAGTTTAGTGATACTTTAAAAAATAAAAGAAAAAAATTAGTGGGGGAGAAAGTGGAGAGAGTTGTAAGTTCCAATTCTTTTTTCTAATAAAAATAAACACATTAAGAATTAACATTGGAACTCATAAAAAATAAAAAATCATATTTATTCTACCTAAACTTACTATACACATGCCCATGCAATGATGAAAGCAATCCTCTGTATAGTAGATATACGGTGTGTGAGTATAAAATGTGAGAATAAAAAGAATTCACAGAGAAGGTCGATCTCCTCTATCATGATCGTAAAGCCAGTTAATTGTCTTGCACCTCTCACCTAACAAGTTTTCTAAGACTATCTAAAGTGATGGGACAAGACATTTCGTGTCATCCTTATTCATTTACAGTGCCTATTTGGCCACACATTAGAATTTAGAATCAATTGCTCCCATACATTCCAAGATAAAATACTTGTAAAAGTTACGATTGAGAAAACTTTGACAAATATCTAAATTAATTTGATCAAATCAATTTTACTTGATTTTAAGATACTTAAGTACCCTCATTCATACCCACGACACATTCTGATTTGCGTTCATATCTAAAATCGCAGGTGATTGCTGCCTAGATTTCGCACTGATAATACATCTTGAAACGCAGTCATACTAGTTTATTTAGAAATTAAACCGTCTAACTAATCAAACCGAGTATTATTAAACATAAGAGAATGCTTAGAAAGCATCATATGATTAATTTAGACTTTATGTAGGTGAGCTTAGATCAGATCCAAATGTAGACGTAACTCCAAAACGTATGAATTTACTTTGGGACCCGCTTTTCCTTGTAATTGACTAATAACTAATGACATGATTGGTGTTTTGTATCAGTTTCAACCAATAGCTAGTGTAGAAATTTGTAGTTAACGTAGTTGATATCACTAACGTATGCTAATTAAACGCAATCAGCTAGCATGTGGCCTACTAACGAACACTAACCTCACATGATATTAATTTTTTAAGATGTATTATTGAAGAAAGAGGGGAGAAAATTGGAAAAGAAAATTAGAAAAGAAATGGTCCGACCTTGATAATAAAAAGCAAACATGCGAGTTATCTTCTGCTGAAGTTAGAAAACATGAAGCACTAAACACTAAATCTATCACTCCGTACGAAGGGATAATATATGCTCCTTGTTTGCTAAGATATGTGTCGCAGAACACGTTTACAACACTACATAGTGGGGGCCTTCTTTACATGCTCCATGTGATTAGCAAATGCCATTTGTGCCATATAAAATCTGATGGTATATGATTAATTTATCAAAAAAGTAAAAAATAATAACAAATCTGGTGCCGTAGAGTAAATGAATAATGATGTAAGATGCAAAAACATTAGATGACTAGTCAGATTTATCCATACTCATACAACGTAAGACAACAACAATACACTTCGGCCAGAGGCCTATACAAACGTACATTTATTGGACAATATGGCAAGCATGATCATACTCATAGACATAGTATGCAGTTGAAACTGGAAATTATCACATAACAAAAAGAACAAAACTTATTTCCAGTTCTCAAGGTGTTTTTGGTGTTTTTTCCTATCATGGTTAGAGTTTTAGCTGTGCATATGTAGCATATAAGAAAGGTTTACATTAAAACAAAACTCCAATTTTGACTAGAAAAGAACACCATCTATGGAACTGTATCACAAGAAAAGAACTAGAAGAGAGTAGAGTACACATAAAAGGGGTGTTGCCATTCTGATAGGTCCCTCAAGAGCTCAAATCACAGTGTGTGAAGTGAGGTGGAGGAGTTGAAAAATGCCAAAGGATTGAAGTTGCCCTTTCCAAGAGAAACTGCCTTGAAGAAGGAAGGTTTTGCTTAGTCTTGAAAGAAAAGGAGCTTTGGAAAGATATGGAGGATACCATTACAGCCACCAAACACCATCCACGAGTCCACCACCCCCACTGCCAAATTGGTTAAGGAAGTGGTGGCATGAGGCAGAGGGGTGGCTGAGAAAAACTTTGAAAAGGGTGTTACATGTCTGGGATGGGGTGCAGTTCAGAGAGGGTTTGAATTGGTAGCTAGGATTGGATGTTATAGGATTTGCTTCTTGTTGGTCATAATGGCAATAAAAGAGTGAGATGACTTAAGTATCTTGTGTGGTGTTGGGAGGTGACTTTTTGTTAAAGGGAACATAAATTAAAGTGATAAAGAGTGAAATGGAGGTTCCTAATATAGCATCTTCCAGAGCATATGCCCTAGCACACCTCCTTTTGTTCCACATATGACAAACACCTTTCCATTTTCCCCTCACGTGTCTTCTTTTTTGCTACACTTGGGATTTATTATAGCCTTCATCAAAATTCACCATCCAACAGTGGTTACCTCACTGCTCACTCAATTTCAGAAGGGGTAGCAAATTTGATATTGTTATTGGGATTGGGAGGCCTTTCAAGAATGGAAACTAAGGGCTAGCAGATTCGACCCACTATGATATCATGGCTATGATTGGATCACCACTCGCTGGATTTGGCTTTAGAATGTTCAATTTCCGTTTCTCAGTACAAATACAGTTTACAGAAATATACTTCATCTTTTGGTACTTGTGAGGGATATGAGCAGGTCAGGATGGGATTTGTGGATTCATCTACAAATACAAGTAAGATAACTTATTTTATTTCTTTTTTCTGTTGTTGTGTCAATTTTGATTTACATAATGGAAGTGGAAGTTCAAAAGAAAAGTAGCTTTCACATTTAGTATTATTTATTTTTTATACACATTAAATAATAGCTGTTTAATAACATTAATTTGTGGTTGATAATTTTGAGTTAAATCTCTCCATTTCTTTTTTTTTATATTTTATTTTATTACTAAGCTTTTGAATACATAAATGTTATATCAATAAAATTTATATAATTTTTGTTTAATTAATTTTTTTAAGAGTGTAAAAAATAGAAGGAAATAAACAAAAACTAAATAGAGAGATCCATACTCAACAATTTTATGGGTAGTTTTGAATGGTTAAACATCTTTACTATATGCACCTCAAAACCAACATAGAAAATTGCTTGTAAAAGTAACAATTCCCCCTTTTTCAAAAAAAAATTAATATGCCTCGTATATCTTTTTGTCTTGTGCTTTATCATAATACTTTTTTATTCTACAACCTTACCGCTTCCTCGTTCCCTAAAAACAATTGTGTAAAAACAAACTAATAATAATTAAAGAATATAATATACATTTTCCTATAAAATACTTTTAAAGTATTATTTTTTCTATTTTAATTAATAACATGAATTATCTATTCGAGATAATATATCATGTTGAGACTATTATGAACCACAAACTTTTCCTATAAATATTTATTATAAATACTTGAACTCCATACATTTGATTAAATTGAAACAATCCTATATTAATTGAAACATACCTTATGTGATTTTGAAACATTATTTAATTATAAACCAACATTAATGATAAATTTATTAAATTTCATAACAACTATCTAAAAATTGTTATACTATTTTAATTTTAATTTAATTGATTGATATATAATGTAAAATTTACAAGACAATACTTTAACTATTAATGATATGTTTGGGATTTTGGAGCTTTATACATGTTTTTTTTTAATTATGTTTATTAATGTACTTACACATATGATGCACATATGTGAGTACAAATATCTTTAAGATAGTATAGCAGTCTTCTGAAACTTACTAGATTGTTGTTTTTTTTAAATGCTAAGGTAGTATTTATTTTGGGCATTTATATTTTTATTTTAAGAAAAAATAAAAAACAACGGTGAAAATATGTTAAGTAATAATTTAGAAAATCTTTTTAAAAAACAATTGAAAATAAAAAATAATTATTTTCAATATTTTCAAAAATTAACACTATGTAAAAATTTATAACAATAATGTAATTATATAAAAATAATACATAATTTTTTTAGACTATATATAACAATGATTTATAATATTTTTGCTAAAATTGATTAAATTTAACAATATTATTTTTTGAAAATAGAAAATATCAAGAGAAAATAAACATATTTTTTTAATATTGAAAAATCAAAAATGAAATAATTTTTGAAAATAAAAAACATTTTTTTTTCAACCAAATACCAGCTAAATGTGATTCTCTAAATTGGGAACAAGGGTACTTATAAAAAAGTCACAAAAGATCTTGATTAAGAGTGAACAAAAATGAATAGTAGGTCAAACATCCTTAATTATCCTTTATTATAAATATAAATATGAACTTAGATGTTTTTAGACTTTCTTAATTAAAGACTAATTAATTTGTAACTACCCCTATAATCACGTTTAAGTGTAGATTTATAGTAAATTTTTCTAAATTAAACCTGATTGAGCTTCTGCTGAGATATATTTGTAAGTTCTTTCCAAGATCTATCTTTTATTGTTTTGACGATATGATGTCTTTAGTTTATACATGTAAACCGAATCCTTTTTTTATATACTTTTGTATATGTGATTTTATTAAGACTATTCAACAAATAATATTATTTGTCGTGTTGTAGTTTCAATTTGATTTCCTTTTGTATCTCATTCAATTATTCCAAAAAATTTTCAAAGGCTTTTATATTGCATAATTTATTTTTGAATTTTGACCATGATTTTGTTTATATATATATATATATATATATATATATATATATATATATATATATATATTTTGTTAGACTTGCATGTTTGGAAATACTTTGATAAACTATTGATAGCATGTTTAGATACATGTATTAAATTGAAGCAACGAAAGGTTATTTTTTCCATTTTTTGTGTTTTGACGTGAAAATATGGATCTCAGAATGTAAATCCCAACATGTTTGGTTGTACTGATAAAAAATAAGATGTTATGGGTGGAATCATTTGTTAAAAAAAAAAAAAAAAGCTTATGAGTAAACAAAAAAAAACACGGCTAGCCACAAATTTTTAAGAATCCTAACATGTTGTAACTAAAAGAAGAAAAAAATTAACTATATTGAATTGTAGAGGATTTCATTTTACATTTTTGTATGAATTTATTTTTTTGAAACAAATATTTTTAAACATAAATAATGTTGGAGTGCAAGTGTAAGTTGAAATCTCACATTGGTAAGATCAGTAATATACAAGTGAGAAAGACTCATAACCTAATGCCTTAAGGTTTTGGATTGAAGGTGATGTCATGTTCTTTTATATATGGGCTCATGTCCCATGGTTATACATCTCCCGAGTGTTTAACCCCATCATTTTGGACCCAACAAATAATGTCCTCTAATTTTAAAGAAATTGTTAACAAAATTGAATATTAAGTTCATAAACATTGAACCAAACACACATATTAATTGTTAGGTATAATCAGGCTTATAAACACCATATGGATGTATAATAATGAAATACAAGCCATCATATAACACAAAATGAAACTACTTTTGATATAAAAGATTAAGGCATTAAGTTCGTGGGTCTTTTTTATTTATATTACTCAACTTTTCAATTTTATTTATAAAATGTGAAACTTTAACTCACACTTATACTCACATTAATTACTATGTGTTTACTTTTCAATTATTTCCAACTAAAGATGACAAAAATACCCATATCCACGAGTAAGGCCCTAAATCCATCCTGATTTTGGTTGATATTACCCTTTTTACCAAAAATTATAGATATTATTTGATGTAGGAAATCGGATATGAGTATAGATATGTAATTACTTGCTTGTACCCGAACTCATACTAGTCACATTATAAATATGACAATTATATAATAAATTTAAATTTATATATTTAATTAAAAATTTTAATTCTTAAACTTTAATTTATAATTTTTATTATTTATTATTTTTATATGTTTTTTAAATTAAATATATCAATAACTTAATATATTATTTATTTAATAATAATAAATAAATTTAAATTATAAAAATAATATAACGGGTTTCTCGTATGTATACTTGAACAAAAAAATACACGATAGAGATGAAGATGAAGATTAAAATTTTATATCGGTTCTTTTTATATCTGCACCTGAATCTGTCCTGCATTTTCCGAAGATTGGAATGAGAATAGTCAAACATGCACCCGTCTCTCGTTGCCATCTCTATTTCCAACTTAACCAGATAGAAATCTTTTATCTCTATTTCCGAAGATGTCATTTTAATGAGTTTTATTTTATAATTTTTTTTCATCTCATATAATTCATCAATATTTTGATATTTTTTTATTAATAGGGAAAATAAGACACAAATTTGTCACATAGGATTTCAATACCTATTATCCAAGTTCCTTTTATACTTAAGCTTTGAAAAGTAAAAAAAGTTCCTATGAATGTCATTCTAACAAAGACATTCTAAAAGATCTAGTTTAGTATCATTAAAATTCCTTAATGTTTGAGTTTGGTTCATATTTATGTATTATTAAAATTCCTAAATATTGAGTTTGTTTCCTTGGGGAAAAATAACACATGATAACATCAACCATTTGTTAACTTGTCCGACATGCGAGGAGTTAGGTTTAGTTAAGCTGAGAGTCATATGCCATGGCCTAGACACCTTGTGCCTCTGAATATTTTACCATTAATTTGGGCAGATATATTAGGCAGTAGCTACATATTTCGCTTTCACCCGTTCCGAGTCAGACTTTAATACAGCTATTCTTATTGTATGAGTGAGATTTCACATTCTTAGTGACAACAGCATCATCCCTTGCCTTCTGTTTGAGAAAATAATTGATAGTTTATTTGCTTGCGTAATGTTTCCCTTCACCATAGGATTTGGTCTTTCAAGAGCAATTTGAGGCCACTCTTTATGTAGTTATTGGGTGTTAAAAATTGATTCCCTCATCGCAAGCCTTAATAAATGAAAATCATCTTTTGAAGAAAATTTATCAGTATATGATGTATTCATTCCAAAGTTTTATTATTGATCACAATAATTAGTACTTTTTGTGGAAAATGTTTACAAGTGGCCTTATGATATAGAAGAATCAAAAAGTGAAAAACTTTAACGAAAATATACTACTAACATATTTTATATAGCTTGTTAAATAGAATCATATTTATTAATTGATTTGAACATGAAATGAATACAAATTTTAAATAAAGAATTTTCATCCAATTGATAGACCGAAAATTTTCTGTTTAAAATTTGTATCTCTTTCTTTATTTCAACGATACTTAAATGTGACATCAATTTAATAATTTTTTTATAATATTAAGTATTTTATAACATTACGTTTATTAAATGGGATAAAAAATGTTCTTCCAATTTTGTAAAGACATGCTAACAAGCCACTAAAGAGTCTTACTCTCTCACCATTGAGAATCCTTTTTCTGTGATTAAACTCAATAACGGACATTATCTTTTTATTCATGCACTTTATAGACAAATATAATATAGAAGATTTTTTATTAATAATAAATCAATATTATTTGATCCGAACAAACGAATAATACCCGTAGAAGAGCATTAAGCTACGTCGTTCTTTTTCTTTAATTAATGGTCTTTCCCTTCATTTTGTTGGTTGCATTCATCAAGGTAAAGAAAAGGGGAGAAAAAGAGAAAGAAAATGGTGTTTTGAAGACGCCAATTATATAAGAAAGTTAAACCTTAGCTAAGCATTGGTTTTCATTTCAACAGTGAAGAAATTCTTTGTAACAAAAGCAATAGTAGGAATGGGGAAAGCATATGCGCCGATTAGCTTCAGTGGATGCTTTGAACAACTAAAAGAGAATATTATTTGATGCCAAAGTGAAACAGCATGATGCTTCTACCAGAATTGCCGTTCGATTATTCTTTTCCTATTTTTGGGGTCTCATAGATACAAAAAGTGATTTGAAATCATAGAATATCTTGGAAATTATGGCCTAGACAGCCACCTAACGTAGTCAGTGGAGATTATCATCAACAAAATTTTACGGTTTCCATCGTTATGTTAAAAATATTAACAACTGTTGTTGAAGATGTATTTTATTTATTTTAGGGATCGAACTTAAGACAGTAAATTTACAATAACTTGCAAGAAAAAATCTGGGTTATTGAAAGATGAGAAAGAAAATATTTAACAAATCTTAACCATTAAAAAATAAGAGAGAAAAAAAGTGATAGATAACAAATGTGAAAAGAGAGAGAATAAGTGAATTTATTCGATTTGATCTCAACCATTCATTTTTATTTTAACTATTAAATTTTGTTAGTAGCAGTTTTATATAATATACCTTATTCTCTACTTCTCTTCTTTATTATTAGGTGCTGCTTTTAAAGTGGGTAAGACCTATATGTATGAGGTATTTCTAAATTCTAATTGTTTGCTCTTCTGTGGTCACATGGCATTGTGACAGAAACATTTTTTTTTTCTTATTAAAATAAGTTTGAACAATATTTAAGGTAATATTGGAGAGGGCCTGCGAAAAAAGACTCAATGTAAGACAATATTCAATTTATTACAAATTAAAGAGTAATTTTTTCAACAATAAGATACGTATCTCAACATAAATTATTTATAGTAAATATATAGATCTTTACCTGTGTTGAATGACGTAGTTTTATTTCTTGTATACTGTCTTTGTCCATCCATTGAATATGTTGGTTGTTTGATTCAACTTTATTGAGCATGGTAAATAAATATTAATATATGATTAAAATTAATTAATTTTATTATTATGATTTTATAGTTTTTGGCAAGATCGAATATCCATGCCCTTTGATGTTTTTGTTTTCAGGATTATGATTTTTAGGATTCCGAAATCTTTGTAATCTTTATTTTATTTCTTTTTTTTGTGTTTTTAGATTTTTCCAATTTTAGATTTTAGTATGATTGAAAAAGTCATTTTTACTCTTTCCTTCATAAGGGCATGTAGGTCATTTGAGTACCCTAATTTCCTTATATTCATGCATTTTGTTTCCTTCTTTTCTCTTTATTTAACAATAGCAGCACTTATAACAGTCCAAATAATGAATGTTTCGTGTTCAAACTGGAACTATGTAAACCCTTGGGATACAAGAGAACAGAGTGTAATTCACTCGCAAAGACAATTACAATATTGCTATTTGTGATTATACCTTCAAAATTTCTATATTTACAAAGCACAGTCGACAGTTATAGTTTTATTACTATTCTCCTATTCAGTGAATGAGGCATTCTCAAATTATACATCCTATGTTGGAAGACTGAAAACCGTGACACTTAAAACTCGTGAAAAGTTACCCGACACTGGCAGCCTCAATAAAGGGCCATAAGACTGATCATGATTTTATGAAAGCCATCCTTTTAGTTTCCTGGTTGCCTTGAGCTTCATCACAAGTTCTTCACGCGCAGCTTCCACTTCAGCGTATTTAAGGCTCATGTGGAAGTATCGCTCCCGAATATCTCTTAACTCTGCCTCTAGCATGGATTTCGTACGTTCAAATTTTTCTTTGCTTACTAGTTCTTCAGACGTTGATTTTACTGGGTCATTTGCTTGGTTGTTTCGACCTTGAGATGGCGAACTGCAGGATAAATATACAATGCGTCATATAACACAAATTACTTAATACGAGCAAATAAAGCATGCGCCATAAAAAAAAAAAGAGACTTCCATAATTACGAAGCATAGTAACTACGACATCTTTGAAACAATATGCCAATCTTCTGGCATCCCTAAACGGACTTTCGCATGTTGACTTCAACTGTTTAGAACTTAGTTTTAACCAAAAGGGAAAAAAAATAAATGAGCCTCAATAGGCAAGCCAGTGAAAACTGGTGCGTTTGCTTTCACATCAAGAGCACATCTTAATTATTGAGGAATTAACATTATTTGTAATGTAGACTCGTTCTGGATATCAGAAGAAGAATGAGAACATCACTTCTTTTTTTTTTTTTTCCTTTTCTAATTTCTTCTCCATTTATTTTTATCCTTTTCTCGAATACCACTCTCCTAATATCAGAAGAAGAATGGAAACATTAACTTTTGTTGTTATTGGATTGTTCAAAATACAAGAAAAGGCTTCAAACTAGTCAAAGAATCAGCATAAGGGGATCATATAAACAGATTAAAACTTTTTTTTTTTTCTTTTTAGCTTTTAAGGTACAATAAGTTCCTCTAACCTGTCAAGTTGAACTTCATAAATGTTCTTTGCTTCTTTTTCTTTTGCTAGTTCATTCTCAAGCAACTGAGTCTTCTGTCGTGAATCTACTTCAACAGCATGAACATTTTCATCCAGAAGTTCAGGTTCAGTTTCTACCTATTTAAGAGAAAGGAGACATGAAAGAGAAACATTGACAAGTAAGCTGTCATTTCCTGTGAGATTGCATTTATTTGATATTATACTTAGCGCCACACAACTGTAATTGCAAAATATACTTAGTAACATTTGATATAGAGGTAAATTACAAATACTCAAAACATATTACCTCACTCTGATGTTTGATGCTGTAACAAGGGTCCTGTTGATCTTTCATAATTTCTCGGTCATTCTTTAATGACTTTTTCCTATTACCGCGATGTTGATTGGTATTTTTCACCACAGGATTCTGCTAAATCATAGAAAGAAAATTAATAGTCTTGGAATCACAATGTTGTCATGTGATTAATTAAAGAGAGCACTAACTTTTGAGGCCTTCTGATCATCATGAACAGGTAAACATTTCCTGTTTAACTTCGAAACTTGATTTCTCTTTTGTTCCTTAATTAGTTTTAGTTCTTCTTCAAGGGCTTGGGCTTTTGTCTGGAACTCATTTCTTTCCTGTTCAAGCAGTTGTATGGTCTGTTGATGCTGTCTGTTTATTCTTTTGCTCTGACTGTCAGTATCCTGGATACATCTTGTTTGTGTAGCCCTCAAGTCATTCTCCAACTGCACAAGTCTTTCTTCCAGAGATGCTCTAATTCTCTTGCAGTCCTCCAATTCAGAGACAGCCTTCTCCAAGGCTAATATCTTTACTTCAGATGATGTCTTCTCCTCCTTCAGATCGTCACATAGTTCAGATATTAGGCGTAATGAGGCTTCCAGTTTCTCCTTCTCAGAGTTAGAAGCATTGAGCTCATTCTTTAGAGCTATAATCTCATTTTCAAATTTATGGATCTGCAGCAACTGAACCTTTAAATTTCCAGATTCGTCCATGATTTGTTGTCTTTCGTTTTCGGTGACAGTAAGTTTTAATTCAAGGGCATTAATAGTACTTTTGAATTTTAGCTCTCTTGATTTGCAGTCTTCCACTAGCTTCAACAACTTTTCATGTTCAGTTGTCAGCATTTCCATTTTGTCTTTGTATTTGGCAATCTGAGTTGTTAGGTCATTCAGCTTTTGTTCATATTGAGTCTGCACTGTATCAAACTCGCTATTAATCAAAACCACTTTAGATTGAGCTTCTTCAAAAGAAGATTCCAGTTTGGCTTTATCAGCACGTAATGCAGATACTTCTAGCAAGGCATCAGAGGCTATTCTCTCTTTTTCATCATACGCAGCCGAAAGTTTCAAACTGAGGTTCTCAACTGCTAGTTCTAGGTTCCGAGTTTCTACCATCATCTCCTTTTGCATCTGATTCAACAAGACTTGACCATGCTCCATATGTTTCCTATTTTCATAAAAAATACCATCTAAATCTGAAGTTAGATGTCTCTCTTTTGATGTAATATCTTCCAGCATTAAAGCAAATTTCATATCCAGGAGTTCCACTCTTCCAGAGCACTTGGCAAATCTTTCATCTGATTCCCTCAACCTGGCTCCCAAAAGGGAGCAATGTTCCTCTAGCTTCAAGTTTTGCTGCTTCAAATCTTCATTTAGCTTCTCGAAAGAACTGCATTCTCCTGCAAGACTCTCAATGGTTATTTGTAACTTTTGATTTGCTCCTCTTAGATATTCACATACTTCTTGTGCTTCTGACCAACGAATTTGTGTCACCTTTAAATTTTGTTTCAAGTCTTCTGTTGAAGAATCTATCTCAGACTGCATCTCCATAATCTTCTCTTGAAGGCTTGCAGCTTGAGATTTAGAGTTCTCTAGTTCTGATAAACGAAACTCTTGTTCATTTGTCAAATCTCTCATCTGAGCTTCTAAAGCAGAAACAAGATTTGACAATTGTTGTTTTTCCTGTTCTGCATCTGAAATGTGGATCTCCAGTTCATTCTTTTCTTTCGTCATGGTGCCCATGTGTTTCTGTAGTTGACATTTTTCTCGTTCAAGATGATAAACATTGGCTTCCAACTCACTTAGTAGATTCTGCAGAACCTCAATCTCCTTTTCTTTATGTGATAAATTAGCCTCAAGATTTCCTATCACAGATGTTTTATCAGTAAGTTCCCTATTCAAATCTGTGATTTGGACTTCTAGAGCTAATTTTGAAGTCTCGAGTTCTTGAATTGAAATATGATCATCATTACCAATCTTCATGTCGTTTTCCCCCTGAAGCATGTCTTGTGAATGGAATATTCGAAACAAATTATTGTTTACCTCAGACCCAAAGCTGGTAGAAGATTGATCTTTGAGCTTGTTTGACAAAAGGTCTTCAGATGCACTACCTTCTTTAGAATTTTTCTTTGCTTCTTTTAGCTTGAACAAGAGTTCAAGGTTTTCCTCCGTCAGCTCATTGCAGTCTATCTCAAGTTCCTGAACTTTCTCTTTCAGGACTTCGATTTCTCTTAAAAGATCTGCATCACCTGAATTTCTAGACAAAGTCTCCACACTACAACTTTCTGGGATAGATTCAAATACATTTGCTTTCAAACCTAAAATTTCCTTATCTTTAGCAGATAATTTACTTTGATATTCCATTTCAATATCCGAAAGTGTTCTGTTGTTTTGAATTTTCGTGTGTTCAGTGTCTTGCATTTTGTCCTCCAAGGCCCCTTCCAGCTCTTGCACCTTGACCAGCAGATTTTTCTTTGATTCCTCCAATTGTTCTAGTTGTTGCATTAAGTGCTTGTTTTCTTCTATACTTAGTTGGAGAGATTTCTCTAGATCACTGAACTTTGAGGGTATTGATGGAAGGTTTTCTATGTCAATTTTCTGCTGTTCTATGGTCTGTTCCAGCTCTTGGAGAACAGCAACAAGCTCTACGTTTGCTTCTTGGCTTCTCTTCAGTTGCAAAGATAAGTTGGCATTGGATTCTTTTTCAAATTTCAATTCCTCTTTTAGAGCATTTTCAATTTCTGGAATACCTTCACCTTGAGACACTGAATCTTGCAATGCTTTCTGTCTCACAGTTGGATCCTCAAAGGATAATTTTAACTGTTCAACTTCTTTTTTCAAACTATCACGCTCCAGCTGTGCCGCTGACAGGTCTATTTCCATGCCTGCCATTTTTTTGGATTGATCAGAGAATTCTGTCCTCAACATGTCTAAATCACCCATTAGCTTCCGAGCGTTCATCTCCCACATCTTTGCTTCTGCCCGTAGCTCTTCACTTGTGTCCTCTGCATCTTCCAGACGGTTATTAGAAGTATTGATCGTCTTTGCAGATAATGCACTAATGTCTTGTATATTCTGGGAATTAAACGATCCATTATTTGATTGAGAAGAATCATTCACTGAGTAATCGTGATGGGATACACTTTTCTGGGAACTGGTTGAATCTAGTCTTCCGGTTGGGCTCTGCCTGTCATTGATAGATGGGGACATATTTCCCCTTCCTGAGGAACCCTCAGTCGAGTTATGGCTGCAGTTTGATACCGATCCCGAGAAGCTTGTTGCCTGCAGCCAAAGTGTAAGTGAATGCGTCATTAGTTTCATGACAAAGGAAGCCCAACAATAAATTATTTCACGACTCAAACATAAGCTAGCTGCTGCTCTACTGCATAAAGAAATTCTTGTGCTTCCAGGGTTCTGATAGAAAGACAACTCTGTACGACGAATGACTTTTAAAGTACCCGTTAGGATGAAAAGCAGTTATCATCTCGCAAAAATCTCTCTAAAATAGTAATATTTGCATACTTACGGGTCTTAAAAAACCAGTTAAAATTGGAATTGGTGATTATGAAAATGTATTTTGTACAGAATTTTTCATGTATAAACCTTATGAATGCTTCCTCATACACCATGAGCCTTAGATCTTAACAAATACTTAACTAGAGAATGATTTGAGTCAGGAAAACTCATCCTCATATTGTTTACCAATATGCATACGTCGGAAGAAATCTATAACCATTTATGCAATAGTACATATATGATTGTAGTAGGAAAAAATGTTGTAATTTTACCATTGTCTCAATTTCTCCTGGAGATAAGATAGAGTCAAAATCTTCAACAGAGGAAGATTCAACATTTGAACAATCAGATTCATTGGACTTGGCAGGTAGATCATAATTATTTTCGTTAATAGCCTTCAAATGGAACTTTGTCTCACTTGATTCTTGCTCCCTGGAAAAAGTGCAGGAAATAATCCTTTACTATGATATATTTGACATTGACAATATAATACAAAAGAATATCCTCCAACACAAACCTGAGTTTCGTTCTTGGTGTAAGGCACTGCACAGTTACCTACAAAATACAAAAGAATAACCATTGACAATATCATACAAAAGTCTCGTGCACCAATCAGCCGATTAAGAAAAGTTGAATAAAAAAAAAATTGAAAAACGGAAAGACAGTGCCGTCATCGTGTGTAAAGTTAATGAAAAAGAAATTTGTTGCAAAGGAATGATGCATTTGCAAGAAGGAAAGAAGTTATTTCCTCGTGAAATATATTTGATGGAAAAAATATGCGATTAACTGTATCACCGTCTATTCAAGACTACTTCATTACGTGAAACAGTAACGTCACACAATCACAAGAAAAGCAAATATGTGAGAAAAAATAATATACCAGAAAAAGACTGATGCACTAGTAGTATAAGAGTTTTATACTGTCTACATGAAGATTGTAATTGAATAAGTGTAAATTCAATTCCAGATTTCAGTGTTATATTTTCCCTTTATTTGTGAAACAGTAACGTCACACAATCACAAGAAAAGCAAATATGTGAGAAAAAATAATATACCAGAAAAAGACTGATGCACTAGTAGTATAAGAGTTTTATACTGTCTACATGAAGATTGTAATTGAATAAGTGTAAATTCAATTCCAGATTTCAGTGTTATATTTTCCCTTTATTTGAGAAAATTCAACTCCGAATCTAATCCAAGATGACACATAACAAGATATAACTTCAGTGGTATGACTCACATGCAAAACTGTCCCATGGTTGCACTTATTCAGTGGGATTGAAAGTGGAATAGCAGCACCTGAACTCATATAGCTGGTCAAACTGACAATGGCCTCTCCCAGGATGCCAGATCTTGATGACCCCTGTTAAGTATAATGATTATTTATTTAG
The DNA here is from genome assembly GCA_037954015.1 of Psophocarpus tetragonolobus. Taxonomy (NCBI): domain Eukaryota; kingdom Viridiplantae; phylum Streptophyta; class Magnoliopsida; order Fabales; family Fabaceae; genus Psophocarpus; species Psophocarpus tetragonolobus. The sequence goes on from CM075692.1 coordinate 39,530,799, forward strand.
TAATACAAACAGAAATTTCAAGACGATAAAGATAAAGAAACAGAAGAATAACATAACGGTGTCCATAGCAGCAATAGTGATAATACCATGGAAACAATAAGCTTGAGGACACAATCATGAATCTCCTTGGAAGAATTATCTTTCGAAACCCATATAGATTCTGAAAAGGTATCCGACCATTGACAACCTCCATTTCGTACTGGCACTTTGTTTGACTTTGCAACTGTTTTACCATTTTCTACGGAGACAACAGAAACAAACAGCTTATCCCACCCCTTGGGTACCTACTAACATTAGAATCAGCTTTCGTTAATGGACGAACTTGCTTTTTTTTTTTTTTTCTCTGTCTCACATGGAAACAACATTTGAAAATGCGAAGCATTTGGATATGATATTCTATAAAGAACTTCAGCCACGAATTAATGAAATGTTATAATAATACCTTCCTGTCTTTCACTATTAACACAAGTCTTTTTTCGATTTAGCTCTTTATTATTCCTCGTGACAAAACAAGAATGTATATCATTGCTCTGCATTCCGCTAGAACAGAAACCACAAAGCTACAGCAGCTAGCTATTCGTAACAAGACAAACATACTGACACATTTATTTTTTCTCTGCTGAAATTTATTAAAAATCATAAAATTAGTGGTTCTCACTTTGAATTTAATGATTGAGAGTGTTGCTAGCACTAGTTTCGTAACAAAGCAGCACAATCTGCAACTTGAATTGCATTAACTCTCAAACATGTCCTCGGATTCCGCTCGACGTTTCTCTTTCCAAAATAGGAAGCAGTTCATAATAAGTTTCTATGTTTAAAAAAAAAAAAAAACTATACCACTATATCAATGTTTGTTATGTCCAAATAATTAGGATCTATGATTTGCGGTTGCATATTGCATTGCACCAATGAATTATCAGTGTGAATCAACAATTCCGAAGAGGATTAGGCAACACGGAGACGCATAGAGAGAGTAGAAGAGTATTGACATTGATAAACGTAAAACGAAAGCGAAGAAGAGAAGAAGTGAAGGAATGAACCTGAAGAGCCTTGAGATGAGAGATTCTAAACTCAATTTTGTCCCCTGATTTGGCCGGCCTAGGCTTATGCAACCTAAACATTCTCCCTCTCTCTTTTCTTCTCGCTGTGTTTCTCTTTGTGTGAGTGTGTTGTGGCGCGTTCTTCTCAATCACTCACTCTCAACAACTACAAAAAATTCACGACATTCATGATTTCAGCAGCTTCTCTGCAACCACCATCACCAAATGGCGAAAGAGACCAAGAGAGAGAAAGAGCGTTAGCTCAGTGGTCATTGCTGCCAATGATGTTATTTTATTGTTCCTTCAATGAAAACTATCGCGCATAGAGAGAAACGAAAACAGGCACAACACAACGACGAAACCAACAAAAAAACAACACAAAACAGAAGCTGTATTGAGTGTGTGTTGCTATACCACAGTGCACTGCGGTGAAATGAAACAGAAAGAAACGGTTATGACCCAATCTCCGTTTTTTCTACTCTTTTTCCGTTAGCTAAGGATTTATTTACTGACGTGTCGCGCGGTGGTTGGCCAATAACTTGAAAGGCGTTGCTTTCGCAATAGGAGCGGTTGCAACCTGTAATGTTGCTGCAACCACCTGATTCACTCAAGCAATAACAAACAAAAATCAACAGCCTGTAGTGTTTCCCTTGGATGGTAATAATAATTTCTTATATAAGATTCGGTATTCAATTAATTCTTACAACAATACATGTACACATACAATGTTTTCATCCAATACTCTTTATTTTTTTTAACCTTGTTTATTAATTTTGGAAGGTTTTATTATTTATTTATTTATTTCCTGATTTGGAAATGAAAACATATCAAAATTAGTGATCAGTGATGTATAACGAATTTTAGTCAGTCATAGAAAGATGTGTTATAAGAGAGTGACGTACAACTAGCCTTTCTTGTGCATCATATTATAACCACATATGGAGCCAAATCAAATACTACTGGTCTACTACCATTTAATAATTGTTTTATTTTTCATAAATATGTTTAAGAAGTGCACTAAAAAAAACTCCGTGCATATGGTCGAAACTCATTTCCAAAATTAGTAAATCTAGAAGAATGAATGAATACCGTAGAAAAGAGAACTCGCATCGTGGTTTCGTGCGTGCTGTATACATGGGGATAGGGACATTTTGGGGGGATTAAAACAGGAACAGGAATATGCATATATATATATATATATATATATATATATATATATATATATATATATATAAAAAAGTTAATCCATTGTGGACTGAATTTGAGGTAAAAAAAAAAGAAGAAAAGGTGTATAGAAAAAGTAATGAATGTTATGTTAGGTGATTAAAAAAGTCTTCTCACGATCAATAACTCTTAAGCAACGTAGTTTCTAAGTTTTTTTTTTCAGTAAATAGGAGTAGGTGAGTATTTGCATAGACTTTGACACTTAAGTTAGTAAGGTATAAATTATATGGTGAAAAATTACCTAAGTTTTACTCTGATACCTATATATATATAATAAGTCATTGAGGATAAATGATGAGAGTTATTAGAGATAAATGATATAATTTTGGAATTTGGGTATACTTTTTGAATGATGGTTATACAAGGTGTGCGAGATGTAAGGGATATAGGTATCTTGGGAGAGGTCATTAAGATTTTGGGTGTTATCTGGATGAGGTGTGTGGCCTCCTTAGGTCGATGTGTATTAAATAGGTACATAAGTCCCTCAAACCCTTAAGTCATCTTGAGTGAGTAGCTCAGATGAGTTAATGAGTTGAAGAGGTCATGCGATGTTAGTTGGGTTGAGGCATGCTGAGTCGAGGTGTGCTACGTCAAGGTATGAGGGAGGTGCATAAGTCCCCTGAGCTAGTAACTCATCTTGAGTGAATAACACAGATAGGTTGACGAGTTGAAGAAGTCATGAGGTATCTTTGATCTGAAATGAGCAGGGGGAGCTTAAGTAAGGTGGGTTTTAAAGGTGATTAGTTATATCTTCTAGGTGGTGGTTAACTCTTCGGGTTATGAGGGATGTGTATATTTGGAGGATCTTGGATATATTTGGTATCTTGGGAGGTTGTTAAGATGTGTTATCCTTTAGAGTCTTTGTTGGACTGAGGTGTTGGGGTCCAGGTAGGTACATAAGCCCCTAAGTTCCTAATCATCTCAAACAAGGAGCTCAAGTGAGTTAATGAGTTAGAGAGTTGATTAGTTGTGGAGGTAGGGTGGGAGTTTGGATTCAATAGAGGTCCTCACGCATTTTAAAGAGAAGTTTGCAATTTTGAAGGTGAAGGCGAAGACTGAAGGGGAAGAAATCGGTTGTCGAGCTAAAGACTAAGGTGTAGGTGTTGTTAAGGATGCTAAGTTAATGTCTCTTGAGGTGGAGTCTCTTGAAGGTTAAACTGCTATGAATGAATGAGGGTGTTGAGTTTTGAGTTGAGTGAGTGTCGAGTAGGGGTGAATTTCGAGTAGGACAAGTTTCGAGTAGGGTGAGTGTCCAGTAACGTGAATGTCGAGTAAGGTGTTATTCCAAGTAGGGTGAGTGTTGAGTAGGGCGTTTATGTCAAGTATGGAAAGTTTATGTCGCATAGCGCAAGCTTATATCGCGTAAGGCAAGTGCCGAGTGAGGCAAATGCCGAGTAAGGTAAATGATAAGTAGGGCATTATGTTGAGTAAGGCATTATGTCGAGTGTCGTGTAGGGCATTATGATGAGTAAGGTGAATGTCGAGTAGGACGTATGCCAAGTAAAGTGTTATGTCAAGTAAGGCGTTATGTTGAGTTCGGTGTTATGCCAAATAGGATGTTATGTTGAGTAAAACATTATGTTAAGTAGGGAGTTTATGTCGAGTAGGGCAAGTTTATACTGCGTAGGGCAAGCTTGTGTCGTGTAGGGTAAGTTTATGTCGCATAGGGCAAGTGTTGAGTAGGATAAGTATGAATGCCAAGTTAGGCAAGTACGAGTTCTGACTAAGGCACGTATGAGTGTCGAGTAAGACAAGTATGAGCGTCGAGTTGGGAAAGTACGAGTGTCAAGTAGGGTAAATACAAGTGTCGAGTAGGGTAAGTATGAGTGTCGAGTAGGACAAGTATGAGTGCCAAATAGGGAAAGTACAAATGCTGAGTATGGCAAGTATGTGAGCCAAGTATAACAAGTATAAGAGTCGAGTATGATGAGTATAAGTATCAAGTATGGCAAGTATGAGGGTCGAATATAGAAAGTATAAAGACAAGTATGGTAAGTATGAGTGTCAAGTATGACAAATATGAGAAGCAAGTATGATAAGTATGATTACAGTAAGGCAACAAAACATAAAAAAGAGAGATAGATTAAAGAAAAACAAAGAATATTAAAAGGAAAAAATGAGATTCAATAACCAACAATAAATCTATAATAGGTACCAATTAAATAATGAGATATCGACGTGACAAAGAAAAGTATATGTACCAAGTACCTGACCGATAAAAAGTTTATTGCAAACCCACCAACACACATCAAAATTTCATTTGACAAAAAAGAAAACATTAATCGTAAAAAAAATTCATGAATTAATTTAAACACACAAAAAGAGAGAGAAATAAGAGACAAAAAATCATGAGAAAAATATTAAAATAATCACAAGAATCGATTAATAATAAAAAAGAGACAAAAGAAAAGGAAAAAAAAAACTCATTGAATCTAGGAACCACTAAATGATTAGGCAATTAAAAAAAGAATAAACAACAACACGTACATTAAACAATTAAAATGTCACAATGAATAATGCTATGGAGATATTCAATCAACGAAATTGAACAAAAAAAAAAGATATGGAATGAGGAGGAAACGCATTTGAAAAACCCTAGAAATTAGAAAAGAGCAATGAATTTGAAAGCAAAAATATAATCAGAGAGAGTTGTGCGTTGCTAGCAAAGTACTTAGAGGTCACTGTATTGTTGTTTGATGAGTTCTTCCATTCTTTGGAAATCAACATGCATTGTCTGTTATGGTTGGGCGAGAGGCTATGATTCTGGTTTTAGTCATGAGTCAATGAGGTCCATAGGATAGTTTTCTATGGTCTCACAGTGAGCTCCAATTGTTCTTACCAGAATGATAAGTCTTGAGCAATGTAGTCTCCAAACTCCTTTCTGATAGGTAGGAACATGTGAGTAATTGCAAAGATTTCAGCATCCAAGTTAGTGAGTATGTAAAATATAATCTTAGAGTTTGAGTATATCTTTTGAATGAGGAGGTTGGAGTGCGTGAGCTCCTTAGACTGAGAGTGTATTGGGTCGAGCATGTTAAAGAAGAATGAAAAATATACTATGTGACAAATTTATTTAAATAATTTTTTCTATAAATACTCATGAGAGAAATAAAATAATTTTGATAAATTAAAATGATTTATAAAAACTTCCTCTAAAAGTTAGGCACACCGCGCTTAGACTTGAAAGCTATCTATATATGTAATTAGACGTAATAGTTTTAACTATGTAAATATACAGAAGTTAAAATAAATGATGTATTATTATTGTTTGGGATAACAATTTCCAGAAAAAGCATGACATTAAATGGGATTATTGTTTATGATAGTTATTGACTATAGATAATTACTCTAAAAATTGATTTTTAGCATAGGATAACCATGAAAACAGAATTGGAAATATTTTTTTATACAACTTATGATATAGTCTAGGTCCTGTACGGACGACCTTGCACTTTCCTCCAATTATATACGTAATGTTTTTGTTTGGGGCGACATATTCAATTCAATTTGCGCCTGCTAGCGTAGATAATTTAATTTAACAACTAATTAAGGCATTATTTGTTTTATTGCAAAAAAATTGTACCTCTTAGTTTATGTAAGTTGTTGTCTTTTCAGATTTGCTTCGGTGTCACATCCATTGGCCCCAAAAGTAGGTGCTAGTAAGAAAAGAATCTCCACATTCTATTTCCATCAATACACGTAAGAGAAGAGCATGGTCTTATGGTAAGTTTTGGGAAGATTATTTTATGTGGCTAGTAGCATGGTCCTATGGTTAGTTTAGCCATGTTACATTTATTAGTCACCAATCACCAACTCTTGCCTAACTCAATAATAGGGAACTTTTTCATCCTCCTAATTTTTATATATCATTAAAATACAGTTCAAACTTTGAAGTCAGTGTACTATATATTATGTGTTTGCTTAATTAGGATTTTGTGTACCAGTCTCGAGGGAGAAGAAAAAGAGAGATGGCCTACGAGTTCAGCAAATGAAGAAGACATGCAAAAATGAAGTGAAACGCAAGGCAATTATGGACACGCGGGTTTAAGCTTACAAATGGTAATAATCAATGGACAATATTTCTCTCTGCACTCTTGGAATTTTTTCTGCATTCCATTTTAGAGATGGATTTTTATTTGATTAGTGTTGACCATTTCTGTGAAAGTGTGAAACAGAGTGCAGAGAGAAAATATAGGTGTAGAAAAAAATTGCCTAATGTATGAAAAAAATTATGTGATGTCGATGAAATAAATTAATGATAATTTAGATCCAACAAATAGTCAAGTCATTCATGCAAGCCAATTGTTAATTTTGAAAATATCTCGGCAACTAATTTGTCGTTTAATAACGATGAACTAGAACTTTTTTTTTAAGGAATAATGATGAACTTTTAGGAAGTTTTGTTGTCTAAATATGAAAATCATTCAATGAAAATTTGGTTTGCAAATGTGGTTAAAAAAACGTAGGTATTTAAACCATAGGGTCCTACATTTACATGTTAGAGAACAATTGATCCGACAAATTGAAAAACACCCGTTGTCTCTTTAAAAAAAAAAAAAAGTAAAAACTCAAGCGTACAAGAAATTTACTCTACTAGTAGGTTGCCATTTATTTAAACTTGAAAAAGTGGTTGTCGGTTTTCACAGATCTGCATTATTAGTGAAGAAACTTGACATTACCAACTAATCAAAAACATTTTCTTAGATGTATTTTAACATAACTATTATTAGGAGATATAATGTAAGGTGATTTAATTTATTAGAAAAATAAAGAAGTAAAAAAAGGTTGTGGGATATTCATTATTTACAAAAATTAACATTATTATTAACACTATAACTTTGTAATTATGGTAAAAATTAATAACATATTAAACATGATGGTTTAAGATTTTATGTTTATAAGAAAATTTACCCAGAGTTTGTTCATGAGTAAAATATTTCTTCAAAAAAAAAAATGTAAGGGTTTGATTAGTTTGATTTTGTTAGTTTTTTAGAAGAGTTTTTAAGAATAGTTTTCAAAAACTATTTTTGAGAAGAAAGGAGAAAAAAAACTTGTTTGGTAAGTGTTATTTGAAAACTATTTTGAAGATGTAAAAATGAAAAAAATTATTTATATTTAGTAAAATTTCATTAATGAAAGTAAAGAACAACTTATTTTTATTGTATTTTGAGTTTTCAAAACAAAAATAGAAAACTGAAAAGCAAAACTACTTGTTTCTGCTTTTTAATTTTTAAAATTAAAAAATTATATCTGTTTTTAAAAACTATTTTCAGAAATCACTATCCAAACGAGTTTTTTACCTTTTAAAAACTAAAATATTGAAAATAGTTTTATGAAACTGTTATCAAACAAACACTAAATATTTAAATAACATTAAAAAGTGAAAATCACTTTTAAGTATATTTTGAGAATAAAAAAATCAAGATTACTATATTATAAATTATAATTTATATATAATTCATAAAAAACATTATAATCTATATATATTTCATAAAAGACATTATAATCTATATATAGTTATATTTTTTATAGAAATATAATCTATATATAGTTATATTTTTTATAGAAATATAATCTATAATTAGATTAGACTATAAAATATTTTCATTATAATTAAATTCTTTTGTAGAGGTTATCAATTTTTAACTTTTGAGAAAGTATTAAAACAATTTTGTTTTATTTTTTTAACAAAACATACATACTAGTATAAGTTCTTGTAAACATGTTTTTAAATTATAATAAAATACAATCAATGGCAATTGCCTATCATCCTGCTTTCCAAAACTACCAAGGTTGAGCAACATATACATAAATTAGTTTCGAGAAAAAAGAATAATGGCTTAATTTATTTTTATAGAATCTATGAAATAATTTTTTTTTTAATTTTGGTCCCTATGTTGTTTACATTGAGTTTGATTCTTATTAGTTTTTTATTTTGATTTTTTTTTAAGTTTAACTGCGATGACGTTACCAAAGACAAAAATAAAAAATTATATATTTGTAGGAACTACATTGCTCAATTTTCATTATTTAAAAAAAGATGTTTCTTACAGTGACTCTCTCACTCTACATGCAATTTATTTGGTTGTCATTCTGCAGGATGAACTACCATTGCGCCGATTCCACATAGCCCACTACCTTCTCATTTACTGTTTTCATACAATCATACATTCACATAATCACTGTTTTTTATCCCTTTAAAATCCCAAATATTCACTTCTGTTTCCTCAAAATACTTTTATATATTTTTATTTTTTAAATTTAAAATGCATCATTTGTAGTTTTTTAAGTACTTTTAAATCACATTTTTATCTTTATAACAAATCCTATCTGAATAACTTAAATACTAAAAGTGGATATATTTCAAATTAAAGTAACAAACAAGATACAGAAAATTTTTTAGAGAATATAAACGAGCATGTCATATTTTAGAATGATAAAAAAAACATTTCCCCCTCCGATTAAACTTATTTACAGCATTTAAAAAATCAGAATAAATTATTTGACTGGATAATAACTGTTATCAAATACATATTTACTGGATACCTTGTATATTAACTAGTCAAAAATGAAAAAATTATCAAAAAAAATTTATACGCTGATAAGTTATAAACAATTCTGCATTTTATGCGAAGAATAACTAAATATTTAACTATTTCACTCGTTGGCTCAATTTCATGTACAAGCCCTGCAAAAACAAAATTCTATTAGGACACTGTAGAAAATATTAATTAAATATAAATGAAGCCTTTTTTTATTAAGCATTTAAAAAGCTGGATAATGAAAGTGAAGAAATTAAAAGATTTTCTTTTCTTTTTAAATAAAAATAGAGTTTAATAAGTATGTCTCACAGTATAAAAGAATATTAGACGAATATTTAACTACATCTGTTTGTTTAAATGACTTATTAAACTCATAAAAATAAAGAAAAAGAATGAAAGTAGGGAAGACTTAAATAATTTAGAAGTTATTTGGTTTGAAAAAAAAAAAAGACGTTTTTTAACTTCTAATTATAAAAAAATATCAAATTTTTTATCGTCCCCAGTTTTTAAAAGTGATAATTACGAAATTAAAAAAAAGAAAAGAAAACAGATTGGTCCCTTGACATTTCCTTTTACTCTCATTACCCTCTTGCAAACACAGATTTGCAAAGCAAAGAAAGTAAGAAAAAAGTTCCAAGTGAAACTTTAAATTTGTAGATATCCTTACATTTGTTGTGTGTATTGTGGCTCCTGTGGTCATACTGATATTCTGATCAGGAACCAGTTCAAAGTTCATGTGCCGTAGAAAGATCGCAAGAGCAACTATAGCTTCCAATAAAGCAAACTGATCGCCAACACACTTTCGGGGTCCTCCACTGAATGGAATGAATCTGTAAAATGTTTTGACTCAAAATCTTAGCAAACTATCATATACAAACAAAAATTTTCCAAAGAAGAGATAACTAGAATGAACCATCGTTTCTCCCCACACAAGAAAAACATAAGATGAGGCACACTGATGCAATTTAGTAGGAAAATATGACACCCAGTAAAGAGGGGGAGAAGGGAAAGGAAGAGCTACCAGTAAGTAACATATGACTAGCTACCACAATGGAGGTGTAATTTATGTCACTTCTGTGCAGTGCAAGAATTAATAATATAACAATGTAAACCTGAAATCGGTATTTGTTTCATTTGGCACTGGACCATCCAAATCAAATCTTTCTGGCACAAACTCTTCAGCCCTATCCCAAACCTTGCAAAATTAAAATGAAATTTATATAATAGATCAAAATAGTGAATTTAAAAAGAGCAATAACATTCTGACAATGCTACAACTTGCATATCAGATTTAATTTTACCAAAATGACATAAAAAATACACATAATGTTTGTTTGATATAAAGAATCAAGAATTTAAACAAGGCAACCACTAATTGGGGAGGTTGGATTATCAAGAACAATAATTATAGCTTTTGATGACTATATTATTTCTATAATAAAAACTGAAATAGAAAACTCAGACGACAACTTCTTTATGCTCCTCAATCAAACTTGCTTTGTAATCAAGACTCCAAAGTATTATTTGTCTTTCTTTTTTTCCTCCCATCCCATCCATCAAAATCGACAGGGAAAAAAAGAAAATGAAAGATTCTTTTGAAATGAAACAGAAAGGTTCTAGCCATTTTAAACTATTCAATTAAAAAAATGTTAAAGGCTTTATGCTGTCTTTACAGCTCTCATAACCATGACTGCAATAGAAATGTGGTTAATGACTTGCTGTTACAAAACAAATAGTTAACCATGGCACAATTCAAATACTTCAAGGAGGGGTCATAAAAAGAATGAAGGTGAACAAAAGCAACAGTAGGGTGGCATTCATTTAATAGGTTTATTGCACAATACGCAATAGTAAATTAAACTTTTAGGCAACTTATGAAAAAGGGCTCTCCTCTTCTGATTACTCAGGTACGAGTACTGGCCAAAGACTGATTACGATAAGCATGATTATCAAAATCTTTAGTTAACTCTCCAACTCTTATGAGTTTACAAGTTCACTTAGTTTCTGCGAGTTAACTCGTATGTATATTTTTTTTAATAAACTCTGAGTAAACTTGGTAAACTCTATTCCAACTCTGTAAACTCCGAGTTTACTACCGAGTTATCAAATCAACAAATTAGGTTTTTTGTACATATTTAGAATTTAATATACTTTCATTTAATGTGTCAACATTCACCTTTAACAACATCAATTCTTCATTTTTCAACAATACCAAATATCGATGGAAATGTTCTACCATTATTATCATCTTAGCAATTTATTATATGATAGTGATGCATTGCTAGAGTTAGTTAATTATTTAAGTATTGTTGAATTTATGACTTACTATTTTTATTTACTATGTTGTTGAAATGTTTAATTGATGTTATTTATAGATTTTTTTATTATTTTATATAAAGTAAATTCTTATGAATTTACGAGTCGAGTTTATCAAACATCCACGAGTTTACACAGACTCTGACGATGAATTAAAATTCCATTACCAAATTTTATAACAAAGTATACAGATTTGGCTATATTCAAACAGAGTTAGAAGCTACATTTGACCCACCAAAGAATTTTTTTTTTTTTTTATTGAAAACATTGAGTAATACCTCAGAAGAACGATGTATGTTGTATACAGAAATCATAATATCTTGGCCAGCATTAACTTTGTAACCACCTGGAAGCTGGTCAGGAAGCTGAGCTCTTCTTATCAATACCTTGAGGATGCATAAGATTACATAAAAACAACAGAAATTGTAACATTAGTGAAAGATATTTGACAACGCCAGTTCCAATCAAGCATATTTGAAAAAGTAAGACATACAGTTTGAACTTGAACAGTTCAAAGATATAATCAGTGTTATTTATGGCATAATACGGAACATAGCAGAAAACCAAAATTCCACTATAAAAACACGTCATTACTTCTTGGCATACATTCTTTCACAAATTGTGTTCGGTGGTTAATAAAAAAACTGCTATGCTATGGCACTATCGTACGGCCATGATGGTTATTTAACAACACTGGATATAATGATGAACTAATGATCAGTTAAAGAAGTGTTTACTTGCTAAAATAGAATCAAGTTTTTCCGTTTGATACTGATGACAATAAAAAACTTGGAATTAAGCCTGCATACTACAATCTAACTAATTTTTGTAACAAGCATAAACTATCAGACCTGTCATACACAAAATACAAATACTTTCCATCTCAAATAGATGCTTGTACTATAAATCTTTACGTTGAGAAACATTGCAACCTACCGGAGGATGTGGATAGAGCCGGAGTGACTCAGTAATGCAGCGTGTCAAGAACTTAAGATCTTTAATATCTTCATAGGTAGGATTCCTTCCCTGTAAAACTCTGTCTACCTCTTCTTGTGCTTTTGCCAATGAGGAAGAATCCTGCATAAATAGGGCTCAGAATTTGAGGGAAAAGATCGCGGTGAAGCCCTTGTTTTTTGCTCAATGCTAATAATAGTATGTCATGACTTGTGAGACACATAGAAACATATACTAAATTGAGTAAATTCAAAATAACAATCAATAAATGTACAGAGTCCTTAAATCAAGCTCTAAGCTGAAAAACTAGTTAGATGGTTATGAGGTCATTGAACAATGCTTTTGAGGTTAACATCTTAAGTAAATTACATTAAAACAATTTGAAATTTCCTCAAATTTCTCCTCATTACTTTTTCTTCTTTACGCCTAAATTAATTCATCTTAATTGTCTGAAAAACATTATACTGGCATCCTATAAATTTCACTGACATGCCATGTTACTTAAGAAACATATTTCATTGTGTACTCCCATAAGAAAGATTGCTGTAAATCTTTAAAAAATTAAAAAAAAGTAGGTGGTTGTGTGCAATCTCCAGAAACTCCATGGTGTACAATTGTAATTTGCTCTAATATCATTGCACTAGGTTAAACTTATTTTATAACTTCCAAGGTTCCATATTAAGAGCTAGATTTGTTATGAAGACTCAAAAAACAAAACTATAGTTGAATGATTAATTTAAGGTTCAAAAGGAAAATTAGAAACGATTAGCAGCACCGTGAGAATTATGCACTCTATTTCCCACATTACCCATGAAAAATATACAATAGCAGCTTGCAGATACTAAGGAGAATGGGAAAGAAGCGTGTAGGGTTATAAGGAAAGACATAGAGAGAAATGATACCTTGCTTAGAAGATAAAGTGTCCACGTGAGCACTGAACCAGTGGTCTCATGACCAGCAACTAATAGTGACAAAAGATCATCCCTTAATTGCCTACTGGAAACCTTCACGAAGAACCATAAAATTAAAATAAACATGGATAACAGAGATCCAAAAAAAAGTTCTCCAAGCTATAAAAGTCGAACATACAAGGTTGTGATGATAAAAAAACAATGACCATGAAAAAGGACAGAGAGTCATCATGAAGTAATATGTCATGTTTTAAGAAGTGGTGACAGCACCGACCTTCATATTTGGGAGTGTAATTAAATGATGCAGATAAACTCAATGATTGAGCAGTATGGTCAACCACACAGAAAATATGAAAATCCATAATTTCCCACAACCATAAGTTCAAAATTCAGAAAATATTAAGATGGTTCAAAACTTTTCAAAAAGCAATACAATGAGCAAGAAAAAATATGGCAAGAAATGACCATTCTCAAGTAAATAACAATGAATTACTGGAGGAAAGAGCTAGACAGAGTGTGCAGCAAAGCAAACAACCATTAATGTCATAACTCTTTAGAACATGGACAAAACCACAGAGTATATGCCAGCAATAAAATACAGGCAAATAGCAAACCTCTTCTCTGCTGGCAAGCAAGAACCGGAGGATACTAGGGTCAGAATCATTCACATATTCCTCAACATCAATTCTTTCACCCTCAGATTCTACAATCTCTCTACATTTTTCAATAAGATCTTCAACAGTTTTCCTGATAACATTAACCGCCTCTTCAGCCTTTATTTGTCTGGGAATTATCTTACAAAGAAATTTAATCTGCAACAACAAAGAACACAGAAAATAATATATAAACATGACATAAACAAGGAAAGAAAATCCAACTCAGGAATGTAAGATTCAAAAGAACTTGCCTTCCAATATGGTAAAAGATCAGTCGATCGAGCCTCTGCCTCTTTCAATGCAGTATAAACAGCCTCAATAACAGGACTGTCCGCATTGAGCGAATCAAAGTTATAGTTAAATACAGATAAACCAATAACATCAAGAGTCAATTGTGAAAACTTCTCCTCCATGTTAACAGCAGTTCCATTGAGTGCATCAAGTTGTAGCTTCTCCACTAATCTCTCAGCACATCTACAAAACACCCTATCTACTATAATAGACAAGTACCGCTTGTGCAGAGATGGAACCACAGCCCTGCGCCTTGCCTATTATAGATGACAAAACAGTTGTAACAAAGAACCTGTCGAGCAAAATAATCTATAAAATCATGACAAGAAGCAGAACTAGTACTAATTTAACCATAATGAGAAAATAATTTATATCTACTCCTATACTATAAATTATAATACTTAAGTTGGAAAGTGAGATCCTCTCACTATCAGATGCTTACAATATTCTCTCTTTTGGAAATGTTCATTTCAGATACTATTCCCCAACTAACAATTCTTTTACTCTTGAAGACTCAAACCATTTCAATCTGCTCTACTTTTATCAACATATATACTTGATCATCATAATTGCCTATTTCACTCAATCTACCTTTTATAGCCATTTTTAAATTGAATTTGAATAGTTTTTTACAGTATTTGTCAATAATTTAAAATAATATTATCTTTCAATTTAAATTATGCATAATAAATTAAATATATATAATTCAAATATTCAAAGATATTTTTACTCCTCCGGTCATGTAAGGTTTCTAAGATACACTGTATATACTTCCAAAGATATTTCACTCAAACTACCTTTGGTAATTTAGTGACTTTAATTCATTCTAAAGTATTATAATAATTAAATAAAATTTTTTATGGTAAATAAAAAAAAAAAAGAGGATGATTATAACACTTTAAAATAAACTAAAGTCAACTGGGGAGTGATTAGTAAGTTTCAGAAGAAATGTGCATAAGTTAAGTATGTATTAGGGAAATAAAGAATAGATAAAATGAGAAAAACAATAGAATGTGAGAGAGAGTGATGAGCAGGGTTGATTTTGAAAAAGATGTTGAGAAAGCGAGCATTACCGTCCAGAGGGGGCCTTCGGCAATGGCGAAACCGGAGCCGAACAAGAACTGGGAGACTTCAGCGACAAGGCCCTTAGCATATTTGGCGTAGTTTCTGAGAACGTGCTTGGCAATGGTGGGGTCACTAACAACGACGAAGTTTCTGGGGCCAGCAGCGAGGCGGTAAATGGGGCCGTAGTCCTGCATCCACTTGAAGAGCGGGAGGAAGAGGGGGCCGCCGAGGAGATCGGAGACGTCGTTGAGCTTGGCGGAGGCGACGGGGATGCCGGAGTCGTCGCTGCCGGCGGCGAGGGAGCGGGAGAGGGAGGTGAGCCAGTCGGGGCTCACCCAGGAGCTGGCCTTCGTGCTGGTGTCGGGGGGTTTGTTCATTGAGGATTTCACGGAGAAGCGATGGTAGGGTTTTGGAGTGCTTGTGCGGAGAGTGACCGGAGACACCGCGGTCAACATGGAGAGTGACGAAGCCATTCTCCCACTCACCCTCCAAACTGCTTTCCTCTTCTTTTTCTCTTTATCCTTTCTTCCAACCAAACAAAATATTCATTTTAATACCTTTTCAACAATTCAAAAATAAGGGATAAAGATCATTTTAAAAATAAGGGATAAAAATTCATTTTTTCCTAAATTTATTCAAATTTAGTTCTAAAACAATATATATTCTTTATTTTTAGGAACTAAAAGTAAAATTTAATTAAATTTTAGAAATTAAAAACTTAGTCAATATTTTATAAAATTACATGTATATAGAGAAAATAGACATCATATGGAGGTGTTTGAGTTAAGTGCATAATCCAGAATTTTAAAATGATATGAAAGTCTATCATAAATCATGATTCAATAAAAATCAAACCACACACAAAATCTAGTAGTAGTGTTGGTTGCGAGGGATGTAATGAAAAAGAAATTAAGTCTCACTGTTTAAAAAAAATGTATATAAGTAGAATTGAATTAAACATTAACCCACAATTGTATCAATTGTTGGACTTGGAATTTCAAAGTAACAACTTTTTGGAAGCTTTACCACCACATCATTACATTATTTTAGTATAAAATTACTAAGTATAATCATGTAATAATTCATACACACATAAACATGAACATAAATATAAAATATAAAATATATATATATATATATATATATATATATATTAAAAATTCTAAGACTAATTTTACTAGAGTTTCTCGTAATGTCTATCAATTATTTATTAAATTTTTTTATCTTGGTCCAGAATATCCATTAACTTCGATGATCATTAATTTGCACTATAGAAAACTTGACTTGATAATTTTAGTGAAAGTTTAACCTCCAATTGTATTTTTCATTCACAAGATTCAAACATAAAACGTTGTATAAGAGGGACTGAGCCTACTACCATTCATATCATTGATAATATAATGGTCAAAATAAGTTAGATATTACAATAATTAAATTCCATAACAATAAATGATGAGGACTATAGAAGTAACTCTCTTTCTTTGTTAGAAATTTTAAATTAAGTTAGTAATTATTGATTTGTTTGTAATAATAATTTGTATTAATTAATTAAAATATTTTATCATGATCGACATTAATTTTAAATTTATAGTATAAATAGATGTTGACCAAATAATTTTGACCATATTATAAATATTTTTTAATTTTTAATATATAATGGGTCAATAGTACTAACTTATTGACCCAGTACTTCAACTAGATTAACAGTCAAGTCAAGTTTCACACCATTGCACAATTTTTGTGTAACATTCAGACATGAATCAATTGTACAAGTCAACACTTAACAAATCCAATTTAACAATAGTGATTAAAAAAGCTGAGAAAAACAAACGAAGGAATAAAAGTGGGCAATTCTTTATGGTAAGTAAAAAATCAAATTTTGAAATAGCTGTGAAATGAAAAACTTATTGTAGCCATTTTAAACATGTTCTTACCGAAATGTATTTGAGTATAAATTGCTATAAACCTTTCGAGATGTATTAGACAAGATTGAAGTAGTATCTGAATACTTTCTGGAATGAACCACATAAGTGGGAGAGTTTGTAAAAGAGGACTCTGACACTCAAGTCAATAAATAAGCTAAAAAGGAAGAGAGAGGTCAAAGTGTGATATGTTTTTTACCGTGGGTGTACTACTTTTACCTAGCTTGTCGGTCTTTTATCCAGTAGGTATTTTGTAGATCCTACTTTGCTTTATGAGAAGCGGTGCTAATTGGTGATTATGCTGATTTTATCCTCTGGTCTCTACTTCATTAATTGTTTATTTGTTTTGAAAGCACTCCGATTTCGACTTGCCCAAAATCCCTTGGATTTTATTTCTTTTCCTGTTTTGAGTTTATATTATATTTCGGATTTCAGATATATATCGAAATCAGAAGTCTATTTTTTGGAGCATTTATCTCTTCCTGTCATTCTTTTGTTATATACTTCGGTTTTTTGTTATGCCGAGATCTGAAGTCTCTTAGGAGGTTCCTTTTAGTAGTGTGGTGGTTTATGAATTTTGGTTACAAAGTTAATAATGTCATTAAATATATACTAAGATATATTTTTTGTCTTTCTTATTTTTACTGAAATTTATTTTGGTCATTTATCTTTTAAGAAATTCATTTTGCCCTTTAACTCTCAAATTTGAGTTAATATAATCCTTTCAAAATAATGTTTTTTATAAAAATAGTTTAGAATGTCATTGTTTCGTGATACTCCTTTATATGTTTTAGACGGATATCAGTGTACTCGTCACTAAGCATCATTACTAAAAATTATTAAAAAAAAGTATATGACAAAAAATACTGAAAAGTTATTGGAATTAAAAGTAAAAATTACAGAGTTTAAAAACCAAAAACATAATTAACCCTATATAATTAATTTAGGTTAGAAAATCGAGCATCTCCATGCCACCAAAACAATTTCTAAATAGATTCATCAGACTAATTATTAACTATCAAAGACTTTATTAACTCTTATTTGAATATTAAAATAAACAGATAACCAAGAATGCAACAAACCTAAATTTATAATGTTTTGGAAACAACCGGAATCAAGATTTTAATTTTAAAGGAAAGAATAAATATAAATATACAAATTAAGAAATGATTTGATTAAATATAAATATATAAAGATTGAAAATCAATTTTGTTGAGATTTAATAAAAAACTCACAAGACCACTATAAAAAATTTCAAAAAGATCACATTAAAAATGAAAAAAGAAAACAATAGTTAAAAGTAGAGAAAAAATATATTAACCATTCAGAAAAGATAAACCATAACAAGATATATATATATATATATATATATATATATATATATATATATATATATATATATATAAAAGTTTTTTAAGTTTTGACTTTAGGAATTTCAAAATCCAAAACATGACTCCACAAGCTAGTGGAATTGTGCCTAACTCAACCCTGATAAGGTGAAGTTTATATTTGTCGATAGTCCGATAACGATTGACATAATACAGCCAACAATAATGAATCATAAATTTAACATTTGTAGGTAGGCTCAATAACGATCCGATAAGTCCAACAACACAACAACAAATCATCAAGATAAACTCTAATACCATATAAAAAATTGTGGAATTATGTTTAACTCAACTCTACAAAACTGATTTTTAAATAAAAATTTACATCTCATTATATACTTTTGTTTGTGATATCATTAGTTAATGTTGGATCTCCAACATTATATGACATGCATAAAAAGACAAAAAATAAAGGGTTTGTGTAATAAATTTTTCTACAAAATATATATTAGTATTTTTATCCATGTATATTTAACTATAAAATGGAGTTTCCAACTTTATTTGTCTCTTTCTATAGGACATTAACACTCTTAAAATATCCTCATTAAATGTTTATTGGTATATTTTTTCTTGTTTCCTTCCTAACAATATTGATGGTATATTTAAAAAAATAATTTAAAATTAATTTTAATAGTTTAATTTATTCAATTTTTTAATAAGCATAATTTGCTCATCAACACCATCTTACAATTAAGGATGGATATGATATAAGAGTAAAAAGAATTAAAAAAAAAAAAAAAACTTCATAAAAGATATGGCACGTTATCTTCTTTAAAAACTATAATATTTTTTTTTAATTTTTCAGAATATCATATCATTGATCCTAATTAATCCAAAGTTTGTTGCATGTACCTTCTAGGTGGCTTAATTTCATGGGAAGCAGTCACCACTCACGACGTAGAATGACGATGACATTTGGTACTGTGTCCTCCTTTTCATCACTCAGAGCGAAAGAAAAAAATGGCTGATACAGGTGGAGGAGATGCACTGAGAGGGGTGGTAGCTGTGTAGCTTTGTCATATTATTATACTTTTATTTGACTTATGCCTCATATACTTTCATTTCTCCCAATGGGGGTCCATTTTTTTTGCGTGTGCATATCCCATGCAATTTTATTATTCTCAACGCCAGCATCCATTCTGTAACCCCAAAATCTAATATTAAATATTATTTACTGTTGTATAATTAAAGAGTACTATGCATCCGCGTTATCCAATTATTTTCCTTTTATTTAGCCAATTACAATTTGATGACACAGTCCAAAATTTCTTCTTCCATATTTGATATTTTTCAGAGCTAGGACAGGTTATATATATATATATATAGCATCTTCACTCACGAGACAGTACGTATAAACATAAATAATGCAGAATATGATAAGTGACAATCCAACCAAATCAAGATTAATATATATGTTACATTGCATATATAATTTATTTTCCTCTAATAATCAATCAATTATTGTGTGCCATGCATGGCAATTCACTTGGTGAATTATATATGTCTGATGAAAAAAGCTGCATCGATTTAGTGTGCTTCTTGTAGTAATGTAGAAGTCAATTTCCTAGAGTCCAGAAATTCCTTTCTCTTTGGCTCTCTGGTGGAAACGTAGGTAAGAAAAGTATCAAAATTCGTGTCTGCGTAACGTTTGGGATTGGCTTCGTCAATGAGTTTGGGTGACGGTCTTATGGTGCAGTTGAAAGGAAGGCTATGCAACGAAGCCACGGAAGTCCTTTTCTTCATTGCATTAACAACAACCCTATGTAACACGCTCTTGTATTTTCCGTTGCTATATATCTGAAAATTCCACCATAACAAATAACCAAATCGGCAACTTAATTAACTAGGACCTACAATTATGACTTTTTATTTCATTCATATTTGCATGTAATTAAAGACAGCCACTTATGGGAGAATAAAAAGTACTAACATTTTTTTATACTAAACATATTAAGAATAGCTATTTTTCAGGAGAATAATATTTTATTATTAGAAGCATACTTTTTTTCTCTTTCAATTAAGACGTGAATATAAATAAAGACATATTTATGAATTTAATAAAAAAATTATACATATTTTTAAATTTTGTTTTTATTATACCTTTTTTTTTATTCTACTTATAGCATTTTATGAAAGTTTGATGTTGTATTTTTTTATCTAAAAAGGGTAAAACAGAAGAATTTGGCATAATAAAAATAAAAAAGTTAAGATTTTTTTTTTAGGATTAAAAAAGATAAAGAAGGAATTTGTATACCTCTAGGTGATCACCAACATTGACAACAAAAGCATTATTAATAGGTTGAACTGTGAACCATTGACCTTGGAATTGTATCTGCAAACCCTCGACATGATCTTGGAGAAGGAGTGTGAGGAATCCATAATCAGAGTGAGGGGGCATCCCCAAGGTTAGTTCAGGTTCAGGGCATGGTGGGTAGAAATTGAACACCATCATCTGGCTCCCATCTTCCAACTCTTTCAGAATATTGTCTTTTCCTTCTGACTCCTCTTCTTCTATTATGATTCCTAAGCTCTCTTGGATTGCTTCCATCAACATCAGAAATAAGTTTTTGGTTTCTTCCGTGTAGGTAGCCACCACTTTCCTACACAGCAATTAATGAAAAATTATAAATAAAAAGCTAAGTTTGTCCTTATATATGCTACCCTACTAGTACTTTTTTTATGTGTCGTATAACTAGCTACGACAATAACGTTTGAATTTAAAACCTTATATACATTATCTAAATCTCTATTCTAGCCTACTGCTAACATCTAACTATATCCACTAATTTAATTTATACAAAGTTTTGATAAGTGGTTTCAAGTAGTACAATCGCGATTGCATAATTTATCTATAATATTTTAGAACATTAAAGATTATAATGAAATTACAACCACCATTGTGACCATGACTGCCTGTGATCATGTCACAAGCCTTTTTTAGAGACTTAGACCTTCTAATCATGTTGTTTAATCGTACCAGTTGCGTGAATCTGGTTGGCATATATGAAGTTATTAATTTGTGTATGGAGAAAGCTGCCAATAATCAAATTGACAAAAGCAACTCAGACTATGATGAATGGTTAGTAGGACTTGGTTTTAAAAATGTTGTCCTAGAAGACAGAGGAGGGAAAAAATGAATAGATTAATCATTAGCTAAAAGATTTAAACAAAGTTATATGTATTTAATTAAGGTCATAGAGATCACCTAAAGTCTAAGGGGGAAGCAGGCCAATGGGGGAGGAAATCAGGCAAGGGATAGCAGAGGAGTTTCAAGAAGTCCCTCCAACAGAACACACTGTCTTTGGTTTGGCTGAAGCTTGTTCCATATCTAACAGGTGCACGCATATCAGTTGTCATGTACTTTGCTCTTTCCTCAAAAGGAAGATCGAAGAACCTGCCACTCAAATCCCTCATGCTGCTGATAACATCATCTGAGATGCCATGGTTTACCACCTGCACCAATATACCAAACAATAAGAAACTTTCAATTAATCACAACATATTCACATATGATTACCAGTATTCTTCTCGTGATGTTATTTCCTAGTAACTTAATTACATTAATCCAAGAGTCAACTATACAAACTTAAGTGTTTATAAATGAAGGGTCCTAATCGTTTCACACCAAATTTTTATCTATGTATATATTTACCTTACAAGGATTCACTGCGATCATTAAGTTTAGGATAATTACATGCCAGGTTATTGGTAGCTCACCTGAAAAAATCCGTAGCGTTCACAAGCATTGGCCATGGATTGAAGGACTTGGGGCCTTCTGGGACCAAGCAATTCAGAAAAATCAATGATGGGTAGCTGAAGGTTTTCTTTGGCAACATTTGAATCTTCTGGATTTGCAACAGGTCGATCAGAAAGTGGAAGTATGTACTTTTTAGGTATAGTGTGAAGGCCATTCTCAACAAGTTGCTTCACTCCTTTCTGATATTGACTTCCTGGTGCATCACTCTCACCCTTCTCATTACTTCCTACCATTATTGCTGGAGACATATGTGAGCTGCTCAATATAAAATGTCCTGCACGAGCAAGTAAACTAAGAATAAGTGCATAACAAGAAAAGAAAAAGTGTACTATATTTAAGTTTATGTAATACTATATACTAGTGAATGCATGTATATGTATATGTATATATATATATATGTTGGGAGATATCAAAATGTGCTTATTGATTAGACTTTGGAGTTATTCAATCCCCATTACCTGGGTAGAGAAAAATATAAGGAAAATGAATGTTGGAGAATAAGGGGTGGAAATTGATGGTGGGAAATGAAAAACCAAAGTTTTGGATGGATGAGAATGTTGTGTTCATTATGATGTGTATAAATAGTGAAGAGAAGAGAGAGTGTGGGGTAGTGAACAGTAGCAAGTTTTGGAGAAACCGGCTTCAGATTTGTGAACACAGGGTGGACTTATTCTAATATTAACAAATTGGTTGACAAAAAGTTGGGTCAGAGAGCGAAGGAACGAGTAGTAGGGTCGCCACAGTTTGCATAAGAAGCTGATCGACTTGCCATGAAAACTAGTATTATTTCAAGTTTTCAACTGTTATATATTAATTGTGCCTTTCGTAGGACCTACCTATATCTCTCAATCATATATGGTACTGTAGTATTTTGATAGCTGACTTTTGTGTTACAAATAAAAAAATCTTTAGGCTTTGACAGACGCTTATCACTTATCTCTCAATATTATTCACCGCTAAACTTCAAACTAAAGAACTATTCTACCACTTATTCTTATATTCAATATACGTAAATTTTAAATACTCCTTCATGGTTGAATAAATGCCATAAGTTGTTTTACATTATTAGGATTATTAGTAAAAAAAAATTAATATTATATTAAAAATCAAATGTTAAACTTGTGGTGAGATAAAAAAATTTAAATATTACACTCATTTTGTTGGAATAGAGAGAGTCATTTTTTTATTTAACGATAGTATTAATTTTATTAGAATTTTATTTCTAACAGCTTTCTTTTTTTTTTTCACTTACATATGCAATTCATAAGTGTGTGTTAAGAAATAGACAAACTTTTTCATTAAGATTATCAATATTAAATATTACTAACTAAATTTTTATATATTACAATTATTATTTTTTACCTATATTTCAATCTAAAAAGAGTAAGTGATAGTGTATTTTACAATATTATATCTTTCTTTTTGAAAAAAAAAAAAAAGAAATGGCTGAAATCGGTTAATTACCTCGGCGTAAAAGAGGTGACTTTTGGATCAGGATTTCCTGCACTTAGAATCTTCGTCAATTGACTGCAGGTTCTACGTTCATAATATGAGGGCCCATTTTTTTCTTAACTTATTTATTAGCTTTTTAATGTGTATGTGAAAACAGCTCAATGGTTCGATTATCTTCTTTAGTTTTTAAAAATATTTTTGAAAATAGTTTTAAGAATTTCTTTTAAAAAAAATTGATTGATAAGTATTATTTAAAAATTATTTTAAAAATGTGAAAATGAAATTTTTTTTAATATTTACAAAATATTATTAATGAAAAATAAAAACATCTTATTTTTAATATATTGTGAGTTTTTAAAAAACAAATATAAAACTGAAAAATATTATCGACATTTTTTTTTAATTTTTAAAAACTGAAAAACTAAAATTATTTTTAAAAAATATTTTAAAAATACTAATTAAATAAATTTTTAATTTTTAAATACTAAAATATCGATTATATCACCAAACAATAATCGCAGAAACTCTTTGCTGCGGAAGATACAATTTCCTTACTTTTATGGATTAAAAACACACCAACCTCTTTTAGATAAGAATTTTTAAAAAATTAAAATTGATTAAATTTGAAATAATTTTAATTTTTTAAATAATTTTATTTTTTAAATATTTTATTTATATAAGATAATTTAAATTTATTGAATTTTAGTTTTCTTATTTTATTATTAAACAATATTTAAGAATTAAAAAACATTAGTCAATAATTTTTCTTAGCCAAGGTTTTTTTGCCGACATTTGTCAAGATTTTTTTAATTAATGTCAACTAATATTTTTTATTAACCTATTGATCCACGAGTTATTTTTATTAACATAAGTTAAAGTTATTTTTTAGTTGATATTAACCAATGATATTCTTTTACATATGTTAAAAAAAAATTCCCTAATTATATATAAGAGTTTTGTGATGAGTGTAAATTTTTTTAGCTACTAGAAGCAATTGCACCGGTCGTATATAGTAACTTATCAATATCAGGTTGATCCCACAAAAACTTGGGATGAAACCTCAAAAATATCGATATTTTCTACTTGTACAAACAAAAATAGAAATTTAACTACTAAACATAAAGTAAATAAAACTTAAATAAATAAAAGAGATAGTTACACGTATAAGATTCAGTTGGGTTTGAATTCACTAAATCATCTCTCAAGTGTTTAAATGAATACAAAACTCTCGTTCACTACTCATGTTTCCATCACCCATAAAAATATCCTTAACATTGATTTCTCAAAGGCAAGGAAATGAACTATTTGAATATTAAACTATGGATCTCTCACACAATCTAGAGTCAGACAACTTGCATTAGGAAAAGGAGCTTAAGATGACTAATGGGTTTTACTCTCTCCCGAGCAATAAAACTCATTGGGAACTCTTCTTATTTTACAAGTCAAAATCCTCTTTCAAGTTCATTCAACAAGTAAAATCTGTGAAAGCTAAAGAAAATAACATGCAAGGTAAAAAAGAGCATCAACATTGAATAATAAACTTAGATTAGAGAGAACAAAAATACACGAGAGTTCAAGTAAAGTTACATCAAATCCCAACCAAATAACAAGCCTAACTAACCATCGGGATGAATGAACGTGAAGGATGCAGAAAGATGGGTCTGGAGCGTGCCCTCAGTTAGAGAGGTGTGTAACAACCCTTTTCTGAAATGAAACTCGATCCTTTATATTTTTCAATTCGAAACACCAACTCCCAATGATCAAAAAGTGGTTGTTGGGCGTCATAAACAACTTAGACACAAAGTTTTATGGCTGCTGGGTGGCAATGCACATGGGTGTTAGACTCTCGGCGTTATACGCTGATAACTCTCGGGTTGATAGGCATTGGGCGCCCACTCTACCGCCGCTAGGCGCTCAGGCTTAAACGCACCACCAAATACTTTGATTCTTCTCATTCTTCAGTCTTTTCTTAAAACCTTACTCAAAATAACTAAAAATAAGAAAATAAATGTAAAATGCGCATAAATTAAATTCTAAACCTAAATTCCTAGCGAAATTTAATGTTAAGCAAAAATAGAGGGAAACAAAACCTTAAATAAGAAAGAATTATAATAATTGATTTGTTTTACTTATGTAAAAATAGGTAATTTAGGTAGTTATCGCTTTGCATGCCATAAATGGCTTAACAAAATTCTATATAGCTCACGCAACCCCAACAACATGGTAGACTATCAAAATGGAACCCCTAACCTAACCTGTCGGGACAAGTTCAAAAAATGGGTCATCCAAATAGATCCATTCTTTATTTTTTGTATACATTTATATAAATTTGAAACAAAAATTAAAATTAAAATAATGTCAGGCATAAATAAGTCGAATGCTATATGGGTCTGGGTTTTTCAAGTCTGACCTAGTTCTATGGGTTCATCATTTAGTCTATTTAGATTCAGTTCTATATGAGCCTAAATTTCTTAACCCACCCTAACCCATATCATTGGGCCATGGACTAGCCATTGGGCTTGACCCTTTTTCACAACTCTACACAGGTAATTTGAATTAACACTTACTATCATGTAAAAATACTTATATGTCCTTCACTTTAACTCTCCGGCGAGAGGTTGTTAGAGAGTTAAAAAAGTTTGCATTTTTTTAACTCTTGACCAAAGGTTGTCGGAGGGTTAAAAAAATTTCAAACTTTTTTAACTCTTTGACGAAATGTTGCTGGAGAGCGTGCTTGGGAATTAGATGGAATTCTGGAAGTTGGAAGTTAAAACGAGGAAAGAAGCAGAGGTAGTTGGGAGGAAGAGAGGATGGGAATGGGAAATGGTTTAGTTGGCATGGAAAGTAGTGATGTTGGCCGTGGGAAAGGCTCTACCACCATAAATGTAGTAAAGTCTTAACGAGCAATGAGAGAAGCTAAAAGGAATGGAGTTGAATTGAATAGAGAAGAAGATTTAAGTTGTGGCAAAAGAAGCTCGTGATGATGATTTTGTTGATGTAGGAGGTGTAGAAACAGTGGTAGGGCATACCCATCATTCAGAATACCATCTAATTCCTAAGAATTCTCTTTGGCAACCTCTTGCCATAGAGTTAGGAAACTTAAGGAGAGAGAATGGAAATTATGTTTAGGGATAAAATGGAAATTTGGTGAAAAATTATAAAAGTAAGTGTAAGTTTAAATTATGAGAGGTTTTAATTCAAATTCCCTTCTACAAACTAGGTTTTTTTAGTGCATCTCCCATAATTGTGTGGAATAAGACACAATATTATGACTAGTGCACTGGTTTTCTATATCTCCCACACAACTCCCATAACATGGTGGGGTCAACCAAGGAGTTTGAATCCAAATTTGGTCATTAGAACACCTCACATATGGAGTAAAACACCATATTGTGGCTAATTTTCTAGAGTTGTACATGTCACACTAGAGTTTCAGCATATTTTCAATAATAGTGTGAAATAGGCCATAATGTTGTAATTATCACACTGAAACTTCAAATACCTTAATGTGTATGTAACTTGTATACAAAATTGTAAATCTAATTAGCACGTCCTTTTGGACGTCAACATGTGATTTTATATATATATATATATATATATATATATATATATTACTTTAATTATTATTCCTTAGTTATTCTCTATTTATAAAAAATGCATAAGTCGAAATATATCCGGAACCAATTAAAAGTAGATGAAATTTGTTGAAAAAATAACTTTGGCCAATGCTAGCTAAAAAACAATCATGCTTGATGTCAACCAAAAATATTTTTTATTGATGTTAAACAAAAAATAATTTTCAGCCAGCTTCAATAATAGAAAAAGTTGAGTTTGAAGATTTTTAAATTCTTAAATTTTTAAGAAATTTAAAATTTTACAATTTTAGTTAATCAAAATGCTTTCACAAATGACTAGATAATTTCAAAATATTTTCTAATTCTTCATCTAAACAATTTTATCACAAAATATTTAAAATTTACAAATAAAATGAATTCTCCTTTTAAAATTTTCTAACACTAAGGATTTGAGTAAGATTTTTATTTTCTTTTATATATATATATATATATATATATATAAAAAGATCCATTTATTGTAAAAATAAGTATAAAATACTTGCTCTTCATTCTCACCGTTCATTCTCGTGAAATCAAATGGTGGTAATAATTAATAACTAATATTAATTATTAGATTTCCAAAAAATAAATAACAAGATTAATAATAAGTCTTTTACAGTTGCTTTTATCATTAAGGAGATCTCTTCTCAAAATACATATATTCCATAAAATTACATCAAAGATATGAATATTCTAAGCTAAGATGGAATCAAGATACTAATATCCTAATTTATTAATTAAACTAGAAATTCATTTATAGAAACGCAAAATTAAGTTAAACATTTTTTTTAATAATTATAACATTAAAGTAATTTTTTGTGTATAATGATTAAATTTTTTTTTGGAAAAGATATAATGATTAAATATATGTGTGGTATTTTAGAACCTCAAAATTAAAATAAGCAATCATACATTGTAACTACTCTTAGTATTTATTTTTTTTTCATAACACGTGAGACAAAATTAAAGTAGCAAATTGTTACGTTATAAACTTTATATAAAAATTAGTCAAGTAACGGTGTTTCACGGTATGATTTTACGATAAAAATATATAATTTAAAAATTAGTTGATAAAAATAAATAATTTATATGAATAAAATCTAATGTTAACTTAAGATTAAAAATTGTAAATATGGACTGTTTTTTCTTTTAAAAAAAATAATATGTGATAGAAAAAATAAATGAGTTTAATATTGACATGACAAGATAGTTTTACACTAACGTTGAATCAATACCCTTAAATTAGATTACTTTTAAACTAGAGTTTAATTAATATGCACAGATACTATAAAAGAGTTTTATACTCACGTTTAATTACAATTCTTCATTTATATAACTTCAAAAGTATTAATTAGTAAAATCAGTAAACTTAGTTGATAGAAAAATATAAATATATATTTTAAAATACAATTTGATAAAAAATAGTTTAATTAGTATGCACTAATAATATAGAAGAGTTTTACACTAACACTCAATCATAATTCTTCTTTTATCAATCCAATAATTAAATTTTATAATTTTATTAATTAAATTAAGTATAATTAAATTTTATTATTAAATAGTATATTTAGAAAAATCTAAATTATATAAAATTTTATAAACATAGTTAAATAAGATAATATCAACCATTTTAACAGTTGGATTTGTTTACACCTTTGAATATGTCGCATTTTATATAAAATTATTAAAAATGTAATTTAATGTGTGATTATAATAGTATAAGATTATTAAAAATGTAACTAGATAATAGTATAAAATTATTGTTGCATATTTTTTTATTTTATCAAATAGTTTTGAGAATCAAATTGAAAACATGTGCCATAGTTGAAAGTTTTCATAACAAATTTATGAAAGGCCCGCGTCATATCATCTGTTTAGTCCGTGTTTTTGAAAAAACGAATATATAGAAATCGGTGTTTTAGTCTAGTTTTTCTCATAGGTTGCTTTTACAAAATTTCTTTCTAGACAACTTTTTGACGTAGTTGTTGTAATAAATGGTATAGTTGATTTGTGCAGAAAGCTTGAAAATATTGTTTGATTTTAAATAGGGGTGAGTTGTCCAATCCAATTAAGGATCCAAATGTGAAGTTTGTATTTTAAATGACTCCCATAAATTTAATTTGTTAAATAGAGCACTTTTTTTAAGGTTTGTATTTTACTTGCAAAGACTACGAATTGGTCTGCAGATCCGACAATTTTTTTTTTAAATTCTTATATATTTTAAATTAACTTATTTTCCTTCTACTATATTAAAAATTATATAATTATTTATAATAATTTTAAAAATACTAAATATTTTGAATACTAAAATTTTAAAATGTTATAATTCACAATAAAAAAATCATAACATTAATATACACTAAAATTTTAAATAACAAATTTAATTCTTTAAATGAGTTAAGGTCGAATTAATTTGTGAATTTCACAAACCTAACTTAAATTTTACTTACAATTTTTTAAAAAAAAAACGTAAAAAATCCCCCACAAACTTGCGAGATTCACGACCTAGACCGACCTACTCACCCCTAACTTGAAAGATGATTTTTGGGAAGTTATTGATTTCTTTCCTTACAACAATATAGGTTGTTTATATTTAATTATATGTTATTTGTAAAATTATTATTATTTTTATAATAAATAAATTCTTAGAGTCTACGAATAGAGTATATCAAGTTCCTATGAATTTATGTAGATTATTGAGTTTGATAATCTTTTATATATATATATATATATATATATATATATATATATATATAGTATTAAGTGAGAAAAATATTTATTATGAAATATGAGAGGAATAAATAATAAACATAAGATTAAAAATAATGACTCAAATTAAAATAACTCACTTAAATATATCATATATCTCATTCATCGTAACTCATTTAAAAATATTATTAAAATGTTATATATATATATATATATATATATATATATATATATATATATATATATATTATATGTGTGTGTTGTGAAAACCAGCCTTGTCAAGACAGTGAGTCAATGAGCAGTTAGTTCAGTTTAACCCGATTTATATATAAAAAATATATATATAAACATAACATCACAATTCTCAAATTCCTACATTTGTAAGCTGTATAAAAAAAAAAAGAAAGTAACAAATGACATCATTTATTTTTAAAAAGAAATAACTGAAGCTCAATTCGACCCAGGTTAACCTAGTCTGAGTCACTGGTTTTTGTTTGAACTGAATGGTTTTAACCAGTTCAAACCGGGTCAACTTCATGTTCAGACTGTTGAAAAAATCAACCTGGTTATGTGATGAGTCACAGTCCATAATTAGATTTTTTAAAAATAAATAGTTAGATCAAGAGTAGTTTCTTAAACTTACTCTTGGAGTAAGTGGATGTCTTCTTATTTATATATATATATATATACACACACATGTGTGTATGAGAGAGAGATGGGGAATCCACTTACTTCAGAAGTAAGTTTAAGAGATTTAGTATTTGTTTGACAATAGTTTATAAAAGTGTTTTTAGTATTTAGTATTTAAAAACTAAAAAACTCGTTCGGGTGGTGTTTTCTGAATATATTTTTTTATAACAGTTCTGGTTTTAAAAACTAAGAACCAAGAGTAGTTTTTCTTTTTAGTTTTCTATTTTTTTTAAACTCAAAATACAATCAGAATATGTTGTCTTTTGCTTTTTATTAATGAAATTTTAATAAATATGAACAAATTTTTCCATTTTTATATCTTCAAAACAGTTTTTAAATAAAATTTACTAAACAAGTTTTTTTTTCTTCCGGAAAGCAGTTTTTGAAAACTATTCTTAAAAACTCTTTTCAAAAACTAAAAAACAAAATCAAACCAATCAAGCCCTTATTCTTGATCTTAATAATTCATTTTCTAAAAATCTAATAATTAAGATTAATTACTTATTACAACCATTAGATTATATATATAGAGAGAAGAAACATATCTAATGAGAAAGACAACTCTATATGAGTGAAAGGAGTTAATATCAACCATTGAAATAAAAATTAATTGTTCTCAATAATTTATTCTCTCTTTCAATATTTATTATCTATGATTCAGTCATTTCACTTTTATACGTGTGTCTATATATATCCGGGGAGTTAGTGTATAATTCATTTAATATGCTGAAATAAATGCTCCAATAAAAAGACCCGCTTTCTATTTTTAGTTCAATTTGTCCATATGAACTAGTCCCATATGCATGCCAAATGGATGATTAAGTCGTTTTAACACTTGTAACAGTAGAGGGAAAAACTGAATTTTTGCGCACTTAATGTATACCAATCATATAGAACTAGCGAGGCAATGTGAAATGAGTTTATTATGTTTGGGGAGATTATGTCAGCGCCTAATAAGTTAACATAAGCTCAGCAATACGAGTAGGAATGACCGAATCAACATATATAGTTGAAATCATTCAACTAATGCATGCACCAAGTTAACCAACCGGCCCCTAGCTTAAATATAAAATTCAATTAAATGTCAAGCATGATTAAAGTCAAATGCTAATCTTGTAAGAACAATTTTAGTCAACCCCCATTTTTTATAAAAATAAATAAAATTCTGCATATACGTACAAAATAATTTATATTTTATATTTTAGAACCATTGACTTGACTATTTTTTCTGGGCAATTACTTTTCTAGCAATAATACATCGGTATATAAATTGTCTATCGACAATCTATTTTTTAATCATGTATCGAATTATATTGTGAATGCTAAAATTGATAAACAAAATTATTAGTTATAAATTATTTATTAATGGTTAATATATATTATAAAATGACTTTAAATTCTTACAAAATAAAGTCTTTATTTTAAAAGAATTAATTAAATGAGACTATTAAATAGCAAGATAGAATAAGTTTATAAATGTTCGCCTATAAAAAAAAAGTTTATAATTTTTTTTAATTCATCTAAAATTTAAGATGATATAACTTCTCATTTTTTCCATAAAATCGGTAAAGAAAAACTAAAAATAATGAATTGTAAAATTTATATATATCTAAAAAATTGAAAAATTCATTTTATTCAGTAATGTAGTATAAAATAAAAAAAAACTAGTTTAGATATATACATGTATTATTAAAATATGTATCAATAAATAACTAAAGGGATTAATTTTGTGGCTATTGATATTTTTTTTAACTAATAAGATTGTAAGTTTTTTACATGTCATTATTTTCATAAATTTTCTTTATTTATGGGAAAACTTACATGAAAATTATTTACATTATTAAATTTGACTAACATTTTATTAAAAGTAAAATATGTTAAGTGGAATATGTCCACTTTTGACATAGATAATATTTTTTTATTTATTTAAATTTATAAAAATAATAACATATACAAAATTTATAATTTTATTGGTTAAAAAAAATAAAAGTGTCAATACCTATAAAATTAACTTAAACTTCCCCCTAAATAAATTGTATAGAATTGTAAGAATGGAATCTTGTAACTATGTTGCAGGTCGTAGGTTGTATAGTGAGTGTGTATTTCTTGTTTGTATTCATATATAAGGAGTTGCAGTTAGTTGCGAATGGGATTTGTTGTCATTAATTTAAATACAATTATTATCTGATTTATAAATTAAATATCTGTTTTGACGTTTTGTAATTGTGAACCCATGCATCTTGAATTCAACAAATTCTAAAGGAATAGTAATAATTTTGGAAAGATGTACTCCTAAAAAGAAAAAGCCTAAGAAAATAGTAAATAGAAAGTTGGTCTAAGTGTATATAGCTTCATCTGTGTCTGCCACGTAAGGTCCATGAAGTGCATGGAAGATGGTTCCACGCAAGTAAACTGTGTTCTGGTTTTGCATGAGATGGACTTTGCAAGTGGTCTTTATCCACGTCAAATATTATATGTGGAGTTTCCTATCGTTGATTATATCTTTCATTATCTAAGCGAGCCATAGGGTTGAGACTTGAGATGCTGACAAACACGAACTCCACACTCAATACATATGATATCATATTAACTCATTTATAAGACAAACACTTATAATTTATAAATGATTGTGTTCCAGTGATTCATTGGGTATAAAATTTACATGTGCCCAGGTATCTTTCCATCGCCTAAATTAGAATTAGGATTTATTAATAATAAAGCTCATACATGCAATGCGTTCCAGTTCCACCTATCTGTTGAGATAAGTAGTACCTATGGAAAAAATTGAAATTTTTAGATTATAAATTATTTTACTTCAAAAATTGGTTTGTAAAATATTTTCCATGTTTGGTAATACAATTTAAATTTACAAAAAAAATTAAAAAATATTTTTTTTTATAATCTAAAGATTTGTAGATTATAATTATTTTTTACAGTTTTTCAGCTATTTTTACACTTTATCATTATGTCAAAACAATTTTTTGTTTCTATCAAAACGAAATTAATTAGTTGAAATTACTTATTATCCATTCACACAAAAAAAAAAAAATTAGCCAGTTTATCCAAACAAAATATAATTTTGATGAGAATCGATTATATATATAATTAATAGTTAAAATAATATAATTTTTTCCGTTATCTCTTCATCAAACACATATAAATGCAAAAATTAAATTATTATTATTATATAATATAATCAATTATTTGTATAATTTATTATTTTATAATTGATTATAATTATTCTAAATTAATTTTTATTTAGGTAAGTTTAATTTGTAGAAAAGTAGTTTCAAATTAAAATAATTAATTTAATTTAGTATAAAAAATAATTTTTAAAATATAAAAAAAGATAAAAATAAAAAAACTATTGAAAAATAATTATAAGCTAAAAAGATTTAGTTTATAAAAAAATTATTGTATAAAAACATTTTCAAAATTTCAACCATATATATATCGCCAAACGTTTTTTGAAACAATGTTTTTATATGAAAAAACAGCGAAAATCTAATAATTTAAGTTGTCCAGAATATATATTTGTGTCGGGATAGCTAGAAAAATAAAATTTTTCAATATTAATTAGATATTATCAATTATTTTTATATCAATTATAATTAAAATTAATTTTTATTTGGGTCAATTTATTGAAATATTGGTTTTAAAATAATTAATTATAATTGAAAAATTGAACTAAATATTGAAAATAAAAAATTATTAAAAAAACCATAAACTAAAAATATTCATATCAGAAAAAATAACTTATTTTTAGAAAAAAAAATTTAAATTATTTCATGAGATGATGTCAGTTTTTTCTATTATTATCCATTAAAAATGTCAAAAAAATCAAATTTGATGTTAAAAAGAAAATAATTTTTTGTCATTAATACCGAGTTCCATAAAAAACTTATTGACAAAATTTCATGAGATGATGTCAGTTTTTTCTATTATTATCCATTAAAAATTTCAAAAAAATCAAATTTGATGTTAAAAAGAAAATAATTTTTTGTCATTAATACCAAGTTCCATAAAAAACTTATTGACAATTTTTTTAAATATGACATATATAAAAGGTTTTTTATTAATTAATATTTTCTTTGAAGTGAGTTGTTTAAAATTCAATCATTGTTATTGACATATTTTTCTAAATAAAATAAAATGTTGGTTCAATTCTAAAATTTAAAAATAACTACCAGATTTTAGTTTTTAAAATATAATTTTTATTTTTCTTACTTTTTTAGTTTTAAAAATATATATTTATCTTAAAATTTTCTATCCTATTAAAGTTAATTAGTTTAAGAGTATATTTGCCTAAAAATGAGAATGACATGCTAAGGTTACAGTGATATTAATAATGATGACAACGACAATATGTCAACAGCGGTAGTGGTAATGATATTGGTGTCGATACTTATGGAGAGGAGGGAGATATTAATCATGTAGATGTTAGTGATGCCAAAAATAATGATAGTGATTATGTTAATGATGATAATAGTAGTGTTGAAGTTATAATAATAAATTAACTTTTTAGTTGCAAGAATATGATAAACACATATATATTAGTGAGTACAAAATTCATATATATTATAAATTAATTTTTTTGACAATATTTGATTTTAGAGATATTAATAATTAAATAATTATGTAAAAAAAAAATGGGGGCATCTATCCCATTTTTAAAGTAGATTGCCTGGAATAGTGATAGATTGATGGTAGTAGTGTAGTGCCAATGGTGGTATAAGTATCAAT
This sequence comes from Psophocarpus tetragonolobus, assembly GCA_037954015.1. Lineage (NCBI taxonomy): Eukaryota > Viridiplantae > Streptophyta > Magnoliopsida > Fabales > Fabaceae > Psophocarpus > Psophocarpus tetragonolobus. The sequence continues at coordinate 39,566,073 of CM075692.1, forward strand.
AGCTTATAATTTGTTATGAATTAGTGTGGAGAACACAAGTTTGTCCACATCTAGTGTTTTCCATAATTTGTTAGTTTTGAATTAGGCACACGCCATGAATTTTTATATATATTTATTTAAACTTTGCCATTAAATTAAGACAAGTATATATTTATAATAAAATTAAAGTAAAAAATATTTATCAAAACTAATTTAACTTTTGAGAGTATATTTAATTTTTAAAAATCATATTAAAATAAATTAAACATATTATACACATTTACTAGAACTTACTTTCCAAAAATCATGATTTTCGGAAATAAATTATTTTTCCTTAACAAACGTCCTTTAAGCAAGGCAAGTCTATATCCTTGTTTAAGGCCAAAGAACTCTTTGCTCAATTTGCTGCCCCTTCCAAGTAGGCAAAAGGGGTGCTTCTGGATTCCACACTTCCAAAGTTTTAATGTCATAATGTGTTCCTTGAAACTTACTATAATTAATTATTGCTAATTACTAATATATTATTTAGCTTTGTCTTTGGTCTTATGTCCCCGATTCTTGCATGGAATTTTTTCTATCTTGGCCCACTCCACCTTAATACTATATCAACAACTACAAGCACTGCTTCATAATATTTTAATTTCTTCCATTGTACCACGATATCAAGTTTTCACTTGTTTTCCGTTTGTCATTTCATTTTCATTGTTTCTTCTGAGCACCAAAAGTCTTTCAGATTTTCTTATTAGCAATTTAATATGACGTGGAGAGTTGCATTTCCGTAAAATAGCGTACAATTAATATTTGAAAGTTCAAACTTGAAACTGCAATTCCTTGTCCATGTAACTCTTTTACAGTTAAATTCTATTTAATAATATATGATGATAGTCTGTAAAAGAAAATGACGAGAGAGAAAGAAAAGTAAAAAAGTTGCAATCAATTTACAAGTTGAGAAGTAATATTTATGTTCAATTTGACTTTAAAGATATTAGACGAAAAACAAATTGGTTGTTTTTATTTTTATTTTTTTAGCAAGTATTTTTATTAAAGATAACTCGTTAACATATCATTTAGAATATGCATGCAGAATTAAGGAAGTCTAACTTTAAATACCTGGATTCTGGACCTAGACTACCTATACCCAGTATAAAAATGGCTTTTTTTTTTTTATTTTGCTTTTTATTTTATTATATTCTCTCTCTTCTTCTTTTTTTCACTATGATCAATACCATTTTTTTTACCATGTAGTTGTGTCCGTAAAATCATATTTGTAAAAATAAGTTTGGATTAGTTGATCGAACTTGTTGGATGGGATACGATCACATAACTTATTGGTTTTCTCAACAAATCAGATATGTAGTTGGTCCGTTTTGAATCGATTAGAATCCGCTAGTTCAAACAAAAATCAATGATCCAGACCAAGTTGACCCATACTAAATTGAGATTGGACTATTTTCTTTTAAAAAAATTGAAATGATGTTATTTCTTTTTTTATTTTCATTTTACTTTTATGCAACTTGTGAATGTAGTAAATAAGAATTTGCAATGTTACATTTTTATATGTAGACCAGGTTAAACTGGACTAATTGGTCTAATCATTAACTCTTTGACTCACTATCTTGATTGAGTTAGTGATCAAAATATTATAAACCTTCATTGCCAAGCACATGAGTTTATGAACTAAAAATATATTTATAAAATGACAATTTCTTTTGACACCCCCATTTTCTATTCACACCCCTCAGAGTTTATAATTTTCTTATAAACCCTAAGATGCCTTAACTTTCTTTTACACTTTTTTATCCTAACATAGACAGAGCCTCACCTCCCAACAACTATGCACACCTCAACCACTCTCTTCAAATAATCACAATCATGTTTCCTTTTGTCTTCTCCATTTGTTTTTTATCTAAGCTTTGTCTACCTCACAAGTTAGTTTTTAAATTCACATAAAGCATTTCAGATCATGTGATTCAAAGGCAAACATAGACTTGGAAATTGCATTCTGGATCAAATGATCCGAAAGACAAATGAAACTTAGTGAGTGTATTCCGGACAAGATGATCCAGAATGTACATAGTATATTCTAGATTAGTTGATTCAGAATATGTTTATGTGTATTCTGGATCATCTTGTCTAAAAGTGTATCAAATTTGTATTCTGAAAGAGGTGGTACAGAAGAATAATTTTTTTTATTTCCGAATTGGTTGATTCAGAACATTGCAAAAATACTATGGACATTGAACAAAAATACTTTAAACCAATTCTAGTCGGTAATAAATGTCAAGAGACCCTAAACCATAAACTGTAAATCATAAACCTTAAATAAAGAAATTCATACTTGAATGAAATTTCATTTTTTCCTTTTTAAGTAACATTTAAATTAACAAATAATACCATAAAAACTTGCAAAAATTATTAGATATATACAATAGGAAATAAGGTGACAATTGATTTTTGACATACAAGAGCAATTGAGCAAGATAATGCACAACAAGATGATATAAAAAGATAAATTCAAAAGTTTAAAAATTAAATAAGGTAAGGGCATATTTAGAATTTACAAAAAATTATAAACCTTGGGGATGCAAATAGAAAATGGAGGGTGTTAAAAGAAACTATCCATAAAATTCAATGACCCAATTTACCAAAATTAAGAAAGGTGAGATTAGTCTAATTTATACCAATAAATATGTTTTTTTAAAAAAAAAAACTATGGCCATAGTTTTACTCCTTTTTTTTCATTATTTTTAACCTTACTTTTAATTAGAGATATTTAAGTTTAAAAGTGAGGATCAGTCATAAAATTTTATAGAACGAATTGTAAGGTTATCAAACTCGAAAATTTACGTAAATTTGTGGGAGTTTGATAAACTTGACTTATAGACTTGTAAGAGTTTACTTTATATAAAAATAATAAAAAATATCTATAAATAACATAATTAAATATTTCGACAACATAAAAAGTCAAAATATTTAATCATAAATTTTACAATACTTAAATAACTAAGTCTAACAATGTATCATTATCAAATAATAAATTTTAAAGGTTAATAATGATAGAACATTATCAATGATGTTGGATATTGTGTAAAAAATGAAGGTTTGATATTCTTAGATGCATTTGTTCTTCAATTTAAGAATGATACACTAAATAAAAATTATTAAAATCTAAATACACACAAAACAAACTGATTTGTTGACTCACGACTCGTAATAAACTCAAGAGTTTATAGAGTTTACTAAAAGATGATTAAAAGAGAATTTACACACACGTTAACTCGCACATGATAAGTATTAAAAATATTAATATAATATAAAAAATAGATATATAATTTTATTCAAAATGATATATTTTATTACATTAAACGGATAATAAATATAATAACTAAAAAAAATATATTAAATTTTGTATTGCATTTATTTTTATTTTTGTATTATTCTTTATAATTCAATTTATTAAAAGTTCAATAAACATTAATATTTATATACAAGATAAAAATAGAAACTATATGTGTTTTGACTATTTTTATTCTCATCCTGAAGATGGAATTAATATATTTCGTTTCTTCAAACCTTACGACCATAACTATAACTAGGCTTTTTTAGAAAACAAGTGGAGTTTTGTAAAATAATTACGTATGCGATGGAGCAGCAAAAGTATCTATTGAGATCATGTATTATTACTTGTTGACTAGGCGTCACCAACTACTGGGCCTATCCTGCATACAAATGAGTGGAAGGCATAAATTCTTTGCATTTATCCCAATATTATCCCAAGCATTTGTAAACATGTGTAAGAAAATAAAATACATTATGAATCACATTATTACAAAATCGTGAATTTTTAGTTAACAATGTACTCTACACAAATACAAATTATGTCATCATAATGTTTTCTTTTTTCACTTTTTTATCATTACAAATTGAAGAAATTTAAATGACAACTTCGGATCCTAACATTCAGTGAGACAATTTATCTTATGCCTAGTGCGGACAAGGGCTTTACCAAGCTGAAATTCAATTAAAATGTGCAGCAAGTTATAATGGGATGCATGGGCCAATAAACGTATGCGGGCACGAAGGGTAGTTTGAGGATTTCAATAAATTGGGGTGCAAAAAGAAAATTAAGGTATAAAAAACGTCCAAAGTCATGTTAGCCCAATCCATGTAAGTTTCGGCCCAAAACCAAAACTAATTGATGCAAATATCCTAGTTGGCGGAGAATTTCTCTCTACATCCCAATAACTTCTCTCTTTACCTCAATAAATGTGGAAAAAATCTAAAATACCTTAACTCCTTCTTCTTTATCTCCTTATACCTCTTCTCTGAGCTCTTTGTCTTGCATCTCCTTCTTCTTTCTCCTTCATTATTTGCCTAAAGTCAGCGCCTCTCTACTCCTTTGTTCATCTTCTCGTTCGCGGTCGCTATCGTTCCTATTCTGTTCATCCCTCATCAGCTTCTCTTCTTCTTGTTTGCAAATTTTTTCACAAGTCTAGACATGGGCATCCAAATTTGTAAAAAATTTGCATGATTTTTTACAAGTCTAGACAGGGGTGTTCAAACTTGTAAAAATATTTACAAAAAACTTGATTCCATAATGTACCTGTGAGAATATAAACGCAAACTTAAACCGGGAAGAACAAAGCAAATGCAGACGAGATGAACATAAATGCACAAAGAAGAAAAGAAAGTCACTGATTAAGTGGAGAAGAAAAACGAAGTCATGCGAGAGAAGCAAATGAGAGAAATGCGAAACGAGAGAGGTGCAAATGAAAGAAGCGTATGATAATAATTAATTTTTTACTATTTTCATTAAGAGGTTTTTTGACATTTTAAAAATTTATGAAAGTATAGAGAGAACTTCCAGAAGTGCTTGAAGAAATTCCCTTGTTGGGGGTAATATGGTTTTATGGTGAAGCTTATTGGCTATTAGTGAATGCTGCAACTACCTATAAAAACATAATTGTATCTTATGTTTTAATTCATGATATAACATGCTGTAAAAAAAATTCAGTATATAACATTGCAATTTTTCTTATTCACTCCTAAACATTTCATTTTTTCCTTATTTCTTGTCTTATAAAGCCTATAAAACGATAACCTTATAAAATCCAAATCCACGCATTATAAAGTTGACTTGTTTGTTACTAATACCACTTATTAGTAGCTACCTTTCGCCCTTATATACTTAATTTATCATTGTTTTCAAGTTTGAAAATCATTTTTACAACACATTATTAAGTTCCCCGTCTATGGAGCAGAGCTGATAAAGCGCCATACTATATTACACTTCCAACTATTGTGTGATATATTTTAGAATGCCTAAACCTATTTTTCATTTTTGGAGTCAATGAAAGCTCATGTTTAAATTCAGCTCAGCAGGAACTACAAAAGCTCAAGAACTCTAGATGAATACTATTATTAGTTTCAGTAGCAGTATTAATTTTTAGTTTTATTTTTACAACTGATAATTGAAAACTGATTTTGATATCTACAGGGAACAGGGCCTTGGATATCTCTTCTGTCAAGAGTCATATTATAATGACATTGGTATTGATATGATCCCATCATTGAAAGAAAAAATGTACAAGCCTGCTCTACCATTTAATATGATATTGCACATAATTATCGGTAAAACAACTCTCATTAAAATGATTAACAGAAACTTCCATAATTCAAAGGGAACAGTTTTCAACCAAAGAATAATGTGTAGGGAAAGTTTTATATTGGGTATATCTCAATGTATAACATTTTTACATAGGATGAGAAGGTCCATTCCATGAATTCCTCTGCATTTACTTTGCAGTAGGCAAAAGGGGGCCTCCAGCAGAAGAGTTACCAGGTTTCCCTTTCAAATTTGATAGAACCAAATACAAGAATCCAGCAGAAAAGAAGCTTATAAACCAGGCATTGTTGTAGATCATAACAAAAGTGTTAGGAACTGAACTTGCAAGTCCAACTTTCTGCAAGAAACCAGGAACCACAGGTAAAACTCCAATAACTAGTGCCAGAATAGCCGACACATTAAACCCCCCTGAATAATTATATGCTCCATAAGGACTCCTTGAGTACAAGTCATTCATATTCAAATTTGTTTTTTGTATGATATAGTAATCGGCCAGAACAATCCCTGCAATAGGACCCATCAAAGCAGAATATCCAACTAGCCAAGTATAAACAAAGCTCTCACTTGACTGAAGAAGCCTCCAAGGTTGAAATGCAATCCCTAGGAGTGCAGTCAAAAGTGCTCCTCTTCTAAAGGTGAACCATTTGGGGCTGAGATTAACAAGAGCATTTGCTGGTGCCACAACATTGGCAGCAATATTGGTGGTGATAATGGCTAGGCTTATACCAAGGATTGAAATTATCCTAGTTGTGAGGCCACCAATTTGACCAAGAAGTTGAATTGGGTCAGAAATAACATGACCAAATATCACTTTTGTGGATGAGGTGACTGCTAGACCAACAAATGTGAAGGCCCCCATAAAGATGGGAAGCCCGATATGGCCAATAATTTGATCCTTCTGGCTCTTAGCATATCTAGTAAAATCAGGGATGTTTATAGCAACAGTAGCCCAAAAGCTTATATTGGCAGTGAGAGAAGGGAAGAAAACAGACCAGAATTCTGAAGTGGAGAGCCTGGAAGACATAGAGAGCATGTGACCAATGCCACCAGCTTTGACACAAGACCAAATAAGAAGACAAGAAGTAAGAACAACCAAAATTGGAGCTGAGTACTTCTCAAGCTTTCTAATGCCATCAATTCCTTTCCACACAAAGGCCAATTGAGCCACCCAAAAGACCAAAAAACAAGCAAATTCAAGTGGGGAAGTGCCAAGCCAAGGTAGGGACTGGGAAAATGAAGTTTCCTTCATTGACTTTGGCAAGAGAAGGAAAATTGCCTCTCCACCAATCCACGACTCAATTCCATACCAACCACAACCAATTAAGGCCCTTAGGAGAGTGGGAATATGAGCACCGTGGACACCAAAAGATGATCTAACAAGAACTGGGAATGATATACCATATTTTGTGCCTGCATGGCCAGTGAGGACCAAAGGAACCAATAGGATCATGTTGGCTGCCACCACAGTAGCTATGCCTTGCCACCAAGCCATGCCAAGGTCAACAAGGCTACCAGCAAGGTAGTAAGAAGGGACACCAACAACTAGTCCAACCCATAAACTAGCTATTTCAAAGCCAGAAAATGTCCTTTGACTTGGTGCTGTTGGCTTGAGGTCTTCATTGGTTAGTGTTGGATCAGACTCAAACTCAAAATCAGGTGGTGCTGTGTAGCTTGAAGAGTTGGAACACTTCATTGGGAGGCGTTTGGTTAAGGAATAGTTGTAAGGGGTGGGAAAGGCTTTTTTCAGTTTTGTTGGAAATGAATGATGGGCAGAAGAGTTAGACAACCTTGGAGTTTTGGAGGGTACCACTGAAGTAAGAAAAGGAGTCGTGGGGTGAGGAGGAACATGGAGTGCTAGACTTAGACATTTTGATACTACCATGTTCTTAGTGAAATTGTGGTTGTGTTTGAACTCAAATGTTGTTGTAGAATATAATGGTTAGATGGAGATGGATGATGAGTGGTGGGCAATGGCTAACCGTGACTTTTTATTTTCTTTTTTATTTTAGTGTCAACTAAATGAATTTGGAGATAGAAGGCAAAGAAAGTTGCCGTGGATCAATGAGCTAAAAATGACATGTGGATATATTATCTCAAATTGCAAAGCCAGTTACTTATTATGGAGATTATAATCTACTATGCTAATACCCAAAACAATATTTTATTGTTCTACACATGTTTTATGAATAAATAAATAATATTTGCTGATTCGAATCATCGATTGCCAGTTTGCTTGATATCTGCCACCGCTCAAAATTAAAGTTATGGAATATGGTAATAATAATTTCATGATTCAACTCATACCATTTTCAGTATGAAATAAATTATATGGAAACAGAAATATTTATCTTATATGCTATCAAGTTCAACACAATTTTTTGTGTTACGCAAAAATATTTATAAATATAAGATTAATGGTTTAAGTTATGGAAGTGAAAAGTCATTTCATATTTATTAATTTTTAAAAAATCACAGGTCCATAAGACATTGAAAGTCTTAAAATTATTGTGATTTAAAAAGTATCTACTAAAATTTTTTACAATAAAGTGAAACTGTTTGAGTCTTTGTTTTTTATTTACATACAATCTATATTATTCATTATTAAATTTTACATAGTTTTTTATTCATTCCTTACATCATATGTTTGTTTCTAGTAGACAATATAAGTTCGTTGGTTTGATCTCACAGATTTTTTAGATAAAATGGTTCGAACTGATTTGATCCAGATTTTGTTTGAGATATATATTTCTAAGTCAGCATTACCTTATATTAAACCATCACACTAAAAACATGTCTAAATGGGTCTTTTAAAAAAAATCAAAAATTAAATTTTTTATAAAAAATAAAACTTATTTTATAATACAAGTCCAAATCATTCAAAACAATACATTAAATCAATAAAAAGAAACATAATAAATAAGTCTAAAATAACATAAAAATATTTTTATATGTATATTTTAATTTAGTATATTTTAGAATAACATAATTTTTATTTGTTAAAGTATATTATTAAATAAATATCAAACATACTTTATGTGTACATTTTTTATTTAATATATTTTTAGCAATATATTATATATATTATTAATATGTATTTTTAAAATTTATGTATTTACATTTGTATTCAGGCCAACCTGACCCAAGTTCATATACATAGTCAAGACAGATAAACCAAACAAAAAAAACTTACTTCTATTTAAGTCTCTTTTTTTAGAGTTTAACCTGACCCATTTTGTAGTCCATGAGATTGACCCATTTTGACAGCTCTATTATGTTATCAAAAGTTTCTTTTTTTAAATAATTTAACTCTTTCAAAATTTAAAAAAAAAAACATTTCTAAAGATAAAATATAAAATCATAATGATTATTAAAAGGTTAATAATTTAATTTTAAAATATTAATGATTTATTAATAACTATAGCTATTTTTTTTACCTTTTAAATAGACTTTATCTTTCACATGGAATTAAAGCATTTTGTGTCTTTTTTAACAAATAAAAGCAAACGCGTGTATAATTGAAACTTGCATTATTGCTTGGATCTATTTTTTAGAACAATAATTGTTTGCGGATATAATTGAATCATCGTTAATTTTTTAATATATAATGATAAATTATAAATCTATTTTTAATTAACAGCTATACTATTACTGCCTATAGAAACCAAATCGGGTGTTAATTGAACCCTCCATTATATATTTGAGTTAGACAATTTCTTCTTACAACTACTAAAATTTCTTCCAGCACCTCCAGCTAAGCTTTCGGAAAGTTCAATCCGGAATAAAAGATACATCTCTCATCAGTGCCGGAAGAAATTTCAGAAATGCAGAGAGAAATCTTCTTCAGGTTGATATGTTTTGCTTAAATGAGCCTTTGTTCGGGCCTGGTCTGTTTGGGCTTCTCAACTGGCTAACTTTGAAAATTTAAATTCTCGTCTATCCCTTTCTTAAAAAACAATTTTTTTTTTTAAAAAACAATTCATTATCAACATTTTACTCCTAGTCTTACTTCCTATTTTTATCAGGATGTCATGTTTTCAAATATTTTTACTCTCTATAGAGTAAAAAAAATTAAAATTTACTTTAGTAAAGTTTATTAGTGAAACAAATAAGTACAACTAAAATTGCATAATTATAATTTTCTTTATTAGTGAAACAAATAATTTTTTTTACAGACCCGTGACAATGAAGGAGGCTTAAACAAATCCGTCCATGAAATAATTAAAATTCAGCCATGGACATGCTAAAATTGCATAATTATTAGCAAAGACTTTTTCGGACTTTACATATCATAGTGGCAGTGAAGTAAGCTTAAACAAATTCAGCATGAAACAATTAAAATTCAGCCATAGACATACTAAAATTGTATGACTCTCTATAAAAAGACTATTTTGGAAAGTAAAAAAATTCGATATCTCATAAGGATATGCGTCTTTTTATCTTAATTAAGTGTACTTCCAAATTTTACTAGGTGTTATTTGAAATTTTTCTAATTTTTAACAAAAAAAAAACCATGTTATTCTCATTCTTATTTTATCCTCTTTCCATTCCCCATCTTTGTTTTTTCACAAAGTATCTCTGACAAAAATAATCTTTTGTTGTTTCAATTTTCTTTACAAGAAAATTAACATAAAAAACATCTTTTTATTGTTTTAAATATTTAAAGAAATATTTAACACAACCTATACATAGTTTATTCCATTTTTTTTAACAAAATGAAAAATAGTTTGTTTATATTTGTATATAATGAAAACTAGTTTTTATTAGATCCTCAAGAAGAAAAAAATAAAAAAACAGATAAGTGGAGAGAATGGGAAGAGGAGAAGAGACGTAATAAAGGTAAGGAAAGAGACTGGAGATAGTGTTTGACATTTCTAATTGATTCACTGTATAGTAAATTAATAAAGATATTTCTAATTGATTCACTGTATAATAAATTACCAAATATAGGTTGATTTATTATATAGTGAATCAATTGTTTCCAGAGATATATTCTCTGTAATGCTCTACATATATGATGTATTTCCTATAATACAATAAAAGAGATATCTAAGAATGTCATTTTACAATATGGTATCAGAGCCAGGTTCCTTAACCTTGATCCACCATTTTCTTAACCTCTTTTTTAAAAACACCCTGTGAACCCATAAGATGTCTGATAAAAATTCTGCACCCAAATCAGGGTCTACATTGACTCCTGTCATTATTCAATCTGAAAGTGCGTTCAATGCCGGAATCGTTCTAAGTGAAACAAATTACGACATATGGTCACAGATAATGGAAATGCATATCGCAAAGAGGGAAAAACTCTCATATATTCGTGGCAAGGAGAAACAACCTACAGAGCAAGATTCTGGTTATGAAAAATGGTATGCAGAAAATCAAAAGGTGAAGAGGTGGTTGTTGATGTCCATGAGTCCAGAAATTATGAAGCGTTACTTACGCTTAGCCATAGCCCATGAAATTTGGAGTGCATTATCTAAGGCATTCTATGATGGAAGTGATGAGTTACAAGTATTTACTTTGAATCAAAAGGCTTTTACTGCAAAACAAAATGGTAGGCCTCTCTCGGAGTATTATGGAGAATTGATGGAAATTTTTCAGGAATTGGATCATCGTGATAAGGTGGTCATGAAAGATCCTGAAGATGTCACAGCTTACAAGAAATCAATTGGACGACTAAGGGTGCATATATTCCTTGCGGGATTAGATGATGAGTTTGAACAAATTCGTGGAGAGATTTTACGCAAAGAACCTGTCCCATAGTTGGAGAATTCTTATGCATTGATTCGTCGAGAGGCAATACGTCTAGCGACGTTGAAAGGTGAATCAGAAAGTTCTGACAGCACAGCCATGATAGCTCGAAACAGAAACTGGCAGGGTCAAACAAAAGGAAACCATCTTAAAGCGAACTCAAATATAGATAAGTCTAAGTTTAAATGCACTCACTGCAATCAGCAGGGCCACACTAAGAGTCTTTGTTTTGAACTTAATGGATATCCAGAGTGGTGGGATCACAGTCGGGATCAATGAAGAAAGCATCCAGTTGCAGCAGCTGTTGAGGCAAAAAACGCAGATAAAGCCTCCAAAGAGTCCACTGCTTTGATGGCAATTAGAGGTAATGGTGGTGAGTTTTCTGTACCTATTACTAATAGCACATGGATAATTGATTCAGGTGCTACTGATCATATGACTTTTGATTCTAGACAAATTTCATCCATGAAACCAACCTCAAAAGAATTGATTTCCACTGCCAATGGTGACACAACCTCTGTTAATGGAAAAGGATCCTTAATTCTTACTAATAATTTTACTTTGGATTCTGTTTTAGTTGTTCTATCTCTAGAATATAAACTTTTGTCTGTATCACAAATTACAACATCCCTAAATTGTATTGTTATTTTTTGGCCTAATTTTTGTGTGTTTAAGGATATTCAGACCAGACAGACGATTGGTTATGGTGTTAAACAAGGAAGATTATACTATTTGGACTTGGTGTCGAAAGATTATGGGAAGTTAGAAAGCGCTTTGACCGTGAAGAGTTCTACCAAACAGAAAGAAGAAACTGAAATTTGGCTATGGCATCGTCGCCTGAGACATGCTTCATTTAGTTACTTGAAAAAATTGTTTCCTTTATTATTTGCAAAGATTGACATCTCTGTTTTTCGTTGTGATGTATGTGAACAAGCAAAAAGTCATCGTGTTCCTTTTCCAATCAGTTTGAATAAAAGTATTGTTCCTTTTATGCTTATACACTCGGATGTTTGGGGTTCTTCTAAGATTTCTACTTTAAGAGAATCACGTTGGTTTGTTACTTTCATAGATGACTGCACTAGAATGACTTGGTTATGGTTAATGAAGTCCAAAGGAGAAGTGAACTTGATATTTCAAAAGTTTCACAAAATGATTGAAACCCAATACAACGCAAAGTTTTAGGTTCTTCGTAGTGATAATGGTGGTGAATACCAAAGCTTAGACCTCAAGAGGTACGTGGAAGTACATGAGATTATTCATCAAACTACGTGTCCTAATACACCGCAACAAAACAGTGTTGCCGAGCGAAAAAATCGACACTTACTAGAGGTGGTACGTTCTTTATTATTAGAGGCTCATATGTCTTTCTCTTATTGGGGAGAGGCTCTTACAATGGCAACATATGTCATAAATCGTATCCCTTCTAGCTCTAATGAGTTTCAAACGTCACTACTGACTCTCCTGAACAAAGTGGTTGCCTTTGGTAGTACAGATTTGACTCCTCGTGTTTTTGGTTGTGTAGCATTCGTGCATATTCAAAAGAACCCAAACAAATTGGCACCTCGGGCTTTACGATGTGTGTTTCTTGGATATGCTATACATCAAAAAGGGTATTGGTGTTACCATCCTCCAACTAAAAGGATGTTTATAAGCATGGATGTTGTTTTTCATGAACAAATAATGTATTTATCTTCAGAATCTGCACTTCAGGGGGAAAACCATAAAGAACTGCAGACTCTAGACTATAATTGCCAAGAATATGTATATCTTGAGAAAGATCATTTAGAGGTAAATTGCAGCAATGATAATTCTTGTGCTGATAACTTACAATCAAGTTGTACGGATGAGATGGAAAATGAAATAAATGGGACTTCACATTATGAGGTGGTGCAGAACTTGGTATGACTCCTCTTGATGACACACCAAACCAATCATCTACTGTCATGGATGCTCTTAATCTTGTGCCAACAAAAAAACAACTACCAGAACGACACACTAGAGGTATTCCTAAACTCACTTATGAGCCCACTCTTTCTAGTAAGGTTAAATACCCCATGAATAATTTTGTTTCCTACCACCATTTGTCTGAATCAAATAAGTCATTTGTAAATCAATTATCTACTGTTGCTATTCCTAACAATGTACAGGAAGCCTTGGCTGATCCACGATGGAAAAATGCGATGAATGAGGAAATGAAAGCCTTGTAACAAAATGAAACATGGGAACTTGTTGACTGTCCACTAGGAAAAAAACCAGTTGGATGTCGATGGATTTATGCTATAAAGTACAAAGCAGATGGCACAATTGAAAGGCTAAAAGCAAGGTTAGTAGCAAAGGGCTACACTCAAACTTATGGGGTAGACTATACAGAGACATTTGCTCTTGTGGCTAAACTCAACACAGTTCGAGTGTTGTTATCTCTAGCAGTAAACTTAGATTGACCATTACAACAACTTGACGTAAAGAACGCCTTCCTCCATGGAGAATTATCTGAAGAAGTTTATATGGAACTGCCACCAGGATGTATGGTTCCAAAGAAGCATAGTCAAAAGGTGTGTAAATTAAAGAAATCATTGTATGGCTTGAAGCAATCTCCAAGGGCATGTTTTGGAAGATTTTCAGAGGCAATGACTGCTTTTGGCTATTATCAGAGCAATTCCGATCATACTTTGTTTCTAAAGAAACAACACGGTAAGATTACTGCTCTTATCATATATGTAGATGATATGATTGTTACTGGAAATGACCCTGAAGAACAGAAAGCTCTACAAAAGCTATTTATTTGAAAAATTTGAAATGAAAGATCTTGGTCCTTTGAAATATTTTCTGGGGATAGAAGTTTCCAGATAAAAAACAGGACTATTTCTCTCCCAAAGAAAATATATCCTAGATCTTTTGCGTGAAACAGGCATGGAAGAGTGTCGTCCTGCTACTACTCCTATTGAAGAAGGATTGAAATTGTGTCTTGAGCCAAATCAAATATCGGTTGACAAAGGAAGATATCAAAGGCTTGTAGAAAGATTAATGTACTTGGCCCATACCAGACCAGATCTTACTTATGCATTAAGTGTTGTTAGTCAGTACATGCATAGCCCAGGAAAAAAACATATGAATGCTATCATGCACATCTTAAGGTATTTGAAATCTGCACCTGGAAGGGGTATTTTTTTCACTAAACACACTGATTATCAAGAAATAAATGTATATACAAATGCAGATTGGGTTGGAGCCATAGATGACAGGAGGTCTACTTCAGGTTATTTCACTTTTGTAGGAGGAAACCTTGTAACTTGGAGGAGAAAAAAACAAAACTTGGTGGCCCGCTCAAGTGCAGAAGCTGAATTTAGAGGTATAACACTTGGTCTATGTGAAGTATTATGGTTAAAGTTATTGTTGGAAGATTTGGGATACCCTCCTAGGCAACCAATCCAACTGTATTGTGACAACAAAGCTGCATGTGATATTGCCCATAATCCAGTACAACATGATCGCACAAAGCATGTTGAAGTAGACAGAGTTTTTATCAAGGAAAAGTTGGATAAGAAGATTTTAGAGTTGCCTAAGATCAGAACAGAAGATCAATTGGCTGATATTCTCACTAAAGCAGTTCTAAAACCAGTGTTCTCCAAATTTCTAAGCAAGTTGGGTCTGACTGACATTTATGCACCAACTTGAGGAGGAATGTTGAGATTTATAATTGATTCACTGTATAGTAAATTACCAAAGAGATTTTTAATTGATTCACTGTATAGTATACCAAATATAGGTTGATTTATTATATAGTGAATCAATTGTTTCCAGAGATATATTCTCTCTACTGCTCTACATATATGATTTATTTCCTGTAATCATGAAAAAATATATCTTAGAATGCCATTTCACAATAGATAGAAGAAGAGAGTAGGAATGAAAAGAAAGAAATGTTCAAAGAGAGATTAAGAAGATACTCTTTCCTATAGCAATATGGGCTTGTTATAAACTTGTTTTAATATAAATAAGTAGAGGTCTTACTTTATTTCTTCTCTTTTGTCAAGATTCAAGAATAGTGACATTGAATTGCATCTTGTAACTAATCTTAACAAGATTACATCTATTCTACTATTCATGTTCTTTTCCAAAGATCACTCACTTGCTTGTCTTTTTCTTTTCGGTTAGGGATTAATTAACTCTTTGTAGCCTTAAAAGTAATTATATAAAATTATCATATTATCTAATATTTTCAAAACTACGTCAATAACAAGCATAGTTTAAAGTTCAATAAAATATTATTTTTTATACTTTTATGATAATATAATATTAAACAAAAAATAAATCATATATTAAGCACACAAATCTAATACATTTTAAGTATTTTTTTAGAAGGTTTTACAAATTACAAAAAGGTAAAGTTTCATATTACTTCAAATAGTTCTTTGATAAAGTATTTATATTTTAAGTTGTAATTAAAATTTAGTAAAAAATGCTGCAAGAGGATTCTCGCGTATATACCTAAAATTTATGGATTTATTGTAATGCAAATTTGTTTATTTGTACATGATTAGTAAGCCTTAAGAATCCTTTAAAAAATTGAATTTATTTTTTTCTTATTTATATGGACCTCTTTTTTTAATATTGAGAGTTCAACAAAACCAAATGCATTAATATTTTTGTTTTGGTAAAAGAAAAGTTTTTTTTTTACAATTTTAATATAAAAATTTTGAAAAATCACAAAATCCATTGAATTGACTGGTTTTCTTGGTTCCAAACCAATTTACAAACACCTAATTTTTAAGAAATTAATAATAGATAAAACATTTGACCGCTGACTGATCTGGCCCATTTTTAACAAACATGATTTAACAACTAATATTTACTTATTAAAAAAAAAAGAAACAAAGAGAATCAGAGGCAAAAGAAATGAGCAGAGTAAAAAAGTAAAAGTTAATGAAACTTTGTATATTGTTCACATTAAAATGTCTTGAAAATGTTCAAGTTAAGTATTTTTTTTTTCTTTTCTTCTTACATTTTGATGTATATTTAAATTGAAGTAAAGAGAATTCAAAAGTCTTTTTACGTCAGAAGTAATAAAATTTTCCCTTTTTATTTGATACATTAAAGATCATTATTGTTCACAAAAATGTTGTTAAAATTTTAGTTCCTAGTCTTTGTAGAATGAATATGAAGAAGCAGAAGCAAAAGCATTAAAAATGAGGGGCGTAAATAATAACAGATAAGGAGTCATAGCTGCTCATAAGTAAGGTTGTCTGATGTTAACGACTAGCTACCATCCAAATTCCATCCCCACTATTTGTTTGGTTTATACAAGACAGCTAAAATTTGTTTTAAGCGCAACTGTTATTGCATATAGAATGAATAATTGTTACCTACTCAGTTAGATTGTGGAGAAAAAGTGTAGGATGGGAGAGTATCTTCTCCTTCATTTTCACTGCCACCAAACACAACACGAAAACGAAATCCAAACCAACTATTACTTACTTCCCTACAACGTACACTCTAGATGCAACATTATTTTCATGTTTAACCACAACCTTAAGTTATATATTTACTTGTTATGAATGTGTATCCAACCAAAGAGGATATGAACACTGGAAGAAAAAAAAAATAATAATAGAAGGCCGAGGTTAAGTATGTTACCCCTATTAGTGGGTGATGATTTGACTATTTCGACCTCCAAATTTCAACATCCCACCTGGGTTGCTTCGAATCACACTCTGTTTATGTCGCATCGATCATGGAGCACAGCACAAGCCGGTTGCTATGGATCATCGACATGGACCAGAACAAGTCCTTGTCTATCTATGCATGGACCCATTCACAAAACAAAGGATGAGTCATTGTACATATAACTGTAAAGAAGCATTTTACAACATCCAAGCTTTTAAGTTGTAATTATGGACATCATACTATACCTACATTTTTATGGTATGATCTTTGTTCTAAATTGTCGTATCTATTCCAGAGCTTCTAAAACAATGTGTGACAAAAATTAGATGTTTACATTACATTTTCCATATTGGGTTCATTCAATTTACTAGACTCAAAGAGGCTCCTAGGCTCATCTCATACGTAGATTAAAAAAATGAGTCTTTAGAATTTTTCATATAGACTAAAATAAAAAACTCATGTCATAGCAGATTTGGTGATGTGTAATAAATGAATACAAAACGTGACAGAGTATTTCATATACATTGATTGCATTCCTACATGGAAGTTCGAAGGTACTTAGAACATGGTTTACTAAAGTACTAGTTAGAATAAACAGTAGAAGGAAAGGAAAATCATAATTCCAATGAAATGGGTTAAATGAAGCGATGACAGCTAAATATAATAAAGACTAGTCTTGGGATATCTACAAACTACAATGTCAAGAAAATGAATACTATAGTTGGCATAACATAAGTAGGAAATTCCCCATTTTATGCTATTTTTTGTGAGACATTGTGATAAAATAAAACACCTAAATGTCTGTCGATAGTTTCGACATCTTACACTATTTTTTTTTTCTTTTTTCTCAGTGTGCAATGATCATTTCCTTTCTCGTCAATTTTATGGTACACGTTAATTACATGGTCATTTTCTGAGTACACATATTGCAGATGAATGTTCCGGAAAAGGAGATCAAACACGTTAATTTGAACTTAATTTTTATGATGGTTGAGTAAAAGAACCACGGGCATGGGGGAATTGAAAAGACTAAGAAATAGCGACTTCAGATTTAAAATCCTAAAGTCATAGGTGTACTTTATATAGGAAATTAGTATATCAATCATAACTACTAAATTCAAACAGATTACACTTTTATTAAAGAAATAAACTTAATTTTACTTCCCATATTTTATTAAATTTGTAAAATTTCTTCCTTATTTTAAAATGAGGAGGGATCTAGTTATTTCAAGAATAAGTTTAAGAGACTCAGTGCTTGTTAGTATTTAAAAAACTAAAAAACTCGTTTGAGTAGTATTTTCTGAAAATAGTTCTAATTTTTTAGTTTTTAAAAACTAAAAAACAGGAACAGGTAAAAGTAATTTTGCTTTTCAGTTTTCAATTTTTGTTTTTGAAAACTCAAAATACAATAAGAATATGTTGTCTTATACTTTTCATTAATGAAATATTAATAAATATGAACAAGTTTTTCTATTTTTACATCTTCAAAATAGTTTTCAAATAAAACTTGCCAAAAAATTTTTTTTCTTTTCTTCTTGAAAACAGTTTTTGAAAACTATTCTTGAAAACTGTTTTAAAAAACTAAAAAAAAAAACCAAACCAATCAAGCCCTTAATGCTTGTTTGACAACAGTTTTATAAAACTGTTTTCAGTATTTTAGTTTTTAAAAACTAAAAAACTTGTTTGGGTAGTGTTTTCTGAAAACAGTTCTAGTTTTTTAGTTTTTAAAAACTAAAAAACTGGAACAAATTGAAAGTAGTTTTGTTTTTCAGTTTTCAGTTTTTGTTTTGAAAACTCAAAATACAATCAGAATATGTTATTTTTTTGCTTTTCATTAATGAAATTCTAATAAACATTAACAATTTTTTCCATTTTTATATCTTCAAAACAGTTTTCAACTATCACTTGCCAAACAAGTTTTTTTTTTTCTTCCCGAAAACAGTTTTTGAAAACTAAAAAACAAAACCAAATCAATCAAGTCTTTACTCCTCATCTTAACCGTTTATTTTCTTAAAATCCAATGGTTAAAATTAGTTACTCATTACAATCATTAAATTTCAAGAAAATAAATGATTAAATGAAGAGTAAGTCTCTTAAACTTACTCTTAGAGTAAGTGGATCCCACTTCTTTTAGAATATTACTACTTTATTTTTATATTTCGTTTTATTCAACTTATTTATCTTAAAATTAATCTTTAAATGTGTTTGGAAGATACTCTAGTAGTTTATAAAGTTTTTTAACTAGCTTATAAGTTAGTTTGACAAAAATAAGTGTTTAGTACACAGACTTATTTTAGTAGCTTATAATTTATTTTAATAAGTTAGTTCAAGTAGTTTATAAATAAGTTAACTTATAAATTAGTAATTTTTTTCATTTTTTTTCTTATCCTCATTAATTTACTTGAATTTTTTTAATCAAATAATTAGTTGTATTCTTTTATGTCACTTTACATTTATCATCTAATTTTACAAAGATTTCATCTAACTTATAAGTTTTTACTTTTATACTAGCTTATAAGCTAATTTTATCAAATATGGTATTAAGAAGAAACTAAATCAAACATTCTTTATATAAAAGTACTTAAATTATTAAGGAGTTTATTTTGCAATGTAAATATTATTTAAATTAATTTTGCAGATAAATTTTTATTTATAAATATATTTTTATTACACAATCTAAGAAAATTTCATAAAAAGTTTTCACCTTAAAAGGAACTTTTTGAAATTTAAAAAAATGAAATTTCACAAACAATTTTTACTTGTTTTAAAGATCTATTTTTTACTTTAACTTAATAAATTTTAAGTTAAAAATAAGTTAGACCAAATAAAGCCTAAAAATCAATAAACTTATGTTTCATCTGTTATATTTGAAGTATTAATTGTTAAAAAATTAATGTTGAGGACAACATATCATAAGTGAACATTATTAACTATATTATATGTTATAATTAATTGTTAAAAAATTAAAAATATTAATGATTCAAGATTAGAAAGATTAACCGTTAAGAATTAACGTTCACTGTGTCATAATTACTATTGTCCATAACAACATTAACCAGTAATCATATATATTAATTTTTAATGTCAACTCTTTTAATTTAAAAGATGAAACAAAAATTGTTAATTTTTAAAAATAAAGAAAAAAAATCTCAATTTTAACCTACGAGAACAATTTGTGAATTTGGTAAAATAGAAAAGGAAAAAATGCAATAAACAAAAAAAAAAAAAAACTTTTTTTACACCATTCCAATATTATGTGCGCTCCTTCAACACCAACCGTTTCTCTTTGTATCTCTTCTTCCTTATCATAACATGCTTACCTATCATACCTATAATTTTCTCTCTCGTGGTGTCTAATAACATGTTTGAATGTCTAACAATCATTTTCTTTATAAAATATACATGTGATAAAGTGATTACTTCGAAACCACAACAAATCTAGATTTAATACAAGACCATGTCCTACATCCTACATATATATACAGTACAGACAAGAACATAGGTCCCAACACAACTAATATGTGACATGTGTCATAACTACTTTTTCCATCTATATATGGTTAACTAACAACTCTATATATACACACACTTAAGTCTTAGACAAATATAGACAAGTAAAAATACAATTTTAAAATGCCTTTTTTCTATCATTTTATCTCTCTCTTTTTAAAATACATTTTTCACTTTTAAATTATACAAATTCCTTATCACTAATGTGTGAATGTATGTTTAAATTTCATTCTAATTTATTGTGCACGTCGTTCAAGATAAATTTAAGGGTATAAATTAATATTTTTTTGCAAAACCCATGTTACAAAAAACAAGGGTCACGTTACTTTTGAAAACGTAAATTCAAACAAACACTAAATCAGTTGAGAAAGACTGTTTTAGTTTTAATTAATAGTCTTAAAAATAAAGTAACATTAAAACTCTGTAAAAAAAGAGTTTTTCATTCTTACTTATTTTACCCACCCTCCATTCATACTAGTTCCATAGATTTAATGTCGAACAGATGTGATTAAAATTAAAATATAAATAAGTTTAATTTATCAACAGAAATTAATCTTTAATTGTGTTCATGCATGAAAATATGTAGTTAAAGTTAAATAATAACAACTAAATTCGTATTGATTGAGGAACATTGTGTTATTAAAAACTTAAAATATATTAATTAACATACCTAGTGAGTGTTAAATTTGGATGACACGCGTTTTCAGAATTGATAACCTTGAGTAGCGATCAATTCATATCTGCTCTACCTAATTGCCTTGGCTCATGGACTTAATTATGCAGTAGAGAAAAGGACACTACCTAATTATAAAACAGTCAATTATTTACATTTGTGACCCTTTCCATTTTCGTAATTTCCATGACGAAAAATGAAAATAAAATGGAGATGGGATAAAGAAAAAGACAGAAATTAGAAAAATACAAAAGAATAAGAATAGAAGGGAGTAGAATAGATGGGAATAAAAAGAGAAAGAGAGAGAACCAAAATCATTGAGGTCTCAAAATTTGGTAAGGATAAATGGCAAGTTGATTTGTCCCCCAGAACATTACATGCAAATATATATATATACAAATATTGGTTGGTAAATACTAAATAGTATGTATGAAACGAGGTATAAATAGACGGTGTGGTTAAGTTGGTGTAAACGGCCCATGTGGATGGGGGGCCATAGTAGAAAACTATGAAACGGAGTCCACAAAGTTATGCTTTTAAATTTGTTAATGACATCTACAGTGGAAAATATTAAATATTAAACAAATATGCATTATTGGTTCTTCACAAGGGATAATTTGTTGTTTTGGGACCCAAACCCCAAAAGAAGGAACTTTCCTATATACCCTTTTCCTTTCTTTTGCTTTCCCACTTGATGGACAGTGGACAAATGACACCCTCCACCAAGGCCTAACATTTCTTTTTCTCTTTACTCAAAAAAATAAATTATACTAACCAGATTCCCCCAAAGAGGGGTTAATTGTTTGAATGGTAAACGGGGTTGAAGTTGAATATATGGATCGAGTGAGTATGTACCACTGCACCAATTTTGAGAGGGTAAAAAGAAAATGAATGATTATGAGGCAAAAGGTGCCCTATGAGGAATGCCTTTTCTTCTCCTTGCGTTTGAAGCAGGTGGAGAAGGCGTGGCCGGGTACATGTCTTGTTGTGAGCCTTCACGCAATTCTTCTTCTTGTTCATGTCTTGAAGAAACTGAAACTGTTCTCCTTGACATACCCTCCATTGTTGATCCCTCCTTTTTAGCATCCAACCCAAAACTTTCTTCCCCTTTTCTCTTTATTCCCACCAGCTGCCAACACATCAATTAATAATTAATAATACCACGTCCAATCATACATTAATTAATACATTATGCCATCTTCATTATTCAATAATTTTCATTATAAATGCAACAGTACTAATACTAAGATGATTATTATCAAATGAAAAATGTGGATGGGGAAGACTAGATAGATAGATAGATACACATGATGATTAGTGGCGGTGCGAATATAATTATGATGTTGATGGGCTTTCAAATGTAGGTGACGATGTACGGGTGGTGGGTGTTATACCCATATGAATCGAATTGTGAATTTTGATAATGATAATGATATGAACAATGGTTATGACTATGAGAGGGAAATTAAATTAAAATAATGATAATAATCAGGATAATGTCTCACCTTACACCCCAAAGAACAGAAGCGAAATGGGTCCAAGAGGCTTCTTCCACAAATCTCACAAATGTGAGCTACTCCTTTTGCCGACTTAGGCTGAGGCCTCTCATTCAGAAACAAAACTCTGGCACTGTTGATCACATAGGTCTGAACTCCACTAATGTCCAACACTTTCTGAATTTCTGCCACCCTCACCACATCGTGATAAGAAGACCGCCTTATCTAAATCAACAACGTCAACATTAACATTCAAAACAAATTAACTTAGGATAGATTAATTGTGTAACACATCATTGTTGTTATGAATCAATCCAACCCCCATTTGACTTTGGCTAAAACGTGAAATTGATCAAATAAATATATTGAGTGGAAGCTGTACCTGAATGACTTGGTGATCCTTGTGTCTTGTGGAACGGCAATAAAAGCAAAAGGCATCCCCATTGCAATCGAGACAAAACATGTTACATTCACTCCTCGCAGCATCTCCGTGAATCCGACACACATTGAAAAAGGATGTCTTTAGGAGTGGCTCAAGCCATGGAGGCACCAACATTGTGTCTTGCTTCAAAACAAAAATTGGAGAAATGGGATGCATTCAAATTCTAAATCGCATAGAGGTAGCATAAGCATATATTATTATATGAGAAATATATAAGAAATTAACATGTATAGTATATATACATACCATGGTGGAAAATGGAAATTGATGAATGATAATGTTATGAGTGTCAAAGGCAGAAGAGTGAGGAAGGCGTTGGGATTCACTTGAGAGAGAGAGAGAGAGAGAGAGAGAGAGAGAGAGAGAGAGAGAGAGAGAGAGAGAGAGAGTAAACGGGGTTGAACTAAGAATTGAACAAGGCAGAAGAAGCTAAGACTGTGGGGACAAAGGGTGATTAAAGAATTGGGGGTGGGAACGGAGGGTGGAGATTAAAAGAGGTGGCTGAGGAGAGATGAGAAGCGTTGGATGGGAATGAGGTGAAGTGTCTGGTGCTTATGCTACTTTGGATCTTGTTTGCGTCTATACGTTGGAAGTGGCACAAGGTTGGGTCGGCTACGCATCAGCATCACCCCCTCAATAGCTGTATCTCTCATATTCATCCACGATCAGGGAAACCACTCTCCACGTGGCCACCCCTCCACCGTCCATCTTTGATTCATGGGCCCCACTTCCCCAATGCCATGCCACTTCTTACTGCTTACATATGTCACCTTCATTTTTATATATCTTTCTACTTCTTTTATTTCCAACATTTTTCACTTTACCACTAATCACATTAAAACCACATTTATTTTTAGGGATTAAATATATCTCAATCGACTTCTCATCTTTTATAAAATCCTTCTTTTAATAATATTTTTCTATTTATAAGATTAGGTTTTCAAATCTTATTTTAAAATATGCACTCTAGAATTACTCCCATCAAATGATTTTATTGATTTCTACAAAAATATTTTCGTTTGCCTATTGTGTGCAGATAATATAAAATAATATAATTATTATAAAAATCAATACATTTATTATATATAATATTTCATAATTAAAAGATAATATAAAATTATTTTACGATTAATTTCAATGCATTTTTTTTCTCAAATATAACTTGATATAAATACTTGACATAATATAATAAAAATAAAATTTAAGTATGTGATCGTTTTTGTGTATTTGTCTGCTAGTAAACTATTCTTTCGAGGTCAGGATGTAAAAGTATTAAATAATATTTTAAAAGTGTTATGTAGCAATATAAGATTAAATAATTGATAAAAAGAGGACAAATTGGTGTATATTATTAGAACTTGAGTAGTGGCCTGTGAAAGAAAAGGGTCCTTTGGGGTTTGGCATGGCATATTTGCATGGAATTAATTTTGACGTCGTAAACAAAACACACTATCGTCATCCCAAATTTCCATGCTACTTGGGGATCGAGCAAATACTGCAGGACTCTCCTCCTCCCAATGATCCACTGTAAAATTCAGATTTTACTCGAATCAATTTTATTTATTTAATAAATAACTTATAAAACTTTTAATTTTATTTAATAAAGAAATTAAAGTCTAACAAGTCAACATGTCTAATAATAATAATATATTTTGATATTATATGTTTAGTAATTTATTTAAAAGTCCAAACTTGCTGGCTTATGCATTCGTTTGTTTATTAATTTATTTAAATGTAGTTTTTATCAATTTAAAAGTTTAATTATAAAATATGCTTTTAAATTAAGTTAAATTTGTAAAAAAATATATTATAGCTTAAAAAATTTCATAAAAACCTCACTAGTAGACTTCAGCCATATCAAGACTAACGCTAACCTAACTCGTAACTTTTTTTTTTACCATGTAGCACATACCCAATATGTTCCTTATAAATATAGTAAGCTAATAACATATTCAAAATGAATAAAAAAAGTTTGTATTTTTCAATAAAAAATTAAAATATACTTTTATTGATAAAGAGTTAGTAAAACAAAATGTAAGCATATATGAATATATAGAAATAATTACGATATCAGTAAAACAAATATGATCTCATATATAGTAATATATTATGATTAATTATTATTAAAATAATTTTATGACTCTTAAAGTTATCGCAGGAATTGAAAACTGAAACTAACTCTGGCTCTTAGTTGCAACCGGAAAACGTACGAAACACATTCTAAAATATCTTCATTTTTAATTATTAAATAGACTTATTTGACTAGATGTATAGGTGGTATTGCTAGAAGAAAATAGGCCATCCATTTATATTTCTGTAAAAAAAAAGACCATCCATAATCCATTTATATTATAAAACAGTTATATATTATCATTTAATATAAAATTATCATGTATATATATAATAAATTTATTATTTTATAATATTTTTTTTAAAATAATACTAATATATAATAATTTTTTATATTAATTAACAAGTAACATTAAAGATTTTACATCTTACGATCATAACTGTTAAACTCTTAAACTAATGTATATATATAAAAGCAAAGATCATTGGTTTATTAACAAATTAAGTAAATAGTTAGTTATTATTTGAAATTTCTCTAATTAATTGATTGTCAGTTTAGTTAGATGGCATACACCAAAAAGAGTTATAAGACTTGTAAATAGGTAAGATGGAGAGGAATAGGTTGTAATTTTAAATTTTTCCACTAATAAAACTAATCCAATAATATTTATCTATAAAAAAATGACATACACAAAAAATGTATAAATCACCATTTATATGATTTTTAAAAAAATTCTATAAAATTTAACAAATTTATATGCGACAACTTGTAATTAAATGATAATATTAAACTATTTTACCTTGTCAGGGTATTACTCATCTTTTTTTTCAAAATTTTTAATTTTCATAATAAACAATTTTTGTCCCTATAAAATTAAAAAAAAGACTAAAATTAGCCATACATACATATATATATATATATATATATATATATATATATATATATGTCGATATGGAGAAATTATTATGTACTATGGACCATTAGTAGAATTGAAGAAATGGAAGTGTCTGATTTATCTCACAAATTGGATCGAGTTAGGGTTAACTAATGAGACAAAAAAAATCATATGATCATAAACTCAAATTTAGCATTTACATTTGAATGACTTTTGTTTTCATGTTATATATTTTTCAAATGATCGTTTCAAATTAAATCATATAGTAGAAAAATATTCAATCATAAACTCAAACTCATTTGAATGAGCAGGTTGCTAGAATTGATAGGGATCATGATAATTGTGTAGCTCATGCACAATATCATCACACTGCTTCTCTATAGGTGGATAAAAGGGCTTTGTCATGTTGTGTGGATGGGTTGGTTCAAGTGTCAATTTCTTGGGGAATCATCTCTTGTCCCAAAAGTAAGAACAGAGATAAGGTTGGTATGTGTATCTTGAACGTGGTCAAGATACAAGTATGATCTCCTCACTTTATTGTGCTAAACTACATGAGGTTCCAATAGTTGAATAAAGTAAATTTTGCAATCCAATTGATGAAATTCCTATAAATAGGCAAATGTCTGTGGGAGAGACTGGATTGTCGGGTATGATTTTTTCAAAGTTAATCTTAAGTGAAACACGTCATTTCATGGGTTCTTGGTAAGCAAATGGGGAGCCTCTAGTTCTATGCCAGAAACCAAATTACTACAAAGGATGGTTGAGATGAAATCCGGGATAGGAGAAGCACGGCATCAAACATGTCATGTCCGGGACGTGGGAATTGTATTTGATATGTTAAATATATTATCTTACAATATTGGGGTATTAGGGGGGGAGGGGAGAAATGGAGGTCTATCAAGAATTTAGTATCAAAACATGAAGTGAATTTTATCTGTATTCAAGAAACAAAGGTACAGAAGGTTGGTAGAACTATGTGTTGTGCTATTTGGGGACTTATTCATGGATTGGAGATAAGTGTCAGCTACCAATCTAGTAGGGGGTTATTGTGTATTTGGAATGCTGACAAATTTATTATTAGTGAAACTTTTCAAAGGTTTGAGTTTATTGAAGTGAAAGGAAGGTTCAATTGTGAACTTGTGATAGGATAATTGTTAATGTGTATGCACCATGCTTCTTGCCAGGGAAAAGGGGCCTTATTGGAGTCAGACAATGGTTTCAAAATTGTAAATGGTGTGTTGCTGGATATTTGAATGTAGTCATATCTCTTAAAAGAATTGGATAAAATGGAAAGGTTGGATAGTCTCAATTAGGAATACGAGAATTCTCATACTTTATCCTCGCTATGGAGTTGGAGGGACTCCCCTTTGTAGGTTTTTGGTATACTTGGTTCAGTGCTCGAAGAGGGGTGTAATGTCCTTAATCGGTGTTTAGTCTCCCAGAATTGATTAGACTCTGACCCTAATAGTTTCCAGTTGAACCTTGAGAGAGATTATTCATATCATTGTCCTGTAATCCTAAAATAGTCAACCTTTAAATTAAGGCATGAAGTCATTCAAGTTCATTAATGATTGGTTAGAGCGTGGAGGATTCACAGAATGTGAAACCAAGGTACAGTAATAAAAGTAGAGGGATTGGGGCTATGTGCTAAAAGAAAAACTGAAAGCCCTTAAATATTATATAAGCAGATGATGTAAATAGAACATTGACAGAGTGGAAGACAAGATCCTAAATTTGAAAAATGCCATTGCTACTTTGGGAAAAAAAGCAGCAGATAGGAACATAGGAGAATATGACTTAAGAATGAGGATGGATGCTATTAGCGAAATGAAAAAATGGAGTTCTTATTAAGAATCTCTGTTAGCGCAAAGATCAATGGTGAAGTGGGTATAAGAGAAGGACTCAAATACTCGTTTCTTACATGCAGTAATTAACTGGAGAATGAAATCTAATGGCATCAAGGGGTTGGACATTAATGGGGAGTAGAATGACGACCCACAACAAATTAAACAAGAAGTTAACATTTCTTCCAACAAAGATTCCAAGCTCAAGGCGATATAGGAATGCAACTAGATGGTGTGGACTTTAAATGCCTTTCTAATGATCAAAGAAGTTCTCTAGAGAAGGAATTTACTGAATAGGAGATTCAAGCTGTTGTGTGGGATTGTAACAGCTCAAAAGCGCCAAGGCTAGATGGGTATAACATGAAATTTGTTAAACATTTCTAGGATTTATTAAAAGATGATATTTGCAAAGTCATCGTAAATTTTCATAAACATGGGAAGCTGCCAAGGGGTTCTAATGTCTCCATTCTTACACTGATTCCAAAAAAGGAAGTCTCAGAAGGTCTGGGAGATTATAAACAATCTCTCTTATTGGTGTTATTTATAAAATCATTACGAATGTGCTATCCTATAGGATTCAATTTATGATGCCCAATATTATTGAAGAGACACAAATTTCTTTTATTAAAGGAAGACAATTATTGGATAGTATTGTAATCGTGAATGAATTGATCCATGAGGAAAAATAAGTTTAAAAACCTATTAGTATTTAAAGCTGATTTTGAGAAGGCTTATGATGCAGTTAGCTGACCTTTCCTACTTTATATGTTGAATCACTTTGGATTTGGTGATAGATGGATTCAATGGATTCATGGTTGCTTACATTCATCATCTGTCTCAGTGTTGGTAAATGAGAGTGTAACTCAGGAGTTCCCTATGCAAAAAAGGGCTTAAGGAAGGGGGACCATCTGACTTCATTCCTCTTCTTAATTGTTGTTGAAGGGCTTGGAGGTCTTGTCAAGAAGGTTGTGGCTTCAAATATGCTAGCTAGCTTGATAATTGGGAGTCAGGAGCTATAGGTAATGTTATAACAGTACGCAAATGACACTACAATAATGGTGTCACCGAAAGCTCAAAATGTATATACTTTGAAAAGTGTTCTAAGGTGCTACAAGATGGCTTCAAAATTAAAGATCAATTTCCATAAGAGCAGCCTGAGAGGTGTAGGGGTAAATGAGGAAAAGTTGTTGTCATTTGCTCGGATCCTTAATTGTGGGATAATGCAAGCGTAATTCTCATACCAAGGATTACCAGTGGAGGGTAATATGAGAAGTGAGAGAGAATGGAGTCCTATAATTCATAAAATGAGAGTTAAATTATCCAATTGGAAGCATGAACAATTATCATTGGGAGGGGGGATTTGTTTTATCAAATCAACCCTCTCATCAATTCCTTTTTTTTTCTTCTCTTTTTACAGGGATCTGAAGAAGGTAGCTCAAATCATTCAACATTTACAAAGACATTTTCTGTGGGGTGAATCGTAGAATTGCAACAAAATGGCATGGATTTAATGGGGCACAATCTGCAAAACAAAAAAACCATGGTGGATTGGGAATCAAGGGTGTGGAATGCTTCAATAAAGCCCTTCTCAGGAAATGGTGATGGAGAATTCTTCAAGGGGGTGATGCTCTCTGGATAAAAAATTTGAAGGCAAGATATGGAGAAGATATTAGCAGTAGATTAGTCTTGCAACAGAGGAAGGGTGTTTTTCAGTGGTGGAAGGACATTGTAAATGTGACATACGCAGAGGAAAATAGAGATTAGTTTGTTAGGAACATTAACCCTATGGTGGGTAATGACTATATGTTCAAATTCTGGGAAGGGGAATGGGGGGAGTTTGGAAGGCTGGAGTCAGTATTCCCTAGATTGTATGTGTTTTCTGCCGAAAAAAGTGTTTTAGTCTCCGATGTTGGGAAATGGTCTAACTATAACTAGGAATGACAATTAGAGGTGAGAAGAGAGTTATTTAGTTGAGAGAAATGGTGGGTAAGGGATTTGTAGGGTGTTCTATGTGGGTTCTAGTTAAATCAAGACTTGAAGGATGGGTAGAGCTGGGGTGATACAACTTCAAATAATATGGATTTCTCGGTCAAAGATGCATATGGATTACTCCATCAGGAGGTTACTGACTCTGAATCTGACTTATAAATTTTTTTAGATGATTTGGAAGACGAAGGTCCCCTCCAAGGTTTCTTCCTTCTCTTGGAAGGTAGCACTTAACAGGATTCTTACAAAGTTAGAACTTTCAAAATGGAACATTGTTCTTGCTAGCAGTATTGTCTGCCCAATTTGTTGGTTTGAGCTGGAATCAGTGGCTCATGTGCTCTTTTGCTACCAATCGGTGTGTAGGGTTTGAATGAGCTACTATAGATGTCTCCGCTGTACAAGTGTATTGTCTGTTGATTGCCAGGGTCATCTATGGCAACTGATTGGAGTTCATAAATTTGAAGGTAATAGGACAACTCATATACTCAAGATAATCTTGTTGCCTACTCTATGAAATATTTGGTTGGCTCGAAACTCACCAATGTTCAAAGTGATTCCCTTCTTGTGGAATAGGTTTGGCAAGAGGGGTTACTTCACAAAATCATTGGTTATCTTTTATGAATGGTCTGTCCAACTTGATTATTGTTTTAATAAGTTGAGATAAGTTATTTCTTTCTAATTGTTTGCATTTACTATTGTACTTGGGTCAAAGGTTGGGAAAGTTGAATGTATCGTGGAACTGTTATTTTGTTTTGTATATGTAGTTGACGGTGTTTTCTAGTTATAACATATAACTTGAGGGTACTGGTAATTTCTCAATAAATAAATTCATTTGCCTGTTAAAAAAAACTCAAACAAAAAACAATTATTTTGATTTTCAATCACTTAAACTAAAATATTTTGTATCCATGCACAATGTAAAAATAAAATAAAATTTTATGACTCTAATTTTTTTTAAAGTAATGCATTTAATCTTAATTATCTAAAAATTGTCATCATAAAGTATTTAATCTTTAAGAGTTTAATTTTTTTTTGTTAATCCTCTTGATAGGAATCGAAGACAATGTTAGAGAGTTTACAACAACTAACGCACCTTACTCAACCAACTGAGTTAGACCATTTTGACTCTTAAAATTTTAATTAGTATACGCTAGCAATGTAAAAGAATATTACACTAATACTTAATTACATCTTTTCATTTATATAACTTTTAAAATATTAATTGTTAAAGTCAACAAACTTACTATAAATTAAGAGTTATGATTGAATAACATATAAAAAGTTTTACCCTAATAATGTATACTAATTAAATTCTAATCTTAATTCTCCAAAAACTGTGATTATAAAGTATTGTGTAACAAGTGTGTAATCTTTTTTTAAAGTAATGTGTTTAATCTTAATTATCCAAAAACTGTGGTCATAAAGTATTGTGTAACAAGTGTGTGTATGTGGAGCTGATTTTTTATATATTAAAAAGGATTCATGTTAATAAAAAATAATTTAGTGATTTTTTAAAAAATAAAAAGCTAATTTATGTTTTTTTTAAGATGATAAAATTATTTTGTTAAAAAATTAATTGATTTTATAACATAAGAATATATTAAAAATAACTTATATAATTAATTTTAATTAAATTTATATTTTTTAACATGTGCTTTTTTGAAAAGCATGATTAAAGAAAGACATGATATGAATTTATGATACTATATATTGATATTACATGAGAAATTAAGAAGCGAATTATTATCTGCCCAAAAAGATGAAAACTAATTAATTTAGCAATCAATGGGATTTTAAATATAGAGAAGAGAAGAAAAAACATGCAATGGAATCAATGAATGTGTGACAGTGTGATGATCGAGACCAAACCCCTATTCACATGCTAGCAAAAATGAAGGAGAAAAAAATAATATGCGACTAAATTACTAAAACAATAAAGTGAAACGAGAAAGCTTGGACTTTGGAGTCTATTTAGGGAGAAAAAGACTTAAATTAGGGACTATCTTCCAAGACCAAGAGACTTGAAAAGTGTATGTCGATCCATCGTTCATAATTATATATGTCAAAGGAATGCGAATCATGCGCCAAGATAACAAAGGAAAGTAGATTCTATAAAGAATATGATATTATTAAGTATTAACAGTTCAATTCAATTCAAGAAATGCTTTACTTTACTTGCTATTCTCCCTTAATTTTATCAGTTTATGCTTACACTTTTAGAGAGAAAAACAAACAGAACGTTACCCTGAATGCTCGTGTACGAATTTCAAGAACACCATTGAGGGTGTGTTTGGATTGTCGTTTGAAATTGTAGCGGACAATTTCACTTTTCTATGCACCAAATGTACGTTGAAGATACGTACTGTTGTTCTTGTTCACGTTAAAGGAACCGTTTTAACAAACACGTACTAAATCACTAAAGAACAATAGAAAGGGAGAATGTTGAGGAACAATACAAACATACAGTTTGTTCTTTGAGAAATTATACTAATCGATTTCTCACAAAACCAAACATGTCGTCAGAGTCGAATTAAACTGTTTAATTTCAAGCATGTTTCTCGAGTTTTGTATGGGGAAAAAAATGGTTGGACTGAGAGACTCTTAAGGTGAATCAACTCTTTTTTATAACAATTAGTTATTGATATAGTAGATAAATTAATAATATAGTAATCCAAAAATAAGTTACTAAATTCAATAATAATATTACTCAAACCAATGATATGTTAATATATAAATTATACTCGATCCATTTCAAATTAAAAAATTATTTTTGTATTTTATTTTTTAATATAATCTTAATTTTTTTTAATAATACCTCTACTGTAATATCACTTAGTATTCATTTGGTTACTATCTAACTAATTATTTAATGTGTGTTGATTAACTTCTCCCATCTAAAAAAGAGAATGAATTTATCTTATTAATTTATATTTACTATAAAGTAATTATCTTAATAAAAAAAATCAATACGAAAGACAAGTTAAAACAATAATTTTTTTAGTTTAAATGTGACAATTAATATAATATAGTTTTACGCTAAATAATTATTGATATGAATATTTAATTAATATTATCAATTTAAACAAGTTTAACATAAATAGTAAAATTATTATTGGATGAAACAAAATTCTTGACATTGACATTATACATAACTCATTTTTCTCTTCTTCTTTTATCAAGAAAAGATTATTCTAAAGATCAGAAGCAAATAAAATTTAGAAAAGTGTCTTGCCTTAATTTGGGATGAGATGGTATTTCATAATCATTGAACTGTCTATGAGACATGTTAAGGTATATATGAAGAGAATTTTAACTCTTATTAACTACAACTCCCACAAATCAATTTTGTCAATTTAACCAAGTTTTTCAAGTTGTTCATTTAATTCAGCTTTCAATAAAGTGACGATGAATTAAGAATAAAACTATTAAAGCTCAAGTTTTAGGTTCACCAACAAAATATATTTTCTATTAGTTTCTTATAACAAAGTTCCATATACAACTAAAGTTATTCTATATATCCTGTTTATTTAAAATAAAAAATCTTAAATTTTATTTTAAGTCTCACTTATTATTTGACCAATTGATGATAATAAATAATGGAAATGAAGATACTAGGTCATCTAAATATAATGTCTTGTTTTTAGATTGATGCACATACAATTTGTTGAGATTTCTAATTGATTCACTGTATAGTAAATTACCAAAGAGATTTCTAATTGATTCACTGTATAATAAATTACCAAATATAAGTTGATTTATTATATAGTGAATCAATTGTTTCCAGAGATATATTCTCTGTAATGCTCTACATATATGATGTATTTTCTGTAATACAATAAAAGAAATATCTAAGAATGTCATTTTACAATATGGTATCAGAGACAGGTTCCTTAACCTTGATCCACCATTTTCTTAACCTCTTTTTTAAAAACACCCTGTGAACCCATAAGATGTCTGATAAAAATTCTGCACCTAAATCAGGGTCTATATTGACTCCTGTCATTATTCAATCTGAAAGTGCGTTCAATGCCGGAATCGTTCTGAGTGAAACAAATTACGACATATGATCACATATAATAGAAATGCATATCGCAGAGAGGGAAAAAATCTCATATATTCGTGGCAAGGAGAAACAACCTGTAGAGCAAGATTCTGGTTATGAAAAATGGTATGCAGAAAATCAAAAGGTGAAGAGGTGGCTGTTGATGTCCATGAGCCCAGAAATTATGAAGCGTTACTTACGCTTAGCCACAGCCCATGAAATTTGGAGTGCATTATCTAAGGCATTCTATGATGGAAGTGATGAGTTACAAGTATTTACTTTGAATCAAAAGGCCTTTACTGCAAAACAAAATGGTAGGCCTCTCTCGTAGTATTATGGAGAATTGATGGAAATTTTTCAGGAATTGGATCATCGTGATAAGGTGGTCATGAAAGATCCTGAAGATGTCACAGCTTACAAGAAATCAATTGGACGACTAAGGGTGCATATATTCCTTGCGGGATTAGATGGTGAGTTTGAACAAATTCGTGGAGAGATTTTACGCAAAGAACCTGTCCCAAAGTTGGAGAATTCTTATGCATTGATTTGTCGAGAGGCAATACGTCAAGCGACTTTGAAAGGTGAATCAGAAAGTTCTGACAGCACAGCATGATAGCTCGAAACAAAAACTGACAGGGTCAAACAAAAGGAAACCATCCTAAAGCGAACTCAAATATAGATAAGTCTAAGTTTAAATACACTCACTGCAATCAGCAGGGCCACACTAAGAGTCGTTGTTTTGAACTTAATGGATATCCAGAGTGGTGGGATCACAGTCGGGATCAATGAAGAAAGAATCCAGTTGCAGCAGCTGTTGAGGCAAAAAACGCAGATAAAGCCTCCAAAGATTCTGGGAGTTTTCTGTACCTATTACTAATAGCACATGGATAATTGATTCAGGTACTACTGATCATATGA
This sequence comes from Psophocarpus tetragonolobus, assembly GCA_037954015.1. Lineage (NCBI taxonomy): Eukaryota > Viridiplantae > Streptophyta > Magnoliopsida > Fabales > Fabaceae > Psophocarpus > Psophocarpus tetragonolobus. The sequence continues at coordinate 39,600,970 of CM075692.1, forward strand.
CTTTTGATTCTAGACAAATTTCATCCATGAAACCAACCTCAAAAGAATTGATTTCCACTGCCAATGGTGACACAACCTCTGTTATTGGAAAAGGATCCTTAATTCTTACTAATAATTTTACTTTGGATTCTGTTTTAGTTGTTCCATCTCTAGAATATAACCTTTTGTCTGTATCACAAATTACAACATCCCTAAATTGTATTGTTATTTTTTGGCCTAATTTTTGTGTGTTTAAGGACATTCAGACCAGACAGACGATTGGTTATGGTGTTAAACAAGGAAGATTATACTATTTGGACTTGGTGTCGAAAGATTCTGGGAAGTTAGAAAGCGCTTTGACCGTGAAGAGTTCTACCAAACAGAAAGAAGAAACTGAAATTTGGCTATGGCATCGTCGCCTAGGACATGCTTCATTTAGTTACTTAAAAAAATTGTTTCCTTTATTATTTGCAAAGATTGACATCTCTGTTTTTCGTTGTGATGTATGTGAACAAGCAAAAAGTCATCGTGTTCCTTTTCCAATCAGTTTGAATAAAAGTATTGTTCTTTTTATGCTTATACACTCGGATGTTTGGGGTCCTTCTAAGATTTCTACTTTAAGAGGATCACGTTGGTTTGTTACTTTCATAGATGACTGCACTAGAATGACTTGGTTATGCTTAATGAAGTCCAAAGGAGAAGTGAACTTGATATTTCAAAAGTTTCACAAAATGATTGAAACCCAATACAATGCAAAGGTTCAGGTTCTTCGTAGTGATAATGGTGGTGAATACCAAAGCTTAGACCTCAAGAGGTACTTGGAAGTACATGGGATTATTCATCAAACTACATGTCCTAATACACCGCAACAAAACGGTGTTGCCGAGCGAAAAAATCGACACTTACTAGAGGTGGTATGTTCTTTATTATTAGAGGCCCATATGCCTTTCTCTTATTGGGGAGAGGCTCTTACAATGGCAACATATGTCATAAATCGTATCCCTTCTAGCTCTAATGAGTTTCAAACATCACTACTGACTCTCCTGAACAAAGTGGTTGCCTTTGGTAGTACAGATTTGGCTCCTCGTGTTTTTGGTTGTGTAGCATTCGTGCATATTCAAAAGAACCCAAACAAATTGGCACCTCGGGCTTTACGATGTGTGTTTCTTGGATATGCTATACACCAAAAAGGGTATTGGTGTTACCATCCTCCAACTAAAAGGATGTTTATAAGCATGGATGTTGTTTTTCATGAACAAATAATGTATTTCTCTTCAGAATCTGCACTTCAGGGGGAAAACCATAAAGAACTGCAGACTCTAGACTATAATTGCCAAGAATATGTATATCTTGAGAAAGACCATTTAGAGGTAAATTGCAGCAACGATAATTCTTGTGCAGATAACTTACAATCAAGTTGTATGAATGAGATGGAAAATGAAATAAATGGACTTCACATTATGAGGTGGTGACAGAACTTGGTATGACTCCTCTTGATGACACACCAAACCAATCATCTACTGTCATGGATGCTCTTAATCTTGTGCCAACAAAAAAACAACTACCAAAACGACACACTAGAGGTATTCCTAAACTCACTTATGAGCCGACTCTTTCTAGTAAGGTTAGATACCCCATGAATAATTTTGTTTCCTACCACCGTTTGTCTGAATCAAATAAGTCATTTGTAAATCAATTATCTACTATTGTTATTCCTAACAATGTACAGGAAGCCTTGGCTGATCCACGATTGAAAAATGCGATGAATGAGGAAATGAAAGCCTTGCAACAAAATGAAACATGGGAACTTGTTGACTGTCCACTAGGAAAAAAACCAGTTGGATGTCGATGGATTTATGCTATAAAGTACAAAGCAGATGGCACAATTGAAAGGCTAAAAGCAAGGTTAGTAGCAAAGGGCTACACTTAAACTTATGGGGTAGACTATACAGAGACATTTGTTCCTATGGCTAAACTCAACACAGTTCGAGTGTTGTTATCTCTAGCAGTAAACTTAGATTGACCATTACAACAACTTGACGTAAAGAACGCCTTCCTCCATGGAGAATTATCTGAAGAAGTTTATATGGAACTGCCACCAGGATGTATGGTTCCAAAGAAGCATAGTCAAAAGGTGTGTAAATTAAAGAAATCATTGTATGGCTTGAAGCAATCTCCAAGGGCATGGTTTGGAAGATTTTCAGAGGCAATGACTGCTTTTGGCTATCATCAGAGCAATTCCGATCATACTTTGTTTCTAAAGAAACAACACGGTAAGATTACTGCTCTTATCATATATGTAGATAATATGATTGTTACTGGAAATGACCCTGAAGAACAGAAAGCTCTACAAAGCTATTTATTTGGAAAATTTGAAATGAAAGATCTTGGTCCTCTGAAATATTTTCTGCGGATAGAAGTTTCCAGATAAAAAATAGGACTATTTCTCTCCCAAAGAAAATATATCCTAGATCTTTTGCGTGAAACAGGCATGGAAGAGTGTCGTCCTGCTACTACTCCTATTGAAGAAAGATTGAAATTGTGTCTTAAGCCAAATTAAATACCGGTTGACAAAGGAAGATATAAAAGGTTTGTAGGAAGATTAATGTACTTGGCCCATACCAGACCAGATCTTACTTATGCATTAAGTGTTGTTAGTCAGTACATGCATAACCCAGGAGAAAAACATATGAATGCTGTCATGCATATCTTAAGGTATTTAAAATCTGCACCTGGAAGGGGTATTTTGTTCACTAAACACACTGATTATCAAGAAATAAATGTATATACAGATGCAGATTGGGCTGGAGCCATAGATGACAGGAGGTTTACTTCAGGTTATTTCACTCTTGTAGGAGAAAACCTTGTAACTTGGAGGAGCAAAAAACAAAACGTGGTGGCCCGCTCAAGTGCAGAAGCTGAATTTAGAGGTATAGCACTTGGTCTATGTGAAGCATTATGGTTAAAGTTATTGTTGGAAGATTTGGGATACCCTCCTAGGCAACCAATCCAGCTGTATTGTGACAACAAAACTGCATGTGATATTGCCCATAATCCAGTACAACATGATCGCACAAAGCATGTTGAAGTAGACAGATTTTTTATCAAGGAAAAGTTGGATAAGAAGATTTTAGAGTTGCCTAAGATCAGAACAGAAGATCAATTGGCTGATATTCTCACTAAAGCAGTTCTAAAACCAGCGTTCTCCAAATTTCTAAGCAAGTTGGACCTGACTGACATTTATGCACCAACTTGAGGGAGAATGTTGAGATTTCTAATTGATTCACTGTATAGTAAATTACCAAAGAGATTTCTAATTGATTCACTGTATAATAAATTACCAAATATAGGTTGATTTATTATATAGTGAATCAATTGTTTCCAGAGATATATTCTCTGTAATGCTCTACATATATGATGTATTTCCTGTAATACAATAAAAGAGATATCTAAGAATACCATTTTATAATACAATTAGGTCTTTGAGGAGGTTTTCAATTTTCATTTTTCATGTTTTAAGAGAATTTTACATTTATGATTCTCAAAATTATTTTTCCCTTTATTTTTTTTTATTCTGAACAACACTTGAGTTGAAAAATTAATTTTAATGTTAAGCATCATACAACTACAATGTTTAGATTAGATGTGGCTAACTCAAGTACTTTCTCTTGACGTAAAATTTTTATGGATTATTTTTGTTTTAGATTTCAATTAAGTACGTGCTTGGTTTTGCGTTAATTTAAAAATTAATTTTGGACTCAAAATTAATATAATTACTACAAATAATTATTTTTATACCAATAATGTTATTTTTAAAGTATAGTGTATTAGTTACATACTATATATTGTAATAACAATATAATAGTAGTAAAAAATGTAAATACAAAAGAAAGGAAAAGGGTATAAAAAGAAGAAAGAAAAATATACAAAAGGAAATAACGTAAAATTAGAAATAGGAAAGGAAAAATATAAAAAAACATTAAAGAAGGAAAAGAAATAAAAAAACATAAAAAAATATAGAACAACATATTTAGGAAACAACATTTAAGCTGGTTTTCAACCATGTCAGTTGTTTTCAATAATTTAAGGATGTTGAGAGTTTAGCTTATATTTAAATTTATTTTTTTTAAAAAAAAAAGTTGTTTTTAACAAGTTAAAAATTTATAACTTATAATTATTTTCAACAGTTTATTTTTTATTTTAGCTATCTTTATTTTCTTTACTCTATAAAAAATTATTTTATTTTATATAAATAAGATTATTATTTTTAAATCATGCTTAAATAAATTTATTCAAACAAAAATTAATTATGATTACAATTAATTATATATTGAATATACATATAAATAATTATAAAATAATAAATCATAAATATAATCAATTATTAAACAATATAATTTTCAACTTTTCAAAAATACCTAAACTAATTTAAAAGTATCTTAAGTAATGAAAAGAAATAATAAGTGTTTATTTTGTAGATAGCGAGGAAGCTAGGCTGGAATGGCAGGTTGGAAACATGGGAATGTGGAAAGGAAAATAAATATATATTAGTGTTGTTCCTCATGATCTGCATGCAATTTAATTTCCTTATTATTCAAGCTTTGGTCAGCTTAATTTATGTATTGATTTAAAGATGGATGGATGCATGCATGCAATATATTGCCTTTGCAGGCGCATCATTTGCTGCCACAAATCACACTTTTGAAGCCTAAGATCAATCCAACACCCTGTCATATTAATTATCATTAACATATATTTATTAGGTGGAAAAGAAACCAATTGCCAAAACTCATTGTTTGTCCTTTCTCCATGCCAATGTTTGGCTATTTATGACATAATATATACTGCTAAACTCATTATTTATTTTGTATTCACCTTTTATCTTTAAACTATTCCTTTCAATTATCTGAATTCTGACATACCTTTAGGGTAAGAAAACTATGCAATGCTTTTATATATATTTAGTCTTGGCACACCATATTATTAGTACATTTATGTATTTGATTTTGTACTAAAAACGAAAAAAAAATTCCTTAGGATTAATGTTTTTCAAGCTATATAGCATTACTGAGAGTAAATTATTATATACTCTTAATTTTTAATTAGATGTATACTCTTAATAATATGCGCTTTCCTCTTCTTATTTTATAATATTTATTTTTCTTCTTTAAAAGACGAATGTATTACATATTTTTTATAACCATGAATATGGAAAATATTGATGGACGTATATGTTATATTTGAGTCTATATATTTTAATGTAAATGTGTGCCCTTTTAGAAATCTTTATCTCATGATGATTCCGAACATTGGTTTTGTGTATTTAAATTTTAGAAAACGAAATAAAAACTATACACAGACGAATTTTAAAGACGGCCATAGAGGTATTTAAAGATTGATTGTATTATTTTAAAATACTAGAATCAATAATATAATATTCAAAAGTTGGAGCGAAAGACATAAAATCATTAAAAAAATATTTGAAACATTATTTATCATTATTAGGTGGTTTGTAAACTTTGTATATTGAATAAAATAAAATAAAATATATAACTTAGAATTGTCCATTTACTGGCTAGGAGAAGAGAGTGCATGTTTTAAAATAAAAGTATAAAGTGTAATTTAAAAATTTATGAAGGAAGAGAAAGTCAATTTACATATTTTTTATTAAAAATTATTTATCATTATTAAAAAAAAATTCATAAAAATACCATTCTTGTTCTTGGTGATTAATATAAAGTTTTCAATGTTATTTTATGCTTATATCTTGAAACCAAGTCAGGTAAATTTTACAAAATGGAAGTTTTCCTCGTATAATAAATATATAAGTGTGGAGGTAATAACTTTTTATTAGGTACAAATGATTTTATGTAACATGTGAATATTTTATACTTACAGTATGTGATAAATGCATAATTAAATTGACATTCATATTTATGAGCTTCATCTTGTGATGAATTATTTTTCTACCCATTTTCCAATATATTATTATAGATAGTCAGTGTAAATTTACTTACTAATGTATTAAATTAATTATAAAAAGATCATTTGAGGTATCTCTACCTACATTGAGAAATTATAAATTAATCATTTCATTAAGCAAATTTATACACATTCTCTACAATAATATATTAAAAGGTGAGCAGAAAACTTCCTAAAGAGTTCTTAGTGAATTTGTATTGATCTCATGAGAAATTTAAAGAGACACATTGGTGGTGAATAACAACTTCAATTCAATATAGATGAAGTCTACAATTTTTCTTTTCCTTTCTCCTTTACATTTATTTTATAACATACTATAATTTTTATATCTATTTATCCTAGATTATAATTTTATCCTCAAACAGTATCATAATAATATTATTGTTGTGTAAATTAAGGAGGTTTGTGTAGGGTAAAAACAAAGAAATATAAAGTGTAATTGGATGAAGTTTAAAAATGGACAATTTATTATAAAATGTCAATATAATTTCTTATTTTTTCTATTTTCATATTTAATCTCACTTCAATAGTTCAATTACCATTTAACTTCCTGTGAAAAAAGGTAGTTATTGACCGACCCATCATTACTTGAGCAAAGAACATCTGGGCAGAAAGTAACCAAGGATAGGAAATGGGCAACAATCCTAAAAGCCTTCCAAAGAAAAAGAAATAAACAGTCCCAAAACTTTGAGTTGCTTGGATTTTGTCTACACTCATTACTCGGTAAAGCTTTAATTTGTTTGCAAACTTGTCCAAATCTATCTATCAATCATTTATCATTTTTTTTCTACATCATAGTCTCTCCCTTCCGATATTTAAGACAATTGTATATTGAGGTTTCGATCTCAAAATTTTTGGTTAAACTAAAACAACTCATATTAATCATGTATACACATGAGGCAATGGTAAAAAGAGTTTGTTTAAATTAAAAATAAAAAAATTATATGATAAACAGCGTTTTAGGTACTTATTTTTGTTTCTTACTTACTTTCTATTTTATATATTTCGAGAATACATTTCTTTTGAATTATTTTAGCACCACGTGTAATCACTGGGATATTAATCTTGTATGTTTGGGAACCTTTTGTCCGTTAAAAAGAAACGGATTTAAAATTATTAAAAAACTTATAATTATACTTTAACTTTACATATCTTTTTTCTTACAACATATAAGAGCTAAAAAGAGAAATAAATTAATTAAAAACCATTCGCATCATGATATTCTCACATTTAATTTATTTTTTTAATTTTTTCTCTTCTTAGATGTCATATTACCATTCCCCTAAAAAAAATGTCATGTTACCACTTACCAATTATGCTCTTGCGTGATGTCAATTGAGGAGGTTCAAAAGTACTTGTACTTTCAAAACATTAAATTCATCTTTTTTTCATTTTGTACTTTGAAATTTTGATAATGCGAAAGAATCCAAGACACTAAAGAGTTCATTATTAACTTTTATCTTAATATAACTTATATCTATAATTTATCAATTTTTGCTATTTCTCGTTAGATATCTTCTACCAAAGAAAGAATTCAAAGAAATAGCGTATGATTTAAGACCATTTCAAATTTATTGTATCGGTCAAAGTTGTATTAAGTTCCATTTGACATATATATTACTTTTATTATTTTTTCTTAATTAAAACAATAACTATAAGTCATATAAAAATTGACCAATGCCTATAAAAAAATAAAGTAGACTCCTCTGAAATAAAATATACATTTTAAAAAGTAAAATATATTCATAATCATTCGTTTCAAAATCAGATTACGATTCATTGAAACCGTAGACAAATAATAGTGTTAAATCATAAGTAAGTTGTAAAACAATCATCTATCTTTTTCAAATGAGTAATATGAATGAAATAAATTTTTAAAAAAGTTTAACTTATAAGAAAAAAGAAAAGTTTTTCTTTGTCCCGCGTTAATTGGTGACAAAGAGAGAAAGCAACGCGTAGAAGAAGTCGTTGCTTAATGCTTAATGGTTATTGCTTAGTTAGGATCATAAGAAACAGAAACGACAATTAATTTAAGCGTTCCCAACCAAACACACTGCAACCTCGTTGGTTCCGAAGTTTCAAACGCAATCATGTTCACTAGATTTCGGTAACCCTCTTTTTTTCAGATATGATTCCTTATTTTCATTGTCTCTATGATTGATTCATGTCATGTTTTATGCAGCCAGCACAGTATTCATTAATTTCCATGCCATCATATGTTAATGTTCCCTTCATTTTTATAGTTTTAGAAATAAATATTTTGAATTGAAAAGTACCATATCTTATAGGTTTGTTTACGTGCAGAGCATCACAACAACACCAACGTGGTTCTTCTTCTTCCAGCACCAGCAGCAACACTTCACACGTTCCCCCTGCACAAGCTGATGCACTTATTGCTGTTTTCAAGGATAAAAGGTCTTCAATTCTATCATAGTTTTTTTAAATTTTAATTTTGGTTATGTAATATTGCATTGACTTGTATTGAAGTCCCAGTTTCCTGCTACATGCACCCTGAGTTTGAGAAAATATAAATATATATATATGTTTTTGTTCTTCCTTCTTTTTTTTTTTTGACAGAATTTGTTCTTCCTATTTTAATAGTGTAAACTCACAGTTTTTTAATTTTTTCGTTGTTGTCAAGTTTTTTGTTTGTTGGTTTTTTAGTTTCGTTTCCTTTTCATTTCATTACGTATTTCTATGTTATATTTAGTTGGATAGTTTATTTTCTTTTTAACTCATTCTACTTTATTTTAATGTTAATGTCTTCATTTTCTTATTATGATGATAATAATAATAATTATTATTTTTTATTTCTATATATAAACTGTCCCTACTGACTTGGAGTCCTGAATCTGTCATTGCCTGTTATGAATTATTTGATCTTTTAAAATAAAATAAACATGCAATTTCATTGTAAAAGTTTTTATACATTTCTAGTTTTACTTTTAAGTAGTTATTATATAAATCAATAAATTTACTGTACAAACTAGTTTGTGATTTAACTTTTATAGTGCCTGTATTTTTTATTCTTTAAATAATAGTGATATCAATTATTTCTTTTTTCCTCTTTATGCACTGGCCAGTGATGATGAGCTGCGGAAGCTTTTAGATAAAAACGAAGCATATCAGCAGTTTTTATGTTCACTAGAGGAGGTCAAAATTCAAAACAGTGTAAGATACAGGAGGAGTTATGATTATGATAATGCTAAGAATAGTTTGTGGGTGTGCATCTCTAGTAGAGAAAGTTCTATTCAAATGGATGCCTTTTTTTGTATTTCTTTTTATTAATTTCATTGTGTTACTGAGCAATAAATACTTAACAGAATCATTATCGCCATGATCTATGCAGTATCTGAGTATGTATTTCCTGGTATCCTGTTGAACATGAAGGGTGAATTTTGGGATATTCATAAACTTATGTGTGAGAAATTCTCCAAGTTGTACTTATTGAGCTGTTATTCTTTAGAGATGAAATTGTTGAGAGATGGCAGTGTAATGGACAATGATTTTTTTAATCTAATTAATTGTCTGCTGTGTTCAATAGTAGTATGTGCGGAGTGCAGAAAAACACATGGAGAGAGGGGCTAACTGGCTGTAATTGTTTAAAAATGAGGGTATACATAGTGGCTAAATATTTCTGTTTTGTTAAATTTTCATTTCCCCTTGGCAATAGTCCTCTACTCAATCCATTTAAACATTGGAAGAGTCGTGGCTTTCATCTGGTTTTTCTTTTTACATGATTGAGAAGAAGGAATAGTGTTGGCCTAATCAGGATAGGATCACACTTAGGATAATTGAGCTAGAAACCGCATCCTCACTAGCTACTTAAGCTAACAAAGTACAGAAAGATTTTTGCTGGCTGTAGTTTAATTTTGCATAGTTGCAAAAATTGAATTTGCATAGTTGCAAAAGTGGAAATCTCTATTCCAGCATTCTTCATTGATACTGCAATTGATGTATCTAAACAATTGACATGTGTCATAAAGTCTACGCAAAGCACAAATGGTTCCATCAGCTACAGCTAGTTGTGATGACCCAAAATTCAGATAGATTCGCTTCTGCAGTTTTTCAAATGCTGTGGCTATGTTGTTTAGATAGACATTACTCAATGCTAATGAGCACACCATCCCCCTTTCCCCACTCCTATTGCTTGCTTTTTTTAACACCTTTTTCACCTAACGACTTGATCAGGTTAAAGATGAACTTTGCGAGGAGAATCTGCAGCTTGCTGGTGAGTTATTGAATTCTTTTTATTGTCACGCTGCCATTACATGGTTAGTTGCCAGCTGAATATTTTAGATCTTCTCAAACAATTTATTTTAAATTCAGATGAAAATCTGCGAAAGGAACCTCGTATTATGGAGCTCAGGAACCAGGTGCGATCATAATTCTATGATTTGTGTGGTTGTTTTTAAACTCTTTGTACAATAGTATGAATTTTCTCCATCCTCCTATGCAAGCAGTATAAAATAATTTGTAAGACTGAGTTAGCTGTGGCTCAAGAGAAATTAAATGAGCTTGAGAAGCAGAAAGAAGAAAGGTTGAAGTTGAATTCCCCACTATACCTTCTCCAAAGGATTCAAGGTATGACTTGACATGATGACTTGCTGCCTTATACAATCATTATAATCGCGAAAAATTATCATTGTTACCAGTTATTACCTGCTTGGTGATATAATATCTTTCATAATGATTTTGCAGTGGCTATGAATAAGACAGAAGAGGAATCTGAGAATCTGCACCAGCAATTCCTTGACAGAGAGATGGACCTTGGAGCTTTTCTGATGAAATACAAAAACCTACGTACTGCTTACCACAGGAAAAGTCTCATACATCTTGCAGCTAAAACGTCAACTATATGAGCAACACTTAAGGAATACGAAAATTTAGAATGTAGCTTCGTGTTTGTAGAGCTTGTAATTCATTTTTTGTTCATTCTTGTCAATATAGTAGTCGTCTGTCAATACGTATGTTGTCATTTTAAGTAGTTTCAAACCATCTGGAAAAGTGTTAATGACAGCAGCATCTATTAGTCAGCTTCTGCGTTGCTTTCGTCAGTAGTTTTTTTTTTCTAAAACTACCAGTGGTAACTTGTAAGATCATCGCTATTATAGGATCCCACTTGTGTTTTAAATGTTTGGACACGTGAAAAGTGCATTGAGCTGCTTTATTTCACTCCCCTTGTTCCTTAGATGGAAGATTATCACATATCTTTGCAGGGGACACTGTAAAACCTGTAGAGTAAATAGCATGAAGTTTTATACAATTAAATATTAACATCAAAACAAAAGAGTGTGATTATGTATAATGTAATTATGTCTAATGTGATAAAATAATGTACTAACAATTAAAAAAAAAAAAAAACTGTTTTAGATTGTCAATCAACTTTTAAGCCATCAACGCCAACAAATTTATTTCATGACATTGTAAAACTATTTACAATAGTAATGCATGATCCATTTTCTCTATATTTCTACTAAATTATGGGATAAATATGCTTACCATCAAAATGGGTAAAATTTAATCTCTGAATAAATGGTCCACATAATATCCTCAAATTGCCTTTTTTTTTTTTAATTTTCTTCAAATGACGTTTGCATCGGCAGCAGTCCTCTGGTGAGGGTGCTTATAATGGTAAGAACCATCTCCCTCACAAATAGAATTTGGGGAACGTGAATCTTTATGATCAGGGCCAGGAGATAAATGGTAAATGCAAAATATCGCACTAGCGCACTACAATTGGAAAGCACTATAATTACCTTCTGCACAGCATAGAATGTACAATACAATTTTCGGAACAACTAGCATTGTTATGTCTCGAATATTTTGACCATATTTTGGGTTGTACATGGAAAACATAGGAAGTAGGAAAACTTATTGGAGGTAATGAACCATACTAGCCATACTAGGCTTGAAAGTGGTATCATAACCAGTATGTCCAGGTCTGGCTTGAATGAAACCATTGCTTAACAATTAAATTAATCAACAGTAGTTGACCAAATAACTTAAGCTACTTAGTCACCTGGTATGATCCCCTCTGGAAAATAACAAATTTTTATCTTCTACTACATTGAACCAACTGGCTCAAATTTAAATAAAAAAAATGAGTCTCACTTTTCTTCTAAGTAACCTAGCTCTTTCTCCCACTTAAGACCAAACATTTGCCGACCAAAAGGCACAATGAGGTTATACCGGAAAACCTGCCAAAAAATTTAGATCCGTTAAATGTGCATTACAAATATGACAAAGATTAAAGATTCAAAAGGACCAGGAATTTAATTCACCAATTCTCGGAAGCATTAACATGGCAAATGACCTAGCTCACCTTATCATTGATTTCTCGTAACTGCGATTTCAAAGACTCAGAAATTTCAACCCACTCAGAGTGATCTCCGCTGCATTTAATAGCCCAAGCTTTCTTCAAAGACTTCCTCCATTCAGATATTTTAGATCTTATCTCTTTGTTAAGTTCAACCCACTCTGGCGCACACCCATTTTTTGATAGGATTCGGTACAGGGTGTCTTCAGCTGGATCTGCATGAGGATTTGTTTCAAGTTTGAGTGGCTTTCCTTTCCCAGGCAAGTTCTCAAACTGCCCTTCTTCCATGGAGTGCCATATTCTTTGCTCAACAACATTGATCATGTCAGTTTCTGATCTGTCCAAGTTCAACACCCAGTTTGCGTTAAACACCAAATAAGGAGAAAGCCAACAAAAACAATCATGTCACATTGTCACTAGTGGACCAGTGTCTTGCACTGAAAGAAACATAACTGACCATTGGTAGATGTTAAAACAATGATACATATATGTTTGTATGAAATGTTAGAAACACAGTCTAACACTCTTCTAATACCTCCATTTTTATTGATTGAAATTCACGTGTGTTCCACTAGTTTTTGGAGATGATACTCACATATTTAGTGAGACACATACGAATAGAATCCAATAGGGGAAAATGTGTCCGGAAAAAAATTGTTAAAAAGTGAATTGGTAGCATTTCTCGTCGGTTAAAAATAGTTTCAAATCCGTTTGCTACATCATATGAAAAATATGAAACTTCTACTTATTTGTTTTTATATCATGTCCATCTTTTGGATTTAGCTCACATAATTTGCTTCTCACATCTTGCTTTTAAAAAATGTCCTTGATTTCCCTAATTTTGTTTTGTTTTCTTCTTATAGACAATGTGTTGGTGTTTGTTGGTAAAGAGATTCGAACCCATGATCTCTCTATCCCCCATCTTTCTACTTTTACAGACTAACTTTATAACTCCTCCTCAATTTTGTTACAAGTTCTGAAAATTATTTTTGAAAAAGTTATGGTTTATGTTTTGACCACCCTCCACCAACTAAATGTCTGGGCAACCTTACTTAGGTATAAATTTTGAAAACTAAAAACAGTTTCAAAAACTGATTGTCTTCCTCGAAACACTCCGACGTATGGCTAACGAGAGAAAGCGGAGTAATTTTAAATAAAACAAGTCATTAATTTATCATAGGAACAGAGTTTATCGTAATTTTAACAGCCGAATGTATTAATTCCATATTTACAGTGATTTTAAACCTACATAAATACAGAGAGAGATATCCAATGCAAAAAGATAAAGGTCGTTATCATTCAATGCATCGAAGGAGTGATTGAGCAGAAAATGCAGGCGCATCATGAATTTGGAATGCTTGATTGAAATAGGATTGGAAAAAGAGGGAGAAGTTTATAGATGTGAGTGTACCTGACATTGTTGCGCTGGCCGCGTAGCTCAGGGGGGAGTTTGCGATCGTGGACGGCGTCAATAACGGCGGAAAGACGATCTATGAATTTCTTCCCCGCCTTGGACTTGCCGGAAGGTGACGGCGATGACGACGATGAAGAAGAAGAGGAGGAGGAGAATCTAACGGTGGAAAAATACAGAGAGCGCGAATCGATAACTGCAAATCTCCGAAGGCCAAGACACGTTGCCATGTTCGTCTCACACTACCCCCGCTTTCTTCTTCCCTTACTTCTCCGATTTCAATACACTTGTTCAAATATTAAAATCATAGCGTAAAATTTGTTTTATTTTTTGAAACCTAAATATTTGCTTTATTACTAAAATTTTTGGGGTTTTTATTCATTACTACAATGTATGATTACTAATATGGTATGTTGCTGCTGTTTGTGGAAATCCAAGCATCTCCATTTCAATTTTATGGATTGTGATCACTGACTAATGGAAAATAGCAGCCGCGTAATCGATACCAGTTACGTGGCTACTTTTATTTCCAAATACACCACTTCCTTGTGTGTAAATACCTACTCTTTTAACAATGCAATTCCTACTTTCTTTAAATACTTGATTAATATTTTGTTCTTTATAACTTTTACTTTTTAGGGTCTTGTAAAAATTATTGAAATTAATGCATGTATATTATATATTTTTATTTTAATATTTGGTGTTACTCCTTCATTTTTTGTATCGTTGAACTTTTAGAATATTTTTATTTTTATTTATAAGTCATTTTAGAGTTTAAAATAATATTAATTTTTTAAGAATATGTATTACATTTATTTTGAAAGAAATATATGTATTACATATTCACTAATATTATGTGATCTTTTTAATGAGAAACAAATCTAGTAATTTTGAACGACCCAATTAAATTTGACTCATTTGGCACATACAATAGAATGGGGAGAATTTCTCCCTATATCTTATAATTTCTTCTTGCAACTCTATAAATATAGAAAAAATCTAAAATATTACGAAATTAAAAAAAAATTAACTTCTTTACTCATACTTCTTCATCCATATCTTTCTTCTTGTTTGAGCTTTTTGAAGTTTTGCACCTCCTCCTTTTTTTATTCTTCTTTTTGTGAAGTTCTGCACCTCCTTCTTCTTCCTCCTTCATTATTCGCAGACATGGTCTCCTGCACCTCTATTGTCTTCGCCATCTCCTTTATCGTCCCATTTATCTTCTCGTCTGAAGGTATGTTCCTCTTCGTCCCGTTTGTTCACGCTTGCTAAAAAAAATTGCATTTTTTTTACATGCTCAAAATTTTTTTTACAAGTTTGGACAAGGGTGCCTAAACTTATAAAAAAATTTGCAAAAAAACAGATTTCATAATGTACCCAAGAGAAGATAAAAACAAAACTGAATTGGGAATAACAAAGTAAGGAAACGCAAACAGAAAGAATACAACGCATGAAGAAGAAGAGAAAGTCACTGATTTACTGTTTTCATTAAGGATATTTTTGTCATTTTAAAAATTTATAAAAGTGTAGAAATAACTTATAGGGTGTAGAGAGAATTTCTCTAAAATGGGTTAGTTTGGACCAACTCGTATTTCATTCGAGCTACTATTTTTTAAGCTTAACATAGCCTTGTATTGGGCCATTGAGCCAAACTTAATTTTTTAAAAAAATAAAAAATTCAAACTTTATTAAAAAATTAAATTTTTATAATATATATACATAACCTTATACAATTACTCAAAAACAAATCTAAATTTAAAAAAGAATGTAATAAAATAATTTGCATCATTCTATGTCAATAACAAATTAAACATAATATGTAAATAATAAATTCATACTAGTTTAAAACAACATCAAAATACAAACTTAAAGAAGTCTAAAACAACACCTTAAAGCAATTCAAGAAAACACCCTAATAAGTCTAAAATAGCACCAAAATACAAAACAACACCTTAAATTAGTTCAAAGCAACACCCTAAATCAATCCAAAACAACATTAAAATACATATTATATATTTTTAACAATATTATATATTTTAAGCTTTATATATTTATATTTTTATTTAAAACAGCTTATGGCCCACTAGGAAAAGGTCCATTTACATGGTTGGGCAAAAAAACCTAGTTTATGCAGTTTCTTTTAGCACCTCCTCATTTACTATTCGCACATCTCGATGTTTACAGTTTTCTACAAAACATCCTCACCCTTTTTTATTCTAAGTTTTTTTTATAAAGTATCACTTAGTTTCACGGCTATACACGTACCTCTACCCACTTATTTGAAATAACACATTCACCCTCTTCGAACATACATGGTAGAGGAAGTTTCTAAAAATAGAGATGAAAAATATATATGTTTGAAAAGGGTGAGAATGCGAAATGGAAAAACCAATATAATATTTCTAAGAGGTGGGTAGAGATGCGTATGCAACAATAAAGCTAAGTGATGCTCTGTCAAAAAATTTAAGATAAAAGAGGGTGGAGTGCTTTGGGATTTTGTAGAAAATTGTAAACATTAAGAGGTGTGAATAACAAATGAGAGGATGTTAAAAGAAACTTCCATAGTTTATATTTAGATATCTTTTTTTAAATTCAATCTAATTCATTTTATAGGTCTACGAGTTGACCTGGCAGGTCAGACTCATCATTGATAACCTTAATTAAAAAGTTATAACATTCATTTTAACAAGACTTATATAGTCAATTTTTTAAAATAGGAAATTTAATGATTTTCTTAGTTATAATCTAATCTAACATTAAAAAATACATAATTAGAAATCAGAGAACATTTTCTTAACCGATAGCATAACTTATAGAAAAACATATTTATCATGTTACTTATATCAATGTCAGTTAAAGGATGCGGAGGGAAAGAATTCTTAAAATAATTTTTGTTTGAATAAATTTTTAGAAGGAAAGGAAGGGAACAAAATTCTTATTCACCTAATTTTTGTTCGAGTAATTTTTTCCCACCAACTTCAATATTTGAGAATTTGGAGGAGAGATAAATGAATTAATAAATTTTATTAAATTGTCTATACTCCTTTTAAGAATATATATAAATTTATTTTAAATTCTTCTTTTCTCATGTGTTGGTTTCTTTCCTTGCATTTGTCAATACAAAAAAAGTTTTTATTTCTTTAAAAGAGTCTATTAAATAATTTTCTTAATTATAACCATTTCGAATCTAATTAAAAATAAAATTAAAAATTCATAATTAGAAAGTAAATAAAGATTCACCACAATAATGTGACTTGATCTTACCCTACAAAGGTGTGTTAAAAGAATCACTTATAGAAATGTAACACAATGTAAAAAGGTGCGAAAGAGTTGACATAAGTTGAAGATAAATAAGTATGTTTTTAAAATATAATAAAAATAAAAAAGTAATTGACTTAAAAAATTTTCTTTCCCTTATCTGAATCAAACAATAACCAGAGTTGGTTGCCAATTTTAAGGATTGCGAGGCGAGTAGAGTTATCGGTATTTTCATTTCTAATTGGAAACAAGTGGCTAGTCTTGCATGTGGCACAATGGGACTCTTTTTTTATTTTTACTACATTGTTAAAAAATCGTGTCAGACATAAAATAACTATTTACACGAAATAAAAAAGGTGTTGTTATTATATAGCTTTTCAAGATTAGTAGACCAGAACCATACATAAAAAAGAGAAAAGAAGTCACCATAGAAGAACCATACATAAAATACAAATGAGGTAAATGTTTCTACTTTTAAATAATAAAATACTGTAATAAATACACAATTCTTATGCTCCATACTTGATACCGCGAAAATCCGACACACTGAAAAAGAAGATGAAAAAGAACACCAAATGACCACTTTTTTGAGTTTTTCATGTGTGTTGCGCGCAAATCTTATCAGTGATAGGAAATAAAACAACACATGTGAATTGTATTTACTGAAATTAGAGACTCTGAATTTCTTTCATCTTTTCTTGTCCCCTTCAACTCCCTATTATTGCCCCAAATCATTGTACCTGTTCCCACGTGTCTCTTTCCATCTTTTTCAATCTTGGGTTGCTCGCTTTGCAATTTTCAATGGGAGTTCCTGTTAGGCCCCATTACATAATCTCTTCACTAAACATAAATTATAAATTATAATACATTTAAGTAACGCCACAAGTACACTGTTATATTCTCATGTCATCCACCATATGAAAAGATATTTCATCCAATTCCATTTTTTGGTATATATAACAAACTACACAATAATAAAATACAACCATGAGTTAAAGGGTCTCTTTTCAAATAGATGAGGGGATCTCAGCAATATCTTTCTGCCTATTTTTATCATTCACGAACCAAACAAATAATAAACGTAATGAAAAAAACGAAACTTACCAGAATTTTCTTCTTACCAAACAGCCCCACAGGCAAACGGAAGCTCATAAATGAGTGAAGTAAAATTTGAAATTCATTTATATTAATTTGAACTTTAATAATTCTAAGGAATCTTCATCCCACTTTCATTTGAAAAAGTTTGTTGAGAAGCTAAAGCATTGTGTCAGTGTGTACTTACTACATCCGCCACTAGTTTAAATTTAGCTTTATTCCATTCTTAGTCTTATTATTTTTGTTATTTTGTATTTTGCAAAATTAGTTAAAAAAACACCTTTTAATCCTACAATTTTAGTTTAGATTTATATTTTTGATTACATTGTTTTGTCAGCATATTTATATTCAGGTGATACTTTATAGTACCACTATGTTACTATTTGTATTAAATAATATATATTATATATGAATTATTAGATAGATTCAAATAGGAGTTCAAGGGTGTCCTCTAAAAAGAAGTGTTCAAGGGTGTTACCTGGTGTAAATTAATTTTACAGAGTAAATGATAAAATGAATCACAAATAAAATAATTTTCATTATGTAATGTTACATGAGATATAAACTTTAAAAACAAAGGTAAAAACAAAATGTATTTGGATGGGGTGTGAAGTGTGATGCATATATAAGCAATAGGAAGAACTAAGTAATAAAGTGGTGTTGTTGCCTTATATGAATTAATAACATGTAACATAAATTCGGCTGTTAACCATAATCAGCAACAGCCCTGTCATAAAAAGAAACTGTCAGACTCCTTTCTCTCTCTCTTTCAACTTTGGAGTCCCTCGCCATTCCCATTAGACAGACAAAACCCAAAACCACACGCAATAAAAAAATAAACATAAAAATGCGGTGCTGCTGCATTCCTATGCTGTTGGCCGTGATCACCCTGCTGCTGTCGGCGGTGCGCGGTGTTTTCCTCCCTCTGGAGCGGAGCATTCCTCCGAGTCACCGCGTGGAGCTGGCGGCGCTCAGTGCCCGCGACAGAGCCCGCCACGCCAGAATGTTGGGCGCCGTCGCCGGCGGCGTCGTCGACTTCTCCGTCCAAGGCTCCTCCGATCCAAACTCTGCCGGGTAAGGGTAATCCATTAAAGCTTTTTCTTTTTCTTAAATGCATTTATTGCATGTGTGAAAAAAAAAAATACATTTTTATACAGTGTGCTATTTTTTTGTTTATTTTAGTTTGGTTTTTTATTGACTGTTCATACAATATGTTATGGGTTGACGTTGGTTTTCAATTTTCGTGTTCAGGTTGTATTACACCAAAGTGAAGATGGGAACTCCTCCTAAAGAATTTAACGTTCAGATTGATACAGGGAGTGACACATTGTGGGTGAATTGCAATACTTGCAGTAATTGTCCTCAGTCTAGTCAACTGGGGGTGAGGATTTTTTAATTTGAATTTGATTTTGATTTTGGAGCTTAATGTGTTGAGCTTCTTGTTATCATGCATACTTGTGGTGTCGTAATGGGGAGTGAGGTTTTTGATTTGCAGATTAGTGTGTTGAGGTTTTTGTTGGTTGTGTTTTGTGGTGTGCAGATTGAGCTTAATTTCTTTGACACAGTTGGGTCGACCACGGCTGCTTTGGTTCCCTGCTCGGACCCTATATGCACTTCTGGGGTTCAGGGTTCTGCCGCTCAGTGCTCCTCAAGGGTTAATCAGTGCAGTTATACCTTTCAGTATGGAGATGGGAGTGGGACATCGGGTTATTATGTTTCAGACACAATGTATTTTAACTTGATCATGGGACAGCCTCCCGCGGTTAACTCTTCAGCTACCATTGTTTTTGGGTGAGTCATTGTTCTTGTTTATCATTGTGAATATAGGTGTGCACTCTTGATGT